>OU026155.1:139895509-142395509 GCA_907269105.1 Volucella inanis | reverse complement strand
TAGGGGGAGAAGCATTTGCATCTGTACCGACAGCCAAGCTGCGCTCACCTCTTATGACTTCCAAGCTAGTTTAAGAACGCAAGAGATTACTGGACTCAGTCGGAAGGCTAATTTCAGTAACATTTGTCTGCGTCCCAGGTCACAATGGAATCACGGAAAATAAAATCATTGACGAACCTGCCAGGCAAGGTTTAGATGAGAGTTTTTAGGACCCGAACCTATGTTGGATCTGCCTGCGTCCTCGATTAGGGGTTCTATTGATAGTTGGTTCTTATATGAGCACAGCAGCAGATGGCATAACTCCCCAGGTTTCATGCACGAATGCTTCCCAACGTTTCTACAAGGTCAGCGTCCTTTCTACTGTCCCTCAGAAAGAAAGTCTACAGGCTGCTTACTGGCGTCGTGATAGGGCATTACACTTTTGCTAAGCACTTAAATGTGCTGGGCATAAGTTATACAACATTTTGTAATGTGATGAAAGTGAAGACGACATTGAGGAGCACTATCTCTGTGAATGTCCGGCTTACGCTCGTATCAGGCTGCAGCTACTCGATGCTGACGTGGTGGGTGCTGGTACTGTAAGCACCTTATCATCGATCCGCTTACTCATGTTTCTTCTTAAGACTGAAAGATTTCATTAAAAGGAACTCTCTGTGGACTCTCTAATGGACTAGTTCTTTGTCTGAGTGCAATAAATGTAAAGCTAACACTAAACCAAAGTCTGTTGTACACTCCGGACTGCCGTGCTATTAAGAGAAAAGTGGGCAATCGATATCTGCTGTTAATACTTTTACCTAAAGAGTTTGCTGCAATAGTTAGACTATAAGGATCATGTCCTCCTTTCTTACTTAAAATCTTTTTCACAAAAGGAAGCCTTCTCTGGTTGTTAAACTAAATGGAATTGCAAGTCATCGGGTCTACGTTGAATGAAATGGCATCAGTTAGAGTAGTGAATAGCCCATTTTCACTAGGCCCAAGCTCTGCGTTTTATGGTGTCTGCTTAAAAATGTCACCTGAACTGCAGAAAATACTATTATATTATACATTTCCGCCCAAGCTGTACACTTTCTATGACAAGATTCATGGTACTTACCAAGAAATACAAAGAGCATTGTTAGTGACCCGCGGGAAATGGATATCTTAGAATACATCTTCAGATCAGGAGACAACATTTTCATAATGTTGAGATGGTCAAAACGAGTATAATAACCAACAACTAATAGAAAACACACAGTATTCATCATAACTGGACTAAGATACTCGTAAACAAAATGTGAACGTTGAAAACGAGATTTAATGAAAATGTTACGTGGAATCTCGACATTTTACTTTGAATATCCTGATTATACAGATGAAATTGGGATCCCAAGGATATTTCACCTTTTATCCACCCTTAATCTCCATGTAATCTCTTGTAATCTGAAGGGATGTTTTGCGTCTTTCCAAAAGTGCAACATTGAGGGTTAATGCAGTCTCTCAAGCTTAACTGTCGTAAACATTCAACATAACGTACGAGTATTTCGTCTCCTTCTGCACCTAAGAAGCATTAAGCACCTCTCTGAATGCAATACGCTTCGGATGTTAAAATAGGAAAGAAAAAAACGCACGGATGTAAGGGTCCTTAATTGCTGTTTATACGCTTATACTCGTACATATTAAGCACCATTCAGATGAGCATCAAAGTGTCACTTTAACTGAAGGTGAGTGCATCTTGTCAAAACCAAATGCAATTCTTGGTATACAGGGTATCCGTGATCTTTGTCTATGACATAATAACCTTAATCAAGTTCCTAACAGAGGAAGCTGGGTCAAATTGATAGCGACAGTCAGCTCGGCGGGATGCCAATATAAATTCGACGATATCCTGTCGAAGAAGAATTAGCCGACAAATTCAATTAAATTACGCATCGAACTGGAATCGGTGACCGGAACCAAGGGGAAATCTTTTTCAACCCTTAACCGTGAATTGGAGGTTTTCTTCATGGTGGGTAGAGGAAAAAAATTCCAAACACTGCATGTGACATTAGTGGTGGTGGTAGCAGTGGCAGTAGCAATGGCATACTATCGTTGCAAAGAAATAAATTAAATTTTCCCGAGAAAAGAAAAACAGCATGTCACTAGGTTTCCATTTTGCCTCACATCACAACATTGAAGCCCTCGTGCACAGCTGGTATCCGCTAAGTAGTCTACCGTCTGCGATTGAACTTTTATTTCGATGGCTATAGATACGGATACGTGACTCCGACGATGACTATGGCTATGATGCTCTAGTTGACTTGAGTGAAAGATATGTCTCTTTTTTTTTTTTTTTAAATATTGTTCACTGGTTCGGCCAAGTTTACAAGGACACATAGAATTAAATTGTAATTCTACAGTTGGATTATTGAGACGAAGACGTAAAGGATCTGTGCTTAGCCTTCACCTGATATGGTGAGCCTATTCTATTGGATGACAGCCAAAAGGGACATAAAATCAATTGAATTGCTTTCGAGACTCTAAGTGGAAAAACATGCACCATTTTTCCAATGGGTGGGCGATGTCAGGCTTCTGAGTTTGGCAGGACGTTTTGGGGTCTTTGGGTGGATGTGGATGGGTTTTTTTTCTCCCGTTGTCAAAGGTCAAATATGTTCAGGTCTGACACAAGTGGCGAGGCACACAATTATGCATGAACTTATGTTAATTGGTCGTAGTACGACGAGTGGTAGCACTTGTTGCTCACTTAACTGCACGTTGGCTGAGGTACGAATTGGTTGTTGTTACATCTTTTTTTTTTTTTTTTGTATTTTGTATTGGAAGGTGTTATTTTTGTTGTAGTACTGGTGGCAACGACTATGGCGATTGTGGGAAATTTGAAGTGCTATTGAACTTTGTTTTCTTCTGAAGCGGAAGAGTGCATGCGAAATGGAAGCGTACCATACCCATGTAGATTTTTTAAATCTGATGGACTTAAAAGGTGTCACGATTTGAAGTATACTTGAAGCTGTTGCTATTTTAATTTTCTTTCACTGTATTGTTGTACATGGAGCACCTTGGAATAGCTGGAACTCTCAATTGCATAGAAAAGAATTCGTAGGATGACCGGATTTTCTTGGTGTCTAATATATAACAAGAAATAGCAGGTTCAACGACCAATAACTGGCTGAAATGTAGCGAGTTTTCGACTATTTTCCAGATACGTGCAGGAGTCAATAATATTTTAATAGCTGTTACAGAACGAAAGTGGAAGTTGACCTAGACAACAAGCGGGATCGTTAGGGATGGGCAATTAAGAGCAGAGTGTCTTCTTCGTTGTCATTTTCACTATCGCCATCATCTCAAAAAAAAAAAAAAAATCCTAACAATAGTGAGTGTCACAAGTTTGCGGTCCTGTTTTCTTCTCGATACACTGGCACCGACTCCAAATTATTGGGGCCAACACAGGTGGATTCCTGTTCTGTTCATTTAATCATAGCCAGGTTCTCTGGCAATATACTGAAGTAATAAAGATTGTGATTCTATCCTGAATTAAAGGGCAATACACTGCTTTGCTCCTTCTATAAACAAAATCATCCTTTCCGTAGATCTACATATTATCCCGGTCCTTTCACATAATTACACAGTTTTTCAACATTTTCCGAAAAGACCAACAGATGTGATATAAGTATCTTCAATGTGCGCGTATTTCGAAGATTTAAAGACTAAACATTCACAAAAGGGAAAAGGCTAGAGCCTATACAAAAGGGGGATACACTACAGAGCTAGACCATGAGACGGTGCTAAATGAACTAAAAAATGCAAAATCAATCAAAAATTGGCATACCAAAAAGCGGTGTAATAACAAAAAAAAAGAAGATAAATTAAAGGATGTTCAAATAAGAAAGTGATTTAATAAGAAATAATGACAGGAAAGCTTTTTAATGACATACCCTGCTGTCAACAAACGAATTTTGAATCGTTTGGAATACGTCTTCAACTGACTCCTGGCGTAACACAAGGAGTTGGCCAATGTGTTGATCCATTCAATAGACCAAAGACTGAAAACTGGAAAACCTATTTTCACTTCGCAAGAAGAATTATGCAAAAAAAGACAACTTTTCTGTCGTTGTGGGCTTAGATAAAGTTTCCGCCAAGGCTAATAAATCTATTGAAAACCTAAAATTCATTTTATTTCCAAATGAGTAGGTGACATTTGCAGGCACCATGTGGTTTTGGATGTTTAAGCGGTTTCACATTACCATATGACGAGCCATTATCATCTAAGTTTGGGAAACTCTGCAGTCAAGATTTAGTTGTTGCAGGAATGAGCTACGCAACAAACGGAGAATTACAGAAGTTAGTCATCAATATTTCATACTGCCACCACCAAAGGCAGTAACAAAACTTATCCGATACAATGATTCCAGAACGGTAGGACTTATCATATGAGTATGATGAGGGCTAGTCATTTTTTGAACTTCATACTACCATGTGACCTAGTTGCTAATAATGTAAGCTCTCAGGAAAAATAATTGGACACGCTTAAAAGATGAGCTCAGTAAATCCGTCTGTGTCACACTTATAGTACACCCAAAACAAGATAGAAAATATTGGAAGCCTTTACAAACTGAACATTGCCCTTACGATATGTTTGGAGCTAGGAAAAACTCCTTTCGATCACCTGTTCTACAAACTAACGTAAAGCAGCGGCCAGAAGAAGTCGGAAAACTTTTCAAATACCTAAATCGCTTAGAACTACTCGTACTAATAGCAGAAACTTGGAAAGAGGAATTTAAGAAGCAATTTCATTTTTTCGACAACCAACGTAGAGGATCTTTTGAGACAGGGCTTCAAACTCTAGTTGGAAATATTGAAGGTGCACTCAACGTAAACAAATACGTGGGGTATTTCATCGATATTGAGACAGTTTAAACGTGCTTCCGACCTGACATGGTGCTTGTCACAAAGGAAGCTCCTGTCAAGAATCAAGTATATACTGTGCGATAGTTGTTTGCTGGAATAAATTTTAACCTTAGTACGTTACTGCATGTGGCCTTCCCTACCAAGTCTGGCTTTGCTCTAAACGAAGTGATGAATCGTCCTACTCCTTGTAGAGTAACATCCAACAAGAGGTATCATATTAAATGTTGAGCCATTATTGAATTGTCAATTTCAACTATTGTTGCGATAATTGTTGATAAGTAAAAACTATGAGGTTATTTAACGTGGATCAATACACACTCGTACAATGTGCTGAAATAGTGTTATTTCACTAAAAATAAAAACGGTGAAAATGTTGCGAAAACGTTACGTAAAGTTCGTACTGCTTTTGATCATCATCAAGCGCCTTCTCGCAGAGCTTTAGCAAATTTTATCGATCAACTCGAATATCTTGGACATCTTAGCGATGTGAAGATTCCAGCTCGTGTTTGGCCGGGAAGTTCGCCTAAAAAAAAAAAACTGAAAACTCAGCTGAGTTCATTTTAAGACGATCAAAAAAATTGAGGCTATCCGAAACCGCTTTGCATCGCATCTTGCATAAAGTTCTTGGTCTACATGCTTATAAGGTTCAGATGGTATAAGAATTGAAGCCTTCACACCAAGCACAATGCCGCATTTTCGCTGATTGGGTGCTGGAAATGAATAGACAAGTTCATGATTTTTTACATAAAATTATTCTGAGTGCTAAGACTCATTTCTATTTGCCTGCGTACGTGAACAAACAAAATTCTCGCATCTGGACCTCCAAAAACCCAAGAGAAATAGTAGAGCAACCTCTTTATCTACCACGAGTGACATTTTGGTGAGGTTTTTGGACTGGCGGTGTCATTGGGACATATTTTTTCGAAAATGATTCGAATGGATTGCATTACCGAACAATGTTGATGGACTTTCTTTTACCTAAAATTAGTGCTATGGACGTGGATGACGTTTATTTTTAGTGGAACGGCGCTACATGCCACACAGCAGGTGAAACAAGAGCTCTATTGCATGACAAATTTCCTAAATGTATGATTTCTTAAAATGGAGACTTCAATTGGCCACCGAGATCATGCAATTTAACAACATTAGATTTTTTACTTTTAAGTTATTTCAAAGACAAAATCTACGCCAATGCTCACCCAACGATTCATGCGAACACGTGATGAAAAATTTCATCAAAAGGAATGTCTATGTGTAAGCAGAGCTGAGACGGAAATTTGACAAATATTGTATTCCATTACTAAACTTGAATCTTATGCTTGAGACTTAAGTAATTATATCATCACATTTGATAAAAATGTTGCAGTTTTTTATTAATTAAAAATAGCACCTATTGTTGGATGACCCTATATTAACATCATGGGTAACACTGTCATCACCATATTTCACTTCAAAAGAAGTAGTATTTGGTTCAACACTTACTGGAGTTTTGTTTACCTTACCAACTGTCTTTTGACTCTGGTGTTATGGACATGCACTCAGATGGAATAACACATCTGTTGCTGTTCTAAAGCGCAGGCAGCCGTAAACGTGATCGACGATTGGTTCACTAGAAATGGGTTTTCAGTCAATCCTCTCAAAAGTGAGGTTGTAATTTTTACGAGAAGGAGGAAGCTGACTGGTATGACTCATCTAGTGATTAAAGACATCACCATCCAATTCTCCAAAGAAGTTAAGATTTGGATGACATGCTGTAAGATAAACTTCTATTGACTAAACATTTACATCGAAAGCATCTAAGGCGGTGTCGGTCGCCTGGAAGTACAAAATACGCCATATCGGACTACAAAGACCGGTCTGTCTCAGATGCATGGCGGCCTTAACCAACACGTGTGCCTCTGCTTAAGACGCATTAATGAATCTTCCTTCACTTTGATAGTCATATAATGTCTCGAAATCTCAAATCCATCTTTCGTTTATAAAGAAGTGGTCTTTGGTAGAACACCCACTGGAGCTGTCTTATGACACTGGTATTATGGATACGCCATTTGATGCAATGGCACCAGCACTCCCCCTGCAGGAAAAATACGAAATCGACGGTGCTTATGGCCAAAATTGGTTTAAGCCAGAATCTGAGCCAGGAAAGGAATGTAGTCTTCACCATAGGATGTGGCGCTGTCGTCTTTCTGCACGACGACATCTTTAGATTTCATCCCTCAATAGGAAAACTTGCGTCTGTCTTGCAAGCATATATACGCATTCCTGATGGCAATGCACCTGTAGCAAGCAGCGCTTAGGGCTTTGCTGAACCCTCTTAAAATTTCTAAGCTTATTCGAGAATGCAAGACATCACTGAATGCAGTCAGAACCCTGGATTAATTGAGTCTTGTCTGGGTCCTAGGTCACAAATGGATTACGGACAATTAAATCGCCGCTTAGAGAAGTTTTTCAAGACCACAATCTACGTTAGTCTGCCTACGTCCTCACTTAGGTTTCCATTGCAGATTGCTGGCAGACCAAACGAATGCTTCTCGACGTCTCTAAGAATTCAGCGGCTGTCCCTCAGCAGAAAAGACTGCAGGCTACTTACTGGCGTTGTGATGGGGCACAAAACTTTTACTAAGCAGTTTTATTTTCTTAGTGATATAACATCTTGTAACGCTTACTGTGAAAGTGATGGGACATCGAGGAGCACTATCTCTGTGAATGTTCGGGTTACGCTTGCATCAGGCTTCAGGTACTCGGCGTTGACGTGGCTGAAAGAAAGGCTTTGGAAGGCTAAAAGGAACTTTTCTAAGCCTTTCAACTGGTTAATGGAACCCCCTGTCGGTCTCAGTATCTCTTTTCCTTCGTTTCCTAGTTTGCCTATTTAAAGTTGGTGCATGTAAAACAATCTCATAAGCTCTATTGGAAAGGCTATTAACAGGAAAAATTTAGTGAAAATGATGGGGTTACAAACATTGTTTACACTAGAAGATCGCATGAGTATAGGGATGACCTACTGACTCAAATCTGGGGTATACCAAACGCGCTATTTAAGCTGCCGTTTATGTCAAATGCGACACAAGTCGAAGTCTACTGCAGCGAATTCCTTATACACCGTTGATCCAATTAACATTCGTTCTCTAGACGGTCTTGTAAAATGGAGACACTTTCAATTTTGTAGTCTTAGTTTGCACGCTTGCATTTAATCTTCAGTTTCAAACAGTTGAAATATCTTTTGAAATATCACCTCCTTAATCTTTTTCCGATCTTTTGGTAGTGAGAAGACATACGAGTATTGTCTGTAACCTACCGATCATTTGTGTTATAGAAAGGCAGGCATGCACACAGTATTGCTTTAAAATGAGTTTCCAAATCCCTATCTATCCCTGTGAGACTCAATCTTGATTTTCCTCACTACATCCAATATCTAAAGGAGACAAATCCCTTTATAAGCCACTTCAGCAGTTCAAAATAAGATAATAATAAAAAAAAAAACATTGCACAGAAACCCACCATCAACACCCTCAAACAGAGTATCTGAATAATATCACTTGAAACGTGAATCGGAAATATACACTAGATACGTTCGTTCTCTTAACCTGAAATGATCCAATTGACGCCCACGTTCCTCGTTCGCCATGCCTATTTAACAAAAGCCTCTAAAGCGCAAAACCATTCTTATCCACTTGCTGCTTAGTGCTAATTCAAATCACGTTCCGTATCATCGTACCAACGTATCAGCACAGCTTCTCCATGGCTCCATTGCAGTAACTGTGGGCACTATAAAATCAAATTACGTCCTTAAATGCCATTCGAGTAACATCGAGGAACGCAAATAGAATCATGGTATACTCCTGCTTACCTATTTTCAACCTCCCTCCCTTCATCCATGAAACGGAACTACTTATTTGAGTAGAGGTTGAGTACAAACCCTGCCACTTTCATCAACAAATGCGCGCTGTGACCACGGTATAGAGTGGAAAATGTCAGGAGTTCATGAGGTCACTACTAATTACCAGGTAATGACGTTATCAGGTACAATACACATACATAGATACATACGAACAACATATAAAGTAGGAGAACAAAAGAAAAGAAGAAAAAGCACATGTGCATAGGGGGTTAGGGACACTTACCCATACCCTTAGTTTGCAGCATCTCCAGAAGCTTCTTGATACTTTCGTCACGCGCTATTAGTGTCTGCTTCTGGGTTTCTACTCGACACTCTAGATCCTTGATTGTCTCACGTAGGATACTGATTTCACGCTGCAGGTGTTCGTTTTCTGCGTAAATTGCTTCCATTTGTTGCTGCATCTCCAGATTTGGTTGTCGCATCCGCATTCGCAACTCTTCCTCCAGCTGTCGCACCAACATTGCTTGTTTCTACACAACCGATACAAAGAAAAACAACAACAACAACAACAACAAAATTATACACAATAGTTAGACGGTGAAATAAAATACGAGTATGTCTACTCGTATCTGAAACGAATACCAACCTGGTTCTCATTGCTAAGAAGCTTCAATTGATCATTGATGAGACTATACTTGGCGCTCTCCTCCTTTCGCAGAGCCCGTTCCTTTTTCAACTCCGGCGACCAGAACGTCTTTATGCTATGCATGGAACTGCCCAACTTTTGATTTGTTAGCTCTAATTCTCGTTTAAGTTGGCCCAGTTCCCGCTGCAGATCAGTGTTCTGATGCTGAAGGTCACCCAGATATGCCCGATCAGATGATGGGATACCTTTAAAATGAGGAAAAGAAAATTCAACAATATATGAATAATGTTGTGTGAATGGATGTCATTTCATTAAAAATGATTATAACCAATCTAACCTATAGGATTCGGACTCTGTCTAGCCGATCGACCGTAGAGTTCATCCTCTAGGTATAGCCCTCGTTCGAGAGATCTATCGCGTGATCGATCTCTCGGCTCCCGTATGGGGATGAACTCACGGTCATGTGGATCCACCAATCCCCCTCTATCCAGTGATTGATATCGGGTTCCTATATTAACAAAAGAGACGAAACAAAAAAGAAGGAAAACGCATAGACAACAACCATAACAGGGTGAGTCAAATACGAGCACAATTGAATTCGATGAGAATTAAATTGCATGTGGCATTACTTGGATAATCCATGGCGTGTGACATCGGTGGTCTGCTGGCACTCCGACTCCGGTGATGTCCGCCCCCGGCCGGGCTCGTTGGCTCATCCATGTCTCTGTAGTATGGACTGCCCATTGCTGCAATAAAATTTATGATGATGATAAAAGGATGAGGATGACAAGGGAGAAAAGTGCGCAAAGGATGGGGATGTCTGCTAAGTAATAATAGTGTAAAGCGTTTTTCAATTTTTTTATGTTTTTCATTTTCTTTTCTTTTTTTTTTTTTTTCTTTGATTCTAATTTATTTTTGTTGTTTTCTTTGAATTCCTTCTCTGAGTTTTCCAAACAAAACAGGAATGAAAACAATGAAATAAAATTTTGAAAAAAATTAAGAACAACAAAAGAGAGGTGAAAAAGAACAGAAACGTTGTAACGAAACAAAAAAGCGAACAAGAGTTTCTCTGTTTGTTTTCGTGTGTTTTTCCGTGGGTGGATGAGTGTTTTTGAGTTTTTCTTGCCTCTTTTTTGCTTTCATCTTCTGTTTAACTTTGGTTTTCGTTGGTCGGAGGGTGGCTGGGTGGATTAATGATGAGCAGAGAAGAACAAGGGTGATTATCCTTGATATTCAGTGTGTGTGCTGAGATTTTGTTACACAAAGATGAGGGGGATGGTAGGATGAAACTGGAAAATGACGTTACAATCTGTATAAATGTTCATTCTCGTTCTCTCGTAGCGTACTCATAGAATACTGATGATTACACAATCAGAAATAGAGAGGGTACAAGGGTACAGATATCCTATCTGTGTATTTGCATTTGTGGCCTTGCCTTAGGGGTTGGGGTAATGAGATTTAATAGTGGTGACGCTTTTTAGGCTCCTCTGAAAAAATTGTTCATTTCGAATCATCGCGATTAATGAGTTTCTGTTTTTGATTTTTTTTTTATATAAACTTCTTCACCGCATCCGTTTTGGGGTTTCATTTGATGTTCCATTGTATCCAAGGACTTAAGCTCGCCTGTGCGAGAAGCGAAAAAAACTAGTAAGGAATGAGAGATTTATTTGAAGTAAAACCCATGACGGATTGTTGTGAGTGATTTTCGTCTCTTTTACTTCGAATGTCGTCATGTCATCATCACGTTCTGGTTTAATGGTGTAATAACGACCAAACATCAGATAAGAAGATAAGATAAATTCTTCCGGTGGCACTTTCATATGGAGGCTTTGAAAACATGTCCCACGATACCCAGTCGAGCTGAGGTGAAGAGTTGATAAATGCATTTCATTCTTGGGAAATCTTGTCACGACACTAACACAGATAGACTCATTGCAAAACGGAAAAGTAGGAGAAGTACTATATTTAACGGATGAAGAAGGATTAAGACTACTGGCTTTTGGGAGATACTTTGTGGAATAGGTCATGCACGGTAATTTGTGATGACACCGGAAATGAAGGTAAGGACAGAGACCTTTGAACATGCATACGGCCTACTGATGTGCGGTTATCTTAAAAAGTTCTAGGGGTGTGTTTGCTCTATAGGGACAGATCTTGTTAGTGGATTTTACAAGACATCGTCGACGTTGTATTAAAAAAATTGGCTTCACGAGTTGCTATTTGAAAATCACTGTTTCATGCAGATAATCAAATTGAATAACTAGGACTGGGGTGGAACAAATGGTTTTACCACTATAGCGTGGCAGTATGTAAAGATTATAATTAAGCCAAACCACAACCTGCTGTCACATGGATAAAGCTCGGATTATGGTTGGTTCAACAATAGACAAAGATAAGTATGGATCCTAGTGCTGCATATAAATTTCATAGCTTGGGAAAGTTTGTTCAAAGTGACCGTTGAAACGATTGGCCTATTGAGCTGCCACTGGGAAGGGATATACGCGTTATACTGTTCGTTCCTAGAAACACCTTTCGAAATCACTTAGCTTATGCTGAAAGGAAAGCGACTAAATGTACCCTCTCTGATGTTGGCTAGTGCAGAGAACGTGCAAAGAAAGTGTAATATTGTCTCCTCCCCCCCCCCCTCCCCGTTGCTCAAGCTATTTAAAAAATTATCAACCTCAGGAAGTCTACCTTACATAGTGTCAGGTTAAAGTATTTTTTTTAATAAATAAGAGGAGGAGGTGGCGTCAACCTGGAGATGAGCACCACTATAACTATGGACAACATGAATTGGGCTTATATTACCTTCTCTTGATAGCCATCACTCTCGTCCAACAGAACTCGACCTCTGTGAATGTCCGGCTTACGCTCACATCAGGCTTCAGGTATTTGGCGCTGACGTGGTGGGCGTTGGTACTTAGATATTTTATCATTGAGGCGCTAATTCTTGTGAGAAATTCCACTAACAAGAAGTACAATGGACTACATCTTTGTCTGAGCGCTCTGTTGCGACAGAAAAAAAAAAAAAGCAAAAGTCATAGAACTCGACGGTGGCTTCGACAGAGATTCCGGAAGCATGACAGATCCTGTAGATGAGTAACTTCAACGCTCTTGGAACTGATGTCAATAACGAGTTCTTAAGATTAGTTGGAGTGCCAAAATAGAGATGTTGACACCTGATGGGTCAACGGCTGCTCTCATATCTTCAAAGCGGGTTAAGGTTAGTATCAGAGAACCTCGATTTTTTAAAAACAGATATCACCCCCACACTACAGAAGTGTGAATATTCCGAGAGACTAATGCAGCTTAAGATCGCTACCTAATTACAGCCAAGGCACGTCTATGAATATCTCGCATTTCACAACAACGGACAAATATTGTGAAGAAATTTGACGTTGGATGACTACAATACTCAGAACCTTTGTCAATCGCGTATCTCCAATCCCTCGACAAGGAAATGGCGATGTGCTACTTCATGGACTACGTTCGAAAGACTTACGAAAATACCATGTAGAGAACAGCAACAACTTTGAATAGTACGGTCACAGTTGGTGTTGAGGAAATGACCAAATCACCTGCTGTTAAATGGCGAAGACGATACAAATTTCGTTGCTAACTAGAACCATTCATTTCGAGCGATAGAGGCCAAGATTTCGGCTTACGTGACAAACATAGAATAATGATATCAATATCTTAACTTAAGCATACTGAGGCTGGTGACGATGTTCGGACTTTTCGACTGGTGTACAAGTGCAAAATATATCGCATAGTAAGGCTACATTTAATATTATTACCCTCTAAGTACATGAGATAGAAGATGGCAGAATTTCCCAGACTAACTTAGGATCTTGGAGAAGAGATGGTGACGTATGAGCCCTCACATCCTCGACCGAGTTACTAGATTCGATCTAACCGACCCTTCGTCCTATGGGCTTTATAATGAAACTGGCCCCTTAGGTCAGGAGTTGTGTCGTCAGGGTAACTGTCCGGCCATGGAAAAAAAAAAAATCCAATTACGAAGCAACAACAACCCTTTGATACGGACAGATCTACTGTTGACCACCCCTGAAAACGAAAGGATAACGAACTTCTGATTTGTATGCCGAATGGTCCCTTAATAGGCTACGTGTAGCTGAACAACTAGTGGAGGCCATAGTCTGCTTTAAAGCAGATGTTACTGCCATCCACGAAATGTAATGGCATGGGCCGGGCAAAAGGAAGATGAAAAACTGCGACATTTACTACGGAGATTGTTATCGAGAGTCAGGCATATTAAAGAGCGCCTCGTAACAACCCGTATAAAGGCTATATTTGCGAAGGCAGAGCAGAACGATGATGACACCAAAGGTAGCTTCTACGAGTTCTTGGACAAGCCGTACGAGCAGTGCCCTAGCTATGAGATTACAATTTCCATCGGTGATTTTAATGCAAATCCAGGGAGAGAGTGCATCTTTGGTATCACTGCCGAAATTTATACACTGTAAGACATCACCTTCAACAACGGGCTCGGACTAATAAACCTTGCGGTGAGGTAAAATATGGGTACCGTTTTACCGTCAAACAGAGTATTATGGATGCCCTTTCGTTCCGATGGACCAACATCGACTCAGACTATTACTTTGTTGCAGCCAAGGTACGGTTGCGGATATATTTAAACATTGGCAAGCCAATAATGTAAAGAATTTTGACGACGGACGGCTACAATCATAAGAAACCGCCCATTACTTTTCCGATCAAGCATTCCTTAATCTCTTAAGAGGTTCTATCCGCCAGCTTTAAGTATCGAAGACGAGTTACAACATTGCCAAAAAGCCATCCAATGTGCTGGGTTTCACTCGGTCGCCATAACGACACCCCTGGTTTAATGATGAGTTCCAGCAGAAGAGGAGAGACGCACATCGGCTTCTCAGGAGTAAAAAGAAGGAGCATGAGAAGCGCGCGGTCAAGGAAATTTAGAAATACTACTCCAGGAATGAGATTCGGAATTTGTACCAAAATGTAAAAAAATATGCCACGGTCATAAACTCTGAACCGAAGCCTCTAGAGACACGAACAAGGAAAATAATAGTAGAGTCGCAGTCGATGCTGATGATTTGGGAAGAGCATTTCTCTAGACCCCCGACCTGGATGAAGAGACGATTGCCATATCTTAACCTAAATCTAACAAAGTTGTAAAGTTGCGGCTGACGATAACTTGGAACGGAACATACAGCAACTCATCTGTAAAATATAGTTGGGCGAAAGTAGGAGACACTTTGAACTATAACAACTGCAGAGGCATCAGTCTTCCCCTAGAAGATTCTAACCGCCCTAGAAGATTCTAACCGCCTGAAGCCGTTTGTCAACAACCCGATTGGTCCATATTAGTGTGGTTTCAGGCCATTAAAGCCTATCATCGACACAATATTCACACTACGGCAGATTTTGGAAAAAAAAAACCCATCCAAATCGATACACACCACACATTCATAGTTTCTGAGGCCATGCATGACATCATCTCTAGAAATGAGCAATACTCGTATAAAGGAATTTAGAATCTCTGCCAAACTCGTCCGCTTGTGCTAGATGACGATCGAGAACGCACTGTGCTCCATTAAATACCTTTGATGTCCAAAAAGGATTTAGACAAGGCGATGTGTTGTCATTTGACTTCTTTTACATCATTCTTGGAATAGTGTAAAACGCATGCGCCAACACAAAAGAAAAAATCTTTCAAAAGTCCATTCAATTACTCGCATACCTCAGCTGATAATATTGACATTATCGGAGGTTGGGTTTAACTGTCAAGTTAAAATTGTTTTGGGCAAAAAATTATCGTGACTAGTACGTATGTTTTCTGATTTTAATGCGATATTATATGACTGCCGATTAACCAACCAGGTTAGCCATTAATATGATGAATATCCAAAGATTCTGAGAGGAGCATTCACATGAATTCTTATCTTGGTGTAGCCAGAACCTTTACCAATCCAGAGTTTGTAAATCTCTTAAGATGTCATATGGCTGTCAAGTACATAGGCAGGGCTGCCAAAATCCTTCAGAAATATTGCATCAGATGTGCTGTTTCTGTTTTATTATTTTTTTTTGTTTGCTAGCCGGCACATGAAATAAGAGAAGAAACATCTAAAGTGCTAATGCATTCGACGAACAGAGTGGCTCGCGAACTAAGAAAATAAGAAAACCTTTTGTCAGCAACCTAAACGAACGATTAACACCATAGACACAATCTTGTAAAAGTCTCGCGAATTACCAGCATCCATCAACAATGAGGATGCAATCAGAATAACGCAATGTTAAGACATTTGTGAGTGCGAATGGCTGTTAACGGGGCAAATTTATATACTTATGTCCGTACATACTGTCTACAAAAATTTGCATTCCAACTTTTTCTCAAACAATTAAGGTGATTTTGTATCCGACCGTAGTCATAGTGATCCTGTTCTATGGCGCAGAATCATGGGCTTTTGCTAAGAAGGGATGAGGCCAACTAAGGTTGCTTTGAGGAAAAAAATCCGGTAGCTTTCGGTTCCGTCTGTAAAGACTGTGAATCGAATATACTGTACGGCCTGTACGAGAATATTGAACAATGGATGAATACTAGCGCACTCTGGTGGGACGGTTTAGTAGAGGGACCTTAACCACCTACACATTTATGATTGGAAACAGCTATAAGATGATCGAGGTGAATAGAGAGGTTTGTTGGTTAAAGTCGAAGTCCACCAAAGAGTGTAGCGTTATTTTAAGTGAAGCAGAAGCAGATTTCACATATTACAAAATAATGTGGAGATCTAAGGATTGACAAGGGGGAGGAATTACGTACACAGCTGAACTCGTGTCTAATAGAGCGGCTTTTCACCGGGAAGACTATTTTCACTATTGCTCTGAGTGATGTCCATAAAATACTCAAAGCAGTTACGAATAAATACGAGCTTGATAGAGCTC
This sequence comes from Volucella inanis, assembly GCA_907269105.1. Taxonomy (NCBI): domain Eukaryota; kingdom Metazoa; phylum Arthropoda; class Insecta; order Diptera; family Syrphidae; genus Volucella; species Volucella inanis. The sequence continues at coordinate 142,379,202 of OU026155.1, read as the reverse complement.
ATAATTCATAAGAAGATGCCAGTTTGCGTACACAGATGCATGTATAATTAATGGCAGGTTGTAAATAGCTTATCACACTAAATAAGGTTGAGATGAGACCTTCAGACAAGGGTAACCCAACTAAATGTTCATAATACAATAAATATAACGTTTATTCTTTTGCACGATATCCTAGAACCGTGGATGGAACAATAGACGAACTGTAATGTACGAGAAAATTGTAGTCATCTTTATAATAGGTGCTTCCAGCTACTTCCGTAGCTGACCTTCGGACAGACTGTTATTATCTCCTTGCTTCCAAAATACAAAGATGTTTCAGGCAAATCGAATAAACTTGCAAAGTTCGGGGTGATTGCCTTTAAATTACTTTAGTAAGTAACTCCCCTTAACCTTACTATAATGAGCCAGCAGAAGGAGTATAAGTTGCATAATTGAAACCCCTATCGGGATGTGACTAAAATGGGCACACTTCAGAAGAATAGATGCACTCTTAGATCTTTTCTACAGATGCTGCCGAATGAAAAAAGAGGATAAAGCGGTTACTCATCTTTGTGTAACTATTTAGAGTCGCTAATAAGGAGAATAAAAGTGATTTAATCTTCAAACGTAATAAATTTGAGATACTCAGGTAAGTCACAAAAAACCAGTATGAAGCGATACCACAAGAGGTCGAAATTGACCTGAGTGATCACAAACAAATCTAAAATAGTTTTGAGGCTTATATTCACATAATAATACAACTATCATCGCTAGTGAACATGTTTAGCAGGCTGCCAGACTTAATGTTCTGCAATAAATCTGAATTTGGGACTGAGGCGATGATGACGGTAACAGAGATTAATCATAAGTCTTCCTCCAGCAAATTAAGTTACCACAAAGCTTATGAATCATGAAAAAGATTTCAGAAATTGTGGCGCATGCAGCAAGAGTATCGGTATATTTTAAGAATTAATGAAGAGCTAGAGCTAGAGCAATCTTAAATTCTAGAAGCAAAAGTAGAGGCGAATGCATGGTATCCTAAAGAATTACTAAATGTATAATGCTTAGATGTGAAAATGATAGGAAATGACAGAAAAGTATCTGATAAGAATGACGCTGAAACAATGAGTTTGTTCTTACAATTTTGGGGAAAGAGGAAGTGCTTATATACAGATAGAATAAATGAATATTTTTGAACCATAACGAATGTATTTGTGGGAGGACATTTAGTATATATAACCATCTGATAAAGAGCTGAAACCTTCGAAGTTGTTCAAGTTAAAGCAGGAATCTCCATCACATAATAATTTTACGTGAATTCCAAGACCAGACACTACTTTATAAACCAACTGATACTCAGAGAGATTGTTAGGAGGGCCCACAAATTGTACCTCATCATATATTTTTTGATTAAGGAGTTTAAATTATCAAAGATTAGCTGACCTCATTATTTTGATTCAAATATATCTATTCATGATGTGTACTTTGTGGGAAAAAACAAGCACGTACGAGCATCCTTTAGAGCCCACCTGAAAGACGACATTATGCCAACTTCTTGCAGTCTACTTTCTTCCACCAGATCGAAATAACTATCTACTACGCCATGTTCCAATAAGGTGCACTCTTCCTTTTGATCGGTAGGGGGTGGCCGAGGTGTATTGGTATATGCATACACTCCTCAAGCAGAGGGTCGCGGGTTCGAATCCCATGCGAGGCAATTCTCTGAAAAAGTCTTTTCGTAGAATTTGTATGTAGTTAATTGAGAATCCCGTCGGTATCAACTCTGATATGAAGGCATAACACTGATGTTGGAGTGGTTGCTGGCTGGGCTAAATGTAACGAACTAACAACTAGCACGTACTGAGACGTGGGAAAAATATCGAAACCTAATACACCTGAGTTTCAAACTACTACACCACCCGCACGCGCCCTGGAGAAAAGCCAGTAAAAGGGTATTCATATCCCCTTGGTGCGCGTGCGGGATTATAAAAAAAAAAAATCTAAACAGCGCCGTTAGCTTAGAATAAGTATAACACACATTTGTAATACCTCATTGCTTAGAATAAGGAAAAGACTTCGAGATTAATGGGTAAGTCGTAAACTTCGACCTAAATACTCCTGACATTGCCTTGTAATCTTTAAAATAAATAGGAACTCCTCATGTAGAGTTTCATTAAAGATATCAGCTCAGACGTAGAAGAAGCATTCGCGAGTCTCAAGCTATCAGACATTACGCCTCAGATAAGGAATAATCGAATGAAGGTGACTTTTGGGTATTTTGTACTACGACTAAGGTGGGTTTCTGAAATGTGAGGATGTTCTTCGACTCAGAGAGCGAAGGACGACAAAATACCAGATTCCCCCAATTGGAACAAGAATTTCATCGTTATAACTTGAACATAGTGGGAGTGAGTGAAGTAAAATGATCCGGCGTAGACAAGTACCAATGCCCAACGTATAACACTGTGATACTCTACTTACGCAAACCTTCCGGAAGTGTGTCTGCTGCTAACACCAACAGCAAGTAGAGGTTTAATTTTCTGGCACTTATACGGTGATAGGATCTTATTGGCTGGATTTTGGACTAGAGTACGACGCGTCACGATTATACGGTGTTACGCCGCAACGAATACCTCGACTTAGGATAAAAAGAAAACTTCTACTAAAATCAGCTAACCGTCGTATTCAACGCAACGCCGAACGGAGATATCATCATCGTGAGAGGGGACCTAAATGTAAAGGCAGGCAACGACAATGAAGAGCTCAGACATGTAATGGTCTTGGCGACCGAAATGACGATTGGGAAAGATTTGTTTTGTACAACATAAATTGTCTTGTCATAAAAGACGCTCTGAGCATAAGACCTGCCAAAAAGTCAGCTGGGTGTAAACTGACAGGCAATCATCGCCCAACCAAGTCGACCATTTGGCAATCAGTCGACGTTTACATCCGTTTAGATATTCGAAACAAAAGAGGAGCGGACATGGAGTTGGTACGGGATCATCACCTTATGGTAGCTACTAAATCTGTTCAAAGGCTGACCAGATAAAGACCCGCACAGTATGTCAGCAACTAAGATATCAGCAGCAGCTCACTGCCAACAACCATCCAAGAATATTGAACGCTGTGAAAAATGTTTTCACATTTGAAGCGGAAGGTAGCATCGCTCAAGCGATGAAAGAAACATTTTGCTATGGTCCCTTACTGTGTATTCATCAGCAATGTGCACCTAAATCAAACTGAATTGTCCGAAACAACAATTTCTGGAATTCGTACTTCACTTCTAGTAAAGATGTTCCCTAAAAAATAGTCCTAGTAGTTCTTTAGCGAATAAGGAAACATCTGGAAAATATGGTATACTCAATGCTGAACAAGTAGATTTCCGCTCTGGATTCTCCTGTGTTGACCACATTAAGATTCTGCAACACCACTTCGCCTGCTGTTCATTGATTTTGAGAAAGCATTCGACAGTGTCAACAAACAGTTTATCTGCCTTACTTTCCGCAGGAGACGTATACCCGATAAACTAATGGTTATTGTCAAAGCAACCTATTTTGAGTTTAAATGTCATTCTGCACAGAGGAAAAATGTCAGAGGAATTTGAGATCGAAAGTGGGGTCCGAAAAGGTTGCATTTTATCGCCTAAACTTTATTTTATTAGCGATGTGCTAAGCGCAGACTTACCTAATAAAAACGGAGGAATTCGTTGGACTCTTATATATCAACTCAAACATCCGAACTACGCTGACAATGTTTAATTTGTGTCTCACAGGATTATGGATATCCACCAAATGACAGCAAAATTGGAGACAGAGGCAAACTTCGTGGGTTTGAAGATTGGCAATACCAAAAAAGACTCTTCATACTCAGCTTAGTGTATTTGTATAACTCTGTTGAGTGGCTGACTACGGATAATTTTGAGCTTTTGGATACCACTTCGAGCTTGGTATTGTTTTGGTAATGACAATCTCTGAAGGGGCTGTAAAATCGAAGACTGGCGGAGAATACATTTTACTTCTTCTGCAACTGTTCCAGCTTTTGTTTCAATTTGCAAGGAAATTTTGCACATCTATCTGATTTTTATGTAATAAAAGACCTATTAAGGGAACAAATGGCGAAAGGAGACAGCCAGTAAAATTCAATAACTAAATATCGCAGTGCATCTACATACATTTTAGTGCGGTGAGCGGTAATGAAGCTGTATTTATGTATATTACCTACATCAACCCCTAAATATTATTTAACCGACATCCTTCAAAAAACTACACGTAACACCCTTTCTTAAGATTTTAGAGCTACATTCCAGGAACCATATTCGATTAGCCACTTCTACATAATGAGTTAGATCTCCTTATCCTAATTGACATCTACTCAAAGAAGTAGAAGACTTTGATCACTATGCAATATATAATATAAGAACAGCTCTTCTAAGGAGAAGCAACCATTATACTGGATAGATGTTAAAGTAAAACCATTCCCTTAAACAAGTTTGTCCAGTGATTGGAATAAGCGAATTACATCGATATTACCGGCTCCTTTTAGAATGTCGTCAAAGAAGACCCGGAAATAAAAGATCAATAAAGAAACATGAGTTTAGCGTTTAGAACATAATATCTCCATACGCATGAAGATAATTTATGAAACTAAACAACTTCTAAATGATTGCCCAGGCTCTGCTTGCAGTCCCTTATCCTCTTCTCGAAGTTTTCAATCACTCTTTCACTTAATTGAGGCTTTATCCCGGTCATGGCGGCTTCGATATTCACTTTCAGAGGAAAGTGCGGCAGGAAACTTCATGCGCAATAAACCGATTGTTTCGCAACTTGTATAGTACATAGCACAATCCTTTTAAAAGAAGAAGTCATCCGTATCCATATCCTTGACCTCTGGCTACAAAAAATTGCTTGCCATGTCTCGGTAGCTCACTCCATTGAGCGTAATGGTTTTTCCGGCCCCATTTTCAAAAAAGTACGACCCCGTGACACCTCCGATCAATACACCGTGCCAAACAGTTACTCAATCTTGGTGCATTGGCATCTACTGAATTACTCGTAGATTCTCGGTGCCCTAGATGCGGAAATTTTGCTTATTAACACAGCCGCCAATGTAGAACTGGGCCGCATCCAAAAATACGATTTTCTTATAAAAATTAATGTCGGAATGCTTGTTTTACCGAACCCAATCCGAGAACGTACGGCGCTGATGGTAGTCGGCATGCTTCAGTTCTCTCCTTAATTGGACCTTGTACACATAAAGAGTCCGTAATGTAATGTAATGTACTGATCTTGTAACTGCTTGACTATGTTGCGCACACACGTCAGAGTAGGTACATGATTACGTCTAAAATTGCCACGAATATTTCGCGTCATTGCCGCAATTGAACGTATATTTTCGTAATAAAATTCAACGATTTAAATTAGTGGAAGCGAACCTAAACCATCTTGGAGTGCGCAGCTGGAAGCAGTTTCCCAAAGATCACTCTTGTTAGAGAGGCTTATTGGTTGAGGCACACGTTTCCTCAGACTGTACCGTCATTTATGCAAGTAAGTAAATATGTGAAACGATTTACTCTTCGTTTGGTTAGTAACATTGTACGCATGTCCCTTTCGCTTGCAGTCCTAATCTGAGGACTGCTATTGGAAAAATTCCTTCCTCCGTGACTCTCATAAAGGCTGGGCTACGGTAGGGTTATAAATATTTTAAATATTACTACAACTTTCCCCATAATGTCAGTGGAATCGCATCACTTCTATAAACTTCTTAATATATGATTATGTACACATCTAGATTCATTCAAGCTTTGGTAATAATTACTCACCCTGGAACAACTCTAATTGAATAGATTTTCCTTGTTGCTGCCAGTTTTCTGCATCCGTATATCGCAATTTGCACGCACTGTTACACATTTCTGAGTAGCTAAGTACTTTTTCAGATTACTCTGTTGAACTACCATCTAACTCTTAATCCTCGTTAAAATTACACAATTTACTTACTGAAACTGAAAAACAAAGGTGAAAGGCAATCCTTTCGTCCTTATGCAACAAACAAAACTCCTCGAGCTACATTGGGTATCAGAGAATAGAAAATAGAGAATAAAATATGCAGAATACATTAAAGGATTTACGAGTATCCTTAGTAGGAAAAATAAAAATTCAAATGATTTCCTTCACCGAAAAATGCTTCACAAGAAATTCGCATTACGGTGTGTGTTGTTCCGTCTCTCTCTCTCTTTCTTCTTTTTCTTTCACTTTTTTTGGTCTTTTCACTAAGAAAACAGAAAGGAAAAGAAAATGGTTGTGCAGACGTCATCGTAAGACGAATGTAGAAAGCAGATTCATCACTCAAAGTGCAACCTTGACCAGTTATCCTTTTTGCTAGCTTCCGGGGAACCACCATATCTTTAGCTAATGGTTTCCTGTTACATTGGTTTGCACTTTTTCAGCTTTGGTTTCTTTTGTTTTCTCTCTTTTGGTTGAACTTTTCATTTTTCTGTTTTTCGTCCTTTTTTCTTAGAAAAGTTTGTCAACAGCTCCCGGAGTCGTTGTGGAGGTTTTTATGACTCCGGGTATCGCTTGAGGGTGTTTACTTTCCATTTTTTTTTATATAACATGCAGCCACACACCCAATACTCGTATTTTGTAATCATATTTTGGAATCGATCAAATAACTGAATATCCTTTTGATTGAAGGGTACTCTGACGTTGATGGGTCACGAATTTTAACACGAATACGGATACGAAAGCGAAAATAATTAATCAAACTTCAATCGATTGATTTCAATTAGAAAAAAGGGGAAAAAAAAACAAAACTCGAAGTCGATTGATGATTTGAAGTGAGAATGTAATTTTGAGGGGCGTGTTCGTCAGTGTGATTTTTTATTTGAAAAGAAAAAATCGTTACAATTCACTCTGCACATGAACGAAGCACCATAATTAAGTTGTATGCGTTTCTGTTGTCGATGACGTTGCAGTTTCTTCATTGGCCTTGAACTAATGTGTTTCAGGGATTTTTGAAAGAATGTTCGGTTCCAAAGGACTAATTAGAAGACTTGCGTTGATGATGCTCACTAATGACATTTCGATTAACCTTCGTGCATCAAATGAAATTGCGAATTGAGTCAAAACAATGGAATTACTGTAAGTTACACCATCTGTGCCGGGCTGTCATTGTGTCAGTGTGCTGGAATAAAATGACGACAAGCATGATTGATTATCATCCGAACAAATGCAGGGGGATATATGTATATACACACATATATAAGCTGCGACGGATATCCTACTTGTCGACTATCCATTTCCCATGACAATTACCGATGGCGATGGGTTGACTGAAGAAATAGCTGTGCGAATTAGTTTTAGCAGGGAAACATGCCACTTGTAGATACATATGTATGTGTACAATGTGAAAACTTTCAACTAGGAAACGATAACCATCGGACGGCCGGCGAGACAAGAAAGGTTGTTGAGAGTCAATTTGATAGAAAAATTAATTGCTTGACATTTTTAAAATCTTAACCGATGGAGAGTATGAAGCCTTTCGACTTTCAACCTGTTGATTTAGCATAGTACGAATGCCGTCCTAGGAAAATGTACACATTTTTTCGTTTGAGAGACTCCCGACTTTTAATTCATAAGACTAATTTGGTCGTTCGTAACGATCGGATGTTATAACATATAAACAGGATAATTGAAGTAAGGTACCCGCAAGTAGCTTTTTAGGTTCGTACCATTATCAATAGATCTTGACTTAATAAGTTTACTAAGTTCTAAATTACATATTTCTTAAAAGTGTGCCGATATTTTCTTGGGATTTGCCAAGTAAGAATTACTGATAAGCGCTGACTATTACAAAATATGTTTAATCTATCATGATTTAATGATAAATCTTACTAGTCAGATAGGTACTTCAGGAATTAATGTTGCGGGGTGCCTGGACTCTGGTGAGCATTACTCCCAAATTGTCTTTCTTTCTTCTACTCATAAAGCTGAAAGTAAGTGACTAAAGTAGTATATAAGTCTGATAGTACCAAAGCAACATGATAAACCATGTCGAACAGATTCCAAGGCATCTATAAAATACCACCATGAAACCCGGTGGCATCTATCTAGTCGAAACAGCATTAAAATCTTGAAACAATACAAAAACACTTATACAGATTGAATTTTTGATTTCTGAAATGTTAATCAAATTATTAAAGGCCAATCTTTAGGGAGAACAATATCGACTCCATTTCAATCAGAAAACATTCTAAATTATACTTCTTCGAAGAAAATTATTGAAATTCAGGTCCTGCAGTCTGACGGTAGTGAAGGTTAGGACGATAGGTTTTTATTTTTTATTTAGAGGTGTAACAAAAGAGAGGACCTAGATGTAACATTTATTTCTCTAGACATCTTCACTCGATAGCTCACGTTCATTGGACTACTTTCACTCTTTAACAGAGAACCTGGTTGTTAGATGGAATAAATAGTGAGCCTAATCCAAATAATTAGATCACCTTTTTCTATGTATAGCAGTTAGCGATGCAGTAAATATATTTTAACAACTGCATAGATGGAATCAACGCAATCAATATCAACAACAACACCTCAGCTTCAAATGGAAGCAAAAAACAAACGAATCTGTTCTCAGGCAGTGCAAGACAGATATTATCGCGATCCAGGAGATGCGATTGATAGGATCAAGTATGCAAAAACAGAAAAACTGCGACATTTATTACAGCGTAAGATCTCTCATGTTAGGATGCGGATTCGTCTTGAGAAATTGATAACGGTCAATGATAATCGACTTTATGCAGATAAGCGATTGCCTGCTGTGATCATCATTCTAAAACATCAGCCTAATATGTACACACGCCCCTACGGATGAAGCTGAAAACTCTATCAAGGAGGAATTTTATGACTTTCCGGAGGTTATCCAGTATGATGTCAAAATTGTACTGAAGATGGTCGAACCATAATCGACCATGTTCTAATAGATGTAAGACACGCATCAGACATTCCAAAAGCGGTAAACGCCGATTCTGACCACTTTCTTGTCAATGTGTGAGCCGTCCAATGAAATAAATTCAATATTGGGAACTTTAATAAGACTGTAGTAGCCAGAACCTACAGAGAGCGTCTAAGCGAGAGACACTCCGCTGTGCATTCACCATCCACAAACGACAACAATCTGTGAAACCAGATCATCAATCGCGACATCATCAAAGAGGTAGCCGAGATCACCGAAGCCTGCCAACCACCACCAAATAAGAGTCCTTGGTATTCCAGCAAACGCAAGGGGGGAGTATCGGGCCAGAAGAAAGGAGGAGAATAAGATCTCATGTAAACAAGAAAGGCCTACGCAATCTCCGCTGTAAAAACAACATCCGCATATCAGGGAAGCTAAGCGACTAGCATGCTGACTTCAAGCACGAAAACCAGGCTCTGAACTAAACCTAGTCACCGAAGCGCAAGGAATAGTTGATGTGTTTAAACAACACTTCCAGCAGTTACTTAATGTGCATAGGGTAGAGAGAGTGAGGGGGCAAGAAGAGAACCCACATCCAGTCAGTGAAGAAGCTGTGTCGCGTGACGCTAGAAAACATGAGGTGCGATGTACAATTTGGAAATAGTTCCTCTGAACTATTTCAAACCTGTACCAGATTTTGGCAATTTGTGTGATTTCTTCAATTTAGTACTGGAATAGAAAGTCCAAAGGGCAGGTGTTAACACGAAAGGCACTCCTTAAACAAACCTGTCCAGCAGACAGGTTCGTTCGTCTTGAAGTAAATGAAGACAAATCCAAGTACATGTTGTCAACAAACAAAAAAACATTTGTGTCCAACCTAGGACAAAACGTCACTGTTGGCAACAGTAAATTCGAAGTGGTTAAGGAGTTCACCTAACTCGGAACAAGTGGGTTCAAAACTCCTTACTCGAAAGACGCAATGCATGCTCTACAAAATACTGATCGTGATATTTCTACTCTATGCCAAGTACTGGACGATAAGCAGGAAACAGAGCAGAAGAAACAAACACGAACTCCAAAAAGCTAAAACGCGTCGACTACACTGCCACTGTCAATGCAAACGGGATCGAATATTTTTCAAAGGATTTCGTAGGACGAGAGCCGCTCGTGTGTTCTATGAGTAGACCAGACATTCTTCTTAAAAGGAAGATAGTGGGAGGTTGCATTCGGGAAATAACGTAAGGAAATTTTACGGAACCTGTAACCTTTTTCGAGGCAGATCCAGACCAAGCAATCCGAACATCGAGTACCACGCATTTTTAGAAGGTTGGGCTAAACGCTGGCACACGTGCGTTGCATTTAATAGAGATTACTTTGGCGGCGACAATAACGATTTAAAAGAAAAAACTTGCATTTAGCATTTTAAAAATAAATTTCGGGAATGTTGAACAAGGTAGAGGTGGTATGTAGAGCGAATGACTATAAACGCTCAGGCCCCAACAATTTTTGAGTTCTAACCATTTACAGGAAGCCTTACTGAAAGCAGTTTGCCAAAGATCGCACACACTTGCGGGGCTTTATGGTTGGAAACACCACCTTGATCAAAAAGTTCCCGGTGGCGTCACCGTGTGGCGCTCCCATTGTTCCGTTTTGAGTTCTGTTTTCATTCTGTGTTAAGTTGGTACATTGTTGTTGACATTTCCTATAAATCTTAGCATCATAGCTTGACATTTGCAAAAGTTACGTAGCCAAGAGTACATCTATATCTGTGTGTGTTGGCGATTTTTTACAATTTCAGAAATGGATTTAAATTTGCAACAACGAACTTGTATTAAATTTTGCGTAAAAAACGGATTTAATGGTGCGCGAACGTTGGAAATGTTGGAAAAGTATTTCGGCAACGATTCTCTAAAGAAAACGGTCGTTTACCAGTGACACGAGCGGTTCAAAAGTGGTCGTGAGTCAATCGAAGATGGTGAACGCAGTGGCAGACCATCGACATCGAAAACCGACGGAAACATTGATGAAGTAAAGGAACGTTGGTCAATAACCGCAAATTAACCATAAGAGAGATAGCGGAGGACTTGAACATTGCCTGTGGATCCGTCTTAGACATTTTGGTTAATGATTTAGGTTTCCGTCGTGTAGCAAAAAGTTATTCCCAAAAGACCTCAATTTCATGCAAAAGAGTCCATCAAAAAGATCATTACTGGAGACGAGACGTGGGTTTATAAGTACGACACGCAATCCAGAAATCAGGCAAATGAATGGCGTTCACCGAATGAGCCGTTTTCAGTCAAAAAAAGGTAATGCTCACGGTTTGCATGGATTACAACGGTGTAGTGCATTATGAATTTTTGGCAGAAGTCCAGACAGTCAACAAAGATTATTATTTGGGCGTTATGAGACATTTACGTGAAGCAATTCGCCGAAAGAGACCAGAATTATGGACAGAAAACTCGTGGATTTTGCACCATGATAATGCACCGTTACACAGTGCCATCACTATTCGTAACTTTTTGACGAAAATTGCAACAAATACAATCCAACAGCCACCGAATTCACCTGATTTGGTGACCTTATGACTTTTTTCTCTTCAATAGAGTTAAAAAACCACAACGAGAGGAAGTAATGGAAAAATCGCAGGAAGCACTGACGGACATACCGAAAACCGAATATAAAAAATATTTCGAGGATTCATCAAGCGCTGGCATAAGTGTGTTGCAGTAGATGGAGATTACTTTAAAGGGGACAATATAGATTTAGATGAATAGACCTGTATTCTTAATTTTCTGAGTTCCTTTTTGATGTGGTATAGTGCCATTTTAGTAAGTATGTTAAGTAAGTATGAACAGTGATGGGAGCTAAGCTTTAATAAAATGCAGGCCAGTGGATTTCCAACAGTCGATCTCTTGACTTGTATAATTCCTGACAGAAAGACGAAAGTTAAACCTACGCAGTGGTACCAATGGCATGTACTCTTACATAAAATCGCCATGATTATTTGACGTATATATATAATTCAAGAAAGAACTTTATGCCTCTCTTGCCATTTTATGTTTTCACATAAAAGGGTCAATACTAAGTTACAATTAGCCTGTATCTGAAAACGGAAACAAATTTATTTTCATAACGAATTCTATTCCAGCCGAGCGAACGTGCTCCATCGGCCTTATCAAATCTTCCCAATTTAGCAACAAGTTCTAAATTTATCGCCATTTAGAGATAATCTCGGATTTCCGTTGAGAGGTCCTTCCTCTTTTTCTCAAAATGAAAAGCCCTCTTTAGTCTCAACACTTGAACGACTTCCGTAGAAATGCCTTCTCAGATCAATAAAATACCCTCAACGTCTGGCCGAAAGTTCTCTTCCCAGAAAAAACCGAAACAAGAAAACGGTGAAATCAAATATGCATCCATACTTAAGGAATCGCTTTTCATTAATTTCCCATACACTCAACGTTGTAACTGATTAAGTATCTCCCGGCTGCCATTACAATCAACATTGAAATGACAATCACCCTAATTGAAAAGCTATACGAACCAGGTAAATAGGTCATGTTACTCGTACTACCACTGCTACCGGTACCTTCTAAAATATTAACGTTTGCAGTCACTTTTGTCTTTCAGACTTTCCATTACGCTCCAAACCCTCCCTGACCCTGTCACAGATAATCGGCAAACAAGTGAAAAAATCATCCCTAACCTTAAACAAAATAAAAGCTACTTTAAAATGTCTGCTCGTGGTTGTCCGGTAGATAGTTTTAAAGGCTATGGGAAATGAGTGATTCTGCTAAACCTCAATTACCGCTAATTTTATTGATGATTTATGAAGAAGAACAATACTTTTTTAACAGCGTGTGAGTCATTGTTCCATTATAATATATTGTATGTATGTGTGACATATATATATATATATCGTAGTTATATATTTTTTTATTTTTGAAAAGAAATAAGAGGGAAAAACTCTGCGTGACTTTGTCTCGTCGAGTAGTTGTCATTCATGAATAAAATATGCAAATTGTGAACAGTAACTCATGTGGCTAATTGTAACGACACAAAAAAAAGTATGAACGCTGAACGCACTCTTAAAAATAAAATGCGCTAACACACTCGCAAAACAGGGTGGAACAAGAGTCACGAAAAGGTTTTTTGTTTTATTTAATAAAAATAGAGAAATCGATTTTTCTCAGTTTTATTTTTATTTGGCTGTGCTGGTATTTAATAGTTGGAAATTTAAAAAAGATTTTTAATAGCCTACAACAGCTATGTTATTGAGTCGATCCCTTAATTTAAAATGAAAATCTATGTGACGACAGTAAATTTGTCCCGGTTAGTGATAATGGTGCGTGAGGCTTCCAAATCGAGGACTGGAATAGCTCTTTAAACCTGGCACTCAGATTTTCAAAGAAATGGACACCGAGTGGACCTCAGTGCACAAACAATATGGGCGTTCTGTGGAAGGGATTCCAAGGATGAAACCAGCGGATTCGTCAGATACCTATTCAGCGATAACCTCATTTGGAGCTTAGGTCACGTAAGGATCTCACGACATCTAGTTAGGTTGATATAGTAGAGATGGTGTTTGGGAGTTTCGAGCAAACCAACAGTAGCGCTCCAACCCCTTTAGTGGCTTACTGGTACTGTCGTTTGAATGACTTGACCCTCCAAATGAGAGATTATACTGTCGGGTTAACCGCCTAAATATGTTTTCAAGCAACAGACAACCTCGGATATGAATGGACTTACTTTTGACGAGCCTAGCATACGAAAAACGAGCAACAACAATTAGCGGAAGCCCTAAAACGCTATTAAGTGGATAGCACTGCCATCCACGAAGCGCGATGGGTCGAAACGGAAGACAAATGGGAAACTGCGACATCTACTATAGTGATTGCTATAGAGATAAAAACCATTGCCTATTTGGGTGTGGATTTGTCGTCAAAGAAAGAACTAGGCATTCAGACTTGAGTTTATCGCATCTGAGCGAACGGCTGATTCCAATCTCCATCAGGAGCTAGATCGCCAACATAAGCTTAATACGCTCCCATGGCCCCACAAAGGAACAACTTTGACAAAGGTTGCTTCTAGAAGCTCTTCGATCAGGCGTAATTTTGAACAGAAGAATCGTCGCTTGAGCATCACTCAGAAGCTCTTGAAAAAAGTCAATAATGATTCTGATTTGCTCAAAAGCGTCTTTACTATACTTAAAAGTGATTATGAGATGTCCTTCGATGGTTGAAAAAAGCGTTGGCACAAGTGTATTATATCTGAGGGAGATTACTATGAAGGGGACAACAATAATATTGATGAATAAGTCACTTTACTTTTTGGACACACCTCGTATCGATCCAACAATATCCATAAATGAGACCTGGCCGCCACTTGATCGAAACAATCAGCCATATTAATTACATAGCGATTGATGCAACACATGGGTCAAGATGTTCGAATCCAGCATAGATTTTGACTTCTACCTTATTGCAGCCAAGGCGTGAATGGGACAATTTCTGAAGCCTGAACACCGCAAAAATACTATGAGCCTTTTCGGATCGAGTCTATTAAGCTCTTTCAAAAAGTACTATCCTATCAGCATCAAAACCAAGAGATAAATTGCTACGTTGCCAGTAGACCATCAGAGGCGTCGCATGTGCTAAGTTTTACTATGAAGTGCAACAAGAAGCATAAAAGGCTGACATGCAAAATGGACGGTAATAGCTCAGGTACTCTATAAGCAAAGAAGACGGGAAGAATATCGGCCTCACAGGAAAAAGCACTTGATTGAGGCAATGGAGGTGCTTTTGCAGAAATAATGGTCAGAAGTCCTACCAAAAAGTAAAAAGAACTTGAAAAGGACACGAATACCAAACATGTAGAAATACGAATAAGGACTTAATAGTGGGTCAAAGTCCTGAAAATTTGAAAGGATTACCTCTGCAGACTATTTAATAGCGATGACCATCTATCAGTAAGAACTAATCATCCAAGATGGATGTTGACCGACAACAGGATTACCTGCCGAAATATTTAAAGCAAGGGGAATGGAGTTGTCAAGGAGCTGCCGTAACAGATGCGTTCTGCAAGATATGGTAGGAAGAAATTGAACCAACCATAGAGGAATTACCTCCTTAAAATTGCCTATGTGATTCTATCTACCGTCTGTGTAGGATGACAATGGAAAACACACGTTGCTCCATAAAAGACACAACCGAGGCATTTGATGTCAAAGAAGGATTCCGACAAGTGATTCTGTTTTATTTTTTATTAAATTTTCTGACTCACCAATTACGAAGTAAGGCGCTTTGCCCTAAAATATCTTTTGTACTATTTAGTGAGAAATATAGTTAGAGTAGTAGGTTTTCTACCTTCCGAATGAAGTTGATAATACTACTTACAGAGGAGTTTGTTGAAGCCGAATTGTTCCCTGAAGAAAATCGTCCGTCTAATTCCCTTGTGGGTTGAACATTCACATAGGGTGTGTTCAGCTGTTTCGTCTTCTTCAAGATTAAGTCGGCACTCTGGAGAGTCAACTAGTTTTATTTTGTTGAGATGATATCTTTAACTTTGATGTCCTGTGGGGTAACCTACTTAGTTTTTGATATTGTGCAAGATGGATCGTTTGGTCTGTTTTAGACCTGAGCTATTTCCCCAATCTGAGATGCATCTCGAATGATCCCAGCTTTTAATTGCTGAATTAACTGCTGATTTAAGAGTTCATTAGAAAGGTTCAGGTCCAATAAAATGAGTTTCTGAGCCCTTTCTGGCCAGTTCTTCGGCTTTTTGATTTCCATCAGTGCCCTGATAACCAGGAACCCATCACAGTTTGTCTTTTTTCCTAGATCTTAGTTTATGGAGGGCTTTGAAGCAGTACATGACTGATTTGGAGTCAATGGTGTGCGAGCTAAGCGCATTTATAGCTGTTTGACTGTCAGTGAAAATATGGATTTTTGGGCCTTTGATACCAAAGTTGTAAATAAGGTTGGCACATACTTGAATGACGAGGACTTTTGCCTATAAAATGGTTGAACACAGCTAAAGACTCAGAATTTCGATTGTTCGCAAACACAAGCTCCGGGTAGTTGTAAATCCAAAAAAAACGTCAAGAGAACAAGCAAATAATCACTCTTGCCAATCACTGTTTTTTTGGACTTCAAAGTCAACTGCGAAATGAGTTTCTCTCGCGAACAACAAATATAGCACTGTATAAAATGGCAGATGAAAATCTCCTTCCTGCTTCGAATGACATGTGATCATCAGAAGATATAAGAGTGAACTGTATGGGTTTTACAGTGAAACACGGAGACTGGAGACTGGAGACTGGATAAGTACAAGGTAAATGGAAAATGATTAACAATGCTGAGGTGAGCCTACCGCAGCAATAAAAATTGGTAGTCGCACTTCTCCCACCCATTAGCATTAAAATTAATTCGCCGCTAAGAACCCCGAAAAAAAAAGGGGTTGGCACAGTTGGCACAGACTTCATTCTGTCAGAAATCTTATTTCCAGGCGCGCCCAACACTTCGGCGGAGATTCTCGATCATATTAATACCTTGTAGACCATATTGATTTCCGTTACATTTGTTTCGAGAAGTCTTTCGACAGCTTAAATCGTAATGAACTATGACAAGCCTTACGCAAGAGAGATACACCAAAAATACTAGCCGCTATTGTAAGGGCTACCTATAAAGGGGGTAAGTGTAATCCCTTACACAACGGTAAGATGTCAGAGGAATTTGAAGTTCACAGCAAAGAACGACGAAATTGCATTTTTCGCTACATACTGCTGTCTTTGTAGTAATCAGTGATGTAATTCGGACAGCTCTGTCTACAGGAAACATGTGGCTGAGATGGGCTATGACATAATATTTTAGCCATCTTGACGTGATTGACTGTATATTAAACCTCACCAGATGACCCTTAACTTAGAGTCAAATGAACAAAATTGGGCTCAAACCAAGTACGTTTAAAACAAGGGCCCTAAGCGCTACAATACTCAAAATAACACAACGCCATTGAACTCAATATTGCCCTACAATAAATCGAGAAAATAAGCAGTTTTCTGAGTTTAGAAAGTATGACCTCAAAAGAGGTTAGTACTGAACTGGATATTGCCATCAGAATTTGGAAAGCAAATGCTACGTTCGCTATACTCTTTAAACTTTGGAGAACTAATGTTTTCAGCATTACAAAACAACGTGAGGCTGTTCTGTGCTATTTTACTGGCGTAGTACTTAAAATTGACCAAAGACGCCACAATGAACCTGCAAATAATAAATATAAGGATCTTCTGGTTAAACCATATATTGAAAGATCAAATTCGAAAGCGGACCAATAATCAATAGACCTGAAAATACAGAGGAGAAAGTGACAGTGAATTGGTCAAACCGTACGGCGAGAAGAAACTTCCATTGCGTCGCTATACAATAAATTCACTTACGCAATAAGATAGACAAAAGTCATCCTAGGTACACATGGAGTTAGGTGATTCAGGTATGACTTGAAGGACACCCAAGCGCGTTGTGAGATTCCTTAAACTGGAGGTCAGAGGACCAAAGCAAGATTATGTAAGCAGGTATATATTGTAGCATTCAATAGTCCGCAGCGTAATGTTATTTAAAATACTCGTAACACGTATTGTAAAAAAGTGTGCAACTGGATCACGCCCCGAATCGATCGAAAAGTTTCTGATACTGACACATAGATGGCAAGTCTAATAATATATCTATTTTTAGTAGGTACCAAACTACATGTCAAAGATTTCAAAAATATGAAGAAAATAAGAGTTTCGTACTGTTATTTGATGTGAAAAATACCACTTAAACTTAAAAATGTCTTTAAAGGTCTTATAAGGAATCTGATCCGTCAAAAGCAAGTATTTGTTGTTGGTTTGCTGAACTCAAACGCAGTTGTACCGACACAAATAATGCTGAACGTTCTTGGCGCCCAAATGAGGCTGTTACCTCAGAAAACATTAAAAAGGAAAAGTAAGATAGAAGACAGTAAGCATATCCAAAGACCAGGAGCACCATATTGACAGCTGTTTAATGAAAAAAAATGAAAATAATCTTTTCATGCAGTATGTGACAATAGATACTTTTACCTGTCCGCAAACCTCAAAAATTTTTAAGGGTGGGACAAATTGTTCTATTAAGAAGTCAGAGAAGTGTTAGAGCGGCATTAGAATGTCAATCGCTCTCAAAAGAGACTATGTTGATGGAAAAATTAGAATTTTGCAAAATTCTGTTTTAATTTCGTAGTCCCGGGAACCTCTTTTTGAACCCTTAGGACCTTGCTTATGAGTCTGATGAGAGAATTAAAGCGTGTAAAGTAACTACATGTATATACTACGTTATACTCAAGTCTCAGACCTCGTTTTATATCGCGCGAAAAAGTGGAAGACGATCTCAACCGCCTTGGACAAAAATCACGCTAATTGGGAGGTCAAGTCCCGGAATTTTAAAGCTATCTAAGTAGATGCAGACCACTTTTATTGACTCCTTTACGCCTATTTTTTTTAATAACATTCCACTGTCGAGAAGGGAAAAATAAAAAGCGTTGACTTCAAAGGTGATAACATATTCCATGATCTATTGGAATTCCTCTTGAGTGGTCAGTGCTGTATTTTAGGTTAAAAATTTAAGATAGGACTGTGCACGTAGCATGAAAGATAGAGGCACAAACTAAAGAACATTGCTTAATGAATGTTAAGCTTTCATTCATAACTGGACGTTGTATAGGAGTTTGGGAAATTCGTCAGTCTTATTCGTCGGGAGGATAGATTAAGCCTGTAGTTAACCGGAACTGAGTATAGAACGCAGAGTCAGAAAAATCAGAAAAGTAAGTAAGAAGATTGTTTGAGTAAAGGAATCCGTACGAAAGTAGGTCCAATAAAAACCACAATATGGTTCGGAAAACGGTAGCAAATGTTTTTCATGCTTCGACTGGGGAGATTTGTATACTTTGATTCTGTATATCTTGTGATACTTTTGGTTAGTGGTTAAACTATCTGGATTTCAGACTTTTCAAAAATATGAAAATGACCTCCCTATGTGTAGACATATTTAACCGTCTCAATTTTGTGTAAATAAAAACAAAAACCAACTAAAAAAGAGAAAAAAAAAAACAAAGAAAAAAAAACAATATTGTAATTCAAGAACTAAATAACGAACAAATCTTGACAATGGGGTAGGTTCGTGAGGTAAGCACATTTTACCATAATTGTAATCCAGTTTGCTGATTTCTTTTTAACGCGCCAAAGGGAAGAGAATTGTAAGAAATACTAATTCATTGCCAATTGAATTGGACAAAGAATTAAGCTTAATTAATTATACTAAATATACAGTACAGTTGCCTAATCTACAATTAAACAATTACAATTAATAATACAATGCAATTAAAATTCATTAATTGTGTTGGTTTGTTGTTTTCGTTGTTATTGTTGTTGGTTTTTGAATGCGTGTGGGTGTATGTGTATGTGCGTGTATATACGTGTGTTATACATGAGCGTTAGAGGGCAGAAAAATGATAAACGTAAGGAAAATAATAAGGCACATGCGCATGCGTGATGTAAGTAAGAAAATTGTATTAGGAATTGCTCGAAACACAAGCCGAATGCATTTGTTTTTTGTAAAAATTTACTTTTTATTTTTTTTATTTTTTTTTTTTTAAATCGATCCCAAACTGTATGACTTTGACAAATATAAATTTCCAGAAAGAGCAATTTTAAATAAGAAATTTAAACAACAAATTGAGGTTATGTTACAAGAACTGCCAATTAGATTTAAAATACAAGTAGCTTTGATGGGAAAGTCATATTTGCGAAAGTGTATCTATAGGCCGGGATCTAGGGCTGATGGAGGTGCCTTCAACTCAACTCTTAACATGTCAGGTTGAGGAAGCCAGCTACCGACCGCCCGCCGTCATTGCAGTTGGAAAGGTTCTTTTGTAATATGCTTCTACAAATACTTTACACTTTTTTGTTGTTTTTTTTTTTTTTTAATCTTTTTTTGTCTGTTGGTGCATGAAAAAACTACTTGTACTGTCAATTGAATATTTTATGGCAATCAAACCGTGACAGGACAGAGCGAAAGGTAGAGCAGAGGAAAGGAAACGCGAGAAAGGACAAAGTACAATTGTATTTCCTCTCTCTACCATTTCAATGGCTGTTCATAGAACAACAACAAAGTACAAAGTATTTTAATGGCAATTACACAATTAAATATTCATTACGGTGGGGGGTAGGCTTGTTTTTTTTTTTTTTTTTTTTCTTAAAAGTTAAGGTACCATAAGAAGTGGGTATTTACCTAAAGGACTTCCACGCGAACCGTAATCCCGTGATGGTGAACGGTCTACTGTTGGTAATTCGGTCAGCCGTCTCGACCGGCCAGGACTACGAATGCCAGAACTTACAACGGTCACAGGGTTATAGTCGTCACGCGACATACTATGCCGCGGTTTATCCGCGGTACTGATGTTATGCTGAATTCAAAATGCAAACTAATGTCAATCCTGGAAAGAAAGTAGAAAATGAACAATTCTTCAACAAATGAATGAAATGAAAGAAAATTAATGGCGTTTCGAAGAACACATGTCAGGTAAATTAACAGAAAGGAAGGGAATTACCCATGGTGGAGAGAATGCTATTAGTAGAGGGACAATTAAAGTTACAGATACGAAGTACGACATACGATGGGGTATGTTGTTGAGATTTTCTTTTTCTTCTTTGTTTCTTTTGTTTTCTATTTTTTCATTTGACTTTTATTAGGAGGTGTGGTTGGTGTGAGTACGAGTATGGGATTGCGACGGACCTACACAATCGTTACGACACTTAAGTGAAACTCGGTCTTAAGGATAGAATAGAAATTGCAAGAAAGAAAAATGTAATTTGCGCCCTTTGACGGATACATCCCTCATCCGCTCAAGAATGACCATTGCAATTATTTTATGGAACGACGTCATTAGCTGGGACTATGACAAATGCTTCGTGACTTTGCATTTCATGACCTGATGTGGGTTACAGTACCCAGATGATCTGTGCTCTGGTGACGTAAATTAGACATTTGACTTACATTGGGAATACTATAATATGTTTGTAACACAAATTGAAGAAGGACAATGATGTTGGGTATCTGAGAGATCTTTAAAAATATTGTAGAATAATTGAAGCAGAGATTAATTCTAGTCAACCATTTATGAGTCACCGAAGTCCACAGATTCGATATTTACAGGCTTAAACCAAGTCCACCTAAACAGACTGAGATTTTTCTTGTTTGCGTTTAAGCAGATACTCTCTGAAACAGTCAAAAACTGAATCAGATGGATTTCGATTTCTTAGATTTAGACCGGGGTCTTCCTCGGACAACTTTATTGTGCTTAATACAACCAAACACTCAAATAATAAACAAATAAGTGCTATAGAGTGGGTGTATTAGCCGTGAGACATAGGAATAGTAAAGAACAGTCCTGTCTGATAGTGTACTAAGCTAGAAGTCAGAGATACGATGAATAGAATCGACTTCTCGTAGCATTCTAGACAAGGCTTCATGGTATACATAATTCGTTCGATAAAGAAAAATACGGATGAAAGGATATGATCTAAGGCTTCGTGCGTTAACGTTTAAAATGATGGATTGCAGAACAGCATGGGAATCAATGTTGCCAGTTAAAAGCTGGCCAAGAAAGAGCATGTTCTATTATCACGACGTATTGTATACGTCGGGTTGTAAGTTTATCAGATATGTAATGAGAAACGGATAGACTGTCGCTGTACATATTCTATGTCTAATATAGGTGCTGTAATAGTGTAGGAAAGAGATCAAAGAAATGGGGCGAACCAACTAATGGGTTCACTGTTGATGCCCCTAGCAAACGTTTAAGAGACAACGACCTTCGGATTAGCACAGGGAATATCCTGACTCTTAGCGGGCCACATGCAGCCGAACAGTAAACGGGGCTCTTTACTGCTGTCATGCAGATATAACTGCCATCCAGGAAGTGTGATGGAATTTGCCGGACATATCGAGGATGAAAAACTGTGATTGCTATAGGGAAAAGAATCAGTGCATATTTGGATGCGGATCTGTCATATGCATGAGCCAGCGCCATATAACAATCCGCATTAAAGCAAAATTCGCTAACATAAACCAAATATGTGCCCATACTCTTACGGAAGACAAGAATGATGCTACCAAAGAATGTTTCAAAGAGCTCCTCGATAAGATATATGAGTAATGTTCGGAGTAAAAAGAAAGACATTTTTGGTAGCATAACCTACACTACACTACACCACGTGGTAGAACGAAATATTACCATTGCACACAGTTTTCTTATCACAATATACAGAGGAGCACATAGCAGTCTCCGGATCATGTTAAATCAAATGAATTACATTGTGATCAACGTAAGGCTTGCCTCGAGTACTCTGGAGGTCCGAACGTTCCGGGCAGCCAACAGTGACTCGGAACACTGGGATTTCCCAGACAACACAACAAAGAAGAACTACTGTGAGGAGATACAACGTAGAAAAGCTGTAATCGTAAGAGTCCACCAGGATCTCCGCCGAACACGTATTCCGAAATCTCTCAACAGCTCCTATGTACCGAAGACCAGTGGCAACGCTGCCACATTCCTGCATCTCGATATTCATACAGGGGCTTGGAGATCTTCGAATCAATCAACCGTCAACCACAAGCTAAAAGCTTTAAGGAAGTTCGACGTGGGACGGCTATGGCAAGAGACTGCCAAATATTTTTTCGATCAAGTATCTTTTAATCTCACGTTATGTAAAGAGTAGAAAAGAGCTGAAAACCAACAAAACAGCTGGATCTGATGGCTTAGAGGCCGAAGTATTCTAAACAGCTAGAAATGACTTTGTAAAGGGCATGCACCAACTCATTTCTCAGATCTGGTCAGAATCAGCACAACTATAGAGGTATAAGTCTCCTCATATCGTATTTACCATATTGTGTGACCTTTCGTTAACAATCAGGCTGGCCCCTATCGTGGCAGTTTTAGATCAGTACAGACTAGAATTGATCAAATCTTCACATTCTGCCAGATTCTGGAAGAAACTCCATGTAAAGTTTAGGCAGAATGACGATTGCGAACTCTCGCTGCTCCGTCAAAATCAGTAACGACTTAACTGGCCTTTGATGTCAATTCTGTGGAACTCGCAAGCGAACACTAGAAACACAATCTTTTAAGAGTCTATGAAACTACTTGTGTATGCCGATGCTATCAACATAATCGGGAGAAATCCAACGCCTGCGAAATTTGCTGTAAAAGTGATGCTCTTCTTGGCCCTTATGTGGTAAGGCGGAGCACTAAATAAAGTTGCATCTAAGACGATCCTTATAGTAACCTCTTCTCCCAGTTCGTGTTAGCAGATTTTTGGAAGATATAATGGGCAACATAAGTCCCTAACATGGCGTACTCCTTCTAAAATTTCTTGCAGGAACGAAGTAGTATTTTGTACATACAAATCGAGAGTGGCACCGGGCACAAGTGCTGAAATATATTTTGATTCATTTGGAACTCACCGGAGTATATTATTTAAATGCAGTATATTTCAGGTGAAAGTTATAAAGAGAGATATCGACAGCCAAACTGCTCTAAGTTATCACAGATAGTTATAGAAAAGAAATCCGAAATCGCTGATAGATGTGCTTTAGACATCAAGCCATCTCAGACAAAATCGCGTCACGACTGACAAGTTATTGGACATAGCATGATCTCTCTGAATCTAAGAAGGATTCATATATTTTTTTGATTGCATCAGTGAAGCTCTCGCTACAAAAAAAGCCATTTTAATGGCCAAAAGAATATGGAATCCTTTTGACTTATGCTGAACATATACTCGTATACTGATCTGCTTAAGACTGAATCGGAAAAGAATGGAAGCAGTAGAAAGAACAGTTGGGCTTTTCCTAGGTTTGGATGTTCAACCATAACTACGAAAGCAAGTTAAGATTCGGTTCCCAGGTCATATACTGAAAAACTGAAAAAATAACTTCTGACGTCACAACTCTCTCACTGGGGTATAGCAAACCTCATTCTGTCATCGTTCAAAGTCGGTACAAAATTGGAGTTTCCTCCCTCTGTCCGCAGAATAACAAGACTGTTAGCACTGTGAGTGGAAGAGATACACACCGGATTGATGCGTTCTCAATTAATTTTGTTTCTCCTGGGTGCTTCCTTCAATATCTTCTGCGAAATCGAGGAACAATTGGTAGCTCTTCTCTTCTGTTATTGTCCATCACTAATAATTCTTAGAAAAGGAGTATTAGGCAAGTATTTCTACCTCGAGGTAGAAGGCAAATTTGAACAGAAAAATTCATCAGCATCAGAAACTTTGCCAGTCAAAATCATTCCACACGCGAACAAGGTATTCTTTTGACAAATAAAAAATGCTCAGGAACATAATCCAAAGGACCCAATGTTAAAGCCGGTAATTCAAGGGAAGGATGATAGAAAGGTAGCCGCATTTCAAAAGCAATGTAAGAAATACATCCATTTATCCATACATCTGTTGGAATTCTCCTGGGACTAATAGCTTTCAACAGACATGAAGCCATTTATTGTAACATGTTTAATAGAGGATACTGTGATCCAATATCTTTCTATTGAAATATAATTTACTCAACGGACTGTCAACATGGAAATAACATTTTCTCGTTGCCATTATAAAGGCATTCATGAAGGGCAAGCAATCTTCTCGTAAGTATATCGAATTATTGTCCAGTTTAGTTAAAAGTAATACATAAATATTCTAAGGATTTATTCAATACTGGTCCTAAGAAGTTTTATACATTATTATCGGTAAGAAAGAAATCCACTGAAGATTTCACAAGAATAAATGGCGCCCAACAAGAAACCAAAGTGAAAATTCACCAAAGTGCGCTTTCTTAAATTTATGTGAAAAACATCTCATGCATGAGCGATCAACATGATCAATTAAACCTCGACATCCCGAACCGGTATAGTAAAACTTTATGCTCATTTTATGTTGACAACAAATTGGGGTAAGTTGTTTCTGGTTTTAAAGCAAAAAAGTCAGTCCACTAGCCTTAGATTCTCAAGAATTGCAATCCTGACCATCATCCACTAACTGAATTTAATCCAGAACATGGGTAAGGTGTTTTGCTGTTCAAATGTACATATGTATCGATACATGTCCTTGCTATTCACATGACAAGTATGCAAATGGAAGTCGAATTACGCTTCAGCTTCAGAGAAATCCATGAAAATAGTGATTGCTGATTCAGACAATCCACAACAACCAATAGCAACGAAGGTACTTAAAAACATTTTGTCCTTGATGTAGTCTCATTTGGCTTACACTCTCCCTCTGGCAAAAGAGAGGAAAATCATTATTAATAACAATCAACATTTTTGTCGTCCAATAACAGTCAAGATGAGTACTAAATGAGTCTAATTCGCCTGTATGTGAACATAATCAGAACTTTTTGAAGCGGCTAAGTGCTCTATAAGACAACAATGTTATTATATATCCCTTATCTCGCCCTCCTATCCGGGTCAAAAGGACAAACAAAAATATTTTCATTCTTCTAAATCGACAATATGACCTACCATCGTTTTCTACGAACACAATCCAATCATGTCTTCGTTGAAATAGTTTAAAAACAACATAACACTAAAGCTGCTGCGGAAAACTATTCTCCCAGATACTCGTATTCGTACTCATACTTGTACTCAATTCAACTTTCGTTCTTTCGTTCTTTAAGAACTTTTTGAGGAATTCCACCAAGAACACCAATGCAAAAACAATGATTCAAATGATTCGCTTGCACTCAAACTTATTGGTTAGACTGTGTAGTATTGCAACTGTTATGTACTTGGCTGGGAATTCAGTCATGTGCTGCGACTTGACTGTTGGGCTCCATTTCAAAAACGATAACCCCCAGAATGAAGGCTAAAACGCACCTTCGAAGAAGGCAAAAATATCATAAACTGCAAACACTGCGCCGCTGAGCTTTATGTGTCACCATCAGGAGGAAATGAATAGTGACTGAAGAGCTTCTACCCAACTATTCGATTACTTTCTGACTGAGTAATTTTTAAAATATCGAATAACATTGTATTGATGTGGCTGAATGTGTTGTACGAGTAAATGGTTGGGGTCTACCCCCTTGCCATCTATCGATTTTTTAGGCATGACCTCAGTCACCAAATAATGACTTAAGATACAACATAAAAGCAATAAAAAATAATATTTCCTCCAAACTGACTAGGATAAATTTTGGAAATTATTTCATAGTCTTGAATAGAAAAAAACTTTTCGGCCCCATGTTGGGCGCCACTTGTCATTTTCGTTTTTTGTCCTAACGAAATTGAAAAGTTGCAGAATGGTATATCCATAAATTTTCTCTGTTTATTCGCTTCCAGATACATATATTCAAAATCCTGTTCGACAAAACTAGAAAATCATCATCATCAGACCTCCTGTCGGGCGCCACTCTAAGCAATAATTTTTTCCTTAATTCGGAGTAGTTGATTTTATTCAACCATTATCCCATCCTTATGCCGACTGACAAAGAGAGCTTGAAATCAAATATCACATGTCTCATAAAACTTAACGATTCATACTCTTCAGCAGTTAATCAAATAATCACAGGAAAGTCTACAATTTACTGCATTCTTTGGTGAAGAAAGTCAATGGTTCCATTTTCTTTTGAAGACTTGGAGTATGAGGTAATTGCATGTTAGCTAAGCATGCTTACACATGTGGTTGCGGAGGGAACTTGTATTCATTACCGAGCCCAGGGCTAAAATTGTGTGTTGTAGCAAATGGACTTGTTAGTGGTTTGTTGGGTTTGGATTACAGAGTAAGATGTATGTTGTTACTTGAATACATCCAGTAATTTTTGTGGTATAAGGCAATTGTTGAGTTCAAAGAACTTACGAGTGTCGCAAACGAAATTTATTGTTTTAATAGTAAGGTTTGATTGCTTGAAAACAATTCGTCACAATCAAATTCTTTAAATGGATCCCTCAAGTCATTTCAATTGATATTTTACTATTGACGGTTAGACTCAAAAATATCCCAATCGAAAACAACATTCGGTGAGAATTAAGGTGACAAACATCCTCAAGTGATTGAACGTTCAATAGAATTTGCTCAAGTTACGTGTTGTCGGATTGTTTAGAAAGTTTTTCGGTTTCTCCAGAAGATGAAATTTAATCCTCGAAGAAATAATTTGTCATTTACACAGTTTTTTTTTTTACTCTTTATGTGGTTTGATACTTTTGGCTTAGAAATTGCCAAAGCGACGGAGTGACTTGTAACATACATCAAGATTCCGCAGTGTTGCAAAGGAAAGTATCTACCACAAATTTACTGAAGAAGAGCGTAATGATTCCTCAGTTTCTTTTGGATGAAAAAGAGTTGGAAAAAATTTCTTAACCACTCACATCGATAGAACTTACTGGTAGAACGAATAAGTTGTCGATTCTATTGAGTGTTCCTCGATCTACAGATCAATCCTTATCTTCAACGGGAAGCAAAAGTGTTTAACTATGGTCAGTGATATATAACGGGTGACCAGATGGCAATGATAGTTTTTTCAATTGTTATGTTTCAGCAGCTGTCAAAGTTAGCAATGACATCAGGCTGTCAAAATATTCAGTAGTGTTTGCTGAACGTCAGTCGTCATCATGGCATAAGTGTGCAGCCAATTCGTCGCATCGCGGAAGTGTCCGGCCAAGCAATAATGCATCCACAAAGATTGACTGTTTGGTGCCGTTTATAGCATGGTGACATCATCGAACCTTATTTCTTTACCGTTACCGTCATTGGTATCAGGTGTAGAGGGATGTTAACCGACTTTCTGTGGCCAAAGCTCTTCAAAGTCGATATACTCGAGCTGTGGTTTCAACAATACGGCGGCACATGCCATACAAGCGACGCAACGCTTGAAGTTGTGAAGGAGAAATTTGGCGACTGACGAGCATTCATCAATTGGCCCCCGCATTCACTCGATTTGTTATTTTGTTATTTTTTCTAGAGCTACGTCAACTCCATAGCCTACGCTTACAAGAAAATCACTTTGGACGAGCTCGAGGCCAACACCGCACATATTGGACCGAGTCATCAAAAACTGGACCGACAGCTTGAAGCACTGCCAGCGAAAGCGAAGCGGTCATTTGAATGATGTGCTATTTCACACATAATTACATCAATTTTATATATCATACCATTGTATGTTAATGTTACTTAAATTGTTTCTCCAATCGTTCTTATCTGGTCACCCTTTATAAGAATTAAAGAAATAAATAAAGGCTTTGATGAAATTAAAAAAAGAGTATCGGAGACAAGAAAGAACCTTGTGGAACACCTTTTTTGTGAAGTGAATTCTATCCTTCTTGGACTAGCTTGTCGTGGCAGGATGGCCAAGAAGTAAAAGGTTCTAAGGTTCTGAAAAAAAAAATCTGAATAAGGCGTTCATAAAGTACAAAAGACATATAGATAAGACGTTAAATTACTGATCAGAATGGAGCTGACAGCGATGAATTGATACCACACAATCCAGGTGGTAATCACAATAGTGACAATCCACCTCTTGTCTTTGAACCGCGGCTAAACACTTATTTTGGAGTCTTCATCCAATACAATAAGGAAGACCCCGGCAATTTAATCATTAACCCAGGAGTTGGTAGACTTATAATCGCCTGTAAGAGCTAGCTCAAACAGAAAGTTTTTACGTTAAAGCGAAGGGCTGTGATATGGAAATGGAACTCTAGGATGAAGTTCTCCACACAGCAAACTCTTAAGTCTGTGTTGCTCCACAGGCGGTAACTCAGGAGACAGAGAATGTGTTGACGACTGTCTTACGAAACTATTTCTAATACAAAAACACTAGAACTTCTGTCGCTGTGAAAGTGTTCTGTTAAAAAATGGTTTCAACCAGAATCTAAGCTAAGTACGGGTCTTCATGGAAGGGTTTAAAACTAATGCCACCTTGTTCGAGAATGCAAATATTCTTTGAACGAAATCGGAAGGCTGAATTCATTAAATGTTTTTGGGGTCCCAAGTCACAATTGCTAGGCAGGGCACATTGGAAAGTTTCTCAGGACTAAGGTTAACATTCGTTATGTGTGAGCATAACTGCAGGTGGAATAACTATCCAGGAAGTCGGTGGATAACACGAAGACTCTAAGCTACTTACTCTTGTCGTATTAGGGCGCCTCGCTTTTGTTAAACACATGAGTGTGCTAGACACAATGTCAAAACACATTGCGACGCTCGCTGTGAAAGCCATGACGACACCGTGGAGCACTTTCTCAGTGAGTGTCCAGCTTCCAGGTACTCGGCGTTGATTTTGTGGGCGCTGGTACTGCCGGTGCTTTATCACTGAAACGTTCACTTATCTTAAAGATTTAACAAGGAGTACAATAGCCTTTTTGTCTTAGTGACTTGTACCGTCAGAGAAATAGATTTATCGAAACCAAAGCAAGCATTTTCGATAATTCAGTCGGCTACAAAACTCTTGATATTTCAAGCGAAACTATCTGACATTCCGTCAAAATAGTGTAGACTTTGGCTCCACACTAATGTGGCTTTTGGAAAAAGCTACCCAAGTACAATGGGACCTGTAAATGGTAAGGAAAGAAAATATATCTGCATACCTATTGGATGAAAATATTCATTGTTCGGTGCATTTTTTTCTTTTAGGTTGGCCTTGTTTGAGCAACACCATACGTGTAACTGTATCTAAGGAATATAGATTTCTTCGACACTGGTTTTGCCATAGAAGGTAGAATAAAACTCACATAAATAAGAGGTTAAATGACACCCCGAACTAATTTCTCGAAGTTTGTCCTATTTATACGATAAATATACAACTTCAAAAGCCAACTCATTTGTCAGAAACGCCTCCCTGACACTAGGGTGGTTGTCAATAAAATTTATTTTTACTCTATATTGGTATAAATTTCTAAAGATAGTAAGAACAGCAGAAAGTTATACAAATTCTTCGAGTGCAGCCACTGAAATAGTTGAAAGAACTAAATTTGATCCTTGGTACTACCTACGAGTATACATATAGACAGAAATAAAGTTTAAGAGCTGACGTCAACTCTTGATAAAAGTTCACTCGAACGGATTAAGATATGAAAAAAAAGAAAGAAGAACGTGCTTTTGTTCTGTTGAAAATTCTTAAAGTTATAGTAAATGAGTGAAATATTGGGTTTTACAGAAATCGGTGTGTTTCGGTATATCTCCGGATCGTGAAAGAATGGAATATCACTGAGGAATTTGAGGATTCCGGTTTTAGAGCAAAACTTGTGAGGTATGATAATTGTTTGGCGAGATGCTTCACAAGAAAATACATTTTTGGTTAGTAACGCAGATGACGTTGCTATAATGAGAGACTTGCGGCACATCAGTGTTACTAAACGCAAACTTAACAAAGTTATGGGAAGAATTAACTTAAGTTACAAAATCAGGAATAGGACATCAACAAAAATGGCTGACTTACTCAATTTATAATTCAATTCATAAAGTCTGCAGGTCATCCTGTTAAGTTCTCTCAAACCCAATAAACTCTTCTCTAGAATATCGCTATTGTCTGAAATCCTTTTCTACTGTTCTACGCTCAGTTTACTTCGAGTTCTTAATTGTTTTGGGGGGAGATCGAAACACATGATTATTTTTTTCATTGCAACAATGGGACTTATATTTCGCATTTTCGCGTCCACATGATGACTTCATTAGATTCTCAATCCGACCTCTAAAGAACTCAAACCAAACGATTTGCAGTTTTCGATTAACAGCATTGGTAGCCATGTAAGTATTACAGGCCTTGAAGTCTTTCGATACCTTACCACTACGACGATATAAGCAATTAATTTTGAACCTAGCAACATTCGCGGCTTCTCCTCATTAAATACCGTCTCAGCTTAAATTTTCAAAGTTTTTTTTTGAGCAATATAATAAATGGGCTGAAAAGTCCGTGCCGTGTCTAAAAGACGGAACCACTTGAATTACATTCATTTTCTGTTAGTACCAACCTTCAAAAGATACGTGTATAAATTTGACAGCTGTCGGACTATTAGTTCTCGAGATATAGCGTTGTGAGTGAAGGAACTTTTGTTATTGTGAAAAAAATGGATTCAAAGCACTTTCGTGTGTTGATTTATCATTGCTTTTTGATGGGAAAAAATGCAGCCCATGCAAAGAAATGGCTTGATAAGTGTTACCCGGACTCTGCATCAGCCGAACGAACCATTCGCAAGTGGATTGAAAAATTTAAAAGTGGTCATACAAGCACCGAAGATGATGCACGCAGTGGACATCCAAAAGAGGCTGTTTCAGATGAAAACATCAAAAAAGTCCACAAAATGATTACGAAGGACCGTAAAGTGAATCTGATAGAGATAGCTGAGGCTTTGAAGATATCAAAAGAGCGTGTTGGATATATCATACACAAATATTTGGACATGCGAAAGCTCTGTTCAAAGTAGGTGCCGAGTTTGCTCACAGTCGACCAAAAACAACAACGTGTTAATGATTCAGAGGAGTGTTTAAAGCTGTTCAACCGCAATAAAGTCGAATTTTTGCATCGGTATGTGAAAATAGATGAAACTTGGCTCCATCCCTTCACATCAGAGTCAAGTCGGCAGTCAGCTGAGTGACGAGCAGGCGACGAACCTCGTCCAAAACGACCAAAAACTCAACAGTCGGCTGGCAAGTTTATGGCATCCATATTTTGAGAAACATATGGAATATTTTTCATCGACTATCTCCAAAAGGGGCGGACTATCAACAGCGACTATTACATTGCGTTGTTGGAGCTTTTGAAGGACGAAATCGCAGAAAAACGGCCGCATTTGAAGAAAAAGAAAGTACTGTTTCATCAAGACAATGCTACAAGTCGATGAAAACGATGGCAAAATTGAATGAATTCGGCTACGAATTGCTTCCCCACCCACCGTATTCTCCCGATTTGGCCCCCAGCGACTATTTCCTGTTCGCAGACCTCAAAAGAATGCTGGCCAGAAAGAGATTTAAGACCGACGAAGAAGTAATCGCCGAAATAGAGGCCTATTTTGAGGCTAAACCGAAATCGTACCACAAAACTGGTATCGAAAGATTGAAAAATCGTTTTAATCAGTGTATCGCCTTCGAAGGCAACTATATTGATAAATAAAGTTGAATTTTGCAAAAATTTTGTGTTTTACTATAAAACAGCACTGACTTTTCAGCCCATGTGTTATATAGAGAAGATCGTATCTGCTCTATTTAAAGTGGTTCGAAAGGTGTTAGATTGGTTTCTGATTAGTTCATAATCGGGTGCAGGGTCTAGATATCGGTAAAATTCGTCAAAACTTTGATATTGTGTTTGCCATAAGTCGGTTTAAAAAAAGTGAAGATATTAGGAATGCTGCGACTTACTGGAAGGATGACTTCAACGAAAGTTAGGATCACCAGATTCATCATCTTAATATATTTAAGGCCTCAAGCTGTACTCATTGTCCACATTCGTAAGCACAGGCATGCTCCGTTAGTAGCATAAACCTGTGATTCATACATATTATTGTGATTGCTATAGGAAAAAGAAACAGCCGTTGCTCTGATGCGGATTCGCCATATATGGCAGACTGAGGCAGAAAGTCTTGAGCTTACGATACGTGAGCGAGCGTCTTGTGACGATCCGCATCAAGGCTAAATACTATATCATAAGACAAATATGCGCCAATGCTCCTGCGAAAGATAAAGACGACACCACCAAAGAATATATCTACGAGCTTCTGGAAAGACGTATGAGCAATATCCGAAGTATGACGTTATAATCGTAGGAGTCGATCTTAAGGCCAGCGTAGAAAAGTAGAAAAAAGTACCGTCATTGGTAGGACGGTTGGTAAGCATAGCCTACATGACATAACGTTTCTCAACGGCCTTAGGCTTATAGACTTTATGGCAGTACGAAAAATTACTATATATTGTAGTAGCACGGACATGGTTTTCTCATCTCAATATCTCATGGTGGTCTCCGGGTCATGACACCCTAAATTGATCACATTGCGTTAGACGTTTGACCTGCTCCAGTATTCTGGATGTCCGAACGTTCCGGGCAGCCAACATTGACTCCGATCACCACCTTATTGCAACCAAGGTGCGAATGCCGATTTCCCAAGCTCCACAACAAAGAAGAACTACTATAAGAAGGTGTAACGTAGAAAAGCACCAATCTCAGGAGACCGCCAAAATCTTCACCGTTACACCAAAGACACCGCAACTAACGTGCCGGGTTTCACCCGACCACCACCAAGAAATCTCTGGTTTGAAAGAGATTGCCAGCAAGCACATTCAGCTAAACAAACAGCTTACAAGGCGGCGCTGCATCGAAGAAACTCTACGAGCAGAAGGTAAGGGAGGAATATCAGCTTTTCCAGAAGAAGAAAAAAGAGTACGAGATGCGCGCGATCGAAGATATTGAGAGGTTTTACTCCAGAATAACGTACGGAAATATTACCAACAGGGCAGAAGACCCATACAGAAGCTTGTGGAGATGAAATGAAAACTTCCGTCCACTTGACCAGAACGAAGTAAACCAGTCGAGATATTCAAAGCTGCTGCAAAGCTGAGCATGCACAAACTCATTTCTCTGATCTTGTCAGAAGAGTGTATACCTGATGAGTGAGTTCTCAGCCTCTTTTACAGATCCAAAAAAAAGGAGACCCTCTTAACTGCACCGAAGTCTTCTCAACATTGCATACAAGATCTATTCTGCTGTATTGTGTGAATGTCTGCAGGCTCTCCTCAATAACCTGACCAAACTATTCAGATTCTGGATAAAACTCAAGATGCCTGAATCGATGTCCATTACCTTTTCATCGCATATGACGGCATTTATAGAGGCGAGCTATATAGAGCCAGAGGGCTGTTTGATTAGTACCCGGATTGGAAGATAAGTAGCTACTAAGCCATTTAGTATAACCTATTTTAGCCCGCCTGTCAAAATTTGGTGACAATCCGACGTTTAATTTGTTTTGACAACCATTTCAAAACATCGTGTTAGTGTTTTTCGACCATGGAAAAAGAGCATGTTTTTGAGTGTCAAAACCTGTGAGAAAATCAAGCCCATTCTCGATGGTGTGTACAGGCCCCATTAATCTTTTCGTAAAACCGTTTATCATTCGTTCGCAGAGTTTTGCAACGGCCGCACGGCGGTTTTTGAACCTGGTAACCCATGTGATCCAAAACGGTTATCACAGAGAAATCTCCTGCATGAGATTTTGGTTATAAGAAATTTGTCTCTGCGATGGGTGCCGCCTTTGATCATACCGGAGCACAAGCGCAGTCAAAGATGTGCTTGGCCTTGTTTAATCGAAATCCAGAGAAGTTTCTGCGTCGTTTCATTATCATCGATGAGACACGAAAGACCAAAGGACAATCGAAACAATGGGTTTTAACCGGTAAACGTGCTCCAAAGGTGATGGCCACCACTTTTTGGCACGCGCGAGGTGTGATCCACTTTGACTATTTGGGGAAAGGAAAAACGATCACAGGAGCATACTACGTCGATTTATTGGGCCGATTCAACGCTGGGTCACACCTCCGCAGTCGCCCATCCTTCATATCCTCCGGATTTGGCTCCCCGGCCCTTCTTTTTGTTCTCAAACCTTAAAAGATAGGTCGCCGGAAAGAAGTACGTGTTGAATGATAAAGTCATCGCCGACGCGGAGGAGTATTTTGCAGGCCAACAAAAGTCGTGCTATACGGAGGGGTTAAAAAAGTTGCAGCACCGCTGGGAAAAGTGTATCGAGTTGAAAGGGGATTACATTGGAAAATAAATTTTCAAAACTTACAAAAGTTGCGTTGTCATTTCTAATCCGGTATTCATCAAACAGCCCCCGTAGTTTTGGCATCCCTTCCAAGTCCGTGCAACTAACTACTAGCATATTGCGATAATATCAACATAATTGGGAAAACTCAGCGGACCGGTGCGTTTAGCGGTTAATGAGGGAAAAATCAAGTATATGCTCTCAGCAAGAAGGTACAAACAACATTGACGAATTGGATATAACGTCACAGTCTACGCATATAATTTCGGTGTAGTTAGGGAATTTGTGTACCTTGGCTCTGGTGGTGACACATATATTGAGTCAAAAGCAGTAGCTTCCTCAACTTTATTTTCTAGATTACCTGATCATAACCGGATAACAACCATCTCTTTCACTGAAGATGTAAGTAAGCCAAGTAACACAACTCACCGTTTTCGATATCTCTCATCGGTTGTGGCAACGAATGAGGCCATTAAATGCACTAATGAATCATTTTATGACTTGATGTCGGCAAACGTCGATGTCATATATTTAGTTATGGTAGAAGGCCAACATCTTCAGCTCAACCAAACCAAACCTATTGCGAGCAGTAGGAGTAGCCCTTATACTGAAAATACTAGAAGATGACTGTAAGCTAATAACAAGCTTTAGAGCAATCAGTCTGACTTGTTTCATGTTGAAGAGCATAAGAAGAATGGTTGAGCTTTGTATATGGAAACCTGCTCTGCGAATGCATCGTCTATCCGAGATTCAATATGTCTACTAACGCCGAAGATTCTTCGATACTGGACTTTAAAATCCAGACACTCGAGAAGGATGAGTACGCGCTGACCATTTCCACTAAGGTGCTTTTGAAGACGTGATTTTCGATAGTATGTGTAACTCGACACTGCATGGAGTAGTGTGCACTTGTTTTGTGGACTTAAGTAATACTCAGTTTACGTTCAGGTACATTCAAGTAGGCCTAGACATGAACAGCATGGTACACTAGATATGGACTTTCAGTCAATCCTCTCACAACTGAGCTTGTTCGAAAATTGACTGACCTGGTATCGCCAATTGTTTTCCTTACGATTCGAAACCTTTGGTTTGAATCCAGGATAATAAATTGCTTAGACTTAACACGTCGCCCTGAATCATTTTAAAAAGCTGTCGGCTCTCTGGCTATGTAAAGGGCTTGACAGAGAATGGAGTTTTTCACTGAGGAAAATCTATCCACAATATATCCTCTTCGTCGATTATTTGTTCAAAAAAGCATTCACATTTGAACGACGTCACTGTATTTTTATTAAACTCTGAAGAGCCGTCTGTTTCGGATACATCCCTAGTATGCCTAGTTCTGCTCTAGACGCACTAATAAATCTCACTGAAGTTGATATATTTTTTTTTCATTTAGTGCACCCCCAAGACCATCTTCCATTCAGAAAAATGTTTTTTTTTTTTGACAACTGGGGTTTTGATGACCTTGGACGCCAATTGACTTTTGATTCTGTTGGACAACTATGTAATGACATCAAAACGAAGTGTTATATCAACTTTCTTTGTACGCAGGAATGGTTTTAGTCATTAACTGAATTGGGAAAGGAATGATGCCGGGTCTTTTGCTTTAAAAGCGATTTAAGACGCGGTACTGGTGACTTTCTATAGGGTGACAATGCTCGATTTCACTCTTTGCTAGGAGAATTTGCATCTGCATTTCAAGCTGAGGTATGGGCAATAGTGATAGCAATGGACTTTATTATAAAGCATAAATGAAGAGGACAGGACAGCATATGTAGCGATAACTAAACACACATAGGACTACATTAACCCTCAACATTAACATTCGATCGCATTGGAAAGGCTGAATTCAAGCCCTGGGCCACAATTGGATCGCAGAGGCTGAGATCGCCGATGAGCTTGCTTGACATGGCTCAGAGGAAAATTTCTCAGGACTGAAATCTGCATTTGGACTGCCTACATCTTCGGTTAGGGTTTTTATTGACACATAAAAGCAGATGGAATGACTTTCCAGGATGTGTGTGTGTGTAATATAAAAGTGACATAGAATCCTGCGAAACTTTTTCTGAGAGTGATTTGAGTGTCCGAATAAGGCTCACATCGGGCTGCATGTACTCTGCGCTAAAATTGGCACTTCATCACTGAATCGTTTACTCATCTCTTTCAAGGTCAAGGTCATACGTGAGTATTATATATGAATTTGACATTCTCAGAACCGCCTCCATTGCAGCTTCCTCGTTTGAATATTTAAAAAAAAAGTGTTATTTTATAGAAGAGCTGTTTGTTTCTTGTTTTGCTGATGTTTGGACATTTATCGCACAGATCTTAAGCTTTTATACATTTAAAATGAAAATGTCGACCTTCTCCCGGGCGCCATTTTTTAAAAGGCTTCCTGCTTCCATCAATTAGAAAACGGTTCTAATTCAAATTATTTAACTGTCTAGTTTTAATTGTGCAAACGCTTTAAATAACTGCGTACACTTAACCCATTTTATATGTAAACGACGTTAAAAGTCCAAAGCCAATACAATGCATCCAACCCTCTCGTTGGGTGCCATAAACGGGTGGGGGGGGGACATGAGGTGGAAAACAAAAAGAAAAACAAAAGCAGAAAAACCAAACACGTGTATGCCAAAGCAGTTAAGAACTCTTACCTCTGTAAACATTAGGTAAAAAAAAAAAATAAAAATCCAGTTGTGGAAAAGCTAATAATAAAATCCTAAATTGTCTTTTGTACTGCTGATATGCGGACGAGAGCGGTAGACAGTACAATTTTTGACACAATTCTGACAACTCTTCAATGCAGTTCAGTTCTGAGTGCAAATGCAACTCCTATTAAAAATTCAAATTAAAAATTTCTAACAATCCCGGAATTGCCACTTCTGACATCTAAATTGTCATAGTTTCTAAAACTTACATCAAATTGACAGCCGATGGCACTGAATGATTTATGTCTAATACCGTACTTGTGCAAATGTGTTTATGTGTATCTATTTCTCCGGAAAAAATGACAATTCATTTTTTTTGGGTTATTCTGTACGACAATGCAACGGTCTCGAAGAATCTACGTGTATCTATGAGTATCTACGAATATTCGAAGCTAATGCTGAAACTGTTTTCGTTGACAAAACGAAAAATTGTCAGAATTATATTTATACTTTTAAAATGTCAAATTTTGAAGGTTTTTCCGCCAACCCGATACGTCATATATCAAATCCTATTCGAACGTAAATAAATAAACAATACAGACAGAGATACGAGTATAATCACGGGGCTGCAGAGATGGACAGGGGGACTGGCATTAAAGAGGGCTTAAGAATCGTGGAACCATCGAATTGCAGAAACAGAAAGAAAGAGGAAGAAGCCCAGAGAAGCCTAGAGATAGAGAGAAAACCCACTATTTTGAAGGAAGCTTTATGAATGAAAATCCCTTACAAATGTGCAATGTAATGTGGAGTTCCAAGCGACTATAACCTGACTTTTTGGTGAGGGGGTCTAGAAGAGGCAGTTTCTCTCTCACTCTCGCTCTTTCTCTCAGTCAGCCTGTTTGTCTCTTCCTTTGAATTCTCTTTGAACTTAGAAAAAAAAAAAAAAAAAATCATTTCATTCCCTCGAAAATCGTGTCATAGAATGAAAAGTACTTGAAATGTTAAGCGCAAGTCCGATAAGACTTATGAAACGACAGACTACACGCATACTCTCCACTATACGGCTATCCAGAAAGAAATGTGAGTATAGGCATGAGTACGAGTACAAGTATGAGTAGGAATAGAAACAGGAGTAGGAGTGTATACCTGCTATAAAAGACTACTCGTATTCCCTAAGGATAGAGGACTATCTGTCTTACATATGTACACTATAAGAGTATCAAATTAAAGCTACACACATGGATGGCATGGTGTGGGTGATTTCTTAACGTCATCCTGATGGTCGTTCTAAGTTTTATCAACGAAAAAGCTTCCTTCTTTCTACCACTCACCAACATGGATATGGATAGATGGATACTCATACATCTATGTACCTATCCCGTCGTCGTCATCGCCATCGTGGTCGTGGTCGTGGTCGTAATTGTCGTCGTCGTCGTCGTCGTCACAGTGACGCGTGCAAGGGTTGCTCGACTCCGTTCGGCTGAAAGATTACACGACTGTACGATGACAACGAAAAAGTTGCCGTCGACGACTACGAGGGGGTAAGACCTGCCTATATCGACTTTATCTGTGTGTGAACCACACTTAATTTGTAAAAAAAAAGCCTCATGAACGATTACGACGCGACGTTGGGGAAGTAAAGGAAGACCACCCGTTTGAATGTGGGGCGTAGGGTTAGAAAAAATCAATAAAATTCCACAGATCTAAAATTAGAAAAAATGCTTTTTTCGACTTACGAAGCACCGACTTGTATACACGGGGGGGGGGGGGGGGATTTGGGATATTTTTGAGATACCCGTAGCACGCTGATAGTAGGACATTTACACACTTGAATACTTGTGCTTTGTCACATAAAGTAGATAAAACTGCAAAAGTAAATATTCGTAAAAAATTAATTTTCGATATTTTTTTTGAAAGATTTTCAGAATGCCTACCCGTTGTTGTAGACCTCCGACAAAATGACAAAATGTGTGTATTTTCGAAACGTATCTCAAGAAGGTTGTAGACCTCAATTTTCTAGCACATACATACATACACACATAAGGACTGAAGTACAAAAACACGAACACAAAGTACACTTTAGTTATCATTCAGAGGAAAACACTTGAATTTGTCACAAAATTTTCTCGGATGTGTACACACGAGTAGGCCGGGAGTAGGCCAGAAGTTGGCCAGGAATGAGCCGCAGTCACAGTCACAACTCAAAATCAAAATCCAGAGCTATGAGTAGGCCAGGAATGAGCCAAGAGTTGGAAGAGAATTAGGCGAGCAGTAGCCGAAAGTGGGCAGAAGATGTACTATACAACCGACATGAGTGCGAGTACATATGTAGTAGCAGCATTCCGGGAGATAGTACGGAGGATTACGTTTTCAACGTTTCAGGACCTCGTAAGTCTCTACAGTGAGTTGTGAGAAAAGAAGAGAACAGAGACAGACATGACATCGTACTCTCACAATATTTCATTTCCACTTAGTACGCATTTTCTTGTGTTTTTTCTTGTCTTCCGTTTTTGTTTTCTTGTTTGATTGAAACTACACTGACATACATTTACAATCTCAAAGTAAAGCCGAGGCATACGGATAGCAAACAAATCAGAAGGAAAAAAAAATAAAAAAATAGATTCGACGACTTTTATAACCACTTTTGCTTCCTCACCATACCATAGCATTCGTATTCGAGTACACCATACTACACCACACCATACTACCCGTTTCATACCACATACATTATGAATGTGTGTATCTCGAATCGATAAAACGGAAGAGGAACATTTTTTTCTTATATTCCTTTAGATACTTTATTTCCCTTTTTTCTTTTTAAATTCCCACCAAAGACAAATCGTCTTGGGATGGGGTTTTCTAAAGAGGGGTCTTAAAAAATTCTCAACTTTTCTGACACTTTTTCTGGCACCTTTCCGTCGGTGGGGTGAATTTTTCTTTTCTGTATCTAGAGGATGGAAATTTTGTACAAAAAACACACACACACCTTTGAAATGAGAAAACTTTCTTCAACTCTTCTTTTTTTTGGAAATTCTATGTTGGGACAGATTTTCACAGAATTTGGATTTTTGAATTATTTTTTCGGGGCTTTTTCATCGGCCCTCTAGACCGGAGTCATGATTTTTTTTTTCACCTTCGTTTCTGTATCTATAGCACTTTTTCGTTTTGACACATTCACTTATTTTTTTTTTTTTTAATTATTGGATTTTTCGGGAACTTTTTAGTGGTTTTCTAACTTTTACATTTTTTTCGTTTTCCTTTTTCTCCCGTCTTCAATTTTTCTGTTTCGTTTATATGAATTTCGTCCTCGAGGTGGCTTCGCTTAAAGTAAAAGGAACAATCGGTTTTTTCTTTTTTTTCTTTACTCTTCTCTGAAAAATTCGGTTTACTTTTTTTATTTTCAAAAAATCGGTTGGTTTGACGCTAAATAAGTATTCGAATTCGAATTGAATATTTTGGTTTGGAGAGATTGTTTTGGGGGTTTTTGGATTTTCTATATAAATATATATTAATATATATATATATTTTTTTTGATTATTTTTTAGGGGATGATAAAATTAGTAAAAAAAAAAGAATGAAGAACACACAGAGAAATGGATATTCGCCAGACCGTTTTAAGCACTTACTCGCCGACTAACTAACTCTAAGCAAAGAAGTTGGTTGATGATGATGGTTAGAGCTCAAGCGAAAAATTTTTTGTTATACAAAATTTTTCACCCTAAGTAGAGTTGGATCTGTATTGGGGAGAGATTGAGAGATACATTTGGGGGTGGGCGCTCTCTTGGAATTGTTGAGCTCTCTTTTGCATGAGGCTGAGGGGATTTTATTTAAATGTGTAATTGCATTGCAATCAATGGATTTTTTTGGTTGGATGGGTATCTTGCGTCCGCGCATTTCATGCGGGGGGATTTGAGATTAGAAAGCTTCTTTCGGATAGTTGTCTGGTGTTGGTTTGAAGTAGAGGCCACTGTCATGGTACGGAGGTTTTCCATTTGACAGCTGTTTGGCATTTGGTGAGGCGTGGTGAGTTTTAAAAATGATATAGGGTATGTTGTGGGCGATTTGGGCGATTGGTGATGAATGGTGCCAAG
This sequence comes from Volucella inanis, assembly GCA_907269105.1. Lineage (NCBI taxonomy): Eukaryota > Metazoa > Arthropoda > Insecta > Diptera > Syrphidae > Volucella > Volucella inanis. The sequence continues at coordinate 142,337,735 of OU026155.1, read as the reverse complement.
TTTTCATCGATTTTATCTTGATTCAGACAAGTTTTTAAATGAGATAAAAGGACAGTTGCATGATTTGGCTGCCGGCCTCTGAATAAAGTTTCAATGATATGTTTTGGCTGGTAATGCAGGTAGGTCCGATTGGATGAGATAAACATAGCTCCAGTTTGTTTGCCGGTTGAAATTACATTTATTTTTTTTGTTAGGAATTCGAAATGATACGCCATTAGCGTGACTCCTTTTTGTGATTTCGTCCTTTTTACCTTACATTGATTAAGCGCAACATGGACTAAAGGACAAAAGCACGCAAGTAAACTTACATTTATAAATGCAGTCCTCCTTAGGAACTTCTTCTGCATATCAGGGGAACGATGGTTTCAAGTTATAAGTTCCGGGCACAATGACGGGTAAATGTTTCGAATCAATGGAAGATTTTGCGAGACTACGCTTCAAATAGATCTATAAATCTAAGTGTTGTAGATTTTTTGAGCGGAATAGATTTTGAAGCGTAGTCTCGCAAGTTCTCTTATTGGTATTCATGTTACGTTTAAGATGAAGTCTTGGACATTTAAATCTTTGCCATTCTCCCTGTGCCCTTCAGCTGATACCAAGTGATAGTTCTGAGGCTCTTGGCAACTGAATAATCATTCCTTCCCATCTTCGGTAAAAAATAATGCTTTTATGGTTCGTCAATATAATATTCGTGCATTAGAACCACGTGTGCAAGCAACACACTTTTTTTCTTTGGGGGCTTCGTTACATTTTGCTCCAATTGATTGACAGAATCCTTCTCTTTTTTAGCCCTATTCGAAAAAAAAAACAAACGGAAGTATCTTCATTATAGAGGAAGGATGATCGGCTTGGATTTTTATTTTTTATCGTCGTTGTTGGGAGGGAGTTCCTCTTAACACTTGGGTCTTCGACTGTACGTGGAGTTTCTTTGCACTGTCCGTCGTATATATCAGTATTAACAGGAATTCTTGATTACTATATCCGTGTTCCGTTTTAAGACCAAGTTTTTCTTAGTGGGTTTTTCAGCTTTTAGTGTTTTAACTAATATTGCTTGTGAACTTGCTTTGTGCAGGCTGATAAATAGTTCGCTTTTGTGCACAGAGATTGACCTTCTTATGTAGGTATGTCTCTGTACTTGCTGATCAGAAATTATTTGCTGAACCCCACAAGAGGATTTTTTATCGACAGGACTACCTCTAGGTTACATCTGTCTTTTGTGCGCATTTTGCATCCTTTTTCGTTGACAGCATTTGCTTAATTTTGCAATCATTTAAGCAATTTTCGCCGCATCTGTCTTCTAACCTCACATTCCTACCTATACTAACACTATGACTTCTCCCAATAATGCCAATTTAGTGATTCTTCTATTGGGGTCTGACTTCTGCAAAATCTAATAATAATTGCATAAAAAACTTGAAAAAACAAAAAACATCTTTTAAATCACCTCTTTGGTATAATCGTAGATTCCGCCCTCTACAAACAAGTTATGGGAGTTATTCCTCCCTCTTCTTCCAACTATTTAAACTGTGTGGGTACATGTCTTCATTTCGTCGAACTCTACACCTCTCTCTATAAAATCTTGTAAACGACCCAGAGTCCATTTTTAAAATTGGTCAATTGCAAAAGTAAAACCGACGCTTATTCTTGCTCCTTCATCTTCAAGTGATCCTCCTAACATGGACTAGTTTTTTTCTACATTTTTCAAACAATCATTTGCCAAAAGATCCTTAGTAAAAGATCCCCCTTACTTAAATGGACTGCCAAATTTCTCCATTGGTCACTTTTTCGTTCAAAATTTCAATCCCCCGATGTGTACAAACATTTTATTAGTACTCAAAGGGTACTTATATGCGCGTTTATTATTAAAAAAAAATTCTGCTGTTATTGAAGAAAAGTTAAAAAAACTTATATATGAATTTCTATCCGTCATATCCGCCAATTTTCTTTAAAAAGATGCGCTTCCAAGCTTACTCTTCCCCATTTCTACCCATTTTGCCTATCCCCTATACAGATAGAATTTCCTCAGATTTGGAAGACCTCTTTTATAATTCCAGTACACAATTATCTTCCCATTGCTAAACTCTCTCATATGGTATACCCAAGGTTTGAACCACTTTTATTGTATTATCTTCTTACCTGTTAAACAGATAATATGTTCGGTTTAGATCCGTCCTTTCAGTTTCTTTCCTTGACTACTCTGGGGTTCCACAAGGCACCCATCTTGATCACCTTCTCTTCATTGATAATATTAACGATCTTGAGAGGATTAATAAACACTCCTCCGTCTGCCTTTACTCGTGCGACAAAACATTTTTTAATCTTTTCCAGACCTTGACAAATTATTCGACAGGGAGCGTAATTTCCTTTTCCATTATTTGACTTTATTAAACGGTGGTCCAAAGAATTTTCTTACCTGCACGTAAACAGAGCTCCCTACGCCTCCTTTGTTTGCAACGTAGTTGAGGATGCCAGTCAAGCTTTGTTCACCTTTCACCGAGTTCATATTTCTCGAATCGAACGTAATAATTACAACCTGATCTCCTTCACCATTGCCTTGGCTCTTAGCTCTAAAGTCTTAGTATTAAGCTTGTATAACCACACCTAAATTAAAATAAAAATTATTTAAATTCTTTTTCTACATTGAAGATCTCAGTGAAGTCTTGACCGACTTCAGCATATATACATGCAGCTAAAAGCATAAATGCCTGTGTACAGCTCGTTTGCGTAAACGCTGTCATATGAGCCTTTAAACCTGATGAAAAGGTCGTGAACATCAATAGTTATGTCATCCTTACGATCTGCTGCAATGTGAATATCCGGTTGGTGATTGCCTTTCCTGCCCTAAGCATATTAAGTTCTTAGCATGGAGTTCCGCACTTTCACATAAGATGGCAAATGGGATTTTATGGGTAGAAGACCAATTTTTCTGTAGTTGGATGCAGTTTAGAGGGTCCCCTTGTTTAACGATCCATCAAACGACACCGAGGTTCCATTCATTGGTCATTCGGCTTGTTTGAATATTGACTTATAAAATATAGGGTGACCAAATAGCAATGATAATTTTTCCAATTCTTATGTATCAGCAGCTGTTAAAGTTACCAATGACATCCAGCTGACAAAATATTCAGTAGGGCTTACCATTTCATCATGCGTCGTTTTGTAAAAACGCAACGTGAATTTCGTCGTGAGGTCGGTCGTCAACATGGATTCAATGCACAGGTGATGACTCGCACCGTGGAAAAGTTTAAGCGTGACTACATACTTTTAAAACCGAAGTCACCAACCAAACAGAGATTGGTGCGAAAGGAAGAAAGCATAGCCGCCGTAGCGGCCAGTATCGAAGACGTATCGGAGCCGATCAGCTGAACGGCATCGCCTGACTCTCTGGCCCGGCTAATTTTGCGATTGGATTTGGGCCTACATCCGTATAAGATTGTGCTGACGCAAGAATTGAAGTTAAACGTGGTTTAAACGGCTGTTTAAAATGTTGACCATAGATCCGAATTTTAGCCAAAAGATCATCTTCTCGGACGAGGCCCACTTTTGACTCAGCAGCTATGCCAACAAGCATTGCCATTATTGCAGAAAACAAAATCATCGATGCATCCACAAAGATTGACTGTGCGGTTAATAGCATAGCGATCATCGGACCTTATTAGTTCCGAAATGAGGAAGGAGACAACGTTACCGTCAATGAACTCAGGTATAAGCGATTATAACCGACTTTCTGTGGTCAGAGCTCAACAACACAGAGTTGTTCGAGCTGCGGTCCCAGCAAGAGGGTGCTACAAGCGGCACAACGCTCAAAATTGTGAAAGAAAAATTAGGTAACTGGGTCACCTCACGGTGAGCATTCATCAATTGACTGCCGCGATCATGCGATTTTACACCATTCGATTATTTTCTCTGAGGCTACATCAATTCCTTAGTCTACGCTAACAAGCTAACTACTTTGGAAGAGCTCGAGGACAACATTCGACACGCTATTGCCGGAATAACGCCGCACATGTTGGACTTATTCATCAAACAGATGAACAGAGAAACTTCAGCCTCTGAAAATTCCGACATCCGTCATGATTGAGAAACGCATTGCGTCGATCGCTGATTGATCGATCGATAGTGCTTTTGTGAATGTTAAGGTGAGAAAATGGCTATGGACATGTTTTGTCTAGCATCTAAGCCTATTAGACTGAAGCGACTATCGAATGCGTTTCGTTTAGGTTTTATCTACTAACAGAGACCTCCTTTCCGATTTGTGTGGTCAAGTCATCAAAATATTTCTAATGACATACTTGGAACATTGCCTCTTGATTTTTTCGGAGAGCTCATTCTTGGGTAACATAATATTTTTCTCCTGATGCAGACGATGGCTTTTTTTGCTAAGCAATAGTTTAACTTCATATGACTGGGTAATTAGACCCACCCACATCCCCTAAACTGTGTGTCCGGGCACTTTTTTGCACGAAAGTAGGCGGATATTCCAGAGTAAGTAACATGTTTCGAAGGTATGAGATATGCCCATTTCTAGCACCTTGACAAGCCTTGAAAATCAGTCATCCGAAGTCACACACCTTAGGTTGATATTCATTCATTTCTGACAGAACATTAATATTTTTACTATTTAACTTTTCCTCAACAACGGCGCTTATAAATTTTACAAATTAAAGGATTAGTCAAAAAGTTTTAAACTCCGCTACATGATCTATTCCAACGATTATTTATAATTTTATTCCAGCTGTTAGTTCCTTAGACAAGAGTGGTCTGCTTACTGTGTACCTTGCAGCCAACTGAACTCTACTAGATTTTATTATGTCTCCACCTAAACTAATAGTAAAAGCCCAAAAAAGCCTTAATAACGGCTGATCCAAATACAAGTTTCTTTTGGAATCACATGTTATTTTAACACTGACAACTTCTTCCCGCTCGAAATCTACACAGAACGAAATGAATCTTTTTAGGCGGAAACTTTGTGCAACAAATTTATGAGACTGGCTTGATTGTGGACAACACTTATGTTCCCTATCGTAGTACGGTACATGCAGGGGAGAATGTGGCTGGGAACATTGACTTGCCATCGATCTCAATAATTCAGTATTTCACGCACCAGCCTGATGAGAATTTCGCACAAAGAACTAGGATCATTCCCTATAAAATCCAATTGACTCAGCAATTGACGGCAAACGACTATTCGCTTCGTTATCGTTTCTCAGTTTGGGTCTTGCAGCGGCCCATTCCATTTTGAATATTTGTGGGCTGAAAGACATGGGCTTGGACAATCGTTTGTTTCTGCGCGATGGTATACAGTCATCGCCATACAGCCAATCAAACAATCGATCATTTGCGCACTAAGTGCAATAATCAGCCACCTTGGCGATGTCAACTGTACCCTCAAAGCTGCGATTTGACACCTTTAGATACGTTAAATTCTGTGGGATGCCCTTAAAAAACTATTTAAGTCCTTATAGTGAATATTATCCATGCCATTCGTAAGATAGAGTCAGAAACAGTCAACAAGGTCTTAGAAAATTTGGTTGACAGTATGCGCTCTGCGAATCCAGATAAGGTAGCCACTTGAATGAAATCGTATTTCATAACCAGTAGAAATGTTAGCTCTTTCTAATAAAATCGTAACACACTGTACACTTTATTTCATTTGTAAAAAAATTGTATTTGGACCACCCTGTATATATGAATTTGCTAATCCCAATGACATTTATAGTTTTTTTTTTGAATAAAAAGTCCTAAGAAACAGAGTTGTGCTGTCCATTCTTTACAAGAAAAAACCTTCTCTTCCCTTTTTCTAAAAACCAATTGCACCTGACTCTTTTCAAGGTCATAGAATTGCTGACAAATCGTGAACTCATGAAATATCTCGAAACATGGCAGTACGGTTTTCGTAGTAATTAACCTGTGATTTAATAGCATGTCTTACCGAAAAGTGGAACCAAAATATGTACCAATCTGGAAAAAATAAGATACCAGCACTTGATATTTCAAAGGTATTTGGCAGAGTTCGACATCAGATTTTTTGTCAAAAATACTTCCATTTAAAATCGATGGATTTCTTCTTCAGAAGATTAAAAGTTACCATTCGGAATTCGAGTTATTTCAAGTCTGATATCCACAATGACATTCATAAATTCTGGTATACCCCAGGGCTCTTTCTTGTCTCCTGCACTCTTTAAGATTTTTATTCGCAATCTCTTGTTTAGTACTTCAAGTCCAGTATATCTGTTTGCTGACTACAGTGCTGTCTGCTGTTCATATGCGTTTCTGGACTTACGCCCTGGCCCTTCGGCTGCAAAATGGGAACGGCGACGTATATAAGGCTCATTAAATTTTGGCATGAACAGCATAGCAAATTTGGGTACCAGCAACGGAGTCGAATTGAATGCTTCGAAAATACAATGCTGTCATAAAAGCTCGTTTATGGAGTGCCCTGTCGAGCTCTTTATTTCCTAGTCATTATGATCTCCAAACATTCAAAACCAACGTATATCGGTATTTCACTTTTTTTATACTCTAAGTTTCCTTCGCCCGCGCTGTTTGCCAGCACATAGACCGTTTCCCTGATAGATGCTATAACAGAAAGTTTTAAAATTGACAAATGCTTGATGAGTGTCGATTTGGACTTGAGTTCCACCGGTCTATGTGATGCTGGACGATCATCACCTAAAGCTGCACTGATGGGGGCTGATCAAATGGTTAATGGATACCAAATAAATATTCAATTCGTCAGCCGAAGACCTGATTTAATTTTCGAAATGAGTTATGAGTCATTATGATCTCCAAACATTCAAAACCAACGTATATCGGTATTTCACTTTTTTTATGCTCTAAGTTTCCTTCGCCCGCGCTGTTTGCCAGGACATAGACCGTTTCCCTGATAGATGCTATAACAGAAAGTTTTAAAATTGACAAATGCTTGATGAGTGTCGATTTGGACTTGAGTTCCACCGGTCTATGTGATGCTGGACGATCATCACCTAAAGCTGCACTGATGGGGGCTGATCAAATGGTTGATGGATACCAAATAAATATTCAATTCGTCAGCCGAAGACCTGATTTAATTTTCGAAATGAGTTGTAACTGTATCAAGTATGTTACATGTCAGCGCCGAATGTTACTTTGCATTCCTAACTTATATGAGAGGTTATTACTGTGGCATTATTAATTTCGACTGAAACCCAATGCCACAATGCGGGGCTCTAATATATTTTGCTTGTGGCATATGGTACTGCGCGCTCTTCCATTACCTGTAGTCGGTTGAATGATTTTGTAATAAATGACCGGCGAACTGTACCTAAAATATCTTGAAATCCACGGAACCTACGGAGTATCTTCCAAGGAACTATATGTATAAAATAGAGATACCAACAACACAAAACACTGTTTTTTTTTCTAAAAATATATAATCGTTAATTTAAAATCATTACACAACGGTTTTGTTTTGTTTTTTTTTTTTAGTACAAACTAGTATGTTACATACAAAAATATATAAATATCAACGTCTGTCCACAAACACACTTATACACAACTAAGACGACCTTATGATGAGATAAACTATGTGGTTATCAACTAAAAAAAGAAAGAAAAAAAAACACTTTCTGTCTATTTACAAGTATACTCCTCGAACATCTCATGACAGATGTCACATTGAACATGACAGCACCACTGGAACTTGCACTGGCACTGAGAAGTCCGATTTATTTGGTGGGTATTATAGCCACGCCCGCAGCATAATAGATCACAGCTTTGTGTCCCTGTGCTCGTCCGATTGCAGTTTCGACCCACGGTACCCAATGACCCCAGGTGCAGATCACGTTCACAATAATTTGGCGATGCCTCTATATACACCAGTTCCATACGTTTTGGGGACTGGTTCTTCTTTTGATTATTCCCTAATCGATTTTTTCTAAAAACAAATAACAAACAACTGTAACTGACATTTGTCAATTTTAATAGGAACATCACCATCAAGACATCACTTACTTGCTTAAAACTAAAGTCAGTCCACGTTTGCCTTTAACGGCCTGAACCATTTTGGCTTTGTTATATTTCTTCATGAGAGCATCTCCCACCACCCGGAACGAAGGTAGACTCTTCCAGCAGGTTTTCATGGCGCATGAACCACTCACACCGTGACATTTGCACTCGGTCTTAAGGAGTTTCTTCACAATCTAAATGAACGAATGAGATTGAAATTTTCAACTTGGTTCTGGGTCAGCAAGTAATGACTTACCCTCCTACCCACTTGATTGTTGTGTAAATTCATGAGACTTCGTGCGTCATTCTCAATCTCGCGAGCATCGAGAAATTTACGTGTGAACTTCATGCCAAAGTCAATGTCCGCCGAACAGCCGCCCCATTTCCAAGGCTGTTCGCTTGCTATTCCAGGTGTGCCTGCATTTTTTCGTCTATCACTGACGCTGGGCCGTTGATGCATATCACATCCGCATAAAGAGATATTGCCGCGAGCACACGCTGCTGTTACTGCGTGTGCTGCACCAGCACTAGCTATTGCGTAGGTGAATGCTGCTTCTCGGGATCCTACAAGACGAACGACTTTTTTAACTGGTCGGTCGAATTGAGATGTTAATTTAAATGGCTCTTACCCACGAACATTAGATGCCCGAAGACATCTTTTTGCCACACGTCTGTGCAATTCCAACGGTACCCTCTGAACTGATGCTGACATTCCTGTGCGCCCAGCTGGTGTCCGGCCCCAAGGGCAATCAGTGCGTCTGGAGATTCGCTACACAACTGTCGCTGTAGAGGACTAAGACCGGGTATTCGGGAGCAAATAATCGATGAAGTTAAATTGGAGACTAATCTGAAAAAATTTAAATAAAAATTTATTTTATTTGGATTCACAAACAGGATGGTCATAAACCATATTCAATTGGAGAAGAAATAGACAGTTTTAAAGAAGACAACGTAGATGTCCTTGTCACTGTGTTCCATGTTGCTGAATAAAGCCAAAGTCAGACTTCACATCATTTCTATAAAATCGATCTTTTACATAAAGCACAAGTGACAGATTAACAAAAATATGAGAGTAACCTAAGGTTTACCACAAGGTTTCGTATTAGATCCAGTTGTCTTTGTAAGTATTCTTCTCACAAGCATCACACAAGGTGATATAAGTGAGACGATCTTTTTAATGTCCTTGGTAAATGTAAGTGCGAAGCGCCCCATAAAAACTGCCGGCGGTAAGCTCTATTACCGTCTTTTGTAATGGCATGCAGCAAGAGTGTCGCTGATTTTTACAGATGTCAGTAAGAAATAATTTGGTTTTTCTTCTTCATCTTACGAAAAATTTATATTATATTATATTTATACATATTTATAAAACTGCGACATTTACTACGGCGATTGTTGTCACGGCGGATTTGTTGTTAGGGGTAGATATAGGCAAGAAATCTTGAGTTTCTGGCATGTTAACGAGTGGCTCGTAACGATCCGTGGTAAGGCTTAATTTGCTAAAACTAGGTTTATATGCACGCACGCCCCTACATAGAGGAAAGATACTGACACCAAATATAGCTTCTAAGAACTCTTGGACATGACTTACGAGCGGTGCTCCAGCTATGATTTTTTAAATTATTTTTTTTAAGGAAAAGTAGGAAGAGAGGGGCATTTTATTTTGTACTGTCGAAAAATATAGCCTGAATAACAGACAGTACCTCCGATAATGAATTTAGGCTATACGACTGTGCAGCGGGGCGAAAAGCTGTCGTAGCTAGCACGCAGTTCCCTCATCTCAATATTCATAAGTGAACTTGGAGAACTTCTGGTCAATCAAACGTCAATCAGATTAACCACATTGCAATCGACGCAAAGCACTCCTACAGTATTCCGGTGAGCCAATATCAGATCGATTGTATCCGAGGTACGGTTGCAGATATGCCGAATATCTCAAAACAAGTTAATACTGTTCGATGTCGGACGGCAATAATTGCAAGAGATCGCCAAATCCTTTTCCAATTGAGTCTCTCTTAATTGCATAGAAGGTATTATGCCGTCAGCATCAAGTTTTGAAAACCAGCGGTGATATTTCCAAAAAGCAATCAGAGATCCCGCTTCTGATGTGCTGGGTTTCACTCGGGAAAAACAACGAAACCCCCATTCCGGAAAGCGCATGCAACTAAATACGAGGCATACCAAGCAGCGCTGTATAGAAGGACTGGCTTCTGGCCATTCCAGAAAAGAGATTCGGCAGTTTTACCAAAATGATATTCGGGAGATTCGAACAGAATCTTGTCGAGACGAACAAGGGAACATAGTAGTAGAGTTGTATTTGATGCTGACGATTCGGAAAGAATATTCTATAGACTGTATAGCGGCGATGACAAACCAGATTGCGCTGTCAAGCAGACTGAAACTTTCAACCTGGATGATGAAAACCAATATTTCCTTACATTCGATCTGAATGAAGTGAAGATAGCCACATCTAATTTTTAATCCATCAAAATTGCTGAATCGAACGGCTGACTGGCGAGTTCTTCAAAGCGGCAGCCGATGACTTGGTTAAAAGCATACACCAACTCATCTATAAAAAAAAAAAACTGCGTCAACTACAGAGGCATCAGCCTTTTTAACAAAGCCTACCAGATCTTATCTGCCGCCGTTCGTCAACAATCTGATTAATCCATACCAGTTTGGCTTAAGACCATCGACTGAATATTCACATTCACACTACGATAGATCTAAGAAAAACCAATGATCTCCAAACTCCAAACACAGCACCAGATTTTAATGCCGCGCATGACAACATCCCTGCCAAATTCTTCCGATTCTGCGGAATACCGATGGACATTGCATGCTGGTCCTTCAAGGTCAGTAAAAAACTCAACGACAATTTTGAAGTCAAAAAAGGATCTGGACAAGGCGATGGGTTTGAATGATTCTTAGAAAAATAGTGCAAACGCAAAAGACACAATTTTTCCAAAGTCCGTCCAGTAACTCGTCTACGCCGATGACATTGACATAATCAGAGGAAAGCATCGTGATGTCAGTGGCGCTTCCGTGAGTATTAAAACGCAGGCGGCGGAGATGTGTTTAACGGTCAATGAGAGCAAGAAGAAGTAACATATATGCTGTTAATAAGAGAGGACACCCAACACCAAGGTCTCGGACAGACCGTCACCCTCGACAGAAATAACATTGAGGTAGTTAAGGACTTACTCTACCTGTAACCAGCTATTAATTCTGACAACGACACCAGCGCTGAGAATAAACTTCTCAGCTTCTCTGGGCTTAGAAGCCAATTGATATCAAAAGTGGCCCTAATAACCTCAGTCCTGTCCTATAGCGCAGGGGCATGGACTTTATCAAAAATGGATGAGGGTGCTCTGAGTGGAAAATTCTTTGGGTGATTGTTGGTGGGAGATTCAACAACGAACTGTACAGCGACATCAGGTTAGCCAGGAGAATGAAGGTCCAACGACTGTGGTGTAGAGTGGATGGACACTATTAAGTAAGTAACTAAATCGCTGCAGAAGGTTTTCGTCCTCCAAAAGAAACTGTCTAAAAAATTATTTATCTACAGAAAAAGTTTCCTGAACCTTCTTCGTATTGGCCCCGTTGGGGTCTGCTTAAATATCGTCCGTTTACGTTGCGCTATCCCAAATGACGGTAAATAAGATGCTAATGAAAGACCCTAAGATGGTCTTAGGCATTGTCCTTTGGCGCCTTCACCCTTTTGGTGAAGTATTGAGCCCTGTCAGTACATCAATCTATTATCTCGTACCTAGCAATTTGCTACTTTATGGCGCAGCCACAAGAATGACCCGGGGGCGATTCTCAGGTTCCAGAGGATCCCGTGGTTCCATATTAAAGGCTTTGGTATAGCTTTCGTAACCTTAAAGCCACTTCAGTATGGAGTCCTTACAGTCCCGGAATAATTGCCTTTTCGTTTAATAAGTGATTGATTGAGGCGTAGTCGCCTTTAGTCAATATAAAAAAGGGGCAGCTACAACCGATTTATGGGCTTTGGTTGGTATGACTTCCGACGAACTACTTTTAGGTGGATGTCATTTTTGGAGCCCATTCAAATTTTTCCGAATCAAGTATGACTCTGACTTATCTTCAGACAAAATCTGCAGCCTTTCTGGCTTTATCTCCATATTTTCAATTTAATTATATAAATCCAAAGGGGCTGTAACAACTCCTACTCCGGATGCAGATTATTAGTGTTGTAAATATCAACTGCAATAAAAATTGATTTGTTCATCTTCGTTAAGTTAGTTACAAGTTCGATTCAGCAAGTCGTTGGCGTTTACTTCGACATCCCACATGGGATCTCTTCAGAATCCTAGAAACTTCACTCAAATCTGCCTGCCAAAATCCAGCCAAAAGAAAGTAAATTTATTGAGGTAGAGTTCATGCCTACTACCTACGTACTTAAAAGCTCCCTACATTCCGCTTCGGAAATAGATTAGGCCGTAGATATTGTTCGACATGACTACCTACGATATAGCCTCCTAGTTGCTTTCGCAGATAAAAGAATCAAAAACGGTTTCAAAGTTCTTTTTTGGGTTTTCTGCCTAATTCAATGATTTGAATATTGAATATTGTAGATATGCATCTTTGGGGCTTTTAAGTCGACTTACACGCAGAAAATTTGTCGCAAGAAGAAGAATATCGCTCCAAACATCGCCAATGTAAATTATATGGACGAATGTAATGGTTGCGTCGCGATCTACGAATAGCGCTAGTTTTTATTATGTACTTCACCAGGCAGTTATTGTACTCTTAGCTTTATGACTCTGACACTTTGGAAAAACAGCCTTGACAATCCTGCAAACATCCCATAGATCGTTGTTTTATTGAACTTTCATTTACTTCTGTTACATAAAAAACCGAAACCAATAATCCTGTTAAATGGCGATGTTAACTCGATGTAAACACATAGGTATAGTATCTAAAGATACACCATTAACTGAACGTTTTAGACAGGTGTTAGCTTACTATAAAAATCGAAAATCTGCTAATGAAAGTGAAAGCCGACTTTAAGCTCTTAAATGTTACTTCTTCCGCAATTTTTATTTTATTTTTTTTATTTTTTTACATTCAAAACCAAAATTTATGATCAATAATCCTGTCGAATTGAACGTTTTCATTTGTCCGGCTTATGTCAATTCGGAGTCGGTCCTCAAGCAAAAGATGGCGTAATCTCTAACCGCGTCGTTCGCCAAAATGATCGTAAATTCTGAAGTGTTGGAATAGTGTGTGAGATACGCTTTCGCTTAACACCGGATACTGAAAACGAAGAAAAAAAAAAAGTAAAAAACTGCATCGTAAGCATCGTAAATTGAATCACTTGCTAATAGCGTCAATAAAATTGTCTACTAAGGCAAACATTACCTCAATACCGCTTCTACAATATACTCGTATGTATTTTAGGAGGTAGTCCAGACTGTCGGCGAGTTACGAATAAGTCGCGTTTTATTCCCCCGCAATAAAAGCGGCGTGGTTCCGCCTCCGAATCCATAATTAAACGCCATACTATCCATCCGAACTACAAGTACAAAAGACAAACGGTCAAGCGACAAATGTAAGACGTACGGAACGGCGAATTACAAAAAGACCAACAACATTTACAGCGCACTACTGTGAAATGACGAAATTTTGACGCCTAATGACAAGTTTTTCAGCTGCTTTCCCTTTGACAATGACACGATGTACGAGTATCTATCACTCTCTCGTCTCACTTCTGTCATTGCACATGGTTGTGTTGTGTCCAGTGGTTATATTTGTATTTTAGTTTGGTTTCAATTGTACTACAATCGTTTCTTTCTATTCTCAGCTGATGATTTGTCCCATTCGCATCATGTCATCGATCACAGGTGATGCATGCGGAACCGCACGAAACAAAAGGAATCATTCTGAGACGGCCTTTGATGGATGGCAAGCACAGCGTGACGGTCATGCCCTGAAACGTTTCCTCTCGGTTTTTGTCGGTTTGATGCGTTCCAGAATTTGCAAAGCATTCATCCAAATAGCGGGCAATCAGTGAAGAGCCGGTCGTGCTTTTGTGACTAGTTTCCGGTGTATTCGGTACAAGCAGACCCTGTTGGTGGATGTTTAGCCTCTGACACTTTCAATGCTCCTGGCAATTGTCGATGGTTCAGCTGATCCGTAGGTTTCATTATGGGGGGTCATTACAAGAAGAATGTTTATCCGTATCTGTAATGGTACTCGCGCGTGTGCTGTATGAGTACTCATTCATCTTTGAGGCGAATAACTGCTATCGCAGAAGGAAATCTTCGCCTGTGAAAGAGTTGAAAACAATTGCCTCCACTCGAGTAGAGATTATGGTCTTTGTGTACAGTTGTACGATACCTAGTGGTAAAACAGTCTGCTGCATGCTCATATGATATCTTAACTCATCTGCTAAAACGTTTCGTGCCAGTTCTGGCCGGACTTGCATGAAGTTGCCCCCGGTCATCTGCGGTACGGCAGAACGACGAGTCGGTCGCGCATAATCACTCGCTTTCGTTGTTGTCAATAGCTTCAAGGTACGAGTATTTATGTGCATATTGGCCATTGTATTCTATCCTGACCACAGCCGAAGTTCGCATGCGATTTGGTTATCCATATTCGTAAGCCCAGTCGGTCATAAGGTGGAGTTTAACCTCAGCTTGCGAACGAGATTTGAGAGTGATTAACATTTCGATATGACCAAGGACTGGTTAATTGAATGGTGTACAAGTAATTTAGTCAGTTAGCTGTTCTTTTGGAGTATGGTAGGTACGCCTTGGGGTGGCACTGTTGTACTCTATAGGTACTTTGGGTATTTGGATGCTTTGATACTTTAATACACGGAGAAAACGAGTACAATTTAAAATTATCTACTGATGATGATCTCAGGTTCTGGGAACAATTGGCAGCGATGTCAGACTTTGCTCCTCCGCCTCAGGTCCGCCAGATCCACCAGGTCCGTCAGGTCCGGTAATGAGCAATGATTGCAGTGGAGTTTAATAAATAATTGCCCACTCGTCGTGGAATTATTTTCACTGAAATTATACCCTCGGTCGAGATAGTTTAGTCGAACAGGGAATGTGTTCACAGAAATCACGCAATTCGAGGTATAAATCGTGGCAACACTACAACGACGGGGATGAACTGAACGGATAGATTCCAACAGCCATTGTCATACTGCCCTGGGGCAGTTGTGGTAATGCCAATGTTTGTGGTTCTGGTGGTGGTTTAGTCATCGGTTTTTCGTCAAATGGACAATTTTCGCGGAACCTTTTGAATTTCCAAGATAAATGAGCATTGGAAGCTAAGAAGTTGCTGACAGTAGATGGTTGTTTTTGCTTGGTTGTTTTTTATTTTATGATTCCACTTAGTAGGAGATCCGTTCACTTCTTAGGTCTGGTTGTGTCATCAATCAATGGACTTTTAGTTATTGTTGTTTCAGTGTTTACTTTTCTCTTGAACTTGCAGATGTTTTATTGATTCGATTTAACGAGGGAAATAGCTGAAGGGATAGATACATAATCGTCCGACATACACCATTTGGTAGCAGTTAAAGTAATCGCAACAAACAAATTTTATCGCTTACATTGCATATTTGATTGGCAGATTTTGAAGTTAATGGAGGATGGCTAGATTTGTTGTACGAAATTGTTTCCTGGAAAGTAATTGGAAACAGGTTTAAGAAAAAAAAGCTGTTCCTCAAAAATGTTGTGGAAATTTAAGTCGAAAGTTGGAAGTATCTTTAGGTATGTCATTATTATACCGGAAATAGTCTAAACAGTCACGAGTAACTAGCAATTTACAAATGATCACTGTAATTGCTTGCTGGTGCACGCTGAGTAATATCAAATCATTAAGGGAGATAAAATTGCAAATTGCAGTTTTTATTTCAACGCTGTTGTTTAACTGAGACAAGTACCGGAAACTTTTGCAGCTTTCAATAGAGTATGACAGATTGGATTGAACTGTAGCGCAGTAAGATCGACATGTAATAAATCACGTCTGTCTTACTAACAGTCTTGCTTTTGAGCTATATTCCGAAGGAAGGATGCCGAGATGACTATAGGTTAGATTAGGTTAAAGAGATTTTCGTAGACGTAAAAAGGTAGACCAGTTGTAACTCCATTGTGATGCAAACAAAAAAGTGCCTGAGCGTGATGCCCTTGCTACTTCTGGAACCAAATAATTTCTTGATATATTTTTCAAGAACCGTGATCTTCCAGGAGCAGAGATCATTTATATCTAGAGGTTTGGTGCGTCATAGATTCCTCTTCCTCTTCATCAATGCAAAAATCGTTGTGAGGAATGTGTGCTCACTTATTGAAATATCCTTATTAGATCTTTGCATACAAATCATCAAAGAATATCACTGCGCCAAAGCCTTCGATTGTCTTAGAGGCATTTGTGAAGATTTTTCAAGATAATGTGGAATCCTGTTTCTGAAGATACCTTCAGCCTGGGAAAAAAGCGAATATCGTGGACAAGAGGACAATAGTAACTATTTGGCTTTCAACCGCCAGAATATTCAAATTTACTGTTCTGAATCCAGGACAGAGTACGAAAATATTACCAGAAAGTACTGTCCAAATGATATAATCTAACAGGTAAGATCGAATGCTCATTTACGAAAACGCACTTTCACAAGCTGCACGACAGCTGCAAAAGATAAACCAACTGGGCTATAAAATATTGACTAAATCTTTCGCGAAACAACTATCTCTTTTCGAACTATCTCGACCACTATTTCAGGGTAAACTTTTTAATAATCAAGTCGATATTCAGGAAGCATTCGAACAGTTTTTCGCCTCCAATAATCTGAACTCTTATAATAAACAAACTTATTTCTCTTGTTAAGCAAAACAGGAAGACTTCAACGGATCCTGTAAACATTTTAAGCTGAGATATGAGATAGAAAGTCACAATGATTATCTGCAAAACTTAAGTTTGCTGGTCATAGAGGAAGTTGACTATGGAACACAGAAATCTCACTGATATCGCTATTGCAGGCGATTTTAATATACTGGATGGCTTGGACATTTAGGACAGACATCATTCGAAGGACAATGTGTTGAAATCTTCGATGTGGAAAACAACTTGGTCCATCTTTTAACTGAGCCCACAGGAATACCAAACGTTGATAGTCATACTGTCAACCCTTTGGACTTGTTTTTAACATTTAACACACAGATAAGTACAAGTACAAGTATGTGCTATCCCCTCTAAGTCCGTTGGACAATTGTGTCATACCAGCTAATTTCTCGTATACTGACCACTCTTTGTACTTGTTTGCTACTCTTAATCCAATGTATTCATTTGCTGATGACAGTACTCTCTCTTTTTCACATTCGTTCTCGGGCTCACGCCTCTGCTCTTCGGCTGTAGAACGTTAACGGCTCATTAAATTCCGATATTACCAGCATAACCAATTGGGAAGCTATCAACAGAGTTTAATTTAATGCTTCCAATACTCAATACTGTCCGCTTCCATTAAAGCGAAGCCTCACGTAGCCTCACAGAAAACGAGGCGTTCGTTCGAAAACACGAACGAGACGGCCAATTGACTGGCCCATGTCTTGAGATAACACACTCACCATACTTACTCTTCAATAAATCGATTGTAGCGTGTGCTGTGTGGCTTGTAGCACCATCCTGTTGAAACCACATGTCGTCCAAGTCCAATTCAAGCCAAAAATAATCGGTGATCATGTCGCGATAACGCTGACCATTCACAGTAACGTGACGATCGTTATCGTCGACGAAAAAATATGGCCCAATAAAGCCGCCGGCATGCAAACCGCACCAAACCGTTTTTTTTTTTTTTTGTGGATGAAGTGGTGATTCATAAGGCATTAATGGGGGTTTTCAGCCGACCAATAACGCATATTTTGCTTATTGACGAACCCATTGAGTCAAAAATGAGCTTCGTCACTGAAGATGATTTTGCGACTCCGAACATCTGTAGAAAATTTACCTTACCATGATGAAGAAAATGTTGAGTTTACTAAATAAATTGACAGTGACAGTTTGATGATTAGTGAAAAAGTGCATTCACAAATTAAATTTAAAGTTGTCAAGTCCCTATTGGCAAACTCTATATAAGGCATTCATTCGCCCAAAATTTAAGTATATTGCCAACATATGTGTCAGGTGCTTCTAAAACATTTCTGCACCTGCTAGATAGAATTTCTTTGATACTAATATAATTTAGTCAATTGGCACCCATGAACACTGACGTAATGTGTCCTGTCTCACATTGTTTTGTCGCTATTTCTACCACCAGTGCTCATATAAATCGCCAGCAGCATTCCGCCCATACCCGTCTCGCTATGAATGCTTATCAGTACACGCTCAGTCCCACTTTCGGATGTACTCTAAAATAACGTGATTCGTTCCTTATCTGTTCAAATCGCGCTCTGTGTAACCATTTTAAGAGTACTCAAAGTCGTTCCGATACTCGTTAGAGTGGTATCCGATTTTTGGGTTGCAACTTATAAAGACGCTGTCAACATCTTAAGACTAAGTGGGCCATAATGTATGAATCTATCAGAAAGCGCCATAAATTTTGCAAACGGCGTCGAATATAAATTCGATTTTGATATCTATGAATCAAGCAGAATTAGAATTTGTGTGAATAAGGAATGGAACGCTATACTCCTGAAGGACGCAGAATAATCGTCGCGATGCCACTGCCACTGTGAATTGTAATCCATAATCAATGAATGTTTCATTCCTCAATTGGATGAATTGGGACTGAAGGACATGGAGGACAACATACTGCACCAGCCACAACCAACATTGGCTTATGTGAACAAGTCACAAACTGTGATAGCCCTCAAGGAGAATATCCATTAAGAAGTGGAGGACCTATAGCCGAAGTTCTGAAAAAAACCATGGAAAATGCCACAAAAAGAGATAAAATGGTAATCAACAATGGCGTCGCCCACTTAAGCAATATCATTTTCAAAATATGAATGGAAATCGGGTAATATAACATGACCTGTTTTTTCATCATTCCATTCAGAATGCTAATATGCTAATAAAGATATATAGCAATCCAGGACGACTTTGAGGAACAGATAATGAAACTCTTTAGCAATGATGATCAGTCAGATTAATCAGCTACCCCCTAGTTGTGAAAAGAAGGTGTTATTTTTAAAAGAATTGACTAAGAGCAATTAATGACAGACAGTACAACCATAAGATTTCTATAAAAAGGCTAATTTTCATTAGAACATTTGGTATCTGGTGCATGAGCTGATATATGATGCTAATATTACAGAGAAATCTTCCTGCGTGTTGAATAGAATAGCTTTGACGTAATTCCATTAGCTCCATTGAACAAAACCGTAAAACAATACTTCCCAGATGTAGCATTATTACCGTGTTTATATAACTACACAAATCTTCTGATGGCTTTATGTTCGGTTCGAATCTTCGATGTGATAAACTAAAAACAGTCGAAGTATCTCTTCCTCCTATTGGAAGTTTCTTTATTTTCGTATAGCGTTTTAAATATTCGCTTTCTTATTTAAATGCACTATATGCATGGGGTATGGGGTGAACAGAAGGCTGTAACTGTCGCATATTTTAAGACTTTTTTTTGCTGTCGCAATAGAGCCCTTCGACAAAGAAACAGTTTATTGTACCTCTTGCAATTTCTTTTTAATGAAATTTCTCAGTCTTTCCAAGAAAGATGAGTAAGCTCTTTAGTGATAAAATCCCTGCAGTATCAGCATCCACTACATCATTGCCGAGTACCTGCAGCCTGATGCGGGCGTAAGCCGGTAGTGCTAAAAGGTAGTGCTCCGCCGTGTCATCATCATTTTCTTTTCACAGCAAGCAACCTGCAGCCTCTTATACTGAGGGACAGCAGAAAGGTCGCTAAACCCTTAGAGATTTTGGGAAGCATTCGTTTGGTCTGCCAGCAAGCTGAAAAGTCATGCCATCTGCAGTTATGTTCATATTAAGCCCAACGCTTAATAAAAACCCCAACCGAGGATGTAAGCAGATCTAACGCAGGTTTGGATCTTGGAAAACTCTCCCCCAAACTTTGGTTAGTAAGATCATCGACGATTTCAGTTTGAATGATTATATTGTGACTTGGAAACCAAACAAAACTTATTGAATTTAGCCTTCCGAATGCGTTCAGTAAAATCTTGAATTCTCGAACTACTCGTAGTTTGGAAGTCGCAAGAGGGCTTAATGAGGCCCTAAGCACAGATTGGCCTTCGCTATAGAGTGCAAATGTTCCGCCACCTCCACCAACTCCTTACAATAGAGTTCACTTTCATCAGGATTATATCTCTATCATACGTATATCTCCACTTGAGATTACAATATTTCCCTCGCTCGGATTCTGATCGAAACCATTCCTGGGCACAGGGAAAATCGACTTCGAATGGTTTCGATTTCGCAGCAGAGTTCTAGTGTCATTGCATCAGATGGTAAAGTTCAGAGTCAGAAGACAGTCGACGCGCAGGTTCATTAAAGCTTCAGTGCGTGTTGTGCCAAAGACTACTTATTTTTAAATGGAAGATGGCTTTCAAAGTGCAGCATGAATATCAATCTTAAGACTTAGTAAGTGTTGCCATATATTGTATGGTAGTTTGCCTTTAAATGAACTTTATAGAATTGTTCCTACAATGATGATAAGATGAAGCACGCGCAAGACATACCGGACAGCGCCCAAGTAGGTCTATGCGAATTGCTATTAATGCATATCAGCCTAACATAACCTACCCTCGGCAGTTAAATGATGTTCGGTTTTATATGTCCTGGCCAAAAAGTTAGGTTTATACTGAGGCCGTTGTTGTTTGCCAATTAAACTTATTTATTATTTCAATACAAGACGTTGACAGGTATTCGCATTTAGGTGTAATAGGTGTCCGCCTTACCCTATACGAGGTGGGTCATGTTATATAACCCTATTTCCATTCATATTTTGAAAATGATAATGACACCATTTAGCGAGTTCTGTGGGAATTTCCGGCTTACGTTACCAATAAATTGCAAATACCAGACGCTGTTGTGTTAGGTGCCAGTATTGATATACAAGAAGTTCATTGGATTAGTTCTTTGATTGAGCACTTTGTTCCAAAAGAAAACACAGAAATTGACAAGAATAACTTTTGGATTGATCTATATTCGCACTCGTTAACTTCTACTCTACTCTTCTCCCGTAGAAATATACGTCCACACTAGCAAAACCGGCCCCTGAGGACAGAGTTTGCAAAGACCGAAACAAATGATAATCAAAGGGTGCAAGTTCCGGACTATACTGTGGATGCATCAAAACTTCCCAACCAAGCTCCGTCAATTTGTTTCGGGTCATCAAAGATGTGTGTGGCCTAGCATTGTTATGATGGAAGACAACTCCCTTTCTGTTGACCAATTCAGGTCGCTCTTTTTTGAAAGCTTCATTCAAAATTTCGTCCTTTGCATAGAAGAGGATCGAATTGACCGTTTTGCCACGTTCTAGCAGCTCATAATAATAATAAAAACCTTGTTTGCGTCAATACTGTTGATGTTTAGTGCCTCTGCTATATCCAGACAGCTTGCTCCATCTGTTGCAAAATTTCATCGACTTTTTCAGTGACAGGCCGACCAGACCAGCGACAGCTTCACATACTATAGTTTATTTTTTCAGCTATTTCACTCATACGAGCGACGAATTACACAGCTGTCTTCACAAAAAATGTAGTCTGACATGTCACCTTTCAAACACGTATCCGTTTGACACAGTTAGATTAGTGTTTTCGGATAAATGGATACCAACACCATTTAGTGACAAAAAACTGCGGAGGCTTTTTATATGACCCAATATTACGCACAACTATCTTGCTTTCGTTAGATTTATGGAGTTTTGTTCACTTTTCGATGAAACATGTCATTAAATCACCGATGGATTGTTGGCGTGAGAACCGTATTAAACGTCATCGAGAGGTTTTTATGTCTCTTATCTCATAAGCTCATCTCATCTCATAAGGTTTATCAGTATTTCAATGACCTCAAAGTCAAAAGCGCAAGAGAAGATAGTAAGTGAGAAGAAGATCCTCTGTTGTAAGGAGCGACCTGAACTAATGGTGTTTTCTATTTACTCGGAAAGAGCCCTGAAGTGTAGGTTTAGCCAACGTGGAAAAAACGCATTCGGAAGAAGATGCGATTACTATCTGAAACAGCGGATTTATGTACCATATTGTATTGATCTTGCTACTACACAAAATTGAAAATGCATTGGTCATCTTAAAATGTCGGCGCGCTAGCGTTGTTCACAGAGCTAACAGCTAGAATGTCATTTTTAATCAGCGTTAGGATGGAGGGGAAATTTTATTATATTTTTGACGAAGTCACTCAGAATTTGCGTTTAAATTTCGGGCAACTTCAGTTTGAGCATTTCGGGGTATAATTTTTTGTGTGGAGTCAAATCGCTCGTTATACTCTTTAAGACTCATATTACTGGCAAGTTTGAGGCTTCTACAAGTACAGGAGTAGTCGATAATTTGTTTATGAGATAAAATTTTGCCCTTACGAGGCTAAATTCATCTGAGAATAGAATAGTGGTACAAGCCGAGATAGTTTTAGAGGAAAGTGATCCAAATGGTCTGGATGTTATTTTATCCTTGTCACACTAAACGCCAAAACAGTTGGCCTGCTCTTACAGACATGGACGAGTGAAAAAAAATCATGACTTCACAGTCTGCGTATATCTGTAATATCAACAAAAAAACACATACAAACGGAGATGAAATATGGGCCATAAAGTGTACTTGAACTTCCTATATACTTCAGAGTACAAATTGACTGTAATCATTTTACCGTACAATGTAACATAAATAAAACTTGGCGAGTAAGCCAAGAATATTCGATTTACAATAAGTACGCACGTACTTATATATTGTCTTAATCGCAACAAGTTCTAACAAAGCCCCGTTTGTCCATATGCAAAATTTTTTTTCTCAACCACATGCCAACCACCTAATAAGGTTTTAATAGTTTTTCGATTATTTAAATTTTTTCTAACAAATAAAGAAGGCAAAACAAATAAAAACCAAAACACCCACATAGAGCACACTGAGATGAAAGATAAAAAATTTGCATAAAAGCCAAGAATACAGTATTCAAGTCCTCCTGATGCAATCTTTTTGGGCGGTTTTTTGTTGGCTCTTTGGACATTGTAAGGGGCTCGCCATCGCCAGCCATTTGATTTGCAATGACAGCTGGCAGCACTATAATTATTCTGTTGTAATCGAGTTTCTTTTGAATATCGTCAAGAGAATTCACTTGGCAGCCCAGGTACGAATAGATACACCTCCCGCATTGCCTTTAGTCTTAAGGTTTCCTTGTGCCCAATTCCGATTCAAATAGAATTTTCAGTTTTTGACTCGGGATTGGGAGGAGCTGCATTTCGAGGTTTTATCCCAAAAAAGGTTTTGATTTGAGTTTTGGTTTGAATGTTAGTTTTTCTTAGAATTTTCCAATCCGCATTTTGAATGTTCAAAATTCAAATGCTAAAGTGTAAATGGTTAGATGAATGCACTAAAATAATTGCAGTATTTGATTGGGAAAATTTATCTTGCCTGAGAAAGGAAACGATATGAATCGAATGCCAAATGTTAGAGAAGGAAGATAGATTTTTTCAGCAAACATTGTATAGACAAGCGACATGAAAATTTAAAACATTTGCCAGATTCATCAATTCTCTCCCTTAAGAGCAGCTGTTTAGATTAAACAACGACGAGTCAACTGATTTCAATTCACCATAAGATCGTAGGGATTAGATGAGTGCCTCAGGCGAAAGTACGGGGTATTTTAATAGAGACGTTCGAAGTTAGTTAGGTTTTAGCGACCATGTTGTTAAAGTAACATCTGTCAAATTTATCACCATAAAAGATTATAGCGAGGAAAAACATCTGCAGATCATCAAACTTGCAGTTTGAAGTTGACCCAAATTTCGCCAAAAAAAAGTCATCTTTAGCGACGAGGCCCATTTTTGAATGCATCTATTCATTTGAACAAGCAAAATAAACATGAGATACATCAGCATAAAAAGCATCCCGAGAAAATTACTGTTTGGTGCGAATTTTGGTCTCGGTTCGTATTTCTTTCAAAACTAAGCTGGCATTGTTATAACGTCAACGACGAGTGCAACAGATCGATGATTAGTATCTTCTTTTGGCCCGAATTGGATGATATGGATACCGACGATATGTGCTTTTAACAGGATGGTGTTACGTACCAGACAGCGCATACCACGATGAACATTCTGCACGAGCATAGTTACCTTGGGGGGCGGCGACATGAACTGGCCACCGACATCGTGCGATTTAACGCTTTCAGACTTCATCCTTTGATGGTATCTTTAATGCGAATAAACCGCAAAAAATTGATGGAATCAAAGTCAACATAACGAACGCCCTCCCACAAATTCAGCCAGATTAATGCGACATAGTCATCGAAAATTGGACCTCTCGAAACGGACATTTGAAGCACGTTATATTCCAGATAACCGAGAGAATTTATGAGCACGAGCGTTGAACAGGAACAACATAGTACGAGTAATATCATGTCGGAAACGACTACCCTTTAGAATGAGGACGTACAGTAGGTAAGATCGCGTGATTAACTCTTTTCAATGTATTTGGAGTAGTGGTCCAGCATGGACTTTCCAGGACTAGTCAAGGTGCTAAAACAAAGATTGTAGCGAATCAAACCTTAATGACTCAACAGCAACTCTGTTGACTGACTGGCAGAATCTGGCACTCCAGGTAAGCTTTTGGGCTTCCTATTAACTACCTGAGAAAACAAAAACCCTACTGCTGCGAAGAAACAGAAGCCTGAAACCTCGAAAAGCGACAATGAACGACGATGCTGCCCTTGAATGTTCGGACTTTGAACGTGCAACCGAAGAACTAGTGAAAACTTTACACTAATATAAAGTAGGTACAACCGCAATACGAATACAGCAAGCGCGGAGGGTTTGGTCGTTCAAAAGGAGCATGAAGAACTGTGCCATTTGAGGTGTGTTCAAAAAGTAAGTTGACTTTTTAACTTTAAGGGGTCACAACAGATCTCTGTTCCTTTACCTGTTCCAAAAACTGTAGAGACCTGTGAAAGGACGGAGATTTTCAACGATTGAGGAAATAAAAACGGCATTGCTGCTAGAGCTCAATGTTATAAAAAAGTGTTTATGAGAAGTGCTTCAAGAATTTGCAAAAGTGTTGGCACAAGTGTATTATATCTCAGGGGAATTACTTTGATGAAGACAGCGTTAATAATGATGAATAAGTAAATATATTTTTTTAATAAAAATATAAAGTCACCCTATTTTTTGAACACCACTTGTCCAATAAATCAAAGGGAAGTAAAGATAGCAAAATCTACGCGTAACTATAACAAGTCTACCGGACTGAGCGTACTAATTGTCGAGCTGTTTAAAGAAACAAGAGAAGCATGTTATTTTTCCTTCTTCAAAGCCAACGCAAACGGGACCAAAAGTCACTCGAAGCATCATACGTTCAAAAATAAACCAAATAATCAGCCTCGGCTTTGATGATAAGGATTTTATATAGAGTCTCTAAGAGTTTTTTGACTAGACCTTCTTACTTAATTGTTTTTTAGGCCAATAAAACAAAGACTTTCTCGCTTAATTTCTTGGTCGTAAACTGAAATAATAGAAAAGTTGATGTAGGTAAAACCGCTAATATAACCGACCATACTGCCCGATCTGACGATGTTGTGCACCACATCTTGTTGACAGAATACATTTGTCCACACATACCATAAGCCCATTTCTGCGGTTTATGTTTTAATATTTTCAAACGCACCAACGATAGTTTGTTGTGTTCTGCAGAATGTGTAATCAGAAAACTGATGCCTCTATATTGGCGCATTTTCTTATGGATCTGGCAAACGGTGTTGAGGTCCGCTTACTAAACGTACTTTCTTCCAAACATATCTTGAAAATAGCTGGATGTATGCTCTCTTGAAATCATCTT
The DNA here is from genome assembly GCA_907269105.1 of Volucella inanis. Classification (NCBI taxonomy): domain Eukaryota; kingdom Metazoa; phylum Arthropoda; class Insecta; order Diptera; family Syrphidae; genus Volucella; species Volucella inanis. Next base: position 142,311,756 of record OU026155.1, on the reverse strand, counting down.
TTCTTGCCTTAACTAGCTGTAAGGGTAGAATATTTCGTACGGCAGCTTTGTTATTTTTACATATGTTTGAGTAATGGCTTCCGTCGCTCTAGTTAAATGCTAGTTCATTTCGCTTGAAGTGGGGTTGTGTAGTCCTTATCATTCAACGGCATGAAAAAATTTATATTTCAAAGTACATAATCCACTTTAAGGATATGAGTGCTTCCTGAGATCAATAAATAAAGAGTTCTTCATTTCAAATTGGTCTTAATGATTGAGAGTGTCATCTGTGATAGATGGGAATTTCTGATTTTGAATCCAGATTCATAATTGAAGTATAACTTACAGGGACATTAAAATATAACATATAGTAAGCGACGCATAGGCACTAACAGGATTCCATGCATCTTCTTGAATTCGGTAAATTTTATCAGCGTATTTGAAATATTAATTTACTTGAGTTAGATTACTTTTTACGGCAAATTATGATCTCGAGGTATACTACTGTATATGTATATGACGACACATTATATTTATAATTTAAAATATAATTTTACATAATTTTTCACAATATGGCTCTGACTTGAAAGCTTCTAAGTAATCTACTTCACGACTGAATGATTCCTTTAATAGTTTATGGGAGTGATCGCTGTCATTATCGGAATTTGTTTTGATAAACCAGAAATGTTATTTAAGGAGGAAATCAACCCCGTTCATTGATGCAAATAATTTGTTATTTAAAGATCGCATTAACAATATTTTTCAATTAAAAATAATTAAAAATAAAAAAGGGAAAAAACTATTGGCTAGATCGTAGAGCAACTCTTGTTCATATTCTGAATGTTACTTCGATTCAAAGACTTGTATTACAATACATTATTACTAATAACTTAGTGCTACCATTTACGACTCTGCGGTCACAATTCAGGATATTCTCCATTCAAGAGCTGTGGGCCCAAATAGATATTTTAATGGTTTTCGATACACATTACCGTAGAAACAACTACTTAGATTTAAACCCTTCTGAGTGCTGATTAATCGAAATTTTACGTCAATGAGACGAGTATGTATAAACTAAGCAAATTATTGGTACAACAATTAATAATGGAGCTAGGTCTAGTCAATCACACCCAGTATTGTCTTGGTCTTGTCATTTTGTACACAGTAAGACGTGATCTTCGATTTTGTTGATTACGAAGGGCAGGAGATAAAAACACTTTTCTTTAGCAGAAAATTTCGCTTTCCGATGTTACATGCGACAGACAAATGAATTACCATTCTGTTCTTTGACGTTGGCCAAATATTAAACCCAAACCATCTTGCATACTAGTCCAAGAACATCACAAAAGTTTTACCAAACTGTTGTAGTATTCTCAAATGGCATACGGAAAGGATTTGATATCGAGACTTTAAAAAAATATGCTAATTATGCGCCTTTAGAAATAACCTTCAAATCAAGATAAAGGGACTTGTCTCCTTGATGCATTGTGTCAAAAAAATTTACCAACCCATACATGACCAGGTCCCTCTATATTACGTTTGTTCGCTCCACTCCTAGACTGTGTCAGTTAAGTGTGGTCTCCATATCATCGTGTTCATATCTCGAGAATTGAAAGCATCTAGTGCCGTTTTCTTTGATTTACTCTTCAAGGTATCCCCTGGGACGATCCTTTTATTCTACTCCCCTTTCAAAACCGTTTCAATGTTATTAACTTAAACACTTTTGAGGAACGCAGAAATGCAGCCAACTTTCTCTTCATTCATCGACTTGAATGCGCGTCCCTTCACAACTCTATTTCCCTCATTTTTACCCTTCGTTTTTTCTTTCTATCCACACACTACACCTTCTATGACGCAAACGAAACAATCTTCTATATGCTACGAAAGATCAATTCAAACCGTCCCGACTTTGATTTTCGCCGCACGACCCCCTGCTTCAAATCCTCTACCACTCCAACCTTAGTTTAAAGCTTAAGCTCAATATATGTTAAGTTACTTTAAAATTGTATAGCTTGAATTAAGCCGAATAAATGAGGCCCTTCGTCCCCACCAAAATTATATACTCATGCCTTTGATTAAAAATTTGAAAAAAAAACCACCATCGTAGAGCGGAACCAGTCTATTTTGGTTTGAGAAACTTCTTGCATATATTTATGTATCTCATAATCAGGACGTTTCAAATCTCACATAAGCCTTGATAGTTCTACTCGTAGCGCACTTATAGACACTAACTCTGCATGAACTTAGACGTTTTGGTGAAAGAAATACCAAGCGGCAGATTCAACGATGACCTTAATTCAGCTACTTCTCCATATTCGGAGCTGAGGAAGATTCCATTGACATCTAGGCAAACCGTCAATATAGGAACGCTAACGCAAGGATTTCCAACGAACCAACGACAGCGTCCCAAGTCTCAAAGGGTGCTACTGGCCCTATTCTCTGAAGAATTTCGTCCTCCTCGTCCTTCGGGTTGAGGATTGTGCAGTTGAGTTAAATCCTCAACCACATAAAACATTATTGTAAACTAACAAACAGCTTCTTACGAGATATGTTCAAAAAGGAAGGTGACTTTATATTTTTATAAAAAAAAAAAGTAAACCCCTTTCAGATATAATACGCTTGTGCCAACGCTTTTTCAAATCCTAGAAGCATTTCTTGTAGGCACATTTTGGTATAGCCTTGAACTCTTCAGCGATGCCGTTTTTATTTCCTCAATCATTGCAAATCTCCGTCCTTTCATAGGTCCCTTCAGTATTGGGAACATGAAAAAGTCGTATGGGGCCGTATGGTTGTTTTTGGTCAAAAAAACTGTCAAAAGCAACGATAAATAAGCAGGTACATTATCGTGATGTAAAAGCCATGAATTGTTTTTACACAATTCCGAAGGTTTTGTTCGTATTGCTTGGAAAAAAAAAACGATGATCAAAACTTTGACATTTAATCGAACTTGGTGTGCTTTTCCCATATACCCATGATTCGTCAGCATTTATGACTCCTTTGAGCAAGTCCGGATTATCATTGAAGTCATTTAAGAGCTCCTGAGCGACGCTCATGCAAAGGTTCTTCTGATAAAAATTAAGAAGTTTCGGAACAAATTTAGCTGACACACGTCTCATGCCCAAAACATCCGAAAATTGCATGACACGAGCCGACCGATGTGCTAACATCCTCAGCAACTTGTCTTATAGTAACTCGACGATTTTCCAAAACAATTTTCTTCACAGTTTCGAAGTTATCATTTTTTGATGATGTGCTGTGGCGTCTAGAGCGAGTTTCGTCATTGGCGTCTTCTCGGTCATAATGGAAGAGTTGGTATCACTTATAGATATTCGTTTTACTTAGGGCTCACTTACAGTATGCCACTGTCAACATTTCAAGTGTTTTAGAGCACTTGATTCCATTGTTTTACACAAAATTTGATGCAAATTCTTTGCTCCATTTTCTATAATAATTGAAAATCGCCGAACACACCATACCACGTCTAACCTTTCTATCTGTCAAAAACAAACTAAGTATGCCATATACTTGAAACTGTAAACATATGTTCTAAACATGTGTACCAACACAGCAAAAAATAAAATCGATAACCGTATGTACGTTGCCCGCGAAATTTCAGAAGTCACCTTAGTTTTTGAACACACTACTTATATGCCGGGAGACAATCAACAAAGCAACCTATACCTCCTGTCGCGTAGTTCTCATACAAAAATACCTCAGAATACTTATATAGGGTTTTCCAATAGGGACTGTCACTGTCAATTTATTCAGTAAACTCAACATTTTCATTATGATAAAGTACACTAACGAGCAACGTCTGTAAATTATAAAAATTTTCTACACATATTCGGAGTCGTAAAATCATCTTCAGTGACGAAGCTCATTTTTTGCTCAATGGGTTCTTCAATAAGCAAAATATGCGTTATTGGTCGGGTGAAAACCCACATATGCTTCATGAATCACCACTTCGTCCACAAAAATAACTGTTTGATGCGGTTTGCATGCCGGCGGCGTTATTGGGCCATATTTTTTGTCGACGATAACGATATGGACTTGGACGACATGTGGTTTCAACAGGATGATGCCCCAAGCCACACAGCACACGCTACAATCGATTTATTAAAGAGTAAGTATGGTGAGCGTGTTATCTCAAGACATGGGCCAGTCGATTGGACGCCTCGTTCGTGCGATTTAACGCCGCTTGACTATTTTCTGTGGGGCTACGTTAGGTCATTGGTTTATGCCAACACGCCGACGACGTTAGAAGAGCTCAGAGCCAACATTGAACACGAAATAGCAACCGTTTTGGCCGAAATGTGTGGCCGAGCCGTTGAAAATTGAGTCCAACGAATCGACCGCTGCAAACGTGCCCATATAAACGAGGTCAAGTTCCATTCATAAATATTTTGATTGTACTTCAAGCCAATAACAAAATTTTTGAAATATCTCAAATGGTTTGCCTTTTATTTAAAAAAAAAGTTGTCAAGTCGTTATTAGAAAACCCTATATTTTGGAATAACTAGAAGCTGTTGCCATATTTTTTTTTTTTTCAAAACTGGTCTTATTTTGAGAAGTTTGTCCTATCGGTGTTATCACTGAAGTGTAAGAACTTTTTTAGAGATTTTCTCCAATAACGCCGTAAAGATGTCAGTTCAACACAAGAGATATAAATCAGCTACAATAGTCAACGAATTGTGTTGGAGTGTAGGAGTTCAATCTAGTTTAAGGGACACATGATCAGCAAAGGCACTGGATGGCGGTTTCTTGTTCAAAAAATAATGTCGGATCTTATTATACTCATATATTTGTAGTTGTTTTGAAATAAAGTTTTTATTATTTATGTGTATACCACCTTGATGAAACAAAACGGAATAACTACGGTGTGGCGCCCCCATTGTTCCGTTTTGAGTTTTGTTTTTTGTTTTTGTGTTAAGTTGGTACATCTGTTGTTGACATTTCCTCTAAGTCTTAGCATCATAGCTTGACATTTGCAAAAGTTACGTAGCGAAGAGTACATCTATATCTGTGTGTGTTGGCGATTTTTTACAATTTCAGAAATTGATTTAAATTTGCAACAACGAACTTGTATTAAATTTTGCGTAAAAAACGGATTTAAAAGTGCGCGAACATTGGAAATGTTAGAAAAGTGTTTCGGCAACGATTTTCTAAGGAAAACGGTCGTTACCAGTGGCACGAGCGGTTCAAAAGTGATCGTGAGTCAATCGAAGATGATGAACGCAGTGTCAGACCATCGACATCGAAAACAGACGAAAAATTGATGAAGTAAAAGAAATGTTGGTCAAAAACCGCAAATTAACCATCAGAGAGATAGCGGAGGACTTGAACATTGCCTATGGATCCGTTCAAGACATTTTGGATAATGATTTGTGTTTCCGTCGTGTAGCAGCAAAGTTGGTGCCAAAAGACCTCAATTTCATGCAAAAAATAGATCATGTTGACGTCGCAAAAGAGATGATGTGCGAGGCTGAATCCGATCCCACATTCATCAAAAGGATCATTACTGAGACCAAAAAAATCACGTCGTTTTCAGTCAAAAAAAAAAGGCAATGCTCACGGTTTTCATGGATTACAACGGTGTAGTGCTAAATGAATTTTTGCCATAAGGCCAAAATACAATAAACAAAGCGTATTATTTGGGCGTTATGAAACGTTTGCATGAAGCAATTCGCCGAAAGAGACCAGAACTGTGGGCAGAAAACTCGTGGATTTTGCACCATGATAACGCACCGTCGCACAGTGCCATCATTATTTGTATTTTTTTTTTACGAAAAATGCAACAATACCGTGAACAGCCACCAAATTCACCTGATTTAGCTCCCTGTGACTTCTTTCTGTTCAATCGAGTTAAAAAACCACTACGGGGAACGCGTTTCAGCAGCCGAGAGGAAGTGATGGAAAAATCGCAGGAAGCACTGATGGACATACCGAAAACCGAATATAAAAAATGTTTCGAGGATTGTATCAAGCGCTGGCATAAATGTGTTGCAGTCGATGGGAATTACTCTAAAGGGAACAATATATGAATGTAGATTTAGATGACTAAACTTGTATTTTTAATTTTCTGAATAAACTCTTAATAAATTTTTTGATGGTGGTATACATATCATTTTAAAGTCCACTTTTTGCTCTATATTCCTATGATTATACTTTATTATTTGACTTCACATACGTTTTAAACCTTCATAGGTATATATTAAAATGGAAAAGAAGCAATTGCGTGTTATTTTTTATGAGTTCAAACTACGCCATAGAGTAGCGGAGGATAGCCGTAACATTAATAGCGCCTGAAACGCTGGTTTCAATAATTTCGAAACGGTGAGAGCCGCTTGAAGATGAGGAAGAGCGTGGGAGTAAGACACTCATCTGCAATGATAAATTAAAGGTTCTCATTGAGGCAAATTCACGTAAAACAGTAAGAGAACTTGCCGGTGAACTAGGGGTGGCAATTGGAACAGTTTCTATCCACCTGCGAAAAATTGGGAAATCAAAGAAGCTCGAGAATTGAATGAGACCCAAAAAAAATCGTCGTTTTTAAGTTGAGTCTTTGCTCATTTTGCGCAAAAACAATGATCCTTTTCTCGATCAGATTGTCAAGTGCGATGAAAAATGGATCTTGTATGACAACCGGCTTCGCTCAGTACAATATTTGGATAAAGCTGAAGAACCATGACACTTCCCAAAGCCGGCATTGCATCAAAAGAAAATAATGCTAACTGTTTGTTAATCTGCAGCAGGTTTGACCCATCATAGCTCTCTGAATCCTGGCGAAACCATCACGACTAAGAAATATTGTCAGCAAATCGATGAAATGCACGAATAACTTCAACGTACACCCGGCTTTGGTCAACAGAAAAGACCAATCCTTCTCCATGAAAACGCCCTACCACACGTCGCACAACCAACCTTACAGAAGTTGAACGAGCTGAGCTACGAAACCTTGTCCTATACACCACACTCGCCGGACCTTTCTCTAAACGATTATCCCTTGTTCAAGCATCTAGACAACTTCAAGAGCCAACTGCTTTCAGCGAGTTCATAGCCTCCGGACCTCCAGGGTTTAACCATGTGCCAAAGGAATAAATAAACTTCCTTGCCGTTGGCAAAAGTCTGTTGATCATTACGGTTGATATTTTGGTTAATACAGTTTTGTTTCACTTAAGATCTATGCTTTTATGGTCAAAAGTTAAAAACCGACTTTTTTTTTTGAACAACCTAATACAATTCCAAAAAGTTAATAGTTAATGTCGAAAGCTAATATTATTCAAGCGGATATCACTGTTACCCATCAGGTGCGGTGGGATGTACTGGTTAAAAAAGGAAGAAAATTGAAACATACTGGTGTAGACGACTCTCCACTGTACGTTAAATATTTGAACCCTTTACAGTTTACATGCAAATCACCCCCATCCAAGATATGCGTAGAAGTTTTTAGTTAAAGTGATTATTGTAGAGAACAAAATCAGCTCTTTTTTAATGTAGATTTGCCATGAGAGAAAGACTTTTGCAATAGTCTTCAGCTCCAAGCTCCAGTCTTTAGCTCGGCAATGCTTAAACAACTCAATTTAGGAAGACCTCATCTTAGGCTTTTTTTATTTTTATTTTTTTTAATTCCGCGCGCGCATCAAGAGGATATGAATACCTTTTACTGGCTTTTCACCAGGGCGCGGGCGGGTGGTGTAGTAGTTTTGAAATTCAGGTGTTAGGTTTCGATATTTTTCCAGAGGTGGTTGTCAAACTGGAGCCAGTGCATCCTCAACCAATGGGTCTTAGTTCGTTACATTTAGCCCAGCCAGCAACCACTCCAACATCAGTGTTATGCCTTCATGTCAGAGTTGACGCCGATGGGATTTACATATAACTACATATATACTATACAAATTCCATGAAAAGACTTTTCCAGTGAATTGATTTGAACGGGATTCGAACCCGCGACCCCGTGATGGCACGCATAAGTAGATTTTTATTTTGGTGAGGGTTGACCCCATTTATTTTCCTTAATACAAGCTTAAACTAACTTAAAAACTTAAAACTAACAAATATTAAGGGTCTATCACCACGAATTAAAGTTAAAGATGGTGAAGGAGATCAAATTTGAGGAAGAGAGTTCTACGACTTAAATCCAAAGCGGATACTTGGGAGTTTACATTACGCAGCATACGGGAGATTGGTTCGTTAGAGCCATATGGGGTGCGGTGGAATAGAAGATAAAAAAAACAGACGGGGCCAACGTAGATTTCAAGTGTTAGTCTAAAAGAAAATGGAGTTGTAAATAGACGTGCAATCAATGGAGCCTGAGAGGAGTTGTTGAATGAAATGAAATGTCTGCTGCGTCCCTTTGCTCCTCAAGCGTATTGAGGTTAATGAGTTTGAGACTGTCTCGATAGGGAGGTGAGATTAGACGATTGTCCCAAGGTAGACCCTGAAAAGCAATTCGAAGAAAACGACACTCGATGCTCTCAATTCGGGATACATGAAATCGTTAAAAGACACCACGCTTGGCTAGCATACTCGAGAAGAATCGAACAAGTGCTATATAGTGATATGGTCATGTATGGGTTGCAGAATTCTTTGGACCATCTTTTAATGAAGCCAAGTGATAAATTTTCTTTAGTAATTATCCTGTCGCATAATATACCAAAGTGGCGGATAGACTGAACAAGGGGTTTAGGTTGGCCATGGAGAACGTAAATTCGGGCAGGAGACTTGTTGCACTTACGGGAGAAGGTAATCGATTGACATTTGGTGAGATTGGTCAGCATAAAAAGAAAGTGCTAAGTGTTGTATGACCCTTTTAAGATCGTTAATAGTTAGGATGAAGAGAAGTCGATGACTAGGTGATAACCTTAAGTAACACCTGACGTAGGCAAGAAAGAGACCGAAAGGACACACCTAAAACAAACAATATAAAAACGATTATACAGGTACGAAGATATCCACTTTAGCCAAATGAGATCATAGCCCAGGACGGACGATTGGAACAGGATTAGATATAAAGATATCTTATCAAAAGCTTTATTGAAATCAGTTGCTATAACGTCAACTTCTTTACCACTTTCTAAGGCTGATAGGAAGTATTTGATCTACCTTTCAGAAAGCTGTGTTGATTAGGGGAAATAAAAAGCTTGCACTGGAAGCTTAAGGCTTCGTACAAAATACTTTCTAGGATTTTGTGTATATGTGAAGGTTTAGCTTAGTTAGTGCCTTCGTTCTTTAGTCCCTTTTTATGTATCGGTGTTATGAAAAAAAAACTGTGGAAATTCACCTTGAGAGAGTGATAACTGGAAGAGATTTGAAAGGGGGTGGGAAAGTGTTGAGGAACGCTTTTTAAGAAATATGGATGGAATGCCACAGATGCCGTGTAAGTTGCTGTTTCTTATTTTCTATTACTGTATGATCAAAACTTAGAGAAATAGAGGGGCCAATGGGGAAGTTAAATAGGTATTGAAAATAAGAGGGATACGGTATGAAGGAATTATCAGCAAAGGATTGCTTAAAAAAGTAGCTAACAAGTTGGTTGCGGTATGCAGATCGATTTATGATATGTTTTCATATGAGAAGGATTGGGGGAAACCGTCAGATGTTTTTTTTTTTTTTTTTTTGTAGTTAATGTACTGGTAGAGACTTAGGATCGTTTATAAGTTATGATTTGCAATTCGTAATCAGAAAGAGTATTGTAACAGAGAAAGAAGAAGAGGTGGGTGAAGGTTATTAATGGTCGATAGTGAGAGGGGACAGAGCGAGTGGAGAAGGCGACCGAAACAGACTTGGAGTGCGCAACTGAAAGCAGTTAATTAAAGACCGCACTAAATGAAGAGGTTTATTAGTTAAGATCCAGGTTCACCTCGAAATGTAGCGCCACCTAAGTAAATTGCTTCTTCGAGCTCCTCAACCAGACTTATGAGCAATGTCCTAAGCACGATTTTAAGGTCGTCCTTGGTACTTATAACCCCAAGTTAGGATCAAATTCACAGCGAAGTGCAACTGATTAAGGTCTTTTCTCTAAAAACCTTACGAGCGGTGTTATGCTGCCTGCATCGATAGGATGAGACTAGTGGCGACACTGTCAATAAGTCATTACAGATATCACATCATATGTACTAGGTTTCATATAACCACCATAAAGAAACCTCTGTTTTGACAAAGTATACTGGCGAGCATATTTAGCAAGAAGAAGACGGGGGAACATCGGATTCCCTAAAAAAAAAGAAATAATCTGAGAAGCACTCATCGAGCCCGTAGAGATGTGTTTCTTCGGAAATGATGTTCGGAAGTTCAACTAAAAACATGAAAAGAACTTACCAAGGGTATACATTTATGAAGAACGGAAGCTGATCTTAAGCTAGGATCATAATAATAAGGTCGGAACCGGTTCTAAACATTTTTAGAGTTTACAGACAGTTTAACGAGGAAGATGACTAACATTCGCTGTTAGGCGGAATAAAACATTCAACCTAGACGATGATCGAAAACAACTTCAACCCAAAATATGATCGAATGAATGTATGTCCGGTGAATAGAATCTCAGGACTGTTTGCCAAATTCTCAAGAGGGAGATGGTCTCAACTGTACCAACAACAGAGAACTTAATCTCCTTTAGGATTAATTCCGTTTTTGTAGATAATCAAAGTATAGAAATTTCCTAACTAGTAATATATTATACCCCTACCTTGAGTACCAATTTCAACTTTTGTGCTTTTTCTAGAACATTTATAAGACACCTAAAATATCATAACACAGCTCCTCCTGTTCTGAAACAATTTAGCTGCAAAATAAAATTTTGTTGAAATATTCTCATAAAATAAAGGCTGGTGCTGTTAGACGCGGCGAATTAAATTAATTATTCGGCTGCCAAAAATGTTTCTTAGTAGCACCATTGTGGCGAGAGGAATGTGCATAGTAACCTGATCATGTTAAAACCGCATCTCAGGACTGTCAGCAAAAATAGAATTAAGAAGTGTAAACAATTAGAACGTTTTTGTGTTTATTTACATATCCATTGATATGATGATGTGTTTCGTCACTGAATAGTGTAAAAATATACGTGTTCTTGCTGTTTGAAATCGTTACGGTATTGTCTTTGAATTGTATTTTCCATTAAGACTTTTGCATGATTTGAATCGTTTTTAAATACAATGCACCGATATTTTCTTTAATTTCAGAAGCGGCACATAACTTTTTATATGCACCCTGCCTGACTTGAACTGCAACCAACTTCAGACTGATATAGTTTCCAAACCATTCATGACAGTGAGCTCAAATTTTGACACATGACAGATAATTTTATTATTTACAAGCCTTTTAAGCCATTTGCGTGTCACTTGTGTTGATGGAATTCAAACGTGATAGTGTGATTGTTTTATATTTGGCTGGGAAACCACAAATACCTATCGTTAGAGCCCTCCAGCACCTCAACGTGAATAAATCATTTGTGTCTCGAACCATAGCTCGTTACCGTGATACTGGCAGCGTTGCAAAACGCCATGGAGGTGGTCGCTCGAATTGAGCGAAATCCGCGTCGAAGTGGAAGGAAATAGTTCGTGAGCTCAACATATCTTTAGAACGGATGCAACACATACTGAAAAATGAGCTTAGGCTCAAGTCATTAAAGTTCCAAAAAGCACACGATCTTACACCGCAATAGAAAAAAGTTAGAGTCGAAAGAGCGAAGGAGTTGCTACGCTTGCACGAAACTGGTGAGTTGCCGAATTTGGTTTTTTCCGGTGAGTCGCCATTTGTTATCGAGCAATATGTCAACAAACAAAATGACCGAGTTTACTTGCCAGAGAAGTCATTCGAAAATTTACACCTTCGGACGGCCACCAGGAAGCAGGCAGCACCGATGGTGATGGTTTGGGCTGCCATAGTCGCCGATGGTCGCTCTCCGCTCGTATTCTTGGACCGTGGCGTCAAAATTTATGCAATCGTATACCGTGAAACTGTCATAGTGGCAGTATTGAAGCCTTGGGCAAACAATCATTTCGGTCGGAGACCGTGGACATTTCAACAAGACTCGACACCGTCTCATAAAGCGCGCGTCAACCAAGATTGGTTAAACAACAATGTTCCACACTTTGATGGATTTCTCTGTCTGGAGTATTTTGAAGTCGAATGTTGGCACTAAAAAATACGAAATTTTGGACCTTCTCAAACAAGCACTTCGCCGGGAATGGGCCAAAATACCGCAGAGCCACTTGCGTGCAGCGTGCAATGCTTTCTTCGGCCGTCTCAAGGCCATTATTTGCGCCAAAGTTGGACATATTAAAAACTACTGATACAATTTAAAACTTGTATTTTTCAACATTTTTTGCCTTCGCACAATAAAATCTATCAAAAAATAAAAAAGTTATAGCATTTTAAAAAGTTGCAGTTCGAGTCAGGCAGGGTGTAATATATGTTCTGGCGTTGCTACTGACAATGATGGTAACGGACAGGGTGTGCCAGGCTAATCTTGACGAATTATGCATTTAGAGCAATGATATAATGCCTTTACTTACATGCCGAAGATTTTTTGTCTTGCAAGCCTGCCGCTTGCATCAGATCTGTTAGCAAATAGCCGCTGCTTATATTTTCTGTTGCGCCTAATGTAGTGTACGAGGTTTGTTCAAAAAGTAAGAAATTTCGCGGACAACGTAGATACGATTTTCGATTTTATATTTTGCTGTGTTGGTACACATGTCCAGAACATATGTTTACGGTTTCAAGTATATGGCATACGTAGTTTGTTTCTGGCAGATAGAAAGGTTTGGTGTTCGGCGATTTTGAATTATTATAAAAAAAATGGAGCAAATAATTTGCATCAAATTTTATGTGAAAAATGAAATCAAGTGCTCTTAAACACTTGAAATGTAAGTAAAAAAAATGCTTACAATTGGTACAAGCTCTTCCTTTAAGATGCTAATAACGAACCTCGTTCTGGACTCCCCAGCTCTGATAATGTCGAAACTGTGAAGAAAATTGTTTTGGAAAACCGTCGAATTACCATAAGAAAAGTTGCTGAGGATGTTGACATATCGGTCGGCTTGTGTCATGCAATTTTTTCGGATGTTTTGAGAATGAGACGAGTGTCAGAGAAGTTTGTTCCGTAACTTTTTAATTTTTGCAGTAACATAGCTCAGGAGCTTTTGAATGACAACAATGATGATCCTGACTTGCTCAAAAGGTTCATAACTGGTGACGAATCATGGTTATATGGCTATGTCGTCGAAATGAAAGCACTTAGGACGAAAAAATCACGCTAAATTCGATCAAATATCAAAATCACAGTTTTTTCGATAACCGTGAAGTAGTACATCAGGAGTTTTTAGCCCAAGGTCGTTCGGTCAATAAGGAGTATATTACTATGCGCCGTTTACGAGAAGCAATCTGAAAAAACGTCCAGAATTGTGGAAAACAAATTCATGGCTTTTGCATCACCTACTCAATCGTCGTTGTTGGTGAGAGATTTTTTAGCCGAAAATAACATGACAATAATGCCTTAGCCACAATACTTTTATTTGTTAATTTTTTTTTTTTATTCTTTATTCGCAATAAGGTAATCTCCTTTAAGTTTCTTAATACGCATACTACGCATATGTATCCTTATTTGGAGAATAGTTAATGAAAATTAATTTAATCGCAAGAAACCAAGATTTTACTTTTATAAGAAATACAGACGCAGTTCTAATAATTCGTATATTCTCGTGTAAACTATTAAATAGCTTGCAGGAAACAATTGAGAAAAAGTTCCTTAAGCTTGGTGTGTGAAAATGCGGAATATGTAAGACGGTACCACTTTTGATCCGTAGATTATGGGTATCAGATATAGGACTCAGCATATAACCACCTCTTTTGAAGAATATTTTGAGGACTTTAAAAAAGTATACAGTCAAGATATTCATCCTTTTAAATAATTCTATGGAGTGGGTTAGGCGAGCTGATTTGGATACTTTTTTTATTGCGGACTTGTGTAGGACAGTCAGCTGCTGTAGTTTATTGATGTATGTACCTCTCCATGCGCTTATTCCATACTGGAGTCTGCAGTACAAAGTAAATTATTTTAAAGCAATTCGATTTGCAGCTAATATTTTCATTATATAGAACATTGGAATTCTGCACACCAAAAACACATTTCAGCAAGCTATGTCTACAACAGGTAGATGCATGAAATATAATGTCAAAGTCTGTGGAATCTTTCACTAATAAACTGAAATACATCAATTTAGTCTTATTGTTTACTACTAACTTGTGTTTGATCAACCAAAGTCTTAACAAGTAAACTTCACGGTTTAATCGTATGTCAGCAACTAGACTTAAAAGGTTGATTGATCCATATACAAATGCAAAATCGTCGGCAAAAGCCTTTACATTACCAATAAATGGGCTTTCAAAAATAGAGTTAACATATATTAGGAACATAATAGGGCCAAGAACGGATCCTTGAGGTACACCTATATTGAATATCTTTGAACTACTTAAATTATTCCCGATTTTTAGCTTTTGTGTTCTGTTTTTTAAATATGATGCAAACCATTCTAAGATAAAACCGCGAAACTCCGCAGAATGCAATTTTTTCCAAGAGAATGGTTTGGTTAACATGTCCAAGGCTTTTGTTATATCTACTAACAGTCTGGCGCAACATTTTACAAATTTCTCGATAGGGAACATTTATTGTGAACGTGCCTTAATTTATTTATTTTTTTTTTTTTTGATTGGTTGCTATGACATCTGTCAAACAGATTTAGTATACATCAAGTCATTGAGCAAACAACATCATATTTTTCATCGTGTTAAAAATGTCGAAAAGTCAAATGTTGCACGACTAACAATTTCTGACCGTTTAAAAGCTATGGGAAAGATCCAAAAGTCTGGAGAATGGGTCTCACATGCATTGAATGAAAGACAAATGGAAAAACCATTTGTGAAATTTTACTTCAAAGACACGATAAAAAATCAGTTTTGCATTGAATTATTACTGGCGATGAAAATGGATTTATTTTCAGATTCCTAAACGGAAATCATGGGTTATTCCGGGACAACCATCAACTTCGACTACAAAACCAGATCGATTCGGCAAGAAGACAATGCTGTGTGTCTGTTGGGACCAGAAGGGTTTGGTGTACCAAGAGCTCCTAAAACCTTGTGAAACCGTTAATACAGATCGCTACTGACAATAAATGATCAATTTGAACCATTCATTGCTCGAAAAACGACCAGAATGGGCCAGAAGAGACGGCAAGGTAATTTTGCTCAATGACAATGCACCTGCAAACAAAGCAAAACTGGTTCAGGATACAACCAAAGCACTTGGCTGGGAGCTGCTACCCCACCCGCCGTATTCACCAGACCCCTCCCGAATACCATTTTCTTTCATCGATGGGACACGCATTAGCTGAGCAGCACTTCGAATCCTATGAGGAAGTCGAAAATTAGGTGACTTTTTGGTTTGCTTCAAAAGACGAACAGTTTTATTGGCGTGGAATCCATAAATTGCCTGAAAGATGGGAAAATGTTTGAATAAAATGTTTTTTACTTTCCCGTTAAAAATTAGCATATTATTTTCACAAAAAAAAAAACGCTTACTTCAAGGTATAAATCTCAAATTAAAAATATGAGCCAAGATATCAACGACATTAAGGGCAATTTGTTTCATTACAATGTTAGAAATACCATCGTTACCACAAGAATTTGAATTTTTGAGACTGTTTATTGTTTTTAACAGCTCAAACCCTGTAATGGGTTCAAAGAAGAAGCTGTTACTTCCAGGTGTGTGGTCCCCAAGGCCAGATGCAGAGCACTGGAAGCACTGAAGCAAAGTAGTCATTAAAATCCTTTGCAACTGCCGTGGGATCGGTGATTTCAACATTCTTATTTTTTTGAACAATTGATTTACTATGGTAATTAATTATTAAAAATGCTGTTTACAACCTTGCATTCTTTTTTAAGATTCTCTTGCGAATTTCTTATTGTACTTTGATAGTAACTATCACGGCAGGCAGCTTTAATTTCGTTATTAATTTTTTGACATATGTGATTATAACATCTTTTCAAAATAAAGTTATGTGGGTGTTTGCAACATTTGTTAAGTAGATTGTGCTTAAGTTTAAGAAGAGATTTGTTCGTCGATGGCTTAAGTTTGGTTTCCGATTTTCTCTCGATGGAAGCGCTACAGATATCAATATGATTTTTAGAAAAGTTCATACGCCTGTGAAGGATTTCTAATGGTGTAGACATCTTCCCAACTTTCACGCATCAGCTTATCGTTAAGTTTCCTGTAGTTTATTTTAGTTACCTTAAGAGAAGCGGTAACAACAGACCTTTCGTTGCTAAAAATACTAAGAACTAAACTGATCAGACAATGATCGGTAATTTTCAGATTAAAGTTAAGACCCGCGCAAAGACTGGTTTCTAACTTCTTGAAGCGACCAAATACATGATCGAGGCAAGTATTATAAATATTTACCGGATTTGGCCCCATGCGACTTTTTTCTGTTCCGAAAACTGAAGAGACTTATGAAAGGACGGAGATAAACCACGGCATTACCAGAAGAACTCAAGGCTATACCAAAAAGTGCTATGAGAAGTGCTTCAAGGATTGGCACAAGTGCATTTTTTCTGCAGGGATAACTTTGAAGGCGAAAACATTAATATTGATGAATAAATAAATTTTTTTTCATGAAAATATACTTACTTTTTGAGCACACCTCGTATTCACTACTGAATGTTCCTGTGCCAGTGAAACAACGCCCAAGTTCTCCAGTTTTCCTTTCATATAGGAGCATTATGGGCTGGAATAAATGAATTAATGATGGACGAGGGAGAGAAAAACTGATGCTATTAGCTTATGTTTGCATCTGTTTCACCATCTGGTGTACTAATTTTTTGCTTGTAAGAATCTTCCGCAGATCATCTTTAACAGCCCCACTTACTCTGTAATGTAAGAATTATTGGAAATGCAACTCCTGCACTTTTGCTTTCTAAAAGCGGCCTTGTGTATGATCCATCAAGTTTCGAAGTTTCACTTTAGCTGATACTTCCGTGATTTCGTAATTTCCTGGAACTGACTCTTTTTTGGCAACTGTTATACATAGTTCCGTAGGATGGAAAAACATCTACGTTGGTTTTCTCTGGGAACTTCCCAAGATCTTATAAAGGGTGACCAGATTGCAATTATAGTTTTTCCATTTCATCATGCATAATTTTACGCTTGCCGAACATGCGAAAATTATTTAAAAATATCGAAATTTCGGCTCATTTGTAAATATGCAACGGGAATTTCATCGTGAGTTCAGTCGTCATATTAGAAAATTGAATTAGGCAACGCCAATTCAACCGCAAAGAGCAAAACCGACTTATTTTGCGGTTGGATTTGGGCCTACATCCATACAAAATTGTGCTGACGCAAGAACTAAAGCCGGACGAGCATAGACAACGCCGTGAGTTCGCTAATTGCCATTATTGGAGCGAACACAATCCGCAAGTATTCGGCGAAGCATCAATACATCCACAAATATTGACTATTTGATGTGGTATACACCTTGGCGGCATCATTAGACCTTATTTCTTTCAAAGTGAGGAAGAAGACACCGTTACCGTCAATGGTTTCAGATATAGAGCGATATTAATCGACTTTCAGTGGTAAAAGCCCGACAACATCGATATAACCGAGCTGTGGTTCCACAAGATAGCGCTAATTGCCATAAAAGTGACGAAATGCTCGAAGTTGTGAGGGAGAAATTTGGCGACTGAGTCATCTTACGGCGAGCGTTCATCAATTCGACACGCTATTGCCGTAAAAATACCGCACATATTGGACCGAGTCATTAAGAATTGGACCAATCGCTTGAAGCACTACCAGCGAAGACAAGGCAGACTCTTTTGGAACTTTCTCTTTAACTCAAGCTGAAATCTAAAAGTACGCCGGAAATAGTGTTTTAAACATTTTTAAATAATTTTTTTACAAAAAAAACTGCATCCAATTTTGATAATAACACAAATGAACAGGTTTATCACATAAAATGAAAAATAATTTTTTTTTTAAAACTCTTTGCTTAGTTTGTGCACTCAAACCATAAAAAAGTTTAAAAAATAGATTTTTAGCTGAACTTAAAAATAACTCAACTTTGACTGGCTCTAGAAGCAAAACTATTGAGTCAAAGTAAATAATTTGTTCGATTACCAGAGCTTCAAACATTTGTTAATGCAGTAAATTTAGAAATTTTGCATCATATACGCACTTTTGCTTAAATGAGCCACTGCGTGTCGAATTAACTATCCAACGACGTAAAACACTATATTTTGTGAACAACCAACAGCTTCGAAGGATTTGTTATCAGTGCAAGACTCAAGCAAGAAGTTTTAGCTTGAGTAATCAGAGCGAAATTACTCGTATCAGGGTAATATAAGATTTCCTCGGTAACGACGTAGATGCCGCTGCTAATATGATCATAGATATTATTCTCGTTGGAATGAGATCCTGTATCCCTCATCGGATTAGAAATTCTGCCTCATCCTCCATCCCAACGCTCATTTACAATGACATTCCAGTGGTCAGATCCGTTGCACTAACGTCCCTTCTTTCCAAGATCATAGAAACGCTGATAAACCGCCAGCTTATGAAACATCTCGAAACACGAAAACTTCTCTCATAGCAACAGGTCCACTGCTGATTTAATGGCATGTCTCACCGAGAAATGGAATTAAAGCGTTCATCAATCTGGAGAAATCAAGTCAATCTCTTCTGCAATAGATTAGAAATTACCCTTCGGATTGTTCAATTTAATGTCTTTTATGGTTTCAAGTCTGATATTTACAAAACAAATGCTGGTTCGCCCCAGGGCCTTTTTTAAATTCTCATTAATGATCTCTTATCTGCTACTTCTAATCAAATATATTCCTTTTCGCATTCATTACCGAAATCACGTCCCTGCTCTTCGGCTGTTGAACGGGAACGGCAGCGTATGTCAAGCTCGTAAAATTTCGATATTAACAGCATAACCAATTGGAGAGCTTTCAACAGAGTGGATTTTAATGCTTCCAATACTTAATGCTGTCCGCTGTTATTAAAGCGATATCCAAGCACCCAGCCATTATCCATGAATGGCACTTATGTACATCGTCGAAATCGAAAAACTTTCCCTTCTCGGTATGTGTGTTAGTGAGAACCTACGTTAGAAGGGCCACATATTCGATGTCACTAAAAATGCTGCGAAAAGTCTAGGTTTTCTCAAGCGTTGTAAGAAATATTTCACCCCCTCTGATCTGGCCTAAATATATATGGCGTTCGTCCTCCCAAAATTAGAGTGCAATACCCACATCTGGTCAGGTGCTTCTAAAACATTTCTGCACCTGCTACATAGGATTGAAATACCGTGCGTTAAACTCATAGGTCATACTAATATCAGTCAGTCAATTGGCACTCTTCAACACCGACGTAATATCTCGTGTATAACTTTGTTTTATTGTTTTTCTACCACCAGTGCTCCATAGAAATCGCAAGTAGCATTCCGCCCCTTCAAACTTTTATCCGTAACACCCGTGACGCTATAAATGCTCATCAGTACACGCTTAAGCCTACCTCCGGACGTACTCTAAAATATTGTAATTCGATTCTAAGCTTTACAACTCGCTTAAGGTATGGAATGTCCAGCCGCCTCCCTATTTCCTGATCGTTATAATTTGCAGACATTTAAGAACAATGTACATCGGTACCTCTTTTTTCTTCTTCCTTAAATGTGTACATTTTAGGAGTACACAAATCTAAAAACGATAGTCAAATTTATTTTCCAGCATTAATGTGACGGATGGTAATTATGTAAAATGCTATTTTTTTTAATCACGAGTGTAAGTTCTCGTAAACCTAAAAAAGTCCTGATAAATAATCATAGAAGTTGAGAGGCTGATGGGTTGTGGAAATTCTAAAGATATACCTGAAATGGTTAAAATGTTACAACCTTTAATATTTAGAATCATCGAAGTTGAATGCTTCAAACACAGAATTATCGTTAACAGCGAAGAATAACTTAAATTTTTATGGGAATCTATTCCGCTTTGGCTTGAAACATTCATCAATTTTGCGAAAGTCATGAAAGCTTGATCAGTCTTGCAAACGTGTTTAAAAGGTAATAATTACCTACAACAGGCAAGTCTTCTTGAGCATTTATCTGGAAGTAGTTAAGCACCTAAGTCAGTAACGTATATATATGTAGGATAAGAATCACAGAACGAAACAAGATAGTAAGTCTCTCGAAAGTGCAACTAAAATGCAAATAATGTGTCCCATTTATTAAAAAAAAAAAAACTCGATGCGTATGATTAACATGATTAACTTTAAGCTTAATCTGATCCCCTTAATTCTCTAATAATTTATACAGGCCACTGGTTTTAACAAAAACAGGTGTTCCACTAACCGTGGGCTATGAAATTATGTATTTCTTCACTTTCATTAATTCTATTTAAATCCATTCCTCTGCAAAAAAAAAAGAAACAACTTAAATCTAACCACTAAATTAGAAAAAAAAGAAGAAAAATTAATTCAAAATACCACTAGTAGTTCTTCTTCATTTGAAATCGGAATTTTAATCCTCTTCTGACGTCCGTATAAATATCCCATTATTCGTAATTGCTATGACAGACATTGTAATTATTTTACGTTAAAGACTGATTAGGGATACTAAAATTCCAAATGAAAAGATTGCTTTTAACTACAGCTCATTTACAAAAAACAAGAAAGTCTTTATGTACCATAGAATTCTAGAGGTCGGCACCGAAGATTAGTGTTAATTTTGTCACCTATCTATCATCATTTTAAGCCTCATCATAGATTGATCTCAGCTGTGGGTTGAGTTAATTGCTTCCAAGCAATTCTCTTCTCCCACTAATATATTAAACCACCTTTTTTGAATCACCTGTGTTTTATTAATTAATCGAAAACCATCAAAAGCCAAATAAAAACCAAATACAAAACTCTAACCACCACCTGTGTCAGAAAACTATGGCAAAAAAATATTAAATCACTTGCCAATACGAGTCATCACTTAATAGCCCGACATATCGAATTTCTAAACTAATCTTTGATTTCAATTAAAAATTCAAAAATGCAGAAACAAAAAAAAAAAAAAAAAAAAAAGAAATAAATCGCATCGGTCAATATATTTTAATGTAACACACAGACGTTTCATTAAAAAACAATTCAATTAGCAATAACAGCCTCGTAAAGTCGTTAGTTCGTTAACTTGTAAGAAACTCGTAAAAATCGACCGCTAACAACTTCCTAAAATGGTTTAAACTCAATTTCACCTGATCGCCTCATTAGATAAGATACAAATACAAAAACAAAGCACCTATTTCTCAGCTTCTCCGGTCACCCCAGTCATACAGATACTTCTGTCGACAGAAAGTCATAAGTTTCATCTCAAAAAACTAATTCTCTCTCAAAAAAAGAGCTTCTGATCTTCATATCTAGCTTAATACCAATCACTGATTGTCATTCAAATGAATTCCGCAGATGTCATGTGGGAAAAGATAAAAAAAAAATCACACACAAAAAAAAAAAAAAAATAAAATAAAATCGGACCAAGTCGTGCCTTAATTTATGTTAAAAAGTCTTAATCTGTGTTTGTTTTTAGGTTAAAACAGTTACCTGATTTTCATAATCCACAGTAAGAATATTATGGGTTGAAAATGATAACGAAAAGTCCACATTTCTGTGAGCTGTGATTTTTTGAATTAGGAGGCGCGGGCTATTACGCTCCTGGATAAGTAGTAGTCGTCGTTGCGGTCGTCTTAATCGGTTGTATCCGCGGCGGTCTCGTTTCAAACATTTTTTCCCCCCTCTTTTTGAAAGAGATTTTCTTCTTTCACTATTTTATTCACAGTTATTTCACTTAATTCCACTCTATTCACTGTTATCCACGGTTTTTCTTGATATTTCCTTTTCTTTGAACAGGGGCGTAATTAGTAAATCACTGATGCTCGGGCGATACGATGCGTCACTATGTCATACACGTTTTATGATTTTTTTTTTTTTTTCTTAACTTGTGGGGTTTTATTGGGTCCTAAAAAATCAATCTTTCTCTTTCAGTTCACACCAAATCTCATTTTTAAAATACACAAGATTAGAAAAAAAAATTTTTTCTTAGAGCTTTGGCTCTTTTTGTTCTTTTGATTGTTTGGATAAGTTCGGTCTTAAGATCCGATAGTGAATTCGGGTTTTAGAGATGCCACTGTGCGGTGCGCGCGCGCATATCACATTTCTATAGAGACCCAAATTCCTAAACCTCATAGGGTTCAAATAGATTAGGTACCAGTTGCTGCTGGCTTAATGGTTCTCATCTTGAATGAGCATTTAAGTATTTCTTATGAAGCTTCTCTGCTGGTGCTTCTTCACCTTTTAACGTGTACTCGTATCTTACATCTGTCTACACCGACGGAATGATAAGAACGACAGAGTAGAAGGAGGTGGCAAATACAAAATTAACAAAAAAACACCGAAAACACTAAAAAAAAGAAGCCGAAATAAATAAAAATGAAAACAAAACACGAAATATAATGTGCGATGGAGCAGAAAACGAGATTCCGATCTCTCGAGGGAAACCTTCTTATTCTTCGTTTGTACTCGTACTCGTCTACACTTCACTCTATAGATATTCGGGTGTATTCCGATTCCAATTTCAATTCCAACTCCTGGACCGTCCGTTGTCGTGATGGTGCTCGTGCACCGTGATCTGTGAGGTAGCAGGTTACAGTGTCAACATTGGCCGTGTATCTTCGTAGGTTTGCTTGCCTTTTTTTTCTCAGATTTACGAGTATTCGTATTTTCTTGATTAGTCGTCGTTGTCGCCTCTAGAGAGAGCAACCTTCCGCGTCGGTAGTTGAATCAGAACTGGACCAAAGATCCAACGACGACGGTGGTAGTTAGTTATAGCGTAACCCGAAAGGTTTGCGCTGCTTTACTGCTTTGCTGCTAGTACTGCTGTAGCTGCTGCTATTGCTGCTGTTGTTTTTGTTGCTGACTGATCATGCTCTGTGCTATGTAGTGTGCTTGCATGCGAGCAGTCATGGATGTTGCGATCGAATGCTTGACGGTGGCTGTGGATGACTATAACTACAGTGTTTGTAACTGGGTAAAGTATCAGTTGGTGAAGGTGGAGGTTGGAATGAGGTATAGTGGACAGATTAAGGGATCGCATGATAGATCTCTGTTGTACAGTAGTGGTTAAATGTTATGTTACCGTTTAAATTTTTGTTTTTTGATGTATGTAGATCAGATTGACTTGCAAGTGGGCCCAATAGAAAAAGTAGTTATTGTAGAATTTTTAAACCATCGGTCAAAGAAAAAGGAGGTTTAGAATTTATTGAGCAACTCATGTATGCCCTTACCGAAGTTTTAACTTGAACTGAGTTATGAGAAAGCAATAAATTAAACGGCTTATTGAAAACGTACAATTTAATGGGCAGACGTTCACTAATTTCTTCCTATAAGCAATCTCAGTATTTGCATAGGTATACGACATAAAGTCTTAATATTCTAAAGGTATTACATATCAGGACATTTGAGAGGATCTGAGGTCAAAATAATTTTATTAGAATGCTACCGGTACGCCCCCAACATCCAAAAATGAGGTTGTCATTGAATAAGTATGAACCCCGGTAATGCAGAATTCATGAAAAAGTATCAGGGAACTTTCCGACGAAATGAGTATTAGTGTTGGATCCATTGATTCCATTTTAATTAAAAATTTGGTAAACAGAAGGATCTAAACAAAACTTATGCCAAAGTTGCTGACAATTTAGCAAAAGCAACTTCATGTGGAGATCACACAAGACATGCTGGAGACTGTGAACTGTGATTCCAACTGTCTCAACACAGTGATCACTGGTGATGAGTTTTGGGTTTATGGTTGCAATCTATTAACCAAGTTCCAGCCATCATAATGGAAGTATGCAACATCACCGTGCCCCAAGACAGGTCCGCAGCAATATAAAAATCAGGCTTACCGTCGTTTTTGACTCCAGTGGCGTAGTTCATCTTGAGTACGCTCTACACTATCACCAAGGAGTACTACATAACCTACAGGGTGCAATGGAAGGCAAATGGCATTTGGCAACCTCATCCCCATGATGCACCTTCCCATTTTTCACACATGAATCGGTACGAGTACAAAACACAGCACACCTATGGTTCGAAAACTTCGTTAGTCTAGGGACCGCGCTCTCTGTGATTTCTTAATTTTTCCCAAGCTGAAAATGCATCTATAAAAGACCAGATTTCAGATCAGGGAAGACATCATGCCAATTTCAACGGACCATTTGTGCGCTATATAAATGGAAAATCTGTTGAGAGAAGAGTGTAGCAGCTTAAGCGGAGTATTTTGAAGGGGATTGGTGTTACATAATTGTATCTCAATAAACGCTGATTTTATGAATAAAAGTCGGATACTTTTTGAACAGATCTTGAATACCGGATAACCTAAGCTTTCCAAGTTCTTCATAAGAAGAAGTACATAATTAGTGCATTTTCGAACACATTAGCAAATGTATTGGAGGAAAATCTTGGCGGGTAGATACCTATGCAATCTATTGACGTATGACGTGACAAAATTTGCAAAGTAGTGTTATTTTTTTTTGTCATGAACTATGGGAACTCTACCTAGTCCGAGCTTCAGTTACAACATTCCATTCTTCACAATGACAGATCTGTGATCACTGATCACTTGATCTTTAAATTGAAAGTTCAAAATAAGCTCGACGACCATCTGAGCCTAGAAATATGGTTGAATTTTCGTAAATGGAAAACATATCTTATCATAGCGTTGAAAGCAAGTTCTAATTTTGTAGAAGATAGCGAATCTAGAGAACTGTAGACAAAACAGCAGATTTCACTAGTGTTTAACGTAGGTACCTGCCGTGAAGTCTCAAGCCTACGGTGCGTTTTCGCACGAGATATCAAACCAATGCGTTGATCAGCGCCTTTCGGGTAGTACAAGTACCACCACCAGTATCAGCTTCAAAGTCGTGTGTAAGGCACGAACTTTCCCTTTGGTAAAGGGTCGAGGCCTATCTAATACCTCAGCCATTCCGGGAATCATGGCACCCGGTTGCAGTGCAACTCCACATCGAATAGACCAATCAGTTCCATAGCAATCAAATGGTTGAGCACAAGTCCAGGCACCATTTGGTCTACGCTTCCCACGATTTTGAGTATAAATCACAGCCATCACGATACTCCCACAAGGGGGCCAACTCCTAGGTTAGGCCGGAAACTTAATTACGGGGACTCCTGACCTCCCGTGGTACCAGAATATAGCTTCCGGTCGAGCTTCGCAACCTTGCAGTCACTTCTAGTGAGGCAACTCACTGCCTTTAGCACTTAACGCTTTCTTATCATTTTATATGGTTCCACCCGCTGCAAAGCTACGGTTTCTTTCGAACCGTACGGTGTCCATGAGAATTATAATGACTTCGTAGGCTTTACCATTGACAGTGATGCCCATAGCATGCAAGTCCCTAACGTCCAAATAATTTGGGAACTCGCACAGAATATGCAGCCAATCCTCATGGGTAGATCCACATGAGCAGCTTGCCACCCCACTAAGCCCCCTTTTATGCAAAAACGCATTAAGAGAGCCATGCCCGGTCAACAAGCCCAGCCCAGGCTGAGGGTAAAGTTCCGTTCAGAAAATACTTTCATGGTCAGCACATCCCTGCCGTTTTCACTAGCCCCTCCACATGCTTGTAGGAGAGTTTTACGTTGCCTCAGGGATAGGCCGTCCACTTCTGCTGGGGAGACTCAGTCTCGCCCATTTAGAGCGAGACATTTCCTGATCTTGAAAGCAATACCACGACCTATCGCCGCCAGATCAAAAGGTGGCACTCCCAACAAAACTTGCATTGCCCCTGTGGAGACAGTGCGGCACACAGGTAGGCAACCGAGCAAAGCGACCGACCAGCAGTAGCTTATTTGCCACAGAGCTTTTACCAGTTCTATCCAAATGTTAATTGGAGTATAGCAAACTGTAAGGCGTTAATCTAAAATGATTCTAAAGCTTGTTGCCGTTTTAAAGAAAAGTATATTTTGTCTAGATAAGTGAACATCAGGGTATTCGTCAACAATCCCGACGTTCTTGCATATTGGTAAGAATAGGAACTTTTTGAAATTAAGTAGAAAACAGTTCGAGTTTTCTCAGAGATTTATTGCCATTAAGTCCTCATTAAATTTACTGACACAGTATATTCGACATCATCCGCCCATATGTAGATGTATCGTAGTATGCTTACAAACTTGGAGGAGGTCATAATTGTATAAAACGAAGAGCAGAAGTCGTTGGATTGAGCCCTGCGGAACTCTCTTTATAAAGCCCCAGCATGGTAGAAATATTTCCGTTAAAAGAAACTTGTTGAAATCTTTCGCTGAGGTAGTTCCGAATCAGTGCAACGGCTCTTTTATCTAACTCGAACATAAAATAAAGTTTCTAACAAAGTTTGCTGTGATTCACCGAGCTGTTGAGCAGTCCAACAGATTAATCAAGGTTGTTTTAGTCTCATCAAAGCTCAAATGGATGTCCTCAACTAATATACAATTTTTATGAGTGCAATGCTGCAGCTATGTCCAGCTCAATATGCAGATTGATGTGAGCTTACTGGCTCTTAATAATAATTTCTAAAACCTTTGATAATTTAGAAAAAATGCTATGTTTTTTGAACAAAAATCGGAGCATTCCAAAGGGTTTGACTTCTTTGCAATTGGTCTTATCTTCGCGAGTTTCCAAGGTGAAGGAGAAGCAAGACCTAATAAGCGGCAGTTATATATGCGTAAGCGTGTCAATAAAAAATATCAGTACTAATCTGATGAATTTCAAAGATACTTCATTCAATCCTATAGCAAGGGATTTTATAGATTTAATATCGAAAATAACGTCAGCACTAGTTACCATTTTAAAAACGAATTGAGGACCTAAATATGCTGGACAGCTAAAACCACTCTAAGATTCGTTAAAAGGAAGAGCGTATTTGTGGTTGAAGGCGACTTTTTATTAAAAATGTTTTCCATAGATCACGGGATAAGCTTTGTTACGAAGCCGTACTAGTTTTCTTACATTCGACGTAATCCAGGGTCGCATAGGATCTTTTATGACTATTTCTTTGAGTGAAACATATTTATCGAAGAGCTCCATAGCTATTGGCTCAAATACATCTGACTATGTAGGAAATCTGGAGAGCTGGCTGCATTCGAATCACAGGTGTACCTAGATGCATAAGGAGAATAAACTGGACTAATAAACTAAGTAACACTCCTCTTAAAATAAAGCTGATGGAAAAACAGAATAGGGATGATCAAAGTCCTATAAAGAGTCGCTTTAGTTGTTCGGGATAGGGCCAGCCCAAAGAAACAACCATTGGCAAGAGGAGTTCTAGGTTTTAAATATTTCTGCAGTTTTGTTGTGTTATTGGCAGAAATCATATCAAATCCAAGGTAGAAACCCACATACACTCAAACTACTTCGGAATTATAGCTGTCGATTCTGACTTTCTGTCCAATTCGTCGATGTTGTGTTCCTTTTTTGTCGACAACATATACTTGGTTTTGGCCTCATTTACCTTTTAATACTAACGAATACACCTGTGATAGCCCGCTGATTTCTCCCAATTATGTCGACATCATCGGCGTACGGTAGTGGTTGCACTGACTTTTGGACGATTGTGCCTCCAGTGTTCACTTGTGAGTTTTACATAACTCTTTCTAACCTTGTCTAAAATGTTTTGTGACATCAAGGACCTCAATCGTTCTCAGTCGTAATTCTTCACAGACAGACGAGCTTGGTAGGAAAGCCAAAACTAGGAATAGCTTTATATAGTTTGTCTCTATAAATGCTGTCATATGCGGCCTTGAAATCGATGAAAAGATGGTGGGTATCGATTTGAATGTTCTTGAATGTTCTTGAGTGTGGTAATTTGATCGAAATTGTACTGAAAGTGGCCAATCAGGTTGTTGTTAAAGGGTTTCAAACGTTTACACAATATGGCAGATAAGATCTTGTATGCGATCTGCACATATGCTTCTATAGTTGGCGAAGTTGAAGAGCTTCCCTTTTTTGTAGATCTCGAATACGGTGCTTAGATCTGAGAAATGAGTTAATATATACTCTCTAGAAAGTCATTTCCAGCTGCTTTGAATATCTCGGCTGGTAAGCCATCAGGTCCAGCTGATTTGTTGATCCCTGCGGGCTTGACCAGTTGTTTTTACCTGTTGTTAAAACTTTGGTACGTTATTTCTCGCGTACAACCTCTCAATATCTTCAATAGCGCACATTTTGTGCTGTTTATTCTTCTTCTGGAGAAGCCCTCCTTCGTTGCAGCGCCACTTTATAGTCTTTTTGTTCTGCATTCTTCATTGAACCATTGATTTACTAGTGATGGTCAGAAGAAACTCAGCACATCAGTTGCGACGCTTCTGATGGCACGTTGGCAGCGTTGCCTCTGGTCTTTGGCCCATGATACTGGCAACATAGGAGTTGTTGAGAGATTTCGGGACACGCGTTTGACGAAACTTTTACCGGTCTCTTGCGATTATTAGCTTTTCTACGTTATACTTTCTTACAGTAGCTCTTTTTTTTGTGGTGCTTGAGAAAATCGCATTCGCACCTTGGAGACAACAAGGTGTTAATCCAAATCTAACGTTTGTACCAAAATGATCAATTAGATTTAGCCTCTAATGATTGGGAGTGATATTTCATACGCCATAAGATCCATAAGCCTAAGTCTGTTGCAAGATCTGGTATCGTGTAGAGTATGCTTACCAACTGTTCAACAAAAATTGGTGTCCTACTTTCCTAACCTGAAGTTAAAAGCGCCTAGTACGATGTTAACGTCATAGTTCTGACGTTGCTCAAATGTCTTGTTGAGAAGTTCGTAGAGACATTCTTTTATGGCATCGTCCTTGTCTTCCGTAAGGCATATTATGTTTATGTTAGCGAACTTTGCATTGATGCAGATTGTCTCAAGATGCTCGCTCACGGGTTGAAAGTTCAAGACTTCTTTCCAAGTCTGCTGCTTATGGCAAATTCACATCTGAATAGTCGTTGTTTCTTTTCCGCATAGTAATCACCTTCGTGATAGTTTTTCATCCTTCTCCGGCTCATCCAATCGCAATTTCTGTGTGGCGGTGATATCTGCGTGATAGCAGTCATAGGCCTCTGCTTATTATTCGGGTGCGAACTTTCCTCTTCAAAATCCGAAAATCGTTGTATTTAATCGTTTTCTAGAGTCGCCAACAGTGAGTCCATTTTTTATCTATAAGTTAATTCATCACTATGGAATTTTAATCTTTTCCGGATATGGATGCGAACCCTATGACGGCGTAGGCCGATATTATTCTATGGGCTGGGCATGGTCTTGCCAATGTAAGTAACGCAAGGGCCGAGCACAATAGTGCTTCGTCAATAGTGTCACATGATTTCTGACAAAATTTTCATGAAAAGACTTAAATTTGAGCCTGTATTATATGTACCATATAAAGGCTGTCCCAAAAAAGAAATCAATTGGCAAATAAGCTTAAAACTTAAATCCGGCGCAAACATTTGAAAAGCTGTTTGATGAAGATGTTGTAAGCCTTACTAAACTTTATGTCAGCCAAAACCAAAGACATAATTGACATTCGACATAAATGGATCGCAATTGAAGGGTTTTATTGGAATAATATTTCTGACTGGATATCACGAATTGCCATGGGAAAGACCGTATTGGTCTTTAAAACGTACTCGTACAATGTCTAGAAATTCGCTTACGGAAATGAAGCGAAATGTTCACTTGGCATACACATCAAATGGCAAAATGCTTAAAGTAAGGTACTTGGCGAACTTCTTATCAACTAGTTTTCCCAGTGAAAGGTTTTTTATAACGACTTGTCGATAAATGAGTCAATGGTAGAATTCTTTACCCCCCATTCATCTAAGAAATTCATAAAGTTAAACGGGATACTGCTACAATTTTCATGTTTACTGCAGCAAAGCTATTGGTTCCAATTTAAAAGAGTAGTAAAGACTAAAGCAAAGATGTCAGCAAATCCAGCCAAATATATTGTTTATTCCGACAATTTTTCACCAGCCATCAACTGTTAAATGATCTGCGTGATTTAGGTTATCGAGCTACGGATACTCTTCATGACGAACGGACCAAAACGTGTCCTATACCCACAGCCAAGGATATAAAAAAGAAAAACCGAGCATAGTTTGACTACCGATTTGAATATGTGAGCGAAGTTCTTCTCGTTCGATGAAAAGACAACAGTGTTTGCACAATGGGAGACAATTTCGACACCACTCGGAAAGATGAACAAAAAGATTGAACTGAACATCTCGAAATTGTTCCAAAATTGGGCAGTGAAAAGTACATGGATCATGAAATATCTTTATACTGGATTACCGTGCGAGGAAAAATGTGATGGTAGACCACATTCACTTATATGTTGGATTTGGCAGTATCTAATGCATGGAGGTCACATGTAATATTATCAAATAATCCTAAGGATATACTGGAATTAAGAAGGAACATTTCTGGGTACTAACTTTGTCAATGTCATAAGAAACCTGTCCCCAATAGACAGTCTTCATCAACTATATCTGGTTTGTCAACAGACAAGATTGGGAATTTTTCAAGAAAATTGTCTCAGCAGCTCAGTGGCGTTATTTTCCCTGCAAAAGTACTTTGTCGTGCAAGAAGTGTGATAAAACTTGAAAAATACCACACTTAAGTGCCCATCATGCCCAACCGAGTACACCAATAAAACTGATATTTGCATAAATCTCTGTATATGAACTGGTAAATAATTTTTTTTTTAAATAAAAATCGCTGTAATCAGACTATGGCATTAATTGCCTTACAACACCCAATGTTTGAACTGAGAAAAACGGCTCAGTCTGCCGCCATATCAGTTTAAAGCTTTGCTCTACAATAACAAAACCACACAGAGGAACATTTAAATTTATGAGACTTTCATTATGAAAATTTATGAAGTCCTCAATGGACTGCTTACCAAATTAGACAAGGCGGGATGTGGTATAGTAGCTCACGCAGACGACATCCTCTGTAAATGTCGGCCACAGACACTATATTACATTCTTCTAAGCAATATTACTTAACTTTCTTCTTGGATACTCAGCTGTTTCCTTTCATCACCCCACCCGCGAACAGTACTATCTCTCTGAGATTCTCCAAGAGTGGCACGTACTTATATACTCGTATATCTCATACTACATAGCAAACTGAAGTAGAAAGAGACTGCTACTGAACCTGGTAAGAGGGATGTAATTGGAGATTTTTCAAGTGCTTGCTTTTTATTTGTCAAAAAAGCCCAGAAAACATGCAAAAGTGTATACAGTTTTTATTTAAGTTAATAAGTAAATAATTTACATTAATGTAAATGTTGACCACGACTACGTTTTAAGTGGTCCATACGCAGAGTCTAATTTTGAATCAATTTTTCCTGCATTTTGGTTATTATCTCGCTTATAACACAGATAATGTTGCCTTCCAAGGCTGAAATTGACGGTTTATCGACATAGATGAGTGATTTGACGTATCCTCATAAAAGATAGTCTAAAGGTGTCAAATTGCCCGATGAAGTCCGCTAATTCACTTGTCTAAAACGAGAGATACATTGCTCACCAAAGTACATGTTTGGCAGGTAACGCCGTTTCACTGGAACCATGTCACTCAGGTTCAGCTCATGCATTTTGAGTAAAAAAAAACCAACAATTCGAAATCATTGAACGATAGCGCGCGCCACTCACTGCAACATTGTTCTCACGGTCATCTTTGGAAAAATACGGGCTAATGATTCCGATGGACCCTAAACCCCACCAAACAGTGCATTTGTCCGGATTCATCGGACCAAAAACCAGAAATGAGTTTCGTCTCTGAAGACAATTTTTCGATAAAAAAGCGGATCTTCCTCCAGCTTTTATAAGGTCCACTCACCGAAAATTCGACGCTGTGGCACTTCGTTCGGCCTCAGTTCTTGCACGAGCTATATTTTGTAAGGTTTTAGACCAAGATGCGAAGATGCTGCGAACGGCGATGAATGGATAAATCACGGTCTTCATTAACATTCGCGGATAGCGGAAGCAATATTTTCCTCTCTACACTCTGCGCTTACGGGAAGGTAGCTTGATATCCAAAATCGTAAAATTTGTGCGAAACTTGGTCACTATGACTTAAATTGCTTGCTCAATATGTCGACTATGATGCAAAGCCTGAATTTAGATAATAAAATTCAATAATTTCTAAGCGTCGTTCGGGTGTAAGTATTTCCATCATGAAAGGGGAATGCTAACAGAGCATGCTTGACTTTGACCGTTTTGTTGCCTTTATATCTAAAAGAATGTGCTTGCTTAAGCGTCCGTGGACGATTTAGAACCATTTTAAGAACGGAAAGAATCCGGAGGAGAAACAACTATCTTCCTTTATGAATTTAAATTGGAACATAATACGTCTCTGGCAGCGAAAAACATTAATAACGTATCTAAGGATCTAGCGGTAAACGAACGCAACATCCAACGTGGGTTTGCTAAGTTCTGTTCGGGAGATCTTAGCCGCGAAAATGAACCACGTGAGAAACCAGAAACTGTAATTGACGACAATACTTTAAAAGTAACGATAGATGCAAACAAAAACGATGTGGGACATTTAACAGATTATGGGAGTATCTCCCATGATAATAAGTTGACACCTATCTCTAAAGGAAAAGTCCGCTGCGTCACCAAAATGAACAGTTTTTGCACCACATAATCACGTGTGACGAAAAGAGGATTTTGAATCACAACCGTAAAAGATCTGCGTAGTAGTTGGATGCAGAAGGAAAACCAAAACACACACCC
Organism: Volucella inanis; assembly: GCA_907269105.1. Lineage (NCBI taxonomy): Eukaryota > Metazoa > Arthropoda > Insecta > Diptera > Syrphidae > Volucella > Volucella inanis. The sequence continues at coordinate 142,278,910 of OU026155.1, read as the reverse complement.
AAACTATGTCTTCACTCAGAAAAGGTTATGGTAACAATCTAATGGAAATTGAAAGGACCAATTCACTTTTCAATTCTTCAGCCAGGGGAAACCATAACAAATACTCGTATTGTCAGGAAATCGACCTAGTGCATGCGAAATTGGCAGAAAAGCAGCCTGCGTTGGTTAATAGACATGGTGAAATCCTATTGCATGATAATGCTAGACACCATACAACACGCGCAATGGTGTAAACACTGCTACAGTGGGAAATTGAAATTTTTTCGGTTCCACAGTACACTCCTGATGTTTCTACAATGGATTATCATCTTTTCCTCTGTCTGGAGTCACTTTAAAGACCTTATAGCATCCTAAAATTAAGCCTTCTTTAAAAAACGAATAATGGACCTTGAAACATCTTGAAAAAAAGTTAGAGATGTTAACGGTTCATATTTTCACTAAATAAAAAATTATAAAAAAATATTAGCTTTTCAATTTTTACCTTAAAATAGGACATGTCATGTGAAACCACAGACTACACATCAAATAGCGACCTCTAACAGAGCCTTTTTCACATCATTTAGGGAAACGAACTGGGAGATTCCTTCGTTCAAGTAGGCCTGTGTAAAACATTTGACATTTAGAAATAAGATGTTGGCCTAAATAGATACTAACCAAGTTTTCGGGAAGTAATTCATAATTTTTAGAAATATTTTAGACTGCAAATTAGTACTTAATAATTGTAGAATTCCGTAAGCTAATTAACTTATTTCCAAAGTTAAAAGAATCACTGGGCTATAACTTGGTTAATAATTAACAAAACCATTATCAGCGATTCATAAATGTCATCTTTTTAAGACAAATGTTTTCATCCTTCCAGACACATTAAACCCATCTCAGAACAGACAATGACTCAGCTAATATACAAAATAAAAATTTCGAGATCTATATTCTTGATAATGACTTTCCTCTCAACCTGTTACCAGAAATCGTTTAACTACCCTCCAAAGTACAATTGTACACACAAATGTGCGCATTCATCAAATCTCAATCGCAGATACAGCTAAGCAATATTTCAACTTTTCGAGTGCTAAAAAATTAACAAGCTAACGTCATTACAACGTTAGAATCCAGTCATCACATTCATATAGAGTAGAGACGAACTTAATGACCCATACTTCCTGCAGTATTTTAATTGTTAAGTCATTGAAACCTGCGAGGTGTGTTCTCATCGTCGTACCCACATCCCCTGGATTTCTTATAAGTGCTGAAAATTGAGTCCTGAAATATGTCTAAGGCACGCGCTAAAGAGCCGAGGTTTTCTCTCGGTTTTGGTAGGTTTTTTTACCTAAATTTTGAGTCATATGATGGACTTCCGAAACATAATGATAGTATCTGTTGGTAATCGTTCGTCGATTTTCGCGCTCTAATTCACATGATGAAATTGTCATTAACACAATAAGTACTCGTTGTCATCTCGAGATAAAAATTTCCATAAAATAGCGGAAGAAATTGAAGGTTTTCGAGCTACAGATACTCGTTGCCAGCCCTAATCGACACACGACATTTCGGAAAAATCTTCCGATTAACACAATTATGTTCCGGTGAAGCGACCGTTGATAGGCCTTCGGATTAGATTCAGCTTCTGGTCTTAACAAGAATAGACAAACAGGCTTTGGGTAAACAAAACAAAAACAAAAATAAACCAACAAAGTAAATAAAGTATCTAAAACAAAATTTTGTTAGCACTTTCCTATTAAAAAAAAACTAAAATCGCTAATTCGCTATGCTGGTTTGGAGGCAGTTACTACTATACTCTTTTGTTTGTTTATTTAGATTTGCTATCTGTTTAATTTAGTAAAATATAAACAATATGTGGCGAAAGTTTGCGAACAGACAAGTGTCATATGCAATGATTGAGTTGAAGATGAGACGGTGAAATAACAGAAGCGGTCTGTTTAGTTAATCGAATTGGATTGCATCTGTGTCAATATTTAGAGTGGAAAGAAGTAAAGATAAATACGGATATTTATTTAATGGTGTGTTACAAAAAAATCTCTGGACACTCCAAAGGCAATGAAATTTATTATGGCATAATAGTTGCTTATAGAAGTTTCGGGAAAAAAAAATCAAAATCTCAGATTGGGATAAAATAAGTGACGATCGCAGAAGCACAAAGATGTCTAGATCGTGTGCGTAGAATGTCAGATTTATTTATAAACAAAACCTAATCGAACAACTTAGAGACTGCGATGATGATACTTATTACTGCGACTGATGGTGAGAACGGAAGGACGGCGCTTATTATTGTTGCCAGTGGCGGTCTAATAGAAGAATCTTTTGCCATCTAAAATTCACGCTTCCTGGCACTTTGAACTAACGTTAAATTTTCCAAAAAAAATCTAGTCTAAATCTTGACAAAGGAAGGCGATAGAACAAAAGATAATTTCTTCGAATTCCTGGACAAGATATACTCGTACCCGTGCAACTCGTTCAAATTCATTTCAGCGATTTTGTGGTGAAACCTGATAACACAATTATCTTTCATATCAAAAAAGAAAGGTATAAACTACACGACATAATGACAGAATTACTACGAGATCTCAATCAGCGCGCTATCAGCAAGCTTAAACGTAATGTAACTCAAGTTGCGACGTTTCCGAATCTTCTCAGCATCAGTTCTGACTGTAGTCAAGTTATGTACGTGTGCGGTATCGTTAATGCCGCCAAACCAACAAAACATGTAAGGAGGTTCAACAAACCATACAACCTGCGCGATGACAAATAACATTTTGCTTCACCCAACCAAGATGAAGGCAGAATGTCTTCATAAGAGAATAACGGAGTCAAGGTAGACAAAACCTCTAACTATCTAAAATGCATGACTATCTGTCCGATCCATAGATTTTGTGAAAAACATGACATTCACAGCTAAATCCGTTTTTGTTATTTCTTTTGAAATAATTGCAAACGCATCTGCTACGTTCTATCAAAGATGTCAATTTCATCAGCCTATGCAAGTAATTGCATAACCCTTGAGAAAATTGTGCCTCTGAAGTTAGCCTGCGAATTTTGCACAATTTTTTCAGCTGTGATGTTGAAGAAGTCAGGTGAGCGCGCATGATCTTGTCTGGACCTTTTCTCAATCAAAGATTGTTTCCGAACTTGCACAATTTGACTAGTTTGGCAGAGATGCTGCCATATCCATCTTCGATTTAAATCGCACTGATAGGGGTCAATCAGACAATTGGTTTCAAACATTCACACGGTAGGACGTACAAGATCTTAGGCGCAATATTATAAGAAGATTAATTCTTGTACAGTTCTTTAGCCATCTCCTCTTGTTAATTAGATAAGCGCTACTGAGATTAAATTCAAAAGTCATACTTTCATCCGATCAAATCTTGTAAGCGACTTGCTTAACGCTATCTACAAACTCATTCCCTGCACAGCTATCAGATACGCCGTCCGGACCGGCAGCCTTGTTACATTAAGGATTTGTTATTAGTATTTTTTGTTGCGTAGGCGGAATTCTTGGCTTTTACCAACTAAGTAGAATGATTTGTTCTGCGCTTCAGCGGAGTTTGGATTGACTCCGTTGTTAAGTACTCTGCAGAAGTGATTTCTCCGTGCCCCGACGAAAACCATGGCTCTACTAATAAACTTCCTTGATCATCGTTACAGTTTTTTGTCCGTGATTAGTTTGATACTGATTGTTTTAAGCAATTCGCTCACGTGCTGAAAGCTCAGAGCCTTTTACCTTAGTCTTCCGCTTATAACAAACCCTCACTCAATAGCTTCCGTACTCTGAAGCAGTCAGTGCATAAGTTGTGCCTACAGAAACATTCATTTATGCTAGGTAGAAAACTCAGTGGAATAGCGTGTATTCTCTATCATTTCCCTGTCAATAAATCTATAAAAAGGTGATGTGTATCGATTTGATTGTCATGGATTTCGCCTGTCGGACTGCACCTGAGATATTGGCTGTACCAGATGCAGCCGGGCAATAAAGGAAATACCCCCGAGGACATTACCGTATTCATTTAGAGCCTTCTTCTTCTCTTAAGGTTTGCTGCAATAGAGATTAAATCAACACTTGTGAAGCGCTGCGTTTACCAAAAGGTAAAGCTTTCCTGGGCTCCTGACCAAAAAGGAATGTCACTCAAACACACGCAGTCGAGTTAGCTCAAAATGGATCTTCCTTTGATATAGAATCAGCAGATGAAAGTATGTTATCAAGCATCCACTCTTCACGGTAAGAATGCCAACAGAGCTAACGTTAATATCAAAGTCAATGGGAGAAGGAAAATCCTTTTAATCTGTGAAACCTAAAGGCAATTTTTGGTGGAATTCAGCAAGTCCAGAACAAGTTAGCTCCTCTTCAAAGTCAGAGCTGAACTATCTACGCTTGTCAGATTAATCACAGGCCAGAATCTTTTGGCGACGCACGAACAAAGCTGCACCTTATTAACGACGGCCTCTGCATCACATCATTTTTCGCTAGAAGTAAAAACAACCAGCAACTCACTACCGACAACCAATCAAGAACATTGGAATGCTGTGAAAAAATATTTTCACATCTGGAGCGGAAATCTTGTTGATAGATGGCAAGCAAGACATAGCACATGGCTTGCCTAGGATACCTCGGTAAGGATTGAAGGACGTAAGCTTCTTAAAGCTCATATTATAGATACCTTAGCAGTAAAGAGGCACGAGCTTGAGTCCCTATGTAAATAACATTTGCGTTCTTCCCGCAATTGCTAAGGTAATAGCCAAAATAGTTCCTGAGCGAATGAAAGAACGTCTGGAAGACACGCTCGACGAATAAGCAGGTTTCAGCTTTGAATCCTTCTGTGTGGACAACATCAACATTCTTCGGATCATTATTGAATAGTGCATTGAATAACAGTCACCACTTCAGCTGCTGTTCAACAACAACAGTGTCAACAGACAATTTATCTGGCTCGCTTTGCGCAGGTATACCCGATAAACTAATAGCTATTGTCAAAGCACCCTATGATAAGCCTAAATGTCAAGTTCTGCACAGAGGAAAGTTGTCAGAGGAATTCGAGATCCAAAGTGTGGTCCGACAGGGTTGCATTTTGTCGCCGATACTTTTTCTTATTGGTGATAAGCGATGTCCTTAGCGCAGCTTTGTCTACTGGAAACGGAGGAATTCGTTGGACTCTTATACCTGGGCTACGCTGAAGACGTTTATTTACTCTCACAGGATTATGGATATGCCCTAAATGACATCAAGAGCGAAGAGGAGGGCAAATGTCGTGGGTTTAAAGATTTATACTGTCAGAACCAAAATCATCAACCTCGTTACTAACTCATCAATTTAAGTTAATATTGCTAGACAGCCGTTAGAGAGAGTAGAGAGTTTGCAGTATCTATCAATCAGCTTAAATACCAAGCTACGACTATGCGGTTTAGATGTGAAATCCGTGCTGTTGTATGAGTGAAACATTTGGGAGGTGACCGGTACTATCGCAAAAAAGCTACAAACGTTTGTTAATAGGTGGTTACGGAACATCATAATGATTTTCTGGCCTACCTGCATCTTTATCGAATATCTTTACCAAGGTCAGGAACCAATAGGCACAATCTAGTCAAACATTTCTATGGAGGAAAGTTGTAAAGCATCCTACGAGATGCAATGGAATCCGTATCATAAGACTATAAAAGGACGAATCGGCCGAGAAATACATGGCACAGAATAGTTGAGGAAGTGTCACAGTAATTGGACAGAATTGGAGAGAGCTGAACCTCTTTGCCAGGAATAGTACACAATGGCGCGTAGGCTTAGTTGAGGCTCTAGGACCCAGGATATAAGAAAAGGAAGTATGTGTGAAGAAGGCCGAATATGATGTCAACAAATGTCCATAGTAGTTTACTGCTTGGTAGCAAAACATTATGGTTGCCATTTTAATCTGCGAAATGTTTTAATAACAAGACTCCGTAACACATGTAGCAAAGATTTCTTGATACAACTTTAACAAAATAAATAGCCCTTCTGCGCGCTAATAACTAAGGAAACATCTTTTACAAGGGGTGGAAATAATCAGCAGCTGAGAGATGTCAGCCATTAAAAAACATTAGATAACTTGGAAGGATTTCTATATTTTCGAAACGTAGGGATATTTTCTCGGAAGGCGGCACCACTTTACGTCAATATACCAGTTAAAGATGAGAAAGTTATTGTGTTAAGCGCGATGTAATAAACGCTATTAAATCAATACGAAATCAACTGCAAACAGATGCATAGTCTTCTACAGAACCACTTCAAAATTGGGCGGTGGTCACAGACCGAGACGGCATTCAAAAAAAGCGTTAGACAGTTCTTTGGTTGTCTCAGATGAGATGAAGGAACATTGCACTGGATATAGCTTACCAAAATAGGAAGAAAAAAATCTGTGATCTACATGTTATGCAATGCAATACCTAACCCAAAATGGTGAAGGACAGTTTGACCGAGCCATACATGGAGCAGAACTGTCGAGAAAAAATCAACTTTATCAACTACGACAAAGCCATTCGTTTAAATCCCTTTCCATACTGACTACGTAGCCATGGTGGACTGGTAACAGGGACACTTTTTTTCCTTGTCGTCTTAAATTGATACTCGTTTTCCCGGAATCCTCCTGACTGAAGCTTTATGGTAAATTTTCTCATTATGACAGTGCTAATCTAATCGACATCCTTTGAGCCTTTGAACTTCGCTCATATTCTATTCCTTAGAGTTCGCAACAGCATGTTACTCTCCATTGCATGCAAGGTGAAATACTCTAAGTAGACTTGTTCGATGGACTTTCTTAAAAGTGGATTTAAAATGTTTATCAACGAAAAATGGCAACACTAACAATTTGATGTTCTTGTCGAAGAAATTCAAATCGAAAACCATCGACATGAATAAATTAGGTTTTTAAATTTTGTACGAATGTGGACTCTAGTCGTTATGAATAATTTGTAGGCTGGAAGCGCTAAATATTCCAATTTTCGTAATCCAAAATAAAAATTCAGGTTAATATTCACTTATTCTCGTTCTCCTTTTCGTTTTGAGTAGATAAAACTTTTGATTGATCAGCAGGTGAACTGGTTTTTCTAAAAAAAAATTTTTAAATAATTCGAGAATTGTGGATTTAATAGAATAATTACTGCGATCGTAAATCTCAGGAGATGTGCTAAAAGTTTCATGAATAAAAACTGTGTTCTATCGATGAGGAGATCTTAATTATGGGTGATTTAATTTTGATAACAGGACTAAGATTTGAGTATATGATTTCTATGTATGTAAATTCGAGCACGAGGAACTGAGGATATTTGGGTTTACACTACTACCGCTTTTCAATTACCTTAAACACTACTGGGGTGTACCGACTCTTGGTTTGGAATAAGGCAGTACCCATTACTGAACATACTTTTCCTGCTTTGTGAAAACTTACCAGTATCTGCAATTGTATCGATCGGACGTTGTAGTTTGGGCTAGAGACCAATACACGAGTAGACTGATGAACTATCTAGAGAATAACTCGGGCAAATACTCGAAAAAGATAAATTCGCAGCAAATCAACTGGACATGATTTAAGGAGGAGCATTGCCAAGCTCCTTGTGCCTTAGAGGCTTAGTCTATAGAAGTTTGTTATCCAGGATGACATCCAAATACTTAGCTTCTTTGAAAAATTGGTTGGTGATGCCTTTAAAAAAAATTAAAAAAAGGAATGCAATAAACTAAAAAAATGAATATTTAATAGAACTCGTGATAGCCCAGCAATGCTTACGTTAGATACTAAACTTTCACGTGGACGTTTTGGTGCTTATGGAAATAATAATCTGTGAACGGTGATTTTTTTTATGTAAAGCGTTCTCTTAGTTGAAATATTCCTTTGATTTTGATGGATCAGCAACCATTCTCTTCCTGTCTGGCTTCCAGTTGGCTGGACAGACTTCACCATGCCTGTACCATACGTAGAGTTTTATCATAATTATGACCGACTGGAAAGTCGTTTATGGTGATTTGATGCAAGCTCTGCTTGCCATACATGATGAAGACCCAACGGAATGACACACCAGAATCCTCATAATCAGCGAGTAAGGAAATGGCTAAATATGATAATACTACCTTGTTTGTATGGGGTATTAAACCATGACAAATTGGTGAAGTGAGAATCTGTCGAGCAGGCAATCACTTTAACGCCAATGCTGCGGAATTCTACCCCTGACAATGACCGTGAAAAGAACCACTAGATGAGTCAACTTCTTTTTTCTTGTAAAGAAAACAGCCTCAGTTTTAAGAGGATTGACTGGAGGCCCATTTCTGGTACGAGTAAAACAATCGTCGATCACGTCTAATTCTGCCTGCGCTGTAGAGCAGACAGTCAGTAGACACGATATGCTTGTACATAGTCGTCAGAATTATTGAAAATATTTATCAGTGAGTCGATTAACATGCACCAAAACAGTGGAGATACAACTATCTGATGGATAAAGCTTTCACGAAAACACGTTGGTGCTGCTTTTACAAGATCTAGAGAAAGGTCTGTATCGGCTGGATAAGGGCATTCCCTAGCACGCCTGGTTCTGCCCTAAACATACTGATGTTCTGATCTTTATGATCTTTAGTACAACACACACTGAAGCTGTAATAACCTGGGGCTGCCGTCTGATGCAATGACACTAAAACCCCTGCGAAGGAAAAAATACGAAATCAACTTTCAGCGTGTCCCGCCATGGTTTCGGCCAGAATCTGTATCAGGAAAGAAATACAGCCGGGTTAGCCTGTTTCCGTCTTTTAGAGCTGATGTAACAAGTGACCAGATAGCAATGATAGTTCTTCCAATTGTTATGTTTCAGCAGCTGTCAATCGCATCCAGCTTTCAAAATATTCAGTAAGGTTTGCTATTTCACTATGCATCGTCTTACACTTGCCTTACAAAAATTTGAGCGTGAGTATACTTTTTTGGATATTAAGCCAGAGATTGTTGAGAAATCAAGAAAACATAGCTGCCGTAGTGGCAGGTATCGAAGAAAACACAGAAATGTCGATTCGGCGCCGATCATTTAGATTGGGCAACGGCAGAGATTCAACCCGGTTTATTTTACGGTTGGATTTGGGCCTACACCGTATAAGATTATGCTGCCGCAAGAATGGAAGCCGAATAACCATAGACAACGTCGTGAGTTCACTAATTGGGCGCTGGAGAAGTTAGCCAGAGTTCCGGATTTGGCCTAAGCATAATTGCCATTATTGGAGCGAACACAATCCACATGGCATGACGGTTAGACTTGTGATATAGGCTCCTACAACTTCATTTTAACACATACTTAAAGGCAGACTTAGCTTCGCACAAGTTGTAAGGATATAAAGCCAAGGACATTGTCCAAGGTGCAAGTTTAAAAAACTGCTAAAAGCGCATGACCCAATGTAGTCCCTTTGCTAGCAAGGAAAAGTGTGAAATGGTCGGCATTTATAATTAAAAAATAAAATTGACCAAGACTAGCTTGTCCTACCAGCTCACCCCTCCTCATTCAAGTGATTCCGAGGGACCGTAAATTCGAAACTAAGCAGGTTCTACAACCGATAAAGTTTATCACATCTCTGATTGTTGCGAAAAGAGTTAGTAGGGTAAGGAACGCGTAAGATTCATTGCAAGGAAGAAGAAGAAAATGTCAGACGTAGCTATTTTTGAAAAATCATTGAAAAGCTCTTCTCTACGTTTGGAATGAGAAATGACATTCGAAAACCTGGGCATATGCCAACCCACGTAGAACGTACTAAGAACTAAGAGTGTCTTTAAGACTACGGGACGCAAGCAGTGTCTTCCAATCAGAGGTGCTGGCTGTTCTCAGTGCGGCTGAGCTAATGCAGATAAAATCATTATATGAAAGAGATTTTGATATCTTCATCGATAGCAAGGCCGCACTCAAGGCATAGATTCAACTAACAACAATTCTGATACAGTCACACCGTGCTTAAGCCACTATGCAGTTAAAAACTGCGGTATTAAAGAAAATGAAGCTTGCAAGGATGAGCTTGCAAGAAAAGGAGGGCTACTCGAATATAGTGTGGTTGGCAACATTTAACCACCCCTCTGCAAAGTGAGGAGCACATCGACTAAAAAATCACAAAGACTGCCAACCTAAGGTGGTCAAGTACTGAAGGACATAGAGTATCTAAAGTTCTCTGGCACCTTTTTGACTGCAAAAGATCTAAAAAGTTAATAACATTAAACAGGGATACGCTAAGGACAGCAATAGTAATCCTTACAGGGCAAGCAAAGAGACAAGACAAGTATTCCTTAAGGAATCAGTCTTACTTAGAAAGCTTGATGATATCTTTACTAAGCCAAGAGCGGTTTCAATCATTATGTGACTTCTTTTTTGAGAAATCAGCTAATGTGTCTCTGGAGAACTTGCCGCATATAATTTAAAGATGCCTTTTTTTAGACCAAAGTGAGCTCATCCTGTAGAAAAGAGGTTGTACAATAAAAGCAGGACATTATCGCATCCATCGTTCCATCTATTTTCTTATTACTACTACTACTACTAAGATCTTAGGCGGTTTTTTCTACTAAATGAACAGAATAGAGTAAACAAAAATTTCTGTTTTATGATTGGACCATCGAATAGTAGCGACCTCCACAAGGAATGCTATATATTCACTTCTTCTCTGTCTCTATCTACTTTCAAAAGAATCTAACCGGATGGGCTCCACATTTTTGAACATTAAGACACCATTTTAATTGTTGAAAAAAATTAAACAACGTTTGCAACTTCCGCACACTACTGTTCGTCCTCAAAACTCATCAAATCTATTTCCATACTCTTGCAAAGACTGAGGGAATACTCCAACTCTAGCCATTGAAATCGTAAACCACAATACCCACTGGTACCTTGTGAATCCTCTAGATCTCTCGGTCCAAGTAGGAGTACACTTTTAACAAGTGCTAAACCTGGTCATGGAATTCCTTCTCATCACACATTCGTTCACTTCGTATCCGTATCCGTACAACATCGATTCGACGTCGATTTCAGTGATTCAACCAAGAGCACTCGGCGGGAATGTGAAATTTGCTATTACAAGGTTCAACTTGCTTAATCGGAATGACTTTGAGAAACGCAACACAACTCTCACGGATCACCAGTCTGACTGCTGTAGAGCAAGTGTACAACTACGACAAGAGTATCTTTGACCGTTCCCTACCCGTTAACCGTCCATCCTCTGGTACCTGAGCCAAACACAGTGGAGAAGATATGAACACAAGTCGAAGGAGCCACCAAACCGAATCATCAAATGAAATAAAATCAAAGTATCGACAAACATGGTTATCCACGTTTTTGATGTACCAATGGGTGTTCGGTTTGGTTTTCTGCAGTGTCATCCTCCTCCGCGTTTGCTTTTGTATCAGAGCTACACAGCTTCGTTCCAGAGTAATTTTTATCGAATCTCCATGTATCATGTAGGATTTAGTGTGTGTAATTGAATGGCACCTACATCTTGTTTAAAATAGATACGGATATATATCTCGCCGTAGTATTTTAGTGGTACAGTGGTGAATTGATTCCTTTTTCAGATCTTGGCTTCTTCGTCTGCTCGAATTGAGATACAAATAAGGTGACCGTGAGGATTGTATCGACGCCACCGCCGGCCGTTTCTCTCTTTTATCGACCAGTCTTTCTAATGGAAGGTCGCTACTCACTTGTTTTGTTCGATTTTGTCGATTCTGAGATATTTCTTTTCTGTACTCGTCTCCAAATCCCGTCCGATTCATCCCGGACATGATCTCGATATCGAGATCACCATCCATCTATCTTCCTGATCTCGATATCCAGGTGCAAGGGTCATTAATCGTGATGTCCGAGTCACCATTTTTATTTTTTTTTTTTTTTTTTTTAGTCCACTTTTTTGGTGTTTAACATTTCAAGTGCAATTCAAACAATTCCAAGTGCTGCCCGGACGCACTCAATGGAGGGGTAAGTGGCTCGGAATGGATGTGTACCATGTTGGAGTATGCATCTTCGTTCTCATTCCTTCCACGCGATGTAGTATGGTAATTTTGGGTGCAAAGCAAACACACGAGATGAAGATGTTAAATAAGCTGTCGATTAAAATCGAGAATATATGTGGGACAAGGGCTGTGGTATGAAACTTGCAGATACCTGGCAATGGGATACCCGCTCTGAGATATATGCTGAAATATTTCAAAAATTTCCGACGTAATTACAGATAGCCAGAGCTACTCGTACGAGTGTATGTACACGGGTTGAAGGTCTGCGCAAATGTTATGCTTTTAAGTAATTAAGGGCATGGGTTGGCTTGGGCAGCCGTCTCAATTGTGTTCAGGTTAAGATAAACACGAAAGTAGCAATTACACCTCGAGAGATGTATCTTTGAAGATGTGAACTTGAAGAAGCACCATGGGAACCAGAGATAGAAAGAAGGAAGATGACTACAACAAATGTTCTTTGGAGGAGAAGATTCGTGTAAGTGCAGTCATAATGTGATGAAATTTATTGCAGATGGTAGGGAATTTATGATACCATGAATCTAAGCTTATCTGAAGCTGGATGGAAAGAATTTGCATAAGATGACGAAGCTGGAGAAATAACCAACTTGTAACGGAGGGTTTATTATGAGATTTTTTGGGGATAGATATGTTAATGCTAAATGACAAAAAATAAGGGCAACATGAGGGCGTATTTATGCATTATCATTTTGACTGTTGCCAATAAATTGAAGCCGGAAGCAGCAGGAATTATTAAGACACTTCAAAGTCGTTTAGCTCTACTTACAATTGCCTGGGTTCCTAAATGACACCACATAGTCGAAAATCTTTAAAAAGTTCAATTGGAAGACTGCGAAGGCAGTATTTTCTTTTCATGGGGGCGCTGGTTCCCCCGATGGATTTCTGGTACCCGATGGTGGTCTCCACATAACCTGTGCTGATGGTGCGCCATATACTGTCGAGTAAGCTTGGGGTCCTTAAGCAACAAAAAGAAAAATGAAGAAAGTTTACATTACAAAGGTAACATAAAACGGAACACACTTTAAGTCAGAAAGGTTTCTACTTTAACGGCATACGACTACAACGTCCTCTTCAACCTCATTTAGCTCACCAGTAGAGTCTGGTTTTAAAGGAACGCCGAGTAATGTCCCAACAAATCCTGTCTTATAGTTTACAAGTATAGTAAGGACACACATGCCTACCTGGACTAATGTAATCAACAACAAAAAGGTGGCAGCTTCTTGGATAGAGATCATATCGAAATTCCTTAACGATATTGCCCATCATGGGAGTAAGAATCGACGCGGTCAGGCCACTAAAGAATGGCAGCATTATTATACGCACACCGGGGAAAAAATGTGGTGAACCGTATGTTAGAGGATGCTGGGTAAAACGTCTCAGTACCCAAATAACCTGGACATAGAGTAGTGCTCTCAGGAATGCATAAAAAGTTCTGACGCATTCAGAAGAATTCTCCATGGTATTCAAACTGGATTAACGAAGATTGGATTGGAAGATTGACGAAGGTACTACAACAATAGTGCAACTAAAGCATTACGAATCGCTGGCTGAGCCTACATACAGTGGTATTCGTTCTTTGTAAAGGAACTAACCCCTTTTTTAAAAAAAAACTCTAACTCCAAGTTGGAACAGCAAGCGTTGAGTGATGTATAGCTAAAAGTGTGCTTAGTCTCTAGCTTGCGAATTTCGGATACCGGGCTACCTTCGATTTAAATCTCCAGACTTCTCAGCGAAACGGGCTCTGCTGTTAGGTGACTTTCCTATCCCGATTACTTGTGGGAATTCAAATTGATCCATTAAAAGATTTAGTCATAGAAACTGATGCTTATTTAAAAACATTAACATATAGGGACGCATCTGTGCTGACGCTGAAATAAGAAGCGAGGTAGGAAGTGTTTCCGTTCTAAGCGACTCAGATTTAGACACTTCGTGTGGAGACACAATCAGCATGTTATTAGATGGGTTATGTGTACCATCCGTTAGCACGAAAGTAACCGTAGATTCTGAGAACAATTCACAAAAATCTTACGGGTGCATTAGACCTCCGAAGAAGAGAAGTTTCAAACAAGTTTTTTCCTTATGGAATATGCTCTAGGGATTTCCACTGCCAAAATCGACAAAAACGGCGTAGAGGCTAATCTAACCCCATCCGAAACGAAGGAGAAGCTAATAGAGTTCGAACAGGAAATGCTACAGTCTTTCTGCTCCAACGAAGCCACTGCGAAATGACTGAGGAGTAATTTTTCGGAAATAAAATAGAAATGCGGATTGAACACCCATCATAAGAGTGTTCGAAGTCGTCAAAAAAAAAAAAAAAGAAACCAGCCAAGAAGCAAGGGCCCACTAAAGAAAAACTTCGTAAAAATAAAGGAAAATCTGATGCTTTAGTCATAGAGACCAAAGGCGTTCTAATCTATACTGAGATTCTCCGTATCATAGAAACAGACGCAAAGTTGGAGGCGGAGAGTCTATATCTAGCATAAGAACACAAAAAGGAGAACTCCTAACTGAGCTCAAAGAGACAGGAAATAGAAAACGTTATGAGTACGACATTGTGAGTGCAAGCAAACTTAAGGACTCACAGCCGTCGCATTGGCATCGAGGCCAAAGGAGGATATCTATGAAGGTATAAAAAGGCAATGCAAAATTGAAGGTATGTCACTCTAGACGTACTATTACTGAAGAAAGCCTACAGTGAAACACAAACTCCCACTCTCAGTTGTGTGAAGTTGTAACTTAGAGAAGAAAAGATTAAAGTTGGTGGTTATCTGCTAAGTCCGCGAAAAGACTTTGCTGAAAAAATGCTTTAAATGCATTGAGTTCGCCCACATAGCTACACAATGCAGAAGCATAGAAGATCGCATCAAGCGAGAGATGTGGAGGAGATGTGGAATAGAAGGCCACATATATGTTCTTCAAGAAAGACCATACAGATGATACAAAGCACGTAGATGACAGTAACAGATATCCAGTCTTCCGGAGAGCTATTACAAACAAAAGATCATAAA
The DNA here is from genome assembly GCA_907269105.1 of Volucella inanis. NCBI lineage: Eukaryota > Metazoa > Arthropoda > Insecta > Diptera > Syrphidae > Volucella > Volucella inanis. The sequence continues at coordinate 142,263,894 of OU026155.1, read as the reverse complement.
GACAACACGAAAAACCTGAACCACTGTAGAATAGCTCAGGACATCTTTGTACAAACACCAATGGATGAAAGGGCGGACGTTATCATGATCAGCGAGCTCTATAACAATAACTTGATAGAAGGATTAAGTGAACAAATAGAAGGCTTCGCGCAGCAAAAAACAAATCGGGTCCATATTGACGGATGCACTCCACAGATTCCCAGTGGTTATAGGAGGGGATTTTAATGCGGATGCCACAGAGAAGCAGACTTACTAACATCAGAGGACAGACCCTACTGGAAAAAATCGCTAAAATTTATCGGAAAGCGGGAGATAATGCCTAACTCTATTCTAGGCACCATATCTGGAATATTCTCATAGTGACCATAAGGCGATAAAAATAAAATAAAAGATCTCTTGATAGTATTTCTTTCGAAAAAATAATAAACACTGATTTGATCATAAGGGGAAGAGGAAATAGCAGCGAGTTGCTTACACGTTCAACGTAAAGTTCAGTGTGCAATAGGGAGAACAGACTTACAAGGACGGCTCTACATTCTTAGGCTAGCGAGACGCAACCTATGAAAAGCAATTAAAGAAAGCAAAACTACATGCTTCACAAGTCTCTGTCAAGAAGCCGACATAAGTCCACGGAGTTCGACATATAAAATGGTGATGGCGAAACTGAAGGGGGTATATGATCCCTCGAAAATGCTGAGATAAATAGTAGAACACGTTTTCCTGCAAACATTATGTGCAACATCATAAGAGAAATCAGTCCAGAGGAAATCACACTAATCACCCCGGAGAAGTTGCTAAGGACGTTCGTGTAGGCGACCGCAAATCTTCATGCTAACAATTTTAAAGTATTACAAGGAGGTAACCTTGTAAAGGAGATGGAAAAGACAGCATTTATCCCTGCTACCAAAAGGAAAGAAGCCCCACTATGCCTCTTGAACATCATGGAAAATATTCTCGAAAAGATAATTAATAGTAGACTGCTGGCAGTAGCAGAAGAGAAAGGAGCCCTTTCAGACAACCAATTTGACTTCAGAAAAGAGCGTTGAACTGTTGATAACATGTGAGCCATCGAGGGAGAAAAATGGCTCTACGATAAAAAGGGGTACTATGCAGTAGTAACGCTGGACATTAAAATTGCTTTAAACTCTGTAAGCCGGATCTGCTAAAAGATTGGCTTATATTCACTAGTTAAGAGCTGGCCGATCATAAAACCGATGCGGTCCTAATAACAAGTCGGAAAACCATTGAATTTTCCAATTTTTACATAACGTCTAAACAAACAATTAAGTACTGGGAGTTATGTTAGACAACTACATGTTTCGTTCGGCCACTCTGCATGCCAGTGCTCCAAGGAATGTAGAAAATGTGGGGAAGAAGGGTATATAACCATAGACTGCAACAAAGACCCGCTTTGTTTCTTTTGCAAGAAGGACAACCCGGAGAACACTAAACATCTAGCCGGTAGCAACAAATGCCCGGTCTTCAGAAGAGCCACCGTATGACAGCGCAAACAGAGACGAGGGAGGAGACTTCATTTTGAGTAGCAAGTCATATAAAACTCTCGACAGTAACATCTGGATCTGTGATAGATTAAGGCATGCCCCAATTTGGACATATGGAAAACATGCCTTCCAAGATGCCAGTGATCAGATGGATGGATTCGTTCGAGCAAAAATAAACGCAAAGTGTAAGTGCTAATAAACGTGAAAGATGTCGAAGAGTTTCTTCGACATCTTTCACGTTTATTAGCACGTGATATGATAGATATCAGCGAGTTAGTCAACAGTGAAAGAACAGAGAATTTGTTGCATTCACTAGCACTATAACCACAGCATGTGACCAGTAATGCTTAGATGAAAACCTAGTAAAATAGCTGCTACACCGTGCTACTAGTGGGGCCAAGAAATAAAAAAAATCAAAGCAAACTGCTTACAAACCCGGCGGATAGTGCAGCTTCTTAGATGGAAAGCCGATTTTCAAGAACGAATAGACATATTCCGACTGACTTCAAGCGCCTGTGCGACGAAGTGGACATAAATCCTTGGGGATGCCGTGCCCAAATGATAATGTAAATTTATAAAATAATAAAGTCCAACAATGCTGAGGTCAGTTATAGAGCAACTAATCCCACAAAGACAATCGACTCTATGCAATATAACCAGGGAACAGATAGTTCCGATAATAATACCAAACGATCTTTTCAACGCTTTTCAAATAAGGCAGTGAATGCCGCCGTTCAAAAGAAACCAGCTATGATTATAACCACGATGCTTAAGTGTCTGAAAGATGGGGTTTTCCATAAAAGTGTACGCTTCAACATTTAGTACTCTTACCAAAATGAATCAAACCACCTGGAGAGTCAGCATCACATGGTATCTCCCAATATATTTACTGGACACACTAGGCAAAGTATTGTACTTGAACGGCTCATTTATGATAGATTATTCACTGTGTCAGAAGAAAAGGGAGCATTATCAGATCAACGGTTTGGATTAAGAGAATATCGCTCCACCATCGATACCAGTCAGCTACGAACGATATAATCAGTCTCATCAAAGGCTGGCTAATATCCGCCGACTTAGAACTAACAGATCACAAAACGGAAGCTGTCCTAACAACCAGCCGAAAAAATGTGGAATACGTGGACATAAAGGTAAACTCAGACCTGTTATACGCTACCTCAGTTTACCATAAGAAGGTGCCCTAACTACAAAGGAGAATAAAAGAAAGTTATCATCAACATCGACTGAACGGATTAAGGGCAAATATCATCTTTGTCAGATAGAGAACACATTTGTAGGATTCTACAAGTGCTTCTTGCTTTTTCAACTCAACATGGAGGACAGAATTCAACCCACCACTTGATCATTTCGAGTTGATGAACGTTAAGTTCTGTTCTAACAGTCTTTGAATATTAACAAGAATGAGTGCACATAGAATACGTTTTAATCATGAAATTCAGACCAGTTTTTCTCGTGAATTTTCAGACATATATTTCCATTCCACCAGGAAATGAGTTGAAATGCACCTCCTGAAGAGAAAGGGGATCAGGACTCCAAAGAAAATCACGATTTGTAGAATAACATCGAACTCGAACATCATTCCTTGAATATTTTCATCACCTGTAAACTGACAGTTCTTATCTTTATCACAATCATGGTTCGTTAGATACATCGATCTAACTACTAATTGAGCACATTCTACAATCATATATCGACAGATTTATTTTTCTAAACATCACGACTATCTAACCTTGTCCTTTGTGTTAGTTCCCGCCCAATGTTTAACCAGCTTTTTCTCACCCTGCCCACACGATTCCCTTCGAATCGGTTAACCTACACCAGACTACGAGTACATGTACTGCAAATGTATGTTCCATGTTCTCGTTGGCAACTTAACAACAATTAACTTAAGATATGCGCATAAAAAGGGTGATAATGATTTAATTAGTGGATAAGCGAAAATTGATTGATGCACTAGGTGCTGGTGAACAAACAATAAATCACCTGGCTAACCAGCTTTATCCATTCCATTCACTTCTGGCTGGGGGACGTTCTCTCGACCAAACGAACGCCTTCTCCCACACCCTAAAGCAACAACTTATGCCATCGTGATCTTAAGGTGGATCCTTTACTTTGATAACTGACTATGCCTATGACTTATGGACCCTCGTGGTGACAATGATGGAGCTGAATCGACCGCACATCACCATCACCATCAGTGTAACTATCAGTATTACCGTCAGCATCAAGCAGCAGAAGCGCGCTCGGTCTATAAAAAAATTATTTACAGCGGATCACCATCTGAAATTTGCTGCTAAATCAATTTACCATGGCCTTTCGGTTTCCACCTGATATAACAAGTGTGCGCGAGCGCGTGCGCTTATGTTGGCGTCAGTCCCCAGCGGGAAGGCAACACAAGAGAGAAGATTCCACCCAGACTGTTCACATTCGCATTCGCATTCGGAATGTACGAGTATTCATCGGATATGCAAATCAGCTCGTAGGAGAGACACTCCACATCACACATTGCTGAAGGTGATTCCGCTCCATGAGTCCAACTCACTGGTGGCGGGCCTGAGCGCATTCACTAAAGTGTGAGCCCCGATCTTTGGGGGGACCTTACGCAACTTTCTCATGCGGTGAAGATTTATCTTACAGTCGACTAATTGATCACGGCTCACGGCTGTCGTGTTATTTGGTGTGTAATCGAACCCACGACCGATAGTGCAATAGCAATGCGACAGCGCATTACCTCCACTCCACTCGGGAGGGGAGTGGACACTTTGATATTTTTCACAATTTATTTGCATTCGGATAAAATCTGTGCTGCCTGAAGCTGGGGATGGAGCTTTGACTGGAATTGGAGGCTTTGGACATGTTTACATGAAAATATTTGTGTTTGCCTGCCTGGTATTTGGGGACAATCTCCATTCACAAGCAATCGCCAACTGACATCACTGGGATGGGTTTCGAGTAAAATTAAGAAGAAAGGTCATCAGCGGTGTTATCAAGGCAGCCGAGTTGGGCAACGATTTTTAATTGGTTTCTCTCCACAGCCTTAGCCAAGTCGACCGTATAAGTAAGAAAAACGGCTCCCAGGCAATAGATGGATAGGGTTACACTTTAGCATTCACAGAGAGACGAAAAGATAAAAATTAATGATCGCGACAATCTCCAATTAAAAGTGACTAATTGAAATGTTGAGCCTTATATGGCGCTAAGAGGGATCTGATTTAGTGCTGACAGTAAGCATTCGTAAACCAACTAAGTATCTTTTAGCCAGGCTTACGATATGACATATATTCGTTTACGTATTCGAATTGTCGATTTGATTGCCCCTCAATTTAAATATTCACACATCGATCAGATTGGGACATTAATGCTAATTAATGAAGCCATTGAACTGAAAGACCTTTTTATTGAGGTGAAGATGAGCTAATGAGGCATTAGCGACAATCTTGGTACTTAGCGAATGCCTTTTATGGAATTTATTGATACGAGTACATTTGCGACAGCAATAGGCCCAACTAGTGAGGGCGGTGTTAAGTGGCTGTTATCCAAAGTGATATTGAGCAGACCGACATAAAAGGATGAAAAATCGTTAAACGGAACTTAGTTATGCTGGATTTAGAGTTTTATGTTTTTTTCGAATAAATTCTCATCAAAATATTGCCAAACGCAAATCTAGAGATACTTTTGGAATGTTAGTTTGCCATTTTGAACAGGAGCTTGATAACTCCTGATCCGGAATTAGGAATTGATTAGAAATTCTACAATTATTCTTATATGGCGATACGGATCAGGATGATTCTGAGCCGCAATCAACAAGCCTCACCGGTCAGCTTACTCGTTTGGTATCTGTATAGCCAATCACTTAGTTTACCTCCATGCCTTCTTGAGCCTTTCGAGATCCGGTATATAGTCCGTTTATCTTTAGATTAAACTGAGCATGTCATCAGCGTATATAACTTTCAGCTGCTAATGTTTACTTGTGATGCCCAGATTCGTCGCGAATAATGAGAGCTCCGTCCAGTCATACGTTTTTCAGCATTACGGTCATGAATGACTGTACACAGTTCCTTTCGACGGATGCTACCACTAATGATGGTTTTCCCTAAGATATATCACGGCTAGCGATATTACCCAATAAACTTATAAGAGGCATGGAGTATTCCAGGCATTCATGGCGAAATAAAGCTGTATTTATAGAATTAGATTACAATGTAAATATTTGGTAAAAGAATACAAATTAGAACTTATCTCTCGAAATAAGAAAGTAAAAGTGACAGAAGAAGGGCTAAACGCCAAAAAAACAAAAGAATATATGGACAAAAGGGTGCTTGCCGTCGACGTGAAAAACAGGGTGTTTGCCAAACACTCAGTTACTCGATTGTCCAAAAAAAATAATTAGGTCAGCCAAATTATGCTATGCTAGCTCATGCAAAATAGTACTCAAGTACAACTGACAGTGCAACCGTCCGCTGCTTCTGTGACTTCCAAATAATTGCTGCCCCAGCAAGAGAGAACACTTACCCCATATACGATTAACGGTCTACAATACATCCGTCCCAGTCGGCACCTGTGTATGTAATCATAGATCCACCAGGTCACGTGTACACTAAAACTTTACTTGAGCTGACAGCAAGATATCTCAGGACCCGATTCGCCGTAAGCCAATAACTGGTAAACTGGATTAATTGTAAACTGTGCCAATCTGGATACAGTATTTTCTAGCTAAGCTAGCTACCGAGAATTCCTTTTATACCAACCAACTCACGGTATGAATAATCCTCCTTGCACGCATCACCACCTGCATCATCAAAACGAACATTAACATCAGAGGGGGTAACAACAGAGCTGGTGAGCCTTAGTCCCATATTCAATAGTTTTCACAAAGTTTTTTATACCACTGACGACCTGCTTGACGTAATCCATACAAGTCCTTTCGCAGCCGTACCTCAATCAGAAACATTCGCCCACATTTTTATGGCGTAAATCCCTAAATGTGAATTCTTTTGTTGTTTAGTTTTTGGGTATGTAATTTAATTTGTGCGGTTTTTTTTCAAAATTTGAACGTTTATTTAAGAAAAAACATGCACAATAGTATTATTCAAAGTATTGCTCATCTGAAGCTATGACTTTCTCCCATCTTTCTGGCAATTTGTGGATCCCATCCCAAAAGAACTCCGCCGGCTTGGCAGCCAAGAATGAATCAAGCCAATTTTTGATATTCTGCTCTGATGTGAACCGTATTTCAGTGACGGCGTTCTGCATCGACCGGAACAAATGGTAGTCAGAAGGGACAAGGTCTGGGCTATAAGGCGGGTGGGGTAAGACTTCCCATCTAGTGTTTTCCAAATAGTTCTTAACCGGAATAGCAACGTGGGGCCGAGCGTTGTCATGATGGAAAATTATAGCCTCGTATCTGGTCGCATATTCCGGGCGTTTTTCGGCTACTGCTCTCTTCAAACGGATTAATTGTGTTCGGTAGCGTTGCCCATTGATGGTTTCACCCGGTTTTAGCAGCTCATAATACAGCACACCCATTTGATCCCACTAAATACAGAGCATTACCTTCGCGTCATGGATTTCGGCTTTGCCGTTAACTTGGCTGGTTGGCCGGGTTTTACATATGATTTTTTGCGCTTGGGGTTGTCGTAATGGATCCATTTTTCACCACCAGTAGCAATCCGATGCAAAAATGACTTCATTTTGTGGCGTTCCAGCAGCATTTCGGACATGAAAAACCGCCTTTCGACGTCTCTCGGCTTGAGTTCATGTGGAACCCAATTTCCCTGCTTTTGAATATATCCAGCTGATTTTAAACGTTTTCAAATATCTGCTTGAGTGACACCCAAAGATTCTGCGAGCTCTTCTTGTGTTTGGCAACACTGTTCATAGAGTAATGCTTCCAGTTCTTCATCTTCAAACTTTTTTTGCTGCCCAGGACGTTCATTATCTTCCAAGCCAAAATCACCACTTTTAAATCGTGCAAACCACTTCTGGCACGTTCGCTCAGCTAGCGCATGTTCACCATTAACTTCCACCAAAATACGATGACTTTCGGTAGCAGTTTTCTTCAAATTAAAGTAATGAAGAAGAACTCCCCGCAAAAACACTTTTTCAGGCACAAAGTTCGATATATTTGAGTGAAAAAAAAATTATTGTTGTTTACGCTTCAAATGAATGACATATACTGAAATGACGTACAATGACAGTAGCTTTCCAACGCATGTTCCATTGGAATAATAACAATGGAATAATACAGGTTACGCCATCTCTTAGCAAACCGCACGAAGTTATAGACCCAATACTATCCCTACCAGACACATGTTAAAAATCTCCGGAACTCTCATGATGACTTTCTCACTTAACGATCCATTTAAGTATGCTCATAATGACAAACTGCCAAATTTTTAGAACAAATTGCACTGGAAGTTCCATCAATAAGTACAAGGTCTCCAATTTTGTTTTACATTTTTACATTATACTTTTGATTACACCCTGCCTGACTCGAACTGCAACAAACTTCAGACTGCTATAATTTCCAAACCGTTCATTACAGTGAGCTCAAATTTTGACACGTGACAGATAATTTTATTATTTACAAGCCTTTTGCGTCTCAGTTGTGTTGAAAAATTTTTATCTGCGATGGAATTCAAAGGTGATAGTGTGATTGGTTTATATTTGGCTGGAAAACCACAAGTACCTATAGTTGGAGCACTCCAGCACCATAACGTGAATAAATCATTTGTGTCTCGAACAATAGCTCGTTACCGTAATACTGGCAGCGTTGCAAAATGCCATGGAGGTGGTCATAAAAAAACAGCAACTTCGGCAGAAATGGTTCGGAAAGTGAAGGCCCGAATTGAGAGAAATCCGCTTCGAAGTGGAATAAAAATGGGTCGTAAGCTCAACATATCGTTGGAACGGATGCGACACATACTGAAAAATGAGCTTGGGCTCAAGTTATTGAATTTCCAAAAAGCACACGATCTTACACCGCAACAAGAAAAATTTAGAGTCGAAAGTGCGAAGGAGTTGCTACGCTTGCACGAAAGTAGTGAGTTGCTGAATTTGGTTTTTTCCGATCAGTCTCCCTTTGTTATCGAGTAATATGTCAACAAACAAAATGACCTTCGGACGGCCAACAGAAAGCAGGCAGCATTGATGGTGATGGTTTGGGCCGCCATAACCGCCGATGTTCGCTCTCCGCTCGTATTTTTGGACCGTGGCGTCAAAATTAATGCGATCGTATACCGTGAAACTGTCTTAGAGGCAGTATTGAAGCCTTGGGCAAGCAATCATTTCGGTCGGAGACCGTGGACATTTTAACAAGACTCGGTACCGTCTATCAAAGCGCGCGTCAACAAAGATTGGTTAAAAAACAATGTTCCACACTTCATTTCTTCGACACAATGGATTGCAAATTCTCTGGATTTCTCTGTCTGGGGTATTGAAGGCGAAGGTTGGCACTAAAAAATGCTAAAGTTTGGACCACCTCAAACAGGCACTTCGCCGGGAATGGGCCAAAATATCGCAAAGCCACTTGCGTGCAGTGTGCGATGCTTTCTTTGGCAGTCTCAAGGCTATTATTCGGTGGACATATTGAAAACTACTGATACAATGTGAAAATTGATGTATTTTCCAACATTTTTTGCTTTGGCACAATAAAATTTATAAAATAAAAAAATTTTAGCATTTTAAAAAAGTTGCAGTTCGAGTCAGTTCGATGTACACCCTATCCCTTATCTACAAGCCTTCCGTCTCTCTTCTCTGCCATCAGTTCTATTTTTATATGTTAGAACCCAACAATATTTGCGTCTAAAATTCAGCTTACTTTGTACTACTTGCGGCACTTTGAGCCTTTTATGTCCACGCTAACGTGCCCTGCTGAATACTTTGACTCCTTCTCAGAGATTTTACATCACGTGCGAGAATAACTCGATGTTTACTTGGCAATCATACACGATATCCTTTTCTGCTTGCCTTTTCCTGACTTCTTGTCTATGACAAGCACTTTTGAACCAACAATTTGAGGAAGACCAATTTTACAATTTTTCCAGCCCATATCTCAAAATAAATTTCACCATGCAAGTTGTTTGTCGGACATCTGTTTGAATATGACAAGCTATGGAAACAGCTTCCCTTCAGAACGAGCAATTTCAATTGGATTGCAGCAATAAACATTTAACGATATCCATTAGAGTTCGTTTCTTAGAGTACGAGGAAGCGTGAATTTTCTGCCTATGCACTCGATGTTTTACGGAAGGTACCGCGTTCATTTTTCCTTTCAAACACACAAGACCACTTCGATCATTTTTCAGTATCGCAAACAATCTTAACTAAAACTAAATGCTAAGATGACCCAAACCTTTCGTGCCACTTCGATAGTTCGGAGCACTCAGGCTGAACTATCACTCTTGCATCTCGTAACCTTTGCAATCGAAACTAAGTTTGTCCTCACGTTCGATATATACAAGATGTCCGTAAACACAATTAAACGATGACCGCGATGATACATGCACAATTCCCTTCCCTTTGACTTCGGTTCATGCCTTGATTGCAAGATCAATCTTGCAATCTTGCAAGATCTCACTTACATATAGTAAGTGTGATGTAGAGCCACTGTCAAAAATCCATCTCTTATACAACCGCTGCGCCTTAGAACAAACCTCATTGTGTACATCCTTGGTGACTGTGTGACTTGCTGCGTAACACACATCGACTTCATTTTTGTTGATCCTTTCTGTTATCCCATGACAGGTCAATTTGTACGTTTATTAGAGCTACTCACGGCAGCCATGGCTTCGCTCTCTTCAATAATTTTGATTTTTAGAACCTCAGCAGACAGCAGCTCATCTTGAGACACTATCGCACATAGAAAATTCTCATATAAAGCAGGAAGACTATATACGAGTAGCATCATAACGGCAAGCAAACCCCATTAATCTGCAAGCTGATACTCTCAAGCTTGTCCAAGCATCGAAAAACTTCGTCATATACTCGTTAACGTCTCGGCTATCATCAGATCTCTGAAACATTCGCTGTTTCAACAACGTCGCTTTTCTCGCAGGACTCTTTGACGCATTAATTGTCTCTAATTTAATTCACATGTACCATCCTTTACGTGGCACAACTGCGAATCTGCTTCAACTCCGATGGTTGAAACGACAAAATTATATCCGCCTTTGCCTTGTGTCAACCATTCTCCCTTTTGAGTATTATTATCCGATATTTCGTTTGTCTCATTGTCCCAAATGTCGTTCTTCGTGAGTAGCGCGAAGTATCGTAATTCTCCTTCAAAAGCAATTCCAAGCGCGAGGAACTAGACGACGAACTCACAGCCATATTCATGCGGCAATCAATCAGACACAATCAAAATCAATGGTCACTTTATTGTAACAGAAATGTACATTGTCTTTAACAATTCGTCGTATTCAACTTTATAAAGGCAAAAGCGACACGAAAATAAGTAACAACCACCGATTATTGAAACTAATGACAGATTAGATTTTGGTTTAAAGCACATTTTAAGACAGCCGATAAGGACATTCAACTTTATAGCGATAGATAGGCGGTATACTCTGCGACTCGAAGTTCCTGCGATGCTGCGTTTTCGATAGTTGAGACTGCGCGCATGGCATATTCATAGACATTGGGGGTGCTTTCGGCAACGTAACTTTTGACGGCATGAGTCAAAGACAACACGGTGTAGACGTATCATTAGTTTTGTGGATTAAAGCTATCTGATTGCGGATGCTTGAAAGAAACAGTTGTGCATACTCACTAATTGATGCATTCCTTACCCTTATGCTCAGGTGTATGCAGATAATGTATGTTGCATGAGTTCAATCGATCTGATGTCAAGGCAGTACTAGAAATGTGTTTCCAATAAACCATCTCAGAACTGAGGTTGTTTTCATCACGAGAGGATGACTGACTCATCTAGTGCTGAAAAATACCATCATTGGTTTTTCCAACGAAACGAAGTCATCCTGAATAATACACATCTTTGTACTTAACATGTTGCGTCGCAAGCCTCTAAGGCGCTGTAAACTCCCTTGCGGTAAAAATGGAGGAAGAGGGTTTATTAGACCTACACGCTTGTAATAAGATGATTTATATCCTATGCGTCGGTAGTCTGTTGGTTAAAGTTGTTTTTACCTATCTAACATAGTTGACTCTGCCTTAAACGTACTCGTAAGCCTCCCTCTTGGTATCATATGCTGTATTTTCAAAGCAATATTTCATTTAAAAAGAAAAAGACTTTCGTACAATATGCACAGGAATTTTGATGACTGTCTTGTGGATCTGGTCTTATAGACATAATGCATTCACACCAGTATTCTTGTTGTGGAAGTACAAAGTCGGCTTTCCGTGTGTCTAAACTCAAAGCCAAGAAAGAATCAATCTAGGTATTTTGTTAGATGACGGCATCTTCAGATTTCACTGGTATCATTCTGTCTTACCTGCAGAGATATAAGTAACCCTGATGCCAAGGAACCATATTGTGAAAAATCAGTAGATTGGGCAAAGTATCTGCATTTATAGCACCATCCAATACGTTTAAGGACTAGGTGAGCTGTCTCACCATTTCTAGGCTATCAAGAGTAAGAGAGACTTTCTAAATACTATCAGAGGGCAAAATCCACTGAGACTTGGGAACGAGATAGTCGATAAACTTGCTAGGTAAGGCTGAGAGAAGAGGCTTGTATGACCTTACCAATGATTAACAAGAGTTGATTGCAGAAAACTGTGCCAGAAAATACATATGTTCAATTTAGAAGAAAGAAGACCATCTAAACCACATAAGTCTCCTTAACAATCCATAAAAGTTTGTCTTTACGTGAACGCCTGAATCCTGATTAAGCTCTAATGGCTGGTGCCCTGTTTCCTATTATTGAAAGGGCATATCACCTACAACATTAGAATTTTCACTTACTACTTCGCTTATGAACGAGTGCCATTATTCTTTTCTAACCGCAATCTCGAAATTCACTTGCGTTGTTATGTAGCTTACCAAACTTCACCACAGTGTGGTCTCTGTCAAAACCCGGAATTCAGGTTCATGTGTTTAAAATTCTAAGCAAAACCTCCATTACCGAACTATTCACAGAAGCTTAAAACCAAGACTATTCTGATTCCATAGATATAATTATATCTTTGTATTGTCATATTGACATCGTTATTTCAATTTCAATATCTTGGGTGGCTCCGACATTCTGTACAAAAACTTTTTCATCGACAGAATCTGCCCCTGGTGCAAGCAGAGACTTAGGTTAATGTTATCTTACCGCCACTGACCCGACTATCGATCTTGGATCTATCTCTGTAGAAATGAATTAACTTGTCGTCCATGAAAGCACCTTCCTCCCAGAAGGATCTACAGGGGATACTTACATGAAAGTCTTTGTCACACCAATGTTGGGGTATAATGTAGTCAATGCCCTTTGGAAGTGTTTCTAATGTATTAAGAATATCAGCTTGGCTAAGCAGTTTATTTTATATTTGTCTACTCTATAGTAGCTTTAAGGCGAATAGCTGCGTTAGCAGCCACTTGCCTGATAAAAATATCGAAGAGTGTCATGTAAAACAGTAAATTCAATGCCGGGCAGTAATACATAGGATTCTGCGTATGCGCATATATGCTATCCTTTGGACTTGGTTAAGTTTGCTGCAATTGACTGCACCAACTGCACCAACTGCACCAACGCCGTCCACCAGACAACCACGGTCTTATAATCGAGACGTATAGTCTGTGAGTAATTCGAGATTGAGTTTCCATTTGTTTCCTTTGGTTTTCTTGCAAGAGAATATAGCTACTGTAGCTTTCTTTATTCTTTCTTGGATATCAGGTTTCTAGTTTAGTTTCCTGTCAAAAATAAGACACAGATTCTTCGCTGTAGCATTAAACTGGTAGCATTGATTAAGGAAGGGTCTACGATTTTGTATTTCCTGTAAAAGAGGACAAGACAAGTTTTATGGGGGCTTACTCCCAATCCACAGCGATCCTCGTAAAAGTTTAGCTTTTAATATTTAGCTCCAACAGTTCTTTAATGGTTTTGAGATGCTTTTCTGAGACGGCTATAGCTACCACCCGCTTCCAAGTATATCAGCAGTAAGACCTTATAAATTTCTCCCTAGTGGCTTGAAATATTTATATTCGGTCAACATTTTGTTCTTCAAGTATTGGGTCATATAAAAAGTCTCCGCGGTTTTTTGTCACTAGATGGTGTTGGTGTCCATTTATTTGGAAAAACTAATATGATTGTGTCAAACGAACACGTGTTTGAAAGGTAACATGTCAGGCTTCATTTTTTGTGAAGACAAAGTTATACCGATTTGAATATGAGCAAAATATCTGAAGAAATACGCTTTATGATGCTTTTTTATTATAAAAAAGGGGAAAACGCTGCAAAAACATACCGAAAAATGTTTTGCAGTTTACGGTGAGAATGCTATGAGTAAACGCCGGACCCAGGAGTGGTTTGTTCGATTCCTTTCCGAATATTTCGATGTAAAAGATGCACCTCGCACTGGTTGGCCTGTTACTAAAAAAATCGATGAAATTTTGCAACTGATGGAGTAAGACCAGCACAGAAGCTGTCTGGAGATAACAGAAGCGCTAAACATCAACCGTATGACAGTTTGGAATCATCTAAAATGAGCAGGCTACTCAAAGAAGCATCAATGAAACGCTGCTGAAACGTAGCGAAATGTAACCATTTTTGAAGCGATTTATTACAGGGGATGAAAAATGAATTAAATACGAGAATATCCAACGCAAGCGATCATGGTCAAAGGCCAGTGACCAACCACAAACGACTTCAAAGCCTGGATTGACAGCAAACAAGGTTATGTTGAATGTTTGGCGGGATTGGAAGGGAATTGTTTATTATGAGCTGCTAGAACGTGACGAAACGGTCAATTTGATACTATACCGTGCACAATCGACCATTTGAATGAAGCTTACAAGAAAGAGTGAACAGAATTGGCCATCAGAATGGGAGTTGTCTTCAATCTAAGCCACACACATCTTTGATGACCCGGAACAAATTGATGGAGTTTAGTTGGAAGGTTCTGATGCATCCACCGTATAGCCCAGACCTTGCATCCTCTGATTACCATTTGTTTCGGTCTTTGCAAAACTCTCTTGATGGTAAAAAATTGGCCGACCGAAGAGCCGTTGAAAATAACTTGTCCAAGTTTTTCGCTGATAAACCATAGAAGTTCTACACCGATGGAATTATGAAGCTAGCCCGAAAATAGCAAAAGGTCATAGATAATAATGGCCAATATGTCCTTGATTGAAATTGATTTTGAAAAAAGAAAACTTTTTTAAAAAAATGTACCAAAAAACCGTATTAGTAAATATGTTAATAGGGGCCATAGCATTGCCTAACCATTCTCCCTTAGACAGCCATACTACTGGTTTTCAATGGATAATTGATGCAAATTTTAATTTATTGAATACCACTCCTATTCTTATTGTATCTCGCTTTTAAAATTTAGTTCTATCAATCTATCAACGCACTTAACTTTAGGAAGCCATCACATAAATTCCAAGTGTCTTTCATCATTTCAATCAGATTCATTCTAATACCAAACAATCACACAACACCCTACACAATCGAGAAATAGCAATTCCAATTAAATTTATTCGCATTTCATTGACGACATCATAATGACTTCAATTGTTATTGGCCTCCCCCATTGTTCAAGTCGCCCCACTACTAGAACCCCAACAGTGATCGCATACCGCCCCGTTTCCATTAAGCTGTCAATATAAGCTTCATCTACACAACCGACCGAATAAACCATCGACAATCGATAGATACTTTGTTGGGCTCGGTTCTTGCCTGAGTCAAGTATCTCTCGCCCCAATTAGGGCGGGCGCGCGAGGCGAAACCGGCCGCGAAAGCAAGTTAAGTAAAACAGAATTAAACAAAATAATTTTAAAAAAAAAAACAACACAAACGCATAATAAAAATTATTTATTAGACAAGTTGATAAACATTGACATGGCGCAGCACATAATAGCAGTAGGTGGTCAGACATTGAGCTGATAATTCGCGCTCAATTACAGCTGTCGGGTAACCAGCAACAGGCAACATGCAGCCTTGGTTCCCGGCTGTGAAGTCCCAAATTTCGTGAGCATTCACACATGAAAAATGTAAAACAAAAACGAGACCAAAACCAAAACCAAAAACCGCAACGAAGTGCTGTTTCAACAAAGCATGACGCGTGACGACCGCGTCCACGCAAAGGGTTAACTTGAGTAGATCATGACTGAGGGAAATGAGGTGAAAAGGAAACGGAAATGATCACTCAGATTGGCACTTAAAAAATTGGTGCTAAAAATTATAATGGGCTATGGCTCCAACGATGACAGGGTGCGATAGGGAAATGTGTAGAGCTTATCTTTGGCTTGTTAGACGCTAATAGGTTGGGCGCTAGGCCAGTGTGGTCTAACAAATCAGATAGGAAATGTTGGTCATGTTCTTTCACAGTCTGGAAGGGATTGCTCTTAGCTTTTGTTGGTTTCCATCGTGTTGTTATCGAAAGACCGATTATCGTTCAATTTGTCGAATGCAAAAAAATAAAAATTTAAAGTCATTGGGTACATTTAGGCCTGAGGTTGAGCAAATCTTTGTGCTTATAGCAATTGTGCATTTACGCTAATAAGCACCGTCCGCTTCGGTAATGGTAGAGCCATTAAGACAACAAAAGAACGATTTTCGTAAATGGCAACCATTAATGGAAACTTCATCATGACTTGAGGCTTAAAGTAAATGTAGATAAAATGTGCAGGAGGCGGAGAACTGAAAGTTATGCTTCGTCTACTCAGCTTCAAGCTTCATGAGAAAAAGGATAGCGTTGATCGAATAAGGAGGATTTCTCCTTTATCAGTACCGCGGCGGATTATTCCTATTTAGAGATCGACGGTGACAGCCAACCGCCTCCAATACTTACGGATATATTGTAGACGACATCAGAAAATCTTTGAAATACAATGAATTTCAGATTTGAACATGGAAGTTAAAGCCCACAATAGACCACATGCAACCAAACAACTCGTGGAGTCCCTAGGCTACTATAAAGCAGATGTTACCACAATGCAAGAAGTGTGATGGAGTGGGCCAGCCAAAAAACGGATAAAAGATTATAAAGAAGTAGACGACACTTATTTCAATTTGAAATAGCTATTCGAAGGAGATTCTGGCAAAAAGTCTTAGTCTTTCGTCATGCAATCGCTAGAATGCTTCATCATGCAATCCGTATCAAGGCCTGATTAGGGCTCATGAACTTACAGAGGGTAAGGATGACCATATCAGAGACGAACCCTATGATATGGTCATAGGGTACAAAACTGTGCATCGGAGAATACAGACCTCATCAGGTTTTTGGAATTTTTAACAGGAAATAACATTTTAGTAGTCAGCACGCATAGACTATTTAACCAGACACCAGACACTCCACTCTGGATGTCTGAACTTTCTGAGGATTCAACATTGAATCGTTGTCTTGTTACCGTATACAAATCTGGATAGGCACAACGATGTCAAGAAAGACGAGCAAAGGTCGAAATCGAAATACCGCAGACGCAAGCTACTGCTAGAATCTTTGCCGATTGTTTTTCCTTCAAGCTTTTTGAAAATGTCATAGAACACCTATGGGGATGTTGTCAAAGAGCCATCAGGGAAGCTGTTTCTAATGTGATTGATGTCAAATAATCCTCTGGTTTGACGCAAGAAGCGTACAAGACTGCGTTGCATCCAAGGACGAGATCAACGACATCAGTGAAGAAATCAGACGCGGTATTATGCGTATCCTGCTCTATGGTCAATAGTTTTGAGCCCTTTACAAAGCGGATGAAGAAATACTTGGCAGTTTCGAGGGAAGGCTACTGCATATGATTTTCTGTCCCATGTTCGGCTTGGCGCATGTACATACCAACTCCGGCCCAAAGAGTCTTCGAGTTTAACTCCGAGGGATGTTGCAGCTAAAGTGACACACGCAAATGGAAACAAATCTGAAATAAGTTTCTTTGCAATACTCTCAGCAGCTAGAGAGAGATTGTGCTAGCTGGGAATCCTTATGCCACCAGGTTCACCCTGGACTTTAGCGCCACCTACATAAATTTTGGATGAATTTCATAGCGAAAATCAACGGTAAAGCACAATTCTGGAATAAAGTAAACGGGCTACTCCGACATATTTGAAGTTCAGGCCGGTAAGGATTTTCGACACTAAGTCAAGGTCTTGAAAAGCCCACAATGGACCAAAGGCGGCGCTTAAGTCCCCGAACGGGTTACTAGCTACGGTCCTTTTGTCATGGGGGTATCAACAATGGAACTGGTCTCCCAGGTTGGAAATTGTGTCCTTGGGTAACTGCCCGGTCATAGAAAAGAAAGTTGAGGTACGAAGAAATAACAAGCGTCGGACATGGGCGGATCTACTGCTGCAAAGTTGATATTACCACCATCCAAGTAAAGCAATGAATGGGCCGGACAAAAAGAGGATGAAAAACTGCGACATCTACTACTACTACTACTGCGGCAGCGCTTATTTAGATACTGATTTTTCATATGAGGCACACTATAATCCATATAAAGACCAAATTCGTTAACATTACGCCTATAAATGCTCACGCCCCAACAGAAGAGACAGGTCAACCACCATCGACCAAACTTGAAGTTCATATCGTTACACATCACCCATTCATCGATTTTAAGGCCGTGTGTGACAGTATCTATAGAGACGAGGTATATTAAAAGTGATGTCTAGTTTGGCATCCGTGCCAAGTTCGGCCATTTGTGCAGAATAAAAATGGAGAATGCATACTGCTCCATCAAGGTTGGTAAAGAACTCACCGAAGCCTTTGATATCAGAGACGGATTTAGACAAGGTTATGTGCTGTCATGCGATTTCTTTAACACCGTTTGTATAGAGACATCAAATGAAGTTTGCAATGTTAAAGGAGTAAACGTATTGCTAGAGTTTTGAATGGAAGTTATGAAGGAGGTTTTAAGGGCCAATTCACATAATATATATCCGAGGAACAGCATGTTTTGTCATTGACTATGGACTAGTAGCTGGAAACTGGAATGGAATCTGAACTGGAATCTATTGACCAACTTCAGATTGGGGCAGCAAAATTTTTCGGATCATATGCCGGTAGAAATCTTATGCAAATTTGGTATGCAAAAAACGGAAACGATTTTTCCAAGACCGCTTAATCTCCTGCCAAAATTACATTGGAATAATAGTTTTTGTTTTGTTCGGGCTTACCAAAACAATTTGAACGCGAAACTTAGAAAACACAGTACACGACACCATATTTTTGACATGAATAGTCTTTGCTGTGATAATAAAAACTGCCATTCCTGTAATCAATAATTGAAAGCGGAAAACTGAATTTAAGCAGAAGTGGTTTGATTTGGAATGCTTTAAAGTAAGGAAAAATCATTTATTTTTCTAAAGCTTTTGAGAAAATACAACACTCCTGTCTCTTTGCGACAGCCAACAAATATTATAAACAGATCTGCCTTGCCAAGCGTAAACTAAATGAAGAACAATCCATAGAATGCCTAAATTCAACGATAACCTCTGCAGAATTATGGAAAACTGCCAAAACAATTAGCTGAAGAACAAACAGGATTGTTTCTTCACTACAAGCGCTCGAACTTCAGGAGTACTTTAGGAGTTTACTTAACACTGCGCAGTTTTACCCCTCCCTCCTTTGCCACGCCACTCTTCCTAGACGATTTGCTAAATCCTCCGTATACAGATTCGGAATTACGGACTGTTTTAGAGAGTAGATGACAGGATTCTTCGGAATTCCTGTCTGCGCTAACTAAAGAATTTAATAGAATATTTAAAACTGCTGAATTACCAGCCAGTTGCAAAAAAGCCATTATTTACCCGTTTCATAAAAAAGGTGCGTACGATAACCCCGAGAATTACCGTGGCATTTCATTTTTGAATTCTTCTGTAAAGTTATTCAGCACACTTATCCTCATTATAAGGATCACAGAGTGGGTAAGCAATAAAAGCATACTCAGCATGTATCAAGCTGGTTTTAAGAAAAACCACTGGTCGTGCACTGTACCACTCGACCAGATATTCACCTTATTTCACATTTCCGATAGCTTTAAAAGCAAAAAAAAGAAACTATATGCATTCTTTGTAGATTTTCGAGCTGCCTTCAACTCAATTGTCTGCAAGCATTGTTCTATACATTGTATACTTTAGGAATCTCAAGTAAAGTTGTGAATCTACTGAAAGAAACGTATAAAAACAATGAGTCTTATGTTTGAAACAGCAAATTTACATCGAAGATTTTTGAAACGCAAATCGGAGTCAGGCAAGGATGTGTGCTGCGTACTTTGCTCCTTATTTTGTTTATAAATGACATTGCGGATACCAGGCCTCATTTTTGCCGATGACATCGTTTTTCTAGCAGACTCAGTTGAGGGAATGCAGCGGATGATTGATAAATCGTCTAGAATCTGACTATGAATCAGAAACGAAAGGTGGACTTACAAAGGTCAACATTTGGAAATTGTGCGAGAAAAAAGGGTGATTCATCGTAAGGTTTGTTTTATAATGTAAAATAAAATACATAAATCTATAAGCGAACTCAAAATTTTTACCACCGTTTAAAAGAAAAATTCATGACATTTATTTTAAAAAATAATACTATGTAAATATTGGCCACATTGGCGAGCATAGCAACTGGTATCTCTCGGAAAACACAAGTAATGTTGGCTTCCAATATGTTAATCGTAGCTGGCTTGTTCCTGAAGACCTGAGAACTTACATAGCTCCAGAGAAAACAGCCCAAAGGTGCGATATCGCACGATCTAGGCGGCCAATTTACCGTAGCAAAAGGTGAAATTAAGTGCTCACCAAAATGATTTCTAAACGAGTCCATTGTTTCACGCTCTGTATGGCTCGTAGCGCCGTTCAAACCAGAGCTTACCTAGACCATGTGCTTGAATTTTAGGAGGCACATAGTCCGTTGACATGGCGCTATAACGGTTACTTTTGACGGTAACATTCTGATTTGCCTCATTTTTGAAGAAATATGGACCAATTGTTCCACCAGCCCATAAATCACACCATACCGTTGTTTTTAATGGATGTAATAGTGGCTCTTGGTACTCTTCGGGTTGCTCATCAGCCCAAATACCGCAATTTTGTTTATTAACGTATCAATTGAGCCAGAAATGGGTTTCATCACGGAACAAAATTTCACGATAAAACACCAGATTTTGATTGAGTTTTTTCAGAGCCCCTTTACTGAAAATATAACGAAAATTCAAGTCGCCTGGCTTTAATTCTTACACAAGTTGAATTTTATACGCTTTTAGGCCGAGATCCTCACGTAAAATACGTCAAGCCAAGCTGCTGACAACGACGATGAATCGATTCGTCACAGTGTTCGCGTACACTCTCAGCTATAGCTGCTATAGTCTCTTCACTACGTGCTGGATGTGATCTTACGGGGACTCAAATTTGTGAATGATATTGGCAATAGTGGTTTAAGTAGGTCGGTTATGCGCACCGTAAGTTCCTCGAATCGCACGAAAAACATTTCTTACAGAACGCTGATTTTCGTAATACAGCTGATTAATTTAGAGAAGCTATTGTGGTGTGAAAAAAAATGACAAAGCAGTTTGATAGGAGTCATGCATGATCTGTCAAAAAAGCCTATTGAAAATCGTCGTGGTCTGTCCTACTCTTAACTATAAAAAGCATATTTGTGAAGAAATTAGCCGAGGCGAAAAGAGCTTTTTCTTCAGTCTGAGGACGTTGCATGGAGAGTAAACTTGCGGATATAAATACAGATACAGATATTTCGTGTCATTGCTTTCTCCACTATGTTGTACGGTGCTCAAGTGTGAGGTTACTAGCAGTTCGATGTTGTGGAGCAGTTTCTAAGATACTTCCTTAAGCGAATTTTTCGGTTCCCGACTTGTACTCCTCATTACATGGTTCACCTGCAAACTTCTATACCACCGCTATTCTTAGATACATTGAAGATCAACTTGAAGCTGCTAAAGATGGACGAAAGAAGAGTGCCCAATATGGTCCTCAAGACGATGATCACTTTAAGAAGCAACCTCGTCAAAAAGTGGGAAGAAATGGCGTTTGAGTGCGGTGAAAGAGTACAGATTCAACCAGTCAGCAGTCCTGCTGTTCTAAAAAACGTGTTTGAAAATTTATTGGATGGTGTAAGTCGTTCAGCTTACTATGGTTATGTCACAAAAGCACAATCTTCGCTCGACTACAACTTGCAAAAAAGGTCTTACTTCTTGAATCGACTGCCGCTTTCAATGATAACACATGGGCTGAAAAGTCCGTTTTATAGTAAAACACCAAACTATGACTTGTTTGCATTGAAAAGCAATGAGTTTTCCCGCTCTAAAAGAGCTTTCTGATGACACCCAACGCATTTGGAAGCTGATCAGAAGTAGTGAGCCCACTGGCAAATCAAACCTTTCAAGACGTTAGGAATAAGAAATTTACCTTCGTATCTTGAATACGCGGATGAGGTCTGCCTGCATTCGCACAATATACGATACATAATAGACTTCCACCCAACCATACTGACCAAGTGTGCTAGGCTAAAAGGCCTGATTGCTGAGCAATTTAAGTTAGCATAAAATGACATGGTAGAGAGCATATACCCAACGCATTTCAAAATTTAGGCAAATGAAAGAATACCTATCCACAATAAAGAAGATCCTTTTAACTGGCCCAACTACAAAGGTAAAGGTTGGATGGCAAATAACTAGTATTGACCTCGTAGAAGTAATATACTCTAGCGGGTGTTGGTTCGCATTAAACGAAAACGAACCTCTGTTGCTGAACACCTTGTAGCTCTGCTGCCTCTTTGTGGCGCCATCTGGAAGTTTCTTCAAAAATTGTGAGGTAAAGAGGACAAATGGCGAGTTTCTTGCGTCACTAAATAGAACAAGTGCTGGTTGATTCGTAGCCCAGGGAGCCATGATCATAAAATGCTTTCTTGCTCCGAAACGGAAAAAAACGCCTCGTATATAGACAGATACTTTGTTGACGACTTTTTGCTATTGACTACAAACATCGATCGGATTCTGGAACGTGCAGATCTTCCTCGGCTCTCGAAAAGAAGGTCCTCAGAAATCCATACTTCTCCACCTAGGGAAGAGGCTCACGCGGTACAATTTGAACATCTTGGGACTGAGTGAAGTGAGATGGTAGGACGGAGGAGAATACCTTTCATAACTTTACTCTGGAAAACCAAGTGAAAGCATGCAGAAGTCCTAGATAGGAGGTCGAGAATCTGCAGAGTTTTCCTTATCTCACCTATTTTCCTATTAACACCTTTCTCGACTGGCCGCGGAATTGAACTCGATGTTAGTAGCAGAGCCGGGAAGGCAGAACCTGCTTTCGCAATGTTGTTTAAAGTGTGGAAAAGTAATGCTTACACCACTTAAGCCAAGCTTCGACTATTTGAAAGGTGATATCACCAATCGCCCGGTAGCTACATTCCTTCGTTAACAGATGTCTGCGAAACATTTTGTGAGTATGTTGGCCCAACTGAACCTGAAACGCAAACCTCCATATTAGAAGTGTCAAGACCAATCAACATCACTATAAGAAGAGAAAGTGTTGTGGATTAGTCACACTTTATAGTAAGGTGCGAAGTTAATTCCACTGTGAAGCACGGTATGCAATGGAGCCCACTTAACCAGTCAAGTCAAGTTAAGGCCGACATCACGTAGAACAGTTGAGGAGGAGTCGAGGACACCTGGAAAGAGTTGGAGAGCTGAACCACGTTGCAGAAAACTGAACAAGATTGCGCGCAGGTTTTATTGACGGCATACATCCCCCGGATCTAACCAACTACAAACGTATCAGTCTCATTAACATCGCGTTCAAGGTCTTGTCTACCGTAAGCGCTATACGATCTGATTGGCCCCTATTAGTAAAGTTATAGGTCTACTAAGTTTCAAGACTACTAAGTCATATCTTCTTTTGCAATATTCCGAATTGTGCGGAATATCAATGGAGAACGTTTGTTCCGCTGTTAAGGCCAGAACCGATCTCATCGAGTCCAAGTCCACCAAGCCAATGAAAGAGGTCAATTTTCTGAAAGTCTGTGCAACTGCTTGCAGACGCTGACGACTTTGATGTCTTTGGCAGAGCGCGGGTCCAAAATTTTGAAGATCGACATTTTAGGGAAAAACTTGCATAGTTGGCATGCACAAGTGGAAGGCAATTTCAACCAAAGAACGCTCATTGGATGAGGCTTCAGCCCAAGTCTCTAAATTTACCTAAAGAGACATTATAATAAAATATTTCCAACTTTAACCTACGCAATTTGTTACCAAGTGTCTTTCTGAAAAATAAAAAAAATAAAAAAGCGACACCTCATAATGACAAAATAATAATGTGTAGCTCCCAAGTATCATAAAATCCACGATGACAACCTAATCTGTTGAAACATCCAATTAAGTCTCCAGCTGTGAATGAAGTCATTTAGCCTCTAATGACATGCCTCTGTTGAAAATTTCATTGTCCATGTTTCATCCACATTCGACAAGCCTCAATAGACATCTTCATAGAACCAATCAACTAGTCACCTAATCATTCATCCAACTCAGCATATCGGCATACGTAGCTACCACAGATATATAGTATATCCGTCGAAATAAAATTCAATTATCGCAACTGGAATTGGCGATAAACAAGAAATATGACTACTTATCACCACTTTGACTGGTTTCTAACCAATCTTTGGATAATTTCTTGGATAAGATTCTGTCGAACAACACTTGAACGCCTACTTAATGTTCTTCCCTTGTCCAAGTGTTCCCTCGTACGACTGTGAGACTAGAAAAAACGAAATTCAAATGTTATTCTCCCTCAAGTACGAATACGAGTACTTACAACATGATCGCTAATTATGCGGTCAACCTTAAGTCAAGTCTCCTAGTCACACAAAGTTTCAAAGTCTTAAAAGTCACAAAGTCTCCCATGGAAGCCAAGTGTCACTGGCTTTCTTGATCTCATTGGTTGTATGTAGTAGGTAACATGGCGCGTGGAAAGCGGAATAAAAAATCAATCTCTCCTGCTGAGTGTTTATCTATAAATCTGTCCAAAAATAGATGTTTCTACAATTTGACATAAATTTGATTTATGACAACTCGTTTGACAGCCCACACTGAGATGTCAATTGTCGATTGTCGATAGTTGATAGTCGATAGTCGGTTACCAGATACTTGGATTGGATAACTAATGCGATCGTATGTCCAGGTTTTTTGCGTTCATTACAATCGTAATAATAGTTTCGCAGCGCTCAATTACACATGCAAAAGATACTCTTATATGAAGGTATCCATATTTATACGTAGTATGCTTTAGCGCGCGTAATTTATGGCAACAATTTGCATTAATTGAATTCTCTTACTATCCAAGTTTCGTTGGTGAATTTATCTGGAACTGTCAATTTGACAGGGAATTTTTTTCCTACCTTTCCCTAGATTCCTACTCTAGCTGGCCTTTGGTCTATTGTGCTGATAGATATAATAGAAAACAATCCGTTTTATTTAAGTTTAATGACGTTACGAAGGAGAGACAAAAGGAAGAGATATGAAATCCGCCCTCTCATACAAGTGCTCGTACTAGTACCTGGCGTATCTGTTGTATCTGCTATATCCGTCGTATATGTCGTATCTGTCGAACCACCTAATTCCATTTTGCAGGCAAAAAATGAAAATAAGAGAAAAAATCGTAACGACGGTGGAACAATTGCACAGATTGAATGTCAGATGAATAGGTGCACATAGGTTTCACGTTTCCAACGCTCGACTGAGACCTTATTTCCTGGGAGCGCCCTAGTTCCACTACGCGCTCCCCTATGCCGTTTTTCTTCAATCTATCTCCCTTTCTCTCTATTCATAGTCCACTGAGGCAATCTGCCACAAAAGGCGCGCAACACAACACATTAAACGAACACAACAGCACAGCGCCGCAATGGAATCATTCAACCCGAAATATCTGGCAAGGTGGGATGTTTGGAAATCAGATACTCTTGTGTGCACTTGGATGGGCTAAGAAGAAAAAATGGGAAGTACCGGATAAACAAACACAACACAATTCACAATACAACAACAACGGCAACAACAAAAATTGGTGAATGGAAGAGTTCCAGGTCTCGATGTACTCGTACGACTAACTGTGTTTGCATAACGTAACAATCGAGACGACGATCTCATCATTGTCAAACAATGCAACATATTTGGATAGGTGCACCAAGATATGTCATGAAGAACACATTCATAGATACTACCCATGATCTTATCTTTTTTTGATTTGTAGGCTCACTGGTACGATTGGAATCAGATAGAAATCGAGGAGATGAGAGATTATTGAGCGGTTCCGATTGTTGACAGGAACAATGGATTCAGGGATTTCGTTTCCTTTCGTTTGAATGGGCGGTACTGTAAATCCGTTGACATGCTTCTTGACAGTTAATTAATCACTGAATGCGTCTGAATATGAAATGACAGAGTACACCGGCACAGAGTACAACAGAGAATGAGACCATGACAGAGATGATTGGTTGGTAATTGGCTGAAAATTGGATGTGTCTCATTAAGTGGTCCAATCCAAATTGGATTAGAGGATGATGTTGGATGATTTAGGTGTGGGATAATTGGGAATCGAAGGGGCTACACAGTCAAAGTTGCTGACTAATGTTTACGGAAAAACATTTAGCAGAAGGTAAAGCTTTTGAAGAAGTTTCCCCATCGCATCGCAACATTTTGGGTTGCTTGAGATGCTGAAATTTTAATTAAGTAGATTAGACTGGGATGTTGGCTTTGGAAATTATGTAAGCTTAAAGGGAAAAGAAGCACGTGCTCCGTAGGTGGTCTACATTTGTACATAAAGTATTTGCCATTATGATATTTTCTTGACAGTTCAGATGATGGAGGACTACCTTAGGTTGTTATGGCCCTGTTTATGTATGTGCACTCTTCACGGTATATTGTGGGAGCAATTTAAAAAAATCTTGTTCTAATTCGATGCAGCCGAATTTTCCTCTGATATGATTTCGTGATCAATACATATCGACTAAGAGGAGATTCGTTCTTGTCTTGTTCTTTTACAATTTGATGGATTGCTTTCAAGTGCTATGAATACGAAACTATTCCTAGGTTTTTCCAAGAGCTGTCTTTGATGGCCGAAGGCACTAAGTCTTGGTCTAGTCCGGACTGTCAGTACGGATGCAAATACTTTGTCCTCTCCGCCTTTCAAAAGTTAACAATATCTGAACACTACCTTCTTTTTATGTCATTTTTGACATTTGTGAAGTAGGCACATGTAAAATTTTAACCACCAGATCATAATCAACGCAGATTGGACTGTCATCTTTAATGTTGAACCTCATTTTACATTGGACGGATTCGCCAACAAACAAAATATCGCATCTGGGGATCGTAAAATTTCACAAAAATTATGAATCATTGGTTCAGTTTTTTTTTTCGAAGATACAACTGGAAGAGTTATTACTGTCAATGGAGAGTGCTATAGATAAATGATTGACAATTTTTCGTGGCCTTAAATGAAATAAATTGACACAGATGATATTTATTTTCAACAGGATCTACAAGTCAAGAGCTACAAGTCACACAAAACCTGTAAACATTAAGCTATTGCGGTTAAAGTTTCCGGGTCGATTCATTTCACGTAATGCGATAACACCATTAGCTTACTTTTTTTTTTTTTTTTAAAGTATGAATAGTAAAGTTTACGTATTGTAGATAAGTTAAGAACAATTGCACAGTAGAAAACAATATTCGGAACGAAAGTGATGAACTTAATGCGGTAATGTGTAAGCGAGTCCTTGGAAATTTTTGTGTTCGTATGAGAGCTCTATGTTTGGTTAGATAGAGTGTCTGTTGGAGAAACTTACCCACTTAGGCCTTTTGGCCGATTGTGATATCTACTCCTCCTCTTTGTCCATGATAACACTGAGGTGTTTCCCATTTTCAAAGATCGAACCTAGATAGGTTGCTAGTCATGTTGTTCCAACAGTTCATCTACAGTTTTTCATCTATTAACATACAGATTCAGTAATAGTTTGCAAGTAGCAATTGGTATACCGATGTCTACTTTTTATGGTAGGATAGGTAGAGTGGTTCCAATCTTGGCGAGTTCGTCGACCTTAAAATTCCCTGAAAAGTTGAGCCTGGAAGTGATTCTTCAGTGATTTCCTAGTGTATTAAGAATTATTTTGTGTGTAAACTCTTTAAAGCGAATAGATGTGTTAGCTGCCACTTTCTTTTGAACATGTTAAGGGGTGTCAAGTAAAACACAATATCCAGTACCGCGGAGGAGGTTGTACGTAAAGTTCCGACTATGCACACATATGCTGTCCTTTGGACTTTGCTTAGTTTGCTGCAGTTGGTTGCATTGTCTAAGGCCCTAAACCAGACATCACCTAGTAGGTGAATATCGGTCACATAAACGAGACGTATAGCCAGTGGGTGATACAATGTTGGAGCCCTCGTTTGTTCTCAATGGCTTTTTTGTAAGAGAAAAGAGCTGCCGTAGTTTTCTGGTCGCTTTCTTAAATGTTAGGTTTATAGGTTAGTTTGCAGTTAAAAATGATATTTTGCTGTATCGAAGAAGACTATACTGGTACCATTAATTAAGAGAGGGTCTACAATTGAAATTTTATATTTCCTGGAAAAGAGAACAATATCAATTTTATGAGACCTCACGGGTTAATCTGTTAAGCTGAAGGAGTTCTTTAATGGTATTAAGATACTTACCTGAGACGGCGATAGCAACGTTATCCGCATAGGCAATCACCCTGCCAATACTCGCTTCCAGCTACATAAATCAGCAATTTATTGACCACTAAGTTTAAGAGATTGTACCTTTAGTACTTTTAGAGTTAACAGGCACTTTCTATGGCCAGGAATGCGACCATTGTATATGTTCTATAACTTAAAGATCGTTTGGTATAGCAAGTCAATGTGTGTAGAGGCTTTTTCACCGACTTCCCTTTACAGTAGATATATTGAGTCGTAGACAAGAGCCGTCGATCAATTTCAGATCATATGCGGATATCAATCAGTCGTTCTAGGGTTTTCAGAAGGGAAGATGATAGACTTATAGGCCTGAGATCCTTTGTGGGAACATGAGAACATTTTTCGCCTTTGGGAATGAAGACTATATTAACTTCTCTCCTCGACAAAGGAGAACACTCTAATCCATAATTAATTATGATGGAATATGGACAGATTCCACTAAATAATCACTGGATATTCAGATAGCGGCGTTGGTGTGTAGGCGGTGCGGATCACATAACCCGCACTCTGGAATGAAATCATCAAATGAAATCAACAGAGGAAAAGATGTTCTGTTTTCAGTTTTTTCCTCGATAAGTCAGCAGGCCTTGATGGGATTTTATCAATTATGCTCCAAAAGAACTCGGAGAAGGTACTGCCTTGATTAACGGTCATTTATCATAGATTTTAGACTCTTACTTCGTCCTCTAAACTATTAGAACAGTGGAACGGAATTATTTTACAGTTAAGCGCACCGTTTCATTTCACATTCTTATGGGTTTCCGTCCATTGTAACATAAAATTAAATGAGAGAGCTGATGGGCTAACCCGATGTTGTTCAACCCTGGATGTCTCTCTTGCGGGATCAGTCTGCTCTCTGGTGGGATTCATCAAAGGTAGAATTGGCGCTATAGAGCCAACTTTAAGTCGAACAATCTAGAAACCTGTAGAATACAAGATAGATATGGCTGGCATACAATAAAAACAGGTCGAATGACATAATCAACAGAACTCGCATTGAAAGAACAAGAATCACAACAATTAGCACTGGTAACTTTCCAATTAGTTCACACACTGCCAAGTTAGACATTTCGTTGCCACAGTTGTAACAACTTATACGAAAAGGAAACCTTATTTCACTTTCTCTATTACTGCTGGGCCCTAGCTAAAATCAAGCATCGCAGACTTGGTAAACCGTTTTTCAAGGAGTAATCAGAGGTTGCTGGCAAAAAATTCCGCAACATTATTAATTTTCTGAACTCCACAGGATTGATCTGAAAACGCTTAGCAACACCCTCCAACATCAAGGTCTTGTGAGTTGTGGTATCAAAATGGCATATCCACGCTACTTGTGGTTCTGGTAGGACCTTACCAGACAAAAACTCTACCTACCTACTTAGCTGTCTTACAGCATCTTCTTCACTCGTAGGCATTTCGCATCTTGGACTCAGGATGCATTCGCAAAACGGTTTTAGATACATCAAATATATATAACCATTCCCTTCAAGTTCTTCAAGGAGGTCAGTCTAATAGGCCTGACACTCTTGGTAAGCGCGCAGCAAGCTTTTTCATTTTCGGTATAAAGTATACTCTTACTTATCGCCAGGTTAGGCTTGTCAGTAAAGATTTTCCTCCGAGTTGGTTGCAGCTGGTCTATTCCCTTAAAGCCATTAAAAGAAGAATAGGCGTACTTAATAGAATTATCTCTCACTACAACCGGTGACAGGTTCCAACTGCGGTGGTAGCTGTTGTGTTATTGTCGGTTCAGATCTGAATTTGAGCTTCAGGCATACGACTGAGGTCCATGCTCTCGACTCAGTGTAAGTACTATCAGCACGAGCATAGCAGAACACGATAGTTCAAAACATTTGATGTAGGCAGCGTTCTAATTCTGAACAGGTTTTTCTACTTTCTGTCTCGTCCTGAGTTTAGTTTAGAACGCATTGACGGATTTGGCGAGCTCCTCCTTGGAGCATGTGTAATCGCTTTTTCTGGGATTCCTTCTCTTCAACAAGATCAAGGCCTAGCATCCGATTCTGAATTCGATGTACCTATGGTCTGACATGGAAGCCTTCGGAAGAGTAGTTTCCAGTGGCTTATCACCTTAACGTACTTGTTAGATAGCGTTAAGTTAATAACCTGCTGGCGTAACAAATGTCGGCTGAGAGCCAAGAAAGAAGAAAGATGACAATCAAGTTTTGCCTGTTACAAAAAACACCTCCTCGTTATTATACTTGTTAATCTCTTGTTGTAGAAGTGAATCGATGTTCCGACTCAAGACTTTGTGGAGGCATGGACACAATTCACGTCGATGTGGCTATTTTGAGAGCGTATTTTAGAAGATCCTTAAATATATTAGGATGTCCTTACAAGACGGCATCCCGGCCTTCCGAAATGTCACCGGATGAGGTTCTGAAGAAATGCCAGCCTGTGGTAATTCTCAGATAACAAATCTTCCGGCAAAATACCTTATAAACATGTTTATCTGTATTCATGTTTGAAAATCTGTTATAGGTACTATCGAACGACTAGGTGTGAGTTTCCTAGAGTCATCCTCTTTTAAAGATGGGATACAAACTGATGCCTAGGTTATGGGACTATAAAATCGTAATCTACATGCTTGGGAGACGATGTATCCAAAAGAACAAGAGACTCCTTGTTGATAACAAGTGTGCGGCTATTTATACTCTTCTGCTCTTGTAGCTTTATGACCTTTCAGTTGAAAATCAGAAGCAGTGGATCTGTGGTGGTCTAAAAATATTCCTTTTGATGCTGTGTAAGCTACGTAATAGGTTCAGTTTGACTTCATCGATGGTGTTGATCACAAGTTTTTTCTTGAGAATGTCACTGAAAGACGTTTGAGGCGTGACGACTGTGAAAGGCTTTAATGTACATAGTGCTGGTGTTTTGCACATTTAACTTTTCGAAAATCGAATATAAAAATTGATTTCAGCTTGAAGTTTACTTATGCGCACTTTTCGATCTCTGAAATAATTTCAAATAACCTGAGACCATGTGTGACATTTGCATGAACCATTACTAAGATGTTTCTTACAGACTTAAGTTTCACTAAATATTTTCGCAATCTTTTTACTGAACTTTTCGATACGGATTACTGGACGTATAATTCTCCAGTTAAAAGTCTTAAGGTTCCCAACCAATGTTGCCAGAAAAAAGCTCGTTTTAGACTTGAATATAAATTCTCTTAAAAGTCTGTCTATGAAAAAACGTAAGCGCAATAGGGAACGCAGAACTTAAGGTAATTAATCAATAACGGCTGTTGTAGTTAGTTTCCAACCCATTAGCAGGTTCAAATATATCAGCACTGTAGATCTTTCCACGCTGTAGCTTACAAAAGAATCCAAACATCTCGCAAGTAAACATAAAAGCCACTTCGATAACCTATTAAACAAATGCCCCAGGAACCAGGCTACGTTCATAGTTTCATACTTTTTTTTCACGGAGACAAATAGCCGACATCAAAGACTGTCTCATATAGTTCAAAGGAACATAGAATTTGATAAATGTTTACCGTAACACTGGACGCTATAAACGATTGCAAATTGCATTGGTCTACCTCATCGATCTTTATAAACATGTGTATGGTCTAGTCATTGTAATTAGATAATTTCCTTTAATTAATCATTGGCAAGTGGCGTGCTTTTTTAATTGATGTCCATTAAGCATTTCTTGCGATACAAGTGATCACTTAATCTCTGTTCAATTCGTGGCTACTGTTCATGTGATTCAGACAATTTGTCATTGTGTTTGCAATTTGTCGGTTGTCACACCCATTTTGCTAGAACTGACATAAATATTTTACTCATTTTTCCCACCATTGTTTAAAGATTTATTTTTATTTTAATGGTTATTAGGTATTCTAGGGTTCGAAGTAAACAACGTTTTACCAGCAACATTGTAAGGCGATCCTTTTGTATCTTAACAAACTACCCATTTGCTACGCACCGTTGACTTAAGTCGTAAGTCGCAGACTAACATCATTGCTTTGGACATTACTTTGAAATAAGCGGTCATTCATCATCGGTCAAGGTAATCATTGCCAAAGAAATACTTTCTATCATAGAAACTGAGGGCTTACTACC
Organism: Volucella inanis; assembly: GCA_907269105.1. Classification (NCBI taxonomy): domain Eukaryota; kingdom Metazoa; phylum Arthropoda; class Insecta; order Diptera; family Syrphidae; genus Volucella; species Volucella inanis. Next base: position 142,231,435 of record OU026155.1, on the reverse strand, counting down.
TACTGTTGATATGCTTATAAAACTGAATTGATTGTCAACCCTTGAGGAAGGAGTTCTACTTCCTTAATCTTATTGAGATCCTTTCAACAAATCTGAGAATAATTATTTTCATCCGTCTGCTCAACTTATATTTAGAAGGAGCAACCTTCCTGACAACCTGGGTAGGTGAATCTAATTGAATTGCTTTTTTGACGATAGAGAAGCCTTCACGTCATAAAATACTATATAATCGATACTTTCCCATTTTCTGTTCCTTTTTCTGATATTTACATCGGCCAATCGGGTAGATTCGAAGATTTTTAAGATATTTTTCAGGCATTTGTTAAGGACTATAGTAATAACAAACTGCATATGATCGTTTACTTCAATCAACTCTATGATAAATTGCTACAGTGCCGCACCTATAACATTGTCGCCGAGTACCTGATGTGAAATTAGGGCGGTTATTCAGAGAGGAAATGCCCCGCCATGTTGACATCACTCACACAGCAAGCGTTGCAGGATGTTGTATCACACCAAAAAGTAGTTTGCATTCGTTTTTTTTTTTACCGAGCTACAGTAGGAAAGTTGCTTAAAATTTAAAGACGTCGGAGATCTTATTTTTGCTCAGCTTGCAACCTAGATAGTCGGGCTATCTATGGTTGTGCTCAAAAGAAGCCAATTTCTTGTTCTAATGCGAATCTTATTAATCCCAAAGAGTGAATTCAGCCTCTTGACTGCATTCGCAGAAACCTTGCAATTACGAAATAGCTTAGATGCGTATCACGTTGCATGCCCTTCTGCTCCAAAATATATAGAATCGCAGCGTATGACAAAGCAGCAGCAGTATCGAATCATAGGGAAAATAAGGTGACGCTACAATAAACATGTGCCATTCTCTGCTCGTTTCGTAGCTTATGTCTTAGTTACTTAGGTGGCGCTACAGTTTAGGGCGAACCTGGGCCTTAACTGACTTCAATTAACTCGGTCTTTAGTTATCTTCCTGCCATTGCACATCCCAAGTTGAGGTCCCCTTCTACTTGTGCGCGCCACTTAAGGTAAGGTCTTCCTCTATTGTATTGCCCTTCCGGATTCGATTCGAAAACTCTGTGGCCCAGAGCAATGATGTGCAGTCGCTCTACATGTCCTTGCCATCTCTGGCGACTGATGCGCAATTTTCTAACTAGTTCGATGTATACTTTGTCGTTGAATCTTTTTCAAAATTAGTTCACGAAAACGGGATCAAATATTTTTTGAAAGATTTTTCTCTCAAAACGACTGAGGATGTCTGCATTCACCTTTGATAGGGTCCATGCTTGTGCGCCATAAAGTAGGACTGGTATGATCAAAGTCTTATATGCAGTCTATTTGTCTATTCGGGAAAGGGTCTTACTACTCAATTGCCTTCTGAGACCAAAGAAATAGCAATTGGCAAGAGTGATTCTTCCTTCAACACTGCTAGCTTCTTCTCAAAAAAGGATTCTAAATAAGCAAACTGGAATGGCTATATCGAAACAAAAACCAATTTATCCCGCCGCCAGTTAAAATGTACACAGCAAATGTCCCACATAAACGCGGCGCATACCAGATTTAATTCTGTTACTACCTAAGTATGTCATCTTAATGTATACGAATAATTAAGTGATGCCTCTGTAAAACGCCACGGGAACAATTTCCCCATTGAGTCTCAAATCCAACGTTAATCCAACCATTTAGCGCCGTAATCACAAAGTGAGAAGTAGAATTAAACGGCTCCAATAAAGGGTGAAAAAAATACAGTATCGAGGCACACATTTCTGTCTAAAATATTTATGTTTCCTATCACTAACCACTTAGGACGAGTCAAGCCTCACCTTTATTCTCAGCATACCGTGATACGATTACTCTGTATATTTGTTATCACTGCTTGGTTTTCAAGTTAAACAATCTTTTTTGTTCATCTCAAATTAAGAATAAAATATCACATCTGGCAGAGTGACTCATTAGACATCTCCCCATGAAATCGCTTAACTCCAATCAGTTTCTCAACGCCAACAACAAACAACACGAACAACACAAATGTTAACAACTCAACGACTTGACACCGCTTTCATCAAGATCAAAACCCAGAAATTCTTTAAAAAAAAGAAAAAAAAACTAAATAAAAACCCCAGATCCACTTATGTACAAACACACACCTTAATCTCTCTCTCTCTCTCATTAAAAGTAGATCACTTCCCGGCACAGACCACTAATCCCAATCACAGATACGAATACCTGCTGCATCAGCAGAGTTTACTACAGCACAGTACGAGTACACCACATGCACACTTCTTAGAGACCACCTCTTCAGATACAGCACTTGGAACTCTACGTTCTAGGCATCTCTTGGATGCCATCTGCTGGTACTGTCCAAAAGGGATGACAAGAAAATCACATTAGGCTCCGATTAAATAGAAAAACTCGCTGATTACGCTATCACGCTGTGACAGATAATGGAGGAACGAAGAAGAACTGTAGAAATGAATGGAAAGGCCATCGAGCACATAGAAATTGTATTGAGATGGAGATGATCTAGAAATGCCACCAGTCTAAATACTCCACAAACCGGCCAACGATAAGGCCAGTCAACGAACCTAAAAGGGTGCACCGCGTGCTCTACTTTTCCCTTCTATTCCCAATTTCAAATAGATCCAATAGATAAACGGTGCGAACGTCGTTTTATGTAGTTTGTCGATCGATCGATCGATCGATTGTACTAGTACAAACAATATACCTTGTTCGTGGTCGTGACCGTTGACGTTGTTTTATGTCCATTCTCATCGCAACGAAACAAAGAGTTAAGCAGGAGGCGGGAGAAATGCGAGGCGACCACCATTCGAAAATCGAAAATCGATCGAACCAACTGACAGGTTAATAGAAGCCCTCTATTGGGTTATGTTCGGCGCTGAGAATTATTGATGGCGCCAGGAGTCTTAACTGGTCCAAGCGTATCGGCATCTTGCATGGAAAAAGGGATCATAATTGCCAGTGCGGATACTTTCTACTTTTTTTTTTGTCTCTATGGTCTTTGTGGATAACCTATAACCGCGAGCAGAGATGGAAGAGGTTGGGTCGGCACTGAATTTCCCACCGATGCCGAATACGGACAGAGTTCAGACTCAGACTCAGATTCAGATTCCAGGCTCTCATGTTCCTGATGCGTTTTTGTGCGCTTTTACTTTGACTGATAATTACGGTGATGGTGGTCGACGCAACCAACATACAGACGGATAAACAGTCGACTTAAAAAGACAAGCTTGGGTCTTTGCCTTTCATCTGGAGATCCATTCGTAAAAGAGCCGAACAAAGCAAAGTGTGAAAGTCATTTAGGACAATAGCCGCTTTCGACCATCGCCCGTCGATTGCCTCAATGTTCGACCTGGCGTTGGAGTCCAAGACTAATTAGTTCTGTGGAATGTCTGTTGTGTTATAGTGTGAGCTTTTGTATCCGAAGACTGGTGTCGATACGCTGATAGATATGAAGATAGTATCTGAAAAGTATGCTAATTACTTTGTTAGCACCGCACACGTATCATAAATTAGCCGTTCTTCGGGTTCGCATTTTCGTTTGCGTCTCGTTGGACGCTCATATGATGGGTTAGTTGGCGGGGATGTAAATCGTGTTCGATTTGTAAACGTCATATTGGAGTTGAAAACATAATAAATGAGGCGCGAGATAGCAAAAAAAAAAAAACACACTGAAAACAGAGAAAAAAGAAAAACAAAAGCCCACAGGTGGGCAGTGAATCTGGGTACTGATGCTAGCTGCAATGGATAGAGATTGAGTGGTGTAGATACGCAGATACGAATAGTGCCTCTAGTGATGGATCTTCGGATGTGTGATTTTTTTTTTTTTTTAATTTTTTATTTATTTATTTAATTATTTTTTTTTTTTTTATTTTTTTGCTCTTTTCACTGTGGTAATTACTGTGCCAGTAGAATTGAGTTGCATTCCGGGATGTTGTTTTGTGCGTTGTTGGACATCATCACAATGGACAATGACATGGATATGAACGTACCTCATGGCTAAGTAATGAATGTGAGCGTTCAAGTGAAATTTTATGACACTTGCGGTGGCGTAATCGACTCAATTGACAAATGAGGAAAATAAATTTTCCTTCGGTCGATTGCCATGATGTTCAACATGAACATGGATAAAGGTGAGGAATTCTATTGTTGGTCATCCGGGTGAGGGTGGCATTCTATTTTCTGTGCTTTGCCTTTCACTCTCTGAACAGAGGAAAAGCGATTATGTGAATGGAACTCGAGATTTATAGTGTGGAAACCCTTTTACAGTTCTTTCTTCTTTTCCTTTCTTTTTTCTCATTATTTTGCTAATGGCTTACATTGGTGAAAGTTGTAGTATCCTTTTCCATTTAGAGTTCTTACTTCTATAATTCCGTCTCTGTGATGAAATGCTGCTGTTGTGAAGCAATTGAAGTATTACGGGTACTGAACATCATTAACCACAACAAAGAAATTGGACAAATTTGGGTATTATAAGTGCCACTTAACGTAAGAAGGATTTTCATTTAAGGCAGTCTTGTCCACTTAGAAGTCGTCGTGAATATGGGTGCTTCTAATATCGGATGTTAAAATGAAATTTCAAAATTTCTCTTGCATCTTTAAAACTAAAAATAAACCTATGAGAAGGAATTTGGGGGCAGAAACGTGGTACGTGGGAAACTAAGCTGAGTAACAGATAAAGAAATCGTGGTTTATAGAATTAAAGCCAGAAAAAAATTCATCCATATGTGAACGATAGAGCCTTCTTAACGACGATGGAGCGGCATTTATAAGCTCGTTTTGACAATGCAGATGGCTGCCAATATGACAAGGCACAAAGTGGAACTCAACGAAATCAGTGATATGCTCAGCTAAATCAGACCAACCGAAAGTTCAATGCGCAGTTTGCAGAAATCCATTCCAAGAAAATTTTTTTCTGTCAGAATCGAGCCATTCATATCTAGACCAATGTTGGATTAAGCCTTCAGTGATAAAATATCCAGCGCTGATATCCTGCACTGATGCGGGCATAGTCGCGTCAATCACGGAGAATATTAATCCCAGTGTCACCATCACTCATACAGCAAGTGCCGCTGATTGTTGTGTCAACTGAAGTCATTCCTATTGAAAATCAGCAGGAAAATCGCTGAGCTTTTAGACAAGTCGGAAACAATTCGTTTAGTTTTTCAGCGACCATATTTCCTGTCATCTACCTGTAATCTGGGACCCAAACAAGACTCTGTAAATTTAGTCTTCCTATAGCCTTTAGATAAGTCTTGCATTCGAGGACTAGCTTGCAAATAGTGAACGAATCCAGCAAGCTCTTAAATACTGTAGGCTGTCGCTACAGACACAGATAGTTCACTTTGGAATGCCCCAGGCGTACCAGTGAAAGCACATTTGCAGCTAGGGCATATCGGTATTTAGAGCCTGTTAAAAGTAGTGATGACGTACTTTCATTAAGATTATCCTCATTGATAAGCCCATGTTTTGGTAAAAAGGCGAAAGCGTCTTGCAAACTTGCATGCTTGGTTCCAAAAGTGTACTCGCACTATCCAGGTTGATAAACAAACTCTAAAGTACACTGAAAGAAAAGATGACAATGTCTTTGGGCGCTAGATGAGTCAGACCAGTCAAGTTCGCATTTCTCGTGAAGAAAACAACTGCAATTTTGAGAAGATTGACTAAAAACCGAGCGAACTTTTTCTTAAAGCGTGTGCAGCTCTTTTGTTTGGTTGTAACATAAGTATGCGTGTTTTTTTCACGGGTTGTTTTCCAATTCAATGCTAAAACCGTTATTGAAATTAGTATTGGCGATATATTGCTCATTCAATCTGTAAATTTCTTTGTGTTAATATCTTTGTAAGAATTTTTTAACTGATTTTTGAGATGGATGTACCGGAAGAGCATATTGGGCATATTTTATTGTTTTTTTTTTTTCGGTACAACCCGAATGGAAGTGAAGTCACTAGAAAAATCCAAAATGTGTATAATGTGTCGACGTTGATTTGCAAAGTTTAGAAGTTACAATTTTGACTTAAAGGGTGAACTTTGTTTGGGTGGGTCAAAAGAGCTAGACGATGAGCGCCTGAAGTCCACAATCGAAAGAAATCTCACTGTTACAGTAAAGGAACCCAAGCCATATATATGACAAATGTATGGGGAAAGCCATGCCAAAGCATATGCTAGGTTTTTCGGAAAATAGGACAGAAAGAGAAAGAAAGATGTTTGGGCAGTCATCCCGGAGCTTTCGCCTAAGCAGGTCATTTAACTTGTCCCTTGCACTGGTTTATCTGGACTTAAAAAAAAAGTGTATAGAACAAACACAAAAAAAAAAAAACACTCAAAAAAGGAGATAAATAAATAAATAAAAAAAAATTGCTTAGCGCGTAAGATCACCTGATAAAGGAGACATTCATTTTCCTCGGATAAAGGATATCGTGTCGCAATGAAAAATGCAAGTGCTCGTAAGGACTCCAGAACGAATTACTGGAGTCCACTACAATGCCATATATGATATTGATGATATGGATGATGTAATCGTGCCCAGTGTGTCATCCAAAAAAGTGTTTATTCCCGCCCTCAAACTATAGTATTGCAGAAATCAAGTGATTACGTGCATAATATGTTTAAGGCCTTGAAGATCACTGACGTGTGTGACACCATTGCGACGTATAATGCAATAATCTGCCAATTGAAGGAGGAAAAATGTCAATTTTTTTCACATGACATTAAAGGTATTAGTGTTTTTAAGGTAATTCTCCACGGCATGAACGATATGGAAACACAAAAACTTAAAGACGAACTTATAAAACTTAGTCTTAAATGTACTGATATAAAAAAAATAAAAAGAATCGGTAAAGTTGGCTGATTTAAAAAAACGCTATCGTGCTATATTTCGTACACAGGTAAATTGGAGACTGCTGAGTGTGACAATACTGCCCCACATAGATGCGCAAATTGCGCAGGACCTCACAAATTTACAGATCCAACGTGTGGTAGCAGAACTAAATATGTGGAGCTAAAAGAAAAATCCACGAAGCTTAAAAGCTCTTTGCAACCAAAACAACACTTTAAACAACAATTCCAATACATCCCTTTGCATGGAGATGATAACGAAATTATCAGTATCCAATAATAAAATTGACCAATTTAATGTTATCGCACATTTAGCGACTAAGTTTTTATACTCTAATGATAAATAATATTGGGTCTATAAATTCGTGCGGTTTGCTAAGAGATGGCGTAACTTGTATTATTCCAATTTTATTATTCCATTGGAACATGCGTTGAAAAGCTACTGTCATTGTACGTCATTTCAGTATATGTCATTCATTTGAAGCGTAAACAACAATAATTTTTTTTCACTCAAATATATCGAACTTTGTGCCTGAAAAAGTGTTTTGCGGGGAGTTCTTCTTCATTACTTTAATATGAAGAAAACTGCTACCGAAAGTCATCGTATCTTGGTGGAAGTTTATGATGAACATGCGCTAGCTGAGCGAATGTGCCACAGTGGTTTGCACGATTTAAAAGTGGTGATTTTGGCTTCGAAGACAATGAACGTCCTGGGCAGCCAAAAAAGTTTGAAGATGAAGAACTGGAAGCATTACTCTATGAACATTGTTGCCAAACACAAGAAGAGCTCGCAAAATCTTTGGGTGTCACTAAAGCAGCCATTTAAAAACGTTTAAAAGCAGCTGGATATATTCAAAAGCAAGGAAATTGGGTTCCACATGAACTCAAACCGAGAGACGTCAAAAGGCGGTTTTGCATGTCCGAAATGCTGCTGGAACGTCACAAAAGGAAGTAATTTTTGCATCGGATTGTTACTGGTGATGAAAAATGGATCCATTACGACAACCCCAAGCGTAAAAAATGATATGTGAAACCCTGCCAACCAGCCAAATCAACGGCAAAGCCGAATATCCATGGCGTGAAGGTAATGCTCTGTATTTGGTGGGATCAGATGGGTGTGCTGTATTATGAGTTGCTAAAACCGAGTGAAACCATCCATGGACAATGCTACCGAACACAATCCGTTTGAAGAGAGCAGTAGCCGAAAAACGCCCGGAATATGCGACCAGACACGAGGCAATAATTTTCCATCATGACAACGCTCGGCCCCACGTTGCTATTCCGGTTAAGAACTATTTGAAAAACAGTAGATGGGAAGTCTTACCCCACCCGCCTTATAGCCCAGACCTTGCCCCTTCTGACTACCATTTGTTCCGGTCGACGCAGAACGCCCTCACTGTAATACGGTTCACATCAGAGCAGAATATCAAAAATTGGCTTGATTCATTCTTGGCTGCCAAGCCGGCGCAGTTCTTTTGGGATGGGAAAGATGGGAAAAAGTCATAGGTTCAGATGGGTAATACTTTGAATAATACTATTGTACATGTTTTCTGAAATAAACGTTCAAATTTTGAAAAAAAAAACCGCACGAATTGAATTGCATACCATGTTAACTAGAAATCTAAGAATAAATTGGAATGCAAGAGGTATACGCGGAAAAATTGTCGATTTTTTTTTTTTTTTAAATAGTAGCAACATTGACATTGCCTTGGTCATTGAAACCATGTTACAAAATGATCTCAAAATATTCACACCTAACTATAAATGCTATCGATACGATAGAATAAATAGACTAGGTGGTGGAGTTGCCACTTTAATTAAGAGATCAATCCAACATTCGCTTTTACCATTAGTGAGAACGCACTACGTAGAAAACATTGGTATTGAAATAAATTAAAGTAACCAGCAGCAGTTAAAATAATTTTGTGTATATTTTTCTGGTGGCCGCAGGTTATTCTCCTGCAAACATAGGGACTGGGGTTGTTCAAGAGCTAACTCCTGGGGAAATATTCTGTCTGATTTATGTGTTAACCTTCCAGTTTACCGAAAAAACTGGCAGAGATATCGGGAGACCTCTTTACAGATATGCGGTATCAAATATCAATAAGATCATTGCCCTAGGAATATCACAGGCTCGCAATAAAAACTGGAACAGAAAGCGGAACTCATTAAAACAAAAATTCTAGACCTTTATGGGACATTATGAAGATAATAAAAAATAGAAAATCGCAGATACCATTTTTAAAAGATATTGTTAGCACCTATATTTCGAATGCGGACAAAGCAAATGCCCTTGCACTGAACTTTGCGAGAAACAACAACATCTCCAGATTTATTGGTGATGCTAATACAGATAATATTGTGAACACCACAGTTGAAGAGTATTTTTTAAATAGAAGCGCACCAATATCTTCTGTAAATTTCGCATCTGAGAAAGATATTCAATGTATAATCAACGATTTAATGATTGACTGCATACTTAATATCTATATACAGAAGTTGCTCAAATCTGGAATAAAATATTTTACTTTCCTCATAAATGCCTGCCTGAAGATAGGGTATTTTCCAAAGGCTTGGAAATTAGCCAAAATTGTCCCGGTGCTTAAAGCTGGTAAGCCACCTTAAAGTGTAGAAAGTTATAGGCCAATAAGTTTGATTTGTAGTCTAAGCAAAATATTAGAGAAAGTTATTAAGGAAAAGTTACTTAAAACTATCTGTGATAATAATATTTATCCTAAAGAACAATTTGGCTTCAGGCAACATCATAACACTTCACATCAAGTAGGTAGAATTTGCAACTTTTTGAAAGCAAAAAGATATCGAAAAAGCATTTGATACTGTCTGGCACGATGGTCTTATTTACAAAATAATACAAGTTTCTTATCTAGTCGCTGTTTTAAAGTCTATGTTAATAGTGGTGTCTCAAACTTAATAACTTTTGATTTTGGTGTTCCTCAAGGTTCTGTGTTAGGCCCAATTTTGTATAATATCTACACGTCCGATTTTCCTATTTTGCACGATTGAAAGCAATCTCAATAATGCGATGGAAGTTTCAAAAAAGTATTACACAAAATGGAAAATAAAATGGAATGAAAACATTGCTTTCTGCCTTCTAACCGGTTACAAATTAATGGAGTACATATCTCCTGAGAGTCCCATGTCAGATATCTAGGTATCCAGCTAGATTCAAACTTGTTATTTAACGAACACATAACTAGAACGGTCAAGAAAGTATGGGTGGCTTTTAAAATGTTATACCCATTTATCAATAGAAAATCAACATTCTCAACAGAAAACAAGATCATAATTTTCAAAGTTATTTTTCAGGTTATTCTTTTGTATGGATGCCAAGTTTGGGGGGATTGCGCAAAATTCCACATAAAAAAAACTGCAGACATGTCAAAATAAAGTCCTAAAAATAATGTTCAGCTTACCCTTTCATCATTCAACATTAGATCTACACAACAAAGCGAATGTTGAATTGATTTGTGAAAGAATCGCAAAAATTAGGTCAAGTTTTGTAAGTAGATGTAGCTTTCCTGATAACCCGCTAAATAATGAACTGTTTGATAGCTAAATGTGACTTGATTTGTTTGTATTTGTTTCTTTAATTCTTTTTTTTTAATTTATTTATTTATTTTTGTCTACTTATTTATATTTATTTATTTATTTTTGTCTACTTATTTATATTTATTTATTTATAGATTACTTGTTTATTTATTTATTTTTATATTAAATAATTTACTTGTTTACGCATTTATTTTTTTTTTTTCTTATGGAAGGTTTTTGTCGTATTTTCCTTCTAAAGATTCTTGTTAATAAATCTCTGTATTCAAATGTTTCAACAAATATTTCAGTGGCGAGATACTTTGTATTACAAATCCCTGTATTATTAAATGTGCGGTAATAAACCTTTTGTAAAAATTCTTATACGAAATAAAAATGAAATCTAATCTCAGTGACTATTTCGCTCCATTTAATGGGGAGACTAAATTATTAGTGTAAATTGGCTAGATGTTGTAACATATTTAACATTTAAACAAACATTAATCTCACAAGATTTTAGTTGTCTTTTAGTCACGGCTGGTATTCAACCTCAAACCGTCCAATTGGGAAGCCAATATCTATATAACTAAATCTAAGAATAGCCTAAGTTAAGATTGTGAAAGGTAATTCAACATAAAAACATATCGGTCTTTACGATCGCTTAAACTTCCGCGAAACACTTACTCACATGTGTTAGATCTACTAAAGGGTGACCAGATAGAAATGATAGTTTTTCAAATTAGCAATGACATCCAGATCATCATCATCACGCATCGTATTAAGATTGCCGAACGTGCGGGAATTATTAATAAATATTATCAAAACTCCGGCTCAGCTTCAAATACGCAACGTAAATTTTGTCTGAAATCGGTCGTCATCATGGCTTCAGTGTGCAGGTAATTCGTCGCACCGTGCAAAAGTTTTAGCGTGAGTACACTTTTTTTAATCTTAACCCACCAATCACACAAAGATTGTAGTGCGAAATGTAGAAAACAGTATCGAAAAAGACCCAGAAATGTCGATTTGCCGCCGATTAGCTAAAGTGAGCATCGATAGAGTCAACCTGGCTTATTTTGCGATTAGATTTGGGCCAACATCCATATAAGAAATTGCTGACGCAAGAATTAAAACCAAATAATCATAGACAAAGCCGTGAATGATCCAAGTGGGAGCTGTAAATCTTGGTCGGAGATCCGGATTTTACCCAAAAAATTGTCTTCTCGGACGAGGCTCAAAAGGCTCAGCGTCAACAAGCAAAATTGGAGCGAACAGAATCTACAAGTTGTTGGCCAAGCATCAATGCATCTAAAATGATTGACTTTTTGGTGCAGTCTCAGGTATAGAGCGATGTTAACCGACTTTTTGTGGTCATATATGGTATGGTATATCAACATCGATATATCCAAGCTGTGGTTCCAACAAGACGGTGCTAAATGACAGTTGTGAAGAAGAAATTTGGCGACTGGGTCATCTTACGGCGAGCGTTCATCAATTGGACGCTGCGATTTGACACCATTCGATTCTGGCTACGTCAAGTCCTTAGTCTATGATAACAAACCAACCACTTCGGATGAGCTCGAGGCTAACATTCGACATGCTACTGCCGAAATAACGCCGCGAATCATGAAAAATTGGACTGACCGCTTGAAGCACTGCCAGCGAAGCCTAGGAGGCCATTTAAATGATGTGCTATTCTCCACAAAATGGCATAAACGTACCTTTAAAATATAGCCAGAATCAATTTTATATCTCACACCGTTGTTGTTTTATTTAAATTTTCTTTCTTATTTTCGTTCTAACATATTCTGGTCAGTGGTCATCCTCTAGGACAGTCAGCAGTTTACCGATCAATTGTCGCGAAGATCTCCATATTAATGAACATGTAGTTGAAATATACACAATAAAATGTACCATAATTGAAAGAGTTACAAATAAGCCGTTGAAATGGCTAACGAAGGAAGAAAATTAAACAAATGTGTAATTCCTTTGTTGTTGTTTTTAATAGTTTAATATTTAATAAAATAAGTGTAGTTTGTAATTACATAGTTTTGTTTTGTTTTTGTTTGTTTTTTCTTTTCATTTTGAAGTTTTTTTTTTTTTTTTTAAATATGTTTAACAATAAAAGAAACAAATAAACAAGATTTTCTTTTTCTCTAAAATTATGAAAACAATGGTTTTTTATATTCATTTTATTTTTAGCTCATTTTTCTTTTGATTTAAGATGATTTTGTTTGTTGTTATTTAAAATTGTTTAAAAATTAAATCTAAGTTAACTAGGAGAATTGAAATATCAGAAAAATATGTTGATTTTCATTTTTAATATATACTATATATATTTTTTATGTTTGTTTTTTTTTTTTTTTATTTCTTTAATGCTGACTATAAACGACAAGACGTAGTTTCTGTTAGTATATTTGTTTGTTTGTTGGTTTTTTTTTTTTTTTGAAAAAAGATTAAATATACTAATTTATATAAGTTTGTTTTGTTTTTTTTTTTATTAAATTCATAAAAATTGTTTTTAATTTTGTTGTTTTGGTTTGTTTTGTTATATATATATATTTATATATTTATATATATTGTTTAAAGCTTGTTTTATTACGATCGGACATGGGATCAGTGAGTGAGTATGAGGAGAAAAACAAATCAAGAGAAATCAAAAATAAAGTGAAGGATATTTTTGTATAGATATTTTATCTTTTCTTTTTTTTTTATTATTATTACGATCTAATAGCTAGGCTATATTGGAAAGATATTTATAATAAAATAATTTTGTAGTAAATAACAAACACTAGCCCTAATCCGAGTCGTCGCAGTATAGAAGTGCGCGAAAAGTTAACAATTCGATTTAATTAAAGTGTCTTTCTTTTTTTTTTTTGTTTTCTTTTAAATTCATAAGTAATAATAAGTAATAAGAAAATATGCAGCAATCCTGTGGCTTTGCATGCGTTAAATCATTTTTTTTTTTTGTTTATTATATTTTTTATATTTTTTTTTTTTTAGTTTGGTTTCGACTATAATAATTAGTAGTAGTGATAGAAGAAGTAGTTTTTGTTTTGCTTTTCATGTTTGTTTTTTTTTTTTTTTTTGGAAATTTTCGCTTGCATTTCAGAAGTTAGTATTTAATTGGAAGTTTAAAAGTTGACAAGTTTTTTTTTTTTATATATATAATATTTCTTTTTTTGTTTGTTATATAATGTGGTAATAATAGTAAAAATATTGATACGCTTAGTGCTAACAATCTAAATGAGTTGATTTTTGTTTTTCCTTCAAATATATACTCCTATATGGTACCTAGGCTAATATATATGCGCTGATCATTATGATTTCGCTTTCTCATTTTTTAATTTAATAATTTGGTGTTTGGTTTTTTTTTTTACTTTTAGTTGAATTGGTTTTACTTTTTAAATATATATGTACATATATACTATATACTCGTATATATGTTTTTGTTTTTTGTTTTCTTTATTTAATAACTACTGTTTTTGCCAAATGGCTTAGGTACTTAGGTAATAATTATATATTTAAATATATAATATATATAATTCTTGTTGTTTTGTATTTCTTTTAATAATATTTATAAAGTTCATTTTTTTTCATTCTTGTTTCTTTCTGTTTTGTTTTCGTTTTATTTTGTTTTCTTGGTTTACAATGGTGAACGTTTCTATTCGAAGGAAACTCACTGAATAAAAATTTAAGGGAACAAGAGAATAATTCCTTGTTAAGTTGTTTTTTTTTTTTTCTTTTTGTTTTAAATTGTTTTGAAAGTGTATTTTGATTTAGGTTTATAATTTAAAATTCATTATTTGTTTTATAAAGCATTGTACGACTCATTAGCAACTAACAAGCATTTTCATAAGTAATTGTTTTTTTTTTTTGTGTGTTTTCTCTTTTTATTTATTTATTTAAGTTTTGCGTGTTTTAATTTTTATTTTTTTTAAATATTTATATGTATAAACTGGATACACATATGCGTTGACAATTTTATTTAATAAAATTTCACTATAGTTTAACTATTATCTGTTTATTTATTATTTTTGTTTTTCTTTTAACATTTTGTTTTAATTTTTGTCACAAAATATCGCCTTAGGCTTTAAATTTTTTTTTGTTTTTTTTTTTTGTATAATACATTATGAGCGGAAGAAAGTTTTTTTTGTTTTTCTTTTTATAAGAAATACGATTTGTTGTTAATTTAATTTACTAAACAAGTCTTTACTCTAGGTAATGGGGAGAGTTTTAATTATTTTCTTAGGGTAAATTGGGTAAACAGGAGTAGTACGAATAAAATTGCACATATTGATTGTTGAGTGAATATTGATTTTCAGTTCGATAGGAGTTTAGGTTTTATTTTATTAATTAGTACATATATACAAATAAATGAATATAACGTTTTCTTTATATAATTGTTTTATTAAATTATAAATATTTAAATTCTTTTATTAATGGCTTGGAAGAGAAGTTGCTGTGTATCAAGTAGTTAAAAAGGATTATTTTGACCCCTAAATGCATAAAATTTCAAATTTGATACAATTCATTACAACGGTCTTTACAGATTACATACTTTTTTGCCATTTAATTTCTTCGTTCTACTAGATAGAGATTTTTGTAAAAAAACGTGGAAATTAATCTGGGTTAGATTCCAGTTTTGTAACAAATTCCATCTCGTGATAGACCACCTCTTTATCGACTTTAAACGCCGCCTATGACAGCGTTCATCGTCTGGGGCTGTACATGGCAGTGACTGAATTCGGAATCCCGAAAAAAACTAATCCAGTCAAACCGCGTAGCACTAAAAAACACGTGGTTTAGTGCGCAATTTCATTAGAACTATTTCAGACATGCGCCAAATTTCTTCAAAGTTATCCACTTTCATGCGGTTTCTTTAGCCTTGTGCTTGAACAGATAGTATGTACGGCTGGCGTTAACACAAATCGGTCCAGCTGTTGGGATACGCAGACGACATTGACACCATCGCTCGATCCCATCGTTCAGGCATTTGTAGTAATCGAAGAAAAAGTCGCCCAGCAGCATCCATCTATAAAACATCACAGGCAGCAGCTATAATTTTGAGGTAAGGAGTTCATCTACCTCGGAGTTAACATCAGGGGTACAATGACAAGTGAGTAAAGATACGACGAATATTGACTCTAGCAAGCCGCTGCTACTTCTATTTTTTCAAAACAGCTGGGGTCAAAACTTCTGACCAGAGAGACAAGAGACAGAGTACTGAGTACTTTTAAAAGAAAAATCCTTCAGCGAATGGAGAAAAAGATACAACCACGAGCTCTACGAGCTGTATGAAGATGTACATAAAGTCCGAAAGTCAAATTACCAACCATTGCAGTCGTGGTTTGGCCACATCGAGCGGATGGACAGCAATCCTCCAGTTAAGAGAATCTTCGAATCACAGCTCAGGACACGGCAGCAACGTGTCCAAGGTCGATGAGGATGGATGGTTGCGGTGTCTCAGCAGAGTCTCTTCATGGATCGGGAGCCCATTTTCAGTGTACTTCTTCAACAACTAGCAACAAAACTATTGGTATTGATAAAAGAAAAAAAAAAAAAAACATCGTGGGATAGTATATAGAATGTAAGTTGATTTGGTTGGAAAATGGTGAAATCTCTGAGGATAAACAAGGTGATGATGAGCCTCCCTGTATGCATACAGTTTTGAATTTTATTGAGGAACTAATTTAGGAGCAGTTTCTAACACTGTCTAATACGAATTTATTTTTATAATTTGTATACGAACAAGCATTTCTTGTCTGAACACCGTACAGAGAAATAAATGGGGCAAGACCTGCAAGGTACATATAAAAAAGAAGTACTGACGTCTAACATGTCACGAGGATCATACTAAGAACATATGGCGACTTTCGAAGGTATGGACTTAGCGGCAATAAGTTTGAAAGGCAATAAACAAGCTTAGTTGCTATCAGTATATGTATGTTGGTTCACAAACAGTAAAGACCATTGAACACTATGACAAAATAATTAAAAGGAAAGATCAAATATCAAAGAATATAGGTGTGGATCTCATGGACAGCTTCTACGTAAAAAGTCTCGAAAGTGGATCAAGGGGCTGTTTTTTCCATCTCTTAGACATGACTGTTATAAACGTTTGGATTTTATATAAGAAAGAAGAAGATAAACTGAACTTAGTAGATTTCAGGACAGATCTTGCTTACACCTTGTTTCGTTACCAGAGTCACACAAAATAAACGAGGAAGGCCGAGCAATGGTCGTAAAAATACCCCAGAAATAAGATCAAAAAAGTTCCAGATAATGCAAAAGTAGTACCCTCGGTAGATATTAGAACGGACGGTGTTGGACACGAACATTTTTTTGCAGACTCTAGGTACAAGTGCATATACCAAAACTGACATTATAGATATACTTTGAAATCGAAGCAAGGCGCGTCTCCAAGAACATCCCAAAAGGCAAAACAAGAACACAGGTATGGACAACGAAAAATTCCGTGGTGCAATAGTAGTCGACTTTGGTAATCCAAAACGAAAGCTTTCTAATAACCAATGGCGGCTGCTTGAACTAAGACTTGGAGACGGTAATAAAGATGATATCCTGAAAGAACCTGGGAACATCCCCCTCTTCGGACAACTAAGCACTCAAAAACGATTTAAGTTCACACAGTGCGACAATATAACTACCTTAGAATGATTGAGATAGTTCGCCAGCAATACAAAATCACAATGTCGATAGGAAAGAAATCCTAGATCTCACCAAACCTAAAGGATTGAATACGATTGAACGCGCAACATTAGACACCTAAATCCCGAGCTTAACAACAGGGAATGGGAGGTTGTTGAAACGGGCTGTCACGCCATAGATGACATGGAAATTGTGGTAAAATTTTGACACAAATCTACCTCACTATACGAAAAGACAACGACAAGGTCCAGGTTGGGATAACCCGATGCAAGAACATAATATAAATAAATCTTCATAATAGTAAGGTAGCCAGCACCAAGCTTGTCTACATAATAAATAAGGAAGGCATTTACATCGCCTTCATCCAGGAAACTAGGTAATCCGAAGAAAACTAAGAAGGCTAATATTGAATTGAATTGAATATATGAATACTACGCAGTAGTGAGCCATGAGCGGCCAAGAAAATGCTGCTTAAACTTGTCTCAACATACATGCCATATGAATCGACTGCTCGATCCGAACCAGCAATACTAAACTCTCTTATCACTAAGGTAAAGCAGTAAAGGTCTGACATGATTACTGGATGTTACGCTAACTCTCATCACATATAATGGGGTAGCACGGACACATAGATAGATATCACCCTGTTGACTAATTCTTATACCCATGCCTCCTTGATTACAGAATGATTAAGCAAGAAGAGAAACTAGAGACGATCCTCACTCAAGTTTTTAACAAAAGATGGCCCACGAAGATCAAATTTCCCTACATTGGTAGAATAAAGTGCTATAATGCATTAGAAAAGAGGTGAAGAAACTTATCAATACAGCCAAAATCTCCAATCTCTGCTTTGGCTGAGATAAATACAAAGCCAGTCAGGGAAAATACAAGCGCGATCTGCAGCGCTAAAAGACGATCATGGAAAAGATTTTGCTCAACACAACAATGTGTGCCAGACTAAGGAAAGCCCCATCTAAGGATCTAATACCTCTGTAATACTACTAATACTATGCATCGGAAACAGCAGCTGACGTTAACGGAACTCAAATATGTAATAAATAACTTAAAACCAAAGAAACAACAGAAAGAGACCTAATAACCGGAAAAGTCCTGAAAATGTTGCATAGGAAAGCATTAACTAAACTTCTCTATATTACTATAAAAACGCGGCGCTTAGATTAAAATATGTTACGAATCAGAGGAAAGTCGCAATGGTACCAAAACCAGAGAAGCCCCCCTTATCAAAATCTTATAGACAGATTTCACTTCTCCCAATTATATCGAAATTTTTTGGAAGGTTACTACTGATCACCAGTTTAGATTCAGAAGCAAGTATGTAATAATTGATCAAGCCCATAGAATTACCAGTGTACATAATTGACAAAGCTTTTGAATAAAGATTTGCTCAGTCGTATTTCTTGATGTCTCGAAAGCCTCTAACAAGTTGTGGCATGAAGGTTTGAAATTCAAATTGCGACAGACCTTGCCTTTAGCCCTATATTATATACTGACGACGTATATCGACAATAGACTTTTCCCTGTCAGTAACGGAAACAAGTTTTGCAATTCCAAAAAAAATTGTTCTGTTATACCACAAGGAAAAGTTCTCGGTCCGCTTCTCTCTCTCCTATATACCCATGATATACCGCAAGAAGAGGGGATCGTTTTAGCTACATTTGCTGATGAAACTGCTATTTTTTGATGAATGTACAAAGGCCTTGCGGATTTCGCTCAATGAATAGGATAGCTCTTAGCCGTGGAACATTAACGTCAATTGACCACAATACGAGGCACTCCAAGTAGCCGAATGCTTTCAACTGTAATTGAAAGTGATTTATCTGATCCTTACCCAACTTCATATGGGACTTTGGCATTGAATGGTGTCGTTAATTAGCAAAAGAGTGGTGGATGAATATATAAGTTCCATAAACTGGAAGTCTTTGTTATCACAAGATGTCGTAATTGCTAAAAATCTACGATCATTAATCATGGAAAATTAAAACGCAAACAGAGCTCCTTAATTTTCGCTGATATTCGCCGAAAATGGAAGAATAACAGACAAAATCGAATCCATGAAAAATAATATACAATCTTCCGTAAAAAGGTGAATAAGGAAATTTCCAAACAGAAATCAAATTAATATTAAAACAAATTTACCCAGGCAAGAGAGGAGCCGCGTAAAACATGGACGAGGGTAAGCGAAATCATTGGAAAAAAAAAGACTTAATGTAGATGAAATTATGGTTAGAAACTACAGTGTTATCGCTTTCGTATAGTCCCGTCCGCTCATATACTAATGAATACAAAATTAAGTTGGTTAATGTAATCAACACATTTGTTTCAAAAAAGGGATGGTTTCATCGCTGGAAAAAACGTGAAAACATTGTTTACAAACGCACTTATGGAGAGCAGAAAAGTGCGGATGCCTTAGGAGCTGACACCTGGATTCACAATGAGTGACCGAAAATTCTTACTGAGTTTTTGCCTTCTAGCATTTACAATGCGGATGAAACAGGACTTTATTTTTGTGCTTTACCCGAACATACTTATTTGTTTTAAAGTGACAATTCAGAGGGATGTAAAATTTCAGAAGAACTTTTATGTTGTGCTAGTACGGTAGACTTTTGGTAATTGGGAAAAGTCAAAGTCCAAGATGCTTCAAAAACGTGAAATATCTTCCAGTGGATTATTACGCTAACTCTAATGCTTGGATGACAGCCTCAATTTTTAATGACTGGTGGGTTAGCTGGGACATCGAACTAAAAAAAAAAAAAATTTTGTCCTTGTTGATAACTGTACAGCCCATAAGATCAACTGTTCCTTAAAGAATATAAAAGTCGTATTTTTACCCGCAAATACGACATCATTCATACAGCCATGCGACCAAGGAATCATCCGAACCTTAAAGGCTTACTACAGAGGAGAAATGAATTGGCCAAAAAAAACGAATCTTTTGGAAGCAGTTCACCTCATAGCCTCTTCTTGGAACCGTGTGTCAAGTGTCACAATTCAAAATTGTTTCAAGTACGCGGGTTTAAAGGATGTGAACGATGATCAACAAGTTGAAAAATCCTCATATGCAGACTTTATTCCATCTGATATGAGTGAAGCTGAATTTGGAATTTGGATGGAGATTGATCAATGTGTATGTTCAAGTAAGTTGAATTTTCTTGTATAGAAGGAATTTTATTAAAGCAGCAATTTTTTTGTGTTTTTGTAGGTGCTGCGTTGACTGAGGAAGAAATACGTGAACCGGTTTCTTCTCCATTAATCGAGATTGATCCAGTTCCAGCCAGTTCTGAAGAAGCGAAACCATCCAATTCTGAAATGAGACATGCTTTGGAAGTGCTACGAAGAGGAGTTTACTAACGTTCAAGCGAATTTGAAAAACAATATAAGTATGAAAACTTTATCAACGGTTTACTTAGAAAAAATTGTAGACAAACATTAATTGAAGAGTTTTACTAAATTTTAATGTGTAATATCATTCGGATATTGTTATCAATTCGGTCTGGCCCCAAAGTGATTATAATAAGCGGCGTGCACTGTATCTGACAGAAAAATACTTAACACTGTCCAATAAAGGTAGCACACTCTTCCCCAGAACAAACATGTAAGTTAGTACACGAGTGTCAGACAGGAATGTTAAATCATCCAGATGTTCAACTAGCAAACTCTATTTTTCTTGAAGAACCTAGCAACGAAGAGGTGTATAACATTCTAAAATTGCTCGACGATATCAAATCATCAGTAGTCGACGGTATATGGTAAGAGCACGGAATAAGAAGGTGCATGCGGATTTATTTAAGCCTTTTATTGCAGCAATAATACATCGAAGTTTAAATGAAGCCAGAATTCCTAAACAACTTAAAGTAAAAGTAGTAATACCTTATGTACAGAGGTGGGATGAAAAGTATTCTAGGAAATTATAGGCCCTTGTCGTTTTTTAATTTCCATAAAAGGCAATATGACTTTCAAAACAATAAGAACAGGGGACAGTTATTGGGAGAATTTGCTAATATAATCAACAAGAACCACCATGTACTAGTGCTGTTCATAGATTTCAGCAAGGCATTCGACACACTGCATCATGATAAGCTATTACGAACTCTCAGCAAAATTGGAATCTGGGGGAATTTGTTAAATTGGCTTAGAAATTACTTTAATGCTTAGGTCTGTTCGGGTGAAAATCAATAACCATTACAGCAACGAAGTAAATTCATCGTTTGGAGTGCCACAAGGATCAAAATCTGGCCCAATTTTATCCACATTGTTTAAAAATGTATTACCTCGTGTCTTAACAAAAAGCCAAAATTTCGCTTTTGCTTATGATAAGACGATAGTTGTCAGACATAGATATAAATATCTAGAAGTGATATTCAACAGTCACCTTGTATGGGATATACAAATCAATAAAATGCGTTCTATTTGGACTAGTATACCTAGGCTATCATTCGACACAGGCAGGTACAACAGTAAGCGTACTTTGCTCTTGTGAAATCCAAGTTAGATATGGGATACTCGCTAAGGGCAGTGCATCGCTAACTCATATCAATAAGTTGCAAAAACCTCAATCCAGCATCCTAAAAAATATCAACAGCAGAAGGATATTATTCACCCCTGGGAAAACGTATTGAGAGTGCAGCAAATCTACAAGATGACATTGGCGCTAGAGTGCTTTGCAGACTGTCGTTTTAAGAAATCAATAGATCATCAAATAAATACAAGAAATCGAGCAAAAAGTCTGCTCCAAATACCAATGACCTATAACAATTACGGCAGTGTTCCTAGAATATTAAATGAAATTCCTCAGTCCAATTTCAACATCAAAATTTTTAAAACCAGAAAAAATCTTCTAAAAAAATTGTTCTTTTCTCAAAACTCGTCCTTAAAGAAAAAGAAAAAAAAAAATAAATAAATAAATAAACTAATGTATCAATGTTCGTATATACATACACACTTGTATTACAATTTTTCCACTGTTAAATATTTAATCATGTAATGAAATGGAACCAAACATTGTCCTTGATAGATTTGTAATTTGACCTTCTGGAAATAGGTCTAAACAGAAAAACTCTTAAGAATGTATTAATTGTTGTATCTGAAATAAATAAATCAAAACTTATAGAAAAACGAGCAGGTTCGGAATGACAAAAAAAAACCTAAAGATCTCACCAACAAATAAAGAGAAATGCACTGGTTACTTAGAAAATATTCTAAGCTTGTCATCAAGGTCAAGCTATTATACAAGCAAGTGCTGAAGCCAGTGTGGACCTATGGCATACAACTCTGAGGTTGTATCGAGAAAACGAATGCCAATATGAAAATTGTCCATGCACTGTGGTACATAAACAATGACGCTTCGAATAGAGACCTCGGAATTCCACAAAATTCGATTAAGTGGACACATCAATAATACAGACGATTCGTAAAATCGAAAGAAATCTGTTGCATCGTCTTCAAAGGACCACAACATTCGATAAAATTTAACCGCATTCCAAAAGTTAAACATGCAGGAACTTCCGTTTGAAAGACACCTACCAAACACGTTTAGTTCATGATAGAAAGATTGTTTGATAAGTCGAAACGTAGTCGCAGTAAGATATATATTGATTTCGAAAAGAGGTTTGCGATCCTCATAGTGTCTATGGAAGATTTTCAAGAGTCGGGTGTTTAAGTTTTTTTTTATAAAAAAATCCTACTCCTTCGAGTCGCATACTCAATTATAAGAAGGAGTACTGATAATGATTATGTGGGTGGCACAAAGTTAACTCTCCTCGTTTAACCACTGATATACACAGCGTTTCCTCCTTTCTATTCTAGTATTTAGTTCAAATGGATATCACTCATCCATTCAAATTAAACGTCCAAGGTTATTCTCATTTGATTTATCAATTATGCATTAGATCAGATTAAGATTACAATATTAACACATTACTGCCTACCATCAACAAATACAAAATGAATACGAAAATTCAAAGGAACGACAAAAATTTTTTAATAATAAAGACTTAAGACTTAAGGAAAATGAAATAGTAATAAAAAATCGCTTTACACTTCTACAATTGTTATTAAGTATTTTTGTTTGGTTTCTTTTGTTATTAGTTGTTTTTGTTTTTGTTTTTATTTTGGTTTATCTTATTTCTTAAAAAATACAAATACGTTAAAAGTGAGGTATAATTTGCCCAAAACTATTATAATATAATATAACATTATGAAAGCTAACAATGTGGACGGAAGAAAACAACTTTAATGTTCATTTACTCATAAATGTTTCATTTCTATAACTTTTTCTTAATATTTGTTTTGTTTCTTTTTTTTTTTTTTAAATTTAATATTTCTCTTTATAAATTCTCAAGTAGTTTTGTTTTTATATTTTCTGTTTGTTTAAAAAGTCGCATGCATTTCTAAAATACATACACACTCTCACCCTCTCTCTATAACATTGTTTATATATTATTAAATTATTATTAAATTTATTTTTTTGTTTCTTTTAGTTATCGAAATATTTCGTTATGAAAGTTTTCTACTTAAAAAAAAAAAAAACTCTGTGTGCAAAAAGCAATTATTTAAATTTAAATTTAAATTTAAATTGAAAATTTCTCTTTTGTTAGATTTTTAATTTCTAAATTTGAATATATAATTTAATTTGAGATTTTAACTTGTATCTTTTGCTTTGTTATATCTAAAAATAAAAAAAATATAAATTCCCATATTTGCTCATTTTGGTTGGATAAAATGTACAAGTTTCAAAAAGGACCAAAGGAAAGGACAACAAATAATCATTTTTCTTTTGTTATTAATTTATTTTAAAGATTTTTTTTTTTTTTTTTTTTTAATGTGTTGGATTTATTTTTATTAATTCTTTGTTAAGGCAAGTAATTTGCGAATAGTATTTGTTTTTGTTTTTCTGTTTGTTTATTAGATCTTAGTTTTAGGTAAATATTTTTAAGCAATTTATGCATTCCTTACTTGATAGGAGAGTTTATTTATTTATTTTTTTATTTTTTTATTTTAATTTAAAGCCGTATATGAGGGACTAGAGAGAAGAGAATAAAATATAAATTGTAGTTTTGTTTTTATTAAGAAAAGAAAGAGAATCTATCTTTTATATGAGTAAATACAAAGAGAAGAGGAAGAAGACTACTAAATAGTTTAGTGTATCAACTGTTGATCACAGCTAAGACACGAATTTATTTTTAACAACTTGTTGGCATATTACTGATTTTTTTTTTCTTTTTTTTTTTTCTTTAAGATTTTAAGAAATATTAGCTTTGGATAATTTGTTATAATATATATGGAAATAGAATTGAAGAAGAGAGAAAAAACAGTGCGATGTTGTTGATTTTTGTTTTTGCTTTGTAAGTCCTAAATGGTAAAAGAAAGAGACTGAAATTTATATTCCATTTAGGACTAAGAGGTGATCGAAGTTTTGAAAAAATATATATAAATGTGTGAGGACATATCGCACTTAAAATCTTCTACTTTGATTATAAGATGTATTTTCCATTTGTTTTTTGTAAATTTTTTGAATTGAAAATGTAGGTAATACCGTTGCTAAGATAATAATAAAGTTAACATTTCTTTGAGAAGTACTTTGGTTTCCTTTGTTGTTTTGAAGATTGCTCTTAAGTTACTTGTTGTCATATTCATCCATAAAAGTTTTCCATTTCCCTGCGAATGTATTTGATGCAACCTTCTTTTTGAAAGAAGGAGGCAGCAATGAAAATCACAGCATTTCACTAAAACGAGAAAAGATAGAAAAAATTAAATTAAATAAAATGAATGTTAAAAAGCTACATTAAATAATAAACAAGAAAGGGTTGTATTACTGTGCGGCGATTGATGGAGAAACTGCTGATTGTAGTATAAGTTGAATAACAGCAGCGCAACAATCAATTATTCTTATTCTCGTGGTATCCACCGAGTACTGGTATCGTCTAACCAGGTTTAACGTGCCAAACTTATTAATATGAGCGTTGAGCAAATAAAAACACTTGTTACCAATCCCTAGTGAACCTAAGCCTAATAAACAAACCGCTCCAGGTAACACCATCCAGCTAGCTACGCCGTTTAATGGGGCAAAAATCGAAGACTTACTGGGTCAGCCCTGGTGTTCATTCGCTCAACATAATCTAGTCATCTAAGATATTGAATCCGCAGGCGCCTGACTAAACAGACTTACAGTTCGTTATTGAATTTCCTCCTCTATATTCCCTGTCAATATATCAACGAGACCGAAAGTCACATGCAGTACCTTTCTCTCGAAAAGCTCAAGTGCTTCTTCATCTGCTTTCGACAAGGTACAAGCCTGTGAGGTATAGCACAGGACCAGGATGATGAAAATCTTGTGTAAAGCCATCTTAGTTTTACAAGAGAAGGCTATGTTACCCAATTGTCTCCTGAGCCTGAACAACAGCAGAATTACTCTCTGCGTTTGATTTCTGCGCTGATGTCATTACTACTTGTAACTGCGGAGGCAAAGTACACAAAAGTTTTTAACTACTCCAAAGTTACAACTGTCACTGGTGAAGTTCTGGCAAAGCCATCGGTTGTGTGTCTTCTTTTCTAATTACAGGACATTCTTTGTTTTACAATCGTTTTTCCTCGTCAGACCTATTTTGGGCGTTTCTGCCTCAACACTTATGTGTTGTGTACACAATCACATCAATGTCATCCACAAGTAATTGTGCAGAGTTTTTCTACGCCGATAGTTAAAAAAGTCACTGTTTAAACCTTCTTTTGACATTGAATTCCCCATAGTCATTCTACAAAACCTGATGAGTTTGGCAGGGATGTCAAAACTAGACCTGGCGTTGTATGGTTCCTAGTTATGCACGCCTTCATATGGTGCTTTTAAGTCGACAAATAGATGGCGAGTGTCGATCTAAAATTATCGGGCCATTTCCAAGTAGCGTGAATACAAGTATTTGATAGATGGAGGACTTTTTTGCCCTAAACCAACCAGGTTGTTGATGAATGATTATAGACGCTCACATAATACGGCAGAAAAGACCCCATATGTGATGTCAAAGTCAAAAAGATCTCCTTTCTTGTAAATATGATAAACGATCCTGACGTTCCACACTTCGGGCAAGCTTTCCTCTAATCAGATCTTACAGACGAACTTATGCATGTTCGCCAACAGGTCACTGCCAGCTGCTTTAAATAGATCACCAGGCCGTCTGTCACTACCAGGAGCTTTAAACGACTTTAACTTCGATATCTTCGATTTTAACTTCGTCTAGGTCAGAAGGATGGAACTCTTCATCGTTTTCATCCACAGTGGATGGTTCATTCTGCTTAGCAACGTTATTTTGACCATCGTAGCTGTTATATAGTCTACACAAGAAGTCTTTACATATTCTAAGTACCGACTGCGACTTTAATACGAGATGTCCAAGTTAATTTTGAACTTTTACAGGCTTCTGTTCCGGATTTGTTACCTTGGCATGTTCCTTACTTCTCTGAAAAGACTATCAAACGTCATTTTTGAAGTAACATCTCTCCATATCCTCGATGCGCTTGAGAGAAACGCAATCGCGATCCGTATGCTGCTACGAATACGTTAAATATACGAATGTGCACCAAGAAGTTCAAACTGACTAGAGTCGTGGATGCAGCTGCTGATCCATATATGGGATTTCTCCGACGCCGTCTTGATGAAGACGAAGTGCCCAAGTGTGAACACCCGGCTACTCTTTCTCATCTGCAGTCGGCGAGGCCAAAGATACAAAACTCTTAGGCTTCAACACGTGGAAGTGAGAACGGGCAGATTGTTAACTGTAGATAAGAATGCCCATCAAACAGGACATCATCCTCAAAGGGAAGACATACGGCGAATGAAGTAGCGTGACTGAATCCACGATGGAGTCTATAAGAGCTACGATTTCGTAGCACAGACCAATAAGGAAGTTTCAAGAAGTAAGTGCACTGAAATTGAAATATTTATATCATGGTCTGCAGTCTACAGGCCATCTTCTGTTTAAAAAGACGATCTTTTTGGTACAAAATGGACTGAACTTTCGTTGATTTTGCACTTCCAAATGTAATATGATTGCGATTCTATGACACTTCAGTTGTTGGAGAAATACGAAGTCGATTCGGTCGGAAGCTCATCGGAAAAGAAATGTAGTCAGATCTTCGACGGTGGCTCAAAAATTGATATACCGTGTGGCACTAGCATCTTTATGCAGAATGACGACCTTAAATGCAAGGCTTTTTTGAAAAAATTTGGAAAGCTGAATATGCTTCCGGAAACAGATTTTTCTTCTGTCGCGCGGCAATAAATGTTTTATCCTTTTTGGGATTAACGAAGAAATACGCTTTTGCTAAGCGTAGAATACGACTCCGATGAACACTTTCTCTATAAATGGAGAAGACCTTTTACATAGTACATAGGGTGACTCTTTAAGAAGCCTGACAGGCTGGTTTTAGCGGTAATCGCCTGTTATTGCACACACCAAGTAGGCTGAGTTGCCTTTCCATTGGAGCACGTCGACCATGGAATTTATTTCACCATACTCCGGATTAAGGCATTGTCAGTTTGCGATCCGTGTCAATGGTAGAACATTATGTCCTTGTTTTGTATCGCTACCGAATATGAAAGTTAAATGCTATTTATTTTACTAAACGGGCTCCCGACATGAAGAGTCTCTGCCTGAGACACAGCAGCCATCCACTCTCTTCGATCCCGGGCACGCTGCTTCCAATTGTCTGGCATCCGCGAAGGCTTGGTCCTTAGAACGGAGATTCGGTCTTTCTAGTCGCGTAGAACCTGAGGGCTGTAATTCGAAAGACCTCTTTGGATGCTGGAGCATTATGATAATTGGTTCAATGTGGCCGAGTCAGCATAGTCGACGTATTTTAGCTTTTCGGACTACATCCACATTTTGGTACAGCTCATAGAGTTCACGGTACGGGACCCAATATTCGATGACGAATTTTTATCTCGATAGTTTTCAATATCAGTGTTTTGTAGAACACATGGGCATAGTACCAAGGCGTTAAATCCCGGACCCTACAAATTAATTTGTATCGTTCCCTTGATAATAATAATAATAATAAAAGTAAATCCCGTCGGCGTTAACTCTGACATGAAGGCATAACACTGATGTTGGAGTGGTTGCTGGCTGGGCTAAATGTTACAAGCTAACAACTAGCACGTACTTAGACCCACTGGTTGAGGATGCACTGTCTCCAGTTTGACAACCACTTCTGCAAAAATATCAAAAGCTAACACTTTGCTTACCTCTGCAAAACTACTACACCACCCGCCCGCGAACTGGTGAAAAGCCAGTAAAAGGGTATTCATATCCCCTTGGTGCGGGCACGGAATTATAAAAAAAAAGTCAACGAAAAGATGGTGAGTCTCGATTTGAAATTCTTTGGTCTTTTCTAGGATTTGCCTTAGCGTGAAAATTTGGTCGATTGTCGATCTGCCGAGCCAGAAGCAACACTGGTACGTGCCGATTAGTGTTTTGCACAAAATACATTGGATAGGATATTATATTTTATATTTAGCAGGGATATGCCTCGATAGTTCTTACAATCAATTTACAATCGCCTTTCTTGAAGATGGGGCAAATACTCCAGTCATCGGGCATGGCTTCATTCACCCATACCTGGTAGATAATTAGGCGTATGCACCCTGCCACAACATCACTTTCATATTTGAAAAGCTCAGTTGGTAGACCGTCAGAGGCAGCGTTCTTTTTGTTCTTCAGTTTTTTGAAAACCGACCTAATGTGGGGTGGACTTTTCATTCACTGGATGTGGGTTCCCTTCTAGCCCTATCACTATCTCTACCTGATGCCAATAAAGTAACTGGTGCAAGTGCTGCTTCGGTGACTAGGTTTCCTTCACTGAAGGAAGAGTTTGCGATCCGGATTTGAAGCTAGCTACTAATCACTTACCTTTCCGGATGTTGTTTCTATTGCGATTTCTATCGATATCCTTGGGCTGGGAGACTGCCTAAGACATTTTCTTCTAAAACAAGATCTTCTTCCCTGTTCTTCTGGCTGGATACTCTTCACTCGCTGCCCTTGTTTTGCACTGCAGTTGTTTACTGGTATGCATTTTCTGTTGCCTTTTTCCGGCGGTAACTGGGAGCCTACGGTGGTCTCGGCCACCTCTTTGATAATGTCGCGATACTGGTTCCCCAGATTGTTGGCGTTTGTGTTTGGTAGATTTTTTTTTTTTCTGAACAGTTCGATGCTTCTTCTCGTTGAAAGTCGAGCTCTAAACTTGGCCGCAACAAGAAAGTGATCAGAGTCGACGTTTGCTTATTGAATGTCGAGCAAAAAGTTCATGGTCGATTTGATTGGCAGTTCAACCATCTGGCAGTTGCTTTTTTGCATATTAGCAGAAGAACTAACCGCAGCGTCAGGTTCAGATCAAGGTAGCAAAGTAATTTAAAAACGAATTAACCTACCTTTGTTCTTGATTGTGCGCAGTTTCCAGTTGCTCTTGATACTGCAAGCTTCGGAGGTATTCCTCCCTGCGTTGGTGCACCAGCTTCTCTTTTTCTGCTCGTTCTCTCTGAAGTCTGTGAGAAGAAAAGATGCAATCAATACACAAAACTTTAAAAGACGATCATTATTAGGATGGAACACAAAAAATTAGCTGAAATATTAAAATTTGCATCCTTACCAATAGGGATACATTGCCATCCCAAATGCTAGCGTGCAAATATGACATTTGTTTTTCATTTAATTATTTCCAATACACTTTAACATTTACACAATGCAATATATACATATTTTCTACGAGTACTCACTTTAATTTCGATTGTCTCATGAATTGTTGAATTTTCCTGGCAGCTTGATTTTGCGTTGACTGTGAATAGGTCCTCCTACAACAAAATTACCAAATTAATCTTCTCCTCCAATATTTTTAAGAAAAAAAAAAAAAAAAAACTCACTTTAAAGGCCCCGATGGACTTGTTTCTTTCGGTGTACTCGGTTGTGAGATATCCTGTTGTTGGTAGTAGTAGGTAGATAAGCATTGTGAAGAGCTCTCGTTGTAGTTTGAACTATTCCCTGGTGATAGGCTATTTGACTGTGGTGATTTCTTAAATCGTTTATTCTTACAATATGAACGATAGCCGTGTTGAATGACTAATGCAGCATTAGTCATTTGACGGAAATAAGCATACTGCTTGTAACGACGGTAGTAATTTTGAATCACAATGGCTGCGGAGCGTTCCTTATTTTGTTCTTCAAGCTTTTGTCGACCCTTGTAAGAGCGATAGGCTTTCTGAATACATTTAGCAGCTTCATAGAGCTCTCGTTGTTCACTATCTGCAGATGAGTACGAAATAGATGTTAACAAATTAAGAGCACTTTGAATGTATAAATCATACCAGTCAGGGTGAGCTTGGAAAAATCAGCTTCAAATGGCCGCTGAGCGTTGTTCGATGCTTGAAGAAACTCTGTTAGTTGTTTAGTCGATGGTGGTGGACTTGGTGAATTCATTGGTGGATCCGGAGGAATAGAATAGCTTGCTGGTGATTGTAATGGCCCAGAACTAGCTGGACTCAAACTCGAGCATGGTGTACTAACATCGTGGTAACGATAATTATGATCACTAAAGTCAAAATTGAAATCGTTGTCAAAGTGAGTGTTGGGCAGTGAATCCAATAGTGGATCCATGAAACTGTCTTGCATATTACTGATGCCAGAGTTGTCTGCATTAAGAGACTCTGACATAGGGCTGCCCAAAATCATCATTTCATCGGATTCATTCTATAAAATCGTGCAATGAATATTTGTTATATATTTTGCTTCTCCATTCAAACTTACCTTTATCCTTTCTGGCATGGCTGCAATTATATGTTCGGCTAAAGTTAATACTTTAGCATCAGATTCCCCTATAAAAACATGTCAAAATCGTGTAAATTCAATCGAAAGCAAATAATGTTTTAGCAACCACAACATCAAAATAACAAATTTTTACACAGATTCTAGACAACATACAATGGAAAATGAGTGGGTTTGCGATATACAAATATGTTTAACAGTATAACAAATTCCTATTGTAATTTGTAGTTGAGTTTATTATTATTGTTTACATTTAACAAGCACAAAATTTAATACAAATGACGACATCATGCACAGAATTACAAAGAGGTATTTTTGAGTAGTTTTATATTCCAGTCTATTTACAATGGTTCCCCTGGTATACGAGTATTTTGTTTGTTTTTGAATTTATTTGGTGAATATTTGTGTAAAACAAGCACGACAACACCGATTACGATAATGTTTACCTATAAAAACGCTGGAAACGCACTAAAATCAAAAACAAATCATCATATCCAACCATACTCAGCGCAACAATAATTACAAAACGAACTACTTCTCTAGACGACATTGATGTATAGATACATATATGTATGTAGATACTCGTTTACTTTTTTGCTAAATTTAATAGATTTTTTTGTTTTTAGTTTTTACAAGTGAAATAGTGGCATAATCACCAAACCAAGAGCTTTTATATTTATATATATAGAGAGAGAGAGAGGTAGGCAGAGGCAGATAGTAAGAGATAAAAGGCCAATTAAGAGTGTTGGGTGGTTATGAACTGTTCATAGCAAAACACTTATTTAGCGGTTAACATTGATTTTAGCGTCAAACTGACCTACAGTCGCCTCAGTTTCATTTTTACATGTGACATCTGGGTCATCTTCGTTATCTGACATGGATCCGTCGTGTTTATCGGCCATTGGACTTGACCCACACGTTGATACTTCGCCTAGATTGCAAAAGTTTTTTTTTCTCTTTTAATTCTTTAAGTTCAAAATTTTTTTTTTTTTTTTTTTTTTTTTTAATTTTTTGAGATTTGTTTATAGATTGGAAGATCTTTTCTTTGAATAGATTTTCCTTGTCTCTTGAACCAAAAAAAAAAAAAAAAAAAAAAACACCAACTCAAGGAAAAATCTTGTTAGGAGCTACAGTGGAAGTTGCGCGGTCTTACTTACATAGAGCAAAGTCCATTTTGCGGAGTGGAGAAAGCAGTGAACTGGAGCTATTCAATGTAGAGAAGCCATCAAGAGTCGAGTCAACAGAAAGCGAGTAGTTATCGTTACTATCGAAACTATAAACGGAAAGTTAATACATTTTCTTTAACAACTAAATGATGAATGTGTTGACCTACCTTGATAATTTAGTTTGCTCCTTAAAGGGTTTTCCGCATTTGGTAAATGAGCGCATGTCCATGTTGATTCCACTATCGATGGAAGATCTTTTTGAATATCGGCTATTGGTTGGTGGACTTTGATTGCTGAAATACACAAAAATACTATTTTTTAGTAAATTGTAAACTATTTTAAATACCATATTAGTTCCGTTATGAAGGCATCGAGCAGTTTTGAATACCTCTAAGAGCTTCATCTCAACTGGTATGTATATTTGCTGAGAAAAGTGAATAGGAGGAAATGGACAAAAGAAAGGAAGAGGCGTTACACCTGGAAGTGGTAGGCTAGTAGGTCTTGCTGGGCGAAACTAGCTCCTCTGACATTAGCCTTATCATCGACAGTTACTGACACACCCTTGGCTTAAAAGTAAAGTGATCTTGAGGGTGGCGGGAATTGTAGAAATACGTTTTGTCGTTGCAGTTTTTGTTTTTTGCAGGGGTAATCTGCAATATCTCTGAACAAGAATGGACAACAATTTGAAAGAACGCTCTTTAACTGTACAAACACTATATACTTCAGGAGCTTTTTAAAAAATTAAAAAGCGTTCTCTCGCAGCACATGGCTGACATAATTTAAATTGAACCTCGAGGAACAGTAATATTGGGATAGACTTAAGGCATGCCTGCAGTATTCTGGACGTCCGAACGTTCCGGGCAGTCAACATTGGCTCGGATCACACCTTGTTGCAGCCAAGGTGAGAATGCAGGTTTCCCAAGCGCCACAAAAAAGAAGAGCTACTGTGAGAAGGTATAATGTAGAAAACTGCAATCGCAAGAGGCTGGTACAATCTTCGCCGAACGCGTACGACGAAATGTCTCCACAACTCCTATGCCACCGGCATCAAGTACCAAAAACCAGTGCCAATGCTGCCAACGCGCCATAAGAGACGCCGCAACCGATGTGCTGGGTTCCACCCGACCGTCACCAAGAAATTCCTGGTTTGACGAAGAATGTCAGTAAGCACATGCAGCTAAACAAAAACGAAGGTCGAGAGCTGCATATGAGCTCTACGAGCAGAAGAGACAGGTAAAACATCGGCTTCTCCAGAAGAAAAAAGAGCACGAGAAACGCGCGATCGAAGATATTCAAAGATTATAAAAAAAAACTTTTCCTGCGGACTGTATACGAAGTGTGTTATTTTTTCATCAATGTTAATGTTCTCTCCTTCAAAATAATCCCTCTCAGATATATTACATTTGTGCTAACCCTTTTCCCATTCCTCGAAGCACTTCTCATAAGCACTTTTTGGTACAGCCTTCGCTTTTACAGCGATGCTGTTTTTATTTCCTCAATCATTGCAAATCTCCGTCCTTTTATATGTCTCGCCAAATCCGGTGAATATGTTGGCTTAGGCATGATTATCGTGTTGTTTAACCCAAAAAATCACTCACAGTAACGATAAATGCGCAGATGCATGAATTGTTATTCCCCAATTTTGAACCTTTTTTTCGTATTGCTTCTCGCAAACGGCACAAAATACCAAGGCAATACTCCTTACTGAACGTACGACCTTGAGGTAAAAACTTCTGATGCACTACGACACGGTGATCGAAAAAAAGTGACCAAAACTTTGACATTTGTTCGACCTTGGTGTGCTTTTTTCGGTCTTCGTTCTTCTGGGTGGTTCGACGTCATAAACATATACCCATGATTCATCACCAGTTTGAACAATTGAGAATCATCACTGAAGTCATTTAAGAGCTTCTGAGCGATGCTCATGAGACGATTCTTCTGATCAAAATTAAGAAGTTTCTGAACAAATTCTCTCTCATGCCCAAAGTATCCGAAAACCTTGCATGACACCAGCCGACCGATATGCCAACATCCGCAGCAACTTCTCTTATGGTAATTCGACGGTTTTCCAAAACAATTTTCTTCACAGCTTCGACGTTATCATCTTTTGTTGATGTGCTGTTGCGTCCAGAGCGAGATTCGTCATTTGCATCTTCTTGGACATCTTGTGATTAAGAGCACTTGATACCATTTTTTTACACAAAACTTGATTCAAATTCTTTGCTCCATTTTTTATATTAATTTAAAATTTATGTTCCGAACTCTTGCACCTAAACAGCAAAACAAACCGTACGTTGCCCGCGTAATTTCACCTTACTTTTTGAACATACCTTGTAAAGGCGAAGAAATTCAACATCTCTCCGTCAGGTAGAAGATACCATTCAACTTATATATTAATAACTAAAACGTTCATCCACCTGACCAAAATAAAGCAAGGATTCGATGATGTCTTGCATTTAAGTGGTCAAATTATTTCTCCTTTGGTCCCTCTTTCTATTGGGTGCCGCTATTTTGATATTGACTTTACGTTGTTCCAATGTTCCAATTTACGATACAAAATTTATGTCTTCTGCAAGGGGTGCATGGTATTCATATAAGTCTACTTCCATGATGCTGCGCCTTTGCTATCCTTCTAACATTTTGTCTCATCGGTAGTCTCCAGACGTGGAAACCCCCATCATGCATACAGACTTCGGGTAGTTTCATAAAATGTTAATGCACCTCAGGTAGGAGAACGAACTGCAACAATATTTTATAAGTCACGGGCGAATGCCGCGTGCCCGGATCGGAATCATAAAATCAATATAGGAAGTGGAAGACGCTGACACTGCTGCAATTGGAGTGCTCCTGATTTAGATTATTTTTTTTCAATGTAAGCGAGGTGCCCATGTTTAAAGAATGACAGGGTATAGGTATGTATGTAAAGCGCACCAAACCATATCCTCAATCACCTTCTCAACGGTGATTTAAGACCTCATCGTTAAGAATAGAGTAATTAGGGAAAATTATGTTTAAAATTAGATGACGTTACCTTGATAATGACGAAAAAGGGTTTTTTTAATGATTAGGCAATTCACAGTCTGATGTGGTCAAATTTATCTGATTATAGGCACTTTAGAAGATATGGGCTAAGTTTATCGTCGTTGAGAAAGAAACACCTTAACAGAAACGCGATAGAATACCTTCTTGTCTAGTAGTTTCTAACCATTCAACGAACAAGTCAGAATGTAAAGGAACAACAATAATTTCTCCTTGTCTGCGGACAAAATTTAAACGGCCATCAGTAGCGAATTGCTTATGTTATGTTAAAACTGGAAAACGGAATAATCACACCAAATGCTTTTGAGTAAACCCATTAACTGATTTTTTTCTTAATTATATTGTCCAACAATTTTACTATCAAAACTTACCTTGCAACAGCGATTGGTCTAAGAAAAACTCCGTCATGACTTCTATTGATATCTCCAGCATCAGTATTTTGACTATCTGAAGAATTATCGGAATTGTTATTGCCTGAAATTTCATCCTTTATGGTTTGACCGTTTGAAAGTTCATTGCAGTGCTGTTTCATCTGCTTGCTTAGACGATAAGAAATCCCTGACTCATTGCTATTTTGACTCCTTTCGCATTCCAATCGTGAGAGTTCATTCAAAAGATACTTAAATCTATAAATAATCAAATGAGTTAAACAGAACCTCTACCTTTATTTCGTAGCTCACCCCTTTGATTTAGCTACATCCAATGGTGTCTGCAGTGCTAAATTTTTAATTTTAATCGCATTGTGATTCCATTTGTATAGGATTAAAGCAGTTTCGGTATGTCCTCTAGCACAAGCCCAGGTCTGATTAAAAACGAACGTTTTACAATTTACTCAATTGAATGAATGGAAACAATATATACAAACCATTGGGGTATATCCATACACATCCTGACTTAAAGCATCAATTTCTGTTTCCAAAATTATATTCGGATTCTCTGACCTCCAATTAAGCATTGCGCATACCAACTTTGAATAGCCTAATGCAGCTGCCAAATGGAGCAATGTCATACCTTTGAATCCACTTGTAGTCCATGATACTGGCACATTCAATCGCCACAGTTTATTTGTAAGCTGATGGCAGTAGCTTACCATTCTCTCCTCAAAGTTCGATTGCATAACCAATGTCGCATCTTCAGGCTAAAAACAAACACCAACCGAATATAAAGTTATTCCAAGTCATTCTAAATTTTATTAAGAAACCCTACCGAATCCTTTGGTTCCAGTTTTATCTGCATCTTCTCATCGATCGATGATAGTCGATTTAATAAGGTAAACTTGTAAAGACAATCATTGGTATTACCATCAAATGCAGCCTCCGGATGTGGACTGGATTTATACTCAAAAATTACCGAATTCGAAATAACAAAACCATCGCTGGCCACCTGAAGAGTAGCCAAACCAACTTCATGCGCCGGACAGAAGCATCTTAGAACACCTTCCTGCACAAGAATTGTCGGTACTGGTATCGAATCGAAAAGCACGGTATATGTACTCGACATCTTCCAAGGTCCAGTTACTAAAACTTTCACTCCACCTTCTGGATATGCCCATTCCGGACTATAATCGCTAATTGTCAAAATCCTACGATTTGTACTCGAAAAAACTCTCGATAGGCTATTCTCAAAACACAAACTCGATGCAGATTCATGCTTTCCATCGAATTCTAATTCAGGAAATTCCACCAACATGTCGAATGCATCTAAATTAACAAAAACATCATCAGCATCATCTTCGTCATGAACGCCAGCGTTAGTTTCTCCTCTAGTGCCGCGTTTTACATCATTCGTGACGTCACAGACGTTCGCAATAAAATCCATAGGATTCAAATCAGACGCAACACGACCATCATGTTGATTATTTGCTACCACATTACTACCTCCACCAAATGGCATATTCGCAATAAGAGTCTTCTGTATATCCTCTTGGGATAGGTCTAAAGTTTCGTTGAAGAATGCCAGTGAATCACTGACATCGGATGTTGTCCTCTCAGAAGCTGATAGAGATGGTTCTTTTTTTTCCTGTAACGGCGACTGATTGGCCGAAATCACAGAATTACCAGAATTGTCACCGCAATTAGATGTTCGTGATTGCAAAGCATGTCCGGTAAAAGTTATATCGGTGCCATCGAGATCGGCATCCAAGATATGTTCAGAATCGTTGATCTATAATCGTTGAAAATAATAAATTTTAGAATATGTTAGCTGAAAAGGAGTCATCATTGATGTATTGCATATTGGCAAAAGTTTCTTTAGTCCAAAATTGGGACTTAGTCATTGGCGAGTCACTGAGTTTCTCGTGAAAAAACTAGAATAGCCTAAAAAGTGAAGCATAACCCACGGCAAGTGTGAAAGGGCATGTGAAAGCTCTACGTTTACAACTCACACACAAAAAGCGGGGAACCAGCGACAATAATAATTCTGATATAAATAATTCTGACGATGGAATGAAGAAATAAGAAGTATGACCAAGTCCGTGAAAAGGTGTTTTTCACGTGGAAAAAAACAGCTG
This sequence comes from Volucella inanis, assembly GCA_907269105.1. NCBI lineage: Eukaryota > Metazoa > Arthropoda > Insecta > Diptera > Syrphidae > Volucella > Volucella inanis. Next base: position 142,193,825 of record OU026155.1, on the reverse strand, counting down.
ATTTAATGAAAACGAAAGAAACGAAGTAACAAACGGAATAATTAAATGAAATGCAGTTGCATTCCACAAAATTTGAATGAAAATTATAAAATCTGGTCCTTCAAGAAATCGATAAGATGAATGCGGATACCTAAACTCTATGTAGAGAGAACACTGCATACAGGGAAATCCAACACAAGAAATTGCAACAATCAGCAACCAGTAAGGCTGGTATCACATACAATGAATCTTTACGAAAGTCGACAACGTAATATAATTTAACTTTATGACAGTAAATAATGGTTTTGGGAGGCAAGTTGGCGTACAACGTAATTTAAAGCTCATGGGTAAGAACAGTGCGATGCTCCGAAAAGTTTAATTCATTCTCAAGCCATCTACTTCAATTTCTTTATTGTGTAGTTTATTTAAATCATAAATAAACTTACGGAAGTACAACGCTTGCTAATTGCGAATATTCATTTCTAAAATCATTGTACAGTTTGCGAAACTTACTGTCCGCTTCGCTCATTTTATGGTCGGCATAATCGTGAATTTGGGAAAAGTAGTTCGAATAGCCATGGAGCCACGTATACTCTAGATGATAATACGTATCCACAGAGACCTCGAACAATACGTACCGCAGAAGCTGTAGCTGCTATATAGCGTAGTATTGAGGAGGACCCTTGTCCATTAACTTTATGGTTGATTTTGCCTTGGTTCACGAGCTTACAAGCTGGATTTCGTGCAAGAATCACCCTAGCGTTTAACATTTTTGGTTCTTTAATTTCTGATTGAATGGCTACGTCAACAATCAAAACTCTTGCAATTGGTGTAAAGAAAATCTATTTTAGAAGTCATCATTGAGATGCAATTATATAAAAAGAGAAGTTATGGTAGTATGCTTGGTATGTTGGCAATTGAAAAATACAATTAGCAACCTTAAAAACATATGCTATCCCCTGTGCTTCGGTGACTAGATTTCCTTCGCAGTTTCGACGAGCCTGTGTTTCGATCTTCAACCTAGCCGCCAGTTGTATGGCCTTATTGTAAGACCTCCGGATGTTATTTCGATCGCGGAACCCTTCAGTCTCCTTGAGCTGAGAGGCTGCGTAGCCCTTTTCTTTCTACGCAGGATCTTCTCTTCTCATGGCTCGATCTCTTACCTCGCTACTTGTTTTGCGTTGCAGAGTTTTCTACGTGCTTCTACTGTGCGATGAATGCTATCGTATGAGGCTTTGAAGTCGATGAAGAGATTTTTAGTATCGACTTGGAACTCGTTGGTCTTTTCTAGGATTTGCCGAAGTGGGAAGATTTGGTCTATCGTCGATTTGCGGGTCGGAAGCCACACTGGTAGATGTCGATGGGTGTGGTGCAAAACGGCTTTAATCGTTTACATAGTATGCTGGATGCGTCGCTCGTTTCTTTAAGACATAGGATCGCCTTTCTTGAATATGGGATAGATAAAGATGATAATCCAGATGTCGGGCATGCCTTCGTCCTCCCATACTTTGCAGATGATCTGGTGCATTCTCCTTATCAAAACATCGCCACCAGCTTTGAAGAGCTCTGACGACAATCAGACAGGACACCCGGCCATATTGTTCTTCAGCTTTTTAATGGCTATGCCGACATCGACTAGGCTGGGTGGCAGAACTACTTCTCTCCTGGTTATATCCATCAAGCAGCTTTTGAAAATGCTGCTTAAATACATCAACAATTCCCTGTGGTTCGGTGACAAGATTACCCTTGCCTAGGTGTAGTCTGCCTAGGCTGATTCGAATTTCGCCTGATTCATCAAAATCAAAATCCTTCCTTTTGACTCATTCATCGTCATCATCACTAGTTATACCAGTTTTTGGAGAAAGCTTGCGTAATCAATGCTCTTTTTAATGTTGAGCGTTTAATGCTGTCGAATGCCTGCTTGAAGTCTTTGTTGAACTCATGCTCATACTCATGTTTCTTCATGCTTTATTTGAATGTAAAGATCTGGTCAACAGTGGACCTTCCACTTCGAGAGCCACACTGGTATTTAATTGTTATATCTTCAGAGATTGGTTTTGTCCTGTTATGTATTATATTATATCGGATAGTATTTTGTATGCCATAATTAGAAGTGTTGTTTCTCTGTAGTTGTTACAGAGTATTTTATCTCCAGTTTTATGTATGGTATGTCACAGGTTAGTCCTAGACTGCATGCAGTTGGCATTCTCTCCTCTTCCCATATTTTACACATAATAAGAGGACTGCTATATGAGTACCCGGATTGGAAGATAGGTGGCGCTACTGAACCATTATTTAGTACAACCTCTATTAGTCCGCCTGTCAAAAATTGGTGACAATCCCACTCTTAGTTTTGTTTTGATACGCATTTCAAAACATCGTGTTAGTGTTTTTTGCGACCGGGGAAAAAGAGCAGTATCGCTCCTTGATCTGATTCTTGTTTTCTCGATCATTCTCAATCGTGTATGTATATGGGACCCATTTACATCCGGTACAAACGTTTACTATTGGTTCGCAAAGTTGCACCGTAGCCGCACGTCGGTTTTTGATGAACCACGCCCAGGTAGCCCAAAAACGGTTACTACAGAGGAAACCGTGGAAAAAATCCATGATCTCGTATTGGCGGACCGCCGCGGCGGTCGACCAGCCAAGTGAAAATTCGCGAGTTGGTTGAGATAGTAGGCATCTTAATTGAACGCGTTAGCCATATCATGCACGAGATTTTGTGTATGAGAAAGCTGTCCGCGCGATGGGTGCTTTGTTCACACCGTAGATAAAGGGCAATCGTGAGCCCACTTCAGAGACGTGTCTGGCCCTGTTTAAACGAAATCCGGAGAAGTTTCTGCTTTGTTTCCTGACAATCATTGAGACATGGATTCATTGGACTACACCAGAGACAAAAGAATAATCGAAACAATTGGTTTTCCCCGGTGAACGTGCTCCAAAGGTGAAGACCGTGCCTTCGGCCGAAAAGGTGTGGCCACCGTTTTTTTGGGACGCGCGAGGTGAGATTCACGTTGACTTTTTAGAGAACGGAACAACTTGTTTTAAAGTTTCTCCTCCATTTTTGATATGTTCCACCGTAATTGTGTGATTTCTGGGTGCTTTTCCAGGAGTTGAAACTTCGGCCAATGGTTTTACTGCTATGATAAGTTCCTGTTCATACATTCGTAAATTCAATTATCGATTTTTTTTTTGCTGTTTTGATAGACATATCCCCAACATATGTTCATAGTTTTAAGTATTTAGCATATTTAGTTTGTTTTTGACAAATAGAAGAGTTAGATGTGATGTTGTGTGCTTGGCGACTTTCAATTATTATAAAAAATGGAGGAAAGAATTTGCACCAAATTTTCTGTAAATAATTATCTTAATTGCTCTAAAACACTTGAAATGTGGACAGTGGCAAACGGTGAGTCTGCTCTAAGTAAAAAAGATGTTTATAGGTGGTACAAGCTCTTTCAAGATGGCCGAGAAGATGCCAATGACGGACCTCGCTCTGGACGTCCCAGCACATCAACAAAAAATGACAACGTCCAAGCTATGAAGGAAATTGTTTTGGAAAATCATCGGATTACCATAAGAGAAGTTGCTATGGATGTTGGCATATCGATCATGAAATTTTTTCGGATGTTCTGGGCATGAGACGTGTGTCAGCGAAGTTTGTTCCGAAACTTCTTAAGATTGATCTAAAAAACCGTCGCATGAGAATCGCTCAGGAGCTCTTGAATGACGTCATTGATGATCCTGACATGCTCAAAAGGGTCATAACTGGTGACGAATCATGGATCCCAATGAATCATAGCCCAATCGTCCCAATGAAGGCATTCAGGAGGGCCAAGACCAAAAAAAGCGAGTTCGATCAAATGTTTCGATTACCGTGGCGTAGTGCAAGGTCGTACGGTCAATAAAGAGCAATAGGAGCAATACGAAAAAAAATTCCGGGATTGTCGAATAACAATTCATGGCTTTTGTATCACGATAATGCACCTGCTTATTCGTCGGTGTTTATGAGAGATTTTTTGGCCAAAAACAACACAACAATCATGCCTCAGCCATAATATTCACCGGATTTGGTCCCATGCTGTTCCTTAAACTGAAGAGACCCATCAAAGGACGGAGATTTGCAACGATTGAGGAAATAAACCATAACGATGTACAATAATTCCAAATTAATTATTATGAGCTTAAAAAATGTAGTTTTAGTAAGAAGTGGAAAATGTTAGTCCTGAAAATAATACATTCTTTCTAGTTATCTCTAAGGTGTCGAAAAAGAGCATCATTAAAACTACTCGTATGACAGAGCCGTCTTATGTTTAGAGGGAGTAAATTCCAGAGACAAATAGCATGTACAAAAAATTGCCGATCCACAACTTGATATGCAGTATGCGGTATAATTAAACTAAACAAACGATTAAATTGCGATATACTTAGCTTGTCGTATAGATTCATCGTCAGGTTTGATTTTAAATGGGCTTTTTTGACAGATCACGCGTGACTCCTATCAAACTACTTTGTCATTTTTGTTCAGTATCGTTTGGCAAGTCATTATGGAAGGATTCACACCACAACAGCGTCTCCAAATTGTTCAGCTGTATTACGAAAATCAGCGTTCTGTGGGAAATGTTTTTCCTGCGGTTCGAGGAACATTCGATGCGCATAATCGACCTACTGAAACCACTATTGCCAATACCATTCGTAAATTTGGGTCTCAGTTTACATTAGTGGATGATACTCGACCGGTTATACCACATCCAGCACATAGTGAAGAGACTATAGCAGCTATAGCTGAGAATGTACGCGAAGACCGTAACGAATCGATTCGTCGTCGTTCTCAGCAGTTTGGCTTGGAGTATTCGACAACTTTATTGTATTTTACGTGAGGATCTTGGCCTAAAAGCGTACAAAACTCAACTTGTGTAAGAATTGAAGTCAGGCGACTTGAATTTGCGTCATATTTTCAGTGAATGTGCTCTGGAAAAACTCAATGAAAATTCGGTGTTTTATCGTGAAATTTTGTTCAGTGATGAAGCCCATTTCTGGCTCAATGGATACGTTAATAAGCAAAATTTCCGTATTTGGGCTGATAAGCAACCCGAAGAGTACCAAGAGCTACCATCACATCCATTAAAAACAACGGTATGGTGTGGTTTATAGGCTGGTGGAATCATTGGTCCATATTTCATCAAAAATGAGGCAAATCAGAATGTTACCGTCAATGGTAACCGTTATCGCCCCAACGGACTATGTGCTTCCTGAAATTCAAGCACATGGTCTCGTTGAGCTCTAGTTCCAAAAAGACGGCACTACGAGCCATACAGCGCGTGAAACAATGGACTTGTTGAGAAATCATTTTGGTGAGCACTTAATTTCACGTTTTAACTGATAATATTTTACATTATAAATCAAACCTCACGATGAATCACCCTATATTTTATTATGCAGTAGTCCAATATATGTACTATATATCAAGTGTACATCCAAGGATATTTTTGATGTACGCCGACACATGAACGTAGCGTTTCAGCCCATATACGTAGCGTACTAAATTATTAAAAGGAACATTAAGCCCACGTTTAATTAGAGCACCAGTACAACAAAAAATCTCGCAGCCGTACGTTATCAAGAGAATTATTAAGGTCTACACCAACGGTATCTTCATTTCAATTGTTGTGAAGCTTTGAGATTGAGACAAATTTCTAAGGCAGCCGTATATTTTTCTGATGACTGAAAGCATATTGTCGTCTCAATTTAATACAAATTCAGTTGGTACATTTCCAAGTTGGACAAGATACCAACTGGATAATACCATTTCGATTTTATAAATTTCAATAAATCTGAACATAGTCCGCAAAAATGTGAAAATTGCAGCTTTTAGTAACATTAGGGAGATCGTTTACATAAATTGCAAAAAGCAAGAGCCCTAGTATTTATCCCTGTGGAACACCTGCTGAAATTTCAACAAAGTCTGTCCTAAGATTGTTTACGAAAACCGCTTGTTTTATTCCAACTAGATACGAGCGCATGAGATTACCGGCTGATGTAAGCTTGTTAGCTTGTTCAATGGTATTAAAAGCCTTAGAAAAATTTGGTAGAGCAAGGAGTGTTACTAATTTTTTGTTAATTGCAACTCACATGTCGTCAGATACCTTAAGAAGAGCTGATGTACAGCTGTGATGCTTTCGGAATTCCGATTGATAAGCACTAAGAATTTGTTCACGCTGTAAAAATTAGAAAATTTGTTGACGTATGAGTTTTTCCAAGACTTTAGATAAATATGAAAGGATAGCAATAGGTCTGTATTCCATTGATGAGGATTGAAGAGGAATGCTCTTTTACTCTTTGGGATTGGTTTAATCTTTGCTTGCTTCCAAGCACTCGGAAAATTTTATTACTGGAAGTACGTATGGTAATATTATTTTAATAAAATGTGGATGAATATTGTCGATATCAGCAACCAACAACATCGGTTTGTTTCACTCTGCGGAATTCAAATTAGCCAGCCAGTGAAGTTTACATAGATGTATTGTGGACGTGTGCCCAAATTCGTTTGAACCTTAGCGAATTCTTTATTTAATTCATCAGGATCATCTACATCGGATCTTAGGTTAGGTTCTACACCTAACGCTATTAAATTTGTTTATAGGGTTTAAGTCGGAAACTTATAATCGAAACCTTTAGCGTAATAACTACACTTGGCTTCTCTTATTTACGCATTTTCTCTATTCCGTAAAAATCGAAAACTAACAAATTTTTTGTACGCAGTATCACGTTTATTTTTAAGCTCAGTAATTCCTGGTGTAAGCCACCTAATGTTCTTATTACCAAAAAGGTGTGTAACCATGTTGTGCAAATATTCAACTTGGACTTGAACTGATGTTTCCTGAAACATTGACTTCCAACTAAGATCTTGCTCAAGCAGATCCGTGTTAAAATATCTAAAGTCTCTAAACGTATACGTCAAGGGTTTTTTAGTAGTAGTTAAGTTAAAAGTGGCAAGGATAAGATCATGTCTAGAAGAAACAGGAGAAGAAACCTGGTTAGAAAATACACATTGACAATCATTGGTGATGAAAATGTCGAAAAGACTGCTGGCAGAACAGGTAAAGTGCGCTGTAGAGTTAACAACATCGAGATTCAGCATCCGTATGGACTCAATAAGTAAAGACGAACTCGCACAATCAAGGATCAAGGATTTCAAAAAAATAAATAAATAAATAAATAAATAATAATAATAATATCATACTCGATAACTAGTATACCGGTATTTACCCTGTCAAAAAAAATTTTTCGAAAAAATAAGGAGATTCCGTTACAGTTTTTATCTCATAGAACAACTGAAGTGCAAACATCACAATTTAGCTGTTTTAGGGATCTACCTCTTGTTTCATATGTACACGGCCTTTGAAAAGACGACTCCTAAATAACACCGAACCTTTAACTTATACAACCGATTCAAGTGGTTCCAAAGGCCGTTGTCATCTATGGACAAGGTCTAAGGACAGAAAAACGAGAACTAAGTGTGGTAAATGCAATAAATTTATGTGCAACACCAAACTAAAAATTTGTGGTTCCTGTGCAAAATAATGATAAGCTTTTTTCAGGACTGTTTTAGTTTTGTTTATATTCTGTTATTTTCTGTAAAGTTATAATTTTTGTGGAGTAAAGATGTTGCTTTTAAGGGGAGACATACACCGATTTTACAGTGAATAAAAATTTTGAAGAAAATGGATACCAGAAATAAAGGTTCTCGAGAAACTCATCGATCCGGACCTCCCGAAAAACTGTACGACGAGAATATTAAATCGGCACCAGAAGATCCAAACATCTGGTATCGAATTTTGAATTTTCTGACTGTTTTCTGTCTTATCGGAATGTGTAAAATGTAAAAAATGTGATAGTGATGTTTGATTCTCAATAGAAAGCACTCGAGGACTCTTGTTCATTGTGAAAACCGACTTTTATTCCTTCGTGCCCGTATATCAGCTTACGAAATAAATAAATATTTTCGTTTCAGGAGATAGTACGTGGCGAAAACGTGGTTTTACCTCATTGTATTGAGTTTCGGTTCTCATTGGTCAGTTCACAGAAAAAGTATTCTTATTGTGCTGAATGTAACTATTGGAATAAACACAGAAATACCGAGCAATATATGAAATAAAAATATAATCATGATGAAAATTGGCAGATTCATCTTCGCAAATGCAAGTAAAGAAATCCTAAAATCGGCGGCAAAAAACAAATTGATGGCAAAATATATAGATATTTTGAAAATGACATGAGGATGACATGAAAAAAGCGGTATGGGGAACATTCTACCATTACGGCATACATCATTTCTGCCCCGAAGGCCCCGAATCGGGGTGCAAGTGGCAAAAAGCGAAAGCGACAAAAGAACTGAAAGATTTTCGTCATGATTATTCAGCATTGCCAAAAATAGTGTTAGATGTCATCAACCCAATATTCAAAGGCCTCAGCAATGACAAATTATTAGAGCACTGTGTTGGCGGATATACCCAAAATAGCAATGAGAGTTTCAGCCAACTTATTTGGAAGATAGTTCCAAAAACGATGAACAGCGGGGCCAAAATCGTTAAAATTGCTGTATTTCTTGCAACATGCACGTTCAACAATGTTGTCACCTCATTGTTGGAAGTTATGAAGCGCCGACAATAAAATTTCGTCGAACGTGGAAAACTTACACTATGGGCCTGGTATCGATGATTCCATGTTAGTTGAGAAATTTCATGATTTATTCATTCCCAAATTTTCAAGCGCGTTTTTTTCAAACCCACATTTTTCAAATCGGCACCCAAAGTTTATCGAAAACTAATGAACCAATTGCTTATATAAAATTGTTTTCCTTAAAAAAAATACACAAAAATTAATTTTTTTTGGCTCCTAGGTCTATATCCCCCCTTTGGTTAATGACAAAAGTACAGAGGATTGGATGTATAGGCACGACTCATACCATGAGAACGACGTCAACGGCGGGACAAGAAAATATTCTTAACCTCCTGACCCTACATGCAAGATACATGCAAGAATCTGCAGCGAAAAGCGCTTTAAAATTGAGTCAACTTAATAGATGGAAACTAAGGCCGAAAAGCCACGCCTCGATTCTTACAAGTGAAGTGGGTTTATGCTTCAATACATGATACTACATCATACTCCATAACCACTTCGAAACACTATTCGCCTACATTTTCCCAAGCAGAGAGGAATGGGACGGAAACTAAATGGTGAAAGACTTGAAATCAAAGAAACAGAAACGACGCCCGCTGTGTTCCAAGCTGAGATATTGGCTGTAGCAGAAGCAGCCAAACTTGGGGGAATAAAGGCAATGTATAGGAGTATATCCCACGAGGATATTACTTTATTTATTGACAGCCAGGCTGACATCAAGGCTATCGTGGCAGTTGAAATCAAATTGAGGCTAGTGAAGCGCTGTCATAAAGAGCTTAAGACACTTTGCGTGCCATATTTTGTGTTCAGGGACCCAGCATAGCGTAACCTTATACTGAACGCAATCGGCATGCAGAGAAGCTAGTTCGAAAAGGATCCTCCCTAGAAAGGGAACTGGCAGATTAAAATATCAAATATCCATTCTGCAATCTGAGAATACAAGTCGAAGTGTAACAACAAATCCCTTTACTAGCTGAATGGACAATTTACTTTACAATTTTATACAAACGGGCCGATTTGATTTGTTCATGTACGAAGTACTCGTAGTTTCGGTTAAATCTAAGTCAACCTGAATAAAAAAGCTACTAAATGATTTTAAATTTGAACAAGAATGCTTGATATTTCAGGTTTCATTGGCGGTTTACCCACCAAGTTATTTCTAAAAGCCTGATACTATGATACCTGATAATGAATATACAATTCAAACCTCATCAAATCTACCCCACCAAGCTTAGAATAATGATTGATTCCCATAGAAAATCTAAATTCTGGAAGTTTATCTAAGGATTAAGCCCATTAAAATCTAATCAAACGATTTAATCGAGTTCCTGGAGCAAGTTAAAATTTTACAATTACCAAATATACACAATCTCTTACGCCAATCATACCTGGGACAAATTAAGCATGGATCCACCGACGTCAGTTGACATTGGTTGACTCCCTTGACTGTTGTTGCCCACTCTACCACTACTATCACCACCTCCCATGCTATTTGCATTGTCATCCGAAGTATTGCTAATTAGATTCGATGATTGACCCTGATTGATGCTATTACTTTCAATTAACGTCTGCTGCTGCTGCTGCTGCTGTTGTTGTTGTTGCTGGGAATGGTGAATATGTTGAGGATGCTGTTGGTGTTGGGTCTGCTGTTGCTGCTGTTCCAATTGCTGATGGGGATGGGGATGGGGATGTTGCTGATTCTTACTCATTTGCGCTGTGTTTGATGGGGAGATACTCGATGTAGATGGTGGAGTTGCTGCTGTTGGAATTGAAGGGGTTGATGCTAAAGTGGAACGCAGAAGATGATGATGATGATGATGGTGAAGTTGTTGTTGTTGTTGGTGCTGTTGCTTGAATGAATGATGCTCAGTTTGGGATGATGAGGATGGGTTACCACTTCCACCTCCTAATGACATATTTAAATCATTATGTTGTTGTTTTTGTGCCTGCTGCTGCTGCTGTTGTTGTTGTTGGTGATGATGATGATGTTGTTGTTGTTGTTGTTGCTGCTGCTGTTGGGATGGCTGGTGTTGTAAGTGACCCTGACTAGGGTTTATGGAATTACTGTTGTTTAATTCATTTCGTTCATTGGAGTTTTGCAAACTAATTTGCTGAGGCGACAGAACCGATAATTGCTGGTTTGTATTGTTGTTGTTATTGGTAGCAGAATTCGAACCAACAGGAGAAGGAAATGTGGTTACCGCCGTTGTAGGGGCAATTGGATTAGTACCCACTCCACTTATATGACTCGTCTGTTGGTTGATTATTATTTGATTCATGTTATTGCGATTTAAATTCATTTGATTGTTTTGATTAGACGCATTGGCGAAGCTCTGCTGATTGAAGTTACCAGCAGTGGCATTAGAAGTACCACTCAATCCAACTCCTACTCCGGTGCCCTGTGTTGGGGTGGCTATTAAATTATTTCGAGCTGAAAACATTTGTGTATGGCGAGTTAAGTTAAATTGCTGATGTTGTTGTTGCTGATGCTGTTCCAAATGGGAAGGTATCACTTGAAATTTGATTTCTCCATTTTGACGTTCGTGATCTGGTTCAGCCGATACCATTCCAAGACGACTCTTACGCTCTGGCCAACGTGAATAGAGCTGCTACAATAAAATTCGATTAAAACTCAATGACAAACCTAAAAAACGATTTGTGATGTTTACCTTAGTTCCAATCAGTACATTTGGTGTCGTGCTAGTCACTTGGTTGTAAGCATCGTTACGCTTCTCCGAAAGAGACTTCATTATACCAATTCTTCGCATCGGATGTGAACATGACTTTCCATCGGCACAAGTTGAATCAGGGCAACCACATTCTAATTGTTTAACCAGAGCCGCTTGCCGTGCTAATCGCTGTTTCTCCATTAATTGACTCACTATCGATTCTACAGTCTCAGCGTTCTGTAAAATAACGAAAGTCAATGAGAAGGATAGAAGAGAATTCCTTTCCTTTGTTTACCGAAATCTCGATATCATTTCCAGAATCTGAATCCTCATCGCTAAACACTGTCGACACTTGAAAAAAAAAAAAATAATAATAATAATAATATTAATAAAACTCACTAGTTAAAGCAAAGAATTATGTTTGAATGAGTTTGTGGTGTACTTACGCATGGGTTTGAGTTGGCTAACCAACTCTTCTTTTGTCCATTCCTTCTTGTCACCCCACAATGTAAGACTAGGCGCTATGACAGCCATTTTATTATCATCTGGGTAAGGAACATTGAGGTAGTGAACGAGCACGATATCAGGATTCTGTAATAAAACACAAACACAGTTCATGCAATTAAGTCGAACGTGTCTCACTGAAACCTGTTACACCTTACCTGTAGCAGCCAGTAACATCTGCGATGGAATGTTGGCAGAATTGCGGAATGGACATAACATCCATAGATGCACTAGAATAAAACAAAAGTAAACAACATTTATAGAGTAGTATCTCCACATCTTTCGGTATCTCTAAACAAACAAATCAAAAAACGTCATATGCTGTGTGGTTTACACTAGAAATAAAAGCTCAAGGATACGAGTATTTTATCCATCAAGACTGGGACTTCATAAAAACACCACTCACACACACCGGTTTGGGACTTTGTTCTTTTGAACTGATGCCGGTGATGGCGATGATGGGGGTGGTTATGATTTCTTTCGTGCAAAGGTTACGGGTGAGAGATGTTTTTTTTATTAAGTCACATTTATCACCTTAAGATATGGTGTCCTGACAGTAATTTGACATTTTATGACTTTTATGGACTTGTTTTGAACATTGTGAGTGTTCTCTGTGGGTAAAACTATCGTGGGAGTCAAAGGTTTACGATGAAGAAGAGGTTCTTTTTGTTGAAAACATTTTAAAACAATATGCAGAAGGTGGAAGAAAATAGTGACGTTGGACAGTTAAATCATAGACCAAAGAGATTTAGTTGTTGTAGCTTTTGTTTAAAACTATACACTATCCAGGGTTAAGTTCCTTTCTGATGATCCTAAAACACGGCCGACATAAACAGAATGATGAAGGATTCAGGTGGTACTAAGCTTAGACAAACCAAGACAATTTTTAGATGAAAGTAGGTTGACGGTCGTTGGTCGGATTGTTTTGGCTCAAAAAGAGAAACCTTGATTTATAGAACTAAAGGTCCTTTGAATGGACGGAAATATATTCTTTTCATCAAAAGTGTACAATTAGTGTACGATAAGTCATAGGGATATAATATGATACTCATGCCTTCGACTATTAGAGTCAATATAACAAGCTATTGAGGAACTTAGCACTGGTACAGGAATATATGTACGTTGAATTGTGAAATGGAGTATGCAGCTTTCTTAGGTAAACAAAACAAGGTTAAACCGCTGAGTCTTCCAACTTATTTGGACAAAGGTAGTAAATTACCAACTGGAGATCATTTAATTGGACGAGATCAGTTGTGCCGCCTTGATGTGATATTAAAGCTGAACTACCAGAGATTGCGACAGAAAATATGTTGAAATATCAAGACAAGAATCTGTAAAAGGAAATTTAAGGGCAGTTCTCATAATATTTCATTTTCCGGTATATTGCTGATACAAGTGATCCTTAAGACGAGCTTGAGGTCAATCCTGTTAAATAAACCTCAAGAGGACGAAATGATTATATCACATCTAAATGTCTCTTATTATGAGTATGATAAGCTAGGTTGCCAATATGGCAGAGAGGCAAAAATAACACGCCACTGAGCTCTTAGTGAGGCAGACACCTAAATTAAGCATGGTGTACAATTTTTCAAACTCAAAATAATGTATTTCGATTGGCAGTTCGCGAAGCCTATTAAGAAGTCGACCAAGTTGATAGGTTTCCTGACGATCGAAATGAAAATTAAAGGAGAACAATGATTGCAAATGCCATCTAATGTAATCTTCAACACTAGCAACCTGTCGATTTTTTTAAGCGCGGTAAGTGTTGATGTTAGTATCATTTAGGGTCTGGGCAGTGGATCGACCGTAATAACAACTATTACCTTATCTTCAAATAACAGAAAGACTTGAATGCTCTTTCTACATATTTTATGAGTATTTCAAATGGCAATAGGGTGTTACCTTGAAAAGGAATCCGACAAGTAGTATCAACACGATCGACATGGACACATGCTGAGAGATAAGAGCGATGGAAAGAGTAACGTGTTATATAGCAGATTTTCGCACAAGAGGAAAAAAAAAATAAAAATACAAAATTCACAAATTTCAATCAGGACGTCCAATCTGACCGGGTTACATTCCCTTCGAATTACTATTAATTAAATGACTTGCGATCTTGATTTGACAGAATTATGTGAGGCGATCCGGCATAAGCAATGGGGGAAGATCACTCTTGTTCCGTTGTGTAAAGGCAAAGGCGTCATGAGAAATTACAACAACTACCGATCTATCAAATTAGTGTCGCATTCTATGAAACTATACGAGCGTGTTCCAGATAACCGACAGCGAATTTAAATAATCGTAGACCATCAATGAAACAGCGATGACGATGTCGTATGTTACATAGAGTTAAAGTTAGAGTGACTCCTTGTGCAATCTGACAATATAGGTGACACTGCAGATGCTGAGATGTTGAAATCAGTTGGTTACGCCAAATTAAGTCCGGGAAAGTGAGACATTTTGAGCTAACCTTAGTGCATATCAAATGACCCGCATCTTAGGACAGAGGCTCTGCTAATACCACGCATAAGTCCCAGTCAAATTAGAGAGGGATGTTAGGGAAAGAAGATTTATGGTATAGGGTTTTCTAATAACGACTTGACAACTTTTTTTTTTAAATAAAAGGCAAACCATTTGAGATATTACAAAAACTTTTTTATTGGCTTGAAGTACAATCAAAACATTTATGAATGGAACTTGACTTTGTTCATATGACTACCGCGGGCACGTTTGCAGCGATCGATTCGTTGGATCCAATTTTTAACGACACGGCCACACATTTCGGCCGAAACGGCCGCTATTTCGCGTTCAATGTTGGCTCTGAGCTCTTCCAACGTCGTTGGCGTGTTGGCATAAACCAATGACTTAACGTAGCCCCACAGAAAATAGTCAAGCGACGTTAAATCGCACGTACGAGGCGGTCAATCGAATGGCTCATGTCTTGAGATAACACGCTCACCATACTTACTCTTCAATAAATCGATTGCAGCGTGTGCTGTGTGGCTTGTGGCACCATCCTGTTGAAACCACATGTCGTCCAAGTCCATATCTTTCAATTCGGGCCAAAAATAATCGGTGATCATTTCGCGATAACGCTGACCATTCACAGTAACGTGACGATCGTTATCGTTGACGAAAAAATATAGCCCAATAACGCCGCCGGCATGCAAACCGCACCAAACTGTTTTTTTTTTTTTTTTTTGTGGATGAAGTGGTGATTCATGAGGCACATGTGGGTTTTCACCTGACCAATAACGCATATTTTGCTTATTGACGAACCCATTGGGCCAAAAATGAGCTTCGTCACTGAAGATGATTTTGCGACTCGTTAGTGTACTTTACCATAGTGAAAACGTTGAGTTTACTGAATAAATTGACAGTAACGGTTTGATGATTTATGGAAAGAGTGCGTTCACAAATTAAATTCAAAGTTGTCAAGTCCCTATTGGAAAACCCTATATATGCGAAAACATATACCAAAAGCTCAGAAGATTTTTTTTCGAAAAGTATCAGTTTGGGTTATGCAAGGATTCATCCGTCAACCGACCTATCAATGAGGAATCTCCAAGAGGTAATAAATAATAATAAAAATAACAGCTGTTATGGGATATCCAAAACAGCTGCATCAAAATCTAAGAAGAGCTTCTGTATTCTCCGATAGACAAACGGCCTAAAATGAAGCTCATACTATGAAAACTAGATCTGGCAGCCACTATCTTGTTGATCCTTAATACGAATAACATAAGAGAAGCAAATATAAACCACACTGCATATTTCACTGTCTGGCCCTCCAGGTTGACCGTTGTACCGCCGGGGTAACAGCCCAGCCATAGAAAAAATATGTAGTTATAAAGCAACAACAAGCCTCAGATACGGACAGATCTACTGTTGATAATCCCTGAAAATGAAACAAAAACAACGAACTTCGATCTGCACGTTGAATGATAGATCCCTTAATAGGTCACGTGCTGCTGAACAACAAGTGGTAACCCTGGACTGCTGCAAAGCAGATCTTACAGACATCCAAAAAATGCGATTGGGGTACGGCAATTGTTATTGACGGCAAAAACAGCGCCTATTTGGATGCGGATTTGTTGTTAGAAGCAGACATAGGCAAGAAGTTTTGACTTTCCGCCATTTTAACGAGCGCTTCGTAATAATCTGTATTAGGGCAAAATTCGCCAAAATTAGGCTTATATGGGCGCACGCCCTTACAGAGGAGAAGGATGACAACACCAAAATAGCTTCTACGATCTCTTGGACAAGACCTAGAAGCAGTGCCCTAGCTATGACATTAAAATTGTCCTCGGAGATTTTAATGCAGCGCTAGAAAGAGATGGCACTTTGGTAGTACTGCCGAAAAGTATAGCCTGTACTACACAACCTCCGATAACTGATTCAGGCTAATCGGGCGAAACATTGTATTAGCTGGCAGGCGATCAATCAACCGTCAACCAGATTGATCATATTGAGATCGACGCAATCATCCAGTATTATAGATGTCCGAACGTTCCGAGGGGCCAACATCGACTCGGACCATTACCTTGTTGAACTCAAAGATGAGTTGCGGATATTCCGATGTATGCAAAACAGCGTTTTATAGAAGAACTATTCACGAGCTTTACGAGCAGAGGAGGAGAGACGAACATCAGCTCCTCAGGTGCAAAATGAAGGTGCATGAGAAGTGCACCGTGAAGGAATTGAGAGATGCTACTCCAGGAATGAAATTGAGAAGTTTCACCAAAAGGTAAACAAAAAACATGACACGGATACAAATCCCGAACCCAAGCCTATAGAGTCGATCAAGGGAATTAAATATCGCTGTCAGGCAGAATGAACCTTTCAACCTGGACGATTTAGACCAACAATTCCTTCTAAAGTTGCTGAAGCGGACAGCCTGATTGCCGGCCTTTACAAAAGAAAGGCGATGACGTCCGTATTTGGACGAAAGTATACCCGATGAGTGAATCTTCAGCATTGTTTTTCCGAACCTCCAGAAAGGTGACCCACTGAACTACAGAGGCACCAGCCTGCTTAACATCGCCTACAACATCCTATCTGCCGTATTGTGTAAATGCTTGCAGCCGTTTGTCAACAACCTGATTGGTCCATATTAATGTGTCTTTAGGCCAGGAAAGTCCACTGTCGACCAAATATTCATACTATGACAGATTTTAGAATGAAAAATCAATGAGCTCCAAAACGGTACACACCACCTATTCATCGACTTTAAGGCCGCGTATGACAGCATCTATAGAGGCGAGCTGTACACAGCAATATCTTATGCCAAATTCAGGCGAAGCGCTGTCTTGCGATTTCTTTATCATCATTCTTGAAAGAATAGTGCAAAATTATAATATATACTAGATAGATAGATATTGATAAATATAGGACTTTGCCTACCTAGGCTCCGTTATCAATTCAGACAACGGCCCCAGCGCCGAGAATAACTCTTGCCAATCACTGCTTCTTTGGGCTACGAAGGCAACCGACTTGCAAAGCTCTCTCTCGAATAACAAAAGTATAAAGCAAGAAGATTTATTTACAGATTTATGGGACAGAGACGTGGACTTTAATCAAAAATAAATGAGAATTCTTTAAGCGATTTTTGGTTCTTTCTGTATAAACTTTGAGTGGAGAAGGAGGTATAACGACGAATTGCACGACTTAACCATAATAGTGAGGGTCGAACGACTGAGATGGCTGGGCCATAAAGAGCCGTTCGACACCAAGGATCCGACCTGAAGCTTTCGAATCCTTACTCGCTGTAGAGTAAGACCGTGACTCAGGTAACGCACGCAAGTGAAAGAGGACCTTAATCAACTTAGCATGTGAAATTGGAGCCATCTGGCGAAACATCGAGCTGACTAGAGACACTGTTGGTGTCTCTACAGTCCACCCCGGACTGTAAGTAAGCATATTTAACGTTGAATTGGATTATAGGAGCGTTGAATTAAAAACTCAATCGCAAATACTTGGCGGTGGAGTTCATCGAACTGAAAGTAAGTGATTTATTGAAGTTAGTGTCTATTTCTGGCTCTATCTCACGAATGGCACTAACAATATTCACTATAAGAGCTTAAATCGTTTCTTCGTTGTCCGCATAACATCGATCTTTAAAGGCATCCCACAAAAAAAGTCTAACGGGGTCAATTCGCAGCTCCGAGTCTCCAGTTGACATCGCCAAGACGGCTGATAACACGATTACCGAACTTAGTACGCAAAATATCGATCGTTTGATGGGCTGTGTAGTATCGCGTGACATCGTGCTGAAACCAAAGATTGCCTTAGTCCACGTCCTCAATTTCAGTCCACAAAAATTCGGTAATTATAGCTCTGTAACGCTCACCGTTGACCAAAATGGCGTTACCAGCAGCATTTTGAAATTGGCCAAAATCCGTACCAAAATGTCACTCTCTACAGATGCAGATGCAGATGCGCGGGTCTTCCCATACCCAGATGCGCCTTTTTTGTGAACATACATAGTAGGCGAGATGAACTTGTGCCTCATATGAAGAAATAATTTTTTGCTTAAATTCGACGTCCAATTCGAGCTGCTGTAAGACCCAAATGAAGCGCAGACAATTGCTGAGTTAAATGGATTTTGTAAGAAAATAATCCGAGGTTTTTGTGCAAAATTCTTTGTGCGTGCAATGTTGAGTTGTTGAAATCGATGGCGGAGACCGTGAGTGTCTCAGAAATCTCGCGAACTTTTTGCACAAACTTGCATACAGCAGATGCGGTTGATGCTTTATTTCGCCCAAAACTTCTTTTCGATAAAAGCACTGCTTGGAAAACACAGCGCTCACTTTTGTTCAGGCGTAAAGCAATTTATTTCGTTCTACGAAGATATGATATCTACTGACTGACAGTCAAGACTTCGAACGGGAAAGAGTTATCAGTGTCAAAACAACATACCATATGATTGTTAAAGAAACTTGTATTTGGACCGCCCATTATATGCAAGACTTGGCTGCTTCTCTGGGTTTTTTTTTTTCGCTTAGTTCTTCGATAAATTTACATGATGTCAAAGGAAGACGCAAGTATCCACGTTTTCGAGGAACTTCTTTAGCGGACACTCCTTCAAATCGCAATTGGAACTGGTCAACTCTTTTATCATTACAAAGATCCATTTCTCCCTTTTTTTAGGGAAATGCTAAAAGTGAAAAGAAAAATTAATTTCATGCAATTAATCGAAGGATGACAGTCAGGCAGCTCGTAAACGATCCAAGGATATAAAAAATCAGAAGTGAAGAACAAGAAGAAAAAATTCAACTCGGCATGCTGCCAAAGGCATAGGCAGAGCAGGGCATGACGGGGCAGGTCAGGCATATATCCACAACTATGTAAGAGCAATGTTTTTTTTTTTTTTTGTATTATTCCTGCTAGCATTGCTGCCTTCTTACTTTTTAATCGGTTTCACAAGGGTAGTATTAGTTATCGCTGTTGTTATGGCGGCAGGAGGACTTCCGGCGACGTCAAAGTCCCATAAATTCTCCACCGGATGATGATATAAGAAGAAATCAAAACAAAACCCAGCAAACAAGTTGAACAAATTCCAGAGAGTGAGAGAGAGTGGCAAAAAAAAAGCCGACGACGAAGAAGGAAATCTTGGCGTGAAATTGCATTTACAAATGAATGACTCGTGGCAGGGAGCAAAAGCAGAGAGGGCTTAAGATAAAGACGAGGACCTAAGTACCTATTTCACTATTTCACTTATGGCTCTCAGAAAAAAAAAGAAAAACAAAAGAAAAAAATAAGAAAAATCCGGGGGAAGTCATTTCTTTTGGCTTTTGCCTTGCCCTGCGACTTCAGCGAAGAAGATGGAAACGTATGTTTTGGCTTCGCGAACACTCAATAGTCTTGGGAGGTAGCAATTATTTACATTGGGGGAGTTGTACTTCCTGATAGTCAACAAGAGGGTTGAACTCTCAATTTTACTACTCTCCAGCAAAAGGGGTGAAAAATTGTTCCAAAATTGATTTATGGAATTTTTTTCTTTTTTCCACTTTTTGTTTGCTGGTTCATTCGACCCGATCCGTCTGGACACACTGATATCCCGCTGAACTTCTTGACAATGTGTTGCAATTTGTACGAATAGTCATTGAATTAAAAGAAAAGAAAAAAAAACTCCACTTCTCTGTCGTTACTTTGCTTAAATGGATTACAAGTGTAAACATAATTAGAGCATTACTTAGAGGAAGGAAATTGAGAAAGTTTTTTTGTTTTTGTTCGATTTCAGATACTTTGGCATGATTTTCGACACTTTAACGTTGAAGTTTTTTTTTTTTTTTTTTTTTTTAGATTTGTGGAAACTTACTTCGGTTCCCTGAACTTTTAGTTTCATGTGATCCTCCCGGGTTGTTTTGCCATCTTTTCTCTTCTTCCAGCAGTAGCCATCTCTCCGGTATCGGACCTTCTTTCTGGAATATAATAGCAGTGAACCACTTTTTGGTCTAAAAGAAAAAATAGAAAACAAACATTTACAACGGTTATTACAACGAAAATAGTTCTTTAAAATTAGCTTAAACGTTTTTGGTTATAAAATATTGGACATGCAAAAGCAAGAATATGTCCCTACAATGTGGAAGCGTATATCCAAGACCAACACCAGGGCCACCAAGGATGTGTTGGTGGATTCAATTCATCCGACGGCATGAAAATGCACATACAGGATAAGGTTCTGAACGCTATCAACTAGGAGAGATGTCACATATAACCTCTGTCACTGTACACTTCAAGTTGGCATACAGCCTCAACATGGCGCCTCTGGATAGTTATCTCAGCAGCCGCTCAATAGTAAACTAACGTATGCATCCGTGTTCCAGCAAGAGGACACGTTCCTCTACCATCTTTACAAGGGAACTAATTGCCTAGGAAGAAAACGAATCCGATTTAAAACGACACGGCGCTTAAAATTACAATGATTTAAGGTATGCTCCTGGAATATTAGAACATTATACGCTCCAGGAGCTACCAAAAAACTGGAAAATATCCTAACGCAGCATAAGAGGGGCATTACTGTGATCCAGGAAATGCGCAGGATAGGATCAGGAATAATGAAAAGAAAGGAGTGCGATATATATTACAGCTGCTACAAAGGGTTGCGTCGTGGGAAAGCGGCTGAGATCGAAGATCATCGATTTCAAACCAATTAGCGGTCCCCTGCTTGTAATCAGCATCCAAGGGAAATTCTACAATATCAGAATCATATACTAATAATGATGCTGAAGACCCTATCAAAGAGGATTTCTACGACCTACGGAGCCTGTCCGGAAGACAATGTTAAAATCGTGAGGGCATCATAAGCGAAGTGGTCCGAAAACACAGCCTCCACGAAACGACAACAGATAACCGCTTCCGATTCACTGACTGCTGCAGCTAGTCACACATCCTAAGCGTGTAAACATTTTGAGGTACACATGTCGACTCTGAGAGGTACAACACTGCATCGCTGAGCACACCGGAGTTAGCCAGAGACTACAGAGAGCAACTGGACGAGAGGAAATATGATATTGCTTACCAATGTGGTTAAAATGCTGCACTACTATTGAGGAAGAAGCCGAAGCAACTGTAGGATACTAGCCACCCCCGAAAAGAAATCCATGGTGTGATGAGTGATGACGAGTGCATGCAGAAGAAGAAGGCAACAGATGAAACATATAAGAAGACGTTGCAAAGAACAACTCAGGCAACGTGGGATGAGTACAGAGCCAGAAGGAGAGAGGAGAAAAGGTTACTGAAAAAAAAGAAAAGAGCCTTCGCACTCTCCTAGCTCAGGGACATCGAAGAGTGCAGGAGTAATAACAAGATGCGAAACTTTAAAAAAAAAGCTAAAAGCCTGGCTGCAGGCTATATACCAGGAACTCATGCCCTTCGAAATACTGAGGGTAGCTGCTTGATGGGCATGACCAGGAGAGAGTCATAGGGTATGAAGAAAACTCATCTCCAGTCGATGAAGTAGTCTCACTCAAAGCTTAGACGAAGTCGGCACAGCCATTAAAAAACTGAAGAACAATAAGGTCGAGGGCTCTAACGGATTACCGTCAAAACTCTTCAAGGCTGGTGGCGATGATGACGACCGTACTCAGCGTGCCAATGTACATGCTATCAACCAAAAACCAATTTGTCGAAATCCGTCTAGGACAGAACCTAAGTTTATTTACCTTTGGGCAAATATACACTCCACAAATAACACCATAGTAGAGATTCGACGAAGAATAACTTTAGGCAACCGCTGCTATTGTGTTGTACCACATTTTCGCTCAGTCGGAAATAAGAAGTTCTCGAGTGAACATCTGTGCCAGAACCTTAAATTTTCTTTTTTTTTTTAAAATAAAGTGGTACGTGTACTTGACGTGTGAGAATTTTAGGGTTCGTTACAAGTACCGTTATTTTTTTTTAAGGAATTATTTACCATGCTGTCATGGTGCTGTTCAAATTCGAACCCTCTTCCTTTACGAATTTATAATGGGACATAACGCGTCATTGGCAATGAAAAACGTTAATGACGCATTTGAGGATGTAGCAGTAAACGAACGCACTATACGACGTTGGTTTGGAAAGTTGCATTCAGTCTCGAAAATGAACCACATGGAAAGCCGAAAGCGTTAGACAATGTTTTAAGAGCAACGGCGGATGCGGACCCAATTAAATCGGTGCGGGAGATTGCACAAAACAAGGGAGTATCCCCAATGACAATAAGTCGATACCTTTCTCTTATAGGAAAGGTAAAGAAATTCGATTAGTAGGTACCCCATGAACTGAAGAAATACCAAAAACTACGGCACCTGGAAATCTGCGCATCGCTTGCATTATGAAACCAAACTGAACCGTTTTTGCACCGGATAGTTATCTGTAATATGGAATACTGTATGAAAATCGTAAAAGATCCGGACAGTAGTTGGATGCAGCCAGATCTTCACACAAAAAAGTTTATGGTGACAATTTCGTGGACATAGAAAGGACCAATCCAATTTTCATTTTTTAACCAGAAGAAACGATAAACGCTATCAAATATTGTGATGAAATCGACATATATGGATGTCAAATCGGCTGAAAAGCAACCTGCATTGGTCAATAGGCACGGTCCGATCCTTTTGCATGAAAATGCTAGACCCCATATCTTACAAGTAACGGTACAAAAAAAATTGCAGTTTGGATTTGAAATTCTTTCGCATCCACCGTACTCTCCTGATATTTTCTCAACAGATAGCCATCTTTTCCGCAATCTGGATTCATTTTGCCGGCAGAAGGTTTTTCGGAACCGACCAACGTCGAATAGTTGGTCCTGTTTGCGAGGAGGGCGATTGAAAAAGAAGATATATACGCGAACTCTACTAGCTGTATAAAAATGTGGAAGTCCGGAAGGTAAAAAACCAGCGAAAAGAATTTTTGAATCCCAGCCACATGGTTAACGAAAAAAAAAAAAAAAAGACCGAACCTCCGGTTTAAAGATTAAGTAATCTCGGACACCAGAAGCCTTTGTATAGTAAACTAGAAGCAACGTGCCCGGGACCGTGAAAGATGGAAAGTGGCATTAGCTCAGGCTCAGACCCTCCAAAGGTCGCTGGTTTCGTAAAGTGGTTTTATGTCCATGACGCCCATATAAATTAGCACAGGTCTGAAGCTCTTAGCATATGAATGACATCTTTGCCGATTTTACTAGTATTAGTAGTAGGTACCATATATGTAGAAGCTATTCTCATTGTTCTCTTGGGGTTCCGTATGTACAATAGCTCCAAGTTCCCCTCTTTTACGAGAAGGCAGTAGCTGATCTATACTCGTTGTCGTTGGTGTCAAGCGATTTGGCGCCATCAAGGTACGCAGCAGTGTCTTTTGTTAAACTTACTACGAGTACAACCGGCGGGTTATTCTACTCAGCTGGAAATCTTTAAAAAAAAAAAAAAAAAAACCTTAACCGAAGACATTTTTTAGAACACAACTAACAGGATAACTCCCAGGTACTAAGCTCTTTTGGAAATACCGATAATGAAGCGCAGACAATGACGGTGATAGTCAGATCAGCTGAGAGCAGAGGGTCAATCTAAACAAATTAGTAAAATGGAGACAGAAAACCGTTGCCTTACTCGGATTTGAAGCCAAAGAAAGCAATAGTTTCTATCTTATCAAAATGTGATCAACACACTTAGATAATAGAGCAGATAGCGTACCATGTTTATGTTAGGATTATCAAAGAGCCTCAGTAGATACATATATTTGCATGGAATCCTAATTATCTTTCATTTAAACGTGAATCCGTTTAAGCTTATCTTGGTTAGCTGTTAGTTTACGCATACCATCTAACGTGACTCATTCATCCACTGATAGTGTTCTTGGGTCAATTCAGCTATTTGTAAATCAAAACCAATTACTCTAAACGACAGACTTTTCACTTTTTCTTTGCCAGAAACAACAAACTAATGACTAATTGCCTGCTTCGAAAACTGCGTTTTGCGAAATGGAGAGGCTCATTCTTCAAGACCGTTAGAAGTATCTTAACTCACATGCTAACAGCAAACTGCCACAAAAGCACAGTGATTCAGTCAACACGTTGACAAGTCAAACATGTCAAGATCCCTCTGTTACACTGAAACTGAAACCGAAAGCAAAAGACCAAAAGATTTCCAAGTATCTACTTGTACTCACCTTGTTTTGACTTCCTTCGACTGCCACTCGGAGTGTTTGTCAAAGCTGATAAGTATCGCTGCGATTTCCTAGAAAAAAAAAAACGTAAAATCAAATATTAGTCCGACGTCACTTTGGATTTTGAAATTCTTATTTTCGAAATAACAAAAACACAATTCAAATGAATGGAAAGCTAAATTAAACCAGAGAGGAGAACGTACGTACGTAAGCGTAGAATTGGAAGCAGGAATGGAGTTGGAGGCATGTCTGCTTCCACTACTTGGAGGGCGACCAAAGTTGGCAAGAGCCAACGTCGTCGTTGTCGTCGTCGTCGTCGTCCTAGTCGTGGTCTTGCTCCTAGTCATTCGTGGTTCTTGTCGAGTGCAATTTTTATCAAAAAAACCATATTTCCATCACACAGAGAGAGGAGAATATTCAAATTCACTTGGAACAAAGTCTCCACCTACTTTTGACGTTTTTGGAAAGAAGACATACGTACGGACGGATACGGAATGGATACTAGGAGGTCACAGGGATGGTACCAAATAGATAGGTGGAAAGTTAAGCCATTCCTCTTTTCCAAGTTGACAAGGATTTTTTTTTTTTTAATTTTTTTTTGTCCTTCGGGGTAAACTTTTTCTGATCACTCAACTACGAGTTTCTATGAGGGGGTATGGCAGCAGCACTTCAAGTAGAAGTGGGCGGTAAATTCGTCTTCGTTTTTGGACTGCTGCTGTCAGATCTGGAGACAGAGTGTGACACACAATTGAGCAATATTGTTGGCGTCACGTTTTATTTCATATTTGCACTTGTGTATGCATTAAGTGGCACACAAATACCAACGAGTTCGACTACTCACATGAGATACCTTGTGGTAAGGTTGGGGTTGTGTTTTGGCCAGATGGACGGGAACCACAGAATGAGGTAAAGATTCACCCGATTCGCTAAGGGATGACAATATGAATTGGAGTTCTTAATTTAATTTAAGGATGTCAATCAAAATGAGCTGCTTAATGTGTGGATGAATGACAAGAAAATGAGTATTTGGAGCCTTAAGTGGTCATACATCATTTTAAGGGTCACAATTAGCTATATGCGTTTTCGGACTATTTAAAATGGTAGAGAGGAGAAAGTAAGGGACGATTAAACTTTTGATTTTGGCAATTTTCACCCTTGTCACAGCGTAACGTACGTTTAGTGCCAGTTTTTGAGGGATGTTTTCGAATTAACTTGAAGACATTAAATAGAGACGCAAATCTTCCAGTCCAGAGGAAAATCTGCGGAGAAATGGTGATATGATGTTTGCCATTTCCAATTTTACTCAAAGATCCCTGAATACAACATACAGTCGCTATGAATTTTGGAGGATATGGAAGCAGCAATAACGGGTTACTTCCCAGAAAGAAACTCCTTTGAAGCGGTCGGCTAAACCTTTATTAAGTTACATTTTGGCTCTTGACCAGATCATTTTCTATAGATATATTAATTTACTGAAGTGAAACACCAACTCCTTCGATGAACTTTTAAATGCTCACAGAATTCCTCTAAATCTTGTGTACATTATCAGTTATGGGCATAACTTCAGAAATGGAGTGAAACCAGAATTTCCCTTATGTACCAAATAAAAAGTAGCGATGCTAGTCCTCTCCCTTGCGGCAGTCCACTTAGATGCTATAAGTTATTGAAAATTGGAAGGATTTGCATAGGAGATTTGTTTTGAAACATAACTGCCGTGTTATACGGGGTGTACCTCTACACACAATTTAAATACGACCAGTTTGGTCTGTATTGGTTTTTGTGATACGGATCCGTGCTGCAGAAGAAGAGCACTGGAACTCTGCAAGAACATTTAAAGGCTGAATGGCGGCATTTATATCCTCAAACTGAGTTATTGGCTTCGAAATATTCGCCAACATCAGTCTGAGGTAAATAGAACGTGTCAAGGCAACAAAACCAGAACATAAACTTGTAAAAACGAGCAAGGAAATTTAGAAGTTTAGTAACCACTTTTAGAGACTTTTAAACGGGCCGGTGAACACCTAAACTCCACTATCAGGAAGAACGGACCATTCAACTTGCTGGTGAGAGCTACGATTTCCTTCCATTCGAATCACATGGATGCTTGACTAGATAGCCTAACTACAGCGCTATGTAAAAAAGCAGGTGTTTGCAATATAACGCATTTTTAAATTTGATCTAAGGAAAGCATACCTAAAGAATGGAACCTTAGTATCGTTTAGCAGATGCACGAGAAAGTAGATTCTCTAAACTACACCAACTATTGAGGCAGGAGTCTCTTAACTTGGCGTACAAGATCTTGTCTGACAGAAACCATTTCTTAACAATGCGATTGGCCTCTATCCGTGTGGTTTTAGGTCGAATTAGTTCAGAATTGACTAAATATTCACACTATGGTAGATTCTACATAGACAAAACCCAGTAGTCCAGATCGACATATCGCATCTATATAAATAAGCAATGCAGAGTCACGTCTAGTTTTGCTGTCTTTGATAATCTTGCCAGATTGCACAGACAGTCGATGAAGAACGCTTGCTGTTGTGTAAAGATCGGAAGCAATCTCATCGAAATCTGACGTAATTTAACCACTCATTAGCTAACATCAGAAGCACAATTTTCTTAAAATCTTGCTACTACTACTTGCATGCCCTGACGAAAACGCTGCGAATTTTCACTGGCACCTTGGCATTTAACTAGCCAGAGGCGACAAATATAGGTTTAGCTGTGAATGAGAAAAGGTCACTAAAGAGTGGCGGCTGAAGATATCCTTAACAGTTTTGAACGCAAGATTGTTTGATTGATTTAATTGATTGGTTTAATTTGCGTTGACGGGTTTCCGAAGAGGATATAGAACAGCGAAGACTATGAGCTATTCAGCGGCAACGACCTTGTCGAAACAGTGTGCATTGTGCATTGGTAGGATGCTTAGACCTTCTGCCCGACGAGTTTTCGATTCCGATCTTTAGGTGGTGGAGTACGCAACTGGATGATATATTGAGTAAGTGAGTAAGATTTGATAGCTACATGACCATACCGTTTATCTTCTATTTTTTTATGTTTCTCTCAGAACCACTCAGACAAAAAATTACTAGTCCATTGTACTCCTTTTCACTCGAATTTATAATACGTTCGTAGAAAAATGAGTAATCGTAAGTGCCTACAGCACCAGCACCCACCAAATACATAGGTAGCGCTACGCGGTGTCGTCATCACTTAATCAGCGAGTGTCGCAGGATATTCAGTCACTTATGGTCAACATATTTCAGAGCTTAGCGAAAGTGCATCGTCACGACGCCGCCGGTACGCAGAATGCAATCTTTTCTACTGAGAGAGAGTAGGAAAGTCGCCGACCTCGGGAAGCATTTTTCAGTAAGAGGCCCAATGTCTTCTCGATACCTCATAGCTATGACAAAAGGCCGACAGCGCTATAGAGGTTTTCAACGTAACATGTTTACTCCAAAGAAGATAGTTATTCAGGATGACACCCTGTCATCAGATGAGTCAGGCCATTCAACTTTCTTCTTCTCGTAAAGAGAACGACCTGAATTTGACCTGAAAATGACTGAAAAATCATTTCTAGTGCACCAACCGTGGATCACGCTTAGAGCTGCCTGCGATTTGGAGCCGACAACCGCTAAATATGATCAGACAGACAGTATAACTATATTATCTGCGTATGTCCTATTCACCAGCATTGCTTTTATCCACATAACTAGTGATTCGTTTAAAACATGTTGCATGGCAGAGTTACACATGCTGTCAAGAGTAGCGCCTGGCCGCCAGGTTTTCGATATTTATGTCAGAGCCTGGCCAGCAGTAAATATTTTCTTTAGAACTAGCTGGTTTTTCAGGAGATTTTTAGCCATCAAGGATCAAAGGATAGGGTGACATACCACCTACAGCTTTGTTAATAGAAGCTGGTTGTGAGCTGGTTCTGATTAGGTTGCCTGGGAAGTGAGTCCCAAGCATGAAACAGAGAATCTTTGCTTTCGACTCAATGTATGTGCCATCAGGTTTTCTGACAGATTCCAGTCTAACTAATTTCCGCCTTTTGATGACATTGACTAGCCTTATGGTTTCACCGACTGTTTCGATCTTTTCGCAAAAGCCCTCTTCAAAGCCGAATGAGCGTCTTGTATTATGTGTGCTTGGATCTGTTAAGATTACAATCTTAATTTCAATTGTTATCAGCCCACAACGCGGATTAGCCAAAATTGAAATAAACTTTCGTAAACAGACCATCTTGGCAGATATATCTCAATTATACTGACAAAACCAGGATGTTCCTCTCTATACTGTTGCGGTTTCTTAAACATAGTGATGAACTAACTATTGGACAACCGTTTATACGTGAGGTAGATTAGGGATTAGGAATTAAGATTAGGAAATACGCAACTAGGGGGATTGTTGTTCGGCTCGAATGATGGGTTCAACTTGACACGTGGCCAGTAGCTAGGACCCTTTGTTCGCCGTACGTCAAGAATATATCATACTCAAAAGTAAAGCTCAGTCCTTGGGACACCTGAGTAATTTCTGATATCATTACAGGACTTGAGTATGCTTCTGCAAAAGCTGGTTGATTTTCCTGCCTCCGAGAGAAAAATGAGGAGCTAGAGGACTTATGTAATATAGAGCTAAAAAACATTCTGAAATTCTTATTGCTTCTAGCTTGTTCCAATTACTAATCTGAAAAGGTTTCTGAAAGCAAGCGTACAGTCGTATGGGCACAATAGGCGTCCTTTACTGGTCTATATGAACCGTGGCCTTATATCAGAAGATGCCCATCGAACTGCTTATCTACGCAAGTGTTTGCAATAATTTGAGGCGCTTTGATTTCACCGTGGAACAGAAGATGTATCTATTTTATATTCACATAAGCGGGATCTGTTATTTATCCCCAACAGCGAAAGGCGAGTTGTCTTTCAAAGGTTTGCTAAAATGTTACAGAAGATTGAATAGGTGTACCAGGATCGATTTAAAACCAGATCATAGACTCGTAATAAGCTATGAACTAGTCACTGTGCCACGATATAGCGACATTCGCATAAGGTTGGTCTGTTGTGGCAGCCCTAATTGAAGAAGTTAGAAGTAAAATTTGTCCTAAATTTGCAAATTGCGAAAATCCGCATTACACCGTTTTGCATTTCCTGAGTTTTGAAAGCACAAGGGTCAACATACTTGTCGCTTTGTCACTTCTGAGTGGTAAAGCTTGGTAATATCTAAACCAAAAGGTTGAGGAGGAAAAAATTTAAGGTGGTTCCATTTTAGAGACAGCATACAAGCCCAATCAAATAACAACGTTAAAGGTATCTGTACTTGGCTTTGTAACTTCTGGGTTACAACAAAGCTCTCTGTGACCTTCGACTTCTTACATTTAAGTTGTATTGAGCTTTCACCTGTTGTTGGCCATGTAATCGATATGTTGCTACAGCATATATATAAAATACCTAGTAACTTTATTGCACCCAAACATTTCTCAAGATCTTGTGGCCCACATAGCATACCACTTGTCTAAGTTCATCTCCTTCTTCATATGTCCAGCACATCATATAGCCATGGCAGGTTCCTTCGACCTCCTTTCTTAATTCAATTCCAAAAATAAAACTTAATTTCTGACCGCCGTCCAAATATTTGCCAGTGTCCGTGTACACAAAGCCCAAATGCTAATTTGGAAGTGCTGCCGCTGCCACCACTGAATCTCTCCGCAATCTCTCTCGAATGCTTGGAAGTCTTTCAAAAAATAATAACGACGATAAATTATAAAAGCCAAGACAAAAAAAGTCTCCGAAAAAAATTCCAAAAAAATCTCTCAATTTATATGTTCGAGTATGTATGCCCTCTGGCTCAAGATGAAATGTTCATTCGGCGAACTTAACCTCTTAAGCGCCACAGATAGTTACCCGTTATTGAATTAGCATAATAAATGCTCCAAGGTAGGCAGCCTTCCAATTTTCAATCCTCAATTCACATACTTGTATCCGATGCAAAGAACAACCAAAAACCCAAAAACCAAACCAAAAGGCCAAAATATGCTGAGCTGAAATCTCAACAAAATGAAAAAAAAATTAAAATATTCGCTCGGTCTTTTTTTTGCATCTTCACCATCAGTCCATCGTTCCGTCTGTCCGCTTGGCCGTCCCTTTTAAGAGCACATACAATGGAAATTGAAGAAGATGCTTTGACAATGAATCCGGATACCATGTGTATGGCATTTGCCACACATAAATGTCTTGCTCTTCCAATTGGCAGTGAATCAGCTTTTTTTTGAGGATATACTCGTACTCGTGTATACACCCCGGGCTGGGGAGGAAGGACATGAACGTAAAGGAAAAAAAAAGAGACGCGAAGCAATCTTTCTGTGATCGAATAAACCTAACAGCAGGTTCCACAACACGAAACAAGTTCGATAAGAAGTCAAGAGTCTACTGGAGACTTCCTTAGACCGACCGGGGTGGAAACGCCTCTTCTCCGAGAAATGCCAGCGGTTTGTTGCATATGCGATGGGTGGGTGTCGTTGTTTTTTGTTTTCTTTGGAAAATGAGGGAATAATTTGGCTTATGGCAGTTGGCATTCACTAAAGATGTGGATTTGATAGTGGAATTCTTGTAATTCTTTGACCTGAAGGTTGAGCTGCGAATGTCATTTGATTTCAATCATTTAAGAGCCCATTCTACCCGAGTTCAATGGGCATATGTGTATTATTGTAGAATGGTTCAAACGAGTTAACCTTGAGGAACCTCGGATAATGTACGAAATGCATTTGTGGCATGCATTATACAAATGTCACCATCGGACACTCTTTATTCAACCATAATCGAAGAATCACGTTTTTGGATTAAAATTGAATTTTGGCGAAGAGGATTTCTGAATAATGGATTCAAAGTCGGTCAAATAGATTTTGACCCAGCAGCAGAATTGGATGGAAAAAATCATTGCCTCCAACAACTAGTTCATGGAGAGGTTATTAAGAGCACCGGCAACTAGTGCAGCAGCATCTATCCCATCATTTCGCACATTTTTTGGCAGAATGAGGCCCGGCATTTAATGAACTGCTCAGAAAGCTTTTCTAAACAGTAAACGTAAGTACATACCCTTTTAAGTACACACTAGGCAATTTTCATCGAAAATATGTGTCTTGGTGTATCTTTGCAAATTTATCCGAGCAAAGATTACATCAGGCCAGTCGTATGCGGAGTGGATCGCTGATCTAAAGGTATTTGGCTAGAGATTGCTCATATACTGATATGGTGAACAGGGATATGTTGGTTTTTCACACTTCCCATGATGCTGTTCGTAGTGCTGCAATTCAGAGTAAGAACTTTAAGTTAGATGAAATAGCGGACATCGCTGCCGCCTATGAGTCATCGACATTGGCAACTGATATTTTAAAAAATCTCTCGGAACCCGAAAAATATAAAGGAATGCCAGGAAAGAAAGTCGTGTCCAGGATGCAATGTCTACCATGATCGAAATCAGTGTCGACACCTTGAATGGGTGTGCGACGCATGCAAGAAAGAAGACCACATCAAAAGTGTTTGTATGTCGATGCGGCGATTGGATGTGGACGTAAGGATAATTGGTGACGCAAGCGATCGAAATCAGGAAATAGAATCAGCAATCAGTAGATGTGAAAGAGGTAGAGAGACGGCGCACTCTATCAATCAGTTGGAAGACATGGCTTTGTTTTCAGAGGTTAAAGAGAGAACATCAGCAGTAACTTTGGAGGTAGTTTCATCAATTTGGAAGCCAGATAGAAAATCCAATGATTTTTCAAATGGACATAGGCGCGACAAATTCATTCGTAGGCCTGAATGGCTATCGGCAACTGAGGAAACCGATGTTACTCCCCACTTCACGTGCTCTTAAAGCATATGGAGATGTATCTATACCCGTGAAAGGAGTTATCAAAGCTTCTGTGCGTTGGCGAGATGAGCAGCGGCAACTTGACTTGCCTGTGGTGGATGACAGCCGAGCCGTTAACATTATGGAGTGGACATGTTTCATGCATTTAGTTTTACAATCAATTAACCGAAGGAGGATTTTTAGTTCTGAACTTGGATGCAGCAGACACTTTGTTGCTCATTTCACTCTGAAATCTGACAAACGTCCTAAATATTTTAAATCCTTTCGCTCAGAAGGATGCGGTAAAGAAAGAACTTGAACGATATGCAAATCTGGGGATTATACGAGCCGGAGAAACTAGCCAATGGGCGTCTCCGGTGGTTGTATTTAAGAAGCAGAATAGAGCTGTTCGACTATGTTGACTTATTATCCATAATTAGAAGTCGATCGACACCCTGTTCCTAGAATGGAGCTATTTTGTCAACTACAAGGTGGTCGGTTATTCACAAAGGTGGACCTCTCGGCATACCTGCAAATTGCACTAGACGGAAGAGTCAAAACGTCTGTGCGTCATTAACACGGAGATGTACTTCTTCCAGTATCAACGACTGCCTTTCGGGACAGACTCTACAGGGATATTTCAGTGTTACGTAGAACAACTGACTGTTGATCTGGACAGGCGTTGCTTATTTGGATGACATAATTGTGTCTGGTCGAACAAATAGTGAGTATCTAAGTAATTTCAGGACGCTTAAAAAATCATGGATTGAAAGCCGATTAGAAAAATGTCAATTTGCACAGACCGAAATAGAGTATTTGGGCCATATAATTGATGCGAAGGATATAATGCCATCGAAGACGAGGTTGAAGGCCATCCATGAGCTGCCAAGACGTTTTTTTTTTGGTAAGTTAAACTACTATAATCAATTTATATAATTTTTTTGGGCAGTAAGCATCTCCCTTTAACAAATTAAAATGCAGTGGCGAGCCGTTTGTGTGGGGTCAACAGCAGCAGAAAGCGATTCCGTACCGATCTATGAAGCTGCATGAAAACGTTGACTGTTTATGGCAGTTGCCTATAGCACCAGACGAAGAGTTCAATAAAGCCGAAGAAGAAAACATCAAGCCAGTTGATGATGAGTTGGAGTGATATCCGGTAAATACTAAAGTCATTGCAGCCGAGACGACGAGTGATCAGACATAACGAAAAGTGATGTCATGTGTCCAGTCTGGTTGGCCAAATTTCATGGCCACTGAAAGCAAACTATTGCCTTTTTTCCGTAGAAAGCGCGCTCTTAGTGTGTGTACTGACATTCTTCTTTTTCAGACGGAAAGTTCCTGTAGAGTTATCATTCCTGAAGCATTGCAACCGAAGGTTTTGCAGATGATTCATCATGGTCATTGGGGTATGACCAGAATAAAACAAATTGCACCTTGCCTGGCATCGATATGCAGATTCACAAAACCGTGACGGAATGTAGGACTTGCCAATTAAATACTGATCAGTCGCCGAGGGAGTATTCAAGCTGGTCTACAACTGCAGAATTTTGGGAACGAGTACACGTCGATTTTGCCGGATCTTTTAAGAACAGTATGAGGCTGGTAGTTGTTGACTCCAACTCGAAATTACCATTCGACAACCATTCAGGCTACCCAAAACGTTGGTGTCGAATAATGGCCCCCAATTCGTTTCGAAAGAGTTTGAGAAGAATGAAATAAATTCGACTCTGTTTCCACGAAAAGTTTATCTTAAAGTGTAAAATCGATGACATTAAGTTTAAAACATTATGTCGGGCAAATAATCACCTCCAGAGTTGATGAACATTTGTGCTCGTTTTACGGCATTTTGAATTTTTGCTTGCGAAAAATCTGGCTCTTAATTGGTGATTTCTTCTTCAATGTGGCTTTCAAAATTTGCAAGATTTATGGTGTGTTATGGTAAATCTGATTGGACCAAATCGCCAAAACGGAAGTTAAAACGCCTTGAATATGGGTGATTTAAAGTCAAAATCTCCATTGTTGCCCAAGCTGTGTGAGTGGTTGCTCCCAATTCAGAAACTTGCGGTAGAGTGATTTGAATATCGTTTGGAGCCATTGCCTCTCGTGGGCAAAGACATTATTTGCCATGTTTTCATCATTGAACAATAAACTTCTTGAAATCGCCTATCGTTGTTCGGGCTAATGATATTAGTCGTCTTGTACATCTCTTGGAAAAACGTTCCTCTGGCATGTACTTTCTTCTGAGCATTCTAGTTCACAAAAAAGTTGTTGTCATCAGATTCAACTTTTCCTATATCTAGGCCTGCAGTTAGTGTTCATTTTTTATTGTTCATGCGATCTTAAGAGCCGGAAAGTCCTTCTGATCTTTCCTCCGAACCACTTTTTTTTTTCTTTTTTTTTTTTGTAGGAAAATATTCGGGTTGCAGGTGTTTGCAGCCCTTATTTTGTTGTTCCAACACAAACTTACAGTAGAAGGAATTTTAACGACGACCTTTGATGCATCTTGGTAGCAGTCTACTCTTATGTTGATGTGGTGCGTCAATAGTTACTTTGCGAAATGTATTTTCTCTCTCCTTATTTTCTACCTCTGTATAGATATGGTACTGTCCATTGTTCGTTTAATGGTCTCGTCCATTTGTTTAACGTATCCGTCAAATGCCTCATTTGACAGTTTCTGTTGTAAGGTGGGTAGACATTGCCATCTCCAAAATTCTGGAGAAGTTTGTAAAACGTGTCCTAATTGAATTGTAGGAATATCTTTGAACAAACTTCTCTAGATCGCACCTTCGTTTGGAACCCTTATTTCGGTACTGAGACCGCAATGGTCACTGCCATACACGAACATGCATAGACTCTTCAGATTTCATGTAATAGTTATTTCTGCCTTACACTGCAAGAGAACAGCCTACAGCCTTTTAGTTACTCTCGGTAAGCACATACGAGTATGCAGTGCGTACATTCCAGGAGCATACTTTCAGTGCATAGTCCGTTGTCTTAACGAACCGTTTTCCAGTAATGTAATCATACCGCCGGTTATTAGATTTTATCTATTAGTTGAATCACTTTGCTATTGTATGGTATTACAGTAACTATCCAGCAAATAAATCCACTTTCAAGTGGACATGGGTTAAAAAAAAGTTGAGACATATACAAGTTAAGAAGAATTTCAACACTTTTTCAGCACTAGACAAGGCTAACAGCTCAAGAATGTTAGAAAGATCTTTATCGTAGATTTACTCGTATCAATCATAACATCGAGAGCATGTTAGTGAAAATTTTCAAACTTTTGATCCTTATAGCCCAAAAAGCCGACAGCCAGCTCGAATGTACCACTCGTTTGGCTTTATTTTCCTAATTTCAAACAACTACGCGTTTTTGCAATTTTTAAATTTTAGATCACCAAGTAAATTGCATTAGTCCATTCCACCATATGTTTCCCTCAATTCAGATAAAAATATTGAAAAAGCCTCAACTACGTATGTATGTGATGTTGGATCGAAATAAAATGAAATCACATTCCCTATCTTCTCGTACAAGCTCCCAATGGATCCATGATTTCATTTATTAAATTAGCTTTCGCATTTTCCCACGAATCCTTTTCCAAGAACAGAATATAATAAAGGCAGAAGTTTTTCTCTAAAAAAAAAAAAATAATAATAATAATAGACGACCTCCACTGCGTACTTCACACCAAAGGACCTATCTGGTGGCCATCAATCACAATCCTTCCAGCCGTCAGCTCAAAGGGAACTACCAAATCAACTACTACTGCAGGCCATTTCTATTAAAGTGCTTCCACCGAACGTATTGCTACATATTCGTATGTGATGGGGCATGTCCTCGTATTCAAGTCCTGTTGTGCTTTCAAAAATGATTCAACTCAAAACCGAATATGTTACGTGTACAGAAATACGACAAAAGCAGAAGAAAGGAAAAGCCTACGAATGCTCGAATGTGCTGTAGGGCTGCGGGGAACCCGTCCTGAACTCGTCCTCGTATCTCCTGCTCCAACCGTGTTGAAAATAAACCAAAGAAACCGCACGAATTTATTTCACAAACAAATCATTTATTTAAAGGGCCCGGTCATAAAAATGCACATAAATATTTTGGTTTCCCTTTCGTGGGACACGAAAACGACGCTGACGACGAGAACGACCACTTCGGTCATGGCAGTGGCAGATTCACTTTGATTCCCATCACCAGAGATTCATATTCCGAAATATGCGAAGATGGCACAGGGATCTCTATTGAAGACGAATAAGAAAAAGTAGAAGACGACGATTTCTAAAAGACAACGTCGACAGCGACGTAGGACGAAAGATAATGTTTGTGGTAGCCCTAGATTCGGCGGTGTTCAATTCCACTTAATATGCCCTGAGAACATTAGGAGTTTTGAATTTCTGCTGATTTCTTGTAACATGTCTCAACAATATTTGATTCTCCTCTCCTCCCATCCATGACTTCACCACTATAACATTCTTTCGATTTGAAAGGTTTTTGGGGTTCTTTTCCTGTTTTATTTTTAAGCAGTTGCCTTTGAGATGTCCTTCGAGGGTTGTGGAGTACATCTGCTTACACTCATTTTGGTTGAGAGTTCAATTTATTCGCTTCAGCGCTAAATTATTCATTTGAAGTGAACTTAAAAATATGAGAGATGCACGGAAAGAAAAAGGACACGGTGAACACACAATTCGGTCAGGAATGAGAGATATGTAAATCTCTGATTTCTGAATTTGTTTTTCTTCTTACGCATAAGATGGATTGGATGCTAACATACCATCCATCCATCTTAAATTTGGTATCGATAATGCTTTTATTCAAATATATTATCCATAATTCTTTGGATGAGATTCGTTTGAAATTTAAACTGCCAGTTTATATTCATCCAATCAGGCGTTTTAACGATCAATTGTCATCGTGGGAAGTGTCCTTGAATTCCTTCTTTTTTTTTCGATTTTCAAATAGTGATTTGTGTACATATGAAGAAGAAAATGTATTTCTAGAGAATCAAACAGATGCTGACGTAATTTATCTGTAGGAATTCAGCAATGCATCCTTCCAGCCTACCAGAATAATACAGCACGATTTCCCTCCCTACTTTGCAGTAAAGGATTACAAGCATTCCCATGATGGATAAATTTGGAATTCAAGGAAGCAAATAAAAGCGCTCTGGTAACCATAAGATACATTTCGTATACAAGACGCTATGTTGAGATTTCGATTTTATTTGAGAGGTTGATTAAGGTCAGCATCGAATTGTTGAAGAAAACGCTTTTGAGTCATTGTTAAGAAGTATCAGGCGCAACATTAAATCAAGGTAGGCACTGAGTCTCGTGCTGCAACTATGACTACAAATCACTTCTGCTAATTTTACTTCCACGTGGTTCTGGATAAGTTTCTAAAGGAGGGTGGAGAGGATGAATTCATATGTCTGAATCAACAGCGGCATAGCAGAGCTATGTTTTTTTAGGACTAGTCAAGAAAGCTGACATAAAAATATTGATTATTGAACCCTTAAAGGGAGTTCTCATATTACCGAAAGGGTGACTGGCCCCGGAATATATCAGGCTCCTTTTGACCAAGTGGTCTTAAAAAGATCCGGTCATCTTTGTTAAGATTTTCGGGTGGGGATAATCAGCAGGCCAGGTAAAAATCGAGCTGTTGCGAAGCGGATTACGGTTGACATAAAATAATGTTAAGGGCTTTCGGCTATTTACGTAGAATGCCCGACGTTTTACAGTCTACAAGCGTTCAATTATAGAAAAAAAAAAACATACAGGCGGAGACACTAAGCCGCTAAAAAGCGGGAATCATTGCGATTTAGGAAGCGCGTTGAGATGGGCCAGGCAAAACAAAGACGAAAAATTGAGACACATAACATTCCAAAAATAAATTTTGGTTGTGGTGGTTAGCTTGTTAGCGTAGACTCCAGAGAAATAAATGGAGTAGTGTCAAATCGCATGATCGTAGCGGCCAATTGATGAACTCTCGCCATGAGATGACACAGTCACCAAATTTTTCCTTTACAACTTCGAGTGCTGTGTCGCTTGTATGGCATGTAGCGCCGTTATGTTGGAACCACAGCTCGATTATATCGATGTTGTTGAACTCTGAACAAAGAAATTCAGTTAATATCGCTCTATACCTGAGACTATTGACGGTAACCATGTCTCCTTTCTCATTTCGAAAGGAATAAGGTCCGATGATGCCGCCAAGCCATAAACCGCATCAAACAGTCATTCGTTGTGAATGGATTGGTGCTTGGCCAAACACCTGTGGATTGTGTTCGCTCCAATAATGGTAAA
This sequence comes from Volucella inanis, assembly GCA_907269105.1. NCBI lineage: Eukaryota > Metazoa > Arthropoda > Insecta > Diptera > Syrphidae > Volucella > Volucella inanis. Next base: position 142,155,196 of record OU026155.1, on the reverse strand, counting down.
TTTGCTTGTTGCCATAGCCGCTGAGCCAAAAATGGGCCTCGTCCGAGAAGATAATTTTTGGGCCAAAATCCGGATTTCCCGCCAACACATCGTCCAATTAGATCTTACAGCGTTGTCAACGGTCGTCCGGTTTAAGTTCTTGCGTCAACACGGATGTAGGCCCAATACCAATCGCAAAATAAGCCAGGTTGACTCTCTGGCAGTGCTAAATTCAACTGATCGGCGTCGAACCGATATTTCTGGTTCTTCTTTGATACTGGCCTCTACGGCGGCTATGTTTTTTTCATTTCACACCAAAATCTGTCTGGTTGGTAGCTTAAGAACGAAAAGAGTGTACTCACGCTCAAAATTTTCCACGGTGCAGCGAATTGCCTGCACACTGAAGGCATGATGACGACATGGCGGTATTTTTTAAAATTTTTCGCACATTCGGCAAGCGTAAAACAATGCACGATGAAATTACAAACCTTACTGAATGTTTTGACAGCTGGATGTTAATGGTAACTTTGACAGCTGCTGAAACATAGAAATTGGAAAAGCTACCTTCAACATTCATGTGACAGTCACTTGATCAAAAAACCGTCAATGTAAAGAATCACGCTGTGATTGGCGTAAGACACATATACTCATATTGCACTACGAATGTACGAATGTTTCGAGTTGCCAACATAAATTCAGACCTTTTCCTCTACCGGAGCACTGAGCAAGTGTTATACAATCGCAAGAGACTGTTAGAACGTTTTCTAAACGAACCTTCCAAAATTGGAAAAAAATCAAGCACAGAAGACCTGTGGCGGCATTGCAAACAAGTCAGTTAAAACTGATATTCTAGGCTTCACTTGATTACCGCAATGAAACCCTTAGTTTGACTTTGGCAAAAGTGTGCAACATGTGACATACTATAAAAGGCGCCGCTGCAAAGAACACATTCACTCATGAAATTTATAAGCAAAGGCAACGGGAGGAGAAACGGCATCTCAGAAGGAGGGTGCTAAGAAGCGTTCGATTAAGGCCATGGAGAGGTGCTTCTTCAGAAAAATGTGTTCAGAAGTTTTGCCAAAATGTGAAAGGTGTTTGTTAAGGGCACAAAAGCTGAACAGATGCATAGAAAGGTAAGAATGACAACTGATTGACGACTTCTTTGCCCACTCGGCCAGAAAAAGTTCTGGATAACGATATCTAAATTAAGGGTCAATAAGGGTGCAGAAGCAGATATACTACCTGCCAAATTAAAATAGTTAAAGCAGCGGGGATTACGCAGCGGAATACGCCTACTTATCAGTAAAGTATGAAAGTCTGCTTAATCCTCAAGAATAGAGAGAGCACTTTCTAAACTGTGTCAACTAAAGACGAATCAATCTCCTAGACTTTATCTATTATATGCGAACGCTTAAAGTCCTACATTAAAAATCTGAAAGAGTTTTGTTACTATGCTTTAAGGCCTAGTAAGTTAACCATCGACTTGGAAATGAACTTCAGATCAATCCTCCCCATCCAGTTTTTGATTTTAGAGCCGCATATGACAGCATTTATATGTGTATCTTGAACCAAGTTTTAGAATCTATGCCAAATTCGGCTGTATAAGTATGTCCACGATGCCGACCTCAGTAATGACGTCACCCAAGCATTTGATGTATTATGAGAGTATTATGGCTCGATATCAGAGGCTTTAGCAACTTGCCCGTACGCTGACGACACTGACATTATGAGAAGAAATCAGCATATTGTCACTGGAGCGTTTGTCCCCATTGAAGCAAAAGCGCCGAAGGTGGACCTATAAGCCTCACATAGTTTTTTCTAAAAACAATGGAAAAAATACTTGAGAGACATATCAGGCATGGTCCACCTCACAAAAACGAATATTCTTATCGAAAACGCATGCTCCTCAGGAACTCCCTACAAAGATTGAGAAATCACTCAGAGATAAAGAAATTGTGGTGGGCTTCTTCATTGACATCGAAGGAACTTTCGACAAAACCGAACACGCCCAGATAGGCAGATGCATCAAAAACTTAAGAGTAAATACTACTGGGTAAAGTACATACTTAACAGTAGAAATATCAATGCTACATTAGGCAGGTTGCTCCCAGGGTGGTATTCCCTCCCCCATTCTATGGTCTATCGTAGTAAATGAACTGCTAATATTATACCCAGCAACGACGGTGTCTATGTTCAAGCATATGCTGATGACATTGCAATCCTAATCAGAGGCAAATTTGAAGAAGTTACTTTGGAGCTCCTCCGATTGATTCCAAGAAAAAATTCAGGATTAGACCTTATCATTTTAGGAGATTTTGGGAGAACGACTAGCTCGCCCTCTTCCAAGCCGACGGAAGGTAAGTTCACCTCGATGTAACTGTATATAAAGTACAATACATTAATGTACAGCCTAGATATTCTGGAACGACTTTCCAAATGGTTTTCACCATTTCGCCAGTCATTCCGACTTGCCCAGAATAGAAGTGAAATAATGTGATACACCTCAGTTCGTAGCTCTGAGGGTGCTGTTGACTCTGGAGCAAAATGGGCCCCAGCTCGGTCTTCTCTAGGAAAGAATTAATTGAGTAAAGCACCCATGCAGTCCTCTGGTAATATCTTGTTTGCGTTACAGATTTTGTAGAGCTGTTCCCAAGGGACATCTCTATTCGAATCCGAGAATCTTTTCAAGTCTTCTTCCTTAACGTGAACCGTCATTTTCTTGCCCTCAGCAAGACGACGCCAGAATGCAAAGCCCACATGAGCCAAGTTTTAAGCGTTGGTAGCCCGAGCCATTTGGAATTTATTTCATAATTTATGGACTCTCCGCCTCTTAACAGTCAAAATTCGTATCCATTCGAGTCCAAGATTAATCTTACGACTCCTCTCAAAGACATTGTCGTCGACACTCCATACACATTTATTGATATACTCGATCTGCTAATCGATGCTCAGGCTTCCATTTGCTGAAGAGGTACCGAAGTTACCTCCCTAATCACATGAGCACCATACATATTCCAATCATCGTTCTGAGCGGACCATCTCCTTTCACACATATGCGTATTAACAGTCTCCCCATGAGTGACCTCAAATTGGATCCAGTTATGGTCAAAGATTTTCCAAGTGAAAGAAAACGTCCTAAATGCGGATTCGTTCGCAAATGTAACGCCTATGTCGGTTCTTATACCAAATTCGCCGAAAGAATACAACCTGCTCAGTTTGTTGGGCATCTGTGAATCTATCTGTGCCACAAAGGGTTGTCTCCTGCAAGCAAACATATTTCCGTGTATTGGATGTACGAATTGAACTCCATTGCCGAAAACGCCTTCTACTCCAACATATACGCCACATTCACTTGCAAAGTGCACGTAAGGTTTACATCCCTTACGATAACTATTACTGCAGCCTTGCTTCTAGTGGCAAGGAGATCCCGCATGCAAACAAATAAACCGCTTTGTTCCTCTCGGAGCAAAAGGCTCTCGAACTATGGCAACACTGCAGTTTCTTTCACACATTTGTGCTCCTAGGGATTAAGCACCCTGACAGTTCAGTTGTACGAAGCCATATTAGTTGCTGGAATACATCCGGACAAGAGCGTCAGCATAAAATGGACACTCGATGATCAGTTACTCTGCCTTTGGTGAAACAATTACGGTGCAGAGTTCTAGGGCAGATATTGAATAGATTCGAATGAAAAACAGATTCTATAAGCATCAATTTGCGATGACGTCGATTAATTAGGAAGTTGAAACCGCGAACTCGGTGTATACCACAATAATGGATGTAAAGCTTGGAATAGGCTCGGAAGTTGAAGTTGAAGTTAAAGGAAACTAAGAGATAGCACTCCATTAAAAAGTTAGAAAATCGGTTTTTTTTTTTTTTCAAACAAACTTGTTTGGTTGAACGAATTAAAAAATGTGAGCATTGGAAGAATTTGAAAAAATTTAGTTAGTTTGCCGCAGTAGGAATTCATTTCCAAATATTGAGTCTGACAAAGTCATCAAATATGCGACCTAAGTTGTGCCATCTAAAGCAATTCAAAAGGCTTGCATTCATTAAGTTGTCAACCTATTTATAAACTACGCCTGTTCTGTTAGCTATTAAAAAGTCTTTACTTTCTTCCAGATTGTCTACTTGTGGGACGTGCCTCAATTTTAAAGTCGACAAACCCAAAATTGAGCAACATTTAACAGCATCTCCCTTTCCAATTTAAGCTGATGTTGGCACTTCATCAAGATGTCACCTTTAAAACATCGAGGAAGACAGCCCAAGAAGAAGTCCTATATACACTTACAACCAGTAGATCCAGTCAACGAAATCCTTCATCGATTCACTTCATTCAATCATCACTTATCCTCTATCTTCTACCCACTACAAGTGGATGCCTCAACATCATTTGCCCGATTAATAAACTCAAGTTAATCGTCATGTTATTCACTCTCCACCGAGGATAAACATTGCTCGACAATCTGCTCATCCCTCAAGCGCGGATAATCAAGGATAAATCTCATACCCTGTGGAATGCCACCCACTCAGCTCTCCCACGGAATGAAACAAGTGCGAATCTTACATTTTCGTTGCGTTCGATTGCCACTACACCATAACCACGACCATCACTCTTGACGCTGCTTAAAAATTAAAATTCAACTTCATGGCTTGTTTAACCGAGAGATGGGGTAGGTTGGACAGTGGCGCCTGTACATCTCATCCCTTATACGTAACATTACCAGAAAAAAAAAGAACAGAATTCAAAAATAAAAAAAAAAAAAAAAAAAACAACAGCGAAACCAACTGAAAACTGGAAAACTTTCTGCGAGCGCAACGTACGAATTTTAATTTCACTCGTAGAAATATTTTCCAGCTACAGGAATGCAATATTATCGCAATAAAAAAATATGTTTACCCCACCTCCTTGGTCAACTGAATCTGATTCAGTCTTTTGGGTGCGGTAGGACACCCTTGCCTACCACAATTTCTGTTTTCGGTTTCTGTTTCTGTTTCTGTTTCTGTTTCTGTTTCCATTTATGTTGCTGTTTGTGTTTATATTAATATTTGTGTTTGTGTTTATGTTATCCCAAGTCAAAGAGTCAACTTGTAGGGCAGGGTTTTACCGAATTTTACCGAATTTTTCCGCTGTTTTACTTGTAAATTAAGAGCGACCGCAAATAAAAATTTTCAGATGTAAAGTTCAACACCGTTAATGAACTGCAGCCAAAAAGCCGCCTTCCATTTCTGTGGTACGAACAAAAGTTTACCAAAATTAAAAAACCAAAAAATAAAAAAGCAACAAACAATACAGACAGGACGAGGAAAACACTGGACGGGACACGGGCAATACTCGTACTCATACTCGTACTCGTAATAATAATAATGAAGGTAAACTCGGACATAAATAAAATTACGCAGATATTGTTACGGTTGGCGAATTCCACCACGAATGTGTCCGGAGATAAATGGTCTTAACCGCCTGACCGTACAGGGCGACGGCCGGCTACGGTATTGGGATTGTCCTTCGACTGAGGTTGAACAAATTTTGCCGCACTTTTACGTGCTACCGAAAGTCCGAAAAAACTGAAAGAAGCTGTCGTCGTAGCTCCTAATTTTACGAGTAGTTGCAAGTTGAGTTAGGCAAATAGAAAAGTTTTCTAATTTTTTGTGTATGAAACTCTAGAATCAGATTTGTGGCAGAACTAAGAAAGTACATCAATCGTCGGGTGTATGGACTGATTTAATGAAAATCCCGCAATGCAACTGACGAGTTCTTAGGAAGTCGCCTCATCTCGCTTTTAGCTCAAACCGAATAAAAAAAAAAATGTCGCCCTTTTCTTAAGCTGATCTATGGGGTGAGCTGAAATGCGAATTAATAGTGATACTGTCCATTGAATGAAATATGATCGTGGATTGATGTATTTTTTCTATTCCTACTGGACTTGGATCTACTGAAACATAAGAAGCCTGGGACTTAACGACTTCTTAAACAGAAAGCTACTCACTTACTCAATAAACATTTAACGTATGATGGCATCGATATTCAGTTTACCAGATTTTGATGTTGCATCCAAGTTCATATAAGTTCCTTGCGCTCTTGCAAGGATGAAATTCAGGAAAATTATAATTGAGATCAACGAACACCAAGTTTGAACTCACAACTTTTTTATTTGAAAAGACATTCAGCTTTGACTTGCATCTCTAGATATCAAGTGGTGCCCTGTGCAATTTTTGTTTGCTTTGTCCTGTGAAAAGAGACCATTTAGGCAATGAAATGTATTCCTTATATCTTCCTTTTAATAGAATTTCATAGCAAGATTAATAAGCTCGGCGATAAAGTGTATACAAACGTCGCTTACCTTTTAGATCATCGAATCGCATACGTTTGGTCTACTGGCAGCCGTCTACTTTGGTTTGCTTAGTCGTGTCAATTATGGTTGTTCTCACAAATCTAGTTCTGATTCAGTCCTCATACGAGCTTTACCAAACAATTAATAGGGTACTTGTTACTCATTTGAACTCTATGGAACTAGAACTAGAACTAGAATCGCCGACATTACTTAGTAAACTCAGCCTTCATTCCACGTTCAGAGAAGTCTTACATTTTCGACTTGGCTTTTAAGAGACGAAACCGTTCAGGAAGCCTTTAAACGTAGCTCAATTGTCATGCAGACGCGTATACGAGTACTGTGCACCCTCCACCAGATTCCCATCAGAATTTCGTATGGTTCCGTTTAAAAGAGAAATGCTGGTTTACCTGAGGAGGAGTGAAGTCTAACCAATCATCCTCCAGCGCTGTAGTTTTTGGAGCAATTCGTTCAAATCAGACTAAATTTCTTTTCTGGGGCAGATTCTGGCTGAATCCAGCCCAGAGTACAATCAGTACGCAGGGTCATCGAAACTCCAATGCGTACCATAGATCACTCCTTTTTGAGCAAAAGATGGCTTTGAGAATGCAGCCCACGATGTGAATATCAAAAGAAGAATGATTCACTTGTAGAACCGAAGCCAAGCCATGCGCGATGAGGATTGTTTCACATGCATTTAAAGCATACCATTCTTTGGAGTCTGGTAAATACAGCAACGACTTATTCATGTTAAAGCTTGTTCCACTAGGCAATCTTTCATAGACGTATAGGATCAGCGAATTTGGACTTTGATTTCATTTCTACTAAAAGCGGCCTTTCACTGCTAGAAAGTTGACAAATGGTTTCTCCAAACAAATTCGCTATCCAGGTTGATACCAAATTACTTAGCTTCATTGGAGAAACTGATATGCTCTTAGTCTGGATCAGAACAAAAATAAAATTCTACAAAGATGCTGCTGGATCTTCCCCCCATATTTTTTAAAGAAATGTGAAATGCACCTGGCCCAACCTCTTACACCTCTCGTTCAGCTTTCTATCACCAAAGGATTATTCCCCTCCACATGGAAGCTCGGAAAGACTTATATAAGCTGATTCATCGTGAGGTTTGATTTTCAATAGGATTTTTTTGACAGATCACGTGTGACTCCTATTAAACTGCTTTGTCATTTTTGTTCAGTATCGTTTGGCAAGTCATCATGGAAAGAATCAGACTACAACAACGTCTCCAAATTGTTCAACTGTATTACGAAAATCAGCGTTCTGTGAGAAATGTTTTTTGTGCGATTCGAGCAACTTATGGTGCGCATAATCGACCTACTGAAATGATTATTGCCAATATCATTCGCAAATTTGAGTCCCGGTTTACATATGTGGATGATACTCGATCGGTTAGACCACATCTTGCACGCACTGAAGAGACTATAGCACCTGTAACTGAGAGTGTACGCGAAGACCGTGACGAATCGACTCGTCGTCGTTCTCAGCAGCTTAGCTTGGTGTATTCGACAACTTGGCGTATTTTATGTAAGGATCTCGGCCTAAAAGCAAACAAAATTCAACTTGTGCAAGAATTGAAACCAGGCGACTTGAATTTGCGTCATATTTTCAGTGAATGGGCTCTGGAAAAACTCAATGAAAATTCGGTGTTTTATCGTGAAATTTTGTTCAGTGATGAAGCCCATTTCTGGCTCAATGGGTACGTTAATAAACAAAATTGTTATATTTTGGCTGATGAGCAACCCGAAGAGTACCAAGAGCTACCATTACATCCATTATAAACAACGGTATGGTGTGGTTTATGGGCTGGTGGAATCATTGGTCCATATTTCTTCAAAAATGAGGCAAATCAGAATCGTAACCGTTATCCAGCCGTGTTAATGGACTATGTGCTTCTTGAAATTCAAGCACATGGTCTCGGTGAGCTCTGGTTGCAGCAAGACGGCACTACGAGCCATACAGCGCGTAAAACAATGGACTTGTTGAGAAATCATTTTGGTGAGCACTTAATTTCACGTTTTTCTACGGTAAATTGGCAGCCTAGCTGGCGCGATATCACACGTTTGGACTGTTTTCTCTGGGGATATGTAAATGTTCAGGTCTTTAGGAACAAACCAGCTCCGATTGAAACTTTGGAAGCCAACATTACTCGTGTTTTCCTCGAGATACCAGTCGCTATGCCCAAATGAGTCGCCCAAAATTGGACCTTCCGAATGGACCACCTCAGACGTAGTAGTGGCCAACGTTTACATGATATACATTTTCGAAAAGTAAATGCCATGAATTGTTCTTTTAACCGAGACTAAACATTTTAAGATCACTTTCAAATTTATGTATTTTATTTTACATTATAAATCAAACCTCATGATGAATCACCCTATATTTCCAACTATCAACCAATTGCTAAGTTGTCTTGAGCTTTTTGAGAGCATTAATTATGACAAAGCGTTTTTCCATTGTAAATCTATTGTGTTTTAAAACCAGTGCGGATTTGTCAAAGGTAGATCTACAACCACCAACCTAATGGAATTCGTAACAAGGACTTAAGCGGCACTAGAATTTGGAAATAAAGTTGACGTGATTGCCACCGATTTCAGCAAAGGCTTTGATAAATTTTTCTGATAAATTTTCTCATGATATAATTCATGATATACGTTTTCTATAACGTGGGTTCAATCCTATTTAAATGAAGGGCATTACTATGTTCTATTTAGATCTATGGTTTCTCACCGAATTAAAACCTCCTCTGGTGTTCCTCAAGGTAGCCACCTTGGTCTGTTATTATTTATTTTGACTATTCATTATATTGATTGTATCATTAAAATTCATACATACCTGTGTATGCAGATGACATGAGTCTTTAGATATATATTATCTGCAGGAAGATCTTGACAGATTTTGTACTTGATGGCAGAAGAATTTCCTTGCGATTAACATCAATAAGCATAACACCTGCCACAAGATCAGCTGGGTCGAACATCCAACCAGATAGATCACATTGCGATCAGCTGTTACTTTAGAAACGGCGTTCTAGACGTCCAAAAGAGACGCCGAGCAGAAATTGGAAAAGAAAGCGATCAATATATTTAGTAAGCTTATATAAATTTTCATACAACATCCGTCAACAGTAACCGCTCAAACTTGCTCAAAACAACCAGGTTCAATACCGACAGGCTCAGTGATCCGCAAGTGCACCAACAGTTCAAGGACCACATTTCCTTAGAAGCAGAAGAAATCAGCAGCACAACGCAGAATAGCGTGGTCGACCAAGGGGATGCTGTGTAAAATGGGGCAAGCACCTACCATATGCCGGTAAAAGGCGGAAAAGTCACTCTCGGCTGAAACCTGGAGACGCATCGATGAGCGTACAGCAATCAAAGCTTGGATTGCAGCCGGCTCAGTAGAAGATAGAACCGACCTAGAAGTCCAATATCGTGTGAAGAAGAAGTGCATTGTAGTGTAAGACGTGAAAAGTGCCTGTACATCGATACAATGACTTCAAGGGTGGAAAAAGCAGCAAACAGGTGCAACAGTAGCGTTATCTACAAAATTACCAAGGAGATCACTGGTGGCAGGAACTCCAAACATCCAGTGAAAAATGTAAATGGTAATCTACTGATTTTGGATAAGGAATAATTCACTAGATGGAGACAACATTTTGCTACGGTTTTAAGCCGCTCAGACGATGGCGCTATGATCTCGAATTCGAACGAGTTCTCAGAGGCACCAAATTCCCGAATTCGCATCGGGCTACCCAGAAAAACCGAAATAATGGCAGCAATCAAGTCTCTCAAGCAAAATAAAGTGGTGATGGCATCCCTGCCCAACTATACCAAACGGCGCCAAATACGGGTACATCGTCTGAACTGCTAAAGCCGCTCATATGCAGACCGTGGAACAGTGGCCAATTTCTGCAGGAGTGGAAAAGAGGGATGATCATCAAGCTATCAAAAAAGGAAACCTGATGAAATGTGAAAATTGGAGAGGTGTATGGGTGTTCAAAAAATAAGGTGTACATTCGATTATGGATTTTTTTTTTTTTGCTTGTAGGTTGTGAACATATGGCATACGGTAAGTCTGCTCCAAGTAAAAAAAAAATTTTAAAAGTGGTACACGCTCTTCTTAGATGGCCGAGAAGATGCCAATGACAACCTTCATCATTAACAAAAGATGATAACGTCGCAGCTGTAAAGAATGTTGTTTTGGAAAATCTTCGAATTACCATAAAAGAAGTAGCTGAGGATGTTGGTCTATCGGTCGGCTCGTGTCATGCAATTTTTTCGGATGTTTTAGGCATGAGACGTGTGTCAGCGAAGTTTGTTCTGTAACTTCTTAATTTTGATCAGAACAACCGTCGCATGAGCATCGCTAAGGAACTCTTGAATGACGTTAATAATGGTTATGACGTCGAAACCAAAAACCCATCCGTCCCAATGGAAGCACCCAAGAGAGCCAAAACCGAAAACATCACGCCAAGTTCGATCAAATGTCAAAGTTTTGATCACTATTTTTTCAGTAACCGTGGCGAAGTGCCACAATAAGGAATATTTCCTTGAAGTTATGCGCCGTTTGCGAGAAGCAATTCAAAAAAAAAAAAAAAAAAAAACGTCCGGAATTGTGGAAAAACAATTCATGGCTTTATTATCATTATCATCACGATAATGAACCTGCTCATTCATCGTTGCTTGTGAGAGATTTTTTGGAAAAAAACAACACGACAATCATGCTTCAGCCACCATAATCACCGGATTTGGCCCCATACTGAAAAAAAAAACCTATAAAAGGACGGAGATTTGTATCAAATGAGAAAACGGCATCGCTGAAAGAACGCAAGGCTATACCAAAAAGTGCTTATGAATAGTGCTTCGAAAATCGGAAAAAACGTTGGCACAAGTGTGGAGGGGGATTACTTTGAAGGGGACAATATTAATATTGATGAATAAATAAATTTTTTTTTTGTAAAAATATAAACTCGTCGTACTTTTTGAATACACCTCGTATGCGTTCTTCTAGCCGTTGCCAAACTAAAAGCTAAAATAGTACTGGAAAGAATCAGAGAACATTTAGATATAACTCTCGACGTCGAACAGGCAGGCTTTCGCGCTCGATCCTCCTACATTAACCACATACAGTAAATATTTTATAGTCGGATAATGGACCTTCATTTGATGACCCACAAGTGGGGTTTAAAATAAACACAGCCACAGTAAGCCTTTAGCACTTTCAACACCCGCGCTCAACTTAATATTGCTGTACAGGAGGTTGAGAAAGTTGACAACTTTCTATACTTCGGAAGTGTGGTCTCGGTTAACCGGGATGGCACCGAACTGGATGTGTGCAACAGAATCGGGAAGCCTAAAGTTACGTTCGGAACGCTATCCAAAGTTTGGAAAAACAATGTTTTCAGCCTAAAAACGAAGTAGCGAGTGTTGAATCAGTACTGCTTTATGGGTGCAATACTTGGAAGGTGGAAACCACTACCACACATAAGCTGCAAACCTTCGTAGATAGATTTCTGAAAATTATCTTGAGGTTTTTTTTCACCCAATTGTATCTCAAATGCACAGCTCTATCAGAGAACGGACCAAGAACCTATAGACATTACTATACGGAGGAGAAAGTGGCAATGCATTAGACACATCCTACGACGCGAAGACAAGCAGGTAGAATAGCGGGGCGCCCGAGGAATACATAGCACAGAACAGTCGAAGAAGAATCGAGCTCTTTGGGATTGAGTTGGAGAGAGTTCAAACGCGTTGCAGAACTTCGAACAAGATAACGCGCAAGCGTTTTAGACGCCCTCAGTCCCCCTACTTCACATCTGATCTTTAATCTTTAATCTCATTTAGGAGTTGTTTGTGATAAGGAACTTAATTTCCGTTCTCACATTGATAATATAATAAAAAAAGCAAACTCTGCCGTTAGCTTCACAAAGCGGTTGTCTAAGGAGTCTTCTAATCCATATGTTATCAAATCTCTTTACATAACCTTTGTTAGGCCTCTTCTTGAAAATGCATGCCAAGTTTGGTCACACCTATATACAGAACACACATCCTCCGGATAGAAGATGTTCAACGCAAATTTTTAGGATTTGCTTTACGTGAACTTCACTTGGATGATAATCTAACCTTATTACCATACACTGATGGGCTGAGACTTATAAGTTTATAACTTCTTTCTATACGTTGAAAAGTTGCCGATATTTTCTTTATTCATCAGATGTTAGTTGGCAATATCGATTGTCCTTCTTTACTTCAATTTATTTCTTTTAACACCAACCCACGCAATCTTAGGTCTGTGCCACATATCCAGTTCAATCTTCACACAGAATGAATTACGGATGCCTTGAGACAATATCTAGAATGTTTCGTAAAGTTGACGATATCTGTCTCTCTTCGATTACCACCTCACCACCTCATGCCTCATGCCCTAACTGTTTTTAACCGCTCCCACCCATTAGTTTCAAACGAGACAGGGTTGACCTGGGCCTCAAATCAAAACGGTCAAGTCCAGTCTCAGTAACGAGAAGATTGACTTAAAGACAATTTCTAATGCAGTAATCGTCGGTTATATCTAAAATTGAGCAAACATTCGCAAAATCTAATCTTAAAGAAAGAACAGCCTCATCATCTGCATATGCCTGAGCATAGACGTTAAAGTTTTTAAGATCATTTAGCGGTGAATTAATCGGAATGAACTATACTCGTGCCCGTGGTGTAGTGGTATATGCATAGACTCCTCAAGCAGAGGGTCGTGGGTTTGAATCCCGTGCGAGGCAATTCTGTGGAAAATGTCTTTTCATAGAATTTGTATGTAGTTATATGAGAATCCCGTCGGCGTCAACTCTGACATGAAGGCATAACACTGATGTTGGAGTGGTTGCTGGCTGGGCTTAATGTAACGAACTAACAACTAGCACGTACTTAAGACCCACTGGTTGAGGATGTACTAGCTAGTCCCGTCCAGTTTGACAACCACCTCTGCGAAAAATATCGAAACCTAATACACATGAGTTTCAAACTACTACACCACCCGCCCGCGCCCTGGAGAAAAAGCCAGTAAAAGGGTATTCATATCCCCCTCCCAAACAACCCTTGTTTACCTCCGTCATCATAAAGAGTAAGCCAACAGTTAGTGTGGATGTTTTCATTACATTAAATATACATTTATAGTGAAATCAATGCAGAATTTTATTAATTAATTACGTTCGGTCTATGGCAATTATAAATGAAAAAAAAAAACATCGTTCATGCGACCACCACCGAAGGTCAAAATTACCTATAACCTTTCGAAGAAAGTTTGAATGCTTTGTTTGAGATCCTAAATTATCGCTAGCTATTTGGATAGACCTTACTCTTTAAATGACCCCATAGGAAGAAGTCTAAAATGATTGATGGGTTGTTTGGGCGGCTGCACCATCGTGTTGAAACCAAAGACCGTCCAGACCCAATTCATTCAATTTTGGAAAAAAAATTGGGCCTTAAGTGAGGCCCAATTGTTCACTTCGGCGACGAATCACAGTGGTGATATTTTGGCGTACACATGCTGCCTGAGCATGCTGATATGGAGCTTGACACAATACCGAACCAGTTTCTTCAAAACGTTTCACCATTGCACGAATTTCGGACTCAATAGGGCGATTATGTTGACCGAAGAATTCACGAATTTTACGAAATGTTACTTTTTATTATTTCTAGCCCATCTTCGTAATAAGATTTAATGACAAAAGTGAGTTGTTGCGTGGTAAACGATTCCATGACTAAAATGCCAAAGATTGTATGACATCTGTCAAAAGGATTAACCACATTGAACTCAGTAAATGACAGTAATTGACAGTCAACATCCACACCATCTGTTGGCTCACCCTTTACCTAAATAAAATGCACAATGTCTTCTATGATGTTCGAAGCAGTTCCATGGTATCCAATGAATGGCACCTGTGCAAAGGCTCCAAGAACATACAATCGATGTAGGCAATATGAAGATGAATTGGATCAGACGGGCGGCTTTTTAGTCTTAAATTTGCGGCGTGCGTTTACTTTTCTCTTCGATTTGTAGTGTAATAAAGATTAGCCCTTGTGTGAGTGGCAACGAAAAATTACAGTTAAGAGTGCTGATATACCCAGGTACTGCAGTATATCTTGTATTGTGATTGTGTGTTAATGTGTGTATTATATAAAAACAAAATTATTGTAAGGAAAGAAATATATTTTCCGAAAGAAGATCGAACATAAAAAGTTAATTTTTTCATAAATTTTTTATTTGAAAAAAAAAACCTAGTAAAAGTGATGTAGACTACTCAGTCAAATGCTGTCAAATTTGTTTACCACATGCATTCCTTGCGTGTTTTGCGCTTACGACCAGAAACGCAAAGGTGGCAAGTAGCTTTGCAGACAAGGTGTCCATTTGCTACGCATTCTGGTGTAGGTAGAGCAGCCATTGGTGGATGAATCGGCTTACCGAGCGCTAACTGGATATAATGCGACGTGGAGAAGACCATCACTCTCGAATTTTTCGACCGCCCTACTATACCTAGCAGCATGAGTTACTTAGCAATGTTGGTGAGAAACAACCTCCGTTTTTTGGTCACAGTGATGTCCTGGTGGTTGTAAGAATACACGACATAGGCTGCTAGACCGCAGACATCGAGCAAATTGTAGAACATGGCGAGTGGCCACCGTTTGGTTCTGTGTTTGTCGTGTAAAATAGTCATTTTGCCCATCACGTCTACTCCACTTCTTGTGTTGTTATAATAGAGTATCATCTCTGGCTTGTATTTATTTGGCGAGTTATCTAGATGCATAGACGATAAGACAATCACGGCCTTGTTTATTCCCGGTTTATACGATACTATATTTCGATTCATGGAAGCCCAACACTCTCGAAAACTCTTCACGGTTCTTGTGCTTTTTCATTGTGGCTGAACGCTTTATTTTGGCGAATGGTTCCAAGAAAATTTAAATTTTTAGCGAGAAGGTATTTCGCGAGGTTCAAATTAATGAAAAAGTTTAAAGCATCGCAGGCCCACCAAACCTTTATGCTATATTTGGCTTGTTTAAAGGGTATGTACTGCGTAAACTTAAAATGGCCTCTATGCGGAAACAGATGTTCATCGATAGTGATGTCTGTCAATAGCCTGTAGTTTCTATTCAGCTGTTCGTTTATTAGGTTCCAAAAATCGGTAATTGGGGCGGACTTGTCAGTAGACATTCGATAAGCTCTAGTATGCATATTATTGAAGCGTATAAAGCGCGTAATTGCTGAATATAGGCAGAGACATTGCAGCACAAAAATGGATGACAGAGTCCGAACTCCAGAGAACCGATGTGTGCTCACCACTTAAACGATGCATGCCGGCCATAAAGAAGACGACCAAGTACACCTGCAGCTCTTAAACAGCGAGTGGTTTCCATACCTTTGGTGACTTTTCCGAATGATTTGAACTGAACAATGCATACACACTAAAAGCTTTTGGATTACTTTCTGTTATCACAATGTCTGCCATAACAGGAGTGAAAAACGCCATGAAAATATCAGTTTCAGCTTTTATCTCTAAACCAAAAATAGGCCCATTTCTTTGTCGAATGAAGTTATGGGCAAATGTCCGAACACTCGCATTCGGTCGAACTAAACTACACTGCGTTATTCCATCTTTGGCAGTCTTAATTTCGCTTATAGCGGGCAACTCCGCGGCCGCATTCGCATTATCGTGTATTCGGACAACACAACCTCAGGTTCGGTCTCTACATCAGAAGCTCCCATTTTTCTTCCAAAACTCCATCAAAAACGTTACCACTGCAGGATGATAAAGCTGTCAATATTACTTATTAACCGCACGAGCTGAACAAAAACAAAATTGTGAACCAGTAACACAAGATGATGAGGCCATACCGAAACGTCTACTTATCTAAACTAATCAGTTGAAATTGCTACTCAAATGCAGCTTTACTTTGAAAGTACCCAGGTATAGTCCGTTTCAAATTACCGTGTAATTGAAAAGCTGCGCAAAGAGAGCTTGGAAGCGCATACTACTCATCTGCTCACTGGAAAATGATATTTACGAATCGGCTGAATTTTCTTTACTTCCTTTCATATTTAACCCATCTGCATCATAAGCGCATATATGCACGTATTTTGTCTGGCCACTACTTTTTGTGACAAGATTCAATATATGCAATATATATATTCAATACATGTAATAAAAAAGGATTCAATTCTATTGTAACACAATTTTTTTATGAAAATGGTTAGGTAAAAATATATTGTATTCTGACTATTTTTTGCGAATTTTTTATCTATGTAGTTTTAAAAAGCCTTTGCAAGGAGTAGAAGTAAGAAAAAGGTAAATTTATATACAATGGAGTGCCTTAATCCTTTCGAACCTACTGGGACACATATGTCCCACCTTGTGTTCTCATTGCCCTGATTACCAAAATATGCATTTAAATTGGGTTAATTCAATTCGTGCTTTAAGCAATTCTAACGGTATTTTTCCAAGTTTGGTGATTACCTGGCAAAGCTTGAACCATATCATTCGCGTTTTTAGTGTTGAAGTGTTGTTGAAGCTAACACCAAGTTAAGTTTTGGACTACATACATTAATTACTCGGAGTCAGAAAAAGACTTCAGTTGCACTGATGATGATAGCTCTGTACCTTCTGATTGAGAAGATGATTCGGAAGAATGATGATCAGATGAATACGGACGCAGTCAAAATGTTTCTGATATAAGAAGTCCTTAGGAAAATACTCAATGGGAAGACCCGCAAGTATTGTATATTTCAAGCTACGTAAAGAAGTCAGTTGAATTTCTATTTCGTCGTAAAAATACTCCGATGCAAATTATAAAAAAAATATTTTCATGAAGATTATTCAGTTATATAGCTCAATGTACTAATAAGCGTTTTGAAACGTAAAAAAAGGCAAAAACCTGAAATTAACTGACGAAGGAGAGATAAAAATTATTGTGGGTTGCATGCTGATAATATCTTACAACAGGGTACCTTCGACGAAGCATTATTGGTCAAGAAATACATCCCTACGCAACGAAGCTACAAAAGAGGCAATATCACGGGATCGCTTTACAGATCAAATGTCAAAAATGTATAGGGTGATTCATCGTGATTTATAATGTAAAATAAAATACATAAATTTGAAAGTGAACTTAACATTTTTATTATCGGTTAAAAGAACACTTCATGGCATTTACTTTTTGAAAATGATATCATGTAAATGTTGCCCACTACTAGGTCTGAGGTGCTCCATTCGGAAGGTCCAATTTTGGGCGACTCGTTCGAGCATAACCACAGGTATCTCGCGGATAACACGAGTAATGTTGGCTTTAAAAGCGTCAATCGGAGCTGGCTTATTCCTGAAGGCCTGAGACCTTACATATCCCCAGAGAAAATAGTCCCAAGGTGTGATATCGCACGATCTAGTCGGCCAATTTGCCGTATCAAAACGTGAAATTAAGTGCTCACCAAAATGATTTCTCAACAAGTTCATTGTTTCACGCGCTGTATGGCTCGTGCTTGAATTTCAGGAAGCACATAGTCCGTTAACATGGCGCGATAACGGTTACCATTGACGGTAACATTCTGATTTGCCTCATTTTTGAAGAAATATGGACCAATGATTCCACCAGCCCATAAACCACACCATACCGTTGTTTATAATGGATATAATGGTAGCTCTTGGTAGTCTTCGGGCTGCTCATGAGCCAAAATATAACAATTTTGTTTATTAACGTACCCATTGAGCCAGAAATGGGCTTCACTACTGAAAAAAAATTTCACGATAAAACACCGGATTTTCATTGAGTTTTTCCAGAGCCCATTCACTGAAAATATGACTCAAATTCAAGTTGTCTGACTTTAATTCTTGCACAAGTTGAATTTTGTACGCTTTTAGGCCGAGATCCTCACGTAAAATATGCCAAGTAGTCGAATACGCCGATCGATTCGTCACGGTCTTCGCGGACACTCTCAGCTACAGCTGCTATAGTCTGTTCACTACGTGCTGGTCTAACCGGTCGAGTATCATTCACTAATGTAAACTAATGTAAACAGAACGCTGATTTTCGTAATACAGCTGAACAATTTGGAGACGCTGTTGTGGTGTGAGTCTTTCCATGATGACTTGCCAAACGATACTGAAGAAAAATGACAAAGCAGTTTGATAGGAATCAAATCTCACGATGAATCACCCTATATTTTACTATGCCAGAAAAGTCTGAGAATGCCAGTAAAATTTACTACTTCAATGACGTTGTAGAATGCTTAAGAAAAATTTTTTGACAGCTAGACAAGATAGTCCTTTTCAGAGCATTGACGAGTCAATGACTAAATTGCCACTCAAACCCACCAAGAGAGGCATAAAAATGTGATTGCGGTGTGAACGCTCATAGTGGTTACACGTACGATTTTGATATTTACAGTGGACGAGAGGAAAATGCTCTGGCAACAACTTTCAAGGAACCTGATGTCAAATTATGCTGTGATCGTTTTTTACCAGTGTCAATTTGCTACAGAATATGAATTATGCGGCTTTAGGAAAAGTCATGGTAAACAAAAAAAAGCTGCCAATAATAGACCGAAAATCAAAAAAAGTAAAATCAGTTTTCAAAACAAGCAACTCGGAGCTGGTGTTTGTGAAGTGGAAAGGTACAAAGGAGGTTTCTATACTCAGTAATTGACACAATGCAACTGTTATAACAATCAATACAAAACGAAAGAATGGAGAACAAATCAACGTGCCTTGCCCTGAAAAAATTTTAAATAAAATTTTACCGAGAAACAATAGACAGCTGGACAGAAAGTCCTCAAAGTTGTGCAAAAAAATATTCTACCGTCTTCAAATGGTTCAAATGGTCATTGATTGAGTTTATTGTCAATTTAGCAGAGGACCTGATAGCTAAAGGGAAAAGAACTGCAAAAGTTTATCGATCCGATACAGGTACGGTATTTTACAATATCAATTAGAAAAATTAAATTAATTTCTCCTTTTGAGCCGGAGAAAGGGTTAAGCCAGGAAAGCCTTTTACACGCCAGCAAAAGCGCCTGCCCTGAAAATTTACCAGGAAAACTTGGATTATGAAAAGAACCACGCAAATGAAGCTCCTACGAGAGCAGCTCTAAGAAAAACAGCTGAGTTTGTTGGAGTTTCGCATAGGACCATATACCAAAATATTAAAAGAACAAGAACAAACTGGAAGAGTAGGATCACCCAACAAGAAAATTCCACATCATCACTGGATCACTGGATTAGATGACTTCGAATTTGAATCCATCAAAAAGATGATCTACTTTTTCCACCAATTTGAAAAGAAAGTCGTAACATTGAGCGCCCTTATGGGACAAATCCGTCAAGAACTGGAAATTAGGATAAGCAAGACATCCCTTTGGAGGTATCTGAAAGCCAAAGAATTTATTTTTCGTATCCGCGGATATCAGATAATCTATTTAGATGCATCATATAAACATAGCTCCAACACAAGAGGAATGTCTTGGACTGATGGCAGTACGGAAGAACTAAAGAAGTCTAATGGAAAAGGATATCGGCTTATAATTGCACACGCTGGGCGGGTGACTAACATGATGAGATGAACTTTGACAATTTCTCAAAATGGTTAAGAGATCAGGTACTGGACCATTTGGAGGAACCGTCGGTTATTGTAATGGGCAAAGCCCCCTATCACAATAAATTAAAAAAAAACTGAGCCCCAACTTCATCAGCAACGAAATTGGAGTTAGTTGACTAACTTCACACTTAACTTCAATTTATTCAACTTTTATGTTCATATATTAAGTCAAATTCATATTAGCAAAACATTATTTCTTCTTTTCAACACAACAATTGTGAAGAGAACGCTTTTCATAAAATCGCCATTGCCAAATCCACTGAAAAAATTACAATTGGCACGCCTTCCACGTCCATGCATTCTCTCTACATTCTGGTTTCGCATCTGTCAATAGCGGCTTCTTATCTTTTCCACAAAACATTATTCAATGCCATTCAAGCAGATATGGTTACGCTTGAATCTCGTCTGGATCACTTCCAGGATTACTGGAATAGACTGCGCAAGAAATTGCACGGTGATTTGAAACGGTCTATACTTTGGTGTCGTATTCGAGAGCATGTCAATAAAAAAAAATTCTATAAAGGTTAATAAATATTGTTTAAATAAAATTAAAAAATAATTTTTTTTTTTTTGTGCGATTAAGCGAATTATCTAAGAGTGCACACTTCAGACCAGACTTCAAAGAGCAGTTTCCTCGTCTTGAGCTTTATGCGGCGTAATTGGTATCCTCAATATGGACGGGTCTCAGAACTTCAGACTCCATTGGAGTCATGTCCGTTTAGCCGACAATCCTGCTAACTGTGCTTCACGAGGGATCTACTTAACATCACTTCTTAAAAGGAACATTTGATGGATATGCCCAATTTGGTTTAGACAGTCGCAATCATTCTGTCCAGATCAACATTACACTTCAATCTGGAAGAAAAAAAAAAAAAGTGGACTCAACGCATAAGCACATCCCTTCAAAATAGCCTTTTACACGCAGGGATTTAACCGACAATTTTTTTAATTGTTTCCAGTATTAGCATATTGTGTTCTCATTTTCGCAAAACCTCAACGTTTGTCGGCCTAACTTTTATCCTTATTAACAACAGAGGAGATTTCAAAATTTATTCTGCAGGAGGTACAAAGGAAATGTTTGTCATCACTTCAAACTAAACTTGAGAAATTCGGCAAAAAGCAAACTTTCGCATAGGGCGCATATTTTCAATTAAGCATCCTATTATCTTATATAGGGTTTTCTAATAACGACTTGACAACTTATTTTTTAAATAAAACGCAAACCATTAGAGATATTTCAAAAACTTTATTATTGGCTTGAAGTACAATCAAAACATTTATGAAAGGAATTCAACTTCGTTCATATGGCCATCGCGGGCACGTTTGCACCCGTCGATTCGTTGGACCCAATTTTCAACGATTCGGCCACACATTTCGACCGAAACGGCCGCTATTTCGCGTTCAATGTTGGCTCTGAGCTCTTCCAACGTCTTCGATGTGTTGGCATAAACCAATGACTTAACGTAGCCCCACAAAGAATAGTCAAGTAGCGGTAAATCGCACGAACGAGGCGGCCAATCGACTGGCCCATGTCTTGAGATAACACGCTTACCATACTTACTCTTCAATAAATCGATTGTAGCGTGTGCTGTGTGGCTTGTGGCTTGTGGCACCATCCTGTTGAAACCACATGTCGTCCAAGTCCATATCTTCCAATTCTGGCCAAAAATAATCGGTGATCATTGCGATAAAGCTGACTATTCACAGTAACGTGACGATCGTTGTCGTCGACGGCCCAATAACGCCGCCGGCATGCAAACCGCAACAAACAGTTATTTTTTGTGGATGAAGTGGTGATTCACAAAGCACATGTGGGTTTTCACCCGACCAATAACGCATATTTTGCTTATTGACAAACACATTGAGCCAAAAATGAGCTTCGTCACTGAAGATGATTTTGCGATAAAATTCATCTACTTGGCGCATCTTCTCCAGAGCCCATTTGGAAAACGTAGCTCGTTAGTGTACTTTACCATGATGAAAATGTTACTGAATAAATTGACAGTGACAGTTTGATGATTAGTGAAAGAGTGCGTTCACAAATTAAATTCAAAGTTGTCAAGTCTGTATTGGAAAACCCTATATCATGAACACATTATTTTCGAAATGACCGTGCGCTATTTTTATCTCTTCCATTTACATGTTGGCACTCCGGAGCTTATGTATTTATTGTAGTTCGTCAGGAATTTTCAATATTCGGGTTATGAGGTCTAGCTGAACTAATCGTACATAAATGCGTCACCTGCTTTGAACGTAGGAAATCAGCATCATCTCAAATAATGAGATGACCCTTCCAGGCGAAAGGGTAACTTATGCAAGACCATTCAGCAAGGCAAGGTATGACTACGCCGATGCTTTTACCCTTAAGGTATAAAAAGGAAAGAACCCCAAGCATGTAAAGGCATATGTTTCGCACGTCATAAAATAAAGAAAACACCAGCTTTTCATCGACACGAGTGGTGGCACTTTTTTGTACTATAAAATTAATATCATACTTTTACTTACATTTATTTAATAAAATAAATTTAAATAAACAAATACAAGTTTCAAACACTTACCTCATTTGTGTTCCACCGATGTCGCTGTGAGGGAAAACTATCAGCGCGCGGTAAGCTCTCCAGATTATCTGGGAGTTTGATAGGTTCACCATCTGCAAAAGAAAAGAACAGAAATAAAAAAAAAAACCTATAATCAGTTTCAATTGTCATTCATATTAACCAGAATAACAGTAAATTTATCGGGTTTTAACATGCACATCATAGCCCATAATATCCAAACAAGGATAAAACTTTCCTATTTCCACAAATACTTTGGCACAAATCTTAAAACAAACTTTTGCACACCATAAATTCACTCGTCTCCCAACCGATTATTATCTTCTACCCAACCATCGCAATCTTTGTTCTGTCGACTTTATGAACACTTCCCCCGCCCCCCTTTCAAAGGTGATAGCGAACGAGAAGACAGCGCGATTCGAAAGATAATGTACAACAATGAAGTCATTCGCAACGAAAAAAACACACACACTTAATCTCAACCTCTTTCATTCGGAAAACGGAAAATAAAAAAGAAACACATGAACATGAACACTTTTTTTTTTCTTATTGCAAAAATGTTAGATACAATTCTCAGACACTTTTTGACAGATGTTCGTTAAATGATTTATTTGTTCCTATGTCGTTTCCTTAACCTGATAACAATCAACAATGGCAATAGTGCAACAGAAATTTGTCTAATTCTGGGCAAACAGTTGCCAACTTACAAGGAAAAAAAAAAAAATAACAATAAAAACTCTTATGCCCGTTACGTCCGTTATGTCCAAAATTAGGCAAAGAGCTTTCTTCTTGGGTTCAGTGTGTGTATTTTATTTCTTTTGGAATGGGTGACCGGAAAAAATAAGGGAAACCCATTTAAGGGTCTGTTCAGCAACGGAAAAACAACGGAAAACCGTTGTGTCGTTGAACAATGCACACAACACTCTCGCTCTCTCAATTGTGCCAAAGTGATAGTGGCGGCAAATTATCAGGGAGCTACTCTGCTTGACGTAGTTAGAGTTGTATGATAGTTTAACTGTTAGTTGGCACAAATCACCACGGGACTACAGACCGGCACCTGGCTATTAGTTCTAGCTTTGTAAGTGCCGCCGACAGGCGTCGTCTACCGCCGCCAACCCAGGGTTAGATGCAATTAATCTCGAAGCCAATTTCACAGTGAGTGCGTAAATTACTTACAACTTTAGCTGGGACGCTGGGTTCATATTATCCTTTGTAGGTGAGCAGAAAAAATAGCTCTTCAACTAAATAGGTAATGGAAAACTACATACTCGTACAGCAGGGTGCAACTTAGATAAAACAAAGTATTCAAACGAAATGCAACTGATAGTGATTGTTTCCAGATCTTCTCAGGGTACATCATATGGTATATGGTGTACATTGAGAGCGCGAATTTCTGTAAATCGCTTCATCTTTTTGTTGCGGGTAAACTGAGCAAAAGACAACTCCCATTTATTTGTGCTTTTTAAGATTGACTAACTGCATTTTTTTAAAGACTGAGACTAATCTATCAGATTAAGAAAGTCCTGAAGGTACTGCTGGATTATAGACAGGTAACCGTCAGGGAAGTAACTAAGACGAGCTTCGTCCTGGATCAGGTGATGTCAGGAAGAACTGAAATCAGTACTATACTATTGAAACCTTTAAATAATGGCAATAAATAAGTGGACAGCTAACCATAGGTATTGAAAGGTTTAAAGATTCAAAGGTCTTCCAAAAATTCGTTATGATGCGGATATGATGGGTTTTCTTAGGACAAATTCGTGTAGAAAACTTAATGGTTTAAGTAAGAACTAGAGAAATTTCACACAGTACAAGATAGGCATCTTAGAGCTAAATAAAATAAGATGAATTATCATAATGGTAGAGAGAACCCGCCTTCGCTAACCGAAATCACTTTTTTTCGTGAACGTGAGTGAGCATGACAAATCCTCATATCGTGGACATTTTACAGTTATCGGACCTTGACCAGATTGTAGAGTTAAGTAAGGCACATCAACATCGCGCAGTGTGAAGCACCGACAAAAACCTCGACTGGGAATGAGAGGAACACCTTGATGCCTACATTTATGGCTTAATCGTTATCTCATCCCATGTGGATACAATCGTAGGATACGGCAATACCGGGCTTAATGATATGATAAGTATGCACGACATCGAAGATCGAAATGAGAACGGAGAGCAGTATATATGTAGATTTCTGCGATGATAAACTCTTGTCAACGGGATCGCACTCGATCAGTGTTCCAGAAAGTGTTATAAGTATTAACAAACAGGCTGCGAACACCGAACTAGAAAGACCATATTACGAGACAAAATCAGAATAATAATCAATCCTCCGACAGACTTTGTGATTCTGTATCGGGCCAATAATTTAAGAAGCAGATCAGTTTAGAAGCGAAAACAATCAGCAGTTCTGAGCACACCACACTGGACAAGTGCCGCAGCAAGTTTATGGAAAAGGTTTCTCAGCCAAAGTTATGAGCATATCTTTAAAAAACCACTATCAGAAGACACTAATCGAGAATGATATCTCACTGAAATGTTGGCACCTCAGCACTACTCGTAGATACTCAAGAACATACCCAAAATGTTGAACCATTTCGGCTTTTGCCAAAGAAATTCCTGGAAGGTATGGCCTACTATAGATCGTTCATTGCTGATTCCGGATGAGCACCAGTTCTGGCGATGGAGGAAGCCTTCCGCGCTGGTGTTAAGCCATATAGATAATAGTTTTACTGCAATGTAAAATCAGTGTTTCACCCTTCCAAAGTGATTTTCATTATATTTCCTTAGAAGTCCACTCTGTTATGTGGTACTGAGGAAAATTGCGTGACTTAAACCTACAAACACTCTCATTAAATAGCGTACAAATCGATTTTGCGTCAGTTTTAGACCATTGAAGAGGCGACAAAAGCCTTCTAAAGGTGCTAGACTGACTATACCATCATGATTCCAATTATATACATATACATATGCACTGCATATAATATATAGCAGAAAAAAAAGGATAAACAAGTCTAAACCTCTTTGTCTTTTAAAAGATTGGAAGACTAGCTTGATTTAGTACTACGAGTGCACTGCAACATTGTCTCCAAACGACAGCTACGCTGGAAGTACATCTCACATCCCTGCACATGAATGATATCAAGACCGCAACTGTAAATGCACTAAAGCATCACCTTCTATGCCATAAGTTGCACACAAAGAACTTTGAAAGAATCGCAGTGATTGGGGTCAACCTCAAACGATCGTCAATTGTCAAAATGCTTAATAGGATAGGAGCATTAATTGTCTTTTTTTTATATACAAAATTCTGCATTATTAGGGCTTTCTACTTCCAGGCCAGCGTTCCATCACAGAGACTGCATCAGAAGAAACTTCTAAAAACTACACTTCAATATATGTATTGTCTCAAATCCATGTAATATTCAATGTTCTCAAGACCTTTAATTTTAACCGCAGCTTGCTACCCAATAGAGTCAGACTAATATAGATCATGGACACAGACGGATCCATACTGGCAAACTTAGACATCATCTCAAGAAAATGATCCCTGCCCAATCGGACACATGCTTGAATAAAGTTTATGCCATAGAGCCTTCACATCATCATCTGATGTTGTCTCGTTCCTATGGCTTCTATGTCAATTCAACATACAACTTAGGGAATGGCATATGAGTTCCTATTAGACCGAAGTGATTCTGAAGGCATCATCCATCATCATTCTCCTCTAAAACCAATAAAAATATAAATATGTTCTACCATCCGTCACTGAAATATGATAGTTGCGGCAAAGAACACCTAAAAGATTATGGATTTTAGCAGGGGCTATAGTATCTGCCTTTCCAAGAAGATTTGATTTGAGCTACACATATCATGTTTAGTTACAATTTATTGCTTCTATAGATAGCTCAATAGTGAGCCCATCTATTCCAGCAGCTTTGGGCTAGATGTGTGACTCTACTCATAAGTTGACATCCGCATTCATGGACGTCTATGGTGAAACCTTTTGTCTTTGGTACTCATATGTCCTTTTTACCTTCCTGTAAAACTTCAGATAACCATTTAAGAAAAAAGAGCTCTTTATTGCCTCGACGCAGCTCTTTCTTTTTCTTCTGAAAAGTACATATCCGTGACTTTTGTACGTAGAACTCGCAAGCAGCTTTCGATCTGCGCAATCATGCTTTATACACTTCTTAGTTCATTGCCTGCGCTTATTGTCACTCATAAGGTCTCGTTGCTGTAGTCGGATGAAGCCCAGCATATCAAGTTTTTGAGGGCTGCTAGCAATTTCTTTTGCGCTTCATGCTCGTAGAAAAGGACTTCTCGACAAGTTTGTAAAAACAGGGAAAGGTCGAACTCTCCTACAATAGACTTTCGATGTTTTATCGACGAGGTTAGCTGGTACGTATAGATTCACAATACATACCACATCTGTGTCTTGTATCGTCCATCTGGTTGATAATTTCATTATCGAGGGATCACCGGAACCTTTTTTGGAATTCCCCTAAGTTCATTTTCGGAGGTGAGGTTGTGCAAAATATTTCTTCCAACTGTGCAGCCAGTGATGTATGCTGTTTCCAAGCAGAATTTTCCGGAAAATTCGTCCTTCTCCAAGAGGATACTCCCCTTAACTCCATCTTACGACTTTTTCTCCGAAATATCTGCATCGTGCCTTATCTTAAACGAGCATACCATACCTATATGTCACACGTTTCACATAAAGAAAGGCCTATGCCGCTTTAGATAGTGAACATTAGAGAAGAAGCATCGTGATAACACTTAGTGATGATGTGTCACAAGGAACCGTCTTAGGACCCCTACTATTGAACGGTGTGCAGAAAGAAGACTTATGTCAAGATCTTATGAGCGTCAATTACCTGGTTCTTTGACGAGAGCTAAGGTATGGTTATAATCTAATCGCTGGCAAAGGCAAATTTTTTTTAGAATGAGCCAAGAACAACAGTCAAACTGTCAAGGGAACCATGCAAGGTTGCTCCCTGCTGTTCAAACAAATAGTAAGCTCTGTAGAAAGAAACTTCGACAACCCCAATAAATGGTGCTGTAATGAGACTTCTCTGATATGCCGATTGGAATCCAGAGCTTTAGGCCGTCGTAAAAGTAAATATGCATAAATTAACACATATGAAAACCCTCGGATACGTCCTTCCCTTCTCCCTTTTCTGTTGAATTCCTTAGTTTGACCTTCAATTTCGTACTGTTACTGGCAAAAAGTACCTACAAGTCAGCTTGTAATACTTGTCCTAAAACCTTTCATCCTTCTTCCCAACTAATAAACCATCTCATTTGCCAGACCTCCTTTAAATTGAGCCATCAAAGAGAATTAGCTTACTAGCGAACATATGGCAGGAATATTTCAGCCAATTACACGAAATTCCACACTCAATTCCATGCATTTCCTACAAGTACAATCCGACGGATTCATTTCTAGCACATTCGCGACAAAAAAAAAAAAAAGTCAGGAGTCACTACTTGGTATATGCATATGTTCCCTGCCATTACTTCTCATTAAACACTTCGTTAAGCTGTGCAAGCAGCAAAAAACAAAAATCTCCCCGCTAAAGACCTAAAAGAGTCGGAGGAGCCAAAGAGCCTGGGAAACCTAAAGTGTACGGAATTTTTCACTCCTTGTTATGTCGTGCGGTGAAATATGTTCACTTACTAGTGTCGTCGGAGGGTAATCAGATTCCCGGTAGAAACAGAACCAGTATCAGTACCAGCACCATAAACAGCACCAAGTGGCGCTACAATTGTCGCCGAAAGGATGATGGTGTTCCCCCATTATTATTATTTTTTTTTTTTTACACTGAGACAATGAGCTCTTGTTCGTAAGTACGAATACTTTTGGTGGAACAAATTATTGCGTCATAAGTGTCACCACCCATATGCAAGTATCAATGTGCATAGGTGACCGAGGTATTCGTATTCGTAAGTCCATCAAGCCCAGACCTCCAAAAAAATTTTCCCAACTAAACAACTCGTTGCCAAAAGACCAGGGATATGCATTTAATATGACCAGTCTCAGTCAAGTCTCAAGGAAGTAAATTTAGATCTTTTGGCGACCGACAAATAGCCAAACTTCACTTCCAAGTCGAATAAATCTGCCAGCGTTCAATAACTCATTTCGATTTTTATTGTGTGGCAACTCAATATCGGGCGTCATGGTCATGAGAGTTTCCCTTCGGATGGTGTGTTGTTTAGTATTCCATTCCCATGTCGGGAGTGAATATTCGTACACAAAACCACTCCAGCGGTGGACATAGATAGAATCAAAGTTAAAAAAACCCACACCAGGCGTTTCGAGTGAAATTGGCGCAAGTTGCTCGCCAGGGATTTTGTATAGTTGTACGAGCAGTGTCGTTAGTAGTTGTTAGCTCTTCTGCTCGACTCGTGTAATTGATGATGGCAATGTTTATATCCGGAGTTTGGAAACATTTTTAATAAAAAGGCTTTTTGTTGTACGACCCTGCTTTGTTATTAACCTCCCTGATTCGAGGACTAGCGGAGAGCAGAGGAGAGTAAACCACCAAGGTTCTTCTGTATCCGATGACTACTACATATTACCTCCACTTTACTCGTAGTGTGTTTGGTACGTGTGTCGATTTGATGGTGTGTCGAGGCTAGAAATAAAGGGCGGGGGGGCTTTTATGTTTATTGCAATTGATGTGCCGTTGTCGTAAGTTTTTA
Source organism: Volucella inanis (assembly GCA_907269105.1). Taxonomy (NCBI): domain Eukaryota; kingdom Metazoa; phylum Arthropoda; class Insecta; order Diptera; family Syrphidae; genus Volucella; species Volucella inanis. Next base: position 142,125,967 of record OU026155.1, on the reverse strand, counting down.
TTTGGCAAATTTATCATCACGATGTGAATGAAGTCGAAACAGGGGCGCTGCCAGAAGGGGTACAAAACTTCAAATGGGATGTACTCGTATTCGTCCACATAAAATTAATAACAACACATAAATCGGTTTTTCTACAATTTCATGTTTATTATGGGAACGTCAGTGGTTGCCAATTGGAGAACGGCACAACTTGGACAAACTTATCATAGGAAGGTCGTTAGGATTTCGCTACGGTTGGAGTTTAATGAGACTTTCTTTGGGGAGCTATTATAGAGTAACGAAAGAAGATAGTTCAACGTAACATCCTTGGTACTGTCTTTAAGTTCCTTGATTGATCGACTGACTCAACGTGGTGTAATCGTACTTCGATTCCTATTTCTCCGATAATACCTGATCATGTTGCATATTTATTGATAAGCTTGGGTTGCTTTATGGGTTGCCTTCTACAAAGATCCATTGGTAGAAATTTTATTTGGCTGTTATAGTTTCCCGTGACGCTTTTAAAGGAGGGAACAACGAAGGTCTCTAATCAATTTGCCAAATAAAAGGAGAGTGACTCAAAGTCAAGATTGAAAAAGAAGGAACAAAACCCCGGAGTATGCTCGTGATATTAGCATAGTTCAGTAGGCGCTCCGACTTCTAAGACCGTATATGTTGGATGTCGATTAGACTAGGAACCTCCCATCATTTTCAGAGCCTAATAGTTGGGATTTTAGTAAAGTCCTCAGGAATCTTGAAACATTTAATACTCTTGAAGATACGATTCCTCGTGTGTGGTCTATGAGACTGTTATGAGCCTCAACCAACATACATCTCCAGCCAAATCTATCTCTAGCTAGCCTCCTCCAGTTATACACATCAAGTTCATTGAGATCCTCTTGCAGCTGTCTACCATGTCTTAAGTAAGAACAACATTGTTTTTCTGGGAGGGATTTAAAGAACCTTCGTGCCGGAGTGCTGTAGTTCGTGTGCTCTGCATAATTAAGTCGAAGCCTTCTGACCAGATTCTAGTTGCTACTTTTTCGTAGCACCTTTTCCTCCATACTCCACTAATGCAGAGGGAATCAAAGACCACACAGATTATCTTTCGCTCAAAGCAGAAACAATAGCTTTCATTCGATCTTGAGATTGCCTTTGCGTCGTATAGTAGGAAAGGCATGGCGCGGGTCTTGCATAGGGTTTTCTTCGTCCGAGGTAGAACTTTCCTGCTCATTCTTCGCAAATTGTTGATGCTTCTGCCACAATGTTTACAAATGGCTGACTTCATAAGTTACTCCCGACTATGTCAATGTTATCTATGTTACATCTGCGAGAAGGTGAGCAGATTTTTAAAACATTGCGCCTCTTGAGAGCAAAACTTTCAAGCGCGGTGTTAATGTAGTCGCAGTATAGTATCGTTCTGTCTAGGGCTCTTTTTAACATTCGGTAATGTTTCTTCCGATTTTCATAGAACAGCGAAATTCCCATCGGCATCCTGCACAACCGGATGAGTTTTACAAGTATAAAGCGACCAGACGCGGCACTGAATTGTAAGTCTCTATATTTTTCATCACAAGCAGCCTTAAAATCGATGAATAGGTGTTAAGTATCGACTTGGTATTATTAGATCTTCTCCAAGATCTTCCACATAGTGAACCTATGGTCAGACTTGCAACGTCTCAGATTGCTGATGATCGGTTTTACACGTTCGTGTAATGCGAGACGAGAATTTTGTGTGCGATGTTAAATGGGGTTATGCCCCTGTAATTGGCACAGATTAGGGCTCTCATGTCTTTAGATCTAGAGAGATGATGTTGAGATTCTACTCAAAAGGCATATGACATTTTGATTAAATTTCACAAACGAGCTGTGGCAAGGTCCTGACAAAATTATTTTCTCAAGCTTCGAAAAGTTTGGTGGGTAGTGCGTTGGCTTCTACGCATTTGTTTCATTTGAGTTTGGACATTGGTATTCCCACTTCGTTTTGGTTAGGTGGATGAAACTTTTCAACCTTCCTCTAGTTTGAATGCTATGTCCTACCTGACTGTTATTTTAGTTATAATTGTCTAGAGAAGTGATGCTTCAATATTTTCACCAATACTTCGCCACTACTTCAAAGTTTCCGTGGTCAGCTTTGCAGGCTTTAATTCGGGTTTTGTTGATATTATGAGCGCTCTTTGCTCTTTGCAAAATATCCAAACCTCATTCTTGCAGTCTCCAACCTTTCAATCTCATCCTCCTCCCTCTTTGTGCTTCGAAGAAGCTTATGTTAAATTTTTTTAATCTACTAGTAAGTGTGGGCAGAAACTCTCAGTTCTGCCCTCGATTTCGCATACAATATTAGAAAGTTAAGCTTTCTGTTTGCCGAAGTACATCCGAGGCGGCATTTTTGATGGTCTTCTTGCAGCATTGGCAATAGTTCTACGCCATTGATGTTGGTGATGCGGGATTATGAAAAAACTTAAGTGAAATGCTCTAGTGTTCTCTCGCGGTTGTAGGAATCCGACGTCAAAACCTATCACATTATTTTCCCGGCGCTGGATTGCCTTTAACATTGGTACCTTGTCTGCTACTTGGTAGTCGTCCGAGTCAATGTTGGCACCTCGGAATGAGCGGATGTTTAGAATATTGGATGTGTGCTTTCCGTCTATCGTATTTTGATCAATCTGACTTGTCAGGTCTTGATTAGGAGATCGCCATGCCCCCTGCTGATCCTAAGATACATGTAACGCACACTTGCTACAACGATGTTCTGTCCACTTGCAAATTCAATCAACCTGTGTAGACTGCGCATGTCTATCCCACTACAAAGGTGCCGTCTTATCCTGGTCTCGTATAAGGGTCGCCGAATACGATTTGTGCATCATACTTAAAAGACAGCTCATAAGTTTTCGCTTGAAATTCGTAAAAGATGTCCTTGGCAGCGTGGTCTATATCTTCTAAATTAGCGAATTTGGCACCAAAATGGATTGTCACAAGTCGCTGGCTTATGTAGGATTATGTAGGAATTTTTAAACTCGCCCTGAATCTGATTTTAATTTCATGAATGCGAACGATTTATCTAGATGTTTTGCAACTTTACACAACCTAATTCAAAAATTATACAAAGTTCGTGTCGCAAAGATTGTAGTCCCCTGATGTAAATGCTGTTCACTGAATGACTCTACCCCACATAGCCAATGGTGTTGTGCTTTTCTAAGTGGCAATCTTGTCTGAGGAGCTTCATGCAGCTCTCCATAGAATGTGGAAAAGACAAACTTCAGCTTAAAACGAATCCATAAAGATGGACAAAACAAAATGAAACATAAAAGAAGAACAAACTTGTTAATGCTAATCATCACGACACGGTATTGCATGAACATTAAGACCAAAAACGGCCGGAATAAGTTAACGTCTTGTCTTCGTAACGCGGTCGTTTTGAAAGAAGCAGCAAACAAACTTTTTTTTTTTTTTTTTTTAAGAATAAAGGATCCATTCCCAGGGTTCAGCATTCGAAGGCAAGTGTTTAGCTCGATGACCCTTTCAACTCCACTGAGGTCTAATGTCCTTTTGGGACACTTAATTAAAAGTTCTTCCCTTTTTTTGTTTCATAGAAAATAAATCTCCTTCCTCTTCGGTTTGTTTTACTGTGTTAAGCTGCCTCCTCTTCGTGTGTAAAGAATGCACACGAACAAACAGCCAACAAAATGAGGTTTAGGGTGATGTGTGTTTTATTGGAACAGAAAAACGTCCAAAAAAGAAACGAACACCGAAACCGAAACCGAAACTGAAACCGTTTCATTCAACGTCACTCTGTTTGTTCAATGAATTCTTCATGTGCTTTCGAAAATAAATCCCAAAAACCAAATCCTGGAGGGGTGGATTTTCGCGGGTGCCCAACAAAGGGGTTGTATAGAAAAACTTTCCAAAAGGCAGACAAATATTCTGTTCGCTTGCTCATTAAACTTTTTCGAAAGGCGAAACAGCATTTTAGTCTTTACCAAAGCGGAAAACCATATCATATCCACTGAAGGATACACCTGCCTCCCAAGCACAACTGACTCTCAGGTGCAGACGAGAAAGGGTACTCTCTCCTACATCCTCGTACAGTATATCTCAGTATCTGTGGATTTAAGGTTGCAACCGAAACCAAACGCGAGCTCTGAGTGTTCTTAATTGTTATAAATGTGCAAAAGATGACTAAAGTCAAACACAATACCGTTGTGATACTCTCTGCATATAGGCAGTAGCATGCATTCGAAGGTAACCGCCGCCTTCTACTCCACTAAGGGCCCATCTTCTTTTTGGTTATCGTTTTCACCTCACGAAAATTCTTTAAATAATGCATGCGTGCTCTCGACACTTTTTATGCATTTCGTCCAAAAAAAAAAAAAAAAAAAAAAAAAATGATTGCACGGAATCGGGGGGAAAACGTTCATACAGAACGAATACAAGCCAAAGCAGAAAGTCAATGCAAGGACATACTCGTATACGAATAATAGACAATGGAATGATTTTTTTTTTTTTAATTTTTGGGAGTCACTCAGAGCCTTATTCCGATCCAACAGAGCTCTCCCTTGGGTGAGGGAGTTTTATTAAGTTTGGTTTAATGTGCAAATCCTTTTTACGGGATGAGAGTTGAGTTAAGTTTGAGTTTGCCAGTATTGTCGTCGCACAAGCTGTCGAATGTCTTCAAAATGAAGGTGGTTAATGATTAATTAACAAGGATTCCAAATTTGAGGACGTCCCTGTGAATTTTCGGGTAATTTTCGGCCTTTTTTCTTCCCCGAGATTCAGAGGAAACTGTTGAATTGAAACAAAAATATTTTTGAATTTATAAAACTGTAAAATTTAATCCTATTTTACGTGAGCTGTCAAAAACGGACAAATATTGGACTTAAATACTTATGAAGTTTGAATTCTGAAGAAGTTCTTCAAAACGTCAGGCACTACATTCACTATTCATCCTCGTGCTGGTTATTTTCGCTTGACTTAGGCAATTCATCTGAAATCACTCCAAAGCTTTGAGATATGAAAAGACAGAAACGAGTTCTAAAACGTTTATGAAGACCAAAATGGCAGCACGAATGCAAAGCCTTTTGCAATCCTGACCTTTGATGGTATTTTACTTAGATGGTGATACTTGTTTATCCAGCTCGACGGTAAGTTAGCAGCGTCCAGTAACACATGTCGGATGATTGAGATCCTCTTCTACATCTAATTCGAGGATTGACAGGAGCTATTCTTCTATCTCCTGTCTTTGTTAAAGTACTATACACAGCAGAGTCGAGACAGGCATAGTCCCTACGAGGACGTTATATCGATCTTATGATGTGTGTATGATTTGTAGACAGCATGAATTCTGTTTTACATTCGTTGATCGCAGACAAAAATGAATTAAAAGAAAAAAAGTATCGGAGACAGAACAGAGCCCTGCGACATACCAGTATCCATTTAGCAGATATCAGACTTAAAACCATTCAAGACAAATTTAATGTTCCACAGGACAGAAAGAAAAATCATGGAAACCACAAGGTACTACTCCCGTAAAATATTGGATTAATTTTCCAGTGTCCTCTTAGAAATAAAGGAGGAGTAGAGCAGATGAAGTCGGGTGACAGGATCAACAGTAGCAGCAACAAGAGTCAGAAAGGAGCCTGGCATACTATGAAATGAAATGAGCTACTTAACTTACAAGTTTTAAGGATTTTTCAATACTAGTAAGGATACTAAAAAAAAGATTATTGAACGCCTAAAATAGGTATCTGACTCCGCAATATCCGGTCCATTTTCCCCAAGAAGTCTGATCCTCCAGATTGGGATTTGTGCGTGGGGCTAAATTTCTGATGCTACCAATGAATATTTCTTGACAAAACTGATAGTTAAGATTGTTTTACGGAATTTTAGTGTAGCAATAGCAAATTAAGATCTTTTTAGTAAAACAATCCGGAAGGATAGTCTACACTTTATTTGCAAATAAAGATACGAGTATTTCGATTAACACAAGGCATTTCTGTAGTATAACAGATATCCGAACATTCTGAGAGAACACTCTAGATTTGAACGATTACCCGTTGCAGCCAAGGCATATATAGGGATATCTTAGACGACACATCCACGGAGAAATGACGTGAGGTCTCTCACATTATTTGAAGGCCATTTGTCAACAATTTGAGTGGCCCTTCCGATCAGTGAAGATTAATGACATTCTGGCAGACCCAAGAAAAGAAGCAAGAAGTTTAAATCGGAACACATCACCTCTCTATTGACTTCAAAGCCGCATAGTCTTGTCATTTTTTTTTTTTATAATTAGCGCGCTCTCAAGGGGTTATTAGTATAAAATGTTTGTACGCAGGACTGGCAAAGGAACGCTATGAAGGAAAAGAAAACAAATACCGACGTAGGTTGGTCTTAAATGTTTGCAAGTTACAATGGCTAAGAAATAAAGACCTCGCCAAGTCATTCCATACGAGAGTTGTATGGCTTAGAAAATAACGATACTCCAGAGTATGCCCAGAAGTGGGTTGAAGGTATACCTATGAGCATTCATGAGCCTGAAGGGGTCAAATGCTATTGGCAAGTTTGGTGGAGCACTGGTGGTGAAAATACCGATATAACATGGTGAAGCAAGAGACGTTACATCAAAGTTGATGTATAGTATTGGCGTCACATGTGAGATTTATCGCACGGTTTTGAATTCTATTTGGTAAATGCAAAGAGGTCTTGAGGACATCTGACGAGATGTGGGGATTGTATTCCAATTTAGGGCGGCTAAATGCCTTATATATTGAAGGCAGATCAAAGGGGGAAAAGTATTTTTTACATCGTTTGAGGAAACTTAGACATTTCGCAACATTTTTGGCGACATCGAATATGTATTCATTCTAACGTAGGTTAGACACACATGCCGAAAATGGAAAGTTTTTCAGTTTCAACGATGCAAGTTCTGTTCATTCATTCAGCATTATGTTTTACAAGCAATACAGTTCACTCTATTGTAGCTTCTTCATTTAGTTAGGCTGTTAATACCAGAATTTAATGAGCTTGACATACGCTTCCGTTCCTGTTCTACAGCCGAAGAGCTGTGACACGAGTTCGTTAACGAATATGGGAAGCAGAGAGAAATGTCATCAGCAAAGAAACATATTGAATTAGAAGTAGCAGACAAGATATCATTGATGAAAATTAACAAGAGTATCGGAGACAGAACAGAGACCTGAAGAACACCAGCACTTATTTTGTGCTTGGACTTGAAATCGTCTAGGACAATTTGAACTTAACGTTCCGAAAGGTATGTAGAGCATATGTAGAGTCAGATGCCAAACTCTGTCAAATGCCTTGGAAATATCAAACGCAACTATTTACTTCTAAATGAGTGCGAAAGTGAATTCACCCAAATGAAGATTCGGCGCATTTTATTGTAGGCGGAAACAGGGCACAATCTGGAAGTGTTGAGCTAGCGGTAAAGCAGATTGGCAATTGTGCAGCAAGCAGATTGGCCTTGTCCAAAGGGCTGACAGCTGGAATGTCATTATAAATGAGAGTTGGGATTGAGGATAAAGCAAAATCTCTAATGTTTTGATGTTACATTAATAGCGGTACCAAGGTAGGTCAGAGCCTAACTTAGAAGAGGCAAGAACCCTATTGAGAGCGTCATTGTAGCTGTGGTTTAAATTTAAAATCACACCAAGAGTCTTCCAGAATTTGGTTGATCCGATGTGGAGTAGCAAATAAATGCTGGGTGCCTTCATCGACAAGTGGTTTTAGATCGGCTTTGACTCAAACGAAAGGTGGTGGTTGTGTTTTCAACACGGGCTCCGACTTTGGTATTACCGAAAGATGGTGAGTATACCGATGTTAGTATGAGGATACAGGGATGCAATTCTTTGCATGGAGTCAGACAGCGCAATGAACTTGTTAAAGGTCGAATTGCTGTCCAGTTTGGGGCAGCAGGTGTTAATAAAGCAGTAGTGGATAAATTGCTTACGGGGATGGTACGAGTAATAATCACAAACAAACATAAAAACACAAACACCTACGATGCTAACTCTTGGCAGTCCTACCAAATTCGTCAGATTGTGCAGGATGACGATGGAAAACGCTCTCTGTTTTTGTAATGTCAAAAAAGGTTTAGACAAATGATGCGCTGTCATATCCCTTCTTTAACCCCATAGTTGAAAAAACTGTGCGAAGCTTTCAAGGCAATAACAGAGACACAATTTTTCAAAAATCTGTGTAACTGCTTGCTTACGATGATGACATTGAAAACATTGACAGAAGACAGAAAGCTGTGACTGGTGCCTTTGCAAATATTGAAACAACAGTTGCAAGCGATGGGTTTAGCTGTGAATATAGGTAAAACCAGGAATATGGTGTCAAAAAGAAGTGACGCACAACATTGATGAATCAGACAGAATGTCACAGTAGACAGCCTTAACTTTAAGATAGTCAGGGACTTTGTATACCACAGTTGGACCATCGACTCTGGCAACGATACGGAAATCATCGGAAATCAAACCAGGAGCTGCAAATCAGCATGTATTTCCTTAGCCTTAGAAAACGTTTAAGAAGCAGGAAGAAGTGCTTCCTTATACTCCTGACTATTCAAGCCATACTCTATAGCGCAGAAGCATGAATGTAAATAAAGAGGGGTGAAGTAGTTCTTGGCCGTTCTTAACGCGAGGTTTATCGAATTAATTTTGCTACAATTTACGTCATCATCATCAATCCAGTGAAAAATGTGCGCATCAGTCTCATGTGATGGCTAGGACATGTAGAAGGTATGGACAATAACGCTTCAGCCCAATGAGCCCCCAATTTCTACGCGGAAGAACGACACTGTATAATCAGATTTCACTTTAAGTGGCGCTCACAATTGAACGGGGATGTCAATTACCTTGCAGTGCTTAACTGGGGCATTGGCTGAGGTGCAAGTTGCGGCCCAGGTCCAGTTGGTAAGACTGAGATTGTTGGTACCTGTCGCTTTCGCAGCAGAAATACTCGTAGTTATTGCGGTTCAAAGTGGTCCCAATGGTCACTGTGGGGCACTACAAGGACATATTATAGCTGAAAAAAAGTGATTCCTAGAAATCTCCAATTAAGGAGGATCTTCTTACAGAAATCTAAAATTTCACGTCGAATAGTAGGCAAGATAATGAATGCTTGAATGAAGGGTTCACAACCTGGCTCTTTACTTAAAGCTTCACCTTTTACCTTAAATTGATTCTAAGACACCCAGTGCAAATGATAACCATCTCATGCATGAGCAACGATTTTCTTCTCATGCATATGTCTCAAGCCTCCTGTCTTGAATTTTTCCTGATAAATAGACTTTTAACGATGACATCCCTTTCGCAATTCCACTTGCTCCTCCAATATTAGCGACTATTAAGACCATTTATCACCTGGAAATCTCTCTGTTAAAACGACACAACTTCTATGACTTTTGTCCTTTTGTTTTCAACTGTTACACAGTCGACACACCCTTCAACTAACTCAATGAATCCTAACCCCAGTAAGAAAAAAATATAAAAGAAATACAGAGAACAAATTCAATCCCTTCTTGAATCCTTTCATCACATCGTGCCAAAACCTCAGAGGGGATAAAGGCAAAGGAACGGAATAATAATCATAAATACCCACATTTAGGCAAATTATACGTTTCACAAGACATTCGTTAGACTTTGTTCTACCCAGGGTCTTGTGGAGGTCCTTCAGCTTTTAGCTATCAGCCCTAAGGCAACAAGGTATCTCCTCTTCGCTTCTGTCTGTCCACTTGAAATGGTAATGCTATGTGTGTCCTTCTTGGTTTTGGAATACGAATATGTATCGCCAACCTCCAAGCTATATTCACCGAAAGGATATTAATAAAAATTCACAATTTAGATTCTTTTTTCTCTTTGAATTTTTTTTTTCTCTTTGAATTTTTTTTTTTGGTTTTTCCGTATCGTATATCTTTCAGGTTTCACAAAAGGATACGAGTATCTACTTTCTTTTTCTTGAGGAGGATTTTCCTCAACAAATAACATTCGCCGGACGAAAGAAGAAATCATTTACGGAAAAAGAAGTCAGGTTGTTGAATGAGTCCGATAATTTTGTTGTTTCTTCGCTTTTATTTTTTTTTTGGTGGGATAAGGACACAAGGACTTAGGCCCTCCTATTTTAAAGAAGATGGGAGAAGGTACTGCCTTGAGAAACAAATGGACTAGAGTCGACGATCCTCTGTAGTTTTTCATAAATAATTTATTCCAGGTGGAAATTCATTAATCTCTTTTATTGTGCCGGCTGGACAAGCTGCCGCTTGCGTTCCTTTCTACCCCCCCTTCGCCAACCAACCATCATCCTGAGGGGGGAAGAACTACGTACGAATAGGTAGTCTATTTGCCTCCCCTTCGGCATGACAGACGAGTAACATTTTATGTCGTCGAGGACCTTTTATAATTTTTTATTTTTTTTATTTTTTATTATTGTTCCATAAATGGTTCAACCATAATCCTTTGGTTTATGGAATTCTACGTTTTTCTAAATATGTATTTGTCTTGTGGTGTTTTTCTTCCCCCTTGCCGGTTTAGTGGGAAGCTATTATGCTAAACGCATATGGATGGTGGGTTGGAGAGCGGATGTTAATCTTTAATAAGAAACTGTTAAGTGGATTGAATTTCTAGAATTTATGGCAGATATGTATTTCGGAGATCAGAGTCGGGGAGACTTAAGCTAAAGCTGTCCTTTAAGGACAGTATTTTGTCTTATATTCTATACTCATGGCTGTGGTAAAGTGTTTAAAGCTGAAAACAGAATCCATATTCCTGAAAGATTGCATACTTTATAGCACTCCCTGTGGCGTGGCTGTATGTTGTATGACTTAAGTAGGCACTCACCGGCGTAAGCCTATCGATGTGCAGGTCTGTATCTGTAGCTATGCACTAATAGTTCTCATTTAGCTTTTCATGATGTACACAGCCGTAGTTCGTCCTGTACCCACATATGGCCCCTAGTGTAGTGGACATCCATAAGCACACAATATTATCAAACTCAGCAGCAACGTCGACCACTCGATCTGCACATTAAAAATGTCGTTGTCTATAGCGCAGTTAAACTAAAAAAGTTCAGAACCAAAATCTTTTAACCACAGTAAAGACTCAGATCGACTATCAACTCAGGTAAATCAAATCCGCACTGAATGCACAAAGCCCATACTATTTTTTTCCAGTCTGTGGTTAACCCGGGCCTCAGCCAATAAGCCTCTCCAAATAACACGATATCTCGTGCCACAAGGGGTGCACTACAAGTTGGTTGAGGTCCACTTTCACTTGACTGCTCTACCTTAAATGCAGTTGTCCTCCCCTGTGCCAAACTTCGAAGTAAGACTCGAAGACTATTTGGGTCTCTTTGTGGCGTCCATTTGCTCAAGATAGCTCATCTCAATGTTGGATCCATAGATGCCTGGCTAGACCGTACAATTCGTAGTTGAATCTTCTTTTCTATTCTCCGTTAACACAAATGGGATATGCGGTATCTTTCTCTAGACAAGGTCTCAGCTTCTTATTCACAGATCACGCGTGACTCCTATCCAACTGGTTTGTTATTTTTGTTCAGTATCGTTTGGCAAGTCATCATGGAAAGACTCACAGCACAATAGCGTCTGTGAGAAATGTTTTTCGTGCGATTCGAGGAACTTACGGTGCGCATAATTGATCTACTGAAACCACATAAGTGGATGATACTCGACCGGTTAGACCACATCCAGCACGTAGTGAAGAGACTATAACAGCTGTAGCTGAGAGTGTACGCGAAGACCGTGACGAATCGATTCGTCGTCGTTCTCAGCAGCTTGGCTTGGCGTATTTTACGTGAGGATCTCGGCCCAAAAGCGTTCAAAATTTAACTTTTTCAAGAATTGAAGCCAGCCGATTTGAATTTGCGTCATATTTTCTGTGAATGGGCTTTGGAAAAACTCAATGAAAATCCGGTGTTTTATCGTGAAATTTTGTTCAGTGATGAAGCCCATTTCTGGCTCAATAGATACGTTAACAAACAAAATTGTCATATTTTGGCTGATGAGCACCCCGAAGAGTACCAAGAGCTACCATTACATCCATTAAAAACAACGGTATAGTGTGGTTTATGGGCTGGTGGAATCATTGGTCCATATTTCTTCAAAAATGAGGCAAATCAGAATGGTAACCGTTATCGCGCCATGTTAACGGAGTATGTGCTTCCTGAAATTCAAGCACATGGTCTCGGTGAGCTCTGGTTTCACAATACGGCACTACGAGCCATACAGCGCGTGATACAATGAACTTATTGAGAAATCATTTTGGTGAGCACCTAATTTCACGTTTTGCTACGATAAATTGGCCCCCTATATCGTGCGATATCACACCTTTGGACTATTTTCTCTGGAGATATTGTATGTAAAATCTCAGAAATAAGCCAGCTACGATTGACGCTTCGGAAGCCAACATTACTCGTGTTATCCGCTAGATATCAGTCGCTATGCTCGAACGAGTCTCCCAAAATTGGATCTTCCGAATAGACCACTTCAGACGTAGTCGTGGTCAACATTTACATGATATTATTTTCGAAAAGTAAATGCCATGAATTGTTCTTTTAACCGATAATAAAAATTTTAAGTTCACTTTCAAATTTATGTGTTTTATTTTACATTATGAATCAATCAATCACAATGAATCACCCTTTAGAAGGCCAATTTGGTCTTACAAGAAAGGACTCTGTTACTCAATTGCCTTCTGAGCCTACAAAAACAGCGACTGGCAAGAGTATTTTTCTCGTCTGATTTCTGCACGTTGGACGAGTACTTAACTGCCTCGAAGTTATTAGTGATGTTCTGGGTAATTCGTCATTTGTATGCATACACCTTCTTTTGCATATTAGACCCAATACTTATGGTACATTGATGCTTCGCCTTGTACATACGATTTTTTGACATAACTGACCATAGTCCTGCACAACCTCAAAACTACACATGGTGTTGTATAGCTCATCCCTATGCACGATGTCGTATGCGTCAAAGAAGTCAACAAATAGATGGTGAGAAATTCGCGGTTTTTTTCCTAGATCTGCAGTAGTGTGAATATTTGATCAATGGCGTACTTTCTTGGCTTTAAATTGCACTGGTATGAACCAACCGGGTTGTCCATAAATAGAGTTAAACGATTACATAATACGCCTATTTTGACGCCTATACCTCTATACTTGGCGCAGTCCGATCTCAGGGATCGGACAAATGATACCAAGATTCAATGCTTCGCGCATGCTTTCCTTCAAAGGCTATCTTAACACCGTTTAGGTCAGAGGGATGAAATTCTTTATTTTTTTCGTCCAGGATGAATGGTTGATTCTGCCTAACAGCAGTATTTTGACCAGTTTTGCCGTTGTCTGCAGAAGCAGTCGTTCCGCATTTTCATTGCTACTATACTAGTACAATAGTTGTCCATTCCGGTTTTGTAGTCTTGTCGTTTTCTTTTTATTTTTTTTTTTTTATAAAACTGTAACATTTCATCATTTGCTAGATCGCGTATTACTCCTGACTGTAGACCTTGTGCTCTTCCATTCTTTTCTACCCATAGAGCTCACGGACTGCTTCAACGTATTGTATAGCAAAATAAGTTTTAATGACAATATCTAGATCCACTTTCCTAGAAATAGAAAATAACCTCCGCATGTGAAGCATTTATGGCTCCAAAATGGAGTGTGGTGCGTAAAATCAAGTATTTGCTCAGCAGTCTTAGCCCCAAAACAGCAATGTTTTTGGCAGCCAGGACGCTATAAAATCTGTCCCACAAATAGCAATTCCATTAAAATTAGTAAGGCGGCGTAAGGAAGAGTTCACCCAGCCTAACAGTCGATTCAATAACAATCTCGCGATATGAACGAAAAGACTGATGAGGCGGACAACCTGCCGACAGCAGTTATTTCTTCAATTGTGATCGTAAAGAGTAACCCGTTAAAGCTTTTTTTCTCGATAGCAAATCCCAGATGGAAAATAAAAGTACCAAGGAAGACACTGTTTACCTAAAACGAGACACAAACAATTGACTGCATAAATAAATAGAAGATTGGGGCTGTAAATCTTGCAGCCATAAGTACAGAACATTGAGCAATTGAAACTTATGTTGACAGATTGGACAACGCAATAATATTCTCATTCACTACTGAAACTTTGTGGTTATAAAGGCGAATGTCCGGTTCTAGTCAGAAGTAAGCACATATTCTTGGTAAACCATTGTTCAATGAACAAATATATATTTCAGATAATAGACTCTGCAAAATCATCAAATTCTTCAAACTCACTGGCTGGACTTGAATAAGAACACTTGGCATCAACACAGCATAATAAAGGCTAATACAAAACCAGCTACAATTCCCTACATCGTCGTGCCACACACCGGCTGATGGAATCGGGTTATTAAACTTGGTGTTGACCAAGATAAATCACGAACACTGATGACTAACTCGTAGACCCATCGGGCAATTAGTCCAAGATGTTGAATTTGCACCTACAACGTTTGGGCCTTAAACAGGCTACGTAGGTACATCAGTATCTGGTTAACACGACTTACCCTACACGTTTTGCGAATGATAAAGTACCTAGTCTTCTTGATCTTATAATTGTTTCGTGTTCGTCGCTCGTTATCTATTTTTTTGTTGTTATAAAATCAATTTTTCGAAAACCGTCATCCCTGATACTTTTACTTTTAAAGACTTTATTTCTATTGTCCTTCAAGCTGCGACTTTTTTTGCTCCTTGGGAGCAATGCTGATTAACTGGTGCTTCAAATGAAAAATTAAGACTGTTCCAATCAATACCACTAAAATTGTATGATGAATGTGTGCCTATGAAAACAGTGAAAGTTCAGAATAAAGTATGTCCTTGATTTACTTCGGAGGTGGTCTGGTCTATGGAAGCGTAGGCCATCTGATGTAAATTGGTCCGCATACAAAGTGGCTCGTAATTACTCAACCACCGACCTGCGTACGTCAAAGAAAAACTTTTATGCTTTTAATCTAAATTCTTACCTTCCTGCTAGAAAACTTTGGAGCAACCTAAGGACAATCGGTATGTCTGTTGGAAGGAATAACTCTCAGTGTGCTCTGGATCCAGATGACTTGAATAATTTTTTACTGGGTGATGACCCCGCTGCTGGTAGCCCAACTTCTAATCGAACATTAGACTGTGTAGGCTCTGTATCAATGTTCAAAAGTTTTGAAGTAGCCACGGAAGCTGAAATTACTCAATGCGTTACAGCCATAAAGTAAAATTCGATAGTGAGGATGGCTTTCCAATTCGATTTGTTAAACTTATTTTACCTGAAATGGTCTCCCATCTCGCTCATGTTATCAACTGGTGCATAATTACATCAACTTTTCCAGAGCTCTGGAAATTTGCAAGAGTTTTGCCAATAGCAAAGAAAACAAATGCACCTTCTGCCGTTGATTTTAGACCGGTTAGCATTCTACCTTGTCTATCAAAGGTTTTTGAAAACTTGTCACTGAATCATTTGTTGTATGCTCAGCAACCTGGCTTTAGAGCTAACCACAGTTGTGCTACAGCTATGGTGAACCTTTTTGAAGAATTAAGGCAGGAGTATGACAGTGGTTATGTTTCGTTGCTGTGTTTGCTAGACTTTTCTAAGGCATTTGATAAATTTAATCATAAAGTTCTCCGTTGGAAGCTTAAGAATCACTTTGGTTTCAGCAAAAGAGCAGTAAAATTGTTCAGTAGAGTTTTCTCTCTAGCAGATCACAAAGGGTTAATTCTTGGGAACGTTTTTCACTGTTGAAAGAAATAAAGCATAGAGTTCCTCAAGGCTCAATATTAGGTCCGATACTCTTCTGCATGTTTATTAATGACTTTCCAACACTCTATAAACATGCTTCAGTACACCTTTATGCTGACGATGTCCAACTACATTTAGCGAAGCCTTATGGTAACCTCAATGAACTTGTTCTTCTCATCAACGAAGACTTAAAACTGTAGCTAATGGGCTGCTTCTTAATCCATCAAAACCTCAAATAATACCCATTTCAAAAAAATAATTTCCACCCTTTAATAACAAAATTAAAGCTGTGGACTCTGTCACTAGTCTAGGCTTTATTATCAACCGAAATTTGTCTGGTTACAATCACACAAATGTGGTCGTGGGTCGTATCTACGGATGTCTTCGCAAATTGTGGATCAGTGCTTATTTTACCCCTCAGGAAACAAGACGAAAGCTGGTACAGTCTCTAGTTCTACCCCTCATAACATATGCTGAGGTGGTCTATTGCAGTCTTGACTATTCATCCAAGCGAAAACTGCAAGTTGCCTTCAACGACGCGGTGTGTTATATCTATGGCATACGTAGATATGACCATATTTCTATGTTTGACAGGGGTTTGCTTGGTTGTAGTTTGGAACAATATATCAACGCCGGGAATTGTATGTTTTTGCACAAAATTATTATAAATCAAAGTCCGTCTTACTTGTTTAACAGACTCAATTTTACTCGCTCCTCAAGAACCATCAACCTCATTCCCTATCACTACAATAACCTTAACTCGCCACGTTAATTTTTTATCCATACTATAAGGCTTTGGAACTCTTTGCCCTCTCAATTGAAGAATATTTCAAATTCAACTAATTTTTAAAATGCAGTCGTTCAACATTTCTCCAACTTATCAATTTAAATTCTTTCCTTCATTATCCACTCCCTTTCTTTATTCATTCTTTAAACCTTGCTTCTATCTACTTACTACTTACTACACGGTAAGCTGGGCAAGGCGAATGAAAGATGATAATCTGTGACATACGGTACGGTGACGGTTGTAGGGAACAGAAGTAGCGTATATTTGGGTGCGGATTTGCTAAAGCCAGTAGACAAGTAGCTAAATAGCATTCGATGAGAGAATAAACACCTCTTACCAAATTGGGCCAACTCTGCGCTAACATCCCAGAAATGAACAAATCGATGCTTATAAATAATTTTTCTATGAACTCCTCGGCAAAGCCTGGCATCAACGTTCTAAACATAAAAATTTTTAACATCTTCCAAGCTAAGATTTACACTGTCCTAGGTACTAGGGCAGAGTATATTAAAGGAAATGTAAAAGCCGATAGAAAAGGTTTAATTGATCCGATCAATGGTCCTTTCTGCTGCATCCCGAATTCAGCAATAAATTCAATGGCCATTGTAGAGTCAAGCCACAAACAAGTTGCAGCCAACGTACGTCTACGAATGGCTAACTGATTTAACGTACAATTGTTGCAGTTGTAACAACAATACAACCATTGCCAAAATTGTATGCTCCACCACTCTTCAACGCCCTTAACACAGGCATTTAGCTCTGAACATCAAAACCAAAAAATGAGGGAAGAAAACTTGGTTTTCCAGAGAGAAAAAAAATGGCATGATAAGCGCGTGATCGAAGAAATTGAGTGGTGGCTCTCTAGGAATAACTTTCGGAAGTTTTACAAAAAAAAAAAAAAAATAACGTGACAGGGCAAAAGGACTCGAACAGAGACTGTGGCAATGATATGGATAAAAGTACTCGTACTTCTGTAGACTTTTAATAGCAGGAATTACCAGAACATCCCAACTGCCGAGCTATCTTCAAGAATTCGTTGGCAAAATCCAGGTAAATGGATCTTCATCAAAGAGAATAAAGAGAGAGAGCAAAGAGACCGTCTAGACTATGCTAACTATATAGGTAACAGACTCCTTAATATCGCGTACATTCAATCGTATTGTACAGACGGCTAAAACTATTTGTCATCGATCTGACTGGCCTCTATTACAGCTGTTTAAAGCCGGATAAAATCCAAATTTACACACACCAACCTTTTATCGATTTCAAAGAGAAGAATCTTATTTTGGTGTTGCTGCTACACTCCTCAGATTCTGCAGAATAAAGCGCCAAAACGTCGCTGAGGATATACAATTCACGGCCCGAAAAGTACAAATGAAGCAATCTAACCGGTAAGGCTGATTGGTAAGTCTTATGGTTTGCACAATACCGGTGCAAACATATATTTTTTCCTGAGCACATAAAATAAAATGTACACGGGCTGTTAAATTATTAAATTGGTCGCTTCATAAAGACCTGGATAAAATAGAAGTTCTAAGTGATTCTAGAAAATCTTTAGTATCTTTACAAGCCTCAGGGGATATTTTTAAAATACATTGCATCCCTGCATCTGATTTTTTTTCGAAAATATAATACCGATGTATTCACTCGATTGATTCCTATTCAAATTCGGACAAATTGGCCCTAAGCAATGCCAGGAACAGTCCCCAAACTCCCCGATGTAGCCATCGTAATACATCTGCCATTACACTCGATTAGATGTAACACACCTCTGCCATTATGCTCCTGAAAACCCTAATCGAACAGGATAAGTGCGTGGTGTGTATTTTATACACCCATACCACTAAACTATTAGGACATCGCTTTTATCAACCATTATTTCAAACTTTGCCAGAGGAATACGAAATTATCTTTTCGAAAAAAAAAAGAAAAACACAGAACCAACAACAGCAACAACATCGAAGCAATAAATCTATTTAGATTCATTCTCATCCTCCCCAGCATCAGTGGCAGTACCAGTATGTAGCAACCGAAATACCAAACAGCAACAAACATTTTCTAAAACTAATTGTATCTCGGCCCGAAACGGGACAACACCGAATTAATCCAAATTACCATCAAAGTGATTTAATTGCTCGGAATCGCATCCTTACCACAATCGGTTCAACTCGTGTCGACTTTAGGACTACGACTATCACTATCACTATGCCACCGTACAGAGGAATATTTGTAGGTAGCACAGCGCCCACCTGTAATGTTATGTATGTCCAGTGACCGAACTGGTGGAACCTGTGGCCAAAACCTTCCATTTAACATCATCATCATCGTCATCATCGAAGGCCTAGGCTTTGAGAGCAGCATGGTAAAATCATTTCCTCCGTACAGTGTTCGTACATACATGTACGGTATGGGAGGAGTAAAGTTTGAACGATTGTCGTCGTCGACGACGACAGAGACACCACCACCAAAACCACTACAATTCCGAAGCCAAAATCCAAGAGTCAAGTGAAAAGTTTCTCCTGGTGTTGTTGAATGTTTCGAATGTCGTCCACCAAAGGGTTACATATTTTCCGAATAAATCCCTCATTCATCTGTCGGGATAAGTTATTGGCAAGCAATATATCTCCTACCGCGCGACTGGTATTCTGGTCCTCGTATCCTCCTATCTATCGGTACACAGACCAAGTCAATGTTCGTCTATGGGAAACAGATCGAATCTGCAACAGTAGTAGCAGCGTACCACAAATTGCCTCGGTAACTGGCCTAAAATTGGACACGGCTTCGCTATGCGTTGGGTGTCCTACTACTCGTCCCAAACAGGGCAGATACTTATCTGGGCATTGAACACCACCAAGCGGGTCGCCCGGAGGTGAAAAGTCCTGTACTCGTAGTCATATTATTATTTAGTTTTAGATCTACCATAGTTAGACTGGCAAATTATTTTTCGTTTCTAACCTCGAACATTTTATTTGTTCCCTAATCTTGGGCTCAATAAATTTTTCAATAAATTAGAACAGAAGCTGTAAATAAATTAAATTTCGCGACACTGTTGTACTCGTATTACTTCTCATGGAAACGGGCCATTTCCCAAGTCACATCCATATCTCGTTATAAAAAGGACACCCACCTGAACACTCTCTTCGGAGTACCCTTTTACAGTCAAGTCACACCAAAAGCCAACCCAATAGATCGAAATTAATTAAAAATGAATGATATCGACATTTTGCTTTCCATCCCCCCCTTCCCGCAATATATGTTCATATAAAAAAAAAAAAAAAAAAAAATCCAGGAATAAGAAGAAATGTTACGGAAAAATTTGAAATTCCATCGTTGATTCGGAATAGTGTAGACTACAGCCTCACGGGGACACATAAGCGAACCAAGACGAGGCACTTATACTTTAACTCACTTCGTGTCCGTAAGTCCTGAAGTCAGAAAATTCAGAGAAACATCGTTCAGTCAGTTAGACTACAGCTCTCTATCGTCCTTCACGAGATATGAATGTCTTCTTAGACAGGGAATCGAGAGAGAAAGGGATAGAGATGTAATAGTGTTCCAGCGGAATGGTCACATCAGGACTTTTCAAAGATCACGTACTCAATATATTTCCTTTTTCTGCTCTAAGTGGCACTTTTTTCGATATTCAACTGTGTACGAGTGGACCCATTAGGACATTTGGTAACTCCTTTACTCTAACGTGGACTTCTTCCTTTTCCCAACCCCTGGTTTTAGTCACATTTTGGTCTTTTTGTTTCAATTCATGTCGCTTTGATGTATTTTGCATTTTTCTTTGAATGTTGGAAGAAAATTTAAATTTCATACGACTGACAGCAGACGGTGCTTTTTAATTAGAGGGCATGTGCGGAGGAAAATGATAGATGTAGAGAAAATGGGCTTGAGAAATGCTTACATTGAAAGGTAGAAGTTTCGAAATTGAATAAGTACAAATGACGTACCGCAGGGCAACCATACGCGTCCCATGTTCTTTAAACACTAGAAGGGGACAAATATCTTTGCCAAATTTCATAAGTGCTGTCTTGCCTTTAAAAAAGGAAACTTAAATGGCACCTACATAATCAACATTCTGTGCGGAACTGATGACCATAACAAATGATCGAATCTTTTGAAGACGTTTGTTTGTGGGTCTACTTCGAAGTGTATCGCCACCAGTGCGGGCTTTGGCAGCTTCTGACAGGCCAAAGCGGAGAATGAGACCTTACTGTGTGTTCATTCTGCGAGTGTGATCACAGATGAAATATGTTACAATATAAACAGACTCTGGATGTAGTAAAGCAATGAACAATGTAGTAGAGAACGAGTCTTTTTGAATCCAGCGGCTTTTTTAAAATAAGAAACGTCGTAGCAAAGCCGCTTTAAGGCAGCAAAAAAACTAGACAAGACAGACCAGTGACCAAATAAGGTCTGAAGTCAATAGGGCCAACATTTAGAACCACCCGCTTCCCATTATAGTATACCTGGCAGAGTCATTGTAGACGGTCATCGGTCATCGATGCCTCAATTTTGTTCTTAGGAGGATCTGCCAAACCTCAGTTTAGAGGTTCGACATACAAGTACTGCAGGTTGAGTGTGCATTACCAGTGCCGATTGGATGAAAGAAAACTTTGTGGAAATCGTAAAGAATTGTAGACTGGGCAGGAGAATAAGACTTGTTTCATAAAACTTCACCTGCTGGTACTCTCCGTAAAGTACTGTTGGCCAAATGTGGCCATATTGAATGACCAAAACGCCAAACATTAGAGAATCATACAAAGAACAGCAGAGGATACTATGTAACTGGTTATTACCGTCAGTTACAGATGAAACTGAGATGCTAAGCCTCCTCTCGTAACGGTTTTGGACGGGTCATCGTATAGAGACTTAAGAAAGGAAATAACTAGGAAACCATGGGTAACGTTGATACCCGATATTATATAAAAGACAACAAAAACCCACTGGAGGCATCCAGTGCCAATAGCAAACATGGGGACAGAAACTTCTAGTCAGTTGCCAAAATTGCGAAATCCATACGAAAATCATATCTAACCACTCTCTATCTTTCAAATGGAAGGGGGAACAAAGTTACAACGAAGGGAAGATCTAGTACACCGTAAAAGAAGGCAATGGCTGCTATCAGTATCATACAGGGTAGCCTGGCTCGGTAAAGTTTTATGTGCGGTTTTATCGCGAACATATAAGCTTCGGACTCATTCCGAATTCCGGCAATAAACAGTAGGCCCTACTAAGGAGTGTAAAAATTCACAAAGTGAGAAAGTTGCTCGTTTCATAAGCTCTTATATTGATTCGTATACTCTTATTGCAGGATTCGGCACTAAAAATTTAGTAAGAGTCATCATGGATGCACCTACCAAAGAATGAGTTAGATGGATTGCCTCTGCTTAATCCACTGAAGGCGGTGGGCAATAAATTCCGAACAAGGTGCAACACCACGTAGAGTACTACAGTCGACTTAAGGACCTGCAGTTATTTTACAAAAAAAAAAAAAACGCCCTTTATAAAAAGTACGGATCGAAGGCTTAAGAGTTAAGGATTTTGACCTTTTACAAAGAACTCAGCTGAGACATCGTAAAAGCCTTTAGAATGTTAGATGCTTGGTGATGACACAAACATATACGAGCATACTCAAAGTAGTACTCACAAAAGCGAATATCCAGCCATGGCGTTTTCATACGCGCACAGATTCTGGAAGATCAAACGAATATGCTACCAGAACCTCACTGATTTAGACAACGACCCAGGAGTTTAGGTATTCCGCTCAGGATCAGTCCTGAGGCCCTTTCTACATATAACACGTTCGGTATTTGTATGGAACGATGAAAATAGTATTCAGCTTGTTAAGGTTAACTTCCACAATATGGTTGGTCAGAGAGCAGAAAGAAAAAAAAAAAAAAAAAAAAAAAATCAGGGGATACACGTTCTGAAAGGCAACCATCTGAGAGGCAGTGATCGTGAAAAGAAATAGGTCATCGAAAGCAATTCCAATATATGTACCTCTCTGATGAACGCTGCAAAGACTTAGTGGATGGATACCATCCGAAACAGGTAATATGTACAGTAGTTGATATGTTTCGGCGGTTGTAGTGAGGGATGAGAGCATACAATACGATCTTCAAACATGTTGCGAACTTCAAACCGCCTGGTACCGCAGTTCATAATTGTATATTAAATTATGCTGAATAATGGTGTAGACTTGTTGGAACCATCTCTGAATTTAATGAACTAGCTTGCCATTGGCCTACGTACGTGGCGAATACAGAGTCTTTATACAGAAAACTAGTTTTAATGCCTATTAACTCGCCAATAGTTTTAGATTTGCTTGTTTATTTCCCGAAGGACAAAAGGACAGATGCAACATGCATAACTAGAGAGGAACTACTGTGCAAAAATTTGAAGAAGAAACTGCCAGGGCTTTTGCCGATCTAGTGTTCTTAACCTCGTTCAACGTTTAGTGCCCTTAACCACACCGACAGCATCTTGTTCCGAAACCCAGTGGTAAAGCTCTTAAGCCATCAGATATGGCACTCGACCACAATTGCGGTGTGGTTTGTTGATAAATTCAAGCTGGCGCATGTTGAGGAATAGAAAGCACAAGACGTTCCTAAGTTTAACCACAAGTTAAAGAGAGTGCTAGGAAAATCCGAAAGGATTTCTCCAAGAACGAACAAGGGAACGTAGCAGTAGATTCGCAGTCAGTGCTGAGGATATGCAAGAACTATGGTATTTCTGCAAACTGTTTAACGGCGACGACGATTGACATTTTCTTGTCACGCAGAATAAGGCATTCATGATGATGATGACTTTGTCAAGATCATGCGTCAGAGCACCTCTAAGGTATATTCGAACAAATGCATGACAGACGACTGAAATCTTAGCTTCGAAATATTTTATCAAACGGCTGATTGGTCCTTATTAGGACTAAAAAATCAAACAGATTTTTACATTACAGCAGATCCTGAAAAAGCTTTAAGGTCAACCATGACATCGTATATCGAGAAATATTATATGAAGTCATGCTCGGCTTTCGCAGGATGACTGTGGAGAGCACTCAGTGTCTTGTGAGTACTTCCGACAAGACAATCCACTGTTACGAGATTTCTTTAACATCGTACTTGAGAATATTGTGGGAAACTCGCAAGTCTTTACAACATCTTGCCAATGCAGATGACAAAGACATTATCGGGCGAAACACAAATAAGGGTACAATACATCGATTCCTCGAACAAAATATCGTAATAGACAGACATGGCCTCAAGGTAGTCTATCTTTTCTATGTCTACCAAAACCCCATACATAGTTAATATACTCTTAAACAACGACACTACCTTGGAAATCACTTCAAGATCAAGAAAAAACTTTTGCGAATGTCGTCAAAATGTCCGACAGTGACAGACAGTGTCCTTATTCCACTGACATGTTGGTTGACTCTCTGCTGAGAACTTTTAACATTTCTTACCCTAACATAATGTAGTTGTACTGTGTTTCGGATCATATCTATTCACTGTTTGCACTACACGTCGTAAAGTTTGCCAGACTACAAAAAAAAAAAACAGTTAGTCATGGCTGCATCAATCCATTCCCCAGGCCGACTGCCTATGCTTTAAACGGATTGCGCTCAAAGTAGGCGTTGATATGCTGGTTGCTTGGCACTTTATCGCTGAAGCTATTATGCATCTTCTACGACCCAAGATGATCAGGCCTTTGTCAGAAGAGTAGTCCTAATCAAAGAAATCTTATGAAATGAAACGACCACTAGTCTTAAGATCCTCCAAGATCCTTGACTTCATTTTTCCACACCCAGGTTTCCAGGATGGAGGCACTATCTTCGACAAATCAGTAAAATGTGGATGATATCAACCCTATATAGCACTCTCAGACAAAAGAGATCTGTCATTGTCATTGGAGAAAGATGTCATACCTAGTATTGGGAGCCACGATTCAACCTTGCCGATTCTATTAAAATACCCGTCTCCAGGTGGATACAGCGCTGAAGAATTTAATTACAACTTCTGCAATGGTGAATTCTCAACAGAGTTGAATATACCCTTTTTGAAGTAAATAGCTGAAATAGTACCTTGCCTATCACACTCTTTAGCATTAGATTCCTACCGAATGCGAAAGAAACCTTTTTAAATTCGTCGTTAAAAAGGATGTACTCCATTAAAACCAAATCAATTCCCAACAACAACTGACTCTACGCTGATTTTAAAAATATCATCCCCAGCCAAGCCAGCCAAAAAAGGAAAAAAAAAAAACAAAAAAAAAAAAAAAAAAAAAAAAACTAAGGCCAAACGAACCAAAACTGAAAGCCAAATTCAAAGCAATTGTCATCTTTCTATTCATTGTTTGTCTTCTTCGTTTTGTTATTTGCAAATATTAAAATATTGTTGTACGCCCTATAATAGTTGAATGCACAACTAAAGTGAGTTACACTCTCTCGTCGCCCTCTATATCTACTGTGACTGTACTATATTTGTGTATTTGTTTTCGTATGTCCTCAAAGACCAGCGGACAGTGTTGATAGGGGGCGGGGTTGGGGTCGCAACTGAGGGTTGAATCGTGGTTATATTCGTACTATGAAGGTGGCAAAGCAGAGAAAATATTCCTCTTCCTGTTAACTCCTACACACACTTTGTTGAAATTTTAACAAGGATAACACGACCCAACAATAAAAACAATAGCCACAGAGTTGTTTATCCCCAATGGAGCTTTTTGTGTTGCTTTTCAACACTACAACAAAAACAAAAAAAAAAAAAAAAAAGGCGACACAACTGGTGAATGTATGTCAGTTATTCTACTTTCAGGCTGTCCCACCCCCAAATTGTGGGCGCAAAAAATAAAAGACACCATCAACAAGGACTACTACGACGACAACGACGACGGCTAGGACGACACGACGAGGACGGCTAGGACTACTATGTCGATGGTGAGGCCTGAGGATGAACTAGAGAAAGCTGGAACAACATTCAACAAGGCGCGCTCCAAAAAGCAACTCTTCTACCCACCTTCAACCCTCTCCCCCTCAATGCTCTTGTATCCTTACTCTAACTCTTGCTCGTGCTCGTGTATCTTCTATTGTTTTGCTCTTGCTGTAGTTGCGTGGCGTTGCTTCACGATATGGCCCTATTCTGCATGTCTAAGCGCGCGATGTCGACTTCCTTTTGTTCCACACCTGCTTCAGTATATTTTCGCTTCGTGTGCACCCTGTTGGGTCTTGAGGTCCTACACAGCACCACCATCTCCAATTCGTCCTCGCATGGCTGTGTTCAAAGATACATTTAAATATTCATGCCCGGATCGGGGAAGGCAGAGGCCAAGAGACACACTAAAGTGTCTATAGTGTGCACTATCTTTGCTATTATTTATATAAATTTCAGTTTTTTTTTCCATTTTTTCTATTTTTTCTATTTTTTATTTTTTTATAACTATTGGGTAAAAATTTTCACAAAACATCCATTTGCCGCAGGCGGGCGAGCGGGTTTTCTTCTTCTTCCACTTGGTATAACCCGTGCACACGGTGTGTTTGTTTCTTTTCTCCGCTTCCCTGGCCTAATGACTTTGCTCTTTGAAGCCGGGGAAGCGAGAAGGGCATACGAGGCAGCCAACTGAGAGGTCTTATATGTTTTATGCCTTATGCCTTTCATTTTCACAATTTCAGATGAACAATAGATACTCGTACATTGTTGTTGTCAGTGTTGTTATTTTGTTATGAAGAGGAAAGAATAAATTTGAAAACAAAAACAACAACAAACAAATTCTATAGACGTCGTTCAACTCATTCCACTCCACTGATGTGGGTCAAAAGTGGGAAACCGCGCTTTCTCTCCCACACACACTCTTCCTTTCTACCTCTCTCTCTCTCTCTCTCTCTCTCACTGTCGTTTCATTAAGTGAGTTAAGTTAAGTTGTTTTTGTATCATTTGAATCATTAGAATGTGTTTCAAGATTTGAGGATAACTAATGATTTAAAGAACCGACAATTTTTTGAGTTCAATTTCGTCAAAAGCTGTATGTGGTTAAGTTTGTCTGCTACTACGTCAGAGGTGCTGGGTTCGGTGCCCAGGTAATACTCCAAAAAAACAGAAAATAGATTATTTTTAGATAGACAAGGGGAAACACGATAACAGCTCTGAATATGGACTCAGGTTAATCGCGGCGAGGTGAAATATCATTGTAGCTTCCCACGCCACAACATACCCAAGAGGACCGTGCAGTCAGCTGATTAAAACAAAACCATCAACCAAATTGATTGTATTAAGATTGACGAAAGATACAGTCCCATACTCGGATGTTCGCGAGTTCAGTAGAGGCAAGAAAAAATTTGACGTCGAATGACTACGATCGCAAGACATTGCTAAAGCCTTTTTGATTGAATCTTCGAAAAATTATTGAGAAGTCCTATGCTGCCGGCTTCAACCGACAGTGGCGACATTGTCATCAAATCATTAGATGTGTCGAATCCGACTCTTAAATTGACGACTAAGGGATCTGCAAGACGATGCTATCAAGAAGAATCAAAGCTGCTTATGAACTCTTAAAGCAATGCAGAGAGGCGGAACATCGGCTTTTTAGAAAGAAAAAAACAGTAGCACAGAAGCACATGATAATATGCTGGGAAAGCTGCTTCAAAGGAATGATTTGAGGAATCCTTACCAAAATATAAGTAGAACTTGTCAAGAACACAAAAACTGAAGAAGCATGGCAGAGATAAGGATGGGAAGACCTTAAAACTCAAATAGTCTTACCTACACTTGAAAAGCCTGAGCACTTGTTAAGTTTTTAGAAAAATCGGACAGAGAGGGCGCATTTGTTATTTCCCTCCATGATTGACAACCAACATTTAATGTGGAGACTAAATTATTAGTACAAATTTACTTATTGTATTGTATTTTTGGCAGCCATTCATCTCACGGGATTTAAGTTGCCTGGAAATAGTTTCGGGCACTCCGAACCGTCCGATTGGTAAGTCAATACACTATTGAGCCATGGCCATCCATGGTCAGATGCAAGTAAGCCCGCTGAAAGGAATCTCGGCATAGTCTGCTCGGTCTCCAAGAGGAGTTACCCTCCAAGCTGTATCAACTTTAGAGGAATCAGTCTCCTTAACTTCGCGTGCACACACAATTTTATCTATCGTACTGTGTTACGTGAACGTCTGGAGTCTTATGTGAATAATCTGATTGGTCGTCCTTATCAGTGTGGTTATAGGTAAACTCGTCATTGACCAGGTATAAAGTTCTTGCATCCCTACCTTACTTCTACGTCTGTGTAGAATAGGACTGGTTAGCGAAACCAGTAGGCTTATATTAAAGACAGCGCATTCCAGAACTCTATTCAATTACTAACAACGTTAGCATTATAGAAAGAAATAAGTGAGCTGTCACTGCAACGTTTGCGACTAAAGCAGTGAAGATGGGTAAATGAAGACAAGAGTGGTCTCGGTCATTACGTCAGCCCAAAATATATTGCTTTAAGCTGGTAAAAAACTGGCTACCTGAACTCCCCTCTAAATTCAAGCACAGACACAACAGAGATCAAATGAAGAATCACTCTCCGTGATGGCTGATTCTTTGAAAGGCAACTTAAAAGTAAGTTCCTCTCGCGAATAACAAAGAAAATATTGTATAAGGATTTTATCGCACCGAATGGCGTGGAAGCAACGGCTTTATCTAATGAGGACGAAAATGGCCTTTGTTGCTTTAAGAGAAAAGTTGTTGTGATTTTCGGTCCTGTCTGTACACCCGGAATTTGAAGAAGAAGATATTGCAACACTGATCTGGTCAGAAGAGGTACAATTCATCGACTGCGATGCGATGGCGCGGTGTGTATTCGAATCCTTTCCGGAATGACAAAGGGGTAAAAAAAAGACCTTGTTTTAGGTGGCCGGTTCAAGTGAAAGTGGACCTCACCCAAATTGGTTTACGCAACTGAAGACGATAAGCGCTAATTAGAGATAGCTGGTGGTTAAGGCATAGGCCGCTCAACACCATTGCGCTACCTAGTGTAAAACAAGTCAGTGGTAAACCTCCGGAAGTTAGAACTTCTATTCTTAGAAAAGTCTCCTATAACATTGCGGTTCATGTACCTCTTTCTATTGCTCAAATGACTAAACGAATGACACAGTGAGTAGAAAGACTGGGCCTAGGGCGGACTGGGCAGTCTACTGCGCCATCAATTTATTTTTTTGTTTTCATGTAAGCCTGCAAAGACTTGTAAGCTACTGACTCTACAAAACTTGATGCCGAAACTTGGCTTGGATGAATAATTTGTTTAGAAAGTTCGAACGATTTTCAGCAGCCTGAAGTATATTTAGACAGTAACTCTACGTCTAGCAATTATATATAGATGCCTATATAGTAATTGGTGGAGTCCCATAGGCTTCTGTGTAAGGTCCGCTTGTGTTGAGTTTTATAGTGTAAGTAAGTAAGATTGCCAAGTATTACAAATTTGTAGAGCAGGTACATTAGAGGCACCACAACCCGTTTGTAAAAAAGAAGACTAATTTGTGAAAGTTTCGTAGAATAATGGATGAGGACGTCTGGTTGAGCTGTACGTAAAAGTTAGACGGAGTGGCACCTCTTAATTCTGAGCCAAACACTAGCCTCGGCAATAAAAAGATCCCTCTTTATGACCGGTACCACAGACTACGGCCTGCAAGGGGTGCTACTTAACAACTTGAGGCTGTTCTAGAGTAATTTAAAGCAGATATTGCCGTAGAAATTCAGGACGTAAAATGTTTGGGATCAAATTCAAGCATACGGAAATGGAAAAATTGCGAAATATTTTACAGTTAGCCCGAAAACGCACTCTTTAGGAGACAGATTCTTCATAGCAAATCGATTAAGCTCGACCTTAAGCAAACTCAGAACTAAGTTCCATAACAACAGCAAAATATGTGCATCTTGAGGCTGAGGACATTATGAATTATACGGCCTCCTAGATAGATTGTACGAAGTTTATCTTGAATATAATGACAAAATCGTATTGAAGAAGCAACGGCTTCCGACTAATATGTGGTTATAAATTATACTATGTTTTGAAGCTACGCATCGAGCACAGAGCATCCTGGACATTTCCAGATACTCGAAACGTTGCTCAAATAAACGAGAGGGTAGTAGATACAAGGTATTTATCTATGATACTATTTTGAATACTAACACTTTCTGAGCAGCAAATTTCAACTCCGATTATGTCGGAGCCAAATTCGGATCCTGTCTATAAAAAAAAAAAAAAAAAAAAAAGCTATGAATAGACACTTTAGCATGCATAGAATAACCAGAGATTAAGACCTGAGTGAGGGTTTTACTGCGATGTAAGAGCTTAAAAAAGCAAGATAATCCTAGGAAAGGAAAACGTAGCATACAGTCTCCCAGCTTAAAAAAAAAATCGAATAGTCGTGCTATGTTGAAAACTCTAAAAGTAATAGGCAGCTGGCTTTAGGGCCCAAACGAGCACTCAACAAAAAACAGAGAAGGAAACCTAGACAACAATGGATAGCGAATTATACACGTAGATGTATTTAAACAGCCGTTGCTTAGGCATAATTTTGAGAGAGTGGAATAACATAACAAAAGTTGGCACACCTATCAAAAATTTGAAAAGCAATAAGAAGCCCGACTGTGATGATTTACCAGCAGAATGAATGTACCAAATTATTATAGGAGAATGGATGGCAGAAGACGATCACATGTCTTCTAAGATCTACACCTACAATACATTTCTATCATGTTGCATGAACATTTTTAATGTGAACGTCTCAAGTCTTTTTGCAACACATTAAAAAGCAAGTACCCTTGCGGCTCGGCAGATTAACCATAGACAAAATCTTCACACAGCCAAATCCTGGAAAAGGCCAAAAATTTTAACAAGTGTTAAAACATGGAGATTCGAGGAAGACCAGCGAGCTGCATAAAAGAACGAGAAGACGACATTGGAAAGCACGCTATCTAAAATGAAAGCAGCCGCTTTGATTACTTTGGTTCCTACTGAGCCTTCAATACTTTGTTTAGAACTGAAGTGCAGCAAGCACTGGTTTTACCTCTGAGAAGCAGTATCTGTAAGGTCAATATACATATAACCTCAAGAATATGCAAGTAAAAATCACAATTGTGCATATGTTCTACGGTTTAGCAATCGATACTACCAATTCTTTAGTATTAAGGATTAAAATCCTTAGTCGACTGCGAATCCCCAAACGGCCAAGTTAAGAACCAGATCAATCATTGTTTGTACAATTTTCATATGAAGTCTGAGAAAGATAAAGAATGTTAGGATGGCACGAAACGAGAAACTTATGGTAACCGCTGCTGAATAATATTTAAACCGACTAAGAAAGTCTCCAATTGCTACCCTCAACCATCATGGAATGGAAAGCATGTGACTCTCTGAAGACTACTGGAGACTGATTAAGAAATGAAATACTGTAAGTGATGAGGTCACACTAACTATAATTAAAGTCGAACTCTGAAGTTGGGGAAAGCCCAAGCGTCTCTTTGCTTACTTCAGTTAATGAGCAATAACATTGGACAAAAATTAATCCTTAGAAGGAGGGCCTATAATGGCAGAATTAGCGCAACTGAATCAATGGTCAACATGTCGGATACCTCTGACGTGGAACGATTTATTATAAACGATCCCTTAAAACGAAAAAAGGACAACAAGCAGCAAATGTGTAAGGTCGCTGTAGGTGTTGAGCTGGACAAAAGGAGGAAGAACTGATAATATCAAATGATGATTGCATGCTAACACAATGGGTCAGAAATAATAATCTGGTGCATGAGCACCAGGCTGGATTTAAAAATAACTATTCTACTATAGGTCATAAATTTAAAGTAATTGATATTGCTGAGTCTTATACAAGAAGTTTTATACCTTTTTTGTGGACTTCCGAGCAGCAATCGACTCCATTGTCCGTGAAGCGCTTTTTTTTACAATACTGAGTCCAATGTATGATGGCATGTGTTTTGGATGGAGATTTTGTAGCCGAAGTACTAGGTGAAGAGAAAAGTAACCTCTTTGACTGCCAGAATGCGCTGCTACTGCAAAAAAGATTATGGTGCCTTGAAGTCCGTTCATATTTAGGCAGACATGCCAAATTTCAGTGCGATACTGTTAGTTTTGTTTTGACAGCTGATAGTTGTGTGACGTGTTTGGCATCGTGTTGAGTATGGACAAAAACGATTTTCGTTCTCTCATAAAACATTATTATTTGAGAGGCAAAACGGCAAAGGAAACAAAAGAAAAGTTGAATAAATATTATGGGGCTAATTAATGCTCCATCAGATTACACCGTCAAATATTGGTTTCGAGAGTTTCGTGGTGGCCGCAACTCCACTACAATTCAAGTCCGCAGCGGCAGGCCCTCCGGTGCGGTTACAGAGGACAATGTCAAAAAAATACATGAAATGGTGTTGGCTGATCGGAAAGAGAAGGTGCGCGAGCTAGCAGATACCACAAAGATTAGTACTGAGCGCACACGCCATATTTTGGGCAATATTCTGCATATGAAAAAGTCATCCTGCCGCTGGGTGCCACTCATACTCACTCCTGACCAAAAAAACGATCGCGAGAGCATTTCGAAAGAGTGTTTGGACTTGCTGATACGGAATCGGGCGGACTTTTGGCGTTGATTGGTAACTGTTGAACACCAGAATACTGAAGCCGGCACGAGTGCTCCGAAGCGGCCGAGGGAGGCTCGATGGGTCGGAAAGGTTATGGCGTCGGTTTTCTGGGATTGTCATGGCATAATCTTCGTGGACTACCTCGAAAAAGAAAAAAACCATCAACGGCGAGTATTACTGTGCATTATTGGAGCGATTGAAGGCCATAATCGCTGCAAAACGGTCTCACATGAAGCGAAAAAAAATTTTGTTTTTGCAAGACAATGCACCGGCGCACAAGAGCATCGCAACCATGGCTAAAATCAATGACTTACGGCTCCAATTGCTGTCTCACACACCGTATTCACCCGATTTGGCTCCCTCGGACTATTATCTTTCCCCAAACTTCAAAAGATGGCTCATCAATAAAAAAATTCAATTCACGCGAGGAAATAATCGACGCCACGGAGGAGTATTTTGCAGATCTTCCGGAAAATTACTTTTCGGACGGGATCAAGAAGTTGAAAAATCGCTGGAATAAGTGTATCAAACTAAAAGGCGACTGTATTGAATAAAATAAAAAAAAAAAACATTTAAAAAAAAATAATTTTTTTTCATTCCTATGGAGGTTACTTTTCACCCCACCTTGTACTTACAACATCAATGGGAGTAGAGCAAGGATGTGTGCTTAGTGCACTACTATTCACTTTATTCATCAATGACATCCCAGTTGTTGTAAGTGAATGAATAAAGTTCAACCGTAAGAAGATTCCTGCGCTTGTGTATGCGGATGATATTATCTTTCTGATCGACACAATATTTTTTATTGTTATTAATATATTTTATTAATCTGGGGTTGGTTTATTAAAAATAAATATGTAACGCATATCTCCAAACAAAAAACATTTCGGACCCTTGATCAATATACTTAAAAGGAGCTCAAGCTTGAAGCTACTGTCACTTCAAAGTTGGTTTCATTCGTTATTTTTTCAAATGGAGCAATTCAATTATAATTTGCGTGCGATCAAGGGATTTGGGTACCCTTATAATGTTTGCAAACAGCGCTTTATCTGAAGACAGGACATCCTCCTCTATACTTGGATACTCTAATACTTTTTATATGACACTGGAAAGAGAAAAACTGCAAAAACTAGTACTTTTGGAAGCTACACTCTGCCTGACTCGAACTGCAACCAACTTCAGACTGCTAAACCGTTCATGACAGTGAGCTCAAATTTTGACACAAGACAAATAATTTTATTATTTAAAAGCCTTTTAAACGATTTGCGTCTCAGTTGTATTGAAAAATTGTTATCCGCGATGGAATTCAAGTGATAGTTTGATTGCTTTATATTTGGCTGGAAAACCACAAGTAGCTATCGTCAGAGCTCTCCAGCACCTCAACGTGAATAAATCATTTGTGTCTCGAACCATAGCTCGTTACCGTGATACTGGCAGCGTTGCAAAACGCCATGGAGGTAGTCATAAAAAAACAGCAACATCGGTAGAAATGGTTCGGAAAATGAAGGCTCGAATTGAGCGAAATCCGCGTCGAAGTGGAAGAAAAATGGCTCGTGAGCTCAACTTATCACTGGAACGGATGCAACACATACTGAAAAATGAGCTTGGGCTCAAGACATTGAAGTTCCAAAAAGCACACGATCTCACACCGCAACAGAAAAAAGTTAGAGTCAAAAGAGCGAAGGAATTGCTACGCTTGCACGAAAGTGGTGAGTTGCCGAATTTGATTTTTTCCGATGAGTCGCCATTTGTTATCGACCAATATGTCAACAAACAAAATGACCGAGTTTACTTGCCAGAGAGGTCCTTCCAAAATTTACATCTTCGGACGGCCACCAGAAAGCAGGCAGCACCGATTGTGATGGTTTGGGCCGCCATAACCGCCGAAGGTAGCTCTCCGCTCATTATTTTGGACCGTGGCGTCAAAATTAATGCGATCGTATACCGTGAAACTGTCTTAGAGGTAGTATTGGAGCCTTGGGCAAACAATCATTTCAGTAGGAGACTCACAAAGCGCGCGTCAACCAAGATTGGTTAAAAAACAATGTTCCACACTTCATTTTTTCGACACAATGGATTGCAAATTCTCCGGATGCAAATCCGTTGGATTTCTCTTTCTAGAGTATTTTGAAGGCGAATGTTGGCACTAAAAAATACCAAAGTTTGGACCACCTCAAACAAGCACTTTGCCGGGAATGGGCCAAAATACCGCAGAGCCACTTGGGTGCAGCGTGCGATGTTTTCTTCGTTCGTCTCAAGGCCATTATTCGCGCCAAAGGTGAACATATCGGAAACTACTGATACAATTTGAAAATTGAAACAGCGGCCAAAACATGTTATTAACATCTGATGAAAATTCGACATCGTTAGGAACTAAGTTCAGTTTAATACTGGAAGGAACAAGGCGTACCATGTTTGAAAAATTTAAATGCGACGTGCAGCTATCGCAATATAGAATGCACTATAGCAGACTGAACCACGATCTTGGAGAGGATTTGTTAATCACTACTCAACTGACATGATTAGCGCTTTATCTAAAATGAGAGGTGAATTAGCCAACCTGGATTTTATACCACATCGTCCAGACCTACGGATCTGGAATCTCGGACCATCAGTCCGATAAGGGGTCACATTACCACAGAGGAAAAAGATGCTACCAAAGAATCTTTCTGCAGGCTCGTCAAACTATTGCTCAACGAACTCGAGAAGCCCAGAATGATATATAACACCTTTCTAAAATTTTTAAGGCCTCATATAACAGAATCAATTTTTTGATGTGATCATAGACGATGGAAGACACTTGTTGTTCTATAAAAGTTGACACCAAACATTTAAGACCAATGTACATCGGTACCCCCTTTTTCTTCTTCCTTAAGTTTCCTTAGCCCGCGTCGTGTGCGGACATTATAAGGACATTATAACCCCTTACGCGCGCGCTAATTATAATAAAAAAAAGCATGAACGAATCATGGACGTTAGTGATAGCGGATGAGGATATTCGTAGTCATTTTCAACGTAAGATAGTCTCGAATCTCTTAGAATGAGGAAATATAGTATAATAGCAAAGGTTTGTAAAAGCGTACACTACGCCTAAGATGGCTAGGATGTGATAAACGAGTGAACAACAAAGCTTGTTGTTATTGACCCGGCAAATATTCCATTTCAATTTTTGAAGAAGTTAAGGGGGACTCAGGTTTTAAACCGAACTGAAGGGTCAAATGTCGTAGTAGATAAATAAGAAAGTCAAGCTCTTTCTTTGTAGCAATAACATATATTTAAACCTATTTTAGTCGCTAAATGAAGGCCCAAGATGGAGACTTCTTTGAAAAGCACTTTATGGTCAACGCAATGGCAGTAGTGTTGGGTATCATGTTATGCATTTAAGTAAGTTTAGTAAATATATTATGCTTCAACTATTAATGCGTGAGAGAATCGTATTGGGACACTAAAATAAAATTTTGACGTTCCACAAGGTTCAGATTTAGGGCCAATTTTAGAAATAGAAATGATTACGTGTGATGACTATGATACTAGCTCAGTTTATCTAGCCACGATAATATTAAAGAAAGTGTCCAAAATGGAATTGTTCAGATTCTGAGGAGGAGTTCTCCAATTAGACATTTTTAATTAGACACAACAACAAAGGTATATAAGACCAGGAATCAGTATCACATGGGGTTTGACTGTTGCAGGTTCCTAACATAGCCTGGCAATGGGCACTTCTAATTCACATGCCTGACGTATGGAAACATTTCAGTAGAAATAAATAAAGACTGGAAAACGAGGAAATGAAACTCCAAATAAACCGAAGTATGATCGTATGATGGCGCATTGTTTGTACATCTAAGAATCACCGAACAAGGTTCGTTTTCCAATAATTCATCTTCAAATAGAGAATAGAAAATTTTACGAAACCTCTACAGTGTGGTTTTCTACACAAAACATTTATAATCAAGATACTCCATGCGAAAGGAGTTCATCTTACATCTAAAATCCTTTGCATTATCGCGTCCCTTTTAGAAACCACACACAAAATTAACCACAGGATAAACCATGATCTCCGACCTCTAGACAAATAATATTCTGCCTTTCGTTAGCTAACACCATCGCATGACCGAGTGAATCTAAGAATCCCGATTCCGATCCCAATACCAATCCAAATCATAATACCAATTCCAATTACCTAATCCTGGCACAAAATGACATAACACACTCACACTCTATTGTAACTATGGTTGGTTGTATTGTAGATGGAATTTTTTTTTTTTTTTTTTTTTGTTCGATTTCATACTTACTAACGTTTAATGGCATAATAGTGCTCTGCATCTGACTGAATATCTGCCGGGATGCCGGATGCTGATGATGATGGTGATGATGATGCTGGGCACCCACAACTCCTGCATTGTTCAGCAGAAGATGGCTATGCTGGGGATGTGTCGGTGGCTGTTGATGATGATGTTGATGCTGGTAATGTTGTGAATGCTGTTGCTGCTGCTGTTGTTGCTGTTGCTGTTGTTGGTGATGTTGCTGATGTTGCTGTCGGCTGGCTGCTACAGCAGCTGCAGCAGCCATAATATGATGATGAGCATGAGCATGGTTCAGCTGACCATTCGTACGCTGACTATGGAGATTACTTAACGCATGCATTGAAGAGGCATGTGCTGCAGATTGATAGACCAAACCATGATTTGCCATCGCCATTTGATACATTGACGGCCGATTGGGAGTTGCACTAGCTGGTGGCGGTGGTAACTGTCTATACCCAGCCATTGGAGCAGCACACATAAGGAGATTTTCAACACTTCACATGTATTAACACCTATCCACTTTAGTTTTAGTTCTCTTCAACATAGAATTGTAAAATTGTATCTCATATACTCATATCTTATATACTTATATCTAAAAATAAATGTTCAGTTTTTTTCTGTTCTTTTGTAAATTTTGTTTTGTCACGCCTGTTTTGGTCGCGAAAAATATCGCACTTCCGCCGTAATCTAGGTACAATACTTGACTAGATAATCACTAGAATTGGACCAGTAAATTACTGGATGTCCAGGCGAAACGCGCACACAGATGCTGGAGATTGCTAGATTTCGAGATAACAGTGTTTGCACTAGAAAAACGCGCTTATCTAGTTTGTTCGCTTCCAAATTCCGACTGAGTTTCCCTGCATCGAGATAGTGTTTGCAAATATATTCTATAGTCATCGTTATCTTTTGATTCTTTAGGACGAGTATTACCCGAGTGTTGGGAAATTCTCTGAGATTTCTATTTAATTTTACGTTTTGAGTATTTGTTGTTGTTTTCTTTTGTTTTTAATTATTCGAGTTGGTACTACTGTAAACTGAGAGTTTATACAGAAACTGTTGGACCTAGCTAAATACAGGGAAATGAATTTTTCAGAGATTTTTCGTCAAGATTTGAATAACACCTTATCGCTTAGGGCAATTAAATAGTGACAGTTTTCAACAGATGGCGTTATGATCGAGTGAGAATTGAAATTTTTCTGAAACCAAGGTCATTTGTTTTACCCCCCTACTTGGTACTACTCGGTTTTGAATGCGCCTAAATTCTATAGAACCAATCGAAGCACTTAACTTGATACTGCGTACTTGGCAGAGTAGTCTGACTTCAGTTTGTGTTTGTGTGACGACCAAAATTAATGTTCTGGAGCTAAGCAGATTAACTTGAAAAGATACCGTCGAAAAAACGCCCATTATGAGACATTTGAAGTGCAACGCAAAGCAATCTGAGAATTTCGACGAAGGCTGGGAAGTAAAGAGGACAAATGAAGGGTTTTCTACTCCAGAGAGAACATAAGAATTGATTGCATTTGGATCAACTAACCGCTGCCGCAAAAGCCTTATTGCTTCCAAACGGAAATCTAGGCTTCAGATATAAACGTGAACTTCGTTGACGATCCTTGGATTTCAAACATGGCCGATGAGTTGTGGAACATAAATACTGTCTTCGACTGACGAGGTTGCAAGCTATAGGACATTTTTTAATTACAAGAAACACTACTTTTTGTTGTCCCAGTAAACTAGCTGGAAATTTGCGGGAGTATGCCGTGGAGATTGTGACGAAATCAGCAACACACAGTGGAAAAGGTGCAGTGAACGGATATTGACGAGAACATGCCGAAGAAGAAAAAGAAAGACCACAAAACTCTGTACTTAACATTGGCGAAAACTAGAAGTAAAAATGAGAATGAGAAATTGTCAATTAGGTGTCGTCTAAAACTACCAATACTTCATTATACGCAAGTATCGACAAAGAATCGTGGAATTAACGGGAGCACCTGTTGGGAAGATTTAATTTCACAGGATGCCCATAAATCCATGGGAGCAAGGATAAGCCTTGTCATCGTTTACATACATTAATAGTGTAATACCAAAGCAGAACTTGGGTTGGAGGCACAAGTTCCACTCTTGGTATTAGTCGAAGCCGACCTTAAAGCTCTTACTGGTCAGCACCCAGTATTATGTTAATTGCAACTCTACAATGAGTCAAACCAACTGGAAGAACCTTCCCGCGATTTGGGTTTAAAACACAGCCACCATTACGCTCCCACAAGGGGGCCTACCTCAATAAGTCAGGCCCGGATGAAAATCCGGGGGGCTCCTGACTCTCATTATACCGCGATTTAAGTCCTGGTATTGGTACTACCGCCAGTACTGCCGCAAATCAGACTTATGATCGGCCGCTTGTAACTGATAACGTTACGACAAGATCAGTGCTTTACCCTGCCAACGCTTTTTATTAGAAAACGTAATTGATGGACAAAACCTTGATAATTGGGCGGGGGCCCACGCAAGTATGAACAGTAATATCGCTGTATTTAAAGCTTAGATACACGTAATAGAGCTCTGTATTTACTGTTATGTACATTGTACATTCTCTTTGACAGCAAAGCAGCCCTAGTTGCTATCAAGACTTTTGAGATAACCTCAAAAAATTGTCTGCGACTACATTATACTTCTCAAAACTCTAGCCAACTCCAATAGAGTGCATTTAATCTGGGTGCCAGATCGCAGTGGTTATGACGGTAATGAAAGAGCAGGCGAATTGATCAGAATTGATCTGACCATTCTGCGGGTTACCATTTATTTTCACAAAAAGTTTTACATATTGCATAACTGGCTATAATAACAAAGACACTCCACTACTTGATGCAAACTGAAGGTAACAGGCAAGCTAAAAGAACAAAACTACTCCTACAACTTTTTACGGGTCAGATACACGCAATCACTCACGGGTCACTGCAAAGTCAAAAACCAACTTATGACTATGAGAATAGCATAAGACAACAACTGTCGCATGTGTAACGAGCACGCAGAAACAGCAGAGCATAACCCTTGCCACTGTAACCCCATAAGCAGAGCACGTCTACTCCTCCGCGGAGGCGATGACTTCCTTGTTCGACCAGTATTTCTTTTCGGTGAGCGATCTTTTAGGATTTGGGAATAAAAAGAAGTCGTAGGGAGCCAAATTCGGAGAATACGGATCTGGCTGTGGCGACTGCGGAGGTGTGAACCGGTGCGTTATTGGTAGAAGAGCACTTTTTTCTTCGCCAAATGTGGTCGTTTTTTCTTCAAACCGACGTTAAATCGGCCCAATAAATCGACGTAATATGCTCCTGTATTGTTTTTCCTTTCTCCAAATAGTCAACGTGGATCACACCTCGCGGCTCCCAAAAAACGGTGTTCATCACTTTTTCGGCCGAAAACACGGTCTTCTCTTTCTTTGAAGCACGTTCACCGGGTAAAACCCACTGTTTCGATTGTTCTTTGGTTTCGGATGTGTACCAATAAATCCATGTCTCATCGACGGTAATGAAACGACGCAGAAACTCCTCCGGATTTCGATTAAACAGGGCCAAGCACGCCTTTGAAGTGGTCCACCTATCGCGCGGACAGTTTTCTCATGCCCAAAATCTCGCGCACGATATGGTTTACGCCTTCAGTTAAAATGCCTGCTATCTCAGTTAACTCGCGAATTTTCACTCGGCGGTCCGCCAATACGAGATTATGGATTTTACCCACGGTTTCCTCTGTGGTAACCGTTTTTGGGCCACCTTGACGCGGTTCATCAAAAACCGATGTGCGGCCATGGCGAACCAATGGTAAATGGTTGCACAGGAAGGTGAAGGGATCCCATACACACCATCGAGAATGGGTGAAGAAGAATCGGATCACGGAGCGATACTGCTCTAAAACACTAACGTGATGTTTTGGAATGGGAGTCACAACAAAACTAAGCCTAGGATTGTCAACAAATTTTTACAGACGGGCTGAGAGGTTATAGAGGTTATACTAAATGATGGTTTACTCATTTTATCTCAGTAGCGCCACCTATCTTCCAATCCGGCTACTCATCAAACAGCCCTCGTAGAAGTGTTTATTAAAATTTCAGGCATCTTAAGGATATCACAAATAGGCCTAATTTGGCCGCAGTGATAAGGATACATAGTTTCTTTACTTAATCTAATTTAATCTAAGTGTCGCCTGCAGATAAGTCCCGCACACTTAAGTCTTCAGCAAAAGCGTCACAGTAAACACTCTTGTTGGCAGAATTTATAGCAGATCCAAAGTAGACAAAGTCCTTTACAACCTCGAAATTATAGCTCTCGACGCTGTCCAATCCGTCGATGTTGTGTGTCCTTTTTTGTTGACAGCATATACTTGGTTTTGCCCTGGTTTAGCATCTTCCGTTTCAAAATAAGTGAAATCACAGATGAAAGCCCGCTAAGTTCTCCCAATTATATCGATATCATCAGCGTACGCTAGTAGTTGCACAGACTTTTGAAAGATTGTGCCGCCTTGTGTGTTGCACATAATTCTTTCAACTATGATGTTAAAGAAGTCACATGACAGCGCGTCACCGTATCTATAACCTTTTTTTTTCATCAAAGGTCGCAGTTAAGTCGTTACAGAGTTTAAGAGAGCGGCCAGCGTTCTCCAACACCATTCTGCACAGACGGACGAGCTTGGCAGATTGCCAAAACTAGACATGGCTCTATATATCCCGTCTTTATAAATGCTGTAATATACGGCTTTAAAATCGATGAAAAGATGGTGGGTATCGATTTGGACTTCTTGAGTTTTTTCCAGGATCTACCGGAGTGCGAAGATTTGATCGATTTGATCTTAAATCGCACTGATAGGGGCCAATCACGTTGTTGACGAAGGGTTTCAGATGTTCGTACAATGTGGCAAAAAAGATTTTGTATCCGATATTGGGGTGGCCGTGGTGTAGTGGTATATGCATAGACTCCTCAAGCAGAGAGTCGCGGGTTCGAATCCCGTGCGAGGCAATTCTCTGAAAAAGTCTTTTCATGGAATTTGTATGTAGTTATATGTAAATCCCGTCGGCATCAACTCTGACATAAAGGTATAACACTGATGTTGGAGTGGTTACTGGCTGGACTAAATGTAACGAACTAACAACTAGAACGTACTTAAGACCCACTGGTTGAGGATGCACTGGCTCCAGTTTGACAACCACCTCTGGAAAACTATCGAAACCTATCACCTGATTTTCAAGACTACTACATCACCCGCCCGCGCCCTGGTGAAAAGTTAGTAAAAAGAGTATTCATATCGCTTTGGTGCGAGCGCGGAATTATAAAAAAAAGGAAGCTTATATAGTGCGTAAAGTTGGCACAGTTAAGGGGGTGTCCTTTTTTGTGGATCGGAAATACGATGCTAAGATTCCATTTATCAGGCATACACAATTATGACCAGATCTGAGAAATGAGTTGGTGGATGCACAGTCATTTTTGCAGCGTTGAATACCTCGACCAGTTATCAGTCTGGTCCAGCTGATTTTTGGATTTTAGCTTAGATATGGGTATCCTGGTCGGAAATGTTGGTTATCGTCGTGGAATGACGGCGGAATGGTGGGATTCTTCGCCGTTATACATTCTTCGGAAAAAGTTTTCTCATATTCTCAGCAAAAACTGTGATTTCACTTCAAGGTCTACTTCTTCGCCTCTACGGGCTTCTTCTTCTTCTTGCCTTGACTCTGAAGTACAACCTCTAAATATCTTCAATCGCACGTTTCTCGTGCTCTTTTTTCTTCTTCTCGAGAAGCAAATGTTCTTCCCGTCTCTTTTGTTCATATAACTCATGAGCAGCCCTCGTCCTTCGTTGCAGAGCCGCTTTGTAGACTTCTTGTTTAGATGTATGTGCTTGCCGGCATTCCTCACAAAATAGATTCCAGGAAAGTTTCCACCTAATATCTGACTATTTTTGGCTAATGCGTCGTCATTTGGGAAGATTCGATTAAGCAACCGTTTGGATTTGGCAGCTGATACCACATCATTTCAATGTTCTTACACCCATAAGAAGTGAAAACCAGAGGAACACAAAAATCTGACACAATCCGAACCACTCAGATTTGACGTTTTTGCAAAGCTGATCCTAATTTCGATCAAATCTGCAGAGACTAACAAAGAATGTTGGAAATACCGGCCAACTGCTTAGTCGAGCTGTTTCATTTTCTTCTTCATCAAAACAGCCGCAATCGCTAAAAGTTAGGCAAATTCTGTTCGCTGTCAATAAATCAGCGACCTGTAATGATATCCTCCAGCAAGCTGAGATATGTTTCACAGATATGAGACTCTTTGTACATTTCTGATCCAGCATTGACTTAATCTGTTTCGGATTAATTGTAAAAGGTCTACCTTCTGATTTCCTGCAGTAAGCCTCATTTATCGCGTCCAATCTGAGATATCCTTATTAGATAATAATTACGTTCGATTTCAACCAAGAGAAAGCCTCTGCATTAGCCAATCTTCTGCCTGAAATGCTCTGCAATGATTCTTAAGGCGAAGAGGGATACTCTGTACTCGAAAATTCGTTTTTGAGTTCAGTGTACTGTATATTTTTGTTCGATAAGGACACAGTAACAGAGCCCTTGTGTCAGAAATGGTTTGCAAAATTTTATTTCGGAGATTTCAGGTTGAAAGTTGTATTCCAATTCGGAAGATTCGTTGAAGTTGGTAGCAATGAAATAAAGGCTCTAATTGACACCTATCCATTGTATGACCGTCCCATATTTAGCAGAAGCACTCAGCAGAAGCACTCAGCATCTCGAAATTGCATGCAGCAACTAGCATGCATTAATTGGCTCGATGTTTGGGTACTTCACTATTTGAATGAAGAAAATTTGCCAACGCACTTCCATCTGTGGTTTGTATAATGAATGAGGATGAACTTTTTTTGGAATAAACTGCCACCGAGGGCGCAAGAAATGGCTTGTCTAAGACAATGCCATCCGAAAACTATCGTGGGGAAAATGGAAGCATTGCAAACAGTCTCCAAGGGAGATCTCCTTCCAAAGAAGACTCTGCTTTGAATAAGGTTGAACAACAAAGGTATCGAATAGTGCGAGGTTCTTCCATCTGGCATACGCATTAATTCAGATGTCTACTGTCTGCAGTTAGAGGAATCATAAATACGTCACATTTCATCAAGAAAATGCCAGACCCCATAGATCATTGCTGACGCAGAACAAGTTAATCAGACTGGGGTGCAAAATTTTGGCTATTTCACCTTATTTACCGTACTTAGCTGGTTTAGATTTCCACTAGCTGTATGGATTATCCTTTGAAATTGAACTAGCTATGAAAAAGCACTTGGATTTGTTTTCTAGTTATAAGACCCAGGGCTTCTATAAGCTTGGCATTGTGCAGTTACCCGATAGATGGCCAAAGGTTAGCAATAATAAAGCACAGAAGAACGTTAGGAATGAATGCGATATTTTGGGCGATAATGTTTTTTGATTAAAAATGATCGAGAGACCCTTTTCCGGACTGCTCCACTGAAATGTAGCTTCTAACCAAAGGAGGTCAAAAAGTATTTCTAGTTCAACAAAGGGTTTCTAAGTGATAAAAGGCTGATCTGAGTCTCTA
The DNA here is from genome assembly GCA_907269105.1 of Volucella inanis. Lineage (NCBI taxonomy): Eukaryota > Metazoa > Arthropoda > Insecta > Diptera > Syrphidae > Volucella > Volucella inanis. The sequence goes on along the minus strand of OU026155.1, from coordinate 142,081,871 downwards.
GATCTGCCCAAAATAGATTGGTAAAGGTCGTCCTAATGTGCAAGATCAGAAAGTCATTTGAGTTTGTAGTGCCCCAATCGCTTTTCTGCATGTTAATACATCCATCCAGGCTACGTCTGCTGTCCGGATAGCGCGGACGAACGCGCCAAATACGGAGAATACAAATGATGGAGAAGCAATTCATAGTGAAATTCGCCTAATTTAGCCATGGCGACTGCGGAGGTGTGAGTCGGTGCGTTATCGTGGTGGAAGATCACTGTTTTCTTTGCCAAATGTCGTAGTTTTTCTTTTTAAATTGGCGTTGTGTCGGCCCAATAAATCGACGAAGTATATTCCTGTGATTGTTTTTCTTTTCTCCAAATAGTCAACGTGGATCTCACCTTTCCGGCCGAATGCACGGTCTTCGCCTTTTTTGAACCACGTTCATCGGGTAAAACCCATTGTTTCGGTTGTTCTTTGGTCTCTGGTATGTACCAATGAATCCATATCTCATCAAAGGTAACGAAACGAAGCATAAAATCTTAAGGATTTCGATTAAACAAGGCCAAGCATGTCTTTAAAGTGGTCTCACGATGATCTCACACGGCACCCATCGCGCGGACACCTTTCTCATGCCCAAAATCTCGTGCCGGATATGGCAGTTGAGATGCCCGTTATCTAAAGTAACTCCCGAGTTTTTACTCTGCGGTCCGCCAATACAAAATCATGGATTTTATCCACGGTTTCCTCTGTGGAAACCGTGAGACGAAAAATGGGTGGTTTACAACTACCGAAACACCGCAATCGCTCGGTAAACAAGATTTGCATCCCAAAAAGTTCATGTTGATTATTTGGTAGGACTGGCTAGGTGTCCTTTACTTCAAGTTGCTTCCACACAATCACACACAATGCTGTTAAATATCACTCTCAGCTCGTAACTTTGAAGCAGGCGGGAGAAGAAAAACGGTCAGAGTTGGCGAACAGGAAGTGCGTTGTTTTCTATCATGCCAACGTCAGACCACACACAGCTTTAGTGACAAAACAAAAGCTTAATTCATTTGGCTGGAATGTTTTGCAGCACCCACCGTACTCTCCAGACCTCGCGCCACCTGACTACCAGCTGTTGCACTCTCTCTCTAAAGAATTTGGACGGAAGGCAATTCAATTCCGAAGATGAGATCAAAACGTACTTGGAAAACTTTTTACCCATAAGTCCTTGTAATGTTTCAGCAGCTGTCAAAGTTACCAATGACATCCAGCTGTCAAAATATTCAGTAAGGTTTGCCATTTCATCACGCATCGTTTTACCCTTGCCGAATGTGCGGAAATTATTAAAAAATACTGCCATGTCGTCATCATGGCTTTAGTGTGCAGGCAATTCATTGCACCATGGAAAAGTTTGAGCGTGAGTACACTCTTTTGGATCTAAAGCTACCAACCAGACAGATTTTAGTATGAAATGAAAAAAAAATAGCCGTTTCGCCGCCGATCAATTGAATTTGGCGCCGCCAGAGAGACAACCTGGCTTATTTTGTGGTTGGGCCTACATCCGTGCTAATGCAAGAACTGAAGCCGGTCGACCGTTGACAATGCTGTGAAATCGCTAATTGGACGATCTGTTCGCGGGAGATCCGGAATTTGCCCAAAAATCATCTTCTCGGACGAGGCCCACTTTTGGCTCAGTAGCTATGTCAACAAACAAAATTATCATTATTGGATCGAACACAATCCACAAGTGCTTGGCCGAGCATCAATCCATCCACAATGAATGATTGTTTGATGAAGTTTATGGCATGGCATCATCGGACGTTATTTCTTTCGAAATGAGAAATGAGACATGGTTACCGTGAATGGTTTCAGGTATAGAGCAATATTAACCGATATTAACTCTGTCAGAGCTCAACAACATCGATATATTCGAGCTACGGTTCCAACAAGACGGCGCTACATGCCATACAAGCGATACAACGCTCGAAATTTTGAGGGAGAAATTTGGCGACTGGGTCATCTCACGGTAAGCGTTTATCAATCGGCAGCCGCGACTACCACTCAGTAATTTTCTCTGGGAGCCACATCAAGTGCTTAGTCTACGCTATTGCCGGAATAACACCGCACATATTGGACCGAGTACTTAAAAATTGGATTGACTCTTTGAAGCACTGCCAGCGATGTCGGGGCGGTCATATAAATGATGTGCTATTATACACATAAGGACATGAACGTAGCTTCAAAATAAGGCCAGAATTAGTTTTATATCTCACACCGTTGTTGTTTTATTTAAATTTTTTTCCCTATCGTTCTTATCTGGTCAACCTTTAGCTCTCAAATTAGAACCATTGTGAGTCTAAAATTATATATGACGCCATTTCAATGATGCTAAGAGACATTAAAATGTGTTTTCTAGAGTTTTCTATATCGAATTGTCTCTAATAATAAAGTTGGATCTACTACGACATTTCGGGAATACCAGGATCATGGGGTATGACAGGGGAACTAGGTCAGTTGGTGCAAAAACGTGTATTCATAGCTCTAAGATTATGTTATCTGTACATTTGGTTGGAATAAAAGCTCTTGTGTTTCATAAGGTTCAGAGCCCGTCTGAAACTATTACTTGGGATCGTTAACAAATATAGTTAATAGTTTACGTCCAGAATCAGTTTCACACCAGAGAAGGATAAACATAAGTCCCTCTTTTTGGTTACGTTTTTGTCCCTATTCGGTTCTATGGCACTTGAATAAACAAACCAAATACAATATATAGTATAATAGTTCAAAAATTGTTACGAAGAATGGAAAACAGTCCCTGCATTTACAAGGAAATGTTGCCTCTTTGAACGGCACTGAATGTGAATATGGAAAAGTGATCTATCTATCTGTACATCTATTAGTTCAACGATGCAGTTTTTGCTGTTGATATTCTGTGTATAGTATTTTTGTGATAGTTAAAACCATAAATCAGTTATAGGACCATCTAAGCTTAATTTAACTGGTAATTGCCTTTGCTGTTGCTGCTGCTGTTGTTGTAGCTGTTGTTGGAATTGCTGTTGATGTTATAGATGTTGTTGCTGCTGTTTCTGAAGTCGAAATTGCAGTTGCTGTTAATCTACTTAATGCATTTGGTTTGTACTACTTTAGCAGAAAATGTATGGCCCACTAGTTGCAGATGATATCTCAGTTCGTAGAGCACTAATTGTTGAGTGCTCGGGTTTTTCTTTTGGTCGATATCGATGTGTGAAAACTGAAAGAAGGAGCAGCAGCAACCCCACTACCTCCACCATTTTTAATACCACCAACAACTACCGTCATCCGTTCATTTCAACTGTTTGGCAGCTTTACTTGAAGCTTCTTAATCATATTCTCTGGAGCTATAATACGATTGTAGGGTGTTTGATGAACACCCGGATTAGAAATGACAAAGCAACTTTTTTAGGTTTTGACAATTTATTTTTCAATATATTCCCCTTTCAACTTGATACAATTTTTCCAGCGGTGCTTTAACTTTCCTAACCCCTACGTATTGTACGACTTGTGTTGATCTGCAAAATACATCTCCAAGGCGGCGATAACTTCCTCCGTCGACCCGTTATACTTTCCGGCGAGCGATCTTTTAAGGTTACGGAACAAAACGAAGTCGCAGGGAGCCATATCCGGAGAAGACGGAGGATGGAAGAGCAATTCGTAGTGCAATTTGACCTGGGATCCCGCCCAATTATCAAGGCTTCGCCCATCAATGACGTTGTCTTATAAAAAGCGGGGGCAGAGCAACCGAAGGTTGCTACGATTTGACCAGTTACAAGTGGGCGGCCAGAGGTCCTGTTGGATGGCAGGACCACCGGTAGTCCCTAACAGGACTTAAAACACGGTACAATAGGAGTCAGTAGCCCCCCGGATTTCAGTCCGGGCCGGACCTGTAAAGGTAGTCCTCCTTGTGGGAGCGTCATAGTGGCTGTGGTTTAAACCCAAATTCGCGGGAAGGGTATTTGAATCAATGTAGAGTTGCAAGATACTGGGTGCTGTGACTCTAAGATCAGCAAGAGGTTTAAGGTTGACCTCAACCCATACCAAGGGTGGAACTTCTGCCTCCAACACAAGTTCTACTTTAATATATGTTTGGTAGCAAATAGCGATAGAAAGGCATATCCTTGCTCACATGGCAGGTGTCCATGTTTAACGAAAAAGACATCCTACAATTCGATCAGTTTGGCTGTGGCGACTGCGGAGGTGTGAGCCGATGCGTTATCTTGGTGGAAGAGCACTTTTTTCTTCGCTAAATGTGATCGTTTTTTCTTCAAATCGGCGTTGAATCGGTCTAGTAAATCGACGTAGTATGCTCCTATGATTATTTTTCCCTTCTACAAATAATCAACGTGGATCATACCTTGCCGGGTAAAACCCATTGTTTCAATTGTTCTTTGGTCTCTGGTATGTACCAATGAATCCATGTCTCATCGACAGTCACGATACGATGCAGAAACTCCTACGGATTTCGTACAGCTTTTTCATGCTAATACGTTCAGTTTAATTCAGATGCCTGCTATCTCGATATACGAGGTCATGGATTTTGTCCACGGTTTTCTCTGTCGTAACCATTTTTGGGCCATCTTGGTGCGGTTCATTAACAACCGAAGTTCAGCCACGGCGAAACTCTGTGAACCAATAGTAAACGGTTCCATACACACTATCGAGAATGGACTTGATTTCCTCGCAGGTTTTGCCACTTAAAAGAATCGGATCAATGAGCGACACTGCTCTTTTTTATGTTTTGAAATGGGTTATACAAAATGATGGTACACTCATTTGGCTCAGCAGCGCCTACTATCTTTCAATTATGGTACTCATCAAACAGCCCTCTTATGATATATAGATGCCTCATGGTTGAAGAAAAAGTCTGAATCAAGCACTGGAGACCTATAACCCAAACCACATTGTGTTACAAAAAATATCTGTGGAGATAGCTAGAAGTTGAAGAAACTCTTAATATTTGATTCGATTTGAACTCATGCCACAAATACGATCTATTACGGTTCAAGAACTTGGACTTCACCCATACTTGATTGAATATTTCGTTGAATACTCATAGTTTACCAATTGACAAAGGCCAGTACGTTGGGGTACAGTATAGTATAATGCCATCACGTTGTACTATATGCCCATGGCGTGTGTGTGTGTGTTTTTTTTTTTATTTTTTTAATTTGCATGTTGAATGTCATTTACAGAAATAGACACCCTATTTGTGCAAAGGGTCCCCACTTTAGATACGCACCACCAGGTAACAATAAATGACTCAAGTGTCTGTATTAGAAAAAATTAATAAGTAGACCTTCACGCACTGTTAATACGAAAGATAAGACCAAAACAACATCTAGATAAGCAACAAGAAATGATTTGTTTCTGGTGTCTCCATGCTCAAGCTAGCATTCCTCCCAAGTCTACAGTATTCCAATGCCGTCTTCTACTTCCAACTTAAACTCAAACTCAAACTCAAACAACAAATATTGACACTCAGATACCGCTGTCATCTGTCATTTGTCACAACTATTCCAGGAACTTAATCGAAATTTCGAAAAAAACAAGAAAGTTGTTACAAATCGCCAGTGGATAGAAATTTCGCCCACCCCGCACGTGTAGAATTCAATCCTCTCCAGGGTGCACTTAACAGTTCACTCACTTTTATTTGAACACTTACACACCTGGTGTGTTTGTGTGCGGTAAGTATGCGCTGTGTGCTGACTGAGGATTGTAAGCAGCAAAAGTGAAATGTTGTGACGTCTGTGAAACAGATTGTTGACAGGTCTCTTCTGATAACCACCTGGAAATTATATTCGTACCTAGACTCTATCCTATCACATCACAACACGCCACCCCCCTTGATGTTTATGAATGTATTACGTCGGAATAAATTACCAAGAGACCGTCCGAAGGGACATTCATCACGGTGAATGCGCCTCGTTGACCTTCATTTGGGGTGTAAATATTTTTCTCGCTTCCATATATCTTTCTCTCGGGGGTAAACAAAAATTCCTTTCCTTCCCCTCGAAGAGTGTTACACCACCCTGGCGTACCTGTAATCATCAACACTCTCTCTGGTTCTCAGTTTCAATTTCGTTAAAATTCATTTGCTCACTTGACTTGTGCAACCTGGACGTCTTTTTGGTTAAATACGACTTAACACGGAACTCCTTGGTGTACCTATCATAGTTACGAGTACGCGTACCATCCCCGAAGCAATGTAAAAGGAAGAAACAACAAGCTTCCTCCATACGTTGTGGTAAAAGCAAATACATCATCCGTTTCCTGTTTCTATAGATTTTACCAAATGGAAGCACACCATGGAAGCTTCTCTCCAAACCAACAAAACGTGGTATCGGTACGTGCGTCGTCATCAGAGGACAGGGGACACTCTGTAAACGTAAGCGAACCCAGCAACGCAATTTCATATGGTGGGAATATTTGAATTCCGGGCATTTCAATGTGTAATCCCGGTTCGAATTACTTTGCAAAGTTTCAGGTAATCTTCACAAGTATTCCCTCCTGGTGGAGGTGCTCCATAGGCCTCCTCTGTGTGGCATACGAGTACTCGTAGCCTAGCTTGATTGTTCGTTTGCTGACTCTGAGCAAATATATGCGATATAGCCGGAGGTTTGACTTGTAACAAATGCCACATTTATCTGTTTGCCGGTACAATGACAGTGTTGTTGTTTTGTTGCAAACACACATGGCTAAGTACATCCATACTCGTATGCATTCATGTACATATGCGTGTGTGAGGTATTGTTGTTGGGTCTTAATTGCTCCTAATTAATTATATCGCTTATTCCCAATAGTTCCGGATGGAACGTAAAATAAATCTGTCAGGTGGCATTGCCACATCCACCAGCTACGAGTACCATGTGAGGTAACAAACAACGAAAGCTACAGATACCGACTTTCCGTAGGGAGGAATTCTTGAAATATTTACTTATAATTTTATTAGTCGTAAACGCAAGTAAAATGTTTCAATTCGATTGTAGTGTGTTGGGTTTGTAGGTAATCTTAAAGTGACTACACTCGCAAAACATTGTACATTTCTAGTTAGGAATTGTTGTAGCACAGTTACGGTTTAAGGCTTGAATTTGGAAACTAGGGGAATTCAAGTGTAGGTACCACGGTGCTTGGAATTCATTTTACAAGATTTAAATTTGGTCAAATCAATTGTAGGACTTGTATATAATCGTAATCTGTGATTTGGAAGTTTTTTACGAGACACGTTTCAATGTTTTACACTTATAAATGTGTTTAATGGAATTCACAAAATGTGAACCGCTGTAGCCAGTCCCAAGCCCAGGTTAAGAAAGAAAGATGAAAGCTGCGTAAGACCAATATTCTGAAGTATGCTGAGTTTCACTTCGGAAATGTTGTTAAAAACACGGACCTACGGATATTCCAGGAAAGGCACAATACGGGCGTTTTAGCGAAGGAATTTCTAAGATGTGGTCAACGGTGATGGTAAAGGCATATCCAACGATGACCTATTTTGAGCTACTTCGACATATTCGGAGGAATTTCGAGCATTTGGCCAGATTACTGAAGTAGAGATTGTGAAGAGTACCGAGTCAATTACCGACGAGTGCACACGTACAAAAAAAAAAAAAAAAAAAACCACACAGTGCTGGTATCTCACCTCTTCCGCTCCTGGTCAAAATACTGTTGTTTGCACTCAGTCACTGCCGTTACTGTATTTAACATATGAAAGTGGCAGTGACTGAGAGTATGTAACAACCGATGAATAGCCGGTTGTAAGTGTAAATTTCGTTGGTGCACTGTTTTATATTTTTGTAATATAATATAAACACCTACAACAATTTAATTCGATAACAAAACGTCGAAACTCTCTTTTCGCAGCCTTGCTTTGTTTGTGATTAGGACTAGCGAATTCAGGGTGGACGTTGTCAATATACGCGGGGCAAAAACTAATGACCAGCAGTTTTGGTACTTAGTGAAACACAGGTAAATCCCCTCCAACACCTCTCAGATCACTCTGATCTGAAGTTACCTGGCTACGAACTAGTTGCATTATTCTTTTCTCACTGCGGTCTCGCCAGTGATGTAGCTTACCAAACTCCAACACAGTATGATCCGTGTTCCAATCCGGAATTCAAGTTCATGTGGTTGAAATTCCATCTCCGTAAGCAAATTATTCACTATTGCTTTATTTACAGAAGCCCCAAACTAGACAGAAATTCGACCTTTAACAAGGCTGTCTGAATCCATACAAAAAATTGTATCCCTGTATACTCACACTGAAATTGTGATTATGGGCGATTTCAATATACAAAACTCTGGGTGGCTTCGACATTCTGGACTGACAAAACTCGAAGGACGGTATGTTGAGATCTTCGCCGCGGAAAATAACTTAACCCAGCTTGTTAAAGAGCCCAAAAGAATACTAGACGTTGGTAGTCAACGCCAACACCCTGGACTTGTTTTTAACTTCTCGCCCTGAGAAGTACACTGTTGATGTGCTATCCCCCGGACCATTGTGTCATATCAGCTTATTTCTCCTTCGCCCACCACACAGTTAGAGAAAAGATTCCTAAAAGAACCGTATGGCAATAAGAGAAAGCCAATTGGAAAGGACTTAACAGCTTCTTAACTGATCGTTATGTTTCCTCGATAACGACGTGGATGCCGCTGCTGATTTGATCACAGATAATATTCTCTTTGGAATGAGATGTTTTATCCGTCGTCGGATGAAGGGTTTTAAACCAAAAGAAAAAGCGTGCTATGGCTCGAGCTGTAATTAAGCTGTCAGGGTTAGATAAATGTTTTTTCGCTCCTTTAAGACCAACCCGACAGAAGAAAACCGAAAAAAGTTCAAACGAGCCATGAATGACTGGATACTGGATCAAAAACTGAGACAAAAAATACCCTTAATGTCCCAATGGTAGTACAAATTGTTGGTCGTTCGTCAAAACATTAGAAATTCTGCCTTATCCTTCATCCCAATGCTCATTTACAATGACATTCCAGCTGTCACTTTGATCTGTACACTTTGCGGCTAGCTCAACACTTTTAGATTGTGTTTTGTCCCCGCCTACAAATCCATTTTCGCAATCTTGTAGTAGCAAGATTATTTAAAGATTTTAATGTACGCAAATCCCTTGGTCCAGATGGTATATATCCCCTTCTTCTGAAGAGGTTCTATCTCGCTTGTAAAACCACTGGTCCACTGGTGATTCTATGGCATGTCTCACTGAAAAGTGGAACGAACCAAAGCATACATCAATCTGCCAAAAGAAAAATAGTTACACTAAATATTTATTTCTAAGGCAATTGACATAGTTTGGCATCACGCTCTTTTGTCGAAAATTCGTGCTTTTGAAATCGATGACTCTTTTCTTCAATGGATTAGAAGATTCAAGTTGTCTTGGATGGTTTCAAGTCTGATAATCACAAAATAAATGATGGTGTGCCACAGGGCTACTTTCTGTCTCCGACACTCTTGTTAATTTTTGTCAATGATCTCTTGCCTGCCACTTCTAATCCAATATATTTCTTTGCTGATGACAGTACTCTCTGCTTTTCATATTCGCTCTCAGACTCAAGTCAAGAATGGGAACGGCAGCGTATGTTGAGCTCATTAAATTCCGATATTACGCGGTATCACCAATTGGGAAACTATCAACAGAGTGCAATTTAACACTTTTAATTGCCATCTATAAAGACATCGGTATCTTTCAGATCTCGTAAAAGATCTCGCCTGCTAAATTGTGTGAACTTCTTTCATTGACCACTAAGTTAAACACTAGTCAGTTATATGATTGACCCCCATGAGTGGTAATTGAGCGCACAATAGACCAAACTTTACCCATAAGTAACTCTAGTCATCTCGAAGAAGCATGGACGTCACTTCGAATGATCTCTGGAGGAGGAAATATACAGCAAACTTTAGAAAGTGTACACCTAAATTTATCTTATCGGACAAATGTGCAATAGTGGCCTTATATGTAAATGTACATACCCAGAACTTTCTGAACAGATGAATATTAACGCTCCAGCCCGAAGAGTCTTCTATTCTTACCAGAGAAAGACCTCTGGCGCCACTGGAATAAATTGACCAAAGCTCACACTAACTGGAGAGATTTATTAGTCACACTGTGATGCTCTGCAATAACAGCTCATGACAGAGTTTCTCACCGCACTATTGGACGGCACCCAGACCCTCTTATTCCTGCATAACATATAAGCGCATTGGGACGTTGAATTCCTACGCGGGTCATCAACACGTACGTTGTCTGGTCTTAAATATTCGTACTAATAGATAACTGAACGCAATCATTGTAGATAAGGTGTATTTCATGTTTCCTCTTATTTGCCACGTTTACGGGAGTTGGAGATCGGCAATGATCTGGTTATATGCGCATTATAAGAACTCCGACTATCGTCACAGCAGTGCGATCTTGGACAGATAAAAACCGTCGGGAAAACAGAAAATTTTGTCAAACGGGATGAAAATTTCACAAAGACGATTCAACAGTACACTTACACTTATCGGTGAACTCTGACGAGAAAATCTTCTCCGCAGAAGAATCTTTCAATAAAGAGAAAAGTCCATGGTATGCTCGTCAAACGAAGCATCGTTCCGAGGGTACCATGTGCGCATCTTTCCGCATCAAATCATATAGTCAATAGTGAGTTATGATAGCGCTGCCAACGTTATTTTTTATTAAAAAGAATCAAAACTGCGTGGAAAGTATATCAAATAACGATTTTGGAAGCCCATGAACTGAGAAATGTTTGCCAGTGATTGGCATATTAAAAAGATTCGGTTCCAACTGCTCAACAGTGGCTCAAAAATAGCATTCCGGATAATTGCTTGCAGTTCAAACCTCAATACATTGGATATCAATGTTTAAGGGGACATCTCCCGCTCTACTTGACACCGAAATATTGAGCCTCTGTCTGAGCAGTAGACAATTTTCGCATGCATATGAAGCATTTGGCGATCGATATTTGCCCCAAATATCTCAGGTCACACTGAAAGGCGAATGATGGCAACTACATATAATGTGATCTACAGTTTATAACTGTAAAAAATAAAATAATGGAAAGGTATTAACGACAATTCATTAATCTAAAGAACCTTATCCAATAAAATTATGTTGTGGATAAATTTCTTCTACATACATCCTACCTGACGCTAAGCCAACGACGCATCAACGTGCATATACATATATACAGGAGAAGAAACTGTAACCGCTATGAGTGAAAGTATTGCAGACGATCCGGGATTGTCAACTCGTCTTCGATCGTGACGTTTTGGCCTTTGTCCCTTCACCATGTGGAAATGCAAAAGATCTTGGCCTACATTCGTATAAAATACTCGTATAGCTGGTGGAGGAACTAAAGTCATGGGACTGTGGTTTGCGATGGGAATTTACTAACTGGTTTCTTGAATGGCTCATGAAAATCTTTTCCATCTTTTCCATCCATAGAATCTACTTTGTAATGTGGTCTTCACACTGGCAGCATCATCGGTTCTTATTTTACCAAAAAATTAGATCGGAGTACTGCCAATTGCTAACGTTACTGGACAATGACCAGTAATTTTTTCTTCAAAAATATGGACGACATTGATCTTGAAAATATTTTTAGTTCCAACAGGATCGCGCAACGTACCATACTACCTATCAAACCATTGACTTACTGTGAATTAAATTAAAGGACATTATCATGAGAATCACCATAGTACAAGGTGACGCAAAAGTCATCAATCTATCGAAAGATTCTATAATTTCTGAAAAACGGCGGCAAATGTCAATTATACTTTTACATTTGTGAAGTAAACAGATACAAAATACCATACACGTCAATAAGACATGAATCGCTTTACACTTTAAAAACGCGGAATAATTGCTACGATTTTTTGCGAAATAATTCGCCGGTGGCATTGGCGCAGCGTGAGTTTCGACGCAGATTTCCCGGTCGTTCGACACCAACTGGGCAAACACTACGACGTTAAGTCACTCGCCTAGAAGAGTATTGGACAATACAAGATGCTGCTGAGAATCGCAGAGGACCCCGGAGCATCGACCAGATGACATGGCACGTAATTGGGCATTAATCGTGGCCTTAACAGAGAATTTTGGTGAAAGACTGTAAGATGTTCCCTTACAAAGTGCACTCAATGCATCAGCTTTTAGCTGTTGGCCGCCAAGCTATCTAAAATCTGTTTCACGATGGAGACAACTTTTTATCGAAAATTATCATGAGCGACGGGGCCCATTTCCATTTCTGTGGATATGTGAATAAGCAAAATTATCACTTCTGGTCACCGAAAATTCGCGTATAACCCACAAAGAGCCATTAAACTCGTTCAAAGTTACTGCATGGTGTGCCGTTAACGCTGTAAGGGTCTTATTTTTTCGAAAACGCCTCGGGCCAAATGACTATTGTGGAGCCGAGGAGCCACAGAGCCATGCTCAACGACTTTCTATGGCGATTTCCACTGGCTGGCAAGATCGCCTGATTTAACCGTTCCAGACTTCTTCTTGTGAGGATTTTGGAAGCTACGAATTTATGTCAACAAGCCTTAGACTCTTGGAGCCCTCAAAAAGAATATCCGTCAAGAATGTGATGACCTATTGCCGGAAATTCTGGCAAAAGTAACGGAAAGTGCCCAAATTGGTCATTAATTATGGCGGCGGCCACTTAGCCGATATCAGTTCCTTGACTTAATGGAAAAACGTTTAAGACATCAAACAAACATAATCCAAAAACAGAACCAAAGTTTTCCATTCTTAAAAAAAAAAAATTACAGCCAAAGAACATCGGGTGACAACTTTTGCGTCACTTTGTACAAACCTCACCGCTGCTTCGGCAGCAGTCCAAAGTAAACAGCAAATCATTTTATTTCCACGATTGTAACACAATTTTTAACTCACTTCCTGAATCAGTAGAAGATAGTAATTACATTTATCTAAGCACATGCACAAATTAGAATACGATAATGTACCCCAAAGTGACAACACTAAAGTAAGAAGCCCCTTAGATCGCCTGATGTATAGTTTTTTTTTTTTTTTTTAACTGAAACTAACACCAAAATATGTATATACGAGTACACATTAGCACGCATATTAATGGAATTTCACAAAACATTCCAGCACGTGAAAGATTACCTGAAATTGTTTCTTTTATTCAAATCAAACATCAAACAATCAGCTGAGGCTAAATTTATAACATAAACAACAAACTTGCCTTCCATTTTGTGGGGTAAAACGTTCTTGTATCTCATGTGGGTGTCAATCTTTGCAAATGTCTTACGAATATAGAATAAAAGTGATTTCGCACAAACGTCACAAGATTAGAAAGTACACAAATCTGGTTTCAAAGTCAACTTACACATTAAGTACAGGAAATAATCTTTATAATTCAAAAATCGGACAGGCGAACTTAGTAAGTTGAGGTATGACTTGACTGATGTTAATCACGTCATCGTAGAACCTACACTCGTACTACCAACATTAAATCAATTTAAAAAGAAAACACAATAAACACTAAATTCATGAATCCCTTGTAGTGAAACCAATCCAGATTTCAAAGCCTAAAAACCGTGTTATCTATGAACACTGTGATCGAAGTTGGACATTAGATAAAACATCACAAACAGAGCAAACAGATTCTAAATTTAATTTTCTGATTGGCATATCTCATTTAGAATCATTTGACCTTCAAATTTTCTACGGTTTTGTGTAATGACATCCATTAACCTTATCCGGGCAAGGTGTGTATAATGGACACACTGCTTATGTTTTGTTTTTATAATATTTCAGAAATGAGATAACATTTAGACTGTCGATTTTTGACTACAAAAAGATTTATAAGATTTACCATATATTGGGTTGTTCGGAAAATAATTTCGCTTTTTTTTATGAAAATGAAATACGATTTTATTATAGTGAATAAATATTTTATTGAAATATATATTGTCCATTCTGGTCCAATACCTTTTGCTATCTTTCTCATAAATCTTCACTCTCATTAAATGTTTGTTCTTTGTTGGGGAAAAAACTGATCCAGGTGATTTTTAACCTCCTCATTTGAAGTAAATGTTTCACCGTCTAAAAAAATTTTTAAAGAACGGAGCAGAAATAATCAGAAAATGCCAAATCTGGAGAATATGTAGTGGATGTGCCAGTAGATCCCATCCAAGCTATAAAAGCTTTTGGCGAGTTCCCAAACTTGTATGAGATCTCTCAATATCTTGGTGGAATACTACGCTTTTCTATTGATCAATTCTGACCTTTTCTGTTTAAGAGAATCACTGAATTTGTATAGCTGATGAGAGTACACTCCAGGATAGATAAAAAAAAAAAAAAACAACGATTCCTTTGAAATCGCATCAAACAGATAGCATCACCTTTTATGATGAATATCGGCTTTCGAAGTGCTTCGAGTCGGTTCTCCTTTTTTTCTCCATGGTCTCTTCCCATTGTTTTAGACAACCCATTTCTCCCATTTCCCCCATTTCGTCCCCAAGGATGATGCGCTACAAAAATGGATCATTTTCTTGACATTTGAGAAGCAATTTATAGACATCAACGCGACGGCGCAAATTTCTTTCCATAAGAACACGAAAAACACGAACTTTGAGATTGAACCTAAGCGTTTCAAATGACCATGAACGGTCGAACTCGATACATTGTCGAACTGCTTTGTCATTTTTGTTCAGTATCGTTTGGCAAGTCATCATGGGAAGACTCACACCACAACAGCGTCTCCAATTTGTTCGGCTGTAATACGATTCGTAATAATGTAGTGCGATTCGAGCATAATCGGCCTACTGAAACCACTATTGCCAAAACCATTCACAAATTTGAGCCCCAGTTTATATAAGTGGATGATACTCGACCGGTTAGACCACATCCAGCATTTAATGAATAAACTATAGCAGCTGTAGCTGAGAGTGTACGCAAAGACCGTGACTAATCGATTCGTCGTCGTTCTCAGCAGCTTGGCTTAGCGTATTCGACAACTCGGCGTATTTTACATGGGGATCTCGGCCTAAAGTGTACAAAATTCAACTTGTGCAAGAATTAAATCCAGGCGACTTGAATTTTCGTTATATTTTCAGTGAATGGGCTCTGGAAAAACTCAATGAAAATCCGGTGTTTTACCGTGAAATTTTGTTCAGTCATGAAGCCCATTTCTGGCTCAATCGATACGTGAATAAAGAAAATTGCCGTATTAGATATATTTCTTCAAAAATGAGGCAAATCATAGTGTTACCGTCAATGGTAACCGTTATCGCGCCATGTTAACGGACTATGTGCTTCCTGAAATTCAAGCACATGGTCTCAGTGAGCTCTGGTTTTAACAAGACAAGAGCACTTTAACGCCTAGATCGTGCGATATCACACCTTTGGACTATTTTCTCTGGGGATATGTTGAGTCTCAGGTCTTCACGAATAAGCCAGCCACAATTGAAGCTTGGGGAGCCAATATTACTTGTATTATCCGCGAGATACCAGTCGCTAAGCTCGAACGAGTCGCCCAAAATTGGACCTTCCGAATGGACCACCTCAGACGTAGTCGTGGCCAATATTTACTTGATATCATTTTCAAAAAATACTATATAGTACTATAAATGTCATGTGTTGTTCTTTTAACCGATAATAAAAATTTTAAGTTCACTTTCAAATTTATGTGTTTTATTTTACATTGTAATTCAAGCCTCAGGATGATTAACCCTATATAATCTCTCAGCAATCTCTCGAGTCGTTATTCGCCAGTTTGCATCAATCAATGCCTTTATTGTGTCTTCATCTTCAACATCAAAAGTGTCGGATCGAAGTTTTGCAAACCAGTTTTGGTTGGAATCAAATTTTATGAGCAGCATTTTTACCTTTTCGATAGTAAGAAAGTAAAATATTCCGAAATTGCTGTTTTTCACTTCCCATATTTGAAAGGACACCAACCAAAAATTACTGCGTAGAATCAATTGATCTTTCTTACAAACAAACCTTTCTAAAAAGTGAGCCAACAGATGATGTGGATGTTGGCTGTCAATTACTGTCATTTAC
Source organism: Volucella inanis (assembly GCA_907269105.1). Lineage (NCBI taxonomy): Eukaryota > Metazoa > Arthropoda > Insecta > Diptera > Syrphidae > Volucella > Volucella inanis. The sequence continues at coordinate 142,065,831 of OU026155.1, read as the reverse complement.
TGAATTTAATGTAATTGATCCTTTTGATAGATGTCACAAAATCTTTGGCAATTTTAGTCATAGAGTCTTTTACCACGCAACAACGCATTTTTTATTCAATCTTATTACGATTTCGTAACATTTCGTGAAATTTTTGAATTGAATAGTGAGTCCGGAATTCATATAATGATCAAACGTTTTGAAGAAACTGGTTCGGTATAGGGTCAAACTACATATAAGCATGCTCGCCAAAACAACACTACTATGAGTGAAAGTGTTCAAATCCCGACAGGCACCCCAATTCGTCGCCGAATTCAACAATTGGACCTCACTTATGGCTATTTTTTGCCAAAAATTTATTGAATTTCGATTAAAGGAGAAGTTTATTGGCCTCCAAGGTTATGCGATTTGACAACTTCAGACTTCTTCTTGTGGATTTATTTGAAGAGTAAGGTCTCTCCCGATAACCCAGCGACAAGTCAAGATCTCAAGCATAACATCCAAACTAAAATTGCAACCACTGACCTTCTGATGGTCGCTTGCAAAAGAAGCCGTGATCAGGCACATGAACGATGTTGTGTTTCATTCACAATTGCCATAGACCGAACCTTATTAATTAGTAAAATTCTACACTAATTTCATAAAAAATGTGTGTTTAGTTTAACGAAACCTCCCACACTGGTTGTTGGCTCACCCTTTAGTTTAGGATGTACGGATGCCCTGTAATTAGCTACTTTGTCCGATGATGATTATGCTGATGATGTTGGCTCCGAAGCTGATTCGGAATTTGGTAATATATCCCTTGAAAGTGGAGCCGAAGATGAACAAATCGCGAGCATCAATGAAGATCTGGAAGAGAGATGGATCACAAGAATAGTAGCAAACCATGATGTCCACTTGAAAAGTTAAAATATGCTCCGAAATGAAATCGCACCCTTTAGGAACTACGGCTCACTTCACTTTCTTTCATTTTTGTCGGATTTTTTTGAAAGGAATCAAGTTTTTGTTCCCATTTTTCTTCATTGTTAATTTTGTGATCTAAAATTATCTTTAACATCATCGCAAGGGAAAGGCTGATTACAAAGCAAAGAATGAAGCTAATTGGAGAGAGCCTTCATCAACCTAAAAAAATGAAAGGGAAATGTTTTTCAAGAGGACAAGTCCAATTCCGCATGGAGCTGCTGCAGAAAAGGATGACAGAAACCAAAAAGCGCCACAATGAAATAATTTTTCCTACCTTAAAACAATTTTTTTTCAAGAAGCCGAAGAACTTTTATTGGAAGAAAAAGCGAAATTCCAGGATGCATTATAGGAACTTAGACAGAGGACATCTGAACGGCCGACGGCTTCTCAGTCATTACCCAATGACACCATCACTGCGATTTTTCACAAGGTATGTATTACTTCGAAAATTGCCACCTACCGAAATGCCGAATTTCTCGGGCAGATATGTTACTGGTCGTTGTTTAGATATCTTTTCACGGCGCTAATAATAATCGGAGCTTTCGAACATAGAGTGACTACAGTACCTTAAGTTGAGGCTCAGCGGAGAAGTTGCCAGCCTTGTCAAAGGCATTTAAGTCACAGCTGTAAACTAGTCTCGAGGCTAGAAAAAACGAATGTCCTTCTACGCTAAAAGAGGGAACATTGGTTTGAAACAGTTAAAGCATGGCACCACAGGAACAACCGGAACTTCTTCAAATGCTTAAGAGACCAGTCGACGGAATAGAAGATATTTTAGTGTTTATTACTTTGCAACAAACAAAGCATGTCCAAGTGCATACCAAAACCCGTTTCTTCCACAACATTAATATGACTTTTCTACTAAACGAACCGTATCAACTGGATTGGCTGGTTCTCAATTTACTGTAAATCGGACTTGAACAAGCAATTCCAAATAGTAAACGAAAATATAATTCAACTCTTGCCACAGTTACGTTCCCCTAAGAACAAGAGTGGTGGAAAATGCTAAGTGTCCATGGATTAATAACACTTTGTCAGGAAATGTCAATAAAATACTGAAAACGCTTTGATTGCATTGAAATGCGTATTGAGTTCAATACAGCCAATAATTGGGTTAACATCATGACAAAAATGGTAGGGCGCATATATTTTTCAAATATACTTACTACGAATCAACCCTGTGGAACGAAATAAAACAACAATCTAGTCCAGTGGAAAAGTTTGAGCGTGAATACACTGTTTTGGATCTTAAGCCACCAATCAGACAGAGATTGGTGCGAAATCAAAAAAATGAAGCTGCCGTAGCGGCCAGTATCGAATAAGACCCAGAAATGTCGATTCGGCGCCGATCAGCTGAATTGGGCATCGCCAGAGAGTCAACGCGGATTATTTTGCGGATGGATTTGGGCTGACGCAAGAATTTAAATCGCACGACCATAAACAACGCTTTTCGCTGATTGAGCGCTGAAAATGTTGGCTAGAGATCCGGATTTTGGCTAAAAAATTATCGGACGAAGCCTATTGTTAACGGCTATGTCAATAACCTAAATTGCCGTTATCAGAGTGAACAAAATCCACAAGGATTCAGCCAAGTATCAATACATCCACAGAGATTGACATATTGGTGCGGTTTATGGCATGGCGGTATAGTGATGTTAACCGACTTTTTGTCATCAGAGTTCGACAATATATGCGAGCTGTGGTTCCAGCAAGACGGCGCTACATGGCATACAAACGACGCAACGCTATAAGTTGTGCAGGAGAAATTTGGCTAGGTCATCTCAGGGCGAGCGTTCATCAATTGGCCGCTGCGATCATGCCATTTGACACTACTCGATGTTCTCTGGGGCTAAGTCAAGTCCTTAGTCTACACTAACAAGCCAACCGCTTTGGACGAGCTCGAAGCCAACATTCGCCACGGTATTGCTGGAATAACACCACAATGAAGTCGAGGCGGTCATTCGAATGCTATGCTATTCCACACAAAAGGGCATGAACGTAGCTTCAAAATAAGGCCAGAATTAGTTTTATATCTCACAACGCTGTTGTTTTCTTTAAATTTTTTTTCCTATCGTTCATATCTGGTTACCCTACATACATATATCTTGTAATTTTATGAGATTTAATCTTAAATCTGTTAGAGTTAACCTTGGTAGATAAATAAAGAATAAAACATCAGTAAACACTTAGTCTTCTAAGGTCTGCAAATTAAGCCAACCCCAGAAGCGTCGCAGTAGCAATACAGATACGTGAGAGAAATATATAGCATTAGATACATTTATATTAATTTACCAACTTAATGTGTTGCTAAAGCACGGAATGTACCTGGACTTCCTCTATGTAGGGTTTATCATCTCTCAGTGTCTCAGGTCAATTTCAACTTGATGGGGCTACTTAAGGCATGATTTTACTTTATCATGTGGTTTATACGAATATATGAACAGTGGTACGATGGTATTCATTCGCTTAATATGTCGATGCCATTTGAGCCCGTCAATTCTAGTCCGTTCGCGACGTGGGGAGTTTTCGTCCACTTAAGATAAAACCCAGGCCAATTCTAACGGATGGAATTCCTTCCTTGGTTGGCTTCCACATTCCGTATGATATAATATATCAGCAGAGGGAGGACTGGGAAAAAAAATACAAAAATCAGGTCAAATAAAATTGCAATTTTTACAGACAGCTCGAAAAGAAAGGAAGGAACAGGTTCTGGTATCTTTTCAAAAGACCCAGAACTAAGAGTGTCTATAAGACTACCAGACACAAGCAATGTCTTCCAATCAGAGGTTCTGACTGTTCTCAGGCGGTATCCGAAAGAGATATCGCTATCTACATCGATAGCCAGGCCGCATGAACTCCGATACAGTCAGGGGCTGTCGCACAGTGCTCAAGGGGCCATGCAGTCAGAGCCGGTATGACCGTGCTTGGTGCCAGGAAACTGCGGTATTTAATGACACAAGCAGATGAGATTGCAAGAAAAAAATTGCTGCTCGACAATAGTGAGGTTGGCAACATCAAACCAGTGAGGGGCAACCCTTTTTATTCTGTAGAAAAGTTAAAAAAAATCGCAAGACTGCGATTTAACATAAATAATTAAACGTTCTATCCGTAGATAAAATTTATTAACAATAAACATCGCAATCTTATAACAGAAAATAATTAAGTTTTTGTAATCTTTTTGTTTTTTTTTTTTGTTGCGCTATTTTGTATAAGATTTGTAGTGAAAGCTGCTTATATCATAGATTTTTTAAGATTGTTTCAGATAAATAAAAATAAAAATGTACTGCATTTCGTAAGCGAATTTCCTATTCGCAGACATCTTGGAAAATGATTTGCTAGCCGATGAAGAAGTACTATATTCGATTAATGTAAATTAAAAAATATTGCAAAGCTATTTTAATATACTCGAATTGTATTCTTTTATCACGGAAGAATATTGCGTGAAAACTTTTGAGAACCAACTTCATACTCGGTCATGGTTAATAAGAAAGACGCCAAAGCCATTTTCGTACTGATTTCTGTAGAATCTTGAATATTTAAATTTAAAAGAAGTTATTTCAATAAAGTCTAAATAATTAATATTTTGAGTGTTACCAGGTGTATACATGAGTCTTTCCTGGTTAAACTAAGAAGTAGCGGGAGCAAAAAAAACTCAGCATTGCTTTTCTTACTAAATCAAAAGAAAAAGACTGTTGAAAGTCATCGTTTGCTGGTAGAAACATGTGGTGAACACGCTTCATCAATAAGAACAGATGAGACATGGTTTCGACAATTTAAAAGTGGTGAAAGACAATGAGTGCTCTGGAAGACCACAAAAATGCGAAGACAAGCAATTGCAGGAGTTATTGGATGATGACCCAACTCAAACTCAACGGCAATTAGCAGAAGCATTACATGTGTCACAGGAAACAATCAGCAGACATTTACAAGTAATGAGAAACATCAATAAACTCGGTAAATAGGACCCATATGATTTAAATGAACGTCAAATGGAAAATCGAAAAGTCACTTGAGAAATGCTGCTTCAACGCCACGAAAGTATGTCACGAGTAACGAAAAATGGATTTATTTTAAAAACGAAGCCGGTCCTTCAACACCAAGGCCAAATTGCTTCGGCAAGAAGACCATGCACTGTCTCCGGTGGGACCAGAGAAGTATTGTGTATTAAGTAATTCCAGACTTGGCGTCATCTATCACCTCTTCCCATCAATGGGCGCGCGCTCGCAGAGCAGCACTTTAGCGGTTTGTCGTAAAAGACAAGCAGTTTTTCTGGTATGCTATTCATAAATTACCTGAAATATGGGTGAAATGTGTGGAAGCCGATGGCCACTATACTATTTTTTCACCAAAAAAAAATTATACATACACCTGGTAATTATAAATAAAGAAAAATTTTCTGCTCTCATTATGAAGTAAAACTATCAAAAACTCAAAGAAATTTAGGGATTGAAGACCACAAACATTTTCTACAGGTTTGGTCGATACATATAATTTTTATTAAAATAATAAACATTGATGTTCGAAAATGTGAGGCCCCAAAATGTTTTTGTTATCTAAGTATACTCGTGGGTAATATATTGGGTCTATAACTCTATATATAATTCGTGCGGTTTGCTAAGAGATGGCGTAACTTGTATTATTTCATTGAAACATGCGTTGGAAAGCTGCTGTCACTGTACGTCATTTCAGTATATGTCATTCATTTGATGCGTAAACAACAATAATTTTTTTTCACTCAAATATGTCGCACTTCGTCCCTGTAAGTGTTTTTGCGGGGAGTTCTTCTTCATTACTTTAGTATGAAGAAAACTGTTGCTGAAAGTCATCGTATTTTGGTGGCAGTTTATGGTGAACATGCGCTAGCTAAGCGAACGTGCCAAAAGTGGTTTGCACGATTTAAAAGTGGTGATTTTGGCTTGGAAGGTGATGAACGTCCTGGGCAGTCAAAAAAGTTCGAAGATGAAAAACTGGAAGCATTACTCTATGAAGATTGTTGCCAAGCACAAGAAGAGCTCGCAGAATCTTTGGGTGTCACTCAAGCAGCCATTTCAAATGGATATATTCAAAAGCAAGGAAATTGGGTTCCACATGAACTCAAGCCGAGAGACGTCGAAAGGCGGTTTTGCATGTCCGAAATGCTGCTGGAACGCCACAAAAGGAAGTCATTTTTGCATGGGATTGTTACTGGTGATGAAAAATGGATCCATTACGACGACGCCAAGCGCAAAAAATCATATGTGAAACCCGGCCAACCAGGGAAATCAACAGCCAAGCCGAAAATCCATGGCGCAAAGGTAATGCTCTGTATTTGGTGGGATTAGATGGATGATCAGCTGCTAAAACCGGGTAAAACCATCAATGGACAACGCTACCGAACACAATTAATCCGTTTGAAGAGAGCAGTAGCCGAAAAACGCCCGGAATATGCGACCAGACACGAGGCAATAATTTTCCATCATGACAACGCTCGGCCACACGTTGCTATTCCGGTTAAAAACTATTTGGAAAACAGTGGATAGGAAGTCTTACCCCACCCGCCTTATAGCCCAGACCTTGCCTCTTATGACTACCATATGTTCCGGTCGATGCAGAACGCCCTCACTGAAATACGGTTCACATCAGAGCAGAATATCAAAAATTGGCTTGATTCATTCTTGGCTGCCAAGCCGGCGCAGTTCTTTTGGGATGGGATCCACAAATTGCCAGAAAGATGGGAAAAAGTCATAGCTTCAGATGGGCAATACTTTGAATAATACTATTGTACATGTTTTTCTTAAATAAACATTCAAATTTAGAAAAAAAAACCGCACGAATTAAATTACATACCCAATAGAATTTAGAAGAATTGAAAAAAGAAAGAAAGATGTTTTGAAATGATAAAACCGAACTATAAAATTTGAATATGGTTCAAGGTTTGAAGCCTGGCTTTCGACTTGCCAATCAGGACACAAACTTAAGAGTACCGTAAGACTTGAAAAAAAGACTTTTCTTTCCGACGCCATTTATTATGGGAAAACCACTAAAATAGCTCTTTTTACACTTAAAATTTGTATCTCTTAACTTTTTTGTTAAATGTTAAATTTAAATATTGTGAGGGGCTATTTTATTAATTCATATGTATATATTCTTTTTCCTTTAAATCTAAACACCAATCTAAACATCAAACTACAACTAAACATCAAGAAGATTGTGCAATCAAATTCACTAAGGAACATCGAGAATAGTATTAAAATTAAATAACAATTAGTGCAAACACTTAAAACTAAGTTCTTCCTAAAAGTACAATACCTAAACATCGATTATAACGCACATCAATTAATTTAACAAAAAAAAAAATATATAAAACAACTAAATGAACAGTAGTGGTGTCCTTTGGCTTTTGTTTTGTTATTTTTGTGTGTAAGGGTTTTATGTTTTTTTTTTTTTTTTCTTTGGGGAAAAAATGTAAGGGCACAACATCAACATCAACAACATCTAAAGCACACAGATTTGAATATATTTTAATACGAGTAATGTATATAAAACTATAAACCATTAAATTGCGTAAACATCAATTAAAAAAAAAAAAACCACAACATCAATTTTTGCTTTTTTTTAATAACCTTGACGTTGCTGTTGGTTTTCTGTCTCATTGACAAGTATCCCGGTAAATTAGAGTGAACCACAAAACCCACTTTCCTTCACCGCAATTAATTATTATTATTATTATTTTTATTATTATTATTTTATCTTATAATTAACACTAAAACAACGATGTACGAGTTTTACGAATTTCACGGAACAACGATGTGTTTTTTTTTAAGTATTACGTGAACCCGAAGACGAGATTGAAATATTCGACACGAACAAGACACATCCTTTCGGCAAGGACAAAGTTAAGTTACTAAACCATCCAACGACGACATTCGTTGGAGGAATTTCCTCCTCTTGGAGGTGTTTGTTTCTTTTTTGTTTTTATTTTTATTTTTTTTTTTTTTTTTAATTTTTGCAAAAGGAAAAATCGAGGAAAACCGAAAAGGATGGATAGACATATTTCTATGTTTCTCACACTAAGAAGCCGACACACAACAAAGGGATTGGGGCAATCCTTCTCTGAAAATCCACCTACTCGAAAACTACAATATCAGAGAGCCAACAATCGGGAAGCACATGTTGATACTATTTATAATATGAGTACTCGTACGAGGACTCGTACATGGAGAAAGGACTCAAAGGATACGATTTTGTTTCGTTTAGTTGGTGTTCAACATTTTTGAGTCATTTTCGGAGTTTTCATCTCGATTTTGTTAGAAATAAACCAAAATTCCGGGACATACTCGAAAGGAAGTAGCAACAATTTTGCTAGCCTCATCCTGCCATTGGATTGGATGTACGAATACATGCTCGTACGTTAGCCTCCCCTAAGAATTTTTGTTTTTTCTTTACTTGATTTTAGTTTTGTTGCATTTGAATGTAGGGGTAGTCCGTACGGAGTAAGCGCGGACATGCGCGTTTCCAAACTCTGCCATGTGCTTTTTCAGCGCCTAAATTTTGTACCTTCCCCAAAATAGCCAGCAACAATGTTAGTGTATTCATAACCATGTGGTCGTCGAAGTGATAGTTCCTTTTCTGTTTATATTATTTTTTTATTTGAATGGTTCCAAGTGGAACATGTGTTCCAATAATACTAAAGAGTAATAGAGTCCTAAAGGAGCACAAACGGTTGTTTTTCAGACAAAATTACAACTAAGGATGTTGGCAGAGGGTTGGAGCAAAGGAGGTAGTTTTTTGGGACAGGGATGAGAAACAATAAACAATTCAAGTAAACACGTTCATAAAACATTTTGACTTAAGGTAAATCTCAGATGTTCCATGAGCTTCACTTAGGAAAATTGAATGGCGTTCGGATTTCAATAGGTTTTGCCTGCCGCCGTCGCTGCTACCAGGCGATCAAAGTCTGACGGAAATATTTTTCCCTGGTGGCGTCATGGATTTATCTTTCTTTATTGTTTTGTCACTGCACGAGTAGCAAATATTTTTTCCCCTTGTTTTCCTGTGTGGACAGGTGAGGTTAGGTTAAGGTTTAATATATTGTGTTAGATAATGGAGACAATTCAAAGGACTACCTTCAGTACACGAGAACAATTGCGATGAACAAAAATTTCAAATCACAAGATTCGAAACTTTCTTAACGTTCCGTATTTTCGTTGGGCATATGTCCAAATTGTTTAAAAAAATTTATTTTACGGTCATACAATCGATTCCGAAGTTTCTTCAGTTTGCTCTTGTGGTTTTTTGCTCTCTGGTGGTCCGAAAAGTCCGAGAGACTGACACACAGATGGCGACTCTTATGACATATTCATATGATTTTTAGTTAGTACCACCCTTCCAGCAATATATCCAGCAAAATATCAAAATTTGATGACATTGCGACCATTAGTTATTCCGTTTGATATTTTCAAAACCATCGAAAAAATAACAGTTATTTGATGAGGAAAAATACCGTTAAAACTTGAGATTGCTCCGTCGAAAGCAACCATTTATCATTTGTCACTGGTTTACTGAAACTTGAGGGCTAAGGAAGAAAGGTCCTTTGACTGAAGCATGATTGTGGAATATTAGCATATTCTTGCTTCAGGAAGCTCAAGGTGATAAATGATATCATATGCGGCTTACAAGTCGGTAGAAAAGTGATGGGTTTTATGTTTTGTGGCATTTATGTCTGACGAGCCAGAACCACATTGGTACTTCCGTATTAGCCTGTTTCAGAAACGCTTGAGACGATCACATAGGTAATTAATTGAATATGCCCATTTTAATTCTGACCCTCCTGGTTGGGGATTGTACCTGGTCATGAAAAAAATCTTAAGTTACGAAACAACAACAGTTCTCCCACATGGACAGATATACTTTTGATAACCCCAGCAAACTAAATAAGGACAACGAAATTCAGATTGCACGTGGGATGTTTTGGCCTTTAATAGGTCACTTGCCAACATTAGCCTCATATGGGCTTTCTCTCCTCTGTTGGGGGATAAAGATGATGACACCAAAAATAGCATCTACGACCTCTTGGACAAGACTTAGGAGCAGTGCCCTAGCTATGACATTAAAATTGTCTTCGGCGACTTTAATGCGAAGCTAGGAAGAGAAGACATCTTTGGTAGTACTTTCGGAAAGTTTAGCCTACACGAAAGCACCTTGACTTTGTATGTAACGAAGCATAGCAGACGGTTCAAACATCTCAATATTCACATGGGGACTTGGAGAACTCCTATCGAACACACGATAACTATTACCACTGATGGTAACATTCTTATTTGCCTCATTTTTGAAATATGGACCGATGATTCCACCGTTGTTTTTAATAGATGTAATGGTAGCTCTTGGTACTCTTCGGGTTGCTCATCAGCCCAAATACGGCAATTTTGTTTGTTAACGTATCCATTGAGCCAAAAACGGGTTTCATCACTGAACAAAGTTTCACGATAAAACACCGAATTTTCATTGAGTTTTTCCAGAGCCCATTCACTGAAAATATGACGCAAATTCAAGTCGAATGGCTTCAATTATTGCACAAGTTGAATTTTGTACGCCGAGATCCTTACATTAAATACGCCAAGTTGTCGATTAAGCCAAGCCAAATTGCTGAGAACGACGGTGTGCTACAGCTGCTTCTTCATCTTCACTACGTGCTTGATGTGGTCTAACAATAGTGGTTTCAATAGGTCGATTATGATCGAATCGCACGAAAAACATTTTTCACACAACGCTGATTTTCGTAATACAATGGAGACGCTGTTGCGGTGTCAGCCTTTCCATGTTATAATGACTTGCCAAAGGATGCTGAACAAAAATGACAAAGCAGTTTGATAGGAGTCACGCGTAATCTGTCAAAAAACTTATGTACTTCAAACCGATACACCCTACTAAGTCATCAATTTTAAGCCCGTGTCTAACAGCATCTTAGGAGACGAGCTATACAGAGCGGCTCGTCTATCTGTGCAAGATGACGATGATAAATGCACGCTGCTCCACCAAGGTCGGTAAAGAACTCACCGAGGCATTTGATGTCAAAAAAGTATTTAGACAAGCCGATGCGCTGTCATGCGATTTCTTTACTATCAGAAGAAGAAGAGGCACAATTTTTCAATTCCTCGCATACGCCGATGATATTGACATAATTGGAAGAAAATTTTGGGTATAGGGAAAGCTGATTTCGTATTTTTTCTGCAGCTTTTTCTGGTGTCATTGTGTCAGATAACTTGTCCAGACAAGAGTCTTCGCGCAAGGCCATCAAAGCTTCAGTGAGTGTTATACCAAAGACCACATCGAAAGTAGGCTTTGAGAGTGCAGCGCATGATATGAATATCAAGGGGAGGGAGAATCATCAAAGCGTTTAGAGCAGATCCAAGCGTGCTAAGAAAAGCACCCAAGCAAACGACTTTGTTATCCAGGATGACACCTCAATACTTGGCTTCGTTGGAGAATTGGTTTGATATGTTTTTAAGCACTAGACAGCTTCCTCCTTCCTTCCTTCTCGTAAAGATAACAACCTCAGTTTTGATAGCATTGACTGAAAGCCCATTTCTAGTATCTACACCAATCGTCGATTACGTTTAGGGGTGCCTGAGCTTTAGAGCAGACAGTCGCTAGACACAATCAAACAGGCAGTACAGTTACATAATCTGCGTATGTTTGTGCATAGAGGACAGAACAGCACGTTAAGCAGTGAGTTGACTAACATGCACAATAGTAGTGGAGACTGAATGCCTCCCCACCATCACATTTTAGCCGCAGGAAGCATCAGTCATAAGTATCCTATTCACTATCATTGCCTTGATCCACAAAATTAGTGATTCGTCTACGACGTCTTGTCTGGCCGAGTAAAACATTCCGTCATAAGGTTCGTTTTCTGTGGATTCGAGGTCGAGACCTCGCATCCGATTCGATGTACCCATGGTCTGACATGGAAACCTTCGATAGTATTTTAGAGCCAGAAATCTCCTTAGCATACCTGTTGGTTAGTTGGTTAAGTCGAGTACCTGATGTCTTACGCTCGTAACAAAAGTTGGCTGCAACCCAACATTGTTGACAACCAAGTCAGACGATAGTTTCAAATCCAGTAGATGATTGCCTCTCACCTTGCATTTGCCACTGCCCCAAAAAGTATTCTGAGCATAAGGATCGCAGCATATGATAAGGCCCATATTCCTGGAATCATAGTATTCAACGGATTCGGCTACCACCTTCGGTGGTGCTGGTAATGACAAATCATGTGGCAAATAAGCAGACGAAACGACGAATTTGTGCCATTCTCCGTTCGTTTTGTAGTTTATGTTATGTCTGCAGAAGCTAAATCCTGCTTGCAAAATTGCACAAGTTTAGATGGTGAGCATGAATTCGGCACATAATTCGGCACAAGGTCTTTCCGATCGCTCGTCATAGAGTGGTGTGAATCCTCTTAAACATCCGAAACCACAGACGTGTTTATTACACACCCATGCTTCCTCTTTGGATATTATGTGAGGTTTTGTAGCAGTAGCAAGTAGCAAGTAGCAGACTTGGATCTGAGTATATGGTACATAATAGATGAGCACTGAGACTATAGCCCATACCTACTGATTGTAAGTCCACACACCTTGGGATGTTGCATTATTTTCAAACAACAAGCGATTAAATGATAAAATGTCGTCCAACGTATAAGGTAACTGCAATTACTTTAAAATTGTGGCTAATCACGGAACAAATTGGTTTGTAATCGTCATGTCCCAACTAACTTAAACTCTTGTTATGATCTAGTATAGCTTCTAATGGAGCCACAATCTACCATAACTTCTACCACAAAATTTAAACCAAAGGCAAACTAATTTTACACTTAAGTCGCGAGTCATTAAAAATTAACTTAAACCCACCATCGAACCTAATCAATGTAATACCATCAGGCTGTCCTGGAACTGCTCCATTTTTACGATAATTAACTGTTTCATGGAAATTTTTGGCCAAAATTCGCTTGATATGGCATAATTAATTGGCATTAGAAAATGTCATTATATTCTGGGGATTATGATCGAATGATATGACCACTAAACCAGTTCAGGATGAGTCTATCGATGGAAACTTTGGTAAACAAATTACTTGCCTATGATGGCAAATAGAGGGTATGTATCCTACACGTATCGGTTGCTCAATTAAATTAATTTATGAGACATTCGATGTAAACATCGGCAAATTATTCGTGCTTTGGTATCCAGTTACTTGATAATAACCCTATCTAGTGTTGGTTTGATAAAATTTTTGATGAATGGAGCTTCGTTTGAAAATATTTTAGTAAATGGCAGTCAGAAAATAGGAACGGAGCAAGTAAGGCAATTTAAATTTAAACTGTTTAGTAGAACAATTATTCAGAATTTTTATTAATAAGGCGTTGCTTGTTGCATACAATAGATCGCAAGTCCACCCTCAAAGTCTTTTTCTAATTACATGCGTCTTTCTTAATTGCGTTGGACTCAGCCTCTGCCGTGAAATTGGCGAAACTTTGTGTTGGAAAGTTGATGTCGATCTTTATATCGCAGCCATGTGAGCCTTTCTCGTGCACTTTGTAGTTAAATCTGTACAATACTTCCAGAATATGAGGTAAGATTGTTTTCTGAGATTGTAGCAATCAATTATGATGCATTACTTAATTCATCGACATAAGGAGTCCTTTTTTGTTCACCATCAACAACAATTTGTACACACATGAATGGGACCTACGGTGATTCGCCGACTTTCTCGTAGAAAAATGTTTTAATTTCTGACGTCCTGGCGCATTGATCCGAATCAATCCAGTTGTTGAAGGAAGATTCTAGGTACTTGTACACTAAGTTATGGAAAGGCTTGAGAATATTTCTTTGCCAAGTAAACAGTGGTCTTTGCTGTTTTCGTCAAACAAGGTAATCGAGAAAAAACCAGCAAATAAATTGTTCGTCTGTAGCATAGTTACTCATGTGAAAATTCTGGGAGCAGACCTAGGCAAGGGTCCTGTGATAGTCTTTAGAGCCATCCTTGATCAATAAGTTCCGGTGGCGTCACCGTGCGGCGCTTCCATTGTTCTAATTTGAGTTCTGTTTTTTTGTTAAGTTGGTGCATCTGTTGTTGATATTCTCTCTAAATCTTAGCGTCATAGCATGACATTTGCAAAAATTACTATACGTAGCCAAGAGTAGATCTATCTCCGTGTGTGTTGGCGGATTTTTATAATTGTAGAAATGGATTTAAATTTGCAACAACGAACTTGTAAAAACGGATTTAATGGCGCGCGAGCGTTGGAAATGTTGAAAAAGTGTTTCGGTAACGAAAAAGAAAACGATCGTTTATCAGTGGCACAAGCGCTTCAAAGGTGGTCGTGAGTCAATCGAAGATGATGAACGCAGTGGCAGACCATCGGCATCGAAAACCGACGAAAACATTGATGAAGTAAAAGAAATGTTGGTCAATAACCGCAAATTAACCATCAGAGAGATAGCGGAGGACTTGAACATTGCCGTCAAAGACATTTTGGCTAATGATTTGTGTTGGTGCCAAAAGACCCAAAAGAGATGATTTGCGAGGTTGAATCCGATCCCACATTTATCAAAATGATCATTACTGGAGACGAGATGTGGGTTTATGAGTACGACACGCAATCCAGACATCAGACACGTGAATGGCGTTCACCAAATGAGCCGACACCAAAAAAACCACGTCGTTTTCAGTCAAAAAAAGGCAATGCTCACGGTTTTCATGGATTACAACGGTGTAGATCATCATGAATTTTTGCCAGAAGGCCAGACAGTAAACATAGAGTATTATTTGGGCATTATGAGACGTTTGCGTGAAGCAATTCGCCAAAAAATACCAGAACTGTGGGCAGAAAACTCGTGGATTTATCACCATGATAACGCACCTTCGGACAGTGACACCATTCATAGCCACCGAATTCACTTGATTTGGCTCCTTGTGACTTCTTTCTGTTCAATTGATTTAAAAACCACTACGGGGAACGCGTTTCAGCAGCCGAGAGAAAGTAATGGAAAAATCGCAGGAAGCACTGATGGACATACCGAAAACCAAATACAAAAAATGTTTCGAGGATTGGATCCCCTTTGAAGGGGACAATATAGATTAAGATGAATAAACTTGTATTTTTAATTTTCTGATTAAATTCCGGGAACTTGATCAAAGTCTTCTGAATAAGTAGAAAAGTACTTAATTGGAGCTCCTTACAATGATCCAACTATGAATACGCATCAATTGTGCTTATTTTACCTCGTTATGGAAGGCACCGAAGGCACTCGACCACAGGACTTAAACTTTTAAGAGCCAGTGTTAAGCAAAAAGAAAATACAATAGGTACAACTGTCAGAAAGACTAACCCTCAGAAGGAAAATGTACGTCGAACGAATAGCAGTGATTGAATCAATGGTGGCATCAACAGTCAGTTTGTCAGATGCATTAAATAGGCTAATTCAACGTTGTTGGAGTTGAGGTCAGTAAGGGCTTTGAGGGCTTTTCTAGATGCTGAAAAAGTGGTGGTGAAGAATGAAGCCCTAATTAGCTCTCAAATTCCCGAATCGGGTTACTGGCTGCAGAATAGTTGACCTCCTTTTTTGAAGGCGTTCCAGTAGGTAACTGGAACCTACTCAACCACAACTATTGCAAAGCAACCAAAAGCCTCGGAAGCAGAGGAATTCATAGACTGTTAGGTCACTCAGAAGCAAAGCAGCTAAGCAATTACCGATGGCCTTACAGTGCAGCGAAGTAAATATCACCGCCATTCATGAAAAGGAGGATGTAAACTATGACACACGGGCATACTTCGATGATTGCTACAAACAACAGAACCAGTCTCTACTGGGAGTGTACTTGATCCAATCGGTAGACTAAGACAAAAATTCGTCAACTTCTAGCATGTGAGCGAACGCATTGAAACAATACGCATCAACATTAACCTAATATATATATGCTTATGCCCTTATAGAGGAAATAACCGATGCTATCAAAGAATTTTTCTATGAGCAAGGCACTCCTCCACGATCTCTGAACAATTCGAATTGACTACAACCTCCTTGCAACCAAGGTACGCATACGGATATCTCGAATACAACACTGATGAGTTCTCTAAGAAGAATTGAGGTTGAACGGCTACAATTAGCACAAATATGTAGAAATATTGTCGATCACGCATCTCTAAATACAAGGCGTGCTTTTTTGGAATCGGTATTGGCCCCACTATTTCTCTAAGTTTTGATCATACAGTAATAGAAAATAAGTTACAGAAAATTAATGATGAATAGTTATCCGGCTCAGATGGCCGGGTATCATTTAATGGTAAAGAAGTTGACGTTGTACCAACTGATTTCATTAAGGCTTTTGTCAAATGGTCTGTCCTAGGCTTTTAACCCATTTTGCTAAAGTGGATATCTTCCTTACTGGATAATCTTTTTATATTGCTTGGCCACGTCAGGTGTTCCTCCAGGTAGCTACCCAGGTACACTTCTCTTCATCATAACTATTACAATATTGAAAGGGTCATTCAACACTCTGCTATTTCCTTCTATGCTGACGATACCAAATTTAATTTTTTAAACCCATTTTCCCCTCCTGTAAATAGATCTATGTAAATAGCTTTTGCACCGTTTCATCAAGTACTGCTTGGAACTCTATCTCACCAAATGTCAATCGATTACCTTCTCCACGGCCAGCCTATATCCATTGTTCAGTCTGTCCATGACTTTGGCATATTATGCGACAGGGAGCTTAATTTTCGCTAGCATTTTGATGAGATACTCGTAATAACTAAAGCAAACCCATCACTTGGCTTCGTTACAAGATGGTCCAAAGAATTCTGCAACCCGTACGTGACCAGATCACTATATATCACTTTTGTTCGCCCCTGCTCGAGTATGCAAGGCAAGCGTTGTGTCTCTTTCAACGCGTTCATGTATCCCGAATTGAGAGCATCCAGCGTTATTTTCTTCGATTTGCTCTTCGGGGTTTACCATGGGATGATCCTCTAATCTTACCTCCCTATCGAGACCGTCTTCAACCCATTAACTTGAATATCCTTTACAAACGAAGGAATCTTTTCAATCACCGACTCCTCAGGCTCCGTTGATTGCACGTCTCTTCAAAACTCCATTTTCTTTTACACTAAACCTCGAAATCTACACTGCCCCCGTCTCTTTTTTCTAACAATCCACCGCACCACATATGTCTCTAACGAAACAATCTCCCGTAGAATAAACTCCAAACTTTCCGTTTTCGATTTTAATCGCAGCACTTCTTCCTCAAATTCGGTCTCCTTCACCATCCAAAGTTTTTACCCTTAGTGATAGATTGTTAGATTTAAGTCCTAGTTTTTAAGTTAAGTATAAGATTGAATTAAGTGAAATAAATGCGGGCGTAAGCTCCCACTAAAGCCAAAATTACACTAACAACTTAAACAATCGGAATAACCCCCGATAGCGACAATGCTTCCAGACATTGCCACTTTTTAAGCAAATAAAATGCCAGTGCTGCAAAATTCTCCCTCCCTCTCGGTCATCTAGGTATGAACTCACATTTTAAGTTTATACCTAGATGACCGACTTCCGTGTCAGACACGGAAACGAATACTCCAATTTTAAGACAATAAAGGCGGGGGTGCCGCAAGGTTGTATATTTGGCCCTCTGCTATATACGCTTTTTTTTTTCTGTGCTAGCCACATTTGCTGATGACACTGCCATTTTGGAAACAGCTAAAACCGTCGAAGAAGCAACTGTTAAGTTACAACGCGCCCTTACACGGATTAACAATTGGACAAAGACTTGGCGAATCGTGCTTAATGAAAACTAGTCTGTCCATGTGAACTTCATTTTCAAGAATACTGACAATCTACCTGTGTTTATCAAAGCAGTACAAATTCCTTTCGCAAACGAACCCAAATATCTTGGTATGACACTGTACGCTAAGTTTAAATGGAGAGCACACGTTAAAAAAAAACGTGAAGAGCTTAAGATTAAGTATGGAGACATGTACTGGTTTCTTGGAAAGTATTCCAGGCTCGAAATGTCGAATTTCGTAACAGAAAATGATGACTTGCGGAAAGCATTAATTTTTTGTTTTCATTTGGAGAAAAGTGCTGCAGAGTCGCATCGAATGCTGAATGCTTGTCGAGGCATATGGTGATCATGCTCTATCAGAAGCAACATGCAAAAGATGGTTTCAACGGTTCAGAGATAACGACTTTGATGTGAGAAATGAAGAACGTGGAAGACCACCAAAAAAGTTTGAAGACGCCGAATTGCAAAAAAATATTGGATGAAGATGACACTTTGAGTCAAAAAAAAATGACAGAAATGTTAAATGCTGCACAACAAACAATTTCTGACCGTTTAAAAGCTATGGAAAGATCCAAAAGTTTGGAAAATGGGTGCCACATGCATTGAATGAAAGACCGATGGAAAACCGAAAAACCACTTGTGAAATTTTGCTTCAAAGACACGATAAAAAATCAGTTTTGAATCGAATTGTTACTGGCGATGAAAAATGGATTTATTTTCAAAATCCTAACGGGAAAAAATCATGGGTTAATCCGGGAAAACCATCAACTTTGATTCGGGAAGAAGACAATGCTCTGTCTGGTGGGACCAGAAAGGTGTGGTGTACCACGGTGAAACCGTTAATACAGATCGCTTCCAACAACAAATGATCAATTTGAATCATGCATTGACCGAAAAACGACCAGAATGGGCCAAAAGACACGGCAAAGTAATTTTGCTCCACGACAATGCACCTGCACACGAGGCAAAACTGGTTCAGGATACAATCAAAGCACTTGGCTGGGAGCTGCGACTCCACCCGCCGTATTCACCAGACTTGGCTCCTTCTGACTACCTTTTGTTTTCATCGATGGGACACGCATTAGAGGAAGTCGAAAATTGAGTGACTTTTTGGTTCGCTTCAAAAGATGAACAGTTTTACTGGCGTGGAATCCATAAATTGCCTGAAAGATGGGAAAAATGTGTAGCTAGCATTGGCCAATACTTTGAATAAAATTTTTTTTACTTTCCCAAAAAAAAAAAATTAGTGTTTTATTTTCACTACATACCGGTACTGGTAAGCAAGTGTTAAAACCGGTCTGAACATATGGTATACAGCCTTGGGGTTGTACCAAAACTAGTAACGTTAACGTCGTACAGACATTTCAAAACAAAGTTCTCCGAGGGGGTTTGTTAATGCACCGTGGTACAGTAGAAACGATGATATCCACAGAGACCTAGGAGTCGAAAACGTTTAGAACGAAATTAAAATGTTTAGGCGAAAACACAAAAATCGACTACAAGGACATACGAATTTTTCTGTGCGTCTGAAAAGGACTAACCCTCTGATTTAGCGTGCTGATCAGCAGCGCTTAATTTTTAAAATATGTAGGAAACTTCAATGAATAATCGCCTGCAAAATATCTTATTAAATCAAAAGAAGAACGCGAAAGAAGAACTGCTTGTTGAATGTGAACTCAGGCGTATTCTGCATAAGGGAGATGTGTTTTTAGTGAGTAAGAATCTCACACTATCTATGAATATTTCTCACCTACCCAAAAAAAAAAAAAAACTTTCTTCCAATATTAATAGTTAACGCCGATATCCGGTTTTTTGGCTTTGATAATTAAGCGCTGATATCGATGCCAAAAAAAAACCACACCTATACTCGTAGATAAATTGTATGTAATCCATTAAAAAGCTGAACACCAGTAAAATCGATGACAAAAAACCATCAGAAATGATGCGACTTTATTCGACCAAGGGAAGTTCCTAATTTCATGAACGAGTGCAGGCAAGTACGTTTTACAAAACAACTTGCTAACGAAGCAGCGCTTCTAGGAGCAAAAGAGGAGGGAAAAACATCAAGTTTTTCCGATGAATAGGAATCGAGAGATTTAGAATATAATAAGGGAAATTATTGAAATGAAATGAATTGAAATAGTTGAAGGGCAGAGATATCGATACCAAGAAGTATCATAAACGCCGCAACTGAAGTACTGGATTTCACTCGACCACCCCCAAGTAAACCATGGTTCGATGAAGAATGCAGACAAGCGTACGTAGGAAAACATCTAGCCTGCAGAACGAAAACTGACTGTAAGCTTTACAAGATAATCAGAGAAGAACATCGAACAAGTAGTCCAAATTGACAAGCACAATTTCTTTATTAGTTTTCAAGCCGCGTATGACAGTATCTATAGAGATGGACTATACAAAGGGGAACTATCCGTGCATAGCTCGTCAGATTGCGCTGAGTGGCGTAAAAAACGCTTACAGATCAAAAACAATTCCTTGGCTTGACATCTTTGGAAAAACTCAGCGAGCTATTAATGAAAAGTTCGCAAGTATTGCAACAGGAGCGTCAAAAATGGATTATCTTATGAATCAGGACAAAACTAAATATTGGGTATATAATTATTTTCGTGTGGTTTTTTTTCAAAATTTGAACGTTTATTTAAAAAAACATGTACAATAGTATTATTCAAAGTATTGCCCATCTGAAGCTATGAATTTTTCCCATCTTTCTGGCTTGGCAGCCAATATTGAATCAAGCCAATTTTTGATATTCAGCTCTGATGTGAACCGTATTTCAGTGAGGGCGTTCTGCATCGACCGGAACAAATGGTAGTCAGAAGGGGCAAGGTTTGGGCTATACGGCGGGTGGGGTAAGACTTCCCATCCACTGTTTTTCAAATAGCTCTTAACCGGAATAGCAACGTGGGGCCGAGCGTTGTCATGATGGAAAATTATAGCCTCGTGTCTGGTCGCATATTCCGGGCGTTTTTCGGCTACTGCTATCTTCAAACGGATTAATTGTATTCGGTAGCGTTGTCCATTGATTGCTTCACCCGGTTTTAGCAGCTCATAATACAGCACACCCATCTGATCCCACCAAATACAGAGCATTACCTTCGCGCCATGGATATTCGGCTTTGCCGTTGATTTGGCTGGTTGGCCGGGTTTCACATATGATTTTTTGCGCTTGGGGTTGTCGTAATGGATCCATTTTTCATCACCAGTAACAATCCGATGCAAAAATTACTTCCTTTTGTGGCGCTCCAGCAGCATTTCGGACTTGCAAAACCGCCTTTCGACGTCTCTCGGCTTGAGTTCATGTGGAACCCAATTTCACTGCTTTTG
This sequence comes from Volucella inanis, assembly GCA_907269105.1. Lineage (NCBI taxonomy): Eukaryota > Metazoa > Arthropoda > Insecta > Diptera > Syrphidae > Volucella > Volucella inanis. The sequence goes on along the minus strand of OU026155.1, from coordinate 142,044,723 downwards.
AATATGTCCACCTGCTTTTAAATGTTTTGAAATGGCTGCTTGAATGACACCCAAAGATTCTGCGAGCTCTTCTTGTGTTTGGCAACAATCTTCATAGAGTAATGCTTCCAGTTCTTCATCTTCAAAACTTTTTTGGCTGCCCAGGACGTTCATTATCTTCCAAGCCAAAATCACCACTTTTAAATCGGGCAAACCACTTTTGGCACGTTCGCTCAGCTAGCGCATGTTCACCATAAACTTCCACCAAAATACGATGACTTTCGGCAGCAGTTTTCTTCATGAAGAAGAACTCCCCGCAAAAACACTTTTCCAGGCACAAAGTTCGACATATTTGAGTGAAAAAAAATTATTGTTGTCTACGCTTCAAATGAATGACATATACTGAAAAGACGTACAATGACAGTAGCTTTCCAACGCATGTTGCAATGGAATAATAACAATATACAATATACAATATACAATATAATACAAGTTACACCATCTCTTAGCAAAGTTATAGACCCAATAACTACGAGTAGGTGTCAACTAGAAGAGACAGACAATATCGACAAATCAGACAAGGCGTCACATTAGAAAATTATAGCTTTGGGGTATTCAGAGGCTTTATATACTTTACTCTACTCTTGGCCTAATGAGTAATGTGACATTATCGAGAAACATAAAGGAGACTCTATGTAAAACGCCCATCATCACATTTGTTCTTTATGGTGCATGGACGTTAGCGAAGATGGATCAAGACATCCATGGCCGTTTTGAACGCAAAATTCTTTAAATGATTTTTGGTCGAATGGTTCCCATTTTTTTAGATGGTTGGAACATATAGATATGTATATTAGATCGAATGAAAGTATTTTAACCTCAAAGAACAACGCAGTAGAGGAAGACCACGGGAGAGGCCTATTGGTTGAGGCTCAGGTACATTCCAGGCTGTGCTGCTGTCTATGATTTAAAGTCTTCCTTCTAAGGTTCATTTTAAAAATTCTGCTAGCTGTAAACTCTTTCTCATATGCTGTAAATATCCCAAGTGTTAGACTCACTGTTTCTGATAAGGTCAATGTAGACGTACAACCCGCGAAAATCATGGTTGAAACCTTTTGTCTATCCGCCGATGGTGAAAACAGTACATCTGTTGTTAATATTCTCTCTAAGTCTTAGCGTCATAGCTTGATATTTGCAAAAGTTACGTAGCCAAGAGTACATCTATCTCCGTGTCTGTTGGCGATTTTTTTTACAATTTTAGAAATTGATTTAAATTTGCAACAACGAACGTTGAAAATATTGGAAAAGTGTTTCGGCAACGATTCTCTAAAGAAAACGGTCGTTTACCAGTGGCACGAGCGGTTCAAAAGTGGTCGTGAGTCAATCGAAGATAATAAACGCAATGGCAGACCATCGACATCGAAAAGCGACGATTAAGTAAAAAAGTTTTGGTCAATAACCGCAAATTAACCATCAGAGAGATAGCGGAGGACTTGAACATTGCCTATGGATCCGTCCAAGACATTTCGGTTAATGATTTGGGTTTCCGTCGTGTATTCGTAATTTTTTGACGAAAAATGCAACAAATACCACCCAACAGCCACCGAATTCACCTGATTTGGCTCCCTGTGACTTCGTTCTGTTTAATCGAGTTAAAAAACCACTACGGGGAACTCGTTTCAGCAGTCGAGAGAAAGTAATGGAAAAGCTGGCATAAGTGTGTTGAAATCGATGGGGATTACTTTGAGGGGAAGTAATCTAGATGAATAAGCTTGTATTTTTAATTTTCTGAATACATTCCGAAATTTTTTTGATCAAGGTGGTACTCAAAGTACTGATCTTTCAAAGTTGTCAACTACTTCCCCAACACTAAAGTGTGATAATGTGACATCTTGTGAAGTGCATACTAGTACTTTCACGAAAGAACTAAACATCTAGATTTTGTAGCCAGTCTATCAGATGTCGGTTGTTATTAGGGTCCACAAAATCTTGGGTGTTTCCGTGGTAGGATCGTTTGCTGCACTCTGCAACAATATAGCGGATATTCCGTCGTTCAGATCCGCAATCGCAAGCGGGAGAATTAACACTTCCCCAGATGTACAGCGAATCTGCTCGTCTCTGTGGTTGGTTTGGATCCTGTTGAGAGTCGACCAAAGGTGACCTATCGGGCTCAAATTCGAAGGATCAGCATGACGGGTTCGGGATAATTGATACTGTTCATTCTGCTGATCAAGTAATTCTCCCATTGAAAGCATCATACGCAAGCTCTTCCGCGAGCTTTATGGTTGGCTGGGTGCCGAGACATTAGTCTCATAGCATAGAAATGTCGTCGTGGATGGGCAGTTCAGTATTTCCCATCGTGTTGTCGTTGATCTTATTGTGTCGGCAATGTGTCTCATTTTGTTATTTCGCAAATGTACACTTTTCAGCCACACGAGCTGGGGAGCAAACGAGTGCAAATGCAGCAATACGAAGCGTGAGTTTTTGAACTATGTTGTTGCGGCGTGTTAATTTTCCAGCAATATTTGTTAGTTGTTCTTTGTAATAAAGGTATCTGTGTAAGGTTAGATATTTTGGGTTTCGAATGTGGTTAAGTGAAGTGTTGTCAAACTGGACGTTCGATCTATAATTTGCTAATTGGATGGTAAGGTGAAAGCAGCAGACTTCTGTTTTAGACATGCTTGGACACTGTCTCAGTTGTCTAGGCATAGGGGTGTTCCTGTGTTGGTTATGTCCTTATACTGAGTTGCAATTACAAAGTCATCAACTATTCAAATTTCCTCGATGTGATCGCCGGTATATCGCTGATGTAAAGATTAAAGAACTTTACTTTTGTTATCATTACTGGAGACTTGAAATAGGCGGTTTAAGAGTAGATTGCTGCCAAGACGTGATGTCCTAGACATGGGATTGGTTTCCTTATTTATTTTTGCTTACCAGACGGTATCTGGTTAAGTTGACAAAAGCAACGAATGTGTTAAGCCTGTCCTTAAATCCTACCCAATGTGTGTCGTTAATGATAGCACTTGGTCCATACAGTGTCTACCTGCCTGAAATCCATACTTGAAATTCAACAAGTACGAGCTCAATGATGGTAGGGTAAATTCGACTATAGATAAGGCGCTCGAGTAGTTTGTAGGAAGGTAACTTGTCTGATTCCACTTTTGTTGCCGTAGAATTCGGCTACATATCGCCTTCCACTTTTTCCGCTATTTGCAAGAAACTTTGGGCAGATGCCATCGAAATCAGCTACCTTTCCCGTTTTTGTTCTCAAAAGAGCGGTGCTAACCTCTTCGGGTGTAAAACTGTAGAATAACTGTGATGACTGTGAGGTATCGGTCTCAACGCTTCTCAGAGCTCGTTTTATATGTATGTATGTTCTGTATGTTCCTTGTCAAGATGGCCACTTTGTTCGGTTCCACATAGAAGTTTGTGGTGTTGGGACTACTGCTTCCTCCGAGTTTGCGAAAGAGGCTCCATGCTTTTCTGCTAGATTGGGTGAAGCTGAGGCTGTTGACCGTTGATATCCATTTCTTTGTTCGGATCTTGTCAAGCGATTTTAACAGTTCTTTGCCAGTTTCGAGGTCTCCAGATACCTTGAAATTGTTGTAAAGTCGTTCACATTCTTCGGTGCATCTAGGAATATACCCTTTGCAAAAGCCTCGGGGAATAAGTTTTTTGGCAGTTGCCGTAACAATTTCGGCGGAATAAATCTTAAACATGAGTCGAGCTCGTGAGGGAAGCTATTCCAATCGGCTTAGATGAAAAGCCAGCGCGGCTTTTGTACGGGGCAGTTGTATGAATTTTGATTCCGACATAGATTAGGGTGGATGATGTTGGCTACAAAGGAAATCAGGCAGGAAAGCCTGATTTACAAAGAATATAGAGGAAAACATTAATAAGTAAGATGTATCAGTTCGATTGTTCTAAATGCGAAGGGGCAGCTACTAAGAAACTTATAGAAACTAATAGACTATTGTCATGATGACATGAACGAAGAATTGTTTACGTGAGGTGAGACAAGTGAAACGATTTGATGTTAATGTCACAGTGCGGCTGTACTGAGAACAAACTATCTGGTCATATAAATACTTAGGCTTTCGGTTGTAAATAATGCACGCGATTTGGGAAAGCGTTCAATATTCGATAAGAGTTTGTAGACTGTAGTTTCCGGTGTTGGTGGTGTTGAATCTTCGGATCGTATACGCTAAACTTCTGTACCCCTCTCGTTAAGTAGGGAGGCAGCAGTTTCTAGAACAATTCTCTAGTATTATCTTTCTTTAAAACTGATTTGAAGGGCCTACTTTCCGAAGGTCTTAGTTGAACATATTCTCCGGATTGCTGTAAGTACATCTACAGGATTGCATAGAAAATACAAAGGACTAAAAGAGCACAATAAACTGGTTCTTTGTCCAAAAATAAAAGAAAAGCCATTCCCTTCGCGTCAATAGATTCTATCAAACGTCTTTCTACCAAAAAATCAATGAGGCTGCCCAAATTATTGGAAATCTTTTTCAAAAGTTCTCCTTAGTAGGAAGACGATAAAGTTTCAATTTTCCTTTTTAAAAAACCTAAATCAAATTCTTTTCAGTCTGTGCCAACTTGCAGCCTTAAAAAGTACGTGTCTTGGTCAAGAAGAAATGTATTATGAATTGAAGAGATTACCTCTTTTGTTGAGCAACGACAATTAGTACCAAGGATTATTCTTCAACAAGAAAAAAATGTATAATCTCTATTTGGCTATTCTTCCATAACCCAACAGCCTAGATTTGAAAAATTTAGACCCTTACAGTTGTCAAAAAAATTGCCTCCACTTCTTCTAATTAATTAAAACTTGGACGTCACACGTAAAAATACTTCACACGGACGAGAAATGTCCTTCAGCGCTTTTTCTATTTCGAAGGGAAAACATTAAAAAAAAATAAATACAAAAAATCCACCACCCTTCAACAAAGGCTAAAAGTTGATTAACACCTTCTCATTCAGAGCAAAGTGAAATACTACAACAACAAAAGGGAAACAATCTAAAAAAAAAAAAACACAAGTACAACCCTTCTGCTGTACGAGTAGGAACGGAGGAAAAAAATTGTTTCCTGTTTTCATTTTGCTTTTTTAGAGGTAACTTCCGCCGCTGCCACCTACCCCTATTTTTAGCTCTGATGGGTCAAATTTAAAATTAAATGTTTGAAAAAGAACAGCTCCAAAAAAAGCGACCAAAAAAAAAAAATCGGAGAAAAAAAAACATAGAAAACGAATATGAAAGAGTTGGAAGAAAAATAAAAATCGAAAAAAGACAAAATGATATAAGGGAAGAGGAAAAAATAATAAAATGAAAATGAAGCACACGGCAAGCAGGCAGGATACAAGCCTACATCATTACCCATTAAGGCCGTCGAAGTTCGCTGCTATCTCCTAGCTCGCTTGCATGTAAATATCCATTCAGGATGTGTACCCGCTTCCACTACTGCTCCAAGTCCCGCTTTTTCTTCTTTTTCTTTTTTTGAAGTTTAGTTTTTCTTTTTTTTTTTAAGTTTATTTTTTGACTGTTATTCGCCCTTTTTACCAGAGGATCTCAGAGCCTTTTATGCACTTCCTTTGTCCTCATCAACATCGTCGTCATCGTGTGCCATAGCCAAACTCCGAGCACATAGCGCGGGGGCTTTTCAAACAGAAATTTTTCAAAAGGAACCAAAATGGAGAGAAAAAAAAAACACCAGCACACCAACAAAGGATGAGAGGAAGTGGAAAAAAAATTAAGCAATGATATCTAATTAGCAGACAAGTGTTACCTAGTACCAGGATCCGCTTTTATTTTTCACCGGAAGTGTACACCAAAAAACTTTTTCCCATTCAACTCAGCCGAGAGATACGAATAGAGGGCGGCTGGGCTCTGAGAGTGAGCCTAACAGTCAAGCCAGCAAAGTTATAACTTTAACTATAACGGTGTAATAAAATGAAAGAAAAAAAGAAAAAAAAATACAAATAACAACAAAACAAAAAAGGACATGTGGTTCTGCTGGTGGAACTCATAGTCAAAGTCATAGTCGTTCCGGCAACCACGTCGATAAAGGTGGTGAACATATTGTTATTATTCATCTCGTTAGCTCTGGTATTTTGGGGGCGGGGGAGGATAGAAAAGACGAGTCTTAAATGGGCGGAAATCCTTAGAATAACAGACGCACAATTGACAGTCAATAAATTCCGATTGAATTCATATTTCTACAACCACTTTCTTTGGAGAAGGAACAAATCGCATGAGGTGCCATCGAAATCAACACTTGGGAAACATGATTCGGAAATTATTATGTCCTTCGAAGGATTCTTTGCCATGAAGCAGATTGTTATCTCTTAAGATGAGAAGATGGAGAGAATCTGTGTGGGTAGCCAAATCTGCAGACAGCAAGAGGCAATCGACCAACGACACCCAACGACGACGACGAACGGCAAAACGTATGAGAAGACATATTTTCAATTGGGGGAGAGTTACTTGTGATTTTTGCAGGGTAACTAAGTGATTTTGGCGAAAAAATGCAGAGATTGTAAACTTATCGATTAAGAATCGATGGCGATAGTAGTACTTACTTTGTGAAAAGAAGCATTATTTCAAAGGCGTTTTAAGGACAGTTAGTACTTAACTGGTTACTCGTTACTTACTGTAACCAATTTAAAATACTGTAAAATTTACAGTATTCGTGAATTCGTGAACAATTTCTATTCAGAGAACATGATGTTTGGGAATGTGCCACTCAAAGAAAGGCACTTCAGCTCCAATGCGATTTCAAACGCTGTTTCGTCTGCTTATCATTAGAATGGTGCAACTTTTATATTTTGTATGGCTTAACCTGAAGCGATACAGGTCGAGACATACTGTTTTTTTGCCATCTTCCTTGAGCTCTGCCGCGGATTCTTTTTAATTCTTTTCCTAACCTTTTGCATTGTTTCGAGTTCAGTTCAACTTCTCTTTTGGTCAACACAAAGCAATTTAGCCATGCGCGTTCGTTGAAACGTATTATGGTTATATGGTGCAAAAGTCAATCATTTTGTTAATTTTATTTTTTTTTTTTTTTTTTTTTTTTTTTTTTTGTCCTGAGACATTGTTGAGAGCGTTTCAGGTTTAACGAAAATGAAACACAGGTCTCACGTAGGAAGCGACACAATGAAACGTGAAAACTTGTTCCGGGTGGACCAAGAAAACTCGAAATGGTATTTGGACAGCTGCCTTAAGTTTCTCATTTCAAGATAATTATAGTTCATTCTATTTAAGCGTGCCATCATCCAGGGCGAGGTATTTCTCTACTGTGTTGTCCCCCCGGACTATAATCGAAAACTCTTCGGGCCAGAGCGCTAATATTAATTCGCTCTACATGAACCAGCCAGTTCCAGCTGGTTCGTTATTAAATCTCTTGGTCCTCACCACGTCAACGTGATAAGGATCTTATCCCTTTAATGTTTCTGTGAGAGAACTTCATTTGATATCTGATGAGGTATCATTATTAGACCCAATTCCTGACGACCTTAAAGTTTATAGCTTTCTACAGTGACGTTATATCCGATTTGTCAAACCCATGTGCCCTTTCTTGTTGACAACACTTACAATACTTGGTTTTCACAGCAAAACATATTTTTTCTCGTCTTTTTTAAGGAAATCGCTTTGTCCAAGAGCCCGGTGAAATTCATTCCGGTCTAAACGGAGCAACAGGCTCTTCCATCAACCAATGAGATATATACTCTCTACCAAAGCATTTCCGTCTGCCTGAAATAGCTCGGCAGTTAGGTCGTCCGGCCCCGGTCCTGCTATACTTTATGTTAATATACTATCCGGGTTGACGGAAATTCAGCCTTTCATCGCCCAGGTTCAGTGGTTCATTCTACGTGATAGCAGGGTGTGGATCGTTCTCATTGATAACGAGAAGATAAGACTTTGGGTGTCACTGTGGATAATAAAGTTCTTTGGACTAATTATGTTTCATCGATAACTTTGAAGGCGCTGTCTACTTTCTGGGGGCATAAAGGAGCTTTCGGCAGCACATGGCGCTTGTTATCAAGATGGATGCTTTGGATCTAGATGGTTATGATAAGATCTATTATGTTCTATGCGTTGGTTGTCTAGTAGAACAAGTTTGCATAGAAATACGTCACTGCTACCTTTATCAGATACCAACAAACGGTCTCTCCCGCTACATAAGGCTCTAGCTGGCACGCCTGGCTTTGTTCTGCACGGGTTTGTAACATGGGCTGCCCTCTCAAAGCCATCTTCCGTTTACAACACTGAATGGCAATAGCAAGCGGCTTATAATAGGCTGTTAGGAGGCATGGACAAAATACACACGAACCCGTTCAACGACTGACAAACATCCTAGAGAAGAGGAATGCAGTAAAAGAGGCAGTAAAACAGGCAGTTAAGAAAGCAATGAGGTTCACCTTTCATATAAAAAGTCTCCGCGGCTTTTTGTCACTAGATGGTGTTGGTATCCATTTATCTGGAAACACTTAACTGATTGCGCCAAACGAACATGTGTTTGAAAGATGACATGTGAGGCTACATTTTTTGTGAAGACAGCTGTGTAAATCGTTGATCGTGTTAAAAGTTCTACTGATTTGAATATGAGTAAAATATCTGAAGAAATACGCTATCCAATGCTTTTTTATTATAAAAGAATGAAAAACGCTGTAAAAACATGTCAAAAAATTTGTGCGATTTACGGTGAAAATGCTGTGAGTAAACGCCAGACCCAGGAGTGGTTTGTTTGATTTCGTTTCAGAAATTTCGACGTAAAAGTTGCACCTCGCACTGGTCGGCCTGTCACTGAAAAAGTCGATGAAATTTTACAACTAACGGAGCAAGACCGGCACGGATGCTGTCTGGAGATAGCGGAGGCACTAAACATCAACCGTATGATAGTTTGGAATCTAAAACGAGCAGGCTACTCAAAGAATCTCGATGTTTGGGTGCCACATCAAATAATGCAAAAAATTTTAATTGAACGAATAACCATCAGTGAAACGCTGCTGAAACGTAACGAAATGGAACCATTTTCGAAACGATTCATTACGGGCGATGAAAAATGGAGTAAATACGAGAATATATAATGCAAGCGATCATGGTCAAAGGCCGGTGACCGACCACAAACGACTTCAAAGCCTGGATTGACGCAAACAAGGTTTTGTTGAGTGTTTGGTGGGATTGGAAGGGAATTGTTTATTATGAGCTGCTAGAAAGTGGCGAAACTGTCAATCCAATCCTCTACTATGCACAACTTGACCGTTTAAATGAAGCTTTTAAAAAAGAGCGTCAAAAATTGGCCAACAGAAATGGAGCTGTCTTCCATCATAACAATGTTAGGCCATACACATCTTTTATGACCCGGAACAAATTGACGGAGCTTCGTTGGGCAGTTTTGATGCATCCACCGTATAGCCCGGAACTTGCACCCTCCGATTTCCATTTGTTTCGGTCTTTGCAAAACCGAAATAGCCCAGGAACTAAATAAATATGGTGGACCAGAGACACGAAGAACATTAACTGAACTGTTTCAAAACTGAACAAAATATGATTGTAACAGCTATTGACTGAAAACCTTATCATCTAGAGTGTATAAGTTACGAGTATATAACAAAATACTGGAAAGCGGTTCAGGCAAGCTATAGTTAGGTTTGTACTAGAATGAGGTTTCCCATGATCTGAGCCACAAGCTTCAAGTATACGAGATAGTTAAAGGGCTAGCTTCGGAAGGGGGAAAAGTTCAGCTTCTGCCTAAACTGGAGCATACATTTTCATGACGGTTGGGTTGACCATTGGCTAACACACATGGAATGACTTAACATATTTTCTCGGTTTAAATCGATAGATGGATGAGCCGCGACATGTGATAAAGTCTCTTAAGCATTTCAAAACTGCCACATAACTACGGCCTCGATCAGAAAAAAACGTCTTTCTACTTTATCACTGAAAATTCAACTTTTCTCCGCATCAAGATGGCAAACTGGCACGACTACATGATTTCCACTAGCATCACTTTCAGAAAAAAGCAAAGTCGAGAAGTAATATACATGTTCCTCAGAGCCACAATCATTCGTGCTCCATCGACAATCGACGACATCGCAAATCTTACACCCAAGTGCCATCACAATCGAAATATCCATAACCCGAAAGATTTAACACAAGGATGTGCTCCTACATCCTTCTTCTGTATCGTCAGCGAAAATTTATTTGATACATCAGCACAAGTCACAAGAAAAAGTATAAAAATTGTCGTCTCTCAAGTCCTCTTCCCTTCGCCACACCACTCACTAACTTCTCAAGCACGACACTCACTTTACACGGGGTTCGCACTTGACAACCACTTGTACGAGCAATAGTGTGATGTTAAGTATCTCCTACCAACAAGCAACTGAGGATAAAAACGGAATCCTTAGATCCAAAGGAAGAGATAATTATTACACAAGTCGATTACACGTTAAAGTGTTATAGACACTCAATAACTGATAGTAAAAGCTGAGTGCAGAGGTCACAGCAAAAAATATATATAAAAATACAAAAAAAAAAAATAAATAAAATTTGAGGAGGACCTTAAATCCGGTGGGCAAGAAGTCAAACGTCATCAATATTCATGGCTCGCTCCAGACACAGCTAGAGTAAACTTTTTTCAACAGAATAATAATAAACAAGTCTGAGGGGTTCTACCAGTAGTTCCGATGGAACTCAAGATGGTCAGTCAAAGTCATAGGATGAAAAGAACTTTCTTTTGTGTGATTTTGGTCGTGTCTTCTAATTTGTATCCAAAAAATAAAAAAGGTCCTGACTCCTTCTCCAGCCAAGAGTAGAAGAAAAAGAAAAAGAACAAAAAAAAAAAACGGGCTCTGCCAAATTAAGATGTTTTCATTGGTCTTCCCCTTTTCTTTGCAACCAAGTGGTGGTGAACGCTGCAATTTAATGAGAGGACACCCAGTCCGGCAAAATCCATCCTCTGGTCAATCTTAATACATAAGAAGACCCCTCCGAATCTGATGAAGTGAAGATGGAAAATTGTTCGACCATACACACGCCGAAGCATCAAGACCAACAATCTTCGTAGCTTAACTAACAAGAAAACAAAGTTCCTTTCCTTATTGTTGCTGCTACTGGTGCTGCTATTGCCGCTGCTGCTCTCTTCAACGTACCTCTGATTATATTCACCGAAAGTAGCACTGCGAGTGGTATAAGAATTGGTGCTGGAGCTTGCAGTGCTGTTGGTATGATGTGGCTGCCTGGCAATAGCAAGTCCTTAAGGAATTATTCTTTGAAGGTTGCTCCAAGTGGTAGTGTAGCTCCCTACCTCTCTCTCTCCCTCTACCCAAAGTCCTCCCCAATGTGTAGCCTCGTTTTGTGGATTTTAGCCACCCGGTTCTTGCTCGCATCCATCCTGGGGCTTTTTATTTGAATTTAATTGAATAATTGTTTATCATGCCGAACACGTTTCACTGAATTGCGAGTATTTTTTCTCGTGCTTTTCTTACTTTTATTTTTATTTTTTTGTTTTGCCTCCGCTTTTCAGGATTTTCTGCTTTCCGTACTCAATTGTCCTTTATTTCTTGCTTTTTTTTTTTTTTTTGTTATTTTTATTTGTATCATCTCGTCTCTATGAGTGAATGTGTCTACTGAGAAGCTTTCAGGCGTTGTCCTACTGAGTGAATGGCTGTTTATTTGTTTATGAGTTCTCCTTATGTTTGTGTGCGAATTTATTCGCAGGGTGGTTCACAGAGTAAGAGCTGGAGAGGAACTCAAGTTTTTTTTTTTTTTTTTTTTTTTTTTTAACGACGGAAACCCGTGCTTATTTATAGTGGCATTCTACGAATATCATGGCAAACAAAATTAAACCAAATCGGCTATGGCAAAAGCACAAACTAAGACGGTGGTAAAGGAAGGAAGAGCATTCATTTAGAAAAGGTGAGTAGCACACGAAGTAATAATAAGGCAAACACCGAATAGGTTGAGACCTAATTAGGTCTTATACAGAAAAATAAAAAAAATAACAAAAACAGAAACCAAATCGTGCTATTTTAGGAGATGAGCGGAAGAAATTGTTGGCTTTGTTAGACTGGTTTCGATGGGACGACATTGAATTTTTATGGCCAACACACGTGAGTCTTTAAGTGAATCGATTGCGAAATTTACTCAAAATAAAAGCAAACCCGCCATAGAGAATTTAAACAATGGAAAGCTTTATCGAGATAGATTTTGCGGTTTTGTATCAATCTCGTCTTCTTCTACATATTTATCTTCTGAGGAATTTTTGCTCCAAAATCAGTAGTGGTGGAGAAAAAGACAATGAAAATACTTTTGAAACTTTTGAAATGAAAACCTGTCAACTCTGTTTATAAGACAGTTGTAAGACAACTGTACATTTAAACAGAGCTTGCGAAGTAGAAAGGACTTATTATAAACTACTCACCCAAAAAATGATACAAAATACATATGACTTGACTGTGGTTAAGCAAGACGGAATGTTGGACCCTGGACTCGACCTACAGAAAGAAAATCCTGAAAATGCCATATTACTGCAACTTGGGAGGAGTTCATCCAATATAACCAGATCATTGCCAACTGGGAACACTGTCTTACTTTACTCTGACAAGCTAGATAGGAAAGTACGGTTGTCATTAGCAAAACTAATCCTTCCACCAGCAGCACAGAAGGTCCTTATTTCGATGAAAACGAACACTGACCAGATATTAACGTCCAAATTCCAGAGTGAAGTAAGAAAAGTCCCCTTCATACAGTGTTACGCGTTATTGGATACTCCGAATTTTATAGTCAACTGAATCTGCCCGCAACATAACGTTCAACGACTTCAATTGGATTGCGTTGAGAAATATCAACTCAAACGCTGCACTAAAACATGACTACGGGATCCAATTTTTTACGACCATTTTCATTTTCAAAGTCTCAAAATGATCAGTCGTCATCAAAACAGTTTTTGAACGATGAAGCTGAAACAAAATCAACTTGACTTCATGTGATAGGTTGCAAACATTGAACAATACAGATCACATTACAACAAGCTGATCCATAAGATTCGGTTTCCTTATCTCAATGTACACAATAGACATAGGGGCTGCGGTTCATAAAAAGTAAAATCAAATTGATCACATTGCGATAGACACAAGGAATGCCTTCAGTATTCTGCGCCCGAAAGACAGTCTTTTCTTCAGGCAACTAAAATCTCGTGAGGTAAATGGTTGCCGGAAATACAACAAGGCAATTTACACTAATAATTTAGTCTCTGCATCAAATGTTGGATGCCACCCATGGAGTAAAATAATCACTTAGCCCAAGCATCTTTCTCTCTCTCTTTATCCAATTTTCTGAAAAACTTTAACACGTGCTCCAGCATTTTAAGAGTTATAACAGACAGTTGTTGATCTGTCTGTTACCTTCAGTAGTAGATCGCTCCTTGACCAGCAAATTTCAAGGGCGTTCATTAGTGGAAATCGAAGCCATTTCATCTTAACTTCCAAAAAATTCAAAAGGGACTTGCCAAAAGAATGATGAAAAACTGTGACATATACGACATTAACGACAAATAGGGATGAAAATACACAACATCAGGTCTGAAAATGGACTTAGGCTAATAGGCTCTGTGAGTGGGCAACATGTCCTTACCCTACCACACGTTTCTCATACAAGGGGATCTGACAGTCACTTATCAAAAAGCCGTCAACCAGAGTGATTACATTTCGATTGATTCGCAAGACACGCATTTAGATGTACGAACTTTTCGAGAAGGCAACATCGACTTAGACTACTAACTTGTGATAAACAAAGTATTAATGCAAATATTACGGATCAATAAATTTAAGTTATATCGGCTTCAATCTCAAATGACTAGAGCCGAGTCTCTGAAAACCTTTCGAGAAGTCCTGTGACCACTTTAATTACGCCCCTAGTTTGACGAAAACTGTTATCAAGCAATAACGTGGTTCTGCAAAAACGGACAGGGGTTCCTCAAGAGCTTTATGAACAAAGGAGCTCTAGAGATGTGCATCTGCGAAATTATGTTTTTAAAATGTGAAAAGAACCTGCAAAAACACAAATAAAAATGGCGAACAGAATCGTGATGAGATAAGTATGATAACGCCAGGTAGGTGGGATTTTCTGCAGAATGGGTTATTAGTTTAGAGAGCTTGCATGACGACCAGCTTTAGTAACCGATTACTATAGAGTATCATCGTCCTTATCACATAGTCGAAGAGCATCTTTAGTGTACCTATAAAAAGTGGGGATACTCGTAATCCTGTCTCCAAATATAGCATGTAATTCGGAGAGTTATATGGCAGTTTGAATAGTCATTTGAGGGAAAAACATAGCAATCTTTCGACCTCATCAAATTGCTTGTACCCCACGCTAGCGCGTAATAAAATAACACATCTTGTTAAATTGAGATCTTTAGAGTCAATATAAGCTATCCATGTCGAGTTAAATGATATCTTTACGGCTTGTAGTCAACCAGTAAGATATTGTCTCAAACTCAGATTGAGCGTTATGTTTATGCCAAGATAATCGTACTCTCTTACTTTTTACAGCGAACTTCTAACTCTTGTTTCTCGCAAAATGTCTGCCTCCTTTCCTGCACATTATAAATTTTGTATTTTTCAGGTTGACTATATGATTCCACGTACCCATTGAGTATTACGATCATATGCTGAAGTACATGTGGAGTGTAAAAAATTAGGACTTTATCATCAGCATCATCAGTACATAATAATCTTAATTCACTTTCCTCCCCATACAATTGCGCTATGGAAGGTTTGATTCAAATCATCCAAAAACAAAATGAACAGTAGCGTACTTCGGTTACATCCTTATTTTACTCCCATACTTAGTGTAAACCATTTGGTACTATTCCACACTGCTGGTTCCGTGTCCTTACACAGACTGCTTAACACATTCACCATCTTTGTTGACAACCCCATAGTGGAGAGCTTATTTCTAGCTTAGCCACAAATACTGAAAAAACTTAAATTTGCAATTAAATGAAAGCGAATTAATAGAAGAAACAAAATGTATAAGCTTTTACTCAAAATAATCTCCTTGACATTAACACAGGCCTTTAGTCGGTTTAGCCAAATTTTACCATCGAAAAATTTTGCACTGCTTTCACAAGGGATGCCCTTAGCGACTCAATAGTGGGGTGTTGTTTTTCAAAGCAAGCCATACTATCTAGATTTAATCGCAATTCATAATACAGGGGGCAAGATGAGAGCTAATCTTCCGCCTTAATAAATTTCGGTACATTTTTTTCTAACCATTTTAAAGTGGTCTTGGCCTTGTGACCAGGGACAGAGTCCTGCTGAAATGACCACGGCTTATTTTAGTAAAGAGAGTGGTTTAATAGTTTAACTATGGGGCCTCTAAAACTGTATTCTGGTACACTTAAGCAGATGTTTTTATGCCTTTTTCACAAAAATGCAGCTCAGTTGCCCCATCTAAGAGATACCCCACCAAACCACTACGTGCGCCGGATGTTGGCCTTTCTGATTTCATTTTGTTGAATTTTTAATCAACAGTAAAAAAATTTTCGTCAGTAAACAAAATTTTTCGATGCTTTTTCTTCCATTTCCGCTCTCCTTTTTTTTTTTTTTTTTTGTAATGCCACTGTAAGCACTGTAGATCTGCGTTACGCTCCAAATCCAAGGTCGTCTTTAATGATCATTGAGATCGAACTGGAAGCATCTTACGCGACAACACTTTCTGCTTCCGAAGCGGATTACGGTGAATTCGATCACTCACCGATTTCACGACATATTTTGTTCGTTCGAACGCCCCGATCTTTGACGGCCATTGATTTCCCCGTTTTCTGTGAATCTTCTGATAGTTCGCTAAACAAAAACCCGGTTGATTTGTAGCAGCAGCAAGGTTTATAAAATTGACTTCGCATCTAGTTCACATTTGTGCAACCTACTTACTGCAATTATCTCCCCTCCCCCTCCTGAATTATTTTTACAAATAGAGAAGATACTTCATAAATTACTATTAAAAAAATAACAGTTCTCATTCTCCAAACTGAATAGTACAGGATGTTTCTGTACTTATGTCTAGAGAAGGTAGAATGGTGCTTTTTGGTCAATAGAATCAAATGTACCCTTAACGTCCAGGGAAAACCCAGTTTTTTAGTCTACAACTGATTGAGCAATGTTTGTAAGTAGAAAGACATGGTCGATACATGGAAGTCGTTTAGCAAATTAGAACTTTCAACTCACGATGTGAGCCTATTGAATATAATTGGCGCAAAAAGTAGCTTAGAAACTATAATAGGGCTGTTTGATAAATTCCGGGATTGGATTTCTTCTTCAATATAATTCCCTTTCAATTTAATACACTTTTCTTAGCGGTGCTGCTACTTTTTAACCCCTTCGTATAGTACGGCTTTCGTTGGCCTGCAAAATACTCCTCCGCGACGGCGATGACTTCCTTGTTCGAGTCGTACTTCTTTCCGGCGAGCGATCTTTGGGGGAAAAAAAAAATAAATCGCAGTGAGCCAAATTCAAAGAATACGGATGATAGGGGAATATTTCTTAGCAAAGGTGTGAGCCGATGCGTTATCACGGTGGAAGCGCACTTTTTTCTTTGCCAAATGTGATCGTTTTTTCTTCAAATCGGCCTTGAATCGGCTCAAAAACACGAAGTAGTATACTCCGATGTTTGTTTTTCCCTTCTCAAAATAGTCAACGTGGATCATACCTCACGCGTCCCAAAAAACGGTGACAATTACCTTTCCGGCCGAAGGCCCGGTCTTCGCTTTCTTTGGAGCACGTTCACCGGGTAAAACCCAATGTTTCGATTGCTCTTTGGTCTCTAGTGTGTACCAATGAATCCATGTCTCATTGAAGATCACGAAACGAAGCAGAAACTTCGGATTTCAATTAAACAGGGCCAAGTACAACTTTGAAGTGGTCTCACGATCCGGTGTGAGCAAACGTGACACCCATCGCGCAGACAGCTTTCTCATGCCCAAAATCTCGCGCAGGATATGGCTAACGCGTTCAGTTGAGAAGCCTGCTATCTCATCCAACTAGCAAATTTTCACTCGACAGTCTGCCAATACGAGATTATGGATTTTGTCCACGGTTTCTCCTGTGGTAACCGTTTTTGGGCCATCTGTGGGCGCGGTTCATTAAAAATCGACGTGCGGCCACGGCGAACCAATGGTAAATGGTTGTACGGGAAGGCGAATGAATCGAGAATGGGTTTAATTTCCTCACAGATTTTGTCACTCAAAAACAAGAATCGCATCACGGAGCGATACTCCTCTTTTTCCGTGGTCGCAAAAGCACTAACACGATGTTTTGAACTGAAAGTCATAACAAAACTAAGCCTCGGATTGTCAGAGATTGAGAAATCTCTCCAGATTCAATCAAAAATGCTATTAAAAGAATTTGTTAGGAGGAATAGCATTACTTCAGTTGTGCGTTTGTAGAATTCAAAAATACCTTGCATTGGCTTCTTCAACTTCTACATAATTATTCGTTGTAAGTGGGCTATTATTAATGGGGTTGAGAAGAGCGCAGAGAAGCTTCAGAATGTTTGGATGTAAGTTAGAACCAATAGAGAAAGACTGACTGGCTTTCCAATAACTTTTTCTCAAAAATTTGTTGTTTGTCTTCTCTTTGTAAGCAATGAGAGGGAATCTACGATTTGTTGCTGACCCCAAACGACGGAGAGTGAGAGTATCTTAATAGAATTTTGGAAGTTTTCCATTGTCAGCCCAATGAGTTGCACAAGAGCAACATCTTAATTAAATTCTTAAGTACTTTGCTTCACGGCATGCCAATTAAAAAGAATAGAAATTCAATTCCATTTCTGGAACCAAATTTTTATTTTTTAAATATCCACACCCTTCAGCAGTTAGACATTGGTCAGAAGTTTTTTTTTTAACCGATATCCATACCACACGGCTGCCAACTTCCCTTTTTTTCGGTAAAATGCACATATGATACACAGCTGCACCTACTATCAAACTCATAAACCGAACCTTCCACGTCTTCTTTTTTCAATGCATGTCAAGTTTTTATTATTATTTTGTTTTTTTCTTTTTTTTTATTATTTGTAGAAACACCTAAACAAATCCTTTCTCTTCCCTTGAAGCATTACTTGGGGCAACTGCCCATCTCTTGGGCAGAATAACTTACTCTGGACAAGTATTCAGCGTTCGTTATCAGAACGCGCAACAAACACATAAAACGCTCTGATGCCTATCACTGACCATCGCTTCTACTACATTGTGTATCACAGACAACATTCACTTGTTCACTTTCCCCCCTACGGTGCATATAAAATGGTTATGCACCTGCAGGATGCATAGAACAATACAATCAAACAAAAACAAACATTCACACAAATACCTCGACAACAGTATAATAGTGAGTTACTCACTCCTGAATGACGATGATGCATGGGGTTGCATCGCTTTTGTAATTATGAGAAGAGAATGACACACACAAAGCACTTACCAGTCCCAAGAGGTACATTCGTCTTTTTTTGTTGGGCCGCTGCTTCAAGTTTATTCTGGACATCATCCAGGCTCACAGCAGTGGCGCCTGTTACAGCCCCAGAACCACCACCACCACCACTGATGCTTGATCCATTTCCTACTGCTGCTGATGCTATTCCTGCTCCTCCACCAACATGGAGGGAATTTCGAGAGTTCCGGTTGTAGTTATTGCCGGTGTTATTGCCTTTGTTATGACCATTGTTGTTGGCATGCTGCTGGTGCTGGTGCTGGTGCTGGTGCTGGATAATGCCTAAGCGGGCGTTTGTAGATTTTGCTCTACCGGGAATAGATGCTACAGCTGCTGCTGTTACTGATACGGATGAGCTTTGCTTTAACAATCCAGTTTGTGTTGATTGCGGGGTCGTGCTAACTCTGGAGAAGGCCAAAGACGACGACGATGATGTGGCTAATGTTGGCGTAGATGTGGCAGTGTTAACAATGCCAGCGGTTGTCACATCACTGGTGTTACTATCACTGGTACTCGTGTTGTTGGTGGTCGTCGTGTTGTTAGTACTTGAATTTCGAATTACCAGGATTGACTGGGACTTTTCTAAGCGTTTAAGTGTTTGCAAAATGAATGGCCCTTTAGCATTAGCTCCGGAGAGAGTAGTGGTTGTAAGGCGATTCCCATCAGCACTGTATGTCCGGTTCGGTTGCTTCTGTATGAGGTAAGAGCGCTCACCAATGTTGGCTTTTTTAAGCGACGCTGATTGCAGTAGCACTGATTCCAATTGATTTGCATTGATTGGCGTTTGTAGGAGTATGGTGTTACCACCAGTGGAGGACGACCCAGAATTAGCACTTGTCTTACGTGGTGTATGTAAGATTAAGGGCTTGTCCTCTTCGTTGATGAAACTTATCACATCATGCTTGTTTTGGATGATTATTTGGCCATTCTCATTGCGAGATCCTCGCAAAAGGATGATGTTATTGGTGCCACTACTAGTTTGTTGCTGTTGGCCAGTATCGAAAATCGATTGTGATGAATTGTGTTGGGCAATCGCCTTCTGCAGGGGCGATGCTTCTTCACTTGTACTGTCCATGGAAATACTTGATATTTTAGATTCGGAAGTGGAACTATGAGTGAGAGTCGATAGGGTCTTTCCATTTTCGTCACAATTTGATTCTGTAAAAGGAGAGAAAAGGGTGAATTTTATTTTTATTTAAATGATTTCAACATGTAAAATAAGCCAAATTAGGACGGCTTTGTACATTAAGCTTTAAAGCTTCTTAAAGAAAAAATTACAAAATAATCGAGAACCTAATTTTAAAAACGCTATTTGCTACTCAAACTGAAGTGTTATTCATATAGCTCTTTATCTTTTTCGGAAAGGAGACCTTATTTGGTAAAAGTGAACTACCGCAGAAGTACTTATGTCCAGAGTCCTCAAAATGCAGAAGTCAAACTTAGTTGAAATCAAGCGTTATTGTTGAAGGTTATTGTAAAATAGCATAAACAATTTTCGAGTGATCGATTTTCAAAAAAATCATGGCCGCAGTCTCAACATTTTTGGCAAGCAACCGATGGCCCTAAACCATCTACAATAACTTACCAATGAATGATTGTTTTCTTAACAAGATCAAGATCAAAACCAACCCGGTACGTCGTTTTGCATCTTTTAGCAAAATTCTTCAAGTAATCCACAGCCCCAAACCAAATCAGTCGCGGCTTGGAAACTTTTATGCGATTTAGAGTAGAGTAGGCAAAGGGGTTGCTTGTAAGCGCTAATGGGTGATATCCGTAATGTTTTCAAAGCTGCGATCTAGACACCCGAAACATTAATACCAAAAGAACACGTGACCGCTATATTAAAAACTCACATTTGCTAAAAACGGGGTGGGACAACTGGCGAATGACATAGGGTCGATGAACGTATCGCGCTGAAGGCTTCAAATACAGCAGACTCAGCAGGCGATAAAGACGACCTAAAAGTCCAATATCCCAATGATAGCTCAAGTAGTCCCGATGCTTCGAAATAGTTGGTCTTTACCCAACTGTTGATGACCCTACAAAACGAACAAACGGCAACGGCGTTGGGATCTACACATGGGATACTTATTCCTTGTACAAGCCACGTGCAATTAAATAAATATCTTTGACTTACCAGAGTGCTAGAAAGAAGATATCACCGCTATTCGGAAAAGCAATATTACGGACCAAACCAAAGAAGGTTGAAAACGCCTGACGTAAACTACAGCGACTCCAATAGAGAACAAAAGCAGCATGTACATATATACTAGTTATTAATTTTTGTGGGCAGTAGACTAAGCCAAAAAGTATTAAGCTTTCTGCACGTGTGCGAACGCATTGTTACGAGTGCAATTCACATCAAGAAAACTGACCGTCCGCAACAAACCTCAAATATTAGCCAACCGCGTATTCATCAACCTCGTGTCAAACGCCCTTATAACTTGCATTAACTTCATGCTGAAGATTAGTGGCATCTATATCAATTAGCCGTCAGAAATTCCGCAACTGTCGTACTACATTTTACGTAACCAAACCCTCAAAACCCCTTTTTTGAAAAAAGTGCAGGCGAACACATGTAGTAGAAGTCCATGTGTACTTCTACAGTAGAAGAACAAGGACAGCTGCTGCACTCAGCGACTTAAAGAGGAAAAAAAATCACTTCTCCGCCCGAAAAAAAAAAATGCATAAGGAACGCGCTATTGAAAAAAATGAGTACCACTTCAGGAACAAAGTTGGGAAGTAAAAGTAAACCGAACGAGTCAAGACAACAACGACCGAGCAGAGACCTGTAGAACAAAGAACCTGCAATGTCTGGAGGAGTGAGAGTGATCGGATTCGATAACATCGCCGTGATCACCGTAGCACAGCATATCTACGAGAGAAAGTCTGCTAGATATGAGGCTGTTGTGAGAAATTGGTTGGAATCTGCCGGTTTGGTATTAGTCGACCTCATGGCAAATTAATCCTCCTGCATAACTTTACACCGCGTACGGGGTTCAGTAGAGGTAGACGATTCTCGGGATTTTTATTTCCCAGATGAGGCACGAAGCCAAGTTGTAGTGAACCCTAAACTTCTCATACTCTCTAGCTTTTCTTTCCACTTATCCCTTCCACTGAGCTTGATTAAGATGTCATACGACCCATGCCGATAGTCAGCCTAGTTAAGGGCCCAAGATACCGACAGAAGATACCGACTACATCACTACCAAATACTGCTTCGAAGATACTTTTGAGGATATGAACTTTCGAGTTGATAACCAAACAATCAGGTCAAAAGAGTAACCAAAATGCCTTGAAGTGATGGTGGATAATAGACAGCGCGTCAAGCCCCAACTCGAGTACGCCGTGACGTACAATGACCGGATATCGACGGCCAGATTTCAGAGTAGGGTAAGAAAAATGATCCAGTGTTAAGCGCGGATAAAAACCGCCCACAACTTAACGCCTAGCGTGGACATCGTTATCGTAATGGGGGTTCACGGTTTCAGAGACCGCTCCGCAAGACCGTAGAACGGTTTGTAGGTTTCTGCAACACCATTCAGCTATTCATTGGAGGCACTCTGTTCGACCACAAAGCCTGCTACAAAATCAGTTGAGTCTCCTCATCATCTTATGTTAACCACTATACGCCTTCGTCTGCATCCGTCAACAGCATCCGTACACTACCGACAGTAGATACCGTCGGGATCCTCTAGTGCTCCAATAATTTAGGGACCATCTTGCAACAGAAGCAGTAACAATCAGCAGCTCAAAGCATGAAGACATCGATGACCATTGGAATGCTGTTTTTGTATTTGGGCGGTTGCCTACATTGCTATAAGGCAGAAAAGTCACAGCACATGATTATCAGTAGACACTATACCTGGAGACGGTTCGATGAGTGCATTTTACTTAAGGCCTAAGACCCCAGTTAGAAGCTCAACATCATGACAACTGTTCGTACATCAACGCACTGCCCTCGAAGGTTGAAGAAGCAGACAGCGGGTGTGACAACAACGAAGTTATAAACAACATCCAGTGAAAAGCTTACATGGCGGCGTGCTGATTTCGGATGAGGGTCAGCTCAAAAGACGGAGGAAGAATACTGTGTTAGTGCTAAACAATTTAGGAAACAGCGTCATAGTCCCAAATAAAGAAATAAAGCGGTTTGCATTGCCAAAATTTTTCAAGTGGCGCTAATTTTTATATTGGGTATATATTTTAATTCGTGCGGTTTTTTTTTTCAAAATTTGAACGCTTATTTAAGAAAAACATGTACAATAGTATTATTCAAAGTATTGCCCATCTGAAGCTATGACTTTTTCCCATCTTTCTGGCAATTTGTGGATCCCATCCCAAAAGAACTGCGCCGGCTTGGCAGCCAAGAATGAATCAAGCCAATTTTTGATATTCTGCTCTGATGTAAACCGTATTTCAGCGAGGGTGCTCTGCATCGACCGGAACAAATGGTAGTCAGAAGGGGCAAGGTCTGGGCTATAAAGCGGGTGGGGTAAGAATTCCCATCCACTGTTTAACAAATAGTTCTTAACCGGAATAGCAACGTGGGGCCGACCGTTATCATGATGGAAAATTATTGCCTCGTGTCTGGTCGCATATTCCGGGTGTTTTTCGGCTACTGCTCTCTTCAAAGGGATTCATTGTGTTCGGTAGCGTCGTCCATTGATGGTTTCACCCGGTTTTAGCAGCTCATAAATCAGCACACCCTTCTGATCCCACCAAATACAGAGCATTACCTTCGCGCCATGGATATTCGGCTTTGCCGTTGATTTGGCTGGTTTGCCCTGGTTTCACATATGATTTGTTGCGTTTGGGGTTGTCATAATGGATCCATTTTTCATCACCAGTAACAATCTAATGCAAAAATGACTTCCTTTTGTATCGTTCCAGCAGCATTTCGGACATGCAAAACCGCCTTTCGACGTCTCTCGGCTTGAGTTCATGTGGAACCCAATTTCCTTGATTTTGAATATATCCAGCTGCTTTTAAACATTTTAAAATGGCTTCTTGAGTGACACCTAAAGATTCTGCGAGCTCTTCTTGTGTTTGGCAACAATCTTCATAGAGTAATGCTTCCAGTTCTTCATCTTCAAACTTTTTTGGCTGCCCAGGAAGTTCAAGCCAAAATCACCAATTTTAAATCGTGCAAACTACTTTTGGCACATTCGCTCAGCTAGCGCATGTTCACCATAAACTTCCACCAAAATACGGTGACTTTCGGCAGCAGTTTTCTTCATATTAAAGTAATGAAGAAGAACTCCCGGCAAAAACACTTTTTCAGGCACAAAGTTCGAAAAAAAAATTGTTGTTGTTTACGCTTCAAATGAATGATATATACTGAAATGACGTACAATGACAGTAGCTTTCCAACGCATGTTCCAATGAAATAATAACAATGGAATAATACAAGTTACAAATTAACAACCGCACAAATTAAGTTATAGACCCAATATATTGGCAGGGATGATCATCAAGCTTCAAAAGAAGGGCAATATGATAAAATATGGGAACTATATAGCCGTAGGCAATATAATAGCTTAGATAGTTCCATATAAGTGGACATCTACCATAGACTCAACACTCAATGCCGAACAGGCGGGATTTCGGACTGGATACTCTTGGGTAGATCACATCAACACCCTGCGAATCATCACTGAGCAATGCGTCAAATTTAGGTCTCCGAAACATCTACTGCTCATTGACTTTGAAAAGGTTTTCGACAATTTGAACAGATTAATGCTATCTGGATAGCCTTGCGCAGGAAAGGTATCGCAGGAAAACTTACAGCTCTGTTAAGGCCACTTACGAGGGCGATAAGTGTCACGTTCTGCAGGATTACAAGATGTCAGATGACTTTGAAGTTCAAAGTGCAGAACGTTAGGGCTGTATACTTTCAACGTTGTTATTTCTGATAGTCATCCGCCCTATACTCCGGGCAGCACTAAAACCGCACTAAACTTAGGATTGAGGTGGACAATGACATTTACCTCAAAAACCGGGACACCGCTGACGAAATTTGTCTTCTTGGAAATAGAATAATAGGTCACAACATGTGCAATTTGAGGCAAACAAAGTAGGGCTTTATATAAATGCGGGAAAAGGCCCAACGCTCAACATTCCCGAACAACAGTTTGAGAAAATCGAAAACTTTCTACATTTAAGAAGCATCGTCTCGGCCGACAGTGGCACCGAATGCAAACCGAATGGTTTGGACTGCTGTCAAAAATTAGGAAAAACAATATTCTCAGCACAAAAATCGAACTAAAACTGTTGAGATCCAATGTACAAGTACAAGTACAATCCTTCGTAAATAAGTAGATGTCTACGTAACATCTTAATAAATTTTTACCGAACCGCATCTATACCGAGGAAATTTATCTAAAACGGGTCAAAAACCTTCGCTAGGTGAAGTGAAAAGTAACCTTCTTCACCGCCAGAATGCGCTGCTAATGCAAAAAAGGTTATGGTGCCTTGAAGTCAGTTTATATATAGGCAGACATGCCAAATTTCACTGCAATGCTGTCTTTAGTTTTGTTTTGACAGCTGATTGTTGTTGACGTGTTTGGCATTATGTTAAGTATGGACAAAAACGATTTTTGTTCTCTTATAAAACATTATTGTTTGAGAGGCAAAACGGCGAAGGAAACAAAAGAAAAGTTGAATAAATATTATGGGCCTAATGCTCCGTCAGATTACATCGTCAAATATTGGTTTCGAGAGTGTTGTGGTGGCCGCAACTCCACGATGCAGTTACAGAGGACAATGTCAAAAAAATATAAGAAATGGTGTTGTCTGACCGGAAAGTGAAGGTGCGCGAGCTAGCAGATACCACAAAGATTATTTTTGAGCGCACACGCCATATTTTGGGCAATATTCTGCATATGAAAAAGTTATCCTGCCACTGGGTGCCGCGCATACTCACTCCTGGCCAAAAAAACGATCGCTAGAGCATTTCGAAAGAGTGTTTGGACTTGCTGATACGGAAACGGGCGGACTTTTGGCATCGATTGGGAACTGTTGAACACTAGAGAACAGAATGAGTACACGGCAAAGGACTGAAGCCGGCACGAGTGCTCAGAAGCGGCCGAGGGAGGCTCGATGTGTCGGAAAGGTTATGGCGTCGGTTTTCTGGGATTGTCATGGCATACTCTTCGTGGACTATCTCGAAAAAGGAAAAGCCATCAACAGCGAGTACTATTGTACATTATTGGAGCGATTGAAGGCCGAAATCGCTATAAAACGGCCACACAAGAGCATCGCAACCATAGCTAAAATCAATGATTTATGGCTCCAATTGCTGTCGCATCCAACGTATTCGCCCAATTTGGCTCCCTAGGACTATTATCTCTTCCCAAACCTCAAAAGATGGCTTATCAATTAAAAATTCAGTTCACGCGAGGAAATCATCGAAAATTCCGGAAAATTACTTTTCGGACGGGATCAAGAAGTTTGAAAATCGCTAGAATAAGTATATCAAACTAAAAGGCGATTATATTGAATAAAATAAAAAAACATTTTAAAATTTTTTTTTTTTTCCCAAGGAGGTTACTTTTCACCCCACCTAGTAGACGTCACCATACGGAGGAGTAAATGACAATGGATGCCCGCAACTTACCCAGTCAGGCAGAAGAGCGGGGCGGTCTAAACAAACAGTTGAAGAAGAATCGAGACTACTGGAAAAGAACTGGAGTTAGTTGAAATGTATTGCACGCAGGTGTTGTTGACGTATTATGTCCTTTAAGGGATGACAGGATTTAAGTAATTAGTATCGGCTACTAGTTTGAATGAAGATTCCACATCCATTAGCGGATCATTAAAAAAAGACCGCACTAACTTTGATTGTGTATAGATTGCGAGACAGGTCCCCAGAGCCCAGAGACACTGAATCCCCTTAGCGTCATGTAGATACATAAGTCCAGGGTTTTAAGGTAAGGCAAGCAAAGTAGCAATGAAGTTAAATGCCAAAAAAAAAACCGTTCCCAACTATCATTGTTCCACTCCAAAGAGAATGGGTTCGGAACCCTTACAACTGGCCATACCTAGACAATACATCTCCTTAGTTATCGCCTTGTGAAAGCGAATTTTAAACGGCAAGCCTGGTCAAGACTTGTATCTATAAGTGAGATAAGTCGGGACATTTCGGACGTAATTTAATAAATCAAAACACAGAGTGTACATAAATTACCGCTCCTGGATCGATTTATTTTAGCATGAATCGACAGACACATAGGTATAAAGTTGAAAATGGATCTTTCCATAAAGTCAATTTAGCACAGAAAACTTTAAAAAAAAAAAAAAAAGAACTCATTCCCCCAACCAGAAAAAACACCAACCAACCAAATGGTATTAACATTTTTCATAATACTAATGTGTGGTTTAGACCGCGAATTTTTATAAAAACAATTTTTTGTTCCCAAACCCTGCTTGGGTCCACCTCACTCCCATGCCTCTACCATATGTTGGCTCCAGTTTATTAAGAGAAAAAATGAATTAAATTAAATTCCCTTGGAAAAACAGGGGAAAAAAAACGGTCAGCAAATGGTTTTCTTTTTTTCTTTTTAATTTAATAAAATGCCAAAATTTTGGTACGTGATGTGGACCACTACACCCTTCGTCAACTGATCCGGGAGTCGAACCCAACAGCTACCACCATCACAAGGTGATTTTAATGGGTTTTCTGCCACCGCTCCCACCTAAATATGATACAAGAGATGTACTCGTACAGCACAAGGCACAAGCAGAAGGAAACCGAACCTGCTGACATTGGAACTCTCAATCGGAATCCATTATGAAACCAAGTTATACACTACCTTTCGTGGCAAAAACTCTCATCAACCCTGCATAACCCTGCCAACTCCCATGACGTCGTGCAGCCCATCTACAAAACATGTTTCAATGCTTCAATGTTCCAATAATAACAATATAGGCCATCACTGTCAACCATCACCGTCACAAGGCATAAGTTCAGCAAGGAGTATATACTACCCTTTCTCAGACGTCAGCCCGGAGCACCAAAACCACCGGAAAGCTCTTGTCCTTTTTATTGCATTCAAACAAATATTATATCTATCTGGCTGTGTTTTTATGATCCTTTCAACCAGCGGAACGCAGGCATATCGCTAAATCAAGTACAGGACATATTTATTGCACTACTTCTTAGTAACGCAATAAATGTTCACTTCACAGTAAAATATTCCGCCAAGTTAGAAGGGGGTTAGGCTGATACTAGGCCTGACAAACACCTACCCTCCGAAATCGATGTAAGGACACACACAACTCGTTACTTTGGCTTTGGTTCTAGTTGCTTGTGCCTCTGGTTCTTGTCCCTTTGTTGGCGACAGTGGGTGGGGCACTAAAATAGTGTAAGTCGCTCTAATAGAAAATTGCGAGGTCATAATTAGCTGTTGGATGAGTTTTTGTTCGCCTTTTGGTCTACTCTCGAACGTAGTATGTACACGCCACAAAAGGAGCTATCCTTCATGATAATGGTGTGGTATCACCACCCGCCTTCACTTGTCCACACTGTGGGTAGGTACTGCGTACACGTTACGTCGTTTTAGTGCCACAAATCGTGGAGTGGAGGAAGAAGAAATGTGCTTCACGACAAACCAAATGCACAACGAGGACGACCAACAATAGCCGTGTATTCATACAGCAACATCAATAGCACAACAGCAACAGCAACAGCTACAAAAAGACTATCCATATCCGTATCCATATCCGTATCCGTGTTCATATTCATTTTCGTATCAGTATCACAACGAGCAGTTGTAGTAGCAGGTCATAAAAGGACTCTTAGTGTGTTTTACGCGACAAATTCCCACCAAGGAACACAAGTGACCAATATTACTCGAGGTGGTGATGGTCAGCATTCGGACAAACACCTCGCATGCCGAGGACAATTGAAAGTTCGAGCGCGCTCCCGTCTTCTACTTCACTTTATTGTGTTATCGTTGTTGGCCCTCTTCATGTCGGCGATAAATACGACGAATAGGCAAAGAGTTTAACTCCTCCGGGTGTCCACCAGGGTCATCGCATCATAAAACTTTCAGCAAGGAGTGAAAAATCTCTTAATAGTTACCACAGCTCCTATTCAAGTTTCTGGTTTTACTTCTGTGTCTCGTCTCTCATCCAGCATCCTTACGGTATGTCCTTTCGATTCCAAAAACACACACTATGCGACCCTTCCTCGTTTAATGATGAAGACTCTGACTCTGACTCTGACTCTGACTTTGACTATGACTATGACTATGACTCCAGCCTGACACGAAATTTAATTTCGCGGTACCAAATAAATATTTCCAGTGCACAGTTCGCGGTGGGGATGTTTTTTTTTTTTTTTTTTTCTCTGATCCTTGCCCAAGACCTACTCGTATTCTTTGAGGAAAGACCAGAAGCTATAGTGCACGCTTTTGCTCATTGGAAAACGACGCCACATACTTGAAATGCCACCACATGAGTTGGTGAATTGTTAATACGTGGATGGCACTTCGTCCTACTACGAGTACGAACGTACATACTCCTTCCAGTGCAAGTGTTTACGAGAGGTACAAGGATACAACATGAGCAAACTGCAAAAAACCTTGCATCTCATCCTGAAAATAATTAATAGAGGACAGCTTCAGAGATGGCGGGAATAGTGGTAGCGGTTAGGCTGTCCGTTTCGTGGTGTGGACTTGCATTTTTACTAAGAGAAAACGAATCTTCATTGTGGCGATTCTAGGGTCCAGCTAGCGGTATAGTCTCGCGCATTATAAGCGTGATTTATGGTTATGGCGGGTAAATTAACGGGTATGACAAATTGTCTCATATTTTAGGGTTAGAAAAGGTTACCCAGTGCTCGGTGGAGGTTTTGCGGATTTGTTAGAGATTTTCAGATGCGTTGGGCTTTGTTTAAACCGAAGCCGTTAATCAATGGTTTTAGGAGAGCCTTAGCAGGCAAATGAAACAGATTTAAATCGGTCACTAACACCGACAGAGGGGTTGAATAAATTTAAAAATATTCAAAGTCTAGTGGTAACCTAGTGGTAAGGAAAGCGCTACTTTAGTACCTCTTAACAGTTTCTGCTTTTAAAACTTTCTGAGTTTGTGCTGCAAACTCTAACTCTACGATAACTGGGCAAACATTTAATAGGTAATCACCCCAACATGGCTGATATTCGCACAGTGACTTGCTCTTAGAGCCAACATACGACGAATGAATCCACACGATTGAATCAACGATGGCGTCAACACCCAGCATGACAGATTCCTTATAAGAGTTTGTCCAACATACAATATTTAAACCAGGAATCAAAAATAGTTTTTAGGATAAGTTAGGGTGCTGAAACAAATGAACTCTTAATCAGTCAACAATAGATCTCAATTGTCCGATGCAGGTTACTGGCACCGGAATATTCGAGATCTTTTTGCTCAAGACCTCATAGAAAGGCCTGACTCTCTACAGATAGACGATGTTAGAAAAGAATGTTTCTACGAACTCTCCAAAAAGGTAAATGTATGACTCCAAAATAGGAAAGGAGGACATCTTTGGAAGTGTTAGCATCAAACGGTTTGATGAAGGTAATCAGACAAAACACTACATTAGATCTTAGCAGATAAATATTAGCGGCAATTGACCACATTGCAGCATGCAGCCCAACTCTTTCAGCTGTAAATGAAAGTGATTTTTCTGATCACTAAACTTTAAATGGGACTTAAGCATTGAAAGGTGGACGTGCCGTTGATTAGTAATAAAGTGGTGGATGGTAAATACAAACAGAACTGAATTTCCGCTGATATTCGCCTTGTTTGTAAAAAGAGGACGAACTCTGTAGAATTATATGGCAAATATTATTTCCCAGCGATTTAATGGACTCAGAGTTTATTATCTAATGCACGTAGCTTAAATGACACTAATTTAGACTTCAACTTCATATATTGATGTTATTTGTGTGAGTGAAACATGGTGCAAACTAAATATTTCTGATGAAATCTGTGACATACCAGATTTCCAACTGCATAGGAATGATAGAATCAGTGATATCACAGGTGGAGGTGTGGCAATTTATTATAAGTGGACCAGTGGTTCTAGTGTTGAGTTTATTGCTGTTGAAATATGTGGCTATAATGCTAAGTGTAACCTCCTTGGGAATGAAAAAAAAATTTTTATTCAATATAGTCCCCTTTTAGTTTTATACACTTATTCTAGCGATTTTCCAACTTCTTGATCCCGTTCAAAAAGTAATTTCTGGAAGGTCTGCAAAATATTCCTCCGTGGCGTCGATGATTTCCTCGCGTGAGCTGAATTTTTAATTGATAAGCCATCTTTTGAGGTTTTGGAAGAGATAATAGTCCAAGGGAGCCAAATCGGACAAATAAGAGGGATGCGACAGCAATAGGAGCCGTAAGTCTTTGAATTTACCAGTGCTTGCGATGCTCTTGTGCGCCGGTGCATTGTCTTGCAAAAACAAAATTTTTTTTCGCTTCATGTGAGGCCGTTTTGCAACGATTTCGGCCTTCGATCGCTCCAATAATGCACAGTAATACTCGCTGTTGATGGTTTTTCCTTTTTCGAGGTAGTCCACGAAGAGTATACCATGACAATCCCAGAAAACCGACGAAAATCGTTTTTGTCCATACTCAACATGATGCCAAACACGTCAACAACAATCAGCTGTCAAAACAAAACTAAAGACAGTATCGCACTGAAATTTGGCATGTCTGCCTAAATATGAACGGACTTCAAGGCACCATAACCTTTTTTGCAGTAGCAGCGCATTCTGGCGATCAAGGAGGTTACTTTTTTTACTTTTTTACCCCACCTAGTAAAAACCGAAGATGTTCTTCGGCGCCTTTCTTTCTTACTCTTTTGGAATATTGTGCATATAATTGTTTGTGGAGATTTCAATGCTAATTTGCTAAAAAAAAATGCTCACGCGCATTTCAGTTAAAAGATTCAGTGTCCTCTGTTGGTCGGAGTATAATTAATACTATCTACCCAACACGCTTTGTCCAAGATTGTTAACCCAGTCTTCTTAACCTTTTTATAGTCTCTGATCCTAAGCTCGTCCTTCTTTCTGACCGGATATCTTTTGATATCTCTGATCATGACCTTATCTAACTGACATACAAAATGAATTCATCTAAATGTTCTACTACTGACTCTTTCACTTATAGACTTTAATTCTGTTTATATGAATGCCCTTCAACTAGCTACAACATCCGCCTCTTGGATGCAGTGCAGACTGAAGGCTGATCTCAATGACAAAGTTGATTCCTTTCAATCGATCCTAACACAACTGTTTTATCAACATGTACCGACAAAAACAGTAAGAGTACAAAACCAAAACTGTACATGGTTCACCTTCGATGTGATTAATATAATCAAGATTCGAAATAAATCGCACAGTTGATGGAAGGGCAGATCAACGAATGTCAATTGGGAAGCATTTAAACAAGCCCGAAATGAATCAACTCTGGTTATATTTGCATCAAAGCTCTTTACCCGCCAAAACCCTTAAAAAAAATTTGGTGTCTTTAAAGTCCTCTCGACCCAGATCTTCTTAATAACTTTTTCGTAGACGATCCAATCCATGATAATAATCTCGATTCTAACCGCATATCGACGCAGTTGGAAAGTTCTGCGCAAAGACTAGAAGATTTTGAAATGGTGAGTGTAGATGAAGTTTTTAAATGCACAATGGCCGTTAAGTCTGACGCTATCGGAGAGGATGGTTTATCAAAACGGTTTATTAAACTAGTTTTACCTCATATTGTTGGCCATCTCACTCATGTTATTAGCTTTTGCATTACCATATCAACTTTTCCTATGTCTTGGAAAATTGCAAGGGAACTTCCAATCGCCAAAAAAAACAGAAGCAAATTTCCCTTCTGACTACCGACCAATTAGCATACCACCTTGTTTATCAAAAATTTTTGAAAAAGTCTTAGAGAAACAAATCCTGAACCATGTAGTTACTAACAACTTGTTCTATCAATCAGGGTTTAGAGTAAAACACAGTTGCTCTACAGCTACGATAAACTAACTTGACGAAATAAGGCAGGATTATGACAAAAGCTATGTAAGTCTTTTTTATCTGCTTGACTTTTCGAAAGCTTTCGATAGGGTATATCAAAACATCCTAAAGTGGAAGCTAAAAAACTTGTTTACTTTCAGTGTAAACTTTCTCTAAAAGCTTTCTCTAAAGCTTTCGTTCAAGGGGTTCCTCAAGGATCAACTCTTGGGCCATTATTATTCTGCATGTTCATGATCAATGATCTCCCATCAACAAACATCTGTGCATCTTTATGCTGACGACGTTTAACTTCATCTAGGGAAACCTTTAAACCAGTTCTCTGAGCTGGATCTTCTTGTTAATAAAGAGCTTTCCCGATTATATGCTTGGTCCGTCATTAATGGGCTGCTTCTGAACCCACTAAAATCTCAAGTAGTAAAAGTGTTTATTTTTTGAGGCTATCCGAAAATCAAGCCATTTTCTGATGTCTTCATATGAGCGGAACTGCTGATCAGCCAGACGTAATATCTTGGCAATATAGCGGGTGGGGTATAACTTTCTATTTTAGCGTTTACAGGTAGGTTTTAACGGGTTTTGCAACCTGAGGCCGAGCGTTGTCATGCTGTAGAATCACTTTTTCGTGCCTCTGCTCGTATTGTGGCGGTTTTTCGCGCAGTGTTCGGCTCAATCGCATCAATTGAAATGAATACCGTTCCCCAGTTTTTAATAAATAAATAATGATCTGGTCCCACCATATATAGTACACAGAAAAACCTTCGCAACATGAATATTCGGCCGAGCCAACGACGTAGAAGCATACCCGGGCATTCCCCATGACTTTCTACGCTTTGAGTTGCTGAAGTGAATCCATTTTTCAACACCCGAAAGAAACTATTTCATTTTTGCTGCTGGAGCAGTTGTTCACAAGCGAAAAAACATCGCTCAGCGTATATTGGCTTCAAATCGTAAGGAAACCTAGTTTCTTGTTTTTGAATCATTCCCAACGCATCATGAAGAGACTTTCACCCTTACAAATTATTGAGTTTTATTATCAAAATTTATGCTCTGTGAAAAATATTTTTCGACCATTTCATGGTCACCAAAATCGACCTACCGAGCAAGCAATTTAATCCATAGCGACGATATTTCGTACCAATTTCACGATATTGAATATCATGTCACCTACCCGTGTGCGTAGAATGCGTACAGAGGAAAATAATGCTGCTGTATCTGCCCGTGTTACTTAAGACCGTGATTTGTCCATTCGTCCTCGTTCGCAGCAATTGGGAGTGTAGATTATGGTCTAAAAAATTACAAAACATACCTCGTGCAAGAACTGAAGCCGAACGATCTGTCACAGCAACGAATTTTCGGTGAGTGGGTATTAGAAAAGCTGAAGACAGATCTGTTTTTTTATCGAAAAATTGCCTTCAGTGACGAAGCTCATTTCTGGTTGACGTATTTGGTCCGATGAACAACCTCAGGCAATACAAGAGTGCTAATGCTTCCGGAAAAGTACACTATTTGGTGCAAATTATGGTTCCGGCGGAATCATTGGCTCATTTTTTTTTTTCAAATATGACCGTGAGAACAACGTTACCATTTATGGCGTCTGCTACCGTTCAATGACTTCGAACTTTTTTTTTGCCCAAAATACACGAACTGAACCTGGTCGATATGTGCTTCCAGCAGAACGGCGCTACATACCACACAGCACGCGAATTAATGGACCGGTGAATTGGCCGGCTAGATCGTGTAATGTGAAGCCTTTAGACTACTTTTTAGGGGGATACCGCTGATTCAAAACTGCACTCTCCGTATGGACCACTTAAAACGTAGTCGTAGTCAACATTTACATGAAATAATCTTTAAATAGTAAATGACAACCACTGCTTTTTTAACTTTTTACACTTTTGCAGTTTGCAAAAAGCTGTGCTTTTTTGACAACTAAACACAAGACCATGGCACAACTATTGTGAGTATTTACTGACATAATCAACGAAAGCCTCAGCAAGAACCACCATGTATCGGGTTTTCCAATAACGACTTGACAACTTTTTTTTTAAATAAAATTCAAACCATTTGAGATATTTCAAAAACTTTATTATTGGCTTGAAGTACAATCAAAACATTTATGAATGGAACTCGACTTCGTTCATATGGCCACCGCGGGCACGTTTGCAGCGGTCGATTCGTTGGGCCCAATTTTCAACGACTCGGCCACACATTTTGGCCGAAACGGCCGCTATTTCGCGTTCAATGTTGGCTCTGAGCTCTTCCAACATCGTCGGCATGTTGGCATAAGCCAATGCCTTAACGTAGCCCCACAAAAAATAGTCAAGCGGCATTAAATCAAAGCTCACCATACTTACTCTTCAATAAATCGACTGTAGCGTGTGCTGTGTGGCTTGTGGCACCATACTGTTGAAACCACATGTCGTTCAAGTCCATATCTTCCAATTCGGGCCAGTATTCGGTCACAGTATTGAGACGATCGTTATCGTCGACGAAAAAATATGGCCCAATAACGCCGCCGACATGCAAGCCGCACCAAACAGTTATTTTTTGTGGATGAAGTGGTGATTCATGAAGCACATGTGGGTTTTCAGCCGACCAATAACGCATATTTTGCTTATTGACGAACCCATTGAGCCAAAAATGAGATTCGTCACTGAAGATGATTTTGCGCTGAAATTCATCATCTTGGCGCCACTTCTCTATCGGCTTCAATTCTTGAGTCAGCTTGATCTTGTATGGGTGTAAACCAAGATCCTTACGCAAAATGCGCCATAATGTGGTCTGAGCGATGCCCAATTCTTGAGAACGTCGTGGAATTGACTGATTTGGATCGTTTGCTACGAACGTAGCAAACCCGTGACCACCAACCCGTTGTCTCACTGACACGGGAACATCACACAACGAATATGTAGACTCAATTTTTTGCACTAAACTTGTTATTGCCTGTCTACTAGGGCGAGAACTACGACCGAAAATTGGCGTTAACGCATTTAAAGTTGCAGTCACCGACTCCGAATATCTGTAGAAAACTTTTATAATTTGCAGACGTTGCTCGTTAGTGTACTTTACCATGATGAAAATGTTGTTGCAGTTTACTGAATAAATTGACATTGACAGTTTGATGATTAGTGAAAGAGTGCGTTCACAAATTAAATTCAAAGTTGTCAAGTCCCTATTGGAAAACCCTTTACTAGTGCTGTTCACAGATTCAAGCCATTAAACACACTGAATCTTGATAAGTTAATGCGAGTACTCAAAAAAATTGGAATCTAGGGGAAATTGTTAAATTGGCGTACAGATTATCGTAATGAAGTAGACTCGCCATTTAAAGTGCCGCAAGGATCTAAACTTGGCCCAATTTGATTCATATTGCTTACAAATGAATTAATTCGTGTCTTTATAAAAGGCATTCCTTTTGCTTTTGCTGACTATACGGCGATAGAATTAGATGTCTTGCGACCGCAATGCAGATACTTCAAGAGGAATTTGACGAAGCAGTTAAGTGGTACAACGAAAATAGATGGTGTACATTCGTGGCCCGCGTCACAAATCTACAAGTCAGAGAATTATTATTAAAAACCATGTATGCCAAGTTATTGAGCAGGTTACAGAAATGACAGGGTCAAATAAATACCGGGGAGGGATATCCGACAGCCACTTATTATGGAATATAGAAATCAATAAACTGCGTCTGGACCTCAGAAAAGCACTCTTTAGTCTAGTGTTCCCAGGTTCTCACTCGGCACCGCAAGTACAACAGAAAGCGTACTTTGATCTTGTGGAATCAAAATTTAGATATGGGATACACGCTTGGGGAAGCGCGTCGGTAACGCATGTCAATAAGTTGCAAAAACCTAATTCAAGCATCTTAAAGAAGATCAATAGCAGAAAGGCATTCGTCACTCCTGACGAACGGGTGACCAGATAGCAATGATAGATTTTCCAATTGTTATGTTTCAACAGTTGTTGAAGTTACTAATAATAGTACACTCTTTTAGATCTTAAGCAACCAACTACACCGAGATCGGAGTGAAATCAAGAAAATATAGCCGTCGTAGCGATTTGGCGATGATCACCCGAGTTGAGCATCGCCAGAGAGTCAACCCGGGTAAATTTGGGCCTACAATATGTTTATATCCAAGTTGTGGTTCCAACAGGACGGCACTACATGCCATACAAGGGACGGAACGTTCAAAGTTGTGAAGAAGAAATTTGACGACTGTGCCGCGAACATGCGATTTGACACCACTCGATTATTTTCTCTGGGGATACGTCAAGTCCTTAGCCTACGCTAACAACCCAACCACTTTGGGCCGAGTCATCAAAAATTGGACCAACCACCTGTTACACCACAGCGAAGCCGAGGCCCCCATTTGAATAATGTGCTATTCCACAAATAATGGCATGAACGTAGCTTCAAAACAAAGCCAGAATCAATTTTAATACATGGGCTGAAAAGTCCATTTCTAAGAGAGGGCACCACTTGAATTAAATCCATACCATTTTCAGTTAGTACCAACCTTCCAAAGATACGTGTATAAATTTGACAGCTGTCGGACAATTAGTTCTCGGGATATAGCGTTGTGAGTGAAGCAACTTTTGTTATTGTGAAAAAGAAAAAAAAAAAAATGGATTCAAAGCAATTTCGTGTTTTGATTTATCATTGCAAAAAAATGCAGCCGATGCAAAGAAATGGCTTGATAAGTGTTACCCGGACTCTGCACCAGCCATACGAAATATTCGCAAGTGGATTGAAAAATTTAAAAGTGGTCATACAAGCACCGAAGATGATGCACGCAGTGGACGTCCAAAAGAGGCTGTTTCAGATGAAAACATCAAAAAATTCCACAAAATGATTAAGAATGACCGTAAAGTGAAGTTGATCGAGATAGCTGAGCTTCTGAAGATATCAAAAGAGCGTGTTGGATATATCATACACGAATATTTGGACATACGAATATTTGGTGCCGCATTTGCTCACAGTCAAACAAAAACAACAACGTGTTGATGATTCAGAGGAGTGTTTAAAGCTGTTCAATCGCAATAAAGCCGAATTTTTGCGTCGGTATGTAACAATGGATGAAACTTGGCTCCATCACTTCACACCAGAGTCAAGTCACACTTCACGAACCTCGTCCAAGACGACCAAAAACTCAACAGTTGGCTGGCAAGCTTATGGCATCCGTATTTGGGATACACATGGAATAATTTTCATCGACTATCTCCAAAAGGGGCAGACTATCAACAGCGACTATTACATTGCGTTGTTGGAGCGCAGAAAAACGGCCGCATTTGAAGAAAAAGAAAGTGCTGTTTCATCTAGACAATGCACCGTGTCACAAATCGATGAAAACGATGAAAAAATTGAATGAATTCGGCTATAAATTGCTTCCTCACCCACCGTATTCTCCAGATTTTTCCCCCAGCGACTATTTCCTGTGCGCAGATCTCAAAAGAATGCTCGCCGGAAAGAGATTTAAGACCGATGAAGAGGTAATCGCCGAAACAGAGATCTATATTGGGGCTAAACCGAAATCGTACTACAAAACTGGTATCGAAAGATTGAAAAATCGTTTCAATCAGTGTATCGCCTTCGAAGGCAACTATATTGATAAATAAAGTCTGCGATAGTTTCAAGTCAACATATTCACTATTGAGTGTTGCTGTGCCAGTGATACAACGGACCGGTCGAAGTATCGAAAATATCGCAGCCGTAACTGTTTCAATTTAAATTGAGTCAAATCAGTCCATTCCATGCCGTTCAGAGGAATTGGGAATCACTCAGTCCACATTGTGGCGAATTTGACGTAAAGATCTTAGTCTACATCCTTACAAGATCAAATTAACTCAAGATCTGAAGCCTTTTGACCAATTTGAAGCGCCGAAACTTCTCCAATAGGGCTCTGCAAAAGTTTGAAGAGGATCTCGAATTTGATCATAAATTCATCTTCAGCAATGAAGTTCATTTATGGATTAATGTCTTTGTCAATAAGCAACAAAGCCACATGTGCTTCAAGAGACTCCACTGCATCCACAAAAAGTAACCGTGTGGTTTGGATTTCATTTATGAGATCTGATTGAACCGTATTTCTTAATCGATGAAAATGATCGCCAAGTTACGATCAATGGCTATCGTGCTATGTTTGAAAACTATTTTTGGCCAGAATTGGATGAACTTGTCATCAGTAATATGTTGTTCCAACAAGATGGTGTCACATGCCACATAACTGGTCAAACAATTGATTTATTGAAGGGGAAGTTTGGTAATCGTGTAATCTCGAGAAATGGTCCGATCAAATGGCCACCTCGCTCATGCGATTTAACGCCGTTGGAGTTTTTTTAATGGGCCTAGGTTAAATCATTGGTTTATGTCAACAAGCCAACTACGTTAGAGGAGTTCAGGAATAATATCGAACGCGAAATTGGCAAAGATCCGTAACATATGTGTCGAAGAGTGGTGATAGCTCCAAAGAATCGATCACTGCAAACGTGATCGCGATGGTCATCTAAACGAGATCGAATTCCATACTTAAAGTCAACATGTATACTACACCTAGAATAAATTTCAGTGCGATATTTCAATATGTTTTATGTTTATTTCAATATTTTATTTAAATACAAAATTGTTATGTCTTTCCGTAAAGGTCAGAATCAATCTTAGCAGGACCTTTAATGTCAGAAAAGGTTTAGACAATGTGATGCGCTGTTATGTGACTTCTTTAACATCATACTTGATGTTTCGTGTGAAACTCGGCAGAGGCACAATTTCCCCAAAACTTTCACAATAACATCCAAACGCTAATTTAATTTGGCAAAAAGCAGCATAGTATTACATAGTAGGAGAGTCACAGCCGATGCTGAGGATTTGGAAAGGGCAATTCTATGGACTGTATAACGGCGATGACGAACCAAATTTCGCTGTCAGGCAATATAAACCTTTCAACCTGTACGATGTAGCCTAATAATTTCGCCCACCCGACCTGGATGTCTTCTTAACATCGCCTACAAGATTCTATATGCCGTTTTATGTAAATGCAGTGTGAAGCCGTTCGTCAGTAACCTGATTGGTCCTGGCTTTAGACTAGGTGTTTTTCTACCATCGACCAATTATTCACACTACAGCAGATCCTAAAAAAAAAATCCGTGAGCTCCAGATCGATACACTCCACTAATTCATCGATTTTAAGGACACTTATGACAGCATCTATAGAGACAAACTATACGGATCAATGTCTAGCTTTGTCGTCGCTGCAAAACTCGTTCGATTGTGCAGAATGACGACGGATAATGCAGGCTGCCCCATCAAGTTTGGTAACGAACTCACCGAGACCTTGGATGCCAAAAAAGGATTTAGACAAGGCGATGAGTTGTCATGCGACTTCTTTATCGTCATTCTTGGAATAATATTGCAAAACTCACACACCATTTCAAAAGTTCGTGCAATTACTCGCATACGCTGATGGTATTGACATAATCAGAAGAAAGCAGGTGGCGCTTTCGCGAGTATAGAGGCAGAAGCTACGTAGATGGCTTTTACGGGTAATGAAGGCAAGACCAAGTATTTGATGTCAACAAGAAAGGACACCCAACACCGACATCTTGAACAGCAAGTCACCCTCGACAGACATAACTTTGAGCTAGGACTGTCTACCTAGGCACGAAGAATAACTCCTGCCAATCGCCCCTTCTTTGGGCTAAGAAGGCAATTGGCAAGCAAAACCCTCTCCCCAACAACAAAAGTGACCATATATGTATACATAGCGCAGAGCAATGGACTTTATCAAAAATGTATGAGAAGAAAATTCTTCAGGTGATTTTTGGTCACGTCTGCATAGACGGTGAGTGGAGAAGGACATACAAAGATGAACTGTACGGGCTGTAAAGCGACATCGGCCAAAAGTATGAACGTCCGAAGACTAAAATGGCTGGATGGACACCAATGTTCTGGTCCGAAAGCTTTTCGAATTTGCCCCCGAGGGACAACTGGAGGCATCTAGCTTAAGATCGAGTTGTTTGGGGACGCTTCTTGATTAAGCCCTGGGTTCATTCCGGACTGTAGTGTCGCATTAAGTATTAAGTCAAGCTACAACAATCATTGCCGGACAGAAGGGATGACAGAAATTTATAAATATGTAATTATTTTGAAAAGAATTGTGAGTTCTTATTAACTACGTACTCATACAATTTTCGTGGATCATCGATTGTACCAACGGGACACCGATTGAATGCTGGCTATGGGCGGATCTCTTTAATGCTAGACAAACACAAATATACCAAATGACGAAGCTATCATGTGAGTACATCAGCCTGATTCCTCAAACCTTTCGATGCCATAAATTGATTTCTGGTTCACCTTACTGAATAACAACAACACAACTGATATCTCAAGATAACCAACACTTCGACCGAATCCCTCCTTAATTACAAAGAAACATTAACCCAAGTAGGCCATCAAGTATCAACGCTGATAAGACAACTCATAAATCAATATCAACACTTTCACAAAAGCAAACATTTTAGCCTAAAAACCCCGCGCAAGATTATAGATTTCCAGCATTGCCGGTGGAAAACAACTCTCAACTAGCAATTGCGTGTCTCCTTATCTCTCGATCAAAACCAAAGATATGCCCTCGTAATGTTACATATGAAATTGCGTATTAAAATTCTCTGGCGCTATACTTACGTATCTGAAGGTTCAAACAGTACACAGCTTGTGAGGACATTATACACCAGCCAGCATGTTTCCTGGAAGCAAAAAGAAAATGCCAAATTAAACAGAATGTCTTAGACTGGCTGACAAAAGGTGAAAAATTTATAAAATCATCAGAACCTAAACACCAATAAAGAACTAAACAAGATCGGGACGTGCCTATATCGACAGAATTGAGTGGGAACCACAGAGAGTTAAGCTTGATGTATCGCATACCTTGACAACTTTATCGGGGAATGAGACTATTCTAGGAATTTATAGTATTTACGAGGGTTTTATGGAGGGTCAGAGGATATTCCTATCCTTTAGTACAGCTGTGCCTTCCAAAAGTGGCAACTGCTTTTGCACATTGAATTCTGAGTCCTCCCCATGTTTGACAACAAAATACTACCTCCACAGCAGCATCAACTATACTGAACTTCGCGTCAATTCCCTGGCACGTTCATTGAAGTTATCCCCTGTGGACCTATCGATTTTATTAACAGCAAATACTGTGTGCCAAAATGTTTTAGGTTAATTCCCTCTGCTAGTCCCTAGCAGTGAGTTAACTGATAGATAGGTACGGCTACAACACAAAGTTACTATTCGCAGCTCCAAAAATAGAAACAGAAAGGAAGAAACTACAATTTAAGTTGACATAGCCCTCGCATAGGTTAAAAACTTACCACAGCCACTAATTCTACTCCTTCGAGGTCGCTCAAATCCACTGCCGCGCCGCTCCTACATTCTACGAGGTCGCTTCATTCCTACCATTTGTTGTGCTGCACTCTTAACATTCGACGGATGGATGGTGGATGGATATGGATGGTGATTCTTTCAGCCAAACACTTGATTCCCACTCACCCACTCTCTGTGTTTTTTAACAAATCTAATTAGAAAACAACAAATAAAAACGACAACAACTCAAGCACCAGCGCCGCAAAGTCCAACTCGAGAAAAACGAAACGAAAATGCCGAATACAAATCGAAGGAAAGGAGAACTTTTCTTTGCTTCTCCACCACTACTCAGCGACCACAAAGTCAATAAACAAATTTACTTTTTTTTTTTTTTTGGGTGTATTTCTATTTTTTCTTTTCGTTTATGTCGTTTCGGTTTGTGTTTACTTGGCGCGCTGAACCACTAGAGAGGAATACTCGTCCGTACACCGCGCGAAACTTATCAATAACCGATCGAAGTAGGAAAACTTCTTGCGACGAACGAGCGAAGGGAAGCAACAACAAAAAAAAACACTGCTCAACCAAAATTCATAATTAATTCGCATGTAGGTCACCAGCAGAGGAAGCAGTGGAGCCAGCAGCACCAGGAGCAGCGAACATCAATGTAAACAAATTAATTTTCATTTTCTTTGGAGTTCGTAGTGGAGTGACATAAGAAATGTTATTTTGTCCAGCGATTTGGCGTAGTTCTGATTTGTTGATTAAATAACTCGACACTTGGAATGCTTATCTACATTTCTGATTGGATTTTTGAGTGCTGATTCGCGAATTTTCACTTGATTTTTAACAAAAATATATATATTGAATTTTCATTACAGAACACAATAAATGAATGTACATTGGCAACAAAAATTTGCGGTGTGAACTTGGCAGGGGTTTAAAATGGTTTTGTCAAGGGTGCATTTGACAGGTGACGGGTGGTTGGGTTCGAAACCGAAGTATTCTTGGTTGTGGGATTTGGTGGATTATGGCAGAAACTGCAGTAATTGTGATTGGACACGGTATTACCTGATGTGGAAGAAATTCTGACAAATTTAAAACGTTGATTATCAAGAGCTACCAACCGATGGATTTGTTTGTTTGGGAAACTCAGAAAACTCATGAATAAGCAAAAATAAATGAACACAGGGTAGTGGCTAATTTATGGAAATGATTTCTATGGAAATCCAATCAGAAAACGAAGGTCCGGACCTGAAAAACACTTTTCTAAATTTTGATTAGCAAGTTCATCGACGACCTCCTTGGTCGTGATCGCATTGTGACCTGGAACTCAAACAAGTCTTTGTAAATTTAGCCTTCTGAGTGTGTATAGTAAGGTCTTGAATTTTCGACCTACCTTGGAAGTCGCGACACGGTTCAGCATAGTTTTGAGAGCAGTTTGGCTGCCGCTAAAAATGCGGGTGCTTCGTACCTTTCGGCGATTTTTCACAGAATTGTTCGTTGCGCATATCTCCTCTTAGAAGACAAACAAAAATTTTCGTAACGAGGAGTGAAACCTAACAATGTCGTCCTCCAGCGTCGCATCTTGAATCGGTTTTGGAAACATCCGTGAAGCCCCTTCTAATATCCTTCCTTGGCTCAGAGTCTGGCCGAAACTGTTCCTATGAACTGAGAAAGTCGATCCCGTTTTTTTTTCGGCAACAGATATTCTGGTGTTAAGACATTAGACGGCATGCCCATAAAACCAGAGTCAAAGGTAGTCTTTGGCCCATCGAAACTCTAAAGCGTGTTGTACCAAAGACTACTTCCGCTTAAACGGAAAGTGACTTTGACAGTGGAGCCCATGATATAAAAGTCAAGGAAATGGTGTTTCATCAGTGCACCTAGATCAGAATCAGGCACACTAAGGAAACTTTTCATGCAGCCGATACAGACTTTTTTCGTGAAAGCTTGTTCCACCAGGAGGTAGTAACGTTCGTAAAGTAAGTAAGCCTAAATCTGTTGCCAGACGTGGTGTCGTGGAGACTATGCTGATAAACCGTCCCCAAAGACGTCCCATTTTCCTTAATCGTACTAAGGTTTTGACGAGGAGCTCGTAAAGATATTCTTTAGTATCGTCGTCCTTGTCTTCCATGGGGGCATGGCGCTTGTTAAGCTTATGCCAGTGAATTTAGCCTTGGTGTGGATCGCCATAAAATGCTCGCTTACATGTCGGAAGCTGAAAACTTCTTACCTGTGTATGCCGCATATGGCAAATGCATATTCAAATATGCGCTGTTTCTGTTCCATATAGGAATTACCTTAGTAACTACTATTATTACGGTTTTTCATTCCCCGTATGATCGACCCATCCCATCGCACATCCTGGATGACGGTGATATTTGCGTGATAATATGGTATATCTGTTAAAATT
Organism: Volucella inanis; assembly: GCA_907269105.1. Classification (NCBI taxonomy): domain Eukaryota; kingdom Metazoa; phylum Arthropoda; class Insecta; order Diptera; family Syrphidae; genus Volucella; species Volucella inanis. The sequence continues at coordinate 142,000,451 of OU026155.1, read as the reverse complement.
CCGAACATTTTCCGTACAGATCCGAAGGCTATTTATCTTCAATCGTTTGCCAGGGTCGTCAACCGTGAATCCGTTATTATTCGAGGCTATAAGCTAGTTCGTCACATTTAACAATATTTATTTCTTTCGTATAAGGTTGTGGGGTCTATGACGGTATAGGCCAATATTATACTACTGGTCGAACATATAGTCGCCATTTTAGGCTGCATGAGTAAGGATATATTCATGCTGATACTAGGGGGTAATGCAAGCCCTACACTCAATCTTGCTACGCTGTTGCCCCAAGTTGTTCCAAATTATAGGATAGCCAGCAGTTTTCCAATTATTCAACCAGGGTTAATTTTTTTTTTTTTTTTCACGAGCTACCCACGATGTGTGTGGTCTAATGTTGTCATGGTGGAACACGATTACCTTAGTATTTATTATTTATTAGTTCTGTCTGTAGTAGTTGACAGAAAACTTCTGAATTGATCGCTTAATTCCATCTTTATTTCTTTTTTCCCTAATTTTCCTTCACCCGCATTGTGAAGGGGTACACAAAATCCTCTGAGCGCGCACTAATCTTTCTTTTTCTTTTATTAACCTTTGAAATAATGTATGTAACGCGTATGATTACATCTTATATTACACGTTATCCGCTAGCTAAATTTGCGGAACTTAGAACCATTCTGTAGGCCACTTTATTTTTGATAAGCTCGTTAGAGAGGCCGATGTATTGCTGATGTTGTTGCATTTGAGTGATCCAATAGCAATAGCTGCCTCTATGTTAATTCTCGCAATTTTCTTGGTGGTTGACGACATAGACTAACATAATGACTCCATCTAAATTAAGCAGATTTAGAATTTATTTAAACAAAAATACAACACATTAAGCGTGTTAGAGATTAGATGTCAAGGGTTGGGTTTGCTGATTCCTAAAAGAGCAATGCAGAATTTGCTTTTAGTTCTGATTCGTAACCCGTTATCTTATAAAGAGCCAGTTGAACGGATGTCATGTCGATGCCTATGATAGGTGAAATGCAAAGAGGTTTCTCGGAATCATTTAGGTGTTGCTTCAATAGAAAATCTTTCACAACATAAACAATCAGCGGACTGTGTACACTTCTTTGATGTACTCCAGCTTTAACTGCGAATTGCACTCCTGTGGTGCATTAGCTTTCACTTTAATATCATCGCGGATCATTCTTATGTAGGTCTCTGTTACATTTTATGATATGAGCGCCTCCCAGATGAGATCTCTGGGGACTCTACCGAAGGCTTTTTCCATATCGATGATATCTTGCAGATGCAGATATCCTTTGAAGCTTCGCGATGTTGTTCCATCATTATTCGGAAACTTTGAATCTGGTCACTGTTTATTTGTTATTATTATTTGCCTTTGCCTTTATGTTGTGGAACCAAAAGCAGGCAACTTCAAGAAGCCCTAAGAAAAGAAGTCTGGGATGTTGATGCCCATGCCAAATCGCCAAAACGGGAGATTACGCGACCAGAAAATGCTTCTTTCACAATATCTATTCTTGCTCGTGCTGTATATGCGGTTGCACCGTCTTCTTGAAACCGCATGTTCACTAAGCCCCGCTCATCCAATTCCGGCAGCAAGAAGTCACTTATCATGGCACTGTAGCGTTCGCCAGTAACAGTGAACGTATTGCCGATGGTGTCCTCAAAAAAAAAAAAAAAAAGTATAATAAAAATAAAAAATCACTTCTCCCGCAGTGGCTTTGAGTGGATGTAATGGCTCTTCGTGCATCACACGTGGATTTTCAATGCCCCAGAAAGGAAGATTTTGTGAATGAAGTGAAAATGCGCCTCGTCGCTCATGATGATTTTCGATACAAAATCGTCCGCTTCGTTGTTGAAATTGAGGATGGCCTTACAGTAATTCACACGCGGCTGACTGTCAGGAGGCATTAACTGTTACACTGTTTGCACTTTGTACGGGAGCATGTGTAAGTCTTTCACATTGGGCCATGCCCAATTGCATGGCCCGCCGTCTGGTTGATGTTTCTTCGTTCTCATCAACATCGGCAGCCACAGCCGCGATATTCTCGTCCGAAATACTATGACCCTGCATGGTCTCCTGTGGTTTCACTCTGCTTGAGTCGAGTAGCTATTCGCTACACGCCCATTTGGCGCGACACGTTTAGGAAATCGACGTCGAAATTCACGCTGCCCTAACACCACCGACCGATTATTGGTCAAAAACATAGACACAATTCTTCCAGCTCTTGCGGAGTACTTCGCTCTATTGCTTGTCTGTTTGTATACTGCAGCTGTGTACATAGTTCACAAATATCAAATATGATTGACGTACGACACCATTTGCAAGAATTATACCATCTTCCGATAAGGTGATTAATTTTGCGCCACACGAAAAAAAATCGTGTGCCATTTAAGCCCAAGATTTCGATTCGAACCCGAGTGATTTACATCAGCTTAGTATACCTTTTCCCGCTGCGTTGACGTTCCAAATCCATTTTCTTCCATGGCAGTACTCATAGTTGTAGTTCGTTTTTTCGACATTCCCGTTTAAATCTGCACAGATGAAAGGAACTTCCTCCCGTGATATTCCGTTTAATAGCTTATCAATTACAAGCCAAAATATATCTTTTTCTGATTGCTCATTACGCTAAGAATATTCCAAGAATATTCGTGTTCAATTATCAGTTTTATTGCCACAAGTCGGTTATTAATTTTTGATACGATTACGATTGCATCTAGTAGCTCCGCTATTAAAAAAATGGTCACTACGTTCCGTTCCGTAATAACACATTTTGTACGCTTTTAAGTTGCGAGTCCTGTTCCCAACATTTCGCCACTTGGTTTCTTGAACGTTCTAGTTCTAGTTCGAAACAGAGGATTTGTTAGCTTTGCACCTGGTCTTTCCGTCCCATGCTTGAGGCTTACTTCCCATGTAACCTAATCAGATCCAGATCCTATTAACGAAGCTAAATGAGCTGAAAAACACAACACACCTTAGCACCATTAAACATGCTGTCAATTTCTTTGATGGATTCAAGTCGCCTAGCATCGATTGCTGTCGTAACTCTGAAGAGAACCTTCACTGCTAGACTAGAACTGGCATACATACTGAAACTCTTTCTTGCCTAGAGCTTCATACTTATAAGTCTGACATCCTTCATGTTGATGAGCATGGATAAAATGGTCGAGCTCCATGTGCGCAAAACTGCTTTGCGAATACATCCTTTGTCTAAGATGCAACATGCTTACTAACGCGGTAGATTTTGCGAAAGTGCGCAAGTGGAAAATTTGACAGGTAGAATTGAAGGCGCACTCTGGACATTTTCATCGACGATGAATTCGATCCGAGACGAATAAACGAATAAACGCCGAATCACTAGTTTTGTGGATCAACCACTGCTATGGTGCGAGTTGGTCGATTCAATGCTAAACGTCCTCAATAGTTCCGACGTCTATGTACAAACACAGTGGATGATCTAGCTGTACTGTCTGTTGAAACGTGTCTAGCAACTATCTGCTCTAAAGCGCAGGCAGACAATTGGTGCACTGGAAATATCTCTCTCTCAAAGCTGAAGCTGTTCTCTTTACGACAATGAGGAAGCTGTCTGGTCTGACTCATCTAGTGCTTAAAAGCGCCACCATCCAATTCTCCATAGAAGCTAGGTTAAGATATAGGGCCTATCAACGAGAAGAATCCTTTGGATCTACACGGCTATGATAAGGCCAATTATATCCTATGCGTCATTTGTCTGGTAGAACAAGCTCTCACGAAGTCTTGTACCCAAGACTGATTTCGGCCACAATCTGGCACCAAAATCGATCTAGGATGCGTCGCTGTTGTCTCTCTGGAGGACGATAACTTTCGATTTCTTGTTGAATCACAGGAAATGAAATCGCCAATGATGAATCATGAAAGTGAAACCATTTCCTCTATGACAGGGAAATCGACTGTGCCCAAGACTGGTTTCGGTCAGAATCTGACCCAGAAAAGGAATGCTGTCGGGTCCTCACGTATGGCTCCAAAACCGATCTAGGATACGGCGCTGGTGTCTCTCTGGAGGACGACAATTTTCGATTTCACTTCTGGTGGGACCACGGGAAATGATATTGGTGATGAGTTTGCTAGGCAAGGCTAAGAACAGAATTTTTCAGAATGCCAATCTACGTTATGTCTGCCTCGGCCTCGGTTAATGCTTTTGTTGAGGGTTGGATTTCATATGAGCAAAACTGCACATGGCATGACCTCCCAGGTTGTCATGCCGCTGAAGTCAGCGGCCTTCCTACTGTCCCTCAGGCATCGTGACGGGGCATTATACATTCACTAAGCACTTAAATGCTCTGCGCATTATGATACAACATCCTGAGACGATTGCTGTGAAAGTTATAACGACGCCGTGGTGTAGTAGCTCTGTGAATGACACGCTTGCATCAGGCTGAAGATACTCGACATTGATATGAGTACATACTCATCTTTCTTCGAAAGGAAGTTACAAGGAGCACAATGGATTAGTCCATTGTCTGAGTGCTCTGTTCCGATAGAGAAAACAATCTCTACCATCCATGTAAAAGAGATCTTGTACTTATATGGTATATCGAAATAACAGGCTGAACTTTCAGGCTCACACATAGATGGTGTTACTAGAATTAAATCCATATGGTCTATAGTAGTACTAACTTTCGAATAACAATAACAACAACAACAAGAGTTTTGTGTGTTAATAAAGCATTGCTTTATTATAAAAAAAAGCTGTTGAAACCAAAGCTTTGGTTGATAAACATTATTCGGACTCTGCACCAGGAAAATCAACCTTTGGGAAGTGGTTTGCCAGAAAGGGCTCTTACGGGCGAAAACATGAAAATAGTTAACAAAAAATTTATGAATAATCGTAAATTAAAGTTGATCGAGATAGCTAAGACTCTGAAGATATCAAAAGAGCGTGTTGGACATATTGTGCATGAATATATGGATATACGAAAGCTAAGTGCAAAGTGGATGTCGCGCGGGCTCACAACCGAGCAAAAACAACAACGTGTCGATGATGTTAAAATTGCTTGAATTAGGCTACGAATTGTTTCCTTATCCACCGTATTCTCCAGATCTGGTCCCCAGTGACTTTTTCCTGTTTGCAGACTTCAAAAGAATGCTCACTGGAAAAAAAAATCAGCACTAATGAGGAAGTAATCGCTGAAACTGAGTCTTAACTGAGGTTTTAAAGAGAAATCGAACTTTAAAAATGGTATCGAAAAATTTCATGACCGCTATAATCGTTGTATTGCCCTCGAAGGCAACTACTATATGTTGAATATTAAAATCGAATTTTACCAAAAAAAAAAACTATGTTCTACTATATTAGTCTTCGAAGTTTTCAGCCGACCTCTTACGTGTAAAATAGTTAAGTTGGTAAATGAATAGACTCAGCTCATAGCTAGTGCACGCGACTCAGTCGGCCAGTTTGTTTATTGTTTACTTTTTATATTTTACAGCATACAAGATTCTATAAAACTTTTTTTTTTTCTTATTAAATTTACTAAATATCATGTATGTGACAACGGAATATCCTACAAAAAAATGCATAATTTGTACACCGCAAGCGTTCCTTTCCTTTGCTTTTACTCTATCGTTTAAGTCGTTTATTGTTTTCTGTTTGTTTTAAATCTATAATCATCTTTAAATGTATCTATCACTTAAGAGATGATTTATTTTCTCAGTAATGATTCTCTATTTGTTTGTGTCATACACTGCAACATCAACATTTACAGGTTAATCTAAAATTTTCTACATCATCTTAAATTTAAATGAGTGGCTTCTTGAAGATGCTCTCCTCTTCGTCTAAATCCTTTCCATAAATCTCTGAAAGCTTTTTCGGTGCTGAAGCATTCATTTGTCTGTCGTTCATGTGGGAGCTCTAAAATATAACAAAAATTAGTCACAAATCATTTTTTTTTTTTTTTTTGTTTTGTTTTTTAATTAAACAGATACACCAACAAGCCAGTCGCACATTGTTTAACTTCTACTAAAAGAAATCAAAAGAAATCAATTTTTTTGTGTTAGGAAAATCAGAATCTGTCTCGTTAACCACTAAAAAAAATTTGTATCTAAACCCAAAAAAAAAAAAAAAAAAAAAACTAAAGCAAAACGACTCAATTCCAATTCTAGTAAAAGAAGAACTAAACAAAATTTGAAAAAATATCATTTTCTATATATATTTTAGTGTAAATATACATTTTACATTGTTAACCAATAAAAAGTCTACACAATTACATTGTTTCCTCTTTTTTAAATTCATCACTTACAAAACTAAAGGTTTACATTAAAATTTAAAAGCATAAAACAAAACATACAAGTGCTACAGTGTTACGGTGTTACAGTGTTACAGTGTTACAGTGTTACAGAGTTACTGTGTTACTCTCATACTTAAAGTTTGAGCTCTTTTGTTGGTTTCATTTTGTTTCTGATGTTTTTTTTTTAATTTATAAACAAATGCACAATCCATCTTAAACTAAAAACAAACCAAAACAAATCAATTTCTAAAAAGTGTTGTGCGTTTTTGATAAACTTTCATGTTTCTGCAACTAAATATAAATATAAATATACGATACATCAGGAAATAAAAATATTTCTTGTGTTGTTTAGTTTTTAAAGTTTTTTTTTTTTGTTTTATGGAATAACATAAATCACATGAGTGCATAAGGTTTATTGTTATTTTTTCTCTTTTCGATTTTAATTTCAATAATGTTTGCAATTTTGAAAAAAAAAGATTACCGATTTGATGCTGAGACATATCTCTGAAATAGAATAAGAATAGTTTTTGTTGATGTTAAAATATTTGTAAGAAAATAACAGTATTTATAGCCAATTGTTTGTGGTTTAGAGGAAGAGAAAGAGAAAGAGCGGTTTAGATTAAGTGAAATAAGAGCAAGAGATGTACGATATAAGCATGTGCGACAAGATCCACAAAGCAGGATATTTTTCTTTAATTAGTTTTTTTTATTTGCTTTTTTTTTTTTTTTTGTTTTTAAGGTCCTAGAGTGCTTTCTTTTTTATTTCTAAAGTGTGTGGAATATGAAAAGAAAGTTTTTGAGTGCCGAGGAGTGTAGGTTGGCTGTTATGTTATGTTATACTAGGTAACGCATTAGCTAGTCAAACGGGTCCTTAGTATTATAGTGTTTGTTTGTTTGGACTAAGCATGTAGCTCGTAATTAACAAGTTAGTCACAGAAGTTAAGAGTTTTCGGTTTCCATTAGGATTATTCCTCCTATTATGCGCAGTAAAATTTTATTTCAGTTGCATCTTATTGTAGTTTTGCAAGACGTATGTATTCCGTCATAAGTTTAAGTTTATTTTAAAATGTACCGGTAATTTTTAATTTAAAAGGCTCGTGGTAATGATTTTTAAAAGAACATGTAAGTTGATAGCACTATGCTTAATTATAATATGAGGGCGGTTTGTACACCAGTCTTTTAACAGCAGCTGATTACATACCACGATTTTAACACTGAACGAAATAATCAAACAAAGAGCTTGCCTTAAGCTTTGTGTTGAGAACGGAATTTCGTGTACCGACCTCACTAAAAAAAATCTTAGAAAAGGCTTATGTTGAATCAGTTTTATCAAAAAAAAACGATGTTAGGAGTTCAAGTATACTAAGAAGGCCGCCAAAGGTATTCTGCGACCTCCTTAATCGATGAGAATATCGAAAAGATGAACGAAATTCTTGGTAATAACTACCATTCGTGACCTTAAAATCTCTCGCAAGTCTATTCGTTCTATATTGGGCGAATTTCTTCAAAAACAGTATCATAAGCAGGTCTTTTCAGACTTGCTGACGGTTTCGACACAAATGGAACGATTTGGATGTTGCCCCGTGTGACTTCTTTTAAATCAAAATTTGTGGAAGAAGCTGAAGCCCATACCGAAAAGCGCCCATAAAAATTCTTTCGAAGACTGGAAAAAAAACCCTGGCATACACGTATGTGTTTTGCATCAAATGGTGGCTAGTTTGAAGACAAAATAAATATTGGTGAACAAACGAAAATCGTATGACATAGTCATTATAACTGATAGTCTTTTCGACGAGAAAGCAAGGTTGGACAAACTGAAAGCAGTTTTAAAAACAGTAGGGCTAAGTGTAAACTTTCAGAAGACAAAATTTATGACTAACTTAGTTAACTTAGGAAACATTAATAAAGCAGATGAAAAGGAAATCGAACAGGTATTCAAATACAAATATCAAGAAACAACCAAATCCATGAAATCCAAAGACATATTGGACTAGGCTGGGGCGCCTTCGGCAAGCTGAGAAATGTCTTGAAAGGCAAAATTCCTATGCGCCTAAGGAGAAACATTTTCGACCAATGTATACTGCCCGTTAAAACATACGGAGCTGAGACTTAAACTCTTATAAGATGGTCTATTAACAATGTCGAATAAACCCAAAGAGCAATGCTGGGTATAACAAATGAAGAAATTTGAAGAATGAATGAAGTCATTGATATAACCAGGCATATTTTAAAGGCGAAGTAAAGATGGGCAGAACATATGGCGAGGACAGCGGACAACTGAAGACTTATGGAATAGAGACCATAGTAGACGTCAGAAATAGAGAAAGGCCACCAACACGATGGACTGACGATAACAAAAGTGTGGTTTCAGAGAATTGGATCCAAACGGCTCAGAATAGAAGAACGGGGAAAAATTTAGAAGAGGCCTATGTACGTCTTTGGACCAAACAGGCCACATGATAAATAAAAATCGTGCGTTCTATTTAACAATTCTCGACTTAAATCTTTTTTTTTTTTAAGAACTTTACAATCAAGTGGAATGCCTGAGCACGTGATAAGTTTTTAGGAAAATTAACAGAGGGAAAGAACGATTTTTGGGCTCAATGGTTATTTCGCTCCATGGGTGTCATCCAACATTTCATGGGGTGTCTAAATTATTAGTGTAAATTGATTTAATGCTGTATTTAGGCAACCATTCATCTCACGAGGTTTTAGTTGCCTGAAAAAAAGTATTTCATTCAACGCAGATATTGAACCCCGAATCGTCCGATTGGGAAGTTAATGCACTACCACTTGAGTTACGGCTACCAGTTTCTTTCTGTTTTGGAAATTAAAATTATGTGTTACAGCTGCAGCAAAGTATTTTCGAAAGTCAGAGACTGTTATAAGAAAAAAATGATAAGAACAATTCAAAAGTCATTGAAAACAGTGTTTAGAATTTTATAAACAAAAAAATAACAAATTTAGCCTCGGTTTATAGGTTCAGTGTTCGCAAAACTTACATTAGAAAACACTTGAGTTGTCTCATCCATATACATAAATTGGATTAAAGTTATTTTCACTGATGAAGCAACTTTTGAAACAATCCCTTGATACGTATGAGGATTACGGGTAGTGAAAGTGTCGGCCAACAGACAGTAATACAGCCGGCAGAAGTGCATGTTTATGACTGTTTCTGTGCGCAGAATTCAGAAAATTAGCGGCCTTTACCGGAAATCAAGATGTGCAAAGAATGTTCTAACTGTACAAAAGGTATCTTATTAAATTTTATTCGGACGTGGAAACCGCGATTGGCTCCTGTAAGACGACAACGATCCGAAACATCGTCCCCGTATCTAACAGGCCTTCAAAGAGGAAAATGACGTCAATGTGCTTGACTGGCTCATCTCAGTCTCCAGATGCCAATCCGATTGAAAATGTCTAGAAATAGAAGACCAAAGGAAAATATGTGAGGACAATAAGACGATAATCACCGCAGGAATTTGTAGAAAAATTGGCTGTTGACAAAGGTATGAGACATAATTAGGAATGGAGGTGACTTGCAACTTGGACCGTTTTTGCTTTGTTGTTTATATCATATCAGCGCCTTATTTCGACTATTCATTCGCTATCGAAAGCGGGGGCCTTGGTGTGGTGGTATATGCATAGACTCCTCAAGCAGACGGTTCGCGGGTTCGAATCCCGTGCGAGGCAATTCTCTGAAAAAGTCTTTTCAAAGAATTGGTATGTAGTTATATGAAAATCCCGTCGGCGTCAACTCTGACATGAAGACATAACACTGATGTTGAAGTGGTTGCTGGCTGGGCTAAATGTAACAAACTTACAACTAGTACGTACTAAGACCCACTGAATATGGATGCACTGGCTCCGGTTTGACAACCACCTCTGTGAAAAATATCGAAACCTAATACACCTGAGTTTCAAACTACTACGCCACCCGCCCGCGCCTTGGAGAAAAGCCAGTAAAAGCGTTTTTATATCTCCTTGGTGAATCTCAAAATGATGACATAGGTACATATGGTATACGTTTGTGGTTTGGAGAGCTATTTTAACTATGGAATTAAATTTTCTTCAAGAATTTGCTGTTTAAATTCTAAGCGACACACATTTTAGTCCTATAAAGAGTTTGCGTTTATAAATTTTGCACAAAGGCTTGGGTCGTAAAGTGTTTAAGGCTCAATTGGTGTAAGAACTAAAGCTTGTCGATCATTAGCAGCGTTGTAACTTTGTCAATTGCGTGTTAGAAATGCATGGAATTTATTCTGAATTTAAACGAAGAATCATTTCCATTATTAAGCAGAATTGCAACATTTGGGGCTTAGAAAGTTCAAGAACGAATATCGACAAGCCTCTACGTATATCCACAACGTGTTACTATTTGATGTGGATTTTAGTCATGAGGCATCATCGGATTTAATTTTTTCGAAAATGAAGCGGGTACAGATGTAAACGCAAATCCATTAAGTTAGTAAACAATGGATAATGAATTAATATGGCAGGAACTTGAAGGTATGGATGTGGATAGTGTTTACTTTCAACAAGACTTGTGTCTCACAAGTGAAGGAACGAACTTAAAAATAACAAATATAGTTTTTAGCAGGACTCGATTTAAGCAAGTCTACTTCACATCGGTTGCATGTTAAGAGCATGGTAAATTTTTGTATTGCACAGATTACAATTAGGGAAAATTTCTCACACAATTATGGTGATAATAGGCTTACGTGGCCTATATCATTTAATTAGTGAATAAAACTACAGTAATCGATGTTATGATACAAATTATCTGCGATCTTCAAGGTTCAAGGTGTTTACGTAATGTGATTGGCGAAATACACAAAATACATGCACAAGCATCGTGAGATGCGTGAATCCCAACAGTGGTTTCGTGAGGAAATCTATCATGCCAAAAGATAAATCAGGCATGAAATACTGACTCTAAGAGAATTGAAAGACATGTAACGCCAAAGCTTTTGCGATTCAAACATTTTATACTCTTTTGCATCGAACATAAGAGATTGAAGCGTCTTCCCTCATTTTTTATTTATTTTTTTTTTTATTAGAACTTCACAGTAATTAATCATCCCAAGGTTGTGATATAAATGATAAAGATTTTCAAAAAATTACTTATTTTGGTCAAGGTTCGCACACCAAACTGGGAGACTATGCGTTTTACAAATGCTGTCTTTGGCAGGGTAGCTTATATGGGGCTTCGCACGTTTTGATAAATGACTTGTATGCTAGCGTTTAAGTTGTTAAATATTTGCTACAAAATCGGCAGGTTTACGCATACTTCAAAGCATAAAAATGGAATACGGTTTTGGACCTTTTATAAGCATAGTTGCTTGACTTGATTTCTTTATGATCCAAATTTAATTGAAAATGTGATCATTGGATGTGATGTGATCGGAGTTGTTGTGAATCGACAAATGTTTTAAGGGTTCGAACGAATCGCAGAACAAGAGGCTTTTGTAACCAGCTGACGGTTTTGATGAAAGTGCTTTTGGTGCACAAACCATATTAAAAGCTTTTGCAGCAAACGAAGATAAATGTCTGTATTCGTTAAAGGCAAATAAACATAACCTTAGTGATTCCTTTAGTTGTTTGCTGGAGAAGTAATGTTGATGTCGGTTAGGTCAACAGAAAGGCACTTCACGTATTCCTAGCTAAATTTAGTAGAAGGTAGAACAAGAAGTTGATTTATAAGTAAATGAAAACATGAAGCAGTACTTCTTATCGACAAGAACCGAAAAATCAGTTTATTGACTGAAAGTATACATTACTTAATTTAAATATCAGACGTCGACCAGTTTTAAGCCAAGATGACCCGTGATTCTTAGCGCCCAAGTTTATAAGACTACATGTATGGAACTGAGATAATTCTTAGGGAATCAAGCCATTGTAGATGACAGAACCTTTTTTTTTCAGAATTGTTATAAGTCTGTCTGTTCTTGAAGAAGATTAACAGCTACTTTATTGTAAGCAATCCTTCACTTATCTCTATTTATGTACAAAAGATAAGTTGCAAGTACTTATATATATTTTTGTGTTTTTCTTTTTAAGTTTTTTAAAACTGCCAACGAATCACAATAGTTAGATGACTGCAAATGCTTTGGTCGCTGTTCTCATTTCACATTTCATGACAATCGTATTGGCAGTCGTGTAATATTTCAACAATAAAGCGGATGCGTATGGCCTCGTATGTGTCAGAATAATAGCACTGATTATGCAAAGTGGATGCCATAGAAAAGAAGATAAATAAAAGCAAAGAAATTTGTAATACTAACAGGAATTTTAAAAAATGGCTAGGTGGAAGAACTTGACACTATATGTTGCTGGGATGTGCGTAGTCGTAGTTATGAATTGCCAGGGTGTTGGCTTAGCCACTGTTCTGTTGTTTAAGTTGGCGGCGGTCGCCTATCTGAACAGATATTTAAGTTTTTTTAGTTTTGATTTTCTATTTGTTATCTTCATGTAAATTATGGTTCCTATACTTATAGTGCATTTTTGAATGTTTAATTAACAAGCAAATCTCACTTCTAGTTTCTACAGCACATGATCTTGGTAAGCATGGCGCTAAAAGTCTTTCAGTTCGATTCGAGAAAGACATGCAAAGCTTTAAAATTTCCTATAAAAACCTTATCAAATGGTTGATAATTTTGATGGTAGTTTCAAAAAACTGTTGGGTATTTATTGCAGTAAAACATTTAAGAAATATTGAATGGCTGTGTGAAAAATGTTCAATTTTATAAGTATAGGGTTTTCTAATAACGACTTGACAATCTTTTTTTCAAATAAAATTCAAACCATTTGAGATATTTCAAAAACTTTATTATTGGCTTGAAGTACAATCAAAACATTTATGAATGAAACTCGACTTCGTTCATATGGCTATCGCGGGCACATTTGCAGCGGTCGATTCGTTGGACCCAATTTTCAACGACTCGACACACATTTCGGCCGAAACGGCCGCTATTTCGCGTTCAATGTTGGCTCTGAGCTCTTCCAACGTCGTCGGCGTGTTGGCATAAACCAATGACTTAACGTAGCCCCACAGAAAATAGTCAAGCGGCGTTAAATCGCACGAACGAGGCGGCCAATCGACTGGCCCATGTCTTGAGATAACACGCTTACCATACTTACTTTTCAATAAATCGATTGTAGCGTGTGCTGCGTGGCTTGTGGCACCATCCTGTTAAAACCACATGTCGTCCAAGTCCAAATCGATCGTTATCGTCGACGAAAAAATATGGCCCAATAACGCCGCCGGCATGCAAACCGCACCAAATAGTTATTTTTTGTGGATGAAGTGGTGATTCATGAGGCACATGTGGGTTTTCACCCGACCAATAACGCATATTTTGCTTATTGAAGAACCCATTGAGCCAAAAATGAGCTTGGTCACTGAAGATAATTTTGCAATGAAATTCATCATCTTGGCGCATCTTCTCCAGAACCCAATCGGAGAACGTAGCTCGTTAGTGTACTTTACCATGATGAAAATGTTGAGTTTACTGAATAAATTGACAGTGACAGTTTGATGATTAGTGAAAGAGTGCTTTCACAAATTAAATTTTAAGTTATCAAGTCCCTATTGGAAAACCCTATAGAATGCAATTGAGGGGATTTGTCACTTCTAATATGGTTTCTTTTTGGACAATTCTTGCACCGTACATGCGAAAATGTACGTAGCAATCAGTTGATATGTCTGAAAGATTATGTGATAGTCTGCTGTCTTAACATGAAAACCTTACGAAACTGTTATCTGATATGTACAATCAAAACGATTATTTAGTTGTATGTTTTAGTTACAAGATATACAAAACTCTTTTAAACCTTTAACCTTCAATTGTCATTTTTATTCTTCGTTTTGTTCTATCACAATACTTCACCAAAGAAAAGCTTTTTTTTTGTGTTTATTTAACAAAAGGCAGGAACACTTCAATTATTTTTCGAATGGAAAAAACCTAATAAATACCGCCAACGGTTGGCAAATGTCTGAAATAATAATTAAAATTCAAAATTTATTAAATTTCATTTGTTTAAGATTGTATATGATTTTAAACTGAATAAAATGACTGACTGTTTGGTGGTGGATTGTCGATTTAAAAAAAAAAAAATTTATATATGGCATATTCAAACACACTGCTTGGATAAACCTTTTCGGATTGATTACAATTGCACACTGAACTTTTGAACATTCATTTTTCCAATATTAAATGACAAATTCTATTTCAAAACCCACTTTTTTTACCTTATCTACATTCTAAAATTCTTACAAAGTGTAACACAAAAAAATATATTAAACAAAATATCAAAAAAAAAAAAAAAAAAAAAAAAAAAATCAACTTTATCGTTGTAAGCAACATGCAAACTGTAGTTAATGACAAACGTACAGACTAAACAAACAAATTATTCTCTCCAAAAATAACAAATGAAAATTATTAAAATGCGTTCAATTTGAGTTGTTGTCGTCCTTAGTTACTAAATGAAAGTGTCAGCAAGTTTAAAATCATTGCATGAGTATTCGTGAGTTAGAGTTTCCTAACTGGTTTGTTTTCTTTTTGAAAATCTATATCCTAATGGCATTGTTATTTTTCTTGTTGTGTTTTACCTGGTTAGACCAGTCACCAGTGGGCGTTGTAGCTCGATAGAATTTTGAGCTTGTCTTGTTAAAGATCGGCAACAGTTCATTTGCTTCGTCAGAGAGGGCCTAGAAACGAAAAAAAAAAAAAAAAAAAAAAAATAGAATTACTACTTTAGTAAAAGGAGAACAAATGACGGAAACCCCACTTTTAGGTAGATAATGGCATCTGTTCCATAGCCTTCACAGGATAGCAGCACAATATCACCGTGGAAATACCGCGCATAGAGTCTTGAAATTGGTAGGCCATAACCATAACCAGCTAGGGGTACTGTATGCAAATCTGATTTAGATGGCTGTGGGGCTGTGCTGTACATGTATTTAAAGAGTTGATCTGTCTGAGAGCGGGCAATGCCACCTCCTTGGTCGGAAATCTATCAAAAAAGAGAATTTCACAATTATACATTGCCATCGTTGGCATTTACACGATTTTCCCATCCTACCTTAACACAAATATCTTCCTTTCCTCGTACAATCAGTACCTGAATCGGTGGTAGTTGTTTATCTTGATCGTGATGTTCGAGCACAGCTCTCATCGAATTCTTAAACAACTCAAATAGCATGTGATATAGATGAGATGGTACGTAGACTGTCCTTACGGGTAAACTCTTTTCAAGTTCGTTGTGCTCTCGTATCACGAGTTCAGGACTGGCTAGGTAATATTGATCACAGAGAAAACGGGCATTCTCGTAGGCATCTTGTACGACTCCACTGAGTTCGCAGGCTGGATCCAAGCATCCAATATGTCGACCTTTTTCGTTCGCAAATTCTCCAAAGAGTAGTGCTACAAAAGATTCAAAATTTTATTTGCTTCCAACTTTGTTTAATTGCCAGTTGTCTTACTGTGTTGATTGATTAACATTCGAATGCTTATACGAGACATATATAGACGATCTAAGAAATACTGAATGGAGCTCTCCATCGATGGTTCGACAATGCCGCCTTGGCTCTCTTTGAGCTCGATAACGCCTTGTGCCATTGTCTGTACAACGTCTGAATGACGATTTCTAATCTGCACCAGTGCAGAACAGAAGCTATAAAGAGAAAAACATAAAAATAAAAACAATTCAGGAGCACTTCTAAAAAGGTACTCACTTTTCAAGATTATTAAACGTAGGATCGGATCGTTCAAACTCGAGAACTTCTTCAAAACTTCGTGCATATAGTTGACTCACTTCATTTACTGAACGAGTTCCCAAGAGGTTTTCTGGTAGCAACGCAATTTCCTTCATTATGTTCGCCAATCGTACAGGTAGTTCTTTGCGAAGGAATATAAACGATTTTTGTTCGCAAGCATTTTGACCTACACAAGAAGAATATAAATTTATTTGTTCAAGTTGTCAAGTAATAACAATTGACAAGTAATAAAATAATTAAGACAAACACCAAAAGCTCATAAATCCCACCCATTGCACCCAAATTGTACAAATACATAGTGCACAATAAAGATACATTTTACTACCACCCACGATGCCGGTGATTATCGATTACACTAATTTTTGTTGATGAGTTTCTAAAAGAGAATAATAATAACGATTTCCCTTCTGTCTGAAAATAAACAAAACATCGTCTTTCTCAGTTCAAATTGATTGGCATTTTTTGTTGATGGACACCTTAATCGAATGAAAAAGTTTCTCCTTCCGATTAATGTACTCAATCAGGTGCAGTTTATTGGGACATGGAGAATAAAGTTTCAAGGTTACTAACATATCATGTAGTCACGAAGCTTGTGCCAGGATATGGAAAAAGTTGATTGGAGAATAGGGTATACAAGACTGCAGCATTTTGATTTGGGTAGCTAAGTGTTTTCTTTTTTTCCCTAACCAAGTCAACCCCTATATGAGACCTATCACAAATAGGGGCAACAGTTTTGTGATATTTATAGTAAACTCTAAGTGGACTCATGACCTGGTTTAGATTTTTGTGACCTTTCGATCGGTCTTAACCAACCACCTGTTGTTCTTTGTGACAAAGTTGGGTGTGTTAGAAAAATAAAAATGCAAATGCTTGAGGATACGGATATAAGCTTTTTAAACTTCCTAGAAGGAGAGGATTTTTTAAGTGATGAGGATTTCAATAAAAATAACAAAGAGAGGGCTATTAACCCATAAAGTGTATAACTGCATACAATTAAGAGGCAAAGAGATATGATAGAGAATAAAAAGCCATAGTCAAACTCAGTAAACCAACGTATTCATATGACGCAAAGGATCAAAAATTTTCTCTTGATGTAATAATAAAATTAAATCCTGATAATAATTTAAAAGAGCTAAACCATTAAGATTCGTACTTAATAGTCCTTACATTAACTCTGAATCGAACGTAATACAAGCGAAGTTTCAGCATTCAAAGACCGATCTGAATATCATAAACTAGAATATTCTAGCTCGTGAAATGTTGAAGGATAAATACGAAACACACAGTGCTCCAACTACGAGTGTATTCCATTTTAAAGGGCTTTTATTCAGAACACAGTTCAACACAGCACACAGAGGAAACTGACGCTCTTCGTTAGGCTTCAGATTTTGAAAAAAAAAGGCTGGTCTCAACCGATCGATAAAACAAAATACTTGTCAGATCTTTTTATTACTGAAAGTAAACTTTGAATCGCTAGTTCGAACTACCTACGTCCTACATTGTCATGGAATGCAGTTGATAGCATTTCGAAGACAAAAGTTGCTCTAGTCTCTGGACACTATACAAGGGCAGCTTATAACTTCGTAACGCTGAAGATGACTAACGAACATAGAATCAATTCCGTAAGTAATCGTAGACTTAGTGCTGTAGAGTAAACCTTAAGATATGAAACAATAAAGCCGAAGCAGCGAGTGTTAGAAAAAGTTAGGTTCTACTGATAGTACGAAACCAACTAGTTTCTTGATGCTCTCAACTCTAGAAAACTTGTCGCGACAACAGCTTTAGTTCGAGCGTCGTATTTGATATCGGTTAGATATATAGAAATTCGGGTCATCTAAACTTTATAGGTGATAATTTTTTGGGCCCCACCGTAATGTAAATTTCAACGTGTAGTCTAACTTAGTTCATTTTTTGAGCGAGAGTCTGAAATATTTGATCGCTGAACCAAATTAGCCAACAGTTTTCTTTTCTATGTAGTGTACTAGTTTAGTGGGCACTCCGGCTCGTCACTCAATGCGATGAAAAATGTCATCCAAAACTTGGGACTATTTGTCGATGAACCATGGTAAAGTCGCAAAAAAAAAAATGGTCATAAACTTGATCAAATAAGCTAAACAGTATAACTATTTCTGCCTTGATGATTACATTAGAATCCTTTGGGAACATTTTTCCCTACAAGAGAAGCTGAGTAATTTTGTAGATATTCGGGAAGATAGGTGTTCGTTATTGTCCAATCAATGAACACACCACAATCTCCGCTTGGACTTTAACCGCCTTTTGTATCTTCAATAGATTTCAAGTGGACTTTATTTACTCATTTGCGCATCCTTTTGAGTTCCCATTTTTCTTGCAACTGATGGCCAACCTTTGCTAATGTTGATATGAATAAAACGAATTTAAATTAATAGTCCGCTATTACTACAACTATTCCTTATTTCAGAAATATCGAAAGCTTTACCGTACAGTTAACAAAATGAGTTAAATTTTTATTAGTCCAAATCTTTTAAGTGTATCAACTGTAAAGAGAATATTCGAATAATTCGAAAAGACTGGGTCGTATACTGATGTCATATCATAGGCAAGTGTTCATTTATGTCATTTAGTAGAAAAAAAATCACGTCTGTCCGCCAGAATGTGACCGAGTTCTGGGATCATCCATTTGGAACCATTCATACTACAGACCATACGCAGAGCAGAGTTCGTCAATAGGTTCATTAAACAACAAGTGAAGTAGTTAGTTTTTCAACGATTTCATTTTGACAGCTACTTAAACTAGCAAATTTGTCGCATTTGGAGTGATGAAAACCCAAATTTGTTTTATGAGAAGGGAATGGATCAGTGCCACTTGCCACAAATCACGTGTAACAACGGCGTCAATCTCCTATCTTTACAGTCACGATTAGCAGTTAAGATTGCGTTCTTCAAAGCCTTTAGTGTTCTTTCTGAGGTTTTTACATTCCAAAGTTTATATCAGCAAGCCTTGAAGGATGAGATTAAATGCTGTGGCACTGAATTCCAGCCACATTTATGGCAAACTCTGACTGAAAAGTTCGTCGAAAGAGCGTAAAACCGAAGAGGGTAATCAGATGTCATGTTCAATACATAATGGCAACATGTTTTGTTTTAAGATTCAATAAAAATTTCGGTGTTATCCGCTTTGAACTACCTAAAATTGATTTAATATATTGTAATATCTGATAGGTATGGAAACTCTGTCAGCTAATACAACATCCCGCCATGTTGAATCTCGACAAAGTCCTGGGTATCGGGGTACCACTAGTGGCAAAAGGTGTTAAAATTCCAGTGCTTCTTGGATGCCAACATATTTCAACGAACTACATGAGTATCTTGATCGATGCAAAAGAGATCTAATGCTCCGACCATGATTAGAGAAGTAACTCCTTTTTTTGTTCATGTACACTTGCGGTCGTAAAAACCGCACCACCTAATAAGCTATCATAACATGCCTAATTACATAAGATCGTAAGGGTTTTTCCCATACTAATGAAGGGTATTCCCCATTAAAAAAAATCAGTTTGAATTGAGTTGTGACGGTGACAAGTAAAAACAAGTGAAATGTCTGGTAAAAAAAGTTCAAATATTGACTTTAGTCGAAGAAGGGCTTGGCTATCGTGAGATTGCGGTTAAAATAGGATGCTGTCATTCAACTATCGTACGACTGATGAAGAAAAAATGAAATTTGGATCCACTGGAAAGGAAAACAGGCTCGGGACGAAAACGTTAAACAACCCAGAAGACGGACAATGTATTACAACGAATTAGCATGAAAGATCGTTTAAAAAGTGCTGTCCGTATAAGCGCCGAAACCATACACCGACGGCTACGGGAGATAGGTTTATATGGAAGACGACCAGCGAGAAAAACCTCTTCTAACCACAAAAATGAAAAAAGCTCGCTTGACGTGGGCAAAAAGTACGAAGATTGGACGCAGGATGATTGGCGATGTGTAATATTGTCCGATGAAAGTAAATTTAATTTGTTGTGTGCCGACAATTTGCCATACGTATGACGGTCAGCAGTTGAAAGGTTCAAGGACGAGTGCATAGTCAAAACAGTGAAGTTTCCTTAAAGCCAGATGGTTTGGGGATGTTTTTCTTTTTACGTTTTGGGCCCTTTGCATTTTGTTAATGCAACTATGAACGCTCAAAAGTATGGAGAAGTAGTAAGGGAGGAGAGCAATTGAACAGCATCATTCGTATACTGACTTTGTATACTGATTCTGCACCTTGCCACCACGCCAAATCCTTAAGTAAAGTGTTATAAATCAACTTCTAGATGTCTACTTTATAAATAATAAACAGACAAGTAACTAGAGTCTTTCAATAATTTTCAGCTCAAGACAAAGTTTGATGACCTCGGAATTACCAGACTAGACTGGCCAGCCAATTCGCCCGATTTAAACCCAATCGAACACTTGTAGCATGTAATGAAACGTAAGGTGGCTGAACATAAACCAGAGAGTAAAAAAAAAGTTAAATGAAGTTCTGGAACATGTATGGAATACTGAAATTTCAAGGGATGTTACTGAACTTCTAGTAAACTCGATGCCTTCTAGAATAAAAGCGGTTATAACTGCCAAAGGTGGAGCAACTCGGTATTCATAATTTTTTGGTAAAAGTGGCATATCTAAACATCTTATATACACATACATAAAAAATGTATCGTTTGATTTTGTTAACCAATGACTGTATTAAAATATTTTAAAAAATAAGAAAATTAACTGGTTTTCTTTGTTAATATCTTTTTTCAAACATTCAATAAACAGATGGATATTAGATAGAAATACTTATAAACTACTGTGGAGTACTCAACAAAAATTTCATTTCATTATAAAAATTATTATCGTAGTTATTAACAATTTTTCAATCATTTTGATATGGTGCGGTTCTTATGACCGCAAGTGTAAATGACTACTTTGTGAAATAACATAGGTCCCTAGCTACGCTTCTTCCTAAAAGGTAAACTTATATCGAGTTCAATCAGAAATTTAAAATATTGAAATTATTCAAACACATATAGGGTGATTCATCGTGAGATTTGATTTTCAGTAAGTTTTTTTTGACAGATCACGTGTGACTCCTATCAAACTGCTTTGTCATTTTTGTTCAGTATCGTTTGGGAAGTCATCATGGAAAGACTCACACCACAACAGCGTCTCCAAATTGTTCAGCTGTGTTACGAAAATCAGCGTTCTATGAGAAATGTTTTTCATGCGATTCGAAGAACATTCGATGCGCATAATCGACCTACTGAAACCACTATTGCCAATACAATTTGCAAATTTGAGTCCCAGTTTACATTAGTTAATGATACTCGACCGGTTAGATGTAGTGAAGCTGTAGCGGAAAATGTGCGCGAAGACCGTGACAAATCGATTCGTCGTCGTTCTCAGCAGCTTTGCTTGATGTATTCGACAACTTGGCGTATTTTACGTGAGGATCTCGGTCTAAAAGCATACAAAATTCAACATGTGCAAGAATTGAAGCCAGGCGACTTGAATTTGCGTCATATTTTCAGTGAATGGGCTCTGGAAAAACTCAATGAAAATCCGGTGTTTTATCGTGAAATTTTGTTCAGTGATGAAGCCCATTTCTGGCTCAATAGATACGTTAATAAACAAAATTGGCTTTTTTGGACTAATGAGCAAGACGAAGTGTATCAAGAGCTACAATAACATCTATTAAAAACAACATTATGATGCGGTTTATGGGCTGATGAAATCATTGGTACATATTTCTTCAAAAACGAGGCAAATCAGAATGTTACCGTCAATGGTAACCGTTATCACGCCATGTTAACAGACTACGAGCTCTGGTTTCAACAAAACGGCGCTACGAGCCATACAGCGCATGAAACAATGGACTTGTTGAGAAACCATTTTGGTAAGCACTTAGTTTCACCTTTTGCTACGGTAAATTGGACGCCTAGATCATGCGATATCACACCTTTGGACTTTTTTTTTATAATATCGCGCGCGCACCAAGGGGATATGAATACCCTTTTACTGGCTTTTTCTTCAGGGCGCGGGCGGGTGGTGTAGTAGTTTGAAACTCAGGTGTATTAGGTTTCGATATTTTTCCCAGAGGTGGTTGTCAAACTGGACGGGACGAGCTAGTACATCCTCAACCAGTGGGTCTTAAGTACGTGCTATTTGTTAGTTCGTTACATTTAGCCCAGCCAGCAACCACTCCAACATCAGTGTTATGCCTTCATGTCAGAGTTGACGCCGACGGGATTTTCGTATAACTACATACAAATTCTATTGTATGAAAAGACTTTTCCACAGAATTGCCTTGCACGGGATTCGAACCCACGACCATTTGCTTGAGGAGTCTATGCATATACAACTACACCACGGCCACCCCTATTTTCTCTGGGGATATGTAAAGTCTCAGGTCTTCAGAAATAAGCCAGTTACGATTGACGCTTTGGAAGCCAACATTACTCGTATTATCCGCGAGATACCAGTCGCTATGCTCGAACGAGTCGTCTAAAATTCTACCTTCCGAATGGACCACCTCAGGCGAAGTCGTGGCTAACATTTACATGATATCATTTTCAAAAAGTAAGTGCCTTGAATTGTTCTTTTAACCGATAATAAAAATTTTAAATTCACTTTCAAATTTATGTGTTTTATTTTACATCATAAATCAAACCTCACTATAAATTACCCTATACATTGATTATGATTAAAAATAGATGCTGGTAAAGCTCTCACTATACGAGTGTTTTTGATTTAAAACCGGGAGCCTTGTGGAATTGTAAAAATTGCTATTTTGTACACATAGATCATACGACAAATTGTAGATTTCATCATCTATTTCTTTACAACCAAATAAAGTGTACAAAGGTTTATTTAATTAATACATTTAACCTCATCTCAAATCATTTCGATCTCCAGAATTAGATGCATTTCAAGCAAATCGATTCACGTAATTGCATGAATCAGTTTCAGATTCCAGAATCCGCTCTATTGATCAGTTTAAAAGTATCAGGTCGCATTAATTAGGAATGATGATAAAGTAAATCAAATAATTGCACAACTGCAAGTTGATACATTCAATTTAACCCACTTAATAATAAAGGTAGTATCTGCACTAAGTAAAGACAGACGGATAAACAGATTAAACGGACGTTCACCTATACAGTAGAGTACTCGTTGATTAGTTGATAAGTGTGATTTACAGCAAACAGTTTATCGGTTACTGATTGCAGTCTGCAAGCCAAACAAGTCTTTGATATGAATTACAAAATCTGCATTTGGTAAATTGGCATTTTGGTTTACAAAAGCAGTAAACTACAAACAGAACTACGTATAAAAAGCACACGTAGAAAAAAGAGCTTTCCTAATTCGCAATACAATTGATTAAGGCAATGCAATGGAACCGGTTTTTTGATATCACTAGTCATACTTCTGTTGGTGACTGGTAAATTCAATGAGTACAGAAACGACGACGAAATTGAGTGTTTCAACTAATTGTCGTTACGTTTGCAATGCTTAAGTGTCTACGTCATTCAAATTAATGGGTACATTTGCACTGTACTTCAAATGCCTAAAGTTAATGACTTTCATTTTGATTAGGCTGAGTTCTGTTCCATTTCAAATACTCTCTTGATTTTAGTTGAAAACCTAGATTTCCTAAAAAATAGGAATGAAAGAATTAGTTAATCAATTCTGCTTGTATGTTATGTATTTTTATATGTACATTTACCAGTCTCAATTGTATTTTCGTTCATTCGTTCTTCTGCTTCTGTGATCCAGTCATTTTTGCAAGCACTGACAAATTAAAATTCTGTTTTTTTTTTGCATTCTTGTTTTGGAAAAACATGGAGAAGCATTGTGCAATTTTCCAGATGTATTCAGCAGAGGAATTATGTCCAGAGCAAGAAGGCATTTAGTAATACTGGTTTTCAGTCTAGTTTATAGATGCAATCCAGTAATTCAGATGATGATGTCGGTTGTGCATGTCTTAGATTTTTAATTTGTAATTCGTTAGATTCATTCAATGCTTCCCGCCTTGAATACAAATCCTTACAAAATTTCTATACAAAAACCATGGGCTTGGAAAAACGCATCCGTAGTCTTGGATGATGGATGCTTACGAGATTTCGTACTATACAACAATTTGACCTGAGGCACCTAATGTGCCTTATAAACTCTCAGCATCTATGAATAAGAAAAGGTCGACGTTGCGTCAACTTATATTCGTTATAATTTGTTTCAACAGGCAGTAGCCGAACTCATTGAACATGTGATTCTTAGAAGATGAGACTTTTCATATGTTACGATTCCAGTACTTTCTGAAGCAGTAGCTTGGACTTCATACACTCGTCTGATTTCCATATCGCCAATTTTGTCTTTTAGCCAACCTTTGTTACGGAGGCCACTCAGAAACTTGTATGTCACTTTCGCTGAGTCGAAAGTATAAACTCTAACCCAAATGGTCGAAATTTGTTCCTAGGTAATCAAACAAAAACCAACTCACAACAAAGTAAATATTACTACCTACGTACAAAACCTAACGATAGACTGGCACTTGCCTTTATACCGAACTGATGAGTACGAGTTAAGGATTTTATCCGACAACAACACAACTTTTTACGGTATGTCTAATTGTGGCTTAGATGCGCCACAAGTCTTATAGATAGGAGCTATGCTAGTGAATAGAACCTTAGTTGGAGATACTAATAGCGGCCATCCTATTTCCAATGCTATGACGCATATTAATCTACTTTCTGATTAAAACTCTCAACAATTCTCAGACATAACTCGATGATGAAGCTGTACTGTCTATCGGGTCATGCCCGGTTGTTGTTTGTTTTCGATAATGGGTGCACTACAAATGGGCTTTCATTAAATTCGCTCGAAATCATTACGAATAAAGAAAACTGACTGATCTAACTCGTGGACACCCGCCTAATTACACAGGCTACTCCTTTTCAATGACGTAGTCTGAGCAAAGGTAGTTTTATGTCGAAGCCAGTCAATACAAGGGATCTGTAGATATTTTTACTGGTAGCCCAACCGGAGTTTATTTCTGCATTAAGAAACAGATAGGCCCCCTTGTGGGAGCGTGGTGGCTGTGCTTTAAGCCGAAAATCGTAGGGAAAATTTTTTAACTACTGTTGCAAAGCCCTCAAATTGAAGGAAAAACCCCTAAAACTAGCAGATGTATTAAATGGGACCAATGACCGAGAATGTGGATTGTTCCCCATTGTAGATCAGGGTAGTGATTGACGCACTTCAATCCCTATCAGCGTAGGCACTCAGTGGGTTAAAACCATCAAGACAGATTCTCAAGTACAACAATCGAAACGTTCTGGTCCAACTCGTTACTGCTGAAATGCGTCACCATCCGTTTTTCCAACGGAGCTAAGAATTTACGTATCATTGCATTGCTTTTATGAACTAAACATTAATATACGAGAGATTCAGCAAAACATGGCGCTGGTCACCAAGAAAGGCCTCTTGGATCTGCATATCTGTTATTTAGTGGAGTTAATTTGCATATAAATATCTCATAGCTGCTTTCAACGGACTTTAAAGAAGGATTTCGTTCAGCTGGATGGAGAGCTTCCCTAGCACGTCTGGGTTTGATGAATCTTCCTCGATGAATCTTATCGTGATGACCAGTAATCGCGAAGATATTGTCTGTTTTGAGCTTCAACAACCATGCGGTCTGATTCAATGACACTGGAACTTCGGTTGCCACGAGAATACAAAGTCGACTTTCAGTGTACTCAGGAGTGACTTTGCCCACATGCCCTCGAAACAAAAAGATAGGGTGGTGGCCGCTTCATTGCAAATGCCCTATAACTGCTTGTGTCCTCTGTAAGGGTTTTCATTGACAACTGGATTTATTGTGAACACATATATACATCGGTTTTTCCTAGAGAAAATGAATGTAGACTGTTTATTTCTAGAAACCTAAATATGTGATACCAAATCCGGCGAAGCTTACTATATAATGAACACAACACCGCGAAGCACATTCCCCGACCATACTGCAAGTTCTATGGGTTAGGATGCTGGCAATATAGGTACTTTATAGCTCAAACAATCAATCACTTTGGTACGAAAAATTTAGAAATTCATTCAAAAGCAACACATAAGGAGTACACTATGCTAGTTCCTTGTCTAAATGCTCTTAATTCTTCGTGTGAGAAAAATCTCCAGATAGGATGCAATTTTAAACTCTTGATCTGGAATTTGCGGTGCTGTTATCTTAGAGATCCAGATGGACTTCTTGTCGAACTCTTATTGATGCAGATTAGAGAAGGAATTTCAAGAATTTACAGTGATTCTGTGCGAGATATTCTTTGAGTGTGTTTAACTGATTTATAGTTATTCTTTATGAAAGGAGAACACTACAAATAACCGGATAAATGGATAAATGCACTCAAAACATCATTCCTTTTGCGTGCAGATCAACTAGTACTCAACTAGCCTCTATTGATTAAAAAAAAATTCTTGCGCTTTAAGTCTTCATTATTGGTGAACACGACAGACAACAGTGCTGTAAGATAGATAGAAATTTCGCAATTAATGAACACTTTGCTAATAAGTTCTAAATTAACACATTTTAAACGAACTCGCAAACAACTGCTAGAAATGTGCTGAATGTGTCAATGGATTCGAATTTGGACCTGTCTGCGAGGACTACATTACAGTTGCTAACTCATTCATCTTAATAGTGTTAAATAATATGATAAATTAACTCAACTGTTCGGAAAAGCAAATATTTTCACTAAGAATAATGGCCGGAACTGATAATGGTTTCGAATCATGTTAATTGATGCTTTTTGGAAACTAGTTTTGTAAAAACTTTTCGCCACGAATTAGGGCTATTAGTTGAGCTTTGAGAGATCAACTAAAATTTGGCTTTACAATTTCCAACGTATGGATCTGAGAGTCATATCAGATTCAGATCACGCGACTGCAATTTGTTTTATTAATTAAAATGCCATCTAATGATATATCCCATGATTATGCGTTTAAGAAAACAATTATTGACTAAGTCGTAGATAATTTTTCCTATTTGCAATTTTCCTGTGTTACGTTTTTCATTGTCAATTATCCAGCAACTGCATGTCGCAGCTAAATAAATATGTTAATTACATTTCAAGTGCTGTTTAATTAAATAAATGCATCTACTTAGTACCTAGATTTACGTATAAACAATAGATAGCCTCGTAAATTATGAGTCTGAGGGAATATTAATTTTTGTCACGAGTTGTATGTTTGTTTTGCATTTTAAGGCTTACCACTGTGTATGTATGTATTTATACGGTTCTTGCACACAATTTAGAAAACTAGAAAAATAAAAACAAAAACGACTTACGAGTATCTAGTTCTAAACTAATTTTATAGAACAAAAACTAAACGTTCAGTCTCATTTGGAAGTTATCAGACTTTTTGGATAGCGAAGAGCCTCAGTGGACACCTTAAAGAGATTGCTTCAAGGGTAATAATTGTTAAATATTTGTTACGAGGGCTGGTTGATGAGTATCCGGGTTGGAAGATAGGTGGCGCTACTGAGCCAAAATGAGTGTACCCATCATTTAGTATAAACTCTTTTAGCTCGTATGTCAAAATTTGGTATTTCAAAACATCGTGTTAGTGCATTTTGCAACTATGGAAAAAGAGCAGTATCGCTCCGTGATTCGATTTTTGTTTTCTCGATCATTCTCGATGATCCGGTTCGATGATTGGTTCGCAGAGTTTCGACGTGGCCGCACGTCGGTTTTTGTTGAGCCGCGCCCAGGTGGCTCAATAACTTTTACCACAGAGGAGAACGTGAACAAAATCCATGATCTCGTATTGGCGGACCGTCGAGTAAAAATTCGCGAGTTGCATGAGATAGCGGAATCTCAACGGCCATATCCTGCACGAGATTTTGGATATGAGAAAGGTGTCCGCGCGATGTGTACCGCGTTTGCTTACACTGGAGAACAAACGCAATCCTGAGACTACTTTAAAAACGTGCTTGGACCTGTTTAATTGAAATTCGGAGAAGTTTATGCGTCGTTTCGTAACCGTCGATGATACATGGATTCATTGGTACACATCAGAGACCAAAGAACAATCGAAACAATGGGTTTTACCTGGTGAACGTGCTCCAAAAAAAGCGAAGACCGTGCCTCCGGCCGGAAAGGTGATGGCCACCGTTTTTTTTTTTTTATAGATGAGATCCACGTTGACTATTTGGAGAAAAGAAAAACAATCACAGAAGTATACTACGTCAATTTATTGGCCGAAACAACGCCGATTTAAAGAAAAAACGACCACATTTGGCGAACAAAAAGTGCTCTTCCACCACGATAACGCATCGATAACAGTCAGCACAGCCAAATTGGTCAAATTTCTACGAATTGCTCTCCCATCCTTTGTATTCTCCCGATTTGGCACCCTGCGATTTCTTTTTGCTTCGAAACCTTAAAAGATCGCTCGCCGGAAGGAAGTACGGGTCGAACGAGGAAGTCATCTCTACAGCGGACAAGTATTTTGCAGGCCAGGTCGTACTATACGGAGGAAGTGTATCCATTTGAAAGGGATTATATTGAAAAATATATAGTCAAAACCCAAAAAAGTTGCGTTGCCATTTTTATTCTGGTTTTTCATCAAACAGCCTTCGTATTGCACTTAGGTTCAGCTTAGGACTTTGACCTGGAAGCATAAAAAAGGGCCTCCTCGAGAGATCAAAAGCCTTACAAAGGCAACCCGATTCGTTTTTCCTAAAAATTAGATGCTTGTTCACTTTTCCAGTTCGGATCATCAGACGACTATTTTAGTAGGAATTGGTCCATCGACCGTAATGTACAACCAGTGACAGCTACTTTGAGTCGTGGATTTGCTTTTGCGATCTTGATTTTTTTATTTCGTTTTGTAAAGTTGAATAAGTTCTGATATTGGGTTGCATGATTTTGTTTGTTTTTTTATTATAAGCGCGCGCTTAAAATATCTATGTATGTATGTGCGTTAATTTTGAATTTTTGCAGCTTGTAGATGAGAAAAAGGACTCATCAAAATATTACATAAGCAAGAAGCACGACTAAGGGAAGTACCAGGTTATTTCAGATAATTAATGAAAATTAAAAAGAGTGTCGGAGACATAACTGAGCCCTGGGGCATACCAACATTTAGTTTGCAGATATCAACCTTGAAACCGTCCAATACAACTTAAATTGAACGTCCCTAAAAGTAATTTCTAATGATTTTTTTTCATCTCCACGGGAAGAGTCCTATTCAAAAGAATGGCAGATATGAAGGCTATTTGGGGTAGCTGATATGTGTATGTTAAGATCTTTAAGTCTACTACAGAAATGCGAAAGTAAAGGGTGACCGGTTAAGAACGATAGGACATTATTCATATGGTCGCCTCGACTTCGCTGGCAGTGCTTTAAATGGTTGGTCCATTTTCAATGACTCGGTCCAATATTTGAGGCGTTATTCCGGCAATAGCATGTGGAATGTTGGTCACGAGCTCGTCCAAAGTGTTTGGCTTATTAGCGTAGAAGATGATTTTTTGTTTAAAATCCGGATCTTCGGCCAACAATTCCATTGCCCAATTATCGAACTCACGTCGCTTTCTATAGTCGTCCGGCTTCAATTCTTGCATCCATACAATCTTAAACGGACGTAGGCCCAAATCCAACTGCAAAATAAAAATGTACTCGCACTCAAACTTTTCGACGGTGCGAAGAATTGCTTGCACATTGAAACCATGATGACGACCGACCTCACGACGAAATTTGCGTTGCGTATTGGGTATATATTTTAATTCGTGCGTTTTTTTTTTTTTCAAAATTTGAACGTTTATTTAAGAAAAACATGTACAATAGTATTATTCAAAGTATTGCCCATCTGAACCTATGATTTTTTTCCATTTGTGGATCCCATCCCAAAAGAACTGCTCCGGCTTGGCAGCCAAGAATGAATCAAGCCAATTTTTGATATTCTGCTCTGATGTGAACCATATTTCAGTGAGGGCGTTCTGCATCGACCGGAACAAATGGTAGTCAGAAGGGGCAAGGTCTGGGCTATAAGGTGGGTGGGGTAAGACTTCCCATCCGCTGTTTTCCAAATAGTTCTGAACTGGAATAGCAACGTGGGGCCGAGCGTTGTCATGATGGAAAATTATTGCCTCGTGTCTGGTCGCATACTCTGGGCGTTTTTCGGCTACTGCTCTCTTCAAACGGATTAATTGTGTTCGGTAGCGTTCTACATTGATGGTTTCACCCGGTTTTAGCAGCTCATAATACAGCACACCCATCTGATCCGAAAAAATACAGAGCATTACATTCGCGTCATGGATATTCGGCTTTGCCGTTGATTTGGCTGGTTGGCCAAATCCTGCAAATCGATATTTTTGAGTGAAAAAAATTATTGATGTTTACGCTTCAAATGAATGACATATACTGACGTACAATGACAGTAGCTTTCCAACGCATGTTCCACTGGAATAATAACAATGAAATAATACAAGTTACCCCATCTCTTAGCAAACCGCACGAAGTTAAGTTATAGACCCAATATTTTTTAATAATCTCCGCCAGTAAGGCAAGCGTAAATGCATGACGAAATGGCAAACTTTAGTGAATAATTTGACAGCTGGATGTCATTGGTAACTTTGACAGCTGCTGAAACATAAAAAATGGAAAAACTATCATTGTTATCTGATCACTCTATATAACAAAATGTAGACATGATTCAATTTGAAAGAGTTGAGCTGCCTGTGAAAAAGAGATAAAGGCTGGAATTCATTACATTTCTGATGAATACTGATAGTGTCTTTTGCCTTCAGTCATTCCTGTGTCATTTGAACTTTTTTTCCAGTTTCCTATTTATTTTCAGGTTTTTCTGATAATGAAGAGGTGAAAATGAGTAAAAAAGAATAAGAAAATGTTAGCAACACAAATCCTTGAATCGTAGAAGACTACGTGATATTCTTCTTGTGTAGCAGCAATTAAAGCTTCGTTTATAGCTCAATTGTTTAGAATAAAGTGGTTCAAGCTATAGACAGAGCCATTTACTCTAGTTCAATGAGAGAATGGATGATCAACGAAGTGTTAACATTATTGAAATCGATATCAAGAAAAGCCACCATTATATAGTTATATAGAAAAAAATATTTGGAATCGGTCGTAAGAGAGAGTTTAATGCGGTCCAAACAGAATTTCTTGTAGAGGTGTCATTAGGACGCCACATAATGTGAAGGTCAAGGATTCTCGCAAAAACGACAGATATCCAGAGGCCCAGTATAATATATTTTACCTCCTTTAGATATGAAAACGTCGCTTGCTTCAGTTCAGGCGATATAATACCCATCGAAAGCGAAAAAGAGGAAATTATATAGTAGTACAAGGATTTCTAAGGTCACAGTGCGCACTCTTTAACACCAATCAATAGACAGTAATATCCCTTTACATAGAGTTGAATGTAGTCTTGTTTATTTTCAGAGTGTCCGCATTGCTACTGCTATTTCCATTTACATGACTGCTTTATAAATATTAGTAAACTATCACACTATGACTATAATGAGTAGAAATATACGAACTCTAATTACTTAGTGTTATTTAGTGGATTCTTCGAACGTATTGTGATGTTCTACTTCATTGCCATTAGCACTTACAACATTCTATTCAATTCAGGTCGTTTTGTCATCTTACACTAACAAACTTTAGTTAAGTAAATAAATTGCTTTCCCAATTTGTACACGTTTGTTTAATTTTTAATGAGTCTCAGACCCAAGATTATCGTGTCTGACTATGAAAATATTATTCCCATAGTTGCTCTGACGAAGATGACTATTGTCACGCTACAATAGTACTGACCTAATTCAATTAGCTTTGAATGTTGTTCCCATAGGTCAGGGAAGCAACCCTCACAATTGTCTATGGTTCTTGCTTACCGCAAAAATAAATTTATCAATTCGCTCATCGCAAAACATAAATAAATAAACTATAAATGCAAATATGTTATATGGAAGTGAAATTGCATTATAAATACAAAATACAAAAATGTTTACTATTCGTTATCGTTCGAATGTTTCAACCATCAAATTTAACTTTCTGAAGTTTTTTTCTTACCACCCCCAGATCAGGGGGGATTAGTATTAGACTCATTGTCAGAACGTCAATTATTTTTCATTTTTGCATAAAGCTCGTGACCTTAATTTAGAACGATAACAAAAATAAAAAATACAAAAAAAAAAGGGCAACCACAATCCGAAGCATTTGTATGTTGGAAAGTATCTGTACTCGTATGTGCAGTGTCTCTCGGGAACAACAAGTCTACAAATTAAGCTCAAATATCATACAAGCCGACTGCAGCGGAAAGTGGAGGAAAGAAAAATGAATAAACTTCCTGTACTCTCTGAACTTCCATTTAATACGCCTTACATGCGAATAGCAGTCGTTTGTGTTTATGGCAGCTCATGAACGATTGATGTGTGCATAATAGACATGGACATGGTCAGTGATAAGGTCACTGAAATTCTATCTTCTGAATAAATTTAATTCAAAAAATTCACATTACGATCATTGCCTTGTATATAATTGATAGGCCAGACCAGTTATTGGTAGGCACCTCTGTAAGAGGCATGAATATCATCAAATGACTTTGAATTAACCCCCAGTCGGGGGTTCTTTTATTATTTATTTACGTTTGTTATCCGCAGAATCATATCTGTTTCATCATCTCCATAAACAAAATTAAAATTATCCCCTAATAAGCCCTGAATCGAAGTAGTCACCTGCCCCTGGAACAAGAATATACGAGTAGCTTCTAGAGAAAGGAAGTGAAAATAACAAGCTCCATGACTAAGCAAGCAGAAGTTAATTTATATTCCCGCCTTTATAACACTTTCTACAGAGTGTCTCTGTACTTCAACCTCATGATCACTATATAATCATAACATGGTTAAAATTTGCTTTATCCAGCTGTTGGGAGGACCGGGGGACTTTAATGCATGTAAATTGACAAGCTACGAGTTGTTTGCCGGTGCATACGAATACAATTGGATCTACCTATAGATACATACCTAGTTTCATTGAATCGTCTACATAGCATTTTGTATTTTGTATGTGTGTCTTCAGTAATTGGAAGTTTGAATTGAAATTGAAATTGAAATTTATTGCCCACATAGTGTAACGAACTATGAGCGTTT
Organism: Volucella inanis; assembly: GCA_907269105.1. Lineage (NCBI taxonomy): Eukaryota > Metazoa > Arthropoda > Insecta > Diptera > Syrphidae > Volucella > Volucella inanis. Next base: position 141,967,220 of record OU026155.1, on the reverse strand, counting down.
ACGTAAGCAATTTGTTTATTTTGTTGTTCTTCTTAACAGATTTTTTTTTTTTTTTTGTGTAAAATTAAGCTCAAAAATTAGGTAGTGAATACATACGTAAATGGATTTCGAAAATACCAATTCCATCGAGTGGCCTGTAAAGGGGTCAATTCTAATCTGTCACAGATAACGACTACAACTATGATACAATGTTGTTATTACGCAACTAAGACATTATTTTGTTGTTGTGTAATTGTTATTATAATTGGAGGGTTTTATAGCAAATAAATAAGCACTACTATTTGCTCAAGATATATTGTATATACCTACAATTGTTTTCGAAATCGTTCTTGTCAAAGGCGATATCATCACACTATATGTAGATGAGAGATTACTTTGGAAAAACTGACAAACGATAAACAATTCTGGCGGGTTGATGGAAAGTTTTTTTTGTATCTATTAGTTTTGGATCTCGAATGAGCTTTTTTTAAATTGAGTTATGAATTGGAAAATAAACGTGTGTTTATTTATAAATCAACATTTGCTGTGGGAAATTTGAGGAAGTGACCTCTCAAAAGTCGAGGAGACACTTTGTCAGGCGGGTGGATTTGTTTATTTATTTTTTTTTTTCTTGTTTTAAGGCTGACATTGAACAGTTCAAAATATTTCCTTTCTGCCAATAACAGATTACAGCTGATTGTGCTTACATAAAAATGACATTGCCCTCTTATTTTTTCCTCAAGGTTAGAGTTACATTGGCTAGGTTTTCTTTGACGTGGGTGGAAAACACTTATCCAAGAAGGTCTTAAGAAGGAATGGGCACGTCTTCTTCTGAGTTGTGTTCCGAGAAAGTTGAGTAGAAGAAAAAACAAACTTAAAATCCTCAGACGTAATAGTATTCCGCCAGTTGCATTAACTAACTGTGGCCGACAAACACGTCAGTTATGGAGTTGAGTGTTTAATTGAGTTGGGGTTTGGTGATCAAACAGCAAACCCTGGTAACCAGGATTTTAGTGTGGGCACAAGTATTGCGCCCACTCAGACAATTTCATAATGTTGTCACTAAAAAAATTGTTTGGCTTTGGCCAAAAAAATACATCAAGAGCCTCTTGGACATCATCTCGAGATATTCAGTTTTTTTCTATCAAAAAAGTTTAGCAGACTTCGGAACAAGTGAAAATATGAAGGTGCTAAATTTGGAGAATAAGGCAGGTGCACCAATTTTTCATATCCGAACTGCTTTAATGACGACTTTAATCTGCACAGCTGTTGACAGTAGACTTCAGCGGTGAGTCTGGTTGCGAGGCAACGGCTCAAAATGGATTGTTCCGTCACCTTAAGCTGGAGAAATCCATCTCCGGAATGGTCTGTCTACTTCATCTCCGGTAATGATCCGGTTCAGAAAACGAGTCCTGGTTGTGACGCGATAGAAGCGCAGTACAAGTTTCGATCCTGGTGTGTTACCAATTTTCCAAACTTTATGACTTTTCCCATATATGTTAGGTTTCGATGGATGTTCAGATGGCTTAGGTTGCGTTCCCTTGCGGGTTCCCTTTACGAAGCAGTGGGATTTTTTTCGACGGTAGACTTCAGAAGCTCATCGTCTAGCTTTTCTGGCTTTCAATAATGTTAATACAATGAAATTTGCACTCTGAATGAGCAATACATATATTCCAAATCCTAACTTTGATAACGATTTCAGCATTAAATTGGTTTTGTTAATTTTATGGCAATTGGAAAACGTTAGAACTTAATACATACTTGTTTGTGCAATTCTACAATTTGCTCTATTTTGAATCCTCTTGTTAGTAAGGACAAGAGTTTGCTGATGTTTATACATCTGGGTTGTCCAACTATTATTTTTTGGCCTTTTCTTCGAACCTGAACTAAAACTTGAGCATCTATTGCTTATTGGACAGGATTTTTAGATGACTTACGTTAAACATGTCAATACCAACCCGTTCGCTCAATCTCAATTTCATTATCATTTTTAGCAATTCTTGAGGTTTATTTTCATCACTAGTCATCATGAATAGACTAACACTAGAATAACGCTTTCATCATTTAAACTAATTTTGAAAATCTGTCTTCTTCGCGAAACATATCAAAGATTACGCGATTTCCTTGAGCCACATAATCGACCAACTGGGTTCGCTATTTGTTATATTGTGCACAAATTTCTAACCGCACAAAATCTACATGACGCAAACCCAACAACACTTACAGAACAAACTAGAGTCGCTTTTAGTGAAAGTGTGACATCAGATCCGGAATTGTTAATTCGCAACAATTCCATCTTTGCCCGTCCATTCTATGAACATTTTTGCGAAAGCATCTCGTATTAAACCCAGCTTGTGATAGGGCTCTTAAGTTGCTTTTACGACAAAACATACTATCGAAGGAATAATCAAAATTGCCATTTAGGGAGTTAAGCAAATTCAGAAGAGACTCATCAGGCTTATTTACATCCACAAAAACGCAATGTTTAATGTGGTCCTCACAGCCGGAGCCTGAGCTCGCGTTACAGTCTATAGCACAATCAGTGATTATTCTTCCAAAAATATGGACGGATATACGATACGTCTAACACTATTTAATTAACATGCGTATGTTAAAGCCGGACAAACAAACCTTTCGGTCTAAGCAATATTTGCCACCTCACACTAACTTTTTCTTCGACACGGTCATCTCACTTTCCTTAATGGCTAACAACAGAGCATATGTATCTGAATTTGCGGCACTTTGACACAATGACTCCTTCGATATGTACCTTGTTCTAGCAAATGATTTGGTACATGATTTTTAGCTAATAAGATGGAACCAAACTTGGTTTTCTATTAATAAGGTCGCTCAATGGCCACAAATTTTAGAAAAACTTATTCAAAATGCCCCTCCCCCCGAAGTCGGTCTGACCACTCATCGATTGTAGTACACATTTCAAGCATTGGGAAATTTTTCACTGTTTGAACAAGGACGTGCTTCAAAGACTCGGTACTGTCCAGTAGTGTAAGCTGTAGTCTCTAGAACAGAGTTCTGGTTTGTAGTCTAATGTAGTCTGGGTTACCAGTTGGATTATCATCCGTGGAAATGAAGTACGGAACGTGGTTCTTGAGAAATGTTTAAGTCGTTTTGCTTTATGAGATTGTAGAAAGATTCACGACTTCTGACGCTTGTGGTAATGACAGAGCATACACTCTAGCGTTCTGTTTGTTGATAAATTCTTCAATGGTGACAATTTTATTGTCGGTATAAAGCATTCGTCTGTGACCGTTCTTCGATTACTGTCGAAGCAAGGCTTTCGATTTTGACGTGTATCAATGCTTCTGTGGGTAAGTAGCCAGCGTTTCACGTTTTAAAATGCGCGGCATACTGTCCGTGCTGATATCCATCTCTCGAGACATAATCCCCACGGCTTTGACGATTATTGGCGTTTGCGCACTGCGCCAACAGCCGGATTTTACACGGCCGACTATTTCACCATAAAGTTTCGTGTGATTTTCAGGTGGTCACAATATGCGGAAGAATTCGTCTTTTTCGTACTCGCATTTTTGCAAGCCAATTACGACAACACGATTTTCGAGCGAGCCAAATTTCATGATTGCAAACATCTGACGTAAAGATTTTTGCGTAAATGTCACTTGCCGAATAGCTGTCAAGTTGGGGTGGATGCGTTCAATGGTTCTTAAAAGTTAATGTTTTTATTTCGTGTATCAAAAAATTTGCAAGTACTAAGTACTCGAATGTCAGAAATTGGGTTTGTGAGCTTGAAAAAACGGCGTTGTTTCTGACAGCGATTAGAAGTCGTTTAGGACTCGTCAATATACTGCTTGTATATTGTGTGTATAGTCTTGTACACTATCTTGGTGTGCAGACTATAAATTCGAATTCTTCGATTATATCCGCTGCGCATTTAAGTTTAGTTTCAACTTCATCGTCCATATAGCGCACCATGTTCTGTAGATTTTGTGATCCCAGCACCATCTGTATAAGATGTTTCTCCGTCATTATCAGTAATTTATGATACATGTCATATGTTGACTTGCTTACCACAAAGTCGCATTGATTGCCATGACGTTTAGTTATATTTCGCCGTTGTCTCGCTATAACTAACTCGTATGCGACTTTCACTTGGCACTTTGGCACTTGGTTTTTGGATCATATTGAAAACGCCACATTTCACCATCGTTCACAATGTTGTGGAATTCTGAACAATCTTTGTTAGTCAGTAATTTTGTACTGATGACACAACTATACTATCACTATCATGAAATTAGACAGTACATCAATGATGAATTACATTTCCGATGCATCTAATTGCCAATAGATGGCCAACCCTAGGTCAAATTTTATTGAGTGTAGCTCATTTCTTTTACTTGAACCCAAATGAATAATATCGCAGGTAAGTGGATCGTCTAGCATGAAGAGCTGATTGAATTTAGCTTGTACCTTGCATTTCCCAAAAACACATTGATACATTTTTCGAATAAATTTATTGGCGTTCCACAAGAGTTTGCTTTAGGGAATAAACTACGCTTGGATTATCATGCTACAATAATCTTCAACAAGCCAAAGAAATGCTGCAAGCCTTAGCTTATAACCTGTCGACTTGAAAAGGTACTATGAATTTAAATTAGGGGCTAATGAGAATCGCCTTTAAATATTTCTGCACCCATACTCACTGTCAGTTCATTTAGGCTGATTGATATTTTTTAATAGGAAAAATCGTAAACATTTGATACAAATTAGTAATATAAATAAATAAATCAATGTTGTTATTCTTGTTCATTTTTATGTACAGAGAACGGAACGACAAAATATTTCACTTTCTGAGGTATGTCAATGCCTAAATGAATTGGTGATGACGTAAGAATATTACTTTTTCTATAATTCCCTGTTGGCCGTGGATTGAATTCAAACCTTACGGCGTAATAGTACACGCTATCGCTAGAGAAATAAATATTTGAGAGCAATAAGATAGTATTACCTACTTATTCGCAGCTGAAACAAATCAATTCTGTTCTGTATAGCAGCAGTAGTTTGGAAATGTACACAAACATGACTCTGCTGTTTAAATAGTTGCGAAATACAATATATGGTATACTCGTATATCCTCGTCATAAGATCCGCCTTAAAAACATGAACGTCGTAAAGTTACAGAGCTATTACTGAAACATTTATTCAATTATAGTTCCAAATGACCTGGTATCTATTTTTATGAATTTTATATTTAAGATATGAATGCTTATACTCGTCTGTAGATGCGAGCTCATTCATTTATGTAATTACCTTCCAATGGGTCTTTCTAATGCAAAATAAAATCTTAAAATATTTTTAGGTACAAAAAAATCACAGTAAGGGTAGACATTAATTTCTTTACAATCACAGTAAAAATGGGATTTCTCGAAAAGGTATGATTTGGGTTTCACGGTTCACATCAGAACAGAATATCAAAAATTGGCTTAATTCATTCTTGGCTTAATTCATTCCCGGCGCAGTTCTTTTGGGATGGGATCCTCAAATTGGCCGAAAGATTGGAAAAAGTCATAGCTTCAGATGGGCAATACTTTGAATAATCTACAATATTATAGAAGAAGCTATAGAAGATATCATCCTCTGTTCGAAACCAAGAGGAGATACGATACTCATTCACTTATGGATGCTGCAAGGCAAATTGTATTATTGGTGTCTGTACTAACAAGAAAATATTATTGATACGCCGAACTCCTTAACCACCAAAGATTACTTTCACATGTTTAAAAAAAACTGCTTGAAATACAAATCCAGCGTTCAAAGCTAACCACAAAAATTGTGGTAAAGGACAATCATTTCTTTGCATGCTACTAAAGCGACAGACAAAAGAAACAAATGCCTAAGTGTTAACCAATGCCTTACAGTTCAAAAACTCTTGTGTAAATCACTGCTAACGTTTTTGTTCCTTCTTACCTTAGCAAAATCGGAATCGGAACCGGATTTCTTTAAGTTTGAATGTATAGTACCAATTTTAATTAAAACGATCAGTCATCTACCGCACAGAAGATAATTAATTCTAAGAAATATATGACACATGAATCGAGTAACGACGAAAACAAGCATCATATACGTAAGTGCATAAAAGTGTAAATAAAGTCACTGTCGTTTTGTTTTCAGCGATGAAAATTCAAAATTAAAATAGCAGACAATGTTTGCACCAGAATAAAGAAATTAAACTGTTAATTACGACAAAAATAAATTTGTTCCAATTAGTTAGAAAATAAAACATCATACTCATAAACGCATTGATGACAAAAAGAACATTTAAGGAGAAATGGAACAAAGGCTACAGGAAATCTTTACATTCAAAACGAACAACGAACTTCGGTGCTGCACGTTGAATGCTAGCTTCCATTCAGGAAATGCAGTGGAATGGGTTACTAAAAAGGAGGCCATTACGAAAGAATAGAAGTTACACATATTTAAAGGCAAGAAGTCTTGAGCTTTGACAAGCGATAGAACGCGTTTTAACAATCCGCATCAACGTTGTATATATTCGCTTAAGTCCCAGATAAAAATAAAAAAATCAGACGATGCGTCCAAAGAAAACGACAAAACCTTCGAGCAATGCCCAAGTATGACGTCAAAGCCTTTTTACGTTTTACGCCAAAAGTTAACACGTTAACGGATTCCTTTTCGTTTGTTAACTAAGCCCCGTTTACGACTATGAAAACGCTAGTGAGTCAGGTGTGTCAAGCAAAAACAAACACGAAAGCCCACAGTAAAACTCTACGACTAAAAGCTAAGGTAAATGGGGTCGGTAAGAAACAAAGCTACTTGTGGTCATAGTTAACAAACGTATTAGACGCCTAGCCGCTCGCCAATTTTATTGCAAACCATAATTTCTACAATTGATGGCATAAAAATGTTAATCGTACGATAACAATGCAATGCAGCATTTTTGAAGCTAGCCGTATTACAACAGAAAAATAAAAAAAATAAAAACAATTAGCGGTTGTTATTTACAATTGGAAGATAAGAGTACTTACGATCGACGCAAAGGTAAACACATGAACTGCTTGTACCTTGGAACCGGCACAGATATAATAGAATTTGTTTAACACTTCAGCCGCTAGACTCTGTAATCGCACGTTTACTTTGCAGTCTCATGCCAATCTTGCGATTTGCTCTGCTTTACGCCATATTAAAGAAAAACACCGAGTTCACAGTCGAGCGATGGAAAAACAAGAGAACAAAACTCATCGTGAAGGCAAAACAACAACCCCACGGAGGCTTGTCAATTTGATATCAGTAAAATACGGTCAGACTAAGTGCAAGCGTTGGGCGTTTTTTTTTTTCTTCAAAAGATATGAACCAAGCTTCAGACAGAATAAAAAAGAACTCTCTACACATAGAGCTATTTGTACCATATGTCCGGGGAAACAAGTAATGTGATTGCATTGAAATTTATTCCAGAGATGACATTATAAAATAAATCAGTTGATTCGGTTTAATCCAGAAGAAACCGGAGGGCTATGCACATCTATGTTCGTATAAAAGTCATACTGTGTGTTGGGGGGCGTTGGGGATTGATAAGCATTTCTATTCCGAAGAAATAAGTCCTTTGAAGTGAGAAACCGTCTTAAAATAAAAGGTGTACTCGTATTTCAACTGATTTCGTAAGTTTCATGGATCATTAATTGTTATCAATTCTGATTTGGGAGGTTTAAGGGTTCACAGTTTGTGAAAAATTAAACTTTAACACTTCGAACCGTACCCGTGCCTGCTGCTAATCTTGAATTGTTTATTATTTAAGGCATACATGGCGTTGTATTTTAATTGACAAAGAAATAAACTTAAATAATCAGAAATAAAGTGCCTTTTTGGACTCATGGAGGAGTGTGTGTGAGTTTATTTCTTTGTTTTGTCTCTTTGAGGAAGATAAGAAATATAAATAAATTTGCAAATTTAGAAAAAGAATGCGTGTGTATTTTATAGTGAGCACTAGGCAATAGAGGTTTGATTTACAATGTAAAATAAAACACATAAATTTGAAAGTGAATTTAAAATTTTTATTATCGGTTAAAAGAACAATTCATGGCATTTACTTTTCGAAAATGATATTATGTAAATGTTGGCCACGACTACGTCTGAGGTGGTCCATTCGGAAGGTCCAATTTTGGGCGACTCGTACGAGCATAGCGACTGGCATCTGATCTGAGACTTTACATATCCCCAGAGAAAATAGTCCAAAGGTAAAGGTGTGAAATCGCGCGATCTAGGCGGGAAATTTACCGTAGCAAATCGTGAAATTAAGTGCTCATGGCTCGTAAAGTCGTCTTGTTGAAACCAACGCTCACCGAGACCATGTGCTATTGACGGTAACATTCTGATTTGCTTCATTTTTGAAGAAATATGTACCAATGATTCCACCAGCCCATAAACCACACCATACCGTTGTTTTTAATGGATGTAATGGTAGCTCTTGGTACTCTTTGAGTCGCTCACCAGCCTACGACAGTTTTGTTTATTAACGTATCAATCGAGCCAGAAATCACTGAACAAAATTTTACGATAAAACATTTTTTATTGAGTTTTTCGAGAGCCCATTCACTGAAAATATGACGCAAATTCAAGTCGCGTGGCTTCAATTCATGCACAAGTTGAATTTCGTACGCTTTTAGGCCGAGATCCTCACGTAAAATACACCAAGTTATCGAATACGCCAAGCCAAGCTGCTGGTCGAGTATCATCCGCTGGGGACTCAATTTTGCGAATGATATTGGCAATAGTGGTTTCAGTAGGTCGATTATGCGCACCGTAAGTTCCTCGAATCGCAAAAATTTCTCACAGAACGCTGATTTTCGTAATACAGCTAAACAATTTGGAGACGCTGTTGTGGTGTGAATCTTTCCATGATGACTTGCCAAACGATACGGAAGAAAAATGACAAAACAGTTTGATATTAGTCACGCGCGATTTGTCAAAAGAAGACTTTTGAAAATCAAACCTAACGATAAATCACTCTATACAAGAGAAAACAAATTCCATCTACGCCCCGAAGATCATGTACCAAAAAAGACAAATTAAATAATTTTATCTAATGTCTAATGCAATGTTTACTGCACATCTAAGGAATAGTTTTTTTGAGCTTGAACAGTTTTAGAACAGTTGATTTGGGTTGCAAAAAACTACTGCGGACTTTCATTATGTCTTAGAAGATAGAATGGAAATCAGTTTATGTACTCACCTCATGATACAACACAGATTAGTGACACTATGACTACACCGGCAGTTATTGGTCTTGCCCTTGAGAGAAAATCACAAGTAGTACCTCCTCTAGATCTCAGCAATTTTCTTATCTGTTTCTCTATTCGGAGGCTTCTACTGTTGAGCTTGTTCAACTTGTGGACATACAAAAAGCCTTTCAGAACTGTTGAAGTTTGAGAAGCATTCTATGAGTTCCGGATAGACATAACTAGCATATGTATTTTGATGACCTGATATCAATTATTTCGTTATCAGTACTTGTTCTAGATTTTATGGCATTGAGTAATACATTTTCTTTTAATGTCCGGTTTACGAAGCCCATATACGAATAACTTAAAACCTAAATAAAAGACATACTTAAGTTTGAATTGAAAGCCATTGTATACGAGTATCAAAAATGAGTAATCCTTTCTCCTGCTGTTGAATCATTCGTGATTCACTGTAAATGAAAAACAATCGTCTTTGTTCTCAACAATTTGGAACGTCGCTTTGTGGTATTAAAATTTGTCTGCCTGGCATTAATGTCGTAAATAAAATTGCACAAAAGGTTTTACTGAAGTGATAAAAAAAAAAAAAAAACGATTATATTGAACGGTGATCGTGTTGTTAAAGTCAACTTATTGTTTGCATTGACAAACCACCAAGCTTTCAAAGGACATATGGGAAAAAGCGAAGACCAAGTTGACAAAATCTCAGCATCAGAATCAAGTTTAAGTAATGATTATGCTCTATTAAATATGCACAGTTTGGTTGGCCTGCTCATATTGTGTGGTAAGGGCAGATACTATTTTGTGTAAAACGTTCGCTGGGTTTGCATATGCACCAATAGACAGCTAATAATTTTCATATTTTCCTTTATAGTACGTCCTTCAGTTTCTGAGAAAAACATCGGTTTGATTCAGCGGGATGTTATTGCTATAGAAATGAATGTAGTTCTCTTTAGGTATTCGTATAGTAAGTTATGGAATCATTTGTTTGCTGTTCATTGTCTCAATGTCCAAAATTTGGAAATAACTTTCTTCAAGGCGGTCAAAGAATTTGTTTGTTAAAGTCGGAGGCCTGATTTAGGTATGTATTTCAGTCATAGTTTGACGCGAAGTTACTTAACGTACACTTTCTTCGCGATTCAACAATATTTTCACAACATTCTTTTTCTTTATATTTTTGTTTGTCCTTTTAACTTCCGCATACGAACAGCACCATATGAGAGCAAGTCTAGAATTTATACGAGTACTTCTTCTTGCTTGAAGAAGCCTCCTAACAAACGTGGCACAGAACACAGAAGAAAAATCAAAGACACATGGGATGAATTACAAAAAGCTAAAATTCGGTCCGCAATACCGAAAAGGATGACTCATTGGTCGGCATTGTTGTCGCTCTTTGCATCACATGATTTATGGTAAGTAGTTATAATAGTAGTTGCAACTGTCGCAAAAGTCTGTTGTAGAAATCAAAATCAATTGCTTAGCCGTTGATAAGTTAGTCAAACAATTCACATGTTATCTTATCTGATGATAGTTTAAATTAAGCTCTCAGGGTCATTGTTTACCAAAATACTGGGTCATGTCTGTCGTCACAAGAGATTACTGGTTAGATTATTAGCAAATGCTCGGAGATAACATCCGATTAAGTTTTTATTTAACCAATAGCACCGTTACAGTTCTCGTATCAGTGTCAAACTCGAAAAACTCGTTGGTTAAGTGATGTTTTAATGCTGTCTGTTTAAGAAGCCAACGTTTTTGGTTATTGCCATCTCCCATAAGCAGTTTGAAAATATAGACATTTTTCTTTTCAGTTTGTTTTTTTTCCTCTGAAGGACTTCGTGTACTCTTAAAATATTTGCACACGGCGCGGGCGGAAGATAATCAGGTTGAAAAAAAGAAAGATACTGATGCTACATACATATATTGGTTTTGAATGTATGAAGGTTACAATGACTAGGAAATAAAGATTCAGGATTCCCTAAGTGGTATTTTGCATCATTTTTGGTGGCGTCGGAAGTGTTGTCATTCCAATGTAGGTTTCCATTCACGTACATACCGCGAATTAAGAGCTTTTCGTTTTTGGCGATGCAAGTACCACTCATGGATCATGGCTAGGATAAAATTTCTCTTTAGCAAGAGCAGCCAGCGTATGTTTTGTGAGCATTAAGCTCTAATTTGTTGGTGGTATCCCCAATTAAAATGATGTTGTTAATATCGGAATTTAATGAGTTCAACATACGCCGCTGTTTCCGTTCTACAGCAGAAAAGGAGGGACGTGAATACGGGAACGAATATGGAAAACAGAGAATACTGTCGACAATAGTGTCGGAGACAGAACGGACCTCTGGAGCACACAAGTATTTTATTTTAAACGTTGTAAAAAGTATTTTTTATTACCTTGAAGACGAGGTTCATTGTTTTTTTTTTTTTTTTTTTTTGACAGCCTGATGCCAAAAACGGTTAAAGGCCTTCGAAAAATCAGGAGCAACAATCTTGCTTTCGCCAGATTGATGAAGAATTTAGTTTCACTTTTCACCCGTTGACTTGTTGCTACAAAAACCGTACTGCTAATCATTAAGAAGCTTTTGTGTCTCGATATACTCGTGTGCTGACAGCTTATCAACTTTGCACTTCTAAAGGACTTGCACCTTTTCCTACTCATTTCAATGTATATGCACTATGGTGTGCGTTAAAGGATTTTAGCGCATGACATTAAATTCCATCTTTCAGATAAAGGACGGTTTCGAAGAAATTAAGACATATGTGTGTCTTGCATTATTTAAGTAATCTAAACACTTGCCAAATGATTTTGGGGTCATACATTTTAATCAATACTAGCTGGGTTCGCACTTATATCAACAAAAGGATAACTGAACTTAGCAACAAGGGATTATCAATGAATATAAAGGAGAATCTCAAAGACAAGAAGACAGGAGAAACAATTTAAATACAGCTTCGTTCTAGACGATTTTAACAATGATAGTAGTGACAATAAAACGTTGCTAATAATGTCATGCTTCCGGTACCAAATATAGGAAATGGAGCAAAATAAGAACGGAGCCCAAGCATTTTTCTACAATATCCCTCTCTATTAATAAATAAATAAGTCGCCAAGGCCTAGCTTCTCGCAATCATTTATGTTTCTCACTTTGTGAATTTTTACACTCCTGAGCAGTACCTACTGTTTATTGAAGGTTACAAACTGCTGTCCTGAAAAGCGTTTTCATAGGCAGAATTTGACTTTCGTAGGTATGCCATTGCAGGCCGAAAGGGTGATGACGATTTTTAAAAATTTGCTGTTGTGCTCCTACCGGTATCTCTCTCTATTTATTCATTCAAATTTCTGGAAATTAACACGTGTTTCGGCATTTAAAGATTAGTCAAAGTAGCAAGTTAACAGAAATGGCTCTTACGCTAATGATGGTCACAAAGCAGCAAAAAGAACTACCCACGAACAGCTAAGGCCGAATTGCAAAAACAAAGTCGCGAAGGAGCTTTAGAAGTGCGTGACCGTTTTTGTTCGAGCTTGTCGTTAAGAATGCTTTTCGGCTTCCTTAGCCATGCAACTCACTTATAAAATGCAATGCCGAGGTCTCTATTTAAATGCAAACATTTAAGAACAATCTACATCGGTATGTCTCTTTTCTTCCTCCCTAAATTTCGCGCTGTGGATAAACATTTTAAAGGTACACAAATCCCTTAAGAGCGCGCTAATCGCGCATCGCATCGGTACGCATGGAACAAGATGGACGGTTTTATTCAAACATTTTCAATCACACGGTTGAAAAGTGGGACCAATTGACACAACTGTTCGGTATTTAATCGCTAAATTCGAGAAGCCGTGGCTGAAGACATTACTTTGTATATATTTCTTGTGGTTCTGAACGAATACATTCACTGCAGTGAAGCTCAATTATAATATATTCCATTGTTGACTATCTAAAACTCACTAGCAAAGTTGCATTTTATGTATGGGGCAAAGGATTCATTTGTCGGTAGTTGTTACACTTTTTCGTGACGGTTTTGTCTTTACACAGTGAAACTTTCACGAAATAGCCAAGGTATGGCGCTCTCGTTAGACCGATTTTAATTTGTTTTTTATTTCTTATTATATTGGCACAACTATCCTTGACATTTGAACCAAATTTTGGTTTTTTGTCTCTTGGCGATTTTTTAATGGATACAAAACTGGGAAACGATTCTGCTCTAATTTTTTTTATTAAAAATGAAAACGATGACACAAAAACATAGGAATTGATGAAAAAGTGTTTTGGCTATAATTCTCTAAAGAAAACAGTGGCTTAAGAATGCACTTTTCGGAAGTTGTGAAGCTGTCAACGATTACGACTGTTTACACAGATAACCGATATCAACAACTGAAGAAGACTTTACCGATCGTAAGCCGTAAGTCAATTGGATATATTAATCACAGTATTAATTGGGCTTGAGACTTATCGTTGCTAAGCTTGTGACGAAGGACCAGCACTTTTTGCAAAAAAAAAGCAGCGTTTGAAGATTGCAAAAGACATGCTTTTCAAGGCTAATTCCGATCAAACATTCACTACTGGTGACGGGACGTAGCGACACGAAAGACATCAAACGAGTGAACGACACAAATAAGCCAATACCGAAGAAACCATGTGGTTTTCAAAGAAAGCCCACTGTTTTAATAAATTTTAATGGCACCATGAATTTCCAGCCAGGCTATCGCTTATTGATATTTGGGTGTTTTATTTCTCCGTCATGAGTAAATTGAAAAAAAAAACAACTCAATTTTGGAAAGAAAATTCACAATAACGACTCATCTGACAATGCATTGATTATGCGCGTATTTCGTGTCAAAAGCAACTCAATTATTATTCAACACCCACAAAATTTTCCTGATCTGGAACCGTGTGTCTTTTTCCTTCCCGTCTGATTCAAATAACCCCTTTGGGGAACGGATTTTAGAAGCCGAGAGGAAAAAATTAAAAAATCCCAGAGATGTTTTGAGGACTGAAACAAATTTTGGCAGTCAATGTGAATTATTTTAGGTGCGACAATATCAAATTGATATTTTGACGAAGTTGCTCATGATCTGGCGGTCATGCATGCTTGTTGCTTCTTTTACGCTTTAGACCAGTGCGTTGGTGTACATTTTCATTCTACGTCTGATGCTACACTGGGCTTTTTCTTCTTCATGCAATATTGTGTTTCTAGCTCGTGGCGCTTTGTTTACAAGACGAGCCCAATGTTTGGCATAGAAGTGTATTACTTGAACAATTCATTTAATTTAAAATTCCTGTCGGTCTACAGAAGCATATTTAATAACTTTCAAAATAACTTGAACTCAGACCCTAAAACTTGTCATCGAGCCGCTTCTTCCGGTGCAGTATGTATGATGGTAATGATGTTTTGTCGAAGATCATGGTCGTGTTACACTTCCTTCTTCGGAGCCTGGATTCAAGCAGAATTTAATAACCCATGTCTAAATGCAGCATTTAAAGAGTTGGAGGGCCAGATGAAGCAATTTATGTCAAAATATAGCTCTCTGCAGTCCTATCAATTCATATGCATGAATCGAATGAAATCAGAAACACTTTCGCTTACGCTGATATTCCTCTCTAGTTTATCCCGATGACTTGACTTCCTAACATCAATCAAAACTATGAGAGCAACTCCATGCATTTGCATTTATCAGTGCCCAACAGTGAAGCGTTATCTTATCAATGCAAATGCTATTTGCTTTGGAAAAATTTAATTTTTTTTTTTTTTTGTCATTCAATTTCCACAGCAAACCACCTATTATCACATATCGCAGACCTTTAAGACTCTGCTTAACTTGTTTTGGCTTAAACGGCATAATAAAGCGGCAACAAACTCCAGCCAAAATAACAAACCATAAAGACGAGCAAAGGAGCCTAACAAAAAAAAAAAATAAATAAATAAATAAACAAAAATAAAAATAAAAAATTCATCAAAACAAAAATAAAAACAAAACGAAATCTACACACGTATGTGTGCTGAGTGTCTAAATATGTCCCCACACTGTATGATGATGTTATAGCCGAGAATGAAAATCGTCAAGCCCCTTGCTACCTTCCGAAATCATAACAAAAGAATTGAATAACCAAAGAACTGAATAAAAGAAACAATAATTTGCTTGCACATTACTCTGTGTAGGCAGTGGCGAGAATTCGAAGGTGTGCGACTGTATGCCTGTACGCCATTGGCATACAGAAACTTGGTATCTATTTTGCCCAATTCTGCCAGTTTGGCATGTGCAAATATTATCTTGCTCATAAATCGAAAGATAAAAAAAAAAAACTTCTTATCTTGTAGTATTACCGTCTCTGGAGAAGCTATCAACTTAATAATCAATTTGGGTGGTTTGGTTGTGGCGATTTCTAGATGCATTCGGTTTGGTCTACTTTGCACTTCGTGCACACCTTAGTGTTAATCATGTATTTGTTTGGTGTTATTCGTGGGCGAAAATAGATTTTTGTAGGAAAAAAGGGACACGCTTTGGGAAGAGGTATAGATGTTTCGTTTTCTTTTCTAATGGAGTATTCCTGTGTTCCTGGCAAGTTCACAGTTGTCCTTAAAATTTAACTTTCTCCCTTAATAGGGGGTGTGAGCCCAAACATCAATGGCATTACATAAGCCAAACACATTGAACTATAAACTTTTTTTTTCATTTCGAAGGGCCAACAGATTGTAAAATGAAATATTTATTCCGCGCCACTTAATACAGTTCCCACCGACGCACTGTCATTGAAATGTCCTTGAATGACAATCACCACTAATAAGAAATCCAGCTGCTAGACAAATTTCACACATATATTACAAAAACCTCACACAAAAAAAACCAGTCAATAACTACTTACCGAAGTCCAGAAATTGTTTGATGGACAATGGCGATGGGTTGAACTGTGAGTAAAAATCGAGCATTTTGTTGACGCTTTGCAGCCTCCACGGAAAGATCCTCATTTTGGCAGGTCGGTCTTAACAAGTGTTTTTAATGGAAAATCAGAAGATAACTGGAAATGCGTTCACAGTTGAGTTTCACTGGTCTAACGTTGACACAAAAAAAAAAAAAAAAAAAAAAAAACAAACAAAAAAAGACTTGTGTGTGCAAATTTGATCTGCTGTTAGTTGTAGTCGTCGTATTGGTAACCCAATGTTAGGGCAGTGACCCTATAAGGCCGCACTAAAATCCGTCCTCATTGACATAATCACACACACAAACTATGAGTAATAAAAATCAAATCCGAATATCTTAAATGAATCTCTTTAGTTAAAGGACAACACAAATTCTATTAAAACATCACGAACATCTGAGAATCGTAGCCTTAGTCGTGGTCAACCGGCTAGCAAATGTAGAACTTTGGAACACTGGCACTTGGTTTTGTAGTTTTGATTCTGATATTGAAGAACTCTATTTTTACAGAAGGTACAAACGAGAAATTCTTATAAAACTGTCCAGAGTTAGGTGAAGCCTTGTTTCTCGGAGCACTTAACAGAAACAATTGATTCTTGGCGGAGCACTGCCCACCAGAGTCACCAACAACCACCGTCGAATTCCATGAGAAAATATTAAAAAAAAATAAAATAAAATAAAATTGACAACTGAAAGTATTTTTGACATTTCGTTTTGCGCGTATTTTCTTAAAAATAACTCGCTTTTAGGTGCTGTCTGATTTGTCGAACAAGTACGCGCAGGAGTGTGTATACGGTTTGGCCTTTGGACTTGGTTTTGGCTATTCTTTAGCGCAAGTTCTTTATTTTTCTTTTTAATTTTATTTATCCATGAAATGGTGAAAATAAATTATGTCGGTTGTTTTTTTTTTTTCTTTTAAATAAGAAAAAGCGGGGGAGAATCCGCATTATACGATTTTTTATATTTCCTCTGCCTCTTAGGTTGGTATTCTTTTTGTTTTATTTATTTATTTATTTATTTATTTTTTTTTGTAATTTCAACTCGACGCCAAAGAAAGGAAGCCGTTGCAAGTGAGTTTGTCCAATTTTTGAAAGGTGATCTTTGATCCATTGATAGGAGAGACATTGAGGCCTCTCTCTAGATGGGAATTATTCTCGTGATTAGTATGATGAAATCGCTGCAAATTGTTGAAAATTCTCATACAAAACAAAAAAGGCGTTAATGAGTTCTATTTTAATTGTTTGAGAAAATTTTACGAGTCGGTTTTTTAAAAATTGCATTTGCATAGTGGGTTTGTATTGCCAGAAATGGGGTGTGTCAGTTGGGGTATGTGAATCCAAGGGCATCATTTTACGAAAATACTCTTGATTCATTGAAAATGCGTTCAGATGGAAGCAGATTTGATAAAAATAGAACAAAAGTTCAACGCTACATTGTGTCAATTCGCATTATGCATTATTTTTCCAACTGCTCCGCACTAACAACAAACATGTATAAAATCCGAAAAGTATATGAGTAGTACAATGATGACAGCGATATCGGCAGTCATCTATGATACTTAATGTCCCCCACATAGAACAAAGCAAATATGATACCGCCTTAGAAGATACTTAGATACGAAACCTGAAAAAACATCGATAGCAATACAAAATTCAGCTTGGTCTATTTATAAATCACTCATATCGGTTGATGAGAAAAATTTCAATCATCTACAGGTAGGCTATGATAATATATGTACAATCACGTTTTGACGTTAACCCTCTAAAGAGATGAAATCTTACCAAAAGAAAATCAAATCAAGCAATTTATTTTCAATATTATTTAAGACCATATCAACTAGGACCTATAAATATCAAGACGATAGATATTTTAAATCAAATTCCGCAGAAGCTGCAAATTTTCGTTTCGGAAAATCACCAAATGAATGCTCGTTTTCGGACGTCATTCGTCTACAAATAAATTCATTAAATGTGAAATGTGAAACACTTATGTACGTAGAACAGTTTGTTGCTGTTGATGTTTGCAGAATTCCAACGATGGTGCGCTTTGATTTTTATAATAAACAAAAGCAGATGTTTTCTTTGAGACGTATACGATGAATATGCGCTTTGATGTTGGAAGAAAAATCAAAACTTAAGGAGATGGTGCAATTTTTGAACAATGTAGGAATTGTCACTTTCTTGGTGTAGTTAGTGTTGCCTCTGATGAAGATACATTGCTTTTAGAAGTAATTATAGTAAAAAGGGGTCACTTTTTAAGTAGCACCCACTTTATTTATTTTTTCTTTATAATGAATTATTCAAATTAGAATCCTTTCTAAGAGCTCTATTTGTAACATCGGAATTTCCTTAACAAATTATTGGTGTTGAAATATTCTGCGGTTCTAGGTTGTAATTAAATAACGTCTTATTATATTTTTTTCTTCATATGAATAAGTCAGATTTACAAAGAACAATTCTATTCCTCAAATTAAAATACCTACAATAATATATAACTGCCGTACTACACGAGATATATTCAATAAGTAAGGTGATTTTATATTTTTATAAGCAAAATATTTATTTAGTCATTGATATTAGGTGTAGGGAAGCATTGCCGCAATACTCACAAGAAACCCCACTGTCAATGAAAGCCCTAACTGAAGACGTAGGCTGTCCCAACGCAAGTTCAGGTTCTGGAAACTTTCCACTGAGGCTTACCTTGTAATTTCGTTTTGACTTGAAAAAAAAACAAGAATCCATGCACTCGGGCTTTCGATTGCGTTTAGAGAAATCTAGCATTCTCGAACTACCTTAGAATTGATAAGCGGATAGCTGCTTTACGTGCAGTTGGGCTTTTACTACTAGACGCAGATACTTTGCTCACTCTACCGATTTTTCACAATATAGTGAATCTAAGGTTGTCGTCTCTCAAAAAGACAGCGGTCCTTTTCTTGCTCAGATTAGGAAAGTATTCCTGACTACAAGGAGGGTGGAACTATTTCTGGTTCAGCTGAATTGGACATCCCCAGAGAATCAACCTACCTTATTGTGTGGTTGGACTTGGACCTACATCCGTATAAGATTGTGCTGATGCAAGAATTGAAGCCGAACAACCGTAGACAAATCCATGACTTCGCCATCGAATGACTAGTTGAAAATGTTGGCCGGAGATCCGGACTTTGGCCAAAAAATCGTCTTCTCGGACAATTTCAACCATTTTTGGCTAAACAGCTATGTCAACAAGCAAAATTTCATTATTGCAGCGAACACAATCCACAAGATTGGGCAAGCATCAATTCATCCACAAACCTTATTTCTTACGAAATGGGTTGTTAACTGTTGTTAAGGGGAAATTTGGCGACTGGATCATCTCAGGGCGAGAGTTCGTCAATTAGCCGCCGCGGTCATACAATATGACACCACTCGATTATTTCCTCTGGAGCTACGTCAAGTCCTCTTTCTATGCTAACAAGCCAATCACTTTGGACGAGTTCGAAGCCAATACTCGACACGCTATTGGCGAAATAACGCCGCACATATTCCATCGAGTCATCAAAAATTTGACCAATCGCTTGAAGCACTGCCAGGTAAAAAAAGATTTTCAAGAGTTAGTCTTCGTTAACTCTTAACGCCAATGTCGTTATCAGAACTAATAGCGTAGCATAGGCCTTGAAGTCTTTACTCAGATTAAAGTCATATTTCTCTGAAGTGAAGCTCTGTCCAAAACGTCTGTGCTAAAAGTCCCTTATTTTGTATACAATTTTTTTCGAGGCGCTTATGAAAACCGGTCATTATTCTTAAAAAAAAAACATAAGAACTCTGGTTTTGATCTAGATCATGAGGGTTTCAAAGTCAACGCATAAGTAGGCAGATATGTACATGATGTGCCATTTGGAGCCTCGATATAGAAATGGTTAATAATTTTAAGAAAAGAACAGTAGATTTCGTAATATCGCGAGCTTGTATTAAGTTTTTTCTTTTACAAATTATGTGAGCTATTTTTTGAACACCATATCGATAAAGTGTCCACCTTTATTGCACAACATTGGCAAACCCCTTAGGTGATGTGGCGGCTATTTCGGCTTGAATGTTGTTTTTGAGTTTATCTAGGGCATTTGTTTTGTTGGAAAAAACTTGGCCTTTTAATTAGTCCTACAGGAAGGTGTCTGGAGGAGTCAAAATTAAAGATCTTCAATGCCAGTTCATGTAACTGTTTTTTTGCTTTAAAAAAAATCTTTGTTCGACATGCAGTGTGGCATGGTGCGTCGTCTTGTTAAAACATTTCTTTTTAAGCATTTGCGTACACATAAAGTGCGCCAACATCCACCGATACCGATTGCCATCGTACTTACTGAACCGATTGGCTAAGAATTGTCAAAGTTTTTATATACCACCTTGACCCAAAAGTTCATTCTCTCTAAATCTTAGCGTCATTGCTTGACATTTACAACAGTTACGTAGCCAAAAGTACATCTATCTCTGTGTGTGTTGGCGATTTTTTACAATTTTAGAAATGAATTTAAATTTGCAACAACGAACTTGTATTGAATTTTGCGTAAAAAACGGATTTAATG
Source organism: Volucella inanis (assembly GCA_907269105.1). NCBI lineage: Eukaryota > Metazoa > Arthropoda > Insecta > Diptera > Syrphidae > Volucella > Volucella inanis. Next base: position 141,946,543 of record OU026155.1, on the reverse strand, counting down.
GTGCGCGAACGTTGAAAATGTTTCGGCAACGAAAACAGTTTTTACCAGTGGCACGAGCGGTTCAAAAGTGGTCGCGAGTCAATCGAAGATGATGAACGCAGTGGCAGACCATCGACATCGAAAACCGAATAAAACATTGATGAAGTAAAATAAATGTTGGTCAATAACCGCAAATTAACCATCAGAGAGATAGCGGAGGACTTGAACATTGCCTATGGATCCGTTCAAGACATTTCGGTTAATGATTTGGGTTTCCGTCGTGTAGCAGCAAAGTTGGTGCCAAAAGACCTCAATTTCATGCAAAAAAAAGACCGTGTTGACGTCGCAAAAGAGATGATTTGAGAGGCTGAATCCGATCCCACATTCATCAAAAGGATCCTTACTGGTGACGAGACGTGAGTTTATGAGTACGACACACATTCTAGACATCAGGCAAGTGGATAGCGTTCACTAAATGAGCCGAGACCAAAAAAACCACGTCGTTTTCAGTCAAAAAATAAGGCAATGCGCACGGTCTTCATGGATTACATCGATATAGAGCATTATGAATTTTTGCCAGAAGGCCACACAGTAAACAAAGATAATTATTTGGGCGTTATGAGACGTTTGCGTGAAGCAATTCGCCGAAAGAGACCAGAATTATGGACAGAAAACTCGTGGATTTTGCACCATGATAACGCACCGTTGCACAATGCCATCATTATTCGTAATTTTTTGACGAAAAATGCAACAAATATCATCAACAGCCACCGAATGCAATTGATTTGGCTCCCTGTGAAGTCTTTCTGTTCAATCGAGTTAAAAAAAACCATTACGGGGAACGCATTGCAGCAGCCGGGAAGAAGTAATGGAAACATTGCAGGAAGCACTGATGGACATACCGAAAACCGAATATAAAAAATGTTTCGAGGATTGGATCAGGCGCTGGCATAAGTGTGTTGCAGTCAATGGGGATTACTTTGAAGGGGGCAATATAGATTTAAATGAATAAATTTGTATTTTCAATTTGCGACAATAACGAAACTTTAAGCATTTTAAACTCTGACGTATAATCAAGTTAAAATGAGGTCGAGAGCTTAGTGTTTATTATGTATTTAATATACACGGTCCCGACTATTGTTCTAAAATAGCTAAACTAAGCTGGAACCGTACCCCTCCAATAACTATCGCTATACGAGCCCAACACTTCAAAACAGGCCAATGTTGCTACTCAGTTTAACATATTAAGAGCAATTAGCCAAAAGAAAAATTCCGACTGTTCCGTCAGAAAACGAGTCAAAAAGAATCCTTAGAAAGGCGAAAATAAAAATTAATTGGTTGTTGGGTGACACGGCAGGAAGATGTCTCGTTTATCATATGCAGTTAAATCCACTCACCCAGTCAGGCATAACATTGTAACGCTGGAAGCAAATCTGTCAGGGAGGATTGGATATTGAGGGTACGCTAAAGAGAATCCATACACATTGCCGAGATTGAACACGGTGGCGCACGGATTTTGTTGACGATCTACATGTATTGGAAGAAAAAACAATAACGCCAAATACATTTGCAACGTAACCTTAAGAGCGTTCTTATTCACTGAAAGACTAACCGGGGTGTTTAACAAGTACAGTACTTTTATTTATTTCTTTAAGTCTTTATTTCACTTAAAATAGTTTTTGTTTATTGTATCTTGTTCTCCGCACTCCGGGACCGAAGATCACACGGTGAATCTTTCACTCAAAGTAGATGAAAGGGCTTTCCGTATAAGAGGATTTGGTATAGTTTGAACAGGACAGCTGCTCAATTGCCTTCCTAAACCATAGAATAAACTGCTTGCAAGTGCTATTCTTCACTTTATCTTCACGTTTATCTCATCACTGGAGCTAACTGTAGATAAATTCTTTTGTCAGCTTAAAATTATAGTTATCAATGTTGCATTTGGCCTAAGGTATCGGTGCTCCAATGTCTCGGTGCTTTCTCTTTATTATGTCAATGCCATTTGCATATGGGAGAAGTACAGATTTCTTAAATGTGTCTCTGACTTCTTACTTCAGGAACCAACCTCTGACTAAATTTTATAGATGAGCTGGTGCATGTATCTTAAGAGATCATCTCCTCTAACTCGCCGACAAGGGGGGTCGACACCTGCAGATTAATTGCATTTACGTTTGAATATTATTATCCACTTAATTTTGATCAGATGCGTGCAAGCTTTTATTTTCTTCGTTCATGTGTCTTGCTTGATCTCGATATTTTTTCCGTACCCGATAATGTTTTCTGTAAAAGTTTCAAATTTCATTTAAGTAGGGTATTTTGATCACCTCTACTACGCGTTTTTCGAACTCGCTCTTTTTTAATCGGAGAAGTTTGTGTCAGATTTCCCTTCTCTGCAGACATATGGCAGCATTGCACGGTACGCTCCTTGTTTGGAATACTCCTTAACATCAATCGTCGAAATAAGGGTTTCTTACTCGTTGGCGCCTTCAGAAATCTAGCACATAGAGGCGACATTTCTGAAGATAAACTTTCAGCATTACAATTTGTCTTCCGCTTTTGATGCTAATGACATGGAATTATGAGAGAGACTGAAGGAGACGTAGATGCTCTGACAATCTCGTACGATTAGAGCTTTTTGAAATCAAATCATCTCTTTGTATTTTTCAGGCACTGTGCTATATTTAATATCCCCTTGCGTACCTTGGGTCCTAAGAAGTAGTGGTCTGAATCAACTTCGGTCTCTCTAAATGTGAAGATGTGTGAAATAACATATTAGATGCATACGAGTATATGCTATCTATCGCAACATGGTCGATCTAGGGTGCCCAGATAAGAACGATAGAAAAAAAATTAAACAAAAAACAGCGGTGAGCTACGTTCATGCCATTACGAGTATGTGTGCACTGCTACGCGGCAGTGCTTCAAACAATCGGTCCAGTTTTTGATGACTCGGTCTAATATGTGCGGCGTTATTCCGGCAACAGCATATAGAATATGGGCCTCGATCTCGTCCAAAGTGGTTGGGTTGTTAGCGTAGTCACCGAGAAAATAATCGGCGGCAAATTGATGAACGCTCGCAGTGAGATGACCCAGTCGCTAAACTTCGAGCGTTGCGTCGCTTGTATGGCATGTAGTGCCACCTTGTTGGAACCACAGCTTGGATATATCGCAGTTGTCGGGCTCTGAGCACAGAAAGTGTGTACAACTTCAACCATAATTTAAAGGTTATATACCTTGATCGACAGAACTTGAAACAGAATAAACCCCTGTTCAAAAGAGATTCATTGGTGTGGTACACCATTGGATTTAAAATAGACGAACTAGTTGCGTACCCCATTGTACCCAAGTATGAATAGAAGCATCTTTGTATTGCAAATTGAGATACACGCAATAGAGCTCTGCATAAGGAAGTACTTAAACTGATCTGCCACCAACAAGAAAATTTATATTCTCTCTGAGAGCAAAGCTGCCCTACTTGATATCAACGCTTTTAAGATAAGCTCAAAAATTTTCTGCGATTGCATTAGACTTTTCATAACACTAGCCAGCACCAATAGAGTCCGTTTAATCTGGGTGCTAGGTTACAGTGGTTATGGGAATAATGAAAGAGTTGACGAATTGGCCAGAAAAGGTTCGGCTTCAATTAGGAAAATGAAGGTAACAAGCAAGCTAAAAACTTTTTACCAACCTTCTACTTCAAAAGGACAAAACGACTCCTAAAGCTTTCTAGGGGTCAAATACATGCGGTAACCGGAATCACAATGTATTGGTTTTTCCCAAGACTTCAGAAAAGAATAGTACAGCAGATAAGACGAACAAGCTCCATACAGTCCTGTATTTCGTACTAAAATACTGAAATGGACTTTATCGAAAGCGAATGAAGATATTTTCAGTCGATTCCAATTAAGTCGTTGCAAAATATTTGGGCACCCTTACGTTAATACTTTCTGGAGTAAGAGTTTCACCAAGGAACTTTACGTGTGCAGAGTTAACATATGTAGTTACAAATATTGCAAATTGGACTTCTAAGGACATATAAACAGCAACTTTCCCTCCGGAGAATCTTCCATTGTAATCCTACGTGTTAGCGCACCGAAGGATGAAAATCATTAACCAATTGGAAATCCTCGTTGGTTTAAGTCTAGAATCATCTCGGACTGTAGTGACACCTAAATGAGTTAGCAAGCAGCAGAACATGTAATTTAAAATAAAAAATTGTGAGCGATAGTGTCCAATACATGGTATTGTTCTCAAACATCGATGTATCTCCTCAAATAACACTATACGCCAAAATATAATCGTCTCAGTTTGAAAAGGCGCTTAGATCTAAAGAGGAACCTCAGCAACTCTTGCTACGCATAACTAAATTGTGCCATCTGTCAACTAATAGCATAGCTCTCAAAAAACTTATTTGATTTATTTTTGACATTACCTTTATAGAATTGGTAAACAAAACGGAGAGGAAATCAAAAATAAAAATGTTCTTGCATAGGAGTCACCGTCATGGAAAATATTTTCTTACAAGATGTATGTCGGCTTCAACGATATTCAACTTGTCATCAGGTATGTGCAAATAGATCGCCTTACAGAGGAAGTAATCAAATATATTTCTTAGGTTTCGGGAAATGTGGAGTCGCCGTCATCCGGGTATCTGGTCCACAAACAAAAGAAGCAATGCGTGAATTGGTTTCCAACGATTTCATCCCTAAAGAGCGTTATGCCTTTCTCAAAACATTTCGTCATCCTGTGAGTAAAGAAGTAATCGATAAGGGACTGGTGATTTGGTTTCCAGGTAGGATACACAGAACATCGGCGTCTTAACATTCAATTCATGTATCACAGGTCCCAAGAGCTTCACTGGCGAAGATTCTTGCGAGTTCCAAGTTCATGGAGGAATAGCAGTCATAGAGGCAATGCTGGACGCATTGGGAAATGTCCCCGGTCTTAGAAGGTCTCAACCAGGAGAGTTCACGAAACGTGCATTCTTCCAGGGCAAGTTAGATCTCATCCAAGTGGAAGGTTTAGCCGACCTAATACATGCCGAAACCGAAACACAGAGAAAGCAAGTATTAAATTCAATTAAAATTCAAACTGTTCATTGTTTATGGAACGAGCAAGTCAATGTCATCCTCAGGCACTCATACAGAGCAGCGGATTGCTTTCGAAAGTCTACAAGAGCTGGAGGAAGAGGTTGCTGAAGTGTGTAGCACATATGGAAGCTTATATAGATTTTGCAGAGGATGAGAATATTGAAAGTGATTTGATGGAGAATCTAAAGGCTGAACTTTTGGAAATACGGCAGGATATTGAGAAACACTTGAACGACCAAAGACAGGGTGAAATACTTCGCAGTGGTATACGAACAGTGATTGTTGGTGCACCCAATGTCGGCAAGAGTAGCTTACTGAATTTAATGTGTCAAAGACATGTGTCTATTGTGACACCTATCGCCGGAACCACTCGCGATATAGTCGAGTCGTTTTACAATATTTGTGGGTATCCGGTTCTCTTTGCTGATACAGCGGGCCTGCGTTTGGAAACGAAGGATATTGTGGAGAAAGAAGGAATTGATCGGGCAAAGGAATACATCCAAAACTCAGATTTGGTCCTGCTTCTTATGGATGCAAGCGTGCTAGTGGAAAAAGGTGCAACCAGTGTAGACACATTTAATGAATATAAAATAAAATACATCAGAGATCTGGGAATCGATGTAGACGTATTTGAAGAAAGGACATCGTTGGTAGTTGTAAATAAAATAGATCTTGTGTCTCAACAGCAGCTGGACTATTTAAAAGAACTCGACGTTGGTGTGATATCATGTAAAGACACAAACATTGAAAGCCTTCTACCCAAACTCGGAGATAAACTGAAGGACATGTAAGTTTGTTTGAGAAAATTTGAGCTCCCGTAAACGTTGTCTCCTTTTAGATGCTACCAGCCAACAGCTGAAAATCCCCGTCTAACTCATTCCCGCTACAGACAACATTTGAGTGAATGTGTTGGTCACATAACTATTTTCCTGGAACACTTAACTCGCAATGAAGAAGACTTAGCAATAGGAGCTCAAAAGTTGCGAAAAGCAGTGAAGTGCATTGAGAGAATTACTGGACATGTTAGCTCTGATGACATACTCGACGTGATTTTTAAAGATTTTTGCATAGGAAAATAATTGGTTGTTGATTAGTAATTGGACAGAAAATTAAAAATATCAGATTTCTACACAAAATATAACTTTGTATCAATTGTTTTGCGTTATTTTGTTAGTTGAATGTTGATAGATCGGTTGACTATACTAGGTGGGGTGAAAATTAACGTCCTTGGGAATGAAAAAAAAAAAATTTAAATTTAAACTTATTCCAACTTCTTGATCCCGTCTGAAAAGTAATTTTCCGGAAAGTCTGCAAAATACTCCGTGGAGTCGATGATTTCCTCGCATGAGCTGAATTTTTTATTGATGAGCCATCTTTTGAGGTTTGGGAAGAGATAATAGTCCGAAGGAGCCAAATCGGGCGAATATGGTGGATGCGACAGCAATTGGAGCAGTAAGCCATTGATTTTAGCTATGGTTGCGATGCTCTTGTGCGCCGGTGCATTGTCTTGCAAAAACAAAATTTTTTTTCGCTTCATGTGAGGTCGTTTTGCAGCGATTTCGGCCTTCAATCGCTCCAATAATTCATAGTAATACTCGCTGTTGATGGTTTTTCCTTTTTCGAGGTAGTTCACCAAGAGTATGCCATAACAATTCCAGAAAACCGACGCCATAATCTTTCCGACCCATCGAGACACCCTCGGCCGCTTCGGAGCACTCCTGCCGGCTTCAGTCCATTGCCGGGCACTTATTCTGTTCTCTGTTGTTCAACAGTCCGCCCGATTCCGTATCAGCAAGTATGCGCGGCACCCAGCGGCAGGATAACTTTGTCATATGCAGAATATTGCCTAAAATATGGCGTTTGCGCTCAGTACTAATCTTTGTGGTATCTGCTAGCTAGCGCACCTTCACTTTCCGGTTAGCTAGCACCATTTCATTAACATTGTCCTCTGTAACCGCATCGTGGAGTTGCGGCCACCACGAAACTCTCGAAACCAATATTTGACGATGTAATCTGACGGAGTATTAGGCCCATAATATTTATCCAACTTTTCTTTTGTTTCCTTCGCTGTTTTGCCTCTCAAAAAATAATGTTTTATGAGAGAACGAAAATCGTTTCTGTCCATACTCAACATGATGCCAAACATGTCAGCAACAATCAGCTGTCAAAACAAAACTAAAGACAGAACCTATTGCACTGAAATTTGGCATGTCTGCCTAAATATGAACGGACTTCAAGGCATCATAACCTTTTTTGCAGTAGCAGCGCATTCTGGCGGTCAAGGAGGTTACTTTTCACTCCACCTAGTAACGACTAAGGGGTTTTCTTTGGATGAACCATCTTGTGACTGATGTCATTTTTGTTTGTCTATCCCTTAATCGTGAAAAGGTTCACTGCAACAACTTTTACTCCATACTTACTTTAATTTTTCACTTCAAAATGTTGCCGTACCAGTGAGACAAGGGAGCGTCAGGATTAAAGCAAATATTGCGGGGGAATCGGTAAGTTAAAAAAGCAACCAATTGATTCCGCCCCGATCTTAAGAGCTGCGCACCTCTCGAGCGTCCTATGATTGGTAGCCAAGAAAATTGAGTAAAAATTGACATTGTATGATTAGTTCTGGGTATGCACTCGTAGTAACTGAGTTAATAGGTCTAATTGCAGTTTGACTATCGGAGAACATAGCGGTGGTTTGGGTCTGCAGTTAAAGGCAAAGTGATGAAGGTTGATGAAAACATCAATGTCTGCCACTTTTCCAAGAAAATGTCTGCGCCGGCACTGCAGATGGTTGATTCGTAGTCTTTAACCATCTTTCCATTTTTCCATTCTTTTCTACTTATACTGAAGTTGAAATTGAATTTTGTAGAGTATGACGTAGTATGGTATAATCAGTCGCTTCGTCGTGTCACTAAGATCGTAGAGTTTCCGTAGGGACAAAGTAAATAGGTCGATAGGCAGCAGATGCTGGTTAGCCCTTAAGACATAAAACGAACATTTCCTCATTACCCCGGTAGAACATACTGGCTGCCAAACCATGGTCAGTAGGTGAGAATCGGAAGTACACGTGTAAATCCAGACGGTCATTCTTGATTAAGAACCCTTATCTTTGAGCTCATGGAAATTTGATTTCTTGAATCGCCAATTCTAACATACATATCATTTCGACACAAGATTTGTACAACAGCTCTTTATTTTTTAGGTCATAATTGGGCTAATGCCTCCTTCGTCTTATATACTTCCTGTAAATTATTTTTTCTCAACTGCTGGTTTCTTCTCTTCTGGGTACCAAGTTATATGGATATCGCAGACAATAACCAATTTGATAAACTTGCAGTACTGCCCAGGTGCTTTATGAAAATTCCGTTAAGTCTATGCCAACAGCCATGAAAAACTAAGCAGTATTAAAGTCACCATATGTTGGACCAATGTTGATATAAGTGCAATGACTCTGCTCTCCCTACTTAAGTTTAGTTGAAAAGACAAAAGTCTTCTGTCTTAGTTTATTACTGGGCACTATGCCATTCGTAATCTGGCTGAACGTCTCGGAACTTTTACACCGACCACCGTAGAGATAAAAAACAAATTAAATATGCTCATCATCTGCTGTGTGACGAGTTTAAAAATAATCTGAGTTTATGGTTTTATCAGTTAAAGGCAATACTAATGCTAAAACCTTGGCCGATCTCTGAACCTTAGCCTCATTTTTCAAAGATGAGATTGGATTTGCTTTCCAATTAATGGCCGCTGTTAATAACCAGGGATTATTCAAAAATATGGATGATATGGAGTGAATTGGTCTCGGGGTTCGTTTAATTTTACGGCACTCGAAAACTGCTTATGTACCTATGGTGTTATTGGTGAGAGGGATCACAAAATGCTTAAAAAGGGCTGAACATTAGATCGACTGGATACGCTTTCTCAATGACAGCCGCTTCATCAACTATTCTTAATAGATCTGTTCTTGGACTTTAAAATTGCACAAAAATCTGAGAATGCTACACAAGGTTTTTCTTTGGTCAGATATTGTAAAAAAAAAGTCAAATCAAGTAAATTTTACGAGAACTGTCAAACGCGTAAAATTTTAAATTTGCGTGAATTCTTTGGAAATTGGTCAAAAGAAGTCTTGGACATGGATAAAGAGTTTGAAGTGGATTGTTCTCTTCATACTATAGAACTCACTAAACGAATATCGCATCAATAAAGTAGTTATAATTACCAATAAAATAAAAATCTTCCTCCATCTTTGCCAATTTTTTTTTTGTGTTTTTAATTGCCACTTTTTACAAAAAAAAAAGGTTAGCTTGGAAAGATAGGCGATTAAAGTGAAATTTTATGCTCAATAAATAAAAAAAATTTGGAAATTTTTATTTTATTTTTCAAGATAATCGCCTTTTAGCTCTATACACTTTTCCCAGCGTTGTTCAAAAAGTTCGATACCCTTTTTATAATAAGAGCTGTCTTGCTCCTCAAAATAGACATTAACTGCCGACATCACTTCTTCATCGTTGGGAAATCTTTGTCCACTGAGCCATTTTTTCAAGTTTGGGAACAGAAAATAATCCGAGGGGTCTAAATCTGGCTAATAGGGTGCATGAGGTAGCAATTCAAACTTTAATTCATTAATTTTGGCCATTGCAATAACGACACAGTTTTTGCTCGAGTGTGAGCAAACGCGGCGCCCATTTTGCACACAGCTTTCTCATGTCCAAATTTTCAAATAATATGCGATGTATCGCACTTTTTGAAATGCCTACAATGTCGACTTTCAGTCGACGATCATCCAGTATTGCTTTGTGGATTTTCTTCACCATTTCTGGAGTCGTCACCTCATTTGGTCGACCACTGCGATGCTCGTCTTGGCAGCTCGTACGGCCTCGTTTAAACTCAGCAACCCAAAATTGTACTGTTGTAAGTGAAGGAGCAGACTCCCAGAGTAGAGTCTTTTATATTGGTTGGGCTGAGGCCTTTCAAATAAAAGTATTGACCAATGTTTTCCATTTTCACAAATTCACTGACAACGTTCACTATCGATGGCTGCCAAACAAATACTTAACAACGTGGCGTTTTCAAACTTGAAACATATGCATTATAGATTGCGTACTTTCCAATACATTGATGTCTTATTCAGGCCGGGTACTTCGGGGACCGCCATCGTCGTAAAATAAGGATGCTCACCCTAGGTTATGTTTTAAAAAAATTTTTTTGTTACATATTGATGATGCTTTTGGTGTTATTACGAAGTAATGTCTAGATAGGTACTTTGACGAAGGCAACAATGATGATGACTATGGTATGCCGATGGTATTGCTATGCACTTAACTTGTGCTTTGTGAATTCATCCACCACGCCCTCTTAACCGCTTATGGCTCCCTCTGTTCTTTTTGTTTCCTACTTCCAGTCTTTTCGTTCCTCTCTCATGTCTCATTCTGCTCCAGTTGCTTCCTCGTTTCCTGTCGCCTTTTCCTATCAATGAAGATTTAGTATGTATTTACAACGAGTTAGGTGTTAAGTAGAGTTTGACGTGGAATAACTTTCTTAACTATATAGGTGTACTACTGGTGGAAATAGCTATACAATATCGTTAAGCAAGGAACGCTTCATCTTTGTTGTAAAATATAAGTGTAATTTACAAGTATTCTCGCAAGGTTTTGAATGCCATCTTGTGGGCGCAAAAGATTCGTTTCATCGAATTTCGGAATCACTTCATATCGATTTTTCGTTTTATAAAAAGTTCCTGCGAGATTTTTGGTTTAATACTCTATCCTCACCGCATCGAAAACAGAGTTTTTGCTCTCATAACCTCAATCGAAAACAGAAGTTTTTTAGTTTTTAGAGCCTTTAAACAATTAAAACTTCTTATTGAAGCAGACACAACATCTGAAGCATTCAGCAAACCAATTAACAGGGTAGTTGTCCAAACAAAATTACAATATTTCCAATTTGAATAAATATTTGGTTAGTTTTTTTTATGGTTTTATCAATAAATAATTCAATATCAAATATTATAATATTTTTTTGTCAACAGAATATGGAGCATTCACAAAAAGTTCACAGCTGATACAACTGTCAAACAAAACCTGCTCGTTAGTCAGTGTGACGCTTTAATGAGGTCTTGTAAACTTTTTATCGAAAACTTAGTTTTCGATGCGGTATGTAAACGGTATAAAACCGAGAATTCATCCCTACTCCTCAAACTTAAGCAAAAAACTCTCTTTTACAATTTGTTACAAAAATCTCTTTTGTCGTTACTACAAAGCTACAACAAAAAAAAAAAAAATTAAAATTAACACGTCATCCTCCATGGCACCCTGTTCCGATTTGCAAAACCGCAATTTGACATTTACAAAAGAGCGCCAATTAATTCAAAGCAAATAATCTAAGCATTCTAGATTCTCTTGGCAAATAGGTCAACATTGAGATAAACTTTCTGAGCGAGGCTTTCACATTCTCAGATCGCAAGTATTCGTGTCAAACATGCTGAAATTCAGTTTGATTGTTGCAGTTTGTGAAAACTTCGGGATCGGTATTAAAGGAGATCTGCCCTGGAATCTCAAGTATATTCCATGTAATTTCCTATTCCTTTCCACAAATAATTCAATTTTACTTTCTCCAGACAAGAGTTAAAGCATTTTTCAAGAACAACGAAGAAGCTGCGCGACCCCACTAAGAAAAATGTCGTTATCATGGGACGCAAAACTTATTTTGGAGTTCCGGAAAGTAAAAGACCACTGCCCGATCGAATTAACATTGTTTTATCGAGAACTTCAGTTCCCAGTGACTACCCTTCAAGTGTTATACTCTGCAAAAGTCTCGAAGAAGCAATGCAACGTTTGGAGAAGGATGACTACAAATCAGTGATTGAAAACGTTTGGATTGTTGGAGGCAATCAAGTTTACAAGGAAGCCATGGAATCGCCTCGCTGTGATCGTTTATACTTAACAGAAGTCAAAGCTAAATTTGAGTGTGACGCCTTCTTTCCCGAGATTCCCAGTGATTTTGTTGAGGTACCATTAGACGACGACATCGCAAGTGGAGTACAAGAAGAGAATGGTATTCAGTATGTTTACAAGATTCTGATGAAAAGGCCAAACCTCCACAACAATTTAAATAAATGAATTTTATTAAAAAAGAAAAAACAATTGAGTTGTATGGGGTAAGCGTTTTATCATTTTGTACTCGTAGTTCCTATTTGCTCTGATGTGACCTCTTCGATATTCTCGTCGAGTCCCTTAGCAGCCTTCATCAATTCGTACAGTTGCACAGTTTGTTCGTCGTTTAACATCTCTACGGTGGCTAGGTCGAGGGTATCGCCTAATTTGCCTTTCGCTTTTCCCTTTAGCCCTAGTTGTTCGGTTATCATCACAGCGTATCTCTACAGAGCAGTGATTTTAGTATGAATTGTAGGTGAGAACTTGGATGAATACTTACTGCCCATTCTGTCATGAACACGTGAGCTTCGGCGGGTGTACATTTTAAGTGTCTTCTGAATTCATCACGAGCGTAGTTGTTGCCGAGTTCTTTCAGCTCTTCAGGTAGACCTGGGTACAAGAACTACGCATGACAACATGTTCTTGACGTGGTAGAGGAAGTAGTGAAGTGACTTACCTCGATGCAGTCGCAGCACTGTTTTGTACAGTAATCTAACTCTTTGCGGGTGTGTCAGTTCCTGAACTACAGCCCTTGACATAGTTCAACCTTAAAGTTCGATATGGGTATAGAATTGGGACAACGGTTATTGAGTTAATCTATAGAAATACCTTTTAAAGCTGGTGAAGTCCCAGAGAAATCAATTACTATCCGGTTTCTCAGCTGTAACTATAGGAAATGTTATGACATAAGTCTTAGTTCTGTTTGTTTTTGATGGGTATAAATATATAGACAGTATCGGTGGAAAGTTTGTATTACTTTGTTATAAATATTTTCCGAAAAATACAAGGAAGGTCTGTTGAGTTGAGAGTTTATGCTCAACCATAACCAACATTAAGAGACATATACTAATGTCATAACAAAACGATGACAATAGGGACTTGACAACTTTGAACTTAATTTGTGAACGCACTCGTTAACTAATCATCAAACTGTCACTGTCAATTTATTCAGTAAACCCAACATTTTCATCATCGTAAAGTACACTAACGAGCAATGTCTGCAAATTATAAAAATTTTCTACAGATATTCGGAGTCGGTGACTGCAACTTTAAGAGCGTTAACTCCAATTTTCGGTCGTAATTCTCGAACTAGTAGACAGGCAATAACAAGTTTAGTGCAAAAATTTGAGTCTACATATTCGTTGTGTGATGTTGCAGTGGCAGTGAGACAACGGGTTGGTCGAAGTGTAGAAAATATCGCTGCTGTTCAGGCGTCCGTAGCAAACGATCCAAATCAGTCAATTGCACGGCGTACTCAAGTGTTGGGCATCGCTCAGACCACATTATGGCGTATTTTGCGTGAGGATCTTGGTTTACACCCATACAAGATCAAGCTGACTCAAGAATTGAAGCCGATAGACCATCTGAAGCGACGTACGTTCTCCGATTTGGTTCTGGAGAAGATGCGCCAAGATGATGAATTTCATCTCAAAATCATCTTCAGTGATGAAGCTCATTTTGACTCATTTTGGCGTATCTTTTCGTCGACGATAACGATCGTCACGTTACTGTGAATGGTCAGTGTTATCGCGCCATGATCACCGATTATTTTTGGTCAGAATTGGAAGATATGGACTTGGAAGACATGTGGTTTCAACAGGATGGTGCCACAAGCCACACAGCATACGCTACAATCGAATTTTTGAAGAGTAAGTATGGTGAGGGTGTTATCTCAAGACATGGACCAGTCGATTGGCCGCCTCGTTCGTGCGATTTAACGGCGCTTGACTATTTTCCGTGGGGCTACGTTGTCATTGGTTTATGCCAACACGCCGACGACGTTGGAAGAGCCCAGAGCCAACATTGAACGAGAAATAGCGGCCATTTCGGCCGAAATGTGTCTTTTATTTAAAAAAAAGTTGTCAAGTCGTTATTAGAAAACCCTATACTTTAACTTGCACACGACTATGTATACGTCAAATAAATCTACAAATTATGTTTCTCTCATTGTAGTTCTCTACGGGAAAGGAAACTGTTCGGCAATTTGTTTTTGAAACTTCAAAGTGGGTATCCTTGTATCTCATCTATGTAACTAAGCCCAATCCCGAAGATAATAAACAGATCTGTCATAATTTTTGGTATCTGTAGAATATGCTTAATTGCCTGGGTTCAATTGCCATCGCCATAAGATGCTCATTTAATAGCGGAAGGCAGTACTTTTCATATAAAAAAAAAACAATTTAGCATAATCTTAATAACGGTTTGTAATGGGAAATATCGCTTTATAAACGTTGACAATAGAGCTTATGATAGCTAATTTTACGCAAAAATCTTTCATAGGCGGTCCCAGAAGTACCCGACCTGACCAAGACATGGCGCTAGTTGTTTGAAAGTATCACTACGAAAGTACGCAGTCTATAAGGCATATGTTTCAAGTTTGAAAGCGCCACGTTGTTTAAAATTTGTTTGGTAGCCATCTATAGTGAATGTTGTCAGTGAATTTGTGAAAATGGAGAAAACTGGTCATCGTTATATGATACAATACTTTTATTTGAAAGCCTCAGCCCTACCAATATAAAAGCTGAACTGGATTCTACTCTGGGTGAGTCTGCTCCTTCGTTTACAGCCGTAAAATTTTGGGTTGTTGAGTTTAAACAAACTGTACGAGCTGCCAAGGCGAGCATCGCAGTGGTCGACCAAATGAGGTGACGACTGGAGAAATGGTGAATAAAATCCACAAAGCAATACTGGATGATCGTCGACATTATTTGAAAATTTGGACATGAGAAAGCTGTGTGCAAGTTGGGTGCCGCGTTTGCTCACACCCGAGCAAAAACAGTGTCGTGTAGATATTTCAATTGAGTGTTTAGCGAAGTTTCACAGCAACAAAGCAGACTTTTTGCACCATTTCATAACAATGGATGAAACATGAGACAAAAGAACAATCAAAACAATGAATTCAAAAGGGAGAACCGGCTCCAAAGAAAGCGAAAATCGTTTCATCTGCAGGCAAGGTCATGGCGTTGATTTTTGGGATGCGCGTTGCTGGCTAGCGCATATCAACGGCCAGTATTATAAGAACTTATTGCAACGTTTGAGCGAAGTAATTAAGCAAAAACGGCCGCACTTAGCTAAAAAGAAAGAGTTGATTCATCAAGACAATACACCAGCTCACAAATCACAAAATTAATGAATTAAAGTTTGAATTGTTACTTCATGCACCCTATTCGCCAGATTTAGCCCCCTCGGATTATTTTCTGTTCCCAAACTTGAAAAAATGGCTTAGTGGTCAAAGATTTTCCGACGATGAAGAAGTGATGTCGGCAGTTAATGGCTATTTTGAGGAGCAAGACAGGGTATCGAACTTTTTGAACGTCGCTGGGAAAAGTGTAAAGAGCTGAAAGGCGATTATGTTGAAAAATATATATTTTTTTCCCAAAAATTTTGTGTTTTCTTTGTTGGGTCAGGCACTTTTGGGACCGCTCATCTGGGTGACCAGATAGCAATTATAGTTTTTTCAATTGTTATGCTTCAACAGCTGTCAAAGTTATCAATGACATCCAGCTGTCAAAATATTCAGTAAGGTTTGCCTTAAGGTTTGTGCCTGATCTCAGGTACAAAGCGATACTACCCGACTTTCTGTAGTCAGAACGCTCTAACATCCATATATCCGAGCTGTGGTTCCAACAAGGCAGCGCTACATGATATACAAGCGACGCAACACTCGGCGTTGTGAAGGAGAAATTTGGCGACCGGGTCATCTCACAGCAAGCGTTCATAAATTGGCCACCGCAATCATACAATTTGACACCACTTGATTACTTTCTCTGTTGCCACATCAATTTCTTAGTCTAAACTAAAATGCTAACTATTTTGGACGAGTTCGAGGCTAACATCCGACACGCCATTGCCGGAAAAACGCCGCACATATTGGACCGAGACATCAAAAATTGGATCGACCGCTAGAAGTACTGCCAGCGAAGCTGAGGCGGCCTTTTGAATGATGCGCTATTTTATACATAATGGGAAGAATGTAGCTTCAAATTAAAGCCAGAATCAATTTTATGTCTTACACCGTTATTGTTTTATTTATGTTTTTTTTCCTATTGTTTTTATCTGGTTACCCTTGTCTGGGCACGTACAAAAGCTGCAATCACAATAGACGAATGCATATCCTAAAATCACTCAACAATTTTTATGCCGCCAGCATCAAGTACTGAAGATCAATCAGTGGCAACACTGCCATCGCACTATCAGAGACGCCTCCAGGAACAACGTACGGAAGCTATACCAACAGGTAAAAAGAACGCGTCAAGCCAAGGACAGCTAGACGGAAGTCTTAAGAGACGAAGAAGGAAATCTTGTTGTGTAGTCGGTGCTGAGAAAGTAAAAGACCACTGCCCGATCGAATTAACATTGTTTTATCGAGAACTTCAGTTCCCAGTGACTACCCTTCAAGTGTTATACTCTGCAAAAGTCTCGAAGAAGCAATGCAACGTTTGGAGAAGGATGACTACAAATCAGTGATTGAAAACGTTTGGATTGTTGGAGGCAATCAAGTTTACAAGGAAGCCATGGAATCGCCTCGCTGTGATCGTTTATACTTAACAGAAGTCAAAGCTAAATTTGAGTGTGACGTGAATATGGATAAACTTTTTTTTGCAGACTGTATAACGGCGAAGAAACCCAACAAACCCACGTCAGGCGGAATAGACCATTCAACCTAGACGATCATAGCCAAAAGTTCCGTCTATCTGTTCACAACGAAGTAAGCATAGCAATATCTAAGCTAAAATCCAACAAATCAACTGGACCTCAACCGACGCGGAGTGCGCAACTAGAGGCAGTTAGCTAAAGACCGGACTAACTGAAGAGGCTTATTAGTTGAGGCCCAGGTTCATCCCGAACAGTAGGACCACCTAAATAAGTAAGTAAGTAAGTTGCAATAGTTTACTTGTGTCAGGTTTTACTTTTTTGCCTTTTAATGAAGTTCCGTAACCTTATGAGTAGACAGGTGAAAAAGAAAAAATCATTTAGGCAAGCTGCCACCAATGTTCATTGGATCATCTTCCTTTCGACAATGGAAAGCGAACCACAGTACTAATTATTTAACCTTTTTGGACACACTGGACTTCCTTCCTTATCACATGGTGCGATGAAGTACAGACTCTCCATGCCCTTCGATTCGTCACTGCCTTTTACCGGAATACGAGTACTTATCCCTTCAGTTTGTCAAAATGAAATCTACAATGGTCGTTTACAGTTCAGTTCCCAGAGACGCTGATTATTTAGGTTCCTAACTTAAGATGGTCTCTGCATTGATTTTACTATACATGACCCCAATTAAGTCGATATTGTCCCTGTTAATAGTTGACACCGTTGCTATTGACGGTTTTAATACGCCTAGGCCCAGATTCATCCCGAACTGTAGCGCCACCTATGAATGAAATTGGCCCACTGCTCGCATTCCATTCTAATGTCAGAGTGTCTGCTTCGGACTTCTAAGCCGTCGGCTACTTTGTATGTCTATCTGATTCGATACTTCGAGACAGCTATTATAGTAACTGTTGAAGTTTACTGTACATGTATCTTTCAAAGGCGAAAATAAAACACAAAACACTTGATAACCTAACTGTTTATTTATTTCAAATTAAAACCATCATTAACTCAATCAATCCAAGCAAACGTTCCATTGTCATGTCCTTTGGATAACGAAGGTATTTCGGTGTTGTGAGATTTATAAAGACCTCCAGCGGCATTGCTAACAATATGCTCCGACCTATCTGGATTCTTACTACGAAACTTTCTCGACAATGCATTACCAGCAACACTTCTCTTACGTGCGGCATTATTGGCCTCCTCAATCACAGATAAATTTCCCTTGGGCTTTGTTGGACCCATCTGTTCTACGTAGGACCGCCATTGATTAAGTTTATCTTCAGCAGCTCTTAGCTCGTCAAGACTCTTTTCATGACCTGGGTTAACACCAATGGGTTTAATACCTGCAACCTCTTCAAGATCTATTTTTAGTGGTGCTAATGCTGAAATAGCTCTTGAGAGTCCAATTTGCGAATGTCGTATCCTGTGTTCCATTAAATCAGCTCCAAGGAGTTCTTCATTTGGATCCATGCGAATTGGAATTATTTTGTTGATAACGTAAAGCAGAAGAAAAGTTGAGCAAATACCCCAGCAGAAAAGACAGAATGCTGAGAGAGATTGAATTCCAATCAAATACCAACCACCTCCCTTAAATAGACCAGAACGTCCTTTAGTAGTGCCAAGGGGAACTGGGTTATCTGCGAAAAATCCAACGGCAATAACACCCCATATGCCGCAAACTCCATGAACTGCACTTGCTCCGACTGGATCATCAACACCTAGTCTATCAAATACCGGCATTGCCACACAGCATAACATTGCTCCTAATGCACCAATTACAAAGGCCTCCCAAGCACGGTAGAGAAAACAACCAGCGGTGATTGAAACCAAAGAACCCAAAACACCATTAATTAGATCGATAATATCTAATCGACCTTCATGACGCCACAAAGAGTAGCTACAGCTAGTAACACCGCCACCAAACGAACCCATCATCGTCATGACAGCTGCTCTGGCAGCATATTGCCACTTTAGCCCACTAACTCCGTAAGTACTTCCCGAATTGAACGCTAACCATCCCCACCAGAGTACAAATAGACCCATGCAGGCATTCACCGGATTTCCCAGAGGCAAGGGATCATAACCATCTGCATAACGTCCTAGTCTCGGTCCGAGCATAGCCGCTGAAGCAAATGCCGAAGCACCACCTGATAAATAAAAGAACATGAATTCTACTAACCTGATTAATTTTAAGTTTCAATGACAAACCAATCAAATGGACTGGCCCACTTCCAGCAATGTCAACCGCACCCAAATTATTCAAAAAACCATGCTCACCCCATACCCATCCAGCAGGGATACAGTATACAACGGTATTCAGCAGGGAAAACAAACAGTAAGCCTTGAAATTACACCTGTAAATGTGACGTGTACATGTGTTAAGCGAGATAATTAGGTCTGATTGGTGGACAACTTAGCTGACCTTTCTGCCATAGCACCACTGACAATAGTCGTAGCTGTAGTGGCAAATGA
This sequence comes from Volucella inanis, assembly GCA_907269105.1. NCBI lineage: Eukaryota > Metazoa > Arthropoda > Insecta > Diptera > Syrphidae > Volucella > Volucella inanis. The sequence goes on along the minus strand of OU026155.1, from coordinate 141,927,255 downwards.
TAGTTGAAATAGAAACGCTGCAAATATTTGACCCATTAAGGGATCTCCGACCGGAGGGTCCAGAAGAAAGTCTCCAATGGCTATGAATGGATTTGACAATGGACCTCGTCCGAAGGACATTCCGTACCCAAAGAGCCAGTAAGTAAAGCCGCCAAGGACTATGTCTATGACGTTTTTCATCATTATGTTCACCTCGTTCTTGATGGAGACACAACCGGATTCGAGCATTCCAAAACCTGAAAAGATAGATACTATTGGTATTAATACAACGGACAGTGGATTGTGAATTTAGTGGGTAATGATAGCTGAAACTGAATATAGAAGCGATGAGAACAACGTAAACAAGCTGCAAGTAGATGCGGCAGCGTGCAATCCGCAGAGACATAAATTACAAATTTTACGCGGGGCAATATACATAGTAACTTTGAATTTGCTTTGATTCCAATCTAAAGGGTTAAAAGCAGATCAGTAAACTCCACAAGGTGTAGACACTAAAATATCTCAATCGCCTTTAAGTGAGCAGGTAGGTAGCTATCTACCAAGACCTAAGAATGGGAACAATGTAAAAAAGAGGTGCAAAAAGCGCCACCTAGAGCACGCGTGGTAGCTGTAGGGACTTTCTATCAGAACTTTAATACTCGTGTGCCCTCTCAGTATCGTGGTTTATAGATGAGGAGCGTCAGAAGAGATCGTTTGTAAAAACACCAATCCTTTTTGCATGCTTGCCTATAAGAGAGTGTCCAGTGATGGCATCTATGATAGCGCTATTATGTTTGAAAAGTCAAATTCTTAGAGTCATTCAGACTCAGCTTTGGGTAGATTTGTTTGGTCGATGTTGACCCAGCAGTCCACCTAAGGCTTTTTCTTCTATTAGCATTCAGCTTTAGTGTTATTTTGCACGTATTGATTTGTATACCGATTCTACCTTTTTCAGGTAGGGTAGGTAGAGTGGTTCTAATTTTTGCAAGTTCTCCTACAATTCCCTGGAATATCTGCGGTCCGGCAGCCAACCTAGGTGGAACTACTCTGCCATCTCCCTGGGAAATTATCGCCAGTTAAGGGCGGTTTAAGAACCTTATGAGACTCAGTCCAGGGATTTGATAGTGGCCTGACTATCCGAAAAGATGCGATTGTCCCTTGCAGATAACACAGTTTTATTCAGGCAGGACGGAATTTTTTTAATCGCCAAAACTTCCACCTGGAACTCATTACAGTGATTTGGTTTGCTGTGTGGAAGGTTTGCTTATCTGAGAAAACACCACCACCAACCCCACTATCAGTCTGGGATCCATCCATATCGAAATGGATTGATTTGTCGCCCACGAAAGCATCTTTCTTCCAAAAGGATTTAGGGGGGATATTTATATGAAAGTCTTTATCAAAACAATGTTGTTGTCGCCATCCTCTGGAATATTGACGTGGCCAAATAGTTTATTTGTTCACTGTGCAGTCGCTTTAAGGCGAATAGCTGCATTGGCAGTCTGCTGAAAATATCTAAGGGTGTCCAGTGAAACAAAATATCCAGTGCAGCGGAGGGAGTAGTATGTAAGGCTCCGCTTATGCACACACATGCTGTCCTTTGAACTTTGCTAAATTTGCTGCGGTTGACTGCGTTGTCTAAGGCCGTCTACCAGACAACCTACCCATAGGTGGATATCGGTCTTAAAACTGAGATGTGTAGCCAGTGGGAAATGGTAGTTCCCTTTACTCTTTATTGAGCATGAGGTCTCCAGTTTAATTTCTTATTAAATCTTAACAGTTAAGATTAAGTTGTAGGAGTTCTCAAATGGTATTGAGATTCTTATCTGCTGTGACTATAGGAACGTCATCCACATAGGAAACCATCCTGCTACCACCTGCTTCAAGGTACACCAGCAGTTCGTTGACCAGACTGGATGAAATGACACCAGCGTACTACTGTGGGACATCTTTTAGCAAAAACCCCACCCAGTTTAGAGTTAAAACTTCAAGAATTAGGCTCGCAAGATATGCCAATGGATAAAGAAAATATACCAAGCTTTTAAAGCCTGTTGAGGAAATCAAGAAAAGCTAGTTGTAGAATCGCTGTCACTGCTGAGAATATAAAAGGACCACGTTTTTCTTCTGAGGAGACCGTTAAACTCCGATGGATACCACTTTCAGGTAAAGTGCATCAATCAACCCACTTTTCAGTATAAATAAATATGGGCAAGCTTTCCGTGCATTACGTCCAAATTATACCTGCAGGTATGATTTCAAAAGTTTGTACAAGTGGACGTGATACCACTCTGTTCCATCTAGCTTGGTAGTATTGCAGAAAAGGCAGCGAATATACGTTTAGCGGTAAGTGAGAGCAAAGCGAAGATTATGTTTTCAATGAAAAAGGACACATAACACAGATGTATTGGACAAAATGTCGAAATATGCAGAAATTCTTCACTGTAGTCCGGCCCTTCGTCTTGTGAAGGCAAGCATATACACCCTGCCTGACTTGAACTGCAATTTTTTAAAATAATTTTTTTTATTTTTTTATAAATTTTCACATTGTATCAGTAGTTTTCAATATGTCCACCTTTGGCGCGAATAATGGCCTTGAGACGGCCGAAGAAAGCATCGCACATTGCACGCAAGTGGCTCTACGGTATTTTGGCCAATTCCCGTCGAAGTGCTTGTTTAAGGTGGTCCAAACGTTGGTATTTCTTCGTGCCAACCTTCGCCTTGAAAATACCCCAGACAGAGAAATCCAACAGATTTGCATCCGGAGAAATTGCAATCCATTGTGTCGAAGAAATGTAGTGTGGAAGATTGTTTTTTAACCAATCTTGGTTGACGCGTGTTTTGTGAGACGGTGCCGAGTCTTGTTGAAATGTCCACGGTCACCGACCAAAAGGATTGTTTGCCCAAGGCTTCAATACTGCCTTTAAGACAGTTTCACGGTATACGATCGCATTAATTTTGACGCCACGGTCCAAAAATACGAGCGAAGAGCGACCATCGGCGGTTATGGCGGCCCAAACCATCACCATCGGTGCTGCCTGCTTTCTGGTGGCCGTCCGAAGGTGTAAATTTTCGAAGGACCTTTCGGCAAATAAACTCGATCATTTTGTTTGTTGACATATTGCTCGATGACAAATGGCGACTCATCGGAAAAAGCCAAAATTGGCAACTCACCACTTTCGTGCAAGCGTAGAAACTCCTTCGCCCTTTCGGCTCTAACTTTTTTCTGTTGCGGTGTAAGATCATGTGCTTTGTGGAACTTCAATGGCTTGAGCCCAATCTCATTTTTCTGTATGTGTTGCATTCGTTCCAACGATATGTTGAGCTCACGAGCCATTTTTCTTCCACTTCGACGCGGATTTTGCTCAATCCGAGCCTTCACTTTCCGAACCATTTCTGCCGATGTTGCTGTTTTTTTATGACCACCCCAATGGGGTTTTGCAACGCAATCACACTATCACGTTTGAATTCCATCGCGGATAAAAATTTTTCAACACAACTGAGACACAAATCGTTTAAAAAGCTTGTAAATAATAAAATTATCTGTCATGTGTCAAAATTTGAGCTCACTGTCATAAATACGGTTTGGAAATTATAGCAGTTTGAAGTTGGTTGCAGTTCGTGTCAGGGAGGGTATAGTATAACAAAGCTTTTTTTCTCATAAAACAAAGTTGATTCTGATGAAGTGCCTAATCTTCAAATATGGGACAGGTATAGTACATGGAGTTCATCAATAGTGGTTGCGAAAACCCGTGCGATCTGTATATCTACATTGACTTGGCTGACTTTGATGATTGGAACACTCAAACCTTGTTCGATGAATCTTTGAATCAACACCAGAAGGTGAACATAGTAGAGGAAGATCTTATCTTATCTTATATAGCTCACACAAGTGGAAAAGAAATTCAGCCAACTTAGCCTGTATAGCTGGAGGTTGCCGGCTGATAGTAGAGCAATCTGGAGAAATCTGCTGATCAAGGCTCAAGTCCACCTCACACTGCACTAAAAGTATTTTACTGCGTTATTTAAAAAAGAATTGGTAAGAAGTGGAATGGATGCTGTCCAATTTGGCGTGAATAGAGCACTGCATGCACGTGCATAGAGCTGACAGAGACCCAGGTCCATTTTGGAAAGTAAAGCCATTTGTTACTTAAAGAAGAATTCCCTCTGCTATCGCGCATCACTAGGAAACAGCAGAGTTTACGGAATGCAAAGTAAACGCAGATTTAAGAACAATAAGTCGGGCACGAGCGGTTGGATAAGATCACATATCTTCATAGGTTTGTATGAAAATAGGAAATCTATACTAAAAATTATGTATGGTAAATTAGTAGAGGTAATTGAACACTGTACAAAGGCAAAGCCAACACATAAAACTGTAACAATTGCCGACTGGCAATGTCGGCAATGTCACCTACTATGAGTATGAGCAAGTTCTAGGCAATCGATGCGGTTTGTTGGAGCCAGCTTTCGCATACGACATAATTCAAATGGAGAAACAGATATCGATGCAGAAACATCGCGACGTACGCTTCGAAAGATCTACATGGAAAAAGTGTTCGATAGAGTTCTCAGGGGTTTTATATGGACTGCGCTAAGATACCAAAATGTTCCCGAGATGTAATTATACATGCACTCGTATGTATATGAGCATGGTATAGATTTGTGTGATTTTTAATTGAAACAGGACAGATCAAAGTCAAAGATAGCGCTATCATAAGCAACGTGGAAGCTCTTCAGGCAAATCTTAAAAATTGGATTTTTAACGGGTTACAAATCAATCGTACTGAGGCCTTATATCTGCATTGTGGTTTCTCGCAACCTGCAATTCGTACGGTTGGTTAGAAACCATAAGAGAGTTAATGATGATATTGTACATATATATAGCGAACACAGAGTAACTGTGAGCCAGAGCTGTGGCACAAAGCCACAACACGCCGCATGAAAAAATGCTGCCAAAAATTCAAGAGTTGTTGTGCCTGACGTTGTATATATATATATGCGTTGTACGTAGCCTAGCCATAAATACCGATATGAAAAACCTATGCCAAATGAAAACGCGCTGATATATTTAAAAACGAATATGTAATGAGACGTACTGGCCAATCATCAATCGCATTACGGACTTTATTCATAAAGCGCGGACAAGAGCTCGCTTCATATAATTCAATATTTCGGTGATAAGTAGAACCGCGAACCCTCTAAAACGGACCACAACTTGTAACCCCAGGGTTGAGGTCCGGACTAGCAGCTGACCAATAATCCAGTGCTATGAAATCGGGTTTATTTTTTTAGCCACTGTTGAGAGGTTTTCGGTTTGTGGGCTGGAGCAGAATCTTGTTGGAATATCCAAAGCTTTTTTGCGAACTTTGTTCGGCTTAGCGGCTTAACGAAGTTGTTAAAAATCGTAGTTTGGTAAACTTTTGCCGAAGTCTTGACTCCTTTTTCACAAAAATGGAGGTTGGTAATGTCATTTTAGCTCAATCCCTACCATGACTTTTTATTTTTGGGGGTGGTGGTCCCTTTCAACCCTTGGAGTATATTTTGAAGCTTATTTTCATGTCCGAGCATATATTCGATCATTTTGTTTATTAAACGTTTCTTCGACGGTAAAAATTTTATCATCGGTGAACAGAATTTGTCTGGTAGCATTTTTAGCTTGCCGCCTTAAGAGAGCTTTTGATTTTTGCTTACGTTTTTGTTTCAATGCCATTGTTAGCAGGTGTCCGTTTTTTTTTTTTTTTGTTGGTTGGATTTTTGCAAAATCTTTATTTAGTGCGACAAGACTTTCTGCTTTCTCAGTGGTTTGTGTCTGATTCGAGCCTGCTTTGATGGCTCCTGGAGTCCCAACAGTGCGTGGACAGCTGGATCTTTGACGGTCATGTACTTCACCAATATACCCGAATAATTAAATAATACGATAAACAAAACAGCGAGTGATTCCAAGCGGTCGCAAAGTCCGAAAGATATCACGTTTTGCCATATTACACTTGTATAAGCCGATTACAACGACACGATTTTCGATGTCACCCCATTCCATGATTGTAAACGAAAAAATTTTTTCCGCGACAGAGAAACATCCAAGCAACGGTTTAAATAACGGTTAACATAAAAAGAGTGCAACTAATATTTAAAATTTTTGTAATCAATATTATGACTAGACTAGGTCGTTTTGAACGAGGCACGTGAAATAAAATGGGGAAGTGAGAGTGACGTAAATCAAAATGCTACGTTTGTCAGTACGGTTTTTTCTGGTATTTCCTTCTTCGGTGAAGGTTGATCCGTGCTTTTCAGTTTTCTGAACAATGCTAACAAATTATTGAATTTTATTATCAAAATTTGTGCTCTGTGAAAAATATTTTTCGCGCATTTCGACTATTTCGTCATAAAAGACCTACTGAGCAAGCAATTTAATCCATGGTAACCAAATTTAGCACCAATCTCACGCTATATCTCAAGCCTCCTACCCGTATGTGTAGAGTGCATACGGAAAGAGGAATCGCCCTTCGCAGTAATTGGGATTGTGTAACTTGACTACGTGGAAGACCTTATGCAAGGATCTTAGTCTGAAACTTTACAAAATATAGCTCGCATAAAACTGAAGTCGAGCGATCTGTCACAGCATCGAAAAGCTGAAGCTGGTTGACGTACTTAGTCCGATGAGCAACTTCGGGCAATACAGGAGCTGTCAATGCATCCGAAAAAATGCACTGTTTGGTGCAGTTTCTGTTCCAGCGGAATCATTGGCCCGTTAGTTTCAAAGATGACCGTGAGAACAAGGTTACCCTTAATGGCGCTCGCTATCGTTCAATGATTTCGACCTTTTTTTTGTCCAAAATGCACGAGCTGAACTCTGTCAGCATGTGGTTCCAGCAAGACGGCGCTACACTGCACACGAATCGATGGACCAATTGATAAATGATTTCGATGAGCAATTTATCGCTCGGCCGGTGAATTGGCCGACTGGATCTTTTATGGGGGTACGTGAAATCATTGGTCTGTTCCGATGAACCAGCATCAATTGCAGCCTTGGAAGACAACATTACACATGTTATTAGCGAGATACCAGCCAATATGTTCGAAAAAATGATTCAAAATAGGACTCTACGTATGGGCAAAGAAGTAGAATCAATGTTGTCGTTTAAGCATAGTTTATTGAGAATGGAGTAAGTTCTATATAAGTCCTCACTGAGCCTAGCTACACAATCATCTATTAAGCCAATCAGTCTGGAAAGGTAAAGCTAGGCATGGTCTGCGTACAAACGCACAGACGTATCAAGGCAGACATTAGGCAAGCCATTAATAAATAATGAGAACAACAATGGCTCAAAAATCGATCCTTGTGGTTCACCTGAATGCACACCTAATAAAATTGAGCTTTCAAGGCTAGTTTGAATTTGTTGAAACATATTGCAGTAGCATTGTTACTAAAACAGAATTGTCGTTTAAGCGTTCTCAATCAGGTGTGGATTTTATCGCACTCCATTCTCAGATCATCAAGAATTTTAATTAAGGCTGTGGTGATGCTGTTGTTTTTTTATAAAATCTAAATGAAAAGGAGATACTTTTTTTTTTTGAATAAAAAAATCTCAAATATTTTAGATAGACATGGCAGTATGCTAATATGTCTGTAATCTTTCCGGTTGCTTTCTCGTGGTATTTTTACTTACTTAATTACTTGTCCAGCCAGCTACCTTTGGAGGTTTTGAAGCCTGAGCTAACGCCGCTTTCCATCTTTCATGGTCCCAAACACGTTGCTTATAGTTTACTAGAACATAGCTTCTGGTATCCGCGATTAGGTGTTCTTTGAATTGGAAGTTCGGTCTTCTTTGTCTTCTTGAATTAGGTGGCTGGGATTCGAATATTCTTTTAGCTGGAGCATTCTCACCCATTCGCTCGATGTGGCCGAGCCAGTGCAGTCGACGGATTTTTTTCTTCCGGACTACTTCCACATCTTTATATAGGGTGATTCATCGTAAGGTTTGATTTATAATGTAAAATAAAATACATAAATTTGAAAGTAAACTTAAAATTTTTATTATCAGTTAAAAGAATAATTTATGGCATTTACTCTTTAAAAATGATATCATGTAAATGTTGGCCAAGACTACATCTGAGGTGGTCCGTTTCGAAGGTCCAATTTTGGGCAACTCCTTTGAGATTAGCGACTGGTATCTCGCGGATAACACGAGTAATGTTGGCTACCAAAGCATAAATCGTAGCTGGCTTATTCCTGAAGACCTGAGACTTTACATATCCCTAGAGAAATAAGTCCAATGGTGTGATATCGCACGATATACGGCCAATTTACCGTAGCAAAACGTAATATTAAGTGCTCACCAAAATGATTTCTCAACAAGTATATTTTTTTACTCACTGTATGGCTCGTATCGCCGTCTTGTTGAAACTAGAGCTCACCGAAACCATGTGATTGAATTTCAGGAAGTACATAGTCGGTTAACATGGCGCGATAACGGTTACCATTGACGGTATCATTCTGATTTACCTCATTTTTGAAGAAATATAGACCAATGATTTCACCAGCCCATAAACCACACCATACCGTTGTTTTTAATGGATATGATGGTAGCTCTTGGTACTCTTCGGGTTGCTCATCAGCATAAATATGGCAATTTTGTTTATTAACGTATCCATTGAGCCAGGCTTCATTACTGAACAAAATTTCACGATAAAACACCGGATTTTCATTGAGTTTTTCCAGAGCCTATTCACTGAAAATATGACGCAAATTCAAGTTGAATTTCTTACGCTTTTAGGCCGAGATCCTCACGTAAAATATACCAAACCAAGCTGCTGAGAACGACGACGAATCGATTCGTCACGGTCTTCGCGTACACTCTCAGCTACAACCGCTATAGACTCAAATTTACGAATGCTATAGTGTAAAATGTAGTAGAGTGGCAATAGTGGTTTCAGTAAGTCGATTATGCGCACCGTAAGTTCCTTGAATTGCACGAAAAACATTTCTCACAGAACTTTGATTTTCGTAATACAGCTGAACAATTTGGAGACGTAGAGTTTCTAGTTATATCTTCTCCTCCATTCGCCCTCCTTGCATACTGGACCAAATATAAGACGTAGAATCCAGCATTCAGCTCCATTACTTTATAGCAAGATCAGGGTTTTTAGAGAATGATTTTGGACCTTCGAGTTAGGAGTTTAGATCCTAGTTATTTGGACAAACCGAAGTAGCAGCGGTTGCCTAAGGTGTGTCATCTAAGGTGCGCAACTACAATAAGTTATAGCTTTTTTGATGAAAATGAAACTTTATTGTGAAAAAATGGTTACAAATGAATCATTCAAAATATTGCCCATCGCTAGCTACAACTTTTTTCCCATCTTTCTGGCAGAGCTCGTACCGTTACGGTAAAAGTGTTTATCTTTTGAGGCTATCTACGAATCAAGTCATTTTTGATGTCTTCATACCAGCGGAACCGTTGATCAGCCACACCATGTGCCCTTGAACGGAACAAGTAATAATTGGACGGAACAATATCTGGGGAATATGCGGGTAGGATAGGACCTCCTATTTGAGCGTTTCCAGATAGGTTTTAGCGGGGGTTTGGGAACGTGAGGCCGAGCGTTGTCGTGCTATGGAATCACTTTAATTTATATGTCTGTATACCCTATCACTCTCTCCTGGTTATGCCAATCAAGCTGTTTTAAATGCTGCTCAAATACACTGATAATTCTCTGCGGCTCGGTGATAAGGATACTCTTAATGTTTCGAAGGGCCTGAGTTCCTGGCCTGTAGCTTGCAACCAGGCTTTTTGATTTTTTATAAAATTTCCACATCTTGTTATTACTCCTGCGCTCTCCGATATCTTTGAGCTGGGACACTGCGAAGGACTTTTTCTTTTTTCGCAACAACTTTTTCTTCTTCCCTCTGTTGGCTCTGTACTCATTCCACGTTTCCCGGGTTGTTCCTTGCAACGTCTTTTTTTATGCTTCATCTGTTGCCTTCTTCTTCTGCATGCACTCGTCATCATACCATGGATTTCTTGTCGGGGGTAGCTGGTAGCCTAGAGTTGCTTCGGCTACTTCGTGAATAGTAGTGTGGCATTGTAGCCACATGTTGTCGGCGTTTGTGTTAGGCAATGGCATATTGCAGAGTCTTTTGTCCAATTCTGTAGTCTCTGGCTATCTCCGGTGTGTTCAGGGATCCAATGTTATACCCCTGTTTGTTGTTTGACGTAGCTTTCTTTCATTAGATTTCAGAGTCGACATTTGACTCTCTAAATGTTTGCACATTTAGGATATTTGCTGAGTGTCTTGCGTCAATCATCACGTGGTCAATTAGGGTGGTTCTACAGTCCGGAGTTAGCCAGGTTTCTGTGTGGAATCTCTTATAAGTGAATCTTGTGCAACTTATCACCGTATTACTAGCTATCGCAAAGTCAGTGAGTCGGAAGCCGTTATCTGTTGTCATTTCGCGGAGTCTGTGTTTTCCGACCACTGCATTGAAGTCCCCGAGCATGATTTTAAGATCGTAGAAACCCTCTTTGATAGGGTCATCAGTTTCATTAGTAGGGGCGGGTGCACATATGAGGCTGATATTGTAGAATTTCCCTTGGATGCGGATCACAGCTAGGTTATCGCTAATTGGTTTGAAATCGATGACCTTTGATCTCAGCCGCTTTCCCACAACAAATGCGCATCATAATATGTGCAACCCTTTGTGGCAACTGTTATATGTATCGCACTACTTTTCATCATTCCAGATCCTGCCCAACGCACTTCCTGGATCGCTAATGTTCGCCTTATACTGCGTAAGGATGTTTTCCAGTTTTTGGGTAGCTCCTGAAGCGTATAATATTCAAACATTCCAGGGGCATAGTCTTAAATCATTGCCCTTTTTCGTGCCGTATCGTCGCTTTAAATCGGCTCCGTTTTCTTCCAAACCAGTTAGTTCTCTTATAACGATGGGATTTTTACGTGGTTGGGCCGTTAACCCCACGCACAACCGTCAAATCCGGTCGGGGTAAGAGAAGATGTCCTCTTGCTTAGAACACGGCTGCATACATTAGTTCACATTTTAGCGGCTGCTAAAGAAGAAAGAAGTTTTGTAAGTCACAGAGAGTAACCTGCAGACCTAAATTTACAAAAATAATGGCGTGATATGATGAAATACCTGGAAAATTTATTTGTTTGTATTCTGTGACTACCTAATATATAATCTATACATCAATAAGACTTTCCGTTCAATGGAGACGAAAATGGGTAGCCAAAGTAATGTTGATAATATATAGGTTAACGACCGAACATTAGTTTTTAAATTTTTGTGACAGCGTATTGTCTTTTAAGAGGTCAATATTGATGTCACCGCACTGTGTCTTGTCTTGCACTTAATCTTTTATGGGATTATACACACATCTATGAGGATACTCGTAACACTTTGGAGATTTGGAGCAAATCACGGAACTGATCTGGTCGTATGTGCATAGGTTCAATGGACAACTGAACTCCTAGGGGTCTACCAACGTCAGCAATGGCGCCAGAACATGAGGGTAAAGCTGGAGACTCACTTACTCGGAATCCGCAGAAATCTACGTATGTGGAAATTTGTGGTTTCTACGGAACTAAACAACCAAGAGTGCACGTTTGGATGCAAATTGTGAAATGCTTATTCAAAGGTATATCTTTTGGCAGAAATCTACAAAAAAACAATTAAGAAACGTTTTCCAACAGCCATAACGCCAGACTGTTCAGCGACGAAGCAAAATTTAGATCTATCTTTATGTGAATCAACCGAACAACCGTACTAATCTTTCTACAACCGAAGAGAACTCCAGAAAATATGTTTACATCGTCTAAAAACTCAGTATGGTGAACAATTACTTCGATGAGCCACAAGAGTATGATGCTGCGGACTATAATGTTCCTTGGGTTAATAAAGAGAGAGTAGGCTTAACATACCATATATGAATAGAATATTATGCGCCACATGAGCATAGTACCCCGGCGTTAAATCCCGGACGCTACAAATTAATTTGTATCCTTCCCTTGATAATAATAATAATAATAATAATAATACTTCCCGAGAGATAATTTTCCCTTATTTTGCTACACTTGCCTACCCATTAACATCATTCCTATGACAACAGTGACTATACACAAAAAAACGCTTCATTTATTGGAATGAAAGCAATGTTGACAGATAGGGAACGCTGAAATCTAAAGCAGATCGTTAGCAGATAGCAATGACGGTTTTTCCAATTGTTATGTTTCAGCAGCTGTCAAAATTACCAATGACATCCAGCTGTCAAAATATTTAGTAAGCTTTACCATTTCATTATGCATTAATACGCAACGCGAATTTCATAGCGAGGACGGTCGTTTTCATGGCTTTATTGTGCTGGTAATTCGTCGCACCGTGGTAACTTTAAGCGTGAGTACACTCTTTTGAATCTTAAACAACCAACCAGACAGAGATTGGTGCGAAATGAAGAAAACATAGCTAGAATCGAAGAAGACCCAGAAATGTTAATTCGGCGCCGAGAGTCAACCCGCTTTATTTTGCAATTAGATTTAGGTTCACATCTATATAAGATTGTGCTGATGTAAGAATTTAACTCGGACGACCATAGACAACGCCATGAGTTCGCTAATGGGGCGCTGAAAATCTTGACCGAAGATCCGGATTTTGGCCAATCATCTTCTCGGACGAGACCAATTTTTGGCTCAGCGGCTATGTTAAGAAGCAAAACTGCCATTATTGAAGCAAACACAATCCACAAGTGTTCGCCCAAGCATCAATGTATCCACAAAGATTGACTGTTTGTTTATTTGTTAATGGAATGCGGCATCACCAGACCTTATTTCTTTCGAAATGAGGAAAGAGAAACCGTTACCGTCAATGGTATCAGGTGTAGAACGGTGTTAACCGACTTTCTATTGTCACAGCACGACAACGTTGATTTATTCGAGCTATGGTTCCAAAAAGATGGCGCTACATGTTCTAAGTTAAAAAGAACGTTTACAAGTGGTACAACCTCTTCCAAGATAGCCGAGAAGATGCCAATGACGAACCTCGCAAAAGATGATAATGTCGAAGCTGTGAAGAAAACTGTTTTGGAAAATCGTCGAATTACCATAAGAGAAGTTGCTGAGGACGTTGACATATCGGTCAGCTTGTGTCATGCAATTTTTTCGAATGTTTTGGGCATGAGACGTGTTTCAGTGAAGTTTGTTCCGAAACTTCTTAATTTTGATCAGAAGAACCGTCGCATGAGCATCGTTCAGGAACTCTTGAATGAAATCAATGATGATCCCGACTTGCTCAAAAGGGTCATAACTGGTGAGGAATCATGTAAATATGGTTATGCCGTCGAAACCACAGCCCAGTCGTTTCAATGGAAGCACATAGGAGAGCCAAGAACGAAAAAAACACGCCAAGTTCGATCAAATGTCAAAGATTTTTTTTTTTGGCCAAAAATAACACGACAATCATGCCTCAGCCACCATATTCACCGGGTTTGACCCCATGGGCTTTTTTCTGTCCCCAAAACTGAAGAAACCTATAAAAGTACGGAGATTTTCTACGATTGAGGAAATAAAAACGGCATCGTTGGAAGAGCTTTAAGCTATACCAAAAAGTGCTTATGAGAAGTGATTCAAGGATTAGAGAAAGCGTTGACACAAGTGTATTATATTCGAGGGAGATTACTTTGAATTTAATATATCACACCGTTGTTGTTTTACTTAATTTTTTTTCCTATCGTTCTGTACTAAAAAAGATTTACTCTTAATGTATAATCCATTCATTATGCTTAAAATAAATTGAAATTTAGAAGTCCGTGAAGACGCGGCTACATTAATTTCCTGGCTCAGACTTAGGCTAAAACTATTTCTGGGTACAGGGAAAGTTCCTCCCCTACTTTTCCGATCTTGGGTCATTGCGTCAAACAGATTGTTCATAAGACCAAGTCAATCGTGCTGCACCGAAGACCACCTCTTTTTAGAAGGATTGTGGCTTTATTAGTGCAGATTTTGACATGAATATCAAGAGTCGAAAACACAGCCAGCTCGGAAAAGCTCTCATGCAGACGAGGCAAACCTTGCGTCTGATAAAAGTAAAGTATGTTCGTAAAAGATCGTTCCACCCATGCATTGGGCACAATTGTCCTGGTGATTAGCCCCCAGGCCCGTATCCTGTCCAAAGCCGACATCGTCTTGTAGGTTTTCGATGTGATATATTTAGTCGAAGAAAGTTCATTTAAGAACTAGGATAGTCAGACCAGCAAGCTTCCTCCTTCTTAGGATTGACTGAAAACCTTGTAAAGGCTGAAAGGCTGTCATTTATTGTTCTTAAAACATGAGATCCGCCTTATTAAATTCTAACATATATAAACTGCATAAAAACAAATATGCAGGTGCAAACTGTATTGATCCTTTTATTTAATTTTTAAAGGTGTGGACTTGTCCATTGGAGATGGTCGAACCCAAGTTGACCCTGGGCTGTAGTGTCACCTAAATAAGTATGGAGTTTACTAGAGCTGACTTGAGAAACCACAATCAAAAAAGATACTCAATTTCCAAATAAAATAGAAGTCCAAATCAACATAATTTAAAAATCGCAGTAGAATTGCTATGACTGATGTAATACGATTAACTAAGATCATCAACAAAATCGATGCTCTTCATCACGCAAAGATATTTAAAGAGTAGAGTTTGAGAACTTCGAACAATAGGTCCAATGAGATTGTTTTTCTAATCGTCCAGCCTTCTTGAGCTAAATGCGAGACAGCGTAATCATATCCGGAACACTGTTTGCGTGACGCTAAAGGCTTAAGTAAACACTCACGATTACTAGTGTAAACAACATTAACTGGGCAGTTATTTTCGAAAATTATCAATTATTGTCTGAATATTCTGAGCCAATTATTTGTATCTATTAAAAGATTAGGTATTACAATCTCCAGAGATTTTCTTTAGAGCCACGAATGGTTATTTTATTTTCTATCTTTCAATGATAGAAGTGCCAAAACTTTTTTTCAACTTACCAGTTTGCATTGTAAAAATGATGAACGAAGAAGTCAGCACCCAATTGGTATCTTCCACGCTTAGATCATAAACACCTGGTATCACGTAACTGCCATTTCGAAAAACGCCTTTCAACGCGGTGGCTTGTGAAGCCGTTACATTAGCCTTTGTCGTCATTTTGAGCTTAATAAATCCTTATTGTGTGTGAATTAATATTTTTTTTTAAATCAATCGAACTTTAGTTTTGTTTTAGATCTCACTACTGACTACGTTTCGAGAATAACTACCGATTCGATGGAGATCCGACCGAAACTATTGTTGACTTGTAACTGAGTAACTGAATCTATTTTTCTGATGTAATTCGACTCCGAATTAAACGGCGGCAATTATTGGAAGCAAGCAATTTCAAGTACTTTGGTCTAAATGACCCTACTGACCACGATGACGATTATCTAAAATTATCTCAGAATTAAATAGTCGTGATGCACGCAGGTTGATGTACATACTCGTGGTATCCGAAACTAACTCAACAAACTCACAATTGTCTTCAGGTGTTTTTGGAGGACTAAAGGCATGTCATTTGCTCCTAATGAATTGAATGTTTGTAAAACTTATCTCTAAAACTGGATCAATAAGTAAAAGCCGAAAAGGTAAACAAAATAGTTAACCCAGGATAGCAATGATGAATTGTTCATGTTGCGAACCATTTAAGGGTGCTTGGAGACATGAAAACATCATAAAATATGCACGAGTAGGTACAACTCATGGGTAGTTCGAGCAATATGTAGATTTGCAGTGATTTGCGGATTTTGACATGCCTTGCCGTTGATGGAGTGCAGAAGTGTTAATGTCGTGATGGAAGGAATTGGTGCTCCAGTTTCTGGTACAAGTAACGCTTCGTCATTGTGCTTATATATTTAGTGCAACTTTGGTTTGGAGTAAATTTTAAAGTCAAGGTCTTGCCGTTAAGTGTGCATATGCTTAGTAAAGAATTATTCATAGAGCGATTGTTGAAATCTAATTTAAAGTTTCCCCAAATTTCCATCATCGTCATGAGAGTGGAATTTAGAATCGATCCTCCCTTGGACGAGTTTATTAAGATTAAATCATGAAATGATATTTATTTTGTTTTTTATTATTGGGTGCCAAATTAGGGCTGTACGGCGGACGACTCATCAATTCGATGTTTCAAGTCATCAAGAGGTCACTTGCTTGGGCCGACTTGTGAGAACTCGCATTGGCATAGTAGAGATTGATTCAAAGGCTTCTGGTAAACAAATGGTGGTGTACTAATCCGAATTGACCGACATGTCCGATTTTTCTGAAGAGACAGGCAACCAATTGCTTCGAAGTGTTATGTGCGTAAACAATTTTTGCTGGATTTGGCTTGTTTTGAAAGATCCATACGGTCGACCGCTCATATTCTAAGATGCAAGATTCAGTGCCTGTCACGATCTTTTGAAGTACGGCGGTCGAATTTTTTCAACATTTCTTTTGACCAATGGACACGAGGTTTTTTTTGAGCGATTCTCAAATTATACAGCATCCAATTCGAAGAAATCTTTTTAAATGCAACCAATGCCCCCCCCCCACCACATGCTCTAATTTGCAATATCAGGTCCTGCACAGGAATTGATGTTTTCTGGGACCCTAGCAACAAATTTGGGACGACTTTCACGAAATTCGTCTTGGACCGAACAGCGGCCACGATTGAATTTGGAAAACCAACCAATGCTTCACCACCAAAAGAAAACGCAAACAGCACTCTTATGACCAAACGATGCTGATGATAGATTTAACGTGTCTACACCGATATTGCCATATCTCACAATTTAAGTTTCAACGTAAGTTGCAGAAGAATTTCTATGATCGGCATTGGAGTTGTTCAGGGTCTTGTAGAATTCTAGAAACAATTAATAGCATCCATATAATCGTAGCTCAAATACGCTGACAATAGCCGGTAGGTTTCGTTCCTAATTCAAGTTTGTACCGATGATGTTTCGACTTCTGCAATAAGAAAGCGTGATGAAGTAAAATTATTGACTTTGAGATGTTACAGAGTACCAGTTTAATTTCATTCTTCGCGTAGACAAATTGGAAATATAATCTCAGTTATATATCACATATTCGTTTAAATCGAATCAGTGGTTGAATGCTGCAGAAATAGGGTAGACTCTGAAAAGTGTCAACTTGCCGCCCAGTGTTTTAACTCTTTCTACATCCCAATTGTGCTTTTTTACGGTGGTAAAAATCTGATATTCGTCGATATCCAGAACAGACAAAAATAGCAGCACTGTAAGCGGGACAGCGTGTGAATTCCTCAGATGGTATCAACCATGGTGACCAGATAGGAAAGATAGAAAAAAGAAATAATTGATACAACAATGGGTTGAGATAGAAGATTGATTCTGGATTTATCGTGAAACCACATTTATGTCATTATTCCAATTGCCACTTTGGCTTAGTTGACAGTGCTTCAAGCGGTCGGCCCAATTTTTGATGACTCGGTCTTATATGTGCTGCATGATGGGGGCATTATATAGAGACAATACTTCATCACTCATTTGCTTTCTTAGGCCGAAGAAACAGCGATCTGCAAGAGTACTCTTCGGTAGATTTCTGATAAGCTGTCATTATCAAATTGAATAGCGGAATCGAAGTATACAAGTCCCTGCCTTCCTCAAAGTTACGAGTATAGCTGTCTAATGTGACATGTTCACACCATATATCATACATACTTGTTCACGACTTAGTCCATTTTCTGTTTCAATACTTGCGAAATGTCCTGCCAATGACGTTAATGTCATTAGCCTTTGAAAGTATTAGGTCTATAACTTAATTGCGGTTTGCTAAGAGATGGCGTTACTTGTATTATTCCATTGTTACTATTCCATTGGAACTGTCATTGTACGTCATTTCAGTATACGTCATTCATTTGAAGCGTAAGCAATAACAATTTTTTTTCACTCAAATATGTCGAACTTTGTGCCTGAAAAAGTGTTTTTGCGGGGAGTTCTTCTTCATTACTTTAATATGAAGAAAACTGCTGCCATCGTCATCGTATTTTTGTGGAAGTTTATGGTGAACATGTGTTAGCTGAGCGAACGTGCCAAAAGTGGTTTGCACGATTTAAAAGTTGTGATTTTGGCTTAGAAGACGATGAACGCCCTGGGCAGCCAAAAAAGTTGGAAGATGAAGAACTGGAAGCATTACTCTATGAAGATTGTTGCCAAACACAAGAAGAACTCGCAGAATCTTTGGGTGTCACTCAAGCAGCCATTTCAAAACGTTTAAAAGCAGCTGGATATATTCAAAAGAAAAGAAATTGGGTTCCACATGAACTCAAGCCGAGAGACGTCGAAAGGCGGTTTTGCATGTCCGAAATGCTGGTGATGAAAAATGGATCCATTGCGACAACCCCAAGCGCAAAAAATCATATGTGAGACCCGGCTAACCAGCCAAATCAACGGCAAAGCCGAAAATCCATGGCGCGAAGGTAATGCTCTGTATTTGGTGGGATAAGATGGGTGTGCTGTATTAAGAGCTGCTAAAACCGGGTGAAACCATCAGTAGACAACGCTACCGAACACAAATAATCCGTTTGAAGAGAGCAGTAGCCGAAAAACGCCCGGAATATGCGACCAGACACGAGGCAATAATTTTCCATCATGACAACGCTCGGCCCCACGTTGCTATTCCGGTTAAGAACTATTTGGAAAACAGTGGATGGGAAGTCTTACCCCACCCACCTTATAGCCCAGACCTTGCTCCTTCTGACTACTATTTGTTCCGGTCGATGCAGAACGACCTCACTGAAATACGGTTCACATCAGAGCAGAATATCAAAAATTAGCTTGATTCATTCTTGGCTCCCAAGCCGGAGGAGTTCTTTTGGGATGGGATCCACAAATTGCCAGAAAGATGGGAAAATGTCATAGCTTCAGATGGGCAATACTTTGAATAATATACCGCACGAATTAAAATATTTACCCAATAGTTGCACAAATTTTTGCCTCTGGTTCCGCACTGATACGGACCAATCAGATCGTAGATAAATGGCTTCAGGAGCTCACACAAAACGGCATGTTAAATTTCAATACGAACAAAAACTGAGGCAACAAAATACTACAATGTCCTAAAGGTAGTAAAAACTTTTGCTAGTTCTTCAAAAATATTAGAAATTCTGCCTCTTCCTCCATCCCAAAGCTCATTTATAATCACAATTCAGCTGTCAGCTCTACAGACAAGGCTAGTCGGCACACTTTGCGGCCAGCTCAAAACTTCCAGACTGTGCTTTGTCTTCGTCTACACTTGAGTGCGTCGAATATTCAATGGGACGAATCCACTTTCGCACTGGTGTAATTTACGAAAGTTCTTAAAGATCTTAACATTCACAAATCCGCTGGCCCAGATGGTATATATCTGCTTGTTCTGAAGAGGTGTTATTCCACCCTGGAAAAAACACTGCGTAAGCTTTTCTACCAATCCTACTCTTTAGGACTCTTTTCGAGCAGATGTAAAACAATATTTTTCAGCCCGTCCCTAAAAAAAAGCAATCTTCTTCTCTTTCCTCCGTAGAATACCCTTTGAACTCCGGTACCTTCTTTCCAAAGTCATGGAAACTCTGGTAAACCGTCAGCTCATGAAATATTTCGTAATACGAACAATTCTCAATGACCAGCAGTACGGACAACAGGTCCCTTGGTGATCTGATGGCATGTCTCACCGAAAAGTGGAACCAAAGCGTACATCAATCTGGTTAAAGCAAGATAGTTGCACTTGATATTTTTAAGGCATTTCACAGAGTTAACCATCAGGCTCTTTTGTCGAAAATGCATGCATTTGGAATCAATGAGTCTCTTCTTCAATGCATTTGAAATTACCTTTCGGTAAACACTTCAAGTTGTTTTGGATGGCTTCAAGTCTGATATTTACAAAATAAATGCTGATGTACTTCAGAGCTCCGTTCCGTCTTCGACACTTCGACATACTTCTAATCCAATATATTATTTACTTTGCTGATAGTATTCTCTGCTTTTCATTTCATATGGAACACCAGCCTATGTTAAGCTCGTTAAATTCTGATATTAACAGCATAACTAGGATTTAACGCTTCCAAAACACAATGCTGTCTGCTGTCGTTAAATTGAAATTTAATCACCCAGTCACCGTCCATGAATGGTATTTACATCGTTAAAACCAAAAACTTCCCATTCTCGGCATATGATATGTGTCAATGGCGATTTACGTTGGAATGAACACGTATTTGGTGTCGTCAAAAATACTGCGAAATGCCTAGGTTTCTTCAAGCGATGTAAGAAGTATTTCGCCCCTCTGATCTGGAATCAATACATAACGCATTTATCCACCCGAAATTGGAGTACAATGTCCACATCTGGTCGAGTGTCTTAAAAACATCTCTGCACCAGCTAGATAGGATTCAAAACTGAGCGATAAAACTCATTGGTGATATTAATATTACTCAGACAATGGACACCGAACACCGACGTGTGTCCCAGTGCCCCATAGAAATCGCCAGTAGCATTCCGCCCCTTCAAACTTTTAACCGTAACACCTGTCTTGCTATAAATGGTCATCAGTACACCCTTAAGCCCACTTTTGGACGTACTCTGAAATATCGTGATTCGTTCCTAAGCCATACAACTCGTTTATGGAATGCCCTGCCTAGCTCTTTATCTCCTAGCCATTATAACTTACAAACATTTAAAACCAACGTTCATGGGTGTATCTCTTTCTTTCCTTCGCCCGCAATGTGTGCAAACATTTTAAGAGTACTTAAATCCCTTGAGCTTGCGCAAATTATAAAAATAGAAAGGAAAAAAATGTGAGATCTTATATGCCATGTTAAGGAGACTAATGCCCCTATAATTGACGTAGTTAAGAGGGCCTGCTTTCTTGTGGTTCTAAATCTTGGACATGAGTTGGTGCATACTTTGTACCCAGTCGTGTCCCGCTGCCTTAAATATCTCGGCGGTTAGGTCGTCTTGTTCAGTAGTCGTGTTGCCCATCAGCTTAGATAATGCTTTCCTCACTTCATTTTAGTAGGGTAAATGGATCTCTTAACTTTCCCTGCTTAGATTGAATGGTTTATTCTGCCTGAGAGCGGATTTTGGGTTGCCCTCGTCTCTGTTAGCACCGCGCGCTTCAGTCTTTCTATTTTGGAATTAAAATCACCTATAACGATTTTAACTTTATATTTTATACCTTGATGCATATAACATAGTTATAGGGCCTTCGGGTACGAGTAGAAAGCTGAAGATGTATTTTAATAATCTCCCGCTTACAACAAATCCACACTCAAATAGACACAGTTTTGTTTTTCTGCAGCGATCGCCGTAATATATGCTACAGCTTTATATTCTTTTGCCGGCCATTGAAACCGCAGTTCCTGAATGCCGGTGAAATCTACTTTATATCTATCGAGGGTCTATGCTAGTTAGGTAGCTGCATGCGGTCTGATCAAGGTGAGAACGTCGTAGTTTTGTTTTGTCCGCTCATCACTATTAGATAAGTTCGTTTCCGAGGATTTTGGTGTGATAGTGGTAGAGAACAGTGAGTTTTTAGATGGCTGGCTTGTAAACCCCACCCAAAACCAGGGACGGATATTCCGGACCCAGTACCTATTTAGGGTTCATCCACCACAATCTCTATTTCAGCATCCTAACTAGTTCTGAAAATCCTTCCTGACCTCAGCTCCAAATACGTTGGAGCAGCCCAATAAGAATTGGAGTTCTATGTGACTCTGAAGTGCATTTAGATTTCTATGAAAGATCTGACTATCCTAGTCAGATAGATATCAACGGCTCGAGGAGATTTCGATGCTTAAGAAAACGATTATGGAACATTGAAACTGCACCACAGAGTGTTAATAATAAATGGCGCGGAAACTAAGCACATATGAAGGTTCAAAACCGGCATACTGTCTGGAGTTTCCCGCCTTTTTTCAAACCATATTGTTGGGGTTTGTACCGACGTAACTGACCTAGACTAATCCTTACCACTTAAACAACAAAACAAACAGACTTTTTCCCTTTCAAATTATTTCGGCTCATGCGCCTACCTTTGCCCAAATCATTAGTATCATCCATAACGTGTGCCATTTTTTTTTGGAGCAACTCAGTTTCGCGTAAATCCTTCTAACACACCCGAACTAATCCTGAAATTTACGTTAATCACTGTAAAATTTGTAAGAAAACCAATCGCTTAGTAAACATTTCGTGAAAACTCGTTATATTTAGCCATTTTGTCGGCCACATCCAGTTTCACACTTTTTCGTTCTAAACCATCGAACTTTAGATACACAGATACACCGGGAAAAAAAATCAATAAAACCTCTTTGCACCCATAACCCATATTCGCACACACTTGACACACCAATGCAAAGCAAAACAAAAACACGCTATGGATTGAGACAAAGGTGACTGAATGTTCAGGAGCGCGCATTCTTAATGGAGGATTTCTCTTTTTCTAGATGCAATTGACCTAGAAGTGTGCCAACAGTTGAGCTCCGACTTGGACGTGGATACAGAAAATGAAAGAGGACTCGGAAGCGGCCCGCTTGATGGGAAACAAGTCTCAATCGAATTTAATGTCGTATACGGATGGACCGAATGCTCTGTTGGCGAATAGTGCTGCCCCTGCAGTACCGAATGCTCCACCAGCATATGAGAAGACTATCATTACCGGCGAGGAACCATGGAGGGTGAGTCCTTTGTAGTCTATCCTTAATCCCAAGTGTAAATTCGACTTTTCTTCATAGAAGGACTCAACTGGATGTAGATCGGAGCAGAGTCAAGACTCGGAGATTCTTAATGAACTGATGAACTACAATGGAAGCACTTTGATGACTCAATTTCATGCAGATGCTCTCAAGCAAGTAGGTCACAATTATGTCCCACTTTTCGAGTGTTCATCAGCTTCTACCCTCCCTTCAGGTTGGCTATGGAAAATATCAAATGCTGATGATTTTTGTGGCTGGACTGGCCCTCGCAGCCCAAACTATACAGGTGTTTTCGTTGTTCTTCGTACTTCCGTCCGCCGATTTGGAATTCTGCATGGAATCGAACGAAAAACGTATGTTGGTGATCATCAATCTGATTGGATCTGGACTTGGAGCAATGAATGCTGGCGCTATTGCTGAACTCAATGGACGCAAGAGGACTCTGCTGAGCTGTCTATTCTGCATGGCTCTGTTTTCGGTTGTGTCGGCCTTTATGCCCACATATGGGCCATTCGTGATGGCAAGATTTTGTGCTTCAGCCTGTGCTGGAGGAATTTTCCCAATCGCTGCCACCTACATTTGTGAAATGACATCAGGAGGTATGCGAGGGCGCAGTGTTGCAGTTTTTACATCTATTGGTTTGATAGGCGGTACCGTAGCTGCTGCAGCGTCTATCTTAATGCTTCCAATGTCTGGAGAGGAACTCATGCTTGAACATCGTGAACATTTCAGTGCTTGGCATCGTTACTTACTTGTTATGGCACTATCAGCAATTATGCCAATTTTTGGACTTCTCATGCTGCCAGAGTCACCACGATGGTTGCTAGACGTGGGAAGGGAAGTTGAAGCATTGGAAATTTATCAAAGGATCTACTGTGCCAATCGTAGTAGTGGTCGGTACACATTAACAGAGCTAGAACTACCAGGTATACGAACCGAAAGGCATCAAACTCCAAAGAGTGTCCTTGGCATGATGGCCAACAATGCACATCAGGTTTGTTAGCACATTTTCCTGTGAAACGGTGAGACGATATTAAACATGTTTTTTTAGTTTTTTGATAGCTTCGTCGGCTTAATCCGTCCTCCGTATACGAAAACAACTAGCATTTTGATAGTTATTTGGTTCGGAAGCATGATTATCTGTTACGGACTGACGATCTATGTTCTTAAGTTCGGACGCAGTGTGGAGGAACATTTGTTCAGTGACCGAACGGTAAGTTAAATCATTTGGAGTGATGGGAAGCACGTTTGTAAATATTCTTTTCCTTTATTCTCTTGTTTCAGGTGACGATATTTAATAACACATACGACAACACAAGCTTCACCATAAATATGGTGAATCAACACTTCGCCAGTTGCCACTTTTACAACTGCACATTCGAGCAGATATTTTTGAGCTATGTACAGTTCAAAAATTGTACTTTTCTAGATTCGAATTTTCATGGAGTAAAGACCGGAAATACGAGCTTTATTAACACATATCTCAGCAACGTTAAGTAAGTATGAGGGGGAAATAGATTTTTTTTTTGTTGGTCCTTGGAGCCACATGTTACTGGAAAGAGTCCCAATTAAGCAATTCGTTTCTGTCTCGCAGTCTCGATGTCTTGATTGAGTAGAAGAAATTATGTATGTTTGCAACATTGAATGAGAACACCGACATTCAGTCAGTCAAACATCCTGCTAATTTCTATCTATAGTGTCCATGTGATCGACATGTATGACAAGGTACTTTTGATGTTGAGTTATTCTGTCTCATCACCTAGAGCAGTGTTACCTCGTGAAGAGTTTCACACACATTCTCTAATGATCTATAGTAAGCAACAGAGAGACCAATTTGGTATAGTACGCTGCGGTGCGACTGCCCAGAAAAAAAATAGGCCATCTACCATTCAGGATCTTTCGGGATAGATAATTATTTTATGCATTCTCTCATTCAGAAGTGTACCATCTTATATCTAATGATTAGGCTCAAGCTGGGAAATCAAATCTTTTGGGGTTCGATCTGATAAGTCACATACATTGCCCATGTTTCTGTCATGCGATGACACAAATAATCCTAATGCACCACTTTTTGCAGAGCATATTTCCCCTGCTTTTGTTACAGAACCACTACAAATAATTTCAGAATTGGTTTCATCATCATTACCTCCCCCCTTGACGTTTGCAATGACATCCTGGATTTTTTTTTAATGCTGCTTCTTCGCATATCTTGTACTAAATCCACCGGACTTTCAAGCCTTTTAATGTAGCTGCCAAAACTTTGCACATACTTTTTCTTTGACTTAAACTCTACATGCTTGTATGGTATACCTTGTTAACAGTTGAACCTAGCCATAATCATTAGAGTTCAAACCATCGACTTGTACTTTTTCAAAACCACCATTTCCCATTGCGTTCAAGAATTTAGTTCCTTTTCTGTTGCTCTCTTCACTTGATAGTCCTTGCCGTTCTCATCGGCCCTATGTGCAGAATTGAGATAATCCGATTAGAGGTCTAAGTACTAACGCTGTTAAAGTCATAGAATCCAACCCTAATTTTAACTTCAATCATCAAAAGATTTATCCAGAGAGTTACAGAAAATAAGCCGAATTCGATCCAACTATCTTCCTAATGGCCCTATTCGGAGATATGTGAGTAGGTACCTAAGTATGTGTATACTCTTGTATTCTTAGTCCTTTTGCTTAAAGAACCATCTCAGTATTAATCTTGTGTTAGCTATGGCTGTGTTAATCTTTCAGCTATTATATTACTACAAACGTTTCTGTATAGCGCTTTCTTGAAAACCTTTTTGCTTATTCAGCCACCACATTGATGTAACTGCGCGCTGTTCACGTCTTATGCTATGTGCCTCCCTTAAGTTTGTACGATATAAGGACTCCTCCGTCCTGCTGTTAGGTAGCTCTAATGCGAACTTCGTTCCCTAGTCCGTCTCCAATATGTCTTCTTTCTTTCGACCAACATTTTTTTTACGGAATTACAATTGTCTCGGATGGACGGGTTTTTGATCGCTTGAGCTTATGATTGCTTTCCACCTACCGGAATGAATTCCCTTAGTTGTTGGGGCTTATTAGATACTTCAGTCTCATAAAGTTGAACCCGTTTATTGCATGAACTTTTGCTTTAGCTTGGGGAATTCAGCTTGAATCGAGGAGAGGTCTCATTTTTCAGAAATTAATGTTATCCAGGGCAAAATACCAAAAGTCATCAATGACCATTCCTTATCCGAGGTGTAGTGTCCAACTACTAGGTCACCTAAGTTTAATCAGTTTGCAAGCCTGGCGTGGTCAGGGTGGTGGTAAATTATGTTACTTAATTACTTAAGGTGGCGCTATAGTCCGGGGTGTACCTGGACCTCAATCAACAAGCGTCTCCAGCCAGTTCCATCTTTAGTTAGCAACTCCAGTATCGCACGCGTGCGTCACCTAAATCGCGGTCTTCCTCTACTGCGGAGGTGGATTCGAAAGCTTTTCGGACCTGGCGTTCATCAGCTCTAAGTGACCTAGCCACTTCAGCCATTGGACCTGGCTAAGTTTATGTCTCTATACAGCCCGTACAGTTCGTCGTTGTATCTCCTCCTCCACTCACCGTATATGATCACATAGGATCACTTTTGTTGTTCGAGACAGGACTTTGTTAGTCAATCGCCTTCTTAGCGCAAGGAAGTAAGAATTGATAACCGAGTCTAGGTAGTCAGTCCTTAACAACTTCAATGGAATATCTATCGAGCGTGACGTTTTGTTCGAGACTTCGGTGTTGGGTGTCCTCAATACTCGCAAAAGCGCCATTGACATGACGCTGCTATCTTCTGATTATGTGAATATAATCGGCGTATGCGAGTAATTTAACGGACTTTGCAAGGTAGTGCCTTTTTTTCGCGCATGAATTTTGCACTATTCTTTCAAGAATGATGTTAAAAAATTCGCATGACAGCGCTTTGTCTTCTCTAAATCCTTTTTTTTTTTTGACTTCAAAGGTCTCAATGAGTTCTTTACCGACTTTGATGAAGCAGCGTGTATTTTCCATTGTCATCGTGCACAAACGGACGCGTTTGACAGAGATGCCAAAACAAGATATTGCACTGTGCCCCAGCTTTGTGCTAGGAGATTTTAATGCAAGGCTGGAGAAGGAAGATCTTTATAAATACCACGTCCGGCATTGGATTCAGATCTTTAACATAACCTTTTAGTGTGCAGCACTCAATCCGCGCACCTCGATATTTCTGGTCAATCACTGTAAACCAGATTGTTCATATTGCGATCGACTTCAGACGCTATTCCAACTTTCTGAGCAGCCAATATCGACTCGGATTATTATCTTTTTGCAGACAGAGTACGAATGCATATATCACAGACACAATGGAATCAAGTAAGACCACCAAATTCGACGTTGAAAAGCTGCAATCACAAGAGACCGCAAGAATCGTTGCCAATCACGATTTCCTCAAGCTTTCTCAGAATCGTGATCCCCATACAGCTGCTTCAGATGTGATTAACTTCAAAGTGCCGCGACAAAAAAAACTTCTGGTTTGACGACGAATGTAACATAAATAGGTACATACAGCCAAGCATGAATTAAAAAAAGGGTTTCTAGGAAAGCAAAAAGCACGGGAAATGTGCAAACGAGGAAATGGAGAGATGTTATTGCAGAAATTCATTTTTCTGGAGAACTGCTTCTATTCACTCTGCTTAAAGACGACAAAGAATTGCGTCCCCTGAAGAAATTAAGGTAGCAATATCGAAGTTGAAATCTAAAAAAGCTGCAGGCGCATACGGACTATTCTATGAACAATTAATAACTGGTGATGATCTGGTTGGGAACATGCATCAGCTCATCTACATGATACAGTCAAAGAAAAGCAAGTGCGATGAATGGAATTTCAGTATCGTTTGTCCAATCCACAAGAAAAAAGAAAATGGACTGCACCAACTATAGAAGAATAAGCCTCTTAAACATTGCCTATAAGATCTGTTCTGTCGTCTTATTGAGCGTCTGAAACCATTCCCGATCTACTGTCTTTCTAACCCCACAGAATTACTTTCATACGCGGATGTCTTTGATGCTTGGACCAACACAACGATCTCTCGATGGAATTTTCGTGAGCATTCAGGCAGAAGCGACAAAGCAAAGAAGTCCGAGCAGTAAACGAGATAAACGAGTTCAACTGTCATCAAAAAAAAAACCCACTCCAGCTACGGCTTGGCCAGAACATAACCATTGGCAGCTATAGCTGCGAGATAGATGCTTCGTTTATCTTGACTTCGCGCAGTTATAACCACTAACGATATCAACTTTTTTTTTTTTGCTTCATTGGGCTCATAAGGTAATTTAGTAACAGGACCCTATCCCGCAAGACCAAACTGGGTATAAACAAGACCATAATTGTCCTGATCCTGCTCTATGGCACAGAGGCTTCTTCTATTCCACCTTGGAAAAATGTCACAGAGGAAGCCCTCAGTTAAGGAGGCGCGCTAGTGGAAAAGGACCTCAAATAACTCCGGCAGCAAACCTATGAATTAAGCTGAACGGAAAAGCTTAGTGATTCACTCCAAGGTCAACCTGGAGACTACCCCTAATAAAGAAAGTTGGTAGAAAGAGAGTACAAAATTACTGTAACTTAGAACACATTTGTCCAGGAGTCAATTTGTTTTCCACTTTGATTCGTTTTGACTATTGAAAGGGAGCACGTCTTTTGAAGGATCTCTTACAGGATATGCTAAAACCCATTCGTTTAAGAGTTCTTTTGTTACTTCAATTCTTTTCAGATTCATCGACACCGATCTGGTAGACCAGAATTTTGTAAACACCACCCAAAACAACACAGAATTCGATCGTATGATTGATGGTTGTGACCAACAGTTTGACTTTAATACCTTCAATCAAGTCGAGTACCATGCTAACCTTGCCTGCATTCTCCCCTCAATTATTATCTTGATCTGGTGTGGTGAGTTCTCCAAAGGATACGGACGTGTTCGTTTAGCCAGTAAGTTATAACTCACTGTTACTTCAGTTCCATAATAGATACGAGTAACTCCTTACGAGAATTTCTACCCATTTAGCCTTGACTTTTGGACTGGCGGCAGTGCTCTGCTGCACGGTGGGATTCCTTTGCATTGGTGAGCCCATCTATTGGATTGTGGGAATTGTCCAAGCGTTGACCTTCTCTGGTCTAATCTCGCTAACCATATATGCCACTGAGGTGTACCCAACACATTTGCGGTGAGTATCATAACATAATTTTGTATTCAAAAGTTCGCATCCTTGCTTAAGCGTTTCATTTTTCAGTTGTACTGCTTTGGGTGTGTTCATCTGCTGTGGATATATTGGAGCACTCTTTGGAGCTCGTTGCTTTGCTCGTTTCCCAGTCGGCGATACACATATCACTGCAGTTGTAGCAATTACTGGCTTGGTATTTCCGTCGATTTTCTCAACATTCTTAAAGGAGACTTCACAACTTTTGTAAACTGCAAAAGAAGAGTTTTTTGTTTTCAATTTTTTTTTTTTAATTGTTTGTTTTGAAGAAGAGCTTAAAGAATGTATGTACGTAGAAGGGGATACTATTGAGTAGACAATTTGACAATTTGAATTTAATCGCATTTCAAACATTGCACAATAGTTATTAAATACGTAGGGGACCCATCACTCATTCAAAAACACCAATCAAATATCAATTACAAAAAAAAATAAATAAATAAAGAAGTATCTATGGAAAGATAAATATATAAGAATTCTGTGTAACTATATACACTTGTATCTCTTTAGTTGTTTCATGCCGTTGGTCATCTTATTTTTTGCTTTGAGATTCATACATATGCACGAAATATTTTTGTCGTACTACTTTTGAATATTTTGTTTGTGATGTGCGATGTTAATGCTCAGGATGCGTTTCTGAAGCAAAAACATGTGAAATGATCTCATTGCACTCATTTCCTAGACTGTTAGTTGAAAACAGCAAATAAGAGACTTGCTCCAAGTGGTAGCAATTGGGTAAACGTCGAAGTCCATTTGGATTGGACTTGCCAAACTTACAAGCACGAGTGCTGAACAGCGCATAAACGGGAGAGTGTAGTGAAATCCCAGAATAAAGCAAATATGACCTTATTCGAGCTACTCCGACATATTTGGAGCACAGGCCGGTAACGATTTCCGAATCTAAGTCAGGGTCTTGGAAAATATGACGAATGAGCCTTTAATGGACCATCGTTCTGTGTGTATCTTTAAATGGAACCGGCCTCCCAGGTTGGGGGTTGTGCCACCAGATTAAATGCCCTTTCATGGAAAAGAAAGTTAAGTTACGAAGCAACAACAAGCCTCTAAAATGGACAGATTTACTGTTGGTAACCCCTGCAAATGAAACAAGGACAACGAACTTCGGATCTACACGTTGAACAATATGAAAAACTGCTACATCTACTACGGCGACTGTTATCGATGGCAAAAACAGAATCCAACATCTCAATATTCCCAAGGGAACATGTTCAATCAATCTTCAACCAGATTTACCATATTGCGATCGATGAAAACCACTCCTACAGTATAATGGATGTCCGAACGTTCCGAGGGGGTAACATCGACGCAGACCACTACCTTGTTGTAGTCAAAGTATGGATTCGAATATCCCGAACATCGCAAAATCAAGCTAATATGGTACTGTGAGGAAGTTCGAGGTCGGTCGACTTCAATCGCAAGAGATCGCCAAATCCTTTTCCGATCGAGTTTTCTTTAATTTTTTAAGAGGTTCTATGCCGCCAGCATCAAACATCGAATACCATCAGACATTCCGCCTCTGATGTGCTGTGTTTCACTCAGTCACAACAACGAAACCCCTTCGGGTGATCTTCGGTCCCGTTCACATACAGTGTATGAGGAGATAAAACGACGAACTATACGCGCTGTACAGCAACATCGACTCAGCCAGAAGAGTGAAGATCTAACGCCTGATGTAACTGCGTAATGTAGAAGCGTTGAACACTTCGAAAAAATCTTCGAATCTGCCCCCCAGGGATAACGCAGAAGTGTAAGACCGCAGCTTAGCGTGCGAAACTGGAAGCAGATAGCTATAGACAGAGATGGTTGGAGACGTTGAGAGACGTTGGTTGAGGCCCAAGTCCACCCCAAACTGTAGTGCCACCTTAAGGTGGATTGCAGGGCGACTGTGTAGAAGGCTGTTTGTTGAGTAATACCTACGGACCATTCGATCTAAAGCACATGTAGTCATTGGCGTAATCTACAATCGGCGCGTTAGAAACAGGCTTTCGGTAAAAAAACAGCAAACTTGTTTCCAAGAAGGATACTTGCACTTATATGGTTTTGATAAGATGGGTTCTAATCTCTTTGAATTTCACCAAACTTCAAAGACCTGATCGTCACGATAGCTGTTTAGCTACTTTCTAGCTTCAAAGAACTAATCGTCACGGCTGCTTTGGAGCAATCAGAAAATGCTTAAACCTTTATGCTTTATGGTATTAAAGGCTTGTTTTGTTATTTCAATTTTTTCAGATTCATCTATTAATCGATCTGGTAGGTGATCATGTGGTCGACCTTCATGAATGGGTTCGAATCCGTTTTATGTTACGGCGCTGGGGTTTTCTAAGAGACTGGGGTTTCCTCATTTGACAAATTTATAGCTGTCTTCCAAGCTAAGACAAATGCCAATTCAAATGGCAATCAATTGTATTGTGAATAACTGGTGTAAGGGCAAATGAATCTGCGTCCGCAACGACAATCAAACTGTGGTTTGGTTTTGAATCTCTGTGGTAAATCTCGTTACCACTTAAAAGTTAGTTCGAGAATGAAAGTCTTGTCTGAACTCTGAAGGAGAGTCGAATTATTATTTGTGTGCCAAGTCATAATACGAGTATGACCGAGGGAATTGTTATCGCTGATGAACTAACTATTTACTACGAGTATTAGAATTTCTCAGGACCTTAACTAGCATTTTGAAAGATACCTATCCTCAATCATCAACTTAATTTGTCCACTGTTGGCTTAGTATTGCTTCCTACACCCTTGCGAATAGCTCGAATTGCAGTTGAACAGAAAACCCGTAGAGAAGGTTATTCATTTGTTATAGATTGGAAATAACCAGGTGTGTGAGGTGCATGTAACCAACGTTTCTTAACAATCGCATACTCTGTGCCATGGGGGGTTGCCTTTTAAGGCGAAAAATACTGAGAGCCTGGTTTTAAAAAGTCTTGTTGGAAGAACTGCGTACACGTTCAACAGAAAAGGATATATGAAGGACATTTTCACAGCCATTGAAGGAGCATTCGGCAATGCGACCTTGTGTGTAACTTATTCAGACAATAACTCGTAACGAAGCTATTTGGATTGTAGTTTTGGTGACCTCGTGAAGCGTCTAGTCTTTGATTCTGGTCTTACCAAGAAGCTGTCTCAAATATTTACTGCTACATGAAAACGTCCGAAAACTATTCGAGCCAAGATCGAACCAAGGCTTTAAGATCACTGAGGCATCAGGCTCAGGTGTCTAGAAGTGAAAAAAAAGAACTCAATTCCTGCACAGTAGTCATATTGTAGTTTTTATTCTGGTAATTGAAATCCTATCATGGAACCAGTTTTAGCCAAAAAGGGCTCCTGATGGTAGTAACCTTACTCTAGTTTCCAGTGAGATTTTCGATTCTCTACGTTCACAAGTACCTAACTGTTAAATGTAAGGTACTGCCACTCACTTGCAGCCAATAAGTCTAAATACCATATCTCACTTGTCTTTTAAATCCAGCAACCAAGTATGCAATAGCAGAAAACGTGGCAAAAGTTTTCCTAGTGGAAATCTTGTGAAACTATCCTCATCAAATACAAGCACCGCAATTGGAACAAAACTGTTATAATCTAAGTCTCAAACCACATTTGATGTACGGGAAACTGCAATAATATTTTTTCGGAATTCATCGAAACAAAAAAATATTTCGCATTGTTATTAATAAAAATAATTTAAACGGAAGGCTAAACTTTAGTAAGACTCTGTCTGTTGATAGTTTTAGAACTTGCTTGGATTTCAATTCTCTTTAAATTTCAAATAACACAAATTAATGGCATAATACTTAGATTTAAGGTCTGATAATTACTAATCTATCCGATGAATCTCATCCCCATAGACAAAAAAAAAAGGAATCTCGGAGAAATTCCTGGAGGCCGCTTTGTAAAAACATAGAGTGGTGCTCCGAAGAAGGTGTTTACTCCGTAAAGTTTTCGCATCAAACCCAACTACTTCAAGCTATCGGACTTATCCTGCATTATATCCGATTGTAAACGATTCTTTGTTTCTCCTTCTGTTGGAAATAAATTTTTCGAGGTTGTCTCAAGTACAATAACATGGAATTACAAGGAGACACCCCTCCTCAATCAATATAATCTGGTCACCAGTGATCCATTTACTCATAAGTTCCCAAGCCGTAATGTATATTTTTTGTGGAAATATAAGTCATTTTTAATGGCTGTCTAGGCTTGGTTTACATCCCAATGAATTTTAATTGTCATGATTCTTTTTGAAAATCTTGAAAAGAATGATTAACATCCATCTTTTTCAGAGCATACATAGATTCTGCCTCATTTCCTCCTTCTCAAATTAGAAACTGTAAAGATAAGTTTGTGGAAACCACCTTGAGCTGGTCACTGGTAAATTGACAGTCCTCGAAATTTCTAGGAACACTTCTCTAGAGCTTCTCAATGGACAACAGTTCGGTTCTTATATGATAGTAGCAACAGGTCCACTAGTGGTTTGATAGGATGTTTCGCCGAAAAATGAAACCAAAGCGTGCATTAATCTGTCGAAAGCAAGATAGTTGCACTTTATATTTGGCTCCAAGATTTGGGCTTCTTTTTCGAAAATGCGTGCATTTGGAATTGGCCCTCTACTTTGCTGGGTTAGAAATTACTCTTTCAAGACGTTTAATTTAAATTATCTTGGTTTCAACTCTAATATCCGCAAAATAAGTGCTGGTGTACCGCAAGGCTCCAGTTTGTCTCCTATAATTGTATTAATATTCATAAACGATGTCTTGTCTGCTATTTCTAATCCAGTATATTCCTTTGCTAGCGATAGTACATTCTGCTCTCCATATTTAATATTTATCCCCATCAACATCTATGAATGACTTTTATTGTCGAAAACGAATAACTTTCCATTCTCGGTGTGGACGTGTCAACGACAACCTATGTACGTTCGAATGACCACAGCCAAAAGTGCTGTTAAGTTTCCAGATTTCCTCAGGTGATATAAGAAAAAATTTTTCCCTCTGACCGTAAAAGACATTAATCCACTTTAAATTGAAGTGCAAGGCCTACATCTGGCTAGAAGCTCATAAGACATCTATGCACTTGGTAGATAGGATTAAAAACCGTGCAATATATGACATTAATATTGCCACGCAATTGACACTTCAACCTAACTCATCTACGGAAGTTTACCGAAATATTGTTATTTTTTTCCTAAACCATACAACTTGCTCAAGGACATTATAAACTGCAAACATTTAAAACCAACGTACACCAGTATTTCTCTTATCTCTTATCTCTTTCCCCCGAGCTATGAGTAAACATATTAAGGTTACATAAAATGTCCTGAGCGCATGCCAATTATTAAGAAAAATAAAAGGAATTCCTGTCTCCATGAATATGCGGGTGCTTGACATTAAAGATGGTTTCTAAAATGTCAAAGCAGCTGCACTATCAGGTATAGAAGTTGAATTCCATTTAATCGTTTTGATAAATCAACTTTTCGCAAGAATAATAATAAGAATAAAACTAAGAGGATAATCAGCTTGGAGACATGCAAGACATCGCAAGGTTGTCCACTCTCTCGCCTTCACAGGAACATGGTAGTTAATGAATTACTTAGACTGTAAGGTGGTTGCTCGTGAAAATGACATTGCAATGGGTATTGCTGTGAAACACATTTAACGTAGTAGGCCGAAATTTCGACGTTTTTTCGTAATTTTTTTTTAACAAGAAAATAAAATGCGCTCGTTTTGTAATTTTTACATGTTTTTATTACTACTTTAAAGTTTAAAAATTAATTTTATTTTTACATTAATTCGTTTATAGTTCTTTATATCAAAGTGGAGTCTACGAAAAAAAAAGTGAGCTGTTTTCGTAAAGGCTGTAAAAAAGTCAAAAAGATTATTGTTTTGTAGCGGACATGTGAAAAAAAAGTTCTCAAAATCTAATTTTTTTTCCTTGATGAAAGTGTTTTAAACGTTACGTAATTAGCTATGTATGTCTAGAATAAAATAACAAATTGGTTGAACAGTTTTGAGTCAGTGCTTCTCCTAAATTTCAAAAATATAGTTTCGAGAAAAACGCGTTTAAAGTTTTGGCAATACTTACATTAATCAGCTATCCGCGCTCTCTTCTTTTGGCTGTAACTTTGAAAATATTAAAATTTCGGTCTAAAAATTTTAGGGTGTATTTTTAAGATGTTTTTCTTTCGAAAAATGTAAAAAAAATAAATTTATGTTTTGAGCCCATTACACCGGACTACTACCTTGAAAGCAATTTAATGTAATCTGAGCTGACTCTTCAGTAGCAGAGTGGATATGGCTTGACATAAGCTCCGATAAAACCGAATTGGTCCTTTAAACCAGTAAATACGAAATTCTATCTATTGTACCAGAAATCCGACTCGAATTTGTCTAGCAAGCGAAATTTCTGGGAACGATTTTTGATAGTTAATTTAATTGGAAGACAAATATCCAGCAACGCGTTAAAAAAGCCTAAATATTCACTTGCAAGGAACAAAAAAAAATAGCGACTACTACTTTAAAGGTGTAGCATTAAAATGAACAGGCCTGATAGATAGAAAAACACTAGCTCAGCCTTTTTGAGCACCAGCGGTGCACTAGGATACACTGGTTTGTCCCGTCTAGTTTGACAACCACCTCTGGGAAAAATATCGAAACCGAACACACCTGAGTTTCAAACTACTTCATCACCCGCCCGCGCCCTGGAGAAAAGCCAGTAAAAGGGTATTCATATTCCCTTGGTGCGCGGGCGGTAATATAAAAAAGAAATCCTGTCGTCTAAAAGCCACCTCCCATTTTCCAAACAGAATTTCAGCTAAATTATCGTAAACAACATCCCTTCCCATGCTTAAAAGTGAATTCAGCGCTTCAATCACAAGAAGGAAGGATTCGATGGGCAATCCAATGGATTGCCTGAGAACAAATTCCATCCATGATTCCATTCTGATGACTTAAGAACGAGTTGATGGGGATGTATTTCCTTTGCTGAGAAGGTCATTTTTTTTGTCATTACATCTGTACATTTTCTCTTGTGGCCAATTTTGAATTATGCTCTTCCGTTCGCAGATCTTATCCTCCTCTACAGAATTCTCATCTCTTCCGTCTCTATTGAATTGGGCAAGATGGTTCGCCGCAGTGTTCCGAATCTCCAAATGAGAAAGAGGATGCGGAGGATGCCTGTTTTACTACAGGCGCTTCACAAAACACAGATCTAATGTGCTAAGTTGGGAGGATCTTATAGGTCCACTGATCAAATGACAACTGAGGTGGAGAGCGGCTTATTTTAAGTGCATATTTAGATTAAGAAATGAAACCTTGAGAAGGGCCTAAGATATGACTTCAGAAAATGAAGTATAAGTGCTAGCCAGCTCCGCGTAGTTATCGTATATCATATTTAGCTGGTGCTGATGTCCACAAGGAGTTGTGTACATCAGATTTAATTTGACAAAGTGTCACAAGCAGACTTCCTATCGTCTGCTTTGGCCCTCCAATATTTGGCATTAACTTATTGCTGAGGCAATGGACAAATGAACTATAAAAGTAAGTCTGTGCAGGCTGAGGGATGAAGTTGGGTATTTTTCAACATGCCTCCCCAGCTAGCCCTGTTATATTGTAGCTGCTTCCAATTTGAGGTTGAGGTCCTTCTCGTGCGCGCCATTTAAAGTTGGGTTTTCCGTACCCTCAGTGATAGATTTGAATACTTTCCGAAGTGCAGTGTAGGTGTCCATCCGTTGTATATACCTCCGACATCTAAGCCCTTAAATTCTGATTCTGACTCTTTTAACTAAATTCATGTCGTTCTATAAAGTTCTTTGTAAAATCTATCCCTCGAACCAAACAAGGCCACAGATCATTTGAAGCACTTTCCTCTCAGAACAATGAAACATCTGCAAAAAAAAAGAAAAGAAAATGCTATAAAAGAACGCCTGTAGCAAGACTTTTTCCAAAAGGTGGGGACTTTAGCCTAAGATGGTTCTCGGGATGGTGATCCGCATATATCAAAGCCTACAACATCACAAAACTTAGCAGACTTCAACAAACAGCTGATATTGGGACCATAGAAGCGCTACAATGGAGCCCGACAGAAGCTCCTAACGTGCTACTCCACATACTGCCACATATAACTTTTTTCGTAGTGCTATCAGATATAGAGAATCTGGATTCTGGCCCCCGAAACCCTACACTATGGTTTGTTGCATATAGATCTGGCCTCGAACGACGTGCTTTCTGGACGACAGCATGTACCACGTTTTCCTATCGCTTACCGAAGAAGAAGTATCTTCGTGGCTTTTACTTCAATAATTGCAAATGCTTCACGTACAGTTCTCTGTCAGAACCTCAGTACCAGCAGTCTTGTAAGATTTAAGTTTGGTGGACGAAATATTTGCCTGTCATTGTCCAGGCTAAGAAGTTTATTTTCTTATCACCGAAATGTTGATCGTCATTGTCTCTTAACAGTCTGCAGAAATGGTTCTCTCATGTTATGTGTTTCCTTGTTCGTCCTTTGTTGAACTGGTATGTGGTTCATCCACGGTGTTCATTTTTCCTTTTTTTCTTGTAGAGCTCACTAGCAGTTCTAGTCCTCTTTTTCAGCACCACTCTTGTGCTTGTGCCAGTCGGCATAAGAGGTGGCATCTCTGATCGCCTATTTACTGCTTTTCCACTGAAATTCCGGACATGATTCAAAGGCATTGACGGTTTCTTGCGATTGCAGCCTTCGATGTTATATGGTCATTTGTGTTACTTCATGGGTATATGGACCACGAAATAAAGAGTAGATACTTTGGTTGACTTAATTTGAATTCTTTCTCCCTCATCTCTATTATGGAAGCCCTGACATCTTGTCCTTGAACCCGGATTTTGGATATGTCCATGTGGCCTTGAAAGCGAATAACCAGGTGTAGGCAACACCGTTGATATAATCTGGGGAGTCATTCCACTCTTCTTTTATCCAACGTTGAGACCTAATTAGAACTTGCAATTTGCATACATAAGAGTTTATTCATGGAGCTTACAAGGATCACTACGAGGAAATAAAACAAGAACTTAACTCTAATTTGGTACGTTGTGCTACTTCCTAAATCATATTCTAGGCAGTCAGTAGTGTCCAGCTCGACAGACGTCCAGGCACTCATCAATCCACCACTCTTATAGTTACTAGGTCACTAGTCTGCACCTTTCATGAGATGATGATGCCATGACTGTCGATTATTCCATTCAAGATCTGGAAAATTCACAGAAAGTACAATCATCACGTTTAAAAAATAATCTAACATTTGTTGTGGGAAGCCAGCAGGATAAGATTTCTGAGTCGTTCAATGGTCTAAGATGAGTGCACCAAAAGAGTCATAAAACTGGAGAGTTCCTGCTGATTTTCTACAATTCCGCACAAATGTCTTTAAGCCCAAATATATCTAGTACTCCTCAGATGTCACAAAAAACCTGAAAAACACTCCTTGACATTTACTCGTACAATTCAAAGTGATTATGTTGCTCACGATTGCGATAAACTTTTCATAATCCACAATAAAATGGCGTTAAAGCCTCGTGACTAATGGAAGCAGACATCCATTACCTGCGATTGCTTAAATTCAACTTCAAAGTAACTCTCCGTTTCTATAAAATTTAGAAATTGTCATACACAATCATAACTACTGAAACCGCCAACAATGGCCACCATTCATCCAACTTAACTTCACCATTCCGGCTCCTCTTTGAATCTCGTATCATCACGTTAAAAGCTTTGATTATTTTCACATCATCCAACCGATTATGAACCAAAGGAACCTCATTGAAAGCGTCCGCTTAATTGCCTCCAAAAAACAGACAACCAGAAAATTAAAAAAAAAAAAATATCTAACAGTATGCAAAAATCAATAGAAAGCGCCGTCACATGTCTATTACATATGTAGATATCGTCATCCAACAATCGATTTCATTGAACATAACGAATAGGTTTATTCACACTTTGGATAACTGACTAGCCAACATCAGCTTATAGATACAACTTCAAACTTGTCTCAACAACCCACTTTGACTCAGGTGAAATCTCACACTTTCCACACCCCTATCTGGTAATAATATCTTAGATACACGTACGAGTATCTGGAAAATTTGAAAACAAATTAACGTTTTATTTGGAATTTAATCCTCATAGATCCCCTCACAACTGAGTTGAGTGTAGGTTGGTCCTGTTGATTTGTGTAAACAAACCTCCAGCGTACTCCGGTGACAAATATTTGTCCACATTCACTAGTTTAACAGACAGACTTACATCCCTTAATCGCTGTTAATCCAATTGAAAGGCAATGGAAAACAGGACAAAACCACCTCTAGGATACACCTATATTCCGGCACAGGTCAGTCAGTTAGTCAGTTAATCAGTCCTGGGTAATCCTTTCGTAAATTCGCCAATTACCAGTAGCAGTGTCCTTGTAAAAATGAACAACGAAAATCGTATCCCTCAGAGACCTGCTCTCTGTAACCGCTCAATAATCCTTTTATGCGTGAAGATACACAGAAAGTGTGCAAACATAGCGAAGGCACCTCAGCCGTGCGAAATTATTCGCAAAAGGGTTAGGTTTAGGTACACGTATCCTCAGTAATGCGAATAAAGGATTGTAAAAGGATGATGCGCTTGCTAATTCGCCAGCAATTACTCACTATTCACTACTCACTACAGAGCACTATTGATGGCTCACTTGTACGTTCAATGAAGGTAGACCAACGCATCAGCTTCCGAAGCCAGAGACGTTTGGTTTGCGTTTAGCATTGTTTAAATGCGGGCGGATCTTAAATCCTTTTTCCACAAAAACCCAACAAAACGATGTACCCTTTCGGTCGTTCGTTCAGTCGGTTGCTCGGAAAGGGTTTTCCTTTTGGCAATTGCTCCGAAACATTGTACTAACAACAGCAATAAACTGTTTTACTGTTTTGCCGCTGATTGTTTCTCAACTTGGCAGGGAGACGAAGAGAAATTTTGACGAAAATCCTGGAAATAGGATTGCCCTATGCTGGTTAGAAGGAGGAAGGGTTGACCTGGCTCATCACGTTGTGTTTATATTTGTTTACAGAACGAGTCCTGTTTTAACTTCTTCTGATTGTCAAGGTGTACTTGGATTGTCCTTTTTTTCCAAAAAGAAAAAGACCGACGATTCGAATTTTTTTATTTTTTTTTTTTTTATTTTTTTTTTTTTTCAATTCCAAAGCCCAATTTGAGTTCCGCATCACATTAATGGACAATTGTGATGATCTAACCGACAGATGCTTTGATCTGCGCCGGAAATACTTTTGGTGTTCGGTTTCGGTTTCGTCTGCCAACTAGTACTAGGCCGATCCACTTGACAATCCATTACAACACTTTAAGTAGAGGCTAATTTGCGAAGCAATATTGGAGGCAGGGGCAGAAACAGAACCAAAACGTGTGCATTTTTAGTCGTTTGTACTTGGTTCCCAAGGAGATGCGGCTGCTATGTGACTACTGACTGCCACAGGCGTTCTTAAGTGGCTTCTCAGGCGGTCTGGCGGGTAACTAACCAGTGTAGCCGGAAGAATTTTCGATTTTTTTTTTGTTTTTTTTTTTTTTTGTTTTGTACAATTATTATTATTGAGTACTTTGGGTGAGCAAAACGAGAGCAACAAATGCAAATAGTATCGGACTAAGTGGATGCTTAAAAGTTGAAGGCGGAACGAACATTCGCAAAGGCGCCGAGACAGTTGAGAAATGACTGAGACATTTGGATTTTAGGGGTTTTTTTATTACTCGCAATAGATAGAGTCTTCGGTCGATGGGAGAAGATGAAGTGTTGAGCATGTGGCAGCAAACCAGAGTTGCAAAAAAAAAAAAGTATCTATGAGCTTATAAGCATGTTTATCAGCTCGGTAAGTAGAATTTAAGTCACTTCCTAAATAGACTTGGCTTTCTGATGGAGCTGTAGTTCTAGGTAGAACAAAACCTCAAAAAATTACCATCAAATCAGCTTAGTGTAGTAGAAAGCTTTTGTTTATTTTTGACTGGATCCCTACCTAAGGCCTTTTTCGACATCGAAGTGGTCAGTGGGTTTTTTTGTCAAGATTTTTCCATAGTAATTCCCTTTACCAGAACGAGTTTGCTAACAATTTCAATGCAAGGCTACCGTCAGCGACTTTAAAGTCAATACATCGATGTCTTGTATTGATCAGGAACTCTTGCGATTTTTGTATAATCTGTCAGTGTGTGAATATTCGTATGCTATTGCGGAGCCTATAAAGTGCGATCAGGTTTCTTAAGAATAGTCTTAGACCTCCATATACTCCGACTGATAGTTTTTTGAACAAACCAGTCAGGACATCAATATCTGTGAAGTTGGTGCTTGTAAAATTGGTTCTTGTGAATCGGGTGGCAACCTCTTCCGAGTTTTGTTTGGATGGACGGTTTGTTGAATGCTATTTTATAACAATGTTTATACGTTTCTGTTCGCCTTCTTAAGAGCAACTATCTTCTGCATCGGTTCTTCAAATGCCAGTCCACTTAAGCTCGAATATTAAAGTGCCTCCAGGGCCAGTACGTAGTAAGTACTGAAGATCTGCAGACCAGACATTCACAAAAATATTGTTCCGCGGTTGGTTATGCCTATCACACTACTCGTTACGATGCATGTAAGCAGGGTACAGTATCTGATACTAATCGTAAAGGGCAGCAAGAAAGTCTTTGACTTCTTGGAGACACTGGGAAGAATTCTTTTACTACGCTAGCATTCTGGTAAGCCATGCCATCTGCAGTTATGCTAATAGAAACCATAACTGAAGACGCAGCTAGTAGAAGGCTGGTTCGGGTCCTTTAAAGATTAGCAAGAGCAAGACTCAGTAAATTCAGGCTTAGGACTGCCTTCAGAGAAGTCTTGTATTCTTAAACTAGCTTAAAAGAGAGAATGTTCAGCAAAGTCTTAAGCTTAGTTTATCTGTGGCTATACTATGCCCCAATATACTCGTAGTACACTGCTAAGCAACATTTTCTTAAAGAAGTAAACTATATCATCATCGGTAGGATTGGAAGCCATTTGTTTAGACACGACTTTGAGCGATTTTGTATTATTTCGGTATCAGACGGGATGTCCATAAGACCAGAGATAAACGACAGATGTCTCTTTAGTTTTGACGTGAACGCCTGTCGTGTAGACTTAAGTTCACGGGAACCAGGATACGTCTGGCCAAAGTGGAATCTGTGTTTAGCTCCACCCTTAGTATGAATCGAAACCAACCTAAAACCTCTTGCCACGGTCACAGAACCCAGTAATAAGTACTACATCGAGTCAA
Source organism: Volucella inanis (assembly GCA_907269105.1). Classification (NCBI taxonomy): domain Eukaryota; kingdom Metazoa; phylum Arthropoda; class Insecta; order Diptera; family Syrphidae; genus Volucella; species Volucella inanis. The sequence goes on along the minus strand of OU026155.1, from coordinate 141,884,985 downwards.
AACTGACTGGAAGAGTCTTAATGCGACTTCAAACTTGTCACGTGATAAGTTAGGCCCGTACCCAAAATGCAGGAGGCCCTTACTTCCTCGTTTTAAGTCCTGATGTGGACAAACGGTGATCCTGCCACTCACCAGCACCTATGACCGGCAGCATGTAACTGGTCAAATCGTAACAGCCTTCGGTAATGTCAATCGAAAAATGCTTACGATAAGACAAGTGTTTGCTCTATCCCCGTCATTAATGGGCGAAGCTTTGATAATTATGCGGGGGCCTTAGGGCCAAAAGATAGTCAGAGCCCAAGGTCGGCAAATGACGAGAGATTTATCATTGCGTCTAGAACAGAGGCGAGCCTGCTTGTTCCACCAGGACCGGCGCATATGATACAATTGGCCAAGTGACAAGCTCTGTGTTTTGTTGTAATCTTCTTTACAATACCAAGAAGCCGACAGCGCCTTGAAGGCTCTCTACGCGACATGTTAAAATCAACTAATTACCTAGTTTTGTTGGAAAATCGATGCTGATACCTCTAAGAACTAGATGATTTAGGCTAGTCAGCTTTATTCTTCTTATAAAGGAATCAACCTTAGTTTTGAGATGATTGACTGAAGGCCCGTTTCTACTGCACTGATCATCACTTACTAGAGCAGATAGTCGCTAAGCATATTCCAACAGACAGTAGAACCATTGAGAGAGTTAAGCTGTAAATCGAAGGGCTAATAAGTTCCTTGTACTAGCAAATGTTTTGGTACACGAAATGAACACATTCATTCTCAGGAACCAATAAACACGTCCACTTCAACTTTACGGCTGTGTGACAAGTGACATTTATGCAAAGATCCTGCGTAAAAACTTTTTGACATCAGTTGTTTGTAATCATGAAATTGGGCTCACTCGGAAATCGTGTTGTCGTAATTGGCCTGCAAAAATGTTGCGGCCACGGAAAATCACATGAAACTTTGTATACCTTGAATTTATATGAGGATACTGGTGGAATAGTTGACCGTGTAAAATCCGGGCGTCCGCGTAATGTGATAGCGCCACAAGTCATCAAAGCTATGGAGAATCTAATTTGTCAAAATCGGCTACGTAAGTAGAAAATATGGTCTCGGGAGATGGATATAAGCATGTCGCGCATCTTAAAATGTGATTTGGAACTAAGCGCATACAAGAGATAAACCGGAAACTTACTCCCAGAAGTATTGAAACAGAAACGTAAGTCAAAGTCACAGATGAATTCTTGCACCGTTGAAGAAACGTTCAATTAACAGAACGATAGAGTGTTTAAACTTGTCCCGAGAGCTCAAAAGGGCTACCACGCAGGTTTTGTGATGCTTTCGGGGGGAGTTACCTATGACTTAGTCCCCGAGCTGTGACTAAAGGTGTCACAACATTTGCGAAAGTTCATCAAGTGGACGGTATAAAGAAAGTTGTGAAGCCCCACAACAAAACACTATTCGCAAATGAACCGTAGACCTTTCTACAATTCTCTGCTTCAGCTCATTAGGCAAAAACGACTCAAACATGGCTCAAAAACCGAACTTTATTTCCACATGCTTGTGGATGGCCTTCTTTTTAACCCGAAATCCATCTTTGGTTAAGTTGGTACATCTGTTGTTGACATTCCCTCTAAATCTTAGCGTCATAGCTTGACATTTGCAAAAGTTACGTAGCCAAGAGTACATCTATCATCCATTTTAGAAATGGATTTAAATTTGCAACACCGAACTTGTATTAAATTTTGCGTAAAAAACGGATTTATTGGTGTGCCAACGTTGGAAATGTTGGAAAAGTGTTTCGGCAAGGATTCTCTAAAGAAAACAGTGGTTTACCAGTAGCACGAGCGGTTCAAAAGTGGTCGTGAGTCAATCGAAGATGATGAACGCAGTGGCAGACCATCGGCATCGAAAAATGACGAAAAGATTGATGAGGTCAAAGAAATGTTGGTCAATAACCGCAAATTAACCATTGGAGAGATAGCGGAGAACTTGAATATTGCCTATGGATCCGTCCTAGACATTTCGGTTAATTATTTGGGTTTCTGTCGTGTAGTAAAAAGTTATTGCCAAAAGACCTCAATTTCATGCAAAAAAAGGACAGTGTTGACATCGCAAAAGTTATGATTTGCGAGGCTGAATCCGATTCCACATTCATCAAAAGGATTTTTACTGGAGACGAGACGTGGGTTTATGAGTATGACACGCAATCCAGATATCAGGCAAGTGAATGGCGTTCACCAAATGAGCCGAGATTTAAAAAACCACGTCGTTTTCAGTCATGGATTACATCGATGTAGTGCATCATGAATTTTTGCCAGAAGGCCACACAGTAAACAAACATTAATATTTGGTCGTTATGAGACGTTTGCGTGAAGCAATTCGCCTAAAGAGACCAGTATTATGGGCAAAAAACTCGTGGATTTTGCACCATGATAACGCACCGTCGCACAGTGCCATCATTATTCGTAATTTTTTGACGAAAAATGCAACAAATACCATCTAATAGCCACCGAATGCACCTGATTTGACTCCCTGTGAAGTCTTTCTGTTCAATCGAGTTAAAAAAAACTACTACGGGGAACGCATTGCAGCAGCCGGGAAGAAGTAATGGAAAAGTCGCAGGAAGCACTGATGGACATACCGAAAACCGAATATAAAAAATGTTTCGAGGATTGGATCAAGCGTTGGCATAAGTGTGTTGCAGTCGATGGAGATTAGATGAATAAATTCCGAAATTTTTTTGATGAAGGTGGTATGTACGACAATCGAATTCGAGCACAGCTCCGGAGACCGTTCATTTGCATTGCGTTAATTCAATCAACAGGTAGATTATAGTATAGTTCGGTGTAATTAGTAGAGTTTGTCAATTTTATTAGGCAATTCCATGATTCGAGGAATATCATAAAAACTGTGAAGATGGTGCTAATTTGAGTGTTTTTTTTTTTTTTGGTTACCACAAAGACTTTGTGGCATTTATTTCATATTAATCCTAAGATAGTGAATAATGTGACGAATAGTGGAGGCATCAAAAAAGAAGTCAAATCGTCTTAGCCGCAAATGGATATTGCTCAGTTAAAACATGAAAGTGTGAAATATGTAAATCCAGTGATGCTGTCAGACGAAAAGAAAACATGAAAAGATTTGCAAGTCCGTTTCGTCTGAGGACGCTTACGGATATATGTTATAGTAGTCTGACACTTATTGGCGTTAAGCGAAAGGAAATTCAAATCCAAAATCCCAAAAGATCTTCCTGCATTGGGAGACTGTTTGAGGAAGATGAGATGTATCTAAAGATTTTCAAAAAAAATATGTAAACAGATATGTATGAATTTCACCTGATGAAGTGAAAAACAACTACTGCCAACCACAAGGCAATTAAGCAGCAGATCCCTACTTCGACATGGCATGGAAACTCTTAAGAGCGAGTCAACTTCTCTAGGTTTAAAGCCTATAGCCAAGATCAATATGGGCTTCCATATATTTGGAGTGCTGTTGATGTAATTTGGAGATGTTTCGAAGCCGACGCTCCATCAAATTTAGGCGCGAAAAGTATACCCGAAACGCAGGGTGGGTCTTAATCGAAAAGCCAATAACATACTTTCCGTCATAGGATCTACAAAAATGTTTTCCGAAAATGTTTTCTGAAAATGTTTTCCGAAAATATTCTTCAGTAGGATTATTTTAGTTAGTTTCGATGTTAGGTATATCTTTGTGCTTCCAAAACCTTTGAAGAAGAGTCTATATGGCTACAGGGGAATAGTCTCACGATAGGCTAAGATGAATTAAATCTGAAAGCTTTGTAGAAATAGCCCAACCGAACGGATTGTTGCCAAAATAAGTTGCTCGCAAATGCTTGGTTCAAGCAACTATATTAGATACTAACCAGAGAGATTCAAAACTGAAAGTGGGTGCCATACCTTGCCGATACTTTGGAGTTAAACAAATTGGGACATTAGAATTAGAAATATGTGGTGATGAGCTTAATACCTATAGCTTCGGAGAGTTAACCGACAATTATTAGACGAGTGATAAATGCGACGAAGGCAGACAATGTCCAGCCAACAAAGATGAAGACAGACCAACAATTTCTAAGCTTAAGTCTAATAAACCTGTTGGACCCTATAACTTAACTACTGAGTTGCTTAAAGGAGCAGGTGATGATTGGATAAGGAGCAAACATCGCCACAATTTTAAAATCTGTAGCGGCGAAAGAATGCACGACGAATGGACCCTAGTCATTGTCTACTCGATTCTGAACTGCGCTGGATATAAAACATCAATGCCTAGTACAAAACGTCACGATAGACACCTACAGCATTAATGTTGTATAGTATCAATTCCGACAACGACATGCAAAAAATCGCTTCTGCTACTCAATGCTTCTTGGGTTTTAGAAGGTAATTGAGCAGAAAAGCCCCTCTTAAGCAATCAAAAAGACATATAAGAGGTGTGTTCAAAAGGTAAGGTGACTTTTTATTTTTATAAAAAACAAGTATTTATTCATCAATATTAATGCTGTGACCTTCAAAGTCATCCTCCTCAGATATAATGTACTTGTGCCAATGCTTTTTCCAATTTTCGAAGCACTTCTTATAAGCACTTTTTGGTATAGCCATAAGCTCTATCAGCGATGCCGTTTTTATTCCCTCAATCGTTGCAAATATCCGTCTTTTCATAGGTCTCTTCAATTTTGGGAACAGGAAAAAGTCCCATGGGGCCAAATCCGGTGAATATGGTGGCTGAGGCATGATTGTCGTGTTGCTTTTTGCCAAAAAATCTCTCACTAGCAACGATGAATGAGTAGGTGCATTATTGTTATGCAAAAGCTATGAATTGTTTTTCACCAATTTCGGACATTTTTTTTTGTATTGCTTCTCACAAATGACGCATTACTTCAAGGCAATACTCCTTATTGACCGTACGGTCTTGAGGTATAATCTTTTGAAGCACTACACTCTAGTAATGGAAAAAAGTTTGAAATTCGATCGAACTTGCCGTGATTCTTTTAGTGTTGGCTCTCGTAGGTATTTCCATTGGGACGATTGGACTTTAGTTTCGACGTCATAACCATATACCTACCGATGATTCCTCACCAGTTATGACCCTTTTGAGCAAGTCAGAATCATCATTGACTTCATTCAAGAACTCCTGAGCAATGCTCATGCGACGCTTCTTCTGATCAAAATTAGGAAGTTCCAGAACTAACTTCGCTCGTCTCATGCCCAAAGCATCCGAAAAAATTGCATGACACGAGTCGACCGATATGCCAACATCCTCAGCAACTTCTCTTATGGTATTCGACGATTTTTCAAAACAATTTTTTCACAGCTTCGATGTTACCATCTTTTGTTGATGTGCTGGCGCGTTCAGAGCGAGATTAGTTTTTTGCCATCTTGATCATCTTGGAAGAGCTTATTCCATTTGTAAACATTTATTTTACTTATAGCAGACTCCCGTATGCCACTGTCAACATTTCAAATCTTTTAAAGCACCTGATTCTATTTTTTACACAAAATTCCTTGCTCCATTTTTTACATATAATAATTGCAAATCGCCGAGCACACCAAAACACTTCTAACCTTTTTATCTTTCACAAGTAAAGTAAGTATGCTATATACTTGAAACTGTGAACGTATGTTCGGAACATATGTACCAACACAGCAAAAAAAAATCGATAGTCGAATGTACGTCATCTTACTTTTTAAAGACACCTAGTACCAGATACAATTCATTCCATTCTTGATTGCGGGTGCTTCGAGAAAAAAGTCCTTTTGGTTATGCTCGGTCTTGTTTGCTTCAGTTGAGAATGCAGAAGACTTTCCAACAGCGAACTCTACGGGATGTGCAGCGATGCAGACCTTGTCTGAAAAGCTACGTAGATGGCCACGTCGCCTTGAACACATGGACATCAACGCCCTTGCCCAGGAAGATTTTGTATCTAACCCAGAGGGACAACGCAGTAGAGGACGACCAGCTGGCAAAACATAGCACTCGCTCTAGAGATATGCAATATAAGGCCCTGGTCCACCCTGGACTGTAGCTCCATTTAATGCGAAAATGGAATATACTGGTTTGATCACAAGTGTGCACTGTGACCATTTTTAAACATTAGACACCGATTAGTTAATAATGATTAAACTACATAAGTACGAATTTGGTTAATTTGATAAGATAATTTTGAATCCGATGCAACCGATCGATTAAGGTTCTAGCATACTTCTATTGCATCTTCTTCAGCCAAGTGATGGTAATGATCTATCACGTAAATTGAACACCCTCAATGTACAGTCGCAACTTCGCAGAAGCCCACAATACGTCTAAGTACTCTTTCTCTATGGTTTTTCTACCGTTTAACAAATATCTTTCCTTTCTTCTTCAAACGTCAGTGTGAGCACTATCAAGGTACCATAGTTTGAACTGTCGATTTGCATCACAAACCCCTGCCCAAAATCCAGACAGGTCAAATTCGGCACCGTCACCTTTCTACTTTTTCAAGAATCCTAGGGAGGCCATTCTTATCAACTACATATCAACCCAAAAGTTTCAACGACGATCTAAAGTTTGGATCTCCAGCAGTCTCTTAAAAGCCTTTTACACAAGGTGTTATTGACCAACAAGATGTTATATAGGTAAATATGGATACGGGCAGTGTCGATGATGCCACTTTGTCGGTATCTTAATTGAGGGACATAGATGATCTCGAATTCTCCTCAACGTCAAACTGTCAACTAGAGAACTTGATGCCCAAAGAAGAAAAAATATTTGGCACCCTTAAGTTTATTCTACATATGAAATTTGTAGGAGTGGGGATAAGCATTATGTTTCGTTAATCGCCTTTCTAGCTAAACATTGGAAATGGAATAGCCCATGCATTGATTGCCTTTTCTATTGTACCTTCTTTCAAAATTCTTCTAGCTCTTTTGACACTGATTTCTTTTTGAAAACCTTATATTTAACCGAACGGAATTTTCTTTCCTATTCCTTTTCATATAAAATAACTAGTCTGAGGGAACCCTACTAATGTAACCTATATGTAAACTTAAACTCTTTTGTACAATACAAGCCATCATCATCCCTACAGATGATCATACGCAAAGCACCTGAATCTAACAATCCTGGAATATTCTCAGTTCCGTCGGCGCTACTTGTCTATTCGACCATACAATACACAATACATTTTCCGACCAAGAATAATCTCTAACACCTACCTTAAAACAATCTACAATGACCGCCGAGTAGGTGGAAAACAGAAATTTTTGGAGGATGATCGTAGGGAATCATGGACATTTCTTTACAAATTTACGGTTTTGGCGGGTTAGAGGTCTTATTAACTAGAAGCTTAGGCAAAAGATATAATTCGCAGTGTTATCTCAAACACGGCGACTCCTATTGGGACAGTTGATATCTCAAAGATCTTCTTGTTCATAAGAATTGTCCATATTTTAGCTCTATCCGTATGTACCGAGTAATCTCTGGAGCACTAGGATCCAGTGCATAGTACATATACCGTGGTATCCAGTATCTTTGAATCTGATTCCACAAATTCTAGGCGACAAAGAAGGCGAAACATCCATTTAATGGAACAAATGATCGCGAGCACAAGGACATTTCCTAGTGATTTGAAGACTCTGTGCCAAGAACGAGGAGGATTTAAGGCTGTTGTGTCTCATTTCGATCTTACATGAATCGAAAATTCACTAAGAAAGTGAATGGCTTTGATTAAGAACTTACTCAATCAGTTTGATGGTACCTTAGCTGTTTTTGTCTTTCTTAAAAAGGGTCCTGCTTATGTCTTAAGCTATAAGTTGGTAACAAAAATGTTTTGCATTTCACTTAAAATTTATGTCAAGCACATCCTTTGAACTTGAGCGTTTTGGTCTCAACATACCCACAGATTAGAGTGGACTTTATACTTAGAAATTCTTACTCATCGTTCGAAGAGGAACTTTTTCTAATATGAAACGTGATACAAATTTGATAACCTCGACGAAAATGCGTCTTTTTATTGAATAAACAACAACATCTAAGGAGGAGATAATGCACCAAAATAACTGACCGAAAATCTGACATCTTAAAGTCAAGACCGCAGACAATTCACTTAAATATCTCTTCGTCTGACTTTCTTTACACTTGTCATCCCAGTGCGATAGAAAATTTTTTCTAACACAGCTTCCCCACGACTAACTTCAAAACAAAACTCCTGCTCCTTGCCAGCCCAAGGATAATATAAATAATATCTCTCTGCGAATGCAAACAACAGCACATTATTAACCAAAACACATAGCTTCACAGAAGTTTCACCCAACTGGCTCCTCCTCAGACTTTAGACTTCAAACTTTCACCGCACTTTACTCATTCTCCATCTCTTCCAACTCCATCGCATAGAGTCCTTATCTGTAGCACCCTGAAGAATCATGTGGCTCTTACCCGAAAATTATATTCATTTTGCGCACTCAAAGCTGCTCATCGTTTTCCAAATAAATACTTTTCAATTTTTCATCCCACCGTCCCAATCGTCCCGACTGTCGGACGGAGCCAGTTACTTCCGTCTCCCCCTTCTGCTCCTGACCCGTCACCAAGTACTTTGCTAAGCAGAACTTATTTCCCACCACAAGAGTCTTCGCCGTCTTCTCACTCTGTTGTTGTTTGTGCGAATAAATTCCAAGTTTCTAGGGAGAACTTCTTAGCACAACCTTGCGAACTTAGTAGTAGAGATAGCGTTTGAGTAATTGGCGAGATATATTCTTAGAAAAAAAAAAAAAGAAAAAAAAAAACAACAACAGCACAACGAAATCCCGAAAAAGCACAGTTGTTTTCGTTGGTTGGTGAAATAATTTTGTCATTTATCTACGATGATAAAGCAGAATATAATATCCTGCAAAACAGGTCTTAACTTCGAGAGCAGCATTATCAACTTACTACCCACCCCTACAACCACCACCCTCTGGGTTCACAATCAATTATGACATCCAACAACAGGGTTTGATCCTGAGCAGGAAATATGTTCCCAATTTCATCCAGATGATTATTCAATTACACTGATCCAGTGCGAACAGACGGGATTCCATCGAATCTATGTACGAGTATGTATTTGCCAAAACAAAAGGGTGCTACCATAAATCACTGGCTCAAGCCATAATCTCTGGAATCACATTTGACCATCTGACAGGACTAGAGATGACGTGAGGTTCATTTTATTCGTGCGTAGCACCAGGCAAACGTCATAATATAACTTTTTAATCGCGATAAGATTTCGTTTTTTATGCGACCTCCCAAGGGGGTTGGCAATAATAAATAAACAACGATGTAAACAAGGATTCAGGAGGATGGAATCAACCCTGATCCGTACGCATGTATAGTTCTTTCACGGATACGGGTTATTATATTCTCGTTGCTTGGATGAGGACAGGAATTTTAGGCTGTGAACACTCAATTAGTCATCTTTTTTTTTACTCCAACCCCTACTAACCCTAGCTCATCCTCGACTGGATAATTGAAGAGGGGTGCGACGAAGAGAGTGCTGCAGAAGACAACGATGATTCCGGAGAATACTCGAGTTGTTTAAAAATTACGAAATCTCATAATACTCTCGGTGTCAAGTGCTTTGGCGCGACGGGAACATTATAGAAGGGGTGACAGGGGTGACAGTATGACAGTCGTTTCGACTGCTGCTTCTAATCCTGGTGAGTTGCTCTTTTTTATGGGTTCCGCTTGAATCAAGTGATTGCCATGCCATGAAGCAATGAATTTTCATTTTCATTAGGCGACCCGCGGCATATAAGTGAGTGTGAAATTGTACGTTTTTTACACTTACAAGCGTTAAGTGGAGTGTTTTTGATAAAAAGAAAAGACAAATGGGAAAAATAATTTTAAATTTATCTACCTAATTGGTGTGAAGAGAGTCTTTCAAGAGGGGTGGGTGGCCAGCCAGACCATATGTAAATAGGTCTATGGTTGAAGTACGTTGTCCTGGTTTCGGGCTTCAAACTTGGGTTCTTTCTACAACAGGTTGAGGTTTTTAAATCTATGAAGTACGTATTTACTTCCTTTCAAGCAAAAAATGGCAGTTCTACAGCTTTCATCGGAACTGTAGAATCTGTAGTCAGAAATGAGTTATAGGACTACCGACAAGTTGTCCAATAATGCTAACTCTGATTTCAAGATTTTTTCTATCTCTAGACCTTGATTTCAATCTTAGATATCAACTGCCTCTACTACCTCATATCTGTATCCTTGATTTATCGTACACTTGCTGTCAATATACTTAACATGTCTCAACCACCTTAGTCGCTGAATTCGATTTAATTTTTTTTTTTTCTGAAGAACTAGGAAGTATTACTTTTTCTTTGTTTGAATGTGTCCTTGATCTTTCTCAACAGCTGGTGTTCCTGCTTTTTTTAGCTCATATATTTCGAGGAGGCCTTTCTTCTCTTTTATTTAGCTGCTTTTGTTCACCAATGTTCATCGACAAACGAGATTTTTCGTTGTGGCAATCGTGCTGGTTCAATACTAGGACGCTGGTGTCCTAGCCATCTAAGCCTCGTTATCCGAACTTTTCTGACGACAGTAGCATTGCTGTATAATTCACTGTTGAAATGGCTTCTCCATTCTCCATCGATGCATGCGGGACCGAAAATTACCGAAAATTACCGAAAATTACCAAAAATTACGTATTCATCGCCCGTAATGAATCGCTTCAAAAATGGTTTCAGTTCGTTACGTTTCAGCAGCGTTTTACTGATGGTTATTCGGTCAATTGAATTTCTTTGCGTTAATTTATGTGGCATCCAAACATCGAGCTTCTTTGAGTAACCTGCTCGTTTTAGATGATTCCAAACTGTCATACGGTTGATGTTTAGTGCCTTCGCCATCTCCAGACAGCTTCCGTACCGGTCTTGCTCAATCAGTTACAAAATTTCATCGACTTTTACAGTGACAGGCTGACCAGTGCGAGGTGCATCTATTGCATCGAAATTTCCGGAACAGAATAGAACAAAACACTCCTGGGTCCGGCGTTCATTCACAGCATTCTCACCGTAAACTGCACAAATTTTTTGGCATGTTTTTGCGACGTTTTTCTCTTTTTTATAGTAAAAAAGCATCACATACCGTATTTCCTTAGATATTTCACTCATATTCAATTCAGTATAACTTTTAACGCAGCTGTCTTTACAAAAAATGTAGCATGACATGTCACCTTTCAAACACGTGTTCGTTTGACACAATCAGATTAGTGTTTCCAGATAAATGGACACCAACTCCATCTAATGACAAAAAACCGCGAAGACTTTTTATATGACCCAATACAATGCAAGTTAGAGCGCAATCTACAGGTCACACTAAGGTTGTATCTAAAGAATCATTAGTAGCTGGAGGTCTAAATTGAACGACGCAAACGGCGGGACTTGCCTAAACAGACATGCAAGAACGGCAGCGAAAATTGCTTTCAGATTGAGTCACCTTAATGGTTGAAAACCAAGCCAAAGGGGTCATGCTTTAATCCGTTTAAATAAACTGGGTTTATTCTCCAATTTGGACTATATGATACTCCCATCATGACTTTGGAACACTATTCTCATGTATTTTCTCAAGCAGAGAGAAATGGGACAGGAACCAAATAGTAGAAGGTTTGATGTCCATTTTCAAGGACAGATCAAAGGCGAAGATGTTGACGAAAGCAGGACCGGCCAGACTTGCGACAATAAAAGCAGTTTCCCACAAAGATATTACCATATTTATTGACAGCCAGGCTGCCATTTAAGTCATCACGTCAGTCGAGAAGAAATCAAAGCTTGTGAAGCGGTATTGTGAAGAGGTTAAGGCTCTTTGCGTTCAGCATAAAGAAAAGCTCTGCTGGCGCCTTGATTACAAAGGAGTGGCAGGCAAAGCACATGCAGATAATTTAATTCGAATAGGGTCCTTCTTTCTTTGATGAAGTACTGGCGGATCACAGTATCAGACCTACACTCTGAACTCTGAAAATGCAAGTAGAGTAAACACTACAAATCAAAGCCAATGAAAGGTGAAAAAACCTGTGAAACTTTAAGTGAATTATGGCGGAAACTCAGTAAATCCAGATTGAGTAAGGTTCTCTTAAAAGGCAAAGTAGAAATACCTATGCTTGTTGGATAGGCTGTGCGACTTGGGCTCACGGGAGGATAATATCTACTTTCTGTGCAACTTTCCTACTTCCAGCAGTTTGAAACATAGAATTTTAGCAAGTTACTATTTCCACCTCCTCTCAGAGCTATCTGCTGTTTTATTTACATACTCGTATCGTACCAAATTCGCAAATTACCCCGCCCGGGCATCATAATGGATCTACAAAGACCTAAGTGCGATAAGATAATGGGCTCAAAGTATCACACCAAACCGCAATTCTAACCTAACCTAGGCTCCGACAAACAATGTCGATCCATTCCCAATCCAAATTTTAAAGATGAGTTGATGTATACTACGTTGATATATGCGCACATGCTGCTTTAAACAGCTCGACAGTTAAGCCATCGGGTCCAGAAGCTCTATTAGACTTACTGTATTGGCTTCACCTTGGTTATTGGCTGTCATCTTCCAGGTTAAATGTTTCATTCTGCCCTACGTTGGCTACGGTGGAATGTTACTCGTCATCACCATTTAACAGTCGCAGAAAAAACCTTAGAAAGTTACTTCCGAACTTCATTCTTCTGATAGCACCTCTCTAAGGCCTCGATCTAGCGCTTTGTGTGATCTTTCTGTTTCCTTCTTAGGAGCCTAACATAATATGGTATGGTCTTCTCTTCTTTTCTGCTCGTAAAACTCGAGAGTTCCTCTCATATTTTCTGCATGGCCGCTCAATACGTAAGGCGTTGTGAAGCATTTGTTCACGTCCGGGAGTCTTAAAACTTCTTGTCTACGTCTGCTTCTAACGACAAGTTCACACTTAGATTGAATTTTTCCATTCTCGGTGGCTTTTCTTTTCTATGCAGTGGCTAAACCTGTATGGCAGAAGATCTGCTTTCACCTCTGAAAATTGCTTGGCAACATGTGGTGTTTAACGCATTCTGTATCAATCCTTCTAGTATCGTCAGCAGTTATTCTAACTTTATTCGAGTATTTCTACAGCTACTGCGATGGCACAACCCATAACCCGAAGATCTAGGTAACAAAGAGAGCTGCTGTGACTGACTTCAGTATGTTAGTGGTGCATATTATCTGTTCGACAAAGAGTGTTTAAATCTGAAAGCAATCAATCTCTGTAAGAAATTTGTTTGAGTTTGAGGAGATGCATCGTCAAAACGTTTTTTTTTTTTTTTTTTGCGCCGTAGTGTAATTTTTGAGGGCGCGTCAGATGTGTCAAGTCGGAGTTAAGAACGAACCGACGAACCCATATGGGATCGTGATCTCTCACAGCACATATTTGGACCTCAATTTGTTATTAGAAACTGACTTAAGGATAAAATGATGCGTTTTAGACCTATAAGCGAGCAACTGCTGACAAACCGCCTTATATACGCTCATGTCCTAACAAAACAAAAACACAACACTACCAAGAAAGACTTTTACAAGCTCCTAGAGAGAATCTATAACCAGTGCCCCAAAAACGAAATGAAAATTGTACTCGGTGATTTTAATTTCAAAATAGGAAAAGAGTACACTTGTGGTGGATATGCAGAACCTACACGACACCACATTCGAAAACGGCTGATAGACTTTGAAAGTGGACGAAACATCGTCGTGGAAAGCATACGTTTTCTAAGTCCTAGGATCCACAAGGGCATTTGGTGGTTTTCTGATCAAAATATGGTAAGCCAGATTGATCACCCTGCAGAAGATGAAAGACGTGTTTTAGATGACATGACTCTCCGAGTTGCCAACAATAATTCGAACCACTACCTTGTAGTAGCCAAATAAGAATGTGAATTTCAAAGGCATTATAGCGCAACGAATTACTGTGAAAATGCTTAATGTTGGGCGGCTACAATCGCAAGAGATTGCCAGAGCCCTTGCAGATCGCATCCCCCTCAATTTGTCTTATAACAACGCTACAACAACATCAAGTATGGAGGACCAATGACAATGCTGCAATGAGGCCATCAGAAATTCCGTCCCTGCTGTGCCAGTTTCACTAGGCGACCACAAGGAAGAAACCAATGGTTCGACGTTGACTGCCGATGTGCACATTCAACTAAACATGAAAAGTCCGTGCACACTGCAGGCGTTGACGAAAGAGGAACTCAAGTAGCCATTTCATAACGTTTAAAAGCAGATGGATATATTCAAAAGCAAAGAAATTGGATTCCACATGAACTCAGGCCGAGAGACGTCGAAAGGCGGTTTTGCATGTCCGAAATGCTGCTGGAACGCCACAAAAGGAAGTTATTTTTGCATCGGATTGTTACTGGTGATAAAAAATTACGACATTACGACATCCCCAAGCGTAAAAAATCATATGTGAAACCCGGCCAACCAGCCAAATCAACGGCAAAGCCGAATATCTATGGCGTGAAGGTTATGCTCTGTATTTGGTGGGATCAGATGAGCGTGCTGTATTATGAGCTGCTAAAACCGAGTGCAACCATCAATGGAAAACGCTAGCGAACACAATTAATCCATTTGAAGAGAGCAGAGAGAAAAACGCCCAGAATATGCGACCAGACACGAGGCAATAATTTTCCATCATGAAAACGCTCCTCCCCACGTTGCTATTCCGGTTAAGAACTATTAGGAAAGCAGTGGATGGGAAGTCTTACCCCACCCGCCTTATAGCACTGACCTTGCCCCTTCTGACTACCATTTGTTCCGGTCGATGCAGAACGCCTTCACTGAAATACGGTTCACATCAGAGCAGAATATCAAAAATTGGCTTGATTCATTCTTGGCTGCCAAGCCGGCGCAGTTCTTTGGGGATGGGATCCACAAATCGCCAGAAAGATGGGAAAAAGTCATAGCTTCAGATGGGCAATACTTTGAATAATACTATTGTACATGTTTTTCTTAAATTAACGTTCAGGTTTAAAAAAAAAAAAACCGCACGAATTAAATTACATACCCAATACAATATCTGCCAATTTTGTTTGACTATGGAGGACGTCAATAAATAACTCCCGCTGCTCTGCTAAAGTCGGAAGAAACACCACCGAATCTTTTAACATTGAAAAAGGGTCACAGATAGAGCGACGAATTGTTATGCGACTTCCTTAACATCGAACTTGAACTCGTTGTACGCAACTTACAAGCCAATACCTGAGGCAAAATGTTCCAAAAATTTGTCCAACTTCTCGCATATAATTGGAAGAAACCAGAGGGCAGTAAGGCTTTTGTGAACATTGAGGCAGAACAAACAACAATGAATCTGGGGGCCAATAAAAGCAAAAGAAACAAAATGCAGTCGTCAAAAATGCTCAAAACAGAGCCCTGACAGAGACATTGTAACATATGTCACAGAAACATGGGCACTCTCAAGACCGTGTCAAAGTTCTCTTAGTTGGAGGAGGAGTAGGAGCTTAAGGTGTGACAGTAGACGGGATCGAACTGGGTGGTATGGTATGTTGAGATACAGGACCTTCCGGTCTATATGCAGATCCAAGTCTGAAAGCCTCATTGCTTTCTATCAAAAATTTTTTGCTTTCTACGCTTTATTGTATATGAATCAACTATTGTGGAGATTTATCTAACCATTACACATGAAGTTAATGGTAGATGATACTGTGGACGCTACTAAGCTTATTTAATTCTACGTGTATGCGAAATAGATTTAATTATTCTGGATATTTTAGAGGAGAAACTTTAAGCAAGATTGTTCCGACAAGTCCTGCCACATTTTGCTGAGGCAAAGAAATTTTTCGTAAAATTCTGCATCGAAATATGGAGTAGAGAGTTTGCAGCACACCATTCGAAATGTTTAGTGAGAGCTCTATGGTATTTAAATCTTGAACAGTTTCTAGCTATCTGGCACTAAGCTCAGATTTTACTAGATTTACCTTTCTTTTCCTGAGGAAGTTTCCCTCAACTGCTTCTCTTCAGCAAAGCCGTGGCTTTACATTTTATTCGTAGTTGGGTACTCCCACAGTGGTCTAGCGTTAATACATGTCATTCAACTTGTTGAATGGCAGTGAAGACAAATGACGTTCTTTATTCTTAGGGACATTCAACTTCAATCTTTTCGGCTTTTGATTTCATCCTCGCTAAGAATTAGCTGAGCCTTGACTCAAAGTTATACCACGAGTTCACTATGGATAAATTTTCCCATAAGGCATCGAACTGAATTCCCATTTCCCTTAACTGGGAAGTACACATGTGTTTTGTTTGCTTGTTAACCAAGTACGAGTAAACACTCATCGGCTGCTAATGCATCAAATTCACATATCTATCAATTTTAAGCAAGCCTTTCACCTCCATCCTCTGAAACCCAATCACGATATGTGTCAAGTTCTATGTGAGAACTTAATCTTCTGACTTAAAAGTCTCACACAAGTTTCTTAATCGAATAATGAGCCACCACTTACCCGAAGCACTTAGACATACCCGTCCACAGCTTTGTCATAACTTTCCACCATAAATCCGCCAACAAAGCGTACAAATTTATATGACACCAATTTATTGCCGTCAAAATCATTCGCATATAGAGGCTTACGGATTACAGCTTATGGCTGTAACCCCTACATTCGAAATTGCTCCCGCACACATAATAACAATCCAAGCGACCGACATCGAGAACAATACCCGCCGACGAAACAACAATAGAGCCGACTTCAACGACTGAACTATAACCATGATGGCCATAACAATAGAAATAGGCAATTGTATGCAGCCGCTAATTGCATTTTATAGCGTTTTATATTCTTATATGCGCAAACGAACACACAGACTATCGAACCCTAAACACTGAAGACTAAACAATGGTCTCTAAACCAGAAATCAAAAGATCGGCTTGCCTCTGGCAATACCCCAAACTCACACCTCGATCATAAGTCCTCACTGAAAAAGTTGCAAGTTCCCATGGAGAGTACAACACACAGACACCGAAGTAGTCATTCCGCTCCAGTGCATGGAAAGTTCGGTACTCTTAGAATGTTGAAAGGGCCCGATCAGGAGCGGCACAACCAGTCCAGCATTCCTGTTTTGGTTTTGTTTGACTTATTTTGTCCTTTTTAATCGTAAATTAGCACCTTCCCTTATTTACTGAAAATTACTAACCGAATTTTACGGTTGCAAGTCTGCGGCTGACCCAACAAACATCTAATATCCATGGATCACCGATCACCGATCATCCAATCGACGATCAAGAGGAAAGCGACTACACCGGCCAAGTCGTCCAGTCGTCTTGTAGTCGCAGTTTATTGGGATACACAAGGTAGTGTATAATGATTATCAGGCCATAAACGATCAGTGACGGCAGTGGCTGTGGCTGTGACTGACTGGACTGGACCATCAGTGGCAATGGTGGCAGTTTTTGATTCAGAGAAACGATAGAAGAGGATGCTTGATGAGTGCGAGGCTTTCTTTTTATTTCAGGACAGCGGTACTCATTTCACAAATGACTGGAGATTTTGTTGATTTTTTTTTATTTTATTTTATGGCTTTGAATATTGATTTAAGCCTACTGGGTGTATACTGGGGACCTTACAATGTATATGACCCATCATCCGTTGGACTTAACTTCTGATTAAGCTTTCACATTATTTATTGGCGTCATTACTGCAACTACTGCACAGGGAGCTTTGTTAAATAAAAGACCAAGAGGAAGTTGAGATACTATGGAAAAAAAATTCTTGAGTCCTATAGACTATCCTAGTCCGAACGGTCAAATCCGCACAAAAATACGTGCCCAGATGGCAAGGAAAGTTTGATTTTAAGCTGAAAAGTAAAGAGCATAATGAGATTCAACTTCTATGGTAGGACTCAGATCGGATACACCGATCATTTGGAGAAACACACATTCTTTGGAGTCAGCATCTCGGTTGAACCATAGTACGAATGCAGACATCCCTGAATATGACAACACATTAGACAAATGGTTCAATATTGAAAGGTGGCAATCGATAGAGATCGTTGAAAGTTTGAACTATCAATTAAAGGACAAACAAATTGGAAGGACAACAATCTGAATAGAACTGTAAATGAAAAAGGTTTGGAACATTTTAATAGAATAACAATTGGAAGTGAAGATTTTTTAGTATTGGAATTTCAGGCTAGACCATCTTACCAGGAAGCCTCTATGAAAGTTATTATCGGAACAGAGCACTTAGATAAAGACCAACTCCATTGTACTCCTTGTACATTCCTTTTACTGAAATTTCTTAGTCTTCTGTTGAAAGGTTCAACGGTTCAGTGATAAAGTGACTGCAGTACCAGCACCTTCCAGATAAGCAGCCTACAGTCTTTCCAATTGCGGGACTGCAGCAAAGTCAAGACGTCGGGAAACATTTGTTTGGCTTTTTAAGGACTTTGGCCAGCCTGTTAGTTTTAGCGAATGATTCGATCTTTTGGCAAAAGTCCTTTTAAGATTCACTCCTCGAAATCCAAAGCAGCTTTTTATGAATATTCTTTTTGTTTTGATCTGTAAAGATTCTAGTCTTTCTCCAAATAAGTCATCAATGAATCGTTTAAAAGATGTCTAGTTTCCACGATTGATTATCCAGCTAGAACATGTCTTTTTAAAGCACTAGGTGCAGCAACCGTTTAGATTCTCCTTCTTCTTAGTTCGAGAAAAGCATAAACAGGGTTGATAATCTCCTCCTTGTAGCATGTCCAGTTGGTTTTCCGGGGATTCCTTCTGATCAACAAGGTCGAGACATTGCATGCGATTTAGAATTTAATACGTTTATGGTCTTAAATGGAAGCCTTTAATAGTACTTTCCAGGAGGTAATTGATAACGTGCATTAGGTCGATTACATGCTATCTTTTGTAACAAAGGTTGCGTTTTGCTTGAATGCAAACTTTCTCTGCTTTAGCTTGCTTCCACATTTAACCAACACAGTATTTCCACTTAGCGTCGTTCTAAATTCGAAACGTCAGAGTGGTGAAAGCGACATCTTATTCTTTTTGGCATTTGGGGATTTTCTTGGAGGTTGGCAAATTAAGCTGGTTCCAGCACCGGCTTGAGATAGTCGCATCAACTGACCTTCGACGCCCAACATAAGTTGGTCTCTGGTTTTGAAGTACACTCCTGCCTTGTAGGCTTAATTCTACTGAATACCCATACGTTCATGGAAGCAAAAATATCCCTTGACATCGCTCTCCGTCAATTCACTTTGATACAAAAATGGAACCTGTTTGTGAGGTACAAGCTTCATCCTTGGTATGAGTGGAGGCTGATCTAAAACCTTTTACTGATCTTAGGTACACAGCACAGGTTTAAACCACAACCACCATGACGCTCCCAAAATGGGACCTACCGCAGGCCCGGGCCGCGATCCACACAACCATGACACATGACGTTTTGGATATGTCAAAATCGATCAACACTTACTGCTGGAGCCATCTCTTGATGGTTGCGCACGTAATATTTCTAAGCCCTCAGCATCGACTGGGACTCTACTAAGATATTCCCTTGTTCGTCTCTACAAACTTCTGTTCGAGGTTTGTATCCGTGGAATTTTTTTTGTTTTTTACCTAGCTCTGCTTTAGATGAATCTCCATCCCTTTGATTAAATATCATGGTCTGCACTCTCAAAGTCATCTTCCGTTTAGAGAGAAGTGATCTTTGGTATAGACGGAGTTTTGATAACCTTCCGCTTCGATTGTATTTTGACTCTGGTCTTATGGACATGCCATCTGTTACAGTGACACTATAACTCATGTTCCTGCGAAAATTCGAAATCCATTCCCCTGTTGTGCTCAGAAATGGTTTCAGCCAGAATCGAAGCCAGAAAACTAATGTAGTCTAGTCTTCATGGATGGCTTCAAAAACGATTCTAAATCAGTGTCGGTGTCTTGGTGGAGGACGACGTTTAATTTCACTCCTCGTTAGGAAAACTGTGTAGGTGAAGGGGATGAATCATTTTCATCTGTAGTGACAGCTAAGCTGCACTATAAGCCTTGTTTAACCCTCTCATGACTTCGAAGCTAGATCGAAAATGCTAGCCTGTGCTTAACGTAGTGAGTTTTTCTTGGGGACCAGTTCAAAATGGTATCACGGTAAATGGAATCGCCGATGACCACGCTAAGCTAGGCTCAGAAGAGACTTTTTAAGTACACTTTTTAAGGACGGGACACAAAGCTTTTGCTAAGCGCAGAAGTGTGATATTCATAAGCGATACAACATCCTGCGATGCTTACTATTAGAGTGCTGATGTTTTGGTTGCTGGTGCTATAGGCACTTTACATCTGAAACGCTTACTTATCTTTCTACAATAGGTTGAGTATAGCTTTTTATTATTTTTTATTTTTCAGTGTATTACCTAGAACTCAGAACCACTGGCGTAGTATTCGACCCACGTCGACCACCATCTTTGAAGATTAATCTGAGTGAACATCATAAGACTTTCTCTGTCCTATTTTGAGACAGTAAAAAAGCAATTTTCAAGATTTTCAGCACATATTCCTTAATTCCCTTTTCAGCTTATTTTTATCCTTTCAAAGCCTGTTCCTTTTTGCTCTGACCAACGACTTCTTTATTTTTAATGCAGTTGATTCTAACTGACTAAAACTCTGCGTCTTCATAATTTTTCCCCAGGTGTATCGAATACCATAGTCCAGTACGTTTGTGACTATCTTGGCGAGAATTATTTTGGGTATGTTAACGGGTGCCTCCAGAGGAGGCTGAGGAATAGATCCTCATGTTTGTCCTTAATACTGTCCACAGACCTTCTGACTCGTAGTTAACTGAGCTACAACGAATATGGAGGTTTTTGGCCTTTATTACAATCTCTCAGAGTCAGATCCTAATCCGTTCACCCTTTGACGTAAGAAAAGGCAGCTTAATATGAATCTTTTTAAAACGTTTCTGGTTTGATCCTACGGGATATATTTTGTTTTGGGCTTCTATATATAGATGATGCCGACATATGTATTTAGACTGTAAATAATCACCTCGGTCATCCATTGTTATAGTTCCAATTGACAGAACTTTGTGAATCCAGTTTGTGAATCCAGAATGTTTAACAATGATTTGTTGTACTCCGAGTGAAATCCGAGTTTCTTAAAATTTCAACCGACATCGGCCGGTCTTAATGTTCTTTTTTTTTTAACAGATATCATTATTCTCATTTGCACTTATTCTGCCATAACCTCTTTGTTTGTCTTAAACCTGCAAATCATTTTTTACGATTCCCTTAGCTCCAGAAACCAATTTCGACCGTTCTGTACTCAGATTTCTGATTTGTTTTTTTTTTTTTTTTTTTTTTTTTTTTCTTGAAAATTCCCAAAATGCGAATTACAAAAAACTGCATTCGTTGTTCTGTATTTTATGCAAGGAGTTTTTTAGGTTAACAAGGTTAAGCCGGAACAGCACTGGACCGTACAATAGAGTCCCTGCGATTTGTGGTTGTAAATCTCAAACTCAGCTTTCTTCAGAAAATAATTCCAACAAAGACCACGTTTTCGACTAAAAAGAACGATTTTTCCAAAAAAGTGGTCTCGTTTTTTACCAAATACGATTACCCAGTTTTTTCTTCTTCTTTTTACCCGCGATTGTGAGGAGCAGTTAAAAAGTTAATAGGACAGATACACAAGGCCATCAGAATTTTTATGATGTGCCATTCGTCCATTTAGTACTGCGTCCTTTAAGTCGAAATTCGCATCATTATAAACCCAAAACCGAGTATCTCCTTCATTCAACCGATGTGAGATGTTTTTTTAAAGAATTTTTTTAAAACTGCGAAACCGCAATAAAAATGTTTATTGCGAGTTGTCTCTATTTTTTTCCTTCGACTGTGCGATAGCCTCGTCATTTGCAAAAAACTCAACCGCCAACCATCATAAATATTCGAATCAGGTCTAAGATTGACTCCGAGTAGTGAGCCCTTCGTCCTGCGTCCTTATGGTTTTAGTTTTTTATTGACGAATGATGAAGAGTCACAATAGGTAGGGCTCAAAATTTTATTGTAATATTTGAAAATCCAGCACAAGGATGATGATTTTTTTATGTCATTGTTGATTTGGCGGAAAGGATGACCTGAGTTCGAATTTGAGTTTAAGCTGAAATCAATTATTCTGAGGTTATGTGGTAAAAAGGGGCAATCAACGGGTGTAAACAAATAGCTAACGATGTGCACACATTGAATATTCAATGAATATTCTGTAGCCATTTTCTTTGTGGTCCTTCCATTCGTCTGCATGTCGTTGTCCAATTATTTAATCATTTCCTCGTCGATGTCACGTGTAAATGGGTAAATGGCACACCATATTCATGCCACCACATTGGAACACCAGTGTCTTCTGATGCTGAATGGCTTATTCCTTTCCGGCCAATTGTTCCTTCTTCCGGCCAGAAGACAAAAGGATACCCTTCACGGCATTGCAGGAGAAAGATAAATTGACATATAAATCCACATAATGAAGTTCAGTGGGTAATGGATGGGCTTTGAGTATGCAAGAGTGTATACGAGTATGAATGTCCTGGCGCAGACGCGCATTTACGAGTACCTCGCTCCTCTACAACTCGGCCACCACCATGCTCTAGCATTATGTGTCAATAAAATGGCAATAAAGTGAGTTTTGAACGGAGTTCTTATTTATGACCTGCTAAGGGGTGGTGATAGTAGAATGGTGGTAGTGGCATAGAGAATATAAGGTCACCTTACATTCCACATATAAGAGTAGAGCCAGAGCCAGAGCCGGAGCCAGAACTAGTCAGCCAGAAAAGCCAGGAAACCAAATGGAGGTGATGAATTAGTCAACTTACAGGGAAAGTAGCTTTTAGCTTTTCCCAGTTTCCACATGGCTTTTTATTATCCTTGTGGCCCCGATAAATTGCCGCAGTTTGGTGATTTAGAATCGAAAAAGAACGATGGAGTCGATGGAATCTCCATTCCAGTTTTGGGTGGTGGAATATGGCATCATATCCTTGCCCATTTGGAGGTGGCTTTTGTTGGTATGGAGTTGTGTATCCGTATATCCTCAGCTCAATGCGCTGGAACTTCAATTATTTTCGTTATAATTCAATGGTTGAGCATGATTAATCGGCAATCTATTATCCTCATACCCCGGCACGGGAGCGCGCATTGTACATTCGACATTCGACACATTATTGGGGTGCAGAACGGCACCAGAGAAAAGGCGGAGTCCTGTCAGCAAAGTAATTTTATGGATCCTGGTTATACTAGTGGTGCTATTCTTTTGGCTATACATTCTACACACACATATACAGGGTGTTGGGCGATGGTGCTCAGGTGGATGTTAATAAGGAGGAATTTATTATTGGAAATTATTTTCGGAACTGTGAACATAATGGTTTTGCGAATGGCTTTGTTCCGGTGGGCTCGTTCGTACACTATTTCTGAAGGATATCATTGAGAGACATATGATGCAGGAAGGACCATAAGGAGTACATAAATTTTCTGAGATTTGAAATTTAGATAAATGGCAATGTGGTTTTCGTATGAGAGAGTGTGAGTGGAAGATTGGTAAACTAGAGCGTCTTGAATGTAATAGGGAACTAAACATGAACTGTTTCGACACTAATTAAACATCGAAAGTCAAGTCTTTACGAATAGGAGATTTAATTTTACTTCAAGACAAGGCAGACCTCTGAAAGACTAAGACTAGTCAGTGTCCAGTTTTTTTCCAAATAGTAATTGGGAGTTGTTCGATTTTAGTAAGCTCAAGGAGTATCAAAAAGTACCTATACTTTTGTAGGTTGCATTTACATGTAGTTTACTACACGATGAAGTAAGAACAACACGGTTGTTGTAAATAACTTAATAGACCGAGTGCAGACGAACAATAAGCGGAGACTTTAGGATGCTGCAAAGCATAAACTACTACACTCCGTGAAATGCGAGGATGAACCGGGTCATAAAATTATGAGAAACTGTGACATATCCTGCGGTGATTGCTATTGACAGAGAAAGCATTGCTTATTGTAATACAGATTTCCTATTCAAAGCAAAAGATCATTTTTTTACGTCAGCCTAATATGAGCGAAGAGAAGAACGACGACGATTCGAGCGTAGGTCGGACCCTCACAGAGGTGTATTCTGCGATGCAATCATCACTTTCTTTGTATGTTCAGCTAGAACATGATGATGATTAGTAAAAGCGTGACGCCCTGTCAATACAGCATTAAGTAGCCTGTAGTGTTTCTTACTGAGGACAGCAAGAAAGTCGCTGGACGTTTAGACATTCGCAATCATTCTTTGGTCTACCGGCAACCTGGGAACAGGCCACTTGCAGTGATGCTTATATGAAACCCAACTAACAACGGAAACTTTAACCAATGACGCAGAGAGTCAAATGATAGTTGGCTGTTTCCGAGTGGATATTGTACAAAAGTTCACTTTTCTTTAAACGGCAGATGACTCTTAGAGAGCATGACACAAATGCCAAGCGAAAAGCGATTCAAAAGTGAGTCTTGATCAGAGGTCAACGTCCAAGGGATATGACATATTTTCGTGAAAGCTTGTTCGAGGACCTTCCTCGGTGATAAGCCCCACGTGTTGCACTGACAGAATGCCGATAGTGACTTGGAGGTTTTCGACGTGACATTTAGCCCAAAGAAATTTGTTATTCAGGATGACACCCAAATATTTAACTTTGTTCGTAAAACTGACGATGATGCTTTTGAGCACTAAACGGCTGGTCTATCTCTTAAGGAGGTCAATCTGAGCAATCGTCGATTACGTCTATTTCTGCCTGCGCTTTAGACCATATTGGTCGTGATCAGCATCCGAAATCAGAATCCTATTCACCACCATTACTCTTATCCACAAAACTATCTGGCTACACCTGCCGTCAAAAGATTTACTTAGTCCTCAGCCTCGATTAAGGCGTTGGTAGGCATGTTACAACTTAAAAGCAGGATGGATTCGCAAAGGAGTTTTGTGCATGCTCTTTAACATAAATGAAGTCAGACAAATACATAGGTCTGAAGCTATAAGACCTTACTCTCACTTTTTGCAAGGGTTTCTGTGTGTATGTCAGTTCCATGGTAACAGTGAAGATTTTCATCAGAGCTGCTAGCAATTAGTCTCAATCCCTTAGCATGACTGCTCATAATTGTATGCCATCGGTTTCAGCAACTTGGAGTGATTGAAGGAAACTACAGAATGTCTGATGACCTCATCTATCATAAGAACCGGTAATATATATCAGCTATGGCGTATTGTATTATTCAGCTCAGTAGCAGCTTCGTTAATAGAAGTGAGTCTCAAGTTTAAGACGGAGAATCCCTGCTTTCGACTCAGTAGACATTTTCTGAGTGATTCCCCTTTTGACCAGCCTACTGGTTTCACCGACAGATTCGATCTTTTCTCAAAAGATTCACTCTTCTAAATAAGAATTAGCTTTTTTTTTTTTTCTTCGATCTGTAAGAACTTTAGTCTTCCTACAAATTAGTCTTCAGTGACATGTTTAGAAGTTTCTGCTTTCTTTACAAAGTTGCTGCAAATGTTCGTTCCACCATGTAATAAACAATCTATAGGAATTTTTCCTGGGTACACAGATCAGATAAATATACTTGATGAGAGCGCCGTTCTGTTTCTGAATAGTTTTGCGCAACACAGTTTAGTTTACTGCCTGTAGTTGCTAGTTGCGTACTTCAAAATTTATTTTTTTATTCAGACAAAGAACTAGTTCATTGTAGTCTTTGTATGTGCTTTTAATGAAATCTTTCAGTCTTTCGAAGAAAGATGAGTAAGCGCTTCGGAGATAAAATGCCTGCAGTACCAGAATCACCACATTAACGCCGAGTACCTGGAGCCTGATGCGAGATAGTACTTCGCGGTGTCGACAGCAACGCAGGATGTGGTATCACTTATGCCCAGCACATCTTGTGCCCCGTCACGACGTCAGTAAGTAACATGCAGTCTTTCCAACTGAGTAATAGCTAGAAGGTCACTAATTTTCTTCAGACGTCGGAAGCATTCGTCTGGACTGCTTGCAACTTGGGGAGTCATGCCAATTGCAGTTGTGTTCATATGAAACCTAATCATCAATAGAAGCCTTAATCGAGGACGCATGTAGAACCAACGTAGGTTCGGCTCCTGAAAAACTCTCCAATGAACCTCGCCTGGCAAGTTCATCGGCGATTTCATTTCCCGTGATCCCATTGTAACCGGAGGCCCAGACAAGACTCAGTGAATTCAGCCTTCCGACTGCGTTCAGTGATGTCTTGCATTCTTGAAGGCTTAACAAGGTTTTACAAGGCTCTAAATGCAAATTCATTTTTGAGGAATCTTGGGTTTATTATAGTCATGTTCCGTGCAGCAGCGCATTCTACTAGCTGAAACCTGTTATCAGTTGTTGATTCTTGGAAACAGTAGTTATCATCGTGTTGACCTGATGATGATGGATATGAAATGTTAATTCGAGATGGCTTAGAACACACACCACTTACATCTGAAAGCGTGTCATACGAAAGCATCCTAATTCGAATTGTTTAACAAAAAAAAAAAAACAAATATGTATTTGGAATATACAGACCACCAGGTTATAGCAAAAAAGCGTTTATTGAAGAATTCAGAAACGATATTGAACAACTGGGAAAAAGTGATATTGTAGTAATGAGAGATATGAATATTAATGTTAAAGATCTAGATTTATACAGCGTAAAAGAATATTTAGAGATGCTGGCCTCACTGGGGTTATTGAATGTAATAACAAATTAAACTAGAATAGATCCGAAGACGGGAACAAAATCGACAATTGATCACATTTTAATCAATGCAACGAATTACCAAATAAACCCAGCGGTGATTGAAAGCTGTATAACAGATTATTACCCAACCCTATATTTTGCAAATTCGCAACAATCAGTCGTAAAAGAAAAACTGGCCAGCATGTCACTTATATGCAACGCGAAGGTAAACGAATTAATCGCCGAAACAAATTGGGAAGAAGTGATTAATGAAAATGATGCAATTTCTCTTTACCAAAAACTTGTCGATAAAATGAAAAGCATATATGAAAAATCTACAGCTGTAAGAACAATAAAAAAGGAAAGAAAGCATAACCCATGGATGCCACATGACTTAATAGCTAAGTGTAAAAAAAGGGATGAGTTATACAAAAGATGGAAAAATAACAGATTGAGCAGAACTTTCGAACTGGATCATAAGACTTTTTGAAACAAACTAAACAAAAAAATAACAACGCAAAAATCTCTTGTTTACAAAACCAAGTTCAACCAGATCAAATCAAACCCCCGAAAAAAATAGGGAGCCTAATAAACGAGATAATGGGAAGGAAAAAGCCTAGCCTAAATGAAACTATAATTCAGGATTTCACTGGTCAAATGGGTGAGAGCAATCTCGCTAGCGAATGTGCAAAAAACTTTAAAGAACAAATTGATAATATTGTGCACCAATGCGACTCGCTTATATCGATTCACCTAAATAAAACGCTAGACAAATCAGTTTTTTTTTCAAGAAACAAATGTATTTGAAATGTCAAGAATAATTGGTTTGCTTGATGAAAATAAGTCGCCTGGTATTGATGGGATTCGAGCGTTGGATATCAAAACTCACGCAGTAATTTTTGCGCCGATTTTGTTCAAATTTATTAATTTGAGTCTTACACAAGCAAACATTCCAGAAGGCTTAAAAACTGCTGCGGTCAGGTCAATATACAAAGGTGGTACAAAAAGTCAACTCAACAATTACAGGCCGATATCTATATTGCCAGTAGTAGAAAGGTGCCTCCAAGAAGTCATAACAAACAGGTTGAAGAATTTTATTGAAAAACACTCCATCATCCACGAAAATCAATACGGTTTCCAGAAAAAGAAAAGCACTGGTAAACTATTAGGAGAATTCTCAAATCATATCAATGAAAATCTTAACAAAAGTTACCACGTCTTGGTCATATTTATGGACTTTAGTAAAGCTTTTGACACGCTTAATCACTCAAAGCTAATAAATGCTCTCGAACGTATAGGAATACGAGGATTATTGACCGATTGGCTAAAGGAATATCTACACAACAGGCTTTTTTGTGTCAAGATCAGCGAGACCCATAGCCAAAAAGAACATGCAGAATACGGAGTCCCGCATGGATTGAAACTGGCCCTGATTCTGTTTATACTATACGCTAATGAGCTTCCCGGCACTTTCAAGCGAGCCAAACCCTTTGTTTATGCCGACGATACAGCGGCGATAGTGGTATGTAACAGATATTTGCAATCGGCAACAACAATAATTCAGGAAGAGTTTGATAATGCAGTAAAATGGTGTCATGATCATGGTTTTGTGATCAACTCATCGAAAACAAAACAAAATGATGCATATAAGAAACCTGCAGTTCAAGGCTACCGAACAACAAATATACTGTAGGAATGATGACTGCCATACCACGACTAGCTGTCCTATAGATATAGCTCAAAACTACAAATATCTAGGAGTGAATAATCGACAATAACTTTCTGTGGGATATGCACATTGATGAGTTACGTTCGAGTCTTAAAAGAGCATTATACGCACTAACTCATCTGCAGTACCAAACTACAACATCTGTGCTAAGACAAGTGTACTTTGCGCTAGTGGAATCCAAACTAAGATATGGAATACTTGCCTGGGGTAATGCATCAATAACTCATTAAAAAAAACTTCAGAAACTACAAACTACAGCACTGAAAAAGATAAATATATTAACTCATCGAAATGTAACTGAGAGAGGAAGGTTCCATGTCCTTAAAGTGGAAGACATCTTCAAGGTGACGATTATATTAGAGTATTACGACGACACAAGATTCATCACTCCAATTAACCATAAGAGAAACACAAGAAGACGAGCACAAGGCATGCTTCAAGAACCCAGATTCTACAACAACTATGGAAGAAGACAGTTGAATAGCATTGTGCCTAAAATTCTCAATACAATTCCGCAAGAACTAATTTTAAAACTAGAAAAACGCATAACAAATGTTGATTTTATTGAGAATAAAAATGAATTAAAAAAAAAATATTCCCAAGTTGATGGATGCTGCAGATAATATGATCACAGACACTATTCACTTTCGGATTAAGAGCCCAAAAGATAAGGCCTTGTACGACTCGAGCTGTACAGAGCCTCTCAGGGTTTAGAGAAATGTTTTTTCGTTCCCTCAGGACCAACTCGACAGAGGAAAATCGAAAAAACTTCAAACGGGCCAGAAACAACAGCGTATTTCTTAAAAAAAAATTTCAATATGACCAAAAACTGAGACAAAATTTACTACAGTGTCCTGAAGGCCGTAAAAATTACTAGTGGTTCGTCAAAAATATTAGAAATTCTGCCTCATCCTCCATCCCAACGCTCATCTATAATGACATTGAAGCTGTCAGCCCTTTCGACAAGGCCAATCTGGTTGCTGCACACTTCGTGGCCAGCTCAACACTTGCAGATGTTGCCTTGTCCCTGCCTACCCTTGAGTGCATCGAATCGTCAATGTAACGATTCCACTTTCGAACTGGTGTAGTAGCAAGAGCTATTCTTCGATCGTAGTTTTAAGAACTCTTTCCGAGTCCTACAGCCCCTTTGAACTAACGTCCCTTCCTTCTAAGGCTACGGAAACTCTTATAAACCATCAACTCATGAAATATTTCTAAACACGATAATAATTTCTCGAATTTCTCAATGACAAGCAACAAGATTTTCATAGCAACAGATCCACTGGTGATTTGATGTCTTGTCTTGGAACCAAAGCGGACATCAATCTGGCGAAAGCATCAGAGTTTGACAACAGAGTTTGGCATCAGCCAGTTTTGCCAAAAATTCGTACATTTGAGATCGACGATTCTCTTCTTCAATGGATTAGAAACTACTTTTCGGAACGTTCAATTAAAGTTGTCTTGGATGATTTTAAGTGTGATATTCACAAATTAAATGCTGATGTCCTACAGGTTCCGTTCTATCTCCGACACTCTGTTTAATCTTCATCAAAAATCTTTTGTCTGTCACTTCTAATCCCATATTTTCCTTTTACTGACGATAGTACTCTTTGTTCTCTTTTTTTACTCTTATTCGTTCCTGGACCCACGTTCCTGCTCTTCGGCTTGGAACGGGAACGGTACCACATATAAAGCTCATTAAATTCCAGTATAAACAGCATTACTAATTCCATAGAGTAGAATTGAATGTTAAAGGGAATTAAAGCCGTCATCCACTTTCCATTCTCGATATGTGTGTTAATGGCAACCTACGTTGTAATGACCAAACATTCGATGTCGCCAAAAATCCTGCAAAATGCCTAGGTTTCCTGAAACGATGTAAGAAATATTTCACCCCTCTGAACTGGCCTCAATCTATACGTTTTTTATCCGCCCAAGACTGGAGTACAATGCTTACATCTGGTTAGGTACCCTGAAGACCTTTTTGCACTTTCTAGATAAGATTCAAAGCCGCGCGATTAAACTCATAGGTGATACCAATATTGCGCAGTCAATTGACACTCTTGGCTCACCTCGTTCTATCACTAATTGCATCACCAGTGCTCCATTCCTTCAAATTTTTAACCGTAACACCTCTCGCTTTGAATGCCCATCAGTAAACCATCAAGCCCGCTTTCGGACGTACTCTGAAATAACGTGATTCTTGCGTTTATGAAATGTTCTGCCGAGTCTTAATTTCCTAGTCATTAAAACCCCTAAACATTTAAAACCAACGTACATTGGTGCCTCTATTTTCTTCCTCCCCCGCTGGTGTTTCAACATTTTAAGGGTAAGGCTCGCTAATATAAAAAAAAAAAGTGATTACAAGAATCCTCCTTGATATGTACTTTAGTTTCATCAGTCTAACATGACTGCCTTCGATCTGGTTCGAGATGAAAGGATGGCGTTTCTTAGGTAGATATGGTAATCGGAATTTTCCGAATTCTCGATATATTTTTGAGATTTGTGTCATCAACACCTCCTGTAGCAGGAATTTTTTTCGAATGCTAATTGAAGTAAATTTCAGTTTATTCAGTCTGTTCAGCTTATATCTAACCCATGTTCGTATCACAGAAATTTAGCAAGAAAGGCTGACATAAGAAAGGACATCATTTCAAACCCAAAGAAATGACAAAAATTGCTGTTCGATTTCTTATCTTCCATCGAATACATCATTCATCAGTTATTTGCTCACGCTGGCAAATCGGTATTTCATGCCTTCTTCTTAGCTCCGCATTTTCCAGATAAGAGTATCCTTGGACAAGAAAAACATCTCTCCGCATCAGCTGAAGACTAATAAACTGATAGTTAGCATTTCACTTTTGACAATTGACAATAATTGTTGGTTCAAGTTCAACATTCACAACACATCTTGCAAAATACTAACCATCTACCAGTAGCTATCCATACTCGTCTATCTCCAATCTCAACATCGTGCTCCGCATTTGTTACGCATTCCAACCGAGAATAGATAAAATTCTGCGAACTAAACAAAGAGTCCGGGTGACTTCTGTATCTGTTGTTTCGTTTTCCCTATCCCGGCCATGGGGTGGCTATAACCGATTCGCGTTAATAACCATCCCTGTCACAATATTATTATCAAATTCGTAATCGTTTGTCATTTACATCGATTGTTCCGTCCTTATGAGGCAGGACACGAATAAAATGAAACATAAACACGATTTTCTCCTCTCTGCACACATATCTGTATCTGGTTTCCCTTTGCCAGACATTATTCATATTTATCCCTTCTGTTTGTCGGTCTTATTTATACCCTGCTCTGCATACGCATCGGAAGGGGATGTGGAAAATATTCTGGGCGTATCGGACACGCTCGGCAAATTGGCAACACAATTCTATGGGCTAAGTGACGGCGGCGTCGGCGACGGCGCTTATTGTAGCTGCTGATGGTCCTTCCTGCTGGCTTGTAACATGAGAAGGACATGTTAACATGTTCTCTTATGGGATTCATCGTGATTGCGTATTTATGGAAATTATGTGACTAATGGGCGAGTGTACGAGTAGATCCGAAATATACATAGCAGCTGAGGACACAGGGTCGTGATTCGGCTGATGCTGAACTGATGTTATTGGACTCATTTAAGTCGATACGAGTCCAACATTGGACAACAGAGTGATGTGTCTGGTGAAAACTATTAATTGGCGAATTAGGATAATTTCGCATTGAGAGTGGACATTAATGTACAAATTTATGAAGCCCTTAAGCTGGAAATATTCGAGATTATATTGCAGAATTATTCATGGGAATATATAGGAAACCTCGTTCCGACATTATAGCTTATCATTTGGTAGTTAGGTGGTTATGGGTTTAAGTTATAGGTTACTGGGAAGAGTACAATATATGTTCTAAATGGAATTTCGGATAAATAGTTGTTTTGGACTGAACTTGTAAGTACGGTGCCAACGTTATACACATAACATACTAACGTCAATAATCCAATTTGAGCTAACAGAGGACTCGTAGAAGTAATAACCTGATAGATGTTGAGAAGGAAAAAAACGGGCAAAAAAATTTGCATTGTCGCCTAGTGATAAGAGGTATTTTGAAAGTCATTGTGCTACAAGCTTTCCAGACAACTGAACATTGTCACGTTAGATTCCAGGAACAAAAGACTAGAATTCACGAATAAAAGGTCAGAAAAGAGAAGGGCTCAAATACGATGGCGCTCAGGCAAGGACTCAAGTGTGCTCCATATAATTTTCTTGTAATATACATAAATGCTCAGTCTTTCGTAGAACGATGAGTAGTCGTTCTAAATACATAACGCCTATAGTAACAGCGTCCCCCAGATCAGCGTCTTATACATAATGGCTGAAGCGAGTGTAGATCGGACATCGATGATCATCAGTACTGCTGCAACAAGCATGGCAATCGGTGGTGTTGGTTTATACTTTTAGCAAAGGCGTATTGACCCGTAAGATATGAGTAATCAGCTTATAGACTTTACTGCTAAAATTCAGAAAGGGTGCTGCCGACTTTCTAGAAGCAGCCGTTTTATCTGTGTATACGTCTAACTGAGGAAACAATTAACCCTTAAGCAGATTTGATGTTACCCTGAGCCTTGGTTAACAATTTTATCGGCGATTTCATTTTCCACAATTCCGTTGTGATATTTTTGGAACCCAGGCAACATTTTATGGATCTAACACCTCAAACAAGCGTTGAAAGGATTCAGCAAGTACTAAATTGTAACGGTTGCTACTGACGCCGATACTTTGCCATATTCACCTGTTCTTTACCACGCCACTAAAATTGTGAATGTCGCGAATAGAAGATCGATGTAAGTTTTCAAAATCAATAGAAAGTTGTCGTCCTCCACACAGACGACAGCTCAGCATCCTTGGTTATTTTTTTTTTTTTTTTATTCGAAAAGACTACTACTTACTGTGTAGATGAATTACAACAGATGCACCTTTGACAGAAGATGAATTCTCAATTTGTCTTGCGCATATCAAGGTAACACCATTCTTTCATGCTCATCAACAGGGTGCATGAATTAGTAGTTGTCTTTGCCGATTTTCGGTGTAAAAGGTATTCTAGCTGTTCTCCAACGATTCAGTCATAGTTATTAAGACCTGATCTATCTCCTTTTACAAGCATTACAGTAGTGCTAGGCGGATTGAAGCCGTCAAAGAGCTTGACATCATACTAATTGGCGTCATACATCGCCACAGCAGATGCCAGATACCAGCTGCGAAGGCTTGTATTTTCATTGACTATTGACTAGTCTTCAATGTAGTCGCTGCAAATCTACATCCCAATGGAATTTTTTAGGAGAACATGTCACGTCAATGTACTATAAAACATTTAGTAAGGCTACTTATCAGGCTTAAGACCATTTTCTCAACTATTTTGTTCCAAGCTTACAAGTTTGAACGCAGTTTTGATGTATCTACGAACGATTTCTAGTTGGATATTTTTAGAATACTTCTTTCAACAAGAACTCACATCTGATTCATAGATTAATGATTTGTTATGAAACCTTCCGATATCACTTTTTTCCTGGTAAGTTAGCTAGCTCTTTTGTGGAATAGTTTTTGGTTAGAGTACTAGTTTTCTTCCTTCCGTAACAAATGTTGACTAGAGACAATTTTGGTGCCAAGACTGATATGCAGAGTTTTATTTTCGAAGAACGTTCGGAAGAATCACACACACACTTCTCCGGAGAAAAAGAAAAGAGTATAAGAAGCAGAACAAAGTTATGCATTTTCATGTGATTCCTCCAACATCACAACAGAAAATTATGAGAAACTATTTATGAGTGAGCGCAAAACTAGGTATCATGTATGCTGGCACTAATAAGTAACGGCGAACATCAACAAATTCGAAAAAATCTCAAAACCAGATATTTTTGAAGGACTCTTTAGGTTTTTTTCACCTCATCCACTTCGCCATAATGACACGTCATAAGAAATCAAATGAGAAGTTGTACTTTCCTTTCGCTGGTTCTCTGGCTTAAGGACGCAATTGAGACTCTAATAAGCCCAGTGTTATGGCATAGAGGCGAAGTTAGGCAAAACAGTTAGCAAAGGAGGGTGAAAATATCCTTGGATCTTTTAAATTCAAGATTTTTTCGAGTAAATCTTTTCGCTTTAACTTTGAAGGAACAGATTTAAAAGCGAAGTCTATTAGCTGCTAAGCGACATCAATCTGTTCAGAAAAAGTTCGCATCAATCATCTTAACGTTCCGTCTCAAAGAATCTTCTATTAAGGTTCTCAGATTTGACGTAGTAGAGGAACTCCTAATCTTAAAAATATTCGGGTGCGTAATTGGAGGTAATTGGCCAAAGTTCATGCGAACTGGGGAGGTTAATAGTAAAGCCAAGGGTCACTACGAACTGAAGCACTATTTAAGTAACTACTTACTATATGTACTTTATGTCTAAAAAAAAGGGCCCTACAGTGTCCTCATTAGTTCCATATTATCTAAGCCCATAAACACCTCTTCTGGCGTACTCCATGGTAGCCATCTCGGCCCTTTGTTACTTATCCTGATAATAAACAGTGTAAGCTTTGTATATAAATTATTGTTTATTCATTTGTATCTGTATATGGAAATGACGTCAAGGCTTTGACAACATTTTATCTCATTCTGACTGCTCTATGCTAGAAGAAGACCTGCTGCTAGACCAGAAGGTGAGAGTAAATACTTTCCTCTGGCTTAAAGGATCTTCACTTAGATGCCGTCTTTCTGCGGCTTTAGAGTTCTAATTAGATTTTTCTTTCAACCTTAGTTGAGCGGTCACAGTAAAGGTTCAAAACATTACACACATAATTATTTAGTTAGTTGACAGCCTATTGACAGCAAAAAAAAAAAAAAAAACAAAAAAACAAAAAAACTTATTAAAACCTCATGTGTGTCTGATAAGCCCATGGAGCTATCGCCATTGGCAATTTCCGGTCAATATTCAATATTATTGCAGTTGCAACTTACAATTAATTTCATAAATAAGTTAACCGTAGATCGCAGCTTGTTGTGGCCAAGTACTGACTTACTTAGATGACGGTACATTTCGGAGTGGACAAGGGAGGCCCCCTTCTACTTGTGTGAACCACCTAAGATGAGGTCGTCTTCTATTGTATTGCCCCTTCAAAAACTTTCCGGGCTGGGACGCTGGTGCTCATGCGTTCATGGTGACATAGCCGTCTAAGTTTGGGCTTTCCAAGCTTTTGTGACGAAGTCTACTGCCCGCTGTTAAAACGTCTCCTCCATTTCGCAAACGCGACGAAAAATCGGCAGCAGTACTTTTATCTCAAAGATACATCCGCTTTCGTCAATGTCTAAGCTTCTGCGCCGTAAAACAGAATTGAGGTGATCAGAGATTTATACAAAGTGAGGGCTTTACTACTCAATTGCCTTTTAAGCACAAAGGAGCAGCGATTAGCAAGAGTAATTGTTCGCATAAGTTTCGCGCCAGTGTCTTTATGGAGTTGATAGTGGAGACATAGACATGTCTCACTATAATTTGTCTCTGTAGATGCTGGTGAGATTCGATCTAGGTTATATCCAGGCATTTTAGGCGTTCGCATAATTCGGCAGATGGGATTTTTATATGCGATGTTGAAAAGTCTTATTCCCCTGTATTGGGAGCAGTTCAGAAGGTCTTTAGGATCGGACAAACAATGCCTACCCATTCATTAGTCAGGCAAATTTTCGCCGATCCATACTTTAGAGATCAAATTATGTGTGTTGCGTATCCAGTCACAATCTGCTGCCTTCTGCAGTTAAGCCATTGATTCCAGCAGCTTTATTAGACTCATGCTTGGAAATTCCAGTCCGGACTTCATCTTGGTCGGGTGGACGGAAATGTTGGCTGTTATCTTCCAGCTTGAATGATTCATTCTGTCCGAAAATGGGATGTTGCTCATCATCATCGTTTTATGGTCGGCAGAAATAATCTTTCCAGAAACTCAACATCGACTATAGTTGTACAATGAGGTTTCCTTCTTCACCTGCTGTCGTCGTCGAACCAGGGGTTTCTTAGTTGTGGGGACTTATAGCAATGATGCAATGCCAATGATCATCGGACGTTTTAAGAAACTAAGAGAGAATCGATTGGGAAAGGCTATAGCGGTTTCCTGCTATTATAGCCGTTCGACATTGAATTTCTTCATAATATCATAGTTCACTGGCTTTGGGTTGTAACGAAAATCCGCATCCATATCTTGGCTATAACAATATAATTGTTCGAGTCAAAGTTTGCTGCTGGGAATGTTCATACATCCAAAACACTGATTGACGATTTGTTGATTAGGAATCAAGCGGGTGTAGAAATCATGTGCCAGCTGTTATTCCATTACGTTCTACTGCAAAATGAATAGGCCTGCATCCGTTTCCGAAGGTAATGTCATAGAGGGCGTACTCTCCAACCGTATTACCGATGGCAAACTTTTTGCTTAGCTTGGCATTCAAATCGCCAAGGACTATTCTTACGTTGTAATAAGTTTTAACGACAAGCTTGTAGAAGCAATCTTTGTTAAGGTTGTTCTTGTCCTTGTCCTCTGTCGAGGCGTAGGTGTTAATGAGGCTTATTTTGGCTTTCTTTGGTCGGAAAGTAGTCTCTAAGTCTTTCTTTGTCCAATAAATACTGCGACTACTGTCCTTGTCCCAGTTTTGCATCCTCTTTTCTTTCGGTCCATATTATCACACGTCTTGAATGGTGGTGATATCTACTTTGTAGTAGTCGGCCTTCAGACCCGAAGATCGCTGTTTTTTTCAGGGTCGTCGACAGAGAGTTCGAAACTATACGAAGCTTTAAGCTGGTTGGTCACATTTTTTTATCTCTTCCATAAAGTGTTGTGTTCCTTTTGAAGCCGTTGGACAGTAAGGATTTACTCATGGGGTTACCGGAAATCATCGCTGGGAGTTAAGGAAAACACTACACAATGAACTTAATTGTTGCGCTGCCGGCAAAATCCAAGATATAGGACGGCTAGCAGCTTCACCGGGACAACACACCTTTAAAAATGTTATTTAATCAAATTTTATTGAATCAAATTTTACATAAATCTAAAAGATGTAGGTCAGCTCAATATAAAAAAAATTAATAGTCTATCTATCATTCGAAAACCTAAAAAGTTAAAATTAAATAACATATACTCGTACAATTAATAAGTATCTAATTGTTCCAATTATAGAATCTACAAAAGTAAGGTTCAGACCTACAATTCTTTAAATAATCAACACATAGATACTTTCGATGTCTATCTTAAAACAAAACTCGTTCGTTCACAAAGAAAGGCGTGACTCGAACTCACATCTATCTAACGACGGCCATATTCTTCGCTGTTTAGTTACTTAATTCATACTCACTTCACCATCATTTAAATCCACCTGACCAATCGAACCTCTTTCCGATCGCTATCGACACCTTGTTCCAACAATAAATCGTGACAGGTTAGGCCAAACGCAAGTAGTAAGCCGCATCTAAGAGATTTTCGTTCTGCTTTCTGTATTCGTATCTTTGTTTTCTGTTTCCCATCATTTAATCAAAACAAAATTAAAAATGAAAACGACCACATTCTAATCTGAATGCGAGATCAACGTTTCCCGTCCCTCGTCTACCTCCTCCTCATCCAGATACAAGTATCTAAACTCTGAAGATTGTAATTATTGAGCAATCATTAATCGTGACACGGATTTCAACATCTGGTCTGGCTAGGGGCCAACTCTGTCCAGCTCGTCCAGCTGTGTGACGACGATAATCTGAAGTCGGGACTGACCATCCGTCGCGCATACTCGTATTTGCCCTGGATCTTTGATCAAATCATCGACAAAAGGATGAAGAAATAGAAAGACAGAAAAAAAAATCACCGCGAAACCAGTGCGATCACCAGTTTCGACGGAAACTACAATAAATAGAGGCGATAAAGTAATAATTAAAAGGCGGCTCGCTAATGGTCGCTAATTTTGTATGTGATCATCGGTGTGACGGATTAATTTAGATCCGTGATATTTTATTATTATTATTTTAATTATAATAATTTTTTGTTTAACAAGTGAGTCGCTGCACTTTGAGTTTTTGGTTGTGAGTTGGATTTCGAGCATTAAATTGGGGTGCTACTGTAAGAAAATTTCCCAGATTCAGATCGAAAGAGCGCAATTATTTCTTTTTCCTGAAAAGGGGTCATATGTGTGAAATTGCTTTGTCTATTTTTTGTTGGACACGGTTGTCCTTTACGGCGCGAAGAACTGTTTAAGACAACATTCTCAATAAGTGACACAAGCCTGGATTTGTTTAAGCGATGCTGAAAGCTTTAAAAGGGCCAGAAGTCAAAATCGCTAGGAAAACATAAAAGAGGCATTGAGTAAACTGCTCCTCAGTATACAATTTATACGTAGATAGACCACAGTTCTCAGTTCGGACTTTCAGATCAGCATGGATGATGTGCCTTATAAACAGAAATCGCGGGATAAACAATCTTTCAATCTCTGCGATGATTTTTTCCTGGTCTAAAACTGTACAGTGGACAAGGGTTCAGACGAGAAAAGAGATTTCCGCAATTATCGTGTGACTTTAGGTCATACAAAGTCCCAAGAACTTCGAATCGATACAAGCAACCTTCTTATCTATCTTAAGGCAGAGTAAGACAGCATTGAAAACTTCAGCCATGACGACGATATGCCATGCAAAGCTCACAAAAAGAGAGGCAAATCTATTAGAAATGCAATTAAATCAGAAGCGCGATCCCAGTATTGAGTTCATTTGTTTTATTTTGAAGTGGCCAAAATTAGTCTAGCAATAAACGTCGGCAAAATGAAGTAAATTCTATCTTCTAAAAAGGAAATCACTCCAGACATGTAATAGTTTGTGGTTGTTAGGGACTCTGGGATCGCTTGTAGTTCCAACAAAACCAACATTAAGATCAATCAAAAACTGACTCTTTCCAATCGCTGTTTCTTTGGGGAAAGCAACCAACTGAGTACCATCTGAGTTCTGCTATATATATCATATATATCAAGTATCGATGAGGTGGCATTTGGCTGTTTTGAGAGAAATTCTTCGGATAGACTTTAACCCAGTCTCCATAGATGGCGGCAAATGAAATAAAAGGTACAACGACGAATTGTACGAGCTATGACATTGGTCTAGTTATTAGAGTGCAAACAAAATAACTAAGGTTGCTAGACATGTTGAGTGGATGAGCACTAGCGCCCCGAGGTGAAAAATTTTCAAATCGATCCCTAGGGAGTAATACAGAAACTCATTAGCTCAGAAGCTGCATGCAAATGGAATTAAACATCGACATGACTAACTGAAGATATCTAGTTTTTGATCTATTTGATTGGAGAGACTTCTTGGTTTAGGCCTAGATCTGCCCTGGACTTCAGTGCCATATTAAGTAGGTAGAGCTGTTTAAAAAGTGTATACATTCTGTAAATGTCACTATTGTCTTTATATGTTTCGATTTCAATAGCACAGGTATTCCATTCTACCCTATCGTATCCTATGCTTTAATATGTCTCTGGTATCTTTCCCACCTTTGCTTAACAATCAGGTAACCGAAAGCCAGATCTAGATTTTGTTTACAAGTCAAGACCATAACTCGACTAACATTTTAAGTACACAATTCCATGAATTGTCATCTATCTTCGCTAATTCTCAATCATTTGGAAAAAAAAGCGAATTATTTTTACTATGCGAAAATGTATCCCATGACTATAAAATTAAAAAAAAATTGATTATCTAATAAGCAGTTCCATTAACTTGAGACCACGCATTGGCAACTGTGGAATGATTTTATTTTTGATTATCCTTTAAATCACGCAGTTAGGAGCTATTATGCGGAGACAAATCTGTTGGCTTTGGTCCAGAAGGAATTTTCTCTTTCAGACTGTCATCTAGAAATTGTGGTTTCTACAAGAATTTTGGACTGACTCTTGAAGAAAATAGAAGTAAACTCCCTTCTGTTGGTCAAATATTATCGAAATTTGAATTTGGTCCAAATAATGGTAAACTTAAAGTCTCTACTACAAACGAGTATCTGCGAAAATCAATCGATATTCCATGTAAACAGATGTCTGCTAATTTTTTTGAATTTCGTATACGAAATCTGCAAAAAGTTCGATTTGGAAACTTTCGATACCTGCTACGATTGAGTTGCGTGATAGCCAATTGTGCAATCGACGAAATTAATTCAAATAACGGTCTATCTACTCCAATACCGACTCTTTGATAATACACATGGGCAGAAAAGTCCGCGCCGTTTTATAGTAAAACACAAAATTTTTGCAAAATTCAACTTTATTTATCAATATAGTTGCCTTCGATTGCGATACACTGATTGAAACGATTTTTCAATCTTTCGATACCAGTTTTGTAGTACGATTTCGGTTTAGCCTCAAAATAGGCCTCTGTTTCGGCGATTACTTCTTCATCGGTCTTAAATCTCTTTCCGGCGAGCATTCTTTTGAGATCTGCGAATAGGAAATAGTCGCTGGGGGCCAAATCTGGAGAATACGGTGGATGGGGAAGCAATTTGTAGCCGAATTCATTCAATTTTTCATCCTTTTCATCGACTTGTGACACGGTGCATTGTCTTGATGAAACAGCACTTTCTTTTTCTATAAATGCTGCCGTTTTTCTGCGATTTCGTCCTTCAAACGCTCCAACAACGCAATGTAATAGTCGCTGTTAATAGTCTGCCCCTTTTGAAAATAATCGATGAAAATTATTCCATGTGTATCCCAAAATACGGATGCTATAACCTTGCCAGCCGACTGTTGAGTTTTTTGGTCGTTTTGGACGAGGTTCGTCGCCTGCTCGCCACTCAGCTGACTGCCGTCACTTATCAAGCCATTTCTTTGCATCGGCTGCATTTTTTCCCATCAAAAAGCAATGATAAATCAACACACGAAATTGCTTTGAATCAATTTTTTTTTTTTCACAATAACAAAAGTTGCTTCACTCACAACGCTATATCTCGAGAACTAATCGTCCGACAGCTGTCAGAAACGGCATCGCAAAATCATCTTCAGTGAAGAAGCTCATTTTTGTCTCAATGGGTTCGTCAATAACCAAAATATGCGTTATTGGTCGAGTGAAAACCCACATGTGCTTCATGAATCACCACTTCATCCACAAAAATAACTGTTTGGTGCGGTTTGCATGCCGGCGGCGTTATTGGGCCATATTTTTTCGTCGACGATAACGATCACACGTCACGTTACTGTGAATGGTCAGCGTTATCGCGCCATGATCACAGATTATTTTTAGCAAGAATTGGAAGATATGGACTTGGACGACATGTGGTTTCAACAGGATGGTGCCACAAGCCACACAGCACACGCTACAATCGCTTTATTGAAGAGTAAGTATGGTGAGCGTGTTATTTCAAAACATGGGCCAGTCGATTGGCCGCCTCGTTCGTGCCATTAAATGTTGCTTGACTATTTTCTGTGGGGCTACGTTAAGTCATTGGTTTATGCCAACCCTAAACTTACTCTGCCTTCAACCCATTTGAATTTTCAACTCATATCCGGCTCGAAGGACCAAAATGTTTGATAATATTGTACTTTAATTTAATGTGGTGTTTGATTATACTTATCTCCAATTGTTTGAACAAAGAACTCGGTTACAAACGAAACTTGTGAGCCTGAGTCAATGAGAATACGAGTGAGACTTTTCATTATCATCGAACACTTTTCCAACGGCAATAGGCAAGAAATGAGTGAGATTGAATGGTGTATTACGGGTTGAGAAGAGTTCGACGATGTTGTAGTAGGATCTCTGTAAATGATTTGCGAAGTTGGTTTTGAACTTGAATCTGCAGAATCAATGGCAGATAGATTTTCCGAACTTAGGTGCACCAGTGTATGGTGACGTGATATATAATTCTTGCACCAGAATTTGTACTGACAACGAACCCAATTATGTCCACTGCTTAGACAAGACAGTTGAAGCAAAACTTCATAGATTTTACGAAGTCCCTCTT
The DNA here is from genome assembly GCA_907269105.1 of Volucella inanis. NCBI lineage: Eukaryota > Metazoa > Arthropoda > Insecta > Diptera > Syrphidae > Volucella > Volucella inanis. Next base: position 141,842,546 of record OU026155.1, on the reverse strand, counting down.
AGATTCCACGCTCATGGTAAGAAATTCCGAACATTGCGAAAGTATGTGATGAGCATTATATTTAGAGCAGCTGTTCGTTGATGACACGTGCATACTTTTAAAAGTCATAAGCTTTGACCTTATATTTTCTCGAGTAAGTCACAGCGGCGCAGCGTTCTAGAAAATGTAGAAATTTACCTATCGAAGGTTTCTCGGAGTAGACGCTTTCAGGTAACCAAGCAGGTCCCGTTTCTGGGTCCACTTTATTAAAAAGAGTGTAGATCATCCACGGATCGCTTTCAAGAGATCTTAATAAAGTAAGACCTCTTACAAACTCGTCAACACTATCCGAAATCTTGCGTTACGATTTAGCATTCAAACCTTGAATTGATGGCAACTGCCATAAATGTCTAAAGATGGCTATTAATTATGAAGCGCCTACTTAGAAGTAACATCAGATACCAAAATGTGATTGAGAAACCTTAAAGCACCATCCCGGAGGCTAGAACGAAGAAAATGAAACTTTTGGCCATATGATAAGCTGGTTTTTAGGTGAACCATGCTCTAAAGGAGGGCCAGTCTCGATAGCTGCCCGAAAACGGTTCAATATGTATTGTGTTTGAGTGTTGATCCGAGCTGGTGGACTGCTGGTTTGTAGAAGATAAAATATTAGCCGAGTGATTTGATTGTAATGCACTAGATTTAAGTTCCTTTTCTCGAATAACAGAAAGTAAGACAGGTTTCATCATGAGATACCTCGAACACTTTCTCAGGATAAGTATAGTTTTCATCGTCATCGTGCCTGAGATGCTCTGTAGAATCCGAGAGGTAAATTGACGAAAATTCATAGACAATCCGGCTCGACACGGACCAGTTTTGAGCTTCAACACACGAACGGATCCATCCATGACCAATTTTCCAGGTGAAAGATTTGCTCAATAACCACTCTGTCATTTAGCGGTAGATTAGCGCTAAGTTGGGGTGTAACGTGGCCTTTGTTGAAATGATGTTACATACCCAATATTCCATCGCTTATAGAAGTCTTGAATTTTAGCTTGCAGTACTATTCAACAGGATAGCCTATTCATTGGAAATTAGAATGATGGTTCAGGAACAAACGAGTAGGACGCACCTAAAATAAAATGAGCTGGCGTTAGTGGATTGAGTTTGTTATCAGATATTTGACATGAGAGTCGAGAATTTAGTATAGCTTCGATCTGGGTATAGAGTGTATAGAATTGTTCAAAGGTAAGCAATTCAGAGCCTATCTCGCGTTGAATATGTAGCTTAATGGACTTCACCCCTGCTTCCCTCAATCCGCCGAAATTTGGTGCAGAAGGAGGAATGAAATGCCATGTAATGGAATCCTCAGCAGCGATGGAGTTATGGTTGTAGGATAAAGTTAAATTATGCATCTCAGATGTTGTTAGGTCAGTGATAATTTCTAAATGGATTGCGTTTATAGCCAGACAATTGAATAGCGATATATAGCCCTTTGTTGTTTGTGTCTTCTGAGCGAGCTTTACTTTGGTTGGGATGAGACCAGCGTAATTACACCCGCACAGTGTGAAAGGTCTACTTGCTTAGACTCTTGGACTAAATTGCCCTTTAGCTGAGTTGTTGTGGATTTCTGCTGCCAAAAACATTTGATGAAATTGTGGGTGATAATGCACAACAAAATTCTGCTTCCAATAATCCAGAACTCTTGCCTAATAAGGCAAAAGAGTGCCGACACTCCGGGATGTAGAAAGCGTTCATGTGCGTCCTTAGCGATAAATTGTGTAACCGTTTGTCCCTTGTCACATTGAATGTTACATTAACTTCTTCAATCCTTCCTCCCATGCGAAGAACCTGGTCGTCATCAAAGAACGGATTGAGTGATATTAATGGACAAGTCTTACTGAACTAGTCATGTTTGTGATAGTACGTAAAATAATCTCCGAAGTAAAGGTTTTTCAGCCACTTTATGAGAGTGCGTTTTGCTCTACTGACTTTAAGTGGGATTCTTTATGATCTCGGAGAACTCATGTAGTAGGCCGGGCAGGTTGAAGGCACGATAAGTTAGTTACACCCGATGTGGTTAAGGGCGCGTTGTCAACATTTCCCCATCGTTAAAACCTCTGCATCGTGAGGCATATTTTCGGATCTGCTGCATCTCAGTTTTATCGAAAAAGATTACCTAACTCTCAAATGAACACATTCTAATCGGTCTTGCCAACACTTTTCATATTTAAGATGGTGGAAAAGAATGTGATGATAATGCCGACATTACTTAGTAGAAAATGAAAAAAAAAATTAGTATAAAGCGAATGACAAAAACTAGAAAATCCATCCATAAGCATGAAATGCTTCCGAAATGAAAAAGACTCCCAAATAGTCCAAAGAGACAACTTACGGATTTTAAACAGGACATACACATACTCGTATCGTATGTGTACGAAAAAGTTTTTCAAGAACTTTTTTTGCCCAGGTTTTAGTTATTGTTTTGTTAGTTTTGAAGATCCCACTTATTAAGTTAGTTTAAGCTTAACAAAAATGGAAGCGTTAGCCCCAAAAAATTAAAAATACAACATTACGAGGTTCCTGTCAGACCACGGTGGTTTTTGTAAGTATCTCTACCGTTTTGGGCACTACAGTTCACCATCTTGCCCCAAATGCCCAAATAAAGATGAAGATACGGAAAACGCTGTATTTTACAAGGGCTGGTTGACGAGTATCCAGATTGGAAGATATGTGGCGCTACTGAGCCAAAATGAGTGTATCATCATTTAGTATAACCTCTTTTAGTCTGCCTGTCAAAATTTTGTCACAAACTGACGCTTAATTTTGTTTTGACACCTATTTCAAAACATCGTGTTTTGAGTCTGGCTCCGTGATCCGATTTTTGTTTTTTAGTGGGAAAACCTGCGAGGAAATTAAGCCCATTCTCTATGGTGTGTATTCAGCTTCCCGTACAAGCGTTTACCATTGGTTCGCAGAGTTTCGCCATGGCCGTGGTTTTTGATAATTCGTTAGTATCGATAGAACTCTTATTAACAGAACGCCTAAAAGATATCCTGCAGGAAATTTTGTCCATAAGAAAGCTGGCCGCGCGATGGGTGCCGCGTTTGTTTACGCCGGAGAACAAGCGCAATCATGAGACTACTTTAAAGACGTTTTGGCCTTGTTTAACCAGAATATGCAGGAGTTTCCTCATCGTTTCGTGACCTTCGATTAAACATGGATTCATTGGTACACACCAGACACCAAGAAACAATCGAAACAATTGGTAAAGACCGTGCCTTCGGCCGGAAAGGTGATGGCCACTGGGAAAAACAATCACAAAAGCATACTACGTTTATTGGGCTGATTCAACACCGATTTGAAGGAAAAACGACCACATTTGGCAAAGAAAAAGGTGCTCTTCCACCACGGTAATGCACCAGTTCACACGTCCGCAGTCGCCACAGCCAAATTTGTCGAATTGCACTTCCAATTGCTCCCCCATCCTCCGTATTCTGCGAATTTTACTCCCTGCGATTTTTTTTTTTTTGTTCCTACACCTTAAAAGATCGCTTACCGGAAAAAAAGTACGGGTTCAACGAAGAAGTCATCGCCGCCGCAGAGGAGTATTTTACAGGCCAACAAAAGTCATACTATGCGAAGGGGTTAAAAAAGTTGCAGCTCCTCTGGGAAAAGTGTTGAGTTAAGAAGAGTTGAAGAGTTATCAAAACCTAAAAAAGTTGGGTTGTCATTTCTAATCCGTTTATTCATCAAACAGTCCTCGTATTTCTTTCAACAATAACCCTCGTAATGAACGCTGTCCTTGTCTCTTCTATATTCCAACCTCTGATTGTTTCAATGAACCAAAGTTGACTCAAACCTCCCCCTTTTTGATTTTAACCTGAGCACTTCCCATTTGAAACTTGATCTCCTCCACCCTTTCCTTACTTCCTTCCTAACCCTTAATTGTTGTTAGTTTTTAGGATCCCAGTTTTTAAGTTAGTTAAAATTTATATTCAGCGAAATAAATGGGAACCTAAGCCCCTAAAAAGTATCTCCAACGTTTTGGGCACGACAGCTCACCATATTGCCCCGAATGCCCAACTGGAAATGAAGATACGGAGCAAGCAGTATTTTATTGCCCACACTTCATGGCATGGGAAACTACTCTGCCCAGCCCGTCGCCCATTGCAGTTAGAAGAGTATTCAACGGAAATATGTATTTTTACAACAATCCTACAAAATGGGCTGCGGAAAATAGAAAGGCTAACCTCATAGGCAGGTGACACAACATAATTAGCTTGATTTGCTAACCAACTCCTCGAAGTAGTACCTAACGGTAGTCCCGGGGAGAGAGTGATTGAAGTGTGTAAGGTATGTGTTTAGTACTTAGGCGTATTTCTGGAATCAATTATTCAGTAGCACTCAGACTACTAGTATCTATGAAGATTCCACATCCTTAACGCAATCAAAAAAAAAAAATAAAGAGTCCTCCATTTGGGCTTCCTCATTTCTAGTCATTACTAGTCGAACTCGACGTAACCAGTAACTCGGTGGCGGCTACCACGAAAGCACAATTGATATGCAGTCATAGTTACAGCACTTGGTATCGCCAGGTTGACGCCATTCAGCGCATACATTATCAGTACAGAAGTATCTTTTAAATTGACAACGTAGTGCGCATTGATATGTTGATGTTGTGTCAGCGCACTTATCATACGATATCATCTTATCATCTTATCTTTTTAAATCTCAATTAAAATATTTATTTCCAACAGCAATAACGTATTTCCCTCCGCAAAAAAAAAGAAACCATTCGCTCACCGATTATCCGTGAAAACCATTATCCAATGGTCAACGTATATTGCCCTCATTTCGAATTCATTTTTGAACTAATTTTTGTCGAAAACCGCATCAGTTTTCTGTTTTCGAATGGAAACCGCGCGTAAGTACCCTTTGTTTTTTTACTAAAAATCTTTTACTGGCGTCCCCTTGTACCTAGAGTCCTTTGCCGAAATACGTATGAGTACGACGTCGCAAAAAAGCAACACTTTAACGAGTAAAAAAGTGAAAAATCACAGTTTTAAATTTAAAGGACTTTCGAGTAAGATTGCTCACAAACGAACTTGTGAATGTAAGAAACAGGAACAACATGGCTTGGTAAATGAAATTAGGGTTTATTTATGGCATCATAATGCGCGGGTTATACAAATACAACAAGAAGTAGGTGTGGGTATCTACTAGCGACTCATAAATTTACCTGTTTACTCACCTTTTAGTTGTTGTGTATGCGCATTTTATAGCACAACTCTTCGGTCTTAACTCTTGTTTGGTATTGGAATCATTTGAGCCATAAACAACTCCTTTCATCGATTCGCTGGTAAAGCAAAAGGACTCTGTGTACAGCCGGAAAGGACAACATTTGGAAGAAGCAGCGATAGAAGATGGGTGTAGCGTGGTTGAAAAGTATTTATGACAACGAAAGTGAAACAAAAAGGTTAAAACTAACATTCCATTGTGTTGTATGTTATGAAGTGCTTAGTGGAATTCACTAGAAATTCCCAGCGATTTATGATTCTTTTCCCGACCACCATCTTTCCATATCCTTTTACGTTTGCATTGCATTGCATGGTAATGGTGGGTAAGGAATTCTCAATAAAATTTGCATTAACTGTGTTCGAATTCAAACAGAGGATATTGTCATCTAGTATTGTGTCACATTGGAGGACAGGATAGGACAGAATGAAGTAAATTTCCAGCTCTGGCGACGATGGTAGTCGTACGAGTACAAACGAACGTTGGTGGTAGTGATTGGTCCTTTTGCGAAACTGCTGAAATATTTAGATTTTAATCCGATGTCGCTCAATTATTGACTGTGGCCAACCGGAGTGTCCTTCGCTGCATTTGTACGACTATGTCTGGGACCTATCACACTCCTCCCTGTATTCATTTCTCACCAAGACTCACCATCAGCATATCCTTGGCCCAGGGGAAATTATTCGTTTGGTGCTTGTTGTGATTTAATTCAGGTTACCAATGTTGTTGCCACTTTGGCTTTTTCTCTTTTCTATTATCTTTATGTATCTTCTCTTTTTTGTATCTGCAATTAATGATTTTGAATGTTTACGGATACTATGTACTAATCGACATTTTGACTCGCCAACATGCCGAGGTGCAAACTTTGTCGATTTTTTCCGGAATTCTGATGGATTTTCGTTGTTGTTCATAAAGAGCCCAACGTGTTATAGTGTTCCGTGAAATTCATCATTGGATTGAGAAAATCCATCAGTCGGCTATGGCGAGAAGGCATTGAAATCCTCTGAATCGTTTAGTACTTTATGGAGGTGTCGGAGCTGTAAAGGAATTATTTCCCGGTACAAGCTGTTGTTAAGCAATAAAATCTCTAAATATCCTTGCCAGAGCTACATATCATTAGGAGGTGTAGATGTAGATTTGAATTTCATGGAATAGAGGGAATGGCGATTATTCTTTTTCTTTTTTTCTTTTTTTCTTTTTTTTTTTTCTTCCAGAACTCCCTTCATGCATGAGATGTAGATGACAAGAGAAAAAAACAATTTGAATTTGGTTATTGCGACCGGTCGGCGGCTTTCAATAAATCATTCCAACCAAAGCCGGGTATATGAAGACGTTTCGAATACTACAGACTTCGTAAAGAGACTGTAAATTCATAAAAATCTAATCGACTTGTTAGATTATCGATGAAATCGTTAACAAGGTCACAATGATCTTGGGCTTAGGATCTTAGAGTTGCTAATGGTAGCGAGAGGGTTAAGAGTTTTAAAATTGTTGTCCCGGCACGGGGAATTTGGGTTCAGTGGCGGCGGTTTTTTGACATTAATGTGTAGATAATTTGTCGGAGATTGATAAATGTTTTTGATAGCTTGTCACGTTTTCGTCTTTAACTTGGAATGAAACAGCAGGATACGTTAAGCAGGTGAAAGTCGATGCAATTTCAGGGAATTTTCCTAACACCGTCTTATGATAGTGGGAAGAAATTTGAAAAATTCGGTATAGAAAAAGGACAACAGCCGAGAGTAATTAATATAAAGGTGATAAATCATTACGAAGCTACATAAATAAACTCAATTTAAGTACATCCTACGCATGCCTTCGACATGGTTTGGTTTTAAAAATTGAGGTTCTGTCTACTTGGTCACCTTAAACCTGACTGCTTCAAATATTTTTTTAGCTATTGTGTTGGTACCCTTGGTTTGCTTTAACCAAGCTATATACCCAAAAAAGAAGAGGTGATAAGATACAACCCGGCATAGCTTCAAAGGCCACCCTACATTTTCCACCTTCGAACCTAGCCTTTATAATAGCATGCTATCAAAAGGCTTCTTAAAATCGATAAAAAGAAGATAGAGCAGAAACCTATACTCTAGGCATTGTCCTACGATGATCTGCAAAGTGTTTGTATGATCGGTGCAGAAGGATCCAGAGCGAAAGAATGTTTGATCGACATCGAAAATTGAGTTTAAATATGCCGGCAGAATGCATATCTCGCCGCTAATTTCCGCAGTCTATCGGATTACCCTTTTTCGACAACTGAATCCACCGCTCCGGAAAACGCTAATTTTCCCATGCATTACTTGTATGGTATTTGGCGCAGCTTGGAAAAATTCATGGGAAATTCCATCAATGCCCGCCTTTATTCTTCTTGACGCTGAATTGTCAGATAGTTTATTTTGGTATGGGACCCTAGCGCTGTCGTTTTTATGGTTAAGTACTATCGCAAAGTCATCCCTACATCTTCTGAGCTGGTCCTTTACGCTATGAGTAGGGAACCGTCCACATTTTTTACCACATTTGTTGTTTTTTTCCTAGCTGTGTCCCCCTTTAAGCTCCTTGGTAGCAGTATAAAGGATCCTAGCTAGCACGTTGATGTGATTGCATTCCTTACTTTCTTCTCACGCTGTACTGGACTTCAACTTCAGATTTCTCTACTACTGTGGCTGATGCAATCTGAACTTTAAGTGAAATACCCTCCTCAATCCGTCTCCAGGAGTCAGTTGATAAACATGTGCTGTGATTTTATTGCCTTCAACCGATAAACGTCTGCCATCCAGACGTGAAAACATTTTTAGCACATCGCCAGTGTTCACTTCTAGATGCTTACTCAGATATGTTGATTTTTACAGCTCCTAAGCTGAGACGGTCCCGAAATTGTTGGCGCACTACAGGATCTTGGATATAGTAAGCATATTGGTAAGGTTGCTAGTCACGGATGCAGCTTAGTGGAACGTGCTCCATACCGATGTAGGTTCCTTTTTCGTTACGGACCCCATAAAGACAACTTCCAAATCGCCGGTTAATAGAGATGTGGTCTATCTGTAATGATGTTATCTGGCTATCAGATGAGGCCCGGTTGATTTTGTGGCAGGTCCAGTGCTAAAACAGAATCCCTTCAATGACAAGCTAGTTGGCGTTGCAACGACTCGCCACTAACCGGTTTCCAATGCTGTGAACACCCATTATATGCCTGAGCGCGGTGTTGACGCTTCCTACCTCGACATTGAGGTCTCCCATTACAACCACAATGCCACCGTTAGATATTTAATTGTAGACGAAACCTAATTGATTGCAAAAGCTGCCCTTTTCGTCCTAAGTTGAGCATTCCATTGATGCGTAGCCCTAGATGATGGTTACCTTTCTTACAGCACTCTGGAATCTGGCCGTTAATATCTTATTAATATCCCCTACACCAAACACCCGTACGCTTTCTTCGGGTTTTCGAGAGTTAAGTAGTATAGTCTTCTCGGTTGTTGAAAGATATTCTCCTGAGTCCCACCATCTTATTTCACTCAATTGCACCGCATAAACTCCATTACCAGTTTAATGGATCTCGCGTTTTGAGGTCGTCAACAAAATATCCGAGGCGTTTATTTCTCTTTTGAGGCAAGAACACTTTTTATGATTTCGGCTCACTGGACCACAGAAAAACAGAAGTCAAGAAAAGCAGAGGTCCACAGCTTGCTCAACGTCGTATTAATATTTCTTACAAGTAGATCTATGTAGTTACAGACTGTAAGACGGTTGTTTAAAGTGATTCCAAGACCTTTTACTGTTACAGAGAAACGATTCATCAGGGTATTTCTCCAGCAAGCCCTATGTTCTTGCCTACCAGTAACCATAGGGACTTTTTGGGATTAAGCAGAAGACCACTGGAGTCTGCCCAGAGATGTATTGCCCTTAGGTCCTCATCCAATTTACTGGCACAATTCCTGATCTTTGACCGCAAAGTCGAAAAGTATATTTGTACATCATCCACATATATGTCTGTATATATGGTAGGGTAGGGTATAAAACGAAGAACAGAGGTCCAAATAATAAGTCTTGTGGAATACCCTTACAAAACCCCAGCAGAGTATAAACATCTCCTCTTAAGAAAATTTATTGAAATCTTTTGCTGAATTAGTTCCGGATCGGTTCAACTCTCTTGTCTAATCCGAACCTAGTTATTCTAGTTCTAGTTTCTGATATAGTTTGCTCTGATTCGTCGAATCAAAAACTTTTAAAAAGTCCAAGAGACAAAGTAGGTTTGTTTTAGTCTCATCAAAGCTCTAACGGATGTCGTCAACTATTTTTATGAGTGCAGTCGTGCAGCTATGCTCTGTTCGATATGCACTTTGATGTGGGCTTATTCAATTTTGGGTGTCCAGATGTATTTGCAACTAATTCTTAATGATGATTTCTAAAACTTTTGATAAGCTAGAAAGAATGGTAATTAGACGAAAGTCGGAGCATTCCGAAGGCGAGTTTCCAAGAAGTGCCGAATCAGAATCTAACTAGGCAGCAGCGTATCAATCACAAATGGCAGTATTAGTCTGAAGACATTTCATCGAATCCCATAGCAAGAACTTTTAGTCAAGTTACTAACATAATATACTTCATACCATCCCAAGTCAATTACAATTTCGAGTATGTTCTGAAAGAATTAGTGAATAGAGCTAGTAAAACCTTTTTATACTATTCGATCCAAACCTTAATTTTTTCATCCAACAGATGGCTAATTGCTCATCTTTCCCCCGATTATTCGCCGATAAACAATTCAATTAAATGCTTCCCCCGAATAATCCAGAACTGTGATTGACAATCACAACCATAAATGACCAAACAATTTAAAACCACAAAAACTCACTATTCCAATGGGTCACCCACCGCACACAGACAAAGCCAAATCCATTGCGGGGGTGGATGTGAATGGATTCCAACAGAGAATGGCATTCGAAAAAAATAACAATAAAACCTCCCTACACCCCTTAAATAGCAGCCAGAGTCAATTAAACAATTAGCGACAAGCTATTATCGCATTTCATGAGCCAGACTCTGAATGCACTTTTTCCGAGTGGAAAGGCATTGAAGGACTCAACCCCTACCGCAGAATGTTGTGTCAGTGCGTGTGCCAAACTTTTCATTATCTGCGGACCTGAGTACTGGTCAAACGGTGAAACACCTTTCACCCCTAACGCACAATCGTCAGACAAGCGAATGCTGTTGCTGATCCGTTTTGCAGTCGAATGAACTCACACCGACCAGGGTGTCTGCCAGGATGCAGTCAAAGCAATTCATTCAGAGGGTAACAAATGTAATCGTTCGATTAATTGATTCGAAGGACAATTGCGGTGTTAAGCGTTTAATTTCAAAGTTGGTCACCACAAATTGGCCAGCGTGAAATTAAATTGATTTGTAGCCACAAAGTCAGTTTGAGTTTTTGTGAAAGGTTTGTGATTTAAACGAGGGGAATGGAATTGTATAGAGTCAATTTCTAGCAACTGCTGTGGCTCACTTCAGTAATACGGATACGTTTTACTAAGCCGACGACTAACACAGGGAAACTGTCGAAGTGTTACAAAGGAATAAGTAGAAACTTCTGTAAATAGAGATTATCCAATTATATAAAGCAATGGCCAGAGCAGGAAATGAAAACATCGCCCTTCTTAGAAGGTAAGATGCAAGCCCCGAGCCACAAGATTACAAAAAACCATCAAGGTAGCCATGCAAACGTAGTAGACTTCATAGCTGTACAATAGAACTTTGACTTCGGATGGCTGGAAATAGTACAGAGTAGCGCTTGGATCTACTAGTGTGGATGGAATGTTTCCTTACAAAAAGAGAAGAAGGTCTATAGACGCATCTTATAAAGAATAGGGAAATGCTACTTGATACTTGCACATATATATATCCAGTCCTAAGAAAAATGTTTTAGAATCAAAAACCACAAAAATTATTTGAATCCATAAGCATAAGCTTATCCTTCCTAAAAATGTTGGGGAAAGTATTAGATAACTTCTCAAAAACAGTAGTACAAGACTAGTGTTTCTACACTTCACACAGATAAAGTACATCAAAGATACAAGTTTCAAGAAACAGACTACGGAAATCTACGAATCAAAAGTGGAGGACGTACAACTTGCTGGTGTAAAACCAAACTACTACTTGAACACAGCATGGTCATTAGACAACAAGAACAGGCCTCAAAAAGATTATAAAGATCATTTCCTACAGACATCAAGATAATCGTCAATGAAAGCATAGAAAAGATCGTATCAGCCTCTAGAAGCACGATATTTTTACCGAGACATTACCTCTTCTAGAGGTAAAGACATTGAGGCTTAGTCCAAAACTTGGCTTATCAGCAAGAAGGAATAGATCACAAACAAAGATACTGGAAAAGAAGTTCTTAAACCAATAATTGCGAACAGTAGCTTATGAACCAACAATCTATGATCTATCCACTATTTTCGGAGCACATGCAAGCTCATCTAAGAAGCTTCCAAATGAATCTGAATAGAGAGATCCCAGTTAAGGTGTTGCTATACAGCTGAGTCACCATCAAATCGTTAGACTTATAAGGGGTGATTCATCGTGAGGTTTGATATTCAATAGGCTTTTTTGACAGATTACACATGACTCCTAGCAAACTGCTTTATCATTTTTGTTCAGTATTATTCGGCAAGTTATTATGGAAAGACTCACACTACAACAGCGTCTCCAAATCGTTCAGCAGTATTACGAAAATCAGCATCCTGTGAGAAATGTTTTTCGTGCGATTCGAGGAACTTACGGTGCGCATAATCGACCTACTGAAACCCCTATTGCCAATACCATTCGCAAATTTGAGTCTCAGTTACTCGACCAGTTAGACCACATCCAGCACGTAGTGAAGAGACTATAGCAGCTGTAGCTGAGAGTGTACGCGAAGACCGTGACAAATCGGTTTGTCGTCGTTCTCAGCAGCTTAGCTTGGCGTATTCGACAGCTTGACGTATTTTGCGTAAGGATCTCGGCCTAAAAGCGTACAAAATTCAGCTTGTGCAATAATTGAAGCCAGGCGACTTGAATTTGCGTCATATTTTCAGTGAACGGGCTCTGGAAAAACTCAATGAAAATCCGGTGTTTCATCGTGAAATTTTGTTCAGTGACGAAGCCCATTTCTGGCTCAATGGATACGTTAATAAACAAAATTGCCGTATTTGGATTGATGAGCAACCCGAAGAGTACCAAGATCTACCATTACATCCATAAAAAACAACGGTATGGTGTGGTTTATGGGCTGTTGGAATCATTGGTCCATATTTCTTCAAAAATGAGGCAAATCAGAAAGTTACCGTCAATTGTAACCGTTATCGCGCCATATTAACAGACTATGTGCTTCCTGAAATTCAAGCACATAGTCTCGGTGAGCTCTGGTTTTAACAAGACGGCGCTACGAGCCATACAACGCGTGAAACAACGCGAATGAAACCAATGGAATGGTGAGCACTTAATTTCACGTTTTGCTACTGTAAATTGGCCGCCTATATCGTGCGATATGGACTATTTTCTCTGGAGATATGTAAAGTTTCAGATCTCCAAGAATAAGCCAGCTACGATTGATGCTTTGGAAGCCAACATTACTCGTGTTATCCGCGAGATATCAGTCGCTATGCTCGAATGAGTCGCCCAAAATCGGACCTTCCAAATGGATCACTTCAGACGTAGTCGTGGCCAACATTTACATAATATTATTTTTGAAAAGTAAATGCCATGAATTGTCCTTTTAACTGATAATAAAAATTTTAAGTTCACTTTCAAATTTATGTATTTTATTTTACATTCTAAATCAAACTTCACAATGAATCATCCTTTATGTGGTCAACACAAAATTTATTTAAGACTTACGCAAAAATGGGATGACTTCAACTGAAGGGTCATCTTCTGAAAAAATGAGGGTTTAGTGCCGGTTAGGTTCAACTATCTGGAAGTGCATGGTATCCCTATTTCTCTTAGAACAGATAGTTCACCCTTCGCAAAAAAGATAGCGATCATGACGAGTCCACGAACATGGAACATATCATCCCATACAAAGATTTCAAGGGATCTTGGAATGATCGTGTACCATTATACCTCGGTGGAATAAAACCTGCAAGCAAGAAGATGAATATACGAGTAAAATGTCACAAGAACTGCAGCAACTCATATCACATATGATCCTAACGACGACGACTGTATTGACGAAGGCATTGACGCAAGCTACAAACGATGAGATGATGACAACGAAGCTAAAGATTGGGACTATGTTGTAGACGCCTGCATTAATCATGCAAAGACAACTGTACCTGATAATCACTAGAAAGTCGTATGTCGTGCACTTGTAACTGAAGTTTTAGAATTAAAAGTATATTTTTATAAAAATCTTCAACGATGATACTAAAGCGCTGCGGATCAAAGCCGACTCTTAGACGTCAAAGCAAGAGCTAGAAAAACTGGAATTCAACGAATGGACAAGATTTTAAGTGCATGTTGTTGACGAAATAAAACAAGGTGTAGGGCTGAATAAGAACACCTACTCAAGGACCCCGATAGATTTTGAATTGACGCCATACGTGATACTCATGGTAAATGGTGATGTACCACGACCACCTTTATGGTAGACCTCTGAGGAGAAATTACCACCACCAATCATAATAACTCCACCACCCCGGGAAAAGCTAATGAGCTCGATCCGAAAAGGGCATCAGTTGGGACTTGTTCCTCCAAAAAGGAGGAAAAGCGCAATGCTCCCCGAAATCGAGGCAAAGGCCAATCAAAGTCGACTTTTCATTGCTCCAGCATAATATTACCTTTGACGATTCGCCAGCATCTGAATCATCGTCCACTATTCCGCACACGTGGTGGATTTGTTCCCAGCCAAAAATGCTTCCATACCCAATTGGTGGGTACATGCCTGTCACTCGTCCTGCACCTCAGCTCCAGAGTGATAAGACGAACAACTTACGATCTGCCAACACAATGTGAATTCAGACCAGCATCAATGCGTCGCCACACAGTCGTCGGATGTCAGAGTAATTTGGATGAAACGCATTCACTGCCAGCGTCGGGTCCTGATTTCCGGCAGTTCGATGTGCAAACACGTCATCAGCACAACAATAGTTTGGATCTAAGTCCTGGCGGCAGTAGTAGCAGTAGTAGATCATCATCGATCGGTGCATAGACCAAATCGTTTCTAGACGAGAAACACTGGCGTAAACGAGGTGACCATCGTTTACCTTTAACTCTTGAAGAGATCGTACATATTCGCTGTTTGATGACAAAAGCTAGATTGGAAGGTCTTCCAGTAGGCGTACATGTCAAAGAGGATGTCAAGCGACGACTTAAATGCGAATTGAATACACCGGTGGTCCCATCGCTTTAATCATTTCCATTATAACTATCTAGCCAGGCTACTTCGAGGACACCATCGCCTTCACATCACACACATATTAATGCCACACATGCGTCCACGAATATCTTGGACGAATCATTTCCCAAGTCCATGATCGAACGTCTGTTACGCACTGAGTCGAAGACGAAGAATCGTAATTGAGTTGACATTGCTTCGTCGTCACCGAAACACCAAAGGTCGAACATGAGTACATCAGGCGCTGGTCCTGGATCCCATGAAACGACAAAGTCAATGGTCACTGCTTGAAATGGTAGTGAATCATCTGCGACTGTTGTTAATGATTACTATACATTAACAAAAACCTCATCACAATTTCACGAAGTGTGGAAGGAATACTATATCTGCCCGTGTCAAGTCTGTCCAGACTTCATTCCAATGGTACATACAATAGTAACTTGAGCAGAAAAACCAAATTCGCTCGTGCATTTACGCTCTCCTCATCGGGACATCTAAGTTCCGATCAAAAGGAGAACCTTCGAGGTGAACTAATGGTAGTCTGCAATGATTGCGAAGGTCTCTTACTTGAGATCATTTGAACGTCAAAGCAGACACGATCGTCGGGAATAAATCGCGCTCTTAAAAATTTCCCTATCGATATATCGCCTGGGTATAAGCGATGAATCCTCAACAGATACGAGTATTTATCGGGCGATAACTTGAAATTGTAATTTATTTTCTTAAACATTTTTTTTTTTTTTTTTTTTTTTAATGGCAAGCCCAATGATTTGTACGAATAGTGCTTAATGTATTACGATGGCGGTCCCAGAAGTACCCAAGACATGGGTACTGTATTAGAAAGTATGCAGTCAAGTTATGTTTCAAGTTAGAAAGCGCCACCTTGGTTACTATTTGTTTGGAAGCCATCAATAGTGAACGTTGTCAGTGAATTTGTGAAAATGGGGAAAATTGGTCATCGTTATGTGATACAATACTTTTATTTGAAAGCCCTCAGCCCAACCAATATAAAAGCTGAACTGGATTCTACTCTGGGTGAGTCTGCTCCTTCGTTTACAACTGTAAAATGTTGGGTTGCTGAGTTTAAACGAGACCGTACGAGCTGCCAAGGCGAACATCGCAGTGGTCGACCAAATGAGGTGACGGCTCCAGAAATGGTGAAGAAAATCCACAAAGCGGTACTGGATGATCGTCGACTGAAAGTGCGCGAGCTAGCAGACATCGTAGGCATTTCAAAAAGTCCGGTACATCGCATATTATTTGAAAATTTGGACATGAGAAAGCTGTGTGCAAGATGGGTGCCACTTTTGTTCACACCCGAACAAAAACAGTGTCGTGAAGATATTTCAATTGAGTGTTTAGCGAAGTTTCACAGCAACAAAGCAGACTTTTTGCACCATTTCATAACAATGGATGAAACATGAGTCCATCACTTTACACCCGAGACAAAAGAACAATCAAAACAATGGATTCAAAATAGAGAACCGGCTCCAAAGTAGGCGAAGACCGTTTTATCTGCAGAAAAGGTCATGGCGTCAATTTTTTGAGATGCGCGAAGAAATCAAGCAAAAACGGTCCAATTGGCTGAGAAGAAAGTGTTGTTTCATTAAGACAATGCACCAGCTCACAAATCCATTATTTCAATGGACAAAATTAATGAATTAAAGTTTGAATTGCTACCTCATGCACCTTATTCGCCAGATTTAGCCCCCTAGGTTTATTTTCTGTTCCTAAACTTGAAAAAATAGCTCAGTGGTCAAAGATTTTCCAACGATGAAGAAGTGATGTCCGCATTTAATGGCTATTAATGGCTGGGAAAAGTGTATAGAGCTGAAAGGCGATTATGTTGAAAAATAAATAAATTTTTTTGCAAAATTTTTGTGTTTTCTTTGTTGCGTCGGTCACTTATGGGACCGCCATCGGGACCAGATCGGTTAAGAGATTCAATGGGTTTTTGTATATATTCTTAATAACTTTAAGTATTTGTTATTTGAGAACCTCAACCGTAATAACGCCATACCTACGACATTGGGTATTGATAATTTTCCCTTTTATAAAATATTTATTTTATTTATTAACACATGGGCTGAAAAGTCCGTTTTATAGTTAAACACAAAATTTTTGCAGAATTCAACTTTATTTATCAATATAATTGCCTTCGAGGGCGATACACTGATTGAAACGATTTTTCAATCTTTCGATACCAGTTTTGTAGTACGATTTCGGTTTAGCCTCAAAATAGGCCTCTGTTTCAGCGATTACTTCTTCATAGGTCTTAAATCGCTTTACGGCGAGCATTCTTTTAAGGTCTGCGAACAGGAAATAGGCGCTGGGGGTCAAGTCTGGAAAATACGGTGGGTGGGGAAGCAATTCGTAGCCGAATTCATTCAATTTTGCCATCGTTTTCATCGACTTGTGACACGGTGCATTGTCTTGATGAAACAGCACTTTCTTTTTCTTCGAATGCGGCCGTTTTTCTGCGATTTCGTCCTTCAAACGTTCCAACAACGCAATGTAATAGTCGCTTTTGATAGTCTTCCCCTTTTGGAGATAGTCAATGAAAATAATTCCATGTGTATTCCAAAATACGGATGCCATAACCTTGCCAGCGACTGTTGAGCTTTTGGTCGTTTTGGACGAGGTTTGTCGCCTGCTCGCCACTTAGCTGACCGCCGACTTGACTCTGGTGTGAAGTGATGGAGCCAAGTTTCATCAGCTTTATTGAGGTTGAACAGCTTTAAACACTCCTCTGAATCATCAACACGTTGTTGTTTTTGGTCGACTGTGAGCAAACGCGGCACTCACTTTGAACAGAGCTTTCGTATGTCCATATATGTTATGATATATCCAACATGCTCTTTTGATATCTTCAGAGCTTCAGCTATCTCGATCAGCTTCACTTTACGGTCATTCGTAATCACCTTCGGTGCTTGTATGACCACTTTTAAATTTTTCAATCCACTTGCGAATGGTTCGTTCGGCTGGTGCAGAGTCCGGGTAACACTTATCAAACCATTTCTTTGCATCGGCTGCATTTTTTCCCATCAAAAAGCAATGATAAATCAGCACACGAAATTGCTTTGAATCCATTTTTTTCACAATAACAAAAGTTGCTTCACTCACAACGCTATATCTCGATAATTAATCGTCCGGCAGCTGTCAAATTTATACACGTATCTTTTGAAGGTTGGTGCTAACTGAAGATGGTATGGATTTAATTCAAGTTTTCCCCTCTCTTAGAAACTCTTCAGCCCATGTATTAAGTGCCTTATCATTGGAAAATTGCAGAAGTCTTATACCTAAACAAGGTAAGCGACCAACACAAGTAACATCCTTCAGACCAATATCGCTTATACCAATCACGGCAAAAGTTTTCGAAAAACTGCTCCTAAGAAGCCTTAGGAAAATATAAAAAGAAAAAAGTCTAATTCTGAGCCATCAGCTTGGATTTAAAAATAAACATTCTACCATAGATCAAGTGCATCAAATTACGGATGCTGTGGAAAAGGCACCTGAAGAAAAACAAGTATACTCGACTATATTCTTAGATGTAGCTCAAGCCTTTGACAAGGTGTGGCACTCGGTACTTAAGTATAAACAGCATAGGGACCTTCCCAGGCAGTACTACGAAATACTGAAATCGTACGTTACGAAGAGATTCTTTAGAGTACGGTCCGACCAAAATTACTCGGAACTTAAGAAAATTGAAGCCGGTGTACCACAAGGAAATGTCCTAGGACCAACCCTGTATCTGTTATATATAAGGTATATTGTAGTAGAAACCAACACTATCATGACCACCTTGGAAAGACTCTGGATTGAAAGCTTAAATGGAAAGAGCACATCAAAAAGAAAAGAGAAGAACTAAACTTGAAGTACGAGAAATGTACTGGTTACTAGGAAAGAACTCTGAACTACTGAAACCCGTTTGGACATATGGCATCCAACTATGGGGCTGTAAAAAAAAACAACAAACGCTGAACCCATCCATAAATTCCAAAGCAAAGTCCTTCGTGCAATAATTAATGCCCCTTGGTATACCACATTGATCAAAAAGTTCCCGGTGGCGTCACCGTGTGGCGCTCCCATTGTTCCGATTTGAGTTCTGTTTTTTTTTTTTTTCGTTAATTTGGTACATGTTGTTGACATTCCCTCTAAATCTTAGCATCATAGCTTGACATTTACAAAAGTTACGTAGCCAAGAATACATCTAACATCCATTTTAGAAATGGATTTAAATTTGCAACAACGAACTTGTATTAAATTTTGCGTAAAAAACGGATTTAACGATGCGCGAACGTTGAAAATGTTGGAAAAGTGTTTCGGCAACGATTCTCTAAAGAAAACGGTGGTTTACCAGTAGCACGAGCGGTTCAAAAGTGGTCGTGAGTCAATCGAAGATGATGAACGCAGTGGCAGACCATCGGCATCGAAAACCGACGAAAACATTGATGAAGTAAAAGAAATGTTGGTCAATAACCGCAAATTAACCATCAGAGAGATAGCGGAGGACTTGAACATTGCCTATAGATCCGTCCAAGACATTTCGGTTAATGATTTGGGTTTTCGTCATGTAGTACCAAAAGACCTCAAGTTCATGCAAAAAAAAGACCGTGTTGACGTCGCAAAAGAGATGATTTTCGATGCTAAATCTGATCCCACATTCATCAAAGGAATCATTAGTGGAGACGAGACGTGGATTTATGAGTACGACACACGGGGTCAAAAGTTACCTCCTTGGGTATGAAAAAATTTTTTTTAATTCTTATTTTATTTTATTCAATGTAGTTTTTTAGTCTTTTAGTTTGATACACTTATTCCAACGATTTTCCAACTTCTTAATCCCGTCCGAAAAGTAATTTTCCGGAAGGTCTGCAAAATACTCCTCCGATGATTTCCTCGCGTGAGCTGAATCGTTTATCGATGAGCCATCTTTTGAGGCCTGGGAAGAGATAATAGTCCATGGGAGCCAAATCGGGCAAATATGGTAGATGCGACAGCAATTGGAGCCGTAAGTCATTGATTTTAGCCGTGGTTGCGATGCTCTTGTGCGCCGTTGAATTGTCTTGCAAAAACAAATTTTTTTTCGCTTCATGTGAGGCCATTTTGCAGCGATTTCGGCGTTCTATCGCTCCGATAATGCACAGTTATACTCGCTGTTGAAGGTTTTTCCTTTTTCGAGGTAGTTCACGAAAAGTATGCCATGACAATCGCAGAAAACTGACGCCATAACCTTTCCGACCCATCGAGCCTCCCTCGGCCGCTTCGGAGCACTCGTGCCAATGGCAATGGCTTCAGTCCATTTCCGGGCACTCATTCTGTTTTCTGTTGTTCAACAGTTACCAATCGACGCCAAAAGTCCGCCCGATTCCGCATCAGCAAGTCCAAACACTCTTTCGAAGTGCTCTCGCGTTCGTGTTTTTGGTCAGGAGTGAGTATGCGCGGCAACCAGCGGTAGGATAACTTTTTCATATGCAGAATATTGCCCAAAATTTGGCATGTGTGCACAGTACTAAACTGTGTGGTATCTGCTAGAACGCGCACCTTCACTTTCCGGTCAGCCAACACCATTTCATGTATTTTTTTAACATTGTCTTCTGTAACCGTTGGTCAACGGTTAATGTCAATGTTGACCTTCAAATTGAAATGGTTACAGAAGTGGTTAAAGAACACGCTGCATCACACAATCAGAGACTGCAAAGCTATGGGAAAAAGTTATAACTTTAAACGTGTCCCAATGTGAAATTATAAATTTAAGAAAAAAAAAATAGTTGTCGATCTTTCTTAGATTGGTCCTGATCCAATTTTAGTGCGGTAAAAATCCCACACTACTTGGTACCGATTTTTACCGTCTGTCTTTTGAAAAATTCCATCGGATAATAAAAAAAAAAAAATCTAGAAGTGAAACTAGTGTAAAATCTCAAATTATTACTTGTTCTCAGTTATTAACTGCTCCCGATCCTGCTCGTCCATCACCTTCGCTTAAGCTCGCTAATGCTAAAAAAATAATTTCAAACCCCCCCTTCCCCCACAGGTTACTGCTCAAAATCCAAACTTGCCAAAGCAAAATAATTTTCTGTGCAAACAAATTTAACTGAGCAAGCTGCTGCTGTTGTGAGGATGAGGAGAATGTTATTGCTGCTGTTGCTAGTGTGGAAAATCCATGGATTGCTCCCGCTTCTATTTCTAGTGTGACCAGAGATTCTACAATAATTTAAATAAACTTAGTCGTTCTACTAATCGTGCTAAAACTATAGTTGCGACGAATACCAATTCTAATTTGGGAGTTGAGATTGATGTCATGAGGAGCCTTAACTGGCTCGATTTTGCATCTTCTAAACCAACTACAACATGCCAGTCAATTATTGATTATGTGTCGTTGGCATTTAAAGTAGATTCAACGATTTTATCCTGTCATAAGCTGATTAAACTCGACACAGATAAAAACACACCTTAAACTTGGTGTGCCAGATTATATGCTTTCTACGTTTCTTAACTCCGATATTTGGAAGAATGGGCTACGCATTCGGATTTTTAATCCAAATTAAAAAAAAACCAGGTGGTCACTTCAATCGAGCTCCCTCAAGTTTAATATATTCTATTTCTGTTCCTGTTGCTGATGCTGATGTCTCGCTACCGTTCTATAGTTCAATTGATTCGCGCTCATTTTTTTCTGCCCATGACTCAGTCTTGGATGGAGTGGGTGTCGCTGGTGAGATGTCGTCTTTTGCTGCTGTTGCCGATCAATTGATCGCTGATTGTGCTGTTGCTGTTGCTGTTGCTCTAGAGGC
Source organism: Volucella inanis (assembly GCA_907269105.1). Classification (NCBI taxonomy): domain Eukaryota; kingdom Metazoa; phylum Arthropoda; class Insecta; order Diptera; family Syrphidae; genus Volucella; species Volucella inanis. Next base: position 141,821,111 of record OU026155.1, on the reverse strand, counting down.
TACTAGCGTTATTACCAATGCTAATTGTGTGCTAAAAATGAATACTCCCTCTCACACCTTTTCTTCATTATCATTGGCATGTGAAATTAGTGTATCATACCAAAATATTTGGTCATATAAAAAGTCTTCGCGGTTTTTTGTTACTACGAGTAGATGGTGTTGGTTTCCATTTATCTGGAAACACTAATCAGGTTGTGTCAAACGAGAATGTGTTTGAAAGGTGACATGTTAGGCTACATTTTTTGTAAAGACAACTGTGTAATTCGTTGCTCGTGTTAAATATTATATTGACTTGAATATGAGTGAAATATCTGAAGAAATACGCTATGTGATGTTTTTTTTGCATAAAAGAGGGAAAAACACTGCAAAAACATGGCAAAAAATTTATGCAGTTTACGATGGGAATGCTGTGAGTGAACGCCGGACCAAGGAGTGGTTTGTTCGATTTCATTCCGAAAATTTCGATGTAAAAGATGCACCTCGAACTGGTCGGCCTGCCACTGAAAAAGTCGATGACATTTTGCAACTGAATAACCATCGAATAACCATCAGTGAAACGCTGCTGAAACGTAACGAAATAGAAACATTTTTGAAGCGATTCATTACGGGCGATGAAAAATGTAATTAATACGAAAATATCCAACGCAAGCGGTCATGGTCAAAGGCTGGTGACCAACCATAAACGTGGGATTGTTCTGTTATGAATTGCCAGAACGTGGCGAAACGATCAATTCGATCCTCTACTATGCACAACTAGACCGTTTGAATGAAGCTTTCAAGAAAGAGCGACCAGAATCGGCCAACAGTAAGGGAGTTGTCTTCCATCATGACAATGCTACGCCACACACATCTTTGATGACCCGGAACAAATTGACGGAGTTTGGTTGGAAAGTTTTGATGCATCCAACGTATAGCCCGGACCTTGCACTCTCTGATTACCATTTGTTTCGGTCTTTGCAAAACTCTCTTGATGGTAAAAAATTGGCCGACCGAAGAGCTGTTGAAAATCACTTGGCCAAGTTTTTCGCTGATAAACCACAGAAGTTCTACACCAATGGAACTATGAAGCTACCCGGAAAATGGCAAAATTTATGTTTATTTACACGGTTGGGTCTATAGTAATTACTGATTTTAAGGAGGTCGTCATTAATATTAGGATACAGCCATGTTTCTGACAGACAAATAACGTCGACCATAATATTGTCAAATATTAAACGCAACTCATTCAAATGATACATCTGAAATTAAAAGGAGGTACAGAGATAGTAAACGAAAAGGAGAAAGAGAGTGTAAATGAGCATATTAAGGAAAAAGTAAAGAAATATGAGAGGAGGTGGAAGGAAAATGATAGACAAATGAGTAAAAAGAAATGAAAAAAAGAAGAATTTATGTACATTTGGAATTTTATTGTAAATTAAGTGTTCATGGTGTTGCTTGGTTATTTTTGAAGAAATCCTACTGCATCGGCCGATTTTGTAGCTTGACATGTGCGAATTGCGCTAACATAAGTGTGTCTTCGTTGTCTATAGATGATTGTTTGTCCAAGGCTTCAATACTGCCTTTAAGACAGTTTCACGGTATACGATCGCATTAATTTTGACGGCACGGTCCAAAAATACGAGCGGAGAGCGACCATCGGCTGTTATGGCGGCCCAAACCATCACCGTCGGTGCTGCCTACTTTCTGGTGGTGGTCCGAAGGTGTTAATTTTCGAAAGACCTCTCTGGCAAGTAAACTCGGTCATTTTTTTTGTTGACATATTGCTCTATAACAAATAGCGACTCTAACTTTGTTCTGTTGTGGTGTGAGATCGTGTGCTTTTCGGAACTTCAATGGCTTGAGCCCAAACTCATTTTTCAGTATGTGTTGCATCCGTTCCAGCGATATGTTAAGCTAACGAGCCATTTTTTTTAAACTTCGACGCGGATTTTGCTCAATTCGAGCCTTCACTTTCGAACCATTTCGAACCATTCCGAACGCTGCCAGTATCACGGTAACGAGCTATGGTTCGAAACACAAATGATTTATTCACGTTAAGGTGCTGGAGGGCTCTAACGATAGCTATTTGTGGTTTTCCAGCCAAATATAAAGCAATCATACTATCACGTTTGAATTCCATCGCGGATAAAATTTTTTCAACACAACTGAGACGCAAATCGCTTAAAAGGCTTGTAAATAATAAAATTATCTGTCATGTGTCGGTTTGGAAATTATAGCAGTCTGAAGTTGGTTGCAGTCCGAGTCAGTCAGGGTGTACTTTCAGACTTTGGAATAACGATACGTGCATTTGGCCATAAACTGCTACCACACAAAATAACCTTGAAAATGTGAAGAGGCTGGCTGCTAAAAACCATATTACAGAAAGCTAAAACAATGTCCATTGGACTTACCATTCACTTCTCTTGGTAGCTTGATGTTAAGCGTCGTAGCAGCCTCGGGATATCCATCTTCTCCAATGAACTCAGTCCCGGCTCTCTCTTCTCGTCTCTACCAGTGTTGTGCCCCTCATCCATCATACGTCCTGGATGTTATTTTTCCAAGTTGTCTTGGTTCTTCCTCTCGGTGCAGTACCCTCCATTCTCATCTTCATTACCTGTTTGGATTTTCTTGACTCGTCCATTATTTGCATATGTCCGAAGCATTTAAGCTGTCTTTCCTCAATTTCTTGTACGATCAACTTCTACTGTCCTACTTCTGAACGTGCCTTTGATTTCTGACACTATCCCTTCCAGTTTTATTTGCGACCCTTCGTACATGCTTCATTTCCGTCTGAAATTTACACAGATGTTTATCTACATAATAACGGTGAATATTAAAGGTAAGCCCTAGCGTTTTAGGGCTTGAGTGTTGTCCTTAAGCTTATCTCTCGTTTACCAACTATTTTGTTGTTTATCTGATAGTAAGCTGAGATTGCTTTCTTGGTTCAGCTAATTACTTCTTTTTTGTGTCCATCTTCCTGATCTGAATGCAGCCTGCTCGTCTTCTAGATCTTATTCCACTACTCGCCTAAGTCGCTTTTCCAGTATTCTGGTATATAGCTAATATAATGTAGGTGATAATTTTACCGGCCTATAGTTGTTACTACCGTAGCTTCCACCTTTCTTGTGGATAGGTATTATCAGATTATTTTCTTTCCATCTTCATTAGGTATGGATTCATCTTATTAAATTTTTTCCTTAAAATGCTTCCCCCATGTATCTACTTCCTTCTTTTCTGTTACCGTATTCCGTATTTTCCTTTCGTATTCTCTTCTTTAGATCTTCTTTTGTCGACTTTTGTCTTTCCGCATACTTCCTCAGATGTTTTCAGTAAGATTTCTTTTATTCTATTCCATTTATTCTCTAGGTTTTCATTCCCAGGATTCTCTTGGAGTCGTCGTGACACTTCGTCGATGTACGCCCACCTTTTATCCTCTTTTTGTAGCACCCATTATTACTTTAACATTTATTATCCTTCTTCTTATGTTATGTGGGTGTAGGATACAATCAATTACGCTCCTGGCCTCTCTTCCTTCAGCATAGAACGTAATCTTGTGGGAAAAGGAGTTGCCTATTAGCAGCTAATTATGATTAAAGAACTCTATCAGCTACCTGCCATTGTTGCTTAATGTTGTCTCCCCTCCATTCTTACCCATATTCTGCCCTCTTCTAGCATTTAGATCTTCCAGGACAATTGATGTTTTTACTGTCACTGCTTACTTGTCAGCTATGCTCTGCCATTTTTCGTGGAACTCTTCCTTTTCTAGTACGAAGCCAACCACCGTAGAGACGTACACTTGGGTTAGCGACGCCTTAATTTCCAGATCTAGTTGTACCAGTAGTATCCTAGAGCTTAAGAGTGTCCACCCACTTACTTTTGTCTCCATTTCAGGGCTCGTAATTATGTCTACTCCTTCTTTGGCCCTAGTATAGGGTATATAAGTCTGTAACCGTTCTGCAAACCTTGGATTTCAATCCCTTTATTTTTCACCACACTTAGTCCCAGCAGGTCCAAGCGGTAATCTTTCGTCTATTGCAGCAGCTACACTTCTTTTCCTACAATCGTTTTTGTGTTCCAGTTCCCAATTCTCGTTTTCCTTTTCAAATTCGGTTATCGTCTTGTTAGTCCGTTTATTCCGACGCTCGTTTGTTGTGTTTGAATCGATTATAGCACTATAGTAGGTGATTAGACAAATCCTAGCCGCCGTGATCCAGGCTGAGGGGGGCCCTCACATGGTACTATCACCCAGGGCAGGTAAGCCAATGTTTGTTGACAGGGCGTTACTTGTCCTCCTACTTTTACATCCCAAATTGAGACCGGCATTGTCGGACTTACCGTTCACGGCACGCTAAATAAGAACAAATCACTGACGCCCTCAAAGAAAATTTCTATAAACTTGGATGGTGTTCACTCAACAGAAATAGAAAGAAAGAATAGCTTTGGTAGAATACTTGAAAAAATGTCTGCGAGCGACCAGAAGCAACCTTTGAGAAGGTATAAATAGCATCCATAACAAGCACATGACATCATCATCTCACAAGTCGACACATGTTCAACATAATCAACAGATTGTCAAATAGACGTCTTGAAAGTTGTAGCAATCGAAACATATCCACAAAGAAATGCAACACCTCCAAAATGTGAGGCTCTTTCTCGAAGTATACCAGGCAGATCATTTCTCAAAACAATAAAACGCTCCTCATTCTGTTGATTTCAGTATTTGAAGTTCACGTAATTCTGAATTGCAGCAATCTCCGAATCGTCTGAGCAAGGTTCTATTCGCACCAACACATAAATAAGTTCCAAATTGCCTGAGCTCATCCCATTTTCCTAGTTTTATCTGCTGGGCATGTATGGCTATGAAATAACTATGCACCCACCATGAGAACCAGACCGAGCTCATAATGATTCAATTTAAAACACCATGTCGCACTAATTACTCTCATTTTCGATTAATGTGTTCCTTTGTCTGTTCGTTGTTGTAGGACAAAGCCAAGCCTTCTCAACTTCGAGTTAAATTGCTGTTTTCCTTTTTTTAGAAAGTAATTCGAAGGACGTTCTCCTCTCCAGTTCATCTTTTCCCTCAACTATGGAAGTCCAGCAGAGTTTCTTGATCTTCTTCGATTGCCTTCAATAGACTCAAAATGTACAAGGACAACTTTGCAGCTCTCAACTCGTGTCCAAACAGGCAATAACATCACCATACGAAACTGAGAGTTTCCTCTATTGATGTGTCACGTGGCAGGAGCTCTATTTGCAATGGCATCCACTGTGATGACCATTAATACAGTTTATGACCTTCATACACTCCTCGTTTGATCGTCCACACGGGTTCTTTTCACAACTATTTTGTTTTTTTTTTTTTTTTTGTTTTTTCTCTTTTGTGATCCTTTCGGATGTCCTGATGTTTGATCGTTTTTGGCACAAAAATATTTTCTGCTCTTTAGTTTGGGCAATGGTAAATGGCACCACCCTGGGTGGCAATACACACTGAAGTGACCAAGATTGCTAGCCATTCGCAATGGTAACATTGGGTGACAGTTTGTTATGACCTCCATCGAGGTCATCTCTGACAGGAGTGACATACAGTTGGACTCTTGCTGTCATCTTTATGTTGTTTCGCTTAGAGTTGCTCTATGAGGTAAAGTCCTAGATAAGCGTGGCTCTTTTGTCAAACAGATAAATACATTAAATGACATTTGTCACTTCCTTTCAAAAAAAAAAATAAATAAATTGACGTTTTGATGGTAATTATGACAAGGTCAAGTTGTATAGGGTTCTTTGTCGACTCTAATGGCTGTCATTATGGCTACGAAAGGATTTTCTTCTTTCAGAAGAGACAATCGTACACGTATAACAAATAAGGCAAATGTCACAAATAATTGTCGTATGTACCTCCCAGTTTGAATCAATTGACAAGTGGCTCGTGTAGGTGGGAAACACAAATTCGAATTTGCGTCTTCCAAAGAAAGTACGTTCTGAAATGGAAACGAAGTGAACAAGACGTTTGTTTATAACGACACAGCCAATTGCGGCGACAGTGGATCGCTCACAACCAGATGTACTAATTGAAATTAGTTTTGATGCTGTATGTGGTTTGGTCAGTGGCTTTGCATTTAAGTTAAAATGATTTCTTAGCTAGATACTCAGAGCCTTCTCCTTTTTGAATGCGACGAGACATCATCGGGGGCCTTAATTTTTTTCTTTTTTTTTTGATAATTTCGGATAAGTTACATTAATACTGCGCATTGTGCAAAAGATTCTTCATTCTAGGGCACTGGACGCATATTTCATGACGTGACGACTGTTTTTGACTTGAAATATGTTATATGGTACTCGCTCACTGCCTGTTTTTGACTTTGTGAACAGAGACATCCTGTACAGGAAATCAAGGACGCTCTTTAGATTTAGGGTTAAAACAATGACCCTAACTGCGTTTGTGGATGAAGCTCAAGAATGTATGAGATGATTAAGCGATGACATCAGATAGCGACGTGAAAGGTCTTTAAGGAAATGCTAAAGCATGAGCCAGGGGTAGTGAGCGAGTATTCGCACAGCAAATATTGCCATGCTTCATTTTTTTCAAGCAGAGTTGGCATATGTCCGATTAAGCAAGGTTCATCTTTTTGGGATTTAATTTAAATAAGCAACACTATCTATCTTGAAATGGCTGGGTAGTATACAATACTGCTAGATTCTGAGCAGCATCATACTGGCGAGCCCCAGTGCTGTAACTACATAAGACTCAATACCAATTATGAAATTGAACCGAAATTGACTTGTTATACTAAAAAGCTGAACAGGAAAAAAGTGCATGACTACAATGTCTTGCAAGAAATGAGTAAACCTTTGGTTTACTAATTTGAGCTACTTACGCGTCAGAGCTGAAGAGTAAATGGTGGCGACCCCCTTTTACAAAAAGATCATAGAAAGGACTTGGCCCTCTGGATTGGGTCATTGTCGAATCAATCAGTAGCCACGTATAGGGTCAGATTAGCTGTAGACGGGCCTAAAAACTAAAGTAAAGAGAACGTAGTTCGGTTTTGTATATTGAAAAAACGGACCTTGAAAAAGCCACAAGCGGCGACCCTAGCCTGCTACAAAACAAATATCACCGCCATTCAGAAAAAGTGATGAATCGGACAATATGTGAATAAAAAGCGACCGACGAAATGTAGTAAGGCAACTGCTACTGCGCACAAAAGCAGCATCAATGCATATGAAAAGGAATTTGTTGTAAACGGAACACTACAGCAAGAAATTTTGAGCTTTCGGTACGTGAACGAACACATTGTAAGAATCCGCACAGCCAAATCCAAAAATATCAGCCCGATATTCGCTCAACCCTCATAGAAAAAATAGACGACTTCGTCAGAAAATGCTTCTAGGAGCTCCTCGATAATAGCTACGAGCTATCGCTTAAATATGAAGTTAAAATTGTGTGAAGTGATTTTAGCGTCAAAATAGAAAAAGAGGAGATCTTTAGCAGCACAATTGGAAAGTGTAGATTATGGAACCAAGCACTGACGAACTCATTTTGTTGCAGAGCGGAGTATTACTTTGGCAAGAACACGGTTTTCTAATCTCAATATTGACAGAGGTGCAAGGTGGTCAGCCGTCAGCATTTCGTCTTCCTAGTTAAGATTTCCTATGATAAGTCTTCGTCGAATTTCTATTGGGGTATCATTCGTGGAGTTGATATTTACTGCCGGGATCTCGAAACCGGCTAAACCGGTAATATGCGGCTTTGAAATCGATGGAAGGATGGTGAGTCTATACCTGAAATTCGTTGGTATTTTCCAGGTTATGGCTTAGTTTAAAAATTTGGTCGATTATCCATCTGCCAAGCAGGAAGCCACCCTACTAATTGGTGTGTTGCAGAAAGTCTTGAGATATTCACACGGTAACATACATTACATAGGATCTTATATGCTAAATTTAGCAGGGATATGCCTCGATAGTTCTTAGAAGGCATAGCATCGCTTTTCTTGAATAAGGCACGTATAGACTTGAAAGTCTGAAAGCATCGGTTCCCACTAGAACACCGAAATCAAGCAGTGTTGGGCGCGGTAAGTACTTAGGTGGGGGACCACATGGGAACTCAGTACTCCGCGTGCTGTTGACAAAACGCGCCACATGGGCATAGTACCCCGGCGTTAAATCCCGGACCCTACAAATTAATTTGTATCGTTCCCTTAATAATAATTATAATAGACTTGAAAGTACAGTCATCGAGAATGGTTTTATCCACCCGTACTTGGTTATAATTTGGTGCATGCACCCGACCAAAACATCACCACGATGTGATGCACCTCTTCTATACTGGATAGGGGAGGTATTCTTGATGTGGGTTATCTTCTTACCCTATCACCCTCTCTACCGGATACCCATTAAGAAGCTGCTGGAAATGCTTCTTTTTTCATTCTCCGTTTCGAAGAACCAGCCGATTAACTTTCCTGAAAAACATTCGGATGTTGTTTCTATCGCGTGACTTTTCATTATCCTTGACCTGGGAGACTCTGTAGTCCCTTTTATTTTTTACGCAAGATCTTCTTCTCCTCTCTTCTTCTGGCTTTCCTTTGTTGTTTTTATTTTTCGTTGCAGCGTTTGCGGATGTGCATTTTTAGTCACCTTTTGCCGGCATACGCACTCATCATCATACCAAAGACTCCTTTTAGTGGAGGCTGGTAGCCTACAATGGTATCAGCTACTTCTTTGATGATGTCACGATACTGATTCCACAGATTGTTGGCGTTTGTGGATGGTGAATGCACAGTGGAAAGCTCCAGCTACTCCAGTCTTGCTAAGGCTTCCAATGTTGAATTTCTTTTTTTGGTCGGTTCACAGCTTCTTCTCGTTGAATAGTTGAGCTCTAAATTTGGCTGCAAAAAGAAAGTGGTCAGAGTCGATATTTGCTGTTCTAAATATTTGTATATTTAGGATGTTTGATACGCGCCTTGCGTGTATTGGCACATGGACGATTTGGTTAACCATTAGAGCATCTGGAGTGCGACAGTAGTATTTGAAGCCTAGTGCTACTTATAATCATATTATGAGCTACTGCGAAATTGATAAGCCAAAAGACGCTGTCTGTGGTCGTGTTGTGAAGTCTATATTTCCCGACTAACCCGTCGAAGATGTTTTCCTCACAGATTTTGACATTGAAGTTCCCAAGTTCAATTTTGACATCATACTCCGTCCAGGAGGTTATAGAACTTCTCCTTAATAGAGTCTTCAGCTTTATCGGTAGAGCGTGTGCACATATTAGGCTGATGATTTGGAATGATCCATTGATGTGGATCACAGGCAGGCGATCGCTTGTCGATTTAAGGTCAATTACCATTGACCGCAGTTGGAATCCCACGATGAATCTGCGTCATAAGATGTGTAGCCTTTCGTGGCAGCTGTAATATCTAATTGTCACAACTTTTCCGTTTCTGCATACTTTATCCAATCCATCGTATCTCCTAAATCGCGGTAATATCTGCCTCGTACCCTGTGAGAACAAATGCAAATTTTTGAGCAGCACCAGGGTTGTAGTGTGCGTACGCTCCAGGTGCATACTCACAATTTGTAGTCCGTAGACGTTCCAAGGGGTTCATTGGGATCCGAGCCTTATGTAACTCTCATAACTAGCTGCTTTTTATGTGGTAGGGAAGTTAACACGACGGCGCAACCCTCAACCTGGAGAGCCAGTTTCATTGTGAAAACCCTAAGGATTAGGGCCCAGTTGAACTTCTTCTTTTCCAAGAACCCGACTTATTTTTGGACATCTTTATCGGCCTGAACGCCAACAATGTCGACGTAGTCCAGATAAAGTTTGTTTGTTGCTTCCATTTGAAGCTGAAGCTCTACCGTTGATTCAGTTTAGGGAATTCTGCGATTATCTCTTGTTCTACACTCACGCTTGCAAGTTTATCAATTCTAATCTGAATGGACAACAATCAGTACCCTATAGCCACTACTTGGAGGTAAAATTGATGTGTAGTAACAGTTACAACATTGGACCTGGCCAGGTTGATGCCAGTCAATGTCTACCCTGTTACTACAGTATCCAACCATCCATATTCAATCGCGGCTATTGGAAAATCTGGCTAGTTTTAGCCGAAGTTCGAACAAGGATACTTGTATCAGTCAAATGCAAAAACAAGGGAATACTGTAAGAAATACTGTAAGTCTAAAATTCACAAAATAAATGCTGATATACCGCAGGGCTTCGTTTTCTCTACGATAGTCTTTCAAGTATCTCACTTTCTTTTCTGCCTTTGATTCTCTGCCTTAGAACTCAGTGTAAGAACTCAGTGATTACTCTGTGATATCAATTGGGAATCGAAGTCACTCTATTCGAAGTTTTGGGGCAATGAAAAGCCTAAGGACTTTTATTTATATCGAAGCAATCTACTTACCTCAGTACTGAACATTACAACAACGCAACGTAGGGCGATATACTACAGAGGTGAGATAAGTCATTCTCGACTCCTGTCTAGGAGCGATTAAATTCGGGTTTTCAAAGCAATCACCAGGTTTTAAATAAAAATCTCCCTGGCCCCAAAAATCCTTTAATCGATCATCCTCTCTATCAATCAGTTGAACTCGCAGGTATTCGGAACCCGATTTTCCAACTTCTACCATATTTACTAACCATCGTTTTCAAAAAAATTTAGATCATAAAACAATCTTTAAGTCTTTGTGTGAAAGAATACCAAATTTGTACCTGAGCCGATAAATCCAAACGATAAAAGATCTTTCTCATATCCTCAAGGTCACATGAAAAAAAGCTTTAAGACACATTCCCTCTATTCCTAATGACCTGACATTGTAAAATCTTCAAATTCATTATGAACTATTGTTCTAAATCACTTTCGTCGGATATATTTCCCAAAAGCCGCTATTTCCAATGAACAAACTTCATGTTCCACACCATTAATTATTGACTCTTCCAAGGTCTTTTCCGAAAACCAAAATCCGAAAACAGCGGCATGAGAATTGACGTCGTTTTTCGAAAAATGCAAATCCCTTCGACAATTGCAGAGTAAAATGTCATAAAATCTAAAAACACAAATACCTCGCCATAATCATCTTTCCAAATGTTTTCAAATATTTCCCAAAGGTCCTCGTCCACACACCTGAAAAAATTAGTTCCGACAAACGGCGATGCATTTGACGTAGTAATTAATCAATAAACGAGGTAAACTCGTGAAAATGACGATGTCGTACAAATTTACAACTCTCAACAAGGATATCTCGAAAAACGGCCAAGGATTCATGGAAATTTCCAACCCCAGGCACTACAAAAGGAACAGATGCATTAATTTACTTGTAATTGCAATGGACAACCATCAATAACCAAGGCGTGACATTTAAAAAATTGAACTTCCATGTTAAGCTCAAACTTGCAGAGATGTAATGAGGTAGAAATGAAGAAAATAGATTTCTTTGATTAATTTCTGACATTTTGTTTTCTTTTTATTTTTTCCAAGTCATTGTAGGTGTTTGTGTTTGTAAAAAAAAAAAACTTAAACAAATAATAACAATTAAATTTAAAAAAAAAGCTATTTACAATTGTGTGTGCGTGTGTGTAAATTCAATACAAAAGAGAAATGAATTTGCTCCTCTAAATCGAAGAGCTCGACTGCTATTAGCACCGTAATCACAATTTCGAAAGATTCAATCGAAAATTCGAAAACTACATTATGTCTAATATTAATTGTTTCTAACTACAAATAAATTAACTATTTTAATGTCAACAACACTATGAGCACTATGAGGACAGTCTTGAATAGATGTAGCCCTATGCTTCGGTCTTGTAGGGCTTGAATAGCTTCGGTTTGGTTGCCTCGTTGACATGTGTTTGCGGCGGAGATCCTGATTGTTGATGAGAGGCTATTAGGAGACCACTATCCGATGATGGATATACTGAAGTGTCAAGCGACGGCAGGCGGATTGGTGTAACAGAATGTTGTGTTGAGTGCTGTGATTGATGGGACGATTGACGAATTGGACTTAAACTGCGATCGAAAACTTTTGTGTGGTCAGAGCCGGCGGGACTGAGTGATAGCGTGGAGTGCGGCGACGATGATAATTGCAAATCATGTGGAGGCGTGTGTGGTTTTGGGATGGTCAACGGAGTGTAGCCTTGTGGGATTGCTCCCAGCATCGTGGGGTAGGATAGATGTGGTGCAGTTGGTTGCATTTGCATTGGTGCAGCCCGTGGTGGTATGTGGTATGGCGTGTACCGATAACCGGAGTACGCTGATGCGGCGGCCATTTGTGGGGGCATTGCTGGTGCGAGCATTGGGTTTGGCTGATAGGCATAGGGCATTCCAACACTGTTAGCGGCAGCTTGAAGGATACTGGCAGCGAAAGCAGGATCAGAGTAAACCGCGGCGTAGGGCCATGCGACGGCAATGCGTTGACGTTTGTCCTTCATGCGACGGTTCTGGAACCAAACTTTAATCGTTGACTCGGGTAGGTTGAGTTGAGCAGCTAATTCACACCGACGTGGACGCGACACGTAGTTTTCTTTATAGAACTCCTTCTCCAGACGAGCCAATTGATCTCTGGTAAATGCTGTGCGGTAGCGACGAACTGATGGATCGGCGGGAATTTGATTGCCGTTCACATTTGTCATCGGTAGATCGGGACTTGAGCATTCTAAAAAATATAAAACGTAGGCGAATTTAGTGGAGCCAACAGAAAGGAATTACCCATATAGAGAGAAATATCCGTAAAAGGACTTCTTTTTAGGACGGCTTTTGATCCTTTGTTGACACTTACCATTTGGTGATGGTGGTGGTGTTTGTGGTTTGGTGTATTGCGTCGGCATTAGATCAACGACGATGGGTTTCTGTTCGACTGATTGGTGATGTTCCATGGCGTAATTCCTGTATCCTTGCATTTTTATTAAATTTGTCTTTTCACTTATTTTTATTTCACAAAATTGTTTAAAACGAGTACCGTTATGTTTTTCACTTTATCCTTTTTTCACTTTTTGTTTATATTTTCCACTCTCTACACAGAGCGAATGACAGAGAGACGACGACGACGACTGAAAAGATGTTACTCTTTTGGATGTCTCACTTCGAGTGTGATAATCACTTCTACCCCCGCACTCTTAAATACTAAAACTCATCATCGTGGGTGTGGCTATGAACGGCGCACAATGGCTGCCATCGCATAGCAACCAATGGCAGATGAGCATAGTCCGTGTGCATAGCTACCTGATGGATTATGGCAGCAATTCTTGCTCCAACACTACCAAACAGAACCTTATTCATTCAAACAGTAGCTGTAGCTTTTATCTTTTGCTTTCGCGTCAGTTAGAAAGAGAAAAACTGCAAGTGACTGTCAGTAGACGGTGGGTTCTGAACAGATTATTGAGATATTTCGGCATTTTATGTGCCAGAAAATTTCGTATTCATTGCAATGAACGAGTTTTCCGTTTCACTTGCCCACAAGTGTGGCGGCATGTGTATCAGAGCAAGATGGAGGATACGATTTAATAATGGGATTTTATCTGTTCCATCAAGCTGCTTCTTTGTTGCTATTATATAGCGGCTTCTTGCGCGCCCTCATCCCTTGGGATAGTTATTCGTACCTACTTTCCAGATACTACTGCTACGGCTACTGCTGCTGCTTGTTCGTTTTACTTTATGTATGTTCGGCTAATAATCCAGTGGGTGGTTGGTTTGTGAAATGTTATCCTGGGAAGTGGGTGGTTTTTGTGCTTTCATTTTGGGTTTATTAAACGGGCGGTGCTGGTAAGATGGGGATTCCAGCCCACTAAAAGAATGAGTGGTATCTAACGGTGTATAATATAGTGTAGCGCCCTACAAGATCATCCCTGTTCGTCGTCGTCGGTTCGGTGTCTTTTATTGCTGGTGGTGTTGATGCTCGGTGATGGTGGTGCCAATTACGCTCGTTATTATACGTTCACTATAATATGGAGCGAATTTATAAACGTTTCGTTGGGTTGTGTTTTTTTTTTTTTTTTTTTGCAGGACGTTACCATGGAAAGGGAATCCTGTGCCAATGCCAGGGTGTGCTTATGGATCAAGTCGTACTTTTTGTGTACTTCACTAATTTTCCGACTCGCTAAATGGTCGTTTTCGTGTTTTATTAAAATTTCACCCCAGGTTTGTTGGTCGCTGGTATACACGTACGTATCCATCCGTAAGACTGTTGGGGATAGTGTATATATAGATGTGGATTTGCACAGGATACAGCCGATTCATGAGGATTCAGGGTTGGTATTAACGTGTTTCTCATTGTATGGTGATTAAAACTGGGAATTTGAATTCTGCTGCTCTTCATTATTGGACATAAATGCCTTAAGCTCCCGGAGTAAGGGTTAAGTTGGAAAGGGTCTTTTTGTTTCTTGTTTTATTTTTGTCCTTGTTTGTGTTGTTTATGAAAATTTGAGTAGAATGTGGGAGAGGATTGTTCAGGTATTAATTAAATTAATACCAACAACAGCAATAGCAGAAGGTAGTATCTAGGTACTAAAAAAAGTTGGATATTGGTAGATACCCAGGATACTTAGTTACGTGGGAGAGAGCTCCCAGTGTAATTATTAACAAGAGGGTAGAGATTCGAAATGGAAAATCGATTCAGTTGGAGCACTTGGGTGCGGGTTGAGTAAAGGATTTATTATAGTTTTTGATGAACGCCTGATTTGATTGTTAAGGAATTTATTCTGATGAATTCGGTATGTAGGCTACAATAAATAGAAAAAATGGTGCTTGATGAGAGGAGAGTAAGTTATATATCGTACATAAGGATGTTTTATTAACTTTAATTGGAGAGTTTCAAGCGAACAGATTCTTGTCAATGGTGGGATTAAACCGCATTTACTATTCGATAGAAAGAAATAAGGAGCTCAGCCCAGATTAAGAGATTGCTAAAACTTTCGGTTTCTTAGTTCATATGCATCTTGATCGAACTTGATCGGTTTTAAAATGCCATTGTGCAATCAATGATCACTTATAGAGCACCTCGTCAATCTGAATTGCTGGAACTTTGTTGTAGATATAGGTACCCATATGCACTTATGGAGATGCTTGTGGTACTAACCTTCTTGGTCCTAAGGATACAGAAAGAAGGAAACAAAAGCAATCTCTAGTAACGCCAGTAATATGAAATTCGAATTTAAGTCATTTCCAAGGAAGGACAAAGTACCGACGAGGTAAAAGTGGCACCATTTTCTGGACAAAATGTTTCAAAGACAGATCCAAATCAGTTTTGACAGAATTGCAGAAGTCGAGATGTAACTACATATATTGTCAAATCCTTACTTATGTGACAATTATTATTGAAATTATGGGCCGAAAATCCCTTAACAGATAATAGGGCGCTTCGCATTAGAAAACAGTTAGGATGCGAATTCCTTAACAAGGCAAAGGGCGACAGAACTAAGTACCTACTCAAAGGTACTGAACTGACCTATTCTGAAAAAAGAAGATCAATTCCCAAAAAAAATTATTTAAAAAGAAAACTGATGTGCAAAACAGAGCAAGCTTATAAGCTGCTAGGGTTCTATAAACCGGAGATGAATCGAATCATGCATCAAACTAAATAAATAGGTTGACTTCTGCGATGTCATGAAGTGTATTAATTTAAGGTGCCGCTCCAGTCTGGTCTTAACATATCCCAGCTATCAGAACCGATAAATCTTAGCCCTAAAAGAGTTCGCTGTAATATCTCGAAAGAAACAAGGATATCTTCGCCTAAATTAAATGAAGTCCACGTATCAACAGTATACAGAACTCATTTATTCGCTGTTTATGAGAGGAACATACATACGACTGCGTTCAAAAGCTAAGGTGACTTAGTTTAATTTTCTACGACTCGGCCACATATTTCGGCCGAAACGGCGCTATTTCGCGTTCATTGTTAGCTCTGAGCTCTTCCAACGTCGTCGGCGTGTTGGCTTAAACAAATGTCTTAACGTAGCCCCACAGAAAATAGTCAAGAGGCGTTAAATCGCACGAACGAGGCGGCCAATCGACTGGCCCATGCCTTGAGATAACACGCTCACCATACTTACTCTTTAATAAATCGATTGTAGTGTGTGCTGTGTGGCTTTTGGCACCATCCTGTTAAAACCACATGTCGTCCAAGTCCATATCTTCCAATTCGTGCCAAAAATAATCGGTGATCATGGCGCGATAACGCTGACCAATTCATAGTAACGTGACGATCGTTATCGTCGACGAAAAAATATGGCCCAATAACGCCGCCGGCATGCAAACCGCACCAAACAGTTATTTTTTGTGGATGAAGTGGTGATTCATGAAGCACATGTGGGTTTTCACTCGACCAATAACGCATATTTTGCTTATTGACGAACCCATTGAGCCAAAAATGAGCTTCGTCACTGAAGATGATGATGATGAACGTAGCTCGTTAGTGTACTTTACCATGATGGAAATGTTGAGTTTACTGAATAAATTGACAGTGACAGCTTGATGATTAGTGGAAGAGTGCGCTCACAGATTAAATTCAAAGTTGTCAAGTTCCTATTGGAAAATCCTATATATAGCATACTTACTTTGTAACAGATAAAAAGGTTAGAAGTGTTTTGGTGTGCTCGAAGATTTGCAATTATTATAAAAAATGGAGCCAGGAATTTTATATAAAAAATGGAATCAAGTGCTCTAAAACCCTTGAAATGTTGACAGTGGCATACGGTGAGTCTGCTCTAGGCAAAAAAATGTTTAAAAGTGATACAAGCTCTTCCAAGATGGCCGAGAAGATGCCAATGACGAAAATCGTCGAATTATCATAAGAGAAGTTGAGGACGTTGGCATATCAGTCGGCTCGTGTCATGCAATTTTTTCGGATGTTTTGGGCATGAGACGGGTGTCAGCTGAGTTTGATCCAAAACTTCTAAATTTTGATCAGAGGAATCGTAGCATGAGCATCGCTCGGAAGCTTTTGCATGACGTCAATGATGATCCTGACTTGCTCAAAAGGGTCATAACTGGTGAAGGATCATGTGTACATGGTTATAACGTCAAAACCATAGCCAATCGTCACAATGGAATCATCGAGGAGAGTCAAGATATAAAAAAGCATGCTAAGTTCGATCAAATGTCAAAGTTTTGATCACAATAATGAATACTACCTTGAAGTTATGTGCCGTTTTCGAGAATCAATACGAATAAAACCTCCGGAATTGTGGAAAAACAATTCATGGCTTTTGCATCACGATAATGCACCTGCTCATTCGTCGTTGTTTGTGAGTGATTTTTTGGCCAAAAACAACACGAAAGTCATGCGTCACAATATTCACCGGATTTGGTCCCATGGGACATTTTCCTGTTCCCAGAAATGAAGAGACTTTTGAAAGGACGGAGAGTTGCAAGGATTGAGGAAATAAAAAAGACATCGCTGGAAGAGCTCAAGGCCATACCAAAAAGTGCTTATGAGAAGTGCTTCGAGGATTGGAAAAAGCCTTGGCACAAGAGTATTATATTTGAGGGGTTAATATTGATAAATAAATAAATATCTTTTTGTAAAAATATAAAGCTACCTTACTTTTTGAACACATCTCGTACATATGTACATTGTTTATATTCCTATGTTGCCTTTTCCGCAAAAAACAGCGTGTGAATCTTCTGTTCGTCTGTTTGGTTTTTCGTTGTCTTTCTTTAATTTACCTTCATTTACCACTAAGTCAATCGTCGCAGCTTTTCTTTCAATGTCCACAATCGCACCGGAAATTCTTCAATGAAATGAAAACGGTTCAATTGTTGCGATAAAATTTACCACAACAAGCTGGACTCTTTTTCCTTGAAACCTTTTCCCTTTTTAACAGTTGTTCTTCCAAATTTCTGAGATGGCGCATCAGCCATCGGTGCACTTTCTCAGCATCTTGGAAGGACAACATAAATAGGTACGACGGACGGTCAAAATCTTTAGGAGGAACTCAGCAGAGCAGGCGGCGGCCTGCTACAAAAGCGCAAGGAAATCGCTATAGGTTTTAGTTGTTTTACAAAGGTTTCAACCCGAAATAGCCGACCCTTATCCCAAATGTTGTTTTGTCTCCCCTAATGGGTAGTCTCCAGCCTTAAGTAGAGCTGAGGTACCTGCTCCATCCTTTCAGCTCCTAACCCGTCCACTTTTGAACCACCTTGTCTGTTGTGCCCGCTGTCGCTTTGGAGGAACGTATTTGCGAAATACACGTGTGGATTCCTCTAAGCCCGGACTTCTGCTTTTACGCTTCTCGGAAGTGACAACCAATAGGTCCACCCGAGAAAGACAAAGCCAGGTTGATGACCGGTCACACTCTGAACATATGGCAAACGGTCATATTAATTGGACTTCACACCTAGAGCCAGATGAACGGTCTGGAACCCTCTGTGTAAATGAAACATCTTTAACCCGCACCAGTTGCCTAGAGCCAGGCAACTCTCTGCAACCCACACCACACCACACATCCATAAAAGCACAGGAGCAAACGAAACACAAGACAGAAAAAAAAAACAAATAACAAATTGTACAATGAATAATAACATAATCAGTGTAAAGAGTGGGACGCTTTTTTATATATCCCCCCCCCCAAAAAAAAATCTGCACGGAAGTCCACTGGTTCCACTTTTTATAAGTAAACTTAAGTTGAGAAAAGTTTCCTTCTTCCTTCGTCACAAGGGTTGAACACACTTTTCGAAAGTTTTAACCTGAGATCCCTAGATCCTGACTTGGTTCCCCTTTCTTGGTCTCAAATGAAATAAACTTTCTTTGTCACTTCGACTTACTTCAATTTCGAGAAAAGAAGGGCTTATTTGAACCCAAGACAATTCAGGGGAAATGTTCATCCGCCAGATGGATGCCGCGTTTGCTCACAATTGACAGCAAAACGCAATCGTTTCACAACTTCAAAGGTGTGTTTGGCTTTAATCACAATACGAACGAGTTTTTGCGCCATTTCGTTACCACGGAAAAAACATAGATCCATCACAATCCACCGGATATCAAGGAACAGTCGAGCCAGTAGATTTTTCCTGGTGAATCAAAGTTGAAGGAGGCCAAGGTGTGTCTGTCGGCGAACAGAGTCACGGCGACAATTTTTTGGGATGCGCTCGGTGTCATTCGCATCAATTTCTATCGATTTCGATGATCTTGACATGCAATATAAGATTCTATAAAATGCAAGGAAACATCTGGGCATTGGTGGACCACAGAGACTTCAAAACATCAAAAAATTATGCAATCTTGCCATAGCACAATTACAGTTCTCGCAAAAGGCTGACTTACCATAGCTTGTTCTAAGGTCGTATTTACAGGAAGCTTTAGTAATTGGTGAGATTGGTTATTGCAATCATGAGACGATCTCCCATGATTTTATGACACGAGTATGATGAGGAGATCTCTGAACCCCTGCAAACGAATCGTGCTCTAGCTGCATCGAAATTGCTCAAAAATTCCAATCAGTGCAGAAACGCTGTCTCCTGTGCGAGTCTGTCGCTCACATTGCAACTCAGTACATAGAAGTTCATTTATATGCAGAACTCCTCAATCACTTCATTTTCCATTTCGAACGGCTTAATTCAATTATTACAGTCGCTATGTTTAATCAATTAATACACAAGGCTGATGAAGAACTTCCAAATTTTGAACTCAGCGAAGAGACAAAATAAGTTGAAACGCCCTATAAGAATACACTGGTTCATATAAAGAGCCTTTTCCGGTTATAGCTGGTCGACCTGGAATTTATTTGTAGGACTTTTTCAGCTTTCTGGCGTCTGTGACATTCATAGTTACCATAGCTATGAATACAATAAAGTAGCAATTTGTTAGGTACTCAAAATGTTCGGATATACACAAAAATTAAGATGTGTCTTGCGTCGATCATCATGTGCCCAATCTGGTTGACAGTTTGCTGATCAAGTGGATACCAGGTCTCCCTGCAGGCCCTACCACAAATTCGATTAGCAGAAATCCATTCTCAGATCTGGTATCGTCTTCGTTTTCGTTTTCCCCTGATGTCGAATCCACATTCAAATAGGCGCTGCTTCTGTTCTCTATTGCAGTCAACGTAGGTTATTTATTTCTTAATGGTCGGATATCTACTTTATACCAGTTTAGGGACTCTGCTATTTTGACTAGGAGTGGCATATTCAACGTCCGAGTATTCCACGCGTAGATTCAAACGCTTTGAGTGCTAAAGAACAGTGTCATGGTTAGGTGAGAGTGGCGGTTATAAAACCAACCCACTTAGACCTATTGGCTCGTTGTGCTGCCAAGTGGATCTATGATTCTCTTATTCATGGAACCAATTTGAGCTTATGATGAAGCGCAGGAGACTGTTCACGTCTGTATTTTTTTTTTTTTTTTAGATCGTTTAAGTCGTTGTAGAAGAAGGCTAGTTGTTGGAGTTTTCTTCTCTGGGAGAGAGCTGGACATGTACGGAAAAGGTGGAGGATTGTCTCCTCTTTCTTCTCGTTCATGCAGCGTCTACAGAAATCGTTTGTAAAAGCGCCAAGCCTTATAGGCAAGCATGTCTATAAGGCAGTGTCCAGTGATGACACCTATAATGGCGCTGAGTTGTTTCCTATTTAAAAGTATCAGACTTTTAGGCCCGGTTTTTCAGTGCTGAGTTAACTCCGATTTAGGGGTGGCCGTGGTGTAGTGGTATATGCATAGACTCCTAAAGCAGAGGGTCGCGGGTTCGAATCCCGTGCGAAGCAAATCTCTGAAAAAGTCTCTGAAATGAAAGGCATAACACTGATGTTGGAGTGGTTACTGGCTGGGCTAAATGTAACTAACTAACAACTAGTACGTACTTAAGACCCACTGGTTGAGGATGTACTAGCTCGTCCCGTCCAATTTGACAACCACCTCTGGGAAAAATATCGAAACCTAATACACCTGAGTTTCAAACTACTACACCACCCACCCGCGCTCTGGAGAAAAGCCAGTAAAAGGGTATTCATATCCCCTACAGCTATAGTTTACTAACTCGGGGCTAAAATTAATCCAATGTTAACTCATGGAGCAGTTTATCAGTGAAGGATTAATGTTAACTCCATGAGTGGTGGTTTAATTTGGCATCACTGCCATTGTATCGTTCAGTTGTCAACACACTATCGAAATCTGTCATTCTTATCTGGCCATTGTTTATTGTTTTGTTTCTTTTTTTCCTTACTATTTTCGGTATCTGTCAAAAAAAATTGTTCAGTTAATTCAGAGTTAGCTCAGGATTAAAATTGACTGAAGAACATGTTTCTGGAATTAAATCGAGTTTAACCCTGAGACTCGGATGATCTCGCACTAAAAAACTGGCCCTTAGAGCCATTCAGATCCAGCTTTAGCCAGATCTGTATAGTCCCTAGACATGTTGGCCCACCGGTCCATTTTAGGTATGTTCTTTTATTAGCATCCAGCTTAAATAATAACTGGCACGTAGTGCAAGTAGCACGTATGCTACCCTTTTCTGGTAAAATAGGTAGAGTGGTTCCAATTTTGGCAAGTTTGTCGGCCCTATAATACCCTGGAAAATCTCTGTGGCCCGGCACCCAACAAAGGCGAAGGTTGAAATGTTCTGCCATCTCCGTAAGAGTTGATCGGCATTCAAGGCGGTTTAAGAATTTAGTGAGACCGAGCCCAAAGACTTGATAACGTCCTGACTATCCGAAAAGATGCGGATATCTTTTGCAGATATAACTTTTTTCTTCAGCCAGGACAGAGCTTCCTTAATCGCCAAACACATGCTATAGTGATTTGGACGACGAAAGGAGAGGCTTAAATTTAGCCACCAACCTCGCTATCCGTTTTAGATTCATCTGTATAGAAATGGATAGACTTATCCTCCATGAAAGCATCTTTCTACCAGAAGAATCTAGAAAGCTCGAATGAAAGCCTTTGCAAAACCGAAGTTTAGGTATGGTGTAATCGATGTTCTCTAAGTGGATTCCGAATATATTAAGAATGTTGCTAGTGTGGTAAAATAAATTATATGTCCACTGTGTGGTCGCAGCTACTTGCCTGCTGAAGATATCTATGGGTGTCTGTGACAGAATGTCTAGCGCCGCGGAGGGAATGGAGCGTAGAGCTCCGCTTATGCAGAGACATGTTGTTCTTTGGATTCGGCTTAGTTTTTTGCAGTTGACTGCAATGTCTAAGCCCGTACACAACCACACCGTAGGTGGGTAGGTATCGGTCTTATGACCGAGATATATAGCCAGTGGATTATTCGAGGTTGAAGGCCCCATTTGTTTCCAATGGCTTTTTTGCAAGAGAATAAAGCTACTGTAGCTTTCTTGACTCTTTTTTGAATGTTAGGTTTCCAGTTTAGTTTCCTGTCAAAAATGAGCCTCAGGTATTTTGCTGTATCCGAAAACACTAAACTGGTACCATTTATTGGGGGAGTGTCTATAGTTGGAATCTTATATTTCCTGCAAAAGAGGACAAGATCAGTTTTATGGGGGTTAACTCCCAATCCACAGCGATCCGCCTAACAGGTTAATCTGTTAAGATTTAGCTGAAGGAGTTCTTTGATGGTATTAAGAAGCAATCACCCGCTTCCAAGTATATCAGCATTTCATTTACCACTATGTTCCAAAGAAGAGGAGAAAGGACACCGCCTTGCGGCGTACCTCTACTAACACATCTTTTAGCAGTTTGGAGTTGATTACCTGCGCTTTAGCATAAGATTAATAAACTCCCCAAGCATAGATGAAGTAACCTACGAGCAGATGTCAAACTCTACTAATGCTTTTGCAAACCCTTAACTTCGTACAGACACACTGTAAGCGAATTACCAACCCTTTTCCATCTCTCCAACTTTCCATAATTTGGAAGAATGAAGGCAATCTACAGGTAAAATTGCTAGAATGAGAGAGATTTGCACGCAAGTGTATAATATGGATGGCCATTTTCCTTGTAAAATGGTAGGTTTTGTGTAAAAAGGGAGGGTATTCACTGACAGGGTCACATGGATAGAGGCGATCAGTAGAAAACTATGTCCCCAAGTGAGTCGTCTACCTGCAGATGTGATAGCGTAATCGTGATTGCGGATGTGTCGACGCTGTTAAAAGCGCCCTCTATTAATAGGAAAGCAACCATTGTGTACTCTCTGTATTGTCAGGATCGTTCGATGTGGCTAGTCAGCGAATGTAGAACCGTTTCCACCAATTTTCCTTCACAGTAGGCATGTTGAACCGAGAAGACAAAAGTCTTGGATCAATTTTAGCTCGAATATGGATATCAATCAGTCGTTCTAAGGATTTTAGAAGTAAAGATGATAGACTGAGTTCCTTTGTTACATGAGGAGAGCATTGCTTGGAAAGCGGCCTTGGAAATAAAAACTACATTAACTTCTCTCCATGACAGTGGAATGTGGATCAATTCTACTAAGCTCCTCATGATATTCTCTAGCGTGGGCAAGATAATATCTGAGGATCTTTGTAGTTCGGCCGGTATTATGCCGTCCGAACCTGCAGACTTGTATGGTTTGAAGCTATGCAGCGCCCAAAGTAGTTTGTCTCTTGTAATCAGACAATGAATTTTGTTCACGGTTGCAGAAGTCCTGTTTTGGTTACTATTTGACGTGAATGAGAAGCTACCTGCAAAGTGGGTATCTAGCAGCAATTTGATTGATTCGTCACCTGAGGTTGTCCAGGAGGCATCGGTTTTTTTTCAAACAACTTGACATCATAGGATTTGTAGAGAGGATTTTTCTTAGTCACAGGATGATCTCCAAGATTGACGCTTTGCAATTCTCAGTTTTTTTTTTTTTTATATACGATATTATGAGGGATTCTTTGTATGAGTCCGAGTCAGTAACTTTTCTTGTGCTTTTTGCAAGGTGGAAAAGTTTGCTGCAGGTGTTTCTAAGCGGTCTTAGTGCTGTGTGCGAGTGTGGCTTTTTCTTGCCCCAAGGTTTATTCAGAGGGCGGGAAGAAGCCAAAGCCTGATTGAGAGACAGGATGAATTCACTGACTTTCATGTTAAGCTCATTGGTGTCTCGCGGGGGACTTGAGAGTTCACAGAATAGTGTTTTTGACAGTAGGACAGGGGGGTGTCCTACTAACGAGCACCTTAGAGACTTACGGTAGTGTGAGGCTCGTACATTGATTTGTTCGAATCAACTCAACCAAATACACTTGCTGCGTGGCTTTTATCGACCCTAGAACCGCGTTAGCATTACTTCAGGGTGAAGCCACTATCCGAGTGGACTTCTATTCAGACCTCCCATAGCGACTGTTCTTTCGGGTGTTCCACCCTGCTGGCAAATTGAAGGACCCAGAGATATGCAAATCCAACGCAGCCATTGTAAACCCATATTAAATTTTAGCATTAGCAGACGTAGGCCTGTCCACCGCGTGATCTTTCTTTTTTTTTGCATGCACTTTCGCAATCCAACATCTTGGAAACGATATTTTCGGGCATGATTTTTATCGCAAACGAAGAACGTGTGCTGCAGGGCAATACATAGTCGCATCTGGATGATGTTTTCACTGCCATGCGTTGTAGATATGTATTAAACTGCCAGTGTCCAGAGGGAAGCTGGGTAAGTATAGTAGTTCACCTCGCCATTACTTTGCTCCAGCCACGGGCTCAGGGCGGATATGAGTCGGTGAGTCCACCTATCAACAACCTCGTCGTTTCATTCCTATTTATATTCTACATATTTTTCCTATATTTTTCAGATTCAGATTCAGACATCACCCGTAAAGCCAGTCAGCCTGACCCGCGGAGGCATTAGTAGGCGCAGGAGACCGTCGCAAACGAGGTTCTACAAATCGACGCCTAGTTCCAAGCCCTGGGTTTGGTCCATGTTAACCGCTTCTCTTTTCGTCCCTCCGTCGTGTCGTATCAGAGTACTCGATCCTGGAGATGGTTATCTAGTATCTTTCTAAAATAGTTCGATACACTTTGCCGCCACTATCATTGCCGGTCCATCTTGTCGAGTTAAAAGCGTTCTTGACGTAACATGACCAAGATGTCGGCACTATTCCCTAGAACCTCGGCAACCGCCATACACGTCGAGCGGCAATCGTGGAACTCATACTGAATATTGGAGAGATTGAAGCACTTTCTTATCCTTACACATAGCATATTCTCCAAGATTTTCTCAACGTTATCCAACATACACAACGATCAGAATGACTGAGTCAAAAGGACTTGCTTTTAACCAAAAGAACTAGGAGTCTCCATCAAACTGGGTAGTTTATTGGGTATTGTCTTGATTGTAGCATCATATAGGTAAGTGGGAAAGGATATTATTCATGATAAAGTTTTTTGGTGCAGGTATTTTATGAAAGACAGACTAATTGGAAGCTGTAAAAGGACTCGAGAAGCAAGTATCATTACTTATACGAGGCATGTTCAAAAAGTAAGGTGACTTTTTGACTCGATTGTTTTACTTAGTTTGTTTTTATCGTGTTTGGCGTGCATACGGTAAGCCTGCTCTAAGTAAAAAAAATGTTTACAAGTGGTACAAGCTCTTCCAAAACGGCCGAGAAGAAGCAAATGATGAACCTCGTTCTGGACGCCCCAGCAAATCAGCAAAAGATGATAACGTCGAGGCTGTGAAGAAAATTGTTTTGGAAAATCGTCAAATCACCATAAGAGAAGTTGCTGAAGATGTTGGCATATCAGTCGGCTCGTGTGATGTATTTTTTTTGGATGTTTTGGGCATGGGTCGTGTGTCAACGAAGTTTGTTCCGAAACTTCTTAATTTCTATCAGAAGAACCGTTGCATGAGCATCACTGAGAACCTATTGAATGACCTGACTTGCTCAAAATGGTCATAACTGGTAACGAATAGGTGGTCCTATTCCCAAAACGGAAGAGATCTATGAAAGGACGAAGATTTGCAACGATTGAGGATAAACGACATCGCTGAAAGAATTCAAGACTAACACATGGGCTAAAAAATCAGTGCCGTTTTATAGTAAAACACAAAATTTTTGCAAAATTCAACTTTATTTATCAATATAGTTGCCTTCGAGGGCGATACACTGATTGAAACGATTTTTCAATCTTTCGATACCAGTTTTGTAGTACGATTTCGGTTTAGCCTCAAAATAGGCCTCTGTTTCGGCGATTACTTCTTCATCGGTCTTAAATCTCATTCCGGCGAGCATTCTTTTGAGATCTGCGAACAGGAAATAGTCGCTGGGGGCCAAATCTGGAGAATACCGTGGGTGGAGAAGCAATTCGTAGCCGAATTCATTCAATGTTGCCATCATTTTCATCATTCAATTTTGCCATCATTTTCATCGATTTGTGACACGGTGCATTGTCTAGATGAAACAGCACTTCCTTTTTCTTCAAATGCGGCCGTTTTTCTGCGATTTTGTCCTTTAAACGCTCCAACAACGCAATGTAATAGTCGCTATTGATAGTCTGCCCCTTTTGGAGATAGTCGATGAAAATTATTCCATGTGTATCCCAAAATACGGATGCCATAACCTTGCCAGCCGACTGTTGAGTTTTTGGTCGTTTTGGACGAGGCTCGTCGCCTGCTCGCCATTCAGCTGACCGCCGACTTGACTCTGGTGTGAAGTTATGGAGCCAAGTTTCATCCATGGTCACATACCGCAAAAGTTCGGCTTTATTGCGGTTGAACAGCTTTAAACACTCCTCTGAACATAAACACGTTGTTGTTTTTGGTCGACTGTGAGCAAACGCGGCACCTACTTTGAACAGAGCTTTCGCATGTCCAAATATTTGTGTATGATATATCCAACACGCTCTTTTGATATCTTCAGAGCCTCAGCTACCTCGATCAACTTCACTTTACGGTCATTCGTAATCATTTTGTAGATGTTTTTTGATGTTTTTCACTGAAACAGCCTCTTTTGGACGTCTACTGCGTGCATCATCTTCGGTGCTTGTATGACCACTTTTAAATTTTTCAATCCACTTGCGAATGGTTCGTTCGGCTGGTGCAGAGTCCGGGTAACACTTATCAAGCCATTTCTTTGCATCGGCTGCATTTTTCCCAATCAAAAAGCAATGATAAATCAACACACGAAATTGCTTTGAATCCATTTTTTCCACAATAACAAAAGTTGCTTCACTCACAACGCTATATCTCGATAATTAATCGTCCGACAGCTGTCAAATTTATACACGTATCTTTTGAAGGTTGGTACTAACTGAAAATGGTATGGATTTAATTCAAGTGGTGCCCTCTCTTACAAACGGCACGGACTTTTCAGCCCACGTATTATATCAAAAAGTACTGATGAGAGGTGCTTCTAGATTGGAAAATTCGTTGGCACAAGTGTATTATATCTGAAGGGGATTACTTTGAAGAGGGCAACATTAACATTGATGAATATGTATGGTAAATATTTTTTTTTATAAAAAATATAAAGTCACCTTACTTTTTGAACACATCACATGGGGCATAAAGTGATACACAGAAATCAGAAGATTAGAAATAAACTTGTAGATAAGCAGAGTGCTTGAAGTCAGATCAACATTGAAGATCCATTATAAAAATTTTCGCCTGGCAATGTTGGAGACTACGTCAAACACAACGAACTACAAACTGATCATTTTTAAATGCCTACAAGCTTACAAATAGAAAAGCATACAAAACTTACACTTAGAAACGCTATTTGTGATATAAATAAACTAAAAGTTCGAATGTGTCCACTTATGCTTGTGAAGTGGGAGCAGATCTTAAGAATCATAAAATTATAAGACACTCAATAGTTTTATAGTCTGAACGAAAGTTAGTCTTCTTGAGAAGTTGAGAACGTTAGAGCTCTAGAGAGTTGAGAAATAAGGTACAGATTGCAGTACGAGTTGCACGTACACTGCGATAATACGAATAGATTGCCAGCTAAACTAGTCGAATAGTTCAACGTGGACTGTCTGTCACAGATCAAATCAAAAATAATTACCTCATCAATTGAAATGAGAGATAAAAATTACAAAAATTAGGAAAAAAAAAATTGCAGGAAACTATTAAAACTATCACTAAAAGTGTCACAATTATCTGGACATTTCCCGAAACACCAACACAGTGGGTATCATTAAAAATGTCCGAAAATTACCTCCTTTTACCGCATGTTGGGAGTGCACTCTTTATTACGTTCATTCTCGTAACAATACCAAAAGCAAACATGAAAATTTCGTCAAGAAACGCAAACATACGAATATAGTAATTCGCCAATATGGTGCAATAAAGTGTAATCGAGAACAATGGTAAACACCTCTAACTTGCCCATTGTGGGCTAATTATTGAAGACCATTGCATGGAAGGACCTCAATATAACCGGACTGCTAATCCGTTAGCCCTCTGTCTTTAAGGTGAACCGTCTCTAAACAACAATAAACAAATGTTTGTTTTGTCTTGTGACAATTTAGTTCATTTTTGTTTGCTTAAGGTTGCCGTAAACCAGGTCAATCCCTTAGGAAGTCTTATACTCCGAAGGTATGCAAAGAGTTCGGTCGAGTTAAGAAGAATCCTTGTAACATAAATCATTTAAATTGGACCACCACGTTTTGCATACACAGAGCAAGGAAGGATACGATACGAATACTACATACAATTGAGAGTGTGAAAGTGAATGGCAGAGTGGATTTTTGTTGAAAGAAAATTCATCCTTCCGGGTATATTCGTCTGCGTCCAAGTGATATTGGATTGATGGATGGCAGGATAAGGATTATATTGCTTTATTACCCTCGGTGATGACTTATTAGTGAGAGATGATGTTTTGGAGTTGGTATAGTCGTCAAACGTGAAATGTCCTTGAGGCATGAAATACCCACCTCGAAAAGGAAGAGTTCTCTGTTCAAGCAACAAACATGCAAAGTAACTTCAATGTACTTGCTCCTACACTCTCATTTTTCCTTTGTCCCAACATCAGTCTTAAACGAGAACAATCTAACACAAAAGTCATTCGAATCCATTTTCCCGAAACTATAACATTCAGGTCGATGGGCAGACAGTGGCCACTAAGTAGAGGCTCACGCCTCTACTTTGTTAGTTTTTTGTCCCTTCCACTCTGCCACCATTGACACAAGCGATAATTTTTTGTGGATTTTTTTGTAATGACTTGTTTGCTTTTTTTAAGGTAGCTGACCAGATTTTTAAAAAAGCAAATAAAAAGATAATTAGAGCATAAAAAATTCTGCACCAATAAACCGGCAGGACAATGCCAACTTTATGGTTCCTCTATCTACGGTGATCGTCGGTTTTATGGTCCGGATGACCTTCTCAGAAGTTCTGTATTTTAAAATTGTTGTAAGAGTCCAAAAAAAAAATCCTCAAATTAGTAAAAATGTTACAATTAAAAAAATTACGAGTCCCTAATAAACAGCGCATGAGGGACAAAAGATTTTTGTAAAGCATAATGTTTCTGTGCCCTGGTCCAAGGACCTCGTTGTAAAAAATTGCTCTAGTTGCATAATTTCGTTCATTGTTTGGCAATTCGTCCAATGGACAGCGAAGATTTTTGTTTTATGATTCTTTTGTGGTGCCAGGATTTGGGAGATTTTTTCACAATCAAAGCAGAAGGACAAGGAAAAAAAATTAGAGCAGTTTTTCAGTGAGCGCTTTTGTGTGCGCGAATTTTTTGTCCTCTGTGTCGCAGTAGTGGGTCTTGTACAGTTTTACGAAAAACGGCCATAAATGTATTTTTACTGTGAAAACAAAAATTCACGGGAGTGTTTTTGTAATTGCAAATTCTCGACAAAAAATTTCCTGTTCCAAGGACGTTTGTTGGGAAGTACATAAACAATCGAAAAAATAGCAACTTCCACGAAGAGGTAGTTTTGCGTTTTCCTAATTTGTTTGCGTCAAGAATGGAACGTCACAATTTTGACTGCAATTATCTGTGATAATCCTTTGAAATTAACTACTGTAAATCTTTTCCTAAATTCTATTTCAAATTGTTACCGTCTTCTCTAAGGCAGTTGTAAATCTAAGACAGTGTTACGTCTTGTTTTTTAGATTTATTTTTTATGATTCGCTAGTTCTTCTGAGAAGTTCGATTGGCCCTAACGGATTGCTATGTAGAATTGCATAATGGGTTAACGGGAAGAGTTACGAGCATATTGTGGTCGTAAAACTCAACTCGAAAATCCCTTAAAAAAAGGAATCACTAAATCATCGAATAGGCTTTCTAAAAAACGATCCAACGAACCTGCTAAGAATTACATTCATCCGTGTATCCTTTTATTGTTCGACATTGTCGCTCCTACTCTCGTAATATCCTTACATAAGCCTTTATTCCCATTTGCTAAAGGATGCAACGAGTTGCGAGAATTTCTGCAAAAATCCGCAGTGAAACGTCTTTTACCTGCGAATCCTTTATTACCCTTCTCCTTTGGTAGAAACGGTTATGAGGTACCGAAAGTATTGATGAGTTTGCAAAATATTGCAACGGAATTCGTTTACTGCAAAATCCTTTGTTGTGATGTCGTAAAGAGTTACGAAACTCATTTAAGGCTTGACCTTGTGAAAGAGTGAATCGGGGCTTGGATTCGTCAATGACTACGGTTATGAAAGGATAATGACTTGCAGAATGGATCTTCAAATGAAATGTTTGCAAAAGTTATTACGTATTTTTGCCTAGGTGTACGTATGGTAAAGTAATACTAAAGGCTTATGGTTTAACGTTTACGACAATCCTTTAAGTTGTTTTGGTGATCACGCCAATCATTGCCCACTAAAGGGTTTACGATACTAATTGCTTGAAAGGGGTGATTTGTGAATGTTTTAGCATGTTCTTAGAGCTCATAATTGATACATTATCGTCTTTTGAAATGAGAAAATACGGAAGGAAGCTGAGGTAATGAGGACATACGTGTAGAATGCACAAGAATATAGAACAAAATATCAATAACTCATTGACTACAAGTAGTGTAGTCTACAAACTTATGGATTATGCCCCATCTATAAGAGTTGCCCCATGTCCATGCACTTGCTATTGGTATATATTTTAATTCGTGCGGTTTTTTTTTTTCAAAATTTGAACGTTTATTTAAGAAAAACATGTACAATAGTATTATTCAAAGTATTACCCATCTGAAGCTATGACTCTTTTCCATTTGTGGATCCCATCCCAAAAGAACTGCTCCGGCTTGGCAGCCAAGAATGAATCAAGCCAATTTTTGATATTCTGCTCTAATGTGAACCGTATTTCAGTGAGGCGTTCTGCATCGACCGGAACAAATGGTAGTCAGAAGGGGTAAGGTCTGGGCTATAAGGCGGGTGGGGTAAGACTTCCTATCCACTGTTTTCCAAATAGTTCTTAACCGGAATAGCAACGTGGGGCCGAGCATTGTCATGATGGAAAATTATTGCCTCGTGTCAGGTCGCATATTCTGGGCATTTTTCGGCTACTGGTCTCTTCAAACTGATTAATTGTGTTCGGTAGCGTTGTCCATTTGGTTTCAGCCGGTTTTAGCAGTTCATAATACAGCACACCCATCTGATCCCACCAAATACAGAGCATTACCTTTGCGCCATGGATATTCGGCTTTGCCGTTGATTTGGCTGATTGGCCGGGTTTCACGTTTCATTTTCCATTTTTGATCACCAGTAACAACCCGATGCAAAAATGACTTCCTTTTGTGGGGTTTCAGCAGCATTTCGGACATGCAAAACCGCCTTTCGACGTCTCTCGGCTTGAGTTCATGTGGAACCCAATTTCCTTACTTTTGAATATATCCAGCTGCTTTTAAACGTCTTCCAAGCCAAAATCACCACTTTTAAATCGTGCAAACCACTTTCGGCACGTTCGCTCAGCTAGCGCATGTTCACCATAAACTTCCACCAAAATACGATGAATTTCGACAGCAGTTTTCTTCATATTAAAGTAATGAGGAAGAACTCCTCGCAAAAACACTTTTTCAGGCACAAAGTTCGACATATTTGAGTAAAAAAATTATTGTTGTTTACGCTTCAAATGAATGACGTATACTGAAATGACGTACAATGACAGTAGCTTTCCGACGCATGTTCCAATGGAATAATACAAGTTACGCCATCTCTTAGCAAACCACACGAAGTTATAGTTATAGACCAGCAAATGAAAAACTGCACTTTTGTGGATGAAGTTGAGTCTCATAAGTATCTTTTGTGTTCGCTTTATTAAAAAAAAATACAATTTAGCTTCATTGAGCTAAAAGTAAACTTCACCACTAAATTAGACTTTTCGACGAAAATAAATCTCGACTTAAAATTGCTCATAAGAATCTGATAATCTCTGCCGTAGACCACTGTCTCGAAGTTTTGAGCCATGTACCCCCAGAAGGAATAAAACAAATAAGACCTTATCCGGCCTACTCGGATATACTTGGAGCTCAGGCCGGTAAGGATTTCCGAGACTAAGTCAGGAAATTGAAAAAGAGTTGGTGGCGGATGACCCCTAATGGATCAACGGCAGCGCTTACATCCACGGTCGAGTTACTGGTTTCGGACTAACTGACTCCTCGTCCCAGGAAAGTATCTAAAATATCCAGGTTGAGGGTTGTGTCGCCGGAGTAACTGCCCAGTCATGGAAAATAAAGTTAAGTTACGAAGCAACAACAAGCCTCGGATACAGACAGATCTACTGTAAAAACCCCTGCTAACGAAACAAGGACACCGAACTTCGGACCTGTACGTGGTATGTTAAGTCCCTAAATGGTTTAAGTACAGCCGAGAAATTAGCGAAGGCCTTGGATCGCTGCAAAGCTAATTTTACCACTATCCAATCAATATGATTGGATGGACCAAATAAAAAGAAGTAAGGCAAAACATTGTCGTGGCTAGGTCGCGGTTCCCACATCTTGTATTCACAAAGCGGCGCTGCATAGAATTGCTGACGAGCTCTATGAGTAGAAAGGAGAAACGAAAAAGGAGGAAAAAGAAGGAGCATGCAAAGCGCGCAGTCGAGGAAATTGAGAGATGCTACTCCAGGATTGAGACTCGGAAGTTTTACTAAAAGGTAAAAAAAGGTACTAGTGACACAAACAGAGTAGAAGATCCTCAATCGATATTTGGAAAGAGAACGGCGATTACGAATCAAATACATCTGTCAGGAAGAATGAACCTTTCAACCTGCACGACTTAGGCCAACAATTCCGTCCATCCGAACTGAATGAACTGAAGATAGCCATATCAAAACTTAAGTCCAACAAAGTTGCTGGAGTGGACAGCCTGATTGCTGACCTCTTCAAAAGACAGGCGATGACGTCCGTACTTGAACGAAAGTATGCCCGATGAGTGAAACTTCAGCATTGTTTTTTCGACCCTCAAGAAAGGAGACCCAGTGAACTACAGAGGCATTAGTCTTCTTAACATCACCTACTAGATGCTATTTGCCATATTTTGTTTGTCAGCAACATGATTGGTCCATATAAAGGTGTCTTTAGGCCAGGAAAGCCCATGGTGGACAAAAATATTCACACTATGGCAGATTTTAGAATGAAATGAAATGATACACAACACTTATTCATCGATTTTAAGACCACGTTTGACAGCATCTGTAGAAGCGAGCTTTACAGAGCAATATCTAATATCAAACTATAAATCCAAACCACACCAGCGCTAAAATTAAACGAAGAATAACTCTTGTCAATCGCTGCTTCATAGGACTAAGAAGGCAATTCAAAAAGTGACTCTATTATATGTACTCTATGGCACAGAGGCATGGACTTTATCAAAAATTGATGAGATGCTGCTGGAACAAAATTCGGGTGATTTTCGGTACCGTCTGTAGAAGAGTGAAAATCCAACGACTGAGGTAACTGAGTCACATAGAGCGGATGGACACCAATGTTCCAGAAAATCTTCAAATCCGCCCCCCAGGAACACCACAGTAGAGGAAGACTGCGGCTTTGGTGGCGCATACAAGTGAATGTGAACCTCAATCAACTTAGCCTGCGAAACTGGAGGTAGCTAGCGAAAGATCGAGCTAGCTGCATACGCTTGTTGGTTGATGCCCAGGTCCACACCGGATTGTAGTGCCATCTTAAGTAGGTAAATGAGGTTAAGTAATTTGTCTACTTATGCTCTGTAAACTTCAGTAATAAGATAAGTTATGAGATCTAGCGAAGAATAGCCCTTTCCAAATGATGGTTCTATGGGCTATGGCGATTGAGCGATTAGTTTTTTATCGCGAACAAACGCGAAGACGCTATACAAAACCCTACTCATCCTGTCCTATTATACAAATATCGGGTATACTCATTCCCTTTTCTTAAAGAAAAATTGGAAATCTGACTATCGTGATGGCTCAGGTAGTCCGATTTCCGATGTCCTTACACCAAGTCCGACAGGATTTAAAGCTGCCATAACAACCTTTCCGTTGGATGAGTAATTTTTACTACGGGAAATGATAATTTTGCCATTCAATAGTTGATAAACATAGTTCGGTTGTATCAAATCCTTTGATAATCACATCACATTTGTCAACTATAATCTGAATGAGAACTACAATGGGCTTGACGTCTTTGAAAACCATTCATCAGACTTTAACTCTTAGTCAACAATTTCGTCAGATGGACTCAATTAAATCCAAATGTATTCACTTTCAAGGCGCTTCATATGGCCGAGTAGAAATCTTTAATGTTTCTACAATTTTTAATGCCATTAATAGCACTTTTCGTGGGCAAATTTCTTGATACTAACCTTGCGCTCTACGACTCCGATTCTTAATAATTCCACGTGTTTTTCTTTCTTACATGTATGAGGTGTCCAACTTTAACTTTATGACCGGTTTCGCAGTTCATCTGTCAGTCTTACTCCAATTACATCTCTGGAGCGCGTTTCTAATAGTTGTAGTGGACTCTTTAGCTCTAACCTATTCGTTCAGTATCTTCTACAATGTTACACTTCATGGAACTGAAAAATCGGTGCCCAACCATTTAGGCGACATCATACGTGTACACCTACTCGTACATCACATTGAAAAGAATAAACGAAAACTCCCACTGCAAGTACCTTCACTTCCAAACAATGTCATCAACTCAAAACGATCCATCAGATTCAGGTGCAATCTATTGTGCTGCACATACGAGTAATTCCAATTTCCACCATCGAAGAATGCATTCGCCTCTGTGTCCTCCTTAATCTAAAATAATTGACAAACTGCAACTCCTCTGAGAATTCAAATTTCAGCCGCTTATCCTTCATTTAGGATATTTCGCGTTCATCAATATCAGTATCTAGAGTGCATACAGACACCACCTAAACTATCCCAAATGAGGCTGTAACCGGAACGACTTAATTTTCTCAAAAAAAAAAAATATCCAGAATCTCAACCTATTAGCAAGTAGTCCCGATGAGCGAACCGAATCAGCTGAAACACATCTTTGTCGGTACACTCGTTCTTGTCGAAAAGAGCGGAACCGATGTTATGTTTCCATGTTTCGATGTTTCACTGTTCCACTGTTTAAACTGTTGGCTGTGCATAGTGCACAGAGGCACTTTTCACAGTCATAAACCAAAATATTTTCGCATCACCCGCTGGGTTTCTTGCTTTGCTGCGGCCAGAATGCCTCCAGGATGCATTTTCCTATCCTTAGTCCTTGGGAATGCTGCTTCTTGATTTGTTGGTGTTTGATTTGGTTCGGCTTGCCTTGGCTTTAGATATGCAATGGATGGTCGCTACTTTTGGATGTCTGTGGTGACTACTGCTACTTTATTTTGTGGATTTCCAACTGTGTGTCGACATGATTTTTGGTCTGCGTCCAATTGTGATTCCAAGAGATGTGCGGATAAGAAACACGATGCGATGCGATGTCCTACTTGGTTTGATATAAATGAGAGGGAATGGTAATGGCATTGTAGATGCATCTCCTAGTTAAGACTTTTGTTTCGTCGTAATATTTGATGAGCAAGTCTCGTAAGTAGATGATGATTAAGATCTCTTATTACTCGGAGCGAATATTTACAAGTATGGAACGGATACCTGTCATGCGCAATGACGGGGCGGTAGTTACGAGTATGTACTCGTATAAAAGTTACGAATACTCATTCCCTGTTATTGCATGTTTTTATCGCAAGTTAACTTCCATTAAACGTCTTGATTTGCACCCCAATTTAGTGCTGATGCGAGTAGAACCCTCAATAGCGATGTAACCAGCAATTGGGCAATGTAGTAGAGATGATATCATCCCCTAAGCTAACAAGTGCCATGAATTTGTATGAATTGCTCAGTCCTTTCGAGCAAATATTATTGACTCTTGAATTATTTAACATCATCATTGTGCAAGGGGAGTTGTATTTCAAGTCTTTCTTGGGTAGTGAGGACATTTTTATTAGTCCTCCCGGTTTTCTCCTACATCGAAATGTTGGTGGTTCAGTTTTCGTTCGCTTGAATTGCATTGTACTGCTTGGGGTGGAAGACACTTTCTGGCACAATTTTCTTTTATTTATTTTTCCCCAAAATGACTTAATGATAGAAAATTGTAAGAACATATGGGTATTGGCCGAGAAAACTCTCTGTTTCATAGTAGAATAGTAAAATGAGCTCTATTGACAAATTTGCAAACCAAAATTCGAATGTAGTAGGACAGATTGGTTGACCCGCGGTAATATTAAGCCAAAAGACGGGATTATAAAATTGTAACCCGGTATTTGCTTAATCTTTTTGTCCTGGTAAAAGTGCAATCTTTACACAATTAAACTTGGCTATATCTTGAGAAATAACCACAGCAAAAGTCCATGCCAAAGTAAGAAACTTTAGCGTAATTGAATCCTTTATCCCGAAAGGAACTCTATTCAAATATCATCAAATGATGGTATACGAAAGGCAGCAGAATCGACTTCCCCTCAATCGAGGCAATGCAGAAAATATTGTTTTCTCCTGGAGTGTTAGGTGAAAAATAAGGCGATCATCGAACAATTTTCAAACATAAACAGATGCCGAAAGCACGCACTGTCTTCACTTTTGAAAAAGGTAAGCCACCTTGGTAGTCAGCTTTGTTTACACGCAAAACGAGCATAGTATAAATTGTTGTTACGTTGCGGAAATTGTACAGTGTGTGATGTAGAGGACGCAGCAACTAGGGCAATTAGTCTATGCTAATCCATCCCCGGATTTGTGACAACCAATGGGAAAAAAAACTATCAACGAACTATCTTTGACTATTAAACTTAGGTCAGCCTACAGTAGCTTGGTGGTTTTAACTTCTTTAATGCCACGAAAGTGCCTACAGGGTGTAGAGTCCAGATTGCTTTTAATCAAGCGAGATGCTGTGTGCGGTCCCTATCATTTAGCAACATTTAACAAATATTTATTAATAGGAATAGATAAGTATAAATAAGTAAATAATAGCAATAACGTACTTATTTTGAGCTATGTGATCGCTTGGTACTCTGCAAAGCATCTGTAGAATTACATAACACTCCTCTCGTCTGAGTTTTCTATCGCTTCCTTCGGTTACCATCCGCTCTAGATTTGATTAGCCAGGTAGACTAATATAAATTGGCTGGGTTTTATACT
The DNA here is from genome assembly GCA_907269105.1 of Volucella inanis. Taxonomy (NCBI): domain Eukaryota; kingdom Metazoa; phylum Arthropoda; class Insecta; order Diptera; family Syrphidae; genus Volucella; species Volucella inanis. The sequence goes on along the minus strand of OU026155.1, from coordinate 141,783,726 downwards.
TCACTTCCAGGGTGGTGTTTGGTGTTAAAATGCTTTCATTTAGACGTTGACCTGTATTGAATTCATGTCAAGATAGAACATCACGAATCTGATTTTGATGTCTGCAAATGCTCTCATTTTGTCATCTTCATCTCGAACCTATCATAGCTTGTACCACATCTGGACCACGGGCGTAATTGCGAATGAAAACTTGTTGATTGTGATAGAGTAGGCTTCAATTAGGGAAACATGGTACGCATTGCTATTGCATGTAGTAACTCTGTAAGTGGCTTACCAGAATGCAGCTCTTTTTCAGCGTTGATCTGTAAGAAGTAAAAAAGGCTAATAAAGCAATGTGAGCTGTTGTTATTTGGTTGATACCATATTGATTACAAAAATCCCTAAAAATAGCTGACAAAAATTGGGATCCGTTATCAAACACAAGTGTCTCCGGTAGACTTTCAGTAGCGAATATGTTTTGAAGATCTACAATTATTCTTGCGTTAGTAGAAGATGTTTCCAGCGAAATCCACATGAATAAAACTCCAAGCGTTGTGTAGTGTAGAACAGGTATTAAATTCATATCGTTGGCTACTGCTACTGCTTTGATAGACTTCAAACAAACTGAAGGTCTTCTCTATATGCCCATCCATGATAGGTCACCAGCAGTGAGGACGCATGAGCTATTTAGTCTTAGCCACTCTCCAATGATCCACACACGAGAGGCTTTAAAGACTTTCCTGTAAAGCTAATGGTATTACAAGACATGGATTATTTCTCTGAAGCATGATAGCAGAGACGGTCCTGAGAGTATAGAAGAACTTTTTCTGTGGACTGCGACAAAGTTCAGCAATACTTCCGTCCTAATCTAACTAAAACGAAGTATAGCAATATCTAAACTGAAATCCAACAAAGCTGCTGATGACGTTGTGGAGAGCTTGCACCAACTCATTTCTAAAATCTAGTGATCTCAGAGTGTACGAGTATATCCAATAAATAGAACCTCAGCACTGTTTGTCCGATCCACAAAAAAGGAGACCATCTCAACTGCGCCCATTATAGAGGTATAAGTCTCTTCAACATCGAATACAAGATCTTACCTTATTTTGTGTGAGCGCCTAAAACCCTTCGGCAACAACCTGGTTGGTCCCTATCAGTACGGTTTTATGGTGGACCAGAAAAATCCATAATCGACCAAATCTTCACATTCCTGCAAATTCTGGAAAAAAAACTCAAAAAGTCCACTGTATACACTGCCAACAAGGAAGGACACAACATCACAATCGACAGCTATAACTTCGAGGTAGTAAGGGACTTTGTCTACCTCCGCTCTGCTATAAATTTTGCCATCAAGACCTCAGTCGAAATAAAATAAAGAATCACTCTTGCTAATTACTGTTTCTTTAAGTTAGGAAGTAGTAAGGTTGATTAGTAATGCCCCATCCCAAAATACTAAAGAAACTCTATATAAGACCTTGATCAACCCATTCCTACTTTATGCCGCTAAAGTATGGACTCTATCCAAAACAGCTGAAAATATTCAGCGGTTTCGATAGAAAAATTCTTCGAAAAATCGGTCCCATTTATGTTGACGAGCCTTAGACGAGAAGATTCAACTACGAATTATACGAGCTGTACAACGGCATTGACATTATCAGCAAACTGCTCATCGGTCGCCTAAGATGGCTACAACATGTAGTGCGAATGTACACCAATGCTCTGCCCTGCAGAGTCTTCAAATCTAACCTAAAGGGACAACGCTGTAAAACAAAACCTCACCATAAGTGGCGCTCACAAGTGAGCAACTTGAGGTAGTTAGCTACAGACTGAAGAAGCTTGTTAGCTCACTCCAGGTTTATGCCGAACTTTCAAATTTCAAACCTTGGCCATTCGGACTCCACCTTTAACTTTTCAAACAGGCATGTTGTCTACATTCTTAAAAAGGAGGAATGGAGCACATATCATGACTGAACGAGGATCCACAAAAGTGGTATACTGATGGTTCGAAAACATTTTAAGGCGCAGGAGCATGATTTGAACTAAGGAAGAATGTCAGCATCTTTTGGCGGAACTAACTGTCTTTTTGAAGCAAACGATATAAAAGAGTTAAATGGCTATATTTTTCGGATAGTCAAAAACATTAAATAGCTAATCCAAATTTAACAATCTCAGCACCCTGAACAAGTGTGCGTACCAGGGCTTAGGGTATAAACAAATAAAATCTCCATCTCCATGAAAGGTTCTGAAGGCGATCTCTAAAAAGGCGCTGATCCAATTCCTGGAAATATTAAGCAAATAATTAAAGAATGGGGCACAATGGATCAAATAGTTAGAAGTGCAGAAGGGCCTGCATGGCGTATGCCGTACCATACCACCGTTTAATGCAACTGTCAAAACCCAGTCTGTCTTTACTTACCGAGATGGCATGAAAGTAATAACGTTTAGATACAGAACAAATAGTTATCGCAGTATATTAAATGTTTCCTTCAGTGATTAGTGTGCTCAATGAGAAATCTTTGCTTATACATGCTTGCGCCACAATGTAAAGATTTGGAGTGAATCCGAGTTAAACTTAACCCAAATTCATGTTCACAGCTCGGCGTCATCTAAGATTCTCTCTCTATGTCGAAAGGGTCCAGGCTGAAGTAGGAGCCAATTAATCCGAGGGGCTATAGGAAAAAAATTATTGCGCACTTGTCTACGAATCAGGCTTCAAAGTTACTATTCGTAACTTTCTTTCTTCGTCTCTACTTACTTCTTTCTGAACAAGTCTTGCCAACTGTACACTGTTTAGTGGTGTTCTCTAGACTAAGAGCTTAATTTAAAGAATGGCTCAGTCGCTTAGTGTGTGCACGGGTACTGAATACCAACCGGATTATATTGGCCTGCCTAATGCAAAACCATCAGGTTTCATCTTAGCGAAAAACCCAGGTTTGCCTAATACCGCCAACCATAAACCTCACAGTGTTTGAATGGATATCTGCAGAATTATTGTAAAGATGATGCTACCAACTAAACTTGTCGAAGTTTTCACGTCCACTTCTGCTTGCAGTCTTCTTGAACCGGATAACTGCAGGACAAGGCCCTTGCTCATAAGAACCGGTCTTGCGCTATCTGCTTCATCTTCATTCGAAAATAGAAAAAAGTGGTGCCAGTCACAGAGGAACTCCGTCATTGAACATTGAACAACACTTGTCTGGACTTTAGGAACTTCTGAAAATAGACCTAACCTTGAAGCCGTATTTCGTAAGCCGAAGTCCTACGATCGTAGTAAGGCCCTCCACCTGCAGATTGGAACTTTGGTTTCGAGTGGCTAATATCTTAGTATGATAAAGGACGCGTCGACTGATTCTAGATGATTCGGAACTAAAGAAGGATGAAATCTGGTATCTGGTATCTGGTATCTTTATTGTGAGTTCTAAACAATGTGAGTTATATGTGAGATACGTGAAGCGAAAGCCACGTAACACCAACATTTGCTGCCGGTATTCGACGGGATTAAGGAAGGTGGTATTTGCTGGTGTAAATCATCATATCAAATCGGAATTGTGAATCATTTATGGGTCGGTTATGAGTTATTAGTGAGCCATTCAGCTTTAAGCCGTTCGTGAAGGCGCTGCCAATCGTTGTTGAATTATTCGTTTGTAAGTCAACTTCGGAGCGCTTGGAACCATGTCATTGCATACTAGTACTAGTGGAGTCTTACTGAAACAAATGGGACCGATTCAATGATTAAGAAAGTTCTGTCTAACAATTCTTTCAGAAGTGATTGAATCGATGATGTAACAAGGTTGTCCAACTGAGTGTCACGTCTCCGTGGCGGATCACAGCTCTAATTAAAAGGAAGGCGATTGCAAAGTGTTTTGGGATTCTGTTAAAACTAGTATAACAGGAGCTTTACATTGCTAGAGATTGAAAATAACTTGCTCCACTTGCTCCTTCAAATCACAAGTCAATTTGATGATTTTCAACAAAAAGTTGAAAAGAACAAGAATGCCGAATACCACCATCCAACAAGGGAAGCGAAAAAAAATATCAACACAATCCCAAAACAGACAATTTTCAATCCATAACGAATTGCGCGTTTTCAAAATATTTGTTGCGCCATTGTTTCACTCTGGATTTCCATGAAGAGTATCTCAAAAATTGAAAACAAAATGCCAATTGACGACCAACACACTACGAACACAATATACTTCACAGATACTATGGCCAGGCCTTTCGTATATAGCAGTTCTAGGGACCCGGTAGCCGTTGTATGCGGTTTTATTGAGGTAGAGCGACGAACCTCCATGAAGGAATCCTTTCCAGATTCTTACTATGTCTATTCCTGTCTTACTTTGACCAAAGGTAAATGTCCAAATTAAAGTTGATGAATACCACCCGCTGAAACGAGGGAGTCCATGTTTATGACAACACATCAAACCGTGACGCGTACCAAATTGTTGGTATTCTTTCTCTATCGCTTCGCTCAGTGGTAGTAGTGACTACATGTTTGGATATCCAACCAGGTCAGATCCTTTAAGAGGAGGACCAATTTGCTGTAATTCCTTACAAATTTAGACATCTTAGACGATACCAGAACAGTGTTTTGTGTTTTGTCCGATGTTTTTTTCTGGTTGTTCTTTTGCGGTAGGTACTTTGGGCTTGTGTGTTTGTGTTTTTTTTTTTTTTTTTTTACTTGCCACAGGATCGATGTTTTTGTATTTCTGTGTGGAAACAACCAACCAGGAAAATTGAAATATCCTTTTGTGGTCGCATTTCATGCTCTGTCAATTGGGGACTTTGATTGCAGCTCCGATCTCGATGGGACAGTGGCTGTCGATTGTGGTTGCAAGGCGTACAAAATTGAGACGTCAAATTCTGGCCACAGGATGTGCGTTTAAATATGGAAATTTACACTTCGTTAGAAGTCGCAGTCGGTGACGGAATGTACTGGCAGATTTTCGCGCCAATTTTTCTGAACAATTCTGAAAATTTTTTTGTCGAAAGAGAGCTGAGATCGACATTCATAAAGAAGGTGATTTTAGAAAAAGATTAAAAAAAAAAAAATGCTATCGAAACTATGTCTTATTTCTGCCTATAAAATCCACTCTGTATCGTTTCAATGTGCAAGATCTTATCAAAAATCTGGAAAACACATCTGAAAATACCGACATAAATATCGCTAAACACTAAATGTGATTTGAAAAATGGTTATTGTCTTTAGTAGCCGTGATGTTCTTTTATGGCCGTTTACAATTTTCTATGATACATCGATTGATGTTTTTACCTGGGAGTTCTAAGAACCAGCCAAGTTCACTCATCGTTCATTAGCATTTACGATAGCAGGGTGTGATAATTGCTTGGGTCCTAGGTAAGGATAAGGGTTTTAGTAATTTTTTTATGAGTTTATGCTAGCGCTTTTTAAATAATAATAATTTTTCATTATTTGTAAACTTCTTTAGTAAATCACCTAATTGCGCTGCTCTAAAATTTAGCGATATTTTTTTTTTTTTTAAGAAAAAACCATTACCATGATTGGTAAGGGTATGAATTTTTTTTAGGTATTCTTGTCTGTAAAATCAGGCCAAGCTAGATGTTAAAGATATCAACGTGGAGTCAATATTTCTTTACTGGAATAGCAAATCTCATCATTACCTCCTTAACGTGGCCTACCAGATACCTATAATCTAGTCACCTAAGAAAGAGCGAATAACAAACTTAGTTAAGCCTTACAATTGGATTCTCAGAACTGATCTTGCTAGTCTGGAAGAGCTTCAGCGTTAATGTGACATTAGCATCAACTAGCTAGAGTACTTAAGTGTATCTCCACCTGTAAGTGCAAGTCCTGTTGATTTGATCGTCTGTGTCATGCGTCTCAGTTGTCATAACAAGAAGCCTTTCGGGAGAAACTGCAGATTTTATTGGTCCACTAGGAAGAAGTGGCCTGTATCTTCCCAAGCAAAAAGCAACAAAATTTTGCTGAGGAGAACATCAGCCACGGATAATATTGACTCGAATGTTGTCGACCCATGCAAACGTGAAAAGACAACGGAATATAAGAGCTTTTACCAGACGTGGAGCTCGAGAACATCGTATGAAGACGCTGGATAACTTTTAGTTTATTGATAGAGGATGCGTTCTGTCAGTTCGTGCATTTGGAGCTCTATCTCATCAATAACGCGTTGAATATTGAGTTTCAAGGCCTGAATAGGTTGCAGCTGATCAGCATTTACCAAAGACTAGGTACAGTCTACTACACAAGGAGTTATCGAGGAGCGTCAAATCTTATGACTTCGGTGACCAATTCATTGGACCATTTCCAATACTTTCAAAGTTAATTGGTATATAGCACCATCCTGTTGGAACCACATATTGTCCGGAACAATATCCATCGCATTTTCGAATAAATATGGTAATCAGTGACCATTGTATGGGAAAGTTAATCATTGGTTGTAACAAGAGCTTCAAGCTCGCGATGGTGCACCCACCGTGAAGAAAACACAAAACACTGCCCTTTGTGGATGTAATGGAAGTCACTGACCCCAGAAACGTCGATTTTTCTTATTCACATAACATCATCATCATTAAACCAAAGCCGGATCCACCAAAACCTGTAGTAAACTATGGTTTTTATGGCTTTTAGTTCTTGCAACAGCTGATGTAGGCCGAAATCTTTTTGCAAATTTGTTCACACAGTGGACGAAGAAAAGCAAAGCGTTTCTGAGTTGATCATTCCAAATCGTCTGCCACATTTTATTCACAGCCATTTAAGAAACGCTATGGGATGGCTCGCGCAAATTCACCGGGAACTGCGACATGTTCTTTACATACTCGTATATAAACGAGCGACTGGTGATATCCTATATCATGTCCGAACAAAAGAAAAAGACGACGTTATCAAAGGGAGATTTTAACTAACGCTTAAGAGAACCTGTGAACAGTGTCCCAGGTATGATGTACAAATCGTACATAAGCAATTTTTATGAGGCACCTTTGGTAGCGCAGAGTCATGCATAGCCTAGAACCACATACGGAAACGGACACTGTGCCAGCATTGACTCTGACCACTTCCTAGTAGTAGTCAAGGTTCAAATTGACGTAGTTCAGTGGAGGGATTAATGGATGTTAAGAAGGTTTGGCATCGGACGGGTGGAATCGCAAGAGATAGCCAGAATTGTTGCTGACTGTATCTCCCTCAAATTCTACCGCAATGCCGCTTCACTTGCATTCAATGCGGTGAGATAGGTTTAACAAGGCAATAATAATTAGGAGATTCCTTGTTTGGCTATGAATGCTAGTGTGCACTCTTCAGAACATCTTCTATTGAACGGTAACAGTCAGACACAAAACTAGTAAGTACTGAAGTCCTTTGCGGTTTTCTATTTAGATATTTACCGCACAAAACTACTTAATTTCGGTGATCTAATAGAAACCGATGCTTTCAGCGTAATGAAGCCTTTGACCATGATTACTTTTAGTCAAACAAAATACGTATTGAGAGCTACTGTTGACATGTAGAGCAAAAAAGGGAAAAACCGAGTATAAACTTCTCTGTAGGAAAAAATGCGAATTCAAAAATTGCAAGTAAGTCAATTAATACCCTCAAGCACCGACAAAAAAGTCTTGCTCTACTTCGTTCTATCGCTATTTCCATCTGCAGGGCTCAATCGAACATTCCTGTAGAGGACATGTTTCAAAATATCGTGATTCTTTCCTAAACGATACAACTCGATTATGGAATGCCCTGCCGAACTTTTTGTCATTATAGCCTTCCAACATTCAAAACCAAGGTACAAAGGTATATCCCTAATTTCCTACACCAGCGCTGCGTGTAAACATTTAAAGGGTATACAAAATTCCTTGAGCTGGCAGTAATTAATAAAAAAAAAAAAAAAAAACAGGACGTGCCATGGCAACAGGAACATCGCAGTACAGACGCAATTGGTCTGAAAACTTGGATGGATTACTTCGGTTAGTACACCGAAGTAGACGAAAATACAGCTTTAAGGCAAGAAGGTCATACAAACTTGCATCCATCTGCCCAAACTGACGTGAGGGTAACAATATCCAAACACTAAAGGACGGCCTATCCAGAAAGTTTTCCAAAGTTGGAAGACACACCTTATGAGCAGCATGCACCAGCTCATCTGTAAAATTTGGTCAGGGAATTACGTATTACGTTGGCAACAATGTCCAGCCTTATCTTCTGCACTGGATTCTGGCAGCATAGAATTCCTGGAAAGGTTTTCGAAAACTCAGCGGCTCAGAAAAGGCTCTAGCAGTCTTCATAGTAATTCTTCGACGTTTTAACCCGAGTGCTGTTCGCATATCAAACTTGAAGGCAAAAAGATAGGAGCCCGAGTCGATGTTGGTGCTTGACATCCAGAACACTAAAACTGTGTCTGTGTCAATCCCAATGTGATCAATCTGGTTAAAGGTTTTGTGATCAGGTGGCGGGCAGATTTCTTTGAGTATTGTGGTGGAAAACGTGGTCTTCCTGTGAAAAAATTTCACCCCGTCGCGAAGTCGATTGGCTCGAGTCCATTTTTGGAGCTGGTGTCGTGTAGGCTACGTTTTTTCAACTGGCCCCCAGGATGCTCACCTTTCCTTGGCGTTTAAACCATCACTTGGCGTTTAAGTCATCAAGCTTAACGCCGTGCTTACGACATTGCTTACACGTATAGTTGATGTGTTTGTAGAAGCAATCTTCGGCAAAGTCTGCTGCATGTGAACTATTAAATGTCCGAAAACATTCCACGTGGGTAGTTGAAGGTCATTGTCAGTTTCTCGTTTGCTGTGGTCGTCAACAGAAAGTCCATCGATATCATAGGCTTTTTATAGCTTCACAACAAACGGTAGCTGGCAATAGATTGTCATTATTAAAAAGGCGTTCTATGTTCCAAAATAAACCCGAAAAATAATAGATTTTCGTGGTAGTCGGTTTGAAACTAATGTATTGTGCAATTTACATTAAAACAAAGGAATATAGACAACACTATCATATTCCAAAGCTAGGAAGTATATCACATATTCGATAGCTTGTTATAGACGTTCCGGATCATTACTACAATGTCGTCGTTTGGTTAACAATTGTAGGCGGCACCCAATTTGCTATAAAACTTATCGTTCTGATCCTCCTTTCCATTAGGGCATAGTCTAATTCAGCGAGGACTTGTCTAGAAAACATTTTGTTTATGGACAACTTCCCAAAGGCCCTACTCCACTTGAGCACATTAGTGTTGGAAAAGATATGCGAATTTCAACGTCCTAAAAACTCTATTTTCCTCTCAATAACTAACCAACTATGAGTTATACCCACACCAAATGAATTCAGTGGTAAAAACAAAAATCATGTATCTCAGTTTTACAACATGTATCTTCCACTTATCAGACGCCCAACACGAAATCATGATGAAATAGTTTTGCCATATCTCTGACAGCAGTTTACGACTCCAATGAATTACTTTTCAAATAAAAAGCCAAAACGACCGGCCAACGAAACAAAAACACAACAACGCATTCTCGCATTTTAGTATCGCTCGTTTCGACATTTCGACATTTTCTCATTTTGTCAACTTGTATTCCTTCGAAGGTATCCGTTCATTTGTCAGTGATACATTTGTCTCCGTGGTATGTTCCAAAACCAATTCACTAGCTCCTCTTGCACTACCCACTTAAGCCACATTAACAAGTATCCGTGCAACATAAGGAAGTAATTTCCTCACTGAAATATAGAACTCCAATACCATCACCACCACAACAGATGTGCTGATGCATCAGCTAATTGCATCCGAGGAGGAAATTAGAAAGAATTATAGCTGCTCGTTTGAATCCACTTAAAAATCATTTTCAATTCTTTTCCTGGTTCCTGGTTTAGCCAGAACTACTCCCACAAACCAATGAGTATCTTGCGGATAAGAATATGCCACCAACAATATTTACCACCAAACCGAAAGCACTGCCCTAGATACTAATTCAGATGACTGTTAGCTCTCTATTTCGAGGGGTCGCATGAAGCATTTGGAATTTCTGGAGAAGATTCATTTTGTACTGAGAGGCAATTAATAAATTTCCTCCACTTATCCATACATAGGTGCTGGGAAGTGGCAAGTTGACGTTCGCTTTTATCTTTGACGAGAGGAGTTTATTGTGATTTCGTTCACTGATGCGTTATTAATAGTTGTGGGATGCCTTACTTATATCCGATGGGGAACAGGCGCCATTTTGGATGAGATATTTTGGAATCTAGGGGGAACTGCAGCCGACAAGATGTCGCATAGAATTGTGGGATAAATAGGAATAGTATCACACTGCAGTGGGAATTGTGGGGAATATTGTAAAAAAACATTTTAAGTGGTGCATGGGTAAGTAATAAATATGAAGAGAGCTTAGCGGTTACATTTGTGGCTGCAGTTTAATACCTTTCAGAAGAATTCGCGATCTATATGGAGCAACAGTGTGCCTAAAAACTTATCATCGGCATCTAGAAATGCTGAAACTACGGTTATTCCTAGTTTGCTGCAATCCTTCGAACGTAAGCCGACTATATATCAAAATGTCTGTTCTCCATCAAGCTAAGTGTGGACAACTACGTTTGCAATGTATAGTGGTGGCAATTTTAGAGGTAGCAACTTCAGTAAATAACAAGAAAAAATCATTTTATGTTGATACGAGTACATATCTTAATGCGTGACATTGTGTGAAAATATTTGCACTGTTTTCTTTAATTCCTGTAACCCTTTTCTGATAAAAACAGGTTAAGTGTCAATTGAATGTGTTCCACGACCTTTGAGAAGAAAGATGAGTGAGCCCTTCAATGATAATATGCCCTCAGTACCAGCATCCACCAAGTCAGCGGCAAATACCTGCAGCCCGATGAGAGCGTAAGCCGGACATTTACAGAGATAGTGCTCCGTCATCACTTTCGCAGCAAGCATCGCAGGATGTTGTGTCACTTATGCCCAGCACATTTAAGTGCTTTGCAAAAGTGCATTGCTCTGTCACGACGCGAGTAAGCTGAGGTACAGTAGCCCTCCTAGAGACGTCGGGAAGCATTCGTTTGGTCTGCCTGCATCTGAGGGAGCTGTGCCATCTGCAGTTTTGCTTATATGAGACCCAACTGCCAATGAAAGCCTTAACCGATGTTCAGGTAGACCCAACGTAGGTTCGCGTCTTGAAAAACTCTCCTCTGAAATATTACTTTGCAGGTTCATTGGCGATTTTATTTCTCGTGATCCCATTGTGACATGGAACCCAGACAAGGGTCACTGAATTTACCCTTCCGACTGCGTTTAGTGACCTCTTGCATTCTTGAACTAGCTTGTAAGTCGTAAAAGGTGTAATAAGACTCTAAGCGCATTTTGGCTGTCGTTATAGATGCAAATGCTTGGCCTCCTACACTGGTTCTCCGCAATATAGGTTGCTGCCATCAGGATTGCGTAAATCTCCACATGGAAGACAGATGTCAGATTTCTAAGGTAAAGGAAAATCTAACGCTCTCGTTCTTCAGAAAGATATAAGCGCCACATTCTTTATTAGTTTTGGAGCCGTTCGTGAAGATCCGACTGCATTCCTTTCCTGGCTCAGATTCTGGCCGAAACTAGTCCTGGGCACAAAGAAAGTCGTCGCTATAAGCTTCAGTGCGTGTTGTACCAAAGACCACTTCTTTTTAGACGGAAGAGAGAGAGTGCAGCCCATGATATGAATATCAAGGGGAAGGATATTCATCAAAGCGTCTAGAGTAGAGCCAAAATTGATGAGGAAAGCCCCCATGCATCCGAGATAAACCGTTTTTTGACGTCCGGTAAAAGCAGCAATCACGGATTATCGCGAGAGCTTACTCCGCCAGACATGGCTCCGTATGACTTTTTCCTATTTCCAAAAATTAAGAGAAACTTAAAGGGCCGTAGTTTTGCAATCATAGATGACATTAAAAGCGCAGCGCTGAAAGAGCTAAAGGCTATCCCAAATATAGAGTTTGAGAAGTGTTTCGGGGAAGTTTCGTGTGTGTTTCGAAAGAAGCGCTGGCACAAGTGCATAATATCTAAAGGGGACTATTTTGAAGGGGACAACATTAATGTAGACGAATAAAGATACGAGTATATGTTTTTCAAAAAACTAAAGTTTCCAATATTTTCTGAACATACTTTGTAATTGGCTTTATCATAGACAAGGACCCTTCTCGGTGACAGACCCCATGTCTTGTCAATAGTTCCTCTGCACTGCCAGAAGGTCGATAGCGCCTTAGATGATTTCGACGGAACATGTTTAGTTCAGAGAAGTTTGTTATCCAGGATGCACCCAAATACTCATCTTCTTTGGAGAATTGAATGGTGATGCCTTTGAGAACCGACCAGTTTCCCCCTTCTGGTAAAGAGAACAACCTCAGTTTTGAAAGGATTTACTGAAATCCCATTACTAGTGCACCAGTCGTCCATCACGTCTAGGGCTGCCTGCTTTAGAGCAGTCGGTCACTAGACACGAACCAACAGACAGTACAGCTACATCATCCGCGTATGCTTGTGAATAGATGATAAAACTATTGAGCGCGTTGAGTGAGTCGACTAACATGCACCATAGCAGTGGGGACAGAACGCCGCCTGTTTAACTCTGCTACCACATATTGGCCGCGGCCAATGTCCTATTCACCAGCGTTGCTTTTATCTAGAAAACTAGTGATTCGTCTACACCATATCGTATGGCCGAGTTACACATGCCCTCGAAAGTTGCGTTGTCGAAAGCCTCATCAACGTTGATGAAAATAGTCAGGGCGTACTCCTTTTTGTCAAGTGCGCCGTTAATTCTGCCTACCAGATTCTGAAGCACATTCTCGCAGGATCTTCCGTGTTGCATCGCCGACAGATGATGCGTTTGCAAAGCGGTCTTGCACATGGATGTCGACTATTTTCTCGAAGCTTTTTAGCATGAAGGAAGTCAGACATCGTCCATCACCAACTACGACGTGTTGTGTTGTTCAGCTCACTACCAGCCTCTATGATAGGAGGTAGTTGTGATCTGGTTCCGATTAAGTTACCTAGGAAGTGAGACTCAAGCATGAGATTGAAAATCTCCCCTTTCGACTCAGTATAGGTTCCGTCAGATTTTCTGATTAGTCTCAGCGTGCTTGATCTTCCTCTTTTGAAGACTTTGACCAGTCTACTGTTTCGATCTTTTCGAAAAAGCTGTCATTGCGAAATAGTGACAAGATATTGCGACTAGCCGACGATTAATGAGTTTTCTTTTTTTTTTTTAATCTTTAAAACACGCTGGGATATGGGAAATGCGATCACCATCTTACGGTAATTTAAGTACCCATTCGTATTGCACCCACTAATAGCATCCATGTCAAGATGAAACAAGGGTACTGCACTCCGTAGCGCACCTAGCGTAGGGAATGCAGTTATAAACAGGACAATCAGCGGGTCTGATGTACAGTTTAGTTGACTACTAGCGGCCTTCGAAAAATGTTTATTCTACCAGAAGACAGACTAATGCATAAGATGCACAAAAACCACAAGAAATGGCTGTCAACAGATTTTTGGAATCGGGTGCTACCAAACAAGAAGAACTAACTACCATTCTCTGACTTGAGATGCCTATGACAAGAAATTGGAATACTCGTGAACATGGAAGCCAGAACCAGAAACCGATTTAAAAAAGCGATAAAGTCTAGGAAGCAGCTTTGCTTTCAGGATATTTGCTAACAATTTTGACCTTAAAGCTTATCAGAGTCTATCAATGAGGTTAAAAGACCCGGTATACAATCGCCAACTTTCACGGTACTATTACGGTAACTAAATAAAGGCCTACAAGTTTTTCCTCGCAAAGTAATTTGAATTCCGGTTACTCAAATGAATCACGGATACCTGCCTATGATAACATGCACTAAAATGCATGTAGAAGAGCAGAATAGTACTCCAAATAAGGTAGTGCGGTCTTTACTTAATTGCTGAAATATTTAATACAAATCTTCACGAATGCCAGCAATTAAAAACGCATCAATACGATTTTTGTAAGCCTCGATATAGGCGATTGCAGGTACCATGAAATACTGCACATTAACACATTTACGTGAAGAACGCGTCTTCTATGACTCGAATAAGTTACGGTGAACTTAGTAAAATACGGTATGCCACAAGGCTAGGACTTAGGTCCCCATCTATGAAATGATCATAGAGCTGAAGGAGTGATTATTACGAGTAAAAATGTTTGCATAACAATTAGAGTTTAGAGTTAAAGGACCTGAAATCATATTTTTAACTTTTTTAAGCGTCTAGACCAGATGAGTGTGTTAAGTAATATCGAAGCCAAAATCAGAATAAAATACTGCTTTTCGCTGGAGCTGCGAGTTTTACACATATTCAATTAAGCAGCTGAAATGTGGTCATAACTACACTTAAAGTGCCCGAGCACGTTTAAGTTTGTAGGAAAATGGGACAGAAAGAACGATCTTTGGGCTCAGTCGTTATTTCGCTCCTGAGAGACTAAATTATTAGCATTATTGGACTTGTTGTAGCATTCCAGGCAAGCACTCATTTGACGTGATTTTAGTTGCCTGAAAAAAAGAATGTCTTTCGGGCGCGTTTGGTGTTGAACCTTGAACTGTCCGATTTGGAAGCCAATACACTACCACCCACAAAGGTTAAGAATTTCATGATCGGGTTCAAATCCTTGTGATAAGATAATAATCAAGCACTACCTATCAGCGCCTCATGCCAGGTTTCCGCCTTCCAACGCAAAACAAAAAACGAAAAAGATACCTGGAGTCAAATCGAAAAGATCTTTTCATTAAAGAGATCTAAGCTTGATGTTTTTGTAGAGCGTAGTATAAAAATCGGTCTTTAGCTGCACAGACTGAAAATGCAGCAATTTCTAACCTTGGAGAATATAGGCGGACGATCAGTTCAGAAGATAAATAATTATATTGCACTTACTTGTAGATGGTAGTATGACGTTCGCGACTTTGAATGAGGGTCGTGGAGCAGCGATACTTATGTGGAATACCGAGCAAGGCGTGGCAAAATGAGCTGAAATGTGAACCAAGAAACAAAGTCTGATGTAATGTTCTTCCATTCAACTGACAACAACAAGACACCTGGATTCAACTCTTAGTATCGAATAACAGACTTTATACTTTACATATTGTATCAACAAGATCGCAATACACATAGAACAATGTAAAGGACTTTATTTTACTTGTTTTTATCGACAGTTAGTCAATTGACATTCTCGAACACCGACGTCTCACTTTATTTTATCACTATTTCCACCACTAGTACACCATTGAAATCTCCAGTAGAATTTCGCCCCTACAAACCTTTAACTAATTCGCTATGAATGTTTATCTAAGTCGTATAACTCACCTGTGAAATGTCCTGCCGAGCTCTCTGTTTCCAAGTCGTTATAACTTGCAAACATTTAAAACCAATGTACATCGGTACCTCTCTTTTCTTCCTCCCTAAGTTTCTTTCGCCCGCGCTGTCTACAAACATTTTAACGGTACACAAATCCCTTGAGCGCGCGCTAATTACATAAAAACCAAAAAATCACAGGGGAGTCATCTTTGACAATATCACAATTTTACACTCTAAGAACGTGTGCAACAAGGTTCCATTCTATCGCCGCTTATTTTCAACCAAAGCGCTTGATCTTTCAAATTTTTTCCACAGTGCTGGACAGGAGGTCATTTTTTTGTCTAAGAAACATCAAATTGATGTCTACCTGGAGCTCATGATAGAATCAGAATAGGGTAGGCAAAACTACATATGCGTATGCCGTCCAAACGCGGAAAACTAATATTTTTACTACGAGAACTAAGACCCACCTGTTTCGTAAGGTATAGTAGATGCGAGCAACCATCTCTCGCAAACTGGAAATAGCTTTTACAACGTCAAACAACAACAATCTCAAGAGATTGTCAAGAGACACATGCTGAGAGTAATACATTCGCTCCTGGGCTAAAAATGAACTTAGTAGTAAATAGAAGCAAGTAATCGAGTGGTGCTAAATCAAATTAATCAAATCAAATGATTTTTTGGCCAAAATCCGAATCTCCGGCTAACATTGTCAGCGTCCAATTAGCGAACTCATGTCATTGTCTGTGGTTGTCCGGGTTCAGTTCTAGATTCAGCATAATCCTATACAGATCTAGGCCCAAGTCGAAGTGCAAAATAAGCCGGCCGATAGACAACTCATCATGGGTCTTTTTTCGCAACAATTTCTGTCTGATTGGTGGCTTAAGATCCAAAAGACTGTACTTATCCTCAAACTTTTCCACGGCGCAACGAATTGCCTGCACACTGAAGCCATGAAAACGACCGAACTAAAGTCGAAATTCACGTTGCGCATGTACAACTGACCCGGAATTTCGATAATTTTAATAATTTCCGCATGTTCGGCAATCGTTAAACGACGCACGATGAAATGGCAATCCTTTGAAAGCTTCTGAAATATAACAATTGAAAAAACTATCATTGCTATCTTTATCTGAAAAGGTAGCAAGAAATGCCAGCATAAAGGCAGAATTTTGCATACTTAAGACCCGATATAATCAATATAACACTGAACATGTTTGTAGGTATCCTGAGAGATTGATGATGAATCTGTATAACATTTTTTTATTGACCATTCGGCTCCCATAATCTTGTCCGTCGTAGAATCTGATATGGATCCTATCCATGGACACTTTATGTGTAAAACGAATACCTACTCATTATATTATGAAAAAATCGGAATTTCGGTACACATTCAAAATACCCTAGCAATCCTCTGATTTGATCTCGAAGCTTTAAGCAAGCCTTTGAGAAACCTGTTAAGCTACACACATCGGGTAGTTTCTCTCTGATCATCCTGCAAAGAACCTCGTTTATTACTTTTTTTCGGCAGATTTCCGAAGTCATGATCTATTTCAAGTTTTAACGTTTGCGTTTAAGTCCTTCGCCATCATTACAGTGTCCACATTATAGTTCCTTAATTCAGTATCGAGGAGATGCCAACAGATAGTTACTTCACCCTCTTATAGCACGCCTGACCCAGCAGCAGCTGTACGATATTAATAGCAATCAGTCATCAATATAAGTGAAAGTATCTGTCTTAAGATTAACTTAAAAATTAAGCATTGCTTCTGTATGACTAATAGTACTGGCCCTAAAATTGTCACCTGAGCGAGTCCTCTGCAGATCATCTTTTTATCTATCCGTAACTAGAAGAAAATCATTTTGGAATCTTCACAAAATCCATAATTCATGTGTGTTTCATATGTATTCGCTTACAATACCCCACAGCTATCTCAAGAATACCAAATAAAATTTAATTCCAACGCTACTGAGGTCAAAAACATTTCTTTTACTCAACTTTGACTTTCTTTTTATTCGAACACAGTCTTGGAATAATTGCGCGTAAAACAATCGAATGCATGGCATTCCTTGCGAACTCATACGCTACGAACACAAATCGCCCGTACATTTTCGGAGTTTGAGTCCGAACATAAAAGTTAACAGCCATGATCACAACCACTGCTGGAATACTCTTCAACGGGTCGAGTTTTTCCTGTAACCTACAATCAAACAATTATATTACTTTATAACTTTTTCCCACAGATGACGCTACATACCTTTGTGAAAACGGAGTGGTTACCGCAACTCCCAAGAGAAAACCCAAATCACGACAAATGATGAAAATTGGACTCGCCTCATGTCGCAGAAACTGCGGATCCATGCACCACTTGAATGCCTGCACCAAAAACAAGAAACAAACAAAAAAAAAAAAAAAAAAACAATAACCACTTTACCTCACTGTAAAACGCCCTGATAGAGTGATTTTAATTTTACCATTCTAACCGACCAATGCGGATCCAATCCAACGTATTGCATTGCGAAATACATTGCGATGACAAATAGCCCGACAGTGGCAACGGCTGCAATTGCAATTGTCTTACGCCATGATTTCATGAGAATGACGCCAGCACTTTGGCCATTTTGGTCGGTTTGCACACGTCGCATGATATCAATGGCAACCACAGCCACGAATGACCCACATATGCACTGATGCAGGAAGTGACTGCCAAAATAGACACGCGCTATCCACATTGGGATGGACAGAAGGCTTACCACTAAATACCTAGCGTAGGCTGCAACATTCCCATAGACAAGGAGCACGTACATGAGCCCGGTGAATGTCATCGAGTGAGCACATGGTAAGCCACCTGTTGTGTCACATGTCAAAGGGCTCTGGTAGATTTGAATTGTGTCCAAGTTATGTTCTCGCACCCACCAGTATGGTCGATGTTGTCGAAGTGTCCTACCAATCAAGTAAACTCTCAAAAAAGAAACCAAAGTCAATCATCTACCAACCAGTTAGTGACAGATGACAGAGCATTTAGAAGTCCCAGAACAAACGTCACCTCACCCATCAATCTTATGTCAGTTGAACCAAGAATCGGCACCACATTGTCGACAAGCGACGACGGACTAAGGAATTCACTCAAGCCCACCAACCATGACTGCACGGGTTGAAATCTGTGGGAAATAAAACAATTACAGTTGGTTACTACTCGTATACCAGGGACGTCAAGAGAGGTGTGGTGTTAAAGTTGAACAGACATTTCTTGAATATTCGTGGTCAGCTTTGCTTCAGAATGCAAAACAAATTGCACATACTGGTCGACCATGATAGGCGATGAAGTAAGCTCCAAATACTGGAACACCAATCGACCGATGAGGAAGTTAATAAATTCTATTCACATCGACTCACTAAATCTACTGTCAGCTGTCAAAAATTGCAGTGAGTCTTCTGTCATTATCCTGACGAAACAGGCGCAATACACCCAAACTCCACCACGCCTGTCATCGAAGTTTCAATGCAAAAAAAAAAAAAAAAAAACGGAAACAGAACTTGTGTCAAATTTATTACCGCTATAATTGGTGTTGCCATACCATTGGTGATTTTACAATTTAAATTGCGAATGCAACAAAATAACCAAATTGGCCGTGGTATGCAAATCAATCGAGAGATAAAGATAAATTCCATGTTAATTGGCGCATTGATTCATAGTTAAAGTCATTAAGATATTAATAAATGACAGCAGTAACAGTAACAGTAATAGTAACTGTAACGAGTCCATAGGCTGATAACTAGGGTGTATGACTACGAAATCGGTTTCGGGTCCCCATTCTCCAGTCTCCGGTCTTAGGTCACATGATTGAAGGTTTGTTGTTACAGCAAAACGAGATTGTGGTCCAATTGTCGGTGCTGCCGGTAGTGGTGGTGAATTTTGTCGAACCGGTTGCTAAAGTTTGTCACACTCGCGTTGGTGTGGCACGAAGTTTGTTTTATTTTTCATTTTTGACACTCTCATTTAGAATGTGACGTTTTGGGTCAGATGATGGAGATAAAATACCGTTAATAGGATTTATTACCGTCAATTTGAAGGGTTATAGAAGGAAGTTACCTACATATGTACGAGTATATGATTGGGCCAGTTCAGGTCTACAAAACATATTCAGAATTTGTTGATTCTATGATATTTAATGTGACGTTTACCTAATGATAATCAATAATGGGTAAATCCATTAATCAGGCGTCAAGTGAGATTGAGTTGTGGAACTATACAGTACGTATAGTTGCTTTGAGGGTGTACAAATTGTAATCCTTTGTTTGGGTTATTAAAGTTTTTAAATTGTTTCTTTATTGCCGCTTATGAGATTGTCGGTTTGTTTCTATTGACCGTTAGATAATAAAGTCATTTCGTAAAAGTTACTGTATTATACTGTAGTTAGTGTGCTGTCTATCGGTTTTTTTTTTTTTTTTTGTCTTTTAATGAGGTTTTAATGGATTACAAGAGTAAATAGATAATTTTAAGATAAAAATCGAAAGTCAATAAGAGGCGTGTTCTGTTATATTGATTTGATGTGACTAATAAATCAATCAGATTGTCATTTGCCTTTCACTTTGATTCTTTGATTTCAAGGCGTTGACAGAAAAATTTGTTGCTTTAATGCAATTGTTCTTGATGGTCATTCGATGCAGCGTGTCAATGGAGTAATTTAAGTGAGAATTAAATTCTGGCAGCCACTGTCAGAATGAGTGTGTGTGGCATAAAAAGGAGGAAGTCAACAATTAATATAACTGCCAGAAGAGATATGCATACGCTATTCTCAGCGATCAACAAACGTCCGAATCTGTACTCCTACGTAACTAAGGTGCTCGAAGAGAAAGGTAAATTCTGTGTCGAAAAGCTCCGACTAACTGATCTCAACTCGGCTGCTTATAAGTTTGCTTAAAACTTTTCAACCTCAATCTGTCGTGCTTCCATTATCCCTTTCTTTATTTAGCAACTTTAAAATAGTGATGCTAACATATAATAAAACAAAATTGGACAAGCACTAAGGAGTTTCTTTAATCTATAAGATTATGTTAAGATTTTCTAGCCATTGAAGTGCATCGGGAGTCAAGTTGTGTAAATCTGCATTACCATTGAACATATGTAGGGAGCAAACAGATATTGGGTTGTGCGGCATGATTTTACAGTAGAAATTGAAAACCCAATATTATTATTCAATCAAAATAGAATCCGTTGGCATCTATGACATTCTTCCAACGTGATACAAGGTCAAATATTCCTTTTTCGTAGAAGTACTGACTTTTTGAGGCAATGAAATTTCGGAAGACCTTCCGCGGCAAAACAAATTTCCGAATGCGGAAAAGATGGTAATCCGTTGGGAAAATATCAGGAGAGTACGGTGGATATGGAAGACTTTCAAATCCCAACTGCAACAGTTTCTGCACAGTTACTTGTGAGGTATGGGGTCTAGCATTGTCATGCAAAAGGATCGCACCGTGCCTATTGACCAACCCAGGTTGCTTTTCAGCCAATTTGGCATGCAATATGTCGATTTCCTCACAATATTTGATAGCTTTTATCGTTTCTCCTGGTTGAAGAAATGGGAACTGGATTGGTTCTTTCGATGTCCACCAAATTTTCACCATAATCTTTTTTGGATGAAGATCAGGCTTGGGAGTGTGTTTTGGTTTTTTATCTGCATCCAACCACTGCTCAGATCTTTAACGGTTATCATACAGTATCCACTTTTCATCACAGTTGACTATCCGGTACAAAAACGGTTCAGTTTGGTTTTTTAATGTAAGCGATGCGCAGATTTCCAGGCGCCGTAGTTTTTGGGATTCGTTCAGTTCATGGGGTATCCACTTATCGAGTTTCTTTACCTTTCCCATGACAGAAAGGTGTCGACTTATTGTAATTGGGGATACTCTTCTGCTTTGTGCAATCTCCTGCACCGATTTCATTGGGTCCGCATCCATAGTCGTCAACAAACCTTTCCGGCTTCCCGTGGTTTATTTTCGAGGATGAAATCTCCCGAACGGAACTTTTCAAACCAACGTCGTATATTACGTTCGTTTACGGCTACATCCTCAATGTTTTTCATTGCCAACGACGCATTATGTCACTTTTTAAATTCGTAAAGGAAAATGGTTCAA
Organism: Volucella inanis; assembly: GCA_907269105.1. NCBI lineage: Eukaryota > Metazoa > Arthropoda > Insecta > Diptera > Syrphidae > Volucella > Volucella inanis. The sequence goes on along the minus strand of OU026155.1, from coordinate 141,762,267 downwards.
ATTTGAACTGCCGACAGCATGGTAAATAATTCTTAGAAAAAAAAAAAAACGGTACTTGCAACGAGCCCTAAAATTCTCTCACGTCAAGCACACATACCACTTTATTTTATAAAAAAAAGAAAATTTAACGTTCCGGCACAGATGTCCACTAGAGAACTTCTTATTTCTGACTGAGCGAAAATCGGAGATTTCATGTGTGTGATACAACCCAATATAATGTGGATTATGGTTTGGAGAGATCCGCCACAGTCACAGTTACCTGATGATATTGTGTCTCATTTGTTTAACCTTCGTGTCAATGCGAGTGTGGCACAACGCACGGTCAAACTCCATAGCAGCATGCGAAAGTGAACGAAAGTGTTTAAAACCAGCCAGACACCTCAATTCGTCGTCGAAGTCAACAATTGGGCATCACTTATGGCACTTTACGGCGAATTTCAAAAGTTGATCTTCATTTGCACGCCTAAAAAATCCAATTTACACAACAACTGAAGCTTTCGGACTATCTACGACGTCGCTGATTTATTGACTGGATGTTGGATGGCTAGGAATTTGATAGATGGGTTCGTAAATAAACAAAATTATCGTTTCTGGGGACCAGTAAGTCCAAGTCACTGTATGGTGAGGATTATGTGTTGGCGGGATCACATTGTTGTTGACCGGCTATCTTTATCAAAAATTGAATAAATTGGGTGCCACCGCTCACATATAGTATGGTAAGCCATCAATCAATCAATTTATTGCGTACGAAATTTAAAGATCCCATTATTTCGTGTAGAGGAGAAGTCGATTGGCCTTCAAGGTAATGCAATTTGACACCTTTAAACTTCTTCTTATGGGTTTTTATGATTATCACCCAGACAATTCAGGATCTCAAACATAACTTCCAAACTGAAATTGCGGCCATTGACCCATTTATTCTTCATAAAGTCATCGATAATTTTGACTTTCGGATGGTAGCTTACACCAGAAGTCGTGGTGGTCACATGAACAATGATGTGTTCCACTCATAATTGCCATAGACCGAACTTATTAATCAAAAATATTGATTTCACAATAAATGTGTGCTTAATTTAATGAAAACTTTCACACTATTTGGATTTGTGTACCCTTAAAATGCTTGTACATTTCGCGGGCGGCCAAGTAATATTTCTGCAGCAACAAGTTATACAATTACATGAGGAAAACATCACTCTAAAAGCAATAGTATGCACTTCAAATTTCCCTCATTGGTTTACTTCTAACATAAAAAAAAAACTTAGAGGCAAACGTTATACCATATATGCTACCTAATGCAAGTGGGAGAGTTTTCGTATCTACGAATTTCGAAATGGATACCGTTCATTGCGCAACAAAGTTGTTTCGAAAATTATGTTTGCCAAAATAATTTTTTATAATAATAAGTTTAGTCTGTCGAATTCGGGAAGTTCTATATGGAAGAAGATTCGCGATCTAGGCGTCGCGGTCTGTAAGAAAAACATCAAAATCTCCACTGATATTAACTGAGACTAGCTAAACTTAGATTTCATGTCCTCAAATAGCAATCCTTCTTGCAGTCCCGATCCTCCTGAGTCTGGCATTGCAAATGGCAATGAAGGGGCTTCTGCTTCAATAATATAGAGTTATCGAAGTAGATATTGCTGAAGCACTCCTCTCGGTAAAATCCATTGCTACTGCCTTATATACTTTCTCACGTTACTCACGTTATTCACTACTTCTACTTTTCCTCCGAATGGAAAAGCGTAAAAATAACTCTGGTCCCTAAAAAAGGAATGAGGGATACGGTTGGTTTACTGAGGGAGAATAGTTTTATAGGGGTTTACTACATATACACAGTGATCCGCCCAAAGGGTTAATCTGTTATGTTCTTTGATGGTATTAAGATGTTTACCTGTGACGACAATAGCATCCTGCTACCTATCGCTTCCAGGTATATCAGCAAGTCATTAACCACTAAAATACAGGGAAGGGGAGAAAGGACACCACCTTGCGACGTACCTCTGGTGACACACAGAAGTCCCACCCAGTTTGAAGCTGATTATCCTGCTATTTAGCATAAGACTGATCAATTCCTCAAGTGAATCTTCTACCTGCATATTTGACAGCGCAGTCGTGATTGCGGATGTGTTGACGGTATTAAAGGAGCCCTCTATCATATATCCAGGAAAGCAAGGATCTTTATATTATAGGGATCGTTCGATGTGGCTAGACAGTAAATGCAGGGCCGTTTCTACCTGCTTTGCTTTACAGTAGGCATGTTGAGCTGTTGACAAAAGTCTTATGTCAATTTTAACTCGTATATGGATATCAATCAGTCGTTCTAGAATTTTCAGAAGGAAAAAAAGATAGACTTATACGTTTGTGGTCCTTTGGAACAACATGAGAGCATTTTAGGGCCTTGGGAATGAAAACAACATTGACTCCTTTAAATGACAGTGGAGTGTGGATCAGTTCTACACTCTCTAGCGTAGGCAGGATAATATCTGAGGACCTTTGTAGCTCGGCAGGTATTATACCGTCCGGACCAACAAACTTGTAGCTATGCAGCGCCAAAGCAGTTTGTCTCTTGTAATTAGACCATGAATTTTGTTCACGGTTGCAGTAGTCCTGTTTTGGTTACTGTTATCCGCGAATGAGGAGCTACCTGTAAAATTGGTGCCCAGTACCAAGTTGAGTGATTCATCACTTGAGGTTGTCTTAGAGACATCGGTTTTTTTTTTCAAACAACTAGGCATCATAGGATTTGTAGAGCGAATTTTTCTTAGCCGCGATGCCTTAGAGGATTCTGTGATTTTGTCACAGAATGATCTCTTGGATTGTCGCTTTACCTTCCTCAGTTATTTTTCTTGCCTCTAGGCTAAATAAGAGGGCAGGAAGCAGCCATAGCCAGGGAGACTTTGGCCAATTAGTTATCTGATTATTCTAGAATGCTCGTTGGCTGAGAAGAGCATCATTCAGGCTGATGTGATGCATCACATGAGTGGCCTGAAAATGTGTGTTCAGACGATACCATCCAGTACCGTTAGGATTTGAGTAATATTGTCGGAGACAAGAGTGATATCTAGCACTTCCTGTCAGTTTTTTGTTATAAAAGTCGGCTCATTGCCAATGTTGCAAACAATGACGTAAGTAATTAGAATAAAATCAAAAAGTGACTCTACTCTATCGTTATGTCGGTACTGCCCCATACCATCTGATGAGCGATAGCGTCGCACTCGATAATGAGACCAGTTTTCAGCCTTCCAGCTTAAAGTACCACCCTTTCCTGTTTATCACCAGGGAGAGGGCCCACATGATCGTGGCCAAGATATGCCAATGCCAGCCAGTAGAAGTCCCTTTCAGTCTCTAGTCTGGCAACGGTTAAGTCGGTGTCGCTGAGGTTAGCAAATAAAAATACATTAAAGCTACGTTTCACTAGTATACAAGTAAGTTCTAATCTTAATTTTGTCTCTTGTATAGAGTGGAGCGTATAAAGATGTCCCAGGTCCACGAACCACGCCTACTACGATCCATGGTACTAGGATTAGGATGATGTCCTCTGCGTTTTTGGAAAGACACAAAATTAGTGTGGCCGAAGCCTTTTTTTAAGTGATTGAGATTGATCTCAAGAAACCGTATCATTGCTACAATTTACCAGAGTATCCTCCACCACGGTGTTGTTCGAGTCATCCGGTTCTGAAAATGCGCCCAAGAGTTCGTCTTCTTCCTCTGATCGTATAGGATCTCTGTTTAGTTCGTCATCGGTTTCCATTTCCGACATGTGTCAGAAGAGGATACCGACGGCTTAATTGTCGCCTCGGATCAATTGAAGACGTAGCTGTCTATTTCTGGAAAGGATATCGACGCTCCAAGATCTAAAGCTGTATTTGGGGTACCGGTTAAAGTAGGAGGAGGTTGCTTATCAACATCCAGCTCATCTTTTTTATAAACGGTCCATAAAAATTTGTGAATTGACTCGAAACCAAAACGAATCATGCCTTTAGTCTGCGCTAGAGGGTAAGCCTTTAAAAATGCTTCTGTCTTACTTGCTGTTTTATGGATCCCGTTCTTGTCGACCGAATCTTTCAAATATTTTGACTTTTCGGTGCATTGAAAACTGAGCAATATACACCCTCCTTTGGAAAGACATTTTATGTGATCTTGTTATCGGACTGAGCGGTGCATTAAACTGGCCATATCGTAGAAGGCAATGATATTCGTATGAAGAGTATGAAGCGTCGTTATGTTACTTGGACAACGACGTGGATGCCGCTGCTGATATGATCACAGACACTATTCTCTTTGGAATGAGATCCTTTATCCTTCATCTGATGAAGAGTATCAAGCCAAAAGAAAAGGAATGGTACGACTCGAGCTATAAAGAGGCTGTCAGGGTTAGAGAAATGTTTTTTCGGTCTTAAAAGACCAACCCGACAGAGGAAAGCCGAAAAAAGTTGAAACGAGCCAAGAATGACTGCAACGCCTTTCATAAGCGTGTGGTACACATTTTTGGTCGTTCGTCAAAAATATTAGAAATTCTGCCTCATCCTCCATCCCGGCGTTCATTTACAATGACATTCCAGCTGTCAGCTCTTTGAATAAGGCCAATCTGCTTGCTGCACACTTGCTTTATCTCCGCCTACACTTGAGTGCGTCGAATCTTCAATGGGACAAATCCACTTCCGCACTCGTGTAGTAGCAAGAGTTCTTAAGGATCTTAGCATTCACAAATCCGCTGGTTCAGATGGTATACCTCCCCTTGTTCTGAAGAGATGTTTTTCCACGCTGGAAAAACCACTGCGTAAGCTTTTTCATCAATCCTACTCTTTAGGACTCTGTCCGAGCAAATGGAAAACAGTATTTGTCCAGCTCGTCCCTAGAAAAGGCGAATCTTCTTCTCTCTCCTCCTACAGACCCATTGCACTTACGACCCTTCTTTCCAAGGTCATGGAAACGCTGATAAACCATCAGCTAATGAAATATTTCGATACACGAAAACTTCTCAATGACCGGCAGTACGGTTTTTGTAGTAACAAGGTGATTTGATGGCATGTCTCACCGAAGGATGGAACCAAAGCGTAGAAGTCTAGAGAAAGCAAGATAGTTGCACTTGATATTTCTAAAGAATTTGACAGAGTTTGGCATCAGGCTCTTTTGTCGAAATTGCGTTCTCTTGGGATCGATGACTCTCTTCTTCAATGAATTAAAAATTACCTTTCGAACCGTTTAATTCAAGTTGTTTTGGATGGTTTCAAGCCTGATTTTCACAAAATTAATACTGGTGTGCCCAAGAGCTCCGTTTTGTCTCCGATACTCATTTTAATTCTCATCTACGATCTCTTGTTTGCTACTTCTAATCCAATATATTCTTTTGCTGACGACAGTACTCTCTGCTTTTTATATTCGTTCTCCGACTCACATCCCTTCTCTTCGGCTGTAGAACAGGAACCACAGCTTACGTTAAGCTCATTAAATTCTGATATTAATAGCATAACTAATTGGGGAACCATTAACAGAGTAGAATTTAATGCTTCCAAAACACAATGCTGCTTGCTGTCGTTAAAGCGATATTTAAACACCCAGCCATTGTCAATGAATGGCACTTGCATCGTCGAAACCAAAAAAGTTTCCATTCTCCTACTAGATAGGATTCAAAACCGTGCGATAAAACTCATTGGTGTTATTCATATTACTCAGAAAATGGACACTCTCGAACACCGACGTAATGTTACGTGTCTCACTCTATTTTATCGCTGTTTCCACCACCAGTGCTCCATAGAAATCACCAGTAGCATTCCGATCCTTCAAACTTTTAACCGTAACACCCGTCTCGCTCATCAGTATACTGTCAAGCCCACTTTCGGACGTACTCTAATAAATCGTGATTCGTTCCTAAGCCGCACAACTCGCTTAAGGAATGTCTTGCCCAGCTCTTTATTTCCTAGTCAATATAACATTCAAACATTTAAAACCAACGTTCATTGGCACCTCTCTTTCCATCTTCCCTGATTTTCCTTCGCCTGTGCTGTGTACAAGCATATTAAGGGTACTCAATCCCTTTTTGAAAAAAAAGAAGAATAAGAGTTATGTTGTAGGAAATCGTACTTGAGAAGTTTGGCAACCTCGAGAGAGATCTTATCGGTCTCAGCCAATGAAGCCTTGCCGATTAGTTGTACAATTTCAGAAAGATCTTCTTCCTCTTGTAGTATTTATTTGACCTCCGTTCTAAAAAGCTCGAATACGAGAAGGTTCCTGTCATAGAAATTATCCAGGGCTACGCATATATTTACTGTACGAAATTCCTTATTCAAGCCCCAGAACCCCTGTACAATACCGAAGTGGCAGGATTTGAGAATTTACCACCAGGAGATGATAAAGTACCGACAATAGAAACGGAACCCTCATGCTTACTCGACACGACCGGCAAGTGCTCGGACAAAGTGATATTAATGTAACGACAGGCATGTGTCGGCAACAAGAGCGGTACGTTTCATGTTAGATTTGGTGACACCATCGACTTCTTCAGACATTTCGTTACCACGTTTTTCGCAAGCGACATTGACATTGTAGTTGTCAGCTACAAGTGATCAAGTAATGATCAAGTGATCATCTTGAGCTTAACGAGAGTATTTTCATTTTTTCGACGTAATAAGCCCAAAGAAGTTTGCTATTTACGCCTTTTGATTAGTCAGAACAGTTTGTCCTCTTTTTCGTGAAGAGAACAACCTCATGTGTGAAAGGATTGACCGAAAGATCATTTCTGCTTTACCATTTGTTGATCACGTTTAGGGTTGCCTACAGTTTAGACCAAGCTGTCATAAGGGGTGATCCAGTTGAAAGTTACAATTTCTGTAAACGCATATAACTGTTACAGCTGTTACAACGCCTACAACGTTAGAGCTATTTAGAGCATTAGGCAGACAATCGATCAGCATGAACCAGAACAGTGGAGGAGGAACAATTTCTGTAAAGGCATATAGCTGTTACAGCTCTTACAACGCCTACAACGTTAGAGCTATTGAGAGCATTAGGCAGACAATCGATCAGCATGAACCAGAACAGTGGAGGAGGAACGTCGTTTCACACGCCGTCAAAAGTTCCGTGAACAACGGGCATCTTCCATCTCGATTAAATTGTTGATCAATTTTAACTACCCGCCATATCTTAAAGGGCTGTCTTGCAAGACCTTTCGCGTTGCTATACTTTGTTAAATCAAGGATAGAGGATGCATTTAAAAAGTAGTTTCACCCACATATTTCTCACACCATTCAACCTGGGCAAAGACAGACATCGCTTCTATTTGCTAAACCAATATGAAGTCAAGACAGCAATTGCTAAGCTTAAGTCTAACAAAGCTTGCTGGGTCCGATGGCTTAACTGCCGGGACGATTATTGGAAACGGACTATATACCAACTCATCTCTTAAATCTGTGTCCACGAAGGTTTGCCCGACAAATGTAACCTAAGCATTGCTTGTCCTATCCGAAAGGTAGGAGATACCCTGGAAAGTACTTAATACTGGGAAATAAATCTCTTCAATATCGCACATACAAAAATGATTTTAAGGCCGCATCTGACTGCGTCTACAGCATCATAACTGGCCAAGCTCATTCGATTACGCAGGATGGTGATGGAAAATACACGCTGCTCTGTCAAGGTTGAAAGACCTTTAATCTCAGAAAAGGATTTAAACAAGACCATGCGTTGTCAAGTGATTTTTTAATTTTATTCTTAAACGAATTGTGCGAAACTCACAAGCCGACTCCAGAGGCACCACTTTTCAAAAGTCATGTTCACTTATTGGCATATGCAGATGACATTGATATAATGGGAAGAATACAGCGTCTACAAAATCAGAACCGGAAAAGATGGGTTAGAGATCAAATTATATGCTGTCAATAATGAGGGACATACAACATCAACGTCGAAATGTCACTTTGAGGGAGTAAAAGACTTATATACCTCGGCTCTGCTATCAACATCGACAATCATCCTTGTTTATCGTTGTTTCTTTAGGCTTAGATGGCTTTACATCTTTCGAACAACCAAAAGGACTATACATGACCTTGATTTTCCTAGTCCTGGCTTACGGAACGTAGAAGTTTGGATACTGATGAAAGTGAATAAAAATGTTCTCGGATGCTTCGAGAGAAAGGTTCATCCGGTAATTTTCGATCCCGTTTGCATCAATAGAAAATGAAGGTGTTTCAACAGCGAACTATACATGCTGTACAGCTATGCCGGCCTCTACAGAAAAGCTCGGATAACTCGGATAGCCCAAATATCTCGGCTTAGTTGGCTAGATCACCTTGAACGCATTGAAACATATTAGCAATGGCCGTGGTCCACCCTGGATTGTAGCGCCATCTAAATAAGTAACTAAGCAATCCGTTTACGTTTGGTTTGTTGTTTTATTTTTAAAATGATTCCTCTCTTCAGTTTTATGTGTTAGGGAAGACAGGGAACAGTTACTCGGTAAAAGTTATTCTATTTAGGTCTGATAGCTGATTCTAATTTTCTCATTGAGTTAGATGTAATTCACATTTGTCTTTGAGCTGCCTTTATCTACATACGTTGCATTACCATGAAACTTTATACCCACGGCTACGTATCTTAGAAAATCGGATCATTCATTCTAATCCAGTAAAACATTTAAAGCTACTGCACTGTACAATCAACACCAATAACTTGTACAATTTATGTTTCTTTCTAAACCGTTATCTACCTACTCAGTCTCCAATAAACTAATTCCAAATCGTTTTCATTTAAATTAAAAACCATAAAAACTAGTTACAATCACAAGTCTCCAGATTTAGTACTCGTACTTGTACCACCTACGTGATCTTTTCAAAGATACGAGACACTATCACACCCTGGAAATAAATCTTAAAAATCTAAACACGTATCTGTGAGAGTAAAAATCATGAAAATTCCGAAAAGCCTGTTGCACAATCCTCCTTCTGGTAAAACGTCTAAACTGCCAAACCATTATTATTCAGGTGACCCCTAACCTTCCAGTTACCACATCCGTTCTGTCCCCAGAAAAAATAGTTTTATTTTCTTTCGCCTCCAAGGAGGGAAACTGCATAACACAAACCGCCACCAACATCGAAACCCCTGGAGACTCAACCGATTCCATCGATCAAAATGTCATAATTCACCGCGAAACTCTGCATATGACCAACGATCATGATGTGGACAATCAAAAGCCAAAAAGGTGTCCACACTAAAAATGGGAGCGCCTTCTCCTTCAATCCAACCAACGCCAAGTAGTAGTTGCAATGGAAATTTCCCTCTACCAACAGGCACACTTCACACCATAGCCAGGGTAGCCAGAGCGGCCGGGGTAATTGCAGGCCTTAAATTCCGATTAAGATTAGCCAGCAAGATTATCATCAAGTCAAGCTGGATGGTTGTAATAAGAGTGAATACTTGCAGCTCGGAAAATGTAAATGACATGACGTAGGGAGTTTTTCCGATTGAAAACACGCCGCGGCAAATTCGTTTTCGGACGCTCCACGAACCAAGAGAGGATGGAAATTCATAACTAGTAAGCTGATGCTAACCTGATTACCAGTTGTTGGAGACTCCCCCTTGTGGGGGATGTTTCCATAAATAGACATCATGGTCTCATAGCTGCTGTGCACCTCATACGCTTGACGCTAAGCTGATGGGAAATGCGCCGAAAATAGAGATAATAAAAACAAAAACAAAAACACACTGCCTCTGGCCTCACACCAGAAATGCAACACACCACCAGTTAGCCGTAGTAGTCATTGAAAATCTTTTGAAACTTTTTCCGGACCAGTGATCAAGGGCAACGTGTTTTGCTGCTTCGACTACGATGGTGTGCTGACGCTGGTGCTGGTACTGATACGATAACTGGTGGATGTTGTTGCACTTAGCGGTTTGGCGTACCAAGAACACAAGCTTCGTCCATTTAGACATTCCTCTCTAAGCACGTACCTACCAGTAGCCAGCTACAGCGGCGGCCCACATGAATTTTAAAAATGTGTGCACTGAGAGAAAAGTCAGCGCTGATATTGGTTTTTGTAGAATCTATCACCATCAACGCCGACGCCGACACCGCGCCGCACCAGTTCAAATTTTATGCGTCACGTGCTTGAAGCTGAAATTGACAGAAAACTGACTGGGAACCGACTGTGAACTGACTAAGAACTGACATTCCAAGAACTGGCACCGAAGCGGGGCAGGTGGTAATGCGGTACTGGGCGCTTTAATTAGATTTCTTGACCGCTTAATGCCTCCATCCAAGAGGGCTAAAGAACTGGTTACCAATTATAAATATGTATCTACCACCTACCAGTCTACAACTCAGAATCGATGCGATGCAAGTACGAGTTCGAGTAGTGTGTTGCTTATGGACTTGGTGGCACATTAAGTGCTGTTTTTTATTGGCGCTATTGGCAAATCAAAGCAAAGATACCATACCGCGATGGAAATGTTTTCAAGTTTACGATCACGATTAGAGTATAGGCATTTAGGTTAACAATTCGATAAGAGACAAACGACATCTAAGAGACACTTTGCCACAGCATGAAGTACATTACTCACTTTGGTAATACTCGTAACATACGAGTTCACTCGTAATAATTGTTTCAGCAGATTGATTCGATTTGCTGCTGGAAACAGAAGCTGTATGGAATGCATAGTGTCTCTCGTGATAAGGGTCATAAAAGTGACACTTAAGCTGGTGCTTTATGGATTGTGATGAAGGTCGAGTGCTAGACTAGATGAATTTATAAGATACCAAGTCAGACGAATTCTGGTTTTCAAAAATATAAAAATAACATTCTGACCGTCATCGGTAGGTATTGCGATTTGGATTTTGGCCCCATGTTTTGGTCAACTGGGTTTAATTTGCTTGGCCACCAGGTGTTTGGGTGGTTTCCGGCTCATGCAAATACGTATACAGTCTAGGACAAAACAACTTAAAGTGGAACCCAACACGAAAACAAGGGGTAGATTAACAACATTAATAGGAACTTGTAAGAACGTTGTGAGACAATAACTTAATGCTGACAGATCCGGATTAGAGGTACTACAGAGGCTTTACCTTGGATTGTTGGTTCTTATTTGGTATTCAAGTTATTATGCACTTGCCCTTGGAACAAGTGAAATGAATGCATTTGTGGTTGCCGTGCCCAAATTTGTCAATCAACTTTACCAACGGTTTGATCAGAATTTTTGACACCAAGCACGTATAGGTTCTGGTGAATCTAAGCTTCGAAACTTGCTTGATTTTTTCTTTCGAGGAAATTTTTGAAGCAACTGTTTGGCTTTTACTGGAATTTTTATGAGACTGAATAATAGTAAAGAATAATATTTTGACATACGAATTAACTCTTAGCGTTTCCCGATACCTCTTCTAGTTTCACCAGATTAGAGAAGAAGTTATGTCCTGAATGGACAATTGGCTGCTTGCTCGAGCTTGGATAGCTACAGAGAAAGTGTGTGGTATCTTCTTTGACATTTGGATTCTGGCAGACAGGTTGCCGAATCGTAGCTAATGGGTTGTGAATTTGAATTTGGTGGTGACTGACGCTTCAATTTATTTCGCTTAATATCAGCTTACTTAGGAACTAGGACTTAAAACTAACAAAAATGAAGGGTCTACCACTAGAACTTAAAGCTAGGCATGGTGAAGAATCACGAATCGTGCGGTGGATTTGTAGATAAAAGAGACGGTGGCGACGTAGATTTCAGAGTTAGTGTAAAAGAAAGTGGGGTTGTGAAGAGAAGTGCAATCAATGGAGCCTGAGAGGGGTCAGTGAATGAAAATAATGTGTGCTGCGTCCCTTCGTTCCTCAATGGTATTCAGGTTAATGAGTTTGAGACGGTTTCGATATGTAGGCAAGATAACCGGATCGTTCCAAATAGGCTCCGAAGAGCTAATCGAAAAAAAACGACGCTGGATGCTCTCAATTCGAGATACATGAACTCGTTGAAAGGGATACCATGCTTGGCTGAATTCCTTAGACCATCTATTAGCGAAGCCAGGTGATGAGTTTGCTTTAGTGATTATCTCATCAATATGCGAGCGAAAATTATGCTCCCTGTCGTATATTATGCCAAGGTCACGGATAGACTGAACAAGGGATATATGTTAGGATGGCCGTGAAAAAGGTGTATTCCGGGAGGAGACTTGTTGCAATTACGTGAGAAGGTAATGCTAAATGTAAGCAATTCCTGATGAACCAGGTGGAAAAACTATCTACATAGGCTGGAGTCTGGAGTCTGGAGTCATGGACTCATGTTGTGAGGAAATGGGCTTACAAAATTTGATATCGTCAGCATAGAGAGAAAGTGCTGAGTATTGGATGACCCTTTCAAGATCGTTATTAGTTACTATGAAGAAAAATGGACCTAGGTGACTACCTTGAGGAACACCTGACGTGGCCAAGAATGAGACAGATAGGACCGACCTGAAACGCACACTATTAAAAACAATTATCCAGGTAAGAAGATATCCATTTAAGCAAAATGGGTTCAAAGCCCAGGATAGACAATTTAAACAGAATTAATTTATGAGATATCTTATCAAAAGACTTAATGAAATCAGTTGTTATAACGTCAACTTCTTAACAACTTTCTAAAGTTGAGAGAACAGAGAACACACATTCGACGAGGTTAGTGGTAGTGGAGCTACCTTTTAGAAAGCCGTGTTGATTAGGGGTTAAGTTAATTATTTAATCAATTGCATCGATAGCGAGTTGGTAGCATTGTGCCAGTAGGATGTAAAAACACATAGCATACAAGGAAGGACCTGCAGCGGAGTGTTATCTTTATTGAAACGTAGTCAAGCTCAGATGAAGTAGAAACAGCGATGGGAGAAGATTTTAGGACATTGTGAACAGTCAGTAGGACACCTCGACAAAGTAAACATCTTTTGGGCGAGTAGGACCTTTTTCTTGAAAAACATTGAAACTACGGGGGAATTATTCCTTATTCTTTATATTGGGAATTAGATTAGTTTCAGTCAGAGCGGAGACCTCAAATAGTAGAGCATGAAATTGCCGTACGAAAGTCAGTCCTCTTACGTTTTGATAGTAGAAGGTAAGAGTAATACTAGTAGTGGATGGTAGAAACACTGGTAATGATAGTACGTTAGGGACAAACAATTTTTCGTTGTCAGATCTAATCCGTTAAAGGTGTGAGATCCTTTTTGAGTGCACGTAGTTACCGACCTGTTATAAACCTTTTAGTCATCATTTTATTTATTATTTAGAAAGACAAGGTTTACCGGGTGATTTCTTGTGATTTTAGACCATAATGTTTTAGTATGCACGTAGTTATGGAAGTTGTACCATCTGCTTCTGGAATACTGTGTTATACGTGATCAAATATACAATAGACAAACTGTAGATATTCCTAAATCGCAGGTTTATGCAGTTCAAGTTCTGGCAAGCTTATGTGCTTCTATGTACATTGCTAAAATCAACGATGCACCCTGGTACCCATAAAATGCAGGCGTTGTTTCGACTGCTTACAGAAATTTTTTCTCTGAGTGGTAGGGTCACATTATTTTTAAAGTGGCTTTTGTTGGCCGTTTTACTGTCAACGTAGATGGACGTACTCGTATCCTTATGTGATTGATCCAGTTCCCTCACTTGCCATCCAATTTTTTATCTATATAGCAGAAATCTGTGCCTTAAAAATGCTGTAATGGTTTGGCATTGCCAATGATATTTTTATATTAGGTGTCTTTGAAGCTCACCGAAAATTTTCAATGTTGGTCAAGAATATTATGAAGACACATAAGCCTCTTCCAATAAACATCTATTCTTTCCCACACGTGGTAAAGCTTGAAAGCCTAGTAGCTTTGACAAGCCTTGCGGGATGTCATTGGTGACTTCCACCGAGAAGTAACGAACGGTTCGGGGGTGGGGGGGTATATTCACACTAGACCACTTCTCCTTCATTAGAAGGGCGGCGGTGGAGTCTTAAATATGGATCAATGACGGCATACACGGCTCTAGTCAGTTTGAATTACTAGGTTCACACCTCTCTTGGGAGCACGTATTCGGAGCCAAAAACTGTCATATTACCTCAGCGAAGTTACTGTCACTGGACCATTTAGCCGGACCCTTTCCTAAATAACACCACGTCCGACAGGTTTTAAAGGGGGCGTAACGTAACGTTATAGGAAGGATGAAAAACTGTAATATATATATACTATGGTGATTGCTATAGAGAAAAGAAACACCGCCTTTCAAACCTGCTCCATAGCTGCGATAGAAACAATAATAGGACTTACGCCCCTACACTTATATATAAACAAAGTGGCATTACGCAGTACAGCAAGTCTGGTACAAAATGAAGACCTAAGTCTTAGCGAATAACCGGACCCTGCTCTCCAAAATATCGAAACTTGATATGATGTGTGTGGTAACAGACCGTCTTCAAAAAATATTATGCTTCAATAAAGGCTTCTCCACGTAGATTCCCAGCAAATGCCATAAAGTGGTATACGTATAGTTCTAAAAAAGAATCGGGCGTGGGAGCTGGAATACACGGACCTGACACAATTATAACCATAACTATGGGCAAAAGTCTCAGTATATTTCAGACAGAACTTTACGCCATTCAAATATGTTTCAACCAAATTCACAACTCTAGTATCAAAGGCGCAAACATCCATGTATTCATGGACATTCAAGCAGCTATAAATGCCCTTAGCTTGCACACCATTGACTCCAAATCAGTCATGTACTGCTTTAAAACCTTCCAAAAACTAAGCTCTAAGAACACAACCATTAACGAAAATAAAAAGGCCGACGAACTGGCCAGAAAGGACTCAGAAACTCCCTTCTGCAGCATTTCCAAATCAGCAGTCAATTTAGCTATTAACAGCTGGGAGCAGCCGAGATGCATCTCATATTGGGAACATATCTTATGTCTAAGACACGCCAAACAAGCCATTCTGCCCTTCAACAAAAATGCCAATAGATACCTAAATCTAAGTGGGCACGATATCAAAAACTTAGTAGTTTACTTCAAAGGAAATCACAGTTTAAGATATAACCCCAAAAAAATTAATATATTCGACTCTGCGGAGTGCCGACTTTGTCTTGAAATAGACACATCTTAAGTGAATGTCCAGTCCTCAACGGAATTAGACGAATGATTTTCTTAAGAAAACAATTTGGCTCCAACGAACTAATGATTCCTTGGCTAGAAGTGTTATCAACCTCAATCGGAAGGTAGAAAACCTACTAGCCTAACTATAAATCTTTGAAGTCAAAGTGCTTTACTTCGCAATTGGCGAGTCAAAAAAATAAAAAAAATAAAAAAAAAATCCGTTTCCAGGTGTGGTTTCGTATAGACTAATCTTTCTGATTGTACCACCAAAAAAATCGTCTTTTCCTAATTTTCCATTTGAATTATCAGAAACGACGCCATATTTTGGGCTTCGGTCATAGGTTTTGTCGAAAAATTCGTAGAAACTGAGTGACGTAGGAACATTCAGGTGAATGTTTTCGAATTTGCCCTTGACGTGTCCGCTTTCGGAATACTCACACAAAATGGTTCTCAAATAGATAATGCTTCAAACTCTCTATATTAGCCATAGGAGGGTATGTCAACGTTTTTTATCCTGTTGTCTACAGCGGGTTAGAGCAATACGTACATTTTTTTAATGTTGGTGAGATCGGTGATCTTTCATTATATTAGTTTAGACAAACTAGAGACTCGTGGAAGCTGCAATCTCTGCATATACTATATGCAGATCATTTTCAGAAAGTAAGGTGATGATCCTATTCACAGAGCTGCCTTGTAAAGCTTTCATAAGATCTGCTCTCCAGATTCCAATAGTCTTTGATCCAGGTATCCACTTAATCCAATTCCACTTGAAATCGTTGCATCTGCAGTTAATATGCCCGAAACAGTATCACATTGTAAACTGAAAAATTCGCATTCAACTCAAGCCTTTTTATACTTGCAAATCGAAGCCAAGGAGTAGTACAGAAATTTGAGCTTCTGCTTGCAGTATTATGTTGGTAAGTGCATCGTATTATGCTTACGAAAATCAATGTGGCTATTTCAAATTCCACTAAATCCTCCAAACCTCTATGCGATGAACTCCTCTGTATTCGCATAGAATGTCGTTTGACTTGTTCGCCCTATTATGCACAAGACCAACCAATCGATAGCTGGACGACTTTTACTTTTGTATTCCACGGCAATTGACCATAGGTCAAGTCGAGGAAGTAACAGGAAAGCAATACCAATTCCACCCGCCTTCGTTAAAAACAACCCATAAGCTGACCTTGGAGGATTGTTCCACATTTTTATTGACCCGATTGACAACACAGTTCGAACAGTGGACAATAGTTAATGGGCAATAGACCACAGCAAAAAAAAAAAACAAACAGTCGCTCAAGATAAAACCAAACAACTTTCCTCCCAGTGTAACCAACAACCGCTACCATTACAATCACCGCCAGATATGTTAATGACATCAACGTTACTAAGAAACAAACAAGAAGAAAACAATTAAACCATGTTTGCGTTTGCGGCGAGTACCGCAGATTATGACACTAAACTCCCAACAAACAGGCACAACTTAGCACCCACCTAGTAGACAGATTCAACCGATCAACCAACTAACAAAGCCACATTTCCAAGCCCACAGAGACAGAGACAGAGGCAAGAGAGTAAACGAAAGAGAGCAACAATTCAAACTTACTCTCCTCCAAGCTTATGGGTCAATGGTAAACTCCAAGTTGAATACATGTCCGCATGACTTAATACCGACAAGGGACATGTAAATGGATTCAAATCGAATTCATTTCCCTTACCTCGACGCACGTCACATCCCAGAACAGATACACACCACAGCACAACAAACAAAACCTTTTCGAGATTCAAGATTTGAGCTTTTTTGTCTTCCGGCACAGAGTGGTAGTCATAGAATTGGTAGTGGCAAGAGATTACCTTTGTTCATAGTTCCACGCGACGCAACTTGACTTGCCGTTGTCGTGGGGTAGGGCAATTAGACCTCTACTACACTACTTCTATACACTGCCGGTCTAACTGAATGAAAGTACCCCACTGCCGGCACACTCCCATTCTATTAGTATTAGTGCTGTTCCAATGTAAATTGCAGCAGTTGTAACCACATTTTTAATAACTTAGGCAAGCTACCACGTCCAAGGCGTGGTATAGTCACCACACGGTCAACTCGTATGTGTTACAGTTACAGTTCTCGAAGGAGAGACTAAATTATTCCGGGTATATAAGTTGTTAGCATAAACGGATACCTCTACAGTTCGGTTCAGACTGAAAGCCCAATTGGAAGTTTAGAATTCTATAGTCCAATTTGAATACAAACCTTAAGGATTTACAAAATGTTCTCAAAATTGGTAAGTACTGGAAGCAATCAATCAACAAACCCTCCTAGATTATGGATACGGATTTCACTAACTGACTGATTGTCCTTGCAGACTTTTGTAGCCCTCTTCGCTATTGCTGTGGCAGCTCCTCAGCATCCACCTGCAGCTCAATTCCCAGCTGGAGTTGATCCTTCAAAGTGCCCAGGTTTCCCGATCTGTGACAATGCTCTCCTCCATAATCCACAACCAAGTTGGGGTGCACCAGCTCCATCCTGGAATGCACAACCACAATGGAATGCACAACCCCAATGGAACCCACAACCACAATGGAACCCACAACCTCAACCATCATGGAATCCAGCACCATACCAAGCTCCATCCAACCATTTGCCAGGTGCCGGCGGTGATAAATATCCAGCTGGAGTGAATCCACAAAGCTGCCCCAACTACCCATTCTGTGATGGTACTGCTGGTCATGGTAGTGTTGCTGCTCCACCACTCCCAGGCTGGAGCGAAAGACAATACCCAGCTGGAGTGTCACCACACACTTGTCCAAACTTCCCATACTGCCACTAAGGATTACAACCAACAATCAACCCATTCAGTGATCATATATTCCTGTAAAGCACCTCACCTCAGCCGACGCACTGCCTAGCTTCAAACGTTTAGTTCGACAATCTCATCTCATTCTACGGTTCCAGAATTTTGCTTGCTTCAAAAGATTTACAATTTTTACTCTGTATTGACGACTTCCTCTCTCCGTTTTATCGCTGTTATCCTACATAAGTTTCCGACCAACAACAATTAATAATAACTGGAAAAAGAAAATGAAAAACAAGGAACGAAATAAATGAAATTTTTACCAAAAACCGTTGTTTTTCTAAATTTCTTGGCCGAAATCAGATCAAGGAAAGGGTTAGTGCAAAAATTGTATCTGATCTGCAGGTACTCGTATTTTACTTGTACAGTAGTTGTTTGTTCTGCGAGACGACATTCCAGAGACCAGTAGCTGTAGCTTGATATGGTATGCCAAGGTTAGCAGGTCAAAGTGTAGCAATTACCAGTATAGCCTGCAGAACACTGTACTCGTGCCAGGTAGTTGTAGAGTAATTACATTGCGATTGAATAGTGGCTTGGCCACGCCAATTAAACTGGAACATTATACACATAGATACTTGTTGTGACATAGTTTCGACCGAATCTGAAATTTTATGCAATGACATAATTACGTGTGTCGCAGGTGACAAAAACAGGCTGTCGCCAGAGGGATACGTATTTTCCCGGCCATGGGCCTTCGCAAATACATTGAATCATATCGAATAACCGCAAAGTCCACCCTTTATTTCTTAATGTACATAAGTCTATAAGACGGTTGTTTTTTTTTTTTTTGTTAGGGGTTGCTACTGTCCACTGTTGCACTTACAAAGAACTTTTGGTTCAGGATGTACAATCACTTATGGCTTGGATACGGAGGTGCTTATATCCTGAAGGGGCTACAATCAAAAGTATTTCTTACGACCTGCGACCCAAACAAGTCATGCATTCAGCACCCTAATTTGGCCTAAACAATTCCTAGGCACAGGGGAAATCGATTTCATGTTTTTTCAGCAATAAGAGTTCTAGTGTCATTCCATCAGACATGCCATAACAACAGAATCAAAATATCAAAACTCCGGTGCTTGTTACACCTGTTAATGGCTGGCTTGGAGAGTGAAGCCCGTGATATGAATATCAACGGAAGGGAGATTCAATAGTGATTCCAGAGCAGGCGTGCTAGGAAAAGATTCAAGCGGCAGTGATATAAAGGGTGACCAACAACAACGGTGTGAGATATAAATATGATTCTGGCTTTAATTTGAAGCTACGTTCATGCATCATTTAAATGGCCGACTCGGCTTCACTGACAGTGTTTCAAGCGGTCGGCCCAATTTGGTGACTCGGTCCAATATCTGCGGCGTTATTCCGGCAATAGCGTGTCAAATGTTGGCCTTGAGCTCGTCCAAAGTGGTTGGCTTATTAGCGTAGAGTAAAGGCTTGACGTAGCCCCAGAGGATATAATCGACTGGTGTCAAATCGGCGGCCAATTGATGACTGCGTACAATGAGACCACCCAGGCGCAAAATTTTTCCTTCAAAACTTCGAGCTTGGCATCTCTTGTATGGCATGTAGCGCCGTTTTGTTGGAACTATTGTAGAACTCGGATATATTCATGTTGTCGATCGGTTAACATTGATCTATACTTGAGACCATTGACGGTAACGGTGTCTCCTTCCTCATTTCGAAAGAAATAAGGGCCGATGATGCCACCAAATAGTTTATTTGTTCACTGCCTGATGAAAATATTGAAGTGTGTCAAGTGAAACAGAATATCATGTGCCGCGGAGGTCATACTACGTAAGGTTGTAGTTATGTACAAATATACTGCCCTTTGTACTTAGCTTAGCTTGCTGCAGTGGACTGCGTTGTGTGAAGCCGTCCACCAGACAACCACTCCGTAGGTGAGTATCGGTCTTACAACTAAGACGTATAGCCAGTGGGTAGTGCAAAGTTGAAGGCCCCATTTGTTCAAAATGGCTTCTTTACAAAAGAATCAAGCTAATGTAGTTTTCTTGACTCTTTCTTGAATGTTAGGTTTCCATTTACGTTCCTGTCCAAAATAAGACCCAGATATTTCGCTGTATCGAAGAAACCGTCGGGGAAGGGTCTACGATTGAAATTTTATACTTCCTGGAGAAGATCGGTTAAGCTGTTAAGATTTTCCTTTAAGAATTCTTTACGAGTAATTATGTTGAGATGCTTTCCTGAGGCGACTATTGCAAGGTTCCCCGCTTTCAGTTAGTTCGTTGACCGTTAAGTTCCAGAGAAGGGGAAGTTCCGCCTTGTAGCGTACCTATACTGACCCATCTTTTAGCAGAAGCCCCACCCAGTTTGCAGTTGATAATCCTGCTATTAAGCATAAGACTGATCAACTTCCCAAGTGAGTCATCTAGCTTCAGAGTTGACAACGCAGTTGTGATTGCCAATGCCGATGTATTGGCGTTGTTAAAGGCACCGTCTATGTCCAGTACGCGACCATTGTGTAGTATCTATAATGTAGGGATCGTTCGGTGTTGCTATTCAGTTAATGTGGAACCGTTTTCACCGACTTTTCTTTACAATAGGCATGTTGAGCTGTTGAAAAAATTCAGTTTTAGTTCGAATATGGATATCAATCAGTCGTTCTAGAGTTTTCAGAAGGAAAGATGATAGACCTATAGGTCTGAAGTCCTTTGGGACAATATGAGAGAATTTTCCGGCTGTGGTAATGAAAACTTCTCGCAATGACAAGGAAACGTGGATTATTTCTACACAACTCCTCACGAAATTCACTAGCGTTGGCAGGGTGGTTCTGAGGACATTTGTAGTTTGGCAGGTATTAATGTATTATACCGTGGTACAGCTATGCAGCTTGTCGCTTGTAATCAGACTGTGAATTGAAGTCCCGGCTGCAATAGTCGTGCTAAGGTTATTATCGCCCCTGAATTGGGAGCTACCTTAAAGGTGGATGCCCAATAGCAGGTTGAGTGATTTATCACTTGTGGTCGTCCAAGTGTCATCGATTTTTTCAAACAGCTAAGCATCGAAGAAGTTGTAGAGAGGACTTTTCTTAGCAGCGATGCCTTAGATTTTTATGTTTTTTGGCCACAGAATGACCTCCAGGATTGCTTATTTGCCTACCTTCTTTTTATATTGTATATTTTGAGGAAATCCTTGTATGAGTCCCAGTCAGCCACTTTTTTGTTCTTTTAGTTTGATTGAAAAGTTTTCTGCAAACATTTCTAAGAGGTCCCAGTGCTGATGTCCACCAGGGTGAAAACCTTAACTTTCAAGTCAAGCACTTCCTGTCGGCTTTTTTTTATGAAAGTGACCTGATTGCCAATGTTGCAAAGAATGAGATTAGTTTTTATAACGTAATCAAAAAAGGGCTCAATTAGTCGGATTGCTGAGATTAAAAAGTAAGAGTAAATTGAGGCTACATTTCACTTACATACAAGCTCTAATCTAACCTTTGTCGTTTGTAATAAGTGTACCAAATCCACCAACTAAGCTTTCTAAAATCCATGGTTCCTGAATTAGGATAATGTCTTTTTGGATAAATGGAGAATGATTGCGGCCAAGGCCTTTTTGTAGTGCTGAAGACTAATCTGAAGAAACCGTAACATCATTGCTACAATCTACCAGAGGAACGTCCACCACGGTGCTGTTCGAGTCCTCCTATTCTAAAAATGTGCCCAAAAGCTCATATTCATTCTCTAATCGTGAAGGATCTCTTTTAAATTCGTCGTTGGTTTCCATTTTTGACATAGTGTCAGAGGTGGAGACTGTCGGCTAGATTGTCATCTCGTAAAGATTAGTTTTTTCCCAATTCTTGGCATTCTAGCAAATCAGTTTTGAATTGCATCCTCTGGAATATTGCTTCAGCAATCCAATAGTACAATTGATCCCGGATCCTCTTATTTACTCATCTTTTATGATAAGAAGTAGAACGAAGTATGATAGTTAGTAGTATGGTCCATTTGTGTGTATGTAGGGTGTGATCCATCGTGAAGCTTGATTTTCAATGACAGATCTTTTTTTGACAGATTACACGTGAATCCTATCAAACTGCTTTGTTATTTTTGACAGTTCAGCTATATTACGAAAATCAGCGTTCTGTGAGAAATGTTTTTCGTGCGATATGTGGAACTTACGGTGCGCATAATTTACCTACTGAAACCACTATTGCCAATACGATTCGCAAATTTGAGTCCCAGTTTACATTAGTGATGATACTCGACAGGTCGGACCATATCCAGCACGTAGTGAAGCGATTATAGCAGCTGTAGCTGATATTGTACGCGAAGACCGTGACGAATCGGTTCGTCGTCGTTCTCAGCAGCTTGGCTTGGCGTATTCCACAACTTGGCGTATTTTACGTGACTATTTTGGCCTAAAAGAGTACAAAATTCAACTTATGCAAGAATTATAGCCAGGCGACTTGAACTTGCGTCATATTTTCCATGAATAGGCTCTGGAAAAACTCAATGAATATCCGGTGTTTTATCGTGAAATTTTGTTCAGTGATGAAACCCATTTCTCAGCTGATGAGCAACCCGAAGAGTACCAAGAGCTATCATTACATCCATGTGGTTTATGGGCTGGTGGAACCATTGGTCCATATTTCTTTAAAAATGAGGCATTTCAAAATGTTACCGTCAATGGTACCCGTTATCGCGCCATGTTAACGGACTATGTGCTTCCTGAAATTCAAGCACATGGTCTCGGTGAGCTCTGGTTTCAACATGACGGCGCTATATTGGACGTAAACAATGGACTTGTTGAGAAATCATTTTGGTGAGCACGTTTCACGTTTTGCTACGGTAAATTGGCCTCCTAGATCGTGCGATATCACATCTTTGGACTATTTTCTCTGGGGATATGTAAAGTCTCAGGTCTTCAGGAATAAGCCAGTTACGACTGACGCTTTGGAAGCCAACATTACTCGTGTTATCCGCGAGATACCAGTCACTATGCTCGAACGAGTCGCCTAAAATTGGACCTTTCGAATGGACCACCTCAGACGTAGTCGTGGCCAACATTTACATGGTATCATTTTCAAAAAGTAAATGTCATTAATTGTTCTTTCAACCGATAATAAAAATTTTAAGTTCACTTTCAAATTTATGTGTTTTTTTTATATTATAAATCAAACCTCACGATGAATCACCCTTTATGTCATGTAGCGCCGTCTTGTTAAAATCAAAGCTCGGATAAATTAATGTTGTTGGGCATTGACCACAGAAACCTAAACCTGGGAACATTACCAGTAACGGTGTCTTCTTCCCAATTTCCAAAGAAATAAGCTTCAATGATGCCCCCATGCCACAAACCCCACCAAACAGTCAATATTTGTGGATGCATTGATGCTTGGTCGAACACTTGTGGATTATGTTCGCTCCAGAAACGGTAATTTTGCTTGTTGACATAGCTGCTTAGCCAAAAATAAGCCTCATCCTAGTTGATTTTTTGGCCAAAATCTGCATCTCCGGTCAACATTTCCAGCGCCCAATTAGTGAACTCACGGTCTTGTCTATGGCTGTCCGGCTTCAATTCTCGCGTCTGCACAATCTTATAGGGATGTAGGCGCTTATCCAAACGCAAAATAAGTCGGGTCGACGATGACCAATTCAGCTGATCGGTGTCAAATCGACATTTCTGGGTTTTCTTCGATACTGGCCGCTACGGCGTCTATGTTTTCTTCACCAATCTCTGTCTTGTTGGTGGCTTAACATCCAAAACATGCAATTCACGCTCAAACTTTTTTACGGTGCGAAGAATTACCTGCTCACTGAAAATCTGATAACGACCGACATCGCGCGTTCAGCAAGCATAAAGCGATGCGTGATGAAAAGGCAAACCTTAGTGAATATTTCGACAGCTGGATATCAATGGTAACTTTGATAGCTGCTGAAACATAACAATTGGAAAAACTATCATTGCTCTCTGGTCACCCGTAACAATAGAACTCATTAAACATATATTGCATCAATTAAATTGTAATATAGTGTTTTCCAATAGGGACTTGACAACTTTGAATTTAATTTGTGAACGCACTCTTTCACTAATCATCAAACTGTCACTGTCAATTTATTCAGTAAACTCATTTTATGGTAAAGTACATTAACGAGCTACGTTCTCCGATTGGGTTCTGGAGAAGATGCGCCAAGATGATGAATTTCATCGCAAAATCATCTTCAGTGACGAAGCTCATTTTTGGTTCAATGCGTTCGTCAATAAGCAAAATATGCGTTACTGGTCGGGTGAAAACCTACATGTACTTCATGAATCAATTGTTTAGTGCGGTTTGCATGCCGGCGGCGTTATTGGGCCATATTTTTCCGTCGAAGATAACGATCGTCACGTTACTGTGAATGGTCAGCGTTATCTCGCCATGATCACCGATTATTTTTGGCCCGAATTGGAAGATATAGATTTGGACGACATGTGGTTTCAACAGGATGGTGCCACAAACCACACAGCAAATGCTACAATCGATTTATTGAAGAATAAGTATGGTGAGCGTTTTATCTCAAGACTAGGCCAGTCGATTGGCCGTCTCGTTCGTATGATTTAACGCCGCTCTGTGTGGCTACGTTAAGTCATTGGTTTATGCCAACACGCCGACGACGTTGGAAGAGCTCAGAGCCAACATTGAACGCGAAATAGCGGCCGTTTCGGCCGAAATGTGTGGCCGAGTCGTTGAAAATTGGGTCCAACGAATCGACCGCTGCAAACGTGCCCGCGGTGGCCATATGAACGAAGTCGAGTTCCATTCATAAATGTTTTGATTGTACTTCAAGCCAATAATACAGTTTTTGTAATATACCAAATGGTTTGCCTTTTATTTAAAAAAAAAAATGTTGTCAAGTCGTTAATAGAAAACCCTATAATAACGAATCCAAAAATCTTCCTCCTGTTTCACAATTTCTTTTTTGTGGAACGAACTCTGTGTGGACGAAGCCTTTGGAATAGAAAAAACAAATCAACATTTTGATTTGAGTTTTGGCTCGCCTGCTATGTTCTGGTTTCTGGATCATATTGAGTCGGTCAGTCACTTTTTAGCCTACTTGATGATGTCGTTCGAATGTTGAATTCTGAGCAATTTTTGTTCGATTCTCATTTTGAACGGTCACTATAGACGCAATAACTCCGCTTCTATTCGTCCAAATGTTACGAAAATGCCAATAGATGACCTAACTTGAAATATCTGTGGAACAGACTTTGTATAATTGACAAAATTGGTTATTGTTGGTTCCTGTCTGTCAGTTGTAATCGTGTGTCGAACAACACCTTAATGAGCTCTTCCTCTAAACAGCCCGCTCGAAATGGAACCCTAGCTGCAATCTTGAAAGTCACATAGCGAGAATATTTCTATTTCTTCGGTGTCTAAAGGATTTCTCCTTCACAAAATAAGTACAATTGTTTAAATTTTTCTCAAATTCAATAAATTTATTCTAAAAAAAAAATGTTAACATGCATATAAGGTTTTTTCTGTGTTCTCTTTTTGTTTTGTAATGCTTTTAAGAGCATTGTGCTCTTGGTTCACATCGCTTTGCAGTTTTTGTATCTATTTTTCGAAATTTCGAAATTTTGAAATCTATACAGTTTTAGAACTTATACCCTAATCCAAACAAAAAGAAAAAATAAAATAAAAATTATAGAAAAATACGTGAGAGAACATAATAGTTTAAATAGAAGTGACTTCAGTGGTTAGTGATTAGAATTTTACAATAAATACTTCATTCATTCATTCACTAGACTAAAAATTCGTAACCTAAATCGTAAAAGTGATTAAAAAATTGATAAAAAAAATGAAATGCTAGAAGCGAAACACATTTTGAATGGCATTTAAAGGAAAAGCTGCATCTGGGACATACATTTGTTGAAAAAAAAAAAAAAAAATAATGATAATAATAACAATAATCCTGATCTACACAGAAGTCAACTTTTGTGACCATGAGCAAGGGGCTATAAGAACTTCTTCAGAAGTTAGCTATGCACAACGGTCCAGGTGTCCGTGTCAGCTGGAATTTGATTTCTTGTTTGTTTTTATATTAAAATGCAAGAACAAACGACAAACAATGCATCTCTCTTTAGATGAAAGAGCGTCCTGCAGTAGAAATACAATAAATCATACTCTGAATACCATTACGAATTAGTAAATTTGTGCAATGGTTTCCATTTGTCTCTGGTTTTCCTTCGGTGAAGTTTGAAGTAAAATTGGAAAATTATATATAAAAAAAAAACTTATACTAACGCCGAGTAGATTTAAATTACATCATCATTGTAGCGTCACCACTGAGTTGGTAACAGGCTCAAATTCCAACAGTTTCACTACCAGAATGCAGCAACGGGTAACAACTCGAAGTGAATTGTATTTATTAAGAAATAAATATTTTTAAGGCTTGCTCTCTTGGATTTCTTCGTCTTTCTCGATTGCATCCGTTTTAATTTCATTTTCATTTTCATCTTCGTTTTCATTTTCATTTTCATTTTCATTTTCCTTTTTATTTTCATTTTCATTTATCACTTCATTGCCCCCATTGGCGGTTTGGTTTTCCTCACTATTCAGCAGTTCAGTTGATTGAATCTTTTCACTTTCTTTATTTGGAAGCACTTTGCTATTTGTGTTTACATCTTTGCTATCGTCTTCCGCCGCTAATTCGCTTTTGCTCCTCAATCTTCGGCAAGGCACATCTATAAATCAAAGACATAAATATTTAATTCTCTTTTGAATTTGAATTTCATGGACAAACCTGAATCATCACTCGAATCAGACGATGAGTCACTGTCTCTTGCCATTGATGTTATTGTTTGATAAGGCAATGGACTGGCTGTAAAAGTTGGTATTTTTGGCGCAACCGGTCGTGATTTTCGAGATGGATTCAGAGCATTGCAAAATGCGCACCGGAATGTGGCATACTCGAATTCTTCTTGGCGTGCCATTCCTAGAAAAAATAAAAAATAAATAAATAAATAAAAATAAATATTTTTTTATCGTAGCTTTCTTTCTTTCTCTTACCGTTATGTGAAAAACATTCTTTGCATATCAAAGCGTAGCGATTTTGAGGCCCATCACCGATTAAGTAGTCAACCATCTTTTCGAGTATACTCTGTGACTTCTGATCTATGATTGGATATGGTCTGGGTTGCTGCACTGCAACTGTACCAGCAAACTGTGTGGGCGTGGCTCGATGCCTGAGACCCAGGCTAGGATTCGGATTAAATGTTGTCCTTGGTGTCATGGGACTTATTGCTGGTTGGTTATTATTCACAGAAAGTTCTGAGCGAGCTATTTCTAGTTTATTCGGTAGTTGCAGTTGTTTACCCAATGGAGCTGTAGATGCCAGAGTTAGACTTTGAACTCGGTTGTCCAGGGATAATCTGTTGGGCTGAGGCGTTGGAGCTGTAGCTATATGAAATAAATAAATTCAATTTAATTTATTTTTTATTTTTTAAATTAGGTACAGTTTGATGTGAGGATGTAGAGTTTCAAAATTTTAAAGTATGCAACAGCAGATGAAGACACCAGTCTTAAAGTTCGATTATATCACAAAAGCTGTTAAAAAAATCACTGGGTTTCAACTTCTACTAGTAATGGGCTTCATAGGCCAATGAAAGCTGCTTAACAAAAAACGAGGTGATGCCTCTGCAAAGGAACACATACAGTTCCTTTGTTCATAGCTCTGAAATGTCAACATGCGTCTCGGATACTTTGTTGATGACTATTAGTACCATCGAGCATGGATGACGATTGGTTTCTGGAAAGTCGAGACCCTTATTGGCAATGGAAAAGTAGGTCTCCCTCCAAAATTGTAGATGCGTATAGTCAGATCGGAAATTTATGCGGTAAAACTTGGACAGGCAAAGAGTAACCGAAATTAGATGGTGGTAAAAGCTTCTTGGTATAATATGGGAAACCAATTAATATCCCTCGCGAATATGGCACAGAGTTCTTACATAGCATCAAAGCTAGAGACAGCTTTATTATTAAATCACCCTGCTGACAAGATATTGATGGCTAGATTCAAGGGTAACGTGAGGGATTTATAAGTATTATCCAGTGTCATGATCCGCCAATCTACGCGGATGGGTGATAAAACGACGATTTCTAGAGCATACTGAGATAAGCAACCTTCTCAACCCTTAACAGCGATATCGTCAATGTGATAGAAGTTTTTAACGCGAAGGTCAACAACGAAAGCGACACGTTCAAACATTAGCTGGATCTCGACCTTTCAACAAAATATTATATGCTACATCAACCACCAGATCAATCACTTTACAATTAGCCCACACTTTAGATATTATATCCAAGATATCCGTAACAAACGTGCAATTAAAAGCTAAATAGAGAAAGAGGTAGTGCGAGAAGCAACCGCAGTACTCCTGTATGTCCCTTTCAATGGAATTTTTAGTCTTTCAAAGAAAAACGAGTAACCACTTCAGTGATAGGGTCTAAAGTATCAACAACCACCATGCCAACGTCAAGTATCAAAATCAAGCCTGATGCGAGCGTAAGCAGGACATTCCCAAAGGTAGGGCTCAGCAGTGTCGTCATCACTTCCACAGCAAGCGTCGCAGGATATTTAAGTACTTAGCAAAAGTGCCATGAACCGTCGCGACGCCAGTAAGCAGTTTGCAGTGTTGCTTACTCAAGCCGCTGACCTCTTAGAGACGTCCGGAAAAATTCGTAATCGGAGCCCTAACCAAAGGCACACGGACACCTAAGGCAGTTTCGGGTCCTGAAAAACTCTCCTCTGAGCCTTGCCTAACAAGTTCAAAATGCGTTCAGTAATGTCTTGCTTTCTCGAATTCTCTTTGAATTTGTAATTGGGTTCAACAACACTAAAAGTGTTTGATGCAAATGCTTCTTCCCCTCCAGAGGTTCTTCACAATATAGTCCGTTGCTATCAAGATTACGTATATCTCTAGTTGGAAGAGAGACGTTAGGTTTCCTAACGACAGGTGAAATATTAAGATGGGGATACAAAAAATGTACAAAGAGAGTACATCCTGAGCGATGAGACGCCTCAGGAAAGGCACGTTGAGCATACCAACTGGTGGCAAACATTAAAAAGCGGTCAAGCAAATAACCTGGAGGTAAATTTCTATTTTGTTCAGTTTCTGTACAGGCAAATATGCTGACGGGATTACCTTTATAAATATCTACAAGGATGTGGATGATTCATATTGAGTTATTTGTGAAGCTAAACCACAGAACGAAGGGCAAGTGCTGATGGAATGCAAAAACTATGCAGCAGCTAAACACATTCTGGAAGGAGAAATTAAGGGCACAGGGAACGCAGAAAGCCTATTCATCGCCTGGAAGAATGCAAATGATGCCATAACGTCGGTGATGCAGAAGATAATGTAGCCAAAATCACCATAAGCAAACAATTTATTAACGATGTCATCTTAACTTCAATATAAAATATCTACATTGCAGTTTCGTAGTTTTCAAACCCGCAAGCCCAACTCCAGACATCAATCTAGAAACAGAGCAAACATTACTAGCGGCACAGTAAAATGCAGATACGAGTTTATTACATAACACTTGCATGTGTTACATATGACAACGTTTTATAAAAGAAAAATAATTCAAACATTGCAGTGAGTGGAATGCAAAAAATAATTGCTATAGGACGATATCGTCTATGGGGTGATAAGTAGTTGATGGGAGCAAATTTCTTAAACAATACGTGCTTTGCTACTTTTTTTAATCTTGATTTGCGTCAGACATTTTCGTTAATGAAAGTAGAAAATGAACAATCTTCTATCGAGAGAAGACATACTTAACTCGTGCAAATCAAATGCTATATCCATCCTAACACAAAAGTGGAACATAATTACCTACTGCAGTAGACGTCATCAAGCCCAGATAAATTGCCATTTATGTTGGAATAATAAGACATTCTAAAGTGATTTTGGACGAACCTAGTTTTTTCTAACAGAATACGCAAAGAAACACATAAACTGCATCACTCGATAAAATAAAGGTGCACAACGTAAATAAGAAAAAATTTTAGCTCTGAGCGGTTTGCGAGAATGGCCTCAGAATTCTATAAACAAGGAGGAAAAAATAAGGGCCCAAGATGCGTTAGATAATTTTGAGGAAAGCACCAGGTCCTCATAATTAGGGAATCGATGGGATAAAAATTTAGGTAACGGACAAAAGGTAATCCATTTAAGAGTGTAATTGTGAGGTTAGAATAAAAACTTTGCAAGAAAAAGCAAGAAAACCGGCAGCAAGATCACGTGCGGTGGCAATAGAACAAAACTTTGCAATCATGTGCGGTGGCAGTAGAAAGATCGTTTTGAGACTTAGAGGATTCCTCTGTAATATCGATAAACAGACGTCAGATTTCTGATGAAATACAGGAATGACAAGAGATGGAAGGTGTATTTGAATGCGAAACTTTACGAAAAGTTCTCACGCAGTTAAAAATCAGGTTTTATGAAAGATGATGTCAACAAAACTATAAAAAGGATGAAGCTAGAACGGACAATGAAAATAAATTACATACGTATCTTCCGAAATATAAATGAAAACCGTGAATTTAAATGAAGCGATCAGATGCCCAAAGAATGTTCTTGTTCCACTCTATAAGATCAAATCAGAAGAAACTGCAACATTTACCGATGTTGCATTCAAAGGAAATATATACCTAAGTTCTCATGGTAGGTGTGTTGGGTGTGAAAGCCAGATCTATATAC
The DNA here is from genome assembly GCA_907269105.1 of Volucella inanis. Taxonomy (NCBI): domain Eukaryota; kingdom Metazoa; phylum Arthropoda; class Insecta; order Diptera; family Syrphidae; genus Volucella; species Volucella inanis. Next base: position 141,731,638 of record OU026155.1, on the reverse strand, counting down.
GTTTTTTTTTTTTTCTATAATTGACGCGCGCCCAAGGGATTAAGGATTATTGAGAAAAGTCATAATAACTGGGATTGGCTCGTACGAGAGGACAACGGTCCGAAAAATCATAGTCATATCTGTTATGGATTCCAAGAGGAAATAGAAGTTAATGTATTGAAAAGACAAAAAACTGCTTTGAAAAAGTATTTTGTGACAAGTACCGCAGGACCGTGCAAATAAATGGTTAAAGACGCTAGAATACAATGGCTTACGAATCAGATGTACTTTAACCGAATATCTGCATTTAGTTTTCCGTCTTATTAAATCTGCAAACCCAATTCCTGACATCGATACAGAACGAGTGAGAAAAAATTTAATACATAGGCCCTGTCCTAAAATCAATGCGAGGAATTACGATGACCATATCGCTCAGAGTTAGCGTAAAGTGGGTTGATTGGCACGAATACGGCACGACAGTATAGATGAAAATGTTGCGGATGTCAGCAGGTATATCAAATCATGAGCTAATTATTGCACGTATTAGCGAAGATCTCCATACAAATCAAACAGATAATTGAAAAACTCCAAACAGAGCTCATCATCAAAGACATTCGCCTGTAAATCCGATCAGAAGAGCAACAGAAACTCAAGTTCCGATCGAAGTTCAAAGAAGAGGACGAAAGATAAACAAAAACATCAGCATGTCCTCGGCCTCACTGGGAGATATTTCAAAATAAAGCAGACTGTGGAATGATTTTAAGTTCTCCAAACCCCGCCAAACACACAAATGGTGCAGACACATTGCGGAGCCAGTTTAAGTTTATTAATCTCAGAGATAATTATTTTGCATTGTTAAATACACATAACGCAAATAAGGTTTGGTAAAAGAAAACCTTAATTTCTTAATCCTTAAACTCTATTTTTAGCATTCTAAAATATATCTATGTTTGCTGTTTCAATTTATTTTTTACCGGTAAAAGCTTTGACTCCAAATGAATTACTCCCATATTTGCTTAAAAGTTTGGATGCAACCTGCAAACGAAATTCGTCAATAATATGTACATATATTTGTGAAAATTGGTAAGACAACTCACATTGTATGTTTCCTTTTCCATAACTTCTTCTAGGATTCTCTTTTTCTCAGCCTTTAGCTCAATTAATTTCGTCGAGTTTCTGTTGAGTTTTCGCTGAAAATACCATGCCAACAATCGTCGTAGTAAGAATATACTGCAAAGATACAAACTACAGAAATGAACTGTGTAAAAGTTCTGTAAATACATACATCATGGGGAAAAGCAACATCGGCACAGAGTATGTAATGCGTTCCTGCCATGTTGGTGGAAAGTAGATAAAATAGAAAATTATGAAACTTATGGCATACAGTCCAATAGATATAACTAGCAAATTGCCCACGATGCGTTTCTTTTTCCGCTGCGTTGATAGAGAAAATTTTTCAATTTTTCGTATTTCCGTCTCTAATTTCTCTAAACGATCCCCTGAGCTTTTCTCCTTCTAAAATTGCAAAAATAAAAAGAATTAATTAAAAAAAAAAATAAAAGAATGTTTGTTTTATTTACAGACAAAGAAAGCAGCAAATATAAAAAGTTATCCGCCAAAACGAGGAGTCTGTGCCTCTTCTAATACCTAGAAAGTTGAATAAATTGCCCATCACACTGCTTTGATGTTTTAAAACATAAGACGGTCTTACTTCGTCTGAATTAAAATACAATAATTCCGATGGAGTCGAAAATATCATTGCGAATGTGGTTGGAATGCTCATGTGTGAAGATAAACAATACGCGATAAATGCAAGAGGAGATAATAAGCCCCATATTCTACGCATACACGTCTGCGTAAACGTATAAATTTTGTTGTTGCACATACGAGTGTGTCTATTCAAACCGTCTGTGCCGTGTATATGCTTGCCGTCTGAATGCACCGAAGAGATGAGCGAACTCGAAATATGTATTTTGAAATTTTGAACCATGTATGCAGTATGCATCGTGTGTGGAGAACTTAGCTCATCCCCGCAAGAAAATTCAAAGTGTACACATGAATAAAGCGTCTTTGCACCAAATTCTTCGCTGTTTTTATAATTTCAGTTTTTGTTTTTTGCACAAGTTGTATTCGTCATTGTGCTCTCTCTCCCACCACTCCCCATACGGAACTGCCGTGAGCTATTACTTCGCAGGGCTGGTAAACAATCTATTCTATATTTTCTAACAGGTGTACCGGTATGAAATGAGCGTTTTTTGGTCAAAATAAAACACTAATTTTTAACGGGAAAGTAAAAAATATTTTATTCAAAGTATTGGCCATTGCTAGCTACACATTTTTCCCATCTTTCAGGCAATTTATGGATTCCACGCCAATAAAACTGTTCGTCTTTTGAATCAAACCAAAAAGTCGCCCAATATTCGACTTCTGGTCGTTTTTCGATCAATGCATGGTTCAAATTGATCATTTGTTGTCGGTAGCGATCTATATTAACGGTTCCACCAGGTTTTCGGAGCTCGTGGTACACCACACCTTTCTGGTCCCACCAAATACACAACATTGTCTTGCCGAATCGATCTGGTTTTGCAATCAAAGTTGATGGTTGTCCCGGATTAACCCATGATTTTTTCCGTTTAGGATTCTGAAAATAAATCCCTTTTTCATCTCCAGTAACAATTCGATGCAAAACTGATTTTTTATCGTATCTTTGAAGCAAAATTTCACAAGTGGTATTTCGGTTTTCCATTTGTCTTTCATTCAATTCATGTGGCACCCATTTTCCAGAGTTTTGGAACTTTCCCAAAGCTTTTAAACGGTCAGAAATTGTTTATTGTGCAACTTTTAACATCTTTACCATTTTTTTCTGACTCAAAGTGTCATCTTCATTAAATATTGTTTGCAATTCGGCGTCTACAAATTTTTTGGTGGTTTTCCACGTTTTTCATTTCTCACATCAAAATCGTTATCTCTGAAACCATCTTTTGAATGTTGCATCTGATAAAGCATGATCACCATATGCCTCGACAGGCATTCGATGCGACTCTGCAGCACTTTTCTTCAAATGAAAACAAAAAATTAATGCTTTCCGCAAGTCATCATTTTCTGGTACAAAATTCAACATTTTTAACACGATGAAAAAATATGATGTTTGCTCAATGACTTGATGTATACGAAATATGTTTGACAGGTGTCATAGCAACCAAACAAAAAAAAAAAAAAAAAAAAAATTAAGGTCCGTTCACAATAAATGTTCCCTATCGAGACATTTGTATCTTGAGATACAGACAAGAGATCGTTGATGAAAATTAAAAAGCGTGTCATAGACAGAACGGAGCCCTGAGGCACACCAGCATTTATTTTGTGAATATCAGACTTGAAACCATCCAAGACAAGTTAAAATGAACTTTCCGAAAGGTAATTTTTAGTCTAATTGCATTTGGTACAAATCTGCGTTTCACCATGGATCAGGTGATCTACAGTCAGTTCAAACCATTCGATAAGGACAGATTTTTCTACCTCTATCTTCTTAGGCGCAGTGATAATGTATTTGCAAAACTACTTCCCGATTACCCCTGTTCAGAAAAATTGAAACTTTGCACTTGATATGGAATTCGATATATTTACGGGTAGACCAATAGGTGGTAACCTCCTTGGCGTTTCCATTGCATAGGGTTAAGTCGATTACTACTACCTTCATATCATAACAAAAGTTAGCTGCGATTCAACATATGCAAATGATGTAATGATGTTACTTTAAAGTGCAGACACTCCACTCTAGGCCAAGGCCTAGCTTCTCGGACTTATTTGGGTTTCTCAGTCTGTGAATTTTTACACTCCTGAGCAGGGCCTACTGTTTATTGCCGGTTCCGAACGGTTCTCCTGAGAAGCTTTTTCATATTCAGAATTTGACTTTCGGAGGTTTGCCATTGCCCGCCGAAATGGTGATGACGATTTTTGAAAAATTTGCTGTTGTGCTCCTACCGGAATTTGAACCAAGGTAGGTGGCGTGACAGCCAGTGACTCAACCATCACGCTATCGCCACCATCACACTCCACACTCCGTAGTGGACTATCGGTAAACAAGAAATGCCCAGTCGATCCTCCCAAATCTGAGATTGTACTCTTTACGAGAAGGAGGAAACTGACTGCTCTGACCCATCTATTTGTTAAAGGCACTTTCTGCAACAAGAGTTCTGAGGTCATTGCATCAGATGGCATATCCATAAGACATGACATTAAGGAATACTGATCAATGGAAACGTTGTTATCAAAACTCTAGTTAGAAGAAGACCAAATGAAATGAGATACTGAAGCAAAAGCACACGAAGCGGCTTTTAGTGCGAAATACACAATTGTAAAGGAAAAGAAAAGGGGACCACTGAGCGAGGGAAGACATAGATCGACTTGTCATCTGTGCAGTCAGTTAGGCTATTGGAAACAGTTTCGCCCGCAGAATAAGGAAAAAATGCAAAACAACAACAATACTAATAAAGGCGGCAAATCAATGGCTTATGCCATAACGGATGTTGTTTAAACGGTCGATTATGCCGATTTGTGGACAGCGGATTCACCAGCAGCAAGGCATAAAATATTTTGACGAGAGTGGTTCAAAACGTTTTGCGTGAAGAAAGCGTGTAGTGATATGAAAAATGCAAATGATGAAACGTTGGACATTGAGTGAATCAGAGCTACTGAAATCTGAGCGTTGGTGAATAGAAAATGGGAGCCACGAGTCATTGAAGATGAGTGGTATATTCCGCAAACAATAGTTAATTGGAAAAGGACACCATTTGATCAGTAATTTGGACGAAAACCACAACTGGATCATGTGGAATGCTAAAGTATAAATGATTTCTGTACTGAGTTGGGTATGAGTCTACACAGAAAAATTTTCATCTTTATGATCCAACATCAAATAAGTTCATCGTAAGCTATGATGACTTACTTTCCCTCATAGCTACGTAAATAATGGGACCGAAACTAAATTGTTAAAGAAAGTGTAAAACAAAGATTTTAAGACACAAAATGGTAATACAAAACAAATGCAGGAGTTCTTGAGAAGAGAGTAAAACTAAATCTGTTGTATAGATAAAAGGACACTGAGTATTGTCTAAATAATTTTATGTAAAAATACACAACTTCTGGCGTTACTATATTTCCGTGAATCACAGTCTAATAAGTCCTTTGTATATAAAGAAATATATTCGCATTGGCTACAATAGACAACCTCAACATAAGTAATTAATAGCAATACTAACGCTTTTACCATTTTTCTTCGTAATTGCAGTGAAATAAACCAGGAATTTAGCCACAATTTGCGAAGGCATCCGTAAATACGGCTAATAACCACGTTGGTGTGGTTCTATCTAGTTAACTTATTGGGTATATAACTAAATTCGGTTTTTTTTTTTTTAATTTGAACATTTATTTAAGAAAAACATGTACAATAGTATTATTCAAAGTATTGCCCATCTTTTTCCCATCTTTCTGGCAATTTGTGGATCCCATCCCAAAAAAACTGTGCCGGCTTGGCAGCCAAGAATGAATCAAGCCAATTTTTGATATTCTGCTCTGATGTGAACCGTATTTCAGTGAGGGCGTTCTGCATCGACCGGAACAATAAGTAGTCAGAAGTGGCAAGGTCTGGGCTATAAGGCGGGTGGGGTAAGACTTCCCATCCACTGTTTTCCAAATAGTTCTTAATCGGAATAGCAACGTGGGGCCGAGCGTTGTCATGATGGAAAATTATTGCCTCGTGTCTGGTCGCATATTTCGAGCGTTTTTCGGCTACTGCTCTCTTCAAACGGATTAATTGTGTCCGGTAGCGTTGTCCATTGATGGTTACACCCGGTTTTAGCAGCTCATAATAGAGCACACCCATCTGATCCCACCAGATTTGGCTGATTGGCCGGGTTTCACATATGATTTTCTGCGCTTGGGGTTGTCGTAATGGATCCATTTTTCATCACCAGTAACAATCCGATGCAAAAATGACTTCCTTTTGTGGCGTTCCAGCAGCATTTCGGACATGCAAAACCGCCTTTCGACGTCTCTCAGCTTGAGTTCGTGTGGAACCTCCTTGCTATCCAGCTGCTTTAAAACGTTTTAAAATGGCTGCTTGAGTGACACCCAAAGATTCTGCGAGCTCTTCTTGTGTTTGGCAACAATCTTCATAGAGTAATGCTTCCAGTTCTTCATCTTCAAACTTTTTTGACTGAACAGAACGTTCATCGTCTTCCAAGCCAAAAACACCACTTTTAAATCGTTCGTAGTTGAATATCATCTGCATGTTTGCACTTGGATGAAAAATCGGTAATAAACATGCAGAATAGCAACGGCCACAAAACTGAGCCCTGTGGTAGGTTCACCTTGCTTAAGCTCTTCGAAGGATAAACAACCTTTACCGCAAATAACCCTTTAAGATCTTTGGAAAAGAAAACTATTTATTAACTTTACTGCCCTATCACTAAACCCTAAATAATTATTTAGCTTCTAACACAAAATAAAATGATTAACTTTATCAAAAGCCATCGAGAAATCTAGTACACAAAAACATGACACATAACCCTTATCAAAATCTTGCCTTATTTTCTAAAGTAAGTTATTCATAGCGTTGGAACAGCAGTGATTTTTCCTAAATCTCGACTGATGAATGCTGAGTGATAAATGCTTTGTTACTTGTTTTACTATTATTTTCTCGAAGGCCTTTGACACGATCGTGACACACTAATAAAGAAGGCGCAAATCGAACGACAAGAACGCAATGAATTGCGCAACAAAACAATGAAGCAATTGTCCTACAATCGTACACGAGAAGTTTTATATTGCGACAACGGCAAAAGACTTTGATGAGTTTTTCAAGGCAAATCGCGATAAGTTGACAGGGGAATAGCATTTGGGCTACCTGCTGAGGCGTATACTTTATTTTTATTCCAACAAAGTTTCGAAAGATTGTAAGATATTGATTGAACTTTCACAGCATTTGCCACGTAATCCCGCTAAACTTTTGGTGAATTCGGTGACAGATTTTATGTTTTTGCATCGTCTGCGTAAGCAGATTATTATTTACATTGAACAGTTGACGGTGACGCATTTATCACAGGCCATACTGATACGAATGATTAAGACTTTCCACGGAGTGTACTGTGGAATGTTATGTTGAAGATCATGAGAGAGTTCGAATGTATTTGGGATTGATAATCCGTTATTTAATAGAGAGAACCTATTTTAAGCGAATTGGAAGAAATTTGGAAGAAAAATGTCCACCATTAGACGGAGAGATAATGCATGCACCGGAAAAAGTGTCGGATGCTCTGTTTCAGATGATTATGCGACCATTGATACGAATTGTGGCTTTCATATTTCAACGAGCATATTCTCAGTATACCTTATTCAGAACCAATTAGGAATTTTACTTTGTCATGTTTAGCTGGATAGCCAGAGTTTCCGTTTCGAGATATTCTACGATCGTAGGATGGACTTGTTGACGGTTGAAACAGTATCAGATGGATGCAATAAAATGCAAGTAGATGGAGAAGATGTGAAGCCGGAAAGAAATCCAATACTCATTAGTTTTCTCTTGAACATGATCTCAGTTCGAAGTCCTTAAGGAGAAAAATGTTCTTAGTGGCTATATCAAAGTTTCACCCAAGGTTTTGGCTTTGCAGAAATCGTCGATCAAACCCACACAACTAATGCGATGAGGGCGATGAACACGACAACAAAGACGACGATGATTATGATGATGTCGGCGATGATAAAGTGGGAGTTGTACGCATGATAACGAATCAAGGAAACGCATGTTGGTTCAACTGTGATAAAACCATTGAATTGCTGCCTGACTCCAAGAGGGTGAATGTCAATATCAATAATGTGGAACAATACATAACGGATGCAGAGACACTTGTACGCACTTTGTAAAACCTGCCACATCATCGTGTCTCAGTCTCATATCAAAGGACGTTGTTCCAAAACAAAACGGAGTGGAACAAACAATTCCCTTGCTCGCCACCTTCTCTTCGGCCTTGTAGTTCCGATCTTAAACGACACAGAATTCTGTGAAAAATCAATGATTGAGAAACCACAAACCGTCAGCAACCTAATGCTTCAATTTCTATTGAAGAAATTGTTCAATTGTGTAAGACTTTAAAGGAAATTTCTCTTGGTCTAGTTCAATTAGCTTTTCCTGAGATTAGATCAAACCTCAACAAACATTAAAGTTGGATTTTGGACCGCAGTGAATCATAAGACAAGAAAATTAAACAACAAAGACAAATCTAGGCAAATCGTCTCAAAGTCACTGTCTCGGTGTTTAATCAAATACACACACGGAATCTACGTCTTGGTTTTTGTCCAGAAGCCCTATCGACCACGTGATTTGCCACTGACCAGAGGTAGTCGCACCAGGGGTATAAGCCCATTTCGATATATAACGATTAATAACGATTTTGAGAATTCCATTTGTGGTGCCAAGAAGAAAATTGGAATACTACAGGGTTAAGTGGGGGCAGATAAAATGAAAGTTCAGGGTAATTTGCAAGCATTTATTGAAGGACCAGCGATAATGTTAACCGTACGCTGAGACCTGAAAATCAACTGGACCTAAGGCTTAAGTTTTGTGTACAGTTCGTAAGTGCGCTTGGTCTAGACGAAGCTAGCATTCGATGGCGGCGGAGTTTATCGCGAGTTCTTATCGGAACTGATCAAGATGGCTTTCGATCCGAATAGAGGATTTTCATGGTCACCACCGACAACAAGCTCTACCCCAATTCAAATATCGGCGATTTAGTGCCCGGTTTTAAGAACCATTCTACTTCATTGGGCGTATACTTGGCAAAGCAATATATGAAAATCTTTATGTGAAATTGGTAAATACTCTGACGTTGATGGTCATCTGTTCACCACTCTCAATCCTGAGATGTATTAGGTGCGCAACTGAGTTCAATAGATGGCTCCAGTAGTAAGTGCTGGTCGATTTTGACATATCCAAAATGTCATGAACCACGGTAAACAAACCGTTTTGACATATTAGTGATTTTGTTTTGGCGACACATACTTTTGGTTGTGTGAAAATGTCATTCGAAGAAAACGGCAGCTGAAGCGCATCGAGAGCTCCAAAAAGTTTAAGGAAATGCTGCTCTAAGTGAAACAATGTGCCATGATTGGTTCCGTCGCTTCAAAGACGGTGATTTCGTTGTTGACCGTCCGCGCGAAGGAGGGCCAAAATTCTTCAAATACGCTGAATTGGAGGCATTACTCGATGAAGAGTTACCCGCGAAGCCATTTTCAAGCGATTGCATGCGTTGTGAAAGATTCAAAAACAAGGAACTTGGCTTCCTTATGATTTGAAGTCAAGAAACGTTGAGCGTCGTTTCGTTTTTTCGCTCCAGCTTCAAAAAAGAAAGGGTTTTCTTTATCGCATCGTGACGGGTGATGAAAAATGGATTCATTACAGTAACTCAAGAAGAAGAAAGTCATGGACTCTGCCCAGTCATGCTTCAACGTCGTCGGCTCGATCGAATATTCACGCTGCGAAGGTTATGCTGTGTATTGGGTGGGACCAGGTCGGTGTTATTTATTATGAACTATTCAAACCCAACTAAACCATCACTGGGGAACCGTATCGACTTCAATTGATGCGATTGAGCCGAGCACTGCGCGAAAAACGCCCACATACAAGCAGAAGTACGAAAAAGCGATTCTACAGCATGACAACGCTCGGCATTACGTTGCTAAGCTCGTTAAACCCCACGTTGTAATATTTTGATGTATCCGAACTTAAATTAGATTTTACAGTTGTCACAACGTCACTGGGACAAACACACGAACAGGAACTCAAACCGAATACTCGATGTATTCCGGTAACATATTCAAACCGCATCGAGTATATTTAATTAAAAGGCGACTGCAAATTTAACAATCAAATCCGCTTACATTATGTTGCGTTTAGAAAAGGTCCATCGTATGTTTTACCCGTGGAATGGTGTCACATTTTCAGTAAAAAAGAACTACAATTCCAATCAATTTAGAGCTCAAATCACCCGAGCATTATCTGCTACTGGTCTGTGGCGGAAGGTTTTATCAAATCAACAAAAGTGGCAGCTACTTTAATTCGTTACAACTTCTTCGAGTCCACCATTGCTGGAATTTAAAGATCTTGATCCGCCGTTTTTAAGACAAAGCGCCGGAGATATGGAACGTTTTCCATCGGTCAGTATTCTTTGTATGTCTATCCGTATATAAAACTATTCTACAAAACTATGATTAATAGCTGTTATACATTGGAAAATTCCACTTTCGGTTGCTGCCTTGAAATCGTTCTGTCTAGGTATCAGGTGTAGATGATCAGCCTGATTAGGATCAAATTTAAAAGTAATGGAATCGTCACTAAAAAAAAAAAACAATAAACTTATACCAATAAACTTCATTTTACGAGCTTCCGTTTTACGTTAGTAGAGGGGAAGATTTGTAGCATTATGACTCCTCCTAAAAATGATATACTTGTGATGCAACTCCCAAGATGAATAACATAAGAAGTGTCATTAAAAACCCAAATGAACAAATGTTCAAATTTGGGATGTCTCCATTACATTCTTGGATAAGAGCATTTTAATGTCTATTACACATCTCCTACAAGTTGGGCATAAAAAAATGGAGAGCAAGATGAACTATTTGCAATCACAATTTCGGAAACAAATGAGGTTATTAGTAGACATAGCAGAGAACACAAATGATGGACACATTTTTTAGAAATATTGAAATAAGCGGATTGATCTCATCCAACATTTTCGAATTTTACGCGAAGCAATAACAATTGATCCACACAAGTTTTTGTGTTTCTTTGTGTTTATGCCAGTGGAACCCAAAAAATATATCTTGAGCATTACCCTTGGTATCATATTCCTGCGATCATAAATAAACTACTCATCCATTCAAATAATATCATTCAAGTTTGCATTCTGCCACTTGGGCAGGAGGAAGCAAAGGAAGTGAGCAATAAGGAATACAGACGATTCCGTGAGCATTTCAACCGAAAGATGTCAAGGAAAGTTACGAATAGAGATGTACTGAATAGATTTTTACTTCCCCGTCAGATAGATATCTATCGAGTCGTAATAGTGCTCCATAGAAAAAGAAACCCACGTCCTCAGGAAGGTATTGCCCTATTGAAGGCGTCCCAAGAAAATACAACTAGTAACAGCTCCGATGTGCGTAAGACCTCTTACATCTAAATATATTTCATCAGGAACAATTACATATCAAAAAGTATATATATAAGCGCAACAACGCCGACAAAATATAAAATCTACTTTCCCTGTACCCAAGACTGGTTTCAGCTCCAACCTATTTAGGATGCGGCACTGGTGTTTCCCTGGTAGACGACGACGTTAGGTTTCACACCCCGTGAGTCCGTCTTCGAATCGAAGATAAACGCAATTTTGGTGGCAACGAACAATATTGTAAATAAAACCTACAGCTTCGCTTAAAGAAATACTGAACAATCACACAACTTCCAAAATAGTTCAAGAATGCATGACAGTGTAAGGCTAATTTCTTGTCTAAAGTCTTGCCTGGGTCCCTTGTCGTCAATGCACTTGCCGGAAGAGAGTTTTTCAGGACCCAAACCTACGTTAGGTTTGCATGCATTCTCTTCATCGTCCATTGGAAGTTTGATTTCATATGAGCTCAACTGCAGCTGGTATGACTCTCCAGATTTCGGTAGACCAAAAGAATTCTTCCCGACGTCTATAAGATGTCAGCGACTTTCCTACTGTCCCTCAGTAGTAAAGACTACAGGCATCATTCTGGTGTCGTGACAAGACACTAAGGACTTTAGTGTGCTTGGCAAAATTGATACATCCTGCGAAACTTGCTGTGAACGTGATGACTAAACTGCAAAGCACTACCTCTGTGAATGGAAAGAAACACACTACAAATACAATAGACTAATTCTTTGTTTGTGTGCTCTTTTCCGATGGTTGCCTCTAAAGTTTCACCCTTCTATTACCGAAGAAAATGTTACGAGCAGCATGCATTATAATACTAGAGATACATTTCCAAAGTTTCCCACCGATTACAAACTCATTTTGATTTACTTTTTGATTAAACAAAGTTCAACGATCTCATTCACTTGTGCACAGGTTTTGTGAGACTGAGCAACTATTATCGAAACCATTACAATGAAATTGTATTTGCTGGTCGAGCAGAAAAGGCTTCACCAAGTTAATCCAATTGACTAACATGCCCCCCCCCGATACGTGAACAATATATTCTCCCAAAGCCAATGTTGACTTTAAAAATTTATAAAAGTAAAATTGCAAATTCAACTACCAAATACCAGTTTACTTGAGTCTGTCATCTGCCCACGACGTTGTACTTGTATTCTCCAAACGCAGAAAGCCTCCATCAGTTAGAAATTTCTCAAAACTAGTTTAAGTACTTTGTACATTTACGCGTTTAGGCAAAGCTCGTTTTGTCCATGTGGTACATATCACTTTCAAAATGACGTGTCTACGGTGAGCAACACCGAAAAAATTTCGAATGCTGAATTCAGCTGTAAAAAAAAAAGAAGCCAGACGTGACAGTCTCATGACTCGCAATTTAAATTCACTTAACAACTGGTAAAAGTAAATGCATATTCCTTATGCAAATGCATGTCTAAACCCCTCAATCGTGACGGCATTTCAAAGCTATTTCACAAGCATTCGCAGTTTTATAATGTCCCATCAACTGATACACTGTGAACCTATGCAAGATACCCAAGATAAACGCAACTAATTTCGATTACTCCTAATATTAACTAATGATTTGTGGTTCTCTTTTCGTCTCATTATCAATTATGACCTATGCCCATGACTTGCGATTAACGCTTAATTTACAAAATTTTCAGTTCGAATCCCATATCCACAAAATTTGCATTTGACTTGATTTAAAATTGGGGTCAATGCAGCGGTCTGCCCTTTATAAATCCAAAATGTGTGCACAATCTGCAGCGCCAAGGTTACCACCAAGTTGACTGCGTGTACACCTATTTTTAGAATCACCTTAAAATAGCTCAGCAGTAAGATGTTAGCTGTAAGATGTTTGATGGAATGAAGCCGTAAACAATGAATACAGGCGCCATGGTTGAGAAGAATGAGACGAAAAAAAAAAAACAAATCAACAATCTGTCACCATTGACATACAGCTTAGGGAAGAATATCGTCCAGCAAAGAACCTTTAGCATCGGAAAATGTTGCATAAAGGTCTCTTGGAGTGACCTTTCGCACCCAATCAGAGAACCGAAAAATCAACGACAAATACAAAATAATAATGGGAAACTTACTCTAAACTTTGCCAACACGGCTCCCATTCTGCTTGGACTGTCGAAATTTGCTTTTTTTTTCAATATCTCTGGCAAAACTCACGTTCGGTCGAAGATTTTTTCGAACTGAAAACGACTATTTCATGGGCAACTTGTATTCATTTGAAGAGATTTCGTTTTATATATTTTTAAACACAACACACGGATGATTTGTGAGATTTCTTTCGGAAAGAAACAGAAACGAGATGTGACGAACGGACAAATGCGTCGGCCGGAATTTTTGTGTGTTTTGTTGTTTTGGCACAAAGCAGAGATTTGCTTGCCATTCGCAATGCGATGAGTTGTGTTCGTTAGGTTTGTGACTGTGGGTTCTTTTCCCTCCGAACTGTCAGTGGTGTGGTGAGATTTTCTTCATTGAGGTGAATAAGTGAGTTCAGTGAAAATTTACGAGGATTTGAATTAGTTGATAAACGACATTTATTGTACTTGTATACGAAATGAATATGCTTCAAGATATTGTTTTTAAAAAAAAAGAAATTAATAAATAAAAGGTTTTTCATAAGATGCGCCGAAATTTTTCCAATGACAATTTTCTAAATTCACACGTACCATCTTCTGACAGATGTCATATTTATGTTCCAGATTATCAATCATTCGATTATAGAAGGGTATCATCCAACAGTAACTACTACGTTCCGTACGTTAACTCCAATTTTTGGTCATTACAAACGTCCAGATAAGCGAGCAATGCGAGTTGCAGCCAGTGAAACAGCGAACTACAAGACTTGAATAGAATCCTGCAACTGTACGCGAGTCGGTAAGTCAAGATAACGCGCAGATGTTTGGAGCTAAATCATCTGCTGATTGGGCTGCATTGAAGATGGATTAAGGTCCGATGAGGTGTGATGAGGCCCAATTTTGATTAAACGGCTTTGGTACTAAGCGAAATTGCCGCATCTGATCATGTGAACACCCGAAGGTGTTTCAACAAGAGCCAAACGAAACAAAACCGTACTGATGTTGTGGTTCTGCGAGTTCTGCCGTAAGGGGCGTATAGAGCTAGCAGTAAAGAAGGGTCTATTCGGCTTGTGCGACTTTTTTGGTGACAGTTATTTTGTGTGCTCTACGTTTTTGCAAATGCTGATTCTCGTAAACAACGATTTGCTTCGTGATCGGAAAAAATGGCACAGACACTCTTGAAATATTCAAAAGGGCATTCCTTTCAAAGGAGATGACATTTCAGTTGATGCCAATTGATTGATGCTCATTTTTCATTGGACTGAACCAATGAAAATGTTGAAAAAATTCGCAAAATCATCCTGAAAGTCGGCAACAGGCCATTGAAGAAGTTGTGGAGTTGTTTGGAGTGAATGTTTATGATTTTAACGGAATATTCGAGGACAAAAAACGTGACTACCGAATTCGCGCCTCGATAGCCCTGTATATTCACCACTTTTTGACCAATAGTGGTATGACCCTGTGCCTCTTAACTAACCTACTATGCCATCAGCAATCTTAATTATTTCTCCGAATGAAAAGAGACATGAAAGGAAAGCATTTTGCCGACGTTGTTGTTGTTTTGCCAAGAATGAATCAAGCCAATTTTTGATATTCTGCTCTGATGAGAACCGTATTTCAGTGAGGGCGTTCTGCATCGACCGGAACAAATGGTAGTCAGAAGGGGCAAGGTCTGCGCTATAAGGCGGGTGGGGTAAGACTTACCATCCACTGTTTTCCAAATAGTTCTTAACCGGAATAGCAACGTGGGGTCGAGCGTTGTCGTGTCTGGTCGCATATTCCGGGCGTTTTTCACCCGCAGCTCATAATACAGCACACCCATCTGATCCCACCAAATATAGAGCATTACCTTCGCGCTATGGATATTCGGATTTGCCGTTGATTTGACTGGTTGGCCGGGTTTCACATATGATTTTGTGCGCTTGGGTTTGTCGTAAGCGCATGTTCACTATAAACTTCCACCAAAATACGATGACTTTCGGCAGCAGTTTTCTTTTCAGGCACAAATTTCGACATATTTGAGTGAAAAAGAAATTATTGTTGCTTACGCTTCAAATGAATGACATATACTGAAATGATATACAATGACAGTAGCTTTCCAACGCATGTTCCAATGGAATAATACAAGTAACGCCATCTCTTAGAAAACCGCACGAAGTTATATAAGTTATAAGTTATAGACCCAACAAACCAATTCTTTTGGGATAAATTTGAACTGGAAATCTTGAAGGATATCGACGTATTGAAGATGAAGTTCTGTAATTGTTTTATCGCCAAAAATGATAAACAGCTTATATTTTTCTGCATCTCCGATAGCCTGTTTTCCATGATGCACAAACCGCAGATTTGACTTCAGATATCTTAGATGTGAGATGTTTTTTAAGGCTTATATATATATCCATAAAGCTTCAATGAAGTATTTAAGAAGGATATACCTCGGTATTCGTATGTATGTACATATTTTGGAAGAATTTATAGCTTCTTTAGCCTTTCGAAGACACTTTGTTCTATTGATCATTGAACTTATTGCTGATGAAGGAAAAAGAGTCTGGGCCATTGAACGGATCAGATGAACCTTTTCTAGCGACTTCACTGGCTTTTTTATTTATATTTATTTAGCAATTAATGTCATTAGATTCCATTTACACATGTAATGAATATATTTAAACTTAACCTAATGAACATATGTATAAATAATTTAATTCAATAATAATTATTATTTAAACAAACGAAAAAATTGTGTACGATGTGTGACTAAATTCTAATATTCTACCACCTTACCTTTGCTTACTAAAAGGAATACAAAAGTAAAAATATTTATTAAAAAATATCAATTTTCCATTTATTTTAAATTGTTTTACATTTGAAAAATAATCAAAAAACAAATACATTCGTAAATTGCGACATTGGCAAAACTAAAGCAACTCCGAATGAACTTGAACATCATGTCAAAAAAACTAAAAAGAAACAAACACAGTTGGGTACCGTTAGGCCGCATTTTGGCTTAGCGGCTATGTCGACAAGCAAATTTGTCAAGGATCAATGCATCCACAAAAATTGACTGTTTGAAGTGGTTTGTGGCATGGCGGCAGCATCGAAACTTATATCTTTCGAAATGAAGAAGGAGACGCCGTTACCATCAATAGCCTCAGGTTTAGGTCTCTGTGGTCAGAACACGACAACATCGATATATCCGAGCTATGGTTCAAAAAAGACTGCGCAACGTGCCATACAAGCAATCCAACGTTCGAAGTTGTGAAGGAGAAATTTGACGACTGTGTCATCTCACGGGGAGTGTTCATCAATTAGCCGTCGCGATTATGCGATTTGACACCACTCGATCATTTTCTCTGGGGTTACGTCAAGTCTAGCGAAGCCCACACATACGAGGGCTGTTTGATGAATACCCGGATTTGTTTGTCTGCAAAATACTTCTCCGCGGCAGCGACGACTTCCTCATTCGACCTGTACTTTTTTCCAGCGAGCGATATTTTAAGGTTTAGGAATAAAAAGAAGTCGCAAGGAGCCAAATCCGGAGAATACGAACGATGGGGGGCAATTCGACTAATTTGGTTTTTTCTTCAAATCGGTGTTGAATCGACCTAATAAATCGACGTTATATGCCCCTATGATTGTTTTTCCCTTTTTCAAATAGTCAACGCGGATCACACCGTTGGCATGGTCTTCGCCTTCTTCGGAGCACGTTCACCGGGTAAAACCTATTGTTTCAATTGTTCTTTGGTCTCTAGTGTATACCAATGAATACATGTCTCATAAACGGTCATGAAACGACGCAAAAACTGCTCCAGATTCGATTAAACAGGGCCAAGCACGTCTTTAAAGTAGTTTCACGATTGCGCTTGTTTTCTGGTGTGAGCAAACGCGGCACTCATCGCGCTGACAGCTTTCTTATGCCCAAAATCTCGTGCAGGATATGGCTAACGCATTTGGTTGAGATGCCTGTTATCTCAGTCAACTCGCGAAATTTTTATCAGTGGTCCGCCAATATGAGGTCATGGATTTTGTCCACAGTTTCCTTTGTGGTAATCGTTTTTGAACCACCTGGGCGCTGTTCATCAAAAACCGACGTGCGGCGACGGCGAAACTCTGCGAACCAATGGTACACGGTTATACAGGAGGGTGAATGTCTCCAATATACAAAATCGAGAATGGGCTTGATTTCCTCGCAAGTTTTGCAACTCAAAAAAAGGATTGGATCACGGAGCAATACTGCTCTTTTTCCATGGTAGCAAAAAACACTAACACGATGCTTTTAAATGGGTGTCAAAACAAAAGTAAGCGTCGGATTGTCACCAAAAAAGGTTATACTAAATGATGGTACACTCATTTTGGCTCAGTAGCGCCATCTATCTTTTAATCCGTATACTAATCAAACTGAGCTGAACGTATCTCACGCCGTTGTTGTGTTATTTAAAATTTTTCCTATCGTTCTTATCTGATCACTCTATGGAATGAACAGAACTGTGGTTAAGCTTAAATTGTTGCAAATTTAATGGACTTTAAAAATGGTAATAATGAATGATATTCAACTGCAGATGGGATGTCTCTACAGTTGCCGGCAGACCAAACAAATGCCTCTCTATGTTTCTAAGAGATCAGTGACTTTCTTGGTGTCTCTCAGTACGAAAAACTGCAGGATTGTTACTGGCGTCGTGACTGAGATTTAGGCTTTGGATTAGCACTTAAGTGATGATTGCTGTGACAGTGATGATGACATGGCGGAGCACTACCTCTACTACCGGCCTATGTTTTCATAAGGTACTGTCATTGAAAGCTTACTCACCTTTCTTCGAAAGACTTAGCAATTTTAGTAAAAGTCCTTGTCTGAGTATTATGAGTTGACAGAAAAAAGAACTCGTGATACAATCAATTGTGACCGGTACAGAAAGATGACGGATATCTGATTCCAAATTTACGTGATTCCATCGGGATAACGTTTCATGTCATACTGCATCTAATACCAACGATTTATTGGAATCAAACAACGGTGAGGGAGTGAATTAAAGATTGGGACCTTGTTGACATTCCTGATATTGAGGCTCACAAGCCGTAAGCTGAAAATTATCTGTCCAATAAAACCATATGGTTATTACCATTTAGAAAATCATTTATAACCTAGAAAATTCCTTCGCATTGTAAAATATGTAGATGTATGTAGATGAATAAATAAATTGTAGCATCTGTTGCATTTTACAAAAATTTTATTACTATTTCTCCATCGGACCATAATAATTGCCAATTATGCAATAAGCCGTGAGGATTGAGGATTGAGGATTGGGTTTGCAAAACTTGTACTGCCCGAGCGCCATCCGTCCCAAAAGGACCACCATCAAAATGCATCAAAAGCATCCTCCATCAGACGCCAGGAGCTTAAACTGCAAATGCTTGAAGAGGAGCGAATTTTGCAAGAAAAACGTGATCGGGGTACCTAACAAAGAAGCACCAAATTCTCAGTCAGACTTTGGAAGAATCAGACAGTGATGACGACCATGATGCTGGGTCACAAGCATAGGTGAAGCTATGCCTTAAGGCACATCGATTTACTCAAGTAAGCACAATGTCAAAAATAAAGTTTACACGTGTCTTTAGGCCAGCAGTTACCAAGTTGTTATGTCCCTATGTCTCCGAACGAATGGTCAACTCATCGTGGATGAGAGTTACTACTTGGGAAAGCCAGCCCCGAAAACAACAACAGGAGCCAACATTGCATTTAGAGCCACTGACTAATCCAAGCACTGCCAATTCATTACAACATTCAACTTTCTTATATCAACCGCCACAAGGCAATTTAACTTCCTTTAATAACAAGTCGCGCCCCGTTGCTGACACAGCCTATTTATAGTAAATTATAGCTGCCAATTCGCACTCGAAGTGAATACACCCATCCCCAGAATAAGATGGGCTTTTTATTTTTAAAAACCTAATAAAATATTATAATAAGAATAAATACATCGAAACCGGAGGATGAGCTCTGATAAACGGTCCGCTATCCAAATAGCGGGTCCGGGAGATGGCACGATATCGTCTGATGGTCAGACCGTAATTTCGGCTCATTTGGAAATGACAACTAAGAGGAGGAGGAAGCTGAGTCCAACTCCAAACCTCGTGAAACGCCCTTCCCTATCAGCATCTACTGAGAAGCTGCCTGGTGGAGCAAGGGAAGTGGCGGCAAACACTTCATCTAGAGCAGCAACACAACAACGAAAAAGGCATGACAAATACTCATATGTGTCTGACGATGGGGAAGGCCATTACATGGGTGAAAATAATAGCTTTGCATCGCCAGCTGCCTCTGAGTCAGATGACGAAGAGGAAGAGGTCAAAACCTTAAAGAGTAGCATCATGCAGCTACAGCAAAAAGTACTTGCTATAAAAGCGAAGCAAGTGCCAAGGAGGGAGAAGGAGTTACAACAACTCCAGATGCCACAAAAGCATCCAAATACAAACGTGGAGCTACCTCAACTACAAAAACAGAAACAGCCACTAAAACAACAAAAAATACAAAAGCCACCTAAGAAACTAACAAAGAAAGAGGCACAGCCACAGCCTAAAAATAAACAGCAACAAAAATCACAGCAGCATAAGCAGCAGCAGCAACAACAACAACAGCAAAAGCAAGAGCAACCACAAGAACAGCAGTAGAAGCAACAACAGCAGAAAAACAACAGACAGAAGGTACCTCCAATCAACACGTATAAAATCGAATTGAAGGACACAATAGAGCTATGTAAGTCGGCCATAGGCTGTAATTTTTTTTATAAAGAGATTAAGTGTAGATAGGCACGCGACCCACTGCAATACATTGAAGTGCTACCAAAAAATTAAAAATTTAGGGGTACGACGACGGAGTTCTTCTCCTACACCCCGAAGGGGGAAAATCTGCAAACAATCCTGCTGAGGGGATTAGAACCGTCGACTGATCCGGAGGAGCTCCTTGCACTGTTGAAAGATAAGGAGTGCGTAGAGCTCAAATTCGTGGGAGTAAAGCATTTTGTCACAATGTGTTACAATGTTACAATGTGTTCGTTGCCAAAGGTTTGTGCACGCCGCGTCGAACTGCGAAATGCAGCCTCGATGTGTAAAGTGCGGAAAGAACCACAGGTCTGAGGAATGCGCTCTAGGTAAGGACGGAGCGTCAGAAAAAAGCCAGCTCACTTGTGCCTTATGTCAGAATACAGGACACACCGCAAACTATCGGGGTTGTCCCAAATTCCAATACATAAAAATAATAAACCTGGCTCGGCAGCAGAAAGTAACTTAAGCCGTTACCTCCCAAGTAACCTACGCCCAAATGGCGGCAGGTAGGGAAAATACGGTACAGCAAGCAAAGGTTGCTTCTCAGACCCCAGCGCCTAGAGCACCGGAACCTGTACCTGACATGCTAGCTATCTTGCTCTAGATTCAGAGGCGATGGCTCAGCTGCAGCGTCAGATAATAGAACAGGCTACGCGCGTGGATCGAACCTACGTGCTACTGCCGGGCCTAACGCACCTCCAGTCGTAATGCGTACGTACATGGCGGAGTAAACCCTGAAGTTCAATGAATGTTAATTCACTGATAAGAATCTAGCGAAGAGCTACACTATTCAAGTTGCTTAAAGACCAAGTTCCAGATGTGCTTTTGGTTAGCGAAACTAAGCTAACCAAAAGACACAAAATAAGGCACAGAAGGTATAAAATTATACGAAGAAACCGACGAAACTCCATACAAGGAGAAGGCGTTCCGATCGTAAGAAAAGGTATACAGTCGTGTAGTGCGTAGGTTCCAGGTGCTAGAAGCATGCATCATGTACATCCCTCTCCGTAGTGGAAAGCGTTTATACATGGTGTCCATCTATGCATCTAAAGCTACTAAATCCACATTATTCATCTCAGAGCTTGAGACACTTTTTCGATTCCTAAGGCTGGAATTTGAGCAGAATTATTTTATTATAAATAATAATAATACACCAAATACTAGAGGGAAACTACTATTCAATTGGTGGGGTCAGCATAGTATGTTATAATGTACCGACTCGGCCTTAAGGCTACGGATAGTCCGTAGTTTCCCAGACACGGGTCCTATTTGGATCTCCTGCTGTTCGACTCACGAATACAACTGACGTGCTCTAACCAACAAACTACAAACTGTCTACACACTTTTGTGTATCACAGTGACCATTGCGGTCTTAGTACTGAAATAACTATTCCCAACGAAACTGCGGAATTGAAAGAGTTTGTTCAAAGGCAATCCTACAACTATAGTAAAGTGCGTTGGTCACACTTCTCAAGAACACTAACAAGAGCACTCTCCTCGAATTCGCTCTACCCACCGTCCAACAGAAATGTGTCAAACCAGGAGATTGACAGGTATCTAAAGGTAATGGACGAGACAATTAAACGAAGAATGGACAAAACAATACCTCGATATCAACACACTGACAACGAAGACTTATTCCGCAAAGCAGCTATCGACGCACTGCACCGACATAAAAGTAGACTGCTGTCAAGACTAAAAACCTTGTACAGACATTAAAGTCGTCGATCAAAAACCTCCAAACATTAATAAAAGAAAATTACAGAAATTCTGTACGTTTGTATTGAAACAACAAAATTCGGTCTGTAAGCATCAGCAACCCGAATATGTTCCCGCAAATAGATAAAATATTTCGGAGGAAAGATCAAAACGACCTTTCCTGTCTTAAAATCGCCCGAACGTCGGACAACGAGCACATATTTTTAGCAGGAGGCATCATCGATCGAGGATCCGCAGGACGAGGTAGAGGCTATAGGAGCGACTTTTCAGGAAGTATATAAAGCGAATGAAACCATTGGCCCGAACCACGACCTGGAAAATCGAGCCCTTGTGCACAATTTCTGCCTTTGAAATGAAATAGTGAACTGGCAATTCGAGAGCTCGGGTTTTACTCAATTCAGTGACGAGAATATGGCAAATAATGCCATCGCCGACGTTAGGGTATTAACACCATTCATTTCGACGGAAGAGTTTCAAACGGTCTTTGAATCACTTAGAAGTAAAAAATCAGTGGGAACCGATGAAATACCGAACATTGTGCTTCGACTTCTCCCACTAGAAGAGGTGGACATTTATACCACCCTGTTTAACAATGCAATGAATAATGCCCATTATCCAGCGCATTGGAAAACTGCGGTGGTACATCGAATTTCCAAAAGAGATAAAGACACATCCAATCCTGCGAATCTCCGATCGATCAGTCTTCTTCCAAACATCAGTAAGATTTTCGAAAGGGTGATCAATAGAGTCCTGACTAAGTGGGCTGAGCACAATCACATAGTCCCGGATAATCAATTTGGTTTCAAGGTGGGGCATGATATCATTCATGCCGCGTCTAAACTGGTTTCTGATATCCAATGGAACAAAGGCAGGAACCAGTGCACTGGTGCCTGCCTGATTGACTTGGAAAAAGCCTTTGATATCGTATGGTTGGAAGGACTTTTCTTCAAGTAGGACAAGATGGGCATTAGTAAGCCACTTCTGTATATTCTTTTCAATATGCTCACAGATAGACAGTTCATCGTGAAAAATAGCGATGTGACTTCTGCTGGTACAATTCACATTAAAAACGGTCTGCCACAACATGTGGTTAATTCGCCGATCCTATTCAACATTTACACAAGTGATCTGATAGGTTCACTTCACCGTGCCATAGCGTACGCAGACGACTTAATTGTACAGATAAGGTCCAAAGATTGATACACTTTTGCAATGTGGCTTTGACAAAATTAAGCGATATTGCGCCGACTGGAAATTGAAAATTAACTTTCAGAATTTGGAAACTATTCTGTTTAGGACGCCTTTGTCTGGGGCCTCTAGGAATACCAGAAAGAATTGGCGAAAGTTTTCGATTGTGGGGCAGCACGGCCTTCCACTTGCTTGTCGAAATGTAGTCAGATACCTTGGGATCTGGCTAGATCAATATCTGTATTTTAACAAATATATAGCTGTTGCTCTGGACAGAGCCAGGGGTACTTTTGCCCTTACAAAGAGACTGTTTTATAAAAGCCAACTCGATGCTTGTATTTGGATGTCCCGTGTGGTTCAACGTGAGAGCAAGTTTATTGGAAAAGATTTGGGTGTTTGAGAGGGCTTGTCCTAGGACTTGTCTTCGCTTATACAGAACACTAGAGTCTGAGTACATAAAATTCTATCCTAATGAGGTCTTGTACAATAGGGCGAACCTAATAAGAGCGGACAATTTCGTTATTAAGTTGACTCGAAGGCATATTACAAGAGCAATGACCTCGTCGAACAACCAGATCTCCGTGGCTTACTACTTCAATTATAGGTATCATGAGAGAGTACGCTTTGACGGTTTTGTTCCTCCAGAAGCGTTCCTCTATCTAGATATGAAAGGTCTGATCCAGGACAGATTGGCGATGCCGCTAATATTTCACGTCGCTCGAACAGCTGCCGACAGGCGACTCAACTACTACAGTGCGGAGTGTCTTCGGTTCAGTAGGGCGGTAGGGAGTCATGATATGAGGGATGTTGCTCGGCAACACCAACAATTTTGGTGGCTAATTGAAGGAGAAGAAGCTTCGTCGGCTAGTTCTTCCAGTAGTAGGTAGGAAGCAAAGTTGTTCAACATAATTTCATTTTAGCCGTGGCCGGCTACATAGACTTAAGTGGGATTAGGTTAGATTTAACAAAAAAATTAAATAAAAAATTATAAAAGAACATAAAAAATGGGTAACAATTTAAAATAAGGAATAATCTATACACAAAAAAATTGTAGTGTATATACAATAAGATAGTGTAAGTAGGTTAAGTAAGTTAAGTTTTATTTTTAGGTATGTAGTTTATAATTTATGGGCATTAATTCAAATTTTTTATATATAGGGTCCATATTTAGGGTTTTCTAATAACGACTCGACAACTTTTTTTTTTAAATAAAAGGCAAACCATTTGAGATATTTCAAAAACTTTATTATTATTCATAAATCAAAACATTTATGAATGGAACTCGACTTCGTTCATATGGCCACCGCGGGTACGTTTGCAGCAGTCGATTCGTTGGACCCAATTTTCAACGACTCGGCCACACATTTCGGCCGAAACGGCTGCTATTTCGCGTTCAATGTTGGCTCTGAGCTCTTGCAACGTCGTTGGCGTGTTGGAATAAGCCAATGACTTAACGTAGCCCCACAGAAAATAGTCAAGCGGCGTTAAATCGCACGAACGAGGCGGCCAATCGACTGGCCCATGTCTTGAGATAACACGCTCACCATACTTACTCTTCAATAAATCGATTGTATCGTGTGCTGTGTGGCTTGTGGCACCATCCTGTTGAAACCACATGTCGTCCAAGTCCATATCTTTCAATTCGGTCCAAAAATAATCGGTGATCATGGCGCGATAACGATGACCATTCACAATAACTTGACGATCGTTATCGTCGACGAAAAAATATGGAATAATAACGCCGCCGGCATGCAAACCGCACCAAACAGTTATTTTTTGTGGATGAAATGGTGACTCATGAAGCACATGTGGTTTTTCACTCGACCAATAACGCATATTTCGCTTATTGACGAACCCATTGAGCCAAAAATGAGCTTCGTCACTGAAGATGATTTTGCGATGAAATTCATCATCTTGGCGCATCTTCTCCAGAAGCCAATCTGAGAACGTAGCTCGTTAGTGTACTTTACCACGATGAAAATGTTGTATTTACTGAATGAATTGACAGTGACAGTTTGATGATTAGTGAAAGAGTCAAGTCAAGTTGTCAAGTCCCTATTGGAAAACCCTAAACCAAGTTTTTATATAAACACAATTGTTTTCTTAGTTTAAGATTTAGTAAATATAAAAATATAAATAATTTTGTAAGAATCGTCGAAAGACATAGAATATATGTTAGGTTTAATTTAGAGTGCCCGCAAGGGGCCAGTAAGAATAAATTAATTTTAAGTTAATTAAGCTTATTTTTAAGCATTTTTTGTCAAGCGTGTAAGAATTAATTAATTAAGGAAATAAAAATGCATTTAAACCGGACTGAACTGAACTGAACTGAACAATTGCCCCCTTCTCTACGTCTGAATTGGGCTTTATACAAACAAACTTTGAGCGTTTTTACAATCTCCCAATTCAGCAGCTGGTTTTATCGGGTAGCCGAAGCCGCTAATTGTGTGAATATCCCCAAGACTTCTTCGGATATACATAATAACCGTGGTGCTAAAAAGAAAAAACAAAAAATACTGTACCAAAAATCAAAGAGAAAAGAAACACTGTCCTTTCTCTTGACAACGAAAAATTCCATCAACTTAGCCACTCTTTAAAGTGGAAAGAGTTAGGAAAGCTCATACTTTGTAGGAAATATTTAAAGATACATGTACGTAGCAGGTGTAAAATAGATATAACCTGTGGAAAAAAAAGCTGTGTGTTTAAGCATCATCGACGTCTGCATAATGATCAAAGAGATATTGATAATTCTAGCATCTGTTTGCCGTGAACGAACGTGAAACTATTCGCATTTATAGACGATGGGTCATCTCTCACGCTCATCGAAGAAGATCTACCTGATGAATTAAAAATAGAAAGTGCGCCAGAATCTGTTATTCTGCGATGGAGAGAAGATGTCACCAGAGATGAGGACCAATCCAAAGTGATGAGCTTATGAATTTCAGGTACAAGCATAAACGCCAAAACATATCAACTTTCAAATGCCCACACAGTCAAAATCCTCTCTTGATGCTAAGACATTGCAAAAAAACATTCACCCACTTAAAGTACTTACCAATTGGGTCGAATACAAATTTTATCCCTCGTTTTGGCCTTAAAATTTGGAGGCTTGGACTGACGTTAAAATACTGGGAAAGAAAAGCTGATGAACCAGTGGCAAATACGAGTAAGACTCGCTTGGGATGGAATGTCTATGGCTACTTTTCACAATCGTCATTTGATCATGCAAATACACATCACAACTACTGCATAAGTGAATATGAGCCTAATAAAGATTTAGAACGACAGAAACTGGTAAAGAATCATCATTTCATCTTTTCATCATTTCATCTGCAATGAAAATTTTGGTATTTTGAACCCGAAAGATGTTTTGCTCCTACAGGAAGAACTTAATTGCTTAAAAATCTAACTCATAAAAAGGATGGGCGCTTCTTAACAGGTTTACTTTGGCAATATGATCACACATCCAGTTGCCCGATAGTCTACAGATGGCAAAGAAGCATTTAGCTGGTTTACAGAAAAGAATGAATCGAGATCCGATAATGGCTGAAGCACTGTACAGAAAGATAGAGGAATATGTCTCCAAAGTATATGCCAGAAAACCCTCCAGCGAATAATTAGATGAAAGGCCTCCCGTTTCAAATATTCCCTGTCTAAAATCCCAACAAAGCGGGCGAACTGAGAAAAGTATGGGATGCTACAGCCAAAGTGAATGGCATTTCTTTAAACTCTTTGCTACTCAAGGTTCCAGATCAACTAGTTTAACTGACATCAGTCCTTTATAAATTTGGAGAACGCCGCATCGCTATACTACCTTGGTCAAGAAAAAAAAAATAACCTATGTGTGGCGCTCCCATTGTTCCGATTTGAGTTCTATTTTTTTTTTTTAGTTAAGTTGGTACATCTGTTGTTGACATTCCCTCTAAATCTTAGCGTCATAGCTTGATATTTGCAAATGTTACGTAGCCAAGAAAACATCTATCTCTATGTGGGTTGGCGATTTTTTACAATTTTAGAAAAGGATTTAAATTTGCAACAACGAACTTGTATTAAATTTTGCGTAAAAAACGGATTTAATGGTGCGCGAACGTAAGAAATGTTGGAAAAGTGTTTCGACAACGATTCTGTAAAAAAAAAAAAAACGGTCGCTTACCAGTGGCACGAGCGGTTCAAAAGTGGTCGTGAGTCAATCGAAGATGATAAACGCAGTGGCAGACCATCGACATTGAAAATCGACGAAAAAATTGATGAAGTAAAAGAAATGTTGGTCAATAACCGCAAATTAACCATCAGGGAGGACTTAAACATTGCCAATGGATCCGTCCAAGACATTTTGGTTTCTGATTTGGATTTCCGTCGTGTGGCAGCAAAGTTGGTGCCAAAAGACCTTAATTTCATGCAAAAGAGAGACCGTGTTGACGTCGCAAAAGAGATGTCATTATTGGAGATAAGACGTGGTCTTATGAGTACGACACGCAATCTAAACATATGCAAGTTAATCGCGTTCACCAAATGAACCCAAACCAAAAAACCAAGTCGTTTTCAATCAAAAAAGAAGAAAATGCTCACGGTTTTCATGGATTACAACAGTGTAGTTGCCAGAAGGCCAGACAGTAAGCAAAGAGTATTATTTGAGCACAGAAAGCACTGATGGACATACCGAAAACCGAATATAAAAATTGTTTCGAGAATTGGATGAAGCGCTGGCATAAGTATGTTGCAGTCGATGGGGATTACTTTGAAGGGGACAATATAGATTTAGATGAATAAACTTATATTTTTACTTTTCTGAATTCAAATTTCAAATTTTTAATTTTGGGCTGATATTACTGATGAAAATGTTCCATCAGAATTTGATACGCGAAGAAGATCAACATTATCCTAAATTTTTATGGTGTTGGTGAGAGCAAAGAGAAATCGACTATTACATAATGAAAGTTATGACCTTCGGCGCCACTTGTTCTCCCTGCTGGGCATAATACGTAAAAAATCTTAATGCCCAAGAATTTATGAAAGACTACCCCAAGGCTGTAAAATTAATTCGGGAAAGCCATTACGTTGACGATTTCATTGGAAAGCGTCGACTCCGTAGCAGAGGGAGTTGAGCTAGTCAATGAGATTCACTTTATTTACCAGCAAGGAGGATTTTACATTCGGAATTGGATATCGAACTCATGAGAAGTCGTCAATACATTGCAGGTTAGTCCTTCCAAAAAAATCAACTTTGATGTTAAAACAGAGTCCGACACCGAGATAGTATTGGGCATGAGATTGTGTATCGTTTTGGATTACTTTACACTTAAATTGTCATCTAAGGTCAAAAATTAGAAAATTCTCTTCAATTAACGAAGGCCAACCAAACGAGAGGTTTTTTAAAACACTTATGACCGTCTTCGATCCACTCGGTATTCTTGCGAGTTTTTTGATATATTGTACTTAAAAGTTTTGTTGCAGGAAATTTGGCGCTCTGGTGTTGCTTAGAACGAAGAAATTCATGATGCACAATACGACAAATTACGAACCTGCATTCACTTCCTGCCGAAAGTTAACAATCTGAAAATACAAAGATGTTATGTAATAAGCAAGATGATTCATTAGCCGGTGAGACATCTCCACGTTTTTGTAGACGCGAGCGAGAATGGATTTGCGGCCGCTACACACATAAGAACATCTGATGGCGAGTTTGTTAATTGCACATTTGTAAGAGCAAAAACTAGAGTCACCCTCTTGAAAATACTCTTCATACCACGCCTCGAACTGCAAGCAGCTTTCCTTGGTGCCCACTTAGCCAAATCTATAGTCGGCTCTCACCCAATCAATTTTGTAAAAACAGTAAAAATGGATCGTACTTAGTTGGCTGCACTCAGATCACATAAGATGTTGTCAATCAGAAGATTGGCCATCTGCATTGACGTCAGAGCGTATCATCAGCGAGGTGCTCAACAGTTTGTAGGCGTTCTGTGACCGAAAACGCTTGCTGCGTAATGCCGCGTTCGTTTTACGGATTAGAAAGTACACTTATGCCAATGATGACTGTGATATCTACCCAAGAGGAGCTTCAAGAAGCTGAAAGCGTTTTATTTCGAGAAATTAAATAAATTTTTTCAGGAAATATATGCGGAGGATATAAGTTATAAGGGTACTGTCTCCAAATCTATCCCACTTGATTCATTATGCATGTATGACAAGCGAGGTATCCTTAGATGATTCGATGAATGACAGATTAGAGGAAACAATGAACGACAACAAACCTATTGGTTCAAAATTGTCATCGTCGATATTACCATCCAAATCACGAAACTGTGATTAACGAGTTGCGCCAACGTATTATTATACCAAAACTCCGACTTGTTCTCCAAAGATTTAGAAAATCATGCAAGCATTGTAAAAACTCATCTACTCTACCCAAACCACCAAGGATGAGCCAACTGCCATCTGGAAGATTAGCTCCACTCAACAGATCGTTTTCGTATGTGGGAGTTGACTATTTCGGCTCCATGTATGTTTCCTATTTGAGAAGAACAGAGAAAAGATGGGGAGTCCTGCTTACTTTCTTACCTGTCTTACCACCCTTTGAAATTTTGTCGCCAGACTGGGAAAATCGATTTAACTGCTCAGTCACAACGGAACAAATTTTAAGGGCGCAGAAAGAGAACTGAGAGAAGCATACAAAACAATTGATTCGATTAAGCTCATGGAAGCATTTACGAACAGCAATATTAAATGGACATTTATTCCACCTGCATAACCCAACATGAGGGGCAGCTAGGAAAGGCTGACTCGACACCCGTCAGTGGAACTTATACGAGGTATGCTGAAGGAAGTTGAAAATGTCGTCAATTCCCGTCTATTGACCTATATGCCACTTAGTGATAAGAATGATAAGGCACTTACACCAAACCATTTGCTTCTGGGTTCATCAAGTGGAGCGAAACTACTTGCTGTTTTTAACGACAACACGACTTTTTTAAGAAAAAACCAGATGACTGCTCAACACTCGTCGACCAAATATTCTTCGGAACTGTTTGCCTAAAAGACGCATTGCAAAAACTCGAGGATCCAAAGATGACCAAGTGCGCAGCGCCTCTGTCTTAACATCAACCGGAATTTACGAACGGCCGGCGGTTAAGCTAGCTGTTTTGAACATCAGGGATCCTGAGTGTTGACCTCCCTGATGTTGAGGCTCACAAGCCGTAAGCTAAAAATGAACTGTCAACTAAAACCATATGGTTATTACCATTTAGAAAATCATTTATAACCTAGAAAATTCCTTCGAATTGTATGAAGATTGTTCCTGGAGTAAAGTAAAAGGATAGCATAACTAAAGTAAGGTTGTAAAAATGTATTCTCATTATAATATTATAAACATTGTATTACAGATTTTTGTAACGCCAAAAAGGAGTAAATAAATTGTAGCATCGATTGCATGGAGTTTGTTTATCCGAATAAAATGTTAACAAAACTTAGTTGGTTGACGCACTTTCGCCAATAGACCGGTTAATTGGACACCAAAGTCTTACGACCTAACGCCACTCTATTGTTTTATTATTTTCCAAATACCTTCTCTTTAAAAAAAAAATAAATCCTTTATCAGCGACTGACATTCTGTTTTTATCATACAAACTTCATATGTTCCATATTTTACTTCTCAAATCGTGCCGATTAACGATATTTTTTACAGCCTTATCTTTATTACATATTTTCATAAACCTTGTGAACCCACATTTTTGCACAATTATCACATAAACAAAATTCTGTTGACAACTTTTTGCATCATTACTAAACGTGTGCTACACAACCGGAAATGGAACAATTATCTTTGGCTTATGAGCAATTTATGACAAAAAATGTAAAAAAAAAAAAAAATAAAAATAAAATATTAGAAAGCAGCAGTGAGTTTGCTACACGATTTAAAAGGTTCATTACGGAGTGCAACAGCAGTAATCAGCCTAGTTGAACTTAGAGAAAGTGGCAAACGATTACTCGCATCCTGTTTGAATTTACCATTGTCAATGCACGACGAGACCGGAATAAGAAACAAAAACCTCATATAAATAAACCCGAAAATCATCACCTTGAACTTTTTCCAGAACTCGTCTCAAATGACCTTGTTTCGATTAAAATAAAAATTCCTTTATATAGCTACCTACCTTTAATTTACTTTTAAAGCGTAGTTTCGTTTTGCTTCGTTATAATCAAAACGTGATCCTCAAATCCCAAAAATGTCGTCACCTCTTTCAGAATGTAGAAATTCCGCTGCATGCATGTACGCCCCAATAAATGTCGGGCAATAAAAACACAATACGCCCCGTAGCTCACCACAAAAAACAAAAAGAAAGAAAAAAATATATATATCGAAACCTCAAACAATACCCGCATAACTTTTCAGTCCTGCATTCACATGGAGCCCAGGGAGGCCTTTGTCTCCCCGAGAAAACTTAACGCCACAACACCCTTTGAATCGCGGTTTCCCATAGTCGCTGCGATTTTGTTAGATTTATTTTCGCCGCTCTCTGCAAAGGAAAAACGAATTTTCTCATCCCCAACATCTTGCATCACACATTTGCCGCATTAAGCGCTCAACTTCGGCGTCGGCACTTGCCTTTTCTCGCGACCACCCCCACCATCTTAACCACTAAAGACGGAACGAAGGAATTATGAATGATAACGTCGCGTCGCTCAGATGGCGGTACCTACACCATGCTCCACGACAACTTCCACGATCACCACAATCGACGACGACGACGACGACGACGACGTCGAGGAGGAGGACGGTGATCGCAACGGTAACGACACGACAACGACGTTAGAGCAAAAAATAACCAACCGCATGCCTCACCGACAGTAGCTTATTGTTATTGTACCAGGCCGTGCCAATGTAACTATTGTTCACAAATTAGGTAACAAGAAATTGATAAACGAAAAAGGAAAAAACAAAATAATGGACAATTACACTTTGCGCAATCTACAAGTAGCATTTCAATTGTAGTAACGTGAAACTTTCCAGACCAGCAAAAAGTATCCTCCATTCTTTAGTACTCTCTCTTGCTCTCGCTCTCCCTCTTTCTTTCTTCCTATTCAATTAACGCATAAGAGAGTTTTCTCCTCATTTCTATGACAGCCCAGTGAGACTACTATCCGAACTTTAATTGAATTACCGAAAACGCTTCTGCCTAATTTTCCCTGATTTACGTAATAATTGTGTCAAAATCATTTCATAAGCACACAGCCATCAAACCAGCCACCAGCTAGCTACGAATCACACCACAGAGCGGCGCTGACTCTGGTTAATACACAAAACCAAGACGACACAAGGAGAATCACCTCTGGCACACCATTCAAGATGACTCACCCGCCGAGTGTCTCTCTGTCACCTCAATTCTGCTTACTTTACCCACTGTCGTCTATGGATATGTACGCGTATGTAACAATTCCTATGCACGCAAGATGAACATGAAATTAAGAAGAAAAACTCAAAAAGAGATACAAATTCGAAAAAATAAACCTGCAGTGGTCATGCTCGAAAATCAGAAAATCTACACTATCACACCGCACGACACACAGAAAGTACAACACAGCACGGCATACAATTTCCAAAGAGACCACTTGCTGATTGTTTCTTGCCCCTTGAATCAAATGCCTCACCTCTCGCTTTATGGTCTAACTGACAAGCGATCGTTTGCCGTAAACAAACACTTTGCCTGCAATAGCAGTACAGCGCGAGATACCCCGATGCCCGATATACCCGTACGATCGTACTAGATCCCGTATGCTTATGTAGCCGTAGATCGATGGGTATGTGTGTATGAACGCGAAAATGATACACACACCGATGAAATGAGAAAACCTGTTTTAATCACGAAATTGTTGGTGTGTAAAATTGGTCTGTCAAACTCTGGTTTACATTGAGATGGCCTGAAAAGGGAGTAGATCGTACTAGAAAGGTAGTGACAGGCCAATGACATGAAATTTGACAGTTTTCCACTACTAGCAGATTTTTTTGGTAGCTGGACACACATGGTAATTTCTTTTATGGTATTGATTTTTATTCAGACTTTAAAACTTATGAAAGTACGTCGTTTCGAATCATCAGCTATAGGTCAAATTAATAAGACATAAGTCACAAAAATTTACACAAAATTTAAAAGCTGCGGAATTCGAACTTCGCCTTGGGGTAGACCAACCATAACTTTAACTTTACTTGCTGTTTCTGTTTTCTGTTTTCAGTCAATTCTGCACTAAAAGGGCACTATACATAAGTACTGAACCGTATTTATTCGCGGGCTGCTTCTGCCCTTAGCTCGTTTGGTCCCGGGGTAGCAACTAAATATTTTCTTGTCTTTATATCAGATGTTGTTGTGTTATTTACTGGCAAGATGACCTGCTTTTATTTAAATTTTTTAACATGGCCTTGAAAGAATCGTGCAAAATTTACTAGCCAACAAAATAGGAACGATTTTTCAGTCCGCGCAATTAGTTGCATGCGCGGATTACATTGGGGTGATTGAACGAATATAGAGAGCTGTCGAAGCTTTCGTAAGTTTCGACGCGGAAGGGTCGAAAATGAGTCTGACCGTAAACGAAAGCAAGGTAAGGCATATACGGTCATCAGAAAAGGACACAACCTCCCGGCGGCTTGGTCACAACGTCTCCATTGGCAGTTATAACTTCGACGAGGTTAAGGACTTTGTCTTCTTTGTCTCCTCAAGTACGAATGTAGACACCAACGAGATCAGCGCAAAAATGAGATGCAGAATTGCTCTTACCAACCGCTGTTTCAAGAAACTCAGGAAGCAATTAAGTAACAAAACCCTCTCTCATAAAAGCGAACTGGCTATATACAAGACCCTTATCATCACAGTTCCGATTGATGGGGCAGAGACTTGAACTTTGTCGAAATCTGATAAGGAAGAACTTGAGTGATTTGCTTCTGATTTTTGGTCCCGATTATATTGACGGGAAATGGAGTAAAAGTTTCAACTATGAACTGACATCACAGCTTCGGCCCAAAGAGTTTTTGATTTTAAGTCCGAGCGACGGCGAATGAGAGTACGGCTGCATCTAAGGTAGCACACACAAGTTGAAAGGGACCTCAACCAAATTGGAGTGCTTCACTGGAAGCAGAGGACTACTT
Source organism: Volucella inanis (assembly GCA_907269105.1). Classification (NCBI taxonomy): domain Eukaryota; kingdom Metazoa; phylum Arthropoda; class Insecta; order Diptera; family Syrphidae; genus Volucella; species Volucella inanis. The sequence continues at coordinate 141,697,481 of OU026155.1, read as the reverse complement.
TACCTTAATTTGTGCGTGCCAATTAAGGAAGATCACATCAATCATTTTGGAAATCGGTACTGGGTGCAATGCAATAAGATGCGGTTCAAAGCGGCATCAACCTGGCAATGCGCAGTGCTGTAACTTCAGGGTGTTCAAGGTGGCCTTCCATTCTTCCAATCACACTTTTCATCAAATTCTGCAGCATGTCGTCCGAATTTTTTTATAATTCGGTTACGTAGATAATCTTTCAATTGTTGCAAAGTTGTTGGTACATATATACACCCGGTCTGTAAAGTAGTCTCGTAAGGGCGATGGCTAATCTACATTTGTACGAGTATGTACCATATATTCCCAACGTTTGATATGACGCTTCCTGGAAATCCTCAATTTTCATTGTTTATCTGGCTGTATGGCATATGGCACCGCCTTGTTGAAACCACATGTTGTGGAGGCAAAGCCGAGCAATTTTGAGACAAAAAATTTTTGCAACATGGACTGATGTCGATTATCAGTAACAGTTTAGTGATTATTTAAAAAAAAAAATCTATTCCTCCTAAAAAACAGGTCGTTTATGAATTGGCCGTGAATTTTCGCTCACCATATCGGGCAATATTCAGTACGTTAATAACTCCACTTAAGCCTTGTCACTCATAATCAATTTTCACTCCAGCTGGTGGCCATTTTCTTAAAGTTCTTGAGTCACTTTTGTACGGAAAACAAGGCAGGTCGCGATAAATAATTTTCCACACAGGCGTTGTTTAGATCCCTATTTGTTGGGGACGAGGATGAATCGAAGTTTCCGGACTCTCTCTTATAACATGTAGCAACAAAGAGATGTATATCATCCTAAAACTGCTTGACGCTACTAAATCATCAGGAATCGAGGGTATAAGAGCATGGGATATGAAGGTGCATTCGGATTTATTTGTGCCAATCATTGCCGCAATAGGAAATCAAAGTTTAGATGAAGCCAGATTTTCTAAACAGTTTAAAGTAGCTTTAGTAAAACTGATTTACAAAGATGGGAAGAAAAGTGTTCTTGGCAATTAAAAGCCTATATCAATTCTCTCGGTGGTTGAAGAGTGCTTGGAAGAAGTTGTGATAAGACGACTACTCAAATTTGTAGAAAAAATTCTATTATCCATAAAAGGCAATATGGCTTTTAAGGAAATAAGAGCATGGTGCAACTATTAAGAGAATTCATCAACACAATAAACGTTTGGAGTGCCGCAAGGATCGAAGCTTGGCCAAATTTTATTTATATTGCTTGCAAATGAATTACTTTGTGTCTTTACAAAAAAAAACATCCTTTTGCTTTCGCTTTTGTTGTCAGACATAGATGTCCTGCCATCACAATGCAGACACTTCAAGAGGAATTCGACGAAGTAGTTAGGTGGTGCTAAGACAATGATCTCATATTAAATGTCTCTAAGCCATAGATGATGCACATTTGTTTCCTGCATCACAAAGCTACAGATCAGGGAATCATTTTTAAAAACCATGTCTGCCAAGTTACTGTTAAAAACCGAGTTCCTACTCTGATTGATATTTGGTTGTCAAAAGTCGCCAAACAACGCTTATGGATAACGTTAAAATAACATATGGGCCTCTTTGAATATAATCTTCATCGATTTGCGAAAAGCTTGATAGAGTTCCGTGTGATTTTTTATGCACCTACAGAAGACATAATTTGTATGAATGGGAACGAATGCCTCGTGTTTCTTAAACCTAATAAACTCCCAAGGCCCTATGGAAGGGAAATAACAACACCAAGCACAGCTGCTTGGTCTCCAGAACAGATCACACAAACAAAACGCTAAAAGCGACGTTAAATCCTTTTCGATATCGTCTGTTAAAAAGAGATGATATTTTCGGATGCATACGAATATGTGCAGTAGATGAAAATATTGCTTTGGATGGAATGGAATCGTGTCACTGGGAGTTATTCCGATCAATAATGGTGTAAAGTATTCTTCCAAATTTAGGTTTCTTAAGCCAGTTTTCGAAGATGAAGGCAGATTTGGTTGATACAGAGTAGAGAATAGCAAAAAAGTAAGAAACGGAGAAACCTAGAAAATGACTTATTCTTTTTTGGGACTGTAGTTAATCAACACCAGATTTCGTGTGTGGTTCATTGCGAAGTGCACCGGACTCGAAAACGACAGAGTAGTAGATACTTCCGGCTACCATACTACCGGCTACCAACTAACAAGCACAGAAGTTCATTCCATTTCTAAACTGAGTATTCACCCTAATTCTGTTCACGAATATTGACTGTGTCAATGTCCTTATGACGACTCTTGACACCGGGTAGTTTGAACACATAAACGGTGTTTGCATACAAATCCAAGTCGTTACGGATCTTTATGTTGAGGGTTAGCAGCTCACTGGCAACGCTATAGTTAGGAGTAGCCAAGATGCAGATTTTCTTTAAAATTGAAACTATAACATCCTGTAATTTAGCATTCAACAAAGGGTTGATTCCGGAGAGAAAAGACGACTTGAAGTCAACTAAAACATCGGTTGCCTTGAAAATTTATTGATGAGCGTAGACCAGTTCAGAACGAATACCATCTGTAAGTATCATAAACAGACTGGTGTCATATGAATAGACCGAGCTAATGCTGCCTGAATCAGTGTACATCCTTAGCTTCTTGCCAACATTATCAATATATGGTATATGGTAAATAGGATATATGCACAAATATGGTTTAACCAACAGAACACTGTGAAAATGTTTAGAGACTGAAATCCTTATGCAGCAAATGCAGTTTAACAAAAGATATACCAAGTGGCGCTGCATTGCAAACAAACATTTATTCTGATTATGAAAAATCCTTAAAAGTTCCAAATCGATACTAAACGCTTTATTACTTTTTAATCGGACGCATTTGATGGTCTCTAAAAATATCAACTGTATCAAGTTATACGAGGTGTGTTCAGAAAATAACGGGAATTTTAGTTTTTTGAAAAAATATTTATTTATTCGTCTACATTATAGTAATGTTGTCGCCTTCAAAATAGCCCCCATTAGATATTATGCACTTGTGACAGCGCTTCTTTCAATCCTCGAAACACTTCTCAAACTCGATCTTTACGATAGCCTTTAGCTCTTTCAGCGATGCGCTTTTATTGTCATCCTGCTTGTAAAACGACGGCCCTTTAAGGTTCTCTGTATTTTTGGAAATAGAAAAACGTCACACGGAGCCATATCTAGCGAATATAGAGGCTGGCGCATCGTTACAGTATTGTTTTTGGCCAAAAATTCACGAACAAGCAGTGTTCAAAATTCAACAATTTTGAAACATACCCAAAACTTTCGAAAAATAATTCATAGCATGAGCTATTCGATATGCCAACATCATCAGCGACTTCTCTGATTGTTCACAATAATTTCTTTCACTTTTTCCACGTTTTTATCGGCTTTTGATGTACTGGGGCGTCCGGGACATTCGTCATCTTCGACGTCCTCACCGTCATCTTGGAATCGCTTATACCACTCGTTAAGCTCTCGTTTTACTCATAGCAGGCATTAACACGTCCGCCATATACAAAGTAAACGATAAATACAGCTGAAAATTGTATCATACTTCAGGGGCATGTATACCAACATAATAAAAAAAATTGACAATCAGAATTTCCAATTCCCATTATTTTCTGAACACACTTCATATAAGGAATTACATATGGTATACAAAAAAAATCAATGTGAAGACGTCTCGACAGTTACAAATTTTCTTTCTTTGTGTTTCCAGGTACTAAATGACCTTAAGAATAGTCCATTTTATTTTTGATGACTATCTCGAGTTATCTTTTGTGCGAAACTAGTGAACATCATTTCAAACAGTTCTGCCACGTTGTACAGTCGTGTGTTTAGTTTTAACTTTTTGTTCTCAGTTTTACGTTTTTAATTCAATTAAATTTACTGTTCAACTGATGAAAATCCTCAACACGAAAGGTGCCCGGTTGGAGAAGATTCATGGTGTTGTTGGCAGCGAGCGTGTGCTCCAGACACGTTATCTTCTTATAAACATGATTGCCTGTCTTTACCACTTAATGTTGCTGAAACTATCTTTCCATTTTATACAGATCTCAGCGATAAAAAAATTATTGGAAAGATGTGTTAGTGGTAGCAAAACAACAATGAGAGCTACAATCAGTTGATATGAAAAATAACTCCAAAATTCGTTCCGTGTGGCTCAAAAATTGTTAAAATAGCAGCCTACATCGCTGCCAGGATCTTCAATGATGTTACAACTTCAATTTCATATTACATGAATACGATGGGAATATCAATTGGGCCCAATGCCCATGCCTTTATCGAGAAAGAGGATGCGGAGCGCGTCATGATCTTTGACATGTAAGGCATCGCCTGTCGCATTGAAAAGTTGGGAAATCAGGTCTTCGGCTTAGATATGGCTTACTTCACTTCATTCAGGTCGGGTGACGGAATTGTTGGTCTACATCATCCAGGTTGAAAGGTTATTTCTTCCTAACAGCAGTATTTGGTTAGTCTACCGAAATGATATTTTCAAGTCATCACTATCGACTGCGACTCTACTACTATTTTCCTGTTTTTTGGCTGATGCTGGCGGGATAGGGCCTCTTAAGAGATTAAGGGAAACTCTAGTGATTGTAGCCATTCAACGTTAAAGTTCCTTGTTTTGTCTTTGTGATGTTCAGGATATTCGCAACCGTACCTTGACTATCCGAGTTGATGTTGTCTCTTCGAAACTTTCGGACATCCATAATATTGGAGAAGTGCCTTGCGTCGATCGCAATGTAGTTAATCTTGTTGAGGGTTGATTGATCAGGAGTTCTCCCAGTTATGTTATGTAAATCGAGATGTAAGAACTGCGTGCTACCTACGATGACTTTTCTCCACGGCGCAAAGTCGATTAGCTTGAATCCGATATCAAGGTTAGTGTCGCGCAGGCTATATGTTCCGATAGTACTATTAGTACTAGATGCTCTCGTCTATCGTCTACGGCGATTTTAATGTCATAGCTAGAGCACTGCTCGTAGGTCTTGTTCAGTAGCACGTAGACCTTGTCTTTAGTGTTGTCAACTTTCTCCTCTGTGTGGGCGTGAACGCATATAAAAATATGTTGCCCTATGTATAATGTCAGAAACCGAGGACTTCTTGCCTTAGTCTACCTTTAATAACAAATCTGCATCCAAGTAGGCGCTGCTTTTGCCGTCGATAACGAAAGATGTCGCAGTTTTTCATTCTCGTTTCGTCCGACATTTGTCAGCTGCACGTTCCCTATTAATGGTCCTAACATTCCACGTCAACAATAGATCCGTCCGTTGTCGTTGTATCGTAACTTTCTTTTCCATGGCTGGGCAGTTACCTCGGCGGCACATTTCTCAAATTCGAGGGTCCGTTCCGTTCGTAGATACCCATAGGACGAAGGTTTGGATAGACCGAAGCCAGTAACCTATTCGGGGATGTGAGCGCTTCCGTTTTCCATTAAGAGTTCATCCGGCACAATCTGTTTTCTAAGACCCTGAATTAGTCTCGGAAATCCTTACCAAATATGTCGGAGTAGCCCGGACAAGGTTTTATTTTCAAGGTAACAGCACTTGATATCACCAGGTTGACACCTCTCAGTGCCTACCCTATTCTACATCACTCAACCATCTTAGACTTAGTCTATGCAAAAAAAAAACTTTAGAAATGCTTGCTACTCTATAAGGTTAGACACAGGAAGGAATTTAACTGTTAACTAGAGTACAGCAAAGAATATACTGGCTACAAAAAACAACATCTAAATTGGGAGCTATAACTTCGAAATAAAGAGAGAACTTGTCGACCTCGGCTTTTGAATATAAGCAGCGGAATGATCCTATCTCAAACAGGAGGATTCTACAGTAGCTTAGGATCTAAATCATCTCCGTCCTAGTCTACGATAAATTAACTTCGACTCAATAAAAAATGTGCGAATATCGTACTGATACCGAACAGATATATGGCAAACCTGAGGAAAACTACACGGAAATTGCACGTTAAGGCGAATTGTCTGAACCAGTCAGGTCACTTAAGACTAATTTAAAAGAAGAATCGAATCGAATCGTGTTTGATAAAACCAGATTTGCTCTGAGGACATCAAAAACGGTAAATAAAACAAGAGTACAAACGTTGCTCTAACACCACATATAATAGATTTTCTCCTCAACTTCCTCTGACATTTGATATTTTAATGAAATTTTCAATCACGGTCTGGTAAAAATGTGGCTGGATTATAGCGACACAGCATCTAGTCTCCTCATTCAAAAGCGCAGAGAAAGGAATCTATCGTTAATCGATAAATTACTTGATATAGACGGCAAGTTCTTATTAATACTGGCCATTCAGAACAGCTTTGACTCCCCTCTCGTTGCAACTTCATCTCCTTCTAAGCTCAAATTTGTGTCAGTGAAAATAACACTTACTCGTATGATATGTGTTGTTACATTCTTCCGGCCTAACTTATCGAATCCTACCAACTTGTTTTTTATGAAATTCATAATTTGATCTGCTTATCGAATTCACTGATGATATCATTATTTTTGGCCTCAGTTCAAATTAACTCCATCTGAAGACCTATCTTTTTTCATAGCTTCTAATCCCATTTCTATCGTATAAATGACCCCAATACCTTTTTTCAATTGCATTCCTCCATCGCTTTCGAAACCAAATCTTCAAGTACCATCGCCAACTTTCTTGCTTCATTTTTCAAATTATCATTTGCCAATAACTCATTCGTAACAGATCAATCTTACTGCAATGACCTACCAAATTTCTTCGTTGGTCCCTTCCTCACTCAAAATTTCGATCCTGCAGTTATTAAAGAAAAGTTACAAAAATTTAAAGATGAATACCTATCCCAGATGGTCTCCTCGACGTTTTTCTTTAAATATACCGCTCCAAATTATCTCTACCCCTTTTCTACCTATTTCGTCTATCCCCTGCACAGGGATAATTTTCCTAGATCAAGAAGACCTGTTATATTATTTCGATACACAAAAAGGGATCTAAGCATAAAGTTACCAATTGTCTTCCCATTGCTAAACTCTCTCATATGAGTATAGCCAAACTCTTTGAAAGCATTTTATACGAAGCCTTAAGCTTTAAAGGCAAGCCTTTTATTTCACCCCGGCAACATGGCTTGGTTTAGATCCGCGCTTTCTGTTCCATTCCTGGCCTCATCTGGAGTTCCACAAGGCAACCACCTTGGTCCTTTTCTCTTCATTCTTACTATTAACGATCTAGAGAGGGAACATTAAACACTCCTCCCTCTCCCTTTACCCTTACAACATAACATTTCTTTTAAAATCATTTCTTTTTTCCAAGATTCTGCCCTTCATCAAGAAGACCTTGATCAGTTTTCAACATTCTCAAGTTAATGCAACCCGTGTGCAATCAATCTTCTAAAGACCATGGCATATTATTCGACTGCGACTTTAATTTCCGTTCACATATCAATAAGTTGTTCCTTAATCACTTGGATTTATTAAACGGTGCTCCTGGGAATTTTCCAGACCGCATGTAACCATATTTCTCTATGTACCTTTGTCCATCCCCTACTTGAGTATGCCAGTTAAGCTTGGTTCCCCTTTCACCGAGTTCATGTTTCGAGAATCGAGGGTGTTCAATGTCAATTTCTCTGATTTGCTCTCCGTAATCGGCGATGGGACGATACTTTAATCTTACCTCCCTATCTGGACTGCCTCAAACTTCTCAATATGAATTCGTTAGAAGAACGTAGGAATATTGCTGACATTCTTTTCATTCATCGACTGCTCTCAAGATCCATCGACTGCGCATCCCCTTTCAACTCTATTTCCTTCAACCAACGTAATTTATGTTGTCCTCGTCTCTTCTATCTATAGTTCCAACGAACCAATCACCCGTATGCTTCGAAAGGTCAACTCAAACCTCTCTGTTTTTAATTTCTATCTTAACACTCCTCGTCTCAAACAAGATCTTCTCCATCATTCCCTTGGTTTCTAGCTCTTAAGTCTTTCTGTTACTTTTTAGTCCTTGTGTTTAAGTTAGAATAAGCTTGTATGTCAACCCCCACCAAAATTAAAATTAAATTAAATAACCAGAAAGGAAGCTTTCATGGCCAGGGAGTGTCTTGTGAAAAATGATGCTGCCATGATTTCCTTCTCATGAAACACATTTGGGTTTTTGTCGCTCAATATGTGAATATTTCGCTTATTTACGAAGAACCAATATTCAAATCTGTCTCATCGCTGAAGATGATTTTGTTAGAAAACAAACTTCGTCCGTGATAGTCCGACCTATGTTCGCATCAGGCTATAGGTACTAGATCCAGATGTTGCTGGTGCTGCATTAGTCATTAAAGCGAATTTTTGACCTTCTGAGGATTGATTCCAGCCTTGTTTTCGAACTAAAAAGATTGAAAAATAATCTTTTTTGAAAAGTACCAAAGGGAGTACCGAAAACATTCAAAGAAGCTACTGCTTTCAATATGGTAGGATGATAAGGAAACTCTATACCACGAAGTTTTTCCGGCTTTCATAGCCATTAATTAAGATCTCTACTGTCTACAATTAGAGAAACTGAGAGCTGTATTTGATAAAAAAACCATCGGAACTGATAGATCGTAAGGACGTCACATTTCATGCTGACAATGCCAGACCCCATACATCATGCCAAGCAAGTTAATCTGACTTGACTATTAAGTTTTGCCTTGTTCACCTTATTCTTACTTAGTTCCTTCAGATCTCCACCAGCTAGAGTAGAATGCCAGTGACGAATCTACGAGTATGAAGGACCGGTGGTTGAAATAGGGATATGTGACATATCCGCGACATTCCGTTGATGTTGGTTTCCATTAACTGAGTAATATTAGCATCACCTATGAGTTTTATCGCACGTTTTCGAATATTATGGTATATAGCAGGTGCAGAGATATTTAAGGCGCACCTGACCGGATATGTGCATTGAACTCCAATTTTGGGCGGTTGAATACCTTATGTACTGAGGCCAGATCAGACGAGGAGAAGTATTTCTTACATCGCTTGAGGGAACTTAGACAATTGGAAGTATTTTTGGCGACATCGAATATGAGGTCATTCCAACGTCAGTAGGAATATTTTCCAGTTTCGACAATGCAAGTGCCATTCGTGGATAATGGCTGGGTATTTAAATTTCGCTGGACTGGCTGGACAAATGCTGTTTTCCATCTGCTCGGAAAGAGTCGTAAGGAGTAGGATTGATGGAAAAGCTTACGCTGTGGTTCTGCCAGCGAGGAAGAGCACCTCTTTAGAAGAAGCGGAGATAAACCATCTGGACCAGCGGATTTGTGAATGTTAAGATTTTTAAGAACTCTTACTACTGGGCCCATTGAAGATTCGGCGCACTCAAGTGTAAGCGGAGACAAAGCAAAAACTGAAATATTTTACCTAGACGCAAAGTGTGCAACAAGCATTTTGGCCTTGCTCAAAGAGCTGACAGATGGAATGTTATTTTAAATGAGCGTTGGGATGGGTGATGAGGTAGAATTTTTAGTGTTTTTATCGAACGACCAACAATTTTTACTACATTAGGGACATTGTATTATTTTTTGCCTCAGTTTTTGGTCGTAGTGAAATTTCTCACGCAAGAAAGGCGTTGCAGTCATTCCGTTTGAATTTTTTTTCGGTTTGACTCAGTGGGTTTGGCTTTGTAGGAACGAAAATACATTTCTCTAACCCTGGTAGTTCGAGTCATTTTCTTTAGATTTAATACTCTTCATCGTTATCGAGGAAACATAAAGACCAGTTAAAATTCCTAAAGAAGCTGTTAAGTCCGCTCCAATTGGCTTTCTCGTATTACCACACGGTTCTTTTAGAAATCTTTTCCCTAACTATGTGGTGGAGAGCACATTAAGGACATACTTATCAGGGTGAGAAGTTAAAAATATGTCTAACGTGTTGGCAGTATGACTATCAACGTCTAGTATTTGTGTGGGCTCATTTACAAGCTGGGTTAAGTTATTTTCCACAGCGAAGACTTCAACACATCGTCCTTCGTGTGTTGTCGAAATCAACCAGAGTTGTGTATATATTTAAATAGCCCGTAATAACAATTTCAGTTTGAGGATACAGTGATACAATTCTTTGAATGGAGTCAGTTAGTAAAGTTAGAGTTATTGTCCAATTTGGGGCTTCCGTAGATGGAAGTCTAACCACATAAAATTGAATTGCGGATTGAAAAGGAGACTACATTGTGCTGAAGTTTGGTAAGCAACAGTAATACGCACATAAATGGCGAGACCGCAATGAGAAAAGAATAATGGCACTAGTTCATTGTCAGACAGTTTCAGATTAGCATGATCTGAGAGATATGGACAGAGATATGCCTGTGTTTCACTAAGTGTCAAAACAGCTGGTCTGTATTTACAGACGTTGACGTACCCAAAAAAATGATTACCTTTTCGACCGTGTATGTTACCTAATATATATCCAACCTAAACTCCCGGGTCATTATAAAAAAAAAAAAAAAATACAAACACCGAACAAGCTATAGGTGGATTTGTTTTTTCGTAATGAAACCCAGGGCTGCTATAAGCATGGCACCATGCAGTTACAAGAACATCCCAAAACGATAGCAAAATGTTATCCATAATAATTCATAATATTGTATTTGTATGTAATAGCTTACACTTTAAATTATTCCTGAAAACTTGTATTTTATTTGTACGGTTAAAAACCGACCGGACTAAAGAATTTATTGGACTAGTTCTTTGGGTTTTATTCCGATAAATAAAAAATTAGTACGGACGTAGCTGAATAAGAGGCAGAGAAAAATATATTCACTTTTGGGTTTGATGTTCACCTTGAAATAATTATCGATCTTTTCAAACTGCATCACCATTATCTTCAGATTGATTTTTTAAGTTACAAGCCTAATCAACATAAAAAAAAAGCCAAATACACCTGTATATTGTTAATAGCTGACATCGCTATTTTGCCTTTTAAAACGTTAACTTATCTAAAAATTAGAAAAAATTAAAACAGAAAAAAATTTTAACTCATTAAGCATCATTGTGTTGTAATGGGAAAAATAGTAACTTATCGAACGATCTTCATGCAGCAGACCATAATTAACATTTTCCATTGCATTAAGACCTGTTATTTTCTACGAACAAATTAAATATGCGAAAAATCTTTTCCACACCCGGCAAGTTCACCTTGACCACCAACTATTTGAATAACAAAGATATCATCAACAGCTTGCATTGGAGAAGGTAAATGCCTAATCGGACGGCAGTGGGACAAGTTAAGAAGTGTTGAACTCACGTTAAGTAATACTAAGTCCTTTTTAATTAAAAAAAAAAAAAAGAAAAAAAAACAATCAAACCAATTTAAGATTCAATTTATTTATTGTGCAGTGAAACACTCATTCAGATTAAGATATTTCTTGCAAGTGCTCGTAAGTACAATAATAAGTTACACGTGATTAGATACATTTACACAAAAAGAAAACTCATACTGAATGTACTCGTATTTAATATAAATGTTCAAAATTTCACAATAACAATAAGAGTTATTGTAATAAGAAATGTTTTATTCAGATATTAACCTTGACATCTTTAAATTGTTTAAACGGAATGGAATAGCTTAAATCTTTTCTTAGATAAATAAAGCCTCTAACAAGGGAATGACATGCATAAGAATAGAAATCAGAAACGTAAAAATATCAAACATCTCCCTCAATCAAAACAAATCAGTTCGGCTGTGGTTACTTCTTCTTTAGGTGGTTCCTCTGCCATTGGGGATAATGCAGCTGCAACTTTTTAAACCGGTTTCATCCGTTGGAGCACATAATTCAGGTTGAGCAGAATGGGTTGCTGCTGTTTAGATAGGAGGTGGCTGTTGTTGGTTTATGCCGGACATGGGAACGATTATTGACATCGTAGGGCCACTTACAGAAGGTTGTTGCATTGGAATGCCCACCGGTGGTGGCACTTGAACTGTATGCATCATTCAAGGTGCGATTGGTGGTTGAGTTTGAGCTACAGTTTGTCGTTCGTTGCTGAGGATGCCGTTGTAGACCTGCCGGCCTTGATACATTTATGTTTGCCATTCCTTCCCCAATTTTGGTTTACAGCATTCCCTCTAAGTATGGTATTCCGGTAATCATCATACCTAAATGATTTGACATTGGTCCACTAGGCATCTCAGTAGTATAGGGTTTTCCAATAGCGACTTGACAACTTTGAATATAATTTGTGAACGCACTCTTTCACTAATCATCAAACTGTCACGGTCAATTTATTCAGTAACAAATCAACACATCATCATGGTAAAGTACACTAACGAGCAACGTCTTTAAATTATAAAAATTTTCTACAGATATTCGGAGTCGGTGACTGCAACTTTAAATGCGTTAACGCCAATTTTCGGTCGTAGTTCTCGCCCTAGTAGACAGGCAATAACAAGTTTAGTGCAAACATTTGAGTCTACATATTCGTTGTGTGATGTTGCCCGCCGACAGCGGGTTGGTCGAAGTGTCAAAAATATCGCTGCCGTTCAGACGTCCGTAGCAAACGATCCAAATTAGTCAATTCCATGGCGTTCTCAAGAATTGGGCATCGCTCAGACCACATTATGGTGTATTTTGCGTAAGAATCTTGGTTTACACCCATACAAGATCAAGCTGACTCAAGAATTGAAGCCGATGGACCATTTCAAGCGACGTACGTTCTCCGTTTGGGTTCTGCGCCAAGATGATAAATTTCATCGCAAAATCATCTTCAGTGACGAAACTCATTTTTGGCTCAATGGGTTCGTCAATAAGCAAAGTATGCGTTATTGGTCGGGTGAAAACCCAAATGTGCTTCATGAATCACCACTTCATCCACAAAAAATAACTGTTTGGTGCGGTTTGCATGCCTGCGGCATTATTGGGCCATATTTTTTCGTCGACGATAACGATTGTCACGTTACTGTGAATGGTCAGCGTTATCTCACCATGATCACCGATTATTTTTTGCCCGAATTGGAAGATATGGACTTGGACGACATGTGGTTTCAACAGGATGGTGAGCGTGTTATCTCAAGACATGGGCCAGTCGATTGGCCGCCTCGTTCGTGCGATTTAACGCCGCTTGACTATATTCTTTGGGGCTACGTTAAGTCACTGGTTTAAGCCAACACACCGACTTCGTTGGAAGAACTCAGAGCCAACATTGAACGCGAAATAGCGGCCATTTCGGCCGAAATGTGTGGCCGAGTCGTTGAAAATGGGGTCCAACGAATCGACCGCTGCTAACGTGCCCGCGGTGGCCATATGAACGAAGTCGAGTTCCATTCATAAATGTTTTGATTGTACTTCAAGATATTGGGTACCCTTACTGCATTTTAGCCCCGTAGACAGATTTTTGATTTCATCTTCTACGTTGAATGGTCTATTATACTTGACGGCGTTATGTAGCCCTTCGTCGTTGTTAAACATTTTCCATATTCTCAGCTCCGTCTGTGACTCTACTATAAGGTTTCCTTCTTAATAACGCGTTCTTTTCAACTTTTGCTTAAACTTTCGTACCTTCGATCACGAGCTTCTCGCTTTTTTCTTCTGGAGAAATCGATGCTCTTTCCGTCTCATAGAGCACACGAGACAACACAACAGGCTTCTTTGCAGTGCCGCTCTGAACGCATATTCTTAAGCTCTATACCATATGCTTTTTGAACAAACCAGGGATTTCTTAATTGTGGTTGGGTGAAACCAAGAACATCAGTTGCGATATGTGTGATGGCTCTGATCATCGGTGCTTGATACTGGCGGCATACAACTTGTTGAAACATTACAGGATTCGTGTTCGGTATAGATTCTGGTGGTTGCAAATGCAACTTGCTATGTTATATCGTCCCACAGTAGCTGATTTTTGTCATAGCGCTTGTGAAATCCGCATTTGCAGCTGCAACATGGTAGTGACCCAAGGCAATGTTAGATCCCCAGAAGGTTTGGAGATGCAGAACACTGGAGACATGCTGTTTTTTTGTGTTTTTTTGTTTTTTTTTATGTTTATTGTGATTAGGAAATCGTAGATGCCACCCATGGAGCAAAATAACCACTAAACCCAAAAATATTTCTTTCTCTATCCCATTTTCCTAAAAACTTAATACGCTCAGTCACTTTAGGTGTAGTTATACCCACGTGTAAGGTTCTTTCAAAAAACAAGGCTTACAACACCGACACACAGGATAAAACGTTAAGTCAGACAGCTAACACTATGATAGAGATAGTTATGGACTTTTTCTACCCCGGCTTCACTATCAGCTACGACAACGACACCCAAGCGGAAATCATGCGAAAAAGCACACATGCTACTCGATACTTCTTTGGGCTTGGAAGGCAATTGATTGGTGTAGCCCTCTCTCTAGCAATTAAAAATTTACTTTATGCAGTACCTTGGTCATCTAAGCTCTGCTTTACGGCGCAGAAGCTTGGGAACTGACGATAGCAGATAAAAATGCTTACGGGCGCTTCGAGAGAAAAGTACTTCGGGTAATTTTCTGTCTCGTATGCATCCATAGATCACGGACAAGGGGTTAAGGTATCCTTAAAATGTTTGCACAAAGTGCGAGCTAAGGAAAATCAGGGAGGAAAGAAAGACAGGTATCTATGTACATTGATTTTAAATGTCTGAATGTTAAGATGACTAGGAAATATAGAACTCGGCAGGGCATTCCACAAGCGTGTTGTTCAGCTTAGGAACGAACCACGATATTACAGATTACGTCCGAAACTAGGCTGGAGAGTATACTGATGAGTATTCATAGCAAAACGAGTGTTACGGTTGAAGGTTTGAATGGACGAAATGCTACTGGCGATTTCTATGGAGCATTGGTGGGGGAAGTAGCGATAGAACAGAGTGAGACACAAAACATTTCGTCGGTGTTCAAGAGTGTCAATTCACTGAGTTATATTAACATCACTTATCATATCAGATGCAGAGATGTTTTAGGTCCCAATTTTGGGCGGATGAATGCGTTATAAAGGTAGGATCATTGAAAAACCTTACGCAGTGGATTTGCCGACGTGGAAGAACACCTTTTCAGAAGGAGGGGAGATATACCATTTATGATTTACGAATGTTAAGATCTTTAAGTACCCTTGCTACTACACGAGCGCGAAAATGGATTCGTCTCAGTCTCGGACGGGCCGTACCTCATATATTTGAAGGTCACATTGAGCCCACGGACACCAGAGTGCCAACCCGGAAAGATTTCTGCTCCGAATTTAGTAGGGTAGTGCAGTAGAGGACGACTTCATCTTAGTAGAAGTGGAAGTCAGCCAACTTCATGTGAGTAACTGGAGATAGCTAACAAAAGACCGCACAAGCTAGCGAGCTATGTAAGCTGAGGCCCTGGTACACCCGAGACTGTTGCGCCACCTAACTAACTAAATAAGCAGCTGTTAAATGAAAACTAACCAATGAATCAATGTCGTCGTTTCAAAGACGAGTATTTATCTACCCGCGCTTTTAAAACAATTTTGCTTGAGAAACCCAATTTATTCAGTCAATGGATCTACAAAATCGTAAGCTCATACTACTTTTCTAATATTAGTACTTTTTTTCATTTCTGCTCCCATTTAATACTATTTTTACTCCGAAAGTACAAGCACAAAACGAGTCCCATCTCTAATGAGGAATCACTTGTACAAATGAAATAAGCCAACCGATTCAGCTTTTTTGAGCTCAAATCCAGTTGATCAGTTCAAGAGCTATGAATCTGGTATCTGGTTGCAGTTTCCAATTCTACGTCTGAACTCAAAAAGAATTTGTTTTTTTTTTTTTGTTTTTGTTGAAATTTTCTTTTATTTTCCCTCCTGTCCTACACGTTTAAAAGTTTCTTAAAAAAAAAAAATCACCCAAAATCAAAATTAAATAAAACAAGGTACGACGGTAGTTACAAAACAAAAAGAAATAAATAAAATAGTTTTAAAAAAAAAATTGTGTGTTCTCAGAGGCTTAGAAAAAAATACCAAAGTGTACGATCATACAGTCGTAACCGTGTTGTAAACATGTAGGTATTAAAACAACAAAAAAAAATAATAAAAATTCTCTTATAGTGTTTAGCTCGCAGTAAGTGATTTGTGTATATACGTATGTGATCAACAAATATATAAGTATAGACGCAAATTTGTATGTTCAACCGTATGTAATGTACTACCTCCATCTATGTACGATCACGTATAACTTTCATATTTTTTGCCTAAACAAAATCACGACTTGAACAAAATAAAGCAAAAAAAAAAAAGGAAAAAAAAAACATCGCGCTAAACCTTATTCAAAAAACCCCTCACAACCTAAAAGAGCAACATTTTGCTGTTGGTCTTACTGTCGTTGTTGTTGTTGTCATTATTTTAAACTAATTTCAATTTCAAAATTGAATTTGGAATACTTTTACTGACACAGTGATTTTTAGGAGCAAAACTTTGTCACACTTTCGGCCGTATTTCATTTCATTCGTCATCAAGTAATAGTCGCTTTCGTTGTTGTACGAGTACTCGTAATATCTACGTTGACAGTAGGGTGGTCAAGCTATTGTTGTTTTGTTGAATTCAATTCAATTTTCAAGTACAATTGTCAGGTTTTTTGTTTGTGATTCTTTTAAATTGTCTAATAATAGGTCGTAGTCTAAGTAAAACTGATGATCGCTGACAGTGATTATTATTAGTATTTTAGTCACCGTACCGTACAAAGATTGTTACGATCACCATGATCACTACGATCACCACTACCACGGCAATCAGCGATCTAACCTAACTATCAGGAAAAGCAACAACAATCGACTGCAGGAAAACAACGAACAACCAACGACCAACGTATGAACTGCTGTTGATCTAAATTCAGAGATTCAGAGCCTAAGTACGATCGTACGTACAAGTACGAATACGGGTACTCCAAGTCGGTAGTCGTTATTGCGACTGCTGTGCAGTAATACAACGTAAGTGTTTAATAAGGAAGTAAAGAAACATAGTACAAATAGTAGCTGAGCAACTGAAGCTGTAGCTAAAGTCGATCATCCATCTCGCTTTTGGGTACTTTGTTTTGTGTCTATTCATCAAATCGGTGCGATCACGATCGTCTTTCTCTTCTATGGGCGGTCGGTGATCTGGTATCGGACAGTCGACCATCTATATATTGTACATATAGTCGTACAATCCAGTGGCAGTGACGCGTCTTGCTCTTGTTTTCGTATTTTGATATCGGATACAACAAAGTGAGTATTCGGCCAGGCTTAGTGGTCACTGCACTAGACCATGTGCAGCGCTTGCGAAAATCGACTTTGAATTGCAAAATTTTGATTCGAATTTTGTTGGGTTTGGTGTTGTTGTTTTTGTTGGTTTTTTTTCATTTTCATTTCTATTTTCGAATTGAGATGTTCTCAAGAATTAAACTTTGATCGTGTCGTCGGTTTTGACCTACTTGCACAGAAAATACCCGCAGCAGCAGCAATTGTTGTTTTTGTTTTCTGTTGTATTTTTCTATTTTTTGTATTGTTGTTGGTCGAGTGAGTGGTCGTAATTGCGTATGAGTTTCAGTTTGTGTTTAGAGTAAAATTTCCAAGTCAAATCGTGAAAGACAGTGGGGATTACCTACCTGTCGTCGTGCTAGATCATAGATTGGAAATCCACCTGATGTGGTTCTGGCGCGGTCGTACTGAACTGAACGATCGTCGATCGCAGATCAGCAATCGTCTGTTTTGCGAAGATCTTACTAACTTTGTTGTTGTTTTTATTTTTATTTTTTTATTTTTTTGTTACTTATCGATTGACAAAGAACAAGCAACAAGTAGGCGAGGAGCAGATCATTTTGAAAACTTCTAAGACTACGAAGTATAAAGAGTCACTACTCGTATTGGCGATCGCGCAATGTTTGCATAATAAATTAGCAACACTGCTAGTTTGCCACTTTTGGTTGGTTGGTGTTTCAAGTATCTGTTTTGTTGTTGTTAGTGTAATGTTTATATTATATTCGTATTGTAATATAGTGTGAAGCTTTGTGTTTTGAACTCGTTTACGTGCCTTTCGTTTGATTCTTAGGAATTTGTGAATTTTAATTGAAAAAATAAAAATCGTTTAATGATTATGCAGTACATGCGAGTATTCTCTACTCAATGTGCAGTAGATATTTAGTTTTTTAATAAATTTTTCTGATTTTTATCCATCGGATGCATCGGAGTACGACTTTATGTATAATTAATGTTTTATTCTACAGCAATGTGATGATGTTCTAATGCCTAGATACTAGATATTTGTATTTGTTGAGCATTGAACGGGTTTCACCTTGTAGAGATAGAGGTAGCAGGCAGGGCACACTACAGATCATTATGTTAGATCGTGTGTTGAAAGTATCTGGCAAAGTATTCGAACGAATATAATGGGGGATAGTGGATTTGCGAATTTAATTGCAAATTTCCCTCATCTCTGTTGCTCTTGCTGACTATCTCACTTTGGCTTAGCTGTTCCGGTAAGATAGATTTATTGGGAAAAAACGCGAATTTTATGTAACCACAATCGTCTATTCGTAGCTCCACGAAATATCATAATAGGTAGGAACGAGTACCTACATATGTACTTGTAGATTGTTTTAATGGCTCGTTATTTTTGCTATTTAAACTGGGGAAGTGAGCATGCAATATGATTTCGAGGTTCGATGTAACCTTTTTTCAGGTGAAGACACTCGAAACAAACGTACTTACTTGTATTGCAATGGAATTTTTTTGGGTGATATCCATCTGCAAGTTAATGCCAAAGAAGCAAACTCAAGAAACCTTTCACTAAAGGTTTTTTTTTTTTTTTTTTTTTTTTATCCACTATTTAGTTTTCTATAAGTATGTATCAGTATGTATCTTTTCTTTCGTTGGCGAATAATCCTAATAAATGAGATTAAATTGAATTGGAGAGAAAAGGTTTTGTCGTCTTTAATCCTTAGTCACGGGGTGTAATAAATCTTTGCTTTTATGGGCCGCGACATGCATTTTAGAATTTTAATTTTTGACACACGAACCAACTTGTGTCTAGATACATGTGTACGGATACATAAGAGTATATGATTTTTTATTTCTTAAAATCGCTTTAACCGCGAATATTTCTCACTAAGTGCATGATTTCTTTTTTTATTTGGAATTTTTGCAGTGGGTAGTACGAGGAGAATTCTCTCACAAAGGTATCCATTGTAGGTGGACTTGGACAATGGAGGGACGTTTGAGAACAATCGCTTGAATTGAGATTGTTTTTTTTTTTGTATTCCAACATTTGCATTTGAACAGTTGTTTGAAGATTTTTTTTTTTTATGGCCTTTTTATGAAAACTTCGGTTTCTAAGAAAATTACCAGAAATTTCTTGGGATTATTTTGTTTAGTCTTCGTTTTGATGCAACTGAATAACAATTCGTGGTTATTTATGTTTATCACTTTGGCAACATCACCTTGGCTCAAACTGTTAGTTCATGGAACTGTCTGTTGGTGTCATTGAACTACGTAATATCAGATTTGAATCTGAGAAAGATTTGCATGCAAAATACCACCTAAAATGCATATATCCATTCATATTCATCAATTTTATCTATTTAAATTTTAAATAAAAATACAAAATGATTTAATATTTGGAATTTGGGAACATTATAAAGATTTATAGATCATAATTTTTTTTTTTTTGTTTTTTTTTTTTGGTTTTAAAGTTGATTTTATCTTACAGATGTAGTGTTCCTTTTGTCTCTCACAGTTGAATTAGGTAATTGGTGCCACTGATGCCACAGAATGTCGCTATGAACAATGTACTTGACAAAACCGTGTGACTTTAAAGAAACCAACGGCTTTTTTTACATTAATAGCTTACAACACTTCCTTAATGCACAAAGTGACTAAAATTTTTTCCAGTCTCCTCGACAAATTCAAACCAATATTTCATGTAATTTCAGCATGTCCTTTTTTAGTTTCATTGCCTTTTATTGTCCTTTTCCCTGATCCACCATTTCTAAGTCCCCATACATTTTGGTTCGGATTAGCACCTGAAGAATTAGATTGCCAATCCAGCGCACTGACGTCATTTTCCTCATTCAAGCATAGATACGACTGGGATGTTTCGGATCGTTAAAGCCATAAACATACACTTTTGCCGTGTGTTTCACTGTTCGTGTGATGACAGTTTCACCATACTCAGTTCACACAAGTCTCAAGGAATTAACAAAAAAAAAAAATTTAAATAATCTTGGTCTAATCCATAACTTTATAATGGTGAACCCACTTTAGTCTTTTGATAGAATGTTTTTTCGTTAACAAAGGCTTGACCGCAACGGCTATGCAAATTTCTTTGTGAATATTTTGATGAAAACATTGAAAATAGAAACTTTGTGAACTTTTTCCTTACTTTTCTTAGGCTTAATTTGTTATTTTCTCAAATAAATTATAAGCACTTTGCTTTCAACAGCTTATAAAAAGGTTTTTGTGCCGTTAATAGTACTCCTTCCGGAATCTGTCTTATTATTTGCGAAAATTTGCGAATATGCAAATTTAATGAAGGAATCATTCTAACAGAAACCAAAAATTCATATCATCTGCGACTAACGGGTTAATTTTTACGAGCCGTACGCTCTTGCTAAATACACTATACTTTCCAGGATTAGAGAGTAAAGATATTCAAGAATATGGTTCTACTTCTTCTTCTCCTGTCTTTGATAATAGATCTAGAATAATTAAATGCGTTTCGGGGGTTAAACTAAAGCAAGCGTTATGATTTACATGTAGCAGGAAAGCCTCTTCAGCTATATTAACCTTCCATCGGAATAGCTATAGATATAAATGGTGAGCCAACAACTAGCGTGGAAGCTCTCAATAAAATAAACACAATTATATTGATTAATAAAGTTTAGTCTTTGGCGACCACGGCCTCTGTTACAAGCAACCATCTGAAGGTCAAAATTATTGATGAATTTTTGAAGAATAAGTGCGTCAATGGAAGTGATTTGAGTTTGGATGTTATGTTTGCATCCTGAATTGTCGCTTGGTTATTGGCATAGACCTTACTCTTCAAATAACCTCACAGGAAGAGGTCTAAAGGCGTCAAATCGCATAACCTTGGAAGCCAATCAACTTCTACTCTAACCGAAATAATGCGTACGAAATAAATTGATGGCTTGTGGGGGCACATCCTGTTGAAACCAAAGATCATCCAGACCCTATTCATTCATTATGGCGCCAACCCATACAGTGAATTTTTTGGGATACATTGGTTTTTTATGAATCTCATATGGGTTTTCAGAAATGACATTTCCATCCATCCAAAACTTAGCTTCATCGGAGAAGACCAAATTCGATGACAAATTGTTCTGGCGATCCCAGTTAACAAATCGGCGACGATGTAAATGGTCCAAAGGCGTCCATTGAAGATCTGATTTTAAAATTCGCCGTAAAGTGCCATAAGTGGGGCCGGCTGGGTTTGAACACATTCACTCACAGTGATGATGTTTTGGCATGTACGCGCTGGCCGAGCATGTTGATATGGAGTTCGACCCGATACCGAACCAGTTTTTTCAAAACGCTTCACCATTGCACGAATTATGGACTCACTAGGACGTTTATGTTGGCCGAAAAATTCACGAATTTTACGAAATGTTACTTTTAAAGATCCCCCATTTTCGTAATAAGATTGAATTACAAAAGTGCATTGTAGAGTCGTAAACGACTCCATAACTAAAATTGGCAAAGATTGTATGACATCTGTCAAAAAGATCAACTACATCGAATTTAGTAAGTGATAGTAACTGACAATCAACTACCACACTACCTGTTGGCTCATTCTTTATATAAGGTTTTCTAATAACGACTTGACAACTTTTTTTTAAAATAAAATACAAACTATTTGAGATAGTTTATTATTGGCTTGAAGTACCATCAAAACATTTATGAACGGAACTCGACTTCGTTCATATGGCCACCGCTGCAAACGTAGCGGTCGATTCGTTCGTTGGACCCAATTTTCAACGACTCGGCCACACATTTCGGCCGAAACGGCCGCTATTTCGCGTTCACTGTTGGCTCTGAGCTCTTCCACAAGAGCTCCATGTTGGCATAAGCCAATGACTTAACTTAGCCCCACAGAAAATAGTCAAGCGGCATTAAATCGCACGAACGAGGCGGCCAATCGACTGGCCCATGTCTTGAGATAACACGCTCACCATACTTACTCTTCAAGAAATTGATTGTAGCGTGTGCTGTGTGGCTTGTGGCAACCATCCTGTTAAAACCACATGTCGTCCAAGTCCATATCTTTCAATTCGGTCCAAAAATAATCGGTGATCATGGCGCGATAACGATGACCATTCACAATAACTTGACGATCGTTATCGTCGACGAAAAAATATGGAATAATAACGCCGCCGGCATGCAAACCGCACCAAACAGTTATTTTTTTGTGGATGAAGTGGTGATTCATGAAGCACATGTGGGTTTTCACCCGACCAATAACGCATATTTTGCTTATTTACGAAATCATTGAGTCATTTTTGGCTTCGTCACTGAAGATGATTTTGCGACTCCGAATATCTGTAGAAAATTTTTATAATTTGCAGACGTTGCTCGTTAGTGTACTTTACTATGATGAAAATAAATAAATTGACAGTGACAGTTTTATGATGATGATTAGTGAAAGAGTGCGTTCACAAATTATGTTCAAAGTTGTCAAGTCCCTATTGGAAAACCCTATATATACAGGGTGACTGACTCGAACTGTGAGACGGTGTCAAGTCTTGTTGAAATGTCCACGGTCTCCGACCGAAATGATTGTTTGTCCAAGGCTTCAATACTGTCTCTAAGACAGTTTCAGGGTATACGATCGCAATAATTTTGACGCCACGGTCGAGAAATACGACCGGAGAGCGACCATCGGCGGTTATGGCGGCCAAAACCATCACCGTTGGTGTGCCTGCTTTCTGGTGGCTGTCCGAAGGTGTAAATTTTCGAAGGACCTCTCTGGGAAGTAAACTCAGTCATTTAATTTGTTGACGTATTGCTCGATAACAAATGGCGACTCATCGGAAAAAAACCAAATTCGGCAACTCACCACTTTTTCCTTCGCTCTTTCGACTCTAACTTTTTTCTGTTGCGGTGTAAGATCGTGTGCTTTTTGGAACTTCAATGGCTTGAGCCCAAGCTCATTTTTCAGTATGTGTTGCACCTGTTCCAACGATATGTTGAACTGACGAGCCATTTTTCTTCCACTTCGACGCGGATTTCGCTTAATTCGAGCCTTCACTTTCCGAACCATTTCTGCCGATGTTGCTGTTTTTTTATGATCACCTCCATGGCGTTTTGCAACGCTGCCAATATCACGGTAACGAGCTATGATTCGATACACAAATGATTTATTCACGTTGAGGTTTTCAACATAACTGAGACGCAAATCGTTTAAAAGGCTTATAAATAATAAAATTATCTGTCATGCGTCAGAATTTGAGCTCACTGTAATGAACGGTTTGGAAATTATAGCAGTCTGAAGTTGGTTGCAGTTCGAGTCAGTTAGGGTGTATATATTTGTTTATTCTCTGAAATTAGAGCACTCATTCAAGTTAATTTTTTTTATTAATTATAATGAAAATATTAATTAAAACATATACACAGTAATGAAATCATATCACGCATACAAATTCAAATCAATATTTTAACCATCTGTAAGTGGATTTGCAATATTGTGGAAACCCAAATGGTAAATTAAACTAGCATGTTGCAAGCCGATAGCCTGTTTATACCTTTTACAGTCGAATTTTGAAAGCATGCCTTCGACCGGCTTCTGAAGTTATCATATTTTTTAATTTTCCTGTGGTGGCTCTTTTTCATTTCTCTTTTGAATTTCATCATCGGCGTTTGGTCTGAATCACTTTACGCGATCCTGAATGACAGTACAGATTCCAATGGTGTGAAATTGCATGATCATGGCAGCAAATCGATGAACGCTCGAGCGTTGCGGTACATGTATGGTATATAGCGCCGTATGGTGGAAACCACATCCCGGATATATCAATGTCGAGCTCTGACCACAGAAAGTCGGTTAATATTGCTCTCTACCTGAGACCATTGACGGTAACGGTGTCTTGTCATCTTCCATAGATATGACAACCCTTCGGGTGTCGATCAGGGCTAAATACCTAGGTATCGTATTAGATAGTAAGCTCAATGTCGAGGAACGTGTATAGAAAGCAACGATCGCTTTCTACGCTTGCAGCCGCATTTTTGGGAGAAAATGGGGATCAAACTCCAAGACTATCCTATAGATGTACACGGCTATTCTCAGACCTATCGAATAACCTTAACTAACAACAAAAGTGCAGAGGATTACATGTATATGCACGACTTATATCATAAGAACGACCCCAACTACGGGACTGGAAAATATATGATACTTCGTCTCTTGCCTCTAGATTTATACTCGTACATGCAAGAGTCGTGACTTTGAAACACGTTTCATTTGTATTTCCGCAAGTAGAGAGGCATGGAATAGGAAGCGAATGGTAGAAGATTTAATATCTATCTACACGGTTGCTCACGTCACTTTCCAGAATACAGCAATGTCTTCCAGGCCGAGATATTGGCTGTAGCAGAAGCAGCCAGACTTGAGGCAATAAAGGCAGTATCCTACCAGGATACTAACAAATTTATTAATAACCAGGTCGCCACTAAGACTTGCGAAGCGCTGTCGTGAAGAGCTTAAGATGCTTTGCCTTCAGCTCTGCTGGGTTTCTGGCCACATCAAAGTTAAAGGCAACAAACATGCAGGCGAGTTAGTTTAAAAAAGATCGTCCCTATAAATGAAACCGGCAGATCAGTGGAGTAAACGCGCAAATAAAAGCCAATAAAATGTGGAAAAACCTTCCAACCTGAGAAACTTCACGAAAATTATGGGAGCTCAGCACATCCAGAATAAGTAAGACTATCTTAAAAAGTAGAGCTGAACTACATAGCTTGTTTGATTACTCATAGGCCATAACTTTCTGCGGGCGCATCCAATAAAGCTGCGCCTTCTCGATGACGACCTCTACAGAGGCTGTAGAGACATCGTGGGAGGCTACCTTTCACTTTATATGCCACTGCCCCAGCTTCAGTAATTTAAAACAAATAACTTTAGGAAGTTACTACTTCCACGCTCTATCAGAGCTATTTGCAATAAGATGGCTTAGACCCGCTCAAAGACCAAACGACAACCAACGGAATATGAGAAGCGGAAACTAAAACTATTAACCGCAATTAAATTCCCTTCCTATCCCCTCCTAATTCTCCCGCTCGTTCATCATAATGGATTTACTCGTACGCAGACCTAACTGCGATGAGATATCGAGTGCCTTCGGCTCCAGATGCCACATCAACTCACTTACTTCACCTAACCTATGTGTACATATTAAATCTACATATAAATATATTAAACTCAGTTTTTGAAGAATCTGATTTTCTGCTTGTATCAAGCCGGTATTAGGCCCTTATAGATCTCATGAGCTGCTCACATCATTATTTACACAATAGCACCGCTTTGCTCTAGTTGTCCTGAATCAACATTTCATAGAAACGAAGGTTCTCTTGCTTGATCGCGCAAAATTCAGAATACCAAAAGCTATATTACTGATACCTTGCTAATAAAGTCAATGGTTCTTGATACTTCAAAATGACGACGCACGATCTCCCGAAAGATTAAGGCACGGTCGATTGACAAAAACTCAGCCGGTTTAGGATTACAACTTATAAGAGCATAATATCACTCTTTGGCAAATCCATGACAGTGAAACAAGATTATAATTCAAATCGACATTGCCTTCTTGTAACCGCAGGCAAGGTTCCTTGATCAGGCTTTGTAAAACTGAAATAACTGAATACTGAAATTCGAGACATATTCTATAAGAAAAGAGCAAAATGTTGTTGTTTTGGGTTGTTCAAAAAGTCAGTGCGTTTTTGTCATTTGATTTTCAGATGCGTTTATTTAATATACGTAATGAACTTAATCAATTATGTATTTGCCGTTTTGTTCAATGACCTTATCCCACCTATCGGGCTACTTTAATAAATTCATAATATCTCGGTCTTCAAATTTCCTGTCCTTTTCCTGATTTTGCAGGTGGACTAACAACAAGCGTAGCAGCATTTACAAACCAAGCTGCAACAATTTTTGTCGAGTACCCAAACTTGTATGTGGTCTTGCATTTTCATCGTAAAACACCACACTCTTACGATTGATCAGCCTTGGAAGTTTCTGTTGATGGCATCACTAAATTTCATCGAATTAATCGTTTTGTTGTTTGGAAGCCACTCATAGGAGAGTGCATCACCTTCTTTTGGTGGATGTCCGCCTTTACTTTCTTTCCGATGCTTTATCTCGCCTACTAAAACTCTTTTTCGGCTGACATTGTTGTATACAATCCATTTCGTCATCTGTAATCATTCGCCTAAAGAATGGTTGATTTTCTTCGCGTTTTGTGAGTTGTTCGCAGACTTTTATGCGCTTCGCCAGATGAATTTTTTTTAATTATGCGATACCAAAATGTCGAAATTCTCTTTTACAAAGCCATGCGATTTCAAATATCCAAGAACGCTTCCAGTGAAAATTTTTAAGGCAAAAGTAAACTTCCGCACCGTTGAATGCTTATATGCTTTTATTTTATCGCCGTCAATCTCGGATGGACCGGAGCAATGAGCTGCTTCAACTGAAAAGTCACCATCATAGAATCGGACGAATCAGTTTCGGTACTAGCGTTTTTCTATGACATTTCGACCGTAAACTCAACGCAACTTTTCCCTTGCCTCAGTTGCTTTTCTCCCCTTATTGAAGTATTTAATAAAACAAAATATAGCGAATATGCTCTTAAAACTTTTCCATATTCAAACCACAATTGCACGCACAAAACTTAAACGAATCGCACCAACTTTCTTTTTTTGGTTAAGCCTTAGTAACAAAACGCGAGCAAATATCTATTTGACATACGAGGTATGTTCAAAAGTTCAAAAGTGAAATTCGGTGAATATGGTGGCTGAGGCATGATTGTCGCGTTGTTTTTGGACAAAAAACCTCTCACAAACAACGATGAATTGATAACTTCAAGGTAATACTCTTTATTGACCGTGCGACTTTAAGGTAAAATCTCCTGATGCACTATGCAACGGTAATCGAAAAAAAAAGCACTGGTCAAAACTTTGACATTTGATCGAACTTGGAGTCCCTTTTTCGGTCTTGGCTCTCTTGGGTGCTTCCAATGGGACGAATGAGCTTTAGTTTTGACGTCATAACCATATACCCATGATTCGTTACCAGTTATGACCCTTTTGAGCAAATCAGGATCAGGATCATTGACGCCATTGACGCTCCTAAGTGATGCTCATGCGACGGTTTTTCTAATCAAAATTAAGAAGTTTCGGAACAAACTTCGCTGATCTACGTCTCATGCGCAAAATATCCGAAAAAAATTGCAACATATCTTCTCGGCCATGTTGGAAGAGCTTGTACCACTTGTAAATATTTTTTTTTTACTTAGGGCAGACTCACCGTATGCCAACGTCAACCATTTATGTGTTTTAGAGCACTCTATTTCAATTTTCAAACAAAATTTTTATGCAAATTCTCCATTTTTTATAATAATTGAAAATCGCCGAGCACACCAAAACACATCTAACCTTTCTATCTGTCAAAAACAATCTAAGTATGCTATATAGGTATTTAAAACTGTGACCAGATGTTTGGGACATATGTACCAACACAGCAAAAAAAAAAAATAATAATAATAATAAAAAATCAATAATCGAAAGTACCGCGAAAGTTCAAAAGTGATCTTACTTTTTGAACACAGCTCGTAAGTATTAACGTCAAGTAGTGCTGACTGTCAAATACTTTTTGTCCTTAAGCAATCGACTGTTTGCCTTCGTTGCTGGAATCTTTCACGATTTTATTGAGTTTTTTAACTACTAAATCGGTCTCCTGTCATTTCGTCAAACAAAGAAATTGCGAAATAAGAATTTGACATTTAACGAAACTTGTAAAAATGTTGACAGCAACGTCAGATGAGATCCTTTGGAGTCCAAATTGCCCAACCTCCGGAGAGAAACCAATTGAAAATGCTTTTAATGTATAATTCATTGCATATCACTGACATCCGTCAACAAAAAATTACTCACATGGAAAAGGTTTCTGCCCAATGTTGCCAATACCATTAAATTTATTTCCCAATTTTTTTTTTAAACTTAAAATTAACAATAGCCCTATTTATTTATTGTTTTTATTTCTTCGAATTGATTGTTTCTAGAATTTGGCCGTGACATTCTGTGTTCACTGATAAGAACCCTATGAACAAGCTAATGACCTTCTTGATGAATCCGACGGTTTTTCAAGATTTTAACAAATGATGTGGAACTAATAGTCGGTTTGCAAAGTTACGCTTATGAAACAAATGTTTCCCATACATACCATACTCGTACATACGTATGTACATTTAGGCATTTGGCGACTTAATTTATTTCTTTTTATGATTTGACAAATTTGAGTTGAAACTGGTCACGGATCAGTGGGTAATTATCATCCGCAGTCAGCGTAATGTTGCTTATCTATGAAAATTGCATCTCGCTGTTGGGTCAAGTACTCGTACTTTGGTTGTGATAAGGGGTTGAAAATGGAACTACTTAAGGGAAGTACTGATTAGATTAAGTGCTTATAAACGGATTGGATGTGCGAAATAAGTGGAAAACAAAAGGAACTGAATTCCATAAAAGCGGATTTTTTTTTAATCGCAATTTGTTTTTGGCGACATTCGGCTTGTTTTTAATCCATAGTTTAATTTTTGATGTCATCTCATATCAGCGCCGAGTTTCCAAGTAAAAGTGTTCTCTTCATAGGAACAAAGACTTTGGAAAATCTTAAGCCATATGTGATTATACTTGATAATTTTAGGAAATTCTCGTCAAGATATTTTAGTTTCAAATAACATCCTGTGACATCCATCAGTTGCGCAATCTAAGTTAATTCATCTTGCCTCCTTTCACTTGTATTTGTCATCTAATTTAAGGTCTTTTTCCAATATCCTAACTAACTGAGATCACATCTGCAAATTTTTCTGACTAGGTTGATGTTCTTATGCAGCTTGTAGAGTTCGTTTTTATTTGTCTTCCGTTAAAGGTCGTCAATGCAATAGGAACAAATATATCTTCATCTGTCTTCGCTAACGTTAACTACACGATAAAACGTGACTGAGATGAGTCTCCTTAGTATTAATTCACAAGGCCTGATAAATTCATTGCCTAGCGTAACTTTTTGTTTAACTTTAAATGAGACGTCACATGAGTCACATTAGATCTCCTTAACTAACGAATGACCAGATACAATGATAGTTTTCTCAATTGTTATGATTCAGCAGCTGTAAGAGTTACTAAGAAAAGAAATGTCGATTCGGTGCCGATCAGCTGAATTGAGCACCACCAGAGAGGCACTCTGGCTTATTTTGCGGTTGGATTTGGGCCTACATCCGTATATGATTGTGCTGACGAAAGAATTAAAGCCAAATGACCATAGACAACGCTGTGAGTTCGCTAATTGGGCACTGGAAATATTGGCCGGGGATCCGGATTTTGGCCAAATAATCATTTTCTCAGAGGAGGCTAATTTTTGGCTCAGCGGCTATGTCAAAAAGCAAAATTGCCATTATTGGAGCGAACACAATCCACAAGTGTTCGGTCAAGCATCAATGCATCCACAAAGATTGACTATTAAATGCGGTTTATGCCATGGCGGCATCATCGGACCTTATTTCTTTCGTAATGGGGAAGAAGACACAGTTACCGTCAATGGTCTCAGGTATAGAGCGATGTTAACCAACTCTCTGAGGCCAGAGCTCGACAATATCGATATATCCGAGCTATGGTTCCAACAAGGCGGCACTGCATGCCATACAGGCGACGCAACGCTTAAAGCTGTGGAGAAGAAATTTTGCGACCGGGTCATCTCACAGCTACGTTAAGTCTTTAGTCTACGCTAACAAGCCAACCACTTTGGACAAGCTCGAGGCCCACATTAGACACGCTATTGCCGAAATAACGCCACATATATTGGACCGATCATATCTCACACCGTTGTTGTTTTATTTAAATTTTTTTATTTTCGTTCTTATCTGGTCACCCTTTACTAATCCTTACTTCACTTTCATAACGGAGTCACCCTGCTCTGACACGGCTAATGTATCAACAAAGGATTAAAGGCAAAACAATGAAGGAAATACTCACAAAACAGAGTCCGACCCACAACTATTTGAGCTAGAATCATTCCCTACATAATACAAAAGAACAGTAAATGCCTTGACTAAGAAAAGACGATTTCCAAACCTCAGAAAGTTTAGTTAGCTTCTGTAAGTAGACATGTTTGGTATCATATAAAGTAAATTTTCATAAAAATGATACCTGTAAGGCCTTCGATGGGTGTGAACTTACCTACTTATTTCAGAAAGCGCTACAGCTTATCGTAGTTCTGTCCTCAGCCAATAAGCTTCTCCATCTAGCGCAATTCAAATGCAGCTGACTACAGTTATGGACGACCAGTTAGCTAAAATCTTTTTTAATTGACATTGCCACCTATAGTTAGATAGTTGAATTCTGTCCATCATGCCAGAGGTCTTTACGATATGATACGGCTTCAACCATTCCATAGGACACAAGCTTAATAAATAGCATTCATTCTGATACTTTTAACCAGATAGGGGAAATAAAAAAACTATCTGTTCATAGCCCTTTATAGTGCAATGAACCTTTTTACGAGCCCCCGAAACAATGACCGGCTTTCATTTACAATTTCGAATTAATTTGCATTCCTGATTGAAGCAGTTACGTGTGGAGTAAACATAGTTCACCGCCTTTCTTCAGTTAGATAATTGCAAATGACAGTGCAATCAGTTTATTTTGTCCTGAAAGGAACCACAAGTTAATTCGCATTCTGATATTTCCGGCGTGTCCCTTGCTCCCTTGTGCTCAATTACCAGTTCGACGAACTAGAGATAGGCAAAATACTGCCGTCAAGCCTCTTTATCAGAAGCTGTTTTTTGTTATCATGTTTCACCACTTCATTTAATACTTTCTCGTTGGGGTCTTTGGTCTTATCCATATCAGACTGTTATTTTGACAAATTAATCGCATCAGCGTCACACTCAGGCTATCATCAGCTATCGATTTGTGTCAATTACCTTTTATTTCTGGCCATCTTCTACGAGAGAAACGACCTTTAGAATGTATTTCGAGTGGGATCACCGATGCTGCACTGAGGTGTAGTAGCTTGCACTACAGTGTGCATTAATTTTTGTAGTAATGCCAGTGATGTCATCTAGTTGAATTAGGCAGAGATAGAGATATTTGTGTATTTAGATGGAAGTCCTCATTAATTTCTTTTTTACTAACATCTTCGCTTAGTCTAAAGATATAGCTGCTAAATCAAGAGTTCTACGGTTTGATTGAGTTGTATGCGTTCAAGGGCTGCAACCGGTTCTTGTAAGCAAAGCTCACTACGACAAATGGGGGTCTACATTGACAGAATCGACATTGCATTACGTATCGAGTCAAACAATTTAAGCTCTAAGTGATTAAGACCATAACGTTGTGAAACTGTGTGTCCAGATGCCCACAAGTCGAAAAATGTTTTGTCGCTTTGTGCACCACCGTTTTGAAAAATTGATCGTAAATTCCCATATCGGCTAAATGGGGCACCAAAATTGGTAATGTATCGTGAGTCTATAAATTATTTTTCTACCGAGTTTAATGGTCGCTCCTAACATTCTTGCGGATTAGTTTTCCCAATTTGTGGATTTTAAACAGGCAAAATAGGTTTGCTCGCCAAATTGAGAATTTTTTTCGTTATAAATACAAGTATAGTGGCAACTCTTAAGCAGCATTTACTAGAACTTCATGATACCAAAAAATCAAAAGAGCTGCCAGGTCTACAATATAAGTCTTTACAGATGTTATGAATAGTTTTTACCGTCAATCCCCTTTTGAATAATGTTATGTTTAAGTCGCAACAATTGGAAGCAATCTAAATACGTTGATCACGACCTGGGAAAGCATTATTCCTTCTGGTAAAATAATTATTCAAGCAACATACACATAACAGCAAAAGTACAAATATTTTCTGCCTAAAACTAAGTGAGTTGGAGAGAGTTTTTTAATTTCTGCAGAAGCCTATTAATACTACCGTTTGCTTTACAAAAAAAAAAAAAAACAACAGCCGAGGAAATATTCGTACATACTAATAAAACAATAATATTTTTAAGACAATGCAAGATCACAGTCACAATATCAACATGTCTGTCACCAGACATTTCACCAGAAGATTTAAGAAAGAAAAAGCTTTCAGTCCAATCAAATTCCCCAAACAAAGCCAACCTGTTGTTGAATAATTGTTTGTTATTTATTCAGTGGTATCTCAGCCGTATAAACCTCTCCATCTGTGATGAGAACATTAGCATCTAACCTTGAATTGATATTCTAAGAATGATGAAGATCTACTGATCTACAGTTTATAAAAATACCGTTCTTCGTCATTGGCATATTTACACACTTTGAAGATTTAAGTTATAAGTTTTTCAATTTCAATAATACTTTTAATAATCAACGGTACTACGATCACTTTTAACCTTGACGATCACTGATCGCTGATCAAAGTGCAAATCCGATTAAAAAAACATCAACCAACACCCGCAGGTAAATTTTCTAAAGCAAGGCAATTAAACTCGAGCTACAGTTGATGAATTGAAAAAAAGAACTCGTTTCTTCTCGCAACAATCGGTTTAGAAAATAATCACCTAACCAATTCAATGGTCCATTGTTACCAATGCAGGTCCGAAATTAAGGCGCACATGTGGGTGGTCAGACGTACGAGTACAGCTTGAAACTATAATGTACTCGTATCTCTCGGATACAATTTGAGTTGAATCAAACAATTCGTATTCGGTCGTATTCATTGCATTGTTAAAAGGTTAATATTGTTTCCTATTCGTCATCATTTGATGCGCACGAACCGCAACTAAATAACGCGTAAATCAAAAACTTTGACAGATAACAAAAAATGAGATAAAAAAGAGCGCACAGCATTCTTTGCTCTTTTGCTCGCGGTTATCTTAAACGATGATGCTCTGTTTATTCCCTATACATACTCTTACTACCAACGATGTGCGATAATAAAGAATAATTATTGTCAGAGAATTTCAGAGATAATTTTATATCTTTGTTCTCAGAAAGCAATGTCATATACCCAACGGAGCCGTTGAAATTTCCGGATTGATGTTTTCGTATTAAACAAATTTCATGGGAATGTTATCGCAATATTACGGATTGACGGCGAATTAGAATTAATAGGCGTACATTGACCACCTTTCGCTGATATTATACGTGATTCGTAATTGTAAAAATAGGAAACCTATCAAACATCAACGAAATAAACAATTAGTCAGCTGTGTTAAGTGATAAAGTTATCTTTCTTTGCCTGAGAACGCCCCCGTAACAATCACATTAAAAATTTGCTAACTCAACCGATTAGAGTGTACATTTTTTCATTTATTTTTTATTTTTTTGCTTTTATTATTTTTTAGACTTACGGACTGCTACTATAAGAACAACTACCTACCACCAGGAAAACAAACAAAGAATACTCGTAATTCGGACAAAATAATTATTTAGTGGTAAATACTCGCTTTTCAACTCACCTCCAACATGTCGACTTTGATGTTTTGGAATAAACAAAACAACAATAGCAACAGTAATGGTAATAACTCACAAAACAGCGATGGCAAGAATGGTAAACGAACCTGGCTACATGGTCCTGATGCTCTGATGAACGGTCATGTCGTCTATCTAGTCAAAGTAAGTATAAATAGCATTATTTAGTTGTACATATAAATCAGTCAATTAGAATATTAAATATCGCGGAATGTCAAATTTGACGTTTGATAGGTTAGATATTAAAGTCATTGCAATGCCATGTAAAAGGGTTACTCGTAGTTTGCTTCTAATGACAATTGTTTCCGGAATATGTGGAGTATCTGGCAGCAGCCTCGTTCAGAGTTTCCCTGCACAGCGTGATCGTCCAGGATCTGATAGCTGGAAAAGCAACAGCTTCTGTGACCATAGATCGCATTGTTCCCTGCAAAACTTGCTTACTTACTTTATATGGCACTACAGTCCGAAGTGGGATTAGGCTTAAACCTACGCCAATCTGCGGTAGTTCCCTTCAGTTGTCAAGTCGAGTCGGCTTAGATTTCTTTCCACTTGATCGCATCACCTACGGATAGGTCTTCCTCTGACGCATTGATCCTTAGGAATGGATTCGAAGACCCTACGGACCAAAGCGGTAGCGTTCATTCGCTCAACATGTCATGGGCATCGGAGCCAGTTAAACCTTCTGACAAGGTTAATGTCTCTAAATAACTCATATAGCTCGTTGTTATATTATCTTCTCCAAATTTAAATATATGGAACGAAAATCAGGTGCTGAAAATTTTTTTTTAAAACAGCCAGGGTCATCTTTGTCTGCTTTGAGTAAAGTCTATGCTTCTGCAACAAATACTAGGACAGGGACTCTAAGGCTTTTATACAGTGCTTTCTTCGTTGTTTGTGAAAAGGACTTATTTCTCAGTTGCCTTCTTAGTTCAAAAAAACAGAGATTGGGAAGAGTTATTTTTCCTTTAGAGTTGGATGCTCTTTCCTGTCAACAGCATCTACCATTGGCCGCAAAAACTCCTGTGATAGCGCTTTGATTTCTTCTCATAAGCGTATTCCAGCTATAGAGACTTTTAAAATATTGTAATTTCATACAATTTTTTGTCATCAAGTGCTTCGGTGTGTTATAACCGGCGTCATTCTATCATCCTACACAAATGGACCGTTTTGGCTGGGGTACCGAGCCATGATATGTCCCTTTATAGTTTGTTACAATAAATGCAGTCATATAATAGGTGATGGATATTGATACTTTCTTACTTAGGTGGTTTTACAGTTTGGGGTTAACCTAGATCTCAACTTACAAGCCTCGCCAGTTAGATGGGTCTTTAGATAACTGCCTCCAGTTGCGCACTCCAAGTCGGTTTATATCCCCTCCTACGTATGCCCACCATGTTGTCACTCAGGGTTAAATTGGAAGACCTTGCGGTTTGGAGAATTGGTGACCATCCTCTCTACATGTCCTTGCCATCTCAGGCGAGTTTTCTGACTAGGTCGATGTCGTTGTACAGCTCGTATAATTAGTCGCTTAAAGTACTACTCCAAAGCCCGTCAACGCAAACGGGATCGAAGATTTTTTGATGGATTTTTTTCTTGGAACGACGATATCCTCATCCGCTTCCGTTAGAAGTCATGCTTCAGCGCTATAAAGTAGACTGAGATGATCAAGGTCTTTAATAGAGTCTCCTTAATTGTTCGGTATAGGGCCTTAAAACATAATTACTAAAGGAACAGCGTTTGGCAAGAGTGATTCTTCGTTTTTTTTTTTTTTTTCTGCTGAAATATTTTTGGCAGAACTTATAGCAGAACCATTTTTCACTAAACCCATTTTGGCAGCTTCCGTTTCAATATAAGCGAACGCACCAGTGGCAACACGTTGTTTTCTCCCAATTATGTTGATACCATCGAAGTTCGCTAGTGTTGCACTGACTTTTGAACGATTGTGGCTCCAGTGTTCGCTTGTGAATGACATGAAAAAGCGCCAGATTTTCTAAAACTTTTTTTAAGCATCGGTCAAATCGTTGTCGACCTTAATGAAGCAGCGAGCGTTCTCAATTGTCATTCTGCACAGACGGACGAACTTGGCAGGGATATCGAAACCAGATACGTCTCTATATAGCTCGAAATGATCTAAGAAATGAGTTGGTTCATGCTCTCCACAAAGTCATTTCCATGAGCTGAGAGTAGATCGGCCGGTAAGCCGCTGTTTTGTTGGATCTTAGGTTAGATATTGCTTTTCTTTTTAATTTTGGTCAGATGGACGGATGTTTTCATCAAAGTTGAATGGTCTACTCTGCCTGACACCAGGATGTTGGTCTTTGTTATCGTTGTTCAGACTGCAGAAAAAGCAGACCCACTGTGACTCTACTACACGGTTTCCTTCTTCCCGGTTCTTGTGCTTTTTGTGCTTCTTTTGAAGAAGTTAATGTTCTTCCTATCTCTTCTGCTCTTAGAGCTTATCAACGGATCTCATCCTTCATTGCATTCACCTAGAACGGTAGATAAGATCTTACGTCTTATACGCGATTTTAAGGAGATTCTTCTATATTTTACACAGTTTTGAGGTTTCTCGTTCTTAAGAATTGAGCAAAGGATTTTGAGATTTCATTCACGCAACACTTTTCTTCAAACCATATTTGACAGATGGGTTGGTGTATGCTCATTCATTTACTCCTGCAGGCTTATTGGTCCTTTCTTTTTTTACCGTTAAAATGCCGGAGCACGTGTTAGGTTTTTTTAGAAAATTGGATAAAGAGAGAGAGAGAGAGAGAAAGATGTTTGAGTTCTTTGAGTTATTTCGCCCCGTGGGTGGCATCCAACATTTAATGGTAAATTGACATTTTAAGAGTAAATTGACTTGTTTTTGTATTTTAGGCAACTTAGGAAGCCAATTCTTACACATGACCGCCCGCTAAGCTCAGATATTGCTTTCCAGACCTCTTCTTAGTCGGGTTATTGATCATCGTCTATGTTGAATTCTGCCTTCTTTGCCGTTAAACAATCTTCAGCACCAACTGTGACTCCTTTATTATCTCTGCATGCGTCTATTCGGTATTTCTGTCCATGATGAGTTATTTTCATATTTTGGTAGAACTTCCGAAGATTATTTGTGCAGAAGTAACACTTCATGGTTTCGATCGATTGTTTATCTGTGTCTTTCTTTCTTTTCATCTGCGCTTTGTAAGCCTCTTGTTTACCTGCATGCACTTGCCGACATTCTTCGACAAACAATGTGTTTTGGTGATGTTTAGCATATCAGATGTGGCAACTCTGATAGCTTGCTGACAATGTAGCTACTGATGTTTTGTGCTTGATGAAGGGCATTATAAGGCTTCTTGAAAGGTTTTCGGAAACTCGGTGAGAAAGGCTCTAATAAACGTTTGCGGATGCAGCCGTTCAACGTCAAATTTCTTCAGTAGTTCCTCAGTGGCGCCCGAGGTATTTAAATTTGCAACTTGGCTAAATGCTCACGTCTTAAAAGGTTCGGATATCCAGGAGTGATGGAGCTGTATCTTGAATCGATCGTAATATCATCAGTATGATGGTCAGGTTGATTGATGATGATCGGCCAGCCTGTGTTCATTTTGGAGCTGATTTCGTGTAGGTTATGTTATTCAATTGCCGTTTAAACCATCAGAGTAATCTGAGTTAACATGTTGCTCATATGTATAGTCGAAGAGCATGGAGAGCAATCTTTGGCAGCCTCGTCCTTGGCCATGAAATTCTTAGTCCATATCAGGTTTATGTTGGTGAAGTTAGCCTTGATACGGATTTTAATGAAGCATTTGCTCAGTGTCGCATTGCCGAGTTGTAATGACAAACACGCCATATCCTTACAACTAAATCCTATTTATGAGATTGGGTTTTTGTCGATAGATTCTATCCAGTGGGCATTTTGTTGCAGCCTATGTTCTAGTTTATGTTTATTTATAAGAAAGATAAACTAGCTCTTATCATGGCTTCGATTGAGTGTGTATCTAGCCTTTCTGTCATTCTTTCGGAGCAGCCGACGTTCCTACACTTTCGTTTGCTTGTTTAGTCTCGTCCTTTTCAATACGACCGTACCTTCGCTTCAATAAGACCATATTCGCTACTTAATTATGGAAACAAAAGAAGGATTTTTAGAAGATTCGATCAGGAAAGGCTCTATCAATATTTTGTAATTGCAACCAGCAATGTGGAACATTTGCCTACCCAAAATGGTGGACCTCTACTTTATTTGGCTGATAATTTTCTTTTCGGTCAGGATGAAGATGATAATGTATTGGCAACATATGTATCGCACATCTGCTCAAGGAATTCATAAAAGTAGTTTAAAGCAAACGCATCCTCCTCTATCGAATTTAAATTGACGTAGTGGATGCAAATTGTTTAACACTCAGCATAGTTCAGGCTG
This sequence comes from Volucella inanis, assembly GCA_907269105.1. NCBI lineage: Eukaryota > Metazoa > Arthropoda > Insecta > Diptera > Syrphidae > Volucella > Volucella inanis. The sequence continues at coordinate 141,659,380 of OU026155.1, read as the reverse complement.
TGCCAGCCTCCACAATTTGAAGCGCCGGTCTCTCTCTCGTCCCCTTTGTCGTATCGGGGTTTTCTTGGAGTTTGGTTTTCCAGCGACACCCAAGTTCCATATCCTGGTCTGAAATTCTTGCTGGTTGCAGCACAAGTAAAGCCATCACCGGAGTTGTTTCTCAGCAGGGATTTCACCGCATTAGCCAACTTCCGTCGATAAGAACTACGACCTTTGCTGGTTGTACGGACATGGGGTGTGTGTAAGATCGCGGCTGGCTTAGGTTTGTCGGTTTGACTGCTTCATGCGATTTCCGTCCACCGGAACTGCAGCCTTTGTTGGTTGCAGTATCGATTTCATCCGAGCATCGACAGAGGGAGTGTCGGAAAATTTTCTTCCTCTTGGCCCTGTTCGAAAGATAAGAAGAGGGCGCAGTTGGTGGATTTCAGTGGGCGTCACTACCATCGACCTGTTTTCTTCTTTATTGACGCTGGAGGAGTGAGGCTTTTGCCACTAGCGCTTCCTACAGCACTTGCTGCCTCTTTGTGCGGTGCTTTTGCCCCACGTCTGTGTTTCTTCTTCAACTGCTCCTTAGATGGTAGTATTTTAGAGTGTGCCTCTTTTGGAGCTGGTTCCACTTTTTCGGTTTCATGAGACAAGCCGTCAGAAGCACACCCTGACCAACCACTGGTCTATTTTCATGGAGTTTAACCGTAACAGGCACGTCTACGGTACTCTTGCCTTCGTTCCAACTCAATCCCTCAAACGTGTCGTAAAAAGATACGCAGACGTCGCCGAAATCAAATATTCCAGCAGCTCCTGTGTCAGCGTCGAAATCGGTGGGGGGTTTTTGAAGTATGTAAGTTGGTTGAATCCGTTCCCCGGCCGCAGTCGAAAAGACCACGGGTGGATTGTCACTATTGCGAGTGCCACCTGGAGTATAATCCTTTGGAGCCGTCTCCATATTTTTAACCGTTTTATGTCTAGTTTGGACGTCTTTAGCGCTTAGTTTGACGTCTCACATTGATTCTTTTCAGAAAACTAGGATCTTTGACTTTTAAGCTTTTCTGTTACGAGAAGGCAGCCAAAGAATGGAAGTTGGAAGCTGATTACTTGGCTCCATTGTGTCTGAGTAATAAAACAAGTGGTCATGAACAATTTAAAGTGTTCATTAAGCAGTACTTCTGTCTTCCGTAATTCAAATTAGATCTGTAATAGAATTGAAAGTTCTGAAATGCAAGATCCTCCTACTGTAGGCATAATTGGTACACTAGAGTGTCAACAACGAAATATGTTTTCGTCAGCTCTTCTGTTTGACTTTTCTAGTATTTTCGAACATGCGAATATATTCAGAAGATCTTATAGATTTTGCATGTACTTTTTAAAATAAACATATTTAATTTAGCATTATAATTATTTTTATATATTTCTCTTCTTTTATTCTTAAAGTTTTTTGGAAACACTCCTGTTGATCAGCCCAAGGGCATTGAAGTTGTCAAGGATGCCATTCGGAAATTACAATTTGCGCACGAAATGAAAAAGGCCGAAAATGGAACTCAGGAAAAATTCAAAAAAGTCGAAATAACAATAAGTGTCGATGGGGTAGCTATTCAAGAACCAAGAACACAAAAAATTCTTCATCAATTCCCGCTGTACAATATCTCCTATTGTGCGGATGAGAAGGGCGTGAAAAAGTTTTTCAGTTTTATCGCGAAAAACGCCCCCAATTCAACGCAACCAAAAACGACACCCTCAGCAAATGGATTCCATAAGGGTGATGATCCTCTGGAGGAGAAGCACGAATGTTTTGTATTTATTTCAAGCAAGCTGGCCTCTGATATAACACTTACTATTGGTCAGGCGTTCGATTTGGCTTACAAGTAAGTAGAGAGTTGTAGTTTTATAATTGTAAACGGTTTAAATAGTAAGATAAACTATTTATTTTTTTAACCAATAAACATGTCTACTTTCACTTGATAGATTTTTTAAACGAATGATAAGACTTTCCGTTTGCTTTTCACAGTGTAATGGGACCTTTGGGATGAACAAATTTTATCAAGTATGAGACATGGGACCTGAGACATAATTACCGTAGATTGTTGGTCATGTACCAAGCCGTCGGCTTATCTACTTGTCAATATCCTCTTATCATTATTTAACTGATCATTTTCTTCTTTTTTTAACAAGCGCATGTTTTCATAAAATTCGAATAATTCTACTATCTGACGGACTGACTGCTAATCGCTTGTACGGAGCAAGAAGTGTTATCTAGAGGGAGGCACCGTGCTGGCATAATTCAATACATCTCCTAGTCTTAGGCCTTAACTAAAAGAAATATGGATTATGCAGATCACTGCTATCAATGTTGAAAGAGTTTTTAGCTACTCTTTTGTGATATCACGAATATTTTGGAATCCTCCCCATGGTATTTTTGACTTTCAACCATACGACCTGTCGACAAACTTCCATTTAAACCGTTGAGGAAATACTACCTTAATATTCTGAGCTCTAGGATCGCTAGTATTGTAAACAGTACAAGACAATGACAAATGGATTCTTGTCATCTGGATAGCTTCTAAAGGAATCGTTGAAAGATACACTGACAATTTTTTGATCTTCGTTATTTAACGTTCAGATTAGACAGTATAGTCCCTAAACATATATCACAAAGGTTTCATTTTCAAGATCAATATGATCAAGTGTGAAACTGTTTTTCATAATATAATACTATGGGTGGTTACCCGCCACATTAGTGCCCACTACCGGCAGCTTAATGCAAGCTTAAGTCAGTCATTCACAGAGGAATGATTCTCGTTGTTGTCATAACTCTCATATCAAACTTGGTGAGATCAGGCTCCTGCGCTTAAAAGAGTTTTGAATTTACAAACTATGTTGAATAGAGATGTCGAGATTATTCTGTACGGCCTTAAGTATAGCTTGGGCATCGCTACAGGCGCACATATAGGTATTTTGCCCCTTATAATTGTTTCCTAAAATATACATATTGCATCCCTAATGGTTTTATTGTCAATGTCGCAAGTAGTCTTTTCTTACTTCTAGCAGTCTCTTGCGACTGTAGCCATCCAACGTCAAATTGCTTCAGTACTTGATCAGTGGCGTCCAGAATATTCGTATTCCTATGGTCGCTTGAGTTGATGTTGTCTTCCTGAAGCGTTCTGATATCGTATTGTGATCATTCTGGGGTGACGGTTTTTTGATCAAGTGATGACTAAGTATCATTAGGATGATGAGGTGGTGCACGTGGCTAGTTATCAGACAATCACAGTCATATATTTGGTCTTTTATTGGAAGGTTGCTATACATGTCTTGTCCATTTCACTACGTTAGGTAAGAATAATTTCTTTAAAATTATTGTAGTTCACTGCCATTGGGACTTCGTATCTCTCCGATTAAAAAATAGACACTTAGTAGACGTTTAGTGATGGACGAAGTATTGGACTGTTGTCGTCTTTCACAAAGACGCTGGTGCCACGTCCCTTTCTTCCCTGTCTAAAATTCAAGTGAACCTAATCCTGAGTACAGATAAAGTGATTTTCATATTTCTGTAGGGACCTGAATTTCACATTGGACGCCAAGTGTGCAAACCAGAATAGCACACAGAGACTTGGCTCGCTATAGAAACTGAATAATTTAATAAGTCAAGCCTCCTTCCTGTTTCACGTCAAGTGAACAAACTCAATCCAGTATTCCAATTGTCGATTACATATAGTACTGCCAGCGTTTACAGTCGCTAGATATGATTCGACAGACAGCACAGAGACGTCATCTTCCTATACCTGTACGTATATTCAAGAACTCCTGAGAGCGTTAAACAGAGATCCGACCTATGTGCATCATAGTAATAGGAACATGACAGAACCACTTCAGTCGATAATGTTGTACAGCTCGCACAGTTTATTGTTGTATCACCTCCTCCACTAACCGTCTATGCAGACGGGGCCTAAAATCAGCCGAATAATTTTTTCCTCAAAGCAGTCAAGAGTCAATGATGTCAATATCATCGGCATATGCGAGTAATTGAACGGACTTCCGAAAGATCGTGCATGAGTTTGACACACATAAGGAAATCGCATGACAGCGCATCGCCTAGTCTAAATCCTTTTTTGACATCAAAAGTCTCGGTGAGTTCTGACCTGACATTGATGGAGCAGTGTGCATTCCTCATCGTCATATTGCACAAGCGGAAGAGTTTGGCAGGGATAACAAATCCAGCCATTGCTCTGTATATAGATGCCGTTTACTATACCACCTTGATCAAAAAAAAAATAATAATAATAACCGTGTGGCGTTCCTATTGTTCCGATTTGAGTTCTGTTTTTTTTTTTTTTTTTTTTTGTTAAGTTGGTACATCTGTTGTTGACATTTCCTCTAAATCTTAGCGTCATAGCTTGGCATTTGCAAAAATTACGTATCCAATAGTATCCCTATGTTTTTTGGCAATTTTTTTTTCAATTTTAAAAATGGATTTAAATTTGCAACAACGAACTTGTATTAAATTTTGCGTAAAAAACGGATTTAATGGTGCACGAACGTTAGAAATGTTGGAAAAGTGTTTCGGGAACGATTTTCTAAAGAAAACGGTCGTTTATTAGTGGCACGAGCGGCTTAAAAGCAGTCGTGAGTCAATCGAAGATGATGAACGCAGTGGCAGACCATCGACATCAAAAACCGACGAAAACATTGATGAAGTAAAAGAAATGTTGGTCAATAACCATCAGAGAGATAGTGAAGAACTTGAACATTGCTTATGGATCCGCACAAGACATTTTGGTTAATGATTTGGGTTTCCGTCGTGTAGCAGTAAGGTTGGTGCCAATTGACCTCAATTTCGTGCAAAAAAGAGACCGTGTTGACGTCGCAGAAGAAATGATTTGCGGGGCTGAATCCGATCCCATGTTCATCAAAAGGATCATTATTGGCGACGAGACGTGGGTTTATGAGTACAAGACATTAGACAAGCGAATGGCGTTCACCAAATGAGACGAGACCAAAAAAAAAACACGTCGTTTTCAGTCAAAGAAGAAGGCAATGCTCACGGTTTTCATGGATTACAACGGTGAGGTGCATCATGAATTTTCGGCAGAAGGCCAGACAGTAAACAAAGAGTATTATTTGGGCGTTATGAGACGTTTACGTGAAGCAATTCGCAGAAAGAAACCAGAATTGTGGGCAGAAAACTCGTCATTATTCGTGATGAAAATGAAAATTGATGAAAAATGCAACAAATACCATCCAACAGCCACCGAATTCATTTGATTTGGCTCCCTTTTCTCTTTCTGTTCAATCAAGTTAAAAATCCACTACGGGGAACGCGTTTTAGCAGCCGAGAGGAAGTAATGGAAAAATCACTGGAAGCACTGATGGACATACCGAAAACCGAATATAAAAACATTTTTTCGAGGATTGGATCAAGCGCTGCCATAAGTGTTTTGCTCTCGATGGAGATTACTTTGAAGGGGACAATATAGATTTAGATGAATAAACTTGTATTTATAATTTTCTGATGAAGATGGTATATAGATGCTGTCATACGTGGTCTTAAAATGGATGAGTAGGTCTTGTATATCTGTTTGTTTTTTCCAATATCGGCCGTAGTTTAAATATTTGGTGGACTTCTTTGACCTAAGTCAAACTAATATGGACCAATCAGGCTGCTGATGGCTTCAGGCGTTCACACAATACGCAGATAGGATCTTGTAGGCGACCCCATTAAAGCAATATCTGGTGTCCCTCAGATTAGTCACATTGGACCAATCATCTTTATCCTATCGATTAACGATCTAAATCTCACTTTAACGAATTCTAATCATTCTATTTTCGCTGATGACATGAGAATTTTCACAGTCATTTCATTGCCTTCTGGCTCCTATTGCTTGCAAGATGACATAAATAAGTCTTCGGTATGGTGTAAGCAAAGTTTTTTTAAGCTTAATGTCAACAAATTTTAAGCGATAACCTATTCCCACAAACGTTTTCTGCGATGAGCGTATTCCTTCCATTACCAAAGTACATGATCTGGGAATAATTTGTGACAGAGAATTGAATTTCGACTCACATATTGCCAGCATTATAAACAAAGCAACTCCATACTTGACTTTATTAAACGCTGTTCAAAAGAATTTTCAAATGCTTGCGTTAAAAGGTCCCTTTCAGCTTGGTGGCCCTATAAACAAAGCCATTCAAAGAATTGAAACAGTCCAACCCAAGTTTATCCGTGTCGCACTCCGCGATCCACCTTAGGTCGATCCATATGGAGTAGATTCCTATGAAAATTGGTTAAAACTAATAAGCTTCCAAAAAAAACATCTTGAAGTTGCTGAGTGCCCGAGAATAACGCAAAATATTTCATTCACTTCCAATACCCGTAATCTAAGATCCGTCCTACTTCTCCTGATCCGAATTCACCGTACAAATTACGGTCACTTTGACCAATATATATAATGTTGCGTATAGCAAACAACTACGCGGAAGTGTTTGACCTAAATAGCCAGCAAAGATAAGCATTAAACCTTGCTGAAGCCTTTGATGATTTCCAAGCTTTTTCAAGAATGCAAGGCTTCTCTGAACGGATGAATTTGCTAGGCAAGACTTAAAGTAGAGTCTCTTGAAACTGCTTGCGTTTTCTGATAGGGCTTTTCGCTGGCGAAATTCAATTGGTTGCTCTTATTAGGTGCGGTTTAAGGGATAGCAGTATTGAAGAATCAATCAAGATAATATACATTTATATATGTAGTATCTTGAACCTTAGTTTACTATGTAACATATTTATTTGTTTTTTTTTTAAGGAAATTCGTAAACAATACAGGAAATGCCTCAGCCAAGGATCAGCCACAGGTTAAAGAACTAGAAAAGACACTAACTATTTACAAGCAACGTCTTACCGAACTATCTAATATTGTATCAAAAACTGAGCTAGACAGGATGCTAAATCGATTAGGAATCAAAGATATTCTCGAGGTGCCAAGCGAATGCAATAATCCAGTCGCAAGTGTTAACAATTCCAACGAGAGTGGTGAGAAAGTATCTTTTCTAATTTCCAGATAACAACGTTATCTTTTTTTTTTTTTTTTTTTTTTGTTATAGAAAACGTAAACCTAATTGAGACCTCAAATAAGCCGTCATTACCAGTGGTGCCGCCACGTAATCTACACAACCAAATAACCGATGTATTCAAGTCATCGGATAATAAAATGGGAGAATTGCTACTAAACTCCGATTCGGATAGTGATTTTGATCCACGAGCTGAAGAGCATGACAGTAGTAGTGGCAGTGGTAGTAAGATAAACAACGATCTATTCGGATTCGAGCCACCGAAAAGCTATGGTCAACAGCTATTTACGAATAACAACGATAAACTTAATAATCATAATAATAGCACCAACTTCTTGGGAACAGAGATGAATGGATGCATCCTGAATACAAGTCCACCTCCTTTATGTAAGTCATGGCACCAGATAACCCTACTTATTTTTCAGATTTAATTTTATGTTAACTTTTTAGTGGCTCCTCCACCTAAAGCCGGGCCTCGAAGGAATCCAGTTACTCCAAATGGTCATCAAGATTTATTTGGCTCGACGCCATTTAGTGTAAATGCGCCCAATGTCTTTGACGTAAGTTTAAGTTCTTTGACAGTTCAAAGAAATGTCAGGAATTAATATTAGTTCCTGTCAATATTTGTCTATTCGACTGACGTTTTCTTATTTGTTTCTGAATTTGATAGAGCTCTCTAAAATCAAAAATGGTTGATGACTTTTCGTTGGAAAGTTTGGATCCTTTGAGAAACTAAATAGATAAATGCCAGAAGGAATTAGAAACGTTGAAAGCAGCAAAATTGGCTAAATGATATTTTAAATGTTATATTTTTTTTTTTTTAAATTGATATAAGTAAAGTGATAAAGCTATAAATTATGCATAAATATATTAGTAATGCTATTTCTTAATGAAGTAAATTAAAATTATAAAATAATAAAATAAAGTTATACATATGTATGTGTTTTAGCGTTATATTATACTGAAATAGATAAATGAATACTTGTAAAATAAATGATTTCTTATTATTTCTTTCTCTTTCTGGATAATTGGTATCCACTACCAGCGCTTAAGCAACTCCTTATTGATTGCTATCCTTTCAGATTTGAAATTGAAAAGAATGCTAGATATTTACAATAGGTGTTGGTGAAGGTCAAAAAGCTTCAAACCGATTAACTCATCGGTTCATCGGTATCAAAGTAGAAATTGACAATATTCTTTCTGAAAGTTCTTAACTTTCCTTACGATTCTGAAGAGGAGTTGTTAATTTGTTCAAGGGTTAGTTATTTTGAAGAAGATTCGTCTTTTTAAGTGGCAGAGATTCACAGAATATTTTGTTTACCACAATAACTGGTGAAGGCGCTTCACTGCCAGCAGCAGATACTCACAGGCTATTTGTAAAATCGCTTCCCTAAAACAACCTGTAATAGAATATTTTTCACCAATAATCAATTTCACTTCACGACGTTCAGAATTTCACGTTTTTCTCCAATTACTGAAGTTACTTTAGAAATTACCAATTACAACCGAAAAGGAGCCCTTGGTATGATGATGAGTGCATATGCCGGAAAAAGGTGATAGAAAATCCACACCTGCAAACACTGCAGGCCTAAATAAAAGCTAGCCAGGTAAGACTATCGACCAAGAAGGGAGGAGAAGATCTTGCGTAAAAAGAAAAGAAAACGATTGCATATGTCGTCTCCCAGCTCAACGATATCGAAGAGTGCCGCGAAAGAAACAGCATCCGGATGTTTTCAAGGAAAGCTAAGGGCCTGGCAGCTGGTTTTAAGCCCGGAACGCAGGATCTTCAAAAATGTGAAGGAAATCTAGTCATTAAAGCTAAGGGATAGTAGATGTGTACTATATAGCACTTAATGGGCATAGAGAGAAGCTATCACACAGGCGAAGAACCAGCGGAGCTTATCAAACATGGAAGTGTTGTTTTTGTAGGGCACATGCACCAAATTATCACCCAAGTATGGGTAGATGAAGCCAGCCAAGCCCGATGACTTAAAAAAAGAGAGTTTTTGTCTTGTAAGAACTATCGTGTCATATCCCTGCCAAATGTAGCATATAAGTTAGTATCCAATTTACTGTATGAACGTCTCGAAAGATCAACAATTGACCAAATACTAAGGCAAATCCTAGAAAAGAACATCGAATTTCAAGTCGAGACTCACTATCTTTTCATCGACTTCAGTGCCGCATACGACAACATTCATTGTCTTGATCTCTACACGGCGATAATTGAATTTGAAATCTCGGCAAAACTGATCCAGCTGTATAGCGTGACTCTGGAAAACATGCGGTTTGGAAACACTTCATGCGAACTATTCCAAATATGTGCCGGATTTCGGCAAGGAGATCCACTGTTATGTGATTTCTTCAATTTAGTGCGCAGGGCAGGAATTTACACATCTGCATACGCAGATAACATCGAGATTATCGGTCGCTTCCAGCGTGCCCCCATAGAAGCTTTTACGGCAATCGAAGAACAGGCGAAATGACAAAACAAAGTACATGTTGTTAACCAGCAAAGGAACATCTGTCCACCGCCAAGAACAAAATGTCACTGTTGACAATAACTTCGGGGTGGTTAGGGAGTTTACCTTCCTCAGCGTAAACACCATAGTGGAGATTTGGCAAAGAGTAGGAAACCACTGCTAATTCGGTTTAGTAAAACCAATAGGTTCAAAACTTCTAACTAGGAAGACGAAATGCATTCTCTACAAAACATTGATCCTGCCAATTCTACTCCATGGAGACAGGTGGTGGACGTTAAGCAGGAAAGCAGAGCAGATATCGAACATTGAGAGAAAAATTCGCCGTCGAATATTTGATCTGGCACGCGAGGAGGTCGAATGGAGGAGAAGATACAACCGCGAATTCTATGAGCTTTATCGAGGTGTGAACGATGTCCAAAAAGCTAAAATATGGCGACTACATTGGCTAGGCCACATCGAGCGAATGGACAATAATGCTCCAGCAAATAGAGTATTCAAATCATAGCCATAGGCAGAGACTCTTCATGGATCGGAAGCCCGTCTATGGTGTATATCTACACCAGGGTTGATTTCTGACTAGGTCGATATCGCTGTACAACGACAGTTTTTCGTTTAATCTTCTCCTCCAAAGCCCGTCAACGTAGACGGAGCCGAATATTTTTCAAAGGATGTTTCTCTCGATAGAGTCCATGCTTCAGCGCCGTAAAATAGGACTGGGATGATCAAGGCCTTATGCACAGTCTCCATAGTTTTTACCTTAGTACTCAATGGCCTTTTTATCCCACAGAAACAGCGATTGGCAAGAATGATTCTTCGTTTTATTTCTGCTAAAGTTTTGTGGGCAGCAATCCCTTACTACGTCGAAATTATAGCTGTCGACTGACGTTATGTTCAATTCATCGTTGTTTTTTTGTTGCCGACATATGCTTGGTTTTGCGCTTATTTATTGCTGAACCACAATCAGGTTGTTGACGAAAGGTTTCAGACAATGTGGCAGATAAGATCTTGTATTCGATGTTGAGGATACGAGTACTTATGCCTTTAGAGTTGTCGCAGTTGAGGGAGTCTCTACTACTGACCACATCTGAGAAATGAGTTGGTGTATGCTCTGCATAAAGTCATTTCCAGCAGCTTTGAATACCTCGGCCGGTTTGCGGTCAGATCCACCTACTCTGTTGGTTTTCAGTTTAGGTATTGCTACCCTTACTTAATTTTAATCAGGTGGAGGGAAGTTTGCCTACTCTACCTGTCGTAGGGATGTTGCAGTCTGCAGAAAAAGTTGTTCTATATTATCAGTATCAGTATTCCTTCTTCATCTATGTACACAGATTCCCGTACGTTATTCTTAGAGTACAAACTCTCAATATCTTCGCTCGCGCTTCCCGTGAACTTTTCTCTTCTTCTGAAGAAGCCGATGTACTTCCTGTCTCTCCCACTCTTAGAAATCACGAGCGCCTCTCGTCGTTCATTGCAGCGCCTTTTTGTACGACCTTTGTCTAACTGCATGTGCTTGTCGGCATTCTTCATCATTGCAAGTGTCGCGCATTATATCGCCCATATCCGATGCCAGTAGTTGGTTCATCACATCTTTTTAACCTCTTCTATATCGGGTTGTGAATCTCATGATAGAGTAGACCAGAATTATGCTACTGGCTAAGCATCCTCTCGCCACTTTAGTATGAGTAAAGGCTTGCTCATACAGTTACTGGGGGCCGCCAATGATTGCAATGATTTTAAGCGCTACCTTAAATATTTTCATAAATTTACTTACAAGAGATTAATTTTGTGATTTGCGGATCGTTCATAAACTCTTTACACATGATACACCTCCAGACTTTAGTTAAAATTTCGGATCGAATCACATATTTTCCGAAATATGAGCTAAAATCGGAAACCTTCGAAATTTAAATAGCAAAATTATAATAGATCGGATGCTCAACCGGTGGAGGTAGAGCTTCCTTGTTCTATCGTATAAAGGCAAAAACGATCCGAGATATTGTAACAACTATTGACCGATGAAACTATTTACGGTTTACAGATAATGAAGGGAAAAAATCGAGACAGTTCAAAGATCACCAGATGAAGAACGTGCAATCGCGAAAGGCTCCACATTAAGAAATTGATAATGGACAAGGTTCAGACTGGACAAATCTGCTGGTTATGCCCTATTCAACAAATGTTGTCAGAAAATCCAGTACAAAAGTAGAAGATGTTTAAGTTAAAGTCGAAATTTGAAGAATGAGGCGAAGAAAAAAAATAGTTTCATCATTCAGATGTAAAAATAATATCTAGTTTTACGTAGAAGGTGATCCAAAATAGAGCGGCACTAATTTCGGCAAACCTAGCCAACGCCACAATCGGAGCAGTAGCAATGCAAATAGACGAAAGCAATATGAAGCAGAAGATACAAATATGCTGTACCGTTAAGTCCCCTCATGCATTTGTATTGTCCTAATTGGAGTAAAGTTTAACGGCGTTTTGCCTCGATGTAGCTATTTCACTTTTAATTCGGCTTGCTATAAATTAGCTCAGACGATTTAACAGTTTTTAAGCTAGAGTGTGCGAACCAGAGAACAACCAGCACCGCCAGTGCAAGTGGAGCAACTCATAGCCGGAATAACAGCTAAGGACAATATTCTGATGGGCTGCGATGCCAACGCAAGGCATACTTCAGGGTCGAAAATTGGAGAGTTTCTAATCTGAAGTCAATCTCAGACCACAGATGGATCCTCTACAATGTAAGGCCGAGGCCACTAAACCTTTTAGAAAACTATAGAGAGCAAATTGGACCAAGTTTGGCCAAGTCCTTCGGACAAAACTCAAAAACACACCCAAAAGAAACGCGGCAGCTATTGAGGAACTGGAGGCAAAGGTAAAGACTTTTGAGAATGCAATGGACGCAGCTTACAAAGTCTCGTGCCCACTTAAACGTAGTAAAAAAAAAAACACTCCCCCCATGGTGGAACGAAGATCTCTTCAATCCAGAGCGATTTTCAACATCTGCCACAAACATAGTTTCTGGCAACCTTATAAGGACTGTTTAAGCCTCTATAAGAAAGATAGAAACCCTTAAGGACTCTTGTAGGTTTAGTAGGAACACTCCAACCTTTCCTTTCTGAGAAAGTGGAGGATGGACCGAATCTTGCTCGGAGACCCTAGAACTCCTAATAAATACTCACTTTCTTGGATGCAGCGATATTAGTACGGAACCCGAGAGGTCTCGACAAGTACAACCTGAACTCAACAACAAAATCACTTCAATAATTTCCGAGGAAAAGAGTTCCTGGGCTATTAACAGCTTCTTCCCGTTTGAGTCTCCGGGCCCTGACGGCATACTATCCGTCATGTTACAGAAGACGTCAATATTCAGGAACTATTTAATACTAAACCACGTACACTACTCTTGGAGACGCACTAGAGTGGTGTTTATACCGAAGGTAGGCAAACGTGGGCATGAAACCGGGAAGGATTTCAGACCAATTAATTTAACCTCATTTGTACTTAAAACCCTAGCGCGTATTCTAGACATCCATATGCGAAGTTTTCTAGAAGAATCTTGGCTATCTAGATCACAGCACGCCTACCTCAAGGGTAGATCCAAGGAAATGGCTCTCCATGAGGTAGTGCGAACAATCGAAATATCCCTACGTTACAAAGAATACACACTAGTCTCCTTCTTGGACATAGAAGGAGCTTTCAATAACGTACACACAGAAGCTATTCTTGAATCTCTGATTGAGCTGGGCAGTCAATGTATAGTCTCTATGCTCAGGACAAAAACTTGCACCTGGGCTGCAAGTTGCGGCCTCGGTGTCAACCCGAGCAAAACTGAACTGATGCTGTTCACTACCAAATCCAAAATATAAGATTTTATCCTAACTCGTCTAAATGATCAACAACTCACACTGTTGTCCAGTGCTAAGTATCTAGGTATCATGCTCTATCCAAAACTTAACTGGAAACACAACATCAAACACAGAATAAGGAAGGCGTCGGTCGCCTTCTATGCCTGTAGCAAAACCTTTGGAAAGAAGTGGGGACTTCAACCAAAGACGATCTTGTGGATGTACACAACCGTAGTGCGTCCAATTCTCACGTATGGTGGCCTGCATTGAGCAAAGTCTATAGCCCCACAAAACTAAAAAGACTGCAAAGAACAGACAGTACAGGCACCACGGGGACAATGAGATCGACCCTAACAGATGCCCTCACTGTGCTCTTGCACCTTCTACCTCTTGACCAACACACAAAATACACCGCATTATGCAGTAGTATAAGACTCAATGCGTCTAGATGCTGGACTGAAGGGCCGAATGGCCATAGTAACATCCTGGATTCGTTACCAAACGGCATGGTCTTGTCTGCAACTGACTACATCACACCCAAATTAAACTTCACGAAAGGCTCCCACGTCGGTTTCCCAACAAGAGCTTCGTGGAGGAGGGATGAAGTAGTGAAGAGCTTCGACACGGCCATATACACCGCCGGGTCTAAGATGAGCTGTGATGTGGGGGCCGGGTCTACTCGGAATCACCGAAAATATCAATTTCAGTCCGCTTACCGGATTTTGCCAACGTTTTCCAAGCGGAATTACTGGCCATCCGAGAAGCATGCACGCAACTAGGGCGGGACACAACCCACAAACAAAACATTGCCATCCTTATAGATAGCCAAGCCTCTATCAAAGCCATCTACTCGGTTACCATATTCTCCAAACTGGTGCAGGAGTGCCGGAACGAGCTTGCCTGCTTGAGCGAATATTTCAGGGTCCATTGGCATAATAACATAACAGGCAATGATCGTGCGGATTAGCTGACCAGAAAGGGCTCAGCACTACACGCTCCGCTCTCAACGATGGTCCATATTCCGCTAGGAGAGGTTAAAGGACAAATACACTCATATTTTCTGCAGAAAACCAATCTCCAATGGTCAGGATTGACAAACTGCGTCAATTCAAGGAAGATATGGCCTACCTACGATCAAAATAAAACGAAGAACCTATTAAACCTAAAGGAAATCGCCAGAATCACGGCAATTACTACGGCCATTGGCCAATTGGATACCATGTGTCCAAACTAAGAATCCCATACAACCTTCACTGCCGCAGTTGTGAACATACAAATGAGAAAGAAACTCTCTTTCACTTCCTCTGCAAATGTTTAGATCTAGGAAGAGCCAGACTGCGCGCACTAAACCAACCATTATTTGACGAGCTTAGCGACATTTCGGGTAAAGGGATACAGGATCTTATCCGCTTTCTCAAATTTACAGGTTGGCTATAGACCGGACCACATCCTTAACAACCATCACAAAATAAATTACATGAGGCGTGGTAACAAAACGGCACATCCTAGTGCTAATTGGGTTCAATGGATGGACCGCCACTTCTACCTACCTACCTATCCTGCTATAAATAAAGGGCAGTTTCCTTCTCTTACACCATTTTTGTGTCCCACCGCTTCAGTTATTTGATTGATCTTATCAAAAACGCAATCTCAGTACGGAAATAATTTTTTGACAAGTATCACTATACCAACTCTGTTGAGTTCTAAAACTTGACATTTACTCTGCAAACGTGTCAATTTTTATTTGACACTTCATTTGTTGGCTTTCCGAGATCCCATTTCAAAACAAAGTGGAATTTTCCAAATTTATTTCTTACTTTCGACCCTAAACATAAACGATTTTTGAGAAATGGTTGACGCAAGCATGAAGAAAACGTTATGTGGAATCCCACTTCTGACTATTAGAGCAGGACCCAGAGACAAAGATTTATGGGTACAGCGTTTGAAAGAAGAATATCAATCACTCATAAAGGTGACCCCGTTTCCCAATTTATGAAATCTGTTTTCTATCATAATTTTTACAATTTTTAGTATGTTCAAAATAATAAAGAATCTGGAACTGATTGGTTCCGTCTAGAGTCTAATAGTGAAGGTACAAAGTGGTTTGGCAAGTGCTGGTACATGCACAACCTGTTGAAGTATGAATTCGACGTAGAATTCGATGTAAGATTATTTTAACCAATCAAATAAAATTGCTATATGGTTTTCTCCTCTAGATACCAGTAACGTTTCCTGCTACGGCTCCTGAGATTGCATTGCCAGAGCTAGATGGCAAAACAGCGAAGATGTACCGTGGTGGTAAAATCTGCCTTACAGATCATTTTAAACCTCTGTGGGCAAGAAATGTGCCTAAATTTGGTATTGCTCATGCCATGGCACTGGGGGTAAGTGTGATATGAGAACGATTTAGGAACAATTAAATATTTGTCTCTTTATTCTAGTTATCACCATGGATGGCGGTAGAAATTCCCGATTTGATAGAAAAGGGAATCATTCAATACAAGCAAAAATCCAGTTCTTAGTTGTTCTTTAATTCTGATTCAGATTCGTTTTTATACTTCCCCTGTTGATTCACTCTTGGCTATAGCTTGTTCTATTTCAATAAATTGTATACAAAAGATTCAAAATCTGAGGAGTTGCATTTCTTACCAGCTTTTCTTCGAAAGGACCATGAGATGACTATGTTTTTAAGCAACGAACACGAGATCACGACCATCGAGTAAGTATGCCTTTGTAACATGTTTTAAGTTAGCGATTCCAAAATGAAGACTGTAAAGTAAAAGCGGAAGGAATGTAGGAAGCTTATTTTGATTTCAAAGAGTAGTTATACAAAAAAAAAAAAAAAAATGTGAAACCATTAGACTAATCACATCCCTAAGGGTAGAAATCGGGTAATTGGAAGCACTCAATCTGATGGCATTTATCCTATTTTCGAATTGACTTATTCTCATGCTCAAGACTCACTTATAAGGTAATCTGATCAGAGCCGGGTCACGAGCAGCTCCTATCACGGAATTTGCAAGTGAGCAGTAATACAATACGCTTCCAGTACTTATCTAATTTATGTACTCAGATCAAGTTTCAACGTTCCAAATCTGCTACTGCATATATCTGTAGAACGATTTCCGTGTTGAATACAAAACCTCATATAATATCTATACAGGAACCATAAGTGTGGAATAAAAGCATCTGTGGTTTTGTAAGTTTAAGGGTTTTCACACCACTATATGACGAGCGACAAGAAGGACCGAGAACTTATATTTATACGGCGAACTCACTCTCACTATCTAAACTTGTGCAATTTTGCAACCAAGATTTAGTTACTGCACACATAAGCTACGAAACGAACTGAGAATGGCACAAATTCGTCATTGCGTCTATTTATTTTTCCTGTAGTTCGTCAATACCACCAACACCGAGATCATTAATTGTTGGAAGATGGGGCTTATCATATGCTGCAACTATCTACCAAATTTCTTACTATCGTCTGACCTGGTTATCAACAATTTTGGCTTTCAGCCAACTTTTGTTACAGAGTGAGACAGCAAGTAATCGACTTGACGTTATCCAACAGGAATATTCAGGAGATTACAGAATGGAAAGCACTTTCGGAGATCTCCATTCTCACGGTACATCAGATTCGAGATCTTAACCTTGTTAAAGAGGAAGAATCCGCAGAAAACTGGACACAATTAAAGGCAATTCCAAAAGTGCTCCCCCAAAGCTCAGGAAAAAAAAGAGGCTAGTGGAAGCTGTTCAGAACCTGAACGGTACCCTAACCAAATGTTTTAGACTCGAATGTGCAGCTAGGAACCAATGCTGCTGAATAAACGTTCCTTTGTGGAACGTAGATCTGCAGCGACTTCGTAATGAAACCATAAAACTTCTAAAAAGGTCATTTAAGGCTTATTTAGAGAAAGACTTGCATCTTTAGAGATTTACAGTTTATTAGGATTTCAAAGGGTGTTTCTTATAAAGACTTGCGGGAAGATCGAAACTCTCGGTGAAACCAGTAGGCTGATTAAAACCCTCAAAAAGCAATATCTATCAGGCTGGAACAACACTGAGCTTTTGGCTCACTTCCCAGGTAAGCTGATCAGAACCAGCTAACAACCAGCTACTATCAACAAAACTGCTAGCGAGCTGAATAACACAACACGGCGTAGCTGGTATATCTCATGAATTGCGGGACGGATTAGATTATAAAACATGCTATTGCTTCCTTTGACGGCTTCAGTTATATAACAAAAAGGTATAGATCAGCTGTTGTTAACTCTGAAGAGAATCTTCACTCCTAGCCTGTCACTGGCGTACATACCGAAACTCTGGCGATCAGTGAGAGTAGCCTTTACTCGTATACCGAAAATTTTAAACGAGGGCCACACTCTCGTCAAATACTTCAGGCCTACAAGTCTGACTTCCTTCAAGTTAGAGAGCATAGAGTGAATGGTCGAGATCCATGTGCGCCAAACTGCTTTGCGAATGTACCTTCTGTCTGAGATGCAACATACTTACCAACTCTGACAATATTACGAGAATGCGCTTAAGAATAAGGACAACGCCATTTTGACAGCAGGAGTAACTCGGCCAGACAACACGGCGTAGACTAGTTTTGAGGATAAAAACAATGCTCGTAAATAGGACACTGATTGCACATGCTGACTGCGGCGAATATATGCTGGCGGAACTAAACAGTGGTTGCCCGCTGAAATGGTGCACGTTGATCGACTCACTGCTCAATTCGCTCAATAGTTCTATGTTCTTGTATGTTCTATGTACAAGCTTATGCGGGTGGTGTAACTGTACTGTCTGAATCATGTCTAGCGCCGATCTGCTCCAAAACGCAGGCAGCCCTAGACGTGATCAACGTTTGACTCACTAGAAATGGGCTTTCAGTCAATCCTCTTAAAACTTAATGGACCAACGGCAGTGCTCACATATCCGAACGGGTTACTGACTTCGGTCTAATCGATCCCTCGCAATAGGGCTACCTAAGGAGAATTGGAGAACTCCTTATTAATCAACCGTGAACAAGATTGGCCACATTGCAATCGACGCAAGGCATTTTTCCAATAAAATGGATGTCCGAAAGAGTGGCCAACATCGACTGTAGTGGTCCCACTACGTTGTTGTAGCCACAGTACGGTTTCGGATATTCTGACCGAAGCAAAAAACAAATTAAAACTGTGAGGAAATTTGACGTCAGACGGCTACAGCCGCAAGAGATCGTCAAATTTTTTTCCAATCGAGTCTCCATTGATCTCTTAGGAGGTCCTATGCCGCCAGCATCAAGCACTGAAGATAATATTGAAGGCTTTGCCAAAAAGTCACTATAGAAACCATTGAAAAGAGCATTTCTGTAGACTGTATAACGGCGATGACAAATCAATTATCGTTGTCAGGCAAGATGAACCTTTCAACTTGGACGATGTAGCCCATCAATTCCGTCCACGCGACCTGGATGAAGTGAAAATATCAATATCTAGGCTTAAGTTCAATAAAGCTGCTGAAGCAGACGGCCTGACTGCTGAGCTCCTCGAAACGGCAGGCGATTATTTGGTAATGAGCATCCAAAAACTCATCTGTAAGATATGGTCGTACAAAAATCTGTCCGGTGAATGGAACCTCAGCATGGTTTGTTGAAGAAAGAAGACCCTTTTGACTGCTTCAACTACAGAGGCATTAGTCTTCTTAAGATCGTCAACCAGATCTTATTTGCCGTATTATGTGAGCGCTTGAAGCCGTTCGTCAACAACCTCATTGGTCAATAACAGTGTGGCTTCAGGCCAGGAAAGTCCACCATTGACCAAAACAAAAGTGGTCCCCAGTGTAACTAGGAGCAGCTAGTAAAACACCGCGCTAACTGGAGAAGCATGTTAGTGGACTGTACCGTTACCTAAGTACTGTAAGTAAGTAACTCTAATGTACAAAATCTTTGCCCCTCTCATCTGTCGCCAAATTTTCGGCTTTTTTGGAATCCATTTAACGCTTTCGGTTTCCCATCTTAAACTGCCCATAGCAGCTTTCGCACAGATGACCAGCCATATGCCTATTCGGTCGAAAGTCAAGCATATCAAACTGAGATTTTCTGTCACGTGCTTCCCCTGAACACATTATAAAAACCTCCAATTTCAGCGCTTTAAGACAAAGGGGCTGCGTTAACATGACGGCTGTATTGAGTTGAGTATTGAGTGTGTGACCTTGAGTGAGAGAGTTCAATGAACGTTGTACGGAAAATCAAATCGATTATAATAGTTAGTACCCAAAAGAACTTGGGAGTTTGAGTAAAAATGCTATTTTCGTAGAAAGAAAAATAAACATATAGTAGACAGCGCTCGCTTGTTATCATTATGGGATAGGTTCAAAGTGCTCACAAGTTCCCAACTTCTTGTCGCCATCGACATAAAGTGAATTAGTCGCAACCTTAACAAGCCCTAGGGGTGGCACTTCAGATGTTAATTTTATTCCTCAAATCGTCACTAAATAACCGAGATAAGAACTGTGCTATTGGTAGAGGAACAGTCTAAAACCACGCATAGTGATTATTCGCCAAATAATCGACGTAAACACGTTTTGCTTTGAAGTACGAGTACGAGTACAAACAACAACCAGCCACCACCCAAAGAAAATTGAATTTTCATTTTCTTTTTGTATAGCTTTGTTACTTCATTAATTTTTTTATTTTTTATTTATTTATTTATTTATTTATTTTTTTTTTTTTTTGTTATTTTTTCATTTTGCTTTTTGAATATGACACAATGATTAGATAACAGTACAGGTTGTTATATCTACGAGTGATATTTGAGCTTCAAGACAATTCAATCCGTCATCGTATTGATCTTAAGTTCACAAGGTCTGCGAGAGCAGAGGGAAGAGTGTTCATTTTCGTCATGTGTTAGTTTTGTTGTTTGTTTTGCAGTCGATTAATAGGCTTTAATTGTTATTGTTGTTCTTAGACCAGTCCGACCAAATCTTGCTCAGTGGGCTGTTGAGTGGATTAAATGGTGGGTCTGGGTCCTGTTGTTGGTGTGGCTGTTGCTGTTGTTGTTGACTAAAAAGAAGTGGCGACATTTGATCGTGTAGAGAATGGATTGGACTGTCACGTTTAGGGAATTCTAGGCCAGGTGGTGGGCGTATCATCCCAGATAAACGTTGCCAAGATGGTGCAGTTGTTGGTACTTGTTTGTATCGCATGGGATCCCAAGTTTGAACACCACCAGTACCAGTATTACCACCGCTCATTGACCAGGTTGTGGTTGGATTTTGTTGAGATTCCGATAGTTGCTGTGGCTGAGACGTATAGTACTCATTGTTTGCATTCCATTGATTTTGCAAACGAACTGGAGAATAGTCTTGATCATAACAAACATGGTTTCGTCCTTAAGAGAGAGAGAGAGAGAGATAGAGAGAGAAATTGATTACATACACGTAAAGAACAAGATGTAAAGTGACTCACCTAAGTACTGACTGGCATCTCCAAACAAGTATGGTGGCATGGCACTTGAAAAGAAACTCGAGTTATTACATGCGGTCGGCTTGAGCACATCCAAGTTCTGAAATTGCTCCCAACTAGGGGTAGACGATGGCGAACGTTTTGTACCAATTGGTCCAAGTTCATTGGTATTGGGATGCATGCCATTTAAATTGTTGACAGCTATTGTAGTTGGTACAATCATACTGTCACCGAATGTCTCGTCATTCTTGAGATCAGCATCGTTCCAGTCATTTCCGTTGTCCAATGGTAGATATTCATTTGGTAGCTCCTCACATTCAAGAGGTAAAATATCAGAAAGATTCGACGGCGTCTGACTGGCAGACACAACATCTGAAAAACTGGCCTGCTGATTGGGATCCCAGATAGAAGGGGTAACATTGCTACCCACTGGCGAAGAAAAGTGGAATGCATTTGGCTTGAACTTTGTTACCTTTCGATCGAACCTCTTTGACTGATGATTATTTCCATTCGACTGGTCTTTCCTACGTTCACGTCCCGGGGTTTTACCATATTTCTTACCATTGTATGCGCTCGCCACTGGTGTGGAACTACTATTCGTGGATAAACTACCAGATAGACTGTCAGAGCTATTGCTTGCCAACATTTCAGGGGTTATTTGCTGTTTAGCAGTTTGTTCAGGCTTCTTCTCAATCGTTTCAGTCTTATTTACTGTCTTCGGACTCTTCGTTCGTCTGAAGGATATTTGACGATCCTCTACCGGTTTAACTGGTGTCACTGGTTCTTTAGATGGCGAAGTTTCAGTGAATGTCACAGCAAGATCTAAAGCGGTGGGAGATTGGTTGGAAATGGTGGCTTTGGCTTTTTTTACAATTTGTTTGGGAGTTTTCTTAATATCGGATTGATTGCCTTGAATGTTGTTTTCGGTTTTTTGTGCCACTTTTGGTGGAGATGGTTTTCCTTTGTCAGAATTTGGGGAAGATGCAGCTGACTGCATTGGTGATTGTTTTTCTAAATCTTTAAGGCTTCCCTTTGGTTTGGCTTTTTCGGATGGTGAACGATTCAATGGCACAGATCGTTGTTGGGCCACATTCGTTTGGATAACGCCGTTGATATCTTTGGGACGTATGCCTAGCTTTGCTAATTCTTGGGCCCAGGAGCGGCTTTGTAAATTGTTGTTTATCACAGTTCCAGATGCAGTTCCAGTCATTGGGTAAGTCTTCTTATTGGAGCGTTTTTTGACATTCATTATTGTAGAAACTTTGCCAGTGGCAGATACTCGACTGTTCCTTAGATTTTCCGGAGTCTGAAGCATCTGATCATCGTAGGTGGTCGGTTGCATTGCTATATCTCGTAGGTTCAAGGTCGGTTGAACTGGACCTTTCTCTCTGGAAATATTCTGCACATGCTCCGTCAATACTTTGCCCGAGTCCAGATGGCCAGCCACCAATACGAATACAAATGATGTTGCCAGTACAAATATGGCGATTTGTTTGATTCTTGTCTCCCAACTTGGTCGCTGCAATGGTTTGGAGCATGATTCCAATACTTGTGGACTCATCGATGCCATCAGTGTGTAGTTTACTATATAAGACAGATTTGTAATTATGGTAAGTGGGCGCATCACTCTCCCCAGAGTAAAGTCAGGCGTGAATGAAATCTCGACTTTCTTAGAAGAATTCGCTTTTAAAAGGAAAAACCCACAGCCAATTACTTTAAAGCCGTAACCCTTGCAGTAGTGATCGTCTATCATGAAAGGGCCGACTACAATCGGCACTTCACCAGTGTTGCGCGCAACAAACGATCGCCGTATACTAACCGCCGATGCTGGTGATTCATCTGCTTTTGTTTTCATGCACAAACTAGCCTGCTTCTCGCAGACATCAAAGTTCAGACTCGCCACTGAGCCAGGTTTCTTGTTGCCAAACTTAAATTGTGATCTCACTGCTTTGGCTGTCACCCATACTGCCTCGTACAATGTAAGATTATTCCTTATATGCATAATCGTCGAGAAAACTCCTGGCTCCTTGGACATAAATTCAATTGCGGCTATGTAGCTGGAATTGGGTGCGATAATTCGCGGTTTGTGCACCCCAATCAAGTTGAAGACGTTCTTATCGGTCAAGTAGCAGTGTGGACAGATTTCTACCACTTCCAATGGAAGCGAGAGTTTCGTATTTTTCGAAACAGATGGATTAGCTATGAAGAAATCCACCAAGAGAGGCACATCCGATGGATTATTGAGAGCTATCTGTGCTATGTAAATTTGGCCAATTTCCACTGTAGGAAGAGTTTGAACACCACTCACTAACTTTGGCCAAACGATATCCACCGTCAAATTGAACCAAAACTTGTTAAAGATCACTTCATTGGTCTCTACGCCAAACTTAATTGTTCGCAGGTAATACTTGAAGTGGCGAAAGATTTCAGTTCGCCGCCGGAGTTCTGTTTCGTCGAAATTTAAATGTGTCTCCAAGGATTCAGACATTGGCAACAGGCTTTGGTTTAAGGGGATGTAGCAACGTGTTTGGCATAGTGACCTTGGATCAAAATAGATCCTGCCTACGCTGGTCACTGTGTTTGGTAATATCCACGAGCCATCCTTTTCATTGTCTTCGAATTGAAGGCCAGAGTCACTAAACTCAATTGAGTTTACTCGCAACGGTCTAACGAACGTTGAATGGAAAGATATTTCCGCGGAACAGCGTTTGCCCTGAAAACCAAGTGATGATGATGGTTGGAATTGGAATTAGAGGAGCAAAAGAAAATGACAGAATAACTTACCGGGAAGCAATCGTTAAAATTTAATTTGTTCTGGTCGATCTCCAGCCGTCCAACGACTGTGTCAAACTTTACAGCAATTATTATCTGCTCATGCTCTGTCCATATTTTAAGGTTAGCCGCCAATGGCTTTGGCTGATATGATTGAATGGAGACCTGGAACATAGCGACGTCGTTCATCTTCAGCTGGAAGCATAGAATAAATTCCGACTCACTTAGGAGCTTGTTCTCCTCTGGTTTGGTCTTAAGACATCCAAGAAACGATGAATGAAAATTTACCCCGGTTGGGCGGGAGAAATCCCAAGAAGTAAGCTCCAACGGAACTGGATTAGGATTTTCAATCACAACATAGCCTAAGTGTGAATATTCTCCTAAAGGCATTGTGCCCAAGTCTAGAGTTGAATTGGTTGTTCTCAAATGCATACCGTCCGTATTGATTGTGTAAAAGTCAAGCAGTCCAGTGCAAACAATCACCGGCACTTGATACGTTGTCACATTTGTCAAAATCCGTAGAAATGTCTGTACTTTGGCCGTCTCATTAAGTAAATTGATTTGAAAAATTGATTGAAGTTGACCCGGCAGCAGGACGATCGGCACAAAGTTCGTTAAACTAAACGCTGCAGAGTCATTGTTGTCAGCAGTCACATTCAGGATTGCAACTGGCATTGAGAAACTATTTCGAACAACAAACTTCCTTTGAGGGGATGTAAAGTTTTGCGATTTCGTTATGAATGTCGTGACGTTCTTGCTGAACTCTAGGGAGCCCTTAAAGACTTCCGCTCGAACAAAAAGCACAAGTTCAACGACTTCTGTTGGATTCTCCGGTGAAACGGACTTAACCACTAGCTCTCCATTGATGCAGGCATTTGTTTCGAATGCACCTGGATCCAGTGTAAGTTGTGACATATTCTTATCCATCCGCAGGGGGAACTCTATGTTGCGCAACTCGTAGTCAATGATATCTATTTTGCTTTTGCCAGAGTTTTTCAATTCTACCTTGAAAGTATGGACCTCATCCTGAGTGGTAAGTCGACCGAAATCAAACACTGGCGTCGGTGAGTAAACACCGAATGTTGTGAGGATTTCAAATTCCACAGGAATAATAAGAATATTGTCACTTCCCAGGCCGTCATCATCGGCTCCGGCGATTTTTATGCGAATGTACGCTGTGTGATTGCCTGGATTGACGCCATTGAAGCGAATGCGAATGACAGGCTTCGTAGAATGCGGTGGAATTTCCCACAAATCTTGTGGTCCCTCTTGTCCGCCGCTGGGAAGCTCCAATTGAAAATGACCGCCACTGCTATAAACCTAAGGGGAGGGAAGGTAAGTCATTTTCTTTCTTAATTCCAAACACTCACCTCTAAAATCTGCAATGGCCTTGGGTGTGGATTGTACATGTGTATCTCTGGTGAAAGAGTTGAATTCAATGGCGCCCGTATTCCCACTAAAGGTTTCAATCGATAGGGACATTCTCTACCCTCACCTTTCACCAACAACTTAGCCTGCCCAAACGACGTATGAATTAACAAATTCGTTTCGACGACGCCATGTGATCGTGGCAGGAAAACCACATTAAATGTTGTATTACCCTGTGGCGGTACAACTTTATCCTGAAAGAACGAACTATAAAAATCGGGAGTCTTCCCCGACACCGAACTTAGGTAAACGCTGCGATTCTCATTCTTATTGACTAGAGTCACTTCATGCGATTGGGCTGTACCAATCGACCATGCTCCAAAGTCCAAGCTCGACGGATGAAACGACAAACTACGATATAACTCTGATGCAATGTCTATGCCTGATTCAGCAGTGGCACCATCAGTGGAACCAATCGGAATGCTATCCAAATAAATATTCTGATGTCGTTGGCTTCTATGATGAATATCAACTTTATCCAGCTGGCAATTGATTGCTACACTATGTAGCAGGCAGCACAGAGTTAGCAAGAGCATGATTATGTGAATTACTAATGCGGGGGGTCGCTTGTCTTTGCTTTTTAGTGGATTATTTTGATGGCTAGTGTTTTTAGATGGAATTCGATGATAGCTTGTGCGCTCGTTAATTCCAATGTCATCGCAGTTAATGATCCTGTAGCAGTTTTCGAAGAGTTCGTTTAGATTATTTAATGTATGGAGTTTTATTTAACGATTATTTTTAGCTTGCAGATGCGATGAATTCGAGGATTTTTCGAATTTCAAATTTTTTTACTTAAAGCGTTTCCGCAAATTCTGCACCAACTAATTAGCACTGTTCGTTTTGGTATAAGAAGCTGCTTTTTCGCGGTGACGCAAATCGCTTTATATGTATGACAGCTGTGAGTAAGTTCGGTGAGTGAGAAGTCAGAGTGTACATAAATAAAACACTAAGTTTAAAAGTACAAATCTGTGATCGATCGGTGGAGAAGTTTTTTTTTTTAACTGAATACTTAACTTAAATGTGGTTTTAAAATGGTAATTTAAGTTGTAATGGTTCGTTGGATAAGATAGGATAGGATGGATCAAAAGGTTGGCCTATGAATACTAACTACCATATGTTGCTTTATATTGCGATAGCATCAACTTAGTCTGCTCCTTGAATCACTTTGAACGTAGACGGTGCGAAGAATTTCTTCTATAAGTTTAATGGAACCTAAGCTGCCGAGAAGTTGAGGTTAGATTAGAGTTATCCCGTTGAGGTGCATTGAGAGCAGTCGTAAGTCCATCGTAATACCGCTGAGAGCACGTGGGAGGGCAATACCATAATTAATTTGGAATAACAAACATTTCTTGAGTCATTAGCAAACATCCATCTACCTGACCTAAGAAGCCGCTTGAATCTGTTTCGTTTGTTCGGCGTAGCACAATAGTTGCTTAAGGCTGTTAAATTGCCTTATATTTGGTTCCAGGGACTCGCGTCTGACCAACAGAGTGTGAGCTTGTGCTGCTAAACCTATTTGAGGGATGCACGGCAGTCCTTAACCGTTCCCAAATTTGTGGGGTTCAGAGATAGATCTCCGATCGCTGTTGTCTATGTAAGTATATTGTAATATCCGGCTCGGGTGTTGGATTTGGGCTGAGGCAAGCAACGTTTCTATGAATAGCTTAGTCTTTAGCTTGGTACAGTATGGGGCAGACTAGTGGATTTGTGTATGCAAAGATCCATATACAAGAGCCACGCGCTAATGCATATGGCTGTCTTATGCATACTTAATAGCAATCTGCATGTGGAACAATGTTGGTATCATTAACGCGCGAGTGATAACAACTGTTTTTATTTTTATAGCTTGCGTGCGCTCAAGAGACTTTAAGTTCCCTTGCGCGATGTAACGATGTATGTACTGGCTAGAAAATAAAGGACTAGACAGGGCATTCTCTAAGAAAATTGAAAGGCTTATGAAAGAACCACTATAATCTAGAATACGTCCGAAAGTTAAGTCCGAATACTGATAAGTATTTACAACGAAATAGGTGTTACGGTTGAAAGTTTGAAAAGGGGAAATGCTACTGGTAATTTTGATAGAGCACTGGTGGTAGAAATTCTGATAGAACAAGATGAGGCAAGATGCATTCCGTCAGTGTGCGAGGGTGTCAATTGACTGGGCAATACTGACGTGAATCCTACTGGATTGCAGAGAGTTCTTTGAAGCATTTGACCAGATGTGAGCATCGTACTCCAATTGTGTGCGAATAAACACCTTACATATCAGTAGAAAACCGGTTTTGATTTTCCATTATCTGGAAAGTTTGCCATTTATGTTAGTTTATCTATGAGCACGGGTTAATAATTATATTGATTGCCTTGCCCTTGAAGCTCTTAAAAATTCTGTATGGCACTAAAGGTCCGGGGAATACCTAGGATACGCTGAATCACCGTGGTAAGCACGACCTTTGGACAACTACGTCCAGATATATGAGGTACACCTCCACTACGCAATCGTGAGATGAGTTTTTCGTCTATTTCGTTTTCCCTCGGGACATAAATCGATGCACATTTTTTGACTAGGCTGATACTCTTAAGGTTCGCTACTAAGTCTCCTCTTTCGAACACTGTCAGAGCAAACACAATGAAAAATCACTCGAATAATTATGCGCTCAAGATGACTAATATGTTCTATCTTCACCCCCTTCGCCCAGACCGTGGTAATGCGTTATTGGGTAGGACTGTGATGATTATGGTCCTATATGTGTAGACTCTCTTTATTATTTCTTGGTCAGGCTTTATTACTCAATTGCCTTTTAAGGGCAAAGAAAAGTTGCGAAGCACCCAAAAGCCTCCGATATGGACGAACGGAGACACTTGCTTCAAACTTTAAAGCATGTAAACCATTCAGGAAACGTGGTTTAAGGATGACAAATTGTGATTGTTATGAAAAGAGGCACAAACATTTCTAAAAATCTGTACAACTACTCGCATTTGCTGATGGCATTGACAGCTTACCAAACTGTCATTGTTGTGTTAGCAAGTACTGGAAGAAAATTTGCAAACAATTGGTTTAGTAGTGAACGAAATCAAAACTATGATAAGTACATATATGTTGTCAACAAAAAGGGACAACATTGGACGAATCAGACAGACCCTCAAAATAGACAGCTAGAACTTTAAGATATATGTACCTCGGCTCGGTTATGACATTTCTTCAGAAACCAAGTGAAGAGTTACTCTTGCCAATCGTTGTGTCTTCGTCCTAAGAAACCCAATAAATAATAAGATGTTATCAACAACCAATAAGAAGACTTATTATCCTCATCGTCGTAGTCCTGCTCTATGGCATAGAAACATGGATGTGAGCGAAAGCGAATAAAGTTATGGTTTTCGAGAAAATATAACAGCGAACCCTATAAGCTGTACAACGATATAGACTTGATCAGAAAAGTATGCATCAGTCGCATACGAAAAGTATCTACAACGATATCGACTAGATCAGAAAAGTATGCATCAGTCGCATACGGTGTTTATTGGTTGAGGCTCAAATCCATTCCGGACTATAGCCCTATACAAACGAGCAAAAAATAGGTAAAACGATCATGCCGAGGTTATACGTATATCATCAGAAAAAAAAAATATTAACGATGAATTGGGTGCGGAAATCTAAACGTTTTATTTCTGCAGACTGATTAGCGACGATTATGGGGAATTATCCGCTCTTAAATAGAATGTGGTAGCAATCGTGAGCAATCCCATCCAACTGGTCTGGGAGAGCAAGGCCAAAACACGAGTAGCTGCTGGAGCAGACTATCCATATTTAGATATTTTTAGAGCATACACCAACTCATCTATTAAACTCGGTCATATGAAAGTAAATTATTTCAATGTCCCAAAAGTCATATAGAGACATACCAGAGATAAGAAACAACTTTGGCTTTGGCAAAAACATTGCGTTAATGTAATTAGTACTCACAACAACGAATTATGTCGAAGCTCAAATATAATGTCTTGGCTAGAACATAAGGAATATGCGATCAATAAATATCAACTCGGGTTAAATCATGCATATCATAAAAAGCAGCTTCTTGTTGCTCTATTTTTATTGCAATTAAACCCATATCATTTTTCATCAGAATGTTTAAGTCTTTTCGCCAAAAACCCATTCGAAGAATTAAGAGCAACCCCTCCTCATAACATCATGTGATCTAATTAAGCGTATTTTCTAAAAGCCGTGGAATTTTTATTGTATTTTCGTAGTTGTCATCTGGCACGAATTCGGCGTCTGCTAAATGATAAGATCCAGCAACACTTTCATGTTATGAATCAGCAATTAGCTCGTGGTTTTCATTGCTTGGTTTTTTTTTTTTTTTTTTTTTTGATTCGAGATATCTTATCAATAGATTCTCTGGCTAGAAATTATGAATAAAATATTTTCTAGATGTTGCCTTGGTAATAAATTTCCACCTTTATAACCCGGAGATAACGGTATGAAACGAGGCATTCGTTGTAATTGTCATTAAACAAATTTCTAACGAGGTTCATTGGGTTTTGTAAAAAAATTTGTCGATTTTATCGAATAAGTAGGATACGTTGCTCAATTAATGACCTGGACATATGTTCAGAAAAGCGGTCTGAAAATATGTACCGCCTTAAAGAAATGAGGTACAAACCCCTGCCAGATTTTCATTTGAAACGTGGGGCCCTAGTTATGAGCCAGAGTTCTGTGTAATTAAGGAATAACCGTAGATGTAAATACGACTGAAAAGCACTCGCTATCAATAGAAATCGCTCTTGAGCAAACAAGATTTGAAATGACAAACATCTGTTACTCGGGAAAGACTTTTATAAACAGTTGCCTGCTTAGATTAGGAATAGAACCATCTACCGGCGCTATTTTTTCAAATTACTTCTGTACTATTTCAAAGTTGTAATTGTCAATGTTGACAATCCGTCGATACTGGGATCCATCCTTGTTAAAAGCATTGATGTAGACAAGGTGTTCCGGATAATGTGTCGAAGACTTTAAGAGGCGAGTCCTTGATACAATTTCAAAAAAAAGTCGAAAAGTCGGTGTTGGGTCTCCCTCCGAGATACAGTAGTTTTAAGCAAAGCCTATTTGAAAAAAAAAAGCATTAACATCAACAAGAAAACAAAACATATTGAAAAAAAATCTTTCAAATTCGTGTCTGTATGGTAACAAATGGGGTATCGTTGAACTCGTACTTATGAGTACTTTAATTGTTTCACAGTTTATGTGACCTAAAATAATTGCGTCAAAAGCTATTGAAGATCAATGGTGATTTTTTCTTTACTTAAAATGTTTAATTTGTCATAATTTTTTTCGGAAAAGATTTTAGTATCCCTCAATTTTTAGAACTTTGAAACGTGGATTTGGTATTTACAAACAAAAACAGTTCATTTCATCTCAAGTCAGTAGTTTTCAAATTACGACCCAACTTGTTCAAACTATAAAACTCAAAACATAAGGTATTTTTTACATTATTTATTTACATAACCAGTTTGCGGTTTTTAACCGAGAATTCCCCTTTAATTCAGGCATTTATACTAATGGCAGGACATTTATTAGAACCTTTTCCAGGTTGAGGGAGACATGAATAACACGGAAATCGTCAAAAGACGAAGTAGTAGAAGGCGTTCGAAGCTACGAAGATGTTTAACATTACGTCAGAAAACCATCCACATTTCAATTTAAGCAAGACTTACATCTGGAGAATTCTACATTCCGAAGGCATGCATGCATTCCGTCATATACCAGTACAGGATCTACAGCCCACGAAACTCAGGAAAGCCTTTGGAATGCTGCGATTATATTCTGGAAAGGCAACTTTATTGGCCGGTTTATATGGACCCAATAAATAATTTTCATAATTTACATATCTGGGACGAAAGCATTTCCCACTCCATTAAACACAGGGCTTTTCAGCATAAGTTCAACAACAATATCTATTTATTTTTAATATTGTACAATTAACGCACGCTCAAGAAGGAACCTTAAGGAGGAAGAAAAGAGAGGTACCGATGTACATTGGTCTTAAATATTTGCAAGTTATAACGACTGGGAAAAAGCGAGCTTAGCAGGGCATTCAATAAGCGAGTTGTACGACTTAGGAAGGAATCAAGATATTTTAGAGTACGTCCGAAAGTGGGCTTACGGGTGTTCTGATTCCCATTTATAGCGAGACGGGTGTTACGGTTGAAGGTTTGAAGGGGCGGAATGCTACTAACGATTTCAATGGAGCACTGGTGATGATAATAGTGATAAAACAAAGTAAGACAGGAGACATTACGTCTCCTGATGATATTAGCATCATCTATCTATCTATCTAGCAGGTGCAAAGAGGTCTTGTGAACATGTGACCAGATGTGCGGGTTTTTCTCCAATTTTAGGCGGATGTATGCCTTATATAATGAGCCCAGCTCAGAATGGGTGAAATATTTCTTATTAAATTAAATTTCAAGAATTTGGTTTGATACTTTTCATCCATACCATACTATAATATCAACAGCAACGTCCACGTCGTTATCGAGGAAACATACTGACCAGCTAAAATTACTAAAGAATCGGTTAAGTCCGCTCCAACTGGCTTTCTCGTATTCGCATACCGTTCTTTCAGGAATCTTTTCTCTAACTGTGTGGGCGATGTACGAGGATTTAGCTAATATGACACAGTGGTCCGATGAGCCTAGAAGGAATAGCACATCATATTTATCAAGATAAGAAGTTAAAAACAAGTTCAGGGTATGGCTTTGAACGTCTGGTGTTTGCGTGGGTTCATTTACAAGACCATTTACAATGGTCCGTTCCCAGATCGCTGAGTCGGATGCGTTCTTTGTATGGCCTGAATTGCATCTCGAGCTCCAGTTATTACCGTGTTGGTGTTCCAATAGACCCCTTGCTGTTTCAATTGCTGGTAAGAGTATATTGCACATGATATGCTTACGCACTTCTTCTACCATGTCAAACAAAAAAATAAGACTACAAGAGGGAGGATCATTTGGGCTTCATTTTCTCTTTGGCAAACGCAATAGCCGTTGGTAATTCCAATGCTAAGGAAAAACGCTCTGGTAAAGACATGCTTTAAACAGTTCGCTCGTTTTTTTAATAGCGATCTTTAAGGCCCTTTTTGGAGCACAATTCAGTCCCGGTGATTTTTTTTAATTCTTTGGATGTAATCATAGGAATGGGGTAATCTTATGATGAATGTGACAAACCGGTATCATAATTTCTTTCAGCCTCATTGAAACAATTTGATAAGCTTTGCCCCAAACACCGTGATTAAGTATCACGCAAAGTTCTCTATAGCAAAGCCGCTTACTAGACTCAATCGCTTTTTTTTGGTCAGGTTCTTAATTTTTGATTATTAATTGCGATGACTGTGTTTCAAAATCCAAGGAATCCCCTGCAGTTCTGGCTTCAATTATTGTCTCACTAATGACGAGGCTAAAAGTTCTTCTTCTAGGGTATAATATTTCATTTAGACCGTTTAAGTGTTGTCTGGTTAATGCCGACTGCGGGACTAGTGCCTAGTTATTATATCTCATCCGGCCACTGCTTGTAAAAGAAGTAACAATTATAGCACCTGATCTACTGGTGCTAAACGTATTTGTCTGTCCATGCATTGGAATCGACCGCGATTATGATAGAATTCTTACCAAGTCGGTGACAAGTGCAACCAAGATCATTTTGAAGCTTTTAATAGTAGCGCTCGGTGGTATATAATAGCTATAATATAAATTCCACCTATCTTTGCACTTTTAAAATAATCATGAGCTTGCTATGTGCATTCCTGACTGGAAAGGTTTCCACAAACTCAAATTTCTCACAGAGAATCGCTGTGCCATTATTGAATTCACTAACTGTTTGTTCTAAAAGGTCTTAAGACTTCGCAATGATTGGGATCTAGTTACAGGATATTCATATTTTTTTCTGGACATTTCCTGCTACCTGTTATATGTTCAGATTGAACGCTCTCAGCATTGCAAAGCAAACATTTTGGTCCAGTCCGTTGTTAAAGGTTTTTGCATTTTTTTGGTTTTAAATATCTTGTTGGCGACTTACTGGCTGTTTGCGTTCCACCGTAAGTTTTTCCCACTTTCTAAATCATAGCGGTTTTTTATTCAAAGTTCATCTTATCCTTTAAGGGAATGCAGTTTTCCCCCAAGCTAAAGAACAACAAAGCTGCGGGGCCTAATGGTCTACCTGCCGAGCTTATTAGAATAGCTGAAGACGACTTGGTAGAGAGCATGCACCAACTCATTTCCAAAATTTGGTCAGATGAATGCATGCCTGATGAATGGAATCTCAGCATCGTTTGCCAGGATCACAAGAAAGTAGATCCCTTCAACTGCGCCAAAGCTATCAATCTCCTTAACATCTCATACAAGATCCTATGCGATGATATTGTATATGATATTGTGTGAACGCCTTAAACCCTTCGTTAATAACCTGATTGACCCCTATCAGTGCGGTTTTAGGCCAGGAAAGTCTACCGTCGATCAAATATTCACACTAAGGCAAATTCTGGAAAAAACACAAGAGGTGAAAATTGATACCCACCATCTTGTAATCGATTTCAAAGCCGCGTACGACAGCATCTATAGAGACGAGCCATGTCTAGCTTTGGCATCCCTGCAAAACGCGTTCGATTGTGTAGGATGACGATGGAGAAAGCTCGCTGCTGCATCAAGGTCGGTAAGCGGCTAAAATTGGTCAAGTGGTTAACGAGAGCAAAACCAAGTATATGCTGTCAACAAGAAAGGACACCCAACATCGTAGAATCGGATAAAACGTCGCGATCGACAGCTATAACTCTGAGGTAGTAAGGGACTTTATCTGCCTCGGCTTTACTATAAATTCTGACAACAACATCTCAGAAGAAATTAAACAAAGAATAACTCTTGCCAACCGCTGTTTCTTCGGGCTAAGAAGGCAATTCAGTAGTACGGCCCTATCCCGAACAACTAAAGAGATTCTGTATAAGACCTTGATCACTCCAGTCCTGCTGAAGTTTGGACTCAATCTAAAGCGGATGAAGGTATCTACGGTCGCTTCGACAGAAAGATTCTCGTAAAATTTTTGGTCCCGTCTGTCGGTTGTTTCAGATGGCTAAGACATGTAGTGCGGATGGGAACAATTGCTTCGGCCCGCAGGGACAACGCAGTAGATGAAGACCTCGCCTTAAATGGCACGCGC
This sequence comes from Volucella inanis, assembly GCA_907269105.1. Classification (NCBI taxonomy): domain Eukaryota; kingdom Metazoa; phylum Arthropoda; class Insecta; order Diptera; family Syrphidae; genus Volucella; species Volucella inanis. The sequence goes on along the minus strand of OU026155.1, from coordinate 141,625,147 downwards.
AAGTCGAAGGGGTCCTCAACCGACTAGGAATGCGCAACTGGAGGCAGTTAGCTAAAGACCGACCTAACTGGAGAGGATTGTTAGCTGAGGCCTCGGTTCACCCCGAACTTAGACGTCACTTTGTCAATATCTTTGCATTCCAGCAGGAACTCTTGTGTAATGAACCAAACGTTGCCGTTTTCTTCTACCGCTACGTTAATTTTATCTTTATAGACCACTGTTTTTGGATTTGTCTCTATTCTGCCTACCTAATTTTTCTTTAACCATGCTGTGCGAAAACATCTTACATTCACTAGATCTTTTGAACGCATGTCAATTATAAATAAAGGATTAAATTTGTCTTTTTTTACGGATTCTATCCTAAGTCCACGACAGTAATTCCTATGTATGGACCATCTTGTTGAATTTTTGACAGTCGGTTTTAACTCTTTGTACCTTTTTCTGTTAATCGGAATATCTTTTCAAGCGTTCTCGGCAAAGTTGTACGAATAACTTCCTGCATTTGCTCATGTTGAATCGAACGATTCCAGTGCTATCTTGTCGGGCAACACAATTTTCTGTTTTACATAGGGTGTGACCAATCCACTACTGCTTTCTCATCCTTAAATTTTCGTCTTTTTGTTGGAAATACGAGTTGGCCAGAACATTCGTATTTTGCTGTTCAGATATTGACTCACAATACACAGACATCTTTTACCTGCCGATGAAGTTAACGAACAAAGACGTTCCAAAAATGGATTGCGATAATTTTATCTAATATTAAAAATCTCCATTGATAAAATAGTTATCTACCACATTTCACCATTCGACTCATGCAAAGCTTCGATTACATTAAGTTCAAAGTTGCGAAATTTCAAATTGCAACTGAATATCGAACCGAGCTGCTGACATTCGATGACAGTGCGCGATGCGATGACAGTCAATCTTTTTGCTTCCTCGCGGTGTGTTGTGTTGAAGTTTTGTTCTCGTTAAAAAAAATCACTTCCAAAGGAAACGTTAAAGGAGTCGAATCTTATACTCCAAATCCAACACGCAATTGAAAGGAATCTGCGTGCCATTTGGAAAAAAAAAACACCCCTTTACATACATACTAAACAAACAAACAAAAAAAAAAAAAAAAAAACAAGAAACGCTTAAATTTTCAAAATAATTCTCTGTTGGGTTACGTGAGGAACGCAAGATTTCTGTCTGTTTTGCGAAAAAGAAACGAGGATGTAAGTATCCATTCTGTTTCTTGTCGAATCATCTTACAAATTGAAAATATTTTTACATATTATTACACTTTAGTGTTTAGTTGCTTTTAGCGTTGTATATATATATTTTTTTTTTTTTTTGAGGTGGGGAACCCCAAAAAATTACAAAAATAAATTTTTGTTTTTATTAACATCAGAGTGCATGCTGCTGCATATTGATTTCAGTCGAAATCGGAAATCACTTTCTCTTTTCGTTTTTTTTTTTTTTTTTTCATAACAAATGGTGATTATTAGCTCATTCCTTTGGCTTAAATCACTTGCTGCTCTGTTCCGCACTTTTGTTGGTCGCATGATACACATGACTTTCTCTAGCGTTTTTGCCATTTGTTGTTGTAATGTTATGTAGCCGATGGTGAAGGCGACGTATCTGCAAAAGACACATTTCTGTATTTCTTCATTTAAATTCTGGTTGATGGTCGAAGTCTGCGAACTTGGTGATATCTATATGGGTCTATGGGGTTAACACTGGCCATATGTGTGAATAATGTGCAAGTGCCTGGTGGGGAGTGATATTCATCAGAAACATTTGGTTTTGGCTTTGGAAAACTGAATTCAAGATTTATTAGGGTTGCCATGAGTCTTTTATAGGATTTGTTTAAATTATGGGCGAATGGTTTCGGGTGATTATTTTATTGCCTAACCCAGTTAGGAGTTGAAGTTTTTTGAGGAAACTTGCATAAACATTTCTTGGTCAAGCAGCTATTTTTATTGCGTATCGATGGAGCGGTAAACATTTTAAGATATGCACCAGTGCAGTTGCTAGCACGAGTTACCAATCGAGTTATATTTAAATAAATGATGCAACTCCCCATTGATAAGTGTAATGGGAAAATTCATCAGCAGATGTCTTTCTTCAAACTGGTCCAAAAAAGACGAGATTGTTCAGTGTTTTCCATCATTCGTGGCAGATGATAAACGATGCTAAATCTTTATTTATTTACTTTAAATCTTATTTGCAACGTAAATGTGATTCAACTTGTATGGAAAAAAATTCTCCTTCGCATTTCTATATGGTATATCGTACTTTGTGAAAGTGCAAGGTCAAATCAATAATTTTGAAGAGACAAAGGAACTGTTTTAGTTATACAACACAATTACCTTAAACGAGTTACTTTAACTTACGTTTATTAGAATTATCGATTCTTTTGAAGTTTACGAGGTGCATACCGAACAGAAGTGGACAGTACTAAGTACCAATACTGTTATGATTTGCTAGTAACGTAGAAGGGCTTAGTTGACATAGCGCGAGTATAGATTGGAAAGAATTTGATTTACCTGTTTATGTTGAAATTATTTAAGCAGAACTTTGCCTCTCAGTTCCTGATTAAAAAGCTAAACATGGTATTACTTACGTGTATATGGTGTGACCCTATTCATGTTACCTTTACTGTATGCGTAGTTAGGTTGGTAGAAAATCCCTAAATCCGTAGAAGTTTTTGCTTGTAACTGTGGTGCCACAGTAAATGAACTCCTTAGCTAACTCGAAGATATAACTACCAATGGTGACATTCTGGTCGGTGGTGTGTGTCATTTTCTTTATTTTTCCTCGTTCACCGTCAGACTCATTTTAGCCGTTTCTGCCTTAATACTCACGAAAGTTTCACTACCGCCTCGGTGTGTTCGTCCAATCACATCAATGACAAATAATTGTGGGGACTTAGAAAAGATTGTTCCTCTTTTGTAAGTCAGTGAGCACTGTACCAATTTTACTAGAGCGATGTTAAAAAAGTTGTCTTGTCTAAAAAACCTTTTTTTTTACACTGAAAGTCTCGGTTAATACATATTAACCTTGATGATGAAGCAGAGAGAATTCTTTACAGCCATTCTGCACAACTTAAACAGTTTGGCAGGGATTACAAAACTAGATATGGTGTTATGTAACTAGTCTCTTTGCCTGCTGTCATTTACGGTTTGAAGTCGACAAACTGATAGTCGGTGTCGATCTGAAATAAAATTGATCGATGGTGGACTTTCCTGGTTGAAACCGCTTTGGTATGGGTCAACCAGATTGTTTGTGAAAAGTTTCAGATGCTCACATTATACGATAGAAAAGATCTTACAGGTGATGTTTAGCACACTTACGAGGGCTGTTTGCCGTATAGTACGACTTTTATTGGTCTGCAAAATACTCCACCGCCGCGGCGATGACATCCTCGTTTGACCCGTACTTCTTTCCGGCGGGCGATCTTTTAAGGGTTGGAAAAAAAAAAATGTTACAAAGAGTCGAATCCGGAGGATACAGAGGATGGGGGAGCAATCCCACCAATTTGGTTGTGGAGACTGCGGAGTTGTGAGTGGAAGAGCATTTTTTTCTTCGCCAAATGTGGTCATTTTTTTTTTTTTTTTTTTCTCAAATCAGCGTTAAATCGGTCCAATAAATCGACGAAGTATGCTCCTGTGATTGTTTTTCCTTTTTCTAAACAGTCAACGTAGTTAACACCTCGCGTGTCCCAAAAAAAACGATGGCTATCACCTTTCTGGCCGAAATCACGGTCTTCGCATTCTTTGGAACACGTTTACTGGGTAAAACCCATCGTTCCGATTGTTCTTTACTCTCTGGTTTGTACCAATGAATCCATATCTTATCGACGATCACGAAACGACGCAGAAACGCCTTCGGATTTCGATTAAACAAGGCCAAGTATGTTTTGAAGTGGTCTCAGAATTGCGCTTGTTCTCCGGTGTGAGCAAACGCGGCACCCATTAAGCGGACAGTTTTCTTATGACCAAAATCTCGTGCAGGATATGGCTAACGCGTTCAATTGAGATGCCTGCTATCTCGATATACGAGGTCATGGATTTTGTTCACGGTTTCCTCTGTAGTAACCATTCTTGGGCCATCTAGATGCGGTTCATTAAGAACTACGAACCAGTAGTAAACGGTTGTACGGGAAAGTGAATGGATCCCATACACACCATCGAGTATGGGCTTGATTTCCTTGCAGGTTTTGCTACTGAAAAACAAGTATCGGATCAAGAAGCGATACTGCTCTTTTTCATGATCGCAAAAAAAACACTAACACGATGTCAAAGGTGTCAAAACAAAACTAAGAGTGGGATTGTAACCAAATTTTGACAGGCGGGCTAAAAGAGGTTATACAAAATGATGGTGTACTCATTTTGGCTCAGTAGCGCCACCTATCTTCCAATCAGCTTTATTAGACTTTAGCTTCAACATAACATAACTTAACTTTCTCTAGAATTCTATGTTCTATTCTATTCTATGTCCACGGTGAAATGTTCATTTTCCCCGACAACAGTACGAGTATTTTGACCATCATCGCCGTTCTATGATGAAATCTGAAGAAGTAGTCTTACCATACCGTCTGCGACTCTACTACTAGTTGTCTATGTTCATTTTTCAAGCTTTCATTCTGACTTTGTAGTCTTGGCATTTTCGTTGTTTTTTCTGATAAAACTTTGGAGTTCAAAATTCTAGCGGTCTCTTGAGGTTGCCACTCTGTAGATGGCGTGGATCGGAATGTGATCAATCTTGTTGACAGTTGTTTGATCAGGAGATAGGTAATTCTCTTTATTGATGTTGTGATGTGGGATCCGCCTTTGAATTTTTGAGCAGCTTATTCTCCTCCAACTATCCGCAACAAATTGAATCACATTTGCGCTAACTTCTCTAGCATTTGTACATGTTGCCAAGAGATTTTCTTTAATTGTTTCAGGGATAAACTGCACCAATCTTCTTCGATAAAAGGTCTTTCATTTTTTTATTACTCCCATGTTCTGTGGTTGTATTAAAGATGTGGTGTTTGGGGAAGAAATTCTATTTTAATATTTTTTAAATTAACTGAAGAAGGATGCTCCTTGAACTTTGTTACAGTCCGCATCCCAATCTGAAAGCCATTTGGTAAAAAATATTGGCCGTCTACGCGTTATTGTTGGCGTAATACAAAACTGGTGAACTGTTGATTCTAAAACCTTTTAAGTACCAAGGCTCAATAGCTTTTCCAATAACTAACAGCTATCCCTTCCCGATACAGCAGCACAACACAGTAACGCAATGCATTGTTTTTTTTTTTTTTTGAACCTAAAAGTTTATCGTGTTTATAACTCAAAGCCCCTTCTGGCGTAGCAGATGTTTCATCGGCGTTGTAAGCATCATTAGGGCACCATATCTGTAATAATTCGGGAAGCTTCCACAATTTCCACTGATCTGAGCTCGAAGAATATGTACTAGCTTTCTCCCCCTTTGCTTTCTTAAATTTGATGTTGTGTCTGGTTTTCCTTTGCGATAGGCAACCATCTGTAGCATTGAAATTGGCATGACCAAACAACTGTAAACTCCCTTTATTTAGCTTTCACCATTAAACCACAAACACGAACACATCTTCTAGTTATAACAGAAGACCATTGGTTCAGTGCCTCATCAGGATTTAGGTCCTTTTCTCTTCGTTTCCGTTTTATTGATTTTCCTTGCCCTTTTCCACCATTCTTCTCGCAGCATTTCCACACCATAAAAGGAAGTGTTCGGTGCTTAGCTCTTTAATTGGTCAAGCAAAGCAATTTTATCGGCGAATGTTAAATATTTTCTTGACGTTAACAAATTGCAATTAAATCTGGTAAGTCAGTACGCACGATACCCGACTACACGTCTAATTCCATTTTATTTCGGCAATCTGAAATAAAATCAAAAGCAAGCCATGTTACGCAATAAAATTAGAAATACCAAAGCGAATAACAAATTGACTAAAAAACTACAAACAGTTTTGCACACACTTCTGAAACTTCTTCAAAGGCAATACGGGGCACAACATCACGAGATAGCATCCATATAACAATAGCATTTGTTTTCTCGTCTTCGTGGTCATTATTAATACCAAAAATGTTGTTGCTTTTGCTGTAGTCAATTTCCGAGGCATTTAGCTCATAAGCAATGTGGCGATATATTTTTTTTTTTTTTGTCAAAATGTGTGTAAGGTGTGTGAGGAATAAGTCTCTGCTGCTGGCTGCTGTCCACAATAAGCGAATAAATTTATCTCTTTTTCGTTTCCGTCCTTTTTCATTTGTCCCAGTTACGCAGCTGTTCCGATAAAACTATGTCCCAATAAAGCGGATTCCACTGAAAACTATATTGAGTGAGTGTGTCAAAAATCATCGACCGATATATGGCCACAAAACTGCTAGTTAAACAACTCCTACGTAGGGAGCAATCGAAAATATAAATATTTTGTTATTTCGATGATAGAATATCAAGAGAGGGAATGCCCCATGTAATGGAACTACTAATATAAAGACTGTCGTGAGAGAGAGGGGAGGTCTTAGAATGAAAAATTCAGCAAAGATATACTATGGTCATGCAAATCAGTCCCAGTCTGACTATAGAAAACACGGTATTTATTATAGCGGCATCTAATTATGTACCCCAGCAGTGAACACCAAATCCGGATAGATTGCCATATGTGCTGGAATAATGCGAGATGAAAACTATAAGATTCCAAAGTGAATAGCATCGGGACTTAGAACAATCTACTCTCACAAACTTAAAACAAGCAAAAATCATTAAAAGATGTGGAAAGTGTAGGCACAGGCAAACGAGCTAAAAGTTTTAATTTTGCGGAACAATGAGGAAAAACCTCACCGAAATATATTGAACACAAGCAGTTGCATTTACTTATAGCTAAATTTCCAATAAATGAAAAGGTCTCAATTCAATTCACTTTTTATTTATAAGTTTATCAACAAGCAGTACAGGGAAGATAGGAATATTTGCATTTCACTCTGGTTACAACGAAAGACATAAGCACTTCGCTCTCGAAATCTCTCATAGGGATACCATGATATGCATATTTGCTGACAGAAATTTCTGAGGGTAATTCCCATAGGGTTACCGGGATGATTTCTACTTGTTTTGATGAGATGCTTTTGAAAACAAATATTGTACATAAAATATTGGGTATATATTTTAATTTGTGCGTTTTTTTTCAAAATTTGAACGTTTATTTAAGAAAAACATGAACAGTAGTATTATTTAAAGTATTGCCCATCTGAAGCTATGACTTTTTCCCATCTTTCTGGCAATTTGTGGATCCCATTCCAAAAGAACTGCACCGGCTTTGGCAGCCAAGAATGAATCAAGCCAATTTTTGATATCCTGCTCAGATGTGAACCGTATTTCAGTGAGGGCGTTCTGCATCGACCGGAACAAATGGTAGTCAGGTGGGTGGGGTAAGACATCCCATTCACTGTTTTTCAAATAGTTCTTAACCGGAATAGCAACGTGGGGCCGAGCGCTGTCATGATGGAAAATTATTGCCTCGTGTCTGGTCGCATATTCCGGGCGCTTTTCGGCTACTCTCTCTTCAAACGGATTAATTGTGTTCGGTAGCGTTGTCCATTGATAGTTTCACCCGGTTTTAGCAGTTCATAATACAGCACACCCATCTGATCCCACCAAATACAGAGCAATACCTTCGCGCCATGGATATTCGGCTTTGCCGTTGATTTGGCTGGTTGACCGGGTTTCACATATGATTTTTTTGCGCTTGGGGTTGTCGTAATGGATCCATTTTTCATCACCAGTAACAATCCGATGCAAAAATGACTTCCTTTTGTGGCGTTCCAGCAGCATTTCGGACATGCAAAACCACCTTTCAACGTCTCTCGGCTTGAGTTCATGTGGAACTAAATTTCCTTGCTTTTAAATATATCCAGCTGCTTTAAAACGTTTTGAAATGGCTGTTTGAGTGACACCCAAAGATTCTGCGAGCTCTTCTTGTGCTTGGCAACAATCTTCATAGAGTAATGCTTCCAGTTCTTCATCTTCAAACTTTTTTGGCTGACCAGGACGTTCATCGTCTTTCAAGCCAAAATCACGACTTTTAAATCGTGCGAACAACTTTTAGCACGTTCGCTCAGCTAGCGCATGTTCACCATAAACTTCCACCAAAATACGATGACTTTCGGCAGCAGTTTTCTTCATATTAAAGTAATGAAGAAGAACTCCCCGCAAAAACACTTTTTCAGGTACAAAGTTCGACATTTTTGAGTGAAAAAAAAAATTATTTTTGCTTACGCTTCAAATGAATGACATATACTGAAATGACGTACAATGACAGTAGCTTTCCAACGCATGTTGCAATCGAATAATACAAGTTACGCCATCTCTTAGCAATTAAATTAAAGACCCAATACATAAGCTAAATTTTTTATTTATTTTTATTTATTATACCAAAAAATTAATCAGAAGAAAATTCACTGCTGTCGTGCTGTCGTTCTTATCATTTAAAATCATAATAATCTTCTCTGCTGTTGTTTCGGCGACAACATCTACATCCTACATCTTATGCTCAACTTTTAGTCCAGCGTCCAATTCATCTACCACGCATAACCCAAATTTGTCTTTGTGGTGTTTTAAAACACCCAAAAACTCAGCTTTCATCACATTTTCTTTGAAGTCTAAGATATTTTCAATTAAAAACTCAGACCTTTTTTTTCTTTATGAAAGTTGGACCATCTGTTGGTTTGCCTTTGAATCATATGTTATTTTGACATCGACACTCTTATGCGCTCAAGTTGACAGAAACTCAGTACTATATTCTCGCGGTACAAAATAAATCGATCTACGCTTGTTCAACGTTGGGAAACATGGCAAAGTTACTTTCAAGGTAGATGCTATGTGCAAATGGTGCGAATTTGAAAAGAAATAATGCACCAACTGCAGCTGGTGTATGCAAGTTTGTGAGACTGGTTTGCTGATTGATAACCTTACATTTGCCCGTGTTCGTCCTATGCGCTTAATGAAGAATATAGCAGCTGTTGCTGAAAATGTGCGCCTATACCCGAGAACTTCAATGCGCCAAAGGTCTCAACAATTGGATATCCGTCACACTAGCCTGAGCAAAATTTTGCATTAAGATCTCAGATATTTCAGTAAGGTCTAATTAACTGCATCGTTATCGCTTCTCTGTTTGGGCAACTCGAAATTAACTACAATTTGGCTTAACAAAAATCATCTTCTCAAATGAGACGCATTGCCATCTCGGCGGCTACGTAAACAAGCAAAATTGCCGAAAAATCCACAACATAATAATAGAGAAACCAATGCATTCTGAACGTGTGACTGTTTGGTGTGGTTTTTAAAGTGGCGGCATTATTGGCCCATTTTTCATCCAAGACGACAATGGAAGAAACATTACAATCTCCATGCGCTACAAAGGCATGGTAACCGATTGTTTTATGGCCTTAGGCGAGATATGTTTCCAGCAAAATGAGGCTACGTGCCCCTTGAGTCGCCGAACAATCGATTTATTGCACACTAAGTTCAATAATCGTGTAATCAGTCACTTTAATGATGTTGCTTGGTCGCCGCTTAAGCGATTTGACGACGCTGGATTTTTTTTTTTTTTTTTTTTTTTTTTTTTTGTGCCATTAAAGATCAGTGCTTGATCAATATTGGTTAAGCTATTCGTGAAATAGGGTCAGAAACCATCGAAAATGTACTACTACTGGACTACTGCCAGGCCAGCCGAGGCAATCACTTGAATGAAATATTATTCCATAAATAATGGAAAGGTTTATCCTTTTAAACAAAATAACAATTGTTGAAAATATTGAACAGTTGGCCCACCCTTTAAATGAATAAAAAGTAAAAACGCCTTCTTTTATTAGATGACCGTGTCATAAAAGTTTTATTATAACTGCCTACATATAGAACATCAAAAAAGTGTTCTCGATAACCGAATTTTATTGTTTTAAAACCACTTGCAACTTACGTAAAATCGAGCTTTTTAGGCGTCAAAAAACCTTATTATGAAACTACTTTTATTATTTACTACTACTACTACAGAAGAAGTAATATTAATATGTGGTTTTCCAATATTGACTTGACAATTTTGAATTTAATTTGTGAAAGCACTCTTTCACTAATCATCAAACTGTCACTGTCAATTTATTCAGTAAACTCAACATTTTCATCATGGTAAAGTACACTAACGAGCAACGTCTGCAAGTTATAAAAATTTTCTACAGACATTCGGAGTCGCATAATCATCTTCAGTGATGAAGCTCATTTTTGGCTCAATGGGTTCGTCAACAAGCAAAATATTCGTTATTGGTCGGATGAAAACCCACATGTGCTTCATGAATCACATCCACAAAAAAGAACTGTTTGGTGCGGTCTGCATGCCGGCGGCGTTATTGGGTCATATTTTTTCGTCGACGATAACGATCGTCACTTTACTGTGAATGGTCAGCGTTATCGCGCCATGATCACCGATTATTTTTGGCCCGAATTGGAAGATATAGACTTGGACGACATGTGGTTTCAACAGGATGGTGCCACAAGCTACACAGCACACGCTACAATCGATTTATTGAAGAGTAAGTATGGTGAGCGTGTTATCTATCGACATGGGCTAGTCGATTGGCCGCCTCGTTCGTGCGATTTAATGCCGCTTGACTATTTTCTGTGGGGCTACGTTAAGTCGTTGGTTTATGCCAATACGCCGACGACGTTGGAAGAGCTCAGAGCCAACATTGAACGCGAAATAGCGGCCTTTTCGGCCGAAATGTGGCCGAGTCGTTGAAAATTGAGTCCAACGAATCGACCGCTGCAAACGTGCCCGCGGTCTCCATATGAACGAAGTTGAGTTCTATTCATAAATGTTTTGATTGTACTTCAAGCCAATAATAAAGTTTTTGAAATATCTCAAATGGTTTGCCTTTTATTTAAAAAAAAAAAAAGGTTGTCAAGTCGTTATTAGAAAACCCTATACAATTAGGTTTCGAACTTAATTATCAAATTCTCAACATACATATGGATGTATCTAGTATCTTATGCCAATCTTATTTATGTCTTAAAAAATATTAATCATTACACATATCTACATAACATTATACTTGTATACTCTATGCAAATCGATTTTATAGAATAATCGTATAAGTAATTGCAAGATGCGTGTTTGCTTTTTAGGGCTATTTGATGAGTACCCGGATTGGGTAGGTGGCGCTACAAAGCCAAAATGTACCATCATTTAGTATGACCACTTTTAGCCCGCCTGTCAAAATTTTGTGAAACATCGTATTAGTGTTTTTTGCGATCATGGAAAAAGAGCAGTATCGCTTATTGATCCGATACTTGTTTTTGAGTGGCAAAACCTGCAAGGAAATCAAGCCCATACTCGAAGGTGTGTATGGGACCTATTTACTTTCCCGTACAACCGTTTACTATTGGTTCGTAGAGTTTCGCCGAGGCTGAATTTCGGTTTTTAATGAACCGCACCTAGATGTCCCAAAAATGGTTACTACAGAGGAAACCATGGACAAAATCTATGACCTCGTATATTGAGACAGCAGGCATCTCAATTTAACGCGTTAGCCATATCCTGCACGAGATTTTGGACATAAGAAAGCTATCCGCTCGATGGGTGCCGCGTTTTCTCTCCGGAGTGTAAGTGCAATCCTGAGACCACTTCAAAACATGTTTGGTCCTGTTTAATCGAAATCCGAAGGAGTTTTCGCGTCGTCTCGGGACCGTCGAAACAATGGGTTTTACCCGGTGAACGTGCTTCAAAGAAGACGAAGACCATGCCTTCGGCCGGAAATGTGATGGCCATCGTTTTTTGGGATGCGCGAGGTGTGATCCATGTTGACTATTTAGATAAGGGAAAAACAATCTCAGGGGCATACTACGTCGATTTATTGGGCCGATTCAACGCCGATTTGAAGAAAAAACGACCACATTTGGTCGTATTGCACTACGAATTGCTCCCCCATCCTCCGTATTCTCCGGATTTGACTTCCTGTGATTTCTTTTTTTCCCAACTCTTAAAAGATCGCTCCCCTCAAAGAAGTACAGGTCGAATGAGGAAGTCATCGCCGCTGCGGAGGAGTATTTTGCAGGCCAACAAAAGTTTTATTATACGTAGGTGTTAAGAAAGTTGCAGCACCGCAGAGAATAGTGTATCGAGTTGAAAGGGGATAATATTAAAAAAAAAAAAAAAAAATTGTTAAAACTTAAAAAAGTTGAGTTGTCATTTCTAATCCGGGTATTCATCAAACAGCCCTCGTATTTGTATATGATATAAAGATGATATTGAGTTGTTATTCTTTTGCAAAATCCAGTCGTAATTATTTGATCCATACAGAGATTCGAGGGATTTTAAAAAACCCTTCTGGTTTAATTTTTACCATGAATTGTGCATAAAGGTTTTGTAAGAATACTATTAACTTTCCGAATCCTTTGAACGAGCATCCATAAACATCCAGAAACTTTTTTGTCCACGCTTTCTTCCAATAAATATAAATAAAAAAATGTAATTCATCTGTAAATATGATGTTACTCTTATCCCTGTCTAAATTATGCGTTGCTCAATTTAACGTCTTTTCAATACGATTTGGGTCAGTAGAGGTTTAGGTTTGCTACTTCCGTTTTTTACGACAGATTCTGCCAAACGTCGTTGTATTGTGTTGATGGACACTTTAATTCCTTTTTTTTTCTGCGTTCTTCAGACTAATTGCTGGATTATTCCGAAACAATTTACGTATTACTTACTTTATTGTCCTTGCTGGGTGTGCTTGCTTTGGTCCCTCCACCTGACCCATCATCGACATTATCGCATTCCATATACCACTTTATCCACTTTCTCACGAATGCCTCTGATGTTTTTAAATATTTTGTTGCCTACTTAATACTCATTTGCGGCCATTTTGGTGAGTTACTAAGAAAACACAAAAACAAAACAAACAAGCCTTGTGAGTTTTTTGTTGTTTAGTTTTTCAGTGTTTTATTTTTGACAGCTCACGCGTGATTCGTTCGTGACATGTTGACAATTAGCATTGCCATTTCATCATGGAAAGACGTACACCCGAACAACGCTTACAAAGTATTAAATTTTATATCAAAATTCGAGCTCTGTGAATAATGTCATAATCGACCTACTGAGCAAGCGATTCAAGCCATAGTGACCAAATTACGTACTAATTTCACGCTATTGGACATCAAGCCACCTACACTGTATCCGCCAGTGTTAAGGCAGACCTTGATTTGTCCATTCGTCGTCGTTCGCAGCAATTGGGATTGTGTTACTACGTGGAAGACTTTACGCAAGGATCTTGGTGTAAAACCTTACAAACTGTTTTTTTTTTTTTTGACAATTAAAAACCAAACGCTAAAACATCAGCCATTATTATGTTTTATTGGTGTTTTGTAGCTGCTGTCCTTACAGAACTTTAAAATGATTTCCATCTTTGGAAGTTGATGTAATGTTTTGTGGATTTTTATTTGTAAAAGGGTGATTCATCATGAGGTTTGACTTATAATGTAAAATAAAACACATAAATTTGAAAATGAATTTAAAATTTTTATTATCGGTTAAAAGAAAAATTCATGGCATTTAATTTTTGAAAATGATATCATGTAAATGTTGGCCACGACTACGTCTGAGGTGGTCCATTCGGAAGGTCCAATTTCGGGCGGCTCGTTCGAGCATAGCGATTGGTATCTCCCGGATAACACGAGTAATGTTCGCTTCCAAAGAGTGAATCGTAGCTGGCTTATTCCTGAAAACCTGAGACTTTACATATCCCCAGAGAAAATAGTCCAAAGGTGTGATATCGCACGATCTAGGAGGCCAATTTACCGTATCAAAACGTGAAACGTGTTCACCAAAATTATTTTTCAACAACTCCATTGTTTCACGCGCTATATGGCTCGTAGCACTGTCTTGTTGAAACCAGAGCTCACCGATTTGCCTCATTTCTTGAAGAATTATGGACTAAACTATACCATATCGTTGTTTTTAATGGATGTAATGGTAGCTCTTGGTACTCTACGGGTTGCTCATCAGCCCAGAAATGGGCTTCATCACTGAACAAAATTTCACGATAAAACACCGGATTTTCATTGAGTTTTTCCAGAGCTCATTCATTGAAAATATGACGCAAATTCAAGTCGTCTGGCTTCAATTCTTGGACAAGTTGAATTTTGTTCGCTTTTAGGCCGATATCCTCACTCAAAATACGCCAAGATGTCGAATACGCCAAGCCAATCCGCTGAGAACAACGACGAATAGATTCGTCACGGTCTTCGCGTACACTATCAGCTACAGCTGCTATAATCGCTTCACTACCTGCTGGATATGGTCTAACCGGTCGAGTATCATCCACTAATGTAAACCGGGACTCAAATTTTCGAATGATATTGAATAGCGGTTTCAGTAGGTCGATTATGCGTACCGTAAATTCCTCGAATCGCACGAAAAACATTTCTCACAGAACGCTGATTTTCGTAATACAGCTGAACAATTTGGAAACGCTTTTGTGGTGTAAATCTTTCCATAATGACTTGCCAAACGATACTGAACAAAAATGACAAAGCACGATAAATCATCCTTTATTAGTTGAAGCGATCCGATATGAGTGGCTTTTCCCTAAGGTAATATCCCATGTCTGAATTGAGATTCCACAAGCCAAACTAACGTTGTCGTAGAACAGCTTCCGTGCAAGTTGGTTAGGTGAAACAATGCGAATGTTGACTGTCGAAGCTTGCGTCTAATGATCTTATATGGCAGTTCCATTTAAAATTATAATCTGCTATGATACCCAAATATTTATACGTTGACACATGTTTCATTATAGTTTTGCAATTATCATCTGCTTGAAGTTGTAAATGGCTACCAGTGTTGTAAGGGCATGTATTAACGTGCATTTTCAATTTAAACAGCGGTTTTTGTAGATATGTGTGGTGGAAGAATATGCATAGCATTTCTTTTTTTTTTTTTTTTTGGTCTGATTCACCAAGAATCACTGGCGAATAAAGCCTTGTAATTATCGACAGCAGCCGAATTACAAAGAATCTCATATTAATATCAAAATCAAGGACACCCAAATTTTTTTGCATGGTCATTAATTAGGGTTGAAGAATGCTGATCAATAAAAAAACATCTCTACTTCTGTCATCAAGTCTATAAAAACATGAAATAGTCAATCTATGCACATCATAACTGACAGTCAATTTAAGTCCATCAGAACTTACAAGATTGAATCCGCGACACTCAAGATCTATGGTAAATCCTCATTGTAAAAAAAAAAACTGCAACACCAGCAGCAGAAAAAATTTGTAATCGAGATTATTATGAAAATCATACATAGACCCATATTTCTGTAACAACAATTAACATAGGCTTCTAGGTGAAGCACAAATGAATTAAAATTCTTAAGCAAACTACAAATATTTTGGTTGGCGATATAAAATCCATTTCTACATTCACCAGAAAAGTTAACACTTTCAGATAGCACATGATTAACTTAACGATCAATAAAAAATAATGACTATCGCCCACGAAGTGGACACCTCAGATATTGCAACAAGGAATATAAACCGTTGGTGGTGGGTGGCCGTGGCTCAAGTGGTAGTGTTTTGGCTTCCAAATCAAATGGTTTGGGGTTCAATACCAGCCGCGGCCGATAGACATTTCTTTTTTCAGGTAACTAAATTCACGCAAGATGAGTGGTTGCCTAGAATACAAGTCCAATTAAACTAATAATTTGGTCTGCCCATTAAAAGTTGGATGTTACCCATGGAGCGAAATAACCACTTAGCCCAAAAATCTTTCTTTCCCAAAAACTTAACATGTGCTCAGACATTTTAAGTATAGGAATACCCACTTGAGTGTTAAGTTTTTAAAAAAAAAAAAACTGAAGACTTTCCGAATTATGATTGGCAATTAGAAATCTTAAGACGGTATCGGATGCCTAACCGGTAGGCAACACGACAATTTGGAACAATATCTAGTCGAAGAAGGTGTTTCATGCAATGAAAATATACAAGGGAGCTCTAGACGGTCGGGAACGCAATGTTATTAAACTACATGGCAGTCAATGTGGCTTTGTGGGAAGCAGGTCGACTTACGAAACGATTCAAAGTTTACATATAATGATGGAGAAACATTGCTAAGCTTCGAATGATCTGCATATCGTTTTCATCTTCATCTTCACTATTCGACAATGCTCCCAGAGATCTTATATAAACGGCGCTGAGATACCAAAATGCACTCACTACCGACGAATGTACATATACGATTAATGTATGAATGATGCGGAATGTGTACGATGACGTTAAAACGAAACGAAAGTGAAATGGACAGCGGAACAACAAGAGAAAAGATTTTTTATTGAATTTTCATCTTCTCGCCAATGATAGCGTTTCAGGTGACTTTTAATAATTGGATGTAGGCTGTAAAAGCTAACTGATTCGTAATCGATCGGACTTAAATTGAATGACTTGAAGTACTTGGTGTTCAACTTAAGCTTACAGATTTGCTATGCACAACAGTTGTGCATCTGGTCGTATCACACACATCGCAGTCTTGAACGACTTAAGAGAAATATAAATTAAAAATGACGGAGAACGCAATGAAAATTCCGGCTAAACCCTGTCCAAGGGCAACCCGCTTAAAAAGCAATAGAAACTTCAGTTCCAGCCGATGTTAGAAGAAGAGATCGATAATAATTAGATCATTGACATGAAAATACATCAGAAAACTTTTATTTTAATTAACGAAAATATCCAAAATCGAGCGGCCTATTCTAATACCTGTGAATTAAGCCAACGCCACAAGCGGCGTAGCAAATGTTCAAAAACGTGCCTAAAATATGAAGAGTTAAGGTCCAATCACAGCTACTTTTTCATTTTATTCGCAACGGCCTGCGAAAAGAACAAAACAAAACATTATAATTTCGAGGTTAAATTTACGCGAATGTTTCGGTCGTGCGGATGTATATTGGGTTCCACATTTGTGCACATTGACAGTTTGCAGTTAGCATCCGCAAATCGTTGATTTCTTCACAAAAACTAATTGATTTTGAGTTTTTTTTCTTTATTATTATTAATTTACAGATAAATTAAGATCTGTAATTTTGGAATAGTAAAATTATCATTTGCTTGTCTTTAAATGATTTGTTCACAGTCAGCTCAATCGCAATTCGCTGAACTGTGAATGAATCTTTAGATGTAATCATACGCATTTTCAATAGCGTCCAATCAGCAAAATTTCGAGGTGCATGATGATTATTTGTTTCTAGCTCTTGGGTCAATACAACCCTCTACGGACCCAGCAGTACATTAATGAGGCACGATCTAAGAAAAACAGGTGTACTAACTGAAGAATATCTAAGAAACAACATTTGGTAACAGAGTAACATGACGTTTTTGATTTCAGTTAGTCGTTATAGTACTTTAACGCATGAAAAATTGAAAGTAAAATTGTCTTTTCGTTTTGTGGCACGACGGCGCGGCGGTACGCTCAAAAGCGGAAAAGGCTATCCATAATAAAATTTGAATATTTGATAGCATTTTGTTGTTATGGTAGATATTAAAGTTTTTTGGTATCTATCTCTAAATGGAAATGATAATACGATAAACAAATTAGACTTTTAGCTGGATACAACTAATTAGGAAAAAGCACAACTGAAGAGTATGTTATCTATTCAATTGTAATGTATCATGCAAATAAGATGCACGTTGAGTTTGCTTTTTTTGTTTACACTGCAAACATTTTATATATAACAATATATCGATCCAATTAATACGGCAACTAAACTTTGTTCGAATTGATCTGTTCCCCGCCGACTAAAGTAATCAAAGTACATACAATTACACAGCAAAAAAATAAATAAATAAATTAGTAAATAAAAAAATAAGGAAACTTCCGTCACTGTTGCATAAACAACACGTTTACGATCACTTATAGTAAAGTATAACGGCAACTCTATCCGTACTTAAGAAAAGAAACAAAAAAGAAAAAAGCAAGTGCCAACCACCGGCATTGCAAACGATAGAGAAGGAGAGAGTGATTGGCGAAAGAGAATAAATATAAAAGGCAAAGTAAAATTAATAAAAAAATAAACATCATGCGATAATTTACGGGAGCTTTTTGTCGTTTACAAGTTTAACTTAACATAAACTAGCCAGTCGACGTATAAGCTTGAAAACTACATAATTGATATATTTGTATTTGGTGCCTTGCATTCCACAGCTGACCGAGCGCGTTGCTAGTAGTACCTATATACGAAGAGTACGAGTACTCGTATATCTAACATATTTGCTGTTTTCAAAATTCTGATTTCGGATTTTTGATTAAGTGATTTCTGAATTTCTATTTCGCTCCGTATACAGCAAGTTAATTTCGTTGTATAACCTTATTCAATATTTGTTAGTCGCCTGGTAATCAGTATCGGTACCCAGCAGGCAAATAAAAGGGAAAAAAATAACAAAAACGTTTCGCGCATTATATCCGTGTGTTTGAATTTCTTAGTTAAGCGCACTTTGGCAAGTAGGTAAGGTGTCAATCTAGTTCCACTCTCTGTCTGCTCTACACTCTATTGTCTATTACTATATTGTGCATGCTGTTATGCTGTTATTTTGCTGTAAATTCCTCAGGCCATGTGTTGAGCAAAAATTAATTCAATTTTTTTTTTTTTTTTTTCTTTTTTTTTTTAGAGAGAAGAGAGTGTGGTGTAAAAAATGTCAGCTAAAGCTATTTACGAAGCAACTGGAAAGGATTTACTCAACCGACATTTGGCTAAAAATATCGCCAGCACATGTCGTTTCGCCACGGTCAATTTGGACACCGACTTATCCACCTTGGTCGCTAATAATCCATGGCTTAAAGAGACAGTAAGTATTTGGTAGAGACCTTAGTGATTATCTTGTTGATGTAGAATTTTAGTGTTTCATAGATTAGATTGTCTGCTACGATAGTTGTGGCTTGTGGCTGAAATTTCGACGCAAAATTCTAAATCAAAATTACGATCGTATAGCAATAAAAGTGTACACTCGAGTAATGGTTATCTTACTGAGTCATATTTGAAAGAGTGAGTGATATCAATATCAAGCAACAAGTCTACGTCACTGATCGTATGAACTAACAGGAACCGCAATCTCACTGTTGCTAGCGATAATGACTGTGGCTGAGGCTATAATGGCAAATGGCGTTTACGACACAAACGACCTCCGACTAAGCGAATCTTTCGATTCAAAATTGTTTATACATTATTATAGATGAGGTGATGACAATTTCCCCAATTGTGACGTGTTCCTCCATGACTTTGCATGTGTAAGGTGACTCGATTTTCAAGTTAAATAAATACGAGTATGGACCTCCACGACATTAGTGTATTACCTACACTATTCAAAAGTCTGAAGTTAAATGGTGATAAGATGATGAATTTCAAAAAAAAAAAAAAAAAACTGAGTTAGATGCAAATTACTCTGATAGAAACTACAAAGCTTTCTCGATTACATCGAGGACTATGACGATTATAAATAGTTTGAACAGGTGTTTGCCTTCCAGCAGCTTTGAGTTGTAGGCTGATTGTTGATTGTTATCGTTTTCCAGACGATATTTAACGTGAAGCTATAAAATACCTAGAAATCTATTCATTACTTAATGTATTTCCCAGAGTTCACATCAGGCCACTACGAGTATACAATTACAGTCCTGTTTGCAAACAAATTTCGAAAATCAACATAAAAGTTTGATGGCACAAATTAACATCCCGATACTAATTCGAACTAAATTTGTCAGAAAGTTCGAATTTTATTTGCAACTAATTACTGTTCTCTGATGACTCTTGTACTTGTACCTTGAGAACGCATTGATCTTGACCTAGAACTATACGAGTGCGTGAACCAGACATGATACAGATAACACAATTCGGCATTTGTTATCGATGATTTGCTGTATTTTATTACTCCGAACGGGAGTCACACTGCAGAAACACATGCTCTTTCGGATATTTTCTCACTTTTCCTCATTTTATGACCTTGTTTATACTTCCTTTAAAATGAGTGTCCTAATTCTAAATTTAGAACCGGATTTTTCGCCATAAATAAATCGCTTTTGCTTTCACCCATATATTAGTGAGTAGGGATAACTAGTATACACATATTTGGCACTTGCTAGTCTAATTTGTAACTAAAGCGATAGCCTTTCACTCAATTGTAAATCATTCCAGGGGGTCCAATTTATATTGGGAAGTTAGATTATTATATTACGGGATTTTTGTGGGCTAACAAGATAAGAAAAATAAGCAGTAAGAAAATGATTTAATGCATTTGGAAAACAATGAAATAGATCACACCATTCATAATGACGTATCGTTAGATTGATATACAATTTGTAGAAAATTCAAAGACAAAGCATTGTTATCAATATTTTTGACAAAAGATAAGTGTTTTCCATTAGATAATTTCCTTCCTTTCAATAATATTTATATCAATCGCTTTATCAGTATCAGCTACCTATTAATGTAGTTCCTACGATAGTCAGAGCTCTCAGCGTGCAAAAAGCTCAGCGTTACGTTGATGAAACGCATTCCACGTTAGTTGAAGAATGTGTAGGCATTCTACGTGTTTTGGTTAACATATGAAATTGTACAAACGTAGTGGGGTTACTTGAACTTGCAGAAAGATAGTCAGTAACTCCGTGAAAGTATTACTCGTACTGCTAAGTAACTCAGAAGATTGGAGACCGACTGAGATAGATATGCTTTTGACCTCGGTTCTACAATTTATGCAACTTCTGAGCACTGACTTTTGGTTAAGGTATAATTACAATCAGACTTGCTTCCTAATATTTTGAGATTTTATTGTTGTTCTCACGATGAGTGCAAGATCTCCAAGAGTATAAGTTCCTTGTTGGTTAAGGTAATGTATCATAAGTTTGTAATCTTGTGGGTTGCAGCTGTATAGGAGTTTAAGTTCGTTATTTTTGTGGTGTCGAAAGTTCACAATCTCGATTGATCTTGATTTGTTTTTTGGTTTTATTGTGCTTAGATAAACGAATGTTTTTTATGAGTTATGCGGTTACGGACAGAGGTTTTCGCTTTCATTGTTAGAAATTAAATGTCAAAGCATGCACCACTTCTTGTTTTGACTTCTCACTCTTTTCCCTTAAAGTCGAGCTCAGGCTTTCCATTACTGGCGCATTATAAATGCGCATTTAAAAAACATACTATAATTTCAGTCAATAACTTTTTACTTTAGCGTTTAAAACCGGTATCGACATTGCCACCAGAACGCATCTGATATGCTGAGAGGAATATCTGTTGTGTGTTTACAAAATATATGGTATAATGTCAACCAAGAAAGAACATCCAATACCAACAGCTTGGACAATACGCTACACGGGAAGCTATTGATTTTTTGGGATTGCAATGGAAATTGTTGCAGCTGTTTCTTTGTCCAAAACACTTAACTTCAAAATAAGTCCTTTACATCAATGGCAAGGAAATCACACTATTAGAGTTTTAAAATCACCGTCCTATTTGAGGTAGAAACGTGCATTTTCATAGTTGCTTTAGAACGTTATTCGAGTGATATGTCCTAGAAATTTAAGTCGATTTAATCAAACATATTGGAGAAGACCAATTTCGGTCTATATCCCCCAAATTCAGTTTATACCAGCTACCGGTATGAAATGAACATTTTTTTCAAAGTATTGGCCATTTCTAGCTACACATTTTTCCCATTTATCGGGCAATTAATGGATTCCAGGCCAATAAAACTGTTCTTTTGGAGAGAACCAAAAATCACCCAATTTTCGACTTCCTCGTAGCATTCGAAGCGCTGCTCAGCTAATGTCTGTCTCATCGATGAAAACAAATGGTAGTCGGAAGGAGGCAAGTCTGATGAATACGGCGGGTGGGGTAGCAGCTCCGAACTAAGTGCTTTGGTTATATCCTGAACCAGTTTTGCTTTGTGTGCAGGTGCATTGTTATGTAGCAAAATTACCTTGCCGTGTCTTCTGGCCCATTCTGGTCGTTTTTGATCAATGCATTGTTCAAATTGATCATTTGTTGTCGGTAGCGATCTGTATTAACATTTTCACAAGGTTTCAGGAGCTCGTGGTACCCCACACCTTTCTGGTCTCACCAGACACATAGAATTGTCCTCTTGCGAATCGATCTGGTTTTGCAGCCGAAGTTGATGGTTGTCCCGGATTAATCCATAGTTTTTCCTTTTAGGACTCTGAAAATAAATCCATCTCCAGTAACAATTCGATGCAAAACTGATTTTTTATCGTGTCTTTGAAGCAAAATTTCTCAAGTGGTTTTTCGGTTTTCCATATGTTTTTCATTCAATTCATGTGACACCCATTTTCAAGACTTTTGGATCTTTCCCATAGCTTTTAAACGATCAGAAATTGTTTTTTGTGCAACATTTAACTTTTCTACCATTTGTTTCTGACTCAAAGTGTCATCTTCATCCAATATAGTTTGCAATTCGGAGTCTCAAAACTTTTTTGGTGGTCTTCCACGTTCTTCATTTCTTACATCAAAATCGTTATCTCTGAACTGTTGAAACCACCTTTTGTATGTTGCATGATCACCACATGCCTCGACAAGCAGCACTTTTCTTCGAATGACAACAAAAAATTAATGATTTCCGCAAGTTATCTTTTTTGATACAAAATCCGACATTTTTAACACGATGAAAAAATATGATGTTTGTTCAATGACTTGATGTATACTAAATATGTTTGACAGAAATTAAGGCCCGTTCACAATAAATGTTCCCTATCAAGACATTTGTATCTTGACGCTCACTTTATACCGGTACACCCGGTATTCCCGTCCAATCATCACATGTACACATTCGTGTATGTATTGCGTGCTAGGATTTGTTGTTTCTGTTTAGTAAAAAAAACAATTCTAGGTTTACTTCTTAAGAAATTGTCTTTTGCATGACTGTTAAATGGTTGTTATTAAACAACTTGTCACGATAATGAAGATTTACTTTGATATAACACAATGAAGAATACAAATAATCAATTGAACTGATATCATAATAAACTCAATTATCTGAATTTTTATCTTATCATACAAACGCATCGTGTAATTATCTATAAATACAGTTGCTGTGAAATCGTATACTACTTAGTAGAGGTAAGGCCAGTTTTAAAACTCATTTTAAGGTCATTAGGCTCATTATAAAAAATATTGACCTAGTTCAGTTTTATCAGTGCTTTCGGAGCTATCTGACAATTTGCAGTTTTTAACGTTTTTATTGTAGTTTTGAATGATCACTATCCATAAGCGTGTGAGCTTGATCTACAAATTTTAGCGCCGAATATCTCCTAAGCAGAATTAAGAAATTTAGTCAGTGGACCAGCGTTTTGTTAGAATAGAAAATTCTTTTGACATATCACTGTTCTTCCTTCATTTTATTATAATGCTGGTGGGCTTTTAACTTTAAATGAAAATGTCTATTAAATAGAACATCAGATCAATGATCATATAGGCATCCAGCCCTGTCAAAGTTCGCTTTGAGCTGTAGATAGACTCTTTTCAGCTATAAACGGTATAAAAAATTGCATTTTTCGTCAATTATCTGCGCTGATACTCGGTCGTGGTCAACAACGACGTTAAAGCTTTTTAGAGAATCTTGTTGGAAATTTGAAAATTTTCTGCTTGTTGCAACTTGTGTTGTTGTCTATATGTTCTTAGCTGTTATTACATAGATGACCGAATTGACAGACGTACCTGAAGCATGTGCTAGGCAAGAGCCTTCAAAAGTCGTCGGGCTTAGCGAGTTGAATACAGTATAGGTCTTGGCGATTGGCGATGTCATCGATATTGAAGACAACGCAGAAAATGAAATATCGCGGTCTACCTAAATATAGGACGGTATGCACCAGCGTTTATGTATTGATAGGGAGAGAGACCTTGATACATAAACAAGGAGGTGTGTGTTATAGTATGTAGAGCTCTCGCTTGGTCTTCTCAGTTGCTACGGAAACTTCATTAGTCATGTTGTTAAAATCA
Organism: Volucella inanis; assembly: GCA_907269105.1. Lineage (NCBI taxonomy): Eukaryota > Metazoa > Arthropoda > Insecta > Diptera > Syrphidae > Volucella > Volucella inanis. The sequence goes on along the minus strand of OU026155.1, from coordinate 141,601,115 downwards.
TTAGTGAGCTTTTCACTATTTCCATTCCAATTGTAAAAAAACGTTTAAGAAAATTCATAAGAAAAATTTCTAGAAATATCAGGAATTGCGAAATCTTGCTATGAATTTCTGAAAATAGTGGAGCAGTATTATTACAGGTTTTGTTGTAATGATGAGTTAAGAAAAGGAAAGTCTTAGTAAACTAACAAAAAATAAATATAAGGAGTCCGCTTCAGAATAGACCACAATCTTTCATTGGGTTACACTTTTTTATTTTCAATGAAACCCATGTGTATATTAAAAACGCACGGCTTTTTTTGTTAACTCACAGCCAGCTACATATAAAATTGTTGCGTCTTTAATAATAACGGATCGCCCTGATTTATGCTATGTTAACTCGGAGCAATTAGCGTCCACGTACATATTCATTCATTTCAAACAATCGATTATACAATAGACGGGGTAATGCCTGATTTTTGTATACATCGCTTTCCAATTCAGTTGGAGCATGACCATATCTAGACCGCTCTCACATACTCTCAAGGAAACATCTCACTATTATTAGATCTTCGAGAAACTTTAAACTAAACAACCCTATTTTAGAAAGACACCCCATTTGTTTACTTTGGAAGTACTCGTAGACAGGAAAGAAAACCCAATTGTGCGATAATGATGGTTTCGATTTTCATCTTTTTCTTTGCACTAAGGGAAGAAGGAATAGGAAAGAAGAATTCATTTCTAACTCTCTCAGCAGACTTGGTGAATTTCCGACTCATATTCTTTTGGTGAATAGCGTCTCATTCTTTATCAAGGTACGCGCTTACAATTCTGTTGTTTATTAAGCCGTTGCATATTAAATGATTGTTTTTGAAATTAAACTTTAAAATTTTGTAACTTTTGAAAGAACTAAGCTTTATTAATCCAAGTATTCTCTATTGGTTTCGATACATTTTTGCTAATGAGAAAGGAACTCATTGTAAAAACTAGGATTCCTAGATTCTGTTGGGTTTTTGAATGCGTTTTTGACACCTACTTCGTCCATTTATGTTTTTTCTACAACTAAGTGATATAAATGATTATCCGTTAGTGAAAGGTTCGGAAAATAAGATGGGTGAGGCAGAATTTTGTACTGTAGTTAATACAACTCTTGCACGGTTGTATGGGATATATAGGGTTTTCCAATAGGGACTTGACAACTTTGAATTTAATTTGTGAATGCTGTCTTTCACTAATCATCAAACTGTCACTGTCAATTTATTCAGTAAACTCAGCATTTTCATCATGGTAAAGTACACTAACGAGCAACGTCTGCAAATTATAAAAATTTTCTACAGATATTCGAAGTAGGTGACTGCAACTTTAAGAGCGTTAACTCCAATTTTCGGTCGTAATTATCGCCCAAGTAGACAGGCAATAACAAGTTTAGTGCAAAAATTTGAGTCTACATATTCGTTGTGTGATGTTGCCGTGTCAGTGAGACAACTGGTTGGTCGATGTGTCGAAAATATCGCTGCCGTTCAGACGTCCGTAGCAAACGATCCAAATCAGTCAATTCCACGGCGTTCTCAAGAATTGGGCATCGCTCAGACCACATTATGACGTATTTTGCGTAAGGATCTTGGTTTACATCCATACAAGATCAAGCTGACTCAAGAATTGAAGCCAATGGACCATTTAAAGCGACGTACGTTCTCCGATTGTGTTTCAGAGAAGATGCGTCAAGATGATGAATTTCATCATGCAAAATCATCTTCAGCATATTCAGCAAAATATGCGTTATTGGTCGGGTGAAAACCCACATGTGCTTCATGAATCACCACTTCATCCACAAAAAATAACTGTTTGGTGCGGTTTGCATGCCGGCGGCGTTATTGGGCCATATTTTTTTGTCGACGATAACGATCGTCACGTTACTGTGAATGGTCAGCGTTATCGCGCCATGATCACCAATTGTTTTTGGCCCGAATTGGGAGATATGGATTTGGACATGTGGTGCCACAAGCCACAGCACACGCTACAATCGATTTATTGAACTGTAAGTATGGTGAGCGTGTTATCTCAAGACATGGGCCAGTCGATTGGCCGCCTCGTTCGTGCGATTTAACGCCGCTTGACTATTTTCTGTGGGGCTACGTTAAGTCATTGACTTATGCCAAAACACCGACGACGTTGGAAGAGCTCGAAGCCAACATTGAACGCAAAATAGCGGCCGTTTCGGCCGAAATGTGTGGCCGAGTCGTTGAAAATTGAGTCCAACGAATCGACCGCTGCAAACCTACCCGTGGTGGCCATATGAACGAAGTCGAGTTCCATTCATAAATGTTTTGATTGTACTTCAAGCCAATAATACAGTTTTTGAAATATCTCAAATGGTTTGTCTTTTATTTAAAAAAAAAAAAAAATTTGTCAAGTCATTATTAGAAAACCCTATATGTATGTACGTGGCGCCGCGCTGTCATCGACCAGTATACTGTCGATGCCAGCTAACTTCATTTTTTCATACATATGTTACCGTTTCAAGCAGTACTTCGGTGCATTTACTGTTTCACCCGGTTTTATGAATAACACCTGCTGCAGACTACCAAGCCGTTATCAGAACTTACTTTGGATGAAAACTTGGCTTCGGCATAAATTTTGATGCTTGATCGTTCATTAAACGTAACGATTTTATGCTAAAATGAATCTTTCGTTTCGACTAAGCAAATTTCAAATTGGTGCGATTTGTTTGTTTCTACAATTGGTATGGAACCCATGCGTTCACCTTCACTTTACTAATTGCTTTCAAATGGCGAGTAACTCTTGAAAAGTGGACGTCTACTTGTTTCGCAATATCTTTAGCCGTTTGACGTTCGTTGGGTTTTATTAAAATCCCTTTGTTGTCTTTGACCGCTTTATGGCAGTGACCACCGGGCTCATTTTAAAGGTTTACCTATCCTGAAAGGAATTTATCAAGCCAACAACAAATGTTTTGTTCACTAGTTATGCTTTCTCAAAATGCCGCTGATATTTCTGGTAGAGATAGATACGATAAAATACGGGTTTTTAAGATCAGGGTACTCATTTTAATTTGACATTTGCAATTGTCTCATTCTATTCGTAAACGTCGTAAATAGTACTGAAAATCAAAAATTGAGATTTCATGTTCAACTTCCTAATAGTCTTCATTTTGACAATTTTTTTTTTTTTTTTTTTTTGTTTTTGCTTTTGCGTTTGTTTTAACCTCTCCTTGCATGCACAATGTTGCATATAGCTGCCTTGATCTATACAGTTGATGATGTACAAACGTAGAAAGTTGCACACTCTTAGGGATATTACTAAGGTGAACCGTCCGCCACAGTTCAGAAAATTATAGACCGTTTGTCTAGCTCTGTTTTCTCCGATGGCTAGGTTGCCTGGTTGTCTCCTCCAGAAGCGTAAATTAAAACAAAGTCAGAGATTGTAAGGAGGATTCACAAATTCCCGCCGCCAACATCCCTTTCCAAGGAGATAACGAACATAAAAAAAAAAAACACCTGCAATTTAAAAATATGACATGGGTAGAAACTATCAAAGGTGGGGCGGAATGCTTTATCTCTATTTAAAGCAAGAAACACTCGGAAGGAGGAAGGAAGTACAGGAGAGTTAAGGCCCGACATCTTCGCCGATAACGCTTGGCCAAAACTATTATAATCAGCAGCGCTCATTTCGCGCTTCTCTGAACTTTAATATACCGGTTGTCAAATTTGCTCTTTTTTTTTGCAAAAGATGTACCCATTCGCTGCCCGCCAATTTCCCAGAATGTTGAAAGATCGACAGTTCAAACATAAGGTGATATGAGTTAAATAGAGGTGTTGAATTTTACTGTGAATTTTACGTTTCTGTTTAAGCTATTACTAACGGAGGGAAAATCCGCCGTGGCGAAAGTTATTCCTCTTTATAATGGTACTAACAGCCCGCCCATCACTAATGTAAAAGTGATTGAAATGATAGCTTCAAGTGCTTACAGCGTTTCAATGCTCGTTCATTGAATTGTACGGGACTGTAGTCATTGCTGGTAATCTATATGTAGATCTGACAAAACTCTGTTTGAGTCAGCAATTTTTAATCGCATCACTTCGTCCGATTTCAAAATTCAAAATCCCATTGGAATAACAATACAAACAATTATATGGTAGGTCACTCCACAATCTAAAACCCCACATTTGAAATTAAAACAATCTATTTATCATTTCTTTACCATGCAAACAAGACTTACGATAACTGAATGGAGTGCCCTTAATTCTACACAATTTCTTTTGTCGCCTTAAACACACATACCATTGTCCATTTGGGGTAAAATAAATTCTAGAAAGAAAACAAAAACTCCCATTTGTTGTTTAGTTCAACGAAAATGCTAATAATACTTGGTCAGCCATTATAAAAGCTTCATTCTGTTCACACCCTTGAGTGTACAATTCTTGGATTTGAAATTTAAATCAATAAAATCCATTGAATTGTTGGTATAGTACCGCCTCTTATCAAAACATTCGTTAGTATGTTAATCAAAAACAAAATACGAGTACTAACTCAAATACGTTTGGACGGACGTCACTCTAAAGCATATAGTAATACAGCTAATTTCGACTTTAAATCGGGTGACACGAGGGTTAAACCCGTGAACTGAACTCAAACTGGTTTACTCGAGATAGTTCGGGTGCTTTAATCTTTCTTGCTGCTAATATAAATATACTTTCATCAAAACAAAAGATCTGGAGGTCAAGCGTATGATAGAACCTTTGAATGTGAATTTGTTTGTGGTGCAGATATAACTTCAAATTTAAGATAATCACATTTACGGGTATAAGCTGTTAACATGGAAATGTTAAGAATTTCGAGGACAACCTTTTACTGGTTATGATACGAGTACATTCAGTAAAGACCTTATTGTATATACAAATATTTAAATATTGTTTTTTGTTTGCTTCAAATCAGTTTGAAGGTGAAGTACTATTCGGATTTGTATCCATGCTTGTACTTTGTTTATTTGACGAAAGTATTCTGTAAACAAAAAATTACTTGATAAAGGGTAATTTAAGTTTTTACAGTTGTTTGTTTAAAAATAACAGAGCAATCTGTACGTAATAAGAGTAAGAAATTGAGATAATATTGTTTGATAACAATTTGTAAAAACGAAAGCTCCAATGTGTGAATCGAAAGATTCCAATGTGTGTGTGGACTACTCGTAAGTCCAAAAGCAACGTCGTTCTAAGGGTAGCTTCAATAACTAATTTTGAATCAATTATACAATAATTACATGTATTATAGAAAACTAAAAAAGTTTTGTTCAATTATAAAATACACAGACACACGTTCGCATGCTCAAAGTTCATAAAAATAAGATTGCCGGTATGCATGTTGCCAGGCAACTTTTATTCGACCAATCTTGGGATTGGTATAGCTTAATACGATTGTGCATCAATAGATCGGTTTTATTTTTCTCCTAAAAATGCTTCAACATATTTTCCTTTGAGCAATACATACACTTCGTCCAAAGTTTGTCCAATTTTTGATTTGTTAAGGTTCTCAAATGAGCCGCCTGTTTGAGCGATGGTTTAATCGTTGGAGCCAATTTTCTTTCCGCCGCCATTTTTTCAGGTATGGGACCAGAAAATAGTCATTTGGCGCTAAATTTGTAGAATATGGTGCCTTATGGCAGCAATTCGTAGCGCAATTCATTTCTTTCGGTCTTTCTTCAAATCGTCATTAAACGAGTTCAATAAGTTGGGATAATCGATGTTGCGTGCATAATCATGACCTTGTTGAGTGATAGACCCACATTAGCCTTTTTCGCGACCAATTCGTTTAAAGAAACCGAATGGCCTAAAGAAACCGATGTCTTATGGCGCAAAAACCCGTGCAGATTGCGGGTAAACAACGCAAATTTGTTACATGAAATTCACTTTTCCCATGTTTGCCAAAATTAACGTGTTTTCTTGCTTTTAATGACTGTCACACATAAATTAAATGGCTCAGTTTGCTCTTAATTAGACAGTGACGAACACTGTGTTGCTGTTCAAGTTACAACATTACGATCTTAAGTCTGTCGTGGTTTATCGACTTCCATATAAATTCGAAAAAATGAAACCGTCTTAACTGTGGCAATTATAGAAGCATCAGTCCCCTTAACCTCTCATATAAAATGGAAAAAAATCCAAGTAGTTCAAATCGATTCACACCTCCTCTTTATCAATTTTAATGACCAGCTATACAGAGTCATGTCTAGTCTTTGTTTCCCTGCCAAACACGTCGGATTGTGCAACATGATAACGAAGAAAGTTCGCTGCTACATAAAAATCGGAAACAATCTGTTCAAGATCTTGATGTCAACAGAAGATTTACTAGGTGGGGTGAAAAGTAACCTCCTTGGGAATGAATTTTTTTTTTTTTTTTTTAAATGTTTTTTTATTTAATTCAATATAGTTGGATGCGACAGCAATTGAAGCCGTAAGTCATTGATTTTAGCCGTGGTTGCGATGCTCTTGTGCGCCGGTGCACTGTTTTGCAAAAACAAATATTTTTTTCGCTTCATGTGAGGCCATTTTGCAGCGATGGTTTTTCCTTTTTCCAGGTAGTCCACGAAGATTATGCCATGACAATCCCAGAAAACCGACGCCATAACCTTTCCGACCCATCGAGCCTCCCTCGGCCGCTTCGGAGCACTCGTACCGGCTTCATTCCATTGCCGGGCACTCATTATGTTCCTTGGTGTTCAACAGTTACCAATCGATGCCAAAAGCCCGCCCGATTCCGCATCAGCAAGTCCAAACGCTCTTTCGAAATGCTCTCGCGTTCGTGTTTTTGGTCAAGAGTGTGTATGCGCGGCACCCAGCGGCAGGATAGGTTTTTCATATGCAGAATATTGTCCAAAATATAGCGTGTGTGCTCAGTACTAGTCCTTGTGGTATCTGCTAGCTCGCGCACAGCCAACACCATTTCATGTATTTTTTTGACATTGTCCTCTGTAACCGCATCGGAGGGCCTGCCGCTGCAGACTTGATTGTCCATACTCAACATGATGCCAAACACGTCAACAACAATTAGCTGTCAAAACAAAACTAAAGACAGTATCGCACTGAAATTTGGCATGTCTGTCTAAATATGAACGGACTTCAAGGCACCATAAGCTTTTTTGTAGTAGCAGCGCATTCTGGCGGTCAAGGAGGTTACTTTTTAACATCATATTGAAGAAAATTGTGCAAAACTCGCAGATCAATCCAAGTGGCTACAATTTTCTAAAAGTCTGTATAACTACTAGCATATACTGATTGGTGAGCTGTCATTTGTGCGTTTGCAAGAATATGAACAGAAATGAGGGCAAAACCACATAATTATGTGCTTCCAATAAAAAAAGGACACAACATCAACGAATAGGACAGAACATCACAATATATGGTACAGCTATAGTTTTAAGGTAGGTATCGCGTCTGTGCTATTAAATCTGATAATGCCAATCGCTGTTTCTTCAAATTAAGTAGGCGAAATAGCTATAAAGCCTTGCAAAGAAATGGTAAGGAGACTATATAAGATCCTCATCTTTGCAGTCCTGCTTCATAGTGCATGGACTATACATAATGCATAGACGTAAATGGAGGTAAATTTAGACATGCGCTTGGCCATGGCTGTTTAGAACCCAAAATTTTTCGAGTGTTTTTTTTTTAGACCAAATTGCGTTGACCGGGCTTGGAGTAGGAGATGCTCCCCCAGTCCTTTATCAAACTATGCGTTTCGTGGAAGTGGAATTTTCGGGTGAAACCCAGTACATCACAGTGTACAGGTACAGTGACCTCTACGGCAAACGTTCCGAAATAGATTTAAACGCGATCTAACGAGAAATGTTACTATGCTATGTGAAGTGAAATTAATTGCCATACATATGTATATTATCAACGCCGAGACAGTATATTCACTGATAACAAAGTAATGCTTAAAGCGTTGGATTTTCATTGCGTAAACTCAAAATTTCAGCAGACTACCTCAAAACCTAGCCAAATGCAACAAGTTTAGACGCCACACCATTGTGCGGTCTGCCTAACTTTAGGTTCATCAGCCTACAAAACAGCCGTGACAAGGAGCAACACCTAATATACTAGAGTCAACAATGACTCCAAAAATATCTTAAACCATTAAGTAGGAATGATATCAGTAGGATTTCCAATAACCGAAACCTGTTTAAAAGATAATGAAATCGAAAAACGCAAGAATGCCGCTTTTTTTCACTTAAGAAGACGTATCTCCCTAAGAATTGTGTGATATCTGATGACCTTACGAAAGAAAGCATTGACTAGTGTCACTAGTTTTATCATATTTATGAACAAAACAATAGACACAGACATTCAGCCATTCAGCCATTGAATTATTGTAGAACATGCCATTCAAATGATTCATTGTCTGTTTAAAAAATGTACACAAGCAACACAGTTGATAGAATAGGCACTCTTATAAAGCAAAATTTATTTAACACCAACTATAATAGAACTACGAGTCAATAGGGAACTAGTCTCTGAACTTGCTTTCCACTTTTCACCTAATTTTTTAGATGGTGAAAACATTCCAAACTCTGAATGTGAATGGAATAAATAGAATCTAACCTCATACCTGGGAAAAACAGTGTGAGCCAATAACAAAGCGAAGCCTTCATAGTAGCAACTATCGTAAGCTGGAGAGAATTCGTTATATTCATGAAGCTCTGAAGTTCATTTAGGGGGGTCAATATTGGTTTTGAAAGAGTAAAACAAGTTTTTCAATTGTACATATTCTGTCGATCGGTAGAAAACCATCTCTTATCACAAGTCACGTAAATTCTTTGAATGGACTGACGTTTGTATCTGTTCTCTTTTTCAGAAATTGGTTGTTAAACCGGATCAACTGATTAAACGACGTGGCAAGCTAGGACTTATTTCTGTAAACAAATCAATTGACGAATGCACAAAATGGATTCAAGAAAGAATGAACAAGGACCAACAGATTGGTGCAGCCTGTGGAAAAATAAAGAACTTCATCATTGAACCATTTATCCCGCACAAAGATGTTAGTTTTTTTTTTTTTTTTTTTAACAGATTCCAACGACATTGTATAAATCCGTTTGGTTTTAATTTCTCTTTTTTTTTTTTTTAAGGAAGAAGAAGCTTACGTCTGTATCTATTCACATCGTACTGCTGATACGATACTTTTTCATCATCAAGGTGGTGTAGATATTGGTGACGTTGACGCTAAGGCATTAAAACTAGAAATCCCAATCAATCATGCTGTTACTGTGGATGAAATAAACACAAAGCTGCTGATAAATGTTGTAGCTGCTAAAAAAGCACGTATTGCTAATTTCATTTATGTACTCTATCAACTCTACGTGGACTTGTACTTTACCTACCTCGAGATAAATCCTCTTGTGGTCACCGATGATAGCATTTATATCCTTGATTTAGCTGCAAAACTTGATTCGACAGCCGATTTCATTTGCCGTCCAAAATGGGGTGATATTGAATACCCACCACCTTTCGGACGTGATGCATACCCAGAAGAGGCATACATTGCTGATTTAGATGCTAAGAGTGGGGCATCGTTAAAAGTTAGATATTGAATGTTTGACTGAGTTCACTTTTCATTCATGGTTTTTTTATTTTGTGCCTTTTTTAGTTGACCATATTGAACAGAAATGGAAGAATTTGGACAATGGTAGCAGGTGGTGGCGCTAGTGTTATCTATTCAGATACAATTTGTGATTTGGGTGGTACTGATGAATTGGCCAACTATGGTGAATACAGTGGAGCACCTTCAGAACAACAAACTTATGAATACGCAAAAACAATTTTGAATCTAATGACCTCATCTCCAAAGCACCCAGATGGAAAGATTTTAATAACTGGAGGAGGTATTGCCAACTTTACCAACGTCGCAGCTACTTTCAGAGGTAAGTTTTTTTTTTATGCTCATGTACATAACACGATATCAGTTTGATATTTTCTTACAATTGTATTCTTTTCTAGGAATCATTACCGCCCTTCGGGAATTCCAACCCAAGTTGATGGAACACAATGTGTCGATTTTCGTTCGTCGTGCCGGTCCTAACTATCAAGAGGGACTGAGAAAGATGCGAGAGCTTGGCAATACACTGGGAATTCCTTTGTTTGTTTTTGGCCCAGAAACACACATGACTGCAATTTGTGGCATGGCATTGGGCAAGAGGCCAATTCCTAAATCATGCAATGTTGAGTTCTCTACGGCAAACTTTTTATTGCCTGGTGGACAGCAACAATCCACTGATGGAAAACTGGCAAAACTTCCGGATTTTAGTGAGCTGGGAACAAACGGTAAGAAAATAAGAAGCAAGAAACATGAATTTATCATTGTAAATTGTTTTTGTGTGAAGGATGCGGCAACCAATTTACAAGTTTTGTTTTGCTTTTCAAGGCTTCGCATGTATTTTGTTTTGTTTTGTTTATTTTGCTACACAAAATTCGATCAGCTTCTTGGGGTATATGAAATATGTTTTTTTATTTTTTATTTTTGAAATCAAATTAGAAATAGAATTAAAGCTAAAATTACAGAGATATTAATCAGAAACAAGCTATACCCTTCAAGAAGAATGGGGGACTCAAAATCTTAACAACTCACTGTATGTAGAATAATGTATTGTCTTTCTTATAAGGACAGTTTTATTAGCAATCGTGTCACCTAAGCGCTATGATTATGAGGGTATTTGACAGATAAGCTTTCTACCTAGTGTAGCATTAGCAAGTCAAATAGAATAGTTGAGGATAGAGCAGAGAATATATGGGAAGAACACGCAACAGATGACGATACAGATTAGCATGTACTCGTATTTTACATTGAAAGTATTTATTTTGAAAGCTGGTATATTGGTGTAAGAATATGTCGCTCAGATTTTGGAAATAGTCTGAATCATATTCTCCAGAGAAGACTCCACTCACGTACTAACTTAGTGATAGAGTCCGAGGAGAACCAAAAACTCTCTTAATACTCTCTTGTACTTGCCATTTATGGTACACCAAGTTAAATGAGGTTGCTTTTCTTTTTAGCCTGCTACCTAAGACTAGTTTTTCATTAGCTGTGTTGATGAACTCAAATAGTTTTCGGATCGAATCGTTCGTTTTCGTTAGCTTAATATATCCTACCAATCTAGGCTGTTCAATTCTCTTCAAACCAGTTCAATTGCTCAATTAGATCTATAGGCGCAGACATTAATATTACTCAATCATCTTTTCTCTCAGACTGATGGCTTAATACAGCAGTGCTGCGACGTGTGTTGCAAATAGCTTTTTCTTTAGTTCATATGAGAGGCTTACTTATTTAAGGTTTACAACGGATCACAGGAAGATTACTTTCAAACATCAGTATCACAAATTTTATAGCTGCTTGTTGTAGCGTACTATTCGGCGTCCTTTCTTGAAGACAGACTATAGCTTATTTTTCCTCGTTTTCCCCATTTTACTGCATCTCTTTAAATAGCCGCAAACAATTCACAAAGTTTTAGTAAGACTGTCATATTTTTATTTTGTTTTCGTTGGAAGTGTGTTTTTCAAAGTACTTGACATCAGATGAAGAAAACCTCGATCGCTGTTTACCATACAAGAAATCTGTAGGAATGCGCTATACATTCGGTAAATCATCTGTGGTTTCAGTTAACTTTTTCACACAGAAATACTTTTACAAGTACAACGTATTGAGTCAATCCAGGCTAGCTATTAGCTGTGACCTGAAAATTTCTCATTGAAATCGCACTAGGTTTTGTAAAACTTTTATTCCCCCCCCTCCTAGTATACGCCAGAAAAGTATGGTCCCCATCGTGTTCTGATACGATCCTTTTATTTTGCCCCTCATCAAAACTTTCTCAGCCCTATTAACTTAAACACCCTTGAAAAACGAAGAGAGAACAACGATTTTTGAGTGAATGACTTTTTCAATATGGCAATCGAGAAGTTTTGTCGTTTGGCATCAAATTGAAACTAAAAGTGAGCGAAATATATCGGCTAGGGTAATTTGCTGTTTTGCTTAAACATACACGAATTTTAAAAGATCTCGAGTCTCTGTTAGAAGGATATATTTATAAGTTAGACTTTGGAAGTGAGCATGTAACTTAAAGTAGTTTCAATATTTCTAATTAACTAATGCGCTAATTGTTTCATATACTATGTAGTATACTTGTATGACCAAATAACACCAAATAATCTTACTGTATATGTCCATGGTCGAGACGTTCTAAAAATGTGTGCTTTTCATTCATCCACAGATCTAAACCCGAACAACAACATCATCTTTTAAATCAAACAAGAGTCGTATGAAATTATTATACCACCAGAATTGTCTGCTGAATTTTCTGGCACTATAGCCCCTCTACCTAGCATATCACACGTTTCAAGTTCTTATGAACTTCTTTCCAAGGTCATAGAAACGCTAATAAATCAGCAGCATGGTTTTCGTAGGAACAAATGTAGTGGTAATTTGATGGCATGTCTCGCCGTAAAGTACAACCAAAGCGTACATCAATCTGGCGAAAGCAAAATATTTATTTCTAATGCATTTGACAGAGTTTCGCATCAGGCTTTTTTGTCGAAAGTGCGTGAATTTTGGATCGACGACTGTTTTATTTAGTGGATTAGAACTTTCGATTCATGTCCTCTTGGATGGTTTCAGGTCTGATATTCACAAAATATTGGGTCTATAACTTTGCTAAGAGATGGCGTAACTTGTATTATTCCATTGTTATTATTCCATTGGAACATGCATTGGAAAGCTACTGTTATTGTACGTCATTTCAGTATATGTCATTCATTTGAAGCGTAAACAACAATAATTTTTTTCACTCAAATATGTCGAACTTTGTGCCCGAAAAAGTGTTTTTGCGGGGAGTTCTTCTTCATTACTTTAATATGAAGAAAACTGCTGCTGAAAGTCATCGTATTTTGGTGGAAGTTTATGCGCTAGCTGAGCGAACGTGCCAAAAGTGGTGATTTTGGCTTGGAAGGCCAAAAAAGTTTGAAGATAAAGAACTGGAAGCATTACTCTATGAAGATTGTTGCCAAACAAAAGAAGAACTCGCAGAATCTTTGGGTGTCACTCAAGCAGCCATTTCAAAACGTTTAAAAGCAGCTCTATATATTCAAAAGCAAGGAAATTGGGTTCCACATGAACTCAATCCGAGAGACGTCGAAAGGCGGTTTTGCATGTCCGAAATGCTGCTGGAACGCCACAAAAGGAAGTCATTTTTGCATCGGATTGTTACTGGTGATGAAAAATGGATCCATTACGACAACCCCAAGCGCAAAAAATCATATGTGAAACCCGGCCAACCAGAAAAATCAATGGCAAAGCCGAATATCCATGGCGCGAAGGTAATGCTCTGTATTTGGTGGGATCAGATGGGTGTGCTGTATTATGAGCTGCTAAAACCGGGTGAAACCATCAATGGACAACACTACTGAACACAATCCGTTTGAAGAGAGCAGTAGCCGAAAAACGCCCGGAATATGCGACCAGACACGAGGCAATAATTTTCTATCATGACAACAACCGGCCCCACGTTGCTATTCCAGCTAAGAACTATTTGGAAAACAGTGGATGGGAAGTCTTACCCCACCCGCCTTATAGCAAAGACCTTGCCTCTTCTGACTACCATTTGTTCCGGCCCATGCAGAACGATCTCACTGAAATACGGTTCACATCAGAGCAGAATATCAAAAATTGGCTTGGTTCGTTCTTGGCTGCCAAGCCGGCGCAGTTCTTTTGGGATGGGATCCACAAATTGCCAGAAAGATGGGAAAAGTCATAGCTTCAGATGGGCAATACTTTGAATAATACTATTGTACATGTTTTTCTTAAATAAACGTACAAATTTTTGGAAAAAAATCGCACGAATTAAAATATATACCCAATATCGTTCAATTCACTCTTTTTAATTTTCATCAATTATCTCTTGTCTGCTACTACTAATCCAATATATTTCTTTGCTGATGATAGCACTCTCTGCTTTTCATTTCTTCGGCTGTAGAATGGGAACGGCAACGTATGTCAAGCTCATTAAATTTTAATAGCACTTGCATCGTTGAAAACGAAAAACTTTTCATTCTCGGTATATGTGCCATTGATAACTTACGTTGGAATGACCTAGATTTCCATACCCGATGTGAGAAATAGTTAACCCGCTTTGATCTGTCATTCATCTGTGCAAAATTAGTGTAAAACGCCCGCATGTCCCAATTGCATTCCGCCCCTTCACAGCTTCAACCTTAACATCCGTCTCGCTATGAAAGCTTATCAGTAAAACAAGGGCTAAAAAATCAGTGCAGTTTTATAGTAAAACACAAAATTTTTGCAAAATCCAACTTTAATTATCAATATAGTTGTCTTCGAGGGCGATACACTGATTGAAACGATTTTTCAATCTGTCGATACCAGTTTTGTAGTACGATTTCGGTTAAGCCTCAAAATAGGCCTTTGTTTCGGCGATTACTTCTTCATCAGCATTCTTTTGAGGTCTGCGAACAGGAAATACTCGCTGGGTGCCAAATCTGGAGAATACGGTGGGTGAGGAAGCAATTCGTAGCCGAATTCATTCAATTTTGACATTGTTTTCATCGATTTGTGACACGGTGCATTGTCTTGATGAAACAGCACTTTCTTTTTTTCGTCCTTCAAACGCTCCAACAACGCAATGTAATAGTCGATGAAAATTATTTCATGTGTATTCCAAAATACGGATGCCATAATCTTGCCAGCCGACTTTTGAGTTTTTGGTCATTTTGGACGAGGTTCGTCGCCTGCTCGCCACTCAGCTGACTGCCGACTTGACTCTGGTGTGAAGTGATGGGGCCAAGTTTCATCCACTGTCACATACATACATCATCAACACGTCGTTGTTTTTGGTCGACTGTGAGCAAACGCGGCACCCACTTTGAACAGAGCTTTCGCATGTCCAAATATTCGTGTATGATATATCCAACACGCTCTTTTGATATCTTCAGAGCCTCAGCTATCTCGATCAACTTCACTTTACGGTCATTCGTAATCATTTTCTGGACTTTTTTGATGTTTTCATCTGAAACAGCCACTTTTAAATTTTTCAATCCACTTGCGAATGGATTGAAACGGACTTTTCAGCCTATGTATTATATCCTCAAGCCCACTTTGGGGTATTATCTCAAGTAACGTGATTCTTTCTTAAGTCGTACAACTTGCTTATAGAATGCCCTGCTGAGCTCTTTATTTCCTTGTTCTTGTAACTTGCAAACATTTAAGAATATGTATGTACAGTATGTTCAGCCAAAACGTGTTTTCAGAGGCGTTGGAATCGTTATCCTCTTGCAAAATCCAGTCATAATTTTTTGGTTTATACAGAGAGTCGGCAGTCTTTAGAAAAGCCTTCTGGTATGCATCGAGGTTTTTGTGTGAATAGTATTAATTTTCCACATCCTTTGGCTGAGATGCATCCCTAAGCATAAACTTTTACTGGATACTTTACGGTGCGTTGCAAAAACTTTTCATCTCTTTTTCTCCAGGCTTTCTTCCAATAATTATAAACAAAAAAGATGACTCATCTGTACATTTAATGTTTCTTCAATTCCGGTCTAATTCTGCGTTGCGCAACTTAACCTCTTTTTAACATATTTTTGCGTCAGAAGCGGTTTAGGTTTGGTGCTTCTGTTTTTGATGGCAGATTCTGCCAAATGTCATCGTATTGTATTGATATATACTTTTCACAATCATTTCGTTTCCACAATTCCTCTTTTGGGTTCTTCAGACTAATTGTTGGGTTTTTCGGAATCAATTCACAAAATTCTTATTTTTCTTACTGGATGTGCTTGGTCACTTTATCCGACCCATCATTGACATTACCGCATTTCTTATATGTAGCTCTTTATCCACTTTCTCACAAATGCCTCCGATGTGAGAAAATTTCAAATTTTATTTCCCTAGAAATCAGTAGATATTATAACTGCACAAGTTAATGCAATTTAAAATCATATTGCTCTCTACGACAAAAATATTAGTTAATAATGTTTTAACACAAATATGCTAAGAGGAATCTAGTCTTTCTCACTCATTGTATTGCTCATCTTGTAATTTTGTCTTCAACGAGATTTTCTTGTCGACTAGCAACGGCCGGAGAATGAAAGACATTTTTTTTATAGGCACAAGGCTTCGCTTTCAGAGGTTAGCCATTTCCAGCTGAAAGGGTGGTGATATCAGAGAAAAAAAATCTACGTGTTGTCTGAAATTAAAACTCAAAAGCTCTTGCGTAGTAGTCAACGAATTTCCCACTGCGCCAGGTTGCCACTCTTAAATACGTTTTAAAAACTAAACAAGTGCTTGGTCCAGAAAATAAACAAAGATTGACAAAAAAAAAAAATGGAGGCTTGTTGAGTGAACCAATTATAATTCTTTTAGCCTCTTTTTTGAACCTCCGTTGAGACTTGAGGCTCTATTGCCTTTTGGACCGGACTTTCCGACGACCTTCGATAAACACGTCGAAACCAGCTTGAAGTTGATCTACTATCGGTTTGTTAATGTGCAGACTTCCGCAGATCCACCCACTTATCATGAGTTTCCTTAAGGGGTTGTCTACAAAAGCGCTATTATCGGCGAAAAGAAGATAAATTGTTGAGGACTAATTCATTGCCTTCTCAGGCCAAAGAAACAGCAATTGGCAAGTGTAGGTTATCGTTTGATTTTGTATGCGGTGTCAATATAACATAATTGTTGAGCCAAGTCGAGCACGTCTTGTAGTTAGCTTATATTTGGTTTTTCTCTTATTCATGATGAAGCATACTTTCCTCTGACCACATTTTGGAAATAAATTGGTATTGGTACTGGCCCAGCAGCCGTTGAAGTTAGATATTGTTATCTTTGCTTTATTTTGGTCGGGTAGACAAGAAACTTGGTTTTATAGATCAGTTTGACAGCAAAATTCGAGCAGTTTTCCACGTTTAACAGTCTGCAAAAGTTTTTTTTATATTATATATACGAATGTTGCTCTTGTAGTAGTAGTTAATCTCTATTTCTTAAATAGGACACATGTTATGAATTCTTTCTGTTCACCACAGTGATATTCTTTCCTTTCATTTTAGTTCGTAAGTTGTAGTTTTGCACTTAACTGTGGTTAAGAGCTAAGAATTTGCAGGTCCCTGTCACTCTTCGTAACTACATTAGTGTGCAAAACATTTGCAATTTTTTTTTTCAAATACAATTGCTCTAAAGAAAGAATTCTAACGAAACTTTAAGTCAAAGGTATTACTTACAGTTTAATATTTAAAAGAAAACAAAGAAAGTTTCACCACGTTCTCTTGATATTTTGTTTAATTTTTGTTTTGTTTTGTTTAAAAAAAAATAAAATAAAGCTGTGAAGAACATATGCAATTCGGTGCAAAAACCATTGATTCTAATAACTTCCGCACAGCTTTTCGGCATGAAAGCAATCAGGGAGTTGGTTAACTCACGGAATTTTTTCCCACTCATCTTGTAAAGCTTCATAAAGAGCCTTTTGCGAAATAAACTGTTGCCCATTTATCCGCTGTTTTAGGATTCCCGATAAGTTTTCGATTGGGTTTAAATTGGGGGACTATGGAGGCGAATCTAAAATGTTAATTCTCCGAGCACCTAAAAATTCTTTAACGAACTTTGAGGTGTATTTCGGGTCGATGTTTTTTTGAAACCTCCACAACGGCGTCTCTTCCTCAGTGTATGGAAGCATAACTGTGTCTAAGATGTCCTTATACACAAAGCAGTCCATTATTTCCGTTATTTGGTAAAAGAGACTACATCCTTGAGCCTATCCTACATCTCCAAACCATAATGGAACCTCCCCATGCCTCAAAGTATGACTTTCGTACGACTTTCGACGAACATAAGCAACACCATATTAAATTTGCTCTCATCGCTAAATAAAACGGTGCTCCTTTGTGTCAGGGACCAAGTTGAATATTTATGAGTAAATTGAAGTGTAAATAATATGAAATTAGAAGCAGTATATTTATCAAACAAAGAGACTACCTTTTTTGACGGTGTTTTAAGGTTACAAGAGGCTTCTTAACAGCTCGGTATGCTATCAAACTATTTTCTATTGCACGTCTACGCATTTTGCTTGCATCAATTGACAAGTTGAGGTCCTTAACGAATGCGATTTTTTGATTGACCCCGAAAAGGGTTTCACCGGATAATGTTTATAATTTTTTCATTTGTTTGTATGTCTGTTTTTCGGGGACGACCACCAGAATGAAGCGTTGTAATTGATAAATTTTGTCGAAACTTTGTAATTATTCGAGAAATAGTCGATTCGTGAATCTTGAATCGTTTAACTATCTTTCTTTGCTTCGGTCTGTTTTTAAAAGCCTCAAATACCAGCTGCTTTCTTCGGAGTGAAAACTGAATAAAAAAAACTGCCTATAAACATACTAAATGGGGTGAAAAATAACCTCCTTGGGAATGAAAAAAAAAAAAAAATTTAAATGTTTTTTTATTTCATTCAATACAGTCCTCTTTTAGTTTGATACACTTATTCTAGCAATTTTTTAACTTCTTGATCCCGTCCGAAAAGTAATTTTCTGGAAGGTCTGCAAAATACTCCTCCGTGGCGTCGATGATTTCCTCGCGTGAGCTGAATTTTTTATCGATGAGCCATCTTTTGATGCTTGTGAAGAGAGGGAGCCCGATGGAGCCAAATCGGGCGAATACGGTGTATGCGACAGCAATTGGAGCCGTAAGTCATTGATTTTAGCCATGGTTGCGATGCTCTTGTGCGCCGGTGCACTGTTTGCAAAAACAATTTTTTTTTTCGCTTCATGTGAGGCTGTTTTGCAGCGATTTCGACCTTTAATCGCTCCAATAATGCACAGTAATACTCGCTGTTGATGTTTTTTTCCATTTTCGAGTTAGTCCACGAAAAGTATGCCATGACAATCCCAAAAAACCGACGCCAAAACCTTTCCGACCCATCGAGCCTCCCTCGGCCGCTTCGGAGCACTCGTGCCGGCTTCAATCCACTGCCTGGTAATCATTCTGTTCTCTGGTGTTCAACAGTTACCAATCGCCCGATTCCGCATCAGGAAGTCCAAACACTCTTTCGAAGTGCGCTCGCGTTCGTGTTTTTGGTCAGGAGTGTGTATGCGCGGCACCCAGCAGCAGGATAACTTTTTCATATGTAGAATATTGCCCAAAAAATGGCGTGTGCGCTCAGTACTAATCTTTGTGGTATCTGCTAGCTCTCGCACCTTCACTTTTCAGTCAGCCAACACCATTTCATTTATTTTTTTGACATAGTCCTCCGTAACCGCATCGGAGTGCCTTCCGCTGCGGACTTGATTGGTAGTGGAGATGCTGCTACCACGAAACTCTCGAAACCAATATTTGACGGTGTAATCTGACTGAGCATTAGCCCCCTAATATTTATCCAACTTTTCTTTTGTTCCTTTCGCCGTTTTGCCTCTCAAAAAATAATGTTTTATGAGAGAACGAAAATCGTTTTTGTCCATACTCAACATGATGCCAAATACGTCAACAACAATCAGCTGTCAAAATAAAACTAAAGAGAGTATCGCACTGAAATTTGGCATGTCTGTCTAAATATGAACGGGCTTCAAGGCACCTTTTTTGCAGTAGCAGAGCATTTTGGCTTTCAAGGAGGTTACTTTTCACTCCATCTAGTAATTTATTTAAAAAAGAACACCATTGTGGCAAGCTAACATTTTCTCCTAGAATAACCTAACTAAATGTACTTTTTTTCCATTTTTAATGCTGACACCCAAGAGTGTACTATCAGTAATAGATTTATCTTAAAATTTATTAAATATTGTCCTTCTTTGTACATTTAATCAAACAAAACGTCAAGAGAGAAAAAAACTTGCAAATGTTTTGCATACGAATGTACATATATCAATCGTGTCCTGAATTTGTTTAGCACGATTACACAACAAAGGAAAATACCATGTGCGTGGTATTTCTTGGTTCCCGTTAAGTTATTTATTATAAATATTCATCCTGAAGATACACTTTAAAAGTTGTAAATTAACAGATGTAATTGGTTGCCGCGATCCTTTATTTTTTAATTTACACAGAGCTTCTCGCAGAAAGAAATGAGTGAGTACCTATGGCTCTTCATTTCCTTCTGCGTGTATATCTATCTATACATACCTATATACACTATAATCTTGCATATGAAAACTACTTAAATACTATATCTATACATATGCATTTCTATAAAAATTTAAAAAAATGTTTTAATGCAACTCTTTTTGAATTCTTTTTTTTTCTTCATTTATATTTTATGTATGGCATGTGTCTATCATCGTCATGAAAATTTGTGTAATGTGTCTCGTTTCGTCTCGCCCGCGTCATATCCGTTAATATATACTCTTACATGTATATATATGTATTCTCATACATTTGGCGACAAAAAAAAAAAAAATAAATAAATAAAAAAAAAAATTGCATCTTCCGAAAAATCAAAATCAAAATCAAAATTTCAAAAAACCACACGCACACACACACACACACCTTTGACTTGCTACTTTTCGTTTGTTATGTTCTTGTTTTGGATTGTTTTCTGTTGTGTTGTGTGATGCTGATGATTGTGATGATGATGATGATGATGATGATGATCACTTGAAACCATAAAAAACTAAAATTTGAATGTGTTCTTTGGGGAAATGCAAAATACAAATAAAAAAAAAAAAAACCATTGGCGACCATTTTGTGTGCATTTGGTATAAACGTAGGTTCACCGAAACATTCGATTAAACTACCCCCTATCTCGGCAGATTGTCAGAGAGCTGACGAGGCGGACGGCATATCTGCCGGTCTGTCAAAGAAGTTGTTTTCGAATAATACATTCGCGATAGTATGGGGCATGCAGACCAGAGCTGTTCAGTCGATGCTTGATTTTGATTTTATATGCAGGTAAGATCTAAATACCAAAAGTGAAACCTTTATTTTATACACTAATTTGTAGACGTGAGGAGCCATCTGTGGTAGCCATGGTTTATCCATTTACTGGAGATCACAAGCAAAAATTCTACTGGGGTCATAAGGAGATTTTGGTGCCAGTCTACAAGAAGATGTCCGATGCTGTAAATAAGCATAAAAATGTCGATGTGTTGGTCAATTTTGCTTCTCTAAGATCGGCCTATGAGTCAACGTTGGAAGTTCTTGATTTCCCACAGATTCGTACTGTTGCCATCATCGCCGAAGGTATTCCTGAAAACATGACAAGGAAAATG
Source organism: Volucella inanis (assembly GCA_907269105.1). Taxonomy (NCBI): domain Eukaryota; kingdom Metazoa; phylum Arthropoda; class Insecta; order Diptera; family Syrphidae; genus Volucella; species Volucella inanis. Next base: position 141,579,894 of record OU026155.1, on the reverse strand, counting down.
ATTTTAGCTGCTAAGGAGAAGGGAGTTTCTATTATCGGTCCAGCCACAGTGGGTGGTGTAAAGCCAGGTTGTTTCAAGATCGGAAACACTGGAGGAATGCTTGATAATATTTTACATTCGAAATTATACCGTCCCGGTAGTGTGGCTTATGTATCACGTTCAGGTGGTATGTCCAACGAGTTGAATAACATCATCTCCAAGGCAACCGATGGTGTGTTGGAGGGTGTGGCAATAGGAGGTGATCGCTATCCAGGTACAACATTCATGGATCATATCTTACGTTACCAAGCAGACCCAGAGGTCAAATTGATTGTGTTGCTCGGCGAAGTCGGAGGCACTGAAGAATATGAGGTATGCAAAGCACTTAAGGATGGACGGATTAATAAACCATTGGTGGCCTGGTGTATTGGAACATGCGCCGGAATGTTTACTGCTGAAGTTCAGTTTGGTCACGCTGGTTCGTGTGCCAATTCTGATCGTGAAACCGCCACAGCAAAAAATAAATCATTACGTGAAGCAGGTGCATATGTACCAGATTCATTCGATTCTCTTGGTGACCTGATTGCCAGTGTTTACGATGAGTTGGTGAAATCGGGCCGTATCGTTCCCAAGGAAGAAGTCCCACCACCAACAGTGCCAATGGACTACTCATGGGCCCGGGAATTGGGTCTTATTCGCAAACCAGCAAGTTTCATGACATCGATATGCGATGAACGGGGACAAGAATTGCTGTACGCAGGCATGCCCATCAGTGAAGTGCTCAACAAAGATGTTGGCATCGGCGGCGTCATTTCATTGTTGTGGTTCCAACGTTGTCTACCGACATACGTGTGTAAATTCTTCGAAATGTGCCTGATGGTGACTGCCGATCATGGTCCAGCTGTATCAGGTGCTCATAACACAATTGTTTGTGCGAGAGCTGGTAAGGATTTGGTGTCCTCAGTTGTCAGTGGATTGCTCACCATAGTAAGTTTGTCTTTTTATCAATTTTTTTTTTTTTTTTTTTTTTCTAAAAAAAAGTTTCTCATTTGTTCAATTTCTTTTAGGGCGACCGATTTGGCGGTGCTTTGGATGGAGCTGCAAGACAATTCTCCGAAGCTTATGACTCAAACCTTCATCCGATGGACTTTGTCAATCAGATGCGCAAGAAGGGTCAACTAATCATGGGCATTGGTCATCGTGTAAAGTCAATCAATAACCCAGATGTGCGAGTGAAGATTATTAAAGAATTTGTCTTGGAAAACTTCCCATCGTGCCCGTTATTGAAATACGCATTGGAAGTTGAGAAGATCACCACTAGCAAGAAACCAAATCTAATTTTGAATGTGGATGGTGTTATTGCAACAAGTTTTGTGGATTTATTGAGAAATTGTGGTTCCTTTACAAGGTAAATTGATAAGTTATAAACATTTCATAGTTTTCTTATTCTGCTTAGACCTTTCTGTAAGCCTTGTTGAATATCATTGCAGTTTGCCTTCTTCCACATGATTGTTTTGTTGATTGATAACACTTTTGCCTCTGTAGAACAATCTTTCTTTCGATCGCTTCGCACACGGAACCTTGTGTGTGTCCTGACCATTTCTAAATTCAGCTATATCTCCCAACATTGACGTTTTGTGTTAAGCAATGCGAAACTGATACATTGATTTGTCGTCTGTATGCATTTCTTCTCCAACAGTTAAATGATTTTTTTTTTTAAGATAACGCTTCTCATTTTAACACCTAATGCACGCATTATCTGCTCTAACTCCTGTTTTTAGGGATCTCAAAGTCTGTCATTGTCTTGTAGAACTCCAGACAATGAACATCAGGTCCAATGTCGATTAGTTATGCCGCACTGTTATATACTGATGAGTATGGTACAAAAGACTTATAGATCTTTAAAATAGTACACTAAATAAGATTTTGGATGTTGCGTTAAATATCGATACGGCTTAGTAGTTCTTGCAGTAAATTAGATCCCCTTACTTGCAGATGCAAATACATAAAAGTCCTGCAGATAATCCTCTCATATTAAATATATGATTTCATCTCTATTTTCCACAACAGCAGCTTTGAATAACCTGTGGCCTCTTCTCTCCAGGGGGATGAACTATTTCATTGTCGACTGAAACTTAAAACTGTTTTTTTTTTTTTCAGCGTACACACTACTCTGTCTAGTTCATATCCATTAAGCTGCTTTTGAATGCATTTACATACAAATTGCCTGTGGATCGATAATAGGTTTCTCTTTGAAACCATGACCCAAGCTGTATCCTGGGCGGCTAGCTGCCAACTGCTTGATGTTCTTATACAAACTCAGGATATTGTTGATTTTGTGACTATAATTTTCTTAAGCTGTAGTAGTACGTTAATTCTTAGCTTTTTCACATCATATTACTGATTTCCCTGCTCCTGGCTTTTTCCTCGACCTTTGTTTTTTGTTGCAGCAACGTTATGTGTGCTACTTCTGTCAACCGTTTCTCTGCACCTGGTTGACTTGAATACTTGATGATTGTTTCACACAGGAAAAAAAAACTGTTTTTTGGTGTTTGTTGAAAGTGATAGATACTGTATAGTTTCGTGCTCAAAAGATTCTCTATCACCTAAGACGGCGTCTAATATTTTTATTTTGTTCACGTAAAAGCGTTTTTCCTCCGAAAATCAAGCTCTGAACCAGAAAGCGATCAGTAAAATGTCAGAGCCGATATGAACTTCCCAGAGTTCGTGTGTTAAAGTGGATGCATTTATTTCATCAACTAGCATGGGGAAGCACGACCACGGTCTGGTAAACTTGATACGTTTGTAGTAGGAACCCTGTACTACTTACATCTCCGATTTCTGCTAGCCGAAAGCCATTATCTTGGTGAGGGTGGAGGCTGAACTTTAACCCTCTGGTCCGCCTACGATGTCTTTCCATCTTCATTTGAGTGACTGCACTCTGGACAGGCTCCAAGGTCGTAAAAGTCATCATTTATTGGATTTTCTCGGTTCGAGAGCACCTATTTTATGCGAACTATACTGGCAGTATACACTATAATGGCAGTTATTGAAATGCTTTTTCTTTCTATCTTTCTACTCATCCCAGTGTAGTTTTCTATTTTTTTTTTTTTTACCTACCTAAGATCGTGATCTTAATTCTGGGAGTTCCTGTCTTTACCGCAACAAGTACATTTTCTATATGCCAAGTCGATCAGTGCCAGTAACTTCAAGTGCGAACTGTCGTTGGCCATGCGTGTTCACCCGGCATTATCTAGCTCGAGACGCAACCTTGGAAAACCATGTAGATTTTAGCTCCAAACAAATAGTATTGTACGTAGCTATAGACTTCGTCACTGATTTTAACGGAGAATTCTTCCGCTTATAGCTAAAATCTATTCTCATGCAAATGGATGTATTTTCGCAAGTCCGAATGTCGGGTGGTCCATTCAATACATTACCAGCTCTCTCGACTCATTCTATGCTCATTGTTAGCTTTCTATGGATAGACATTACGACGAGGTGTCCATAAGATTTTACATCAAATTTAACTCCACACATAAAATTTGTGATAATGGCCATAGTATTTTATTGGAACGATAATTTTATGCTATTAGTGCTTAAGTATGATTCAGGCATATTCGCTAAATGGCTGGCTTTAATAAATTGCAATCTGGAAATTAAGTTTTCGAGCAGCTGAGGCCGTATGTTGGCTTTCAAATCGTCCATCGTCTCTGCTTTATCGACGTAGACAAACGACTTCAAATATCTCACGATTCATTATCCAAAGCTGTTAAATCGCATGATCCTGGACGCCAAGGTTCATTACGCGAAAAAATGCACTAATCGAATATTTCCTTCAATAAATTATTTGTGGTGCGCGCTGTTGCACTGTTTGTTCATAACACTCCATTGAGTTAACCGTTCAAGTCGGCATCATTTTTGAAAAATATGAACCAATGATTCCACCAGCCCATGAAGCACACCAAAAAATGACTTTGTGAATGTAACGGCTTGTGTGTAAATGCAGCAATTTCGCCTACTTGTCTGAGGATTCGTATTATCAATTTGATTACGCGTGTTTCAAAAACGATTCATCCAAATTACTTTATCGTACGCAGCGCTAACTGAATCACGATTTTCAAAATGAATTTGCACAATTTCAAGTCTTGTTCTGACGTAAGTCTGTTCCCAATGGCAAACCAAATAGACCACAAATAAGCTATCAGCAGTCAAATTGGCTGCCACTTTTGGTATATTCGGCAAATCTTTATTGTAAAATACTAGTGCGCCAAGTTTGGCATAATTCTATCATTTAAAGTCTATTCCTGGTCACATTTATAAGATCGCATAAAATGAATCCAGGGTAGATCTGGGTTCCAATTAATAAATCTGTTGCGCACTTTAAGTCCACTTCTATTTGCGCAAAGCACCTAAGAAAATCCGTACCTCGATTGTGTTCTCTCTCCGGGTAGGAATTAAGGACTCTTCGTTCCACAGTGTTAATATTCATTCGAAGCCATCACGCCGACCGACCTCACAACGAAATCCAAGTTGCGTATTTACAAATGAGCCGGAATTTCGATAATTTTATTAATTTCCGCACGTTCGGCAAGCGTAAAACGATGCACGATGAGATAGCAAATCTTACTGAATATTTTGATATTTGCTGGATGTCATTGGTCACTTTGACAGCTGCTGTCACATAATAATTGGCAAAACTATCATTGCTATCTAGTCCTGTACTTGGTTTTACCGTCTTTTATATATGTCTATACCCATTCTTGTCGCTTTTGCTTCAATATTTCCATAGGAACCATTAACATCTCGTTGTGGTACTACCAACGACGTCAATGTCATCAGCGCAGCTGCGGGATGTGGAAATGTGCACTATTTTCTGAAGTATGATGTTGAGTAACGCGATAATGCATCAGAGATGATTGTAAGATTGTTTCACACTTTTACGGATCAGCTAGCGTTCTCAATACCACTCTGCTTATCTCTATAGATGCTGTTATGTGCGACCCCGACATCGACAAGAAGGTGGAGAAACTGGGTTTTGGGTTTCTGCCATAGTATGAATATTTGGTCAATTGTGGACTTACTAGTCCACTACACAACTACATAATTTCCTGCTCATCTCTACAGGTTTTTCTTCTTGCTGGACCTGTTCCTCTAACTTACTGGTAAAACATTCGAACGTTGTTCCTGGAGCATCACCTCTCCATTACATTTTTAAAAAAATAGAAACAGACTTGAATTTTTTTAGAGTCTGTTACTCTTAAAACCTTGATTGTTGTATCCATTTCCCAATACTTACTGTTTTTCGCCTGCTTGACGCAACCTTTTTGTATTTGTCCAGGTTTTAGTTCTTTTAAGGCCACTTTAGTTATCCATTTCTAAACAAACATGGAGACATCCTATAGTTACATAAATCTACACTAACATTTTTTTTTTTTTTATATATTTACAGTGAGGAAGCCCAGGAATACATCAACATTGGTGCCATCAATTCGCTGTTTGTGCTTGGCCGCAGCATAGGATTCATAGGTCATTATATGGATCAGAAGCGACTAAAACAAGGCCTATACCGTCATCCATGGGACGATATCTCCTATGTTATGCCAGAGCAGTTCAACTGAATTCCATTTACATCTCATATTTATTTATAAAAACAAAACAAAACAAAACGAAACAAAAATCAAGCAACACAAAACGAAAAACAAAAAAAGCTGTGTATTTAGTAAGAGTTAGTATGTTTGTAAGGTTGTAAACCTAACAGGGTGAACCTGAATATCTCAAAATATTTACACTCCATAATTTAAGAGAAAATAACAACAATTGGTTACAAGATTCATTTAATTTTGCATTTATTTCTTTTTCCTTATCCTTCAACTGTTTGTTTCACTGTGTATTTCCGATTTTTATTTTTTATTTTTTTCTTTTCTTAACGCAGCCGAAAGCATGTGTTGCGTCGCGTAGATACAAATTGATTGGCGATAGTATTTAGAAATCAAATAAGTCATTTAAGTTTAACTGCATCCATGGCACATAAAAATTAGAGAGCTTTGGGCTTGAGAAAGAGCCAATATCTGTTTGTTGTTGCAATGAAATTTACATTTGACTCCAACAACAACAACAAACAATAAATGTACATTAAATAATAATAATAATAAAAAAGAGTGAAAATGAAAAAAACGAAAAATAAAAGAATTGTTAAGTAGAGACTTTTTATTGCACAACCGAGTTATGTATGTTTAAATTAAAATAAAAAAGCACCTGAATTGGAGATACCATATGTAGATTTGTGTTTTACTTCTTTTAGGGCCTTTCATTTAAAAGAACAACTTAACTCCTGATGACATGTACGAATACAGAGGTTCCGAGACTCTATCAACATGAAGTTCTCCTCCAATCAGGTGCATCACCTTCAGTCTGGAGTATCATCGCAGATCTACATGTCCTACTCTTCTTAGGCGAATAATGTGCACTTTTCTGAAAATCACTCGAAGAATTTTGCATTGGAAAGGGCCAAGGATATCTTCATCCACCTTTGTTAATGTTCTTGTTTCTGCGCCATAAACCAGGACTGGAATGATGAGGGTTTTAAACACATGAGATATATGCCAACTTGACCGTTGAAGCCACTGTTGATATAATGTTAATTCATTCGCAGTACTTCTATACTACTTCAGTCATTTCTAACACGAAGATACAACTATACTAGGTGGAGTGAAAAGTAACCTCTTTGACCGCCAGAATGCGCTGCTACTGCAAAAAAGGTTATTGTGGCTTGAAGTTCGTTCATATTTAGGCAGACATGCCAAATTTCAGTGCTATACTGTCTTTAGTTTTGTTTTGACAGCTGATTGTTTACATGTTTGGCATTATGTTGGGGTATGGACAAAAACTATTTTCGTTCTCTCATAAAATTTTATTTTTTGAGAGGCAAAATGGCGTAGGAAAGATGAATAAATATTACGGGGCTAATGCTCCGTCAGATTACACCGTCAAATATTGGTTTCGAGAGTTTCGTGGTGGCCGCAACTCCACTACCAATCAAGTCTGCAGTGGCAGCCCCTCCGATGCGGTTACAGAGGACAATGTCAAAAAAATACATGAAATGGTGTTGGCTGACCGGAAAGTGAAGGTGCGCGAGCTAGCAGATACCAAAAAGATTGGTAACTGTTGAACACCAGAGAACAGAATGAGTGTCCGGCAATGGACTGTAGCTGGTACGAGTGCTCTGAAGTGGCCGAGGGAGGCTCGATGGATCGGAAATGTTATGGCGTCGGTTTTCAGCAATTGTCATGGCATACTCTTCGTGGACTACCTCGAAAAAGGAAAAAACCATCAACAGGGAGTATTACTGTGCATTATTGGAGCAATTGAAGGCCGAAATCGCTGAACCGATTTAATGAATTACGGCCACCGTATTCGTCCGATTTGGCTCCCTCGGACTATTATCTCTTCCCAAACCTCAAAAGATGGCTCATCAATAAAAAATTCATCTCACGCGAGAAAATCATGGAGGAGGAGTATTTTGCAGAACTTCCGGAAAATTACTTTTCGGACGGGATCAAGAAGTTGGAAAATCGCTAGAACTAGTGTATCAAACTAAAAGGGGACTATATTGAAGAAAATAAAAAAACATTAAAAAAATTTTTTTTTCATTCCTAACTTATGATACCATAAAACGAACGAGGAATAAAACGATATCTCGGTACCAATACGCTTACAACGAACTCACATTTCGAGGTCATGATACTGAACCGATTGGTCAACGACCTCTAAATAATAAAACGAAATAACGGTTGTGTTAGCTTGTATTAAAACAATAAAATTCGGGCTGTAGACACTAGCAACCCGAATATGTTCCCGCAAATAAATGAAATAAATCAGAGAAAAGGTCAAAGTGACAAAATCCGCATATCCCCGAAGCGATTACTTGTTCGAAAATATCTAGCTTTTTTTGCCCAAAGTGTCCCAAAAAGAGTTTGGTCCTCAATCTTTGCCGATTGCGTATACCTTAAGCTCTCGCCAACACTCTTACAACATTAAGTTCTGACGATCAGTTGAATTGATGTTAAGAAACCATCAGAAATGGGGATTCATGAGCATAAGAAGACACCCTAAATTTCGACCTAAATTGAAGTCAAGATTGCATTATATAAAATTAGGCATAATAAGGCTGCTTGCTTTGAAGCTCCCAACACATGGTGAATTAGTGAAGAGCAACTTATTTCCAAGATATGGTCGCAGGAAACTAAGCTTGATGAATTGAACATCGTTTACTCGATCCTTAAGTAAGAAGACCCTTTAGACTAGACTAGTACAAAATCTTGTCCGCCACATTGTGTGAAAGTCTGCAGTCAATTATTGGTTTTACCCCTATAAGTGTGGTTTTAACTGCGCTAGGTCCCGGAAGTGGGTTCGGAAAATCTTAGAATCTTATAATCGCTAAAGCCGATTTTCACATCGTCTTTGGTAAGGCCATCATTTTCCTCTGTAGGGGCGTCGGCCTTTATGAGCCTTGTGTTAGCGTAGTTAGCCTAATTGCTAATCGTCCTTAGGCGTTCGTTAACATGCCTGAAACGTAAGACTTGTTTGTGCCCTACGTCCTCCTATTACGGCGAATTCTCATTAAAATAAACGCTGCGACTGCTTGGCCTTGTCGCGCCTATTGCCTGTAACATTCTCAATAGTAGATATTACAGGTTTTTTTTTTTATCCTCCTTGTATCTAAAAAGTGTGATGGGTTAACACTTTTTGGATGGCAATCGAGGATCTCCGCTAGGATCACGACTGAACGGGGTCTGTTAAAGATCCCAACATTCCACGTGCAGATTCGAAGGCTGGTTCGTCTTATTTTTTCTATCACTTCCGTACAGGATTGTGATTCCTTTGACGAGGTAGGCCAGCCGTAGGCCGTAGTATGCTACGGGTCGAACACGCACTTACCATAATAGCGTATGTACATGAGTAAGGATTTACTCGTGTTGTTAGCGGGGACAACATTCCTTATCCTTAGAATGTCATCATCATGCCAGACCTTTTTCGAAGTTTTTAATTATGTACACCAACAGCCCAAATATCTCAAATCGCCTAAACTCTCAGAGGCTATAAGGAGTCTCGGGGATCTTACTCCACAAAGAATCCAGGAGAATTGGGCATAACTTCTTAACATATATAAATCTCTTCAGTTTTATGCAAAAGTTGAATGCTTTCACTTCGACCTTAACTAATCCGCAATAACATCACGTTACGTGGCATTTGAAAGAAACAGCTGTACAGAATATATCACCTTATTCGCATGCAATAAAACTATCACATCGCATTACACAGTAATGACGTTTTATATGTCAAAATTTCCTTTATTGTCGTTCGCATATCTTTTATCCAAAAGATTCGAAGAGTAAAAGAAAATTTTGTTTTTCCCACATAAAACAATCGTCAAACAGATTAACCACAAATGCTTAGCAGAAAATAAACGAAAACCTGTGCATTAGATTTATTGGATTTACGATATTAACCCGCACTGTGGCATCAAATGATATTGTGAACACTGACACACTGCACCCGGCTCAGATACACGACATCATTTACGAAAAATGGGCATCAACGTTAGTAGGCAGCAAGATCTTAATGAAAATGAGTTTCTGCAGAAGTTCGTGAGTCGTACTCACATGCCATATGAAGATGCTGCCTTCTGGAATGGCATCCTCAACTATAACATCACTCCACCGACGAATAGGTGAGTACATTTGGAAGAAGTAGCGTCTGTATGGTATGGCCATGATCGGGCATTTAAGTGGTGTGTTGGCAGTTTGTTGTCAATTTATGTAGCCGCATCTGAATGAGTTTTTTGTTAATTATCCTTGTAGCCAAGAGCAATTGAGTCTGGACTCACGTTTGGAGTCGTTATGTCAGTCGTTTTTGAGTAATAATCTGAAGACTGGCAACTTTGGCTCGTTAATTTCGGTGTTTTTGGACAAAGTGACTGAACTTTTGTCGCTATCCGACCAGGAGAGGTAGCTATACTCATGAATTTGTTCTTTTATAGATCTAAACATTTGTCTGCTTTCAGTACGATGCACATATGGCATACGTTCAATGCTTTGTTCATAATTCGCACCTTGGTCAAGTACATCAACGAAACTGGGTCAGAATTTCAGTTGCTGCAACACTTTGAAACAGTTCCCAATCCTGAGGTTTTGAATGGTGAGGAGAGTTCCCCGTCTGCACCCGAGAACACAGCGATCGCTATAGAAGCAGCTGAAGAGGCTACCAGCAAACAAAATCCAAATACTCTCATCGCTGTGGACGGGTCAAAGTTCGAGTCCTTCTTCGACGCCATTGTTAATCTTATTGTTGTTATTCCAGTGAAGTAAGTCGCATCATTGATTTGGTTTCATTCGAAGTTTATGGAGAGATTTCTTTGGTTTCTAGGGAATTTACCTATCATCTGCACTTGGAGGCGGTCAATGTTATAATTACTCTTCTCTCGGTGCATCTGTTTTCGCAACAGCCAGTGGAAAAATCCGTTATCTTCAGGTAAGAATGTTTTCTTTTTTGTTTTTGTTAAAGAACAATTTCGTGATCAGTTTTGTCAGTTATTTTCTGTGCTGATAAGATGATGGTGTTCGAATCGTTTGCGGTTATTTATTTTAATTTGATGATTATGATGTGAGAACACACTTATCGACGCAAGACAATAAATGAATTAGTCATGCTGTGGTGAATAAAAACAAAAATATGTAGTGGCCCTGCAAGGCGAATGTGATAGCAGAGCACATAAAGACAACAGAAAATACGGCATTTGGAGAGCTGAACAGACGCTGTAATCGTTTAGTGAACTTGTCATTTTATCGCCATTGAGGGTTTCAAGACTTTCAATTAGTGATCATGCCTAACGAACTTCTAATAGATGATTGTTGCGCCGTAAATGAGTTTTTGATTGAACTGAGGTTATTTTCTTCTTGAGAAAGAAGAAAGTTATCAGTCTAAACTAACAAGAGCTGAAAGTCGTTATCATTCTTTGATTGATTTTGATTGATTAGCCCAATTCTTTGGATTTTCTTACTTAGATGACGGTTCAGTATCACACTTACTTTTGTTCGTTTTGTCATTTTTTTTGCGCACTAAAATGAGAATATTTCCGATTTACTACACAACGGTGGACGAGTGAGAAATTTTTTCATTGTCACAAGATAACACCTTCGGAGGTTTGCCATTACCCGTCAAAAGGGTGCTGAAAGCTTATTCTGCTTTTCGGTGTGGATTGAGATTTGAACCCAGAACCAATTGCATAGTGAATGACGAACCAAGCCACGCCACCAGCGCAGCGGCTGTTTGCACACAAAGTGTGCACACACTATTGAGCCGTAAAATCTCAGAGAAAGAGGTACCCAAGGTCCTGTCCCGCTTCCGATAGTCGGAAGGTTAAGAGAAATCCTAAGCAGACGATTAGGATTTTCGGAGGTTTGTTATTGATTACCGAAAAGATTGTATAGTGGGTGTAATTGAACCTAGACCTCTGGCATCGTAGTTAACAAAATCAGCCACTGCAACACTTTCACTTCGGAAAAAAATATGAGCTGAATCCACGTTAGATGTGGACACTCTGTTTCGGGAACATCTTTATAGAAATGATGTACGTGAACTTATCGTTTACATTATTGAGGATTTACGCTGCTTGTTAAATAGTAGCTGTGAAATGACCAACACCAGATATGTCACGTCAGTCATTTTGGTTCTTTGCTAACTGTTAACAGGAAGGTAACAGGTGTCTGTCCGAGTCAGTTGAGGCCTTCGATTGGAGTCGAAGATGTACTTGAGTGGTCATATCCACTCGTTCTATAAATTCTACTCGTTCATTTGACGTCTTTTTCTTGTTTACTTAGTGGTTGTGGCTTTACAGACCGTTGTTGAATATCCTTCTTCAGATTCACAAGTGTATTGAAGCTTACAAATGTTGGAAACGTAATAAGGAATACGGTTACGTATGAGATACGAGAAGTAAAGAAACAATTCTATTCCCCGTGAATTGACACCTCTCTAGGTAAACAAAAACTTTGGAAAAACCTTAAAGATATTGGAGAAGGTAAACAAATAACCATTAATCCTGCGAATATTGACTGCAAAGCATTAAACCAGAACTTTATATCACTTTCTGGTCTCGATTTTAACGAGCATGTTACTTCAAATGAACCCTTGCATAAGGCTAGTAACACAATGCACTCCAGAAATGTTAGCTTCGCAAAAGTTGATGAAATCGATGTCTTGAAAGCTTTTTATCAATAAAATCTAATTCAGTTGGATTTGGTAACATGCTCGTACATACATCCGATTTTTGGGAAAGCTACTCTTCTTTACGTGCTGAAGTATCAATTACTTGCTCGTTCAATACTATTCTCACCGCTGGTAATTTTCCTACAGCTGGTTATATGCGAAAATCATACCAGTTCCCAAGAATAAAGATGAATTTAGGTCAATAGCTGTCTTACCCTTTCTTTCGAAGGTATTTGAAAGAAACATGAATTGTCAAATATGCAAATTTCTACACAACAATAGCTTGTCGCCGAAATTATATTGGGTTGCTCAATAAGTTCTGCGTTTTTTTTTTTTTTTTTTTTGGAAGTAGTGTTTATCGTTTCAGAAAATCTGTGTATGAAACTTTTGTTTCAAGTGCTCAATATTTTCAGCGTTGGTTTACGTGCTTTTGCTTAGAAAATACAGATCTTGCTGCTGCTGTTCGCTCTGGACGTCCTTCGACCACAGAAGACAATCAAATCTTGACTGCAGTTACCGTTCATAGACATTCGATGACATGGGAGATCGCTCAGAGGGTAATTATCGCCCATACAACTGTTTTGCAGAGACTGAAAAAGCTTGGAATGTCGACAAAGGTGGGTGTTTGGATTCCTCACGAACTCAGTGAAAGAAACATTATGGATCGCATAATGGTATGTGGGTCTTTGTTGAGATGAAACCTGCTTAATGGTTTCTGAAAAGAGTTGTTTCGGGAGACGAAAAATGGTCATGGTGCACTTCTGGTGAAACACCGCAATCGGTCGGTAAACAAGATTTGCATCTCAAAAAGGTCATGTTGAGCATTTGGTGAGAGTGGCGAAGTGTCCTTTACTTCGAGCTGCTTTCACTCAATTGGACAATAATTGCCGTTAGTTATTGCTTTCAGCTCGATGCTTTAAAACAAACAGTGAAAGAAAAATGGCCAGAGTTGGCGAAAAGACAGAAATTTGTTTTTCATTATGACAACGCCAGACCACACAGCTTTAGTGACAAAACAAAAGCTAGATTCATTTGGTTGGGAAATTATGCAGCACCTACCATACTCTCCAGATCTTGGAATTTCTCTTTCCAAAACAATTTGGACGGAAGGCGGTTCAATTCCGAATATGAGATGAGATAAGTCTGCAGACTTTTACAAAAGAGGCATTATGTCTCTTCCCGAATGCTGGAAGAAATAATAGACCATGATGGACAATATCCGAAGGATTGAATATAAGCTTTTATATCAAAAATGTGTGCTTAACTTAAACCCTTAAAAAACCGCAGAATTTATTGAAGAATTCAATAGTTGCACGGCTGTCCTATTAGTAATGAGGATGCTACCTTTTTAGTGTTATTCGATTTTTCTAAGGCATGTGACACTGTGAATCATAAGATTTTGAGTTTAAATAGCATTTAACTTCACTCTCCCATCTAAAAAAAAAAATAATAATAATTTACTCTCATCTAAATCAGATTGCAGGCAGTTACTATTGACAATTCTGTTTCAAACTTTCTTCCATCAAATAAAGGTGTTCCACAGGGTTGGATTTTTGGACCACCACAATGTAATACATGCGCCGTTTCTAAGAGAGGGCACCACTTGAATTAAATAAATACCATTTTCAGTTAGTACCAACCTTCAAAAGATATGTGTATAAATTTGACAGCTGTTGGACGATTAGTTCTCGAGATATAGCGTTGTGGGTGAAGCAACTTTTGTTATTGTGAAAAAAATGGATTCAAAGCAATTTCGTGTGTTGATTTATCATTGCTTTTTTATGGGAAAAAATGCAACCGATGCAAAGAAATGGCTTGATAAGTGTTACCCGGACTCTGCATCAACCGAACGAACCATTCGCAAGTGGATTGAAAAATTTTAAAGTGGTCATACAAGCACCGAGGATCATGCACGCAGTGGACGTCCAAAAGAGGCTGTTTCAGATGAAAACATCAAAAAAGTCCACAAAATGATTACGAATGACCGTAAAGTGAAGTTGATCGAGATTGCTGAGGCTCTGAAGATATCAAAAGAGCGTTTTTGGATATATCATACACGAATATTTGGACATGCGAAAGCTCTATTCAAAGTGGGTGCCGCGTTTGCTCACAGTCGACGAAAAACAACAACGTGTTGATGATTCAGAGGAGTGCTTAAAGCTGTTCAACTGCAATAAAGCCGAATTTTTGCATCGGTATGTGACAATGGATGAAACTTGGCTCCATCACTTCACTCCAGAGTCAAGTCGGCTGTCAGCTAAGTGGCGAGCAGGCGACGAACCTCGTCCAAAACGACCAAAAACTCAACAATCGCTGGCAAGGTTATGGCATACGTATTTTGGAATACACATGGAATTATTTTCATCGACTATCTCCAAAAGGGGCAGACTATCAACAGCGACTATTACATTGCATTGTTGGAGCGTTTGAAGGACGAAATCGCAGAAAAACGGCCGCATTTGAAGAAGTCACAAGTCGATGAAAACTATGGCAAAATTGAATGAATTCGGCTACGAATTGCTTCCCCACCCACCGTTATCTCCAGATTTGGCCCCCAGCGAGTATTTTCTGTTCGCAGACCTCAAAAGAATGCTCGCCGGAAAGAGATTTAGGACCGATTAAGAAGTAATCGCCGAAACAGAGGCCTATTTTGAGGCTAAACCGAAATTGTACTACAAAACTGGTATCGAAAGATTGAAAAATCGTTTCAATCAGTGTATCGCCCTCGAAGGCAACTATAAAGTTGAATTTTGCAAAAATTTTGTGTTTTACTATAAAACGGCGCGGACTTTTCAGTCCATGTGTGATATAATCGAACTTCTCTCATGTTTGGTATACTGCTCTATAGACATGCATGCTGACGATGTCCTGCTGCGTAGAAATTGCTCTTTAGGCCTTGTCGAAAATGGTATATGGGAAGATCTAAATAAAGTCTTAGGGTGATCAAGATTTAACGGCTTTTTTTTTAAACCCGACCAAATCGAAATGCTTTGTTGTGTCAAGTAAGCTTGTCGATACATCATACCTATGTATCTTCCTCAAATCTATATTGATAGTAGTCCCATAAAGCTAGTTGATTCTACTAAAAACCTTTTAATTGTCTTCAACAGAACGCTAACCTTGAATAATCATATTAAATCAATTCTATGCAGAATATATGGAGTTCTTCGCATACTGTGGACCACGCAAAAGATGAGACCCTTCAAAATAAGCTTGATCCTTTCTAAAACATTAGTTATCCCTATTTTTTGGTTTTAGTTTGAACTTTTTAACTTTCTGATAGGACACTTCTTGCATTCACCTCGAAAATTGAAAATGAAAATTTTGTGATACCTTTACCTTTTAAATTGTTTATAATGTTTTTCAATTTTTTTTTTTGAAAATCGTGATTGAATCGAAATTTTTGCAGTACTAGTCGAATTTTTGTATTAATGTAGTACACTTTTGACGGAAATTTGAAAGAAATCAAGCCAGAATATTTGTGTTATTTATGGAATAGTAAAACTCTTAGAATATTCAATGCAGTACTAACTACAATTAAATACGAGTACAGTTACATATTTGATCATTCCATACTTTTTTTGCTTTATCAAAACCTCTCAAGCTTAACCGATCAGGCTTAATTTATTTTTTGACCATTTTCGGATTAACTTGTACTAAATTCTAATAGGATATGAAATATCAGAAACCATCGGGGAATACTAGAAGTTCTTTTAATCAGGAAGTTCTTGGCGTAACCCATCGGTCGAACCCATTGTGTTGATGTGATTATTGTGATTATCGCATTGCCAATTGTGATTATTAACACAACTGAAGACTCAGCGTTGATAGATATGACCACATTTGTTTGTTCACCAGACCAATATACGGTTTGGAAAATGTCCTTAAGTTTAGAACTCTAACCTTGTTTCACAATGTTGTACAATCACTGAGGGTAAACCTCTTACCTTTAAAAAAGTATTCTTTGCGACCTGATACCCGTACGCTATTATGTCTTAATATCAGAATGTCAATTTTTTGTACACGCTGTACGGCAATGAAATTAATGAATCAAATTAATAAGCTATTTAGTCCTGTTTAAGTTTAAATTTAGACAATACTTAGAGATGCGTTAGTTATGAAGATTAGACAGATTAGACAGATATGCTGTTTACGAGGGCTGTTTGATGAATACTCAAATTAAAAATAACAACACAACTGTTTTAGATTTTGACAATTTATTTTTCAATATAATACCCTTTCAACCCGATACTCTTTTACACACACTGCAAAATATTCCTCCGAAGAGCACTTTTTTCTTCGCCAAATGTGGTCGTTTTTTCTTTAAATCGGCGTTGAATCGGCTTATTAGTTGTGATTGTTTTTTCCTTTTTCAAATAGTCAACGTGGATCACATCTCGCGCATCCCAAACGGTGGCCATCACCTTACCGGCTGAAGGCACGATCTTCGCCTTCTTTGGAGCATGTTCACCGGGTAAAACCGATTGTTTAGATTGTTCTTTGGTCTCGGGTGTGTACCAATGAAGCCATGTCTCATCGACGGTCAGGAAATGACGCAGAAACTCTTTCGGATTTCGAGTAAACAGGGCCAAGCATATTTTGAAGTGGTTTTAGGATTGCGCTTGTTCTCCGGTGTGAGCAAACGCGGCACCCATCGAGCAAACAGCTTTCTTATGCAAAAAATTTCGTGCAGGATATGGCTAACGCGATCAGTTGAAATGCCGGCTATCTCAGTCAACTCGCGAATTTTCACTCGGCATTCCGCCAATACAAGATCATGGATTTTGTCTACGGTTTCCTCTAATGGAACCGTTTTTGGGCCACCTAGCTGCGGTTCATCAAAAACCGACGTGCGGGCACGAACCAATGGTAAACGGTTGTACGGAAAGGTGAATGGTTCCCATACACACCAACGAGAATGAGCTTGATTTCCTCGCAGTTTTGCCACCTAAAAATAAGAATTGGAATGGTCGTAAAAAAACACTAACACGATGTTTCGAAATGGGTGTCAAAATAAAACTAAGCGTCGGATTGTCACCAAATTTTGACAGGTGGATTAAAAGATGGTACACACACATGATGGTACATTTTAGCTCAGTAGCGTCACCTGTATTTCAATCCGGGTACTCATCAAACAGCCCTCGTAGTGCCGAGCTGACCTCCGAACAGAGCACTCGTAACATACGTACAACATACGTAACATTCTAACATACGACAGGCAAATGCATAAAAAAAAATCAAGGGTTAGGCCACTTAAGGATTTTCAAAAAATCGATTTTTTTTTTTTATTGCTTTTAATGGTCTTAGGAACTCAAAAATGATATCCCAAGAGGTTATGGCCGGGAAATATCTCTAAATACTTGTGTTTCAAAGTATAGATCAAGACATCTCTTGTACTATAACTTCAAGGCATCTCTTAAAATGTCTGTACGAGTTTCTCCCTTTAAAAGATTATTTTCCATTGATGAGTGCACTATCGACCATCCAGTGTAAACCAAGAGATAGATACTTTTGAGGAATTTAGTTTTTCCAAGTCTGAGTTACATGTTTCCCTTGTATTTATTGGAACTTCTTGTTTTGTTGGCATTTCTTCCTTTAGCATTCTTATTTAGAACTTAGAAATCTCCCTCTGGGGAGTTTAGTATACACTACTTCAATTGACTAATTTAAATTATTTTTTTTTCTTTCAGAACAATCTACAAATGTCAGCACGCCAACGTGCTGATGAGTGCTCTCCTGCACTTTGTGGCTCGCATGGTTGAAGTGCCCAGCACAATGTTTGGTGCTGGTAATTCTGGATCTTTCGTCTATGGCATTGCTGAATCGCTAATGTCAATATTTACTTTCCGTAAGAGTCAGGATGCTCTCAAACCGAATGCAGCTGGATCGGAGTTGTCTCAACAATTCCGCGAACACTATCCCTTAGCAAACCAGAGTCTTCTTCTCATTCTTATTTTGACGAATCATTGCACCACAAAGGACAATCCATACAGATCAAGTTTATTTGGATGCTCTGACTCAAAGGATTCACCAAAAAATGGTGCAACTTTTAAAATCGATTTTACCGCCGTCTATGACACACTGTGTCGCATCGTTACCATAGATCAAGCTACACTATTGCTCTATCTGTTGTTACATCGAAATGAACGTTTCTATCGATTTGTTATGGTGCAGAATGATTTGGAACACTTGGTGGTACCAATTCTACAAACATTATACAATGCTCCGGATAGTACGTCTCATCACATCTACATGTCGCTGATTGTGCTACTGATTCTGAGCGAGGATGATGCTTTTAACAAGAATGTACACAATATTGTAAGAGATACAGCATACACATGGTCAACGAATTTTTTTGTTTGATGTAAATTTGTCTATTTTTAGCTTCTGAAGAACATCGGTTGGTACACGGAACGAACGATTTCCGAGATATCTTTGGGTGGCCTTCTTATTCTCGTTGTAATTCGAACCATCCAGTACAATATGCTAAAAATGCGTGACAAGTACTTGCACACAAATTGTCTAGCAGCCTTAGCTAATATGTCTGGACAATTCCGTTCGTTACACCCATATGTAGCGCAGCGGCTAATAAGCTTGTTCGAAACACTCGCCCGAAAGCATGCTCGAGTCGATGCTCAGTTAAAAGAACCTGTAAACGGATCGGTTTCAGTGAATGTGACTACAACCCCCGAGGATATGTTGGCAGATCTCACCGTCTTAGAAGAGGTTCTACGAATGGTTTTGGAAATTTTAAACTCCTGCCTATCGAATCAATTAGTCTATTGTCCAAATTTGGTTTACACATTGCTCTACAAACGAAGCGTTTTCGAAGCTTTCCGCAGTCATCATGCCTTCCAGGATATTATACAAAATATCGATATGGTAATTGGTTAACATCTTAAAAGTTATCAGTTTGTCTTAGAAACTTTTTGCCATTTGCAGGTAGTAGGCTTTTTTTCTTCCCGACTACAGAGGGTACAAGATCAACGTGGTGAATTGGGAGTCAACGAGGTGTTTGAAGTGATTTCAAAAGGTGCCAGCCAGTGGTCAAGTGATCGTTTACGAGTAAGTCTTATAAGATCTAATTCTTTAAATGATGATACCTTATTTTTGTTTTGTAGAAATTCCCAGACCTTAAATTCAAATATGTTGAAGAGGATGCACCTGAAGAATTTTTCATTCCGTACGTCTGGACATTAGTTTGCAAATACGGATGCGTGCACTTTAATTCCGAAACCATTAAGGGCGTGACGACCGACATAATTTGCTAATATTTATCCGAAACGTAAGAAATACCGCGATAGATCCCAACAAAAAGAAAAGAAAAGAAGAATAAGCAAACGCAAATTAAGTAAACATTCTTAGGACTCCCTCTGGAATGAATAAGTGATATTGGACTGATGTTTTACCGCGATCACACACCATACACCACACACATATACAGACACATATACAACAGAATACACAGCAACAAGACATGTTTTAATTTCTCTGTTTTACAAATTGCCTATCTGCCCCTTTGACTATCTGCCAATTGTTCCACATTCCCCTTTCTGTTTCGAAATACCAAATAAGATTTGTTGTAATGGCTAGATGCCTCCTTTTGTTAATGTTTTCTCCGTTCTTTATTTCTTCTCGATCTATTTGTAAGTGTTGAGAATGCAATTTTTGATGTAAGCAAAACGAATAAACTATACAAACTTAAATAATAAAAAAAAAAAAAAAAAAAAAATCGAAAAATCATAGGGAAAACAATATTTTGCTACGACGAAAAATGAGAAAAAATACATAAAAATTTATGTAAAAACAAAAAGTATATATGTATGTACCCCGCATCCCAAAAACTAACCCTATATCATAAAATATCGTAAACTAAAATATATTTAACAAAAACGCAAAAGAAAAATGTCATTGGCAATACAGAGACACATATGTTACTGTTATAAGAAAAGAAACACAATTACATGAAAATTTTACGTTTGTGTTCTTATTATTATTACTATTATAATTATTATTAAATTTCTCGTATATGTTTAACTGTAAAAAAATAAATAAACAAAGAAAGAAACCACAAGAGTAAGGAAAACTATAATCTTGCTTTCAAATCGGAACAAATTCGACTTTTGACATTGGGTTGTACCACATAAAAAGTCCGGTTTTAAAGCCAACATAATTTTTTTATAAATTTTTATTAAATCAAAATAAGATCCGTTGGCATCTATGACATTCTTCCAACATAGGGGTGGCCGTGGTGTAGTGGTATATGCATAGACTCTTCAAGCAGAGGGTCGCGGGTTCGAATCCCGAGAGAGGCAATTTTCTGAAAAAGTCTTTTCATAGAATTTGAATGTAGTTATATGAAAATCCCATCGGTGTCAATTCTGACATGAAGACATAACAGTGATGTTGGAGTCGTTATTGGCTGGGCTAAAATGTAACGAACTAACAACTAGAACGTACTAAGACCCACTGGTTGAGGATGCACTGGCTCCAGTTTGGCAACCATCTCTGGAAAAAATATCGAAACCTAATACACCTGAGTTTCAAGCTACTACACCACCCGCCCGCGTCCCGGTGAAAAGCCAGTAAAAGGGTATTTATGTCCTCTTGGTGCACGCGCGGAATTATTAAAAAAAAAAATGATACAAGGCCAAATATTCCTTTTTCGTAGAAGTGCTGACTTTTTGAGGCAATGAAATCTTCAAAGGCTTTTATGACCTCTGCTCGGTTCCGGAAGACCTTCTGCCGGCAAAATGAATTTCCGATTGCGGAAGGGATGGTAATCCATTGAGGAAATATCGGAAGAGTACGGTGGATGCAGAAGAATTTCAAATCCCAACTGAAACTGTTTTTCCACCGTTACTTGTGAGGTATGGGGTCTAGCATTGTGCAAAAGGATCGGACCGTGCCTATTGACCAACTCAGGTTGCTTTTCGGCCAATTTGGCATGCAATATGTCGATTTCCTCACAATATTTGATAGCGTTTATCGTTTCTACTGGTTAAAGGAATGAGAACTGGATTAGTTCTTTCGATGTCCACCAAATTTTCACCATAATCTTTTTTGGATGAAGATTGGGCTTGCATCCAACCACTGCCCAGATCATACAGTATCCACTTTTCGTCACATTGACTATCCGGTGCAAAAACGATTCAGTTTTGTTTCTTAATGTAAGCGATGCGCAGATTTCCAATTTTTGGGATTCGTTCAGTTCATGGGGTACCCACTTATCGAGTTTCGTTACCTTTCTCATGAGAGAAAGATGTCGACTTATTGTCATTGGGTATACTCCCATGCTTTGTGCAATTCCACGCACCAACATCGTCAACTAATGTTTTCGGCTTCCCACATGGTTCGTTTTCGAGGCTGAGATCTCCCGAACGGAACTTTCCAAATAAACTTTGTATAGTGCGTTCGCTTACCGCTAAATCCTCAAATGCGTCATTAATGTTTTTCATTGTCAATGACGCATTATGTCCCATTTTAAATTTATAATGGAAGATGGTTCGAATTTCAAATGCCGGCAGCATGGTAAATAATTCCTTGAAAAAAATAACGGTACTTGTAACGAACCCTAAAATTCTCACACACTTGACACACGCACCACTTTATTTTATAGAAAAAGAAAATTTAACATGAACAGATAGATGTTCACTCGAGAACTTCTTATTTCCGACTGAGCGAAAATAGACATTCATCAACCGGAAATCTTAGCGATTTTGTGAGATGAAGTGAGATGACAGATGATCAAATGCTTACCCAGAGGAAAGTGAGGAAAGCAAAGGTGACATGAGAAATTGTAACAACCAGCTATCGGTAAAACGAATATCGCATTTTATGAAAATATATAAAAGAGTTGTAGATACTCGGCAGCGAGTTGTTATTAAACTCCATCCCAGTCAATGTCAAACCAGATCCAAAGATTCAAAGTTAACGAATAATAAAGAAGAAGTATCGTAACACTTCGAGGTAATATATCAAAATTTTTCAAAATGTGCTAACGACTTCTATAGCTTAGCGAGCGATCTCCATCATCATTCAGTACAATCTAATGGGTTGGACAAGTTTCTTCGTTGCTTATATCGATAGAAGCGGTCACATGCAGCCTTGAAATCGATAAAGAGCTGGTGTATATTAATCAGGACTTCTTGGCTTTTTTTTTTCAGGAAACAGTAGTAGTGTGAATGTTTGGTCAATTGTGCATTAACCCGGCCCAAAACTTCATTGATAGGGGCCAATCTATCTTTGACAAATGTTTTCAGGCGTTCACATAATATATCAGACATTATGTTGTACGCGATGATAAGGAGACTGATGTCTCTATAGTTGGTCCAGCTTTGAGGAATGTCCTTAATTGCGAATCGGACACACGGTGCATTACTGTACGGAGGCATTGATAACAGATCTACAGTTCGAGGGATCTTCGATCCCACCCCATTTGGCAACGCAATAAACGTAGTAAGACCTTTTTTACCTAAGGTTTCAGATGCAGTTGGGGCCTTAACCAACTTGGTGTACGTGACTGGAGACAGCTCGCTGGCTGAAAAGGCATATTGGTTAATACCCAGGTCTGTAAGATGTCACCAAAAGTAAAATAAAATAAGTTTAATGATCGAGCTGCCGTTACGTTCCTTAAAGAATAACGACTTGAAATAAACCTGTGAGCACACTAGCACTAGCTAATGATATTCTGCTTGCAGTGAATTCAATAAGCCTTAGTCCGTTTCCATAAGTTGCGTTCTGAAGAGCATGGTTTTCAATTATACTGTATACTGAATATGTGTTTTTATTCTTTCGTATTTTCACGTTAAAGTCGCTTTAGGTCATTCATTGCTAGTGCGCTTTGCTGAGGAGTCCTTTAAAACAGTAGTCTGCATCATCATCTTTTTCTTCTATGAGAGCGGAAGTGTATGTCGGGCTGGTTTTAGCGATACAGTTTATTAAAATGCGTTCATTCACATCCCAAAAGCTCAAGACTTTTTGCCATAATCTGTTGCTTACAACAAATCCGGATCCGAATTCTCTGGTTTCGTTCTCTGAGACAGTTTTTCACAACTTTAGTCTGGCTCATTCGAACATTCCATGTGCAGATCTGAAGATCGTTGTCCTCTTTGGTGTAGAAGGTCGTCGATCTTTATCCGACGCTATTGATTATGAACCTGTAGAGCAAGGACTTTTTGGTCAAAATGGTTCATGTCATTAAGGAGATTGTGAAGTTTGTATTTTCTACTTTTCAACAATCGCGCTTATGAATTTGGGGCAAAATAAGCACAATTGATGTGGTTAAGTGCACAGCCTAATCGCATAACATCCAGCCACTAGTCTTAGCGATAATGTTATTAAAGTAAAGGAACGACCTAAAGTTGTAATATGAATGTCCACAAACCTAACCTCACAAGCGGTGGTGTGAAAATCTAGCTACCATATGATGAAAATGGTCAAATATATTTGTTTGAACGAAACAAATATGTGGCATATCGCTGCTTTCCAGAACCAAATTTAAAAGATTTAGACAAAGGTTTGTGCAGTAGCTAACGGTGTCCATGGAACAATTCACAATAACAATTTGCTCTTACTTGTGACTTGTTCCGCGAGCTTCCAGACAAAGCTTTTTTTAAGTCAATTTAAGGCTGTGGATTGAAAGTTGCGCTCTTAGTTCTAATATTCCAAGACTCTCGAAATAATGATATAATAAAAAAGGTTATTGCATATAGTAAAACAATAATATAAACACATATACACATTACATTATAAAATTCTTTAAATCTGTAGAAGTAGTGCATGAAGTAAAACATGTTCAAGTTTTTGAAGAACAGCGTATAGTGTATATTTAAACGCTTATATTTGAGTTCAAAACAGGATTATAATCTACATATACAAATACAATGTGCTGTACATACCTTTTTGTTCAATAAATTTTCTAAAAACAATTTCAAAATAAAGTATAATGTGTCCTCAAGAAAAGCATTGTCTTAACACTGAAGAGAAATAAGAGCAGATCTATGAAATGTAAAATGAACGGCTTGTAGTAATAATATAATTTGACTCCTAATCTTAACAAAAAGTTATTAATATATTGCTTCCTCTTCAAATAGTTCTGAAAATAAAGGGTGAGCCTACAGATGGTGTGGATGTTTGGTGTCAATTACTCCTATTTACTGAATTCAATGTGGATGTGGTTGATCTTTTTGACAGTTGTACTACAATCTTTGAAAATTTTAGTCATGGAGTCATTTACCACGAACAATGCATTTCTGTTATTCAATTTCATTGCAAAAATGGGCTATCTGTAAAAGGTACACTTCGCAAAGTTCGTGAATTGTAAATTTTTCGTTCAACATATTCGCCCTTATGAGTCCGGAATTCGTGCAATGGTGAAACGTTTTGAAGAAACTGATTGGGCATCGGATCAAACACTATATCAGCATGCTCGGCTCGTACGTACACGTCAAAACATCACCACTGTGAGCGAAAGTCTTTAAAACCAGCCAGGGACCTCAATTCATCGCTGAAGTCAACAATTGAAACTCACGGCGTATTTTATAAATTGATTCATTTTCACGCCTATAAAATCCAAATTACATTACAATAGGAGCCTTTAGACTATCTATTTGTTGACTGGATGTTTGATCTCCAGGACAATTTGTCACCGAATTTGATCTTTTCCAATGGAGTTCATTTTTGAATGAATGGGTCCGTAAATAAACTAAATTGTCGTTTCTGGGGACCAGAAAACCCATACGAGTATCACAAAAAGCCAATGCATTCCAAAAAAGTGACTGTATGGTGCTTATGGGTTGTCGCCATCATTGGCCGTACATTTTCGAAGTTAAGGCTGGAGAGAAAGTTACAGTGAATGAAGAACGTTACCGCAAAATGTTGACCAGCAATATGTTGATTTATCGTGAGGTTTGATTTATAATGTAAAATAAACACATAAGTTTGAAAGTGAACTTAAAATTTTTATTATCGATTAAAAGAACAATTCATGGCATTTACTCCTTGAAAATAATATCATGTAAACGTTGGCTATAACTACGTCTGAGGTGATCCATTCGAAAGGTCCAATTTTGGGCGAATCGTTCGAGCATACGCGAATAATGGTGGATTCTAAAGCGTCAATCGTAGCTGGCTTATTCATGAAGACCTGAGACTTTACATATCCCCAGAGAAAATAGTCTAAAGGTGTGATATCGCACCATCTAGGCGGCCAATTTACCGTATCAAAACGTGAAATTAAGTGCTCACCAAAATGATTTCTGAACAAGTTCATTGTTTCACGCGCTGCATGACTCGTAGTGCCGTCTTGTTGAAACCAGAGCTCACTGAGACCATGTGCTTGGATTTCATTGTTACCATTGACGGTAACATTCTGATTTGCCTCATTTTTGAAATATGGACCAATGATTCTACAAGCCCATAAACCACACCATACCGTTGTTTTAAATGGATGTAATGGTAACTCTTGTTACTCTTGGGGTTGCTCATCAGCCCAAATACGGCAATTTTGTTTATTAACGTATCCATTGAGCCAAAAATGGGCTTCATCACTGAACAAAATTTCACGATAAAACACCGGATTTTCATTGAGTTTTTCCAGAACCCATTCATTGAAAATATGACGTAAATTCAAGACGCCTGGCTTCAATTCTTGCATTAGTTGAATTTTGTACGCTTTTAGGCCGAGATGTCAAGTTGTCGAATACGCCAAGCCAAGCTGCTGAGAACAACGGCGATTCGATTTGTCACGGTTTTCGCGTACACTCTCAGCTACAGCTGCTATAGTCTCTTCACTACGTGCTGGATGTGTTCCAACCGCTTGAGTATCAAAAGTGAATGAATTGGATCTGGACGATCTCTGATTTTCACAGGATGGTGCTACCGCCCACACAAACCATCAATCAATCATTTTATTGAGTACGAAATTTGAAGATCTAACTTCCGGTTAGAGAATTTGATTGGCCTCGAAAGTCATGCGATTTGACACCTTTCGACTTCTTACTGTGATTTTATTTGAAGATTAATGTTGTCCCCTTCAAAGTTTTCCCCCTTAGATATAATACACTTGTGTCGACGCTTTTCCTATTGTAGTCTTCGAAGCACTTCTCATAAGCACTTTTGGGTATAGCCTTGAGCTCTTCCAGCGATGCCGTTTTTATTTCCTTAATCGTTGCAAATCTCCGTTCTTTCATAGATCTTTTCAGTAGTGGAAAGAGAAAAAAGTCGCATGGGGCCAAATCCGGTGAATATGGCAGCTGAGGCATGATTGTCGTGTTGTTTTTAGCCAAAAAATCTCTCACAAGCAACTATATACGCAAATGGCGCATATCTTTAAAGTAATACTCCTTGATCGAACTTGGAGTACTTTTTTCGGTCTTGGCTATATACCATATAACCAGGATTCGTCACCAGTTATGACCTTTTTGAGCAAGTCAGGATCATCATTGACGTCATTTAAGAGCTTCTGAGCAACACACGTCTCATGCTTAAAACATCTGAAAAAATTGCATGACACGAGTCGACCGATATGCCAACATCCTCAGCAACTTCTCATATGGTAATTCGACGATTTTCCAAAACAATTTTCTTCACAGCTTTGACCTTATCGACTTTCGTTGATGTCCTGGGGCGTCCAGAGCGAGGTTCGTCATTGGCATCTTCTCGGCCGTCTTGGAAGATCTTGTTTCACTTGTTAAAATTTGTTTACTTAGAGAAGACTCATCGTATGCCACTGTCAATATTTCAAGTGTTTTAGAGCACTTGATTCCATTTTTTATACAAAATTTGATGCAAATTTTTTGCTCCATATTTTTATGATAATTGAAAATCGCCGAGCGGGCACGTTTGCAGCGGACGATTCGTTTGACCCAATTTCCAACGACTCGGCCACACATTTCGGCCGAAATGGCCTCTATTTCGCGTTCAATGTTGACTCTGAGCTCTTCCAACGTCGTCGGCGTGTTGGCATAAATCAATGATTTAAAGTAGCCCCACAGAAAATAGTCAAGCGTTGTTAAATCGCACAAACAAGCCGGCCAATCGACTCCCCATGTCTTGAGATAACATGCTCACTATACTAACTCTTTAATAAATCGATTTTATCGTGTGCTGTGTGGCTTGTGGTACCATCCTGTTGAAACCACATGTCGTCCAAGTCCATATCTTCCGATTCGGGCCAAAAATAATCGGTGATCATGGCGCGATAACGCTGAACATTCACAGTAACGTGACGATCGTTATCGTCGGCGAACGCCGGCATGCAAACCGCACCAAACAGTTATTTTTTGTGGATGAAATGGTGATTCATGAAGCACATGTGGGTTTTCACCCGACCAATAACGAATATTTTGCTTATTGACGAACCCATTGAGTCAAAAATGAGCTTCATCACTGAAGACAATTTTGCGACTCCGAATATCTGTAGAAAATTTTTATAATTTGCATTCTACTTTACCACGATGAAAATGTTGAGTTTACTGAATAAATTGACAGTGACAGTTTGATGATTAGTGAAAGAGTGCGTTCACAAATTAAATTCAAAGTTGTCAAGTCCCTATTGGAAAACTCTATATTTATCAAAAACAAACTAAGTATGCTACAATATATACTTGAAACTCTAAACATATGTTCGGGACATGTGTACCAACACAGCAAAAAAAAAAAAAATCGATAATTGAATGTACGTTGCCCGCGAGATTTCAAAATCACCTTTTTGAACACACTTCGTATAAATTAAGAATTAAGTGCGAATTCACGAAATCCTTTGTAAAATAAGTTGGTTTTTCTGTTATTATTATACAATACTCACTATACCATAATACTGTTACAATATGGGTAAAAATAAATCATTCACCACAGAACTTCGAAGGGTTATAGTTGAGAACTATCAAGAGAATAAGGAATCGATATCGTTAATAGTCAAGGGGTTTCAACGTTCTGCGTATATGGTATTTAGAGCAAATTAGGTGTTCAAGGAGACTGGACAGCTTCAAAGAAAAAAGCAAAATTTATTACGTACCTTTGACTCTTAGCAAGGTCTTCTCTGAATGATTTCAGTTTTTTTCCAGACCTTCTGCAAAAAATGAAATACGTCCGACTAGCTTACTCTACGCAATACATACGAGTACATACTTGTATCTCCGCATTCCACGCAATTAGCGACATCTAACAGAAAAGCAGCCTCATTGTTTGTTGATGCTTGACGATCCCAATGAGATATACTAATTGCCGGGCTGCTTAAATCATCATCTTCTTCGTCTTGATGAAGATCGTCAGTAAATATTGAATGACCAAAGTAGAGTGCGCAGAAAACCAACAAAAGCATAACTCTCTATCTGCCTACATCAACTTGGAAAGCCATTCCAAGTGTGTTGACCCTTATCTATCCGTAGCTTAGGTAATGATGGATTGCTGTCCCAAAGTGTTACGTCCATTCCCAAGAGCCTCAGTAGTCAGTAATCAGCATCAATCAAAACAAACAGAAGCTATGTACTATTCGGAAGTTTCACCAGATACTCGTACTACTATGAGTAGTTGTCGTACACGACGTTAGCAGTTATGCGGTCAACTGAAGGCGGCTTAACTTCGCGCAAGCGTGACTCATTTTCTTTCACAATCTCGTAGAAAACACGCTTTGAACAAATTCCCAACTCGTATTCGTGCGTTGTCCATCAAAAATTAGTTAATGTTTCGTCACGGAACTGCAAATTGCATTTGGAATTGGATGCGTTTTTGCGTGCTTGCTGGGTAACACTGCATTTTATGTTCCCCTGACTGAATGAACGAACGACAACGTGACTGGTTTGACCAAAAGTACAACAAAAAGCTAGGCAATTCCGGGAGCCATAAGGTGTTTACATGTTGCAAGGTACATGGGCTTCCCCGTGACCGATCGATATACTCGTACTGTACGTACTCGTATTCGTACATACGTCAGCCGTAAAAAGCGCGTGGAATTTCCACAAAACGCTATTTGTTTACACCATGGCGAAATGGAATCGGTTGAGAGAGGTGTGACCAGTATACCAATTTGGAAATCCCGCATTGTTAAGATAACACCGTGTCAGCTTAATGATGACACCGCCGACAAAGCCACTGATGCAGAGGGCTCATCATTGTTTATTGCTTGGTGCTGAGCAGATTTCACTTTCCATGTGCATTACTGCTACTTCTGGGGGTACACTTCATGAATCACAGATTTGTTCGCCACTTGAAATAGAGATTTCTACTGACAGGTGGTGTCATTAATTATAATTGTAATCTTGTTTACTTGTACAGGTTCATACGAGTTGTGTGCCCCACAGTTAGTACACCAGCAGTAGGCTATACATCTGCCTGCAATTCTTTTCGTCTAAAATGAGTCTTGCCTTTGAAAAGGGATCTGGTGGGAGCTAATTAGCTTTCATTAATTTTATTCGCAAGTAGAGGAGGTGACATACTACTTTTTCTAGGTAAATGTTGACTCTGAGTTCTTTGGAAGGATAAGTAAGGAATTATTTCAAACTTGCTTTGGTGATGTGAAGTCCTTTTAAAGTTAGTCATTGTATGTGCGCTCAGATAAACTAGGGAGTAATGTGCTATGTGAATTGAATAAGTTTGACTCTAGAAAAAGTAGTGAAAGGAACTGGTAACGAAAAGATACTCTTCGTCATGAGGTGAGTGAGAATTGCAGAAAGTCACAAAGAAATCCATTCGTAGATCATCAATTGGTCTATTGAGAAATAAGTGAGAAAAATTACTTCCAGAGTCTTATCATGGCGCACTTCCCAAGTCGTCTGTTTCCACATATGTTAACTGTATTACTTTATCATTCGAGTGCATTCTGACCTATCCTTTATCTTTTCTTCAAAAGGTCTTTAGTTTCATCAGGCCAAGATTGGATCTCTGCTTCACTATTATGCATCAAGTCTTCATTGGGAAGATCGTTCTTAGTGGATGGCCGTAAAATACGAGTACTTTCCTTCTTCGTATGACGACGTAAGAGATCTAGTTCAGCCATTTATTCTATTATGCATTCATCTTCAAAGGATTGCGATTTTTGAGAGACAGTGTTGGTTTCCCATTGACGTACTTAAGCTGTTTGAAGTATGATGACATTGCCTACTTCAGGTAGTCGTTAGCTCCACTTGATGATGCGTAAAGTACATGCCTTATGACCATCAGGAGCAATGCAATTTCGATGAGCAGCATTTCGAACTTCAACTCTGACTCGCGATTTCCTCTCCTTCGTAAGATAACTTTGATTAAAACATTTCGCTTCGAATTGTCAAAGAATTTTTTGAATTCATTGAGCAAAAGATATAGCAGCAAGCTATACACGATGAATTGTTGGATAATGGCTCTCAGCTAGCTCAGGAGCATTCCATGTCAGACCATAGGTCCACTCAGAATCGGATGCAAGGTCTCAACATTGTTGGAGAGGAGGAATTTGAGGCAATCCAACTAGAGGCGGTTTAGCTATGAGCTCAACAAGTCTATCCTAAGCACAGAACGAAACAGGAGGCTGTTCTGAAGATTGAACATACACTACACGTACACTGAGTCGAAAGCAAAGACTCACTGTCTGTATGTATCCAGTTATGCTAAAAATGTATAAGTCAGCAGCTTGCAGTTCTGAAGATAGTCTCCATTACTGTCCTGGCACTGGCCTACTTGCCGAATCCCTGGCTAACAATGAGAGTAGCTCTAATACTGAAAATTGGAAAAGATGACTGCATGCTGGCCAGCAGCTTTTGGCTGCCTCTCTGCTTAAAATTAGGGAGAGGATGGTTGAGCTTCATGTGTGCAAGACTGTGCATTGTCTGTCAAAGATGTTCTATGTCTAGCAATGCGGAAGATCCTGTGAAAATGTGCTCGATAATTTGGTGGAGCGGATTGAAGACTCACGTAACATGCTATAGTATGCGCTGGGCGTTTTCATATACATTGAAGG
This sequence comes from Volucella inanis, assembly GCA_907269105.1. NCBI lineage: Eukaryota > Metazoa > Arthropoda > Insecta > Diptera > Syrphidae > Volucella > Volucella inanis. Next base: position 141,548,714 of record OU026155.1, on the reverse strand, counting down.
TGTTTTCAACAACCCAACTTATGACAATATGTGGAACTCGGCGAGACAATACGTCTTAAACGAATTACTAGAAAATTCTGGAGAATTAAGCCCGGAGTGCGGATGCCGATTTTTTTATTTTTTGATAAATTTTATTGTGCCAAAGCAAAAAATGTTGCAAAATACATTAACTTTCAAATTGTATCAGTAGTTTTCAATATGTCCACCTTTGGCGCGAATAATGGTCTTGAGACGGCCGAAGAAAGCATCGCACGCTGAACGCAAGTGGCTCTGCGGTATTTTGGGACATTCCCGGCGAAGTGCTTATTTGAGGTGGTCCAAACTTTGGTATTTTTTAGTGCCAACTTTCGCCTTTAAAATATCACAGACAGAGAAATCCAACGGATTTGCATCCGGAGAATTTGCAATCCATTATGTCGAAGAAATGAAGTGAGGAGCATTGTTTTTTAACCAATCTTAGTTGACGCGCGCTTTGTGAGACGGTGCCGAGTCTTGTTGAAATGTCCACGGTCTCCGACTGAAATGATTGTTTGCCCAAGGCTTCAGTACCGCCTCTAAGACAGTTTCGTTGTATACGATCGAATTAATTTTGACGCCACGGTCGAAAAATACGAGCGGAAAAAACCAAATTCAGTAACTCACCACTTTCGTGCAAGCGTAGCAACTCCTTTGCTCTTTCGACTCTAACTTTTTTCTGTTGCGGTGTAATATCGTGTGCTTTTTGGAACTTCAATGGCTTGAGCCCAAGCTCATTTTTCAGTATGTGTTGAGCTTACGAGCCTGTTTTCTTCCACTTCGACGCGGATTTCGCTCAATTCGAGCCTTCACTTTCTGAACCATTTCTGCCGATGTTGCTGTTTTTTATGACCACTTCCATGGCGTTTTGCAATGCTGCCAGTATCATGGTAACGAGCTATGGTTCGTGACACAAATGATTTAATCACGTTGAGGTGCTGGAGGGCTCTAACTATATCTACTTGTGGTTTTCCAGCCAAATATAAAGCAATCACACTATCACGTTTGAATTCCATCGCGGATAAAATTTTTTCAACACAACTGAGACGCAAATCGTTTAAAAGGCTTGTTAACAATATCTGTCATGTGTCAAAATTTGAGCTCACTGTCATGAACGGTTTGGAAATTATAGCAGTCTGAAGTTGGTTGCAGTTCGAGTCAGGCAGGGTGTACGTTGCGTTAAAAATTTCTAAAGCGCTATCGACTTCTGGGAGTCACTCCTGCTTTAAGCAGACTTCAAAGTATGGTCTGCTTCCGTAACAAAGAGGGTTTCTTTTGCATGCCTGGCTCTATTTTAGACGCACTTTACTTCTTCGAAATTACAAAAGTAAGTACTCTCTGGACGCAGTTGAAAGGTTGAATTAATTGAGTCTTGTTTGGGTTTCAGATTATAATGGAATCGTGGGAATCGAAATCGCCAGTAAACTTGCTAAGCCAGGTTCAGAGGATAGTTTACTATGTTTGATGAGTACCCGGATTGGAAGAAAAGTGGCGCTACTGAACCAAAATTAGTGTACCATCATTAAGTATAACGTCTTTTAGCCCGCCTGTCAAAATTTGGTGAGAATCCAAAGCTTAGTTTTGTTTTCACACTTATTTCAAAACATCGTGTTAGTGTTTTTGCGACCATGGAAAAAGAGCAGTATCGCTTCGTGATCCGATTCTTGTTTTTAAGTGGCAAAACCTGCGAGAAAATCAAGCTCATTCTCGGTGTGTATGGGACCCATTCATCTTTCCGTACAACCGTTTACTTTTGGTTCGCAGGCCATCGCGGCCTGTAGGCCCAAAACCAGTTGCCACACAGGAAATTGTGGAGAAAATCCATGATCTCGTGCTGGCCGACTGACGAGTGAAAATTCGAGAGTTGGCTGAGATAGTGGGCATCTCAACTGAACGCGTTGGCCATATCCTGCACACCGCAGAACAAGCGCAATCGTGAGATCACTTCAAAGACATGGTTGGCACTGTTTAATCGGAATGCGGAGGAGTTTCTGCGTCGTTTGTGACTGTCGATGAGACATGGATTTATTCGTACACACTAGAAAAAAAAGAACAATCGAAACAATGGGATTTACCCGGTGAACCTGCTCGACGTTGACTCGCATACTAAGTCGATTTATTAGGCCGATTCAACGCCGATTTAAAGAAAAAAACGACTACATTTGCCAAAGGAGGCTCACACCTCCGTAGTCGCCACAGCCAAATTGTTCGAATTGCACTACGAATTGCTCTCCCATCCTCCATTTTCTCCGGATTTGGCTCCCTACGACTTCTTTTTGTTCCCAAACCTTAAAAGTATTTTGTAGGCCAACAAAAGTCGTACTGTAGGAGTCCGTATAGGAGGGGCTAAAAAAGTTGCAGCACCGCTGGGAAAACTGTATCCAACCTACGGGGAAATTGCCCATGTTCTCAATCAAGGCTTCCATTTATGGTGTGGGCAATGGCATGACTCTACGGAAGACCAAATGAATGCTTCATATGTCTCTAAATGGTCAGCGACTTTCGTCGTATTGCCTGAATAAAAAACGCTTAAGGGGGAACAAATTCATGCTTAAGTACTCTGAGTGATCTGTTTCGACAGAAAAAATGATGGTTTATGCAGGAGGAATCGGCATCTTGACGATCATCTATTTGTTAAAAAAAAAAAAATATAAAAGTATAAACTCACTTAACAATACAGTCTTAAGGTGTTTGACTACAAACGTTTTCAAGGCAGGTCCGGTGCTTATTTAAATTTTTTTGACTTTGTTTGAACTGTTTCCTCTGTTGCCCGTGTCCCTATCTGAAATTTCTTGTTAGAACATAGTATCTCTTATTACAACTCCTAATAGTACTCGTACATTGTAAGTTTTTCTTTGAAACGACATGCTGGGGCTCTTGGTCGTGTCTCACATGTTTTGTTATTTCTGAGGCCGATAAAATTTGCACTTCAAGTGCAGCTAATTTGTATAATATACTGAAAACAATGTGCTGTAACTTGTACGTTTTCAACCACTGCTCTGACTGCGAAAGCCTTTTTTCACAGACTGCTATGCCCTCATAAACTGAAGTACGGAGGTAGTAATTGATGCAATAGGAGATCCAGAAGTCTGTGGGTGCTCTACCGAGTTGTTTTTGACAAATTTGAGCTTTGCTACTGGTGGATACATCACGAGCACCTATACCAAGTGTACCGGTATGAAGTTAGCATTTTTTTGTGCGGTTTGCTAAGAGATGGAGTAACTTGTATTATTTCATTGGAACATGCGTTGGAAAGCTACTGTCATGTCATTGTACGTCATTTCAGTATATGTCATTCATTTTAAGCGTAAGCAACAATAATTTTTTTTTTCACTCAAATATGTCGAACTTTGTGCCTGAAAAAGTGTTTTTGCGGGGAGTTCTTCTTCATCACTTTAATATGAAGAAAACTGATACCGAAAGTCATCGTTTTTTGGTGGAAGTTTATGGTGAACATGCGCTAGGTAGCGAACGTGCCAAAAGTGGTTTGCACGATTTAAGATTTTGGCTTGGATGACGATGAACGTCCTGGGCAGCCAAAAAAGTTTGAAGATGAAGAACTGGAAGTATTACTCTATGAAGATTGTGGCCAAACACAAGAAGAGCTCGCAAAATCTTTGGGTGTCACTCAAGCAGCCATTTCAAAACGTTTGAAAGCAGCTGGATATATTCAAAAGCAAGGAAATTGGGTTCCACATGAACTCAAGCCGAGAGACGTCGAAAGGCGGTTTTGCATGTCCGAAATGCTGCTGGAACGCCACAAAAGGAAGTCATTTTTGAATCGGATTGTTACTGGTGATGAAAAATGGATACCATACGACAACCCCAAGCGCAAAAAATCATATGTGAAACCCGGCCAATCAGCTAAATCAACGGCAAAGCCGAATATCCATGGCGCGAAGGTAATGCTCTGTATTTGGTGGGATTAGATAGGTGTGCTGTATTATGAGCTACTAAAACTGGGTGAAAACATCAATGGACAACGCAACCGAACACAATTAATCCGTTTGAAGAGACCAGTAGCCGAAAAACGCCCGGAATATGCGACCAGACACGAGGCAATAATTCTCCATCATGACAACGCTCGGCTTCACGTTGCTATTCCGGTTAAGAACTATTTGGAAAACACTGGATAAGAAGTCTTACCCCACCCGCCTTACAGCCCAGACCTTGCCCTTTCTCACTACCATTTGTTCCTGTCGATGCAGAACGCCCTCACTGAAATACGGTTCACATCAGAGCATCAAAAATTGGCTTGATTCATTTTTGGCTGACAGGCCGGCGCAGTTCTTTTGAGATGGGATCCACAAATTGCCAGAAAGATGGGAAAAAGTCATAGCTTCAGATGGGCAACATTTTGAATAATACTATTGTACATGTTTTTCTTAAATAAACATTCAATTTTTGAAAAAAATTATACCCTACACATTTTTCCCATCTTTCAGGCTATTTATGGATTCTATGCCAATAAAATTGTTCGTCTTTTGAAGCAAACCAAAAAGTGACCCAATTTTCGACTTCCTCGTAGGATTCAAAGTGCTGTTCCCTATCGAGACATTTGTATCTTGACGCTCAGACTGGTACACTTGGTATGTTCTAAAAAGGATCGGTGGACGTGTTTCATTTCGAAATAGTTTCCGTGCATAGGCTACGAAGAGTTCAACATTTTCAATCCTATATCAAAATCTCCGAAGTTGTGATCTCGAATCATGTATCCATGTGTACAAATAGTGTTTCACTGAAATCGTCCGTCATGACTGCAATATAACTAACTTCATTATTTTCATATTTCATCGTCAATTTTGGGAGGCAAGGCAGTAAAATAGTGGTGACTATTCTTCGCTGTTGATTATAGCATTACATCGGGTATAAGTGAACAAGACAGTGTTCTTAGCGAGTGAACTTTAAATAGACATTAGGGTTAACTTAAGTTAAGGTGGCGATGATGATGACTTTGAAAACCAGCTAGAATTTGAGATGTAATAAACGTTCAATAGTATAAACAATCCAGTTCATACTATAGACAATCGGAGTTGGAACTGTATCCTAAATACCAGCTATCTACCAGCTATCCTCCTTCCCTTAGCCACTGCCTTGCTAGTTATCCTTTGTTGAGCTTAGCGCGTTATAAGACAGTTTTTGGCTTACCGACCAAAATCACATTCACTTAGAGTAGCATAGCTCCTTGATTCGACATAATCTGACCACGTAGTCATCCGCCTTCAACTGCGGCATGCTGCGAACAAAGCATTTTTTTCTCACCACTTTTGGACCTTTTACCTCATTTGTGTCCAAGATATTAGTTAGTCTTGCAAGCCACCGTATATGGAGCTCTGCAACTCGTTAAAGCAATTTTTAGTACTAATTAGAGTGAAAAGTAACCTTCTTGACCGCCAGAATGCGCTGCTACTGCAAAAAAGGTTATGGTACCTCAGTACGATACTGTCTTTAGTTTTTTTTTGACAGCTGATTGTTGTTGACGTTGAAACGATTTTCGTTCTTTCATAAAACATTATTTTTTGAGAGGCAAAACGACGAAGGAAACAAAAGAAAAGTTGGATAAATATTATGGGGCTAATTCTCTGTCAGATTACACCATCAAATATTGGTTTCGAGAGTTTCGTGGTGGCAACTCCACTACCGATCAAGTGCGCAGGGGCAGGCCCTCCGATGCGGTTACAGAGGACAATGTAAAAAAATATATGAAATGCTGTTGGAAAGTGAAGGTGCGCGAACTAGCAGATACCACAAAGATTAGTACTGAGCGCACACGCCATATTTTGGGCAATATTCTGCATATGAAAAGTTATCCTGCCGCTGGCTGCCGCGCATACTCACTCCTGACCAAAAACACGAACGCGAGAACACTTCGAAAGAGTGTTTGGACTTGCTGATGCGGAACCGGGCGGACTTATCGCGTCGATTGGTAACTATTGAACACTAAAGAACAGAATGACTGCCCGGCAATGTGTTCCGGCACGAGTGCTCTGAAGCGGCAGTGGGAGGCTCGATGGGTCGAAAAGGTTATTGCGACTGTTTTCTGAGATTGTCATGGCATACTCTTCGTAGACTACCTCGAAAAAGGAAAAACCATCAACAGTGAGTATTACTGTGCATAATTGGAGCGATTGAAGGCCGAAATCGCTGCAAACGGCCTCACATGCAGCGAAAAAAAATTTTGTTTTTGCACGAAAATGCACCGGCACACAAGAGCATCGCAACCACGGCTAAAATCAATGACTTACGGCTCCAATTGCTGTCGTATCCACCGTATTCGCCCGATTTGGCTCCCTCGGACTATTATCTCTTCTCAAACCTCAAAAGATGGCTGATCAATAAAAAATTCAAAAATTCAGCTCACGCGAGAAAATCATTGACTCCACAGAGGAGTATTTTGCAGATCTTCCGGAAAATTACTTTTCGGACGGGATTAAGAAGTTAAAAAATCGCTAGAATGTGTATCAAACTAAAAAGGGACTATATTGAATAAAATAAAAAAACATTTAAAAAAAATACCCCACCTAGTATGTTTCTATGATAAGAGCTTTCTCTTTTTCTTCTTGATGGCCTAGCATTTCGTTTAAGCTATTCGCCTTTCGATCTGATTGAGGGAGTATAGTCTATCTACTGTCAGTATCATCTCATTTGGATGATGCTTAGGAGTTCTTGACCTGTTCTTCCAGAGGGCTGATCGTAAGATATTCAAGTGAGCCAACAGCCAGGGTGGAAGTTTTCATTAAATTAAACATACATTTATTATAAAATCAATATAAAATTTTATTGATTAGTCAAGTTCAGTCTACGGTTCATGTAAGGACCACGGCTTCTATTGCAAGCGACCATCCGAAGGTCAAAATTATCGATGACTATTAGTAGAATAAGTGGGTCAGTGGCCACAATTTCAGTTTCGATGTTTTGTTTGAGATCCTGAATTGCCGCTAGGCTATAAACATAGACCCTACTCTTCAAATAACCCAACAGCAAGGAGTCTAAAGGTGTCAGATCACAAGACCTTGGATGCCAATTAGCTTCTCCTCTAAACGAAATAATGCGATCTTAAAATTTCTTACGCAATAAATTGATTGATTGATGGCTTATGTGAGTGGTAGCACCATCCTGTTGAAACCAGAGATCTTCCAGACCCAAACTATTAAATTTTGGAAAAAAAGGTGGTCGACATGTTGCAGTCACGTTCTCCATTCACTGTAACTTCGAAAAAGTATGGGACAATGATGCCGCCAACCCATAATCTGCACCATACAGTCAATTTTTTGGGATGCATTGGTTTTTCGTGAATCTGGTATGGGTTTGCCGGTCCCCAGAAATGACTATTTAGTTTATTTACGTACCCATCCGAAAATGGACTTCGTCGAGAAAGATCAAATTCGGTGACAAATTGTCCTGTAGACCCATAATCCAGTAAATAAATCGGCGACGTCGTAGATGGTCCGAATGCTTCGATTGTTGTGTAATCTGGATTTTATAGTCGTGCAAATGAAGATTAACTTCGAAAATTCGTCGTAAAGTGCCATTAGTGAGGTTCAATTGTTCAACTCATCGCCGGGGTACCTGGCTGGTTTTGAACACTTTCGGTCACAGTTGTAATGTTTTAGTGTGTATGTATGGCTGAGCATGCTGATATTGAGTTTGACCCGACACCGAATAAATTTCCAAAACGTTTCACCATTTCATGAATTCCGGACTCACTAGGGCGATTATGTTGACCGAAAAATTCACGAATTTTGCGAAATGTTACCTTAACAGTTCGTCAATTTTCGTAATAAGATTGGGTAACAAAAGTACATTGTTGTGTGGTAAACGAATCTACAATAAAATTGCCAAAGATTGTATAATACCTTGCAAAAAGATCAACCACATTAAATTCAGTAAATGACAGTAATTGACAGCCAACATCCATACCATCTGTTGCCTTACCTTCTAGATAGAGGGTTTCTACTGAATGAATGAGCAAATTAAATTAAAAAAATTAAAAGTCTTGTAGAATGGTTTTGTTTAAGGATTCCTAGCCAACTTTCATTAAAATAAATTAAAAACGATTATTTGTTTAAAAAATAGAAAACATACATACGGGCATACATTTGCCGGGAATGTATGTTAGGAAACTGACCACTGCTACTAGGTCTGTTATGCTTGCAGGGCTGGTACGTATTCGGGTTTGATTTTCTTTAATAGACAAATTGTGGACTCAAAATTGTGTCCCTATACTGCTGGGTCACTATACTATTAATGTCAAGAAAAAAAATTTAAAAACATTCAAATGATTATGTCCGCTAAGCTAGACGAGCTTAGGGCGCTGGCCAGGCACTTCAATGAATTAGGACATTCCTCTGCTGTCGCAGAATCTGCAGAAACGGCTTTGGTTTAATATAAAAAAGCATAGGACTGGAAAGAAATTGACACAACGTCTGCTTTTTATTAGGCAACTTGGAAAGAAGAGCACTGGCCAATAATAATTGGCCAATAAATTGCTGCTCGCCGATCTAGAGACAAGTATGAACATACTTTACTCTCACTAGTGGAGCAGTAACAAGAAAGATACGTTGGAAAAATATGTAAACATACATTTGTACGCGTTATGAGTACAGCTTGGTAATTTCTTAGACTAAGCTGATGTACCTTAACAAACATGCAGCCTAACAACTACCTGAGTTGTAAGACTTTAAAGCAGATGTCACTGTCATCCAGGAATTGTGACACGCACTACTTTTACTGGTGTAAGTGGAAGGTTAAGCTTAGAAGTCTTGGGTTTTGTAAATTTTTTGAACGAAAGCTTTGCAACAACTCGAACTAACGCCAAATTCCCTACCATCAGTCAATTATGCCCTAACACCCCATACAGCTGGGTAATGGTACCGAATGACATTCTAACAGCTCTTTGCAAGACTTACCAGCAAGTAGTTTTAGGTTATTTTTATGCTAAAATGGGAAAGAAGGACATCTTTGGCAGAAATGACGATGATACCCAAAATTTCTACCCACCTGACTATCCACGAAATAAGGATACGGAAAAGGATAGTAATAGCAATATCTAATCTGAAATCTAACAATGCAGCTGGACTTGACGGCATACGGACAAGCTATTTAGAACTGCTGAAAATAACTTTGTGGAGAACATACCTCAACTCATTTCTAAGATCTGTTCAGAAGAGTGTATGTCTGATAAACGGATAGTTTGCCCGATCCACAAAAAAGGAGACCACCTTATGGTAGCTGCGCCAGCGCTGTAATGTCGAGGTAGTAGGGGCCTTAGTCTACCTTAGCTCTGTTATAAATTCTGTCAACACAACCGCAGCAGAAATAAAACAAAGAATTACTCTTGCAAATCGTCTTTTTGGGCTAAGGAGGCAATTGATGATCTAAGTCCTACTTTATAGCGCTGAAGCATGGACTCTAATAGATGAAGATATCCTAAATCGTTTCGAGAGAAAAACCCTTTGAAAAAAGAAGAAGAACAACTCTTAGGAGACGCACACTAGTACAAAGGGGCCTCAATAACTGGAGAAACTTATTGGTTGAGGTCCAGGTTCATCCCGATCTGTAGCGCCACCTAAGACGCTTTGTGTTTTATTTAAACAAAAAAATCTAAATCTCTTTAAAAAAAAACTCCCTTTTTATTATTTATATGCTGTCATAAGAAGGACCAGAGTGTTAAAGAAAACAGCTATAACTTTGGGGTAGTTAGGAGTATTGTCGATTTCGGCTCCTCTAATAACTCAGATAACGACGCCTTGCAATTCTTGAGCGATTTTTAGTCCTGTTTGCGATAGTAGGCATTGGAGATCGAGACGTTAAACTCTATGAACCACATATATATGTATAGTATATAACATAGCCAACTTGGTCAGAGAAGTACTCATTAGTCGTTTTAGATGGCTAGGTCATGTAGAGCGATATCAATGCCCCGATCCAGAGTCTTCGCTCTGGGCAAAGGGCAAATGCAGTAGAGAAACCCATTGCCTTATCTGGAGCGCAGAAACGGAAGGAATGCGAAGCTGGAATCAGTGCTTAATGGAGAAGTTGTTTAGCCGTGGCCCGGATCCATCCCCGATTGTAGCTCTAACCTAAGTAAATAAGTATGATGCGGGATTCTTGCTATTAGTGAGTTTTGTTTCGATTATCTGGTCATGAGTGTGGCCTCATTCTCAGGTATTGATGTTCTAAAATAAGACTTAGCTTTGCCATCAATCTGAAGATACGAAATAACATAAAAGCCGCAAACAGAACCACAAACAAGGCACACAAATAAAGTCGCTTCTATTCGTACAAACTAAAGAAAAATGTTAAAACGAAATTTTTTTAATTTTCTCATTTGGAATTTCTTAGAAATAATATTTATTTGTTGTTCTTAGCACAGATATTCAATAAATACATCATTAGCACATTGCTCACACAATTTAAATAAAAAAAAAAAAAAAATAAAAAAATAAACACACAATAGTTCACTCTAGGGCTTCAGCAGATCTCTGTCTTCTTCTCTGCCCACTTTAGTATCCTTGGCAAGTTTCCATGCACGACTTATAGCTGGAGAAATTGTTGGCATTACCATCGCAACCGCCAAATTTGAATTCACCGCATTCCTTCGTCTCGGGATCGTAGCTCCAGCGGGGAATTAATGCTCGGCAGACGCCCTTCCTTGCGGGCATTTTGCAAAAATTCTTCGGTTGCTGGCGACCTGATCCTTTGGGAAGAGTTTCTCCCAAGTCTTCAAATAAGTCGCTCATTTCGTCGTACAGGTCCAGTGGTTTGGCTTGTGTCACTTCCACAATGAATACCACAGTGCACAGAGTGACAATTGTTACTAAATACTTGCTGTTCATGTTGTCAGTTGATTTGGTTTGACTCGTGTATTGATAGATCTTTGGACTTGACTTGATCGTGTCTGATCGTACTATGATGGTTGGCTTACAACTGAGCTTGGCTTATATATTTGGCTTGGAGTGACGTCTGGAAATTTCTTAACGCACCACGAAACTGCTGGTAAAAACCACACAACAAACAGGTGACGTTCAGCAGTTGTTGTCGTTGTTGTGTTCGTATCTGTGGACTTGAGTTTGGGGCTTGATGACGTTTTTAGTGTTTTGTGTTTACATGCGGGCTAAGGGAAAATACATGCCTAACTTATTGAAACTTTTGATTGAAACTTGATAAGCTTGCATGCAAATATCATGATATTTAGCTATACTCGTAGTAGTAGATACTCTCTCTAGATGCACATAGAGATCATCGAACCAAGTTGACATTGCGATTAGTTGAGTCCGCCTGCAGAAACTGTCGCCATCGTAGTCCCCTGTAAATGCTCGTAATAAGGCCAATTACGAACGAGTAAATGCGCTTCGGTACTTAGCCCGATGCCGATGCCGATGGTGATGAAGCTGATGCGTTGTTGCCATCGGCAAAATATTTTAATGCTTCATGCGTGGGTGGTTTCAGTTTATGGTTATGCTTGAAACAACAGGTACTTTCAATGTAATGCATCACATTGGGTAGTACTCGCACATCAGCCCAGATGGAGAAGGGTTCAATTTCCTATATCGACCCATATGCCCGGGGAATTTTTTAATTAAACGAATGATTGTTGTAATTGAATGCGTTTTTTTTTTTTTTTGCATTAATAAATAATTAACGTATTTTCACTATGAGCCGGGTTTATGAGTGAGAAGATAGGACGGGATAAGGTTTATGGGAAAGGAAAAGCATTTATTGGATAAATATGATAATAACCGATTAATTTGGTTAACAACTTTGCGACAGGCCACTGTATCTCTTTTGATTGTTCGGTATTTGCAAAGAGCTATTGATGCATTCATGCCATGGATTTATTGTTTTTGTTTTTTGTGTTTGCTCTTTGCCGAGCACTTTAATTGCTTTCCGGAATTTCGTTGTTAAATATTGTTGCCCAATGTATTGTGGAATGTACCTAGTCCTGCCATAAGTTCTGTTACAAGTATTAAACGTTATAAAAAAAAGTAAACATATTGAATTCAAAAATGTTTCATTTATTAGAGCACAATATTGATTATTAAAAACAAAACGAATTCATTAGAAATAACTGCCTTTTGGTTAAGTACAAGCTTCCATACGGTGTGGCCATCGGGCTGTAGCGGCACCTACAGTTTAAATGGAGTTCGTGGACGCTGCTTTGGTTAATGCTGTTCTAAGGGTTTCCAAATTTCTGTGGGGAGTCTTGCAGGCCATGTTCTCAAATTCTGATCACAAACCATAATCTAGTGGATTCAGATCTAGACTCCCTGACGGCCAATCATCTGCTGCTATAAAGCCAGAATTATTGACTCTGAGCTATAACTCTCCTGCGTAGTTTTGGCTCTGTGCGCTGGAGCAGAGTCCTGTTTTAAGATCCATCTTGGTAAACCTTTGCACCAGTTTTAACGCTTTTTTCACAGAAATTGTGGGGTGTGCCACCATGGTGAGAGAAGCGAGATGATGTCCACTGTGAACAGCTTTTTTAGCTTATTTAAACGAAGTGGCATACATTTCGTTTGTTGAAAACTTCTTCCACAGTAAAAATTTTCTCATTCGTAAATATTCTCATTTCATGAGCATTGTTCGCGTGCCACTGCAAAAGTCGCTTGCATCTTTCCAACCTAATTTTTTTAGTTGAGGAGTTAGAAGATGACCCGTAGACCGACATAGATCTGGTTGATATATCTAATTCCTTGGATATGATCTTCTGCTTCCTAAAGGGATTTCTTCGAATTCGTTCACACACTTTGTTTACTCCCGCATTCGTACGGACGACGTGCGGGCGACCACTTCTTGGCCTGTTCTCTACTCCAGACAATTCGCCGAAGCGATCAATAGCCCAATAAACAAATATTTTCGGATTTAGCAACTCGAAAATTTGGCCAGCACTCTTTTTGTACTTATGCAACGCTATTACCGCCCCACTCCATGTTAATAGTTCGCAAACTGAAACCAAACTGACTAGTATTCTTCACTGATCAGTGCATGTGCTCTGAAAAAAAATAACGGTTCTATTTCCGCAGGAAGTTTTGAACGATAAGCGCTGGAAATTGTGTAACAGAATTTATGGCAGGACTAGGTAGATGAACAATTGGCAATAATAGTGGAACTGAGAAATTTTTTTGTGAAGAGTCTTGTGAGTTGATTTACCGTATCTCCGTATCACCAACGGTGCTTAGTATACTAATTTTCTATATGGATACGACAGAAACCCTATGTGGTTGATTTAGTTGACGAAAACTACAACAAACTGTGCAGCTATACAGTCACTAACCGGTCAAGCGGGGAATCTTATGACAGACCAATGGTTATTATAGCTGAGACCGTTAATTGCGCGAGGGTGATTGTTGATTGTTGTTCTCGCTTCATCGATTTTTTTTTTGCTGAGACCCCCATTTATTTGGCTTAATACCAGTTTAATCTAACTCACCAACTAACAGAAAGACTTAAGAGCTAGAAACCAAGGGAATGCTGAAGGAGATCTTGTTTAAGACGAGGAGTGCTCAGGTTGAAATGAAAAACGGAAAGGTTTAAATTGACCTTTCGGAGCACACGGGTGATTGGTTCGTTGGAGCCATAAGAGGTGCGATGGACCGGTAGATAGAAGAGACGGGGATAACTTAGATTACGTGGGTTAGTGTTGAAGGAAATGCAGTAGAAAAGGGATGCCCAGTCGATGGAACTTGAGAGCAGTCGTTGAATGAAAATAATGTCAGCAATATTCCTACGTTCTTCTAACGAATTCATATTAAGAAGATTGAGGCAGTCCTGATAGGGAGGTAAGATTAAAGTGTCGTTCCAGGCAGACTACGGAGAGCAAATCGGAGGAGTTGACATTGAACACCTTCGATTCCGGAAACACGACCTCGGTGAAAGGAAAACCAAGTATACTCAAGTAGGGGGCGAACAAAGGTACATAGACAGATCTGGTTACAAACGGTCTAGAAAATTCCTTGGAGTATCGTTTAATAAAGCCAAATGATGAGTTGGATTTAAGATGCATCTTATCGATATGTGAACGGAAATTAAACTCACAGTCGAGTAATATGCCATTGTCTTGAAAAGACTGAACCAGGGAAATTGGTTGACCATAGAGAAAATAAAGTCGGGGAGGAGATGAGTTGCATTTACGTGAGAAGGTTGAATACTGATCAAGGCCTTCTTGGAGAAATAAATGGTCTTAAAAAAATTTTGTGTCGTCAGCGTAAAGGGAGAGGGAGGATTGTTTAATGACCACTTCAAGATCGTTAATAGTAAGAATGAAGAGAAAAGGACCAAGATGACTGCATTGTGTTACTCCAGATGAGGCCAAGAATGGGACAGAAAAGGCGGATCTAAACCAAACACTATTTTAGTAAAAGAGATTCTAAGCCGATGAGATATCTTATCAAACCCATTATTGAAATCAGTTGCGATAGCATCGATTTATTTGCCATTTTCTAAGACTGCGAGAGCAAAAGACATGAATTGAACTGGGTGTGTGGTGGTTGATCTGCCTTTTAGAAAACAATGTTGTTGGGGCGAAATAAAAGGTTTGCATTTGAAGCTTAGGGCTTCGTATAAAATGCTTTCAAAGAGTGTATATGAGAGAGTTTCCCTTCTGTGCATCGGGATTATAAAAGAGATCTTCCGAATTTAGGATAATGTTTCATGTGATAGACGAAATAGATAAAAAAGGGGTAGAAGAATTTTTTTTTTAAAAACCAAGGGAATACCATCTGGGCCAGGTGGAAATTGCTCTTTAAGATTTAGTAACTTTTCTTCAATAACTGTAGAATCGAGAAAGGCAACAACGCAGAAATTTGGCAGGTCATTAAGTAAGAGGGTATGAAGGAGTTGTTGGTAAATGATTGTTCGAGGCAAGATGCAGGTAGTTCACGCGTGTGAATCACCGAATCAGCAACCCAAAGAGGTGACTCTTCATAATGAAAAATCAGTAGATGACCAGTAGGATAACCAAATCAGTAGTCTGTTAGGTGAAGAAACATCCTGCCTTAATTCCCGCGTTACATGTTTTCTCCTCTATACCATAATGTTAGTATGTAATCGCATCGACTACGATCTTCTTAGCCTCGCAGTGTATGATCATGAATTAGAGATCATCCGAACAATTTTCTTCGGCAAAACCTACAATGTGATATCCATTCATCTTCCGGAGAATCACGAATCTAGAAGAATTTCGGTCACAACTACTTCTTTCAAAAGCTAAATTTAAATCGGACCCATAAAAAAGAACTCCAAAAAAAGCCTACTTAGTTCTATGCTATCCAACTCAATTATTTATAAATGTATAGTCCCGTTGGATGTTTTTGGGATAGCTTCATCATTTACTGGTCGATTTCAATGCGTTAAAAAATTGTGGCGAAGTCCAGTTCAGGAACTCAAGATTTCCTCTTGAATTTTGGTATCTGGATGAAACCACTTCTCTTTCTCAACAGCAGATGAAGTAAGTGCAGAGCAGAATTAATTCGTTTGAGCATTGCCCTGTCAAGGCTGTTAAATTTAAATTTGTTATTAAAGTTTACTCCTAGGTATTTCAACGTTAGCTTCGAAGAAACTGTTGTACCGTCTAGGAGGAAGATCCTGTACTTGCATCTGCCTAGATGTATTGCTTACCTTCTTCCATTTAGTAGTCACTGGAGTCCTGCAAAAGATGAGCTCCGCCATGCAGCTGTTGATTTTTAGTTTCCACTTCATTGCTCATACAAATCCCAAAAAAGTCTTGTACAGTCGTCAACTCCTCTAGTCGGAGAAATATAGCTTACATAAGTGATGAAATCTGCGGTGAATAGCAAGATCTTGCCACCTTGATCCTTGTGGCACTTCAGCACTGACCATCTTGGCTTTTGAAATTCGTACAAAAAAGAAACCCTTATTTGAGAAACTGTTTATCAATCTTACCAAATATTTTGGGAAACCAAATTGAAGCAGCTTGAAGTTTAAACCCTTGATCCAAATGCTATCAAATGCTTTCTCAATATTTATCTAAATTCTGTCTTATTGAGATCGATGGTAACATCATTATGGACCTGCAGCAGAGAATGTATGGTAGAATTCTTCAATCTGAAACCATACTGGTTATATGGCAGAAGTCCTCTCTCTTCATTCACAAGATTAATTTTTTGAGCATTACTGATTCAAAAATCTCTTTTATGAGCGATTCATATTTTTCGGAACTAGGACAACTTTGGCAACATTTTTACAGTTGTCGAAGATTATGGTCACTAAAAGTAGTGTCCGGTTTGGTAACCTTTTCAACAAATGATTTGAAATCTAGTTATTACTAGTCAGCGACTTCTTGAATTAAGGTGAACATATCACTATCAGAGGGGTCATTCGAGAAATTGGTTCCATTGAAAACCGTAAAGTTGCCGCAGCTTATCGTTTCAAAGACTTGCGTTTCAGCTTCTGATAAGTGCTCGGCAGGGTGGTGTCAAAAAAAATTTCCTTCAAAGTGGGTGGTGTAGGCGTCCGCTTTCTTCTGTGTGTGTTGAGGGTCTGTTTTCCATAGTTTATCTCGCCTAGGAGGGAGTTGATTTTTCCAACCAACTGGTTGATTTTGTTTAAAGCGTTCGGTTCTGGTTTGATGTTCTCAAGTCACTTTCCGGAGTTCTGATTTCTGTGGTGTCTTATTGCCTTTTGAAACGTGATATTTGTACACTCGAGCTACAATATAATATCTTTGTACTCATTATTTGTCCTATTCCAATTCCGGTGGAATATCCACTGGAGTCGTTTGCGTAGTAACTGTCTGTGGGAGTAAATGGTTCCTATTTGAGGCAGGAGGTGTCCATATCTATCCCTCTTGGTACGTGGCTTCTTCTCACGGTCGATGACTTCGTTTACTAATGCTTGTGGATGTTGAATCTTAGCATCAATGCCATCGCTGGTGCAATTCAGGGTGGAATCTGATCCTCTGCTTTAAAACGAGGCCTGTCCATTTTAGCAAAGTTTATGTGTATCCTCTGTATATAAATAACCTCCGCCGCCAATTAATCACAAGCAATGACGTGGGAAACGCAAGTAAAATTCTGAAAATCCCGCAAATTATTGATTAGATTCGACCAGTGATGTGGTGTCGTCCTGTCAAAGCGGGTGCCTGGTGTTAAGGTTTCGACCAATGACACAGTATGTGTGGAGACTACATACATACATCGTTTATGATTGCCAAATCATGGCAGCTATTCCTCTTCGTACTTCCAGAGTGCTTATACAATGAGCAAAAACTCTATATCTCTCACTGTTATGAGCACGGTTTTGCTTTCCATTGTCAAAAGTCCAAGTATCGTGTTTTTAGGGGCCACATTTTTAAGAAAGTTCTTAGAGCAACTCCTCTTCATATTTTTCCTGGGCATAAAAGCGGTATTAGATATTAAGTTTTCAATCATGGACATGCTATTGAACGTCTGACTATAAAGTATTGGGTCTATAACTTATTCGTGCGGTTTGCTAAGAGATGGCGTAACTTGCAGTATTCCATTGGAATATGCATTGGAAAGCTACTGTCATGTCATTGTACGTCATTTCAGTATATGTCATTCATTTGAAGCGTAAGCAACAATAATTTTTTTTTCACTCAAATATGTCGAACTTTGTGCCTGAAAAAGTGTTTTTGCGGGGAGTTCTTCTTAATCACTTTAATATGAAGAAAACTGCTGCCGAAAGTCATCGTGTTTTGGCGGAAGCTTATGGTGAACATGCGCTAGCTGAGCGAACGTGCCAAAAGTGGTTTGCACGATTTAAAAGTGGTGATTTTATCTTGGAAGACGATGAACGTCCTGGGCAACCAAAAAAGTTTGAAGATGAAGAACTGGAAGCATTACTCTATGAAGTTTGTTGCCAAACACAAAAACAGTTCGCAGAATCTTTGAGTGTCACTCAAGCAGCTATTTCAAAACGTTAAAAAGCAGCTGGATATATTCAAAAGCAAGGAAATTGAGTTCCACATGAACTCAAGCCGAGAGACGTCAAAAGGTGGTTTTGCATGTCCGAAATGCTGCTGGAACGCTACAAAAGGAAGTCGTTTTTGCATCGGATTGTTACTGGTGTTGAAAAATGGATCCATTACGACAACCTCAAGCGCAAAAAATCATATGTGAAACCCGGCCAACCAGCCGAGAAAGCCGAATATCCATGGGCGAAGGTAATGCTCTGTATTTGGTGGGATCAAATGGGTGTGCTGTATTATGAGCTACTGAAACTGGGTTAAACCATCAATGGACAACGCTACCAAACACGTTTGGAGAGCAGTAGCCGAAAAATACCCGGAATATGCGACCAGACACAAGGCTTAAGAACTGTTTGGAAAACAGTGGATGGGAAGTCTTACTCCACCCGCCTTATAGCGCAGACCTTGCCCCTTTTGACTACCATTTGTTCCTGTTGATGCAGGACGCCCTCACTGAAATACGGTTCACATCAGAGCAGAATATCAAAAATTGGCTTGATTCATTCTTGGCTGCCAAGCCGGTGCAGTTCTTTTGGGATGGGATCCACAAACTGCCAGAAAGATGGGAAAAAGTCATAGCTTCAGATGGGCAATACTTTGAATAATACTATTGTACATGTTTTTCTTTAATAAACGTTCAAACAGTTTATATATTTTCGAGCTGCTGCAACATTTCAAACTTCAGGCTTTAATGGAAATTATCAACATAATTCATGGGTTACTATACAACATTTCTGTAGAAAAAGATGATAATTGGTCAAATCTTTTATTGGAAATTTACTGATGCTTTGATAGTTCTTAAAAAAAACTCAGAAGTTGCAGATTGCAGATCATAGCTATTCATAGGATCTTATTCGTGTTCCTGCTAAGCTCATCAGGATGTGTAGGAAACATTTCCGAGAGTCGATCCATTCTCATATGCAGGCGCTATTGATATACATAAAAGAACGCATGAAGATGTTATTTAAGTCCTTATAACTCTGGAAGTGGAAGCTGCCAAGGTGGCTGTGACGAACATAAAATTAAGCATGCAGATATACTTTCTGCGAGTCTTTGAACTTACACCGGAAGGACGAGTTAGCAGAGGAAGACACCGACTGAAAAGTAAAGAGACTTGAACAAACTTAGTCTGCCAATTAGGAGACAACTGGAGAGCTTTGTTCTTCGAGACCAAGATTTTTCACGGAGTAAACTGCACTAAAAACAAAAGTTATTATTATATTATATTATATTATATTATATTATATTATATATTCTTGTCTGCCAAAAGGTTTTGCCAAATACCACATTGATGGGATGACAAACTATGTAGATGGATTAAATTTTTTTTTTTTTTATGGAAAATTACCGAAGTCGGGAGGTCAATTCAAGCTACATATTCAGTACTATAGAGTTTAACCCACTGTAGAGTGAAGGTTAACTTTATTTGTACACCATGAAATTTTTGGATAAAAATTGTAAACTCAAAAATGAGTAATGTTCCGAGAAAAGAACACCTTGTCTCTTGAGCTGCGTACATTTTATTTAAACAAGTGCAGCTGACAAAATTACAAATGCTCGCACGTTTGCCGTAACACATCAACAGTGACTCATGACAGATTTTTGGTATTTTTAGGCAAAAGGTCGTGTTAAAGTTTCCAACCTACTTATTACCAGACGTGCACCTATGGGCAATTCCCAACCTTTCACACGAAACAGTCTGACTAATGAGCTTTGTTATACCATATTGTACTTACAATCTGAGTATCTATTGTCACTCGAATTAATTTAGGACCTCGCCGTTGGATAAATAAATAGAACAAAACTCGCTAGAACTGAACAAAGAGCTAGTTATTCTCTTTTTACCGAGGAGTGGTTAGTTTCATACATTTGCATGTCTTCTACGGCACGTTCTGTGAATTTGATGGAAAGAGTGAAGAAGAGACTACTGCTTGCAATTAAAGTCAATTAAAACAGACACCCACCTGGTCAAAATTCTGACATTTTTCCGTTCGAGATCCTCCAATGACGATCATATATTGCGGATCTTTATTGAAATGTACATTGAATGCAAATCGCCACTTTGTCTGTTGTTCATTGATTTCGAAAAGGGCATCGACAATTTCAACAGTAAGTTTATTTGACGTACGTTACGCAAGAAGGGTCTACGGGACAAATTATTTGTAAAAAATGCAAGCAGTCTATCTAAATGTCCCGAGTACAGTACTTGCATTCGAGTGTGTCAAACATTACAGAGGATGTGCTCCGCGATGTCAGCCTCAAGGGAGGTGGCGTAACTTATACTCGTGCGAAGTGCGTCTCCAGAAAAGCTGCTGACATTTTAGAGACGTCCAGAAGCATTAGTTTAGTCTGCCTGTGACCTAAAGAGTCATATCACCAACGTTTGTATTCAGAAATCACTCAGTGGTCTCCCCAAAGTGGGGAGACACAACCTTGAATAGAGAAACGTTTGAGGAGGTCAACTGTGACTCGGCAATGCAGATAACCTAGTGCTCCAGCTTTCGGACCTAATAATTTCCCTATGTGATAATGCTATACCAAGAAGAAAGCCCAACATATTGGGCTCACCCTTCTACTTGTGGAACAATGAAATAAGATCCCTTAATTCTGGAAGGAGGAATTCTGGAATTTAATCAGAATCTGGTTGATCCTTAAAAATAGGAGATTCAAAAAGCTTCTGCACGAAGCAGATATCGTATAAATTCTTAGGGAAGCGCCTGCAGGATCGTCAGGACAAAGGTAATGGGCACAAATCACCTCAACTTCCATGATATAATATTGTAAGACACTGTTTCCAGAAAAACTACTGTAACGTTTCTGCGAAGTCATAGAAATTGCACCTGCCACAGAAGATAAATTGTTATTGCCATGCAAAAAGATTGTCAAAAGGAAAACACCAGGCCCGGACAAAATACCAAACAGAGCTTTTAAAGCACCAATTACATAGTGACCGGACATCTTTATAGGAATAATTTACAGCTTTCTAAAAGAGGGGACAATCCCACAATTCCCACTCTGGAAACTACATCGTTTAGTGCTTCTCCCCAAAGGAAATAAACCTTCAGGAGTTCCCACGTCGTATCAACCCGTTTGTCTCCTGGACACCATAGACAAAATTTAAATAAATTTAAAGAAATCAGGGAACTGTCAGAATACCAGTTTGGGTTCCAACAATCACGCTCTACAATAGACGTAATCAAAGCCATCAAGGGACGCCAATACTCTGCTTTTGCCACATTAGACATCAGAATGTTTTTGCTAGAGTGGATGTACCAAACTACATCCTCAGTGCTATATCTAGCTACTATAGAAAGCTAAGCTAGGCTTAGTTCTAGGCCTTTTACTGCGGAATATTATATATCACGGTGTCCTCAAGCTCTCAAAGCTCCCAAACGTGATTACAAAATGTCTGTGGACGATATCGCCATCGTACCGTGGCCAAGTGCATCCACGAAGTAGAAGACAACAATCGAAGCGATTTCTCGAGTCAAAACTTAGCTTGAGACAGAAAGTCTGAATTTAGCAGAACCTAAAATAGAAGCAGTTGTTGAATACATGGATGTACGCTTGAGAGATCAAGTAATGAGATCAAAACCGGCTTAAAAGTACCTAGGTGTTATAATTGATAATAGATTAAGCTTAAGCTCACCTAGACTACGTTGAGAAAAAGCATCGATCACCCAATTCTCGCTGACGAGATTAATCGGAGGACAGAAATGCAGTTGCAGATTATACTGTCAAAAGTAAGCTCAGTTACATCTACTGTATGAGCTGGCGCACTGACAATAAAACAAGCTAGGAGAAAGGTATCGGGAGCTTATAGATGAACCGCTTTAAGGCCAACGGAATGAGATGCGTACATATGGGAATACGTTTTTGTCCCTTAACGGATTAATTGGCGGAATTCATAAGGAGGGAAGGGATATCTTAGTTCAACCGCTGGGATAATACTACCAAAGGAAAATGTATTGTACATACCAACTTATCCTCAACATAGAAACATGAGTGAAAAGCAGACTTGGAGAGCTAAACTTCTACATTACACAGTTTCTAACCGGGCATGGTGTGTCCTATCTATCTATCCGAACCAGATGGAGGTTGCAGATCACGCAATTTTCCACTGCCAATTTTTTAGAAGACCAAGTAGCAGCTTTTCACATGCAAGCATGATTATTAGAGAAATGACTCTCTTAAAGGTAAACTGAGTGAAAGTTATGCAATTAGTGATAGCCATTCCAATAGAACTCGACCGACACAAAATGAAATAATATTGCCTGAGACAGCAGACATAGATAATGAAGAAACTGCTAGCCAGATCCGAGAAATAGAGCAGATTCGCGGGGAAAGTAATGAAAATCAAGAATTCCACAACGAGGTGAGCACCCGCATGCATGAACAAGAGTTGCAGATACGCGTCACATACAAGGCATACAACTCTTTTTTCCCCTTCTACCGACATACGGATCCATATATAGACCTACACTCATCCACTTCAATCTGACTTTTCTGCACACTGACATACAGATCCACTTCAACATTCGGTAAGAAACCTATCTAGAACAGGCACCCTAAAAAGTCTAAAAAGCCAATAACATGCTATTCCTCTGCCGAACGAAGTTATGCTTTACGGCTGTTCATCGAGGCGTGGACAGGGACGATCTTTCTTTGCGGATGTAAGGTTTAGTCAGTAGAAGTCTCACACTGAACCTCCGACCAACAACAAAAAAAAAAAAAAACAAGACTTAGTTGTCAATCAAAACACTGCAAAGGACGTAGGCAGTCCTTACGCGAATTTGGGTTAAGTGTATTCCTCCATTGCGCCTTCGACACAGGATCATTTGAAAATACTTATGGTATTTCCAGTAATCCCATCGTTACCTGCGACTGCGTTTAAAGAAACCTTTTATGCTCGAGAGATGGTGAGAATGTTTATTAGGATTTTAAGTTAATCTTGACTGTCGCTCTAAATGCAAATATTTAGTTCCTTCACTTTACCTCACAATATACTCGTAGCTCATTGCCACCAGGATTGTGTTTATTTCCGTTTGGAAGACAGACGGAAGTTTGATTTTGAAGTAGTGAAGTCTAAGGTTGTCGTCCTCCATAAAGAAGACAGCGCCTAGTTCATTTCTTAAGCCTTAGACGAAGATTCTGGAATATTTCTTTTCTTAGCTCAGATTCAACCTTGTCCATAAGGTCAAAGTTAAATGACAATCAACGAAATTTCAGTCCGGTAGAGGAGAAATCCCTTTGAAAGTGAAACGTTCCAAATGCATATCATATAGTAGACTTACTAGGAAAAGCTTCCAGGCTGCCGAGACAAATCATTGCTTGGAGTTATGACGTATTTGCCTGAAAGCTTATTCTACCAAACAGCGGACATATAGGAGAGGTCTTGTCATAGCCGTGTATATCCAGAGCACCCTCGTCGGCCTAATA
Source organism: Volucella inanis (assembly GCA_907269105.1). Taxonomy (NCBI): domain Eukaryota; kingdom Metazoa; phylum Arthropoda; class Insecta; order Diptera; family Syrphidae; genus Volucella; species Volucella inanis. Next base: position 141,525,310 of record OU026155.1, on the reverse strand, counting down.
TCTTGCCACAATCTGCCATACCTTTAAAAAACCGACAGCGTGTTGAAGGTTTTTGACGCGTCATGTTTCGTCCGTGGAAGTTTGACATCCAACGTAAGGATTAAATGTGTTGAGACGTTAGGCAGATAGTCAAGTAATAAAACTTGTTTATTCCCGCCAGTCAAGGTTGGTACCACCAGTATTGTTGTAATCGATTCGTCTACACCGTGTTGTTTGGCCGTCAAAAATTGTGTTGTCGAAAGCACCATCAACGTCGATGAAAATGCCCAAGGTGTAATCCTTCTTGTTGTGCGCCTTCAATTCTGCCTACCAGATTTTGAAACGCACTCTCGCAGGATCTTCCGTGTTGGTATGCGTGTTGAATCGTCGACAGAGGACTTGAAGCCAAGCATGTTTAATGGCCTCATCCGTCACCACAATAGATGAGATATACCAGTTACGGCTTGTTATTTGGTTCAGCTCACTACCACCTTCGTTGATAGGAGCTAGTTGTATGTTTCAATTAGGTGAGACTCAAGTATGAGACGGAGAGTCTCTACTTTTAACTCGGTATAGGTACCGTCAAATTTTCTGATTGAGATGAATCATCACGGATGCTAGCCGCAGTCAATATGTGGTGGCGGGTGTAAATAGGGGTTGCCCTCAAGGCGGCGTTCTGTGTCCATTGCTATGATGCATGTTGGTCGACTCACTGCTCAACGCGCCTTCTTGCAGTGCAGAGGAGCTATCGGCAAGACATGAAGCCTGTCACCGAGAAGGCTCCTTTGGATCTATGATAAGACCAATTATATCCTAGGCGTCAGTTGTATGGTGGAATAAGCTCTCGCGAATATACGCGATTGCTGCTTTTAGTAGACTCCAAAGAACGATTTGTCTCGGATGCATGGGGATTTTTCCCAGCACTCCTGGCTGAGCCCAAGACGCATTGATGATTATCCCTCCTCTTGGTATCCATATCATGGGCTGCACTCTCAAAGCCATCTTCAGTCTAAAAACAAGTGGTCTTTGGTACAACCCACACTGGAGCTTATAGACATGCCGTCGGATGCAATGACACCGGGAATCCGAAATCGACTTTCCTTGTGCCCAGAACTGGTTTCGGGCAAAATCTGAGCCAGGAAAGGAATGCAGTCGAGTATTGACGGAGGGCTCCAAAATCAATATAACATGTTGCGCTGGTGTTTTTCTGAAGGACAACAATCTTAGATTTCGCTTCACGTTCAGAAAGCTTGCATCTGTCTTTCAAGCCGGGTCTTACTGTTTTACCAAGCTGCGCTTAGAGCCTTGCTGAACCCTCTTACGACTTCCAAAAATTAAAAAAAAGACACACTACAACGCTGAGTTTATTTCTGTCACTTACTTTTTTACTTAATAAAAAAAATAGATTTTGAGTGATGGAAATCTTTACTTGGACCTTTACAATTGTTTCTGTTTAGTGAAAAAGATGATATCCGCCAAGTGGCTGCCGGCAGTGTTGATACATATTTGTGCACTTTTTATTGCATTTTCCATGACTTTCCCCAAGATTTCTGGTGATAACTGTTTGCATTCCTGTCAAATATTCTCCTTAAGTGCTGCGATTGTCTGGGGCTTATTGGCATAAGCCCGCGACTTCAAGTAGCCCCAAAGAAAGAAGTCTGGGATGGCTAAATCGTTGTTCAGTTTACCAAGCCTCACTCATCCAATTCCGGCAGCTAGAAGTCGTTTATCATCGACCTGAAGCGATCGCCAGTAACAGTGACCGTATTACCGATGGCATCCTTAAAAAAATAAATTGAGATTGAGGATGGTTTTACAGTTATTCATACGCGACTGACGGGCAGGAGGAGTTAGCTGATGTGTAAGTCTTTCACTATAATTCGCTGTAGGTCTGCTGAGCCCCAATTGCGTGTCCCGTCGCCTGGTTGATGTTTCTTCGTTCTCAGAGACATCGCCAGCCATAACCGCGATATTCTCGGCCGAACAATCAGTCCGTTAGCGACCACGCCCTGCTTTGTCTCCTGTGGTTCCACTCTGTTCGAGTCGAGTAGCTAAGCGCGGGAATGTTTGCCCAGTTGGCGCGACACGATTAGGAAATCGACGTCGGAATTCACGCTGCCCTAACACCACCGACCGATTATTGGTCAAAAACATTGACACAATTATAGTATAGCGCTGCATTGCTTATCTGTTTGTATACTGCAGCTGTCTAGTTCACAAATGTCAAATATGATTGACGTACGTCGCCATTTGCAAAAATTATATTGTATTATGTTATCTTCCGATAGGGCGATTAATTTTCCGCCACCTTGTATAAGATACAGGTTTTTAATTTAAAGGTGTAAATTTTTTATTGATTCATAAGGTATACAATATAGGGTTATGTATGGAATAGCAAAACGATGAAAAAGCCTCCTATCGGCGTTGCTGGCACATACGCACTCTTTTGTCGAAATTTTCTATGACAGTTTTGCATAAATGTGACTGAATTTTGTGGATACAGCGCTCAATTGGCCCCTTCAAGGCGGGTGGTCATAGGCTTGTTGGTGTAAACCTTTGACTTCAAAAAACCCCAAAGCAAAAAACCCAACTGCGTTGACTCGCATAATCTGCACGACCAATTCTGATCATCAAAACGGAAAATTACACGACCAGGCAGTGACTGCAGTAATTCAATTGCTTCTTCGACTGTATGACTCATGGCGCCGTCTTATTAAAACTACATATAGTTCACATCCATATCTTGCATTTTAGGCACAAAAAATGTGTTGAATAAAAATAACTACAACTTTATTTTGTTTAAAGATAAATTCATTTACAAAATTAATTCTAAATTATAAGTTTTCTCTACAACGTATTAAACAAGAAGAGCCAACTCCGTCCTATATGACAGTGACAAAACAAAATGGAGAGAAGATTTAAAGATGTTACAGATCAATGAAGATCTGATAGAACTTTCCTCTAGCCTCAGGTCGCATTCACAATATCCGTAGAAAACCGAATCCCAATCTCAAACATACTGCCCGGTTGGAAAGTCAGGTCCAAAAGCCTCCACCAGCCGACACAGTTTCTGCACTGCCCGTGTACAAACTCCATTTGCTGTCTTCAATGTTGCGTTGCGAATTAGTTGTTGTTCGCCAGAGCCTGTTGGTTGTGCTCACAAGTCCAAGCCGCAAAGTCTTCTTGAAGCGTCCGATTAGCACTCATAAAAGCTGTGCCATTGTCGCTGTAAAGATCTGTACAAGGTCCCCGTCAGTCAGCAAATCTGGTAAAAACATCCAAAAGCCCGCGCAGAAAGATCATCCACCACCTCAATGTGTACGGCCTTCGTGACCATACATATGAAGATTGCCATATTAGCGAAGGGTAAACGGACCGCAGTAATAATCTCCTGAAGCCGAAAATGGTCGAGCGGGAACAACCCTGTGCCCAGACAGGGAAGTCATCTGGTGCGTTAATGTGACTCCGCGGTGGCATCGACAAACGACACAATAGTGCCTATAACTTCTCATAGCTTGTCTACCATTTAAATGCAAAAACGATCGCGGAGAGTCTGAAGCATGAGCTGCGTACTAACATAGAGGGTGCGATCATGAACATTTTTGATGAGCAGCCAAGTTAGAGCACCAGCCTTCGGTAAGATGACGGGAAAGCGATAGTCATAAGGCACCGATGCTTTGTTAATGCGACCACCAATGCGTAAGAGGACATCTTCGTCCAGGTAGGGGTTCAGTGGTAACAATTTGCTGGAACTAAGTAGACTAGTTTTGTTGCGTAGTTGATGAACATCTGTAGAAGATGCTTTGTGTTGCTCGATATGCAGGAGGACCTGCATTGCGTTGTTTATTTCATCAGCACTGACCAGAGTTTTACGTGGATGGCGACGGCTCAGCAACCAACGTAAGATGAAAGCCAATGTGTGAAGCAGGCGCTCAATATAGCTGAAACGCTCGTTATGACAAATGAGTTGACCATCTCGCCTTTTCGTTGTAAGTTCAAGTGCCACCATAGCGACCATTACTCGCACGGATATCTTTTCATCGCCAAACGCGGTATGTTCTTCCTTTATAAGATTGTTGCTATCTTCTGTAGTGAATGAGTCATTTCCCAACCAAGTCGGTCCGTTTAGCCAAAGACGACGCTTGAATAGTTCTTTAGCTTCAATTCCGCGACTGGCGTAATCAGCTGTATTCTGTGCCGACGAAACATGATACCATCGATCGGGTGAAGTAAGTTCTTGTATTGTCGAACTCGATTTCCTACGTATGGCTTAAGCGTAGCTGGGTGCTTACGTAACCAACACAGCACGATGTTTGAGTCCGATAACAAATAGTACGATGCGTTCTGTAGTCCTAGTGAAACACGGACGTTCTAAAGTGCTAATGCCAAAAGGTGCGCTGCGCACAGCTCCAGTCGAGGTATGGTAGCGCCCTTGAGCGGGGCTACCTTGGTGCGAGCAATAAATAACGAAATATGAGCTGGCTCGTTTGGAAGAATCGTCCTCAGATAGATGACAGCTGCGTAAGCTCGTAGGCTGTCATCACAAAAATCTAGTCATCTAGGCACCCGAAATAAGTTAAGCTCCTGCAGTCCATTGCGAAACGTAAGCCAAGTTCCTAGCAGTTCTGATGGTAGGGGGGCATCCCAGGTAAGGCCCGCTGACCAAAGTGTTTGAATAAAAATTTTGCCAGTAATAATGACCGGTGCGAGCAGTCCGATTAGATCGAAGAGCTGCGCCACCTCGCTGAGTACATGTCTCTTCGTAGGAAATTTAGCAGTTTGTCGCTTGATGGATCCCATCTTAGTCCAAGCACTGTAGATGTGGAGTGGATGAAGTGCTCAGAGCTCAAAGCTGTTTCACTTGTAATGTCAGAAATCATTTAATGCATTTAATGGACTACAAACCACCCCATAAGTGACTGTAGTCAGCAGCTGGTAAATGCCTAAGTCCCTTTTCAGCGACTCCCTCCACAAAATGCGCTGGAACAGCCGATGTTCTGGAGCCACCAGAATATGGCGAAACATTTTCTCTACGTCGGCAGTTAGAGCGATGAGAAAGCGACGAAAAAGGAAAATAATGTTGAGCAAAGAGTCTTGTATCGTAGGACCCACCAATTGCACGTCGTTTAAAGAGACACCAGTACTTGTGCGCTGAACACCAATCTGAACTTAGATGTTACGGCGTGGTGTGAAATATAATAACCCCTACTATGGTCACCAGGTTGACCAACATTTTCCATATGGCCAAGATCAGCATACTCACGAATAAATGCAATGTATTTCTCCTTTATTTCAACGTCTAGCCAATCGAACGCTCAAGGTAGTGAAACTGTCGCACTGCATAGCGAAACGAATCTCCCAGCTGCGATGCTTTACTGGAAAATGGGATGTGCACGACGTATCGTCCCTCGCTGGTTCGAGAGTGAGTCGTTTCAAAGAACCGATCGCATTCATTATCTTCAGCATCATCTTCGGGCACTTCCTCTAGTATTCAAAATTTGCGGACGAGTTTCTCCAAGTTTGGCTTATATTCAGACACTTGAGCACGGAATGTGTGGATAGCCAGCTAGGTGATATGAAATTGGACAAAAAACAACACATCCAATTTGGGCTCGTTGATCGTATGGTTAATCTCCATTGCCGCCGATAATATCGCCTTTAACAACCAAACCCCCCACATCAGATCCAATGAGTATGTCAATCCCACCAGGTGTACCAAAATTCGGGTTAGCCAAGTCCAGACCCGACAAATGTTGCCACTGAGTGATGTCAACATGCACCGCTGGGGTTATCGACGTTATGAATGAAATAACAAATGCATTGATGTCCAACGAAAATTCATCATAAATTGATATAAGTTTGAGCGCAACGCTGCCTTTAGTGCGTGTACAAGCTAGAGGGATTGACATCGGGAGATCCTGTGTGGGCCTTGACAGCAGCAACAATTTCCACTTTCCGCTGTAACCAAACAAGATTCAATAGTATTTTGAGCTCTTGGCCGCTGTTAAGTTGATGAAAATTCTATGCGCAGAGTACTGCAAATTATCTCGGTAGAAAGAATGTGAGCTCTCTCTCCAAAAACCCAAGAAGATCCCCTAGCACTGGAATTTGGTTAGAGTCACAATTTATTACCCACTCTCGTCGCTTAGTGCCAGGTAACTTTGACATAACTATTGGCACCGCCAAAGCATGGTCAACGGGAAGCTCCATGACCCTGAGTGCACGTAGCGACTCTTGTACGGTGTCCACTACTGTCAGCAACGTCTTTTCAGTCTCTTCTGTAGCCGTCTTCATATTAAGGAATCTTGAGACATCGGTTCTTTAGTGCTGCCCACACTTCTGCATATCCACCGGGGTATAGCCCACAAATTAATGTTACTGCATTTGAACTGACAGCTTGTCGGAGTTTGCTGAGTTTGTAGGCTTCAGGAAAGTCAGCTTCGTGTTCCAGCGTCGATTTCGCCGACTCAACCGTTATAGGGGAGAGTGAACAGCCTTCCATTGAGCGTTACACACTTTTGGTTGTAAGCAGTTTCCACCTGCTCCCATAATGCATCATGAGCAGGTATCTCCTCACTTTCAACTACACCAACTAATACCTCATTATTCTGCACGAAACGAATATAGTGTATCACTACAAATTCGAGCTCCTGCTCGATTTGAGGAACATCACCTGTGACCACGTTTCCGCGCACACGTTCGCTGTTACTGCACACAATCTACGTTTTAATTCTGCCATTGTTCAACACGCCAAATAACGCCAATGAAGACCAGGCTGTTACACAGTATTTGTTAAAATGTAATCTGGCTGCAGTTGCGAGATCCTCGAGCAAAAGGGCAATTCCTCACAGGAGGCACCAAAAATATGTTCGACAAGAATAACTACAACCTTATTTTGTTTAAAGATAAATTCATTTACAAAATTAATTCCAAAGTATAAGTTGTCTCTACAACGTATTGAACAAGAAGAGCCAACTCCGTCCTATATGACAGTGATGATGATGTAACAGATCAATGAAGATGTGATAGATCATTCCTTTAGCCTCAGGTCGCATTCACAATATCCGTAGAAAACCGAATTCCAATGACCATGCTGCATTTTGAACGTAAAATGGTCCGAGAATACCTTTAGTCCAAAATCCGCACCAAAAAGTGCAATTTGTTTATCAACAATCACTAGTAGATTTTTGAAGATAGTTAATAGTTGAAGGATGTTGAGAATGTCTAGGATTACTAACAGTCTCCCCGAATTTTTGAATTAATCTTTTCAGAAATGGTAAAGTTAAATTACTATTCCTACAATATTTTGTAGGAAAATTGCTAACTATAGCTGCTAAACTCTCTTGTTTTCGTGTAGCGCTCCATTTTGAATAACACTGAACTGTCAGCTGCAAAGCTGTCTTTTATTTTCGTTGGCAACGCTTTACCACACAAATGGGGCTAAATTCAAATCTTGCGTGAATTTTGCATCATCTTACAGATGATTGCAATTCGGCGCAGCGCTAAACGTGGCATTTCTTGCGGACCTGATGGCAAAGTGCTCTCAGATGTCTACCCAGACGTTATTAGAAGAAGGACGTTCAGCAGACGAATTTCCCACAACAAAATCAACGGTGCGGTCCACAGCCAAACAAGCGAAAGCATTATCTGACCTACACCGAAATATTTGGAGCTCAGGTCAATAACAAAGTTGAGAACTAAGACATGCTGCTAAAAAAGAGAAGATGGGAGAAGAGCCTTTGATACGTCAACGGCAGCGTTCGCATCCTTCCAGTGATTTACTTACATTGGAGCATCTGCAAATTGTTCTAGGGGTTAAAACCAAGGAACTGGTCCTCCAGGTTAGGGGTTGTGCGGAGTAGCTTTTCTATCACGAAAAAACCAAAAAATTCCGAAACAACAATAGGGCTATAGATGACCTTGCTGTTGACGACTCCAGTACATGAAACAAGGATAACGATCTTCGGATCTACCGCACGTGAGCGAGCGTCTTATGAAAATCAATATCAAGGCTCCTCCTACAGAGGACAATTATAAAGTCAACAAAGAAAGTTTCTACGATCTTTTCGACAAGACAAATAAGCAATGTCCTACCAACAAAGGAAAGACGGAAATCTTTGGTAGGATAATTGGTAAGTATAACCTACACTACACCACATCTGGCAACAGACGAAATTTCATCATATTTTGTGCAGAAGAGGCCAGCATCAAGTACCTAAGGCGAACATGTCATCAGAGACGCCGCAACTGATGTGTTGAATTTCAGCCGACCACGACCAAGAAAACCCTGATTTGATGAGGAACAAGAAGCGTACAAAGGACGAGGGCCGCTCGTAAGGTCTACAATCGGAAGTTCTTTTCACAGGTTTGGCCAACCAAACTATGCAAATGTCTGAAAACCTTCGTCAACAACATGGTTGATCCCATTTGCGTTTGGATTCAGGCAACGAAAGTCCACAATCGACTAAATTTTCACACTTTGGTAGATGCTAGAAAAAACTCAAGAAGTCCATATTGACATCCACCATCCTTTCATCGATTTTAAGACAGAATATCACAACATTTATGGAGACGAGCTAGATAAAGCCAGGTGTTGTTTTGGCATCTCTGTCAAGCTCGTCCATCTGTACAGAATGACAGACAACAATTATTCCAACAACACCTCAGTACAAATGAAACGAAGCATCACTATCGCCAATCGGTAGTCATTGGGCTACGAAGGCAATTGAGTAGTAAGACCCTAACTCGAAAAACTAAAGACACTTTATATAAGACCTTGATCATCCCAGTCCTTCTTATGGGGCTGAAGCATTGATTCTATCGAATGAATATATCCTTAATCGTACCGTATATTCGGTATCGTTTGCGTTGGCTTTGGAGAAGAATATTCGATGTACGCTGTACGGCGACATCGATTGTCAGAAAACTGCGCGTCATTTGCCTGAGATGGCTAAGACTTGTGGAGTTCTGGTACGCAGAGTTTTGGAATCTAACCCGAATGGACAACGCAGTAGAGAAAAACATCGCCTGAGCCTTACAGGCAGATGAGGACCCAACTAACTGCAGAGACTTATTCGTGGAAGTCCAGATTCGCTCGGAACTTTAACGTCACTCGTGCGCAGGAAAAGAAATTAGAATTAGAGGAATTGTTAAACATTTTCATTCCAAAGCACGGAACAGGATTCATGTTGGTAAGTGACACAGTGAAATATGTATATGATACTACTTTCGGAGCCCGTTCATCTCATTTGTGAAGTGAAAAGCTATCTCCAACCACATACCTATCCATTAAGAAAGAGGCGAAGCGTATCAGATTAGCTTCTCTGCCACTTGCCTTACCACAAGAACCATCAAAGTCAAAAGTTTGAACAACTTGAAATTATCACGCCTCCATGAACCTTGCCCTTGTGAAAGCCAAAAAGACCATGAGTTGATTGTCGCTGTTTTATCGATTTCTAGTTGGATGTCAGACATAACTCTTTGTAATGCAACTGTTGCTGAAACCTACATATCTGCTCGTACTACTACAATTCTTAACCCCAGAAGACAGATCTTCACACCCCTGTTGGATGTCTTGAAGGAAAGAAAAGGAAACTCCATCCTTTTGGCCACGTAAATTACATAACACGATGGGATAAATAATAATTTTCGTCTTTATGTTGCACTTTTGAGTTTACACATACCACTACCTACGTAGACTTTGGTAAACTGCAAGCCATCTAGAATTCCGGAATCAACAAGATACGAAGGCACGAGTAGCAAGACAAAACAACGTCATCCTTGCAGTGTCGTTACATTCGAAAATAAACAATTTAACTGCATCATTTGGGAATATGTCTCTGTATACACATCCGCATCCATATCCGCATCCATGTCTTGACTTCGTTCAGGTTCAGTTTTTGCAATGCACTACCGGAGCAAAGGTGATATCTTCTGACGATGACTCCTTCAAAGATTCATGAACGGTTCCCAACATTTCTTTCGTCCGAAATTTCTATTTTGCCCACGTATTTCGATTAAATTCTCATTTCGGTCATAATTTTTCCAGTTTTAGTGCGGCACAGGCACTAAACCAACCGAGAAGCAACAGACACATCGAAGCTGAAACACCGTACGAGTAGAGTACATCCCACCCTGGAGCTGCCCTGGAGTGTGATCCAAGGAGCTGGAAAACTATTACAAGATGAGTGTATTCCCCTGATGACTCCTCCGACAGGTTGCGCGCTCCAGAAATTGCGATGGCAACTGGCAAATGATTTTCCTTCGGTTTTCTCTTCGTCGACTTTCAAGGAGTGTGAAATGAATATAGGAGACGGAGGTGACCTAGGTGAAGTGTTGGAAACACATTCCTTCAGCTAGTTCTCCAGACATGTGTTTATAAATCATTCGGGGTCTTAAGTTTTCGAATTTTGCCGCTGATTTAGAAAGTTTCCATGTCCGATTGTTGGCGCGGGGAGTTGGTGCGTTTTAGTTCTGGTCTCGTCGTCTTTCGTCTGTCCGTCTGTCCGTCGGTCCGTTTACTCGTTCGGGGGGACATTTATCTTCATGGACATGGCGAGTGTCGTGTCTTGTGAAGTGGCGTGCCATGCTGGTTGCGCAATATTTTCCAATTTATTGGAATCGTGTAGTTTACGATTCCTTTGGTTGGTCGTCGTCAGTTGTCGGTTGTGCATAGGTGAATAGTTGTTGGAGTTGGAAAAATTGAAATCTGTGCGCTCAGGGGAATTGAACAACAGGACAAAGAATAGTTTCATCAGGAAATACAATAATCCTATCTGAAATGAAAAAGGCGGGTGTTGTGGCATTACTTGCCCGCTGTATGAAGGGTCTCTTTAATACTAGATAATTGGACAGACAACGTTACATGCTCTGTTGACGGACGTCTTTTTGTTGACTAAATTTATATATTTTTGGTATCTTGAGACACATTCGCCTTTTAAAGATTGAAAAAGGCAGTCTTTCGAAGCTCAAAAATGTTGCTTTCTAGCCAACATTTGGCTCGATTGAAAGACAGCGAGTAACAGAATTAGGTCTATTCAAAAATGCGCTGAAAATTACCGTCTCTCGATCTTGTTAAAGATGAACCATCTGATTAGATTAGATAAACTAATCATACACTCTTTTAAGAGCAAGTATATCATATTTAAACTCCATCGAAACGAGAGAGAAGGTAAAAGAAGCTATTTAAAGCGTTTACAGAACCTTCAATGGTTTAAGCTAACGTGTCCTACCAGGAAATTATTCTGCAGATCGCTCGTTCCATGGCGGAATGTAGATTTGTAGTGTCTACGACTACAATACGAATATAAGAAGCTACAAAATTCTTGCGAAAGGCCGAAACGTTAGGTGATTTCATGACACTAGCAAACTGGCCAAAGTCCTCATAGCGAGGAAATATAAAGTTACCTGCACTGAGACGGGAACAGCGAGTCTTAATCGTTTGTCCCAAAATTGTTTACCAAGTAACTAGATCAGAACCGGCTCAAAAGCAGCCGCTGTCACCGAAACTGCAAGTGACTTATGCCATATAATCCTCAGTAGATGGTATCTGGTATCGATTTTGGTGCAGGATAAGACCACTGAATGTAGCACTGCATCTTATGCTATACCTTGCTGGTACTATTGACGCCACTTTTAATTTGTCCAAACAGGACAGCATAAACGAATCACTGGATAAGAGCAATGCTGAACTCTGATTGCTGATGCTGGCTGCGGGCAATATCTGATGGCCACCTGCAAGGCGGCATCCTATCTCCACTACTTTGTTTCATGTTGGTCACTGCTTCACGCTCTCAACAATTTTAACGTCTACGCTTAGGCATATGCAGATGTAGCTTTATTGACTGCTGGTTGTTGTAGTGCACAGGCAGCCCTAGATGAAGTCGAAGATTGGAGATTCAGAAACGGTACACTCAAAGCTGAGGTTGTTCCCTTCACGAAAAGGAGGAAGATGATGGCCTTCTGAATCTGCATAGTATCTGTAGGTACATCCTACTGTTATTTAGAGATTTTTCTTTTCTGTCAATGAAAGTCTTCCAAGATATGAAGATAAAGGTGTTAGAAGCAGAGCTAGCAGCCCTGCTATGCAGGGTAAAGTTCAACAGCAGTCAGCTGTCAACAGCAGTCAGTTAATCTGAGCTGCACAATACGTCAAAAGTTGGTTTGTAGAAACCACCCTCAACGTAAATGAAAATGGTTAGCGCGTACTAGTTTATGTTGAGTTTGGTTTCAATTCTACCTAACAGATTTTGAAGCACAGTCTCGCAGGATCTTCAGGGTTCTTGCTTTCTGGATTCATTTGCTGTTTTGCACATATCAAGTTTAACAATTCTCTACAGGCTCTTTAACATGAAGGAAGTACGATAGATCGATCTAAAGCTCTTCTAGCAAAGAATATCTTCGGAGTCGCCAGTAGCTGGTCATCTAAAGTCAGCTCCGGCAGGTTGTGGTACTTAGCTCACTTTCAGCTTCGTGATAGCACCTGTTCTGAATTAGCTCCTTATATTCTTTTTGTATGTTGTTGGCCCAGTTTGTTTTGTTCCTTATGTTCGTGGTTCTCTCGACTAAGGTAGAGCACCTTAGATGGGGCTTGCCGACGCGACTGAGCCTGTGATTCTTCTTTTGAGGCTAGTGTTTTAGTAGCAGGAGGATTTATGACATGCCACAGACTTGCTGCTGCTAGAAGTTGCACCAGTTTTACCTTTGCTTCGCATTGAAAGAGCCTTGCCGGCAGTTGGTGTGGTCACCGTGCAGTGTTAAAAGGGTACAACTATCCGGATACTCCGTTCATGACAGAGATATTTTTAAAATACTGGGCTCTTAGCCAGGCTGATATTCGGCACGGGTCGTATGACACATTGATCCAACCCATCGGTGAAAGGAGAGGGAACGATGGAAGCAATTGAAGAATGTAGAGGGTGGACGAGGATGAGCATCCTTTAGTTTCAAAACTCGTTTGGAGAAATTCTCGAGAGTCATCGACCTTGCTCAGCACCTAAATTTCGACAAGTTCAATGCTCAAAGTATAGAACGATCTTTTCTAAGTGTGATGAAATGAACACGGTGAGAAGATAATGAAACTTTTGAGTGGTAAAGGAAGACAAAACAAAGTACATTCTGGCATCAAGAAAGGACGACCACTACCGACAACTTAGCCAAAACGCCACCGTCATTAGGAAGTTAGGAAGCAGCAACGATATCAGCGTGGAAAGTAAACGTAGAACCACTCAAATTGCTGTCTCTTTTTTTTTGTCTCAGGAGGCAATTGAATATCAGAACCTTCTCTTGTGAGACTAAATTGGCTTTATCACCCTCATCCTGCTTTATGATCCAGATGCTTCTCGAAAACAGATGAACAACTACTTGACTGTCTGGATAATGCTTGTGAATTCCGGTCCCATTTGTATTGACGGAAAATGGAGGAGGAGATTTGTGCAGGCTAAACAGCGAAATCGGTCAGTGTCTACGTATCCAAAGCCTTTGTTTTCAAAAAAAGAACTTCATACTCAAGTGAGTATATGGTAAATACACTTATAATGCCTCAAAATGTGTTAGTTTTTTTGGAAAATGGGGTAGAGAGAGAAAAAAAGCTGTTTGGTCTCATTGGGTGGCATCCAACATTTAATACTTACCCGTGAAGAGTATATGCCTGATACAATGCAGTTATCTAGACTAAGCGATCTGGCATCCACGATGCCATGATCTTTAAAACGTAGGTTCGGCCTTCCTTGTCGTCTTGAACCTGGGAGCTGGAAATCGAAGATCCTCTTAACTGGAGCATTGTTGTCCATCCGCTCCGTGTAGCCGAACCAATGTAATCGACGTATATTGGCTTCTGGAACTACATGCGCTCTTGATACAGCTCATAGAGTTCGCAGTTGTATCATCTTCTCCATTCGCTCTCCTCGCACACAGGACCAAAAATTCGTCGAAGAATTTTTGTTTCGACCCCAGAACTGGCAGGATAAGGGTTTTGTAAAGCATCCTTTTCGTCCTTCGAGTTAGAAGTGCCTTTCGTGTTGACACTTGCTCTTCCCACTATTTTTTGCAGAATGAGATTGAAGTAGTCACACGATGGCGCATCTCCTTGCCGAAGTCCGGTACATGTTTGAAATAGTTCGGAGGAGCTACTTCCAAATTGCATATTGCAGTGTGTGTTTTCCAGCGTCACGAGAAACATCTGGATCAGTTTTGACAAATCCCAAATTCGGCCATCGCCGTATAGAGCTCCTGACGATGAATACTATTATATGCGGCTTTGAAGTCGATGCATAGGTGGTGAGTCTCGACAAATTCCAGGATATGTCTTAGTCCGAAAATTTGGTCTATTTTCGATCTGCCTATTAGTGTATTACAGAACGGTTTGAGACGTTAATACAGTGCGTTGGAAAAGATCTTATATGCGACATTAAGTAGAGATATGCCTCGATAGTTGCAATCTTCAAATCTTTGCCAGACATAGGTTTGCCTTTTTTGTAGATGGGACATATGGAGCTAATAGTTCTGTCATCGGGCATGTTTCCTTCCACCTTGGTTGATGATTTGGTGTAAGCGCCTTACTAAAGCATAAAGAGATTTCTTCTGGGTGATGGAACTGGTTCTTCGTTGATTTAATGTGGCTTTTCTGCTTGCCTCTTTCACTCTCTTTACACTGTGCTCATTTAGCAGCTGCTGAAAATGATGCTTAAGCACATATACTATCCCCTGTGCTTCAGTGACCAGGTTTCTTTCGCAGTCTCGAGGAGCCTGTGTTGCGGTCTTGAAGTCAGCTGCTAGTTAGGTGGCCTTCTTGTAAAACCAACATTCAATTTGTTGATTTCTAGTCAACTACACATCTTAGGTGATTTTTGTTAACTAAATTGAATGTTTTTCGGGCACGGTTGGAATTCGAACCTTCCAGTCCACTATTACTTGAGCAACGGCCATCCACCTGTACCTGAGATGGCTGTTCGAATGTGCGTCAAACGGTTTTTGATTTTAACTCCGAGGGATACTGGAACCTAAACCAACTTGGAGTGCGGCACTAGAGTGAGCTGGCGAAAGATCCTTTTAAATGAAGGAGCTTCATGATTGAAGCCCAGGTTGATATCATGGTCAAGAGCGCAACTTAAGTAAATGAATCCACGCTCATCAATGACGTAGTCTAATAATGAGTCGAAGGCAGAGCAATACTTTTATTATCGTTATGGCTTTCAGATTAACGCGACTGGAGATTGCTACAATTGGACCACTCATACTATGAGCCAGCCTTGGAGCTCTACTGATTGACATGGACTACTGGTAGTTCCCACAGGACTTAAAAGCAGTGACGTGGGAAGAACTTCAGTCCGTTTGGAAGAGATAGGCCTCCTTGTGGGAGCAGTAAGGGTCTTCCACGTGGAGTTGGAAATAAGTTCTGTGTGTTGTGATACTAAAACCAGCAAGAGGTTTTAGATTGGCCTTGATCACCCATCAAACCATGGGTGAAACTTGTGGCATCAACACACGTTCCGATATTACTAAACGATAGTAAGCAATGGCCAGACATATATCCTGGCCGCCATGGGTGCATTGGCATCTGCTACACTTAAGTCTCCACGACAGATGTTCATGTAAAACACGGACTTAATCTGTAGGCACTGAGCTCAATCCTACTTTTCATTTTTGTAGAGAAAGCCCGTCACAGAACACTGAAACAATAAACTCATTAACTTTCCTTCACTTATCGTACTTTTTGGGTAATTGAATTTTCACATGTGTTTCCCATAAGTGTTGCCTTATGATTATAAACAAACGAGTACGAGTAAATCCACCTTCAGATCCACCTGCCTTAATCGCACATCAATTCAGCGCGCCCTCTCCCACTCAAAGTAAACATAATTAAAGGACTCCTCATCACCTCCGAAGTTTATTTCCTCTTCACTTTCTCTCTTTGACTTGGTGTTGTTGCTTTCTTTGTTGTGTTTCCTTTCTTTTCTTTATTCCATCAGCACAATCCGTATAAATGCCATAACTCCATATCGACAAGTGAAAAACTGGAAAACATAAGTAAAAAAAAGCAACACAACATGCAAAAAAAATAAAAAAAAATAAAAATAAAAAAAAATCTAAGCGGCGAACAAAGCAGCCGGAACGAGAACAAGGTGTAGAGGTTCCAGAGTGTGTTATAGGGTAGAATAGAGGAAGAAAAATCTT
Source organism: Volucella inanis (assembly GCA_907269105.1). Taxonomy (NCBI): domain Eukaryota; kingdom Metazoa; phylum Arthropoda; class Insecta; order Diptera; family Syrphidae; genus Volucella; species Volucella inanis. The sequence goes on along the minus strand of OU026155.1, from coordinate 141,509,158 downwards.
GCATAATTGATTCCAGGAACGCACTTCACCCAGTACTCTTGTTGTTTATGTCGCCCCATCTCCCATCCGAACAGGTCCAACTTCTTTTTTCAGCTATAACACATCACACCATTACAGCATCCTACCATCGCACTGGCTTTCGTCCTTCATGTCATAAAATGCTTATCACATTTGCATAAATACACCAGAACTGTGTTTCAGGCCCTCCAACCCTCCGGTTCATAAAAAATAATGAAATGTTGATTTTTCCGAAAAAAAAAAAAAAAAAAATACAAAATCACACCCCGAAACATGCAGAACAACTTTGCTGTGCTGACTTCTCTGGCTCTCTTTTGCAAAAAGTTTTTCCCAATCCCACCCAACACAACCCTTTGCGACAGCACACACCCTTTGGTTAACGCATTTATGAATTACTCCCAGTGAAGTGATGCCAGCGGAAGGGGGCGGAAAAAGTTTGACATTAAATGAAATAGTCACCTTTTGTTTAATTCTGATGAGTGGGTGAGTGAGCTTAGGATAGGGGTTGGGGTAGTTGCTTTGTAATTGAAAATCACAATTCATATAAAATTTTGTTCAAAACCGAGGCTCTGTTAGGCAAAGGCAGGCCAACTCAGCCACCCCTTTGGTTCTTGGGGGTTTATTTCAATTTTCCAAAGCACTATCGCTAAACGATGAACACTAGCAAGTCTGCCTGCACCCCCTCGGTGAGAGTGAGTTTTTCTCGAAAATCAAATCATCATCTATGAATGGGGCATGGGGATACACTGAGTGGGTGGAGGTGCTTCGAATCAATTGTTTCACCAAGAACAATGAGAGATATTATGTATCTTTGTGTTGTTGTGTGTGTGCTAAACAAAACATTATTTCCTCGTACGTAAGCAGTATTACGAGTAGATATGCAGTTGGAGTATTAATACGAGTACGTGCCGAACCTGGGCCTATTGTAAGTATGATACATATGAAAGATGTCGGGGTTGGGGATAGTGGGTGAAATGTAGTAACGATCTGGCAGCCGGTATCACTTCGTTCGACATGATACGCTTAAAAGCCGCCCAAAAAGGAAACGGCAAAGTTTCAATCAGATTGGCGCAAAAGCCTTCCTGTCTTCCTTTCATCCTCTCATCTTTTCTTCTTACTCGCTTGCCAGCTTTCCACACTGCCTTCATACATGCGAGTATATCCCGAAGGGTCCTTGTTTTTTTATTTTTATTTTGTTTTGTTGTGTTTTTCACACACAAATCGAATGTCATAAGAACGGGAAGGAAGAAGATGTTTTCTGTTTTTTTTTTTTTTTTTTTGGTTCCTTTCCAAGACTCAACTTCAGTTCGGAGCTGTTCAGATACATCCGTAAAAGTACAGTTGCTGGGACTGATGATGGCATAGGCTCGGAGAGATAAAGGTTCTTCATCCTTGTGATGTGGGCTCAGAAGGCGCGTAATGGAGCTGAATGGACGAAGGGAGAAGGCGGTTGTATCAGCAGTGTTTTGTGTTAAACTTTTGTGTGATTCGTGTACTCGTACTCGTTGTTCTCGTGAATCAACAGGTACGATTACGATACGAGTATGTACGAGCCCATACTCTCTCCCATACTCGTACTCGTACTCGAACTCGAACTCGTCGTACTCGTGTCCTCGTATCATCATTTCATATTTTGTGATATCTTTAAATCGTATCCTCTTTTGCGGCAGAGTTTTTGTTTCTCATCCTCCGACTAGTGGGTGGTTGGTTGGTGTTGATGATAAGGGTGGTAATGGTGTTCACTACATTTCCGTTTCGATTGTATGGTTGAAAGTTGTACTTTGTGTGCCTTTGGATACACTCGTATTCGAACGAGTACATAAGTGTTTTAGGTACGGCAGGAAACTGTAAGGGATGTTTTATTTTATTAAATGTCTGCAAATCAGTTTTTCAATTGTTCCGAACTCTTCGTTTTGGTTTTTGGGTGAATCCTTAGAGCAACAATGAGGTTTTCTGATGTTTTGATTTGCCATTTATAGGATTTAGAAGGACAAACGAAGATGTAGATGTAGATGGAAGGTTGTCTAATAATAGTAAGGAGCTTATGTAGTTTGCTGATTTTTGGTTAACTTGTTGACGTCTAAGTTTTAATATAGTTTAACAAGTTCGTGATAGGGTTACTTTTCAAAGGGGCTGAAAGGAACTTTCACTATCGTGTAACCGTAGATGAGGTATCAATTTAAAATACACCTGACTGAGAACATATTTTCATACATCATACAACAGAGGGGATTGCCGTCACTTTAGAAAAAGAACTCTTCTTTTTCTGTCTTATTTCTTATGAATCGGTACTACCACCACCACTAAATGCAATAACTTAACCAGAATCTTACTCTACTACTTTCGCAAGTTTAACCTTGCAGCCTTCTAATGTTCAGCACCGATGCTCAAGGAAATCTAAAAAGTGGTCGATTGTAAGGGGTCTCTTCCTCAGACCAAGTTCGTCGTGTTTTAGCGTCCAGTTTACTTAATAAAATATAAATACGCCATGGATCTCTATCTAATGAATTAATTAAGGTTAATCTTCTACGATTTCATCAGCTCTGTCTGATAGGCTACGAAGGGATTTAATCTTTGAGCTATGTACAGGCGGTAAATCATACCTTTTTCCAACGTACTCGTTACACATTCGAGAAGGTAAATAGTTAAAAAGATTTAATGCTTCATTCCGAAGACTTTAAAAATTGAAATATTTGCATCGGACTGAAACTCGTTCTACTATGCACGGCCCCCAGAAACATGTCTCTTAATGCTGGCCATTCGCAGTAGTTTGCCGAAAAAGGTTCAACATGGATTTTAGGGAGAAATAAATCCGTGCTCCTTTCGGTAGAGTTAGATTTGGTGAGGTCTTCAATAAGAGATTTTTGTTTTTCTGTACGGTTTCGCCTTGCCGAATGGCGGATTGTTACGCCAATTCAAGGACAAGGTATTTTACTTCAAAATCTTTGAAATCCGGAACATGGTCAGAGTACCCTTCAAACTCGACAACGTCATATATATTTCATCGTTTCATTTTCATTCAGCTCACGTGGATAATTTCGTAAATGAACCTTTGAGATACCCACGGGTGTATCGAAACTTAAGTTGGCGCTATAATCCGGGGTGGACCTGGGCCTCAATCATCAAACATCTCTAACCGATCTTTAGCTAGGTGCCTCCAGTTTTACACGCTAAGTTTACTGAGGTCTTCTTCTACTTGCATGTGCCTCCTATCATTCTTTTGCATACAGTTCGTTGTCTCCTCCACTCAGGGTCTATGCAGAAGGGGTCGAAGACCATCCGAAGTATTTTCCTCTCAAAATAGTCAAACCAAGGTGCCATAGAACAGCACTGGGATTGTTAAGGTCTTATAGAGGGTCACTTTTGTAATTCTAGAGTGGGCTTTGCTAGTCAATTCCATTCTTAGAACAAAGAAGCAGCGATTGGCAAGTGTTATTCTTCTATTGATCTGTTGAAGGTGACGTTCTGTCCAAGACGTCGGTGTTGGGTGTCATTCCTTATTGGCAGTATATACCCGGTCTCGCCCTCATTGACTGTTAAACCCATCTTTTCCACTTCCGCATTAATACTCGCGGAAGTGCCACTGACATTACGCTGATTTTTATCATCGGCGTATGCGAGTAATTTGAGAAACTTTTGAAAGGTTCTGGCGTATGTGTTTTGCATTATTTTTTCAAGAATGATGTTAAAGGAATCGAAAAACAGGGCATCGCTTTCTTTTTATTTCTTTTCTTTCTCGACAACAAAGATTTCGGGGAGTTGATTTACCGACCTCGCTGCATTCTCCATCGTCATCCTGCACAAACGGACTAGTTTGGCAGGGATGTCAAAAATAGAAATTTCTCTGTCTCTATAGTTACCGTCACACGTGGTCTTAAAATCGATAAATAGGTATCGATTTGAAGTTCATGGGTTTTTTCCAAGATCTGCATTAGTGTGAATATTTGGTGGATTTTTCTGGCCTAAAGCCACACTGATATGAAGCAATCAGGATGTTGACTAATGGCTTCAGGCGTTATAACAATACAGCAGTTAGGATCTTGTAATTGATATTAAGAACACCGCTGCTTCTGTAGTTGGCGCAGCTTAGAGGGCCTCCTTTCTTGAGGATCGGAGAAATACTGCTGACGTTCTACTTTCATACTTTCGTGTGAACATATTTTACAGAAAAGTTAATGTATGCTCCTTACGAAGTTATCGGCTGCTGCTTTGATTAGTTCGGTAGTTAGGCTTAGATATGGCTATTTTCACTTCATCCGGGTGAGGTGAATGGAATTGTTGGTCTTGGTTTAAATTTTTTTTATGTTTGCACACAGCACGTCTAGGTTGGAAGATCCGTTCCGCCTGACAGCGATATTTGGTTTGTTATCGTCCTTATCTGTAGATTTCGAAATCATAAGCATCGACTGCGACTCTACGGTTCGGGGCTTGTGCCCATGGCATGTTTTTTTTTACCTTTTGAGTAAAACTTCCTAATCTCATTCCTGGAATAGCATTTCTTGATTTCTTCGAACGCGAGTTTCCCTAGCTCCCCCTTCTGATAAGCCGGTGTTCGTATGTCCTGTTCTGCTCGTACAGCACGTGTGCAACACTAGTCATTCTATGCAGAGCCGCTTTGTGTGCCTATTGCTTAGCTGCATGTGCTTGCCGGCATTCGTCGTCATACTAGGATTTCCATTGTTGTGGTCGAGTGGAATCCCACACAACTGAGGCAGCATCTCTGTTTGTTTTTTTGGAAACGTTGCCACTAGTTTTCAATACGTGATGCTGGCGGTATAGGAACTCTTGAGAAAATAAGGGAAACTATTAGCTTGCCTTTGCGATGTTCAGAATATCAGGAACCATACTTGGCTACAACAAGGTAATGGCCCGAGTCGATGTTGTCCCACGGAACGTTCGGACAGCCATAATACTGGAGGAATGCCTTGTGTCGATTGCAATGTGGTCAATCTGGTAGGTTTATTGATCAGTGGTTCTCAAAGTTCCCTTGTGAATATCGAGATGTGGGAACCACGTGGCAGCTTTCACAATGTTTTTCAATGCCGCAAAGTCGATTAGCCTGAATCCGTTATCGAAAGTGGTGTCGTGTAGGCTATACATTCTGACAGTACTGCCAAAGATGTCCTCTCTTCCTATCTTTGGGTTTAAGTCGCCGAAGACAATTACAAAGCAAAAGCTAAGACTCTGCTCGTAAGTCTTCTCCAAGAGCTCGTGGAAGTCATCTTTGGTGTCGGTAAGAATATTTAGTCTTAATGCGGATTGTTACGAGGCGCTCGTTAACGTGCCAGAAAGTCAAGACTTGAAACCGCATCCAAATAGGCTTCGCTTTTGCTGTCGATAATAATAGTAGATGTGGCAGTTTTTCATCTTCTTTTTATCAGGAACATCCTATCGCATTTGAGCTTTGTAGCAGTACAGGGCTCCTGCTAGTTATTTGGCTGCACGTGGCCTATTAAGGGACCGAAGTTCATTGTCTTTGTTTCATTAGCAGGGGTTGTCAACAGTAGATCCGTTCGTATCCGAGGTTTGTTGTTGCTTCGAAACTTAACTTTTTTTTCCATAGCCGGATACAATTCTCAACCTATTCAATAGGCATCATACCTTGTCGCAGTGCGATGAGACACTTTATGCGTGTCCCGATATTGAGAAACTACCTAGTATGAGTTTAAAATCTCTGTTTAGAACCTATTAGTACTGCACTAATTGTTCATTCAAAATCGTAGGATCTTTGTCGAATACTGTCACAATCATTGTTGCAATGAAGAACTGCCAATTTTTCTCTATTTTTATACTTTTTTCCAATATATCCACAATTTTTTCCAGCAAAAAGCTGGACGAATTTTTGAAATCTGTCAACGAAGTCCAATCCCAGTTGGAATGGCTCGATCATATATCCGTTGGCCATCTGCACAATAGAAAACGATCGTCAATAGAAGACCTTCTATCACGCTTCGTACTCGACGATGACGAGGCAGAGAAATACGACTCTGATTCGATTAGTGGTGATACCTGGTATCAATCCTTCAGAGCTAGAGAATGTGAACACGGTGGTTGTCCGAAAAGACCCATTCGTTGGAAGATTAGAAAAACACAACCAGACGATTACTACGATTACTACGATGACTATGATGAGTCACCGAAAACCTCCGAACTAAACGATCAATGGGAAGATTCGCCGAACGACTTGTCTCACGAAGCTAATTACAAACTGTCCAAATACGAACAAGATGTCGCGGAAAAGGGTTTAGTGACCTCTGCTTGGCCGTTTCGAAGTCATTCGAAGCGAACTATAAATCCAATGGAGGAAATCAAACTGAAAACAAGTTTGCGAATGCTTAAAAATGGAGATGGGCCTTTCCTCCCGAGTTCGATCCTAGAAGATGGCAAATCTAAAATCCCGGTCGAATATATTTTAAACGAATCCAAAGATCGTGAGAGTCCTCATCCATGGATGGATACTTACGATGTCTTTAAAAAGAGAAAACTTCTTTCCGTCGTCGATGAGGATGACGAGGTAAAGTTGTCTGACAAAAAAGGCTACAGGTCCAAGCATTGTATTGATGACGGCTTGAATATTCAACAATTTGACAATATCAAGCAGAAGAATAAGAACCTTGGAAGTGAGATAAAAGGTCTCCATTTCGACAATTTTGACTTCAAAAATAATCACCACGATGATAAGAAAAGCAAAAAAGATACCAATTCCAGATCCAATAACGATCAGACGCATGGCACAGCTTTCAAAAGGTTTCAGAATTATCTGAAAAAAAAATTGGGCATGAATACCAATAAAACGAAAACAACAACAAAGGCTCCTGAATCTGGGGTTCCTCTTAATCTAGTTGACAAGGATCAAGAAGTAAATATCAATCTCCACATGTCTGTCAATGCGACTCTTTTGGGAGAGAACCACTTACCGGACCAATTTCAAAGGAACAATTCGATTATTTTCAAACCCCCAACCGTCAGGAAGGATAAGCATAAGAAGGGCAGTTTTGTCAGTGAGGATGATTCGGATCTGTTGAGAGAAACTCGTGGAATTGTTTTTCCAACTTTAATGTCCGATAGCAAGCAGAAAACTAACGAGGAAGGGAGGTATGGAGCACTGATCATTTACTCAAAAATTATGTTTTGAGATATTTTTGCTTTAGCGAATCCTTGATTGAGGCTCCAGAAGATCTTCTATTGGACGAGCTTATAAGTGCCAAACTCCCATCTAAGTTGGTCAAGACAATCTTCAACATGGTCAAATCGAGTCCAAGTTTGAAGGTGCTGTGGCCAGGACTGATGCGAAATAAGATTGCAACGGTGAAAGAAGTTCAAAACTTTTACGCCATAAGGACTCAGGTACGCAAATGCATTATTTATGTTACTCCGATCATTTAAATTACGAAAACGGTTCGAGTATGGGCCGTTTATGTCTGGATGCTTAACAATTGACTCGATGAATCCATATACAGACAGCCTTAGAGAGTTATATAATTTACTAGATTCGTCTACTATTTGATTGATCCTAAAAAACCAAGTTTCGCCAAATCATCAGCAATGTTGTCGATTGGGAACTCTGAGTATCCTGTAATCAAATAGAGTATGATTCTATGCTATTTGTCTACCTCGTTAGTTGATCCCGTGTCCTGTTTATTCATCCTCAATTTTATGATGTTCAAAATCAGGGACCTAATCGTTGCTTAACAGTCTTATTTAACGGAATATCCGGTAATGGTATTGGATTCAGGGCTAACCGAACAGAAGTTTCGTGAAAAACTGAGATTCCGGCTTAGAAGACGTAAAAGTCTGAGGGTAGACTGAAAGATTGGTGTACGTAGTTGAAGTAGTTTTTAACGTGGTAACGATGGCAGGCAGAGCGACGCGTTTTTTTTAGCATATAGATAGTAGTCCTCTTTCCTGTGCCAACAACTGGCTGTGTTAAAAGTGAGTCTGGAAACCGTTGGACAAACCCAGTACATGATTTTGGGTTATAGATTACACCTTGAACTTACGGGCATCATTTGTGAGTTTAGGGTGAAAAATAGTTTTTAGTTTAACATCGATTTACTTCCAGCATACGCTTTAGGTATCTGGCATTCCTCTACATGGTTTCATTTATGCAGATAAATGGGAGCTCCAAGCCTCTCATTTCAGATTTAACTCGCAGATCGTGTCTGGGTTAGGTTAGTTTGCAAGTGTGTATGTTGGTGCGACATTGTCAGAGTCAAATCAGTGCAAAATACCCTTCATATTCATAGTAGTTTCGACGTAACTTACTCTAACCTACTCTTACAATGAAATAGTGAAGTTTTCGGAGATCATTGGCTCACTATTGCGGCGGTTACTGTCTGTATTTCTTACCTTAAGATAGAATGTGGTCATCAAGTTGTCGTAATGCGATTTCCACATCCAGCCAGTTTGGTATGCGCAATTATATCATCTCCGATCATTGCGGTATACATATGATAGGCAACGGTTTGTTGCGCTTCACCAACCAGATCAACGCCGGTCGAGTACTTGCAGCCTGATGCGAGCGACAATCATTGAAGTAAAGCAGCGCGGTGTTTTCACTTTCTTTAGAGCAAAGGTTGCAGAATGTTGTAAAATTTATGCCCGGCAGACTATGGTGTGTAACCAAAGAGTAACGTCCCGTCACGACGCCAATAAACAACCTGCAGCCTTTTCTACAGAGAGATAATAGAAAAAGTCGCTGACCTCTTGCAACCATCGGGAAGCATTCGTTTGATCTTCCGGTAACCTGAAAATCATATGAAATCCAACTGTTAATCGGAGGCCTAATGGAGGTAGCGGGAAGTCCTGTCGCAAGTTTGGGTCCTGAAAAACCTTTTCCTTAGCTTTACCTAGCAAAATCATCGGGAATTTCATTTCCAGCGTTCCCATTGCGGCTTTAGATCCAAACGAATCTCAGTGAATTCAATCATCCGTCTGCGTTCATTGAGGTCTTTCTCGAACTAATTTGGAATGTACGAGAGGGAATAGTAAGGCTTTAAGCGCAGCTTGGCTATCGCTACAGATACAGCTGCTTTGACCCCTTCACCGATTTTTGACAGTACAGATCATTGTCATCAGGATTGCCTATATCTCCGCTTGGAAGACAGACGCAAGTTTTCCTAAAGAGTTATGAAATCTGACGCTGTCGTCCTCCAGAAAGACACGCCACATATTAAATTGGTTTTGGAGTATTTGACCTTATTATTGCCGTGTAAATTCTGAACCGCCTCCGCGGTGACAAGCTCCTCATCTTGCCAAAAGCTATTTTACAATGACAGAAGGCCCAGAATACCATGGAGGTTTTGGACGTGACATGTTTAGTCCAAAAAAGTTTGTTGTCCAGGATGACACCCAAATACCAAGCTTTATTGAAGAAACGGATGATGATGCCTTGTCAGTTTCTCCCTTCTGTAAGGAGAACAAGATCAGTTTTAAGGTGCTTGACTGAAGGCCCGCTTCCTGTACACCAATCGTCAATCAGCCTAGCGACTCTACATCCTCTGCATATGCTGGACTATAGAAGTCAGATATACTTAATTAGGGCGCTTAACAGTGAGTCGACCAACATGCCCTGTAGCAATGAAAACAGAACGTCTTCATACGTGGAAACCCCTTTTACCTTACGCCTTCACATATTGGATGTTCCCAGCAATCCGCAATCGTATTGACCAGCATTGGTCTTATCCACAAAACAAGTGATTCGTCTACGCCATGTTGTATAGCAGAGATATGGTATACAACCAGATCTGACGGTAATGCGAAGGAGACGATTGCGTCTCATCTTGTAATTGCTGTTACCACAAACGGTAAGTCCGAATTTTCTTGCGTCGCAAAGAAGTATGATTCCGTTAGTGGCGGTAGTAGCCAATCTTTATTGAATACGTCAGTATGCCTCTTCTCGGGAGTACAGGCTTCTGTTAACCTTTATTTATCATGAAGATGATGTTGAACCTGATTTTTCCGCACAGGGTTCTTTTCTTCGGTCAGCACTACTGCAAAAACAAACGTAACCTTCTCTGTCGAGCGTGAGACTTTGCCAAGAGTCTAGTCTGAAGCATTGCTAAATGAGGGCCTACGCCGGGAGTGTAACTTTTTTTCTTCTAAGAGACCCTTTTCCTGTTTTGATGTCTGTTCTGATATTGTTCCATTCAGGTCCATGATAGCGGTCACAGGTCACAGAGATCTGCTATGTACAGATGGTGAAATAATACAGACGGTGCCAGTGTGGTCCATAGAGTGTGGTGGCAACCAAGCTATCAACTGGGGACATGCAGTAAGAGTATAAAGAGAAGTGGATTAAACGGAGTCAGGAATTTCTTAGAGTTCGACAAAACGCTTTAGCTTCCCGACAGGTACGGCATGGAGAGGTTGAAGCGACTTTGTAGCCAGTAGTTGGAGAATTTTTACGTAACGATTTATCCGGGACTGTTTTCTCCACAGTCAGGGTGTTCCTTGCTTTGTTTTCACCAAAAGTTCTTCCAAACAAAGCCTATTTTAGATGAATTGATTAGACATTTCCGATCGGAAATTTAAGCTTGCTTAACATAAAATTATTGACATTTCTTCGAATTTAACCGTATTTTTGTTTTTAGGAGAACGAGTCAGAGATGCAGCATACTGAGACGATGCTTCGTCAGGCAATGGAATCCATAAATAGTATAGTCGAACAACAAGTACGCTCAAGATCCTGTGTACCCCTCCGTCCTGATCTCAGGGCCTTCTACAACCTCATTGTGGCCACAAAAACTGAAAATCACCAACTACAAGACCGTCGAAAGCGACAAACCGAGTCCGATGACATTCCTTCACTAAGTGACACTCAAATTCGAAAAAAGTCACGAATTGTCAAGAAACTCTTAAAGGAATACGAGGAGCTTTCACCCATCGATCAAGATCAAATAGCCAACATCAAGGAAAGGCTCCTCCTCGCTTCGGAAGATCTAAGAAATCTCGAACAAATCTCCAAACGCAAAAAGCGTCAGATCATCGAAAATCTCTTACTCCAAAATGACACTGCCCAACCCAAGCTAGAGGACCAGTTGGAATCGCAACTCACACCGCAGTATATTAAGCTAGCCAGGATGGCCGAAATGCTTGTACATAACTCATTTAAGGATTCCGATTTGCCAATCAATTTCAACTTTGTTTAAAAGAGAGACAAATAAATGTCCTTCGGACAATTATCGCAATAAATTAGCCCTCCAACAGTGGAGGGTGAACCTTTCAGGCGACTAAACGTATCGATCCCTGGGGAGATTTTATCAGCTCCAGGGAGGTATCCGTAGTTGGCAATGGGAGTGGGGGAGTAGGGAGTGGGTAAACAGCATCAAAAGGACAAACGCCTGCTTGTGGTTGCTTACAACAGCAGACACATGTGTGCACGTTATGGCTATGGGTGGCCAATTTTCAGCTACATTTGCCATGTGGTCAATTGATTGATGAAATGGGAAGGCTTACTTGTAACCACCCACAGCCACCACCGCCCGCCTATACATATTACAGCCACCAAAGTCGCCGTCCACATTGTCGTTAGAATGTTATACGTATCCGTATGCAGACCATATGCTCGTAGTGCTCTGTGAACCTCAAAATTATACCAGGGGTGCACTTTCAATTCGTATCTGTATGTGCTCGTTGTAAGAGAGTTTTCTCTTTGGTGGTCTCATAATGGGGAGGATACAAGTATTTACGGTAGAATGGTACGTAAAATCTAAAAATTTTCCAAGAGCCAGTCAAGCCCGGTTGGAAGGTGTTTCATTACCTCATACTCTGGCTGGTGGTCCTTGTTCGAGTACCGTGCGATGTGGTCCAGTTCATATCGATGCTCATGTGAGCAATCAATTTGAAATCGGTTAGATTGGGCGCAGAAGGGACATGGGAGTCTTGCTACCCAAATGACTGTTAGTTGCAGTGTGTGTGTGTTGGAAACAAGTAAATGGGTCCGGGCGGGTACCGCTTATTGAATTTTGGCCGATTTCGGCAATGATTTTTCGGTTTTAGTGCGAACGATTGAATTTCTCTGGATTTGAAGGCTTTCCAAATTACAAAATCCAACTGCACTGTGCTTGGAGGAGTAGGTGTAGTTAGAGTTGGAGTTGGATTATGAGAGCTGGTTCTAGTCCTCATCGAGGAATGGGTTCTAAATGGGTGGTAGGTGGGTTTAGAAGTTTTTAATGCAATTACATAGAATGTAGAAGAGTTGAAGTTGGGAGTCGGTAAATTGGTTGCAAATGGTATCGATGATTATATAAATCGCTTCTGGATCCGTTCGATTGGATTTGGATTGTTTCAGGCGAATTGTTGCTGTTGCTACTACCAATGCGGTAGTCATCTGCTGTTGCTGTTGATGGTGTTGGATCAACAGTTTGGTTAAGCGGTGAAGCAAGACACAATAATGATTGGCCCAGTAGAATGTGAACGTCAGTGTAAATAGTTTTAATTGTGGTTCAATTTGATTTGAGTTTCATGAGGACGCAACCAATATCGAAACGCAAATTGAGAAATTTTCAAAAAATTAGGGCAAGTGTTTATCTATAATTACGGGCGATGAGGGTTGAGTTTCAGCCATGAATGTGGAGATATTTTCTAAAAGATTTTCTGATATTGAATGAAGATGAAGCCGAATTTAATGTTTTCAATTCAACGCCAATAATGGCTTAAGCCGTTCTCTGCTTCACTGTGCTGAGAATTATTTGGTTGAGATATTTGAGTGCCTTACTCAAAGTAAAGGCGGGAAGATATTAGATATCCAATGGATTTCTGTGCTCATTTCCGATATTAATACATAGCCTTCAGTAATTTAGTGCGAACGGTAACAGCGCCAAGATATCAGCAGCTAGTACCTGCAGTCTGATGCTAGTATCTGCAGCGTCGCAGAGCGTTATGTCGCTTTTGTCCAGCTCTTTTAGGATAAAGTTGCCAGTAATTTTTTTTAGTTTTAAACGAAAGTCAAGCCCTTAATATTAATGTCGAGGATTCATCAGTATATGTAGAGCAGAGCCATGCATACAGAAGAAACAAACTCCGACGGCGCGGCGTCTCGAAAGTTTTAGACATGACATGTCTAATTTGAAGAAGTTTAGTATCCAGGACGGCATCCATATATCTACTTTTGTAGCTTATTGAAGTATCGGATGACGTCGTTTTTTAACATTGCAGGATTCAATCATTTCGGTTTTCTTCTTTATCGTGAAAAAATAATCTATATTTGGAGATGACTGACTAAGCTGCCATTTCTGGGATGGCTTTGCAGTTTCGTGCACTTGAAGCTCTACTAATCTCTATGCTTCTTAGCAGGATGCAATTCAGAATGATAGACCCGTAACTCATTGCGATTTTTTTTTCGCCGATTATCTGTATAAAGGATACTCACTTAGTTTTCAAGGGAATTCTATGGATGTTATGTAAAGCAAAGATAGTTTGGTGGTAAGAATCGTTTTCAAAGTACTTTCAGGCATCATATAATTTCAGCTTCAGCAACTGGAATATTTAAAAGCATCATAAGCTACCACAACAGATCATAGCGGTCTGTATTACTTGGCCCATTTACAGTTGCTGCTCTCGAAGCTGGCTGTGGCTGGTTGAAACAGAGACTCTCTTCTTTCGATTCAGTAGGAGTTTTTCTTGGCAGGACGCATCAATTCAAAATAAGAGCTTTCTATGATTAGTCCTATCTTGCTCTTAGTCTTGTCGAAGTTTTTACTAATTCGTTACTTTTCTTGTTAAAACACTGCCAATTGGAATTCTTTGGAATAGTTTTTGGCTGACTCTCTCATTACCGTGGTTAAGAAGCACCTAACCATTGCGCAATTTTTTGCATGAGGCTCATCCATGCGCGTGCTTAGATAGAAGAGAAGAAGAAGCCACGTAAATAATTTAGGACATTCCCCAACAGATCCAAACTAATGAACTTCGCTGTATCAAGGACCATAAATCAAGCCCCAAGATATCAGTATATGTACACAAGACCACCTGGCTATTCCATGAAAGAAGAATGCAAGGTATGCTTTTACTGGACGTACGATTTAAAGCTCCGACACAAACTCGGATGACTTCATTGTTGCAGTAAATTTCTCCATGCAGCAGAACAACGTAAGTAAACTTATGCGCAGTTGTTGTAAAGTTGCAATAAAAACTAAATGCTACTCGCTGTTTGACTTTCGATCTTCTTTCTAAAAGTTCTTCTCAAGTCGACAACATACGAGTAAATAGATGCATACTGTACTCGTATGTTCATAGTGAAAACACATCTCTTGATTTATAGGGACTATAGCCGATGAGGTAGGGATATGTGCGACGATTGATCGGAAAACTATATAAAAACTATAACTTGGATTTGGACAACAGCGCAAAATTCTAAAAATTGACTTACCTCATAGCGTTGTTCCTGGGTAACTACATGAGTAAAGCCTTACCCATACAAGCTAAAATGCCTAGAGCATACTCGGCCAGTAGCAAAATACTGGACTATGACTTCACAGTTAATGACCCTTGCAAGCGTTTAAAGAACAATGATCTTCGATTCTGCACCTGGAGTGTTCGAACTCTTAACAGGCTATGGCAGCCGAACAATTAGTAGTGGCCAAGGACTAGTGTCACGTAAATATCACCGTCATCCAGATGGGATTGGACCAACATAACGAGAATTAAAAGCTTATGTCTTATGACATAACAACAACAACAGTACGATAGACGTAAGGCATGCCTCTGGTATTCTGGAACCCCGAAATTTCTTGGAAGCCAACACTTACTCGGATCACTACTTTGTTGCGGCCGAGGTACGAATGCAGATCTCCTAAGTGGACAACAGAGAAGCACTACTGTGAGAATATATAGCGTGGAAAAGCTGTAATAGCAAAAAGCCACCAGAATTTATGCCGGACGCGTATCCCAAAATCTCTCAACAATTCTAGTAACTGTAGTACTTAAGATCGGTGGCAAGGCTGATAATGTGCCATCCGAGAAGCCGCAAATGACGCGTTGAGTTTCACTCGACCACCACCAATAATGAATGGTTTAAGAGCTAAATAAAAAGTATACATAGCGGAACTGCAACGAAGGACGAAAGCCGATCGTTGCAAGGAAACCCTAACAGAAGCCTGTAGAGATGAAGAAGAAAACCTTGTAGTAAAATCACAGTCGGTGCTAAGAATACGGAAAAACTTTTTCTCCGAATCGTAAAATGGCGACGAAGCCCAACATCTCGTCGTCAGGTAGAACAGAACATTTAATTAAGACGATGGTAGCCAAAACTTTCGTTCACCTGAACAATATGAAGTTAGGATAGCAATATCTTAAATGAAATCTAACAATGCAGCTGGAGCTAATGGCTTAGTGGTCGAGGTATTGAAAGCTGCTGGACACGAATTTGTGGAGAGCATACATCAACTCAGTATCGTTGGCCCGATCCATAAAAAAGGAAACCCCATCAACTGTGGCTCAACATCGCACACAAGATCTAATCTCACATATTGCGTGAACGTTTGAAACTCTTCGTCAACAACCTGATTGGCTCCTATTAGTACGGTTTCCGACTAGGAAAGTCCACAATAGGCCAAATATTGATACTCCGACAGAACCTGGAAAAAACTTACTCGATACCCACTATCCTTTTATCGATTTTAAGGGCTCGTATGACAGCATTTGTAGAGACAAGCTTTGGCAAACTTGCCAAACTCGCCCGTCTGTACTGAATGACGATCAGGATTGCTAGCCAGGTAGCTTAGACCGTTGATGTTAAGACAGGTGTTAGACCAAACGACACGCTGTCATGGGATTTCTTTAGCATCATCCTTGAAAGAAAAGCAACAGACTTCATGTATAACTACTAGCGTATGCCGATCATATTAACGTAATTGGCGGAAATCAGCGGGCTGTCACCAGTGTCTTCGCTGATGTTGAAACAGAAGCTGCCAAAATAGGTTTAGCAATAAGGCCAAATGCAGGTATATATTGTCAACAAAAAGAGATGAATTGGACAGAGCGTCACAGTCGGCACAGGTAATAAGCGACTTGGCTATGAATTCCCCCAAGAAGGTACTTTAGTAGCAAAGCCGAATCCCTAAAACTAAGGACACCCTATATAGGATCTTGATTACCCCCGTCCAATTTATGGCGCAGAAGCGTAAACTCCATCGCAAGCAGATGAAAATATTCTCGGTCATTTCAAGAGAAAAATCCATCGGAAAATGTTCGGTACGGGGTTTGGTGTAAACGAACAAAAAAATTCGCATTAGTCGCCTGAGATGGCTAGAACATGTAGAGGGAATGGACACCAATGGTCCGGCCAGCAGACTCTTTGAATCGAAAGTAGAGGGACAACGCAGTAGAGGATGACCTCACATTAGGTGGTGCACACAAGTGGAATCGGACTTCAACCGACTTGGAGCGCGTTACTGGAGGCAGTTATGTGCCACTTAAGTAATGTAGGCGGGGTTCTTATTTTCCAATAAGAGTGTGACAAAACCATTTCAAAAAGGAAAACGCGACACTCTTTGCAGTTTTATAGTCACTTGTGTTAAGAAGTGGTACCAAGAAAAGAAAATATTATATCTTCGTGCAAATATTAAGACAAAAACTTAGTTTTAGCAGCACGCAAGTATCATAGATGTCCCAAACCGCTCAGTTGAAGTTCATTCAGATAACACATTTACACGACAGAGGATCCGGTATGTTTACAAGAAACCATGTCAAGTAGCTGGATATTCAGCGTGCTCTGCTCAAACTACTGAGAGAAAATAGGTTTTAGTTCCACAAATATTTTTACAAGCGTATTACGTCAAATATTGAACCCTTCTCGGAAAACGGGAAACTTACTTTTTTCCTCCTCTTAAGTGGTGCTACAGTCAGGTGTCGCACTGGGACTCGACTTACATTTCCTTGTAGTTGACGCGATGCTGCGTTGATTGCCTCCAGTTTTAGACAAAAAATTGATTAATGTCCTCTTCCACTTGAGCTCGCCACCCAAGGCGAGGTCTTTTTTAACCGCGTTGTCTCTATGGGATGGATTTGAAAAAGCTCCGAGCTAGAGCGTTTGTTTTTATTCCCTCAACATGACCAAGCTATATAAGCCGATGGATTTTGGCCCTTCTGCCGTTACGTCTTCATCACCAATTTCTGTTCATGCAAACGGGACCAAAAATTACTCCGAGAACTTTTCTTTTGAAGCAACCAATGGTATTTTCATGCCTCCGCGCCATACTTCCGACTGTGATGATGAGGGACTTATTTTTAAATTGGCTTCTTAGTCAAAATCGATCTCCTTGGGTTTACTCTAGCTTCTATCAAAGTGTGAATATTTTATCGGGCTTATTTGGCCTAAAACCGTACTGATAACGGCTAAAAAGGACATTAAAAAATAGTTTTAAACGTTCACAGACTAGTTCTTAAGAAAACTGATGCCTCTATAGCTGGGTCTCCTTCCCTGTGGACCAGAAAAACGATGTTGCGCTTGTAGAAAGTGGGCCTGTTTCTCCTACCAAATCTTGCAAATGAGTTGGTTTTTGGTCTTTACCAAGTGATTTCCTACTTCCTTAAATAGCACGGCAGGAAAGCCGTCCAGTAAAGCAGCCTTATTGTATTTAAGTTGGCACATTACTTCCTTCACTTCATCTGGTTCATGAACTTTTGGTCATCCCTGCAGAAGCGGTTTTTCTTATCACCGACCTTTGCTTCACTACAATATTTCCTTGCTTATCTCTTTGTTGACTGGGCCACAATCTTGAAAACATTTTCTACAAAAACATCTGAACTACTACTTCTCCATTTTCACAATCTTTTCAGCTTTTTCGACGCAGAGGCCGATGTCTTCTTACTCTACTTGTAGAGCGTATGAACCGTTTTTGTCTTACTATAACATATATCGCCGATTCTTTAGTGAGTTGTTTTGGGTTGTTTCGGGTTATTATGCGATACCCAAAATATCAGTTGAACTTCTGACAACGTTTTGTTATCAATGCGAGAGGTTGAGGGATACGCGATTGACGGTTTGTTGCTACTACAGCTGTGTGTCGTGAAGTCTCTTCACAGTATTATTCCATTATTGCGTTGCCTGCTATACAGTTAGACGTGACATGTCTGGAAATAAGTAATAACCTGAATCTACATTGGGCGCTTGGAATGTTCTGACACTGCAGGTACCTTACATTGACCGCAATATGATCAATTTCGTTGGCGGTTTGGTGATAAGATGATCGTTGTGTTTCGTTGGAATATTGAGGCAATTATATAAGCTGCGTTGGCGCCAATTAGTGTCTATGCTATTGAGACAACAACACCCAACCATGTCCTCAAACAACAAATTGTTCGAGCTAGCGGGGGTTACTTCGGTCTCCTTTTCCTGACGACGAGGAAATTGTAGCGATATTGGAGGCATTCGAAGAATCATAGACATCGCAGATTACCGTGAGCTCTAAGCCGAGACATGACAGCCTGCCTTTTGAAAGTACAAAATTGATGAGTATACGACCCAGCTTAGGCACACAAAGTATACCTAGCACACATTCAAATATACCTAGCTTCCCGTTGGCTTTGACCAGTTTATTTAGAATAATATTGTATCTACTTTCAGCGGACTCTAAACCTACCATAGACCTCCACGTTTAGCATTTGTATGTACAAGCACAATTGTTTCATGTTCTGCCTATAACTTTCCTTGTTTAGTTGGTCGGATTGTACCGTTCTGTCACTTGGGACTAGGTACCATACTTATTGCAATTATGGATCTGACTATCTTTCCGTGAATCAGTAAACAAAAACCTTGTCAAATTTTGACATTTATCATCAAGCCAACACTGTACCTATCACTGTGGAAATGTTTTCAAATTAATTTTGGCAACGAAAATTTGTTTTCCACTCCCGTCCAATTAATTCGTGTCAAATTCGCCAAAACCAAATCGCACCCCTACTCGTCCGTCAACGGCCAAAGAAAACTCATCTTATGTTTGCCCCGAACGTTTACTCCAACACACTTACGTACATCCAAACAAACAAACACAAAATTTCTGCCGCCAAATGTGCTATTCGTGTAGTCCTTATCAACGATGTAAACAATATGCTCGGCCAACATAGCGACAAAACATCCCCAAATCTCATTATGAATGCAAATAGGAAGACATAAGACAGACGACAGAAGACAGAAGGGCCCACCCAACAGACAAGGCAATCCACAATTGTTCTATCGTCCTTCAATGACAACCCGCACCCTCTTACAACACAAAGTCAAACGGTTCAAGGACTGCCTGCCAAGGGTTCATGGAAAAACCATTACAGATCGACGACTTTCCCAAAATTCCGTTATTCCGTGTTATTCGATAGCAATGAATATCCTTGCTGGTGCTACTCCTCGTATCCTTAATAATTCCTTACCAGCGATTACCATTCGTCCTTCTTCTGTTGGTAATGGTGTTTTCGTTGCTTGGTGCTATGGTGCTAAAGTGCTGGTATGCTGGGGTGCTGGGGTGCCGTGGTGCTTTGTCTTCTCTCCATCTTCGCTCATTTGATTTCCTTCGATTTACGTTTCACATCTAATGGACTGTTTACTGGTCTAGAAACAGAGTGGAGGAACGATGGCATTCAGTAGATCCTGGAGATTCTGGAGTAAACCGGCAGCAAATAAATAAAATTGATGATGCTGATCAATCATTAGGTGAACGATGGAACTCATAAATGTGATATCCTGCGGACGACACAGTGCCCCTGTGTAAGTGTGTACCAAGCATTTAATCTGACAACTGTCACTCTCAGTAAGGTCAAGACTGATGCCGTATCTTTACAAATCTGTTTATAGACAGATGTGCATAACTACGCATACCAAGCTAAAGCTGAAGCACAAGATGGAGATGGCGATGGCGATGGTGATGGTGATGGTTATTGTTTGGATTTCCTGGAGTAAAATTTACATTTTCCTATGGATTCTGGGGATTCGGTTGTTTGTCGGGTTTAAACAACACCAGTTGTGGCTTTTGTGGTTGACCTAAGGAGGAAACGGTCATTTGGTGTAGCTTAATGGCCTTCCGAGGCTGAATACACAATTAGCTTGCAGAGTAATTATTATATCGTCCTTTCACGGGGACGCAGACGAATGGTGGTAATTGAATTACTTCTTGCCTTAACTTTTTTTGACAGATATTTTGGGAAGCTTTTCATGCGAATGCGAGAAGCCTTGTAGAAATAGGAAATTAAAACGAATCTTGTAGTGTTGAAAGCTTCCTTTATTACTTTGCTTTCTACAGATATAGAACAATCTGTTTGTGACTTAAATCTATGCCAACCGCCTTGTCATTGTAGGCAGGTTGTTTGAGTGCAGTTACTGCTACAGTAAGATTCTTTTTGGTTGGTAGAGAAACATTGCTGTGACCACAATTATCTTATCCCATATACTCGCATCTTCGTAAATAGCAGTAAGTCCGCAGTTCGGAAATAATTAAGGACCTCTTTTGCTCTGGGAATTGAGGCAACCAAATATCAGAAAAGACTGGAACATTGCCAAGTAGGAGTGATGGCAGGGGCATTCATTCTATCACCGGTCATTGGGTCATCATATCTCCAACAAATACCTGGTGACAAACTTCTATGCCTCTATTTTGAATTTAGAAGAAGACTTAGTCAGAAAATGTAGAGATCTTTTCTCAATAGTGCTAAACTAGGCGGACATCTAATCTAATCAAATGAACTGTCTGCAACAACGAATTTTCGAGAGTAGCACAGAGATTAGCACTACCATCAAAGCGGCAGGCATTGTTAAAATTTCTATCGAACTTTTTCTTTTTAAATAAAAAAAATTAATAGATCAACTACATCTCAGAAACATGCCAACCAATGGATTCGACTTATTCAGTTAGACAGGTCGTTTAAACTAAATGTGGGGCAGACCAATTGAGGAGGAACCAAAGTTAGTTGAGATAGGTTTCCGAAGGCTGAAACTCGTGGCAGAACACCGAATAAGGAAGCGCTAAGACGCTGTTGTGGTGACAAGTGGTGACAGGACTTAGGAAAAGAATTCCTTTAGCTTGTTCTGATCTCTCTTTTACGATGATTATCCAGCCCGCCGTGGTATAGAGGCATAAGAATGGCCATATCCTCTAATATGGTAACAAAAACTACCAGGTAATTATTACACTCTCTTCTTTCATCGATTTAACAGTACATTCGAGCTCGTCTTCCTAACTGAATCGTATGTGGTGGGCTCATTTAGATGACGCAATCAGGAGTAACTAGCTTCGTTCACATTATATGGATCTCCATGTAAATATCATACAATAGACCGACAAATTTCTTTCCAGGTTTACTATGAGCTAACATTTCGGAACCAAAAAAAGGTTTTAAGAAGGCTACCTGCTCAACCTCAGCCTTAGCGACGCTATCAATATTTTCCAATTTTCACTCAATTCAATCCAAAATGAACTTGAGGAATTCTTTTTTGGAGCCTGAACCGTCTTGATAAGAAGGAGGAAAAGAGGGATTCTTTGGGGTACAGAGAAATTAGGAAGGAATAAACGAGCGACTGAATCCTAACTGGTTTTAGCACCTAAAAAACCTCATGACGTTCCACAAAAGTAAGTTACGTGAGACCCGTCAAGGCGAAGGCTAAATCTTCGCTCGCATACCTGAAGACACGAGGAGTGAAAAAAAAATGTTCGAAACCTCAAAATAGATGAGGATGGCGAAACCTTGGAAAATCACTTACCATAAGTAGCGGTTTGTAAGATACTGGTTAGTAAAATGGCTCTATGAAGGCACCACAACCAGCGACTTACCATCTCTCATCTTCAATGACCCTGGTTGGCACGAGAATTTCATGAAGCTAGTGGGTTTTTGGGACCAGAATTCGGTAGCGTTAATCAGAATTGCCTTTGGTCAACAGTTTTCGTATGGTTTGGTCATGTGCTAAGCTCAGTTTTATGTCCCGGGCATCTAGTAATGAAGATCTTAAAGTACTTAGACCAAGAAAGCGATAATAAGCATGTCCCCGATTTCTACGCTCTAAAAGTTCTTGATATTACCTTTGTCTTCAATAATCTGTCTAAAGTGAAAAGTATCTAATGCAAAATTCTACTCTGACTTACAGTTAAGCATATGGATTAAGCAATTTTCAGAGGACGAAAAACACAATAAGATCGTCCATACTGAGTACTAAAATTCTTCTCTGATGTCCCAGCTACAGCTCAACGACCTTAGGATCCAGTAGTTGGATCAAGGACCTCCAGGCTACAAGAGTAGAAAAGACTTCACCTCTGCTAATTTATCTATTAGGTCCAGCAATACGAGATGTGTTCAAAAAGTAAGGTGACTTTATATTTTTATAAATTTTTTTTATTTACTCATATTTTTGGAAAGAGTACGAAAACTTTTGCGCCAAAAATTTATGACAGATTTTTATAGAGGGGTCAAAAACAAACATTTTTTACTATGGGATGTAGGATCAATTTTAGGAAAAAATAACTTAAAATGAAAAAAAAAAAAAAAATTAAAAAAAAACGGCAACACTTACAATGAAGCGCTATACCAGAAACCGGCCAGAAACCTGTTCTTCTTTCCAATAGAAAAAAAATTATTGTATTAAACCTCTCTACGAAAATTCTTTATTATTTTGCGGCGCCAAAGTTATCGTGCTAGAGCCGTATTTTTCAATATTAATGTTGTCACCTTCAGAGAAATCTCCCTCAGATATAAAACACTTGTGCCAAGGCTTTTCCAATCCTCGAAGCACTTCCCATAAGCACTTTTTGTTATAGCCTTGAGCTCTTTCAGCGAAGCCATTTTTATTTCTTTAATCGTTGCAAACATCCGTCCTATCATAGGTCTCCCCAGTTTTGGGAACAGGAAAAAGTCGCATGGGGCCAAATCCGGTGAATATGGTGGCTGAGGCATGATTGTCGTGTTGTTTCTAGTCAAAAAATCTCTCACAAGAAACGATCAATGAACAGATGCATATTTGTTATGCAAAAGCCATGAATTGTTTTTCCACAATTTCGGACGATTTTCTCGTACTGCTTCTTGCAAACGGCGGGCAACTTCAAGGTATTACTCCTTATTTACTTATTTTACACGACATTGAAGTAAAAACTCCTGATTCACTCCGCCACTGTATGTTAATTGAAGAAAACAACGATCAAAACCTTGACATTTGATCGAACTCGGCGTGATTTTTCCAGTCTCTGCTCTCCTGTGTGCTTTTATTGGGACGATTGGGCTTTGGTTTCAACGTCATAGCTATATACCCATGACTCGTCACCAGTTATGACCTTTTTGAGAAAATCAAGATCATTATTAACATCATTCAAAAGCTCCTGAGCGATGCTCAAGCGATGGTTCCTCTGATCAAGATTAAGAAGTTTCGGAGCACACTTCGCTGATACACGTCTCATGCTCAAAACATCCGAAAAAATTGCATGACATGAGCTGACCGATATGCCAACATACTCAGTAACTTCTTTTATGGTAATTCGACAATTTTACAAAACAATTTTCTTCACATCTTCGAAGTTATCATCTTTTGTTGATGTGCTGTGCCGTCCAGAGCAAATTTCGTCATTGGCATTTTCTCGGCCATCTTGGAAGAGCCTGTATCACTTGTAAATAATTTTTTTACTTAGAGCAGACTCACCGTATGCCAATGTCAGGATTTCAAGTATTTTATAGCACTTGATTCCAGTTTTTAAACAAAGTTTGATGCAAATGCTTTGCTCTATTTTATATGATAATTGAAAATCGCCGAGCACACTCAAATACTTCTAACCTTCATATCTGTCAAAAACAAAGTATGCTATATACTTTAAACAGTGAACATACGTTCGGAACAACACACCAAAAAAAATAATCAACAATCGAATGTATGTTACCTGCGAAATTTCAAAAATCGACTTAATTTTTGAACACACCCCTTAAGTGCTGATTGATTTTGACATATCCAAAACGTCATGAACCAAACTAATACATATGGCAAACAAATTGTGATTTTGGCGTCATATACTTTTGGTTGTATGAAAATGTCTGATTTTGTGAAAAATGATTTTCTTCTTTCATTCGAAGAAAACGCATCGAGAGCTCCAAAAAGTTTACGGAAATGCTGCTCTAAATGAAACAACGTGCCGTGATTGGTTCTGTTACTTTAAAGACAGTGATTTCGATGTTGACGATCGTCCGCGTGAAGGGAAGGCTAAAAATAATAAGAGCTTGCTTCAGCATTAGAAGTTACCCGTCAAGCCATTTCCAAGCAATTGCGTGTGTTGGAAATGATTCAAAAACAAGGAACTTGGGTTCCTTATAATTTGAAGCCAAGGAACGTTTAGCGTCGTTTTTTCGCTTGTGAACAACTGCTTCAGCGGCAAAAAAGGAATGGTTTTCTTCATCGCTTCGTGACGGGTGATGAAAAATGGATTCATTCAAAGAGAAGAAACTCATGGGAACTGCTCTGTCATGCTTCTACGTCGTCGGATCGGCCAAATATTCACACTGCGAAGGTTATGCTGTATATTTGGTGGGACCAGTATGGTGTTATTTATTATGAACTATTGAAACCCAACGAAACAATCACATTTCGATTTCAGTTGATACGATTGAGCCGAGCACTGCGCGAAAAACAGCTACAATAAGAGCAGAGGCATAAAAAAGTGATTCTACAGCATGACAACGCTCGGTTTCATGTTGCCAAACTCGTTAAAACCTACCTGGAAATATTCAAATGGGAAGTCCTTTCCTACCCTCCATATTCTCCACATATTTCGCTGTCCGATTATTATGTGTTGCGTTCGATGGCAAATGGTCTGGCTGATCAGCAGTTCCGCTCATATGAAGACATCAAAAAATGACTTAATTCGTGGATAGCCTCAAAAGATAAACTGATTTACGGTAACGGTGTTCGAGCTCTGCCCGAAAGATGGGAAAAAGTTGTAACTAGCGATAGGCATTACTTCGAATGAATCATTTGTAACCATTTTTTCATAATAAAGTTGCATTTTAATCAAAAAATAAAACAGCGATAAATTAGTTTCGCACCTAATAAATTAGAACAGAAATGAGAATCCTACAAGATAACCTTAAACATCTACAAAGTAGGATTAAAGAACGCCGTGGTTTCTCCCAAAAGAGACGAGATTACGATAAGCCGTGCCTAAAGCACCACGAATTTCGAACGTATTTAAGTTTCATACCTGGGTTGACTCTGAAGAAGAAACCTTAGATTTGTTTATGAACACTCATTCCCCTGACTGCTCTGGAGCAGTCCTTTTCAAACCTCGAGCAAATCTTCGTTAACCGAAGGCGGTATTCCCTCTCCTCTTTTATGAAACCTAAAACTCGGTGTGGTAGCTTACCTAAATAATGCCCAATCTCTATTCATTCCAACTCGCTAATACCATATTTTCCAATATGCATTAGGCATTGATACCCAGCTATGGTAAAAGCACTAATCCGGCCAAAACAGAGCTGGTCCTATTCACAAGAAGAATCGAGATACCGTGCAAGCTAAATGGTTTCGCTCCAAGTTTTTTAAATTTCTGATGTCTACCTTGAGTAGCATAATGAGATGAAAAAATAAAAAAAAAGTGCTGCCCTCTACTCGTGAAAAAAGGCTATCGGCGAAAAGTTTCGCACTGGGTCTACACCACGTTCGTTAGACGAACGATAGACGTTGTCACTTACGAAACAACTGTTGGTGACCTTCATTGAAAAATTGCAGTATGCAGCTTTCTAGATTGAGAGACAGTCAGCAATAGTTAGCTAGATAACGTTAACAACGCCTGCGCGTCATCTTATTCGGTTGTCTACAATGTGTTTCAGCTCTATTCAGCTCTTTTCAAGTGTACTCAACTCTTCCTCAACTACTCTGTACTGCCTTGGGCGATCAGCTATGTTATTCTTCCTGGCTGGGTACGTGGATTCCATTGGATGGCGTGCTTTGCAATGGAATTGTCTTCGTACTTTAAGATGTGATCAACCCACAACCGATTGGAGTTCTTAAAATGATGCGTAGACATCTATTAACATAAGACTGTAGCTTCCTATTAATAGCTGTGGTCACCTTCCAAATACTACACCCATACAGGAGTACTGACTCTCATTGGAGCGAAACAATCGCAACTTTCTTAAGTGTTGCGAACATTGCTTCTCCACACCTTAAACAGTATTCCAAAAGCGGCTTTTGAACTAACATCGAGTATGATCCCACCGCCGGTAAAAATTGTGCTTCCCAAATAAGGAAAGATATGCACTTTCTCGACCTGCTGTCCAGCAATGTTAAGTTGGGAGAAAGGACTTTGGTTTTAGCTGACCGACTCTGCTAGTTTCAGCGTCCAGATTCTGATGCATTTGGTGTAGATCCAAAACCCCTTGATAAAATACAACTCTGTTGAACTCCACTTCAGACTTTAAAGGCTTCTGATACCTTACATTACTTACCGCTGTATAGAACACGACATTTTGCATCCTCGTACATAGCTTTAGAACAGCATTGATTTTAGCAGGAATACTTGCATCCCTCCTGCTCAGGGCTTTCCATATACCAAGTGTACCTGGTTTTTTTTGTCTTTTGAGGCAAACTAAAAAGTCAGCCAATTTTCGACTTCCTCGTAGGATTTGAAGTGCTGCTAAGTTAATGCGTGTCCCAACGATGAAAACAAATGGTAGTCGGAAGGAGCCAAGTCTGGTGAATACGGCGGGTGGGGTAGCAGCTCCCAACCAAGTGCTTTGGTTGTATTCTAAACCAGTTTTGCTTTGTGTGCAGGTGCATTGTCATGGATCAAAATTACCTTGCCATGTCTTCTGGCCCATTCTGGTCGTTTTTCGATCAATGCAAGGTTCAAATTGATCATTTGTTGTCGGCAGCGATCTGTATTAACGGTTTCATCAGGTTTTAGGAGCTCGTGGTACACCGCACCTTTCTGGTCCCACCAGACACAGAGCATTGTCCTCTTGCCGAATGGATCTGGTTTTACAGTGGAAGTTGATGATGTCTTTGAAGCAAAGTTTCACAAGTGGCTTTTCGGTTTTCCATCCATTTTCCAGACTTTTGGATCTTTCCCAAAGCTTTTAAACGGTCAGCAATTGTTTGTTGTGCAACATTTAACATTTCTACCATTTGTTTCTGACTCAAAGTGTCATCTTCATCTAATATTGTTTGCAATTCGGCGTCTTCAAACTTTTTTGGTTCCCTATAGAGACAATTGTATCTTGACGCTCACTTCATACTGGTACAACTGGTAAATTCCAGGTTCACGCTTCCTCGAAATAAATAAAAAGCAAGTAAAGCGGAGACCTATACTCGACGCATTGATCTAGGATGATCCGCAAGATGCTTGTACGCTCATGGCAGGAGAATCCAGTGCGAAAACCTGCTTGCTAAATCAAAATATAGTATACTTTGATCCTGTCCAGAATTATCTGGCCTTATATTTTGGCTACTGCCGCAAGAACACATATACCCCTCCAATTTCCGCAATCCATCAGATTGCTCTTCTTCGGTTACTAGACAATCATCTCGTGATTCTACTTCTCCGGTGTACCTGTATTGTATACAGGTGTACTCTGTATTGCTATGGGGGCCAGTGTGAATTTGGGAGTTTGCTACTTCTGGTTTGACGTTCTCTGCTTATCCGATGAGATCCAGCTGATCTCGTTGCAGGTTCAGTGATCAAACAGTGTCTCCAATGTCTACGTGGCTAGTTTTTTGCTCCAATTGCAAAAATCGGCTTACTGCTCACCATTGTTATTTCAGTCTTCAATACCATAAACACCCATTACTTCTCTGAGAGCGATGTTGTCGCTTTTTACCTTATCATTGAGGTCTCTCACCACTATCAGGAAGTCACCTTCAGGCGTTAAATTGTAAGCAACACCTAATTAATCGTAGAAGGTTTCTTTTTCGTCCCCAGTCGAGCATTCTATGCGTGCGTAGTACTGGAATTTCCATTTTGACAAATAGCGCTAAAACTCCCGAAGAAGTTGGGACAGGGTCTTCTCTGAGGATATCAATACTTTAGTATAACATACTGCAGCATTTTCCAAGCCAAATTATCATTCCACACAATTAGAATCACATTCTATAGGGTTCCGGGTCACTTGGATCCCTGGAAACAAAAAGAAGACAACTTGTCAACATTAAACAGTTGATGTTCCCCCCCAAGTACAATAGATAACATTACTTTTATGTATTTTCAAAATCTAGCCATAGATGTACTTATCGGGACAACTATGAGATATTTATTTAAACATTTAAATTGTTCATACTCGAACCCAACCGAAACAACTGTATGGAGAGGAAGAGGACCCTGTTTACTTCCTTTACAACTGCACTTGTTAATCACATGAAAGATTGCAATCTATGGACTAGGCAGCTACTACTTCCAGGATTTTAATGGCCTCTGCTCTCTCTGGATTTCCACGAGTAACAAGGGCACCGCTCACCAAGGTTTTCTAGTAGAATTAAAACTAACCAGCCGCTTATGCAAGTATACCTTAAACTTAACCTAACGTTTATGCCATCAACAAGCAAGTGTCCTTGCTTCATGACTTGATGGACTACATCTGGAGTGACCGATAGGCTGCTCTGATTTACTCACATCAATATTCTTGGCTTACTTTGTCATATTTACCTTCTACATCACAACTACATATGTGTGGATGATCTGCTGCAACCAAGTAAAGTACTAAGTATCCCGGAGTGTAATTGAATTTTATTTGCAGTCGATAATAGCTTGAATGAGTTTTAAAAATTGTTACCCAGCAATAGGATACATCCATTCATAATGAATCATCAATTCAAGACGAGGACTGCAAGCCTTGCATCTTTTCCCTCTGGTAGGCTGTATTCATTTTACCATTCTGCGTCAATGTCTTTCGTTCCATTTCCTTCGTCCTAATGTCAGTGTAATCGATTTTGCGTAATTATATCTCCACTTGTGCCTAGTATACCAGTGCTTAGTGCTTTGTGTATAGGTAGACAAAAATATTCAACTCCACTACGAATGACATAAACATCGATATATCCTGTCAATCATTATTGTTTTGCGATCCTGATTGCATTCTGCTTTTTTTACGCCAACGAGCTACCATTGTTTCTACCACTCCGACAATGCCGTCTCCTCCTCTTGCTTGCTGGCTTCATCAAACTGTTTCCCGTTTCACATCGTGTGACGCCGTTTTACGTCACAACAGCGCACCATAGAAGTTAGATATCGAGACAGGGACTCGGTTTTTTTTTTTTTTTTTTTTTTCTACTTTTTGTTCTGGATTTGTGATTTCTATGTTTTTGCTGAATATGAGAACAACAAGGACTCTTGCAAATCAGAATGTTGCCATTAATGCAACAATTTCATCTAGCAACCAATCATCAGGAGCCGGGGATTTTATCCTTTCCATGGCTTTCATGTCCCCCTATTTTACCATCCCTATCACCATCACCATCGTTTGCAAATCCTTCATCGATTCGTAATAGCGCGAAGGGCAAAATTCATTGTCGTCATGGTGGATTCATCGCCGTAGCCTTCATCATCATCGACATCGTCCATGGTCCTCGTCAAAACGGTCTCAGCTCATCTTTCAGAGATTGTGGAACAATAGTGGGAGTGCCAGCGCTAGTGCTATTACTACAATAGAATAGTCGCAGGGATGGCAGTCGAATGAGTGGCGTTTTTAGCACCCCCAAAACAATAGATTCGAGAGTACGAGTAGAATGCGGATGGTGAGAACTTCTCCATTTTCAATGGAATAGCGTGCGAATCTATCTAGATAGACCAGCCAAGGGATGCAACCAGTAGTAAACCATTCCCTTGCTTAGTAGAAGTAAATTGCGAAAACGAAAATATTAATTGCACACACATAACAATACGGGAATCTACGCGAATGAAGAATTCATTAAATCCTGACTGATGCAAGTGGATATCCATTGCTAAGCTCTGTGCTACATCCTTGGTGAAGGGTTATCCAGAAGGGTTGATTGGTTGGCTCGAGGTTCGAGGGTGAAGAACAGTTTTATGCTGAAGAAATAGAAATCAATATTAAGCAATGAAGTGATTTTTTTTTTTTTTTTTTTTTTCGACAACGACGACGGAAGGGATGATGATGGCTCAGTCGTCAGTTAATCAGTGTGGCAGGGATTTAATTTGATTTCTATAAAGCGAGTTGCGGTTATAATGTGTAATCAGAGATGCACTCGTACCATGAGAAGCGAGCATGATTATTGTGATTTGGTTGTTATCATGTAGGTGGACGGGGTAAATTTGTAGTTGGGATGAGTTTCTGGGATTAGATGTACGAATATGTATAGTATGCGAGGGAATTAATAGCGGGAACTATGTAGCATCATCTAGGCTATTGGTAGTAACTGACTGGTTGGGGATAAAGGACCTTTATCAATATACCATAGGCGGATATATGAAAGTAGTAGTCGATTTGACTTTTAAAAAGTATCTCAGACAATTTTGAAATTGTATATGACTTCTTTGTGAGCTAAACTCGACGTCTACATTTTTTCCAAAGTGTTGGTGATCACGTCAATCTACATTTTCTTACTGTGGAACCCGAAAGATAAGATTACGGTTCTGTGTGCATTGTGAAAGAAATTACGAACATTTTAACTATCTCCGGAAGGAAACAATAAGGAGAAAACATTACGCCCATAATATTTCTGCAGTCTTTTCATTTCTGTAAAGAGACAGCAAAAAAGTCACTTACATTTCAGAGACATCTGGAAACATTGGTTTGATCTGCCTGCCAACTTGGCAGCCATGCTAACTACAATTGTGCTAAGACACCCAACTGCCACAGAAACCTTAACAAAAGAAGCAGCCAGCCCTAGCTGAGGTTCAAGTCCTGAGAAGTATATATGGTTTGGTTAGTGCAATTTGAGTGTCGTTACAGACGTTGATATCTTGCTTCATTTACCGATTCTTCACATTTCGTTTACATCAAAATTGTGCATACGACTACTAGGAAAACAGACGCAAAATTTCATAATGAGGCGTAAAACGTAACGCTGTTGTCCCCAAAACGAATTAGTGTAAGTTCCTACGATTCACTATATTCATTTCCTGACTCAGATTTTGACCGGAATTACTCCACAAGCCCAAGCACAAGCAAAGTTGATTCCTTACTTTCGTTGTCATTTTGAACGGAAAATCGTTTTAAGGATAGAATCAATGATATGAATATCCAAGAGAATAAATATCACCCAAAACTTGCTATAGAAGTTTACATCCAGTTAAAATAGACCTTTCCTTAGAACATGGTAAAAAAAAGTGCCATATTCACCAGAAAGGATGTAATTAGCCTTATCATAGTCGTGTGGATCCAAAGGGCCCACTTCGGTGATAAAGCCCAAGTTTTGCAGAAAGCTTCATTACACTGTCAGAAGACTTACAATGCCTTCGAGATTTTCAGCGTTTGTTATCTAGAAAGACACCAGACTACTAAATTTCGTTGGAAAGACGTATGATTAAGCACTAGATAATAAAGACTAATCAGCATCCTTATTCTTGTAAAGAGAACAACTGATGTTGTTTTAAGACTATTTCTAATGCATCAAAAGTCAAATTCAACAGACAGTGAAACTTCATCATCTGCATATGCATGAGCATAAACATCAGAAGAATTGAGAGCGTTAAATAGTGAGTTAGTCAACATATACCATAGCAGTGGAAACAGAATGCTGTCTTATGAGCAATCACTGTTTTCTTCACTATCACATCCTAGTCAATAGCATTGCTTTTATACACCAAATCTCAGATTCGTCTATGCCGATCCATATGTGCTATCAAAAGTTGCGTTGTCGAAAGATCCCTTAATGTCGATGAAAATCTCCAGCGCGCATTCCTTCTTGTCGCTTTCAATTCCGCCTACCAGATCTTCGAATACAGTCTCATAGGATTTTTCGCGGTAGAAGATATGTTGCTTATTAGAGAGAGCGAGAAAGCGAGCATTCTTTTCATGCTCTTCAACATGAAGGATGTCAGATAGACTAGGGCAACCAAGACTGGAGGTCTTGGAATAGTGTGGTCATCTTTTGTTAGAATTGCCACTCTCACTGCTCTCTAGAGTGTGGTATGTAGTGCTCGGTAAGCAGTGAAGACTTTGTACACAGTTACCAGCAGTAGACCTGCTTGTTGAAAAACTAGATATATGTCACCGGGGACAGGCGACATGAAGCTATCAAATGTAGCAACAGCTCACTTCGATAAAAGAAAATGATTGCGAGCCGGTTCTGATCAAGTTACCTTCGTGTTAGTTACCTGCCAGTGGTTCCACTCTGCCTGATTTTCTACTTGTGAGCACTTTGACTAATCTTCTCGTTCCACCGACTTTATCGATCTTTCTCCAGATCTATTATCTTTGCCTTGATCTCTAAAGATTCCAATCTTCCTTCAAATCAGTCTTAACTGACTCGTTTACAAGCTAGCTGTGCATGTCAGTTAAAAATATTTGGTGAGAGCAACGTTCAGGTTCTGAGCAGCTTCCTCTAGTTTTTGTTTTACTCTGAGTTTAAGGATGTCATTAACAGACCTGCTAATTTCTTCTTTAAGGCATGTTCACTTGGTTTTCTGTGGATACCTCATCTTCATCAAGCTCGCTCCCTTCCATCCGATTCAATGTAACTATGAGTCTTACTATAGTACTCTTTAGCCGGTAATCTTCTAACCATATCTGTCGGAGAGTGCAACATCGTGTGCTTGTTGTCTTACTTTCGTAACAAATGTTGGCTGCCCCAAAAAGTATTGTAAGCAATAGCATCGCAGCATATGGTAGTGGTGGTAGTACTTTATGTTGCTGTTTTCTCCTGTTCAACACTCAGTTTGCAAAGTGACGTCCGTAATTACAGCACCAGCTATCGCCAGGTTGAATCTGCTCCGGAAAAGAATGTACAAAATCCTTCGTGAGTAGATTTTGGCGGCATTTTATTCCTCATTACACCTCATCAAGGTACGATTATTCAGTAACTAGTTGCCGCGAAAGTTTTTGAATGATTTTATGGAATATTAGGTCTACGACATCTGCCTCAGTGATATTTATGACAGACTGCCGTGGCTAATATCTTCAAATGGATATGAGACTACAATATACTGGTAGTGCAAAGTAACTGTGTAAAGACTTGGTCTTAATCCAAAGTCCTGTTTCTACGGTGCATCTGGATGAGATATATCAAAGTAAGTGTCAAATTTACGCTTCCAAAATCATCATAGCATTTGCACTTCAAAATGGCAATGGCTTTGTGGAGCACTCGTTAGAAACGCCACAGTAATCAAAGCATTCCAATACTCCATCTAAGCGATTTCAGTTCAAACTGCATTGATTATATGCAAATGTCTTGTTGCGTCCTTAACCCGTGCGGCCAAGGAGTGAGTACACTACTTGAACTTGCGCACAGTTGCATTCTTTGAGGACACAAAAAAGTACAATAACATCTCTTGTTTTCCAGCAGAAAGGGAAGCCATAGCCATAAAGGACGGGTAAAAAAGAACAAAGTGAATCCATTAAAGCACTTCACTTGCATCACCATTTTTTAAAGGTTCATCGAGGAGCTCGCATGCACATACACGTACTGCATCGCTTAGAACACATCTCAAGAAACCACTTTACATAGCATAGCCAAAACCCTTTTAAACTGATCTCCCTCTCTCTGGCTCTTGACTTCACATAATCATTATTGTTATTATCCTTATGTGCCATGAAGCCATCGAATGTTTACACAATCCATATTCTTTCCTCCTTTTAGCCTAGGCAGCACCTCTTACAGAGTCAGTCAGAGTTTAGTGTTTAAGTTAGGGGAATGAACACCTACCCTCCAATGGTTTCAGTCAGAGGCCATATACATCGATTATCGTGAAAGATACAGATCAGGCTCTGAACACACTCTTCCGCCTGTAATTTGCAGCCAACTACAAAGTGGATCCTATCACTGCCACTAGCACTACCACAACCCCATTGGCACTTGCACGCCACTGAATGCGATAATGATAAGAACATGTTCCGAGAGCTCCAAAGCTCCTTTTACACGATTTCAACAGCTACTACTACAACTTCACCTAAAGGATTCTAACAAGGAAGATGAAAAAAAAAAACAAAAAAAAAAAAAAAAAAACGAGTAAACCGACGAATGTCGATTAAGGAGATGGTGAGCTCATAATTGGAATTAATTATGCATCCCAGTTTGAGTGGCTCAATGCGCCCAGTTGTTTGGAAGCGACCATTTGGGGGTTGTTTGGGGTTGTCAGCGGTTGTTTGCATGAGCTAGTCAGGACAGGGTTCAGTTTTGGGGTTAAGTGCAAATCGTACTATCGTATTTCCTGTTGACTACTTGATGCCTTTTGCTTACAACTGACTACCACAAGTGGCTGTGTGTTGGTATACTCTAATGGCTTCTAAGCAAAAGCAAATTTCTATTTAAATTTCACCAGAGTGGGCAGGAACCGTAAAACAAAGAAAGCCTTCAAGGTTTTTGGTAAAAATAGATTCCCCATATTTAACTGCAGTATGGATGCAATTACTTCAGGCGGAACAGACATGTGCATGTAGGATAGGATATTATGAATACGAGTAGATCAACTTTAGCTGATCGTAAATGAACGGTTGCAGTTGATTTTTAGATTCAGTGTGATACAAAGTTGTCTGTGATCAACTGTAACTTCAATCGCCACACAGCTTTGATTGTTGCCCAAAAAATTTTTTAAGAATCACCCAGAAACATCTATTAAAGAGGTTCTCAAGAAGGGGCATCCGTCTTTAGCCTCGCTCTGTTGCTTTGGCTTCGGATTATTGGTAAGGGTCCATAATCTTTGCGTTACAAAACACGAGTATACTTCGTTAGCTAAGGTATATATTTCAATTTAAATTTTGGTGGGATTGAAGCCTTCATTTATTTGGTTCAATACAATTTAAAATTAGAACTTAAAAGCTGAGAGAAATTAAGGGTTAGAAACTATGGAAATGGCGGAGGAGATCAAGTTTGAGACTAGACGTGCTCAGGTTAAAATGGAAAAAGGAGGTTGACCTTTCGGGAGATTGGTTCATTGGAGCTATATCGTAAATTATGAGGTTTAGTGTTGAAGAAAATAAAATTTTAAATTTTACAGAACTATAAGCAGTCGATGAATAAAGAGAATGCCAGTTACGTCTTTGCGTTTTTAGAAGGTATTCGGGTTAAGAAGCTTGAGGCGGTCACGATAGGCACGTCATCTTACGGTAGTTCTCGAAGAGCAAAGAGGCCGGACAAGGGTAATGTAAAGTAACCTAGTCACGCAGAGGTTGCAAAATTCTTAAGACCATCGTTTGATAAAACCAAGTGATGAGTCGGATTATCTCATCAATATGCGAAGGTAAACTTAGCTCTGTATGGTGAAAACATATCGATGTCTTCTTGAAGGAGAATAGAGTAGTGGGATAAAACAATGGTCTTGGAGAATGTTTAATAATCCTCTCGTGATCGTTTATAGTTTAAATAAAAATGATGGGACCTATATGGGTCCCTTGTGGAACATCAGAATTGGCTTAAAATGGGGTAGAGAAGGCTGGCCTAAAACGAACGCTATAATAATGGTTCTTCAGATAAAAAGATATTTTATTAATATGGGGTCATAATCGAGGAACACAATTTGAAAAGGATCAACTGCTGAGATATTTTATCGAAGGTGTTAGCAAAATAATAGCAAAAAATACAGTTAATAAGAACATCCAAATTATAAAAGCTAATAAACTGCAGTATATGTCAGTGCTATGTGCCAAACCTGATGAAAATGGCTATAATTCGCCCCATTTACAAGAGAGGGATACAAACGACAGCTGTGGAAAAATGCCTGAAAGAGATAATTGTTAATCGGCTTTACTTTTTTATGTCGAAACACAAAGAACTTCAGCCAAACCAGTACGGATTTCCAAAAAGCAAGAGCACCCAATCATTATTGAGAGAATTTACTAATACGAGACGAAATAAAAATCATCACGTAGTGGAAAATGTCAACGGAATGGGATTGAGAAGAGCCGTGACAAACTGGCTCAAAAGCTATCTGACTGATAGAACAATCCAAGTTAAAGTGTCTGACAAATTAAGCAAAGCAAAAACTAGCAAATACGGTGCGCCACAAGGTTCCAAATTGGGTCCCATATTGTTCATTATTTCCACAGACGAACTATTGACAAAGTTTAAAAAATGTATCGTCTATGTCGATGACATCGCAATTGTTGTAAAACACAAAAACTTGCATTTAGTCGTTAAGATATTGCAAGACGAATTCAACGCTGTATCTGAATGGTGCAATGAGAGCGAACTGGTCATAAATAGAACCAAAACAAAGGTCTCATTCGGTCTCATTTCAAGCCAATGGAAACTATTCAAATCTTTCATCGAAATGATCTCTGTCCACGCTGTCTACCAACAAATAAGGGGGGATTCATCGTGAGGTTTGATTTTTAATAGGCTTTTTTTGATCACGTGTGACTCCTATCAAACTGCTTTGTTATTTTTGTTCAGTATTGTTTGGCAAATTATCATAGAAAAACTCACAACAGCGTCTCAAAATTGTTCAGCTGTATTACGAAAATCAGCGTTCTGTGAGAAATGTTTTTCGTGCGATTCGAGGAACTTATAATAACCGACATAACCGACAACCGACCTACTGAAACCACTATTGTCAATACCATTTGCAAATTTGAGTCCCAGTTTACATTAGTGGATGATACTCGACGGTTAGACCAAATCCAGCACGTACTGAAGAGACTATAGATGCTGTAACTGAGTGTACGCGAAGACTGTGACGAATCGATTCGTCGTCGTTCTCAGCAGCTTGGCTTGGCATATTCGACAACTTGGCATATTTTACGCGAAGATCTCTGCCTAAAAGCGCACAAAATTCAACTTGTGCAAGAATTGAAGCCAGGCGAATTGAATTTGCGTCATATTTTCAGTGAATGGGGTCTGGAAAAACTCAATGAAAGTCCAGTGTTTTATGGTGAAATTTTGTTCAGTGATGAAGCCCATTTTTGGCTCAATGGATACGTTAATAAACAGAATTGCCATATTTAAAATGATGAGCAACCCCAAGAGCACCAAGAGTTACCATTACATCCATTAAAAACAACGGTATGGTGTGGTTTATAGGCTGGTGGAGTCATTGGTCCATATTTCTTCAAAAATGAGGCAAATCAGGATGTGACCATCAATGGTAAACGTTATCGCGCCATGTTAACAGACTCTGTGCTTCCTAAAATTCAAGTACATGGTTTCGGTGAGCTCTGGTTTCAACAAGACCCCGCTACGAGCCATAAAGCGCATAAAATAGTAATAGACTTGTTGAGAAATCATTTTGGTGAGCACTTAATTTCACGTTTTGTTACGGTAAATTGGCAGCCTAGATCGTGCGATATCACACCTTAGGACTATTTTCTCTGGGGATATATAAGGTCTCAGGTCTTCAGGAATAAGCCAGCTACGATTGCCGCTTTCGAAGCCAACATTACTCGTGTTATCCGCAATATACCAGTTGTTATGCACGAGCGAGTCGCCCAAAATTAGATCCTCTGAATGGACCACCTTAGACGTAGTCGTGGCCAACATTTACATAATATTATTTTAAAAAAGTAAATGCCATGAATTGCTATTTTAACAGATAATTATAATTTTAAGTTTACTTTTAAATTTATGTATTTTATTTTACATTTTAAATCAAACCTCACGATGGATTACGCTATAGTATCGCAATTGAGATAGTCAAAAGCATTAAATTCCTCGGAGTAACCATAGTCGAACATCTTCTGTGGCATGAACACATCAATGTCCTGCGGCTTCAGCTTAAAGGGCTATTTCTGCGATGGTATAGGGTTTTCTTATAACGACTTGACACCCTTTTTTTTAAATAAAAGGCAAACCATTTGAGATATTTCAAAAACTTTATTATTGGCTTGAAGTACAATCAAAACATTTATAAATGGAACTCGACTTCGTTCATATGGCCACCGCGGGCACGTTTGCAGCGGTCGATTCGCTGGACCCAATTTTTAACGACTGGGCCACATATTTAGGCCGAAACGGCCGCTATTTCACGTTCAATGTTAGCTCTGAGCTCTTCCAACGTCGTTGGCGTGTTGGCATAACCCAATGACTTAACGTAGCCCCACAGAAAATAGTCAAGCGGCGTTAAGTCGCACGAGCGAGGCGGCCAATCGACTGGCAAATGTCTTGAGACAACACGCTCACCATACTTACTCTTCAATAAATCGATTGTAGAGTGTGCTGTGTGGCTTGTGGCACCATCCTGTTGAAACCACATGTCGTCCAAGTCCACATCTTCCAATTCGGGCCAAAAATAATCGGTAATCATGGTAACGTGACGATTGTTATCGTCGACGAAAAAATATGGCCCAATAACGCCGCCGGCATGCAAACCTCAGTAAACAGTTATTTTTTGTGGATGCAATGGTGATTTATGAAGCACATGTGGGTCTTCACCCGACCAATAACGAATATTTTGCTTATTGACGAACCCATTGAGTCAAAAATGAGCTTCATCACTGAAGATGATTATGCGACTCCGAATATCTGTAGAAAATTTTTATAATTTGCATTCTACTTTACCACGATGAAAATGTTGAGTTTACTGAATAAATTGACAGTGACAGTTTGATGATTAGTGAAAGAGTGCGTTCACAAATTAAATTCAAAGTTGTCAAGTCCCTATTGGAAAACTCTATATTTATCAAAAACAAACTAAGTATGCTACAATATATACTTGAAACTCTAAACATATGTTCGGAGCATGTGTACCAACATAGCAAAAAAAAAAAAAAAAAATCGATAATCAAATGTACGTTGCCCGCGAAATTTCAAAAGTCTCCTTACTTTTTGAACACGCCTCGTACAGCAGCGGAGGAGAAGGACAGTGCTAGTAAGCTAATGTGTACAATGTATAATGAGTACAACATCAGAGTATTTCCAAGTCTTCAGATACAAAACAATGGTGAGATTCATACGAGGAGACAGACTGAGAGGATGCACCTGCTTCCAATAATCATAAATGAACACGGAAAACGATCTGTAAGTTACATCGTGGCGAATCTATTCAACAGGTTTCTACAAAACCTAATAACCATTCGTGTTCAACGAACGGACTATATTGTAAAGAATCCCAGTCAAGCTGCGTTAACGGCCATGCTGTACCTGTCTACAGTTTTCAATCCAATTCGAGTTTACAAATTTTCATTGAACGCAGTCGGAAGGCTGATTTAACTTAGTCTTGTTTGGATCGCATTTCGCAATGGGATCACAGAAAATGAATTTGACAACGAACCTACAAAACAAGGCTCAAAAGGCAGTCTTTCAGGATCCGAACCTGCGACTGCCTTGGTTGGAATCCATTGAATCAAGACTGATGAGTTCTACCCTATTGCTAAAAACCTAAGTGTACTGAGCATACGAGTAAGTGATACAACATTCGTGCTGTGAAAGAAATTAAGGCACCGCGGAGCACTACCAATCTACAGTCGTGTCGGCTCTAATGTGTACCTCTAATGGGTACTAGTACTGTAGGTATTTTATCACAAAAGCCCTTAATAATCTTTTCCCGAAAAGCTGAGAAATTTCAGTTAAAATAACATACAAGAGGCGCAATGGACAAGTTCTTTGTTTGCAAGGTTGACGACACTTAGTGCTTATGCTGATCATAGATTTGTAGAAATGTTCTACATGACAATGGCGCGTTTGAAAATATTGAGACAGAATGCTCGATGTCGATGACTGCGGTCTTGGTAATCGAGTAAATTAATCAAGAAAGCTAAGAAGGTCTATACAGAACACTAATCCTGCTTTATAGCCTAGAAACATGGACGTTAGTGAAGGCATTTGAAGATACCTTTGGTCATTTTGAACGCAATACAAGATTCTTTGATTGGTTTTTGATTCCATTTTCATTTTGCAGGTGTTGATGTAGGAGCTATAATATCGAACCCGTACCCGGAGATGGGAAGTACCTTAGGTATCGCGCATAATTGGTTGGGAGCCCTAATCATCCTCAAGTACGCAACTACCGGCAGTTGGTCAGATTCTGCGCTAACTAGGGAATTTTATCGGTTAAGGCCCACCCTTAGTAAGTGAGCAAATGCGAATATCGTGTTCCTGATAAAATCAGTTTTAGGGAATATTTGAAGGAAAAATGTTGTATTAGACTATGCCTTGATTCTGGGATAGTTTAGATGTCTCATTATTTGAACCAAGTCAGTTTTGTTGTACAGCAAATCTTCTTCTAAGTATGTAAAAGATAAAAGTTCTTCTTTTTGTCTTTACATTTTGTTTGTAATCAGGTTTATCACACACCTTATCCGGCTCGAAGGACCAACTCCATTACAATTTTATCTTATTTACTTTGGCATACCTTACTTACTGGGAGCTCAAAAAGTCTTAATGCTTAAATGGAGTACAGTGTCAAGAAAAAGGCCCATAGCACTTGTCTTTACTGAGCAAATAACTTTCACTTGCTTATAAAATCATTACTAAAAGCCTTCGGCTAACCACCTTGGACAGAGAAGAATTGTGCACAGGAGCATATATGGTACCCCTTTACCCTCAAAAGTTTCATTAAATGGCATACAGCAATCACAATCTCTACGTTACCAATTAAGACTTCATCCACCACGTAAGTCTGTTCGTCTCCTCAAAGTGGGTTGCCAGTGTCATCCATGGGGACACTCGCGAAACGGAAAATTAATACGAACACGCCCATTCAACTGGCAAATGAATACTAATAAACATATCCTTGTAACAAAACGTGCACAACTCCATTGTTGTGCGTCGCACCTTTAATATGCCAACAGCCGCCAGAGCACATCCTGTTTGCGATGCGCGCTTCAACTTTCATTTTAGTCAGTCACAACCTTGGACGTACTCGTACTCATAACTCCAGCATCAGCCGACGTTCTCTACTCCTGAAAAAAAAAAAAAAAAAACGGTCGACAAAAAAATATATTAATAAACAAAAATACAATCCACACGGCTCCGACATAATATTCCTTAAATTAAAAAATACAACACATCCTCCCTGGATTTTCTTTCGTGCTATCCTCCTAGCCCGACCAACTCGTTCAAACAGATAAAAACGTTGGAGATGCAAAAAATGAGGGAAAAAAAAGCGAGAAAGCTACTGCCTGCTTCTGGAACAGGAAAATTAAAAACGAAAAACGTGGGTAATTATTGGCCTCAGGTGCATTAAATGCAAAAGGATACACCGCCATCATCCTCACCACCAGGCGTTATCATTGCCATCACCATCACCATCACCATCACCAGTACCCCTGTCAACCCTAACGACATCATACCACAGCACTACCCTACCACATACCACCACACCAACAACAACGGCAACAGTGAGAAGTGAAAATGGGGGGGAAAAAAAAAAGACGCGGCCTCAGATAATTGGAAGGCTTTGCTGCATCCCATTCCACCAGCACGGTGGGGCGGTGATGCATACGACAAAGCCTATCCAAACCACCTCAAATTCATCCTATGGACCTAGGGATAGAGAGGTAGATAGATAGATCTATGCAACACTCTCTTATCCTTCGTCTTGTGCAGAAAAAAAGGGAAAATAGAAAAAACGTATCCTTGGTGTAAAAATAGAACCAAGCGACAGAGCGTAGAGTGGGACAATGGAAGACTCTGCTTTGCACTATAATTTTCATGTTTCCCCCATTCCTTGTTTATGAACAAAACAAGGATATTTCTGTTGCCATTGTCCTTTTTCGAGGATAACAACGAAAATCAAACAGAGCGCCTTTCTACTACCCTGCCCCCAATCCGTGTTGCGCTTGAGAAGTTTGTTCAGCAAAAAAAGAAATAAAAAATAACATTCAAACAAATAAAAGTTGCTTTTTTTCTCTCATTTTGTTTTGTTCACAGTCGTCTGTTCGTCCTTTGGTCCGTCGGTGAATTCACATTCACAGACATTCATCTTGATTCGTTGGCAATCCTGATGAAGCTGCTTCCACTCCTGCCTGCCGTTGCAATTAATAAAGTTTTCCTCTCTTATTTTCCGCTCTTGTGACGAAATGCGGTCAAGGATGGCTTCTGGAATACTCTGCTTCGCACTGGTCCACCGGTTACATTTTGGTTTCTTGTTTCTTGATCCTCGACAAAATGTCCGAGAAGTGCTTCTTTGTTGCCGTCGAGAGAAGATGCAAAATGCGGCCATAATCTGGTTTTATAAGGGAAACTTTTATCGCTGGTCAAGAGGTTGCTTGTAATATGTAAGTGCCGAAACATTAGGGGGCGGAAACTAGTTATTTCGTAGTTAATCTTCTATTATTGTGAACTGTAATTCCAAAGCACTTTTACCTGAGGTGGTGCCGTCAGGTCGCAGTTATTTATTCACTTTTTGGACATAGGTATGCATATCAGTACGTGTATTACGTGACATCATAAATCAGAAGGATCACAGCATCTTTTTTTCCGTCAGGAACTAAAAAGATTCCGTTCACTGAAATTTGTCAATTTTACGAAAAAAGATGAGTAACCGGATCATAGATACAGTGCCTACAGTACCAATTATTATTGGCTTCATTACACTCACAGCGAGC
Source organism: Volucella inanis (assembly GCA_907269105.1). Classification (NCBI taxonomy): domain Eukaryota; kingdom Metazoa; phylum Arthropoda; class Insecta; order Diptera; family Syrphidae; genus Volucella; species Volucella inanis. The sequence continues at coordinate 141,466,597 of OU026155.1, read as the reverse complement.
ATTGCAGAATATTGCATGCTTTATACCTCCATCATTCTTTCCTACTGAGGGACAGCAGGAATATCGGTGACCTTTTAGAGACATCTGGAAGTATTTGTTTGGTCTGCCGGCAATATGGAGAGTCATGCTTACATGAAACTCAAGGAGCCCTTATAGGAAACTCCGGAACATCATCGATGTTTCCATTTCCAGTGCTCCCAATGTGACCTGGAACTCAAATAAGATTCAGTTACTGCAATCTTCCGCCTGCGTTCAGTGGAGTCTTCTATTCTCGAACTTCTACCTATATATTCGAAACTAGAACAGTTTGGCTGACGATACAACGCAGATGCTTCGTCCCATCCATCGATACATCACAATATCCAGTAGTTCATTGCCATCAGACAGATGCGAATTTTTAACTTTTTCACTTAACGTTGTTTACCTCCAAAAAGGCCCAGGACCGCATCCTAGATCGATTTTGGTATCATTCCTTGGATTAGAGATTTGTTTTTGTGACAGGTTGTTTTACTTCACCCGGCGCATTGGATTTAATTGGTCTGATTATAGTCGCGTAGTGATATGTGCAGCGATTGCTAGGGAAACTGCTGATTATCCTATAACTTGGATTGAGTCATCAGCGCAACAAACAAGTTCGTAGCGAAGTGTTTTTCTTACCTTCCAGTGGTAGTCCACGGTAACTGCATCAGTAAACTCTTACTGGTGCAGGCTAAAATGGCAAGAATATTATTAGCTCACAGTCCTACACGGAAGAAATTAACAAGATGTGACGAAAAAACCAATGGCCACGGATAAAAACGGATTCACTATTGACGATCCTTGCAAACTATCTCCGAATCTACACTACTCCGAATCTACACTACTCCGAATCAGACTCTTAACAGCCCACGTGCAGCCGAACAATTAGCAGAGGCCCTTATATGCTATCACGTAGATATCATCGCCATCCAGGAAGTGTGTTGGGATGGGCCGGACATACTCGTCAGTAGTGATTGATACAGGGAACGGAAACATGGCTTCCGACAATCCACATCAAAACAAAATTCGCTAACAAAAGCCAAATATGTTCACATGTTTCTACGGAAGACAAGGACGATGACACCAAAAATTGTTTTTGCGCGCTCCTCAACAGGGCAATGAGCAATGACCGAAGTATAACTTTAAAATCATACTAAGCAATTTAAACTTTAAAATAGGAAAGTAGGACCTCTTTGGTGGGACAGTTGGTAAGCATAGTATACATGAAACCACGTCTGGCAACGGAATTAGGTTCGGCCGGACGAAATATTACTATAGCAAGTACACGGCTTCCTCATTTCAGTAAACATAAAGGCACATGGCGATTTCCGGATCATGGAATGGCAAATCAGATTGATCATATTGCGATAGATGTAAGGCATGCCTCCGTTATTTTGGAAGTCCGAATCTTCTGGCAGCCAACACTGACTGACAATGTGAATTTCCAATGCGCCACAAGAAAGAGAAACTACTTGTAAGAAGATATAAAGTAGAAAAGCTGCAATCACAAAACGCTTCCAACATCTTCGACAAATGTGTATTCCGAAATCTCTCAACAACTCCTATACCGCCAATATCAAGTTCTGAAGACCAATGGCACCGCTGCCAATGCTTTCAGAGCCGCCGCAACAAACAAATCCCTGGTTTAATGAAGAATGCTGTCAAGCACATGCAACTAAATAAGAAGCCTACCAAGCAGCGCTGCAAAAAAGGACGAGATTTGCTCATGAGTAGAAAGACGGGAAGGACATCGGCTTCTTCACAAGAAGCACAAACAGTATGAGAAGCGTAATATAGAAGATATTGAGAGGTTGTAATCCACGAATAACATACAGAAGTTTTACCAAAAGGTAAAAGAACGTGTCGATGCAAGAAGAACCGTACAGTTGAAAAAAGAAACCTTTTAGTAGAGTCACAGTCGGTGCTGAGAATTTGGAAAACATTTTTCTGCAAACTACAATATACCAACATACCGTCATCAGGCAGAAAAGATCATTCAGCTTAGAACGATGATAACCAGAACTTCCGTCCACCTGACCAGAACGAAGTAAGGATATCAAAATCTAAGATTATATCCAACAAATTAGCTGAACCTGACAGCTTCTAGCCGAGGTATTCCAAGCTCCTGGAAATGGCTTTCTGGAGACCATGCACAAACTCATTTCTCAGATCTGGTCAGAAGGGTGTATGCCTGATGAATGGAATCTCAGTACCGTATGTCGGATCCACAAAATATAAGAGCCTGCGCTAACTATAGAGGTTTAAGTATCACAACAGCCTTCGTCAACAACCTGATTGGAACACTCAACACATCCTGGAAAAAATCCACGAAGTCCAAATCAATACCCACCGTCTTGGCATATGACAGCAATATAGACCCATATCTAGCTTGCATTTCTACCAAACTCGTCCGTCTATACAGAATGACGATTAAGAATGCTCGCCTAAATGTTTTATACATGATGACGCGCTGTCATGTGCTCTTTAAACAACATCCGTGAAAGAATTTTGCGGAAGTCACAAGCGAAGCCTTGAGGCACAACCTTTCAAAAGTCTGTGCAACTACTAGCGTACGCCGACGTTATCGACATCATTGGGAGAATTTAGCGAAAACGGAACCTGCAAAAATGGGGGCAAAAGCAAATATGTATGTGCTGTCAACAATAAGGGACGTAAAACATCGACGAATTGGACAGAACATTATAGTCGGCAGCTATAATTTCGAGCTAGTAAGAGACTTTGTCTAGCTTCTGGCTCTTCTATAAATTCTGCCAACAATACTTTAGCGGATATAAATCCAAGGATCACTCTTGCCAATCGCTGATTCTTTAGAACTGTCCAATCTTCATTTCTGAAGTTATCTCGAGCTAAGGATTGCAAATCTGCTGGATCAAACAGAATACCTGCTGAATTCTTCAATTACAGTACGAACGAATTTGTGGCTTCTCTCACGTCAATGTTTAACAAAATATTTGAATCAGGAAACATACGGGAAAATTTTAAAGAAGATATCGTATTAGACAAGGGCAATCTGCTTGCTGCACTTTTTGCGGCAAGTTCAACACTTTCAGATTGTGCTTTGTATCCGTCTAAGCTTGTAAAGCTTGCCTAAGCTTTTTCATAAATCTTTTTCCTAAGGACTCGTTCCGAGAATATGGAAAAAATCATTTATTCAACCCGTCCCTAAAAAAAGCGAATCTTCTTCCCTCTCCTTTTACAGACACATTGCACTTACGTCTCTTTATTCCAAGGTCATTGAAACACTGATAAACCGTCAGCTCATGAATGACCGGTAGAACGGTTTTCTTAGCAACAGGTTCACTGGTAATTTGATTGCACATTTCCAACCAAAAGCGAAACTAAAGTATACACTAATCTTGCGAAAGCTTCAATGGATTAGAAACTACCTTTCGGAATATTCATTTCAAGTTGTCTTGGATGGTTTCAAGTCTGATATTCACAAAATAAATGTTATTGTGTCCCAGGGCTGCGTTCTGTCTCCGACACTTTTTTTCATTTTTATCAATGATCTGCCACTTTTAATCCAACACACATATTTCTTTGCTGGCGACATGACTCTCTCACCTTCCTGTTCTTCGGCTCTAGAACGGGAACGGCAGCGTATGTTAAGCACATTAAATGCCGATATTAGCAGCATAACCAATTGGAGAACTATCAACAGAGTGGAACTTAATTCTTTCAAAACACAATGTTGTCTGCTGACATTAAAGGGAAATTGAAATACCCAGCCATTATCCGTTGATGACACTTGAATCGGCGGAACCAAAAACTTTCCATTCTCGGTATAGGTCATTCAACCTATGTTGGAATGACCACATATTCGAAGTCGTTAAAAATTCTTCGAAATGTCTAGCTTTCCTCAAGCGATGTAAGCAATACTTTACCCTCCATGATCTGGCTTCATTATATAAGGCATTTATCCACCCAAAATTGGATTAAAACTGATAGTTAATGCTAATATCACTCAGACAGTAGACACTGTCGACTACCGACGTAATGTCCAGTGTTTCACTTTGTTCTGTCACTATTTCTACTGCCGGTGCTCCAGGGAAATTGCCAGTATCATTCCGCCCCTTCATCAGTATAGCCACAAGCCCAGTTTCGGACGTACTCTGAAACATCGTGATACATTCCTAAGCCGTATAACTCGCTTATCGAATACCCTGCCAAGCCCTCTATTTCCTTGTCGTTATAACTTGCAAACATTTAAAACCAACGCACATCGTCATTTCACTTTTTTCTCTCTCTAACTTCCTTTCGCTTGCGCTATGTGCAAATATCTTAAGTAAACATAAAATCCCTTGTGTGGGCGCCAATTATAAAAAATCTAGAGACATGTTTTAGGCAAAAATTCATTGATGAAGCGGAGCCGTCACCGCATAGAGGAATTTATAAATCGTTGCGACTTGATTTGGGTTCTCTGAACTACTCCACGGAGTTCATAAGTATGATATCGATTTCTATCTATCTATCTATTGGCAAGAGAGGATACCATCCATTTTCTTGGGATTTGCCCAATATTAAAATTTATTGCCTTTGGAAAATTTATCTTATACATCGACAAAATATTTTTAAAAATTTCGGACTCAAAATTGCGACCCTAATCGCCATGAATCTTCATCGGGACATCATGACGGTCAAAGACATCAGTAACTAAAGTATCCACCAGCACAGGTGACTTGATCCGGAATTGAAAAGCATTCGGGCCATTTCGAAAAATAAACCATGCAGCACATGGAAGTGGTGGTGGTCCCAAGATATCCACCGCGATGCGTTCAAAATATGCACCGACATTACATAACTGCAATGGAGCTACCCACCGAGGACTAGGTCTTCTTCTTGTTTGGCAAACTTTGCAGCACCTACACCATAGCCGCACATCTTCTGGGATGACCGTTTGGTAGACAACATCGGTGCGCTGGAAATGTTTTCGGCAAAGAATATCGTTTCGGAGACACAGCGTGTCATAAATAGCCCAGTAAGATTTTTAGATGGGTTCGGATTGACAAATAGTTTTCTGATCGGACCTTTCGGCTCGTCTTATCCAGTCCTTGACAAGTTTTAGTTGGTGATCAGCATCCTGAAGTTCAGCTATATCGCCCACGGGTGCAGCGCAAAATACTTGGACGAGTTCACGGTCTTACTTACGGTCACAATGTCGACATGGTTGTTCAAGACAAGTCCTTCTTGACAAAGCGTCGGCATTACCGTGGCTTTTACCTGGTCGGTGAATTACTCTGAAATCGTACTCCGCTCATTGCTCCAGCCATCTAGCTAACTGACCTTCTGGCTCTTTGAAATTCATTAGCCACTGGAAGGATTAATGATCGGTTCGTAAAGTAAAGTGGTGTCCCAGTAAATATGGCTTGAAGTGTTTTACGGCTTATGTGACGGCTAGCAGCTCTTTTCTCGTCACGGAGTAGTTTGTCTCCGCCTTGCAAAACGTTTTTCTGAAAAATTCTATTGGGTGTTCAATTTCATCGACGATTTTGGACAAAACTGCTCCGCACGCAAAATTTACTGGCATCGGTATCTATGTAGAACTCCTCACTTTCTTCTGGTAAGGTTAACGTGGGCGCGTTGGTAAAACTTGATTTTATTTCCTGAAATGCCTGTTCGCACTCCGAGTTCCAGGAAAAAATTTTGATTTTTCTCAATTAACCAGGTTAGCGGCTTTGAGAAAATGAGCACACGAATCGTCTATAATAGGCAGCAAACCCCAAACAAATCTGCATCTCCTTTTTGCATTTCGGCACTGGCCAACTGGAAACGGCTTCCGTTTTAGTGGGATCTGAAGTAATACCGCGATCTGAAATGACATGACCCAAAAATAAAACTTTCCTACAGAAAAGATTGCATTTTTGTGGCGCAACTTTTAAACCAGCTTCCCTTAAGCGTTGACACACAATTTCCAGGTTATGAAGCAACTCCTCGAATGTTCTACCGTGAATCGAAAAATGGTCTAAATACATTTTACATATGTGAAAGTGACCTTCAAGAATTGTTTCCAAAAGCCGTTGAAATGGCGCAGGGGTATTTCATAGCGCAAACGGCATGCAATTAAATTCCCAGAGGCCATCTCCCGTGCTAAACGCAGTATTTTATTTTGATGATCTAAAGTGGCGAACCATTTCGCTCCAGCCATCGAGTCGGCCCTTTGCATGGGGTACACATCTTTAACTGTCACATCGTTAAGACGCCGATAGTCTACACAGAAACGTAACGATCCATCCTTCTTCCCAACGAGAACGACCGGAGATAACCAAGGACTACGTGACTTACGGATGATGCCTCGACGAGCCATATCAGCGATCAACGACGCAGCTACCGATTGCTTCGCCCAGAGGAGGCGTCGAGGAGCCTGTTTCATTGGAATCGACGTACCCTTATCGATGTGATATTTTAGAATATCTGTGCGACCAAGATCATCCGGACTGAAAGCGAAAACAGATCGAAAACGCGCCAGAAAATCATTAGCTTTGAATTTTTGATGTGGAGACAGGTCGGGAGAACAACAAGAACTTACATCGTTGGCATCCAGAGTGGTAAACAAAAGTTTAAGCTGCGACTTCAGAGGTCCGCGGCCTAGGGCACCCTAGCGCACTTAGGGTCAGTAACATCCTGCAGCTGGAGTACGTTTGGTTTCAAGTTGACCAGGCATTTAAAAAAAACCAAGAAAGTCAACTCAAATGATACAATTTTGGTGAATGTCGACGACAATTACATCCATCTGTGTCGAGAATGATTCTATTTGAATCAATACCTTGATTGTCCCTTGTATAGGTGTGAGATGACCTGCAATCCCTTTAATGAAAGTTGATGATGAGAATGACTTCTTCCCTCAGAGCCAGCGTACTTGAGTTCAAAGCATTACTTTGCGCTTGAGTAGGTTTTGGTTTGGCAGCAATTCATTGGCCATTAGGTTTGCGGAGATTAAAAGCCTGAAAGTTTGGAGAGGCAGTAAACTCAAACACTTCAAACTCAAAAGTTTCACCCACCTGAATATCTGGGGCCCCAGATGAAATTGTTTGTACTTGACGAACATGGAAGTAAAGTTTTCTTTTCAGAGCAGAACAACAGATGAACCCATATTTTTTCATACCATTTTATAGTGCCACAATAGCGTGTTGAGTTGATAATAAGATTTGTTTGGCAGAAAGAAAAATAGAAGAATCATCTTCTGACCATTCGTTGGCTCTAGAGACCATGCGCAAATGAGTCTCGTAGTCTTCCCACGATGATTTTCCATCGAATCCATAAGTTGAACGATAGGTCATCTGACAACACTGCTGAACGGTAATCACTGGTAATCTGGCTGCAAACCAGGACAGCGATTATCACTGGCGTTTTGCTGGAGTTCTGGCCGCGAAGCTTTCGCGCGATTATCATGGTTGGGTGCAAAATGAGCCGGAGAACTTGCGTCGGCAAGATTCTGAGTTGCAGGTTCCTCGATGGATAGGACGATTAATTGAATGCCACTATCGGCAAGTACTCGGTTTGCAAATGAGGAGGCGTTGAGTGCTGTGCTCTCTAAATCTGATACTCGTCTAGTCAATCTGGCAGACAATTCGTCCATTCGATGTGCAATTTCTTTGACGGCCGTTAAAATCGTGCTGATATCAATGTTGTTACTAGTGGTGGGCTACTCATTTTCATGAATAATTAGTAAACCCCACACCTGACACCAAATGTTACGAATGAGAAACTTTTATTTTAATCTTTTTCCTCTTGAAAATAACAAAAAAAAACTTTCCTTTCTTAACCTTCCAAAAATAACACAATTCTCCATCACGCTGTCTGTTGTTCACTGCAGCTGTCAAAAATTGACGACCTGTTTGTTTGCTACAGGCTCTTGTTTGTTCCGTTTGTTTGCCAGCTCATGCCGTTACAATATACACGTTTGGCAGACGGCTTAAGGCTGCGAGTATGTCATCTAGATAGATTTTTGGGTCACTCTTTGTATTATTGTGTATTGTTCGAACATTTTGTGCAACAAATTGATAGACTGACTGCACAAGCCACATGTTTTTTTTTATGTTCATATGTTTGTACTACGCTGAATTGAAGAAACATTTTTCTTCCTGTGAAAATCAGTAGAACGCACAAGAATTCCTTTTCATAATTTAAGAATTTTCTTCTCGTTTTAATCTGTAAAAGGATCAGAGAAAAAGCATTCAGCCTGTTGGTATCAACATAGTCGCTTTGAATAAATAAGGCCGTGAAGTCCCATTACTAGAACTCCAAATGGATAACACCTGTCAATTCAATTCCAATCCACCGGCTCCTGTATTTAACCCTTTAAAGGCCATATTCCACGCAATAGAAAGAAATTGAAACAAATTCGGAAATAATTTTAGGAAAACGCGAAAACTTAAATTGCCTCTCACAATCCAATTACGGTCTACCCGCGCCGCTTCGCAAACAATTCAAATGAAATGCGCGCAATACTCGTACATTCCTCCGGATCTACTCGTAACTTCGAACTTTACTCATAAACTTGGCGAAAGAATTCCGCCTTTCCCAAAAAAATCCATTATCGTGCAATATGCCATTTTGTAGCTCCGGAAAAATGAAAAGGGGGTAACACCAGTCAATTCTACACCACCATCAGCCACACCACCGCCACCAACAACAACAGCAACAACAGCAACAACAACGAAAACCGATAAATAATAAAATCGACAAAATTTAAGCGTCCATTAAAAAGGACGAACTCATTAAAAATACTTTCACTCTCCGTTCCGCTTTGCGGGATTGGTGATGGGGCATGGATAATGGAGAATGGGGCAAGAAGTCGCGTTCCTGGCAAAGTCATTTAAGCCCTACCATCAAAGGCAGACGCCAACAGCTGAGCAGTCAATAAATTGCATATAATTGGAACAAGGTTGCCACTTGCCGCCGGCACTCGTGGATCCCTTCTTCTTCTACCTATTCGTTGAAGATAGGGTGCTGCCTTGGTCCTTGTCCCGTTAAGCTTAATAACTAGATACTGATTTATATTAATGGCACTTTAGTTGAAGTCAGAAACTAAACGCACCCTCAGAGCTGTTTGGTTTTTTCGGTATTCGGAATAGTATCGAGGGTATTCTTGAGGGTGGCCGTGGTTCCTTTCCTAATGAAGTGAACGACAATCTAGTCCAAAAAGGATAATCTCCATCTTCTCCGACGGCTATTGCTTGTTAATTGTTGTGTAATTTAACAAATGAATAGAGGAGGTACCTCCCCTTGCGGGGTGGCTCAGCAAAAATGATGTTCTCAAAAGGGACATAGAAAGCAGAGTGACTTGAACTAAAGGGTTAGCCAACTTAAGCTATTTGTCAAATTGAATACCGCGCCACTGTGCCAGTGCCCAATGTTTATGCTCCTTGCTAACGCCAACTACGATCAGAGTCAAAATATTAATAATTTTCCGAAAAAGGAATGCGTTTTCCGTCAAAACCAGAGAGAAAGCGAGAGAGAGAGAGAGAGACAGAGAGAAAACGGAAGAGTTTAATTAAATGGAACACACGCAAACTTCAAAATGATGTTCTTTATGAGGTCAGGATGCGGGGTTTTTGAGCAAGTCCTGCCACCGAGCTTCCGATCTAGGCCTGGCCACCCAGAAATACCCGTGTTCGTAAGCTGAAGTGATGACTAAAAGTCAAAGAAATTTGTTACGGAGGAAAATTTAATTAAAACACCACTTTTGGCAGAACATTTTTTTTTTTTTTTTTTTTGGGGAGGGGACAACAGGGTCTCTAAAAATCGAACTTCAAAGTGATTACTTCGATGGCAGATGATGGTGGTACCCTTATGATGGTATACTGATGCCGTATTCGTATGTTGCTTCATAGGTGGCAAGGCAAGTGCATCATTATTTTGAATTTTGCATTTCAGGATACGAAATTGTTGATGGTAGTTCTGATATTGAAAGCGGAAATTTCATTAAAATGATTTAGTACGATGACGATGACGATGACGATGGCGATGACGATGACGATGACGATGACAATGAAATTGAAAACGTTTCGTCGAGTAATTTGCGTGGATGTCCCCAAAAATATAAATTCCCAGAGTTCCACTGGCGGCAGTTGTGCGTTATGTGGTAAAAGGAGTCAAAGTAGAAAAGTGTTGCGAATTCAGACTTAGGATGCAAGGAATGAATTTATTGGAAATTCCTTGCAAGTATGCTTTCGTTGAAATGCATTACTATAAATTCATGTGGCCCATCGGATGCTGAACATGTTGTAAGTATTTTCCAATTATTCCAAATAGTTTGCTTGGATCCGTAAAGCATCATAGAATCTCTTCGACATTAGGTCTGTGTAGACTTGCAATTAGCAATTGTCGTTGCTAATTGTAAATTCTTTTTCCAATCTCGCATTGATTTACAATTGGTTGTTGAGACCTACTCAGCCATCCAGAGTAGTCATCCTGTTGCATCCGCGAACCTGAAAAGAGATTTTAATGAAACAGCAGATAGCAACTTCCCAAAGTTTTTTTTTCTCAAATTCCTTAGGCTGGGACGATGGAATAGGAAGTGGATGCTATCCTCCAGTGAGTATATCTCCTTAAAAGATTATGGCATGTGAGTAATCCAGTAAGCGCAGATAGTTCAGCTCTGCCCTTCAAATTAATCTAACTTGGCCTGGAGTTGCGGAGTTTCCGTTAAAATTGTTTTGAAGTCTCATTTGCATCGTTTGCTCCACTTGCATTCCTATGTTTGATACTTCTTTACTGAAGAAATATCCTTTTCGAGCGCAGGTAACTCTAAACGTGTTCGATGACTGGTGCGCTAGTAATGGGCTTCAAGTCAATCTGAGGTTGTTCTCTTTACAAGAAGGAGGAAGCAGCCTGGTCTCGTTCGTCTAGTGCTTAAAGGTATCACAATCCAATCCTTCAAAGAAGCTAGGTATTTGGCTGTCATCTTGGCTAAGAAACTTCTATGGATGTTACGTTGTGCTGTCGGCTTTTTGGTACTACAAAAGACCTGTCGGCCTCTCACCGAGAGGGTTCGTCTGGTAGGTCTCACGGAATTACGTCATTGCTGCTTTGACCAGAACCTAAAGAATGGTCAGTCTCAGCTGCATAGAGGCTTTTCCTAGCACGCCTGACTCTGCCCTAGACGCATTGATGAATTTCACTCCTCTTGGTATTTATGGGCTGTACTTTCAAAACCATATTCCATTTAAAAAGTAGTGGTCTTCTGTATAATAAGTTTTCAAGTTCAAATGACCTTGCGGCTTTCCATGTACGCAAGACTGGTTTCGGCCGGAATCTGAGCCAGAAAAGGGGCAGTCGGGTCTTCGCGGATGGCTCCAAAACCAATATAGGTGTGGCGCTGTTGTCTTTCTAAAAGACGACAGTATAAGATTTCACTTTACTTTAGGAAAGCTTGCATCTGTCTTCCAAGCAGAGGTTTACGCAACCCTGATGGCAGCGAAATATATTGTAGAGAACAGCCAACTGAGCTTAGAACCTCACTGAACCCTCTTATGACTTCCAAGCTAATTCAAGAATGCAAAAGATAACTGAATGCAGTCGGAAAGCTAAATTCAATGACCTTTGCCTGGGTCCCAGGTCACAATGGGATTTTGGGAAATAGAATCGCCGATGAACTTGCCAGGCAAGGTTCAGAGGAGAGTTTTTCAGGACACGAATATACGTTGGGCTTGCTTGCGTCCTTGGTTAAGACCTCCATTGACAGTTGGCTCTTATATGAACACAACTACAGATGGCATAACTCTCCAGGATACAGGCATACCAAAAGAATGCTTCCCGACGTCACTAGGAAGACAGTCTCCTTTATGTTGTTCTTTAGCAGGAAAGACTGCAGGTTGTTTACTGACGTCGTGACAGGGCATTACACTTTTGCTGAGCACTTAAATGTGCTGGTCATAAGTGACACAACATCCTGCGATGCTTGCTGTAAAAATGATGACGAAAGCGCTGAACACTATCTTTGTGAATGTTCGGCTTCTGCTCGCATCAGACTGCAGGTACTCGGCGTTGATGGGTGATTGATGGTACTGCAGGTAACTTATCACTGAAGCACTTACTCATCTTTCTTCGTAAGACTGAAAGATTTCACTTAAAGGAGCTTACAAAGAGAACAGTGGACTAGTTCTTTGTCTGAGTGCTCTGGTCAGACAGAAAAAAAAATCTAGAATTAGAATTAGAATAAGTTTAAGTAGGTTAAGCTAATTTTTTAACATTTTTTTGTCTAACTTATAAGTGTTAATGATATCTATATAACAAATGCGAATATAAAATTAAATGAAAAATGAGTGCGATCACTAAGGGACCTCATATTCTAGATACAAACCCGATCGTCAGTTTTATTGAGGCTTAGTCAAAAATGGGTTTGATTCCAGCGATTCACCAACGTATAATAATGTTGAGGTCTTATTAAGGAAGGACTACATCCCCTACCTAATTGTGTAGTTGACAGTATTCAGATGATCATACTCTGAACAATTTTGAAGAATATCTCTGTGTTTCTATTAATTTTAAATAGCCTTCTCATTTGAGACGTAATTATACGACTCCCTTAGTAGGACATTATATTGATATATCCAATTGCTTTGAACTGAAGCACATTTACTTCAAATTCAATTGAAAATTTGAAGCTGTTAACACTCACTAAACATCAAAACAACTTGGCATAGTTAATACTGACATACAAACCCAAATGTATCCGTACGCAGGCGATGATTGTCAATAGCTGCTTCTACATATACCCGTGTGCCATTCATCTTCTTAACGATGCTATCAGCCACTCGCCATATTCCATTTCGATTTGGCATTCACGAATCGATTTACATTTCCTCTTCAACCAAACCTGAACCCCTTCCTTAAATGTTCATGTCCATCCAATCGTCACCCCCTTCACAATCGGCCATCAAAACAAGGGAAACTACAAACTGCCAGACAAACAATTGAAAAATCAAATATCCATCAAACGATCATCACATTTGGATTATCTCAACCGGCAATCAGTGTCAGGGCGTCCCAAAGCCGACCAACATCGACATGGACAAACAGTCTCCCAAAAAGTTATGGCCATGGCCGCCCATAGCCACACTCTAGACAACCCGGCATAAGTAATTTCCACTGCCACTTTCCACATTACTGGGTCTCCTGGTTTCTGACTGGAATCGAATCAATCTGTTCAGCGTTTGGTGTTCTGTGTACGGTGTTTGGTGTTTGGTGTGTCCTTAGAAATGTATTGCACCAAATCAACTAATGCCATCCCTGGGGAGGGTGAAAATTTGATGGCATGACCTCTATCATTGAGGGATGTATGTTTAGGGGGGTTGTTCTCAATATTTCTCCTTCTTCCTTGATATGAGTACATCCTATGTGCGTGTGTGTATGTGTGTGTGTGTTCAATAAATCTGTTCTCTGAAGCAGTGGAAATAACTCAGCTCAGCTTGACTCAACTTGTGTATCCACTCAACTGCCTATGCACGGCCGCCTATGAAGATATCTTCAGTCAACAGAACCTGGAGATTTCGATTTAGTTCCGCGCTTCAAGGCAGAATCCAAAGTGGATGTGTGTTCCAGAATCAGGACCTATGTTTGTGCCGTTTGCTTCTATGATACTCGTGCTTCTGCCCGTGCCGGGTTAGAGACGAGCAAATGAGTTGGAGCAGCTGATGATTTATACAGCAAATAGAGCGTGTTCGACGAGCTGGATAAGGCATGAGGATGGAGATGTGGGATTGGAATTTGCTTACTCGTAACGATTCCTTAAGTAGGGCTTCGGAAAATTTGAATTCTATTGATCTGCCATGATTCCTGGTAGCAAAGTTTCCATTTCCCATTTCCCACCTCCGTTGTTAGTGGATGTTGGGCATACAACTGAGACTGGTGTACTTACGAGTAGGTGAGAGAAAAATGTGTTTTATGGAGCAGCACCCCATTTGCTTAATGAAAACGGGTTGAGTCAGGTTGGAGAGGCAAAGTCGAAGTCGAAGGGCCTGTGAATGGGGGTGAGCTCTTAACTTATTTCCTGAGTAAACAGTGAGTAAGAGACGTGGAGTGGCAACGCAGCAACAGCAGTTCTAAATGCTGTCAACTTTCATGACTTCCAAACGATTCAACTTTTGAGGCGAATTAAACCGGATGTAGTGTAATCAAATCTAATTATTCAACAGCATATGGGGGGGGGGGGGGGTTAAATTGAGAGTAGTGGCAATGGAATCAGTAGTACGTACGAGTTATAAGGTAAAGCAATTTGACGAAACCAGTTTTGAAGCACTTTAAAAGAATTTTTATAATTTAACGAGACTACGTCATTTGTTTTGTGGAGTAAAATTGCTTTTTTTGTTTTTGCAAAGCCAACAGTTTATAAATATTGACAAGGGTTACTGCAAGGACACTTTGGTCAATTTCGAGAGGTGCTGAAAAGACATTTGTTGTTGATTTTGGGATTTATTTTTGAAATCATGAAGATGGAAATAGGGCTAAAGGGTCAAATCCATTCAATGTCTTTCTGAGTTTACACTTTCACTATTCCACACAGGCATTAGAGAAGCTATAGGGGGAGACATTGTCATACCTGACAAAATCCATTTGTCGCTTCTTAATCAGAAAAGCAATTCATGCAAACTTCTCTATCCAGAGTCTTTGATCTGCTGAATTCTAAAACTCTCTGGGCCATAGAAGTCGATATATTCGGACGATGTTGCTCACCCCGTAAAAATCGTCTTTGTCTTTTCTCTACCCACTGGACAGATGATCACCCGAAGTAATGTCTGTGAACATAAATTAAGGCAGTTTTATACGAGTACATTGTTGGCTAAGTTCATGTTTTTGTGCCATAAACCAGGACTGGGATGATGAGAGCTTTACACTTAGTCACTTCTGTTGATTGAAAGAGGCTTTGCTACTCAATGACCTGCTTAGGCCAAAGAAGCATTGATTGGAAAAAGCTTTTCTTCGTTTGATCTCAGTGGTACTGAGTGGTAAGAGTTGATCGGCTTGGTACTAAAATTCAATGTTCACAGTGTAAGATTTGTCGTGTGACAAACAAAGGCGCCTTTTTTACGCTCACCACCACATTGTTGATGTTGTGTCACTCACTAGTATTACCTTGGAAATGCTGTTTAAAGAAATTACTGTACTCCAGGAGGTTAACGTCAATTCTTTGCGACAAATAGAATGTCTATAGGGTGATTCATCGGGAGTTTTGATTTTCAATAGGCTCTTTTTGACAGATCACGGGTGACTTTTATCAAACTGCTTTGTTAGTTTTGTTCAGTCTCATTTGGCAAGTTATCATAGAAATACTCACACTACAACAGCGTACCCAAATTGTTCAGCTGTATTACGAATATCAGCGTTTTGTGAGAAATGTTTTTCGTCCGATTCGAGGAACTTGAGTGTAGCTGATAGTGTACGCGAAGACCGTGACGAGTCGATTCGTGGTCGATCTCAGCGGCTTGGCTTGACGTATTTTGCATGAGGATATCGGCCTAAAAGCGTACAAAATTCAACTTGTGCAAGAATTGAAGCCAGACCACTTGAATTTGCGTCATATTTTCAGTGAATGGGCTCTGGAAAAACTCAATGAAAATCCGGCATTTTATCGTAAAATTTTGTTCAGTGATGAAGCCCATTTCTGGCTCAATAGATACGTTAATAAAGAAAATTGTTGTATTTGGGCTGATGAAAAACCCGAAGAGTACCAAGAGCTATCATTATATCCATTAAAAACAGCGGTATGGTGTGGTTTATGGGCTGGTGGAATCATTGGTTCATATTTCTTCAAAAATGAGGCAAATCAGAATGTTACCGTCAATGGTAACCGTTATCGCGACATTTTAACGGACTATGTGCTTCCTAAAACTCAAAAACATGTTCTCGGTGAGCTCTGGTTTCAACAAGACGGCGCTATGAGCTGCCGTATATCAGTTCCATACAGTGTGCCATATGAACTTCTTGAGAAATTATTTTGATGAGCACTTAATCTAACGTTTTGCTACGGCAAATCGCCTAGATCGTGCGATATCACACTTTTGAACTATTTTCTCTGGGGATATGTAAAGTCTCAGGTCTTCAGGAATAAGCCAGCTACGATTGACGCTTTTTAAGGTAACATTACTCGTGTTATCCGCAAGATACCAGTCGCTATGGTCGAACGAGTGGCCCAAAATTGGACCTTTCGAATATGCCACCTCAGACGTAGTCGAGGCCAACATTTACATGACATCATTTTCAAAAAGTAAATGCCATGAATTGTTTTTTTAGCCGATAATAAAAATTTTAAGTTCGCTTTCAGATTTATATGTTTTATTTTACATTATAAATCGAACCTCACGATGAATTATCCTATACAAGATCAAAACAAAATTTTAAGTAGACATGTAAGTAAAGTACAGTGAATATCCTACAACAAAAATTCCTGCATAAATGTATTGATGTCGTTGGAGTTTCTAATGTTGACAATCAAAAGACTTTGGACGTAGCTGTCAATTTGTTGACAAATGGTATATGGTAGACGAAGATATTAATGCCGATGATTTACAATCGACATTTGGAAGTGAACAGCCGATTAATAAGTTGATCTCCACATAATGTATTCCAAGCATGACTTTGCGAAAATAGTATTTGTATATGGGTTCTGCAATGGAAACGTTTCATTGGAAAGATTTGAGTATCAACGACGACACCCAATTCGTAGAATACCGTGCATCCGGCTATTCGCTGATACGTATCAGCGACTCGTTGATACTGGGTCAACTGCACCAAAACAAAAAAAAAGAAGGACGTTCAAACGAAGCGGTGGTAGAAATTTAGGATGAGATTTTGTGTGCTGTGGAGGTTCAGCCTTCAGTCAGCGTCCGCAGACTGGCTGCGCAGTTGGAACTTCCCAGAACCAGAAATCACAGGAATCTACAGAGTCATAGATTACACCCTTTCCATTTGACAGCGGTACGGGATTTACTTCCCGGTGATGCGCAAAGAATAATGGAAATTTTCCAATGGCTACTGCGCAAACATGCAGAAGACGGGCAATTCCTCAAGAACATTCTGTGGACTAACGAAGCGCAATTCACAAGAGATGGGGTTACAGACCATCATAATCTGCACCATTAGTCAGACTCCAATCCCGCACAACATCCATTCAAAGGTAAGTATAGGGTTTTCTAATAACGACTTGACAACTTTTTTTTTAAATAAAAGGCAAACCATTTGAGATATTTCAAAAACTTTATTTTTGGCTTGAAGTACAATCAAAACATTTATGAATGGAACTCGACTTCGTTCATATGGCCACCGCGGGCACGTTAGCAGCAGTCGATTCCTTGGACCCAATTTTCAACGACTCAACCACATATTTCGGCCGAAACGGCCGCTATTTCGAGTTCAATGTTGGCGTTTTGGCATAAGCCAATGACTTAATCTAGCCCTTCAGAAAATAGTCAAGCGGTGTTAAATCGCACGAAAGAGGCGGCCAATCGACTGGCCCATGTCTTGAGACAACACGCTCACCATACTTATACTTATACATTAAATCGATTGTAGCGTGTGCCGTGTGGCTTGTGGCATCATCCTGTTGAAACCACATGTCGTCCAAGTCCACATCTTCCAATACGGGCCAAAAATAATCGGTGATCATGGTAACGTGACAATCGTTATCGTCGACGAAAAAATATGGCCCAATGACGCCGCCGGCATGCAAACCGCACCAAACAGTTATTTTTTGTGGATGAAGTGTTTTTTGGGCTTTCACCCGACCAATAACGCATATTTAGCTTATTGACGAACCCATTGAGCCAAAAATGAGCTTCGTCACTGAAGATGATTTTGCATGATGAAATTCATCATTTTGGCGCACCTTCTCCAGAACCCAATCGGAGAACGTACGTCGCTTCAAATGGTCCATCGGCTTCAATTCTTGAGTCAGCTTGATCTTGTATGGGTGTAAACCAAGATCCTTACTCAAAATACGCCATGATGTGGTCTGAGCGATGCCCAATTCTTGAGAGCGCCGTGGAATTGTCTGATTTGGATCGTTTGCTACGGACGTCGGAACGGCAGCGATATTTTCGACACTTCGACCAACCCGTTGTCTCACTGACACGGCAACATCATTCAACGAATATCTAGACTCAAATTTTTGCACTAAACTTGTTATTGCCTGTCTATTAGGGCGAGAACTACGACCGAAATTTGGCGTTTACGCATTTAAAGTTGCAGTCACCGACTCCGAATAAATGTAGAAAATTTTTATAATTTGCAGACGTTGCTCGTTAGTGTACTTTACCATGATGATGTGTTGATTGTTTACTCAATAAATTGACAGTGACAGTTTTATGATAAGTGAAAGAGTGCGTTCACAAATTAAAGTTGTCAAGATCCTATTGGAAAACCCTATATTTTGTTATTGTAAACAACTTCTTCAAAATATGTTGTTTTTTTTTTTAAGAGGTTTAGCGTAATGTTTAGGCAAGATTGATAGGAAATCACTTTACTACCTAGAATTTCTTAGAGAACAATTGCCAGAGCTCCTTGAAGATGTTCCTCTTGTTCGGAGAAGGGCAATCATTCAATAAGATGAAGCACCTTGTCACAGTAGCAACGAGGTAACTTTGTTCCTTAACCATACTTTTAACGAATAGTGGCCTGGTCGATTCGGTTCCAACCCTCGGCCACCTAGATCTCCTGACCTAACCCCCATGGACTTTTTTTCTAGGGTCCTATGAAAGAAAATGTTTATTTTAGAGAAATGTCTAGTCTGGTAGAGCTCCAACAAAATATTAGTGCCACTTCAGAAGACATGAGAAGAATTTTGCCGCCGGTTAATCTGCCATCCGAAATGGTTAAACGCGCCCAAAAGTGCACTCAAATGGAAGGAAGGAACTCCGAACAATAGCTATAAACATTCCATAAACTGTTCGAAAAAGGTCCTTCTCAGGACTACAAATGAATATCTAAGAGTAATTCAATAGGTACACTTCTTTTTCGCCATTTTTTTCTGACAAAAAATGGCTTTTACTGCAAAATCTGTTAATTGTACGTAAAAGAGTTTCTAAACATAAAAACTTCATAAAATTTCGAAAAATTTATTAAGTAAAAATCTTGAGAAAAATGCATTTTAATTAAAAAAAAAAATGGAACAGCAAATTTTCATAATTTTGAGTTTAACGAGCCATTACTCTTTTATTTCGAAATGTCTAAAACTATTTTTGTACCTGTACTAGTTTAGAAGTAACAGCGTTTAAAGTGGTTACACTTCCAAATAAGAGGTCACTCACTTGAAATATGTTGTGAATAGGATAATAATAGAAATTCGGCATTCGGAATTCCAGGAATATGCCCTTAAAGGATTATACTGCTTAACTGGGACACCCATTGAACGTGTCGAAGCGCTTATCTTCGGCTTTTAACTTTGACATCCTTTGATCGACTTTTTCGACAATATTGAGTGTTAATTGATTTTAGTAGCAGAAGTGTAGATCTTGTAAAACGACGTCAGTCTTTGATAAAGTGTCCCCATTCCGTGGATCAATATCTTTACTATCCATAAAGAAACACTTAATGAACAAACGTTTGATCCCTTTACATATGTACTCCTTAGTCAGACCATTGGACTGTGGAGTTCGTTAAAAAAAAAAAAACTTCAAAGTCTTTGAAATCTTCAGATGCAAATTGCTGTCCCTAGTAGGTTTCGGAATCAATATATTAGTTGACCGATCTATGATTTCGATGGACAAAATTCGATGAAATTTGAGTAGCTATCGACGTAAAGCACATAGTGATTGGTAGTTACTATCGGTCATTACGCTGCAAGAGACTACAAAATCTTCGGATTTTGTTAATATTTCACCATAAATACTAAGCTGGTCTCTAAAAGTCCTATATGACTTGCCCCTGACCGTGAATTGAAACAGGTCATGTGACCATATTTTATGGACTTTCGCATGTATCTGTATCCCTTTGAGTTTCCACCTGCAAAAGATTACGTATTTCTACAGAATCTTGCGTTAGTTAAAAGATTTATTTCAAGTTCCACTTCCCTTGGCTTGTATTGATAAACGATGAATATAAATGCCGATAAATGCCGGCTTCGGGAGTCAGACTCTAAAATCACTTTGCCCTTTCTGTGATAGAAAATACAAAGAAATGACTGAGAGTCATTTTCCATAAATATTCTGAAAGATTTTTTTCATGCGAAGATTATGACTGGGGTCTCCTTTCATTTTGACCATTTTGAGTAAACACTGCTCCCAATCAAAAGAAGTGTGTTTGAAATAATTCACTCAAATTCTTCGAAAGCATCTCAATGTTCCGTATCCACTTCCATGTAACATTATTTTTAGTAAGTGCTTTACCAACTGAGCTACGTCAAACAAACCGACGAGGAATTTACCAAGATATTCCCTTGAATTGAATTCGTTTAATGATGTTGGGTTAGTCTACAAGAACTCTTTCCGGTGTCAAGAGTTGACTTATAAATTTAATTAACGTTTAAAAGACTTTAATTCTATTATTAACGACGCATACTTGTATATTCCACGCTTCCCAGATCCATCAAATTTTTGTGTCAGAAGCGAGTCCAAAAGACAGGCGAGTGTATGCATGCAAGCTTTTCATGCCTTTCAATTTCTTAATGTAATAACAACATCGCCACGCTAAAAGCAACGGCTCCCAATAGATCATCGAAATAAAGCAACAGTGAGGGCAGTGAATACCTAGCTGCATGGGACGTGGGTAATAATGGACTACACATGGACTACAACAGACCAGTTTCTTGCCTAAGGGGTGATATGTGGATTCTGTCAAATATTTAATGCAATTTTGATATTCCAAATACTCCTCCTTGTATTCTTCATATTGGAGTTCCTTGTTATCGGGAGATCGGCCCATTTTTGGAGCCATCCGTGATGTCTAGATTACATTCTTTTTATGTCATTTGTGAGCAGAAGGAAGACTTTATACTACCGCAGCAACAGGAGTTTTAGTGTCAATGCATCAGACGACATTTCCATTATCTAAGCCCCAGCGCCTGTGTATTAGACCAGTTTTTTGTTCAGGGAAGTTGGCCTAGAAAATGTAGCGAATCAAGTGAATATCAGTGAGTGGAGCACAGTTAGACATATCGTTTTTGGAGTCAGCTAAAAACAGCGGTCGTAAATTTGTTTAAATGCTTATCCCACCTAACAACTACGAATACGGTAGAAATGGGTTTATCATAGCCATCGATCTAAAGCTCCTTTACATTGAATGCTGGCTACATTCGAAGGTGCAAAATGTCGTGTTCTATACAGCGGTATAAAGTCCAAATCGGAGTTCGTCAGGGTTGTATTTCATTACCACTTCTTTTTCTGAGAAGCACTCCTCCGCTATCGGAGGAAATGTTCAATAGTCAATGACATCTCACTTAAAACATCTTGATTACGCTGATGATAACCGCTTGCTGGCGCACAAGGTTTTGGAAGTTTTGCTGAAGCCGGCAGAGTGAGGATCCAAATAAATGCAGCTAAAACTAAAGTTCTTTCTTAGTCGAGAAAGTACAGGTCTTTCATTATTTGAAAAGCACCATCTCAACTGACGGTGGCATCAAACTCTAAACTCCATGTAAGTAGCAGAATCGGGAAGGCAAAAACATATTTCGTTACCTAACTAGGTGAGGATGATACGCATTCTGAGCGTTAGCATCGCAGCATATGATAGGTCCCATCTTCAGGCTCATGCCTTTAGTGGTATCGAATCATAGGGACTTAGCTGACGCAGCGACTAATTTCGAATATTCAATTTTCATTGTGTAATCCATTGAACATTCAAAACCACAGATTTGATTTTTTTTCCACACCTATGGCTCCTGTATTGATCTTGTGTGAGGCCTTGTATTCCGCGCGAGGTCTCCTATATAATGATGCAGCCGGAGAGTAGTAAAAAATATACAAAAAATTATCCCAACTTGGGAAAGTCACTCTTGTGAAGTTGCAGCACTTCCAAGGTGCAGATAGGGAAAAGTCTTACCTAGTTTTAATGGCCTTGACAGAAGCTTTGTCAACGATCAAGGGTCGTCCAAGTTTTGCCGTTTCTTGTTCTGCATGGGAGAATAGATTTTCTACTTTTTAGCGTCGAGTTCAGGTTTCTGGGTATGAAGACGTGTCAACATATCCTTCGTTAAGACGCAGGGCGTCAGCTTCGGTAGTGTTTCAACACAAACTTGCCTATTTTTTTCTACACAAGCAATACAGTGCTTAAACCCAATATCGTACAGACTGTTGTCGCTGTCAGCTTTTCTAGAGAGAAAATAGCAACACCTTTATAGATAAGTCTGTAACGCCTCCTTCGGCGTTTCGAGATTTTCTTAGGGATGGACTGACATCCAAATTTTGTTCACCCGAAAAGCAACTTTTGACTTAAGAACTGGTTTTTACTACACCTTGTATGCCGGCAAAACCATAGCCAGGATTACTTCTCAAGATTAGTTGATCTCTGTCCAGAATTATGACTTTTACTGGAAGAAGCGCATTATGGGTAGAACCCCCTGCTTCATTCGATTACAGTCCACTGAAACTGAAGAATTTACTATCTCTCGTAAGGGTTTTACCCGAGCGTCATTTTGCCCCATCTGACAGAGGAAGTGCTTTATTGTGCTACTCGACGCAGAAGAAAAGGTTGCAATTTAAGTTCCGTAAGCTTAATCGGTTTCGGTGGTTATCTAAGGCCCGTTAGAACTCCGCAACAAGCCTTCAAAAGAAGCACTTTTATGAACCACCTGCTTATTTTGATGGAGCTTTACGGGAACAAGCTGAGCCTCTTCGGAACTCTTTCCATCGTTCTAGATCATTCCACTTAGCATTATAGCAACTCCTGGATTCGTCCCTAGTGACGTTGAATGTTGTGGTTGTTAGTTAGCTAGGGATCTGAAAATCCATTCGTCGCCGGAGCCTAAACGACGATGAGTTTTTTTTCTTATTGTTTTTGCCATAAGAATAGTCGAATGGTGTCATCACCATACTTTTATATAGTTTAGCAACGAGTCAGGACGAGTCTCAGGGCCAACCGATGGGGAATATTGACTCACTGTTTCTTAGGTGGTATTATATCAAATATGTTAAGTCTTGATGAAAGTACTTTAATGAACAGAGCTCGTACATGTGTATATGTACACAAGAATAGTCTTTCCTTCATGGCAAGTTGCTATGTACGCAAGCCCTGAGCTTACCTTACAAGGACGAGTTTACCGCATAACAAAAGACGTTATTCTTTTCATTTTAGATACTTTTTTCTGATGTGACTTCTTTGAATGCAAACCAACTATAATTCCACTACCTTAAGACAGATTCTCTCATCAAATTTCAGCCCAACTCATCTTAACCATTTCATCTCCTTTTCAGTTTATTGCATTACTTCTCTTCCTAGCACCATCATTTAGATATTCAGAGTAATAGCCTCGAGGACCTTAAAAACACAAAAAATAAAGAAATACAAAAAATAAGTAAACAAGAGGAAGAAGAAGAAAAGCCTTTTACTCAAATCAACTAAATAAAAATGAAAACAGTGTCCTCGAATGCAGCAAACCATTACACGACACTGTGTTCGTACTGCACTGCACCGAACTCTACCACACAAGGACAAAAGACTACAGCTGAGGGTTGGTTCGTTTCGGTTTGGATGGATAACAGTGGGTGTACTCGTAATAGTGGCAAATCAAAAGAAGAAAATTATGTCCGTTTTACTCCTGCAGGAAATTCAGAACAAAACAACCAAGTCATTGAAGCAGCACCAGCAGAAGAATCCGAAGAGTGGATGATTTTTCATATTTCCATGCCTTTCGGCCTCGTTGCTTTTTACTTTCTCTATTTTTGTTCCGCCTGTCACATTGACGCCCCCAAGCTATGCAAGGATATAAAGATTTTTTCTTCTTCGTTTTCTTCTTTTTCTCCTCTCTTACTGTGTTACTTATTTGCACCCCCTCCATCGACAATCAAAAGGATACCATAATCTGCTTTTTATTTTCTATGCCATCTGACGCGATCTAAAATTTAGAAAGCATCAGCTCCTCATGTTTTTTGTTTTTCCTTTCAATGAAGAGACGAAAATGTTTTCCAAATGGAATTGATCCTTTTACAGGATTTTACCAAACCAAATAAAGAATCAAAATGTCTGCAGGTACTATAATGAAATCTGAACCTATGATGTAGTGCTTAACAGTGTCCAGAAATATTTGTTCTTCACGTACCAGGAGGCAGGGCATTCATTTCATGCGAGCAATTTCACTGCACATTAGACCGTACGTTGGGGTAATCCTTCACAAAAATACGACAAGTCTTGTTCCGAAAAAAAAAAGACAAAATGGTTGGTGGAGGAATAAGAAAAAAGGAATTCCAATGTCAGGATACTTCAACTTCAAAAAAGCACGACATACTGCGCTGTCACTTGTAAAACATAATCACTGCGACAGGAGAGAATCGTAACTCGTAAGCCTTTCGGCGGCGTTGACGTTGGCGTTTACGTCGGCAACCCTTCTAAAGTTGCAGTAAATTAAAACACATATGCACATTACTTTGCCATTAAGACCTCGAGGCTGTTAAAATGCAAACAAAAACCACTACACACGGAGGATGGTTTTATTTTTGTGGGTTGGAGAATCAGGCCAGAAATGAAACCATACGTGTATACGGAGGACTTCAACTCTTAAGAGAATGCAAGATGAAAGCTATAATTATGAGGATGACTATATCGCGAAGAAGATGCTGACAGCTAAACCCCCTCTCAAGGTACATAACGTTTAGCGTCAGTTTGAGTTACGATGACACGCTACAGTTTTGTTGTGTAACAATAATGCAACCATTTGTCACTTATATGAAAGCAAAGCAACCGGCTATAGTCAGCGACGGTGATATTTATCCACTGAATTAATACATAAGAATCGTCCTCTTGCTGAACTAAAATATTCTTCACAGCTTAGCCCAGAGTCTCATTCCAGCCTTAGTCATACACGGAGCCGAAGTATGAACACTGCCTATAAAGATATTGATTTTGACCTTTAACTGACTTAATTTCATTGCCCTTGGACCTGAACCAACAATCTTAAAGTAACTCGATTGTAAGCCAGTCTGGTTTATTGAGATCCCTTTCAATTGAGTCAGCACCTCGTACAGTGTATATGGTACATGCGACCATCCTCTGGCACTTGGTGTAAGTTTGAATCTTCCTTTTAAACGAAGAATGCTGAAAGAGCCAAGAGACGAGAATTTATTAAGATTGGCAGAGTAGAGGGCTTCTATTTTTGCGAAAAGATCGAAACTGTCGGTAAAACCAGTAGGCTGGTCAAAGCCCTCAAAAGAGGAAGATCAACCAGGCTGGACTCAGAAAATCTAACGGACCTATACCGAGTCGAAAGCAGAGACTACGTCTTATGCTCTAGTCTCACTTCCCAGGTAACCCGATCGAAACCATTTCACAACTAGGTCCTATTAAAAAAGCTGGAAGTGGGTTGAACAACACAACACGGTGGTACCGTCTCATCGTACCATCGTATAGACCATCTGCTGGCAGATCTGAAGAGAATTTTCACTGCTAGCCTGGCACTGGCATACATACCGAACAGTGAGAGTAGCTCTTATACCGAAAATCGGAAAGGAGGACTACTCGCTCGCCAAGAATTGCAGACCTATAAGACTGACCTTCTTTATGCTGAAAAGCATTGAAAGAATGGTCGAGATCCATGAGCGCAAAACCCTCTTGCGAATGCATCCTCTGTCGGTGATGCAACATGCCTACCAATGCGGAAGATCCTACGAGAGTGCGCTTCAGAATCTGGTAGGCAGAATTGAAGATGTACTCGACAAGAAGGAATACGCGTTGGGGATTTTCATCGACGTTGAGGGTGCTTTTGACAACCCGACTTTTGATGACATTTGCAATTCAGCCAGACAACACGGCGTAGACGAGTCGCTGTTCTTGTGGATTAAAGCAATGCTGGTGAATAGGACATTGACTGCGGATGCTGGCCGCACCCAATATGTGGTGGTGAGTGTAAACAGGGCTGCCCGCAAGGCGGCGTTCTGTCTCCACTGCTATGGTGCGTGTTGGTCGACTCACTGCTCAACGCACTGAATAATTCTAATGTCTACGTACAAGCATACGCGGATGATATAACTGAACTGTCTGGACTCGATCGACGACTGGTGCACTAGTAATGGGCTTTCAGTCAATCCTTTCAAAACTAAAGTTGTTCTCTTTACGAGAAGAAGGAAGCTGCCTGGTCTAGTGCTTAAAGACATTATTATCCAATTTCCCAAAGAAGCTAAGTATTTGCGTGTTATCTTGGATAACAAACTAAATATGTTACGATGAAAGCATCTACGGCGCTGTCGGCCTTCTGGCAGTGCAGAGGAGCTATCGGCAAGACGGGGTCTGTCACCGAAAAGTCTCCTTTGGGTCTACACGGCTATAGGAAGGCCAATTATATCCTATACTGAGGTTGTCTGGTGAAATACGCTCTCGCAAAAATACGTGATTGCTGTTTTTCGCAGACTCCTAAGAACATTGATGAATCTCTCTCCCCTTGATATTCATATCATAGGCTGCACCCTCAAAACCATCTTCCGATTAAAAAGAAGTGGTCTTTAGTACAACACGTACTAGAGCTTCGTTGACCTTGCTCCTGTTGCGGAAAAAATACGGAATCGACTTTGAGCCAGTAAAGGGATGCAGTCGGATGCAGTCATGGATGGAAACCAATATTAGTTGTGGCACTGGTGTCTTTTTGGAGGACGACAACGTTAGATTTCACTTCACGTTAAAAAAGTTTGCATCTGTCTTCTAAGCAGAAGTTTACGCAATCCTGATGGCAACGAACTATATTGTGGAGAAACGGTGGAGGAGCAAAGCATTTGCATCTGTAGCGAGAGCCAAGCTGCGGTTAGAGCCTTGCTGCACCCTCTTATGACTTCCAAGCTAGTTCGAGAATGTAAGACGAACTTGCCAGACACGGTTCAGAGAAGAGTTTTTCAGGACCCGAGCCTACGTTGGGTCTGCCTGCGTCCTCGGTTAAGGCTTCCATTGATAGTTGGGTCTCTTACAAGGCAGAACAAACGAATACTTCCCGACGTCTCAAGGAAATTCGCGGCCTTTCTACTACATTTCAGCAGAAAAGACTGCAGGTTGCCTACTGGCGTCTTGATGAGTCATTACACTTTTGAAAAGCGCTTAAATGTGCTGGGTATAAGTGACGCAATATCTTGCGATGCTTGCTGCAAAAGTGATGACGACACTGCGAAGTACTATCTCAGGTACTTGGCTCTGACATGGTGGGTGCTGATACCTTATCACCGAAGAGCTTACTCATCTTTCTTCGTAAGACTGGAAGATTTCATTAAAAGGAACTTTACAAGGAGTACATTGGACTAGTTCTTTGTCTGAGTGCTCTGTTCGGATATTAAAAAAAAATAGGACAGTTATAATCTAGCTGATCTATGGTCGTCAAAGTAAAATCAACGCGAAACAATGAATGACCCGATCTGCTTTGTGATACGATTATTTAAAACACCTTCTTATGCATGGTTGGGTTTGTTAAAATCTTGCAACGATGATATAGCTTAGTGGTTCCTATTTTGACAAAATCCTAATAGAATCCTTTCTGGCGGTAGACGCGAATAATTTCCGTTAGTCTTTCATGTGGGGACTACTGGAAGTGGCTAAAGGTGAGTGTTGAGTGTTTAGTGCTGGCTTATCAGTTATTGCATACCGGGTATGGCGTACCGGGTGCTCAGATCATAACGACCACTTCTTTAAAAATTTCTCTGTCCCATGTCTTGATTAGAAATGCCTGGAAGACTCTTGAGGTC
The DNA here is from genome assembly GCA_907269105.1 of Volucella inanis. NCBI lineage: Eukaryota > Metazoa > Arthropoda > Insecta > Diptera > Syrphidae > Volucella > Volucella inanis. The sequence continues at coordinate 141,438,758 of OU026155.1, read as the reverse complement.
ATCACAGATGATATTAAAAGTTGAACATTCTTAATCGCAACATGCAGCATATTTCTATAGAAAAGGCCCAGTGCTTCTTCATCGGTTTCGACAAGGTCCAATCGTGTAGACCATAGAGCCGGATCAGGATAACGAGGGCTTCGTACAGAAAGCTTGTTTTATCTAAAGAGGGCTTTGGACCCTACATTAAGGAGTAATTCCCGCTTGTCGTTACTGCTAGTAAGTCCGAACTAAAGATAGGCAAAGTTCTTAAGTACCTCGAAGTTATAACTGCCAATAGTGACGTTCTAGCAGGGTTGTAAGTGATTTCCGTACTTTTCTGATGACAACATTAACTTTGTGTGTCCTCGCATCGAACGGATTTAAAAAAAATCGTACCTCTTTTGCTGGACAGTGAGTTCCGTACGATTCTTCACAGGGCGATGTTAAAAAAGTCACATGCTAGCTAGTCACTTTGTCTAGCAGGTTTTTGTTTATTTTTTTCCGAGTTCCCATCGGGAGTTCTCCATAGTCAACCTCCACAACCTGAGGAGTTTGGCAGGGTTGTTAAAACTAGGTATGGGATTGTACTCGTATAGCTCGTCCACGCTATCATGTGCAGGTCCGAGACTATAAAAGATTTTCCTTCTTGTGGATCGGACAAAAGATGCTAAGATTCCATGACTATATGTTACAGAGGATGAAAGATTTGGAGCTGGGTGACTTGCGGTCGTCTCATTAACTGTGACAGATGAGTGATTTAGCCGGGAGCAAAACGAAAGACAAGCACTTCTCGCGGATAAGATTGTTGACGTTAACGATTCACCAATGTTGAATGCAATGTCTGCTCATGAGCGCCCTTTATCATAATCAGCGTTAGAGAGACAACTAGCAAAAATTACGAGTGAAATTGCATTTAAAAATGAATCGATGAATGGCAGTCTGAAAAATCGTGAGGGAAAGTTTCGCGACAAAGCCAATAATTTTCGTAAGCCGTACAAGTAGTCTTTAAACTCGGTAGCCTGTCCAAAATGGTGGTGAAAAACAGGTGGAATTTTCAGATTCTTTTACTCGACAAAAATTCTAACCCCACATTTCTCATTGACACCAATTTCTAACTTATGCAGTGAGCAAATCACATATTGAGACATTTGGACAAAAAACACTTGTCCTCAACCTTGGAATACGACGACAATTTACAATAAATAGACTTTTATAGAGAATGAAGTATCCCAGCCGATTCTGGGAGTAGATTTTGTATTACACTTCTCACCGAAAGCACCAAAGGCTATCAACGCAAACAAAACCGAATATTTTTCAAAGGGTTTTTCTATCAAAGTGACTGAGGATATCTTCATCCGTTTTCGATAGGGTTAATGCTTTGCTTCTGTGTTATAAAGAAGGACTGGAATGATCCAGGTCTTATATATGTAGAGTCTACTCAGTTTTTCAGGATAGGGCCTCACTGCTCAATTGCCTTCTTAGCCCGAAAAACAGCGATTGGCAAGAGTGATTCTTCGTTTTATTTCTCCCCAAGTATTTCTGGCAGAATTTATAGCAAAGCTAAGTAAGACAAAGGCCCTTAATACCTCGAAATTGTAGCTGTTGACTTGGTTTTGCCTCATTTCATCGGAGTGCGCAAATATATAGTTTCACAGACTTGCGTGTTCGGTTGTGAGTTCTACAACATATCTTTCAAGGAAGACGTTAAAGAAGTCATATAACAGCGCGTTACATTGTTTAAAACCTTTTCTGACATCAAATGCTTAGCTTAAGTCGTTACCGATCCACATCGTCATTCTACACGGACCGACAAGTTTGGCAGGGATGCAAAAACTAGACATGGTTCTGTATAGCTCGTCTTTACAAATGCTGTCATTTGCGGCCTTAAAATCAATGAAAGGATGATATGTATCGATTTCGACTTCTTAAGTTTTTTACAGGATCTGCCGTGGGGTGAAAATTTGGTCGTTTGTGGACTTTCTTGGTCTAAAACTGCACTGATAGTGGCCAATTAGGTTATTGACGAAGGGTTTTAGATACTCACGCAATATCACGGATAAGATCTTGTATACGATTTTTTGAAAACTTTATAGTTTGCGCAGTTGAGGGGGGACTTATTTTTTGTGGATTCGTCAAGCACACATCCTTCAGACCAAATTTGAGAAATGAGTTGGTGTATGTTGTCAGCCACTTGGATATTACTATCACGTAATATCGTTTTCGTTTTGGACGGGATTTTGGGGTTGTTCGCCGTTATACAGTCTGCAGAAAAAGCGGTCTCTTGCTCTAGCAGCTTTTCTACTCTATGTCCCTTCACAGTTGCGGCGATCATGTCACTTTATGTATATTGAGATGAGAAAACCATGTGCTTGCTAAAGTGATATTTCGTCCAGGAAGAGACTTTAAATTAGAAGTTACTATCTAGGCACATCTAAGTCAAAATTGAATACAAAATTACCACATTGCTGAAAAGGACGAATCCGTCATTTAAGGTGAAGCCTTAAACTCGCTTGGAGCGAATAAGAAACAGCCTGTTTCTGTATTTCATAGATACAGATCACAGAAAACTTCTTAATAGATTACTTATGACTCATTAGAAGGATGAAGGGAATATCAAGGGCCTATTTGGATTCTGAGGAATGCTTTTGCGAATAAATCGAAGAAATACATGAGCTGAAAAGTCCGTGTAAGAGAGGGCACCACTTGAATTAAATCCATACTATTTTCAGTTAGTACCAACCTTCGAAAGATACGTGTATAAATTTGACAGCTGTCGGACGATTAGTTCTCCAGATATAGCGTTGTGAGTGAAGCAACTTTTGTTATTGTGAAAAAAAAGGATTCAAAACAATTTCGTTTGTAATCAACACATTGCTTACACATTGCATATCATTGCATTGCGGACTCTGCACCAGGCGAACGAACCATTCGCAAGTGGATTGAAAAATTTTAAAATGGTCATACAAGCACCGAAGATGATGCACGCAGTGGACGTCCAAAAGAGGCTGTTTCAGATGAATACTTCAAAAAAGTCCACAAAATGAATACGAATGACCATAAAGTGAAGTTGATCGAGATAGCTGAGGCTCTGAAGATATCAAAAGAGCGTGTTGGATATATCATACACGAATATTTGGACATGCGAAAGCTCTGTTCAAAGTGGGTGCCGCGTTTGCTCACAGTCGACCAAAAACAACAACGTGTTGATGATTCAGAGGAGTGTTTAAAGCTGTTCAACTGCAATAATTTTTGCGTCGGTATGTGACAACGGATGAAACTTGGCTCCATCACTTCACTCCAGAGTCAAGTCGGCTGTCAGCTAAGTGGCGAGCAGGCGACGAACCTCGTCCAAAACGACCAAAAACTCAACAGTCGGCTGGCAAGGTTATGGCATCCGTATTTTGGGATACACATGGAATAATTTTCATCGACTATCTCCAAAAGGGGCAGACTATCAACAGCGACTATTACATTGCGTTGTTGGAGCATTTGAAGGACGAAATCGCAGAAAAACGGCCGCATTTGAAGAAAAACAAAGTGCCGTTTCATCAAGACAATGTACCGTGTCACAAGTCGATGAAAACGATGGCAAAATTGAATGAATTCGGCTACGAATTGCTTCCCCACTCACCGTATTCTCCAGATTTGGCCCACAGTGACTATTTTCTGTTCGCAGACCTCAAAAGAATGCTCGCCGGAAAGAGATTTAAGACCGATGAAGAAGTAATCGCCGAAACAGAGGCCTATTTTGAGGCTAAACCGAAATCGTACTACAAAACTGGTATCGAAAGATTGAAAAATCGTTTAAATCAGTGTATCGCCCTCGAAGGCAACTATATTGATAAATAAAGTAGAATTTTGCAAAAATTTTGTGTTTTACTATAAAAAGGCACCAACTTTTCAGCCCATGTGTTATCATGGGCAGGCTATCACCAGCAGACTAGTCAAAATCCTTAGAAAACTGCAATTCAACCTTGCTGGAGACATTCAAAAAAAAAAATAAAAATAAAATAAACTAATGGCATCTGCACTAAGTCAAGACTAGAATCTCTCAGTCTTGTGATCAACATTCCTGGTAACAAAATCAAAAAATAATATAAATCAGCCATGCAAACTTTGAAGAGATTCTTAACTGCTAACCTGTCTATGGCCTATATATCGAACCCTTGGAGAACTGTTAGAGAACTTTTATATTTAAAATCGGAAAAGGTGACACCCACTCTTTAGCAGTGCTCCACTGCAATTGTCAGTAGCATTCCGCCCCCTCAAACCTTCAACTATAACATCCGTCTCGCTATGATTGTTCATCAGTATATCCTAAAGCCCACATTCGTTCGTTAGCCATACAATCGAACAATTCGCTTACGGAATGCACTGCCGAGCTCTTTATTTCCTAGTCATGCTAACTTGCAAATATTTAAGAGCAATGCACATCGGCATCTCTCCTCCCGATCTGCTTTATACTAAAAAATTTAGGGTGCAATCGACCAGAAAGTGTAATCCCTGCGCATTTTCACCGACAATGAGCACGTGTTCGACAATGCAACTTTTGGCGGCAGATATAATTCCGTCAGGCAAACACGGCTCAAATAAATCACGGTTTTAAGAGGCGCCTTAATTCTGCAGCACATTTAGTATCATCCCGTAAAAAAAACAACTCTCTAGCAGTGTATCAAAGCTTTTGGTATCAAATGAAACTTCACGCCAAGGTAAGCTCTTTGAATTTACACGTTAATGAAAAGAGCGTCAGTGGCTTGGTGGAATACGTTTTTACGTAAATATTTTACTACGAGTTTTATCTGAGCCCAAGAAACAGTTGTCTCGATTTCTGGGTTGCTCATCCCACAATGCTTAGATCTGCTCTAGATGCACTGATGAGTCTTCGTCAGACTGTTCTTCAAAGGCCATCTTTTGTTTAAATACAAGTCGCCAGTGGTACCACTCGTCTTGGAACGTTGCTGAATTCGCGCTGACTGTCATTTGACATCAGAATCAAAGGAAAGAATTGTACTCGGACCTTTATAGATGTCTGCAGAACCGATCTAATACATGGCGCTGTCGCCTTTGTAGAAGGAGAAAATCTTCGACTTCACTACTCGGTGAGATGATTATCTTAGATATACGCAATTTTGATGGCAATGGATAATGCTGCGACCTAGAGCCACATCAGAATTACCTGCGTCGTCTGCTAGGGCTTTCATAGGCAGTTATGTAGCAACCCCAATGGATGACGCTACAAATGAATGTCTCCATACGCCTTTAAAAAAATAGTGTTCTTCCTGCTGGCTTTTTCCAGGAAAATTTCTCACTAGTGACTTAGTCGGGCAATCGATTGTGCATGCGTTTGCAGCGCCCAGAAATGTTCTCAGGATCTTGACTGTCAAGGTTTTGATTTTCAACCCTCTGAACAAGGCTTACCAGTGATTCTTCTTATTTTTCGTACTATTTCTACACTATTAAGCATGAGAATCTCATTCAATTTTCATAATATTGTCAATGTCCTTCCCAAAAGTCTGAAATAAGTAGTATTAGTCGGTCGTCTATAAATTGGTGATCTTTTCAACCTCGATTATTCCTGCATCTTAGTTTTGAAGATGTTGTTGATGGCTCATCCCGAAAAACCGTGAGGGCTGAACAGGCTCCAGAAGTGGCACAACTTGACAAGCTCTTGATCAAAAAGAAAAAGGCACGAGAGTCATAAGTGCACGTGACGATGGCAGTCATTTGGCCGTTACTGAACCAATCTGAAACTAACTAATCCTTAGAGCGATGCCTCTCTTAGTGCTTAGAATATGCTCCTCTGAGTCTCTTAGAATCTCATTCTAAGCCAACGTCTCCGAAAAGCTCGTAAATACCAAGTAAAGCATGTGTATGACCAAATATGCTGGAAGTACAGAACGTCTTCTGTGTTTTACGTGAATATAGTACGTGTCTTGAAGACTTAATTTCACGGGATGCCCATACATCCATTGGAACAAGGATACGCCTGGTCATCTCTTACCTACATTAATAGTGTAACACCAAATCAGAACTCGTGTAGGAGGCACAAGTTTCACCCTTTGTATGGGTCAAGTCCGATCTAAAACCTCTTTCTGATCTTACGGTCATAGCATCCAGTACTAATTTGCTAAGGCGTGAGTAAAACTGGACAGAATGTGACTGTTGTAAAGCATTTCGCCACAGGAAACTCCGAAAACTTGAAATAAATTTCCTTGACTCAATGCAAAGGCCAAGCGACGCGTCTGCACAATAGGCAACCCAAATACAATATTTCAGAGTAAGCTTGAGCCTCAGTTTTCTGCTACAACAAAACGTAATTCACTTTAATGTTCTTTTTGCTGGTTCCAGGGGAATGGTCTATCTGGACTAAATAGCTGAAAAAAAGTGTTCAACCAATCTGACAATTTTATGATTTTTCCTTAAAGTTCTTCGCCATTCATCATTAATGATGAATGTGACTATGCAACACTGTGCCCCACTGTATTCCGCCAACAAAAAAGTAATTTCAACGCGTTGACAAACACCATTGGAGTGAGGATTCCATGTTGACATTAATGTCATCGTCGTGACATATTTCTGTTCGCTACAACTAATCGGACCATAAGTGTATCATACCCCCATCTATCTATACCGAACTCCTACTCCTCAAATTGTTGTATCCACTTCATTGTCATCGATTAGTGAGAGAAAAGTTCAAGGATCCTTTCCAATTAGTGACAGCAGGAATAAAAATTCAGTCTGCTGTCCCACCGAATTCTCAAAAGTATTGAGTCGTGAATTTAACCACTAATCATGCCGTGAACACATTGATATACTGGGAAAGACCTGCTGCTGCTAAAGCTGAACCGAAGTTGGTTCACTTGGCTCAGGTGCTGGTACACTACTTAGAAATCTCCAACTTCACCTGGGTAAGCAAAGAAAAACATCTCTCCATCAGCCTGCTTATGCCTTCATTGTCCTTCCAATGAATGCTCCTGGTAGTGGTGGTTTTGGTGATGATGGCGCCGGTGGTTGTCCCTGTGGCGTACCGTGTACCAGCGCAGGATTCCATTTATCCAGGTTATTATTTAATGCTCAATTAGTTTGTTGGTGGTGTGGGTGGAGCCGTTCGTTCGTCGGGCGGCTGAATTGTATCTGTGAAAGGAAGACAAAAATATCCTTGCGGGCCACTTAATTATGTTGCTGGTGCGTTGTATGAGCGCTTATTAGCCATTTTGAGCATTTGGATTCGAAAAAAAAAACATTTTTCCATTTGAATAGACCGAAAGCCAGAAGGGCACACCAGTCAGCACACTGCATAATCCTGTACTTGCCCTCAGGGAGGTGTTCGGTTTGTGTACCCTTATTGCATTGCAGTTAAATATTCGGTAGTACTCAAGAGTTCCGTGGTTTTGACTTATTGCACGAGAAGGAGCAATAGCTGAACGCCACCTACTCGACATTTATTTAAAGTGATTAAGGGGAATAAAATATTGTCGCGCCTCCAGTGATTTATTCGCCTATTAGCACGGCATGGATAGAATTGCGGAGAGATGCTTCCCTCTACTGGGGGTTGGTGGTGGAAATGGCGTACGATGGCAGTATTCGTAGTGACGCTGCCAATTCTAGTCCTCATCTATTGTGTTCATGTCGATTCCGTAAAACAAAAAAAAAAAAAAAAAAAAAAAAAAAAAAAAAATTAAATTTTCCAGGACCAGGGTTACAGAAGTGAATGAGAACGAATGGGTGGTGGTGATGGGAGTATAAATAGGGGATGACGATGAGGGTGGTATATATTTTCAGTAAATCATGTTCGTGAATATGGCGCAGACCATTTGCAATGATGATTAATGAATGTGGCATAGTTTTTCGTCGCTAACTGACTGGTTGGCAATGACGAAGGTGGTGGTAGAGGCAGTCAGAAGCGAGTAGTGTCAGCTCAAACTGTACTAGGTTTCTGGGAAAATTAAAAATTACTATGCTCATGGAGCTATTGTTTAACTTGTGTAGTTGGTGTTCGTTTTTTGTTATTTTTTTTAGGAATTTTAATGTTTTTTTTTGAATTTAATTTGCAATTAGATGAGGGTGTGGTGAAAATTTGTTTACAATTTTCTTCTGGAGAATTTCCAAGCGCAGAAGGACGAACATGTTAGTTCATCATTTAAAATGGTTTCACGACGACCATTAATCACATGTGGATCCTGTTCATTACAAGCAGGTTAAGGTTGCACTTATCCTTTTTAGTTATTGAAAAACGCAGATTTGGTTCATATATCGATTGGAGGAGGTGTTTCCGCCATCTGTTTTAAGTTGTGCATTCTCAGTTTTCTTAGCGCATTACATGAGAAATATATTTGTTTAGTGCTTTGTACTTAGAAGGTATGGTACTATATATTCGAAGACTTTTGGGACGAATCTTTGATGTTCAACATGCACTAGCTGACCGATGAATTCGCCACTTGCTTTGAACTACACAAAGTCTGCCATGAAGTTGAACTACATTCCGAAGTTGACTGAATGTAGAGAGCATGATTTTCAAAGATAGGTAGTTGTTACAGCTTCCCGTGTTGCCGTTGCCTTTATAGAAGGAAATAAGAAAGCTCTCTCCGACTTAAGATAAAATAAAAAACAATGCCATTTTAGGGGCATAAACAATACCTACGGAGAGGATGTCGAGAATGGAGTGTTCGAAAGACTGTTCTCATTTAAATTAATGTTAAAATTTGAGATAGTTGATAGCTACGATCGTTTTTGGTTTGTTTGGAGGCTGAAAATTAAGAATCAATTTAGAAAGATGAGAAAAGTTGATCTCTAGCTTCCAGCAGTCATCCTTAATAATAAATTGAGGGTCTAACCATACTCTGGTTATGGAAAACTAAGCGGTAATCACCTCACATTCTTTATTTTCTGTGTTTCCACTTTCGTTCCATGGGCTAAATCAAGATATTATCCGGACTGTACCATGAATATGTATTAGCGTACCTGGGTATAGTTACCGGATGTATTACTAGATCCACCAGACTTGTTTCTGAGTGCTTGTGTCAACCAAAAACAAGCATTGGTAAGATTTGTAAGATAAGCACATTAAAGGGAACCTTCTTCCGACATCGGAAGACAGAAGGGCGAATAAGTCATGCCTTCGCATTGTGGATCATCTTTGTGATAAGGCAAAAAGAATTGGACTTTGGCAGATAGGGAATCGTTCTGTAGGACAGAAAGAAATTTTGAACGATTCAACTGCATAACATTCAGACAGAACCTCCCTCCAATACTGCTCCGTGTGTGTGTCTTTACGAACGTATGGGCCCTAACACCTCCCAATATCAAAGACACTAGCTGCCACGAGAAGTTCGTAAAGCTAGCGGCTTAGGTCCCATAAATCTAGAGTTAAGTCCAATTCCTGAGCTGAGATGTTCTTGAGGTATCAAGACACTCAACTCTTAGCTCCACGACTTGCTATAATCCAATAACGGACATTAACGCCAGAGGTGAATCAATTATTGAATCAATCAAGCACCTCCCTCCCGCAACCGTCAAAATACGAACTGGGAGAAACATAGTACGATCGTTCATGCCAAGCTGGTTGAATGGGGAATCACATTCGGATATCCTAAGTAGAATTTGACGAACTCAACAACGAATTCAGTTCGTCTCTAAATTTCGCTTTTACCTCACTTTGTCCTACAGTGAGAAGCCCACAATTGTGTTGAACGGATTTTCAAGGTTTGCAAGCTGAGTTTAGGTACAAGTTTAACTGTGTAAAACTGTGTAGATCAGAACGTAACTATAAATGAAGAGTAAGGAGACACAACTAAAATTATGCCCTAGTTTCTGCTAAACAATCACCAGTTCTAGTGAGTATTTGAGACTATGGAAAGTTTTATTTAAAATATTGTAGTGAAGAGGAATACTCGTTAGAGCTGCTTATGAAGACAAACTTCCATCGCTGCACTTCAGCAACTTTCCCCAAATCTATTTATAAAATTAACCAACACGGACATGATCCGTGACAAGAACTTTTGGCAATGTCTTAAGAATGGATAGAATAAGATAAGAAAAGAGGACATCTTTGATAGAACAGTTGGTTAGCATAGCCTACATGACACTATATCTGGCAATGGACCTAGATTTATTGACTTTACTACGGGACGAAATGTCACTTAAACAAGCACGCGGTTTCCTCATCTTAATACATATATACAAGGAGACATGGCGGACTCCAGATCATGAAGCGCTAAATCAAATTGATCTTTTGGAGATTGACGTACGATATGTCTCCAATATTTTAGACTTCAGAACCTTTCGGGCAGCCAGCAACAAATACTAAAGACCAGTGGCAACGCTGACAACGCAAATGATGTGCTGGGCTTCAACCAACTACCACCGAGAAATCTCTGATTTGATGAAGAATGCCGGCACATGTACATTGTACATAGCTGAACAAGAAGCGTACAATGCGGCGCTGCAACGAAGGACGAGGTATAGAGGTATAAGATCTTCCTCGTCATATTGTATTCCGAAACCTTTCATCAACAACCTGAAGTTAGTGAATCAATAGAATCAATAGAAACCAATTGTGGATAAGAACGATGCTGGTGAATAGAACGCTGATTGCGGATGGGAGGTATTGCTAAGCTGCCTGCATGCCGGAAACCTGTCACCACATCTACAGTCAGGCATATGTTAAAAATGGAGTTTTAGTCTGTTAAATCATGCTATACGACCATTTGTTTTTAAAAAGGAAGTAGGCCAAGTATAATGTGCCATATGATTAATTCACTTGAAACAAGCTTTCTGCAAACTTTCTCAAAACTGAGGTTTTTTTTTTTTTTACTAGAAAGGAAACCAGTCTGGTCTTACTCATCTAGTGTAGCCATCCATTTTTCCAAAAAAGGGAAGTATGATACTTGGATGTCATCATGCCTAGCGAAATTCTTAGGACTGTACATGTCGTGTCGAAAACCCCCAATGCCATATTGCCATTAAAGATCGATGTTTTACAAACAATCCAGAGACCATTCAGCCACTCAAAAACATAATTGGTCAAGCTTTTCGCGAAATAGGGACCAAAACTATTGAAAGTGTATTGAAAAATTGGGTTCACAAGATGGCTTACTGCTTAGTCAGCCGGATCAGTCATTTGAATAAAATAATAGTTCATAGCTAATCAGCGTATTTACTCTTTTCAAAAATGTTACAACTGTTAAAAAATATTGAAGAGTATTTCTTTTATGAGTATAACTTTCCTAAGGATAAACCAACAGATGGCTGACCCTTTACAAATGTCTACTATATTAAGATATTTAAAAAAAAAAAAAAACACTTGGGTTATGTCGTATGGATGTGTCTGTACCCAAATCATTTTTTTTTTTTAATGTTTTTGTTCGTTTGTCTGTTTGTCCGAGCATCACATACAAATTACTAAACCGATTCTGATTTAATTTTCAATGTTCGATAGCCAATTTTTCAATTGAAAAACTGCGATATGTTCCACTAAGATCGGTTGAATAGAGCCGGAACTACAATTAAGGAAACATTTCAGAATTATTATAAAATATTTTAAAAATTTGAGATCTACTATATAAATATGCATATATACATATGTATGTATGCATATACATTTATGTATATGTATGTACTACACACAAAGTTTAGAACCAGAGAGATGCAGTCGCCGAGCTAGCAAAAACATATATATCAGACATCATATGCACGTACACTCTCGCTCAAGAGAGAAAGAAAGTAAAGAATATATCATCGGCTTTAATAACCGGCGGCCAATAGATGAACGCTTGCCGTGGGATGACCCAGTCGCCAAATTTCTTCTTCCCAATTTCGAGCATTGCGTCGCTTGTATGGTATGCAGCGCCGTATGTTTGAACCACAGCTTAAATATATCGACGGTGTCGAGCTCTGACCACAAAAAGTCAGTTAACATCGCTCTATACCTGAGACCATTACGGTAACGGTGTCTTCTTCCTCATTTCGAAAGAAATAATTTTTGATGATGCCGCCATGCCATAAGCCGCACCAAACAGTCAATCTTTGTGGATGCATTGATGATGCATTGTCCATTGTATTTCCGCCAAAAATGGCAATTTTGCTTGTTACACAATCTTATAAGGATGAAGGCCCAAATCCAACCCCAATATAAGCCGGGTTGACTCTCTGGCGATGTCCAATTCAGTTGATTGGCGCCGAATCGACATTTTTGGGTCTTCTTCGATACTGGCCGCTACGGTGGCTATGTTTTCTTCATTTCGAACGAATCTCTATCTTGTTGGTGGCTTAGGGTCTACAAGAGTGTACTCACGCTTAAACTTTTACACGGTGCGTCGAATTGACCGCATACTGATGCCATGATGACGACCGAACTCACGACGAAATTCACGACATTTTTTAATAATTTCCGCAAGTTCGGCAAGCGTCAAACGATGCATGATGAAATGGCAAACCTTACTGAATATTTGGATATTTGAAAGCTGCCGAAACATTACAACTGGACAAACTAACTCCTTCTCTTCAGTTTTACGAGCACCGAATTATGGTTCGAGAAGGGCAGCAACTCAACTCAACCCAACTCTCAACCAGTTTTCGGTAGATATATACGCCAAAATCTAGGCTGAACGTTTACTATATACTCGAATTAAATAAAGACAACTTCGCTTCAAAAAATATGAAAACCTCCAAGACGCTTTCAGACAAGACGGTATTCCTAAAAACTTATGACGCTTGGGGATATTGCCTTCACCAACGCACTCAAGATGTTTTCGTGTTCCTGCGAAAATATTGTTGTCTCAAACTGTTTGTAACCACACGAACAAATCGAAGGTGGGAAGATATATCAAAATAACTTCTCGGAAGGCCAGCATTTCACGATCGTCACAATATGGTCACGCGGGTGTTCAATTTAAAGTTTAAAAAAATTATGAATCTTCTGACCAAGGAAAAAATATTTGGTTAGGTTCGGTGCCATATTTTTACAGTGGAGTGGCAGAAGCGGGACTTGCTACATACTCACATATTGCTGTGGTTAAAAAATAAGTTTATACCGAGTCAAATAGATGAAATTATTTGATCGGACTTCGCAGATGTCCCATATGACCCACGACACATGGGGGGTTCTTAATTTTTAATCACCGTGCATGAAGAATGAGCGGCATAGAAGTGAGGCTGATGTTGAATATACAACAACGAGTCGTTTACGTCGCCAAGTCGTGGAGGTGGACAAAGACAAGCTTTGAGAACATATATTAGCGTTGAATACTGTGTCAACATTGGAGCCATAAAATACCTATGTCAGCAAGGGTACTAATCAATCCAAGTTCTTTGTGCAAAATAAAAACGATGAAGTGATGCGATATCAATTCGAGATATATGTATATCGGCACGTCTGAGGCAGTGAGGCGAATATTTGGCGAGCGATTTCGTCCAGTTTTTCTGTTCATCTGTATTTTATTGACTTGAATATATGATACACGATTGCGACGAAAACCCAAAGATCACCACTCTCACAACGTTTTTTTAATTTTGCCGGGAACCGGAATCCACCTACTACACTTTTGATAAACAAAAGAGAGCGTTCAACCGGAAAAGACGTAAGCCGCGTTTATGCAATACATCCAAGTATCAGCGAGTAGTTCTACCTCCGCTTACTTCTCCATACGTCGTTCGTTGTTCTAAGGCCATGAATACTCTACTTACCAAGCGCCATGTGCCGCTTGCTATTTGCTGGATATTGACCATGACTGGGATGAAACCCTAGCCGACGCCTGTATTGTTCAAAGAGGTCTCAGATTGCGTCAATTGTTGCCAGTATTATTCGTGTTCTATGAAGACATCTACCGCGGAAGCATTGAAAACAGCTGCATTTTAAAAATAAGAAAAACGCATTTCCAAACCGAGGACATTCACTGCCTCTATATGGATATCCGACTCCAAACGCGCTCACCAATATGACAGCTTACGCTGTGTTGGTAGAAATATAATGTCACTTCCAACTTAACTGTAAACTCGTTAACATAAGGCTCTTCGTTGCCTGATATGACAATCAAACTATAAACAGAATGCTTTACACTTCGGTTTCACAAATTCGAGCTGTGGTACAAAACAGAACCGACAAGACGCCACCATATCCGTATACGTATATCCCTGATCAATTCACTATCTCAGTAAATTTACCCAATCAAACGATCTTAAATGTTTCATGCTTCAATTCTACCCCACATACGGATGCGGAGTAAATGACCGCAAGACAGCCAGAAACTCTAAACTGAACTGCCAGTCAATAAACAGTGAGTTGGTAATTTCTGCTCTCGTAATTGCAGGCAATTTGGCCAACAATCATCCCCGGTGTTTGCTGCCAACATCGTTGTCTCTTCACTTCTCCCTTCACATTGTGTCATCATGGATTGTACGGAAGCGTGCATAAGATCCTTTTTGCAACAAGCCGGCAACTCAATTATCGAATTAATTTCGTTGACTTGACTGCCTAAGTTCAGTTAAGTATGCGGGTACTGTGGCAATGCCAGATTAAGCATTCAACCTTAAGTAACACGAGAGATGCGAGAGCTTCAATTAACTCAAAAGGAATAGACCACGACCAAGACGATGACTATGAGTACGACAACGATGACTACAAATATGACAACTACGGCAACGACGACGAAGACGACAACAACAACAACATCCACAACAACGTTGTCGACAATGCCGACTAAAGAAAGGTATCAAACATCCATCTATGCCATTCCAGCCATGCCACCTCCATCTATGGCTGATTCCTCATGGCACGTATCGGTCGAAGTACATTCTTCCATGAATCGGGCGAGAGAATACAAAGTCATTTGGTAAAGATAAAACAGGAATAGTATACGACCATCATAAGGGAGTGACGAGTGGGGTGGTAGATACAATCAAGAACAACCCTCACAACCCACCGAGTACTGGGTAGTTGTGAGTTTCTTCGGTGCATGTTTCCACCGAAAAAATACCTGTAATGACCCGAACGAGGGCCGCATAGATTAAAGTCGAATAGTGATGGTGGTACCAGTGGCAGCAGTGAAACTGGAACCAGTGGAGAATTGCTCAATTCCATTTCAAGTTTGGTCGGCACTTTCGTTAATTTTTAACAAATCCACAAACCAGCAAAGCATACCAACAAATGAGGTCTTCTTTGGATCACTCTGATGCTATTGCTGCATCTCCATTCCAGAAATAGATTCAGCAACTATGCTCCGGGAAAGATATGTTTATGACCTATTCCTGCCGCATCTGAATTTTGACCGGAACATATGTTGTCGGTTGAATAGTTTGAGCCACTTGAACGTTTCTCTTTTCCTGGTTAACTCATTCTGATAGAAGTAAGATAGAAAAGCGTCAGTTTGATGTACAGTGGGTCTGACTTGGATCTTTATAAAATTCAGATTCACAACTTAAATGTCATCTACTTTAAGCACTCACCCTAGGTTTCAAAGGAATTCCCAATATAAAATTAACCAAGCCATCAAGGGGTTCACTCAATAGGAAAATGCTTATAAGAGCAGATATTCTCAACTCATTTGTCAGCCCTACTCTTAGAATCCAACTCTCTCCTAGTTTGGAACCTTTGTTTGGTTGAAGCACGTGAAAACCTGAAAGATCCATTCGGTCTTTGTAGAGTTCGAATACAAAGCGACAAAATGCAATGCCCTGCTCTGAAAAAAAGCGTTGTTAAGAGCGTCTCTTTAAAATAAAAAGGAATAAATTCTAATGATGGTCAGAAGGACTACTGCCAGAGGTATCAGAGTTGATATTGGGCGGCTTACCATCACTGCGACGGATTACGTTCTGATCGCAAGAGATAAGCTGCTCCGGGCGTTGCATAGCTTCAAACCCTACGAGTTTGTCGGGCCGGATGGTATAATACCTGCCCAGCTATAAAAGGTCCTCCGATATCATCTTGCCAACGTTAGAGAATATCATGAGGAGCTTGGTAGAAATGGCTCACAATCCCATGTCATGAAAAATGCACGACTTTTGCCTACGGTTCAACATGCTTACTATAAAGGAAAGCTGGTGGAAACGGCTCTATATTCACATCGATCACTACAATATAGAAAGTACACACTGATCGCTTTCCTGTATAAAGAAAGTGCCATTAACAACGTCAATAGCAGAATAATCAATTCCAAACTAAGTGGGGGTTCTGCTAAAACACATGTTAGCAGAGGTACACCGCAAGGTGGTGTCCTTTCACCCCTTCTTTGGAACCTGAACTACTTAATATGCTTGGAAGCATTTGGTAGCAGGGTGATTGCTTAATCGGATGACGTTGCTATAGTCATCTCAGGTAAGCACCTTAATACCATTTAAAAGCTCCTTCAGCTTAGTCTTAACATATTAACCAGTTGGGAAGATCGATGTGGATTGACAGTAAGTCTCTAATCGTATTTTATAGTAAACCCTCCCTCAATCAACTAAACTGGAAATTTAATAAAGGAAACCTTGAAACCTATAAGGAGTAAAGAAGGCTACAGTAGCTCTATTCTTTTGCCATTGGGAACAAATGGAGCCTTCAACCTCTCATTACCACAGTCTATACGTCTCGATTATAAGACTCATCTACAGAGGGTTTGTCTGGTTGACGCCAATAGACGACGCAGTGAACTGCATCAAACTATGCAAAGTCAAAGGACAGCATGTCTGTGCATAAGCAAAGGTTTACGCACTACTCTCTCCGCGGCACTTGGTATTCTGTTTTCGATATCTTCAGCTATCAGATATCGATAACGCAGTTATTCGCCTTATAGCGACTACACAGTAGAAATTATTTGACAACGTTAATATTTTTAACACACTATGACCCCTTCTAGAGAACATCAACAACATCAACATTATTGGTTTGATAAAGAATTTCAAGTAAGCATCTCCTCCAGGTCCTACTTGGAGAAAGATATGTAACAAGTCAATCCATTTCTATACGGATGGATGGATGGATGATAGCAGGGTTATTTACGGTGTTTTCTCAGATTAGTTTAACGTTAGCCTCTCCTTCCGCCTACCAAATCACTGTATCACTGTCCTGGCGCATCTTTTCGGACAGTCAGGCCACTGTCAACCGCTCTCGGCTACCGATCATCTCTTTAGGAGATGGCAGCGTAGCTCCTCCTCTTCTACACCAAATTTTCTTCCACCGATGTACTGAGAAACGTTCATAAACTTAAACTTTGCTGAACGGTTACATCTTTCGTATTTGTATCCCGTTTCAGTATCGGACATCCACATAAATAATTCATTTTTCTTTGCAAGACCAATTCTAAAGTTATTTCCAGTCGCCACCCTTATGCAAGGTCAGTTTGTGGGTTTAATTGCATACCCAGTTGTGGACAGCTGTTAAACGTCTATTTTAGCGGCAAGATTTAAATGGGCTTAAAATTATCCCGAAGCCAAGGACAACATTCTGACTCACTGCACTCAGTCAGCTTTCAACGTTCTGTCCCTCTGTTCGTGCTTTTCAGCTCCGTTTACTCATTCCCAACGATGTGGTGAGGGTGGTGCATTTATTCAGAGGTAAGCATGGGTTCGAGAACACCAGCGGGCCATTATCCATCCATCAAGTGTGCATACGGTTACTTTTGTCTTGTACACTTTCGAATGTCCTCGAATAAACATTTACAGGATACGGATATGTGTACACTTGTAGACTGCCATTCATGTATCTTCTAGTGTGAAATAAAAATTCCACTTCATTTGCAAGGAGCGCGGAAATAACATATCCTTCTTCTTGGTTGTCCTTAAGACATTGAACAAACGTACAAATTTGAGGAGTCTGTAGCGATGCAAAAGCGTGGTGTGAATTATTCAAACTATTTATGTGAATGTTAGATGAGGAGTCGAATGGATACCCATCCACCATCGACATCACCACCTTCTTTGTCCTTTGTTTCTGTCAAAAGAACGCGCCAGCAATTTGACTTTGACTTGTTGACCGACCACAGTACAGCGGAACAAACACCATCCACACCGTCAAATGGTTGTAATAAATATTTGACCAGTACCAGCACTAGTCCGTCCTGAATTTCCCAACTTCCCAACTTCCCAACTTCCCAAGGACCTCGGTTCATTGTGTTGTTCCTTTTCATTTCGAAACGGAGTAGAGAGTGCTACGTATTATACATAGGTCATGAAACAAAGCGAACGAAATACTTTCTTGCGACTCAATCGCATTTCAGGATGAAAAACACGACCAGGATTACGTACAGTACGGACCCTAAAAAAAAGACCAAAATTCTACAAAGTTGCTTGTAAATGAGCGGGAAAAAAATTGCCGAGAATAAACAGAAAGAAAAAGGAGCCGAACGCGATGAGAGTGGTGAAAGAGGCGGCGAAAGAGGAGTAGATTTCAAGTGGTAAAATGTGTTTAAGCTCTGAGCAGCAATTACTTCGCCACGGAGAAGCATTCGAGGATCATTGTTGACGTTGCTGTTGTTGTTGTTGTTGCTGGTGGAACTGGATTTGTTTCTGGTAGTGGTCCTACACTGATGCTGGTTACTAGTCCCGATTCTGAGATGCTTTCTGCACTTTGAATTGGGAATGTTTGAGTGGTTGCCGAGAGTAATGGAGCTCTACACTGGCTACCATCGCCTTCGTTGCCGTCACTCCATTTGTTGTTGCAGCCTGAGAAGAGATGGAAAATTAAAAGTTTTTCCCGTTTTCCCTGAAAAATTGTATTGCGTTTTGGAGGTTCTTTTTTCTTGCCTTGCAAAATGGTGATTTTTTTTTTTTTTTTCTCGTTTTGAAAAGGAGAAACTAAGGGAAAGGGTAATGTTTTTCGTGTGCATTTTCGGACAAAAGGACCAGCCGGAGGAGCATACGGATAGACATCATATCTTCATTAACAGAAACAGTAACCGAGAGATTGATGAGATGAGTTGAAATGAGAAAAACCAGCCAGAGACAGTAAAAATTGTTTGACAGGAGATACATATTTCTTATTTCAATTTCACATTTCTTGTTTCTTGTTTTACTTTTGAAAGTTTTCCACAAAACAAAGCCTTATATACATACATTTGTATATTCAAACCTATTAGTATTGACAGCGTTTAGGAAAGAAATGTGGTTGCAAGTTCCAATGAAATGAAGAACAAAGGTTCCTTCAAGGATAGTGAATTTGCGGGAGCAATAGACGTGGAGGTAATTTTAAAGTTTCTATACCAAACTCAGTTGATCCCTAATCGAAAATGAACAGGGTTAGAGTTGATTGAAGCAAATAAGGCTTGTACTGCTATTAGAAGGCTTTCACTGTCAGATCTGATTGTAGATTACTTTCAAGATACTCAACAAATGTTTCAAAAAGTTGCGACCAACATAAAATATTGTTTTGGACAACAACCTCAACTCACAACTCGGAATCTGGACGTCAGAGGATCAAGTGGAATAGCCAATAAACTGCAACTGTAGACAAGTCACGATTAATGCTTTTGTAAGCTCATCTTACTTTTTTTACGCTACAGTCGAGGGTGAATTTGGCCTCAACAAACAATCCTCTCCAGCTATAATTATCACTCACCAGTTGCCTCCGCCCAGTTGTCATCTGCTGCGATGTCCCCCGAAGACTCTTTGGGAGCACTGGTGTCAATTTCCTCAACATGAACCAGTCATCTCAGGCGCTAAGGCTGTACAGTTCGTGGTTCAGAACGGGACCGAACACTATAGGTACTAAGTATCTTTTACTTGAAGTGATTTAGTGCTTAGTGATTCGCGCCTTAGAGCAGGAGCAGGATGACAAGGCTCATATTTAAAGCCAGTATGGTCTAACGGGAGTGTGCCCTGATACTTAATTGACTCCTGAGCCCAAAGTGAGAGTGATTGGCAAGAGTAATTCTACGTCTGATTTCTGCGTTGATACCGTACTGCTTGTAACTGCGGAGCCAAAGTAGGCAAAGTCGTTAACCAGCTTGAAGTTATGACTGATAATGGTGACGTTCCTTCCAAAAAGTCACATGAGAGTACGTCACCTTGTCTAAAACCATTCTTGGCAGTAAAGGTCTGGATTAATTCATTTCCAATCTTGATGGAGCAGCGAGAATTCTTCATATCTAACAGGTATGTCAGGGATGTATATGTGGCTGGATGTCAGATGTGGCGTTATGTATTGTAGCTCGTCTTTATGCACGCTGTCTCATACATATATGGCTTTAAAATTGATTAACAGATGCTGAGTGTCGATCGATTTGATCGATGGTGGACTTTGATGCACAGATGCTCACTTAATATAGTTGGTGGTGGTGAAAAGATCTGACTTCTGTTCAAATCTTAGATAAACTGTGACATGTTCTTAAGCAGGTGATCTCCAGCTGCATTAAATAGCCCAGCAGTGTTCGCCACCAGCTTTATTGCTTTAATATTGCTATCCTAAGCTTCGTCTAATTTAGGGGGTTGGAATGCGACTCTACTACTGCCTGTCCATGTTCACCTTGGCGGGCTTCTGCTCTAGTTTTGTAGCCCCGGCCTGCCCGTTTTATTCTCTAATAAAACTTTCAACACCAGGAATGTCATAAACCAATCAACAACCTCCAAATTAGTTAAAGTATGCAAGAGATATCTGAACCAAGTTAATACATAGAATTCACTAATCCTTGCCTTGTGCCTGGTTCTCAGCGGTGGAACCCAAGATGTGAAATTCTCAGGACCAAAGAATTCGTTAGGAGCATGTGAACGGCTTAATTTACAAAACCTCAATGGAAGAAACTTATTTATGACATTCGTCTTTCGATTATACTCTCTTATAAGCTCGATCATTCTGCAGCCGAGGTTAATTTTCTCCAGTCATACTTGTAAGCTACGAGGCAAAAATATTCTAGAAAATATTCGTTGCTGCGTCAGTTAATTTTGCGGATGACTTGGAGTAGTAGTGGCAGTACCAAAAGCCATCATATCATACATTAAATATAGTGTCACTAGGAATTTGATGATAGTGCTCAGATTATCTGTTGCAGCAATAGTAGTTGCAAATTTCTGGGTAATCATTTGCTGGACTTCATACCGTTGCCCGACTCAGTTACCAGCAATAGTTGTTCGAGCCAACATTTACAATGCAAGAAACATCGAAAGGAGATAATAAGATAGAAGGTACTGTCGGAGACAATCTGCCTTGAATTCCAAATCATTTCGAACGCTTCAAGAAGGACCTTAGAAAATCTAACAAAACTCCACCTAAGCTGTGAATGAATGAAACGGTGTACTCGATAATAGTATTGTAGAAGACTAGAATTTTTACAGAACGAAGCAAAGAAAAAATTAGACGCTAACTCGGATATCGAAAAGTGCATCCTATTGGAAATTTTGCCAAAAGCTCGAAATATTCGGTGAAGCAAGCGGGTGGCAAAGTCATCATAAGGGCAAATCAACTAGATCAGACGCACTCAGAACCAGCTTAATTGGTATATGAAGATAATTGAGAGATTCATTTAATCGTAAGATGCCCAAAACTGTTATGGAAATGCAGCTTTTGTCTAAGATTAGCAAGAAAGAGTGCGTGGTAGGCATTTCCATCGACGAATGTCTATAGGGTTTTACGTGAACTCCTGTCAGTGATAACCTACATCCATGGGAGTAAGGATACAGATCGACATCGACTGCTGTCTTCCTAAGATACCAAATTGAAACTGTGTTGAACGCACAAGTTCCATCCTTTGCATGAGTCGAGGCCGATAAAAGACCTCTTGCTGATTTCAGAGACACTGCACCCACTACTTTTTTGCAATTCTACATTGGATTGAATAAAACTGAGCCACCTTTCCAGTGTTTAGGTTTAAACCACAGGGACAACTCCCACGAGGGGTCCTACCTCTTCAAGTCAGGCCCGAAGTGAAGTTCGGGGCGCCCATGATTCCCACGGTATCGTTATTCAAGTTCTGTCAAGGCATATGACCTGCAACTTGTAACTGGTCAAATCGTAGCAGCCTTCAGAGGTCTTAAGTTCAGAAAACCGTTACGATAAGACCAGTATTTGCTCTACCCTCGCTTTTTATTAGACAACAAAATCCCGACAGTAGGATTTTTGAAGTTTTGTCTGACCAAGATACTAAACTTACCTTAACTAATAGACCACCTCAGTTAGCGGCCTTCGCCTAACCGCCTCTAGCTAGCTGTGCAATCAACACTAAATGATGCCATCTCTCTGGCTGGAGTGTTATTATCCATTTGCTTTACTCTTCGTAGGCATATCATACCGCTGAAGCTATTTACAAACGCGCCACTCATAGCTTACAGCCTTCTGCCAATGATGTGGATGTTATCAGAGTATGCCAGCGAAGAACTTCACATAATATCCTCGAGTAAAATGTTAAAGAAATCACATGACAGCGCACCATTATGTTATGTTAGAGCCCTTTTTTGACATTGGTGAGATTTTCTGCATACTTTCTTGAGAAGAGAGAGTTCTTCATCGTCATTATGCTTAATCTGTCGTGTTTGGAAGGAATGCTAAAAGTAGCCATGGTTCTGTTTAGCTGGTTACTATAGATTCTATTGTATTCAGACGATCCATTCAACGGGCATACTTTTCTCTGACTAAGTCTTCCAGGAAGTGAGAGGGGATGGAGGATAGAGAGGATGAAAAACTGTGATATACACTATGGTGATTGGTATAGGAAAAGAAATAGCGCCTATTCGGATGAGGATTTTCCACATGCGGCAGACTTAGGCAAGAAATCTTGAGCTTCCGACACGTGAGCAAGCATCTTATGACAAAATAAGATTAAAATGCGCCTATGCCCCTGTGGACGAAGCCAGTAAAGAATGTTGCTACGAACTCCTACGAACTCGACAAGACATATGAGCAATGTCCAACGGACTTAGGCTTATTGACTTTGCGGCGGGACGAAATAATACTATAGCAAGCACACGGTTTCCTCATCTCAAAAATCACAAAGGACCATGGCGGATCATCAAATAATAAATCAAATCGATCACATTACGATCGATATAAGACATGCCTTCATGACGTCTGAATCACCACCAAGCACTACAACAAAGAAGAACTGTAATCGCAAGAGACCTCCAAAATCTTCGTCGAACGCATTTCCTGAAATTTCTCTATAACTTCTATACCGATATGCGAACACCACCAATAAATCCCTGGTCTGATGAAGAATACTAGCAACCACATGCAGCGAAACAAAAAGTCTACAAAGCGGTAACGAAGGACGGGAGCCACTCGTGAGCTCTACGAGCAGAAGGAAGGAAGAACATCAGCATCTCCAGAGAAAGAAAAAGCACCACGAAAAGCACATGACCGAAGATATTAAGACGTTGTACTTCAGGAATAACATACGGAAGCTTTAACAACAGATAAAAAGAACGTATCGGGGCAAGAAAAACCAAAAAAATTAAAAAAAGAAACCTTATAGTAGAGTCATACAGCCTGCAGACTGTATAATGGCGAAGAAGCCCAGTATCCCGCCGTCAGGAAGAATTAACCATTCAACTTAGTAAGTTAGGATTGCAATATGGTATCTAAGCTGATATCCAACAAATCAGTCAAAAATACCATAAGGCTACTGAAAATGACTCAAGTTTGATTCGAATAGTTTATGCCTGATGAATGATGCCTGAAATCTCAGCATCGTATGCTCGATCCACACAAAAGGAGATTCCCTCAAATGCGTCCACTATATAAGGCTCTCTAGCGTCGCATATAAGATCTTATCTGCTATATTGTGTAAATGTATGAACCTGAACCCTTCGTTAACAATTTTATGTCCCTTATTACTGCGGTTTCAGACCAGGGAAACCTTCACATTCCGGCAGATTCTTCAAAAAACGATACCCACCATCTTAGCGTATGACAGCACTTATAGAGACGAGCTATTTAGAGCCATTTTAGTTTTCGCATCCCTTCCAAGTTGTCCGTCTGTTCAGAACGATGACTGAGAACGCTCAATGCTCTGTCAATGTCGATAATGACTTAACCGAGTCCGTTGATGTCAAAAAAGGTTTTAGACAAGTTGACGCGCAGCCGTGTTATTGCTTTAACATCGTACTTGAATGAATTGTGCGGAGCTTACACCTGAACACTGCAGGCACATTTTGTGTCCAACTACTAGTCTACGTGCAGCCGCCAATATTGAAACGGAAGCTTTCAAAATGTGTGTAGCGTTAAGTGTGGGCAAAGCCAAATACGGGGTATCAACCAGAAGGGACATACCGACGAATTGAACAGAATGTCACAGTAGAGAGCCATTATTTCGAAAGAGTAGAGGATTTTGTCTACCTTGGTTCTGTTATCACTTCTTCCAACAACACCTCAGTGGACGTAAAAAGTTTCTTTGGGTTAACAAGGCAATTGGTTAGCAAGGCACTATCCCAAGCAACTAAGGAGACTCTCTATAAGACCTTGATCATCCTAATCCAATAATATGGAGCTGTAGAATGGAATAGAATGAAGATATTCTAAATCATTTCGAGAGAAAAAATCGTTTGAAAAATATTCAATCTCGTTTGCATTGAAGGGCTTTGGCTATACATGCTGTATGTATAGTCAAAAAACCGTACACCAGTTACCTGAGCTGATTACGACATGTAGAGCAAATGTACGGCAATGCTCTGGCCCGCAACCGACTTGGAGTTCACAACGGGAGGCAGTTAGCTAAAGACTGGGTTATCTGGAGAGGCTTGTTAGTTGAGGCCCATGTTCACCACGAACTGCAGTACCACCTAAATTAGTAAATAAGCCTCGGTCGTTGCTCAAATGTGTCGTCGGGGAACTCATAGAAACATTCCTTAGTGACTGTGCTGGCGAATTTAATCTGGCACATGTGCTAAAAGTGCAAGACTATTTGCCCTAGTCTACGGTTTATAATAAATTGCATCCAAATATACCCTGCTTCTATGTCACATTCTCCTCTTCGGCATTCTTTTATGGCGCAGATTATGTTCCGAGCCCTTTCTAAATACAGAATAGTAGATTTCGCATACCATATTCAGGAATAGGAGTTTCGGTGAAGTTGTGTCGGATCGAATGCACATAAAATCGGAGTCAAAAAGTACTATACAAGCTTATCAAGTTGTACCATAACTACTTTCTTGTTTGTAAAAGAAGGCTCTAAGAGTGCTGCCCATAATAGGACCATGGCAGCAGGCCAGGTATGCCAGTTTAGGTCTACCTTAACTGTGCAGACCCATAGAAACCTCTTCAGTGACATTCTTGATTTTGCCGGAAGCTCCTTTACACTGCCAGAAGCGGAAAGCGCCTTCAAAACCTCGACGCGATACCACCTTGATCAAAAAATTAAAAATTTTAGTTTATTCATCTAAATCTATATTGTCCCCTTCAAAGTAATCCCCATCGACTGCAACACACTTATGTCAGCGCTTGATCCAATCCTCGAAACAGTTTTTTATATTCGGTTTTCGGTATGTCCATCAGTGCTTCCTGCGATTTTTCCATTACTTCCTCTCGGCTGCTGAAACGCCTTCCCAGTAGTGGTTGTTTAACTCGATTGAACAGAAAAAGGGAGCCAAATCTGGTGAATTCGGTGGTTGTTGGATGGTATTTGTTGCATTTTTCATCGAAAAATTACGAATATTGATGGCACAGTGCGTTATCATGGTGTAAAATCCACGAGTTTTCTGCCCACAATTATGGTCTCTTTCGGCAAATTGCTTCACGCAACGCTTATAAGCCCAAATAATACTCTTTGTTTACTGTCTGGCCTTCTGGCAAAAATTCATGATGCACTACACCATTGTAATCCATGAAAACCGTAAGCATTGAGTTCTTTTTTGACTGAAAATGACGTGTTTTTTTGGTCTCGGCTCATTTGGTGAACGCCATTCACCTTCCTGATGTCTGAATTGCGTGTCGTACTCCTAAACCCACGTCTCATCTCCTGTTATGATTCTTTTGATGAAGGTGGGATCGGATTCAGTCTCGCAAATCATCTCTTTTGTGACGTCAATAAGGTCTCTTTTTTTGCATAAAATTGAGGTCTTTTGGCAACAAACTTTGCTGCTACACGACGGAAACCCAAATCATTAACCAAAATGTCTTCGACGGATCCATAGGCAATGTTCAAGTCCTCCGCTTACTCTCTGATGGTTAATTTGCGGTTATTGACCAACAGTTCTTTCACTTCGTTATTGTTTGCATCGGTTTTCGATGTCGATCGGAACAATGGGAGCGCCGCACGGTGGTATGATCAAGGTGGTATGTTAATTAAACGACAGTTTGCTTTCCAACATACATAACAGCAAACGCCGTAGTGCGCTTACATGTCGTACAATTAGATCAGGCACTGAGTGTACCTCAATCTGTCATTGACCTGTGCCTTAACAATACGCAAATTGTGTTTAGACAACAATTGCTTGTGTTGTCAGACAGGACTCTGACAAGAAATTACTGAACTTAAAACCCGATCCTTGCAAAGCTACCAATTTAGTCCAATGGTAAAGTCAGAATTCCTGTTGATGACCCTGCAAAACGGAAAATAGGCATGTGCAGTTAAACATTTAGCGGAGGCCCTTATCTGCTACAAAGAGGATATCACCGCCTTGCAATAAGGATATGGCCTTTGAAGACGACAACCTTAGGCCTTATTCATTGTTATGAGGCGTGCCAATGATGTATATTGTGAAAAGCAGTTGAAGAGAAAAAAGTATCTGGGGTCTACAGCGACTGGCAAAATCAAAACAAAGTTCCCCTATACGCGTTTTACTATGAATCTGACCATCCAGATACTGTTACAATAGTGCGAAGAGCTGTATGTCCCCGGAGCTATTTGTTGCTACAACTAAGTTGTAGATAAGAATTTCAGCAGGACCCTCTTTTGGTATTCACTGGCATCCACCAAAAGAGTTCATCGTGTGGAATCACCTTTACCATAGTTTCATCAGTCTCAACTAGGCCAATACGAAAGAACTTTCCGCCCAAGCTGAGGCATCCGTGTAAGAGCAAGTTTTATTGAAAAAAATATAGAAAAACAGATTTGTAATCATCTGTGGCGTCTGTAGATACAATCGGTCCAAGCAAGCGTACATGAAGAAATGTAATCGCATTGTACGACACTATCGCTCACGATCGCTCACGATCGCTCAGTATATAACTAATATGTATGGCACCAAAGAATTTCCTATACCAAAAGTGGACATTGACGCATTCAAAAAACGTACAGCCAAATCGATTTGGTCAACATTTTGAGCATCGAAAGCTATTTGCGAATAGGACATGTAGATGTCTATGAAGAGCTCTGACTTGGATATTGCCTAAACAGGTCAAAGAAATATGAAAACACCTCACCTTATGTGGCAGGGATAAGTAGAAAGAATGTTGAATAAGTCCAACTGCGAACAGACCGAGTAGAGGCCCTCATGTTGTGGAGTCACCTAAGTAAGTAAGTAACTGCTTAAACCATGAGGTTTATGCTACTATTGTACATGCAATGTGTTCCTAGCATCCTCCGCACTGAAATCAGGCTGAATGATTGCCTAACTAGTCATTTAGCAGGAATCTTCTATTCCTTTCATCTAATAATCAAAACATGAGCATTCAGAAGCGTTGAAGGAAAGTCACGAATTTTCACACTTTGACAAAAGCCTCTTCCTCTCACGTCCTCTCCCTAAAAAAGTCGATTCAAAAAATTCGCCACATTTTAAGATGAAAGGACCGGCAACCAAAAAAGTGAGAAAAAAGGAACACCGAAGACAGATCGCTGACATTTTTGAGTGATTAAACAGGAACAAGAACATGACTGGTGTGCCTACGTAAAAGTCCACACTAGGCAGGCGCTTGTCGCCAGGATAAAAGAATGCAACCGTTCCACCGTTATGTGGTGTTGTCATTGTGTCGCATTCGATTTGCGGAATGCTAGAAACAGTTTAGCAGCGGTAAGAGGCGGTAAAAAAACCGGTTCGGCTGGTTTGGAAAATATTCTCTATAGTCCTTAGACTGCAACGCAGCCTGTACAAGCCACAAAGGGTCCTTCACTTTTCACGCAAACACATTCACCAACACTTAGCCACAACGTTTGCCACATACAAACCTACCCTTGAGGTCTTCTTCAACTAAATGTACGGATACTCTGCTGCTTGGATGTTTTTTTTTTTTTTTTTTGTACTATTTCCATTTTTTTTTTCTACCCATACGTCCTTTGTCTTTTGAATCTCCTCTCTGACATTATGAAAGTTTTCTCTCTGTGTTCGATTTGGAAAAAAAGCCAGCTCCCAGGACTTGGTTTAAACACAATCGGCCTCCATTCCTCCGTATCTCCGAGCCGAGATTGTTCCTTTGTGGATTTCTATATACAAAAAAAAAATCATTCGGCCAAATGGAGACGTAGGCGGATAAGGATAAGGACGCGAAAGTGAAGCTGATGATGGGGAAAAGAGTGCGACTTCTGAATGCCGCTCATGTAGTCGCATCTATTCACTAGTTCCCAGCTCTCGGGTTTTTAGTTTTCAGTTTTCATTTGGTTTCAGCGGCTATACATACATATATACGAGTGTATCACCGCTGGAATGAGCGATTATAACTACAAGGATTCAGTTTCAGTCTTTTTTTTTTTCCTTTCTCGTAGAAGGAAGGGTGATATTGGTTGGATATTGCCACATTGTCGCCATTGTTGTGTGACACTCATGCAGATGCAGGAAACAACAACGATCCTTGGGGACTGGGTAGATGCTTGATGGCACCGACCACCAGGGTGGATTTCCAGCAAATGGGAATCGCAATACTCATAATCATAATAATCAGGATAATGTTTTGTTTCGCTAGCCACAGCTTCATCTGTTCATCTGGCAAAAGTCGGGGATTGGATTGGCGATTTTTCTCCCTTTGCCCATTCCGTGTTTGCCTTGTTTTTTTCTGTTTTTTTTTTTTTTTTGTTCGGCTTCAATGGGCAGCTTTTAGAAAAATTTATCTCGAAATGGACTTTTGCCTTTGATTTGTCACCAGGAATAGAGATGGCCTATCCGGGGTGTCTGGGAACGACTTCTCATCTCTCTGGTTTTGATGATGGTTTTTTTTATTTTCAAAATTTTTTTTTCCGTTTTGCTTGTCTTCATCTGTTGTCCTCGGTGCCTTTGTATTTTAATTTACCACAATGGAGGATAATAATCGCATTCGAATGGAGACACTTTGAATGAAGATCCTTTGAGGTTGTCGTCGTCGATGTTTTTTTTTTTTTTTTTGTTTTCTTTTTTTTGCTTCTCTCCTCCATTCGCAACATAATGCAAATTGTTTTCCTTTCATTGTTTCCTTATGGGAGCTGCACTTTAGTTAAAAGAGTATTTTTGCCTTTTCTAATATCACTTACGAGATTATCCTGCGGAGGTGTTGAGGGGATTCATCGAATTGAAATTGAATGGTGGTGGTTGAATGGGCGCCGGTTTTTAAAATTATACCTATGCACATCACAAATCTGTCATCATATCTGGTAGGGCAATATTTTGCTGAAATTTTCTTTAAGATGATGCACTTGAAGGAGCTGACAATAATGACTATACCTGTAGGAAACGGAAGCTACAAAATCTAAAATATTTTTAGATAGTGAAGATTGTCCTTCAAGCACTAATAGATGTAAAGGTCTACAGGAATTTGCATATCCATCCACATGCCAAGCAAGTCCAGGAGTATGCTCAAGGCTAAACTTACTCATAAGAATGCCTCGTAACTCACAAATTTCTGATGGCACGCACGACACAAGTGACCTTTTATTCGTCGGTCCGAAGAGAGCTCTAATACAAAAAACTGTACCAGCTTTTACGAGCATGTTAATGTTATTGGAATTTCTAAGTCTTTTGTAGGAAGACGAGTTAACGCATCAGTAGAAAGTGCCAACAATACTAACACTCACCATATCAGCACAGAGAAATTGTTTCGTGGTGTCGTCACTACCTTCACAGCAAGCATCATAGCGAAAGCGTTGGTCCGTTCGGTGGTCTGTTACAACGCCAGTAAGCAGTTTACAGCCTATCTACTGAGAGACCATTAAAGTCGCTACCGTCTCTTAAGACGTTGGGAAACATTCTTTTGGTTTGCCGGCATCCTGTAGAGTCATGTCACCTCCAGTTATGCTCATAAGAAACCCAAATGTCAGTGAAAGCTCTAACAGAACACACAGGGAGAACAACGCACGAACGATTCTCTTGAGAGAATCTCACCCATTCCTCACAATATTGCTTATTCCAAGAGGATTCCGTACTAGATGTGTTCAAAAAGTAAGGTGACTTTATATTTTTATAAAAAAAAAATATTTATTTATTCATCAATATTAATGTTGTCCCATTCAAAGTTATCCCTATCAGATATAATCCATTCTCGTAACGCTTTTTCCAATCTTCGACGCATTTCTCATAAGTACTTTTTGGTATAGACTTGAGCTCCTTCAGCGATGCGGTTTTTATTTCCTCGATCGTTGAAAATCTCCGTCCTTTCATAGATCTCTTCAGTTTTGCAAACAGGAAAAGTCGTATGGGACCAAATCCGGTGAATATGGTGGCTGAGGCATGATTGCCGTGTTGTTTTTATGCAAAAAATCTCTCACAAGCAACGAGATGAATGAGCAGATGCATCATCGTGATACAAAAGCCATGAACTTTTTTTTCGTATTTCCGGACATTTTTTTCCTATTGCTTCTTGCAAGCGGTGCATAACTTAAATGAAATACTCTTTATTAAGCGTACGACCCTGAGGTAAAAACTCCTAATGCACTACGCCACGGCAATGGAAAAAAACAGCGATCAAAACTTTGACATTTGACCGAATTTTTTTTTCCGGTTTTGGCTCTCCTGGAATTAATTTTCGACGTCATAACCATATACCCATGATTCGGCATTAGTTATGACCCTTTTGATCAAGTCAGGATCATCATTGACGTCATTCAAGAGTTCCTTCGCTGACACACGTCTCATGCCAAAAACATCCGAAAACATTGCATGACACGAGCCGAACGATATGCCAACATGTGTAAACGACTTTATCCGCCTGGAAGACAGATTGACGTTTTCCTAACAAAGAGTGACATCTTAAATTTTTGAGTTCCGACCAGCACTGTAAAGAACCGAATACATGTCTTTCTGACAAAAACCATTTCTAAATGTGCAGCAGACGAAAAATGTTTTTGGAACCAGATTGAAAAGGCAGGTAATGTTCCGCCAGATAACCATCGCATTCGTCTTATAATAATTATCCAGATCCAAAGAATACTGCTCAGTGACAATCTCTTGTCTTCTTCACACTACCAGATATGCGACAGCACTTTTGAGGTCTTCGACGGACAACCTTAGTTTTGAGAATACCGGATTTTGAAGAGAATTTTCACAGAACTTTCTAAGTTTTTTGGCATATTGCATCTTGGACATAGGATGAAAAGCAATTTTGTCCACATGAACAAAAACAAGTCAGATTGATAGGTCTGAGCCACTTGGGAAGCCAGTTGGCATCATTTGGCACAGTGTCAGGATAGCAATTAAGAGTCTTTTCAGATTGGCCAGCAGCCGGTCTATGTATATCTTTTTGTAAGACAGCTGGAATCGCAGTATTCAATAAGTTGAGCGACTGCCGTCGGTGGTGGCGGTGCTACCGGATCATAAGGAAACGAATACGATGTAGTGGCGGTTTCGTGCCATTTTCCATTCCTCTTATAGCTTACGTCTACAGTATCTAATTCTCGGCTGCAAAGTTACCCACGTTTAAGTTATGAGCACTCAGCTTGTATGCATACATTCTTTATATTGATCAACATAGCGTTTGCACTCAGCGTCGATTAGACTGTTGTCGTTGATAGATTTCCCAATTCGAAGCGTCTCAGAAGTTATAGTGTCATCTTTATGAATATGCTGGTCTTGTCCCACATGGCGTTTCGGGGCTTGGAAGAGGATTTTCCAACGACATCCAAACAGTTCACTTTAACTGTAAGCTTTGTTGACTGCAGGATCGATTTCCGCCAGATCTTGGGCGGACGCTTTTAAGGGTACAAAAATTCCATTAGCGTGTGCTAATTATAAAAAGAAAACACCAAAGTTGTTTCTCAAAGTGTATTTGACCGTATGTCGTACTTTATTGCTACTTAAAA
The DNA here is from genome assembly GCA_907269105.1 of Volucella inanis. Classification (NCBI taxonomy): domain Eukaryota; kingdom Metazoa; phylum Arthropoda; class Insecta; order Diptera; family Syrphidae; genus Volucella; species Volucella inanis. Next base: position 141,406,743 of record OU026155.1, on the reverse strand, counting down.
TTGTTTAATGGATTTTGTTCGATTTCTGTCCACAAGAAGGAAGAAAAGGATGAGTTTCGGTTCGAAGAGCTTAATCGGTTTCGTTCTCTCGTCAATCTGTTTCTCTTTTCTGCCGCCTCTGATTGAGTAAGACATTTAGGACTCTCGCCTACGGCAGCATTTTGCATCTTTTTGCGTCGTGTGTTTGCCTCACTTTTTCTTCTCATCTTCAATTGCCCCTTAGGCGTTGGATTGAAGTCCTTTAGATTGTGTTTCTATTGGAACCTGTTCGACGTTTTCAATTTCCCAACACTAGCCGAAAGCTTCAGATTGAAGAACCATATGGCTACTAGGTGTAACCTCCTTGGCTACCAAAATGCGCTGCTACTGCAAAAAGGCTTAGACAGACACGCCAAATTTTAGTGCGATATTGTCTTTAGTTTTATTTTGACAGCTGATTGTTGTTGACGTGTTTGGCATCATGTTGAGTATGGACAAAAACGATTTTCGTTCTCTCATAAAACATTATTTTTTGAGAGGCAAAACGGCGAAGGAAACAAAACTAAAGTTGGATAAATATTATGGGGCTAATGCTCCGTCAGATTACATCGCCAAATATTGGTTTTGAGAGTTTCGCAACTCCACTACCGATCAAGCCCGTAGCGGCAGGCGCTCCGATGAGGTTACAGAGGACAATGTCAAAAAAATACATGAAATGGTGTTGGCTGACCGGAAAGTGAAGGTGCGCGAGCTAGCAGATACCACAAAGATTATTACTGAGCGCACATGCCATATTTTGGGCAATATTCTGCATATGGAAAAGTTATCCTGCCGCTGGGTGCAGCGCATACTCACTCCTGACCAAAAACACGAACGCGAGAGCACTTCGAAAGAGTGTTTGGACTTGCTGATGCGGAATCGGGCAGACTTTTGGCGTCGATTGGTAACTGAAACTTACACACCAGAGAACAGAATGAGTGCCCGGCAATGGACTGAAGCTGGCACGAGTGCTCCGAAGCGGCCGAGGGAGGCTCGATGGGTTGGAAAGGTTATGGCGTCGGTTTTCTGGGATTGTAATGGCATACTCTTCGTGGACTACCTCGAAAAAGGAAAACTCATCAATAGCGAGTATTACTGTGCATTATTGGAGCGATTAAGGGCCTCAAATAAAACGAAAAAAATTTTGTTTTTGCAAGAGCATTGCAACCTTGGCTTAAATCAATGACTTACGGTTCCAACTGCTGTCGTATCCACCGTATTCACCCGATTTGGCTCCCTCGGACTATTATCTCTTCCCAAACTTCAAAAGATGGCTCATCAATAAAAAATTCAGCTCACGCGAGGAAATCATCGACGCAACGGAGGAGTATTTTGCAGACCTTCCGGAAAATTACTTTTCGGACGGGATTAAGAAGTTGGTCTCGGCTAATTTGGTGAACGCCATTCACTTGCCTGATGTCTGGATTGCGTGTCGTACTCACAAACTCACGCCTCGTCTCCAGTAATGATCCTTTTGATGAATGTGGGATCGGATTCAGCCTCTCAAATCATTTCTTTGCGACGTCAACACGGTCTCATTTTTGCATGAAACTGAGGTCTTTTGGCACCAACTTTGCTGCTACACGATGGAAACCCAAATCAATAACCAAAATGTTCGATGTCGATGATCTGCCACTGCGTTCATCATCTTTGATGAACCGCTCGTGCCACTTGTAAACGACCGTTTTCTTTAGAGAATCGTTGCCGAAATTTTTCCAACCTTCTTAACGTTCGCGCACCATTAAATCGGTTTTTTTTCCGTTCGTTGTTGCAAATTTAAATCCATTTCTAAAATTGTAAGAAATCGCCAACATACACAGGGATACTCTTGGCTACGTAACTTTTTCAATGACGCTAAGATTTATAGGGAATGTCAACAACAGCGGTACAAAGTTAACAAAAAAAAAAAAAAAAAAAAAAAAAAAAAAAAAAAAAAAAAAAAAAACAGAGCTCAAATCGGAACAATGGGAGCGACACTTGGTGACGCCACCGTGTTTCGTTTTCGTACATTTGTACACCAAGTCCATCACGAACGAGATCCACTGCCACTTGCGTTGCACTCGAAAGGTTCACACAAGGTACATTAACGATCTCAATGACATTGGAAATATTCGACTGCTCCAAAAGATGTAGTTTTACTTGAAAAAACACTGACTTTAGCATTAAGTTGAATATTTTCTGACTGTAGGTCGGATTAACGAGATAAGAAGTCTAGATGAACATTATTTAATTCGACAATTTCACTGTATATTCGTTTTAAGTCAGTTGATTCGTTTTCGTGCATTTGTGATTCAATGTTTTGATCAAGATCTTTACTATGTAGTTTTTTGACGAGTGAAAGAGTTAGGACATAAAACCACGGAATCCTGATTTTTCCAGTTTTCTTAATACTCGTAAGCAGTTGTTGTTAAACTATACAACGCCTTGGTTATATCAATAAATAGACCAGCTGTTTATTTGTTGCCATTATCTGAGAACTAAACCGTATGAGTGCATATTTCATGGATTCTCCTTTTTGAATTCCAAATTGAACTGGATTGAAGAACTTGGTTTTATTTAAGAATCTCACTATCCTGTTCTTCATGAGTTTTCCAATTATTTTGCTGAAATCTGAAGAAGTAAGATGGGCGTATACAATTACCGACTTCGGTAGATAACATGGGCAGTTGTTACTACAATGCTATTCAACGGATAGCATAAGCTTAAAAATAGTTTTATATATATTACATTCGATTAACTTTAATTTAAGTAATAGATTTAAGCGAGTAAGAAAAAAAAAAATAAACATGGAAATTTGAATATCCGGCGATAATTAATTTTATAACCAATTAAGAATTTCTCGAGGAGATTTGAAAAGAAATGAAAGATTATTATCTGCATTATAAATTGAAATACTAATGGTAATTATCGATTGTTTACTTTAAAACAAGGCGATGCCGTCACTTCAGAAAGAAGTAGTTAACGACTTCAATGACTTTTTTCTTCCCTTTAGACAAGAGGCTTTTCTAAAGAACTCTTTTACGAATTTAAGTTGCACACAAAATCAGAATGACATGCATTTAAGTACTAACAACTATAAGGTCTTTGAAAAATATACTCTCTTACGGAAGTGATGGTATTTTAAACTTTATAATCAAAAACGTTACTGCGTTTGTTATTTTTGGCTATTTTACTGATGACCTAAATTTTTTTGAAAGTAGAATTTTAGTAAATCTTCGGTAATCCAGATTCTTAACACCAATGCAGTTTGCCTTTGGATTGTGCTTTTGACAAAGGATACACTTTTATATTTTGAAGGTTTGAGTGATAAGAGACTTTGTGGGAGACTTTGTGTGAGACTTTTAAAGGTGTCTTTGAATTTTGTTAGATAAACTATAGCGATCAGACTTTCGTCGTTATTTGCAACAATAAAAACAACAACATACAACGGTAAGCCTAACTAAGGGGTGATTCATCGTAAACTTTGATTTATAATGTAAAATAAAACACATAAATTTGAAAGTAATCTCAAAATATTTGCTGTCGGTTAAAGGAACAATTCATGGCTTTTATTTTTCAAAAATGATATCATGTAAATATTGGTCAAGACTACGTCTAAGGTGGTCCATTTGGAAGGTCCAATTTTGGGCGACTCATTTGAGCATAGCACGAGTAATGTTGGCTTCCAAAGAGTCACCCGTAGCTGGATTATTCCTGAGGATCTGAGACTTTACATATCTCTAGAGAAAGTAGGCCAACGGTGTGATATCGCCCGATCTAGGCAGCCAATTTACCGTAGCAAAACGTGAAATTAAGTGCTCCCCAAAATGATTTCTCAACAAATCCATTGTTTCACTCGCTGTGTGGCTCGTATCGCCGTCTTATTGAAACCAGAGCTCACCGAGACGATGTGCTTGAATTTCAAGAAGCACATAGTCCGTTGACATGGCGCTATAACGGTTACCATTGAAGGTAACATTCTGATTTGCCTCATTTTTGAAGAAATATGGACCACTAATTCCACCAGCCCATAAACCACATGATACCGTTGTTTTTAATGGATGTAATGGTAGCTCTTGGTACTATTCGGGTTGCTCATCAGCCCAAATATGGCAATTTCGTTTATTAACTTATCCATTGAGACAGAAATGGGCTTTATTACTGAACAAAATTTCACGATAAAATACCGGATTTTCATTGAGTTTTTCCAGAGCCCATTCACTGAAAATATGATGCAAATTCAAGTCACTTGGCTTCAATTCTTGCACAAGTTGAATTTTGTACGCTTTTAACACATGGGCTGAAAAGTCCGTTTTATAGTAAAACACAAAATTTTTGTTGCCTTCGACGGCGATACACTGATTGAAACGATTTCTCAATCTTTCGATACCAGTTTTGTAGTACGATTTCGGTTTAGCCTCAAAATAGGCCTCTGTTTCGGCGATTACTTCTTCATCGGTCTTAAATCTCTTTCCGGCGAGCATTCTTTTGAGGTCTGCGAACAGGAAATAATCGCTGGGGGCCAAATCTGGAGAATACGGTGGGTGGGAAAGCAATTCGTAGCCGAATTCATTCAATTTTGCCATCGTTTTCATCGATTTGTGACACGGTGCATTGTCTTGATGAAACAGCATTTTATTTTTCTTCAAATGCGGCCGTTTTTCTGTGATTTCGTCCGTCAAACGCTCCAACAACGCAAAGTAATAGTCGCTGTTGATGGTCTGCCCCTTTTGGAGATAGTCGATGAAAATTATTCCATGTGTATCCCAAAATACGGATGCCATAATCTTGCCAGCCGACTGTTGAGTTTTTGGTCGTTTCGGACGAGGTTCGTCGGCTGCTCGCCACTCAGCTGACTGCCGACTTGACTCTGGTGTGAAGTGATGGAGCCAATTTTCATCCATTGTCATATACCGATGCAAAAATTCATTGCGGTTGAATAGCTTTAAACACTCCTCTGAATCGTCATGCAATGGTCGACTGTGAGCAAACGCGGCACCCACTTTGAACAGAGCTTTCGCATGTCCAAATCTTCGTGTATGATATATCCAACACACTCTTTTGATATCTTCAGAGCCTCAGCTATCTCGATCAACTTCACTTTACGGTCATTCGTAATCATTTTGTGGACTTTTTTGATGTTTTCATCTGAAATAGCTTCTTTTGGACGTCCACTGCGTGCATCATCTACGGTGCTTGTATGACCACTTTAAAATTTTTCAATCCACTTGCGAATGGTTCGTTCGCCTGGTGCAGAGTCCGCAATGCAATGATATGCAATGTGTAAGCAATGTGTTGATTACACACGAAATTGCTTTGAATCCTATTTTTCACAATAACAAAAGTTGCTTCACTCACAACGCTATATCTATAGAACTAATCATCTGACAGCTGTCAAATTTATACACGTATCTTTTGAAGGTTGGTACTAACTGAAATTTCAAGTGGTGCCCTCTCTTAGAAACGGAATTTTTAGCCCATGTCCGTAATATAGGGTTTTCTAATAACGACTTGACAACTTTTTTTTTTTTTAAATAAAAGACAAACCATTTGAGATATTTCAAAAACTTTATTATTGGCTTGAAGTACAATCACAACATTTATGAATGGAACTCGACTTTGTTGATATGGCTACCACGTGCACGTTTGCAGCGGTCGATTCGTTAGACCCCATTTTCAACGATTTGGCCACACATTTCGGCCGAAACTTCCGCTATTTCGCTTTCAATGTTGTCTCTGAGCTCTTCCAACGTCGTCGGCGTTTTGGCATAAACCAATGACTTAACGTAGCCCCACAGAAAATAGTCAAGCGGCGTTAAATCGCATGAACGAGGCGGCCAATCGACTGGCCCATGTCTTCAGATAACACGCTCACCATACTTACAATAAATCGATTGTAGCGTGTGCTGTGTGGCATCATCCTGTTGAAACCACATGTCGTGGTGACCATAATGTGGTCTGAGCGATGCTCAATTCTTAAGAGCGTCGTTGAATTGACTGATTTGGATCGTTTGCTACGGACGTCTGAACGGCAGCGATATTTTCGACACGTCGACCAACCCGTTGTCTCACTGACATGGTAACATCACACAACGAATATGTAGACTCAAATTTTTGCACCTAACTTGTTATTGTCTGTCTACTAGGGCGAGAATTACGACCGAAAATTGGAGTTAACGCTCTTAAAGTTGCAGTCACCGACTCCGAAAAGCTGTAAAAAATTTTTATAATTTGCAGACGTTGCTCGTTAGTGTACTTTACTATGATGAAAATGTTGAGCTTATTGAATAAATTGACAGTGACAGTTTGATGATTAGTGCAAGAGTGCGTTCACAAATTAAACTCAAAGTTGTCAAGTCCCGATTGGAAAACCCTATATGAAATAAGATCGCCTAGAATGAGGTATTCATTTCTTAGAAAAATGAAAATCTGGCTTTTTTCATTGGATATTTTCCAAGTCAAAAATTTGTTTATGAGCACAGGTTAAGTTCAATTGTTTCTATTATTTGTTAATCTTGTTTGAAATTTAATCTATTATATAAGATTATTTTAATTTTTTTTGTTAACTTAGTAAAAAAAAAAACCCACATCATTAATTTTTGTATATATGCGGGTCATTCGCTACTAAACTTCAATAGATTAAAGAATGAACCTTTTCTTTCTTTATTCCTAAATTGCTTATATTGTATCATTATCATCCTCAAAGATAAGAAAAAATAAAAAAGTAGTGGGTGCGTGCAGCCCTCACATTACTATTGTTAATAACGACATTTTGCCTTAGGCGGTAGGCAGATGGTTCTTTGTTTGTTGATAGCATGTACTTGCTTTTGTGTTCATTTACAAGAAGAGACCAACTTGTTTTGTCTGTTCGTTACCTAATTACCGTGAAAGATTCTATGACGGTGCGCTGGGATCAATTTAATGATGTCGTCTTCGTAACCCAGTAGCTCGCCAGATTTGTGTGAACATTTCATCAACAGTATTCGTAAATGTAATACTATAATGTAATATCCTTTCAAATGAATTTATTCGTCGCTTAACAGATAATAAAGGACGGTTTTATGCTTACTTTTAGAGCTCAGGGCCAGGTATACCGCTTAATTAGAAATTTATTGCCAGCACCCCAAAGAACTGCAATTCTTACAAAAATATTTTGTTGGAGAAGACAACAGTGAAGAACAATTGAGGTGCAATGACTATCCCTATGTAAAACCTGGCTTAATTAGACAACTACAGGGAATACTCCATATGCCTATTTAAGAGACTTGAAGGGAAAGGTGTCTACAACAAATATTCAAACTAGTCATTCATACCGAGAGGAAGCCATCGAAAAGCCATAGGGGTCACTTCAATACACCTACATCAAATGTGGTAGCCTTCGTAATGGTTGATCAGCAATTTGAGCAATGAGACATCATCCATGAGAGCCACGATAACTCATTACAGAGCAGAAAAAACAGATGGAAAGAAAGCTGAGGTATGCCATAGGGAGATAGGACGCTGATGGTGAGCAGCTGGATCAAAAAGTGGTGCTCCCGTGATCTGTTACCGGGGGACCACATTATATGCACGAGGGCGGGCATGACATACGTGCGCCAATACGGCCGTCCTGATCTTTTAATCACATGCGGCATGTCATAAGAAGGCATGTGAGCTGAATGTGAGCAGCTGGATCCAATAGTGGTACTCCCATCATCTTTTACCGGGGGACCATATTATATGCACGAGCGTGGGCAAAACGCCATGAAGTACGTTAGTTAATACGGCCTTCCTGATCTTTTTAACACATTTACTTGTAACCCCCGATGGAAAGACATCGCATATCTGTGAATCTTACCTGGCCAAAAATCACATGGTCGCCACGACATTATAGTCAGGATATTGCACCCTAAGGTAAAAAAGACGATGACTCTTCTAAGCAAAGGCAGTCTGTTTGGGGCCAACCGTTGCTTTATATACTCTGTGGAATGGCATACATCTCAGTATGGCTAGAGCAGCATATCACCCCAAATAAGATTGACAATGTTATTAGAGCTGAAATACCTGATGCTGCGAAAGACACTCTCCTCTACGATATTGTGTAGGCCAACATGATACATGGCCGTTGCAGTAGTTTAAACACCAAGCACTTCAGGCCTCCAGCTGACGGTGGTTACACAATAAAAAGTATTGGAAATAAGTTGGACAACTGCTGGGTTGTGTCTTATAATCCTGTCCTGTTACGTAATTTCAATGCTCAAATTAATGTGGAGCAGGTACTATAGCTTTGCTTAGTCCATCAGATATATTTGTAAGTATGTAAAGAAGGGAAGTGATCAAGCGGCCTTTACTATAGAGAATGAGACAAATAAAATGAAAATCTACGAAAACGGCTGGTACATAAGCAATTTCAAAGGGGTTTGGAGCATCTTGAGTTTTCCCATTCATGAAACGTTTGCTGTTCATCTTGAAAACGGCTAGTTTGTATACTTCACCTCCAATAACTGGTCAGAGAAAATGAATAGTCCACCTCAGACAATACTGACAATATGGACAAAAAACGGACAAATTTTCTAGAAGCAAAAAGAGGAAAGCGGGCTTGTCCAGAGTGAAAAAAGAGTACGTTCTGGGTAGGGTATACACAATTCATTCAAACAACACCGAGTGCTACCACCTACGCCTGCTTCTCCATGAGGTAAGAGGACTGACATCTTTTGAAGGCTTAAAGACTGTGGTATGGTATCCTCTCTCCAACATTTCAGTATGAATGCAAGATTCTTGGATTGCTTGAGGACGACAAGCAGCAACTAGCAGTCTAGCTCGTCTCTACGTAATTTAAAATCTAATGATAATGCATCTGACGTTCATGTGACGCATTCAAACAGTTTCATACCCCGAGACTATCAAGTGATTTTGATAATTTCAGCAGCCATAATTCATTTCATTTACTTATTTCGCCTCATCTCAACACCGAATGTTATTTCCGCTAGAGGCTCCGTCTTGTCCCATTGATATATCAAACACTCCACTCAACAAAGGCCACGGCCCTACCTTTTTATTATCAAAATTTAGGTTGGAACATAGATACCCGGTCGAGTTTTTTCATCGAATCTCATTTTAAATTTTGAAACCTGTCGTGCCCCCTGATATCAATGTCAAATCGTCTGTCCAGTGATCAGCAACAAAACACGTCTTCATTGTGTCCCATGATAAGAGTGAGCACCTCGCTTTCGTTTGTCACTTCATTCATCTGTTTTGTACAACAATTTATCCGTATCGACCCTTGACTGCACCTCTATGCTTCGAGCGTATGTTTTGCTCTCGTAGGCGGCTCTTTAATTGATTCCGACTCTGTGCAGATGTTTGGCATAGCTACGTGGTACATATGGACTGGTTGGCTTGGATAATGTCATTCTTCCTCGGTTCGTTATCGCATCCGCAAAGAGATTTCGTGCGAATATATCGATGCTGGAGTCAAAACACCGAAACAATGTGACTGCATGTGATTGAATCTAACTCGTGTTATCGTCATGACGCCTACACTTGTTCATACTTTCGTAATTGTGCAAATACTGTCACCCAATATGGAGTGGAGTGTCGTGGAATTTAAAAATAGAAGCTTTCTTTCGGATGACTCTGGTCAAACATAGGCATTCGGTATTGCGGCTGAAAGTTTGTGAAATTGTCAAGTCTCGGAAAAGTGTAATGCTTTCGAAGGACAAGTGTATCTAGCCGAAGGACACTAAGTGTTGTAGTGGAAGATGACCAGTTTGTGCTGGTCAAGGGTGGTGAATCGGGAAATACGTTAAAGTTTCGCGAAATGTGGTTACGGGATAATTGCCAGTACGGTGAGTGCTTTCATCGGGACTCTCTAACCAGGAATATCAGTTGGGAAAATTTTAATACGAAGGTTACAGTAAAGAGTATTACGGTATGTAGTTAGTGTACATAGATAGTAAACAAAGGTTCTTTTACAACCAGACAATGGTGCCTGGAATTTTAAGTTCGATTGGAGTGATGAGCATTCATCTGTGTTCCAGTTTAAGTTGTTGAAGGAGCGCAATTTTTGTCCTCAAAATAGGGAGAAATATCTGCAGAGTTGCTACTGACTCAAAAGGATTTATTGGGGAAAGGACTATTTTGAGAAGATTCTTCAGAAATTTGACTATAATACAATTTTTAAGGACGACGAAAGTGGTTGAGTACAATAATTCTGAAAGAAAACACTGTTTTCTTCTATTTTAGGTCATCAGAAATGGTAACAAGCATTGGCAGGGAAAGGTGTGGCGAAGTTGGAAAATGCTCCTTTGGAATTTGGTGTTGTAAAAGGATTGGCCAGGTTCGACATCCGGCGAACTATATATGGGTAAGTAAAGCTTGACGAAATGGTGTTCCTTTGAAATTCATTAAAAATGCCGAGGAAGACAGAAGTCCGGCACACATTTGTCTTACCAGTAGTGAGTTCTAGTGCTGTCGTCTTTCACAGATATGCCACCAATGCATTTTAGAGCCAACGATGAAGATTAATTTATTTTTCTGGCTTAGATTCTGATCTAGGTCTATCCTGTCAGGACTCGTATTCTCGTAGCAACTAAATTTCCTACATCACTGCTTCGAACGGCATATACACACAATAGATTAGGTCACACCCAACTCGGATTCCAAGGCCATTGTACCAATGACTACTTGCTACCAAATTCAAGAGTGCAACCCATAGATTCTTCAATGCATCCAGAGCAGAGTTAATCGTGCTAAGAAAAGTATCCAAGCAGATAAAAGAAACCGTGTTTTGGAATCTGATAAAGGCATCAGTGGCGTATTTCCGTGAAGGTTTATTCCACCAAACAACTGACACATGAGATAGAAATGGTCAAATCATAGCGATATGGAAAGCTGAAAGCGCCTCAGAGGTTTTCGATGCAACATGTACAGTCCAAAGGAGTTTGTTCTCTAGGATGACACTCAAATACTTAGCTTCATCGGAGACGCGGGTAGTGAAACCTTTTAGCTCTAGGTGCATCAAGGATCTCATAAAGAAAAAAGCCTCCGTTTTGAGGGGATTGCTTGTAAGCCTATCGTCAACGACGTTTAAGGTAGGATCCATAAGGCAATGTGGTCATATCTTGTGATTATGATCACAAAAGTTTCTATAGGAGGTACACTCTGAAATCCGAGTGCCTCTCTGTTTCGATCTACGAGTATGAAGATTCCAGTTTTCTTCCAAAGCCTGCTTAAAAGATTTCTTTTTTTTTCTATCGGTACAAAGCTCTCAGACAAAAAACTAGCCCATTGTACTAATTGTAAGTTCCTTTTGATGATATCTTTTAGTTTCAGAACTACCTATACTACCAGTACCCACCACGACAACGCCGAGTAACTGCAGCGCAATGCGAGCATAAGCTGCACATTCTCAGAATTAGGGCTAGGCCGAGTCGTCATCACTTTTATGGCAAACGTCACAGGAAGTTGTATCACTTATGCCCAGCACATTCAAGTGCTTAGCAAAAGGGCAATGCTCCGTCACGACGCTTATAAGTAGCCTGCAGTCTTTCCTGGAACGCAGGTAGATCCAACGTAAGTTCGGACCCTAAAAAACTTTTCTCTGAGTCTTACCTGTTAAGTTCATTGGTGATTTCATTTCCCGTGATCCAATTGAGACATGGGGCCCAGATATTTATATATTGCATTCTCGAACAAGCTCGGAAATCGTAAGAGGATTCCTCAAGTTCTAAATACAGCTTAGCTGTCGCTACAGATGAACGTACTTGGCCCTCTTCACCGGCTCTTCTAAATATGCAAGTAGTTCGTTGCCGTCAGGATTACGTACATATATCGCAAGTTTCCCTAATGACGAATAAAATCTTACGATGTCGTCCTCCAGAAAGACAAGAGCGCTTCATCCTACATCAGTTTTGAAGCTATCCGCGAGGATCCGACTACATTGCCTTCCCGGCTCATATTTTGTTCAAAACTAGTCTTGGGCACAATTAAGGTTAATTTCGTATTTTTCCTGCAGGAGTTCTTGTGTCATTGCACTAGATGGCTTGTCCATAAGATCAGACCCAGAAGACAGACGGGGGGCGTCAGAGCGTTTAGAGTTGACTTAATTGACGATTTCCGTAAAAGTTTTTTTTTCCATTAAACCACCACCGTGACATAGAACACCACAGCCATATAGATCCAGAAGACCATCCTGGTAAGCAAGTCCCAAGCCTTACCGACATCTTCTTTACACTGCCAAGAGACCGACAGCGCCTTAGAGGCTTTCGAGGTAACATGTTTAGTTTATAGATCTCATCCTGGATATGCCCCATAGACTCTGGATGATTTAGACTCCTTCTTATAAAGAGAACAGTTCGAGCTCTGAAAAAATTGACCGAAAGCCCATTTCTAGTAAATAAATCGTCGATTACTATAGGGCTGCATGCGCTTAAGAGCAGATAGTCGCTAGACACAATTCGACATCCGCGTAGGCTTGTACATAGACAACAGACCTATTACTCTAGCACACCGTTCATGCCCTCTGATCTCTCACCTGTTTCGTTATGAATGCTTATCAGTATACCTTCAACCCCACTATCGAATGTACTCTGTAATGTTGCGATTCTTCCATAAGCCGTACATCTCGCTTATGAAAGCCCTGCCGAGCTCTTTATTTCCTGACCATTATAGCCTTCAAACATTTAAAATGAACGTACATCGATACCTCTCTTTCTTCATTTCCTTCGCCCGCGCTGTGTGAAAACATTTTGAGGATAAATTAATCCCTTGAGCGCGCGATAATTAAAAAAAAAGTGCTGTTGTCATTATAGAACATTCAAAACCAATGTAAAATGTATAAGAGCATCCCTTTTGTTTCTCCCCAATTTATCGGTCGTCCATTCTGCTTGTGATCATTTAAAGGTTGTTCATAAGCTCTTCGGCGTACTAATCCTAAAATCTTAATATGAACATATTTTCAACATTTTAAAGACACTTTTAACTACAAAAGATATGTTACCATTTTCGTATTTTAATGAATTGTTTTTGTTTTCCTTCTATTCCTCAGCGATGACTTTGTTGTGGAATCCCGTCGTGGTGCCAAGAATTACTCATACCTTTCGTAGTCACTACCACTGTACACAGATTTGCCATACTATGAATACAAACCGAGCGTCAGTCTTCTGCACTGACTCGTATAGTTAGCATCGAATGGAAGTTGGAACACAACCACATATGGTATGGTTCCAATATCGTCGACATCCTCAAAAAAGACTACCCGCAACACTTTGGCACTCTAACTCAGACCCAAGTCGATTGGAACGACAATGCTGTGGATTTTGGCGTTCCCTTGCACTATATTTGGCATGCACCAGTTATAAAGTCAATCTTGCATAGCTAAATCTGTCGTGTCTCCTACAGCCTAGATGCCGATGGTAAATACACACGCATCAATCATGGTGTTCCGCGATGTGACAATCACTTCTCCATCAACATTGACAAGGTGATCCCTTGGTATGAGGCAAATGCCATTTTTATCAAATTAGCTCACGAAAAGGCGGTTACCTTCTAAAATAAACCCGGTGATGTATTGACATTTTACAATCTACGTCTCCTACATGGTTGGACAGGATACGATGATACCGAGGAGAATGTCCGCCACATTGTAGGTGGCTTTATCGATTGGGACATCATCTACTCAAAGATGCGAGTACTCAAAAAAACTTTAAGCTTACCAAAGTCGTTTGTTTCTATGTTTTTTTGTTATTAAACATGAATATCCATATAAAAAGGAACGTCTTGAGTTTTAATTCAAATGACAAACAAAAAATCCATCATGAGGCACTTCCTTTATATCCATTTCGTTGTGCTGGGCCGGGAGTAACTCATGCGTCCAATGTAACCGTGCAGAGTTAATATCAATTTCGTGTAATATAATCTGCCAGAAGCTTATTATCCAAATATCCGATAAATCTTCCAGATTATTTGCATATTTATACACTTCTAACCGCGCACAGACGACAGATATTCAGACACAAGGACCTTCTACCCCACCCGCTAGTGGTAGTGTCACCCCTCAAAAACATCATCTTCTGGATGAACTTTTATAAGAAAATACACTTTATGTACATATACACAATGTTGTCAGAGTCGGGAAATATCCTCCAGCCACAACAAAAAAAAAAAAAAACCTGACAACAGGGCGAAGATGGGAGATGTAAGCGAAGAAAAAACTCTTCGTAACGAACCGGAAGATCCTTCTCAATTTCCGTTAAACTAAATCATGTGACATTAAATAAGCATAACAAATCCCAGCAATTGCTAAAGAGGCTGTACGCGCGTCTCCTTACAATCACCCATTCTCGCCACTACTTCTCCACGAAATGGATGAGTAGTACATGTACCACTTGCTTAACCAAATCGGCGGTGTATACCAACAGGAACAGCAACAGCATTGGCATCAGGAGGAGCTCCCAAGGATAACGTTTATCCGTGATTCTAAATTAATATTTTTTGAAAAACATCTGCGGTTCGGCGGAGAGTACATTACCCGATTGCATTTCTTTCTCTCTTCCCATGTAAGGCTGCTAACCAGGTCACCCACCACCCTTGTATATTCAATAGAAAGGACATCATAAACATTATAAGTAGAAGAAGGGAAAATACAACTTTTTCCCCGAATAAAAATATGTCCTTTCAGAAGGCCGCTTTTTCCATAACACTACACAAATAATGTGTGTTGTAAGAAGGCGCTCGTAAAAGGTTCATTTTCATTGAAATTAAAAAAATACTCCATGCACTCATAAATAATTCACGCAGGAGTAACCCCAAGGAGTTGCTGAGCTCTAGGATTCCACACCCGGCCAGCTGGACTAAGGCAAACCGGGCGCATGTACTAGTAGTAATAGAAATATTTGTATAGCGACAAAACAAAAGGACCGCTCACGTTTAATTGCAGTAAACCATCCGGCAAAAGGACATGACCAACATGTCCGTCTAAAATTGGGAATTAATAAGTAAAAAGCACCCGTTGCACATATTAACATGGGTAGTGGATTTGCCCTTATCCCATATCCATATCCTTATTCACGTCCACTTTCAAGTGCTTATTCGTAGTCGTAACATAAGTAAGGCGCGCATTTAGAATTTAAAGAAACGGTCCACGCCAAATTGTCCTTTTTATGGGACGAAATAGTTTCAATAAACATTACACTAATAGTCAAAGCTGTATCCTGTACTCTATATCCTTTATATTTGTATATCTTGTGTCTTGATGACTGGTTACTACGCTGCTGTTTTACCTCATAAACAATTAAAGCGTCATTTACATGTAGCAAATGTTTTCTCTTTTTTTTTTTTTTTTTTTTGATTTTGTTGTTTTTCTCTTCTTTGTTTTTGTCATCATTCACATCTTCGTCGTCCTGTTAGTCCTTGTCGTCTTGGAAGTGATAGAGGAGTCCTTCTTAGCTTGTACTGCATCAACCCTTGGATGGCGAATAAAAACAATTTGTAAAGGCACCCCCGAACACGTGTAAATATGTGTGCAACAGTGTGGTTCATATAATTCAAGACCAGTAAGAAGGTACATATTTGCCTAGCACATGCAACTACGTTTAGTGCGAGTTGCCACTGCAAGTGGAATTCAAGATTGGTTCGGAGTAAGCGAAAAGCTCCTTCTAAAACAGACAGCATTTGACGAACAGGGAAGAATCTTCCTCGTCCTTTTGGTAAACACCCAAATGTTTAGAACGAAACATGATAGAGACTCATGCAATTATCTACCGCGTGGCTTTATCCCACCCTGCAGCCGCGCTAGCATTACTTCACGGTGAAGCCATCGTTTGTGTTCTTAAAACAGCACGACATTAACGGGGAAGCTCGTTTCTTAGTTTAAAAGACACCGCAAGTCCCATTGTGACTGTTTGTTTCGGTATTTCATCCTGCTGGCAATCCGAAGGAGTCATAGATATCATATATGTATAAGGAGATGCACGCCTGACTATCGCGTAAGCGCCCACGGTCCTCCATGCATCCTCGCAACAATACATCGCGGAAACAATATTTTCGAGTATGATTATCAGGCCCAGCCGGTCCACTTACACCTGTTGTTGCTGATGCCACCTCTTACATAAATTGAAGGATCTGTGTTCGGCGGTGATGGATAATCCTTTCACTCCCATGTACCCAGAGAGAAGCTGGGTAAGATGGTAATCCACCTCACCGTGACTTCGCTCCAGCCACGGGTTCAGTATCAGTATGAGTCGGTGTATCCACTACCAAAGACCCCGGTATCCTATTCCTGCTTCCAGCACGCCAATGTTCTTTCGGCAGAAACGCCGTCCCTATGTGCTTCTCAAAGATACGTCCTATGCCGACCAATATTCCAAGATAGTGAAGTAATATATCAGGCTCGTGTGGAATACTGCAATGTTGCCTGGTGAGGTCAATCTCATAATTTTTTTTAAACGCCAGCATAAATTTGTGACCTCACTGCCAGTTTGCTACTCTAACGAACGCACACCTTATCCTGATCGTTGTAGCATGTTGATGCTCTACCGGACTCCTCATCCTTAATGCTTCTGTTGACCATTTTTAGTTAAAATTTGACAACGGGGAGAGCCTTAGAAATGTGTAGCACCGATCACCTTCTTGCCTGTTTATTAGGTCTCTTCGGTGGTATGCTCGTATTTGTACCGAATTTCTCATTAGCGAGATTCCTGTAGATTAACATTTGTCTGGCAATTGTCCTGGCGATGTCATTATCAATAGTAACTGTTATAGGCAGCTAACTCAGATTGGAAGGCTGTGCATCCAGCCTTAGTTCTATAAAAGCAGTTAGCTTCTAATATTTAGTGGCGGATCCAAGCTCCTGTGTCGCTTTCCAATTAAGGATCACTGATGTAGAAAGTCACTTACTCCACTTTGGTGATTTGTTTAATCCCAGTATTTCAGCACTCTAAAAGCCATTTTGGTCGCCAAGCCATTGAAGTAAAGATCCAACATTATCAACATGATCTCCAATGCCGTGGAGGGTGTTGTTCAGATGGATCTTAGAATTCCGATGCAGACTGTCTGATTTTGGCGAGGCTTAGGAGTTGATATTATTTCTCTAAAGTCTTCTAAAGAATATCGAATCGTATATCAGGATGGTTCCTACAACAGCTCTATCAAGCCAATGTAGTAGACCTAGATGCCTTTTTACAGAATCACAATTGTTTTCTCATTACGTCTGATGTTCTCTTGCGGAATTTTCGCTCCTTAAAACCAACAATCCCTGGAGTCCTGAAGGTGGAGATTGATCACCTTTTAGTAAAGAGAACAATTTCCATTTTTGAAGGTTTGGCCAGTGAACCTTTTCAATCGAAATAATTTCTCACCAGCACTAGTATATTGTTGGACGTTTCGTTAAGAAGTGGAGGATTTTGGAGGATATCAGAATGGCCACATCGTCAGCTAAGGCCGTTAAGTTAACGCAATCATCCATTAATATTACCAAAATCATCATCTTGTGAAGTTTATCTGCACACCCCTTTCTACAGTTTTCATTTTCTAAAGTCGAAATGATTCGAGTTCCATGGCAATCAAATAAAAGGGACCGGAGTGTAGGTGAGTTATTTGAAAGCTGTGTATAATCGATATGCACTTAAGGGATGAAAAGATGAAAGGATTTTTCTGCTGGTGACACACATCTCGCATACACAGAGTTTTTAGCTCTGCTTAATGAGAAATTTATTGGTCTGCAGTCTTTTGAAGCCGTGTGGCGTCAATTTATCTACCTAGGCTCTGCAATGGACTCAAGAAATAACGCAAGCATGGGTTCCACATGAACTCAAGCCGAGAGACGTCGAAAGGCGGTTTTGCATGTCAGAAATGCTGCTGAAACGATATAAAAGGAAGTCATTTTTGCATCGGATTGTTACTGGTGATGAAAAATGGATCCATTACGACAACCCCAAGCGCAAAAAATCATATGTGAAACCCGGCCAACCAGCCAAATCAACGGCAAAGCCGAATGTCCATGGCGCGAAGGTAATGCTCTGTATTTGGTGGGATCAGATGGGTGTGCTGTATTATGAGCTGCTAAAACCGGGTGAAACCATCAATGGACAACGCTACCGAACACAATTAATCCGTTTGAAGAGAGCAGTAGCCGAAAAACGCCCGGAATATGCGAGGCAATAATTTTCCATCATGACAACGCTCGGCCCCACGTCGCTATTCCGGTTAAGAACTATTTGGAAAACTGTGGATGGGAAGTCTTACTCCACCCGTCTTATAGCCCAGACCTTGCTCCTTTTGACTACCATTTGTTCCGGTGGGATCCACATATTGCCAGAAAGATGGGAAAAAGTCATAGCTTCAGATGGGCAATACTTTGAATAATACTATTGTACATGTTTTTCTTCAATAAACGCTCAAATTTTGAAAAAAAAAACCGCACGAATTAAATTACATACCCAATACTAACTAAAAAATAATTTAAAACAAATAACTTTAGCAAAAAAATATAATACCATGCCACCAAATATTCACTCATTTTATTGGCCCTTATAATGACCGACGTTCAAAATCTATCAAATTTAGTTTTTTCGAATAGGCACCCACAATGTCTTTAAATTGGTCCAAGTGAACATTAAATTTTGCACTTTATGGGACATTCTGCAATGTAGATCTCACGTCTTAAGTTTCCGAGAAAATCATGGACCATTACTTTAAGCATGTCCCAAGCTCGCCTTTCATTAGTATTGAGTAGCTGCAAAAATAAGTTTTCTTTATTTGTGGTACGACGCACTTTCCTTTCTCGAACTAAGTTCATAGATGGATGCAATGATGTTGGGTATACCCGCCTTGCATTGACAACAGAAAGCCAAACACAGGAAAATACGCTATCACTCGCCAGGTGTACTGTACATACATATGATACTTTAAACTCTTAAGCACCATTTTCACACTCTCGTAATCTTTTTGAGCATCACAGAATGAGCCAAAGATATAGATGAAAATTTATTGGAGAAGGACAGCTTTTAAAAATGTTGCCAATGACACCAGTCAGAATTCTGATTTCTTCAAACAAACCTTCACATCATTACAATACCAAAGTCCGTCTTCAAATCACCATGGCTTCTGTTGCAAGCGAACATCCGAAGGTCAAAATGATCGATGAATTTTTGAAGAATACGCGGGTCAATGGCCGCATTTTCAGTTTGGATGTTATGTTTGAGATACTGAACTGTCGCTGGATTATGGTATAGGCATATACCTTACTCTTCAAATAATCCCACAGAAAGAAGCCTAAAGGTGTCATACATGACCTTGGAGGCCAATCAGCTTCTCCTTTAACCGAAATAATGCGATCTCCAAATTTTGTCCGAAATAAATTGATGGATTGATGGCTTGTATGGGTGGTAGCACCATTTTGTTAAAACCAGAGATCGTCCCCAGACCCAATCCACTCAATTTTGGACAAAATTTCTGGTCAACATGTTTCGGTAACGTTCTCCATTCACTGTAACTGTATCTCCAGCCTCAACTTCGAAAAAGTACGGGCCAATGATGTCGCACTATACAGAGACATTTTTGGGATGCATTAGTTTTTTGTCAATCTCGTATAGGTTTTCTGGTCCCCAACAACAATAATTTTGTTTATTTACGTACCCATCTATCCAAAAATGAACTTTATCGGAAAATATCAAATTCGATGACAAATTGTCCTGGTGATCCAACATCCAGTTAACAAATCGGCGACGTTTTAGACGTCGAGAGGCTTCAGTTGTGTAATTTGTATTTTATAAGCGTGCAAATGAAGATCAACTTAGAGTGCCATAAGTGAGGCCCAATTCTTGACTTCGGCGACGAGTTGAGGTGCCTGGCTGATTTTGAACACTTTCGCCGACAGTGGTGATGTTTTGGCCGACCATGCCAATCTAACGAGCCAGTTTTTTTTCAAAACTCTACACCATTGCACGAATTCCGGACTCACTAGAGCGATTATGTTGACCGAAAAATTCATGGATTTTACGAAATGTTACTTTTACAGATCGCCGATTTTCGTAATAAGATCGAATAACATAAATGCGTTGTTGCGTGGTAAACGACTCCATGACTAAAATTGCCAGAGATTGTTTGACACGACAATAACTGACAGCCTTCGTCCGCACCATCTGTTGGCTCACCCTTTACCACAGGAGAGACAAAAGATAGGAGAATAGAAAAGAAAAGGAACGAAGATATTAGAAAGCAACTACATGACAATTCAGCTAAGCATACATATATTCGGGTAAAGGAAACTAAGATGGTTTGGACACTTAGTGCGCAGAGCAGAAGGAAAAAACAAAAGAGGAAGACCCAAAATTACATGGAAGAAAATGAGGAAAGATAGCACAGGATCCAGTGGAAATTTGAATCAATGATGCCACCTCGTATGTAAAAATTCCTCTAACTGTCTACTTTTTTTTGTAGCTGCACACGTCTTGGGGACTCAAATTTTATACAAAGTAGTGCCACACTTGTTTGTCTTAGACTATGGTCTTAGTCTAAGAACAGATATGCCGGACTAAGGGAAAAAAACTTTCCTGCGGGGCAGAATATCACTGTAGCTAGCATACAGTGGTACTCCTCCAGCAGTATAGATATCAAAACATTTTAGGTTGCAGCCTAACAACGGAGGAGTATTTTGAAAACATTTAACTCTGAGTAGTTACAATTGCATTAAACCGTTAGGACCTTTACCAATCAGGTATCTCAGTCAGGTAGCGCTGAAAATCAGTTGCTTCGGCGCAACAGAAAAATCCTGTTAAAAAATGCGCAAATGGAGTGCTGGGTTTTACTCAACCACCCCTACGAATCCCCTACTTTGATGAATATTGCAGGCCAGCACACGTAGCAAATTACAAAATTACAATCACTTGCCTAAGAAGAGTTACTACTCTCGGACATAAGTACGAAAGTTTTGCCGAAATTAAAATATAATGTCAGGCTGGCAAGGCCCAACCAAAAACGTGTAGAGATAGCCTAGGAAGTAGTAAGTCCAAATGTATAGAAAACTCTTTTCAGACTGTTTCTCTGAAATTAAGTAGAACGAACGATTCAAATTTGATGATAACAGTCAAGAAAGGAGACACTCTAAACTTTATCAAGTGCAAAGGCATCAGTTTCCTTTTCATTGCGATCAGAGGAGTGCGCATGTCATTTGAGCCAATCATAGACAGTCCTCAAGCCATGCTTGGAATGGAATAGAGAAAGTTCTCATACAAATGGAATTGAACCTCATTCATATTGGAGAGGTTTAGGTTCACCAGGTAAGTGCCTCACTTGATGCGTCGATGCGGTTATTTATTGCATGAATCTCTGTTGGTTTTACCATTGCTAAAAACTCTTTTCAAAGGTATTGCTTCTAGTTCCCAAGTTATAATGTTGCCAAATAGCATATTCAAGTTAATCGCAAATTAAAGAAGGATTGCTGACGTTCAAGCGTCTGGTGGCTTTTGACGGTCTCTATCTTCTTGCTGAGATACCATGCTTATAAGGCTGACTTTAGCTATATAGTTAGTCCATCTGCCATATTGGTCAAAAACGCAGAGCAATTATTACTTAAGAAAAGCGGCAACTCTGGCAAGAGTCCACCATTACCACTAAGACAACAAATACCGTGGTAAAAGAGATCCTCCGTCATTTCAGTAGATCTGGTGCTTGCACGAAAAGGAACCGTAAAACATTATGTTAAGTGAAAATAAATTTTATCGCAGCTTGCCGAGTGAGTACTTATAGTATAGGAGTATGTAGCCATGGTGTGCGGTAAACGTCCTGCATCCTGTAGAATAGCACTTTTTCATACTCTCGAGGTAAAAAGCCGGAAACGGAAGGCGTACGTAGGTAGATGGGTATACAAATATATGGGTGATTGCAATGCAACTGTACCTATGCCATTCGAATCCAATTGCTTGGAAGCATCGAAAGAAGGTAGGTACCTCCATTCTCTACTGGTGTCCTTGGACTCACATCCATACCCCAGCGTAGTATTACCGTAGTAGCAGTGAATGCATAATATTTGCTTGGAGTACACAAAGCCAGCTTGCAACAGTTTTCCTCGGTAGTGGCAATTTGGTGTTTGGCTTTATGTTTCGTGAGTGAGTTGGAAACGAGAGTGAGCCCAGTTTATGCCAAATGGCGACGACCGTGACGCTGAATGTCGCGGCATGCATTTCGATTTGATTGTGCGACGTCAGACTGTACCAAGGGGTGGCTGTAGAGAATTTATTGGCGCATCAAGTTTGTTTGGATGAATGGATTTTAGTGTGGTCTACGGTGTTTTTTTTTGCAATTTTTTGGTTTGCTTTTTTGTTGAAGTTGGAAGGAGATCCTATTTAATTTGGCAATCCACTAAAGAGCTTATTGTTAGTTGAACTTTTTATTAAAGCTCAATGGGAAGGGAGCAATAGGTGCAATTTATGATAGAAACTTTCGGCTTACCATGGGGAGTATTATCAACACTACATCTTGGTTTTAGAAAGACCTCTTTCTAAAACAACTCTTGGTATGAGTAGGATGAATTGCATTGAAGCGCTATGAAAACAAATGCCATTCGTTACTTTCAAGTAGGAAATATAAGCTAAAAAAAATGCAGAGTTTTAAAATAGTAGCATAAACAAGATTTTGATGAATGTTAGAGACGTACGGATGCGGAAATGCTACATCCAACCTGACCTTCAAGTCGGCCATCGCAATAAAGAAGTGATCATCGAGGTATTGTCTACAAACTAAAGGGTCATAACTACGCTGCACACAATACAATACAATACAATACAGTTCAAAGGCTATGTAGACTCAGAAGCTTCAGAGATTTTCCCACTTACTTATGTATTTAGCTGCCATTCCGAGCCAGAGCGGACCTAGTAATCCTCAAACAATAGAAGTATTATATTATTCTGTACCATTAGCTGTATTCTAAAAGCTTGACTGGTGGTGTGTCTTTAGAAATGGTCGTCCTCAATTGTTTCATTTCTGTGGAGTCGATTGAAAGCCTCCTTAGATTAAGACGTTGCTATCCATTCGCCTTACGTTTCAGCCTGATCAGTATTTATACAATCAGTAAAGATTGTATAAGTACTCAGGGCTCTTTTAATGTCAAACCAAATCTTAAATCTACGGAGTTGATTTTCTCGCGAATTAGTTCAGTAGTTGTCTACAAAAACCTCCACAAAGGGAAGTAGTTGGTATTTTCCATCTAATGGGTATGTCCAGGCCAATTGCACTAATTTATCTGACTGATCCAACCAGTTTTGTTTACCAATCTTATTGTAGTACATTCCTAAGACGAAGTAAAACACGTGTGGTTTCCTTAATGGCTAACTCAAAAGCCTTGAATTAGGACGAATGTTTCTTATAGATTCTTACTTGATAATCAACATGAATAAAAAAGGACAACAACTTCGACTTCCCTTATGAAAAACTGAGACATCCGCACTTACCTGGGTGCGGATTTGTTGTTCGATAAAGACTCAGGCCAGAAACGGATGCCACATGATGATCAGTGTGAAAACTAAATTCACCAACAATAGCCTGATATGCTTCCGTTTCTTCGTAGAGAAGACAGATAAATTCCATGAAGACAGTTTCTACGAGCTATTAGGTCAAACATATGGAGAATGCCTTGGCCGTAAAGATCATCCTAAGTCGTCTTAACGTAAAACCAGGAGAGTATGACGACAATAAGCACTTTAATTGGTCGTTGTTTCTTCGATAAAGACGTGAATGCCGCTGCTGATATAATCACGGACACTATTCTCTTTGGAATGAAATCTTGAAGAGTATCAACCTAAAGCCAGGAAAGACTGCAACGCCTTTCTTGCGTGTGAAATTTCAATACGACCAAAAGCTGAGGCAAAAATGCTAAAATGTCCAAAAGGTAGTAAAAAATGTTGATCGTTCGTCAAAAATGTTAGAAATTCTGACTCATTCTCCATCCCAACGCTCTTTTACAAAGACATTCCAACAGTCAGCTCTTTTGATATGGCCAATCTGCTTGTTGCATACTTTGTGGCCAGCACAACGCACTTGAGTACGTCGAATCTTCAATTGGTCGAATCCACTTTCGCACTCGTGTAGTAGTGGTTGTAGCAAAAGTACTTAGAGTTCTCAATATTCATAAATCAGCTGGTCCAGCTAGTATATCTCTTCTTCTTCTAAAGAGATGTTCTTCCACGCTGCTAAAACCATTGCGTAAGATTTTCCAACTATCCTACTCTTTAGGACTCTTTTCGAGCAGATGGGAAACAGCATTTGCTCAGTCCGTCCATGAAAAAGGCGAATCTTCATCTCTCCCCTCCAGATCCATTCCACTTACGTCCCTTCTCACTTATGTCATGGAAACGCTGATAAATTGTCAGCTCAAGAAATATCGTGTAACACGAAAACTTCTCAATGACCGGCAGTACAGTGTTCGTAGCAACAGGTCCACTAGTGATTTGATGACATGTCTGCATTTGCATGATGGCGTGATGCATTTGTGATCGATGACTTTGTTTTTCAATGGATTAAAAAATATCTTTCGGGACATTCAATTCAAGTTGTCTTCACAAAATAAATGCTAATGTGCCTCAGGGTTCCTTTCTGTCTCCGACACTCATTTTAATTTTCATCAATTATCTCTTGTCTGCTACCTTAATCAAATATGTTCCTTTGCTGACGAGAGTAATCTTTGCTTTTCATATTCGTTCCCTGACTTACTTCCCTGATCTTTGTCTGTAGATTAGCGTCTGTTAAGCTCATTAAATTCTGATATTAACATGATAACTAATTTGGGAACCACTTACAGAGTAGAATTTAATGCTTACCAAACACAATGACATCTGCTGTCGCTAAAGTGAAATTTAAACACCCAACTATTGCTAATGAATGGCACTTGCATCGTTGAAACGGAAAAACTTTCTATTCTCGGTATGTGCCAAGAGTATCATCAAAAATGCTGCGAAATGTCTAGGATTTCTCAAGCGATCTAGGAAATACAATACTTTACGTCCTCTAATCTAACCTCAATATATAACATAAGCCATTTATCCGCCCGATATTGGAGTACAATGACCCAATATGGTCGGGTGCGCCCAAAACATCTCTGCTAGATAGGATTCAAAACTGTACTATAAAACTCATAGGTCGTACTGATACAATAGACACCCTTGAACCCCGACGTAATGTTCCTTGGCTCACCGGTGCTCCATAGCAATCGCCAGTAGCGTTCCAGCCATTCATCAGTTTACCTACAAATCCAGTTTCGGACGTTCTCTGAAATATTGTGATTCGTTCCTAAGCCCAAAAACTCGCTTTTGGAATGTCCTGCCGAGCTCTTTATTTCCTAGTCATTGTGATCTTTAAACTTTCAAAACCAAATTTTCTTTTTTTTCTCTAATTTCCCTTCGCCCGCGCTGTGTACAAAACATTTTACAAGTACCTTATCTCCTCGAGCGCGCACTATTTAAAAAAAAAAAAAAAAAAAAGTCAGGCAGAATGAAGTATTCACCCTGGACTAAGACAAAGAAGCTGTCACAGTTGGACTGCTTACTAAGCAATTTAAAGCAGCCGGGGATAACCTGGTTGGGAGAAGCCTGGTTTAGAAGCCTGTTCTAAACATGATTTGTTCGGTCCATAAAAAAATAATCCCTCTCGATTGCGCCAAATAGAGACGAATAAGTCTTCTTAACAATGCTTATAAGAGCGTTTAAAACCATTAATTAACAAACTAGTTGGTTGATACCAATGCTGTTTCAGGCTAGAAATGTCAACCATCGATCAAGTATTCGCTTCGTCGACCTCGAGCTATAGAAGATCATGGCTAGGTACGACATTCTCGCTGTTATATCAAAATCGGCAATGAATTACCCGTTGCCTTTGGCTTTATACATATATGAGCCTTATTATCCTTATCGATCCATGGTCTGTTCAGGCATCTAGTGATTCGACGCCTGAGATCGCTAAAGAGTCTTCTACTCCAACTCTGAGAGATAGCGCAGATAGCTTTAAGTAGGCTGGCACTGATGGCTTATACCTAGACATACTTCAAAAAGTTATAAAGTAGCTGAAGAAAATTTTTACTGCTAGTTTGGCGCTTGCATACAAATCGAATCCCAGACGAACAGTGAAGTTAGTCTTTATGCCGAAAATCGGAAGAGAATACTACACGTCAGCCAAGAGGTGCAGACCTTTTATTTTGATCTGCTTCATGTTGAATATATTGGAGAGTAAG
This sequence comes from Volucella inanis, assembly GCA_907269105.1. Taxonomy (NCBI): domain Eukaryota; kingdom Metazoa; phylum Arthropoda; class Insecta; order Diptera; family Syrphidae; genus Volucella; species Volucella inanis. The sequence goes on along the minus strand of OU026155.1, from coordinate 141,380,549 downwards.
GTCCAGCAAGTACTGCTTTGCAAGTGCATCCTTTTTCTAAGGTGCAAGATGCCACCAACGCGTAAGAGGTGGAATTGAAAACGCAGTTGACATAATGCGCTAGGAATTTTCATAGACATTGATAAATGCGTAACAACTCGAGCAGAAAAATTTCTAGTTTTGTGCATGAATGCAATTCTGGTGAATAGAACCATGATATCAGTTAACTGTCTACACTGCTATAGTACATGTTAGTGGATTCACTTTAACTATCTATTGGATCGTGTCCAGCGAATATCTGCTTTAAAACGTATGCGTCCTAAACGTCATCAACTAGTGGTGCACTTGAAATGGTTATTCAGTCAATCCTCCCAAAACAAAGCTGTTCTCTTTACGAAAAGAAAGAAGCTGACTGGTCTGACTCATTTAGTGCTAAAAGACATCATCATACGAACGGTTTCGGTCAGAATCTGAGCCGGAAATAAAATCGTCCAAGAACTTGCTAGGCTAGGCTCAGAGGAGAGTTACATTTTTCGTTGACATTTGTTTCTCATAAAAGCATAATTTTAGATGGCGTGACCCTTCAGATCGCGGGCAGATTAAACAAATGCTTTCTGATGTTTCTAATAGGTCAACGGCTTTCCTGCTGAGTCTAAGTAAGCTGCTTACTGTCATTGTGACGGGGACCTACACTTTTGCTAAGCACTAAAGTGTGCTGAGAATCCTGCAATGCTTGATGTGAAAGTGATAATGACACCGCTGAGCACTACCTCTGAGATTGTCCAGGTGCTGATACTGCAGACACTTTATCACTGAATCGAGAAATTTCACCTAAAGCAACATACATGTAGCACAATAAAATATATACCTTTGACGTTTGGATGTACAAACTTTTAACTCCGTCTAACGTTCTCTGGCTTGGCAGTATATAATCTAATATCAGCATCTACATCTCTAAATGTAAAAGGTTAGTTAGACGAATGCATGACTTATAAGTGAAGGCAATACATAGCGTTCACTATATTTGTGAGTCCTTTTGCCTTCGCTATGGCATTTTACTGACCACTATCATTCCATTGAATTTTACTTCTATAAAATAGCTCCAGCAATTTCCTTTTTGTCAATTAGCTTTTTAATTGACTTCCTGCCAACATCCACTCAATCAATTGGTCCTTACCAATTTCGACCCCCCCACATCGCTTTACTCTTCTCAAACAGAATAACATTTTAACAATTTATGTCGCCTTAAATGCAAGCGAACGAGCGCTCACATAAATTTGTCCATTTGTCCTCTTTTTTAGATGCTAATATCCCACCATTTCGAGTCCTGTGAACATAAAGTAAAGTCAAAAGCCATCTTCTCCTTATGCTTAATTTGGAAAATTGCCCAAACCATTTAAGTCAAATAACGCGTCTCATTCATAAAAGCTAAATCGCCGCCACTTGGTTGGATGTACGGACGTCATAAACCGCGAACGAGTCACATATGTTGCAAGATAGTTCAAATTCACCCTTGGTACCCTCCAACCCCGGGGACAGTTCACCTTTTTCCCCGCCTATATGCGCGGTTTGGTTCGATTTCACATTGAAATAATTGAAACGTGAAATTTATCTTTTTGCTGGAATTTATTGACCTTAAAAGTGATCCGAGCATTAAGAGTCACATAACGAACATGCACGTCACCATTCGAATATCTCGCCATACTACCACTCCAATTCAAATACACCATATCTACCCTTCGAACAATCTGAAAAGGGGTTAACACACCCTCTTCTGTGTGTGGCATTCTGTGACTGTATGAAGACACATTTGCCACAAATTTCACTTTCATCCCTTTTGCTTATTACCAACACCACGTTGTCGACTCTAGAGATTCTCCAAGAACCGAAATCGAAACCGATACCTATGCGGATACCGAAATAGCAACAGTAACAGCAACAGCAACAGCAACAGAAACAGAAACACATACCAGATACTCGTAAGCCAGGGGAGACTCTATTCCGAAAGCGATGTGTACAAACGGAGGAATGAGGATTAGGATATGCGCTGCCCTGGAGGACAATAAATTCCAGCATATAACAGGCCCTAGCTCGTTTGGCTCATGGATTTGAACATCTCGGAATGATCTTAAAATCACGTCGTAAAAATGTCCAAGTTAAAGCTCATAAGTCGCAACTCACCTGATGGACGCATTTATGGGGTATGTCCTTCTCGTCAGACTCCTCACTCTGGCACTCACACTAGTTAGGGGTGCCACCTCATCCCAATCATCTGGTATAAATATTTATTTAGATTCAAAGTTCGAACCCTTTCTACGGTGCGGTTTTCATTTTTTTATGGTGCCGTTCCGATTCTTCAAGACGAATGTTAAAAAACCAGGTTGCGCAGCCTAATACGAGTAGTAGTGGATGTTAGCAGGTCCTCTACAAGACGAACTCTCTCTATCTCTCAGTGATGGGCATGATAGAGGGCAATGTGAATGGGGGATTGAGTATGGAGTATGAAGGATAATATGCAGATGGATTCAATAACGCAAAGTGCTGTGGCAAGGACATCTTTCAATAAAACCTATGCTTCTACGTTCGTCGGGTTATGTTCGACCATAAATATAACGGAAAATGAATAAAAATTGCTACTACTACAACTCCTGAAGAGGGGTTGAATAATAAGAAACAAGACTCGGAGGAGGAAAAGTTACTTGTAATATGGTAAATAGGAGGTAACTTCAAGGATACGTGATCTGTTGCAAATTGGTATTGCGTGCGTTCAACATAAATGTTAAACATAATTCCAAAGCATGTCTTCGTCTTCTTCCTTTCTTGAATACTTCTTTCAACCACTTTTAGATCTTCTTCCAGTATTTGTGTGGATGTGTGTTGCACTTTGGAACAGCATTTTGGACAGGAGGCAACAAGGTTATGCTTTCGAAACGGACAACTATGCCAAATAAGCAGCACGACAATCGTTTCCACTTAAGTCCAAGTGATGTCGAACATTGTCGACAACAATATTCTCACAACTTTGGCTACTTAAAAGGATATGCAATTTGTTCGATTGTCACTTGTCCTTTTCGTCTTTGTAGCCATTGTAGTCGTTTGGAGTCGTTGTAGTCGTTGTAGACGTTGTCGTCATTTTGGCAGTGTCAATGCTTGTTGTTGCTCGCAAATCACCGAAACATAACTTAATGTTAAGAAAGTTTTCTTGTCCTGACAAGGGAAATTGCTAGATAATCGGAGAAGCCTCGAAAGCAGCTGAGGGAAGTCTCTTAAACACGAATGACATGTAAAATAATAATCTAAAGTCGAAGGCATATGGAATTGTCTTAAAGATCTCACAAGGGTTGGAGACTAATTGATGGTGTATCGGTAGAAGTCATGTTTTTTTTTTTTGGAGCTGGAATTGTCAATCCATATTACTTTTCGATAGTCTTTTCTAGAGAACTGTAAGAAAAGTAGTTCGACTTGTTGTTTGTTCATCATTGCTAAATATTACTAATGTCCACGGCTTACTTTCAATATATTTGATCTAAGTAAGTGCCAGATCTTGGCTGTTTTCTTTCGATCAATGCTCTCATGACATGAAACCCAACCGAGCTTCGATTGTATACCTTTGGAACTCGCAGCGTGTTGTAGACTATCTTATACTTGTACGTCTACACTACGCGTATTATGACTAAATCGTTGGCATATCTACAATAAATGCGTGAATGTCCTAGTTCTCTAGTTTAACCAACCAGTCATTGTCAACGAGTGACTACAAGCTACAAGATAGCACCTGTTAAGAATTTTTAGACTGCTGAGATTGTAAGTAATATCTCGCCAGAAGAGTTGGATGTCATCGGCGGGTAGGATAATCAATAGTTGTAACATAAGTGCCAACGATGTGTTCAGTACAATCACTTTGCCTATGATCCCATTATAACTGGTTTTGGATGTTTAATAGCTCGAAGCTTCTTCATGCAATCTTGCGATGCCGGCGCAACATTAGCAAATGCTGCCATTGATTGCAATGGCTTAAGACAGATTGTCAGTATTTTCGACCGCTTCTGGCTTACGTTTACGATTCGGTTAGCTATTCGTATCTCCAATGTGTGAACATTTGTTTATATACTAGACCCTTACAATGAGAGTAGCTCTCAGGTTGCGTTTGTCTAGCATGGATTCAATTTTTGGCTTAAACATATATAGTCTACTGGACGATGGTTAAGGAAGTGTCATTTAGGGTCTAAATTTAGGTTGTCTGGTTATTCGATAGCAATTATTATTTAGTGGCTGCATTGAGCAGCGATTGTACTTTTGTTTCTTAAAAGCTTTTAATAGTCAGAATCCTTTATAGCAGAGATCGTGTGGAGGAAATCCATTAATTTGACTCCTTACAAAACTATCAAGATTGAGTGTTAATTCCTGTGTTGTCTGCGTCCAAGAAAAATCAATTACTTGAGGAAGAAACCTTTTAATGATGTGGGGTTTCCAAAATTAAAATCCTTTTACTTACGTCAACTGCAGATTGCATTTCCCTATGGCATTCGAAAAATGGTAATGCATACTTTTGAAGTAGCTTTGCCTGAACACACAAATAGGAATGAACCAACCCTGTAGATGTTACCAGCTTCACCGCTTTGTCTCTTAGGCCAATAGATTCATGTGGTATCAATTCCACCGTATTGTAGGTTGCAAATATGGCTTCACAGTCCGTGATGACCTGGAATTGTCTGCCAAGCAGGTTCACTCTGGACCTGTTCAGGCTCTCCAGTACTGCAAGGCCTTCAAGCTTATATGAGTAGTCATTCTTCTCATCTGCCAACAGCTGGCGGTTGTAGAAGGTTTTAGTGTGTATTGCATGCACGGACTCCAGATGGAACAACGCAAGTACAGGTAGTTTGACGAGTATATCATTTAGCAGCTGGAATGCTCTTTCTTGTGTATCTGTCGTCCAACGGATAATCAGCTTTTAAGAGGTCTGTCAACGGAGTCGCCGAATGTGCATGGTTATTCACAAATTTGCTGAAGAATCGCGTGAGACTGAGGAACTGTCGAACCCCATGGACATATTATTTAAGTTTTGGAAAAGAAGAACTATAGTTACAACTTCAGAAAAAAGCACTTACCCACGTTCAAGGTTATTTCTGATTCCCTTAAGACCTCAAGAAATGTTTGCAAAGTTTTCCCAAAACCCTCTTCGATTGATTTGCTAGCGATCACTATATCGTCAAGGTACTCGTATACCAATAAATCCTCTCTTCGCTTCGCAGACATGACTTTATGACATTTATGCACACTTGGAACTCTGATCGGGCATTTGTCAACCCAAACGACTATCCATTGCGAATTCCATGAATTTTTACTGCATTCTTTCACACATATTTAGAGATAACCAGAAGCTAGGTCAAGCCTCGTAAAGAACTCATTTACAGACAGAGATTAGACCACTTCCCCAACTATGGTTATAGAAAATTTCAGCGTTAGAACTCAATGTGTCCCCGCCATACAATCTGTGATCTTGATGTATATGTATGTCTTCACTTGCAGGGTTGGTCCAAAAGCTTACGTCTAATTAACATCGAATATAGTCGGTTTCCATCTGGCACGATTAGAACCTCGCACCAGGCTGTAAGTTTGTCAACCATCACCTCACGAATACCCTCCCGAAAGTCTGACAAGTTCCACCTCCGAAACCATTTAAACTTATTCCGCCTGTGACGTATATGTTTCACCTGTCGTCCGCAATCGTACGACATATGGTGGCACAATTAGTACCTAGGTTTATAAAAGATTTGATTTGAAATCCATTTACGGTGGCATTCTTGATGTACCCTGTTTGCTATTCTCGGTATCGGTGTCAGTATATGGCGGTATCATATCCGAATATCACGGTATACCCATTCCATGGGTAGCACCTATTCCTGGCCCCAGAGACTTCTACTGATTGGAGTTCTCTTTGCAGGCGCGATGATTCCTCCAACAGCTTCGAAATATACCGTAGAGAGTTTAGTTAATTCCCCCCTTCAACCGCAGCAATTCATCTCGTAGACATTGAAGATCATCCGCCTCAGCAGCTTCGTTTCGTCTGGCCGTATTTTCTACCTGCACCACAGAATTGCTTATATCAATGCTGCCAGCAGTTCTTCCCTTAAACCCGCCTGGTCTAAATCACTCCGCCGCAGTTCGTCACGTAGTTCATCTCTGGCTATTGCACCATACCCCACTTCTCGTTTTTCCCTCCAGTCCATCCGAGAAAAATTGTAGCTAATCTTTGTCCACTACTTAAGAATAAACGCTCTTTTAACTGTCGGCGATTTGCTTTGACCTCACAGCTGCCCGAAACAGATCGTTTTTGTCCTCACCATTAACAACACTGAAAAAGAAATCCAACTCCAGTTGTTGACCCATGAAATAGTTCTGTTTAAACTTAGCTTTCACCAAATTCCAGTTGCGAAAAAAATCGCTATATTTCTTCTACCGAGAGCAGATTGAAATTCATGCAGATCAAACGGTCAACTGCAGTGGTCAGCGGTAGAATTTTACAATAACTTTCTTCAGAAAAATTTCGTCTTCGTCTTCTTGTTCTTTTCACTGCCCTGATCCCAATTATCCTAGCTTTACAAATTTGCATCGACACCGTAAGCCAAAATCATACCGTTCACGCACGTTCGTTTCTTTGTACACTTTTGTTGTGTGATCTGCATCGATGACAATTTTCAATTGCCTCCTGATCTACACAAAGCATCTTCATTGATGTTTCAATCGCCTACGAAGTCCTTCTCCGATACCATTACTAGGTGGGACCCATATAAGACTTATTAAATTCAACCTTCCAGTCACATTCCTAAGCTAAATTGGAAGCGATGAGGATTCAGCATAACCCAACATAATGCTGATATACGATAGTTGCAAATGCTTTGCCTTCTCCAACTGTTCACAATAAAGCTCATTGTGATTTAGATTGCGATGGCTACATTACTTCCCATGTCACAAGTATAGGGCAAGTCGACTTCATATCCTCGCAGCAACTGGAGCTCCGGTTTCATTGCATCAGAGACAGAAAGTTCTTTGAAGTCTGGTAAAAACAGCAGTAACCTGTTAACCTAATTCCACTTAATATCTTACGCACAGGATGGAGTTGATCTTGTCATATTACTGGAAGAATATTTCTTCTACGATGAGTACTCGGATTGAAATATAGGTGGCGCTACTGAGCCAAAATGAGTGTACCATATTTTAGTATAACCTCTTTTAGCCCGGCTGTCAAAATTTGGTGACCATCTTAGTTTTGTTTTAACATACATTGCGATCTTTGAAAAATAGCAGTATCGCTCCGTGATCTGATTCTTGTTTTTGAGTGGCGAAACCTGCGGGGAAATCAAGCCCATTCTCTATGGTATGTATTGGACCCAGTCACCTTCTCGTACAACCGTTTATAATTGCTTCGCAGAGTTTCGCGTGGCCGCAAGTCGGTTTTTGATGAAACTCGTCCTGGTGGTCCAAAAACGGTTGCCACAGAGGAAACCGTGCACGAGATTTTGGGCTTGAGGAAGTTCTCCGCACGTTGGGTGACGCGTTTGGTCACACCGGAGAACAAGTGCAATCGTGAGACCACTTCAAAGATGTTCTTGGACCTGTTTATTTGAAATCCGGAGGAGTCGAATTGTATCGGTTCGTGACCGTCGATGCGGTATGGATTCATTAGTACACACCAGAGACCAAAGAACTTGCGGAAAAATAGGCGTTACCCGGTGAATGTGCTCCAAAAAAAGCAAAGACCGTGCCTTCGGCTGGAGAGGTGATGGCCACCGTTCTTTCTGACGCGCGAGGTGTGATTCACGTTGACTATGTGGAGAACGGAACTATTATAGAAGCATACTACATCGATTTATTGGGCCGATTCAACGTCGGTTTGAAGAAAAACCGACCACAACGACTTGGTCCGGACTTAGTTCCCAGCCACTTCTGTTTGTTCCCAGACCTTAAAAGATCGCTCGCCGGAAAGAAGTACGAGTCGAACGAGGAAGTCATCGCCGCCGCGGAGGAGTATTTTGCAGCTCAACAGAACTCTTACTATACGGAGGAGTTAAAAGAGCGTGCAGCAGCGCTGGAAAAAGTGTTTCGAGTTGAAAGTGGATTATATTGAAAAATAAATTGTCAAAACCTAAAAAAGTTGCGTTGTCATTTCTAATCCGGATATTCATCAAACAGCCCTCGTACATATTCTCGATTGTCTTGCTATTCCTCTTTTGCTAAAGAGTAGTCGATGTTTTTCCCTGTTTCTTTACTGACAGACACATAGTTTCTACTCTCGTCTTCCTTCGCAGCGTCCTTTCATAAGTGAGAATACGCTAAATACCATAAATTGTAACCATTTCACGTAAAACATATCTGTGATATCCATAGTACAATGGCTTATAAGTCGCTCGAAATGTTTGAACATCTATAATACTAGGTGACCTTTATTAAGTTCATTTACGAAAGTAGTTTCCAATTGTACTAGGTCGTCGCTTCAAATTTGGTGCTTAAATCTTCTTAAAGGACATGGTCAGTAGGTTTTGTAGATGAGGTCGTCGAAAACTTCTTCATATCGTATATTTTCTTTTAGAGGGACCATCAAATATCTGCTGTCAATGAAGTTACTTATTCTTGCCCTACTGGGATAGAAACGAAGATCCTTCGGTTTAGAGCACTGGTGTCCACGCGCTGTAAATGACCTAGCCATCTTAACCGCTGTAAGCGAAAGTTTATATATCGCTGTACAGCCGGCAATGTTCATTGTTATACCTTGCCCTCACAGTCCGCAAACGCAGATAGTGCAAAAGTTTAAAGCATCTAACAGAGCTTTCATCCGTTCTTGAAAGTGTCCATATCTCTATACCATATAACTAACTGAAAAGGATGATGAAGGTTTTGTACAATTTCTTCTTCGTTACTCGAGATAGGTTTTTTCCGCCAAATTGTCGCTTAAGCTCAGCGCCTAGCAAGTCCTACTCTTCGTTTAATTTCAGTATTTATGTTCTAATTTGAGCTTTTGAAGAGCCTAGGTCAAGAAATGCTTGTAACCCCTCAAAACTGTACCTGTCGATAGTCACATTTTGTCCCATTGACATCACATTAGTTTCTCGGGATTATGTGAATGTCATTTGCATATGCGAGAAGGTGTAAACATTTTGCTGTATTTTATTTGTCGGCATGTAACTTGCGCACAATACTTTCGAGTAAGATGTTAAAAAAGTCGCAGTGTTGCGTTTCACAAAAAAATTTGGTGGCGTTTCTTCCGGATTTGATAGAGTATCGGCAGTTCTCCATCGGGATACTCCATAGTTGATTAATTTTGGGAATATCAATAAAGACGCAGGAATGTCTCTACAGACTCTATCATATGAAGAGATGGTAAATATATATTTGGCATTTTCAAGTCTTCTCCAAGATCCTCAAGAATAGCTTCGACATTCTGGAGAGACAAAACCAGAAGAACGTTGTGTGGAACGCTGTGGAAAACAACTTGAACAAGCTTTTAAATGAGCCCCAGTGAATACCAGACGTTGATAGTCATACCACCAACAACCTGGACTTGTTTTTAACTTCTCACCCTCTTAGCTTGTTAGACCATTGTGTCATATCAGTTAATTTGTCGTACCTCAACCACACAGTTAAAGAAAGGATTCCTAAAGGAACCGTATGGCAATACGGGAATATCAATTAAAGCGGACTTTACAGTTTTTTTTTTGGTCGTTATGTTTTCTCGATAACGAAATGCATGCTACTGCTGATTAGATCACAGACACTATTCTCTTTGAAATGAGATCCCTTATCCCTCATCAGATAGAGAGTATCAGACCAAAAGAAAAGGCATGGCAGGACTCGAGCTGTAAATATGCTCTCAGAGTTAGAGAAATGTTTTTTCGGTTCTTTAAGACCAACACGACAGAGAAAGACCAAAAAAAAGTTGAAAAGAGCGAAGAATAACTACAACGTCTTTCTTAAGTGCGTGAAATTTCAATATGACCAAAAACTGAAGCAAAAAATACTACAATGTCCCAAAAGTAGTAAACATCGTCGTAGTCATTCGTCGAAAAAATCAGAAATTCTGCCTCATCCTCCATCCCATTTATAATGGGATTCCAGACATCAGCTGTGTATACCGTGCTGCCAGCCCAACACTTTCAGATTATACTTTGCTTTCGCCTGCACTTAAGTGCATCAAATCAATCAAGTGTTGCTAAAGATCTAAGCCCCTTAGCCCCTCCCTAAAAAGGCGAATCTTCTTACCTTTCTTCCTACGGACCCATTGCACCTGCGTCCCTTTTTTCCAAGGTCATGGAAATGCTGATAAGCCGTCAGCTCATGAAATATATCGTACCAACGGGTCCGCTGGTGATTTGATGGCATATCTCACCCAAAAGTGGAACCAAAGCGTACGTCAATCTAGCGAAAGCAAATATCTGCACTTGATATTTCTAAGGCATTTGACTGAGTTTGGCAGTGGGCTCTTTTGTCGACGTTTGGGATCGACTACTCTCTTCTTCAGTGAATTAGAAATTACCTTTCGGAATGTTCAATTCAAGTTGTGTTGGATGGCTTCAAGTCTGAAATCCACAAAATAAATGTTAGTGTACCCCAGGGCTCCGATCTGTCACCGACACTCTTTTCAATTTCTATCAATGATCTCTGCCACTTCTAATCGAATTTATTCCTTTGCTGACGACAGTACTTTCTGCTTTTCATATTTGTTCTCGGACTCACGTCCCTGCTCATCGGTTAAAGAACGGGAACGCAGCGTGTGTTAAGCTCAGCATAATTAATTGGGGAGTCACTAACAGAGAAGAATTTAATGTTTCCGAAACACAATGCTGTTCGTTGTTAAAGCAAACTCCAAACATCTAGCCATTATCTATGAATGACACTTGCATTGTTGAAACCGAAAAACTTTCCATTCTTAGTATGTGTGCCCATGCGAACCTACGTTGGAATGACTAAATACGAGTATTTTATTTCGCCAAAAATTCTGCGAAATATCTAGGTTTCCTCAAGGGATGTAAGAAATGCTTCTCCTCCTCTGATCTGGCCTCAATACATAAAGCATTCATCCTTTCAAAATTGGAGTACAATGTCCATATCTGGTCAGGTGCTCCTGAAACTTCTCTGCACATGCTAGGTAAGATTCAAAACCTTGCGATAAGACCCATAGATGATGCTAATATCACTCAGTTAATTGACAAAATGGAACACTGACGAAATGTCTTCTGTCTCACTTTGCTCTATTGCTTTTTTCACTATAAGTGCTGTAATACCAACGTATATCGGTAACTCTCTTTCTTTCCTTCAGCCGCGCTGTGTGCAAATATTTTAGGAGTACCTTAATCTCTCAAGCGCGCACTAATTAACAAAAAAAAAAAAAAATCTACCGCAGAGTTAAAAATTTGGTTGATGGTAGATTAACCAGGCCTAAAACCGCACTCAGTCTATCGACCAGTTTAGTTATTGAAGATATTTCACATAACACAACAGCAAGTACATTATATGCGACGTTTAATAGACTTATGCCTCTGTAGTTGTCCATAGTTTAAGGGGTCTCCTTCATTCAGAACCGTACCGATGGTCAGATTCTACTAGCGGGAATGCATTCCGCTAATCAAATTGAACATACATATGAGCTAGCTCATGCTCTTTACCAGAATATTTCCTCCAGCTTTAAGGAGCCCAGTAGTTAAACCGTCGGATCCGGAGGATTTGTTAGATTTAAGTTTTGGCATAGCTTCTCGCATCTTCTGTCCGTTTTGGCAAGTGTACGGTGTTCCCTGCCTGGTAGCGATATTTTCTTGTAAAATATCCGAACTTGATTCCTACAGTAGTATCCCTCGTTCTATTTAAATTTGCGTTTTTCAAATTCCCCATTGGCTTTCAGAGAACACCTCAAGGATTTATATCGACTTCGTCTAGCAACTTTTTTAAGCTGCTATTTTGCTGTTCTCTGAAAGGATTTCCTCGTTTGCTTAGAGATAACCAGATTCTGATTCAAATCCAGACTAAGACAAATAACTCATAGGGATCTTATTTCGTCGTTTCACCAGTAGTAGGGTGAGCCGAATGGGTTAGGCTTTCTTCCTGTCACAGAAGCATCATATGCAGAAATTAATAGGTCGAAAGGCTGGAGCGCTTGGTTCTCCGCTGTCCCGGGTTTCAGCTTGTACATAAGTACTAATGACCTCCTCAAACGTTTCTCTGCCTAATGTTGTGTCTCTCCAGCTTGGATTAGATATTTTGGGGCTGTCTCGGCATTTCTCGAAAATCAGAGCCTGATGGTCACTTTGTATATGGTATAGTCTTCGCTGACCCATCATTTTTTGTTACGTGCTACAAAGCTGCTGACTCAGGTTATGTCTATGATAGATCCCGTCACCACTTTTCGGAAAATATTTTTCGTGCCATCGTTAACTACAACAGAACTATGCTGAAATCTCCCCTATTACTACTGCCCAGGACAGTCTTAGAGGAGCGTAGCAGTTGTAAAGGTGATTACCCTTAATCTTGGTGCTGATACGCTGATTTTTTGAAAGGCTTTGTTTCCACATGCCCATATTGCTCATTTTATTGTCTCAGATGCAATCGATTAGAGCTCTATATGGTTCGCTGATCAAAACCACATCAATTGTTATTTCTTTGATAATTTAGGTTAAAAATTTTCGTGCCGCAATCTTCAAGGTCTTACACTTAGCAGAGCCCCTTTAAGCACTGGGCATTTATTGCTCCCAGCAACATGCCTTCCTGCGAAGTGAGTCCTTACTGAATTTTTTGGTTATATGGCCCTCTTCTCTGCATTTCAAGCACGAGGGGGCTGAAAATGCATCAACAACTATTATCGGCGAACAATAAGTTTCTTGTTTGTGGTTGCCTTGTGAAACTTATTATATCAAAAGCGGCATTTTTGATGTTCTCCTCGCAGAATTTTCACTGGTTCTTGAAGCACTATTATGAGAGAGGTTGTGATCGGAAAAACGCTCCGCTTGATGATAAAGCTCCCCATAGTATATCCCCAATGAACTACTGGGCCTTTTAAGTTTAACTAAGTGATTCAAAGGCAACTTCTAACGACATACCAAGGAAATCCATTGCAATACACAAGCACGGACCACAAAATAAGTGAAAGACCATTAAAGTGTTCATTGTGTGATACTTACTTCAACACAGTGCATAGAAAACAACTCTCATGGTCCTAAAAAATCAAAAGCTACGAATGGTTATTTATTTTACTTTTTACTATAAGGGCCCTTGTCTGTTTCATTACTCTTCTACCAATAACCAGGACTCCCAATGGATTAACAAAATATTTATTTATATGAATTTTTCCCTCGTCATCTTTTTTAAGCCACCTTTATGACTCCTAACCCCTTAATACACACAAAAAGGGACAAAAAAAAAAAAAAAACCTTTTCCCACACTTCATTTCAGTATCTAAACCTTTTGATTAAAAATTAGAGCCATCACATACGGAAATTGAAATGAAACGGAACGGAAGCAAAATTGAGAGAGCATCACCCCTAAAACCTCTACCTAATCAACCTGATATGGCCATGTGTTTGGCATAAGGCAGAAGCAAAAATCTATTATCCTATCGACGACCACCCAATTGTCCATCAAGAATAAAAAATAAAAAATAAAAAAGACCACAAAAGAGACCAAATCGAATAGGAAAAGGAAAAGACCAACAGTAACGAGTTCACAATGCCACAATCCACACAACACGGAAGAGCATAAACAGAAGGCCGACACGGATTAGGGTTACACATCAGGATCGAGATCTATCCGTACTCTCTTCTCGGACTTCGTCTTTAACTCCCCCATCTCCATGTTCATCGATGCTTTTCGAGAGCCAACACACAATTACATTAAGGACTCGATTGTGTATTCGATATGTACACGAGTGCGCGCCCTTATGTCACACAAAACAACCAACAAATGACTCCCGATGGAGATGCTGTGGCATCTTCCATTCTACATCTCATTCTATCACCGCCATCGACTTCACCATTCTTATCCCCCATGCCATTGTATCGTATCGTATCATATCCTATGCTATGCTATCCTCTCCTATACTATGCCATGCTATCCAAGGTAATCCCGAATCTTTTCATTCACATTTTTTATACGTCGTCGATGAGGTTGGCCCTGGCTGTGGCATCCTTGAAGTACACATTCCCTTTTGTTATCCTTTCCACTGTCGTTGTGCCTTGTAATGCGCAAAATAGTATCCTTTCGCAGCAAATAAAGGGGTAAACCCCTATAATCTCATGGTTGTTTATAAGTTCATAAAAGTCAACGAGAAAACAGTGGCAAAAAAAGCAAAAAACACTGAAAAAAATAGAATACCCTCCCCCAGGGTATGAGGTCGACCTTCTAGCTGAAGGAGGGTATGCGAAAAAGTGAAAAAAAAGGAACAACAAAAAGAACAAGAGAACGACAACAACAACAGCAAGTGAACAACGAATTTGTATCAAATCCAATTTCCCCTCGATCAATGGTAATGTGTAATTGAAAACCCTCGGTGAATAGCACCCTTGGGTATCGGGTTTGGCATCCTGTCGATACCTTCATTATTTTTCCCATCCCGTTTCCATTTTAACATTCTCTTACAGCCGGCACACAGAGATGTACCCATGCAGCAGTTCAACAGTTTGTTCAGGACATTGCGAAAAGATAGAAACGCTTCTCAAGCGTCACCATTGCCTAGTCGTCAATCCTGGATGGGTTTAGACGCTGATGGGTGTCAGCAGAAGGTCCTCATTTATCCTTTTCTTCTCTTTTTTTGTATGTGTGTCATCGCAACCCTCATCTTTATTTATTTATTTTTATTTTTTTACTTTTTTTTTTTTTTTGGTGTCGGAATAATGTTTTCTCTTTATTCTTGTGTGTAATTTTTGAGATATCCTCCCACCTCTAACGGGCGTGAATTGAAGTCCAGCTTCAGCGGATGTAGGTCGGAGATGATAAGATGAGCTAGCATATGCTTAACCCATACTTACGATTTACTATACTCTTCCTCGTGGCCGTCTTCATCGGTTTCTACGTCATTGCTCGTCATATCATCATCGTTGACATCATTATCAACATCATTGTCCTGGCTATACCAACGCCTTTTGTAAATCCAGCATCCTCCTGGTGCCGTGAAGCTTTCAAGAGCCCGTCCTATTCATTTGAATAATATACGCAATTTATATTTGTAATCGTATTCGCTTTGTATGGAGTGTGTGTGATTTGTGATCAAGCTGGTGGCTGGGGTTGTGCTGATGTCATGCGGAAGCAAGTGTCGAACAATTTGATTTGGGTCTCGGCCAAGAGGAAGTTGTCCCTTTTATTTGGCAGATGCTTGTTGCTTGTTTAGGCATAACATTTGTGAGCTGAAAATTGGATCAGGCCAATTGGCCACAAGTGGATTTCTGTCCTTTTTTTGTGATTTGTAATGAAGCTTCATCAATTTTAGTCGATTTGGTGAAAATATAGAATGAATAGCTAAAGAGCTTGAGCGATTGTATGGTATGTACCCTGGGAACAAAGAGAGGTTGCGTGTCGGGGAATCTGTCACTATGGCATGAAACAGTATATTTGGAGAGCTGTTTATAGATCTGTTAAATGAGTCGGGGATTCTGCTTTCTCTATAAGCTTGTTTAGTAGGTTGGCATCTTTTCTCTACTGGCAAGCTTTATCTTGGAACCTCTTTTTTTGACACTGGAGATCTTTGTAGTGCTACAAAAGTAAGATAGAAAATAATCATCTTTACGCTATCTAACAGGTACTTTATCAAGGAAGTACGCTAAAGAAATCACCTTTTGGGAAATGCTATCAGAATCTTCTCTTAGTCTATCAAATTATGAATAGGACATGAGGTCTTGGGCATGTTGAATAAAAGGAATCCATTCCGGCTAAGTTCAGAAAAAACAAGAGAAATCTGTTCAGAGCCTTAACGGTGCTAGCTTTACTATAGCTATACTTTGCCGAAGAAATTCACATATAGTATCTGATGAAACTAGCATTCTGACCAGGGTCCTTAAAATATGCAAATCAGCTTGAGTGTCAATATGCAGAGATATTCTCTGTCACATGTTTGAGACTCACTACAAAGGTGATCTGATCAGAAGATCACAAGAAACTTCTTTCACCGAAACTGCAAATAAGCTAAGTAGCCCAACATGTCGCAGCTGAATAAGAATAATCGGTTGTGGTGACCGATGAGGCCATCAAACACATAATTTTTTCCTTGGTATTCTACAGATCGTTTCACATTGATGCAATGTATCCAACTATGCTGCAAAAATGTGTGATGTACATAGATGTTGGCAACTCTGTACAGAATCTTCACTGCTATCCTGACACTGTCAAACTTGTACATACCGAACCTCTGTCAAAAAAAAGAACAGCTTTTACATCACAAATCGTAAAAGATGACTACACGTTCGCGAGAGAATAAACAAGCTTTATGTGAGCAAAACACCTTTACAAATAGATCATCTGTCATATGTGGAACATTCCTACTTACATTCTGAGGAGTAGAATTAAAGACTTACTCAACAAGGAGTACACGATGGGCATTTTCATAAAAAGTCTATTCGACAATATCATTGCGAGTTTCCGCAAGGCAGCGTTCGCTCTCCAATTCTATGAAGTTTGGCTCATTACTAATCGCTCTCCATAGTTCTAATGCCTACGTCTAGGCATATACACACGATAACTGGTTGGGTTATACCTGTTTTAAAGCGCAGGTAGCCCTAGGCGTGATCGATGATTGTCGCACTGGAAATGGGCTTTCACCATTCATAGCTCCAACGAAGCTAAATAGTTGGGTCAAACTTCTTTGGACTAAACATGTCATTTTAAAAAAAACACCAAGGGGCTTTCGTTTTAGCCATGAGAGGAGTCTTCGGCTAGACATGTAACTTTGTACCCAAGAGTATTCTTTAGATCTATACGGCTATGATAAGACCAATTCTTTTAGGTGATTTAAACTACAAAATAGGAAAGGAGAACATTTTTAGCAGTGCAGGCTATACGACACCACGTCTGGACATGGACCACGGCTAAACGATTTTGCTGCGGAGCGGAACCTCACTATAGCTTACACAAGATTTCCACATGTTTCGTCAAGTCGTTAGAGTTTTAAACGACACAAGACACTATCGCGTTGCAATCAAGGTACAACCTCAAATACCGAAACAACGAACAAATACTGTGAGGAAACTTAACGTCGAACCGTTGCAATCAAATCAAGCCACCAAGTCTTCGCTGATCCTTCAGGCTCTTGACATGTCCTATGCAACCAATATCAAGTGCTGAAAATCTGTGACATTGAGGCTTGTTGAGATGAACAAATAAACTTAGCAGTAGAAATACAATCGGTATTTGCAGACCGTTATACGATAACGTTAACCCAAATTCCGCTGCCAGGCAGAATGAACCAATCAACTTGAATGTGAAGGCCAAGATTTCGGTCCACCCGACCAAAATGAAATACGGATAGCAATATCCAAGTTTAAGTGCAACAATGTTGCTGGAACGGACTGTTTACCTGCCGAGCTATTGAAGGCAGCAAGAGTGATGGCTTGGTAGATATTGTAGCATGCATAATACACGGAGATTTGGTCGATATGCCTGAAGATAGTATCTTAGCACACTCTTAACTGCGCCAAATATTATATACAATGCCAAAATAGACTGCTATTACTAGAAGTAACCTCCTAGGGAATGACAAAAAAAAAAATTGTAAATGTTTTTTTTATTTTATTCACTATAGTCCCCTTTAAGGTTGATACACTTATTCCAGCGATTTTCCAACTTCTTGATCCCGTCCGAAAAGTAATTTTCCGTAAGGTCGGCAAAATGCCCCTCCGTGGCGTCAATGATTTCTTCGCGTGAGCTGAATTTTTTATTGATGAGCTATCTTTTGAGGTTTTTGAGGTTTTTGATGAGCTATCCGAGGGAGCCAAATCGGGTGAATACGGTGGATGCGACAGCAATTGGAGCCATTTCATTTTAGTCGTGGTTGCGATGCTCTTGTGCGCCGGTGCATTGTCTTGCAAAAACAACAATTTTTTCGCTTTATGTAAGGCCGTTTTGCAGTGATTTCGGACTTCAATCGCTCCAATAATGCACAGTAATACTCGCTATTGATGGTTTTTCCTTTTTCGAGGTAGTCCACGAAGAGTATGCCATGACAATCCCAGAAAACCGACGCCATAACCTTTCCGACCCATCGAACCTCCCTCGGCCGCTTCGGAGCTCTGGTGCCGGCTTCAGTCTCTTGCCGGGCACTCATTCTGTTCTCTGGTGTTCAACAGTTACCAATCGAAGTCAAAAGTCGGCCTGATTCCGCATCAGCAAGTCCAAACACTCTTTCAAAGTGCTCTCGCGTTCGTGTTTTTGGTCAGGAGTGAGTATGCGCGGCACCCAGCGGCAGGATAACTTTTTCATATGCAGAATATTGCCAAAAATATGGCGTGTGCACTTAGTACTAATCTTCACTTACCGGTCAGCCAATACCATTTCATGTATTGTTTTGACATTATCCTCTGTAACCGCATCGGAGGGCCTGCCGCTGCGGACTTGATCGGTAGTGGGGTTGCGGCCACCACGAAACTCTCGAAACCAATATTTGGCGGTGTAATATTATGGAGTATTAGCCCCATAATATTTATGCAACTTTTCTTTTGTTTCCTTTTGCGTTTTGCCTCTCAAAAAATAATGTTTTGTGAGAGAACGAAAATCGTTTTTGTCCAGACTCAACATGATGCCAAGCACGTCAACAACAATCAGCTGTCAAAACAAAACTAAAGACAGTATGGCACTGAATTTTGGCATGTCTGCCTAAATATGAACGGACTTCAAGGCACCATAACCTCTTTTTGCAGTAGCATCCTGGCGGATATATGCACCTATGATGCCACTGCTAAGTCTGATAATGGTTTGTCATCAGAATGTTAACGAAGGTTTGCCCAACAAGGCATATGATCTTTCCATGAAACAATAGGGAGACAGGAGAAAATGCTATTCCTATGATGCATGACGGAAGACTATTAATGTAAACATTAGAGATCTATGGAGAAGTTGATGTAATTGTAAATTTTACAAGCTATTAAGCAATATTGATCTCAAAAATGTTGGTTAGTTGCTTGAGATGGTTAGAACATGTAAACCGAATAAACACCAAAGTTCCAGCCCGAAAAATCTTCGATTAAATCAGATAGAGGACAACCTGATTCACCCGCGGTGTGTACAAGGATTATTAAACCCCTTGAGCGTGCTGTTATTAAAAAACTGCAACTCCGTTTCAGTAAGTAAGTAAGCAATTTACACTTCCGAACACGAACAAAAGGACTCCTTTTGCCTTGTGGTAGGACTTCAAACCTTCGTCTCACTATGAATACTTGTCAATTAAGTCTCTTTAGGACGTATGTGCTTTAAAATATTGGGATTCTTTCCTAAGCCCTATAAATAGAATACCCTGCCGTGATCTTTGTATCTTATCTAGCGCGCAGACGAACAATGCAAGTTCGAAAAACTCACTACATTCACACCTTTTCACTTATTCACTACAGAAATGACATTCATTCGATTTGGAAAAAAAGCCGCCTAAAATGTTGTAATGTTCTCCATTCGCCGTAACTGTCTCTCCATTCTCATCTTCGAAAAAGTACGGACCAATAATGCCGCCAATCATAATCTGCATTGCACAGTGACTGTGTAATGCATTGGAAAGGATCAAATTCGATAACAAATTGTCCTGGTCCAACAATCAGTTAACAAATCGGCGACAACGTAAACGCTCGACAGGCTTAATTTTTTGTGTAATCTTGATTTTAAAGGCGAGCAAATGAAGACCAACTTTGGCTCACATTGGTGAAGTTTTGGCGTGTTCGTACTGACCGAGCAAGCTGGTATAGAGTTTGAGTCGAAAGCGAACCAGTTTCTTCAAGATGTTTCACCATTGCACGAATTCCGAACTCACCAGGGCAATAATGTTATATGTAACTTAGATATAATATAAAATTCAATGTCTTAATATCGTAATACCAGGTGTATTGTCAAGATACAAATGTCTGATAGGGAACATTTATTGTGAACGGGCCTTAGTTAAACGGCATATGGTGATCTTTCTCTATCAGAAGCAACATGCAAAAGATGGTTTCAACGGTTCAGGGAAAACGATTTTGATGTGAGAAATGAAGAACGTGGAAGATCACCAAAAAAGTCTAAAGACGCCAAATTGCAAACAATGTTGGATGACTGACTTTGAGTCAGAAACAAATAGCAGAAATATTAAATGTTGCACAACAAACAATTGCTGACCGTTTAAAAGCTTTGGGAAAGATCCAAAAGTTTGAAAACTGGATGGAAAACCGAAAAACCACTTGTGAAACTTCAAAGACACGATAAAAAATAAGTTTTGCATCGAATTGTTACTGACGATGAAAAATGGATTTATTTTCAGAATCCTAAACGGAAAAAAGCATGCGTTAATCCGGGACAACCATGAACTTCCACTGCAAAACCAGATCTAGTCGGCTCTGTGTCTGGTGGGACCAGTAAGGTGTGGATTACCACGAGCTCCTAAAACTTGGTGAAACCGTTAATACAGATCGCTACCGACAACAATTGATCAATTTGAACAAAAAACGACCAGAATGGGCCAGAAGACACGGCAAGGTAATTTTGCTCTATGACAGTGCACCTGCAGACAAAGCAAAACTGGTTCAGTATACAATCAAAGCACTTGGTTGGGAGCTGCTAACCCACCCGCCGTATTCACCAGACTTGGCTCCTTCGTATCTTTGGCGGTATTCGTATCACCTTGGTGCACGTGCGGTATTATAAAAAAAAAAAAAAACTGGTAGGTATGTAATATGAGAAAAAAATTAGTGACATTCGATATTTTTTACAAACGCAATTCAATAGAGTTGAATGTCACTTCATTGGATCAAAGGAAATCTTATTTTAGCAAATTATATTTCATTTAAATTTTTTTTAATTTTTTGGGACAACTTTAGTTTTTGATGCCGAACTTATTCAATCAAAAAAGTAAATCTAAATAATAAAATAAAATATTAGAAGTGAGAGGGTCTAGTCTATTATAGTCATGGAGAAACAACCAATGTTTTGGTGACGAACAGGAAGAATTCTTAATTCACAAAACAAAGGATAACTAGGATGTCTAGCAGGTTTACAACAAATCTTCTGGATAACATTCTTTTGTAAGACTAACAATGGTTGAACCATATTCTGATAGCCACCTCCCCATTAATATTTTAATTTATACCGTATTAAAATTTGGAATGAAAGAGTTCATAATAAATTGTGTTTAGAAGCTTAGTAGAACATATATTACGTAGGTAAAAAAAAATGCCTTAGTGTAGATATAAAATATTTCTTCAATCCGTCCATATTCTCTATCAAAAAAAGATCATCACTATAACTTTCACTAGTACAAAATAAATGACTAAGTAAACTTGTTGCTGTGTTACTGTGATATAGTTGAAATTTTTTGCAGTTTGGTGCGCGAAAATATACATTCGGTTTTGGGTTAATAGGACAAGATAAATTAAAAAACATTAGTTTAGTCTAAGAACTTGTTACTAGTGTATGTAATGCCATACGTTAACCCAACATCGTGAGCAAAAGCAATAGGTAAGCCTTTGAGATTAAAGTGGAAAAGTGAATTAATGTAAAAAAAATGGGATCTAAGACTGAACCTTGGGGTACCCCAAGCTTTATAAATTGCACATCATTTCTCGTCTCATCCAACTTTACTCTCTGTGATCTACCATATTTTTCAGATATGGTTCAACGCATTTAAACATGAAACCACTTTTTTTTTTTAACAAAATTCTATGGTTAACCATGCTTTGGTGATATCAATGAATAACCCAGCTGTACATTTTCTTTTATCAACGTTGCACATTATCTGAGAGCAAAACTAGTTTCCTTTTTGAAATCCAAATTGCGTGAGATGAAAGAACATTACCTTGTCGAAAATATTTTAATAAGTTTTTCAAAAACTTTACTAATACCTGGCAGAAGAGATATCGGCCTATATATAGATTCTATTTATTATTGTTTCTGATTTACATTTTACAAAATTTTATGATTTTCTGTAATCGTTTAAGCTAGTCTTGGCCGTCTGCTCGATTGGCATCAGTTAAAAAATAATATATTTTGTAGAAAGTTTGTTTTAAAATAAAGTATTAATAATTTTAATTTATTTTTTCATTTTAATTTAATTTTTAATTTAATTTTGTTCTTTTAGAAGGCTTCGTTTATAATTTGGTCTCTATAGAACATTGCGGCTTGATAATAATTATAGAGGTGGTTTATGTCACATCCGCAGTTAAGAAGGGTTGGAACTTCTGCTTCAGATTTAAGATTACTGCCTAATATGCTTCTCCTTATTTCACATAGAACTGGACATTTACCAACAAAATGAATGACATCCTCTCTTCCTGTCATGTTACATAAACTACAGTAGATTGAGAAGTATTCTAGATGAATTATGTTCAGTTCTCCCCTCATTTTAAAGATCGTCGTTTGGCTGTCTGTTAAAATGCCATATCTCGTTCGTGACTGTTCTACCCGATCCTTTTCGAAAAATTATCACCTTCGATTTGCCCAAATTTACCCTCAGGTTCCAAAATCGGCAGTATACCTCAAGACGATTAATCATCAGTTGGACGGTTTCAGGTGAATAAGCAAACAGGGCAACGTCATCCGCAAAAAGAAGAGCACACTACAATTAAATACTTCAGCTAACTCATCCACGATGAAACATGCAATACTATATTTTTAAGGACAACATTAGAAATACCGGCTTGATCAGAAAGTTCCCGGCGGCATCACCGTTGGTACATCTGTTGTTGACATTCTCTCTAAATCTTAGCATCATAGCTTGACATTTGCAAAAGTTACGTAGCCAAGAGTACATCTATATTTGTGTGTGTTGGCGATTTTTTTTACAATTTAAGAAATGGATTTAAATTTGCGACAACGAACTTGTATTAAATTTTGCGTAAAAAATTGATTTAATGGTGCGCGAACGATGAAAATGTTGGGAAAGTGTTTCGGCAACGATTCTCTTAAGAAAACGGTCGTTTACTAGTGGTCGTGAGTCAATCGAAGACGATGAACGCAGTTGCTGACCATCGACATTGAAAACCGACGAAAACATTGATGAAGTTAAAGAAATGTAAGTCAATAACTGCAAATTAACCATCAGAGAGATAGCGGAGTACTTAAACATTGCCTATGGATCCGTCCAAGACATTTTGGTTAATGATTGAAGTTACCGTAGTGTAGCAGCAAAGTTGGCGCCAAAAGACCTCAATTTCATGCAAAAAAGAGACCTTGTTAGCGTCAGAAAAAAGATAATTTGCGAGGCTAAATCCGATCTCACATTCAT
Source organism: Volucella inanis (assembly GCA_907269105.1). Taxonomy (NCBI): domain Eukaryota; kingdom Metazoa; phylum Arthropoda; class Insecta; order Diptera; family Syrphidae; genus Volucella; species Volucella inanis. The sequence goes on along the minus strand of OU026155.1, from coordinate 141,357,148 downwards.
CAAAAGGATCATTACTGGAGATGAGACGTGGGTCTATGAGTACGACATGCAATCCAGATATCAGGCAAGTGAATGGCGTTCACCAAGTAATCCGAGACCAGAAAAACCTCGACGTTTTCAGTCAAAAAAGAAGGCAATGCTTACGGTTTTCATGGATTACAACGGTGTAGTACATAATGAATTTTTTCCAGAAGGCCAGACAGTAAACAAAGAGTATTATTTGGCCATTATGAGACGTTTGCGTGAATCAATTTGCCGAAAGCACTGTGCCATCATTATTATTAATTTTTTGACGAAAAATGCAACAAATATCATCCAACAGCCACCGAGTTTACCTGATTACAGGGAGCCACTGTGACTTCTTTTGTGCAATCGAGTTAAAAAACCACTACGGGGAACGCGTCTCAGCAGCCAAGAGGAGGTATTGGAAAAATCGCAAGGAACACTGATGGACATACCGAAAACCGAATGAAAAAAATGTTTCGAAGATTGGATCAAGCGCTGGTATAGGTGTGTTGCAGTCGATGGGGATTACTTTGAAGGGCACAATACAGATTTAGATGAATAAACTTGCATTTTTAATTTTCTGATTAATTTCCGGGAAGTACCATCGACACCACATGAATTTGAGTTATTTAAACGGCCAATCGTTCTTAAAATCTCCAAAGGAGTAATAAGGTCAACATAAAAAAAAACCAAACTACTACTGTGGACTGAATTTACGTCACCACCAACAGAAAAACATTGAGAACACAGTTTTTGAGTTTGTTAAATATGTGGATTATGTCGGATATCAGTGAACTGCAACTTGCAATATGGTTATGAAATTAGCAGAGGCATTTGATAAGTCACTACAGTTATAAAAACTGTTCCAGGACTCAACATACAATTTTTTTCGAAGCCTAGAAAACTTTATTTTTGGCTTTCTTTGGATACAATTCTGGCTTGGCCTATCATTTTTACGTTTTATGTTAAATAAAATTGACCAAGAATGGTAAGTCAATATTCGCACTCTTTAGATGCAACACCTAGTAATTTTGTGCGAATTTTTGGAACTGTGAAAAGTCATCTTTTCTTTTTGAAGTGTTTTTTAAGTAAAGTAAAATGATATAACGTGATATGAATTATGGAGTCGGGAGTTTTTTAGGGAAAGTATTAAGAACACTGTGTTAGAAAGGGGCATTTCATTTTCAATAAAAAGATAAGTACAGTGAGGTGTAGTGTGTTGTAGAAAAACCGGCTTTTTTAGTTTTAATTTCGAATCCGGAAGGGCGCGTGTACGTGTATAGATATTGTATAGCTCGATATGTTATGCGACCCGGGTAACATATCGCTTGGTGTTCGGGATGGTTCAAACAGCGGGTCACTCTGGTGACAAGTATACCGCTAAAGCAACAGTAATAAATCGTCGAGCTCCAACAAAGCTTCATAACGTTGTGGAAAACCAGCTCTTTTTTTTTTTGTTTTTTTCTATTTTTCGTTTCACTTTTTTCGTATCTCGTATAGGTTTGAGATACAGCTAGCTACAGACTGAAGTATCTGTAGCTAGTATCACCGTGTCGTCCGCGAGCGTGGCTACTATGGTACTTGATTCTTCCGGTATGTCTCGAGTATAGAGTAAAAACAATACCGGTCCAAGTACAATTCCTTTCGGAACTCCAGCAGCTATCTCTTTAAATTTCGAGTATTCGGTGCCATGTTTAACACGAAAAATTTTGTTTTCAATGTACGATTACAGAATCGTATGCAGCTCTCTCGGAAGAACCTGACTTAGTTTAAAATTTAAGCCTTCATGCCATACCCTATCGAAGGCTTGAGACACGTAAAGAAACACGCTAGAACATATCTTTTTCCATTCTATGGCTTTCTCAATTTCATTCGTAATTCTTAAAACCTGGTCAATTGTGGAGTACCCCTTCGGGTAAGGGGTTAGAATATACCCGAGGTAAGGCATGCCTGTCGTAAAAGGCGACTAAAATCCACTGGGCTAAGGTGTTAAGCGACCCGTGCCAGAATCGACCAGGTTGGGGGCCCAATATAAAAATAGCTCAATCTCTAACAGAGCATCCGGATACTTGGCGACCTCCGGATCAGCCAGCCTTATCTGTCTAATGCGGATCTCTGGTCAGACGGACTACCCTTTCTCCGCTACTCATGTGAACTAAAATGAGTTCAAATAATATTCAAAATAATACAAATATAAACCAGGACCCCTTTAAAAAATGCTCAAGGGTCACGAGATCTCCAGCACGCGGATCGCTAGGAAAATCATGCGAAAGCAAAGACCAAACACAGTCGGCAGCTCAGGGCAATAGCATAACACCAAATAAGCTACAAAATCGCGAACGTGAAAATTCTGATTTCCGCGCCAGACTCCAAAATATGGAATTGTTCTGTGCCGAACCAAGAAAGCAACTAGATGCCATTAAGCCGCAATCTAAATCTGAGTCTGAGTCTGTTTCGCTACTTGACCGCCCCGAAAACTCGAGTTTTCACACGGACGAAGAAGAGCTAGTCCGCGAAACGGACTGGATACTTAAAAAAAGGCCAGGTTAGAAGCGCAAAGCTATTTCCCCGCCTGATATTGAACAAACAAAGAAGCAAACCAGCTTTAACACTGCTGAGGTCGATAAGGCAACAAAGCAACCCAAGCAAAGACCGCCGCCGCCAATAAACGTTTTTGAAATCGCGGACTACAACATGTTGCACATAATCCTGAAATCACTGAGCTCAACCGATTATAAAGTAAGATCTCGCAATAATGATACATGGACTATTAATGTCCTTAATCCAGACAACTACCGTTCGCTTTCGCAAAAATTAAATGCCGAAAAGATTCAATGGCATACCTACGAAAATAAAACGGAAAGACCCATACGCGTTGTAGCTAGAGGATCGCATCCCTCTTGCTTTAAAGAAAACATAGTAAATGACCTTAAAAATAAAGATTTTAAGATAATCGACGCAGTTAATATACTTGCACAAAAACAGCGCAATGTTGAAATCGAGAGGACGACCCCAAGACGCGGTCTTCCCCTCTTTAGGCTAACTTTCGATAAAACTGAAAGCCTAGAAAGAATTTATGCCATAAATTCAATTTTGGGACTTGTTGGCAAAATTGAACCTCCGCGGAAAAAATCTAGGCTGATTCCCCAATGTACACATTGCCAGGGATTCAGCCATACTCAGGCCTACTGCCAGAAGGAACCTCGCTGTGTAAAATGCGCTGGCAAACATCTGACTCGAGAGTGCAATGCCGCGAAAGAATCCCCAGCGATATGCATTAACTGCAAGGGAATACATCCAGCTAATTATCGAGGCTACGTTATCAAAAACGAAGCCTTTGAAAAACGCAGGGACAGTTAGAATGAGAAATAACAACAGCGGTCCTACTCCAAAGCCTTTAAAGAAGGTAATGGTGACAAACGCTAAAATCACCAATAACAACGACGTTAAAAATAACAATGCGCAAGTGGAAGGTGGAAAAACTTACGCGCAAATAGCTGCTCGAGTTAGTATGACTAACTGTACATTACCGGATCCTGGCTCAAATGTGTTATCAGTAATACCCAAGAGACTAGAAGAACAGATTAAAATATATAAGATAATAGTCGAACGGCTTCTTAAGTTCGAAGCCAATTTCTGTAACTAATTATGGCAAAGAAGCTCAATATACTTGCGTGGAATGCCAACGGGCTACAGAAAAGGCTTGATGAACTAAATATTTTCATGCAGGAAAAAGTAATTGACATATGTTTAATTTCCGAAACTCACTTGGCAACAGAATCGCGCGTGGAACTAAAAGGTTACCGCGACTACCACGCTCATCATCCATCGGGAAACGCAAGAGGCAGGTCAGCCCTATTCATAAGAGACTGCATTGAACATACTTTGGAAACAATAATTGAGCTTGACAAATTTCAAATGACCGTCGTGCGCGCTAAAAATAAAAATTACGCTTTTAATATATCCTCAATCTCAGTTGCCAATCGCACTGCAAAATAGAAAAACAAGAATTTATTGACCTATTCAACTCTCTTGGACCAATCTTCATTATTAGTGGCGACTTTAACGCGAAGCAGACCTTTTGGGCTCAAGATGTATGTCTCAAAAAGGCAAAACTCTTTACAGGGCTGGTATGGAATGTGGTTGCTATTTTTACTCAACAGGCAAGCCGACATATTGGCCCTCGGATGTCGCCAAGATACCTGATCTAATAGACTTCTTTATCGAAAAAGGAGTAAACGCTAGTTACGTCAAAGTTGAAGAGGGCTTCGATCTTTCCTCCGATCATTCTCCAGTTATCCTCTCACTGTGCGAATCCTTGGTTAAGAAACAAGGACCACCTAGATTAACTAACAGCAAAACTAACTGGGAAGATTTCCGAATAGACGTTATAGACAATACTGAGTTGAAAGTAGCACTTAGAACGCCGTATCAACTTGAAAAAGAAGTTGAACGTTTCGTTGAAGTCATACAGCAAGCGGCCTGGAAAAACACTCCTCGCGAATCGAACAAAGTTCCTAAAGTCGGCGTAAGATATCCATAAGGAAAAAGCTAATGTTTTCGCCGACCATCTTACAGAAACGTTTAAACCATTCGACGGGAAAGTGCTTCCAGAGAATGTCAATACGCTAGACATGACGACAAACTTTCTAGTAGAAAAGGCTACACTTAGGGAACTTAGACAAGTTATAGACACGCTTAAGCCCAATAAAGCCCCGGGATATGACTTAATAACGGGAGAGATACTTAAAGAGTTGCCTAAAAAAGGTTTGCTAAAGCTGCTCTATCTTATAAATGCTAGCATTAGATTAGATCACGTACCGCACCAGTCGAAAGTAGCCGAAGTTATTATGGTTCCGAAACCCGGTAAACCGCTGACTGAAGTCAAGTCATATCGACCAATATCGCTTCTCCCGATTACATCGAAGGTCTTCGAGCGAATCCTTCTTAATCGTCTTAAACCAATTACCGACACAAGTTCCCTCTTGCCTGATCATCAATTTGGCTTAAGAAGCCAACATTCTACAGTTGACCAAGTGCATCGAATAACCGATGTAATTGAACGAGCAATCGAGTGTAAGTTAGTCTGTTCAAGCGCATTCCTTGACGTTTCGCAAGCCTTTGATAAGGTATGGCATGAAGGCCTAAAATATAAACTCCAACAAGCCCTACCCCTGCAATTGTCTTGTATTTTAGGTTCATACCTGGAAGACCGACTCTTCCGTGTGAGACATGGAAACGAATATTCCACTTTTAAGAAAATAAAGGCGGGGGTGCCGCAAGGAAGTGTACTTGGCCCTCTGCTATATTTGCTTTTTACCCGTGATATACCGCAAACGGACGACACTGTCCTAGCCAAATTTGCTGATGACACTGCCAGTCGAAGAAGCAACTGCCAAGTTGCAACGTGCCCTTACACGGATTAACAATCGGACAAAGACTTGGCTAATCGCGCTTAATGAAAACAAGTCTGTCCACGTGAACTTCAGTCTCAATAAAATTGAGAATCCACCGGTGTTTATCAACGCAGTACGAATTCCTTACGCGAACGAGGCCAAATATCTCGGTATGACACTCGACGCCAAACTAAAATGGAGAGCACACGTCAAGAAAAAACGTGAAGAGCTTGAAATCAAATATACAGATATTTACTTTCTTATTGGAAAGTATTCCAAGCTTAGCTTAGAGAACAAACTGCTGTTATATAAGCAAGTGCTAAAACCGATCTGGACATATAGTGTACAACTTTGGGGTTGTACTAAAAATAGTAACATTAATGTATTACAGACATTCCAAAACAAAGTTCTTCGGGGTATTGTTAATGCGCCGTGGAACATTCAATAGGAGTTTTTCAAATATTTTAGATATTATCGGCAGAAGCGATATGGGTCTGTAGGACTTTTTGTCATTTAACGATTTGCCTGGTTTCGGGATCATTATAACTTCAGCAACTTTCCATTGGCTTGGAATGTTTAATAGTCTTAGCATTTATAAGTTGGAGCAGTTTGATCAGGGCTTTCTTTGGCAGCTCCTTGAGAATTTGAGCAGTTATTAAATCATAACCAAGGGCTTTGTTATTTTTCAATTTTTTAATTGCTTGGTTTAGTTCTCGTAGCGACACTGTTTTTATTCTAAAATTGTCCGGTGCCGTAATTATATAATTAGAACCTCCTGTTAACGCCTGTCCAACAAAAGGCTTAAACGTTTCTTCTAGGTGCTCGGCAAATAGATCCGGCTTCACTTTATCTCCTTTTGCCCATTCGCCATTATTTTTTCTTATGGGAGGAAATTGGATTTGAGGCTTTCTAATTCCCCTCATGGCTTTCCAGAGGGAGTAATTTGAACTTCTTTCGGCAGTCAGACCTTCAAGATATGTAGAGATTTTCTGATTTTTGTAATCTCATATTGCTTCTTTCAATTTGTTGCATAAGTGGTTTAAGTATGTTTTATGCTAGGGAAAACGGGATTATTGGCATCTTTTTCGTGCTCTCTTCTTTTCTCTTACCAGTTCTATTATTTCCGGCGGATATTTTATTTCATTACTTGCTTTCTCTTTTCTTGTTGGAGTTGGAGTGTTGTTCCAGGCAGCGTTCTACAGGACTTTGATGAATCTGTCGACTTCGTCTTCCATTTCGTTTTGTGTTTTTAGCGACACGTTTAGAATTTAGAAAAATATGTTCATTGCAGTAGTTTCTAAAACCGTCCCAGTTAGTCTTGTTATTGTTGAAATGACTGATGAGTGAACTGTGGAGAGATCATAACTTTCCTCGATGTTTGTAGAAATTTGGGCTGCTCCCTTTGTGACAAAGAAGTCTAAAAGATCGGGGGTCTTTGTTATATCCGAAGGCCAATATGTTGGTTTTCCTGTCGAGAAAAAGTCAACTTTGCATTACATACCGGCTTCATAGAGTTGTCTGCCTTTCGTTGTATTACATCTTGAGTCCCCGAAGGTATGTTTCGAATTAAAGTCACCACCAATTATAAAATTCGGTCCGAGTGAATCAAAGATACCTTTAAAGTCATTCTTTTCTAGCTTGCATTGCGGAGTGCTCAATACAATCTTTAATGAACAATAAGGATCCGCCTCTGGCTTTGTTTGATGGGTGGTATGCATGATAAGCACAGTATCCCTTTAGTTCCACACGAGGTCCTTTCCTCAAGTGAGTTTCAGAAATCAAGCAAATGTCAATATGGGCTTTTTGTAAGAACGCTTCCAGTTCGTCGAGTTTTTTAATAAGGCCATTTGCGTTCCACGTCAATATTTTAAGCACTTGTTTCATATTCATGCTTGCAATCGAGTTTTACGTATATCTTTCTTGAGATTGCTTAATTTTTCAATTAAGTTTATTTTCTCTGCTTTGCTCCTCAAAAGTCGTGAGAATTAGGGAGAAAACGTGAGCCACTGGATCTGGCGTAACACCGCTTTTTTTATTTTCTTGCGATGTAGCTTGTGCATACGTTAGCGCGTCAATCGGTGGCGGCTTTTCCTTTGCGTTCTTTTTTTTATATTTTGCGACTTTACCACGACGGATTTTCTTTCTTCCACTGCCTGTTCTTTAGCAATATTAGGTTTATTTGTAGTTGCGTTTGGGTTTGGATGTAAGGTTTTTTAAGCGTATCGCGCCTTTTTTTGGAGTTCTTTCGCCACTTTACATCAGCGATAGTTTGCTGGGTGCTTTCCTTGGCAATTTATGCAAGACGGTGGAAGTTCTTTATTTAAGTTGCACTCTTCTGAGAGAAGTTTACATTTTACGCAACGCGGTTCTTTTTGGCAGTAAATCTGCGTATGATTGAAGCCTTGACAACGCTTACATTGCGGGATCGATCTTGTGTTCTTTTGCACAGATATGATTTTGACTACGATGTTTAAATAGAATAGTTTTGATACTATAGATATCTTCTTTATTTTCGGACTTATCGAAACTAAGCATAAACAAGCTTAGCCAAGATTTCCTCGTCTTTCTCTGTTTTTTTCTTTTCTTTTTTAAAAATATTTACGACGTCTAGAGCCTTTGCATGGAGGTCGCTTACAATATCGTTTTTAGTACACGAAGGGTTAAGTCCTCTCGCTACTACACTACACGTAATGGTCTTTCTGACTTGTTTTCGAAAGTGTAGCATTGGATCTTCTCGGTGTTTAATTTTTCGGAAAATGCTCGGTAGTCATCGGAGTTGTCGACGTTAGCTTTCCATACATTGTTGCACAGTAATGTAACCTTATACTTACATTTAAGCTTATCTTTGAGAAAGCGATGCAACTTGCTATAGTCTGAAACCCCAACAGCGTTGATTGGAGGTGGAAGACGTAATTTTGTTGGGAGTTGCTTTTTTGTGACTCCTGGCTCTTATCTGGAACGACTTCAGGTGAAGAACCAGCTTTACGTTTCTTAGACGGTCTTTTCTTTACGGTCCAATTTGTTTCACGCGCAAGCTCTTCTTCGTCCGTATGGTATTCGCGACTAATTGAGCGGAGAATTTCCAGGAGAAATTCGATTTTGGTGGTGGAGATCGTGATACTCTTGAAATTTTAGAGAAGGGATCAAACGACTGTGGTAAATTCGCTGAATACATTGCGTTATTTGTGTTGTTTGTATTATTTGTTTTATTTGTTTGGTTTTTATCTAGGTTCATATTTAGATCCCACGAGTATGGGGGAAGGGAAGTCCACCGCATCAGGGACCCCTGTAATGCGGTAAGGTTACGTTACAACCAGAGGACGCCAGGTATCCGGATTGCTCCGTTCGCGTGTTCGTATAGGTTTCCTGATTCCCCCAAATTAACGTGCCGCATTTTTCGTCCCAAGTATAACTGCCGTCAAAATGCCACCTGGCGGACCGAACCTACAGCTGGAGTATATTGATTCTAGAGCGCTATTTTTGAGTCAGACTAACGTGGCCGTTGACGGGATTCATTTATAACAAGTTTTATGCATTTCCTGATTTAATTCTTTTTTATTTGACTTTATTACTCAACGAAGTTGTTCCATTTACCTTTTGTTAATTTTTCTAAACCTTATATTTAAGATTAAAACAAACAATTAATTTAATATAATAATTGTTAGCTTTCGACGGTATTTTACGCAAAGTATCATGGTAACCCTGTTTTATTGTCCATAATTGTAGTTAAAATCGTCAGCGATCTTGTTCGGTTCTTCTTCCGTGTTCCGTAGTTAACTACAAAAAAGAACGTCTTTCGGGCCCTGTTGAATTGAATACCGAACTTTTCGATTTGAAAGCCGATACACTACCACTTGAGCCGCGACCACAAGTCTTTTGGCAAAAGAAGACAAGTTAAAGTTTAATGAAATAAACGGCAAAGACAACAACGAGCTTTTCGTATTTGGCACAATTGGTTGCCCTCAAAAATAAATAAATAAATAAATAAATACGATATTGAAAGAAGGAAATAGTGAGAGCGTTTTTACTAAAGCCCGGACTTGCATTGATGAATTTTGAAAACTCTGAAAATGGAATATATTTCGTCTTCGCATGAAAGGTTTATTTTCAATCAATAGAAAGAGGACGGTCACAAGGACTTTCTAAAAATAATGTGGTGTTGAAGGAGTGACATATTGAGCAGGTCTTTTCAGATTATGTATAGGGTCGTCCAACAAAAGGTGTAATTTTAATTTCGCGTCATTGTTGAACTGTCAACATTCAACTATCATTGCGATGACTTCTGATAAGCAAACGCGTATGTAAGGTTAGATTAAAACAGGGGTGTGATGGATATGCGATCTCTGTGGAACCAGCTGAAGTTGTATTCAAAGAACAGAAACCTAAACAATTTTGCCGTCGATTTCCTTTATGTTTTGAAAAAGTATTTCTCTTAAAACTTTATTCGACTACGCTATATTGTCTTGCATTTACACAGTGTGTGAGTTATGTCCTCAACAGCTTGCAGGTCACCATAGAACCCGTAATTTGAGTCACTTTGCGTGTTTTCGCAGTAGACAGTGTTTTCTCCGGATTCCTATTACTATCCTATATTTATCCCTGTTTAATTTTATTAACTTCCTAGATTTCTCAACGTCAAAAAGTAGCCAGAGCGCCTTGGATACCCTGTGTCCTTTAAAACTTGACCACCTTAGGTTGGTAGTCTTTGTGATTTTTTCCTCCATATCGATGTATTTAACGATAACTCTTTCGGATATCGATCTCATCTGCATTAGCTCAGCCGCCCTGAGGACAGCCAGAACACTGCTTGCTTCCGATAGTCTTATAGACACTCTCAGTTCTGGGTCTTGTGAGAAGATACCAAAACCTGTTCCTTTCTCTGTTTTCAAACCGTCTGTGAAAATTTCAATTTCATTTGACCTGATTATTGCATTTTGCCAGTCCTCCCTCTCCGGATATATTTTATCATACGGAATGTCGTTAGAATTGTATTGCCTGGCACTAGTTCCGTTATGACCATGCCGTGTCCGAAACTACTGCTCTTGGAGTAATCCAGATTAGTGAGTCATATCGCACTGTTGCCAACAAGTTTTTTGATTTGTAAATTTAGCAGTGTCAGGTACAGAAAGGTATTCAATGCTGCCGTAGGAGTGGTATGGAGAGCACCTGTAATGGCTATGGAGGCCGTTCTTTATACCAGAGCTAATTTTCCGTAAGCCGTTCTCTTATTTTTGCTTTCCACCGTACTAGTACACCATATGTAAGTATGGGTCCTACCAAGTTGTTTGTCACCCAGATACTTCGCGTTGTCCGAGAGCGACAGTTCCACTCCGTTGAGTTTTGGGAGTTTGAATTGAATTGAGGTATCTTATACATTCTGGTAAAAAGAAACAGTTTTTGGAAGGGTTAGCATGGAGATCACAACCTTTTTCCCAAGTGCTGATCGTCTTAAGGGCAACCTACATAATGTCGCTTAAAATATTTAAGTATTTTCCCTGCACTGTTATGACCACGTCATCTGCGTAAGGCGTGGCACTTATATCCATTGAACTAAGTTTTTTAAGGATGTCGTTGGTAACCAGAACTTATAGGAGTGCCGAATTTCCTTCTCTTTTTGCTGCCTTCATGTTACTTGCAGTTAGTTTTCAAAATTTTTAGAAATGTTCGAACTGTTTTCAACTTGCAACTGGCTACTTTTACGTGTAGCTGCAGTCATAGTCATTATTCGATGCAAACATTCATTCTTGCTTTTATTCCAAATTTTTCTTCGCCCACGCTGTGTGCAAACGTTTTAAGGTTACATCGAATTCCCTTGAGCGCGTGCTAGTTAAAAGCAAGAAAACACAAATGGATGGTAGTGGTGGGCAGTGTACGAAGCTTAACGAAAAAGTGGCAGCGACAAAAAAAAAAAAAAATGTTACGAATGCTCTCAGTGCTGCTTGATTATGCGTGAGTACTCGTATGTGGATGGAAAAGACTTTTCCAAGAATGGTATTAGCACCTTCTTGGATAACGTAGCTTAAAATGCGATGGAACTTTTTCCCCTTGGCCTTGTAGCATTTGTATTTGGACTATGGATACCTATGCATACTCCGGTATCCTTTATATCCATCCGTATGCCACTCATTTGATGTTCGGTTCCTGTCGAAGCATAAAGTTTTTAATATCCGGTCATCTAACGCACCAATGTTGGGTTCAAGAATCTCTGAGAAGTCCACTTATACTGCGAGTTTCATCTCTACTGTTTGTAATAATCTAGCCACGCTAATGAGGTGATCAAAAATCGTGAGACCAGTAGAACGGTAATAAGGTCCGCAGATTCATTTATTTCCACAAGCAGCGTATTGGCTATGCAGAGAAAATATGGAGCACAAGACAGCATAGGAAAACGCTTTACATATTTCAGCAGCTAGTAGAAGAAGACGAAAGAGAGGGGAGATAGCCAGAAAGAAAGTATAGTTAACGCAACATAACTTGCTTTTAATCGTTCAAAAGTGATTTGTCTATAACTTAACTTTGAATTTTCGTAGTCAAGTGTGGTCTTCGTCGATCTAGCTGCCCCATTAGACTCATAAAAAGCAGCTCTACAGGATGAAAACAAAATCGAACACACATAACAGTGTGTAAATTAAATTTGTATGCAGCTCTATTGACAGTAAAAAGGATGCTTCATCCCATTTAATTGTTTGACAAACACAAGTTCGCAAAGCACTAGCAGTCACACTTAAGAACGCCCAAGACTGCTCCATTTCCGTAGTTCTGATGAAATAGCTTTATTTCTGCACCAAATCAAGTGATACGAATAACTGCGTCAAAATTAAAACGCACGTCAAGTTCAGGCTGAGACAATAAATCAAAAATCCTTCGCTCTTTCCACACGTTACGAAGTGTACGTGTTCTGCTTCAGACAATACAGGCAACAAGCTTGGACAACCTAGTGGTAGGCAGTAACAGACTTGCATTGCAACTAAAGGACAGTGACACGCCAGCTCTCTTGTAACCAACCACAGCCCCTTTTATGCAAGCATACGCCTCAAACACCCGCACTTCATCCCGAGATGCTTAGAGAGAGAATTGTACGTACAAATTTGCCCAGTGGTAAGTGCGTAGATATTTATTCCATTAAATATGCGTCTCCTTGTGGGTTTCTCATTTTGTCCTTGATTCGTACTGGAACAATCTCTCTTTCTCTCTTTATCTGTTAAACTGGACCGTACACGCTTTGTTTATTGAGCACTAGCAATACACCAGTTATTTGTTTATAAATCGTAAATTGCATTGCAATGTTGCGTCGAGTGCGTCGGGAGTGTTGTGCGTGCAACAGTACGACATAACACTATTCGTACACTCACATACGACAGACATGTCGGCTACGACATCGAAAGCGATGCGCAATAGTTATGGCAATGTCCTCCATAAATTTTATCTCCGGAAATCAAAAACATAACTCACAAACATACAAATTAACATTGCTCGAGCCGACTCGAAGCTCAGGACACATTCGGAACTGTTCGTACAGGAATACTAACGAGTGTACGAGTATGGATTCCATAGTTGAAGATGAAAACCCTTTGCGAATCGAGTATTGCTCTGATGTGGTGGGTGTGGCAGTGACCAAAATAACAGACGACAACAATATTGTGCAAGGGTAGTAATTTCAACGGCAGTGAAAACTCAGGGGGTGACTGAGATATGAGCCGAATACTCGTTCGTACGTACGCTGCTTTGGAAGCTGAACTCGTTTCAAAAACTTTAACGCTTCGACATATGAGAATATATGAGCGTACCCAGAGATTGGATTCTACAGGCGGCTGACGGATTCCAGTGAATGGGTGCTGAAGGAAAAAAAGTATTACCATCGAGTCGATGTCCTGTGGAGGTGTTATGTATCATCGATTTACAAATTGGCATTAATTAGTTTAAACGAGAAATGATTCGTATGTCGTCCTTTCGTTGGCGAGTGTGTGCAGTGTGTAGAAATTAAGGATAAACACTACCGAAGGCAAACAGAAAATGGCCCACATATGTACATTCACGCTTCAGGGCAACGACTGGTGGTTGGATCAGCAGACATGGGTGATAGGTAAGAGGTATGCAATCGAAATGAAAATTGACAGATACGAGTCTGAATATTTCATTAAACATTTCAGCGATCGATTAAAATGTCAAACTCTGATTTTATGAATCGTCGACCGATTGATACTCTGGAGTAGATACAGTGATGGTATTTTTCGGAAGATATTATGAGCTATTAGACATTTACCAGGCTCGGGAATATTCTGAATACGGACGTTTGTTTTTGATTCGGTAGAAAATGGTTTTTATTATGCTCAATTCCTGTAAAAAGAGAGAATCATTACCTTTAAACAAGTTAATTCGATGGGTTAGAGGGTCATTTCATGGCTTTCGAAATTCTTCTCAACTTCAAAACAGCCGAAAGCATGAAAGACATTAAAATAGATGATAAGGGCTCTCTGGGAATACATATATGAGAGATTAACAAGGGTAGTAGACCTGTGTCAAAAATTGTCTATCCATTGAAATGCACGAAGAAATCACCTTAAAAAGCAACAGCTTCACAAGATATACGGATCATTTTGAGGTGTTTGCGAAATATTGATGCAGTAGGGAGTTTTGAAGGACCAACGCAGATTATTTTGATGAAAAGCTTTACAGAGTCCGTAAAAGATGTTGCAGTAAACGGGTTCTGGATCGAAGGTTTCATCGATTTAAACATCAATTGTATCATCATACGTCGCACGATTATGACGAAAGATGGTGTTAAATATAGATATTGACCTGCTAAGCTATCAGCCAAGATTTGCTGGGGTTACAGTTTGTAACCCCTTTGTGCCTTACGAAAGTCAAACATATTCAATCTTGACTGGACGTATTAAATTACTGCATGGCTGAAATGTTTCGTGCGCCAGTAGTTGCAGATGGATATGCTTGATGCTCACAACAGGATAAGCATCTCAATGTCAAATAAATGGACGTCAGCAGAGGGTTGGAAACCTTATACATATAAAAGAGTTGCCTCACAAAGATAACCGGTGAGCTTAAGTATTTGATCGAGCTGCCGACAATTTTACTGGTTCTTGTACAGCCGTATACAAAATTTGATAAAAAAGATGTTGTTACTGAGAGCAGTGATTGCTCTAGCATCGACTACCGAGTAATGAACAACTAACGCAAAAAAAAAACTTCCTTACACCTATAGTCGAGGCTGATAATGAGTTCTTTACAACTTTAAACCTTTGTATTACTCTCAGATGCTTACTGCCGTTTACTATTGATCAGCAATGCCTCAGATAAGCATTGAGCATGTAACATGTGAATATTATAATATTTCTTCAGCCTTGAAGGTGATGGTGAAGGTGCGTTTTGACAGACCTACATTGATCTTAAAGGCTATCGACTGAACAAAAAAGCTACAGACCAGTGTACAGAGGATAGATGTTAATGGAGAGCTTGCAATGCGTAAAGATTTGCATGGAACCCGGTGGTTCATGGGTGTCATGGGATGAAAATTTATACAAAACTATGCGCGCTGGACCACCCCATTGACGGATTTGATGAAATCAAAGGCAAGAACCTCCTGCAGCGGGGTAAAGGACATAACTCTCTTTGTCTCGTGATCTTCCACAGCCATATCTACTGTATTCAGATAAAAATAAATACAAATTGGAAGTCCTAGAAATAGTGTAGAACTTTACCTGATTTGCAGATCATATTTTCAACCAGCAATAATTTAAAATTTATTCCACGAATGTGCCGATCGTGGCTGCAGCAGTTCGATTGGTCTGAGTGAGCTTTTAGCAGGCTTCTTTGACTGTAATTTAGGTCGCTATCTCTCAACGCCTGCTGGGTGTTTTACTACTTCGAGCATGGATTCCAACCCGATGATCAGATACCATGAGACAAGATTATTGGAAGAGGTGATGATTCGTTTAACACTTCTTTCAGCGAGACTGGTGTTGACTAGCATGTACTCCGTGCCATTTTCGTCGATTTGGAACCAGCTGTAGTCGATGAAACCCATGCCAGAACTTACAGCCAATTATTCTATTCAGAACTATTGATCACTAGCAATGAAGGCGTTGTCAACAACTATGCTCGTGGTCTTCGACAGAATCTGTAAATTGGTTGACCAATGTACCGCACATCAAGGATTTTTCATTTTCCACTCTGATGGTAGTACAGATTCAGGATTCCCCTCCCTCTTGACGAAACGTGTCTCTGCGGATTATTGGCTTGTTGCATGTTGTACTGTGGTGATGTTATGCCCACGGATGTCAACGCTACCATTGCTACTATCAAGACATTGTGCACCATCCAACGTGGACTGGTGTTCAATTGGCTTCAAGGTTGATATCAACTATCAGCCCTCAACTGTTGAACCTGCAAGTGATAGGAGATGAATTCTGAGAGGACGCTCCCGCGATGAATTACAAAAAAAGTCGAAATGGACTCCGGTGAAAGTGAAGGCCTGTTCCTCAATCCACTAACATAAAAGTGAAGACGCCAACGTAAATATTTTAAATCATGAGAGTGAATTAAAAGTAATAAACGATGCCTGGGACTAGTGGGAAATTAGTGACAAGAAAATACCATATATCCAAGGAAGGAATATGTTTTGATTCCCCCAGAATGAGGGTTCATTCGTCTAATGCGCATACGAAAAGAGAGTTGGCCGACCCAAAGGAAATTTTCAGATCATAGAGCTGGGTAAGGTAGGACAGGTATGTCCTCATTCTAGACCAAAATTTTAATAAATACATATGCAATCGAGCTTGCGGTCATAACATACAAGAGGGAAATCCGAACTTAAATATCAGGACACACCAAGCCAGTGGGTGGGTCAAAAATTGCAACCCTCACAATTTAATATCACTCAAAACCATGCATCTAGGTAGACGAAATATTGATGCATTTCGAGCAGTCTCAAACCAACCATAGGACAGGATACAAAACAGATCAGGGATTCCCGATGAAGTATTATACCAGCCAGGAGAACTCGCATTGGTGGAGAACGAAGCTCCAGGCACGGTTTTTCGAAAACTTAAACCACGATGATGTTCTCAAATGACCCATATATTATGGGGAGTACTTCAACCATGAAACGAAATCAGCGATGGCGTCGGATAAAACAAAGTGAAAGCTCCGGATGAAAGCCTTTGTAACAAAATCAGTGAAAAAGAATGCTTATGCACAAGGATGAGATAGATGATAAGTTGATCAAGTTCGTCAACAACCGACGCGTGTATAAAGTTGCGACAGTGGTTGACCAACGATGGTGGGGTGCTGTAGAAAATAGATATGTACTGAGAGATGTCAACTCGCCAGCGCTGAAAGTCAGTGCTGTAATTGTTTCTTAACAATGCTTACCATGTCCATCTAGACTCGACCTAGCTTCATTGGGGCAACGCTTCTGTTTTAATAACCGCAATAGCTTCAGTGATATTTCGCTGCATTCTTCCCATCATGTTGTCTGCGTATAGAAGTAGTTGAACAGACTTGTAAAAGAGATTGCCTCTAAAGTTGGATTCGCGAACTTCACAAAATTTTTTCAAGAACGATGGTGAAAAAATTACACGAGTCCCTTTCTGACATTGAGGGTCCCGATTTGGTCATTTCCAGAGCAGAGCGTATACTCCATCGTCATCCTATATAGTTGAATGAGCTTGGCAGGGATGCCAAAACTAGACATACTCTGTATAATTCATCTCTCAATAAAGAGGTAGTTTGTATCAATTTGGGACTCATTCCCTTGCGGTTCACAAAATCTCCTTACTTTAGGATCGGACTAACGTTACTGCAGTTCCATTCGTCGCGCATACTTTCGTCGACGCAGATTTTGGAGGTAAGTTGATGTGTGCAGCTTTGAACAGATTTGTTGGACTTGTTCATTGAGATTGCTGTCCTTGTTTCATCCCAGTCGGGTGGATGGAAATGTTATATGTCCAGGTTGAATACTTCATTTTGGTTATCGGTGAGATGTTGTTGTTCATCGCCGTTTAACAATCTGCAGAAATAATCTTTCCGTTTTTTCTTCTTCTTATTTCCACTGAGAAGCTTTGTTCGACTTTGGGAATTAACGGATATTCGCATCCGCATCTGTATCATGTCTTCAACAAGATAATTGTCCAAGATAATTTTCCGAGTAGCTGCTAGGAACGTTCTGACATCCGAAACACTAGGAGAGTGCTTTACGTCGATTGCATTATGATCAATTCTTGCCTTGATTCCCATTAAAATTGACAAGGACGATCTTGACATCCTTCTCCTCCGTCATGGTGTTGGCGCCTATGAGGCTTTGTGGCGAATTTAACTTTTGTGAGAATCGTTGAAAGGGCTATGATTAAACTTCTGAATCTCAAGATTTGTTCCTTTCCTCGGACAAGAAATCTGCATTCGGAGAAATGCTGCGACTGCTGTCCCTATTGTCCACAACTGATATCAAGTCGTTTATACTCTTCTTGTCCAGACATCACACTTCTTGGATAGGGGTTATGTCTATTTCGAAGAAGTCGACGTTCTCCGATAGTTGCAGTCCGAACATTTCACATAAACATCCGAAGATCAGTGTCTTCAGTCCGAGGTGATTAGCTTCATTCTGTATTGTATGAGACAACAAGACACATACTACACCATTCCAATCTGACGCCGTTGTTGCACCCGGCACTGAATAATGACTCACGTATCAAGTGCTATGAAGTACTTTCTAATTTACTTACCAAAGAAGCCTAAACACTAAAGACACACTAAAGAGAGGTATCTATAAGCGAACGGAGTTTCAAGATGATGATAGATTTTACCCTTTAGTTAGGGACATTTTCAAATCAGCCAAACAACCTACAATATCTCACGCAAGGACAAGTCTTTCATTAACTTAAACCTCTTACCTAAATCTCAATTAACGACCATCAGCCTTTACTTATTGTTATTCCAACAAAATTTCTGTTTTGTATTCTGGAAGAAAGAGATGAAAAAGGTCCAGAACTTTCAAAGCCTCTTTCTAAAAAAAGGAAAAAAAAAAGTCATGCTGACCCATAGCACCCCTGTATAACGTAATTCGACAAGAATCACAGTGCATAGCAAAATGCCACGACAAAAAGCAGGGGGACACAAAACTTTTCTCAGCAAATTGATTTGTTTTTACTAAAATATTTCCCAAACAATAATTCGTCCATAATAAGATCCTTTAGCAAGCGCCTGCAACTTGTAAATTGTACAACTTGTGTGCAAGTTGAAACCCCTGACAAGCCAAAAGTTTTGTGCAACATTTACACACAGTTTTGTTTGTCCTTCTTTTGGTGCGGCGCTAACTCTGCATAGCCAGGCGCAGCCCCACAAGTACAGCCCTTTTAGAGACTAGTACCGGCTCATTCGCACGGAGCGTGTGTGTGTACGAATACCAAGTGAAAAGTTTGTCCTTCTCTGGAAGAGCATTCTACGTAGATTTTCAGCTTCTATAAGTTCACCTCCTCGTTTATCCTTTACAACTTAATATTCATAAATTTAAATCGACCGTTGATGGCTTGTTGCTGCTGCCCTTCGGGGGTTCTTGACTGCCATAATCCTTTTCCTAAATGTATTTGTAATGCCCCGCTAGCATCACAGCGCAGTACTAAATTCGATATAGCTTCGCATACCTGACCCCTGATGATAGCCTCCCCCCCCCCCCCCCTCCACTACATCATCAGACAGCTACATTACAACATTACGTATCAATTGACTTTTTATGGACTATAAAATGTCCTTTTTCATTGGGAAGAAGTGTGCCAGTAATGAGGGACGAAAGGGTTTTTTTTTCTTCATTTTCAACTTCTTCTTCTTTGGGTTCTCTATGTGTGGCTATTTGTTGCCTTTTCACATCCTGCCGAGATGGTAGCTTTGCGGTTGGCGTGCATATATATACAAATAAAAAAAAAAAAAAAAAAAAAAGACAGGGATATGGATCGTATTCACACGCCGAGGTGGTGGTCCTTTTTTATGACATTTTCGAAGGCGAAAGGACACTTGTTTATGCATTTTTAATGATGGTCGTCGGAGGATAGAAGATGTTGCTGAAAAAAAAAAAAAAAAAAACAGAAATAGAAATACAACCCAAATACTATTTGGTTCTTTTTATTCGGGCAGTTGAATTGCTATTACCATTGCCCACCGACTGACTTCAACTCGCCAATTAGGTTTAATGGATGTCAATATTCAGGGGTTTACGATTTGGCAAAACAAGCAAGTCCTGCGCACTATTACTACTTCGGTATTCGTGATTGTATTTCTGGTCTTTTGGAAAATTCAAAGAGTTTGTGTTCGAAAACACTGATTTCGTTAAAAAATATACCGTTCTTCCAGTCGAGTTCAACTCATGCAGCAGTACACACGATAATAAAGACCCTCTTTGACGTCACCTTGTTGTCTAAGTATTCAAATAGGCTCTAAACCCAATCGACGCCATTCTTGCTCAAGTCTAGAAAATGTTGCACCGGCTGTCCAAATATTTCTTTACCCTCGAGGTCGCTGCATCGACCCTTACTACTGAATACTACTGCCAATTTGGAATGGTACACCACCATTTGTTCGGTAGAAGTCTTTGGGAAAATAAGGAAAAGCAACCGCCGAACATGAATGCTATTTCGCTATGACAGTGAGGGCTCTCTCTAGTCTGCTCAAACAAGTGAATTTTTGGAGCACTCATGCCATCGAATTTATGGATCATCCGACGTAAAACCCTGCTCTGGCACCCAATGACTACTCTTTATTCCCGTACATCAAAAATAAATTCCGATATCAAAATTTTTTGACGCCTGAAGTAGTACTTGATTTCTGTAAAACGCATGTTTGGCTACATACCTTGGATACGTCGTTTGGTGTTCATCTCGTGATTAACTGGTCGAATAAAGCGGTTGTCGTCTAAGAACACGAAAATAAGCGCCATCTTGAAAATTTGCTGTACATTGAGCACCATGAAGCTTTGCAGATTTGGGACGTGCTTTTTCGCTGCATCGTCCCAGGCAAGTATACCATACCGAAGCTTAGACTCTATCAAGGCGTAATATATTTGTTTCAGGACCGGCACCGTGGTTAGGTACTTCAGATGCCCCAAAGCGTCCAACGCCTTTTTCAAGTCCATACGTAATCTGTTGATGTGTCTATCCCAAAGAAAATGACAGTCAATTATAACTTTCGACATATTTTATGACCTCATTTGTGCTGCTATTGCAGTCATTGCCAAGTCCTTGTCGCGGCACCATTTGACGGCAGCATCCAATTTCTCCTGCAATAGAATTCATCGCAATGTCCAGGGACTTGTGTCATACCACAATCTCCGTATCTTCAGCAAAATCAAAGGAAATACTCTTTTTAAAGATCCGAAGAAGCTCGTTCGTATAAAAAATGAAAATAATTAGAAACAGCTTCAATTCGTGAGGGATTATATACTCGACCTCTTTAATCTTACTGAACACATCGTTTATTTTAACCCAAAGTTGCCTGTACTCGCGCAGTACTCCCTTAGCCACTCCGCCATTACTCCCCTTATATCAATGCGTTGTAGAGCTTTAAGTAGGTTGGAATGGTTCAGTGTTTCACAAACTTTCCTAAAATCCATAAACAGTATTAGAACATGATAGGTCCTGTTTAAGCTTTCGTTTATACTCGTACAGTTTACAAATTATTCTACGAGGGCTGTTTGATAAGTGCCCGTATTGGAAGATAGGTGGCGCTACTGAACAAAAATGAGGTAACCATCATTTAGAGTGTACCTCTTTTAGCCCGCCTGTCAAAATTTGGTGACAATCCGAAGCGTAGTTTTGCTTTGACAAACATTTCAAAACATCGTGTTAGTGTTCTTTGCGACCATGGAAAAAGTGCAGTATTGCTCCGTGATCAGATTCTTGTTTTTTAGTGGCATAACCTGGGAGGAAATCAAGTTCATTCTCGATGATGTATTGGCGCGTATTGGCGGACCGCCGATCGAAAATTCGCTAGTTGGCTGAGATAGCAGACATCTCAACTAAACGCGTTAGCTATATCCTGTATGAAATTTTGGCAAAAGAAAGCAGTCCACGCGGTGGGAGCCACGTTTGCTCACACCGGAAAATAAGCGCAATCGTGAAACCATTTTAAAGACGTGATTGGCCCTGTTTAATCGGAATCTGGAGGAGTTTCTGCGTCGTTCAAGACCGTCGAAGAGACATGGATTCATTGGTACAAACTAGAGACCAAAGAACAAGCGAAACAATGGGTTTTACCCGGTGAACGTGCACCGAAGAAGACAAAGACCATGCCTTTGGCCGCAAAGGTAATGGCGTTTTTTGGGACGCGCAAGGTGTGATCTACGATTACTATTTGGAGAAGGGAAAAGCAATCACATGAACACACTACGTCGATTTATTAGGCCGATTTATCGCCGATTTAAAGAAGAAACGACCACATTTGGCGAAGTGCCAAGTGCCACCACGATTTCGCACCGGCTTACACCTCCGCAGTCGCCACAGCCATATTGGTTGAATTGCACTACGAATTCCTCCCCCATCCTCCGTATTCTCTGGATTTGGTTTCATGCGACTGCTTTTTGTTCCCAAAACTGGAGTGTCCTATGAAAGTACGGAGATTTGCAACGATTGAGGTAACAAAAACGCATCGCTGAAAGAACTCAAGGCTTATGAGAAGTGCTTCGAGGATTGGAAAAAGCGTTGTCGTAAGTATACTACAGGGTTAATATGTCCCATGTGTATATAGGATAAGGTAATGGGCAATTATCCTACTTTCAAATATAGCAGGGCTAATATGGCCATTTATTTTGCTTACAAGAATACGATCTATGACAGACTTACTTCCATGTTCTGGATCTACTCGCGTATATTCTGAGTGATATTCGTGCGTCTCAATGATGCTATCATCTCTTAATAAGCTTTGGCATAATATAACTCTAAATCATGAACATTAATGTTTATTGGTTGATGGTTGATCACGATCATTTCTTCATTTTTCTTCATTTGACCTAAATTAATTTTTACTTCTTTAAGAAATACTTTTTCAATAAAGTTTGGAGGTCTCCAAATTCCTACTGCAGACGAGGTGTGTTCAAACTGTAAGGTGACTTTAAAATAAAACAAAATTTACTTATTCATCAATATTAATGGTATCCCCTTCAAAGTAATCTCCCTCAGATATAATACAGTTGTGCCAACTCTTTTTCCAATCCTCGAGGCACTTTTCATAAGCGCTTTTTGGTATAGCATTGAGCTTTTCCAGCGAAGCCCTTTTTATACCCTCAATCGTTGCAAATCTCCATCCTTTTGAATGGAGGAATAAGTAACATGGGGCTGAGTCCGGTAAATGTGCTGGCTGACGCATGATTTTCGTGTTGTTTTTGCTCAAAAAATCTCTCCCAAGCAACGATGAATGAACAGGTGCAATATCGTGATGCAAAAGCCATGAATTGTTTTTAAACAATTCCGGACATTTTAGTCCTTTACTGATGTCAGTACTCTCTGTTTTTCATATTCGTTCCCGGACTCACGTCCCAGCACTTCGGCTGTAGAACGGGAACGGCAGCGTATGCTAAGCTCATTAAATTCCGATATTGACAGCATAACCAATTGGGGAACTAATGCTTTCAAAACTTCAATGCTGTCTGCTGTCATTAATGCGAAATCCAACAACCCAATCCAACAACCCAGCGCTTATTTATGAATGACATATGCAAAGTCAAAACCGAAAGACTTTCCATTATTGATATGTTCGTCAGTGACAACCTACGTTGAAATGACCAAATATCGTATTTGATGTTGTCAAAGATGCTGAGAAATGTCTAGGTTTCCTCAAGCGATGTAAGAAATACTATATTTCGCTCCCTCTGATCTGGCCTCGATATATATATCTTGAAAATGATATGTAAATGTTTACCACGACTACGTCTGAGGTGGTCCATTCGGAAGGTCCAATTTTGGGCGACTCATTCCAGCATAGCGACTGGTATCTCGCGGATAACATGAGTAATGTTGGCTTCCAAAGCGTCAATCGTAGCTGGCTTATTTCTGAAGACCTAAGACTTAACATATCCCCAGAGAAAATAGTCCAAAGGTGTGATATCGCACGATCTAGGCGCCTAATTTACCGTAGCAAAACGTGTAATTAAGTGCTCACCAAAATGATTTCTCAACAAGTCCATTGTTTCACACGTTGTATGGCTCGTAGCGCCGTCTTGTTGAAACCAGAGGAAAGAAGCATATAGTCCGTTCACATGGCGCGATAACGTTTACTATTGACGGTAACATTCTGATTTGGCTCATTTTTAAAGAAATATGGACCAATGATTCCACCAGCCCATAAACCACACCATATCGTTGTTTTTAATGGATGTAATGGTAGCTAGTACCCGAATAGTACGGTTGCTCATTAGCCCAAATACGACAATTTTGTTTATTAACGTATCCATGAAGCCAGAAATGGGCTTAATCACTGAACAAAATTTCACCATAAAACACCGGATTGTCCTTGAGTTTTTCCAGAGCCCATACACTGAATATATGACGCAAATGCAAGTCGCATGGCTTCAATTCTTGAACAAGTTGAATTTTGTACGCTTTTAATCCGAGATCCTCACGTAAAATACGCCAAGTTGTCGAATTCGCCAAGCCAAGCTGCTGAGAACGACGACGAATCGATTCGTCACGGTCTTCGCGTACTCTCTCAGCTAGAGCTGCTATAGTCTCTTCACTACGTTTTAGATGTGGTCTTACCGGTAGAGTGTCATCCACTAATGTAAACTGGGACTCAAATTTGCGAATGGTATTGGCAAAATGGGTTTCAGTTGGTCAATTATACGCACCGTAAGTTTCTTGAATCGCACAAAAGATATTGCATGATGATTTGCCAAATGATACTGAACAAAAATGACAAAGCAGTTTGATAGGAGTCACGCGTGGTCTGTCAAAATTGAAAATCAAACTTCACGATGAATCACCCCTTATAAGGCATTCATCCGCATAAATTGGAGTACAATTCCCACATCTGGTCAGATGCTCCTAAAATATCTCTGCACCTGCTAGAAAGGATTGAACCCCATGCGATAAAACTCATAGGTGCTACTAATATCAGTCAGCCAATTGACACCCTTGAACACCGACGTTATGTCTCCTGTCTCACCTTGTTTTATCACTATTTCCACCACCAGTGCTCCATAAAAATCGCCAGTAGCATTCCGTCCATTCAAACCTTTAACCATAATACTCGTCTTGCTAAGAATACTCTTCATAGCCTCCAGACTATGGTAGTCTGTAATATTATGATTCGTTCCTAAGCCGTAAAACTCGCTTATGGAATGCCCTATCTAACTCTCTATTTCCTATTCATTGTAAATTGCAAACATTTAAGATCAACGTACGTCGGTATTTCTCTTTTCTACCTCTCTGATTTTTTTTCGCCCGCGCTGTGTATAAACATTTTAGGGGTACTCAAACCCCTTAAGCGCGCGCTAATTATAAAAAAAATAACAACAACAAAATTATGTACGACAAACCTATAGAATGTTTAAAATTTGAATTTTGGGAACTTGTATACGCAGGAAATGATCCATTAATTGCCAATGACTTACTAATGGAAACACTAAAATTGTACAATGACTGTTAGATCAGACAACTTAAAGTTAAAACGTAGGCCGTGGATTAACAAAATACTGCAAAAAGAAAATGCAAATGCAAATGTTTTTATTTAAAATTAGGCGAAGACATAAAGAAAGAAGTTAAAGTGTGTCGAGATAAATACCATTCAACTTAAAAGTCTGAAATAAATCAAAAACTGAGAGTAGATAATTGCATGCTAACAGACCCAATGGACATTGCAAATCAATTTAATATGTTTTTTACTACTATCGCTTCAGACATAAAACCATCCCTTAGTCGTGATGGTTATAATTGTAATATATTTCCTGACTTAGTTAATAACATTTTCAACCATAACGGACAAGACTTGAAAACTTATAACTAACAATTCAGAAAAATATATTTATTAGAAAGAAAAGAAAACAAAAAAAAAAAAAACACAGTAATAACTATAAGATTTCATATAAAATAGTTAGGAACATCCGATTGTCCGATGGACAAGAGTTGGATGCGCCATTCAATGAACTAAATACAAAAGTAATTATCTATTGATGGGGATCAATTATAAAATTTAAAACAATTCTAAAAGCACATGCTTTATGTTTAAGTCAAAAAAAAAAAACAATAAATGAATACATAAAAGTTGAATTGATAACTCAAACACTACGAACCTAGGTCAAAAGCATATATCTACAAGAGCTCAAATAAAAATATTTTATAAGATATTAATTTCGTTATGGTTTAAAGAAAAGAGCAAGAGCTTAACATTTTTTAAGGAAATAGATTTGACTCTCTCGCATTTTAGATTTTCTGGCAGTCTGTTGAATAAGCGAGGTGCAATAACATTAAAAAGGTACGGTTAATAAATTCCTAATGTAGATGCGTAAATTGTGAGATCCATACAATCTTGCAGATGAGTATCCTGATTTCTCAAAAAATATTTTTAGAACCTTATAAAAATATAAATGTCTAGTGGAAGAATGTCTACGTTTTTGAACAAAAGAAAGCTAGGAGTGATACGACTGGCTCTGTAGATAACTAGAATGGCGTGTTGATGTTGTCATTATAAGATGTACTGTTGTTATTATCATGCATACAATTATTATTGAGAGAATATCTACTCATATCCTCATAGATTGTCACCTGAATATTAAAAACCATAAGTTATGTTTTGTCACTTATACAATAACAAGTCTATGCAAATTAAACCATTTTCGCAGAATTTCTAAATCATTGTTTATATCAGTGAATAAATGAAATTGGTTTTTCGAAGAATGTGATAAGGAAGTATCATCAGCAAAGGATGTTATTTTCCCTTTAAAATGTTGAACGAAAAACAAGTTCACAAAAATCAAGAATAGTATAGGGCCCAAAACGGAGCCCTGAGGAACACCTATATCAGTACATCTTTCAGAACTTAAATTATTCTGGATTCTGACCTTTTCTTTAAATACGACGCGAAAAAGTCATGTATTTTACCTCTAAAACCTGGCTTATGCAACTTATCAAGCAACAAAGTGTGATCTACCGTATCAAAAGATTTTGTTATATCAATGAACAGAGATGCAGGCACCTCTAAATCATTCAGACTATCATAGATTTCGCCACATAATTTTAAGACAGCATCCTAAGTAGATCTTCCACTCCTAAAACCGTATTGGTAATCATTGAAAAATTTGGATTTCTTTAGAAAGCAAAGCATTCTAGATTTAATGCCTCTTTTAAAAACTTTTGAAAAAAACTAAAAGAATTGAAATGGGATGGCAATTAGTTAGACATGTAGTGGCGCTTTTTTTTTGTAGAGGAATAACTACTGCCAGCTTCAGGGATTCAGAAAAAATTCCTTTTTTTAAACTAAGATTGAAAATATGGCATAGGACATTAGAAATAAAAAAAGAAATCTGTTTTATAATGTTGCTGGTAAACATATCTTCAGATGATGAATTAGACGATTTTAAGGACATAATAATTGCTTGTATTTCAAGTGAAGTAAATTCTTTACAAAAGAAAATGGTGGGATAAAAAGTATCCTCTATTATAATGTTGTAACAGCGACATGAATTGGTATTAAGCGAATATGCCATTAAAATGTGACCAATGCTTGAAAAGTAATCATTAAATAAATTTCCAACGTTTGAAGGCTCAGATACAGTTGCGTTATTGGCTGCAATAACTACATTCATATTTTGTACAATATATTCTTTTTATTTAAAATGTCATTGACAATTTGCCATTCTTTTTTAGGGTTACCTAAATTTTCGGAAAGCTTATTTTTGAAATAAGTATCCCGATAGTTTGGAATATCAGCTTTAAGATCACGGCAAAGATTTTATATGCTTTTTGAAGCCTTATGTTACTTGAATGTTTTTTTCATACAAGCAAGCAATTTTTTCTTTTTATTTATTTTGTTTAGCAAACAACAAACAAGTTCATCCATGGCTTAAGACATGTTAGATGCTTGTCCCTTTTATTTAAAAGCTGACTATTGTTCGATATTAACACTTGAAGCTTGTTGAGAAATGAGTCAAAGGCTACAGATTAATCACCATTACTATAAACCTCTTCCTACAATTTAAAAAAACAAAACGGATTTCAGTGTTTGGAAATTGATCTTTTTAATTTTTTTCAAATAGGATTGTTTAGTTCTGGAGACGAAATGAAAGACCTCTGGTTGGTTTGTTCACCAATGACGCAAAGCCATAGGAGAACAAAGCAGTAAGAAAAATATCAGTATCAGTCGCTTGCTAACCTAAATTCTGGTTCATCTGACTTTATTACCAAAAGCCTTTTAAAGCGTATTTCTTTCTATGTAATCGATGAGTTAAGTCATGTGTTTAACTTAAGTGTGCATTTTGGTATTTTCCCATCCTCTCTAAAAGATGCTGTGATCATTTCTTTGTTCAAAAAAGGTAATCGATCCTTAATTACTCAATATATGCCTATCTCTTTACTTCCAACATTCAGTAAACTTTTTGAAAAAATAATAAAGACGCGAATTACTTCACTTGAATAAAAACGAGTTTTTCAAAAACAGCAAACAATTGTGAACGAAAACCCACTGAAGATGCTATTCTTTAGTTCTGTATTGAAATTTATAATATAGATGTGATCAAAGCATATGACATGGTCAATTATGAAATTTCGCGCGATAAGGAGGCTTAGGAGGTGCAATTCACAAATGGTTCTCTTCATACTTATCGGACAGAATTCAACGAGTAAAATTAAATGATATATTTAGTGATCCGATAAAAAATAAGATTGGTGTACCACAAGATTCAGTGTTAGATCCTTTGTTATTTTTGATATATGTTTACTACACAAAACCTCAGTAGTAGTGTTACAGCCTTTGCTAATGATATGACTTTAACTTACAGTAACAAAAATATCTTTATGTCAGCAATCCAATTACATAGGGATCTAAATATATTACGACAATGGATGGCTGAACATGAGCTACTCATAAGCAATAAAACTAGACTAATGATTTACAGTCTAAGAAATCCTTGTTTACTTGACTGTGATGCCATCTGTCACTCTAGTTCATGTTTCAAGTTATGGTTAACTACCGAGAGGATATAATGTGTAGTCCAAATTGTTTTAAAATTAAAGGTGTTTTAGACAAAAATATAACATGGAAAGCACATGTCGAAGACATTAAACGATACATGCCATCTGTTACTCGTAGAATGTATCTGTTAATATACCGTTCACAAAATATTTAATTAATGTTTTACAAAGTGTCCAGTCTAAATTACAGTACGGTATTACAATTTGGGGTGGGACATATAACAAAACGACTGAAGTACTGTGCACATCCAAAAAAATATATAATTAGAATAATTTGCAAACGAAACCGATTAGCACACAGTTGGCTACTATTAATGTCCTTGTGAGTACTTCCCTTAAACCTCCTATGGTATATACTTTTACATATTGTATATACGCTTTTCGCAATTTGCGACGTCAATACTGTCTCTTATTTGTATGGAATTGAGGTCTTTTGGCACCAACTTTGCTGCTACACGACGGAAATCCAAATCATTAACCAAAATGTCATGGACGGATCCATAGGCAATGTTCAAGTCCTCCGACTACTCTCTGATGGTAAATTTGCGGTTATTGACCAACATTTCTTTTACTTCACTAATGTTTTCGTCGGTTTTCGATGTCGATGGTCTGCCACTGCGTTTATCATCTTCGATTGATTCACGACCACTTTTGAATCGCTCATGACACTGGTCAACGACCGTTTTCTTTAGAGAATCATTGCCGAAACACTTTTCCAACATTTCCAATGTTCGCGCACCATTAAGTCCGTTTTTTACCCGAAATTTATTACAAGTTCGTTGTTGCAAATTTAAATCCATTTCTAAAATTAAAAAAATCGCCAACACCCACCGAGATACTAGATGGGGTAAAAAGTTAAAAAGTAACCTCCTTGGGAATGGAAAAAAAAATCTTTGAAATGCTTTTTTATTTTATTCAATATAACATAGTCCCCTTTTAGTTTGATACACTTATTCTAGCGATTTTTTAACTTCTTGATCCCGTCCGAAAAGTAATTTTCTGGAAGGTCAGCAAAATACTCCTCCGTGGCGTCGATGATTTCCTCGCGTGAGCTGAATTTTTTATTGATGAGCCATCTTTTGAGGTTTGGGAAAAGATAATAGTCCGAGGGAGCCCAATCGGGCGAATACGGTGGATGCGACAGCAATTGGAGCCGTAAGTCATTGATTTTAGCAATGGTTGCGATGATCTTGTGCGCCGGTGCGTTGTCATACAAAAACAAATATTTTTTTCACTTCATGTGAGGCCGTTTTGCAGCGATTTCGCTCTAATAATGCAAAGTAATACTCGCTGTTGATGGTTTTTCCTTTTTCGAGGTAGTCCACGATGAGTATGTAATGACAATCCCAGTAAGCCGACGTCATAACCTTTTCGACCTATCGAAAACTCACTGTTTCATGTCATTCTGTTCTCTGGTGTTCAACAGTTATCAATCGACGCCAAAAGTCCGCCCGATTCCGCATCAGCAAGTCCAAACGCTCTTTCGAAGTGCTCTCGCGTTCGTGTTTTTGGTTAGGAGTGAGTATGAGCGGTAGGATAACTTTTTCATATGCAGGATATTACCCAAAATATAGCGTGTGAGCTTAGTACTAAGCTTTGTGGTATCTGCTAGCTTGCGCACCTTCACTTTCCGGTCAGCCAACACCATTTCATGTATTTTTTTGACATTGTCCTCTGTAACCGCATCGGATTGCATGCCGCTGCGGACTTGATCGGTAGTGGAGTTGCGGCCACCACGAAACTCTCGAAGCCAATATTTGATAGTGTAATCTGACGGAGCATTAACCCCATAATATTCATTCATCCAACTTTACTTTTGTTTCTTTCGCCGTTTTGCCTCTCAAAAAATAATGTTTTATGAGAGAACGAAAATAGCTTTTGTCCATACTCAACATGATGCGAAACACGTCAACAACAATCAGCTGTCAAAGCAAAACTAAAGACAGTATCGCACTGAAATTTGGCATGCCTACCTAAATATGAACGGACTTCAAGTCACCATAACCTTTTTGCAGTAGCAGAGCATTCTGGCGGTCAAAGAGGTTACTTTTCACTCCACCTAGTCGATGTACTCTTAGCTACGTAACTTTTGCAAATGTCAAGCTTTAACGCTAATATTTAGAGGGAATGTCAACAACAGATGAACCAACCCAAACAGAACTCAAATCGGAACGATGGGAGCGCCACACGGTGACGCTACCGGGAACTTTTTGATCAAGGTGATACACCAAAAATACAAAAAAAAAATCCTTTTAATATATGCAGAATCTACCTGAAGGATCATTCGCCTTAAGTTACTTATGGACTGTAGAAAGATTCTTATTCATCTTTCCAGGGCGAACGAAATGATCTTATATTGAAACACAATAGGCGCCTTTGTATTAACTCAAGGATATAATGATATTCGTAAAGAGCTTTATCAGAAGATGCAACCGAAACTAGTATTCAGAAATATTGAATTGGAGATTGTTAATATACGGCGAAGTCACCCGAATTTGACGGTACACACTGCAGATGGCTTGTCATTCAATGGTATAAAGACATTACAATTTCTTTTAATTGTTGTTCGTTCAACATTTTTACAAAAAACAAAATATTTTTATAATAAAGTATAATTGTTCGTTTTTACCTTCAATACCCATGTGACATATTTGACTTTCGATATTGACATCAATTGAGAGGAGTGTGTCAATACAAATTTCTCTCGTACGTCAATTGCCCGCTTGGAGCATATGAAATGCGGTCTCATTTATCTCATTGTCCTGCACTAGAGTCCTTTCAAGCATATGCAGAAAATGGCCACATGATTCAACCGAAAACATTACTCGAATTGATTTTAATTTGTCCATTCCAATTACTCGTAGCATGTCTGCAGGTATACTTCGAAGAGGTTAATGAAAAATAAGTCAGCCCAAGTTGTTGTTGTGCCTGTGTGCTTGGACAAGCATCCGAAGATACCAAGTCTAATTCGCATGTACCTATACGAATACTCCTGAACGAAATCGATGCGAAGAGGAATTCAAGGATGAATTCCGATTTGGAGAATTATCTGAGTAATTGGTTAATGTCGAGTTAATGGAATAGAATGGGTGACCTCGGGATTGTTAAGGGGTAATTTCTAAAATACTCCTTGTAGCTCAGATTCAGATACGGATTCAGATTGAAATTTCTATTGAATTGAGGAAATACCATTTGTTACGGTGTGTTGAGTTGGCCATGCTCGGATTATTGAAGGAAGATTATCACTTAAGAGTAAATGTGAGTGAAGATTTAACGATTTCAAGGGTATTGTGGGGAATTTGAGGTTAAATAATTGTGGGGGCGAGTTTACTTAAAATCCTGGGAGCTAATTTTGAATATTCTTTTTGTATATCTTAAGGGCTTTGATTGTAATGACTTTTGCTTACCGAAAAATGTTGAGGTGACGACTGTAATTTCAATGATTTGTTTCGGGGCAATTCAAAAGGTACATTATGGAAAAGAATAGAAAAAAAAGCTGACGACTCTCTTAAGTATCACCTTTTTTAAGAAAAAATTTAGTTTAACAAGTTGTGCCACAAAATTTTTTATTTTTATGGTAGGCTCACACATTCACTTCAAAAAATAATTGAAAACTGATGGCCAACTTCAGATAACTTTCTTAAATTGAGTGCGACCAATTGGTCACGCAAAGAACTTCCTGATAAGGAGAACGTGTAGTTTTCTCCAATGATTTTCGATTATTATAAGAATTACCCAAAAAAGTTCCTTGTGTTAACGAAATCATAGTTAGTTCTATGGATCTAGTTACTCCACGCAAAAGAAAAACGATTTGGGGATTCACTTCTAACTATTTAGTTTAAAGTTTTTAGACTTTGTACGATTCCTAAATTAATTTACTCTGTAGGATGGATTAGGATTAAAGTTGTTCGCTTTATCTGCTCAAGGGCCAACGGAAAAAAGGGAAGAAAGAAAGAGATATTTTGTAACGTAACAGATAGACAGATAGTAAGTCAGGGTAAAATATGGCTGTAACGACTCACAGCACCCGTCCCATTATCAAGGCTTTGCCCATCAATGACATTGCAACGGTTTCCAAATGGCGCCACCGAAGGTTGCTACAATTTGACCAGTTACAAGAGGCCGGTCAGAGGTCCTGTTGGATGACAGGATCACCGGTATTGCCTACCAGGACTTAAAACATAGTACCATGGAAGTCAGGAACTCCCCGGATTTCGATCCGAGCCTGACTTGAAGAGGGAGGCCTCCATGTGGGAGCGTCATGGTAGCTTTGGCTTAAACCCAAAGAATCTTTGACCCAATTTGGAGTAGCAAAATGCTGGGTTCTAATGCAACGGCGTCGACCCATACCAAGGGTGGAACTTGTGTCTCCAACACAAGTTATACTATGGCGCCCACGTACACCACCTGTAAGGACTTACAGGCTAATGCTGCATCTAGTTCTGAACACATGATCTCATAAGAGTGTGTATTAATCCTTGCATGGTCTCATTGCTTGCAAAGATAGCCATTAGATACCGTGGTGACTACGCATCCGAAGATTGATAACGGCTTTGAGAAGGGAAACTAAAGAGATGAATTCAAACAAAACCATCTTTAACCTAAAAATCAGGATCCAGACATCCTCTAGAATACCGAGATCTACAGAGTGAACCATCTTCATATTAGCCAATATGTCTTTTAGATACCCTGGGCAAGATTCTGGAATGTATTTACGAAAGACCTTGAAAGTTCTTCGATCTGGTGCCTACAAAATTGATTGGGACTTAATATCACCAAATGCCAATCTATAACCTTTTCACACCAGCGGCACCAATTTTTTCCCCGACTTTACCTTCTCCACAACCAACTTATTTCCTCCTTATACTACATCATGCTCATATCTTGAGAATCGATCCTTTTATTCTGCCCACCCAAAACCGTCTCAACCCTATTAACGTGAAAAACCTTGAGGAACCCATCCCTTTCAGGTTACATTAAATACGCGTCCCTTCACAGCTCTATTTTCCACAACACTAACCCTCGTAATCTACGTATCCCTCGCGTCTTCCTCCTACCAACCCACCACACCTCCTATGGCGCGAACTAACCAATCTCCCGTATTCTACAAAAGATCAATTCCAACCTTATCATCTTTGACTTTCACCGCATCACTCCCTGCCCCAAATCCGATCTCCTTCACCATTCCAATTAACTTTAGTTTTAAGTTTCATTTTAGTTGGTTTAAGATTGTTTAAGATTCGTCCCCACCAAAACAATTTGGAAAGGAAATTGAATAACTCATAAAAAGTACAGTTAACGATACCTAAAGACAAATTGCTAGTTTTAAATCTACTGAATACAAAGTTACTGACGAAATAGGAATAGTTGTTATCTACAAGTTGTTTTTAACTATGATTGACGGAAAAGTTTTAAATGAAATAATAGATACAAGGTCAATGCGGTGATGTCCCATATGAAAAAGAACAACAAAACTTCAACAATCAAGATGAATCAAATGAGGACGAAAATGGAACTTCCCCATTACATGCAAGAATCAAGTGCATGGAATTTATTTTGAAATTTGAAATTCTTTGACAAGAGGGAGAGGAAATTGATGAATCTAATGGAATCAAGTGGATACTAGAGTTATTAAAACAGATATATCCCGAAAAATAACTCATACCTATTCTTCACAAAATTTTGGTTCATAGTCAAAATATGATCGAGTATCAACCGTTACCATTTGTTTTTGGTCCGTTTATTTTTTCTATCCACTGTTTGAACTAAAATGAATCACTGAAATATTTCATTTTGTTCTATGAAGTTCCACAAAATAAAAGAAAAAATGCGCTTTTGAGCTTTTGACAAACCAAAATAAAAAAAATTTAGTAAATGGTTCGTTTACTTTCATTCACCACTATTTTGGTAGAATTAGCTTTTGGACACGATGTTATTACTTCAGTCATGGAATTTTAAGTAAAAATATGAGGGTTGTTTGATGAGTACCCGGATTGGAAGATAGGTGGCGCTACTGTGTCAAAATGAGTATACTATTGTAGGGAATCGAAAGAAAAAGAAAGGAAAAGACAAAAAGTTCTGTCTACTTATCGTCCCGACGTATATTTACAACTCCGCTCATCAGTTGAGAGTTCTGTTTTGATCATTCGATGCTATCCAACGGCTTCTTATACGGAAAATCAAGTAAATACAGTAGTGGCAAAAAGAAATCACACACTTTTTTATCAATTGCCTACACCATCATTTAGTATAACCTCTTCTATCTAGTCCGCCTGTCAAAATTTGATGACAATGCGACTATTAGTTTTGTTTTGACACAAATTTCAAAACTTCGTGTTAGTGTTTTTTGCAACCACGGAAAAAGAGCAGTTTCGCTCCGTTATCCGATTCTTGTTTTTAAGTGGCAAAACCGCCGAGTGAAAATTCTCAAGTTCACTGAAATAGCAGGCCTCTCAACTGAACGCGTTAGCCATATCCTGCATAAGATTTTGGGCATGAGAAAGCTGTCCGCACGATGTGTGCCGCGTTTGCTCACACCAGAGAACAAAAGACCAAGCCTTCGGCCGGAAAGTTGATGGCCACCATTTTTTGGGACGCGCGAGGTGTGATCCACGTTGACTATTTGAAAAAGGGAAAAACAATCCCATTAACATACTACGTTGATTTATTGGGCCGATTTATCGCCGATTTGAAGAAAAAACGACCACATTCGTCGAAGAAAAAAGTGCTGTTCCACGATAACAATCGTTACAGTCAAATTGGTCGATTTGTACTACGGATTCCTCTCCCATCCTAAGTATTCTCCCGATTTGGCTCCCTGTGACATCTTTTTGTTCCCAAACCCTCAAAGATCGCTAGCCGGATAGAAGTGCGGGACAAACGAGGAAGTCATTGCCGCTGCGATGGAGTATTTTGCAGGCCAACAAAAGCCGTACTATAGGGAGGGTTAAAAAAGTTGCAGCACCGCTGGGGAAAGTGTACCGAGTTGAAATGAGATTATAATCCTTTCATATATAATTCTTCATGAAATGGCGCTATTGAAAAATAAATTGTCAAAACCCTAAAAAAGTTGAGTTGTCATTTCTAATACGGGTATTCATCAAACAGCCCTGGTATTACGTTTATCCCCTGTGTTGAGAAAGTCCTATTTTAGCAGAGTATTTTGAAACACTCTGCGAAGGATTTTTCTTAAAATTCACTACTGTCACAAACTGTCACGATATCTTTATTCGCTTAAGAGTTATGATTTTTGCAAGCAAAAAGTCAAAATGAGCTACTGTGCGGCGTACTGCAGGGAAGTATTCTCGGCTCACTTCAGTATCTCTCGCTTGTCGATGACACTACAGTAAGGTGTCCACAAGTATTCCCTTATCTTCAGAACTAGTGATTCGTGTACACCAAGTTACGTTGTCGAAAGTACCCGCAAGATCGATCAAAATGCCCACCACGTACTCCTTCTTATCAGGTGCGCCTTCAGATGTGTCCACCTAAATTTTGTATTACAGTCTCGCAGGATCTTGAAAATGTCTATCCTTGATTCATTTTTAAAAGAGGATATCGGGTTGTTTTCCTCTTGATACGTGTTCCTTGCCTTTCTTTAAAAGATAAAGGACAATGGTATTTCGTAGTCATTATGGAGTGGACAAATACCCAGTTCATCTGATAACATTGAAACTTGGCTCCTCATTTAAAGATCTTAGACTATACATTAACTATAGTCTCCGGTCCTAACCTTGACGCTGTTCGCATGACACTAAATGTTCAAACGTACACAAGCTCCTCAACTTTTGCCATCAACTTAAAGTTGTAAATGTTATGCCTTGATTGCCACCATGCTATAACACTATAAATTAAGATGGGTTCGAAGATAACTCCGTACATTTGTGGCATAGTTTTGGGGACTGAATATGCTGTTGCAGCAATCGGGGGATTTTTTATAGGTTCTTCAACATTTACCTTTAGGTTTTTAGTAGATTCCCAGATATATTGTGTAGTTGGAGGGTCGTCCTCTCTATAGAAGAAGAGTCTAATAGTGGATATTTTCCCCTCTTTGTAATCTGATGAATCTGTTAAATAAATCGTTTCAATACCATGGTGTTCCAACATTAGCCATAGCAAGAACATTCTTAGTTTTCTTCATTATTTGACGAAAGTTGTCGCTCAAATTAGAGTCTTTTGTACTGAGTAGATAGTCAGCATATTGGATGTGGACTGTGAACACTGTACTTGTTTTCTCCTAGTTTGGCATACTAAAGTCAGACGCCTGGTGAGATAGATGACTTTTCCTATGGATCTAATGGAAATGGTGTCCTCTTCCTATTTTGTATAAAATCCTACGAACAACCCTTTGTTCAAAATATTTTCATGTCCCTATCAAACTAAGCAAGCTAATATTTATGAAAATTCGTTCACAATTGTAGCATTCACTACGTTTACCTACATCAAAATGCGTTCTCTCAAATCCTAGGTAGAAAGAAAACCGCTAAACACACACATCAGCCTTAAACTTAATTAATACACCACAAGTGGTCTCTGGTCTGACCTATATTTCATTCTGTGCCAATTTTATATAAAATCCCTAATTACGTGCCTCTTCAAAAGTCAGCTCAGTTCCGTGTCCTTTTTATGTAGTTTCACTCGCATTTCCTTGCATTCCATCGCATTTTCTCTTATCCCGCATTCAGACTACCTCGACGACTTCCATTTGCACATTTAATTTGTTTAGATATCATGTCCTTGTGTTCGTACAACTGCAAGGCAGGTGGATAGGTAGATAAGTTTTCAACTTCAACTTTGAATTAACGCAATCTTGAGTTGAGAGTTTTCTGTTTGAAAAGAACCACCTTTGCGGGTTAGCTAGCTCTCGTAGTCACAGTAGTCGTGGTTCTAGTTGTTGTTGTCGTCATCATTGGTGTCATAGT
This sequence comes from Volucella inanis, assembly GCA_907269105.1. Taxonomy (NCBI): domain Eukaryota; kingdom Metazoa; phylum Arthropoda; class Insecta; order Diptera; family Syrphidae; genus Volucella; species Volucella inanis. The sequence continues at coordinate 141,319,645 of OU026155.1, read as the reverse complement.
TGCCGTTTTCTCTTAACGTCAACACATTAAAGTACACCACAAAATGTCACCTAATTAAAACCATCACCCTCATAATGATAGTTCCGTTCAGACTTTTCTATGCCGCAGTCACCACCATTACCATCACCATAATCAACTCTTTCATCCCTTAACACTTTTTCACCAAAAAGAGACCAAACATACATGAAGGGGTTACCAAAAAAGAAAAAGTCTGAGGTGGTGGTGTCAATATACGGAATCCTGATAAAATACCACCCACTGCATGGGAGGATTTGTATTAGTACTTCGCACGTGTGTGCATGTCCTAATGCTTTGGGCAACTCCTAAGTGGCTTGGGATGCCAATCATAAGACGTTGGACATAAAATAAACTTGATGTTCACTTATAATGCTTAGACCAAACTAATCATCACTTGGTAAGAGGATGCTCTACACCCTGGAGCTGGTGGTGTTTGATGTTCTCGTTGTTGTTACTCGTATACTTGTTATCCTCTCGGGCTAAAGGGGTGAAGAAGTCATATTTGTTAACATACTCTTAAGGGTTGTGTTCATAACACCAAGTCAAATCGATAGTCTGTTAAGGAGTAAATAAAATGAGTGACATATTGCGACTGACCCAAAAGTGGTCAGCAAAAACAGAAGAATTGCAGAGAATCTATAAAGAAAATAGAGGAAGAGGATTGGACCAAATGTAGGTCTGAACTCAGCTCCTACACAACAAACGTAAGAGTGGCCAAGAAACAATCTTGAGCTCTTTTTTGCGATAGAAATTGCCAACGAATCAGATAGATTGAGGAAATTCGTATTCAAAATCCAATAGCGCCGGGATATTTGAAAGACTCCAATAGAGTCTGGACGGAGAACAGCTGGGAAGCACTATTGCTTCTTATGGAGACTCACTTCCCGGGCTGTAAGGACGTTGGTGAACAAGTATTAACTGGCACCTAAACTCTAAACGAACAACTCTAAACGATTTCTATCCTGATCACAGAGAATAGAATAATCCTTTCCATGTTATAGCATGCTCTTCCATACATCACACCTTTGGTTAAAATTATCATTATCTGTTGTTTTAAGCTGGGCTATGTTCCAAGCAACTGGAAAGAGGTGAAATAGGTTTTCATTGGCAAAGAAGTAAGACTTAACCATTCCTCCGATTAGGATTACAGACCTATAAGTTTCTTTTAGCTTAAGACACCGTAGAAAGTTCTAGATCAAGATATAGGAAAAAAACTCAACAAACAGAACCTATTAAAGGGAAATCTGTAGAGATGACACTACAATAGGTTGTAACTGCCATAGAAAACAATATGCATTACAAAGTGTACACCAGGGTCGCCATCCTAGATATCGAAGGAATATTTCTTCATATAAGCCCCAGATCTATAAGGAAGGCCTTGGATAAGCTCCATGTTGACACAACGATAGCACAATGGATTAAGAACATGCTAAAGAGGAATTATCATTTCAGAATCTGGGAAACACAGTCAGAAAATTGGTTCCAAGAGGAACTTTACAAGGAGGAGTAATCTCTTGCCTTATGCTGCTTCTTGTTGAAAATGACATTCTTATAAGTTCCGAACAGAAAGGTGTTAAGGTAGTAGCCTACGTCGACGACATAGTCATTTTAGTGGAAGGAAAACATCTTCCACGATCAGTGAACAAATAAAATCGGCCTTGAATACACCTTGCATAAGTCCATCACAAACCGAACAAGTGTTGTTCGCAAGAAAAGTTTGAACTTCCCAGAATCAGGGGCGTTAAGATACAACATTCATCCGAAGCTAAATATCTAGTAATCATTCCAGACAATAAGCTCAGTTGGAAGCGTAACATCGAAGAAACAACCAAAAATGCATTAAAAGCATGCAACACATGCTAACAAATCTTTGGTAAATGTTGGGGACTAAGACCATGTATCAGTCATACACCGGATGTTAGACCTATTCTTACCTATGGTGCGCTGGTATGATGGAAAAAGATTAGTTGTCTCAAAATATTCACGCAAGTTCAAAGACTAGGATGTGTCGCAGTTACAGGAGCGTTACGGCCTACTCCTCACACAAAACCGCACTATCACTTCCACATGGTGCTTACTGGATAGCCATTTTGGGAAGCAACGATGAGCGTATGCTGAGGCTGACAATATATGTATGTGGAAGTAAACACTCAGATCAGCGCAAGATCAGGGTGAACTTCAGCACGCGTGTGCTAGACAATGCTTTTCTTGCTGACCTGATGGATAAGTGCCCTCAGCAGGTACTCAGAAGTAGAACTTGTAGCAAAATTCCTTCTCAATGGAATCAATAGTGATGTCCATAGTCAGACTACATTAAACTTTATTTGAGTTACCTCGACATGGATTAATCTCAGGCTAATAAAGAATCTTCAAGAATGAGACAGGAACTTGAAAAGAAGAAGCGGAAGAGCCCTTGTTTAGCTTAATTGACGGTGGCGCTGTCATCCACGAAGTGGGTTACATGCATCGGAGTATTAGACCCCTTGTGCCAGATATTAAAACCAAGAACCTGGCCTTTCAGTTTGGGAATTGTTATTCGGGATACCTCCTTACCACGGAAAGAGCAAAAAAGTTCCGATATAATAACACTCCAGCAAACGAAACAAGAACAACAACAAGGGCAGTAGAATATTCGGGCCCTTAATAGACAATGTGCAGCCGAACATTCAGCAGAGGCATTTACGTTGCAATGGATTACGAGAGCCACTACTACGATCAAAATAGGCGGGACGACCATCCAATCGAAGATATTCAGAGTTTGTACTCCAGAAGGAACGTACGTAAGTTTATTCAAAAAATAACAAGAAAGTGTCAAGGCAACAAAACCTATGACAGAGTCAAAGTTGGTGGTGAGAAAATGGAAAAAATTCCTCTGCATCTTATATAACAGCCGTCAGGCAGAATAGATCATTCAACTTATATAGACAACGACAGCCAAAACCTCCGTCTACTTAACTAAAGAAAATGAAGGAAGAAATATCTAAGCTTAAATCCAATAAAGCTACTGTACCTGACAGTTTACCGGCCGAGGTGGCAAAGCATACACCAACTCATTTCTAAGATCTGGTCAGGAGAGTGTACACCTGATGAATGGATTTATTTTCGACATCCTCTGCCCGATCAACAGAAAAAGAGATCCCTTCAACTGAGCCAACTATAGAGATCTTAGTCGCCTGAAAGTCGCATAAATATTCTGTGAATGTTTGCAAATCTTCTGATTGGGTTCTATCCGTGGTTTAAGGTCACGATAGTTTACAATCGCCTAAATTTTTACACCCTGGCAGTTCCTGGAAACTAACTTAAGCAGTCCAAATCGATACTCGCCATCTTTTCGTCGATTTCAAGGTCGGATATATAGCGACGAGCTATAGAGATCCATATCTGGTTTGGGCATCCCTACAAACAGAATGTAAATGAAGACCCCTTTCTATTCTGTCAGTCGATACTGACTTGCTATAAAAAAAGCTTCTAGACAAGGTGATGCGCTGACTTTTTTAACATCATACTTAAAATAACTATGCGGAACTCACAAGCCAACAATGTAGTCACAATCTTTCAAAAGACATGATTGGGAGAAAATAGGGGGCTGTCGCTGGTTCATTCGCTGGTATTAAAATAAGGGCTGACAAAATGGGTTTCTCAGTAAATGGGGGCAAAACCAAGTATATGCTGTCAGCAAGAAGGGACACACAATATCGACGAAATGGACACAGCCGATAGCTGTAAGGGACTTTTTCTATCTCGGCTCTGCTTTAAAATCCGCCAACAATACCTCTGCAGAAACTAAACGAAGAATCACTCATGCACACCGCTGTTTCTTGCTAAAACGGCAATTGAGTAGGAAGATCTTATCCCGAAAAACTAAGGAGACTCTACATATATAAGACCTTAATCATCCCCGTCCTACATTATGGACTTCAAAGAAAGCCGATAAAGACAACCTCGGTCGTTTCGAGAGAAACGTGTGGAAGTACCAGATGTACCGGTATGAAGTGAGCGTCAAGATACAAATGTCTCGATAGGGAACATTTATTATGAACGGGTCTAATTTTTATTTTTTTATATATATATATTTTTTTTTTTTTTTTTGGTTGCTATTACACTTGTCAAACATATTTAGTATACATCAAGTCATTGAGCAAACAACATCAAATGCTCGAATGCTTGTCGAGGCATATGGTGATCATGCTCTATCAGAGGCAACATGCAAAAGATGGTTTCAACGGTTCAGAGATAACGATTTTGATGTGAGAAATAAGGAACGTGGAAGACCACCAAAAAAGTTTGAAGACGCCGAATTGCAAACAATTTTGGATGAAGATGACACTTTGAGTCAGAAACAAATGGCAGAAATGTTAAATGTTGCACAACAAACAATTTCTGACCGTTTAAAAGCTTTCGGAAAAATCCAAAAGTTTTGCATCGAATTGTTACTGACAATGAAAAATGGATTTATTTTCAGAATCCTAAACGGAAAAAATCATGGGTTTATCCGGGACAACCATCAACTTCGACTGCAAAACCAAATCGATTCGGAAAGGCGACATTGATGTGTGTCTGGTGGGACCAGAAAGGTGTGATGTACCACGAGCACTTAAGGCCTGGTGAAACCGTCAATAGAGATCGCTACCGACAAAAAATGATCAATTTGAACCATGCATTGATCGTAAAACGACCAAAATGGGTCAGAAGACACGGCAAGGTTATTTTGCTCCATAACAGTGCACCTGCACAGAAAGCAAAACTGGTTCAGGATACAACCAAAGCACCCACCCGCCGTATTCACTTGACTTGGCTCCTTCCGACTACAATTTGTTTTCATCGTTGGGACACGCATTAGCTGAGCAGTACTTCGAATCCTACGAAGAATTCGAGAATTGGGTTTACTTTTTGGTTTGCTTCAAAAGACGAACAGTTTTATTGGCGTGGAATCCATAAATTGCCTAAAAGATGGGCAATTTCATAACAAAACTCAATTCATACCGGTACACTTTTAGCAAGATTTTTTTAAATGTGATGTTGAAAAAGTTACATGACAGCGCATCACAGCCTGGGTCCAAAGGTATCGAAGAGATTGTTTTCGAGCCATAGCAGCGAGCGCTCTACATCGTCATTCTGCACAAATTGATGAGTTTGACAGGGATATCAAGGCATGACACCATTCTCTAAATCCTTTCATTTGTACTCTTGGGGGAGGAGAATCAAGATGAATTTCTTGGGTGTAAATGATCGGTTAGTTCTGGACCCACCGGAACTTAAACCGCACTGACAGGGGCCGACAATGGTATTGACAAGTGGTTTCAGGTTTTTTTTATAAAACGTAGCTTAAAAATTATCCCCATTTGTGGATCAGACAAGCATGCTGATATTTCATTTATCATGGGTACTTTCCACTGACCAATTTGCATAAATGATTTGTTATATGCTCTCTCCTTTTGCCTTAAGTAGCACAAAAGGTTTGTTGTCCAGTCCGGCAGCCTTGCTTGGTTAAGTTTAGTCATCTGTCATTGCTTCAATGGATGATTTGTTCTGATTTACTGATTAGAATAAGGGTCATTCCTACGATCACAAGTGCGGGATCTCTTAAGACTTCAGTTGGGGTTTTATTGACTTTTTACATTTTAGCAATACTTATGATCGTTGTTTCTTGAGTGGCACATCTCAATTCATTCTATTGTTTATTTCTTCTTTCTGTTTCCTCCAGAGAAACGGAGATTTTTCCCTCCTATTTTGCTGGTACAAAAAACTCTCCTCCTTCTACGCATCGTCGACTCAGGTGAGTTATCAGATGCAGCGTTTCTATTAATTTCTTGACATCGATGTCACTGATATTCGGCACTTAAAGTAAGTTTTGAAGGCGTTACATCTGGAGGGATAGGTATGCATCTTAAAACGGTTTTTGCGGTGAAGTTTTCATTCAAAAAGCGCCTATGAAAGACGTAGAAGAGCTGAGTTGGAAGGTGCAGATGACATGAGTGTAAGAGCCGTTCCGTAAAAGGAATCGTTGACAAGTAGAGAAGCATGGTTTAGTACATAGTACTTAGGCGCGAGTCTCCGGAGAAGCATATGCCCGTGTATCCCTAAAGGTTTCAAAAACTCTGCGAATCTGCACGGTTAATGAGTTTGCTTGAAAGACTATCACTCTTAGGTGTCAACCTTTTAAGCTGGATGCTGTAAGCAACATTAACAGCAGTTGGGCCTAGAATTTGACCTTAATTGTATTGCAAACGTAGTGCCGTATGAGTTGTGCTAGTGCATTTGGAACCCAGCTACTTAATTTGCTACCTATTAGCCCAGTATACCTAAAATTTGTGACCTTTTTTAAATGATTTTTGAAGAAGGAGCGAAGAGAAAATCAGGAAACCGTGTTTGAGTATAAGCCACACGTTTAGGGCTGCTCAACTCCTCCCTGAGTAACTAAAAATATCATGTTGCTCTTACAGATAGCCTAACAAACCTATCAAAAATTTGACGGCAACATTGCATTTAACAGAGCTAATATCGAAGCAATAGGAACCTCCTAGCGCCCTAGAATACTCCAGTCTATTTGGCCTAAGAATAGGGAAATTTTAGCCAACTTCCATATCGGAGTATAAGATGATTGGTTAGTATCTGTGCATGGTAAAAGAGTATTCTGGTTCAGGCACATAAGGTAGTTAGTTGGTAACTAATGGTCTGCAACATCTACCGTGGTGGTAACTATTATTATTGGCAAAGTAATGACCTTAGATAAAAAGGAATATGAAGGTGGGCAATTACGAAACTGCGCCTCAAAAAGATAATGTGTTCAATTAATTCAAATTAAACTTCCGAAGCCAAGTTGGGTTAACATTGAGCTTGCGAACGATTTGAGTTCACTTTGGACTTACAATGCACCTTTATTATATATCCACCTAGCATTATAGATACCAAGAATCCCACATACAGTAGAAGTAAACAAATGAGATCATATGCTCACATGGTTCCTGTCAGATAGACATGGATGAGACTAAGACCTAAGGAGTATCTTTCGTTGATAGAGTTTTCATCAGTCAAACTTTCAATTACTTAACAGGACCACTACCCCAGCTTCCGGAAATTGACAAAAAAAAAACCGAAAATGTAATTTCAAATTTCCACATTTTTGACTGCCAAAAAATGTGTTTTGTTTTGTTTTGATTGTGTTGCTGTGATTTTAATAATTAAAGTCACGTTAGGAAGAACAAGAGCCCAAGAAAAAATTCGCTGAAGCGCGATTTTGTTGTTGGGAACCTGTTAAATACGCTCCGTTGACATAACGTGGCTCAACGCTCCGGTGCATTAGAGTGCATTCAATGCACTACCCTCATCCACCTCTAGAATCTTGTCATCCTTGAAGCTAACGGTAATATTTTAATACATCATACGATGTCGTACAATGTCGTACAATGTCGTACAATGTCGCACACAATGCCAGGGAATTTATTATTTCATTTCCATTTGTGCATTTTATTTAGCTTCCGTGGCTAATCTCTGGAGTGGATATCGTGCTTTTTCTATGATTTTTCCCTCACTAGTCTTTGTTGTTGTTGTTTATGTTCAGATTTTGGTAGGCGTAGGAGTGTATAAGGGGCATATAGCCAAGCTGAAGGGTAGAGAGGTATTCGTAAATCCTAAATTCAAACTTTGCATTGTCTTTTAGTGGTGAGATGAGTCCGGGGCGGTTGGTTTGCCTGGTTTGGCGGTAGGTAAGTCAGTTGCTTAGTTTTTCTCTTATTGTGTTATTCTCTCTCATTGTTATCCTTAGTCCTTGGTGAATGTTTTTTTTTTTTTTTTTTTTCAATTTTTTTTATATTTTAACATCTTGCTCCTTTGTTGGAGGACTTTTTTCATATTTAACTGAAAAATTGCTCATGTAGGCGCATTTTTGGATTATACGATGTCTGTGAGGGATGGGAGAATGAGACAAGACTAAATGCTCATCTTGTATTCCGAATGTGGTTTATCTATTTGATGAAAATATGCATCTGTATTGGGTGCTGTGTGGAGGTGCTTCATGATGTAAGAGAACTTTCAGAAGATTCCTTATAAAAAACATTCACGTGGAAGATTTGCTTTATTAGCTTCACGTTGGCACTAACCAAAAATGTTGAGGAAATTATATAACTGCGACATAGAAAAGTGATTTCATATTGAGTTGTCTTACTAGAAGTGCTGTGCTACTTTATACCCATGCTGCGTCAGAAGTGTAATACAATCTTTTGTGCCTCTGGCAGGCTGGGAGTTTAGTCTTAAAACGGTTCCATGATTTCTGAAGTTCGGTAGTGAGTGGATCAGCCTAGCCAAGTTCAACCTTCCAAATTCGCATCAACATCAGTATTTTTGCGATGTGATAGCGCAAGCCATCCTAATAGATAAAAAAACCGCGGATTTTCTGAGAGTGCTACACGTTTGGATGAAATAGCCATCAGGTTTTGTCTACACCTTAATTTGAAATGCATCAGATGAGGGACTCCAATGAATGCCTAAAATTTTTATAACTTCTTCTTTATTAAAACTTATTTAAGTTGGATCTGAACTTCTCTTAAATAGTTCTTTGTGGTTCGCTGTCCATTTTCTTATGTGAAAATCTCCACTATCGAGCAGTTCTATCAGCTACTATGCCACTTTTTTACTAACGTTCTTCCTTCGAACATTATGTCATCCACGTAAAAGTCAATCTTCAAAATGCTCAAAGCAATCTCGGGTATTGTTGCTGTTCCTTACAGCTGGAAATGATGTTGAGGCTATTCCCTATGTGGCACTTGCCAACTTAAACAAGGTATATTTCTCTAAACAATAAGCTGATAGTCATGATGATCACTATTTATTTTAATTTGGTGGTACATCTTTACGATATTTTTTTGAAGAACTTAGCACTATACATGTAGTTTTGTTGTCCTGATATCCGGACTTAAAACTGCATGACATATAGGATGTGCTGATTGACAATTTTTGAACTCCATGTTATTCAGCCAAATAAATTCATTCATGAATCGTATGTATTGTAACTTTAGTGTTTACCAGCCAGATTCCGCTTTTCTATTTGGAGCACCAAATAGCACCGTTCTATCTCGTGAGGAACCTAAACGGTGACTTTGTAGGAATTCTTGATTTAACGGTATGCTAAACATATATCGACCATTTTTATCTCGGTTAAGACTATTCAGTTAGATGTTTCTGCGGTATTGTTCAAACTGTGTTAAGTGATAACGTTCAGATATTTGTTTGAGTTTGCAGAACTGTTTTAACTGGTTTTCTAGTTTTGTTTGAGTAACCATACTTACAATTTTGATTCGATCGAATTTTGACGATGTACGTCCTGTTGCAATCCATCCCAAATGTGATTTTTGGACGATGAGGCTATCATCAAAAAATTTTGAATGCAATCGAGCATAATGTTCCCGTATATATTAGTACGGTGATCATGTCTAGGTACAAGTTTGATCGGCCAGAACATCTTTCGACTTTTAAGTGAACTCTTGTTGACTCTAAGTCGAGTCAACCACAAGTGGAAGACCCTTCCTTCGATTTTAGGTTTAAGCCACAGTCACCATTACATTCCCACTAAGGACCCGGGCCGAAGTCCAGGGGCTGTGACTACCATAGCACTGAGTTTTAAGTCCTGATATAGACCACCGGTAGTTATGCCACTCAATAGGATCTAATGACCAGCCGCTTTTAACTAGCCAAATCGTAGCAATCCTTAGCGAAGTTAAGTTCTAAAAACCGCTACAATAAGACCAGTATTTTCTCTACCTTCTCAGTTGGATCGGGAAGGACAAGATTTTTCAACTGGCTTGGTATATTACTTATGTTGTTTTCATCAGGCGTAGATCTGATTTCTTACTTCGCCGGCATTCTTTCCTCCTAGTCAAATGATTGCAGTGTGCGTTTTCTCTTCTTCTTCCTTCTTCTAAGCGAAAAGATTGAGCTGCTGCTTCTGTTACAATCGTAGCTTGAGATCCTGTCAATCGAAATTGGTCACTACTACCACTACTGGAGCCAGAAAAACTGATGACCGTAATTTATTGAATAGTCCGTGGTTGATTTGGGGATGATACAGCTTGTTCAATTCATCGTCCTCCGGAAAATGTTGCAGCAAAACACGCTGATTTTTGTTATATTACTGGCAAGTATCTTCACTGGAACAGGTAATCTTTTTGGCAATTCATGCTGATCTCTGACTGCTGATCTTTCAAATTAATGTAAGATGACAGGCCCGCACAGTTGAATTGTCCCTTTCTTTGTTTTTGTTTCGAGATGAGTCCATTACTTCCAATGTTTGACATCTTTTATTAGGAATTCGAAAAGATCTTCCTTTGATGTCACATTGTTTGGATTCAGGGTTCCTTACTCAAACCGATTTCTGCTTCCCGAAGATGGACTATTATTGCTCCCGTATCGAAACCCATATTTCTAATTGCTATTAAAGTGTTTCACTATGCAGATGAGTGTGGAAGTAATCTCGGCTATACCCTGCAAGAATAAACACAGGGATTTTAAGTTGAAGGAGTCGTACCTCAGAAGTCAGAAGACTTTGAAGCCATTTGGAAGAGACAATTGTTCATGTTTTCTTTGCGACGTATGCATTCTATAGAAACTCCTTATGAAGCTCAGATAGATTTTTCTACTGATCGATGAGGATCCTTTGCTGATACTCATAAACTTCTTTAATATCGTTCCAGGGTGTTAGCTCGAACGAGTCAATAATCCTCATAATTGCACCGATCTTGATTTGCAATTGCGATATTGGAACAATTTTTTCAAGACTTTCTCTCAGATGGTCGTAAATATTTTATTTGAGTTGGATTAAGTTTCTTCTATCTTCTTGATACGTTTCTCTTTGTTTCAGTTTGGGCCTTTTCCAGCTCTTTGTCTATTCAAAATGGCAAACACGTCCTAGTCATAAATGTTTTCTTACGTTTTAGTCTTGGTAACGCTTTTCACTGAACTCAAAAGGCTTAAAGAACCCGACACTTTAATGTTAGCACGAATGAGCCTCACCTCTGGCGGCGGGGGTCTCATGGTTATGGCAAGTCCAGTTGTGCGTCACTTCTTCCAGCTGCTCCTAGGTATATATGCTGCTTGCATATTGTGATGCTCTGTTGTATTTCGCAACAGTATGCGCAACATGACGGAGTATGGTGATATCAACCCGATGGATACATACTTTGGATAATACAGCGAATATTAAAGAATATTTCTTTTTATTAAGGCATTTTCTTTGAATAAGGCCTTTTCGACTTCAAATTTGTCCTTCAGGGCCAGATTTGAAGTCCCTCTGCTTAAGACCGTTGCGACCTGGCATCTATTCGTATCCAGTTGCGAGAATAAGATCCCAAGATCATAGTTAAAGACCAGTCAACAGCAAGGACGCTACAAATTACAAATCAAATGCAAGTACTGATGCTCAAACGCCTGACGTGGTATTGAGAGGAAGAATTTTTGGGACTGAAATTTGTTCAGAGCCCAGTCGGAGAAGGATCTGGATACGCTTGTTACATGTTAAGATGCTTTAAAACCAACCCTTGCCTTTACCTTATATCTGTACAAAATTATTCATCCTCAATAATTGAAACGAAACCTCACCTCAGTGAAAACAGTACGCATTCTGCCACGTCCTTCAACTCAACGCTCATATAAGTGAAATGCAGGTTAAAGCTATTTAGGACAAGCTAATTTATTAACTGAGCATTCAAGGCTCTAGGTTATAGTATCTTCAGTAGGACATACCATATTCAATATAATGATCATAAGAATGCACGCTTGCCTTTCCGGAAGGTATCCTTTTAGTTGTTCTTTCATGTTGCTAGGACCAGACTTACCTTAAGGACGAAATTTTAGTTCATAGCGAGAATGGTTGGAATTTTAAAATCAAAGTTAAATTACGGCGCTGTTATAAGCATCGACGTGACAGACCCACAGGCACAGGCGCTAGAAGTAAATAGTTTTAGGACCGAATATCTGTCTTGCCTTAAGCCTTGAGCGAAAAAAGTAAGTAAGCCGTTATGAAATTTCCGATGATGAAGGGCAATCGTGAGATGCTCAAATGGCATACTATAGTCTAATGTTCGTCCGGCTTTTACCACGCATCACAGTGCTGGTATGATATTCATACCATGCTTCGCAATATCAAAACGATATTCGATTAAAAAATAAGTGGTTTTGGGTACAAAATTTCCTAACGCTTTGATGGCATTGCGGTCGGGTCTTATGGATATGCCACCTGAGTATCATGTACAACGCGTGCCTTCAAGAGGGCACTTTTCCAGAGCCTTGGAAGCGACAGCGACTAGTTCTGCTGCCGAAGGAAAACAAACCACATAATGAACCCTTGTCCATATATAATAGGCCGCTTTTTATGGTATGCTCAACACAATGGGAAAAATCCTCGAACGAGTAAAATATAATAAACTCGAGTCTGCAATCTAAGCAGCGGGTGATCTAGAGGAACGTCAGTACGGTTTTCGTTATTCGCTCTTAAAAATATATGCTATCAACGCGGTTATAAGTAGAGCCCAAGCCGCAAGAGAAGGAAAACGTTGAAAGGGAGGCACTAAAAAATACTGCGCTTTAGTAACGCTGGATGTACAGGTCGCTTTCAATTTGGCGAATTGGCAACGTATTGTCTCCGTCGAATGCATGTACCGGTGTATTTATTAAAAACCATTACGAGCTGTTTCATTGAGAGGGTTCTTTTCTATGATTCCGATGACGGAATTAGGAAGTACCAAATAACTGAGGGTGTACCATAAGGATCGGTCTTGGGTCCTATGCTATGGGACGTGATGTACGACTATATATTACGTCTATCAATCCTACGGGAAGCATCAATGATCGGTTTCGCGGATGACATCACAGTCGTGGTCGTTGCCAAATTGCTGGAGGAAATATAACTTCCTGTTATGAGACCTTAAGGGCCGATTGCGGATGTTAAAACCGAAGTTTTACTTAACAGCAGTCGGAAAGTAAGCCAGACGATTAATCTTAGAGTCAGAGAATACGATGCCCTTTCACTACCATTTATTAAATACTTCGGAGTGGTGATTGATTCACTTGGGATTCGCTTGTGAAAGGTCATTAAAAGTAGTCGGTGCACCATCATGAGCAATGTCGGAGGATCAAGACAAAATATAAAACTCCTACTGACATTGGTCGCTAGTTCTATACACGCGGAATGAAATCCGTTTACCGCCTGCGCGCTTTAAGAGTCGGCAACACTTTTCGTTCGGTATACCACGACGCCATACTCATCTTGTCTTCAATACTGAAACGACCATAAAACGTACGAGTACAAAATAGTCGGTTAGACATTCAAAGAAGAATAGCCGAGAGAAACCACAGGATAGCGGTCTAGTAACAACAGTGGAACCTACCTGGTGTAGGTGTCACTAAAACCGAGACTCATGGGCTCGTTTCGTTTGAAATACCATAGATGTACCCACAGAAAAACGTTTAGTTGTTGGCTGCTGCTAGTTGAAAATGAATGTCCTTCTCATCCTAAGTCCTAAGTCCTTTCTAGAATATCGCCTTCAATATGCAGCTTCTGTACAATTTTTATGACAAAGTGCTAGCTTGCACCATCCCCTGAGAGGAATGAAGGCAATATCCAATGACAGATTCTTATGCAACCGCCATACGTTGGCGTCATTGTCATTCTAATGCGAGTTCACTGGTAATGGTGACTTAGATACTCCGAGGCTACACTGCACCAACTGGAGATGATTTCCAAAACCAGTGTTTTACGTAAAAGTTTCAAAAGTCGCTTGACATGTATGTATATCAAACATCAAACATTACTTAGTCTGGATCAAGGGATCACTACCAATTGAATAATTTAATAAAGGGTGATTTATGATGATTGATGCTTTATCAATTTTGTTCAATATCGTTTGGCAAGTTATCATAAAAAGACTCACACTACAATAGCGTCTCCAAATTGTTCAGCTGTATTACGAATATCAGCGTTCTGTGAGAAATGTTTTTCGTGCGATTCGAGGAATTTACGGTACGCATAATCGACCTACTGAAACCACTATTGACAATACCATTCGCAAATTTGAGTCCCAGCTTACATTAGTGGATGATACTCGACCGGTTAAACAACATCCAGCACGTAGTGAAGAGACTATAGCAGCTGTAGCTGAGAGTGTACGTGAAGCTTGGCTTGGCGTATTTTACGTGAGGATTTCGGGTTAAAAGCGTACAAAATTCAACTTGTATAAGAATTGAAGCCAGGCGACTTGAATTTGTGTCATATTTTCAATGAATGCGCTCTGGAAAAACTCAATGAAAATACGGTATTTTATCGTGAAATTTCGTTCAGTGATGAAGCCCATTTCTGGCTCAATAGATACATTAATAAACAAAGTTGCCGTACTTGGGCTGATGAGTAACCCGGAGAGTACCAAGAACTACCATTGCATCCATTAAACACAACGGTACGGTGTGGTTTATGGGCTGTTGGATTCATTGGTCCATATTTCTTCAAAAATGTGGCAAATCAGAATGTTACCGTCAATGGTAACCGTTATCGCGCCATGTTAACGTACTATGTGCTTCCTGAAATTCAAGCACATGGTCTCGGTGAGCTCTGGTTTCAACGAGACGGCGCTACAGGCCATACAGCGCCATGGACTTGTTGAGAAATCATTTTGGTGAGCACTTAATTTCACGTTTTGTTACGGTAAATTGGCCGCCTAGATCGGGTGATATCACACCTTTGGACTATTTTCTCTTTGCTATGTAAAGTCTCAGGTCTTGAGAAATCAGCCAGCTCCGATAGACATTACTCGTGTTTGTCGCTATGCTCGAACGAGTCGCTCAAAATTAGACCTTCCGAATGGACCACCTCAGACGTAGTCATGGTCAAAATTTACATAATATCATTTTTAAAAAGTAAATGCCATGAATTGTTATTTTAACTAGTAATAAAAATTTAAAGTTCACTTTCAAATTTATGTGTTTTATTTTAAGTTATAAATCAAACCTTACGATGAATCATCCTTTAAATTGTACTGGCCTACATGGGAACCTTTTAAATATTCACATCGAATTACATTGTTGAAGTATACTACCATTATGAAGTAGGTACAACAGTTTTTGATCTTACTTTTCTCGGAGTTAATTAAGCCCAATTTTGAAGTCCGGAAGTAAGCAATCCGTTAAGGACATCCAATGGGTTAAATTCGTAACGTTGTTGGCTATCCTTGATGAATTGACTAAAAACCAGTAATAGTAGCTGTGTTCAGTGAGTTTTTTCAGACAAAATTGTTAGATACTTTGGACGCCTTAAAGCGATGATGGTGATGACAAAGTTGACTTGATGATGATCTGCTTATAAAAATGATCCATTAAGCTGATGGAAAGAAGGCTCGTTAAGTGGTTTACTTAGGCGTGCGTACTATATGGTGCAGTGATCAAGAATCGCTTTGAAAGTACAATCGAAATCCTGTGACTAAGGTGTCATCAATCTTTTCATAGAAGTAGCCGCTTAACACTGAGCTCCTTCGGTTCTCTGGTCTTTCTTGCTTTATCCACTTTTTGAATATAGCGAGTATGTCTCATAAAATAGATTGTGTTCAAGATCTTATTATTTCGTTTAATGAAGTTGAAACTAATACTGAGTTCAGCTGACCGCTAGCAAAGCTTCCCAGTTATCTGGTGAAGTAGTTCAGCATGGCTTTTTCCTTCATTCGTGAATAAAACTTCCAGATACAAAGCCTTCTCCAGTTGTTATATTAGGATCTAGTGAACACGCAGAGCGTATTAACAGGCTCATTTTTTGTGATCTATCAACTTCCATTTTCATTTCAATTTCATTACTTCGCCATATTCATTGCTGAATCAAATGCTTACAGCGAAATGTGTTGATTTTATGTCACTCGTCTGGCATCCTCCTATAGCACATTCCCGAGTTTTGCTCGTGACAACTGATCGGAGGACATCTCATTCAACCCACTAAAAATGGGTTTTTTATTCTCCCAAGTTTTATCAAGTACTTTTCTAAGAGTGAATAGCAGCTGGCACATGCTAGTGTCTTGTAGTAACCTTTTCCATTTCACTTTATTGGCACCATGGGTTTCCTTCTTGTGATGGTATTTAATGATATCCTCTTTGTTGAGAAGAGCTTAGGAGGATAAAAACCGTATTTGCCTATTAAATAGTCTCTATTTCTTATAAAAACACTTGATGAACTGATCAATGAGAAGTTTAAAAGAGTCTACTCCTGTGTCTGGACATATTTGAAGCTAGTAAATACAGTAAAGGGCTAAGACCATGATGACACTGGCTAGAGTAAGAGGGGGATTTTACTGTACTGGCTTAAAGTATGCCTTTTTGAAGTGCTCATAGATATAGGACCAATGCTAAAATAAATCCACGACTGTTGTTGGTCAACGATTCAACATACCTACTGGATAGGAAAGTTGGTGGAAACGGCTCTGCATTCAACCACTAGCCACATCGAACGATCCCTACAATATGGAGAGTACATAATGGTCGCGTTCCTGGACATAGAGGGTGCCTTTAAAAACGTCAACACATCCGCAACCACGACTGCGCTGTCAACTCTGCAGGCAGACGACTCACTTGGCGAGTTGATCAGTCTTATGCTAAATGGTAACTCCAAACTGGGTCAGACTTCTGCCAAAGGATGTATCAGTGGATGTAGGCTCAGGGCACTGTCCTTTCTCCCCCTTCTGATTGCTATTAAAGAAATCCTTCAGCTAAATCTTAACAGATTAATCCTTTAAGCGGATCGCTTTCGATTGGGAGTAAAACTGATATTGCCCTCTTTTCCAGGAAATATAAAATTCCAATCATATCTGGGTCTCATTTTTAACAGGAAACTAAACTGGAAACCTAACATTAAAGAAAGAGCCAAGAAAGCTACAGTAGCTTTATTCTCTTGCAAAAAAGACATTGGGAACGAATGGGGCTTTTAACCTCGCATAATCTACTGGATATACACCTCGGTTATAAGACCGATACTCTCCTACGGGGTTGTTGTCTGATGAACAGTGTTAGACAGTGCAATTAACTGCAGCAAACTAATCAGAGTCCAAAGAACAGCATGTTTATGCATAAGCAGAGTCCTACGCTCTACTCCCTCAGCGGCACTGAATATTCTGTTTCACTTAATACCCCACGATATCTTCAGCAGGTAAGTAGATTGGGCCACGCATATATTTTTAATATATTAGGACTTCTCGCAGAGAACGTAGATTACACTATAGCCTAACTTTGGTTTGACAAAGACTTTCATGTAAGCTTACCCTTTAGATGCTTGTGGGAGGAATATGCTTTCATGGATGGCAAGTCAATCCACTTCCACACAGATGGATCTAAGACTAATAGCGGGGTTAGTGGGGGTATTTTCTCAGATATGCTAAATCTAAGCTTCTCTGTCCGTCTTTTTAATCACTGTAGCTTGTTCCAGGTGGAAATTTTTGCGATTAAAGAAGCTCTGCCCTGGCTGAATGAAAATGTGATACCTGCAAAGGATATTCGCATCTTTTCGAGTAGTCAGACCGCTATCAAATCCGTAGGCTTAGACTCAGTAAATTCTAGAACCGTCCTTGAATGCCGAATTACAGGAAATACCGGAAAAGGGTGGCATGTTTATTCAACAAGTCTAGCGACTAAACAGATCTGGCAAAAACGTTTAATTTGTCCAAATACGAAACATCTCAGCACTATCATATGTGTCATCATTAGACGTTGTCTTATAGGCAAACCTGCAAAAAGGCTTGACGTCTTTACAAATGATTTCTGCAGAAGCTGTATGAACGATGAGGAGGAAGAGGCAATCCTGCACCTACTCTATACATGCCCAAAACTTTCTAAAAGTAGAAAACTCCACTTAGGAGCTTCTTCCTCAATCCTTTAAGCAATCTAAAGAATATAGACGTAAACGGTCTCCTACGCTTTATCATAAGCTCAAATTGGTTCCAAGAGTAAGAGGATCAAAGATCCACGTGACATTACAATAGGCCAATAGGCTATGTTGGTTGGTCTTTTCAAAAGCCACTTTCACCTAACCTAACCTAGGACCAATGCTGCAAGGGGCTGTAGAACTAATGCTGTTACAGCTGATAAATGATTGGCTATTTTTCCCTCAAAATTTTTAAGACCTCTTTGTCAATCCTCTTCAAAATAGAGAACTAAATGGGAATTGGCACTCTGCTGAGGGTTACGCTAATAATAAGGGCATAGCAGTGGCTATAATTTGTCGTCATCTTGTGAAAAAGCATGGATTACATGCTAAACATTGCCAGTATCGATGGCGTGAGCTTAGATTATACCATTGTTGCATCCAAAAAGAAAAATGGAGATTTCGGTTTTAAAATTCACCTTCACGCAACTGAGGAAACTCTGAGGTCAATGCGGCAAAATGCTTTAGAGAATCCAAAACTTTGGTTTCAGAGTATGTTAATTAACTGAATACAAGCATGGGTGGTGAAACATCCATATAAATTGATTTTGACAGTCGAATTTCTGCTCCTTTAAGCACCAATTTCTGTACAATTGACTGTCTTGATTGCCTTTACTGAATAAAGACCCTGACAATCATTGCACTGAAATAAGAAAACAGATAAGGTGCGTGGAGAATAAAACAATGCAGGCTTAGAACAAAGGATTGTGGATAATCTGGAAACCAGTTTGAAAGGATTACTCAATATCGTGTTCTTAAAAAAAAAATATCAAAGAAGTGAAACAGGATCTCCATTTTGATCACTTCTTATGCAGCAACAGATGTAGTTATCAAAGAGTGACGAGCAGACTGCTTTTACGGATAAAAAGTCGCCCCAGCAGCGAACCTTTTTTAAAATATAAGATCAAATCACAACATCGAATGAATCTGTTCTATTGGCCAATCCAGCGAACGAGTGATTAGTACTGAAGAAGTTAGAGGAGAAGCACCACTGCTTATAAAGCTGTCCCGACACTCATTCCTGAAGCTGTTTTGTCAAAGGCATTAAAAATTATTTACCTGAGGCAGGTCTTTGACGGCCTGTAGCGTTTGTTCCCAATTACTCGTTCTGGAACTGCTAAGGTCAATTCATTCAGTAGATAGAGCTCCTGATGCCATGGTATGTCACCAATATTCAACTTGCAAGTTAATTGTCCCAAAAATTATGATGATTCTGACGGTTCATCTTTGAACACATAAATTCTCTACCACGCTTCAGAGTAAGCCTTATCTTGAGTCCTAATCTTTAATTAGAGCCTCAAATCTTTCCCGCTTCTGATTGATTGTTATAAAGCTTCAGAGAATGCATCTGCGAAGCCAGAATAGAATCTGCATATTTAATGACAAACAAGAAGTGAAACTTCTGCGCGTCTGATTTACCAAAGAGCCCAGGATTTCAGGATTTCCTCCTCCTTCTCATTGTCCTGGCCCATATTGCACTCCACATCGTCTCGTGTCGCTAAACAATGCCAACCAACCAAGTTGAGGTTTCTGTTAGATTCCACAAATCCACATATTAAACACAGACAATCGTTGGCCAGAGGGTGCAGATGGAGGGTAGTAGGAAAACCCTCTCAGTTGGGGGTCGTGCATTATAATGTCAAATCTGCTCAGTATTATGCACAAATTAATAAACTCCAAATGCGGAGAAGTGCCGCAGCGCATTTTTTCCCGCTGACGTAGCACTGACATCAAGCCGACATTTATCCCCCAACCACTATACGAGTATAAGGCGGGTAGTTGCTTTACCATGCTAGAGGGTAGATCGTGGGAGGTTGGTAGGTTGGTTTGTTGGATAAAAGCGCACTTGAGCAAGCAACTCAACCCCCCTTCCGGCTGCCAAAGAAAGATGAATGAAATTTCTGTTCATTGCAAAAAAAAAAAAATACGAAAAAAAAGTTGAATTGAATGAGAGGCCTATCTAAGGGTGGGTGGACTACGGTAAATGGCTGGATTTGCTCGCTCTCGCTGTTGTTCTTTTTTTTGCCAGCTGCCATCATGCCGACAACAAGCCGATATCATGCCAATTTCATTTGTATAATCGAGAAAAGGAAAGACTCGTTGGTTGGAGAAACAAAAATGTAAACCTATATAGGGGTTGCCAGTTGGTTGGTAGATACGATGAAAAATAGCCGCTGGTGGGGGTTGGTGCAAATAAACTGAAAAAGTATAAAAAAGAGGAAACAAAGAATGACGTGATAGATAAAGTTTTGTTCGCAGATTGGAAAATGCCATAAGGTATGCGAATGGGTACGAGAGTACGAGAACAACATGAACAAATATGAGTGCGAGGATAATGAAAGTCATGGTCGACTAGTGCGATGATGATGACAAAAAGCGAGGAAGGCACATCGTTTAATGAAAGACTTGGAAATAATGTTCTAAAAGGATGGAATCGTATTTTCGAATGAAGCTGTGGATTTCCAACTTTTCATCACCTTCCTAGTGGTGGCGATAATTGAAAAAGGCGCTACGAAGTGTCGTTAATTGACAACGAATGGAAGTGAGATGACTTGCTGTTATTCGAGTTAAAACTTTTAAAACGATAAAAGCAGGTGGCAATATCACAGCACAGCTAAGTGGCTTCAGACGTAATGACGGGCGTGAATTACAAGAGTACCCTTCGCAAGGAAGCCGGGAAACAACTGACAGACAAGGAAATCGAGAAAAAATATGCTTGGTACTAAGTATATGGTAGATACAGTCTTAAACGAAATTTCCATTTCTTCTTCCATTTTTTAGCATGCCAACTTGCTGACCAAATCAGAGTAACCATTGTGATTTGGTGTTTTGAATTATGATGCTTCCATATCCAAGCATGTACATACATCTACCTTGAAAGGATCAGTATCAGCATATTATCCAGGACACTGGTAAACCGAAGGAGTAGTTACTTAAGGACAATCTATTGGTAAATAACATGTTTAAAGTCTCCAATGTTGATATCCATATCCTAAAAGACAGTCGGAAGTGTGGAGGATACCACCTATCATACTCACTATGTTTTATTTGCGGTAATTGTGGTGAAAATTCACGCGACAGCTTATCTTTTTGCTGAAAAACGGGACAAGTTCAGATTAGGTATTTCAAAATTGCACAGTTTTTCAGTGTTACTCGGCACATTAGCTGCTTTATTTTTGTTGATGAAATATATGGAGCTCACGTTTCAGCCGATATAAGCTATTGATGGTTTAGTCGAAAGTTGGTGGCTTCACTGTGCTGTATCAACCTTTTCTATTCTAAAAACGGATTTTATTTTTGCCTTTTCAGTCTCTAAATGTGTTTATTCAAAAGCCGCTGAAAGTCCCATTATCTGTCCAGGGTATGAATAGGTTTCCTTTGCACAGACTTCGTTCTGGGTTTAAAGTTCTTCGTGTACCGGCCTTCCTTACTTAAAATTTGCCAACAGTTGTTGTGCTTGCAAAACTCCCCACATTTTTAGAGCTGTGCGGTTGTGTGAGCTATTAACATAGATGGCGCTGCAGTACAGAGCTGACCAGAGTCTCAGCTAACATGCCTCACTATCAGCTGACTCCAGCTGTGCACAAGAAGTTGACTGAGGTCACCATCCACTTGTGTGCGCCACCTAAAATGAGGTCGTTCTCTACTACGTGGTCCCTTTGGGTTAGAGTCGAAAAATTTCCGAGTTGGGACACTCGGTGAAAGTGAAAGTGACCTAAGCATCTAAGGAGGGTTATCCCATGCCTTTCTGACGAGGTGCGAAAATTAATGAAGGAACTCTTCTTTCGAAGCGCCCCAGAATATTTGCATCCACTTCCGTTAATGTACCAGCCTCTGCGCCATAAAGCAGGACTTGGATGATCAATGTTCGTTGTTTAAAGGTAGACCTCATTACCCAATTGCCTTCTAAGCTATCTAAGGTGTATTTTCGTGCCCTTGTTCTTTATCAGTTCTTTCGGAACAGTGAACTCAAACAGAGAACAAGTTCTTTGTATTCCTTGTAAGTTTCTTTTGAAAGAATTTCTCAGTCTTTCGAGGAAAGATTAGTAAGTGCTTCAGTGATAAAGTACCAGCACCTACCAGATCAACGCCATGTACCTGCAGCCTGATGTGAGGGTAAGCCAAACTGAGGTAGTACTCCGCGGTATGATCACTTACACACCAAGCAAGCATTGCTAGAGGTTGTATCACTTATGCAAAGCACATTTAAATGTATAACAAAAGTTTAGTGCCCCGTCACGACGCTAGTAAGTACAATAACTTGTAGTCCTTTCTGCTGAGGGAGAGAGACGTTTGGAAGTATTCGTTTGTTCTGTCTGTAACCTGAAAAATCTTGCCACCCGCAGTTGTGGTCATATGAAACCCAACTGCCCATTTAAGCCTTAATCGCGGATGCAGACAGACTCAACGTTAATTCGAGTCCTCTCTCTCTTCTCTGAAATTTATTGGGTCTATCACTTAATTCGTGCGGTTTGTTAAATGATATGGCGTAACTTGTATTATTCCATTGTTATTATTCCATTGGAATATGCGTTGGAAAACTACTGTCATTGTACGTCATTTCAGTACATGTCATTAATTTGAAGAGTAAACAACAATAATTTTTTTTTTTTTACTCAAATATGTCGAACTTTGTGCCTGAAAAAGTGTTTTTGCGGGGAGTTCTTCTTCATTACTTTTATATGAAGAAAACTGCTGCCGAAAGTCATCGTATTTTGGTAGAAGTTTATGGTGAATATGTGCTAGCTGAGCGAACGTGCCAAAAGTGGTTTGCACGATTTAAAAGTGGTGATTTTGGCTTGGAAGACGATGAACGTCCTGGGCAGCCAAAAAAGTTTAAAGATGAAGAATTGGAAGCATTACTCTATGAAGACTCAAGCAGCCATTTCAAAACGTTTAAAAGCAGCTAGATATATTCAAAAGCAAGGAAATTGGGTTCCACATGAACTCAAGCCGAAAGACGTTGAAAGGCGGTTTTGCATGTCCACAAAAGGAAGTCATTTTTGCATCGGATTGTTACTGGTGATGAAAAATGGATCCATTACAATAACCCCAAGTGCAAAAAATCATATGTGAAACCCGGTCAACCAGCCAAATCAACGGCAAAGCTGAATATCTATGGCGCAAAGGTAATGCTCTGTATTTGGTGGGATCAGATGGGTGTGCTGTATTATGAGCTGGGTGAAACCGGGTGAAACCATCAATGGACAATGCCACCGAATACAATTAATCCGTTTGAAGAGAGCAGTAGCCGAAAAACGAACGGAATATGCGACCAGATACGAGGCAATAATTTTCCATCATGACAACGCTCGGCCCCACGTTGCTATTCCGGTTAAGAACTATTTGAAAAACAGTCTTACCCCACCCGCTTTATAGCCCAGATCTTGCGCCTTCTGACTACTATTTGTTCCAGTCGATGCAGAACGCCCTCACTGAAATACGGTTCACATCAGAGCAGAATATCAAAAATTGGCTTGATTCATTCTTGGCTGCAAAAAGATGGAAAAAAGTCATTGCTTCAGATGGACAATACTTTGAATAATACTATTGTACATGTTTTTCTTAAATAAACGTTCAAATTTTCAAAAAAAAAAACCGCACGAATTAAAACATATACCAATACTTGGTAAGTTCGTCGGCGATTTAATTTCCTGTGATCCCGTTGTGACCTGCGACCAGGACAAGACTCAGTGAATTTAGCCTTCCGACGACGTTCAGTGATGTCGTGCATGTCAAAACATACGGAGTTTGCGGCAAAATTTTGATCTCCTAGTGTGTAACCTCGAATCTTTCGTTATACTTCCTGACCTAATATTTATTAGTGAAATATGGATTTTTAATAACGAAATATGCAATTATCGAATTACAGGCTATGATTTTTTTGTGAACACCAATGAAACGTATGTTGCTGGAGGTGTAGGAGTTTTTGTTCGTGAAGAATTATTACTCTGCAATTTTGAAGTAAAAAATCTGGAATTTTTGAGCGCCGATTTAATAGAAACTTCTTTTAACCTTTGTAATAAAAAATTTAAATTTATTTGTGTATACAGGCTTCACTTTCATGGTGTGCAAGTGTTTTTGGATGAATTTTCAAGGTTCCTAAATAGTGAAAAAGCAGCTAACCTTATTTTTTTAGGTGACCTAAACATAGACATTTTAAAATCAAGCTCTTTTGCTGATTCTTACCTTACAATTATGGCTCATAACGGTCTATATTGCTTCATAAACGAGATTGCTAGGCCTATTTTCAGGACATGCATTGACCATGTATATGGACGATTTTCAAACTTATCTACAAATCAAAGTTTTGGTGTCAACTTCGATTTAAGCATAACTGATCATTGTATGACTGGTATATCGTTAAATGATATTATGCGCACAAAGACTATTAAGAATACATGTTCAGCTAGAGTTACAAAGACAAATTATTACTCACTTATTATTGAACTACAATCTGAAAACTGGTGTAAAATTTACTCTGAGAGTGATGCATCGAAGGCTTATGATTTATTTTTAAAGATCCAAGTAATCTAAATACAGATTAAAACCTTGGATTAAAAATAATTTACTTAAGAGAATTAAACTTAAAAACAAGTAAGTGACTTAAGCGCGCAAGCATCCCTTTAATCGAAGGCTTAAACTAAGAGAGAAAAATATCTATAAAATCGTCAATATAGAAATAATAGTGGCTTGAGATAGATACTATCATTCAAAGATACATGGTGCCCTAGGCAACCCTAAAAAAGAATGGAATTTCATTAATAAAATAATTGGTCGTAATCCACCCAACTCCTCTAAATCATTAACACTTTTTAACAATAGAAGTATTGTTTAACTACTATTTTTTTTTCATCGGTAGGCACGAAGAACTATAGAAGTTGCTTTAGACACAGCTTAGTGGAAGAAAATTTTTGTAATAACAACTTCTTTTTTGAAGAAATTATAGGTTCAGAGGTATTTAGTACCATATGCTCACCCAGCCATTCAAGGTCATATGGCGATGATGGTAACTCAAATATTTTACTTAAAAAAGTTGCAATATACGTAGCTGATATTTAAGCCTTTATTTTTAATTTAAGTGTGCATTCGGGTACTTTTCCCAACAAATTAAAATATGCCAATGTAATACCTCTTTTTAAAAGAGGCAATAAAAATGACAAAAACAATTACAGGTCCATTTCCTTATTACCATCAATATCAAAAGTGTTTAAAAAAGTCGTAGAGAGGCGTATATTAAAATTTCTCAAAAAAACAAAAATTCTTTAGCTCTGGTCAATTCGGATTTAGAGAAGATCTTTGTACAGAAGATGCTCTTCTAAAGTTCTGTTCATTTATCTACAAACCTTTAGATATTAAAATATGCTGCGGCGGGCTTTTTGTGGATATCACCAAGGCCTTTGATGTGGTGAATCATAATATTTTATTGAACAAATGTCCCATATCTAATGAATTGGTCTGCAACTGCAATTTGAATAATTCTTTAAAAACGACATGTGATGCAAGTTGTTTCAAGATTGAACCAGTGAATCAATATAAATACCTGGGTTTAAATTTCGACTGTAAAATGAACTGGTCTGACCATAATCCATGTCCTATTTTGCCTAAGAAAATACTGTAGTAATGAAACTTTGAAGTCAGTGTACTTTGGATTGGTTGATTCTAAACTACAGTATGGTTTGAGTTGCTGGGGAGGTGTCTACCACACAAGGTTATTGCCTTTAATTGTTTTACAAAAATATTTTATTAGAAAGATTTGTAATGCTTATCGTTTGGTACGGTCTATGATCTTGTTTAGCACGTTGAAAATTATACCTTTAAAGCACTTATATAACTATAAAGTGCCCAAAATTTTTTTTAAAAGAAATGGTTATTTGCAAAGTCCAATCTCAAATTCACATAATAATTGGATCTAACAATTTTATTCAAGTGCCGTTATTTCGAACAACTTTATACAAAAACTTCTTTACTGTCGTTTTCTGCAAATTATTTAACAGGCTTCCCGAAAATATTCGTTTTCATAATTCGTCCAACCAAATTTTTAAAAAAATCAAAAACTTGCTTCCAACTTTCGATCACGAAGAAATCAAAAATTTGCTGCCGTATGTAAGTTAATTCCAAATTAAATTTTGAATACTTAAAACTAAATTATTAATGCTTTATACCCCACTCTTTTGTAACTATTTTATAACTTTTTGTAACTTTCTAAATTTTCGCTATGAAGTGGCATTGCTACTATTAAATTTAAAATCAATATGAATGTCACTACTTATTCTTATGATCTATAATGTTATTTCGTAATTGTGAACTAATATTCTATAAGGAAAAAAGAATAAAGAATAAAAAAGAAAAAAAAGAAAAAAAACTAGCTTGGAAGTCGTTTGAGGGTTCAGCAAAGCTCTAACCGCACCTTGGTTGTCGCTACAGATGCAAATGCTTCGCCCTCTTCACCAGTTCCTCGCAATACACATTGTTCCTTGCCATCAGGATTGCGTACATCTTCGCTCCCAGCGAAGAGTGAAATCTAATGTTGTCGTCCTCGAGAAAGACACCAGCGTTGCAGACCCGACTACATTCCTTTCCTGGCTCAGATTCTGGCGTCAGATGGCATGTCCAAAGGACCAGAGCAAAAAGACAACGGGCGTGAAAGGTCATCAAAGCTCCAGTCTATGTTTTACATAAGACAATTTCTTTTTAAATGAATATCAAGCAGAGGAAGATTCATGAAAGCTAGGAGTGCTAAGGTCGGCAGAGACAAATCGTTCTTTGCAGTCTAGTAAAGCCAATAATGACATATTTTAGAGAGGGTTTATCTCACTAGAAAACCAACACGTAGGATATAATTAGCCTTTTCATAACCATGCAGATCCAGAGAACCCTTTTCGGTACCAAACCCCATGGCTCTTATCTAGGATGACACCCAAATACTTAGCATTTTGAAGACCTGGATGGTGATGCCTTTAAGAACTACATGAGTTAGACTCGACAGCTTCTTTCTTCTCCTTCCTAAAGGGAAAAATCTAAATTTTGAGAGGATTGATTGAAAGCCCATTTCTAGTGTACCAATCGTCGATCACGTCTAGGACTGTCAGCGCTTTAGAGCAGGCTGTCGCTAAATACGATCCAACAGACTGTACATTACATCATCCTCATACGCTTGCGCATAGTCGTCAGAACTTCTAAAGGCATTGGGTAGTGAGTTGACCAACATTCATCATAACAATGGAGACAGAACGCCGACTTGCGGGCAACCGCTGTTTACCACCGCTATCACCTATTAGGCGCAGTCATCATCTGCCATTATTGTCCTATTCACCAGCATTGCTTAGACCCGCAAAACTAGTGATTCGACTACCCTGTGTTTTGCGTCGAGTTACTCGTGCCGTCAAAAGTTGCGTTGTCGAAAGCACCCTTAATGTCGATGTAAATTCCGGCGAGTATTCCTTCATGCAGAGTGCGCCTTCTATTCTGCTTACTTGATTTTGAAACGCACTCTCTCAAGATCTTCCGCATTGATAAGCATGTTATATTTCAAACGATGCATTCGCAAAACAGTTTTGGATCTAGACCATTGCCCCATGCCCTTCAACATGAAAGAAGACGAAGAAAAGATTTTCGATATAAAGGCTTTTGCCACTGTTCGCCAGGGTTTCAATATGTACTTGAGTACCAAGCTGGCAGTGAAGATTTTCTTTAGAATTACCAGCAACTGACCTATACCTTTTTGTAACATAATTTGGTATAAGCCATTAGTGCCATGCAACTTGAAGACATCAAAGGAAGCAGCAGTATGTTTATGGCTTCATCTGTCACCACAACCGATGAGATATATGATACATACCAGCTACAGAGTGTTGTGTTATTCAACTCACTAGCAGCTTCCTTAATAGGAGCTTGAAAGTGAACCTCACTCATGAGACGCAGAGTCTCTGATTTCGACTAAGTGAAGGTTTCGTCAGACGTTTTGAATGATTCCAGCCTTATTGATTTTCAACTTTTGAGGACTTTTTTTTCGCAAAGGCCTTTATAAGAGGCAATCCTCAAAATTCAATTGATATAGGTAGTACAGCTTTGAAATTTATTTCTGGCAAATAAGTGCCATTGGTGGTCACCCAAAGTTTGGCCCTTTTTTTCGGCATTTTGCATCACATCCTGTAGAGTTTCTTGTTAAATTCCAATGATATCGTTGCGTATGGTAGTTCCTAGTTATTTGAGAGGCTCTGGTTTGTTGACAAAAGCCCTGCTTTTCAAATATCCTCACAAGAAAAAATCAGGTTATCGTGGTGGCCAGTCGATATCACCATTTTTTTTTTAAATCAATAGGTCTTCAGCAAATCGATTGTTCCACGAGCAGAATGGCAGATTGCGCCATCCTGATGAAACCAATATTTCTCTTAGCTACTTTCACCAATTTCATCAATTCATCATGCCAAAAGATTGCTTATTAATGCCCTATATCACACTCCGTTGACCATTACTGCTCGAAAAAATCTGGGCCAATGACTCATTTAGAGCATACACCGTTCTACATCGTAACTTTGGTTAAAGTAAAGGCGCTTTGAAAACTGATTCTAGCGTCTGAGTGGTCCATAATACAGTGTAAAATGAGCTTCGTCGGTCATGACCACAAGATCCCAATAATTATCATATCTGACGCGTAAATCAATCTTTTAACCCTTCCACATATATAGTTGATGGATGCAACTCAAACTGCTGAGCGTAGCATATGAAGCATATGACTTTCACAACATCATCAACATTCGAGATCAAAAAAAATCCTAAGTTCGCAACTGAAGGAAACCCGTCTTGAAGGAGATAATCACAATGTGTTTTACTCGCCGGTGTAGGTGGAAGTAAAAATCTGAAATCGTAGATCGAGAAATGAAATTAGAATCTTTTTGTTGCGGGTTACCCGTCGTCCAGTTTTATGTACTTAACTTGCGCACCGTGCTCCGTGTCGTATTATCTCATATAATACTTTAGGTGGATCATTTTGTTTGAGAGGAATTCAGATCGTTATTAGTCTGTGGGAGATGTAAGTCCGATCCACTACTTATATAAGTTTCTAGGCGGATCACCCAATTTTGATTCTAACAAGCGAATAAATCCACGTATGGTACAAACCAATTGCTTTAAATTTTTCGAAAAGTATGCATGGGAAAGTGTCTACCTATTTTCATGGATAAGTGGCGTGAACAGCGATTTGCAATTTTTATCGTAATAAATTCGGTACGCGCACATTTGTGAAACGAAGCGTTTGCCTGCAATGTCTCTTATTGCTCACTGGTGAGCTTCCTGTGAGCAATACAAACTGCGGTGTTAGACTTCAAGCATGATTTCCTCTGTTTCGTAGAAAGTTTAAGTTTTAGTCCGGAACTTGTAATACTAGTTGCTGGAAGGGCACAGGTGACTTAAAATTCAACCGCTGAATCTAGGATGCAGTAAAAAATCTTCATAGAGCCTCCGTCAGTTTGTATTTTTTCGATATGGTGATGACGTCTTGTGGAATTTAAACATGAATTTCATCTTCTCCAATGCAATGACTCAACATTTCCTTCTCATATGCGCGATAGTCATAACATCTCTCATAGCCTTAAATTTTGAATAAATTTTCCGAGAGAAAGGTCCTTCAAAGTAAACAAGCTTCAACCCTGAATACGGCAAATAATCCTGGTAATAGTTTTGTTTGCTTAGAGTTTTTACCGTACCACAAGTTTTGGTTTCCTTTTTTTTTTAACACTATCCAGTGATGACTGCCATGACTTTGTGCATCGTCTGATTGCGGATTTGCAGTTTCCCACTAAAGCCGAGTAGTACCACCTTATCCGGGCAGTGACACCGTTTTCAAATGCTTGTATCCGTTACTCGCCCCCAGAAAACTGTGTATATATGGAGCGCACACTATCCGTATCTCTCGGAGACACCTGCATGCAGACCGAAGCGCACAGTCATATTCATTTAATATGAAACGATAGAGAATTGCATAAAATCTCACCAGCAAATTTTAGTTTCCTAGATGGAAAGGATCTGCTTTGCCTATTACATAGAGCAAACTTACACAAACAACCTCATGCCATGTCGCGGCACCTGGTACGAAACGAATACTCGTAGTATCAATGCTCTTGCTTGTGCCTACCTTGTGGCTGTGGCTCAACGAAGACAAGGCAAACATCTCTGAAGTAGCATTCCGTATGTGAAGCCCCCATTCAAAGGACAAAACTATCGATTACTGTTCGGCTTGAAATGCGGAATCTTATGAGACATACACACACCGAGACCAAGAGACCAATGAGCTAAGGAGCTAGATACGAGTATCGTACGTATCGACAAGTATTGGAGATGGTATCGGTGGTATGTGCCATAAAAAAATGCAGATATTTGCGGTGGCTTTGTTAGCAACATGTTGGCTCGAGATATACGGGCCAGGAGATGATATTGTGTTCCTTCTACTGGGCGAATGGACCCATGGCAGGGATTTTGAATTTCATTAGACTGGATCAGTTTTATGAGTGTCGCAAAATACACTCCATCTTGCCAAAATCGAAGGATTTCACCATTTTATGTGTCCTTTTGGGTATCTTTGCCGTTTTTACTAAATTCGTAGCCGTACGAGTAGGAGATGGGTACTTGTCATGATATGGGTGTTTTACGTTCTACCCCCAGTTCCTTCATGATGCTTTGGTTCTTGATTCGTTTTTTTGTGGGTTCAGGGTTCTGGGCTCTGTGTCTTGGATACTGGATTCTTGATTCAATGTGTGGCATTACAATATATAAATTTGCACACACAGGTGTTGGTAGATTTTGTGACGAAATGTAATATGGGTCGTAAAGAGCGTAATTGCGGAGAGGAGTTAACTCTTATTCGCATAGTGGTGATGCTGATGGTATTTAGGGTGTGTGAAAGAAAATGTCATGCTGCTAAGGGTGGTAATGCAACTAATTGTAGATTAGATCGAAAGTACGCCTAAGGGATCTTATATGCTCATTGGAAGTGATTCGACCTTTATGAGGAAGGATTTTGATTTAAGCTGCAAACTTTGATTTCTGAAGTAAACTGACAATGAGGAATTTCAAAATGCCTTCCGATTAGGATGTTATGAATATTATTATTTAATTACACATTCTTAGTCTTATCTGTGTGGCAACATGAAGACAAGAAAGGTAAAGCATATCTTTTTCTCTATCAGTCCATTGGAGCTGAAAAAGATGTGTGGATATCTAGCTCTGCAGTCATTACACATCTTTATTCGGCGCGCATTTTAAGACGAATGCCTCCTATTCCGTTCTCGAGGATGGTTAAAGTCAGCTTTCATATATGCTCGCCAATTAAGGTTAATATTTTTCTTTACTGCGTTGTCTCATCGAAAGCGAAGCGAAGGCTCTCCAGCTAAAACCTTAATATTTATGCGTTTTACAAATCCTAGCTTACAAAGGTAACTGATGCTTAATTTTCTAACCAAATCAATGTCGAAGATACACTATTATATCCCCTCCTTTATAAAAAAAAAGAAAAAGGATAAAAAATCACTCACGGAATCTAGCCATTGAAATACCCAACGATACATTTACTCGACTCCGTTAACTTCCGAACTTTTTGGCCACAGAACAGGAACGATATGGTTTGTGCCTTATGCAGAGTCTATATACTGTTTCTTGATAAGCCTTTAGTGCTTTTGTAGAATCTGTCATGGTGTGAATGTTATATCCATTGTTGACTAACTTCGTCTAAATCCTATTAAAAGAGGCAACTCAAATGGTTGAAAAATATTTTCGTGCACTAAGAGGCAGTAAGAGGGTTTACTTCTTGTCAGTCCAAAGAATATGGTTCTTTGTGCCTCACATCAGAATTTTGGTTGACTCCGATGTTTTAGTGTCTAAAGAAGTAATTTTCCCACACTCCGACTCTACTTTGAATACTACTTCATTTCCTTGATGAACTTTATTAGAGCACATCTGAACTTTTTCGAATGCTTGCTTCCTTTGCTTTTTATTTTTTCCCTAAAGTTGTTCCCTTTTCATAGGACATAGAGCAGCTCTGCTTAATGTTACCTTCACATCTCGTATTCGGTGCATTTCTGCGCCTTCTATAGAGTTATATCGGATCCACTGACCTTCAGCAATTATTGTAGGTTCTAAGGGAATTGGTGGAAGGTTGAGGGATATGCGATCGGCAAAGCTCTAGGTGGTATATTGCGATTGATGCGATTAAACTTCAAAGCTCTTCATCAAATTTTTCCGATGTTGTGGCATCTGAAATATTCAAAGGTATAAAGGTAAGAAGTAGTCCGAATCCACATTTACTGCTCGGAATATTTTGACATCAATAAAAGTAGAAGTGCCTTGCAATATGATCAATGTGCATGATTATGAAGCAACCACCATATGTCTACATACATACTCGTACATTGAAGTAAAAAAAAAAAAACATATTCTAGCTACAGCTCCGCTGCAGTATAGATTTGTCTAAATCTATTTATTTTGTATCGAGTTTTCGAATAACGACTTGATAAATTTCTTTTTAAATAAAAGGCAAACCATTTGAGGTATTTCGAAAACTTTATTTTTGGCTTGAAGTACAATCAAAGCATTTATGAATGGATCTCGACATCGTTCATATGACCAACGCGGGCACGTTTGCAGTGGTCGAATCCTTGGACCTAATTTTCAACGACTTGGCCACACATTTCGGCCGAAACGACCGCTATTTCGCATTCAATGTTGGCTCTGAGCTCTTCCAACGTCGTCGGCGTGTTGGCATAAGCCAATGTCTTAACGTAGCCCCACAGAAAATAGTCAAGCGGCATTAAATCGCACGAACGAGGCGGCCAATCGACTGGCTCATGCCTTGAGATAACACGCTCACCATACTTACTCTTCAATAAATCGATTGTAGCGTGTGCTGTGTGGCTTTTGGCACCATCCTGTTGAAACCACATGTCGTCCAAGTTAATATCTTCCAATTCGGGCCAAAAATAATCGGTGATCATGGCGCGATAACGCTGACCATTTCACAGTAACGTGACGATCGTTATCGTCGACGAAAAAATATGGCGCAATAACGCCGCCGGCATGCAAACCGCACCAAACAGTTATTTTTTGTGGATGAAGTGGTGATTCATGAAGCACATGTGGGTTTTCACTCGACCATATTTTGCTTATTGACGAACCCATTGAGCCAAAAATGAGCTTCGTCACTGAAGATGATGATGATGAACGTAGCTCGTTAGTGTACTTTACCATGATGAAAATGTTGAGTTTACTGAATAAATTGAGAGTGACAGCTTGATGATTAGTGGAAGAGTGCGCTCACAAATTAAATTCAAAGTTTTCAAGTCCCTATTGGAAAACCCTTAGCGCAAAAGTCATCACCCTATTGGAAGGCGCTGGAATGGTGGCAGATGTCAATTCTACTTTGACATTTTTGAAGTATATAGATACGAAATACACGTCAATAGGACATGAACAGCTATACTCCTAAAGAACGCGGAGTAATTGTTACGACTCCTTACGGATTCGTCGATGGTATTGTCGTAACGTGAATTGTCGGTCGTCCGACACCAACTGGGCAAATACTACGACGTTAAGCCGTTCACTGAGAAGAGTATGAGATAATATGAGATGCTGCCAGGTCTGGCCGGCTCCGGAGCAGTCGTTCTGCTGAGAATATCGTATCTGAGTTAAAAAATGTCGCAGAGGAACCCGGAGTATCGACCAGACGACGTGCCACGTAATTGGGCATCAGTTGTCGGTATTTACAGAGAATTTTGTTGAAGGACTCTAAGATGTTCCCTTACAAAGTGCAGACAGTGCATCAGCTGTTAGTTGTTGACCGCCAAGTGCATGTAACCTACTTTACGTCCTGAATTTCGACCACGAGGAAGAAAAGTTTTCATTGAAAATCATCATGAGTGACGAGGCCCATTTCCATTCCTGTGGATATGTGAATAAGAAAAAAATTTGACTTCTGGAGCACCGTAAATCCACGTATGACCACGACAAGCCATTACACCCGCTCAAACTTACTGACCGGCAAAATCGCCAGATTAAACCGTTACAGACTTCTTTATATGGGTTTTTTTGAAGTCACAGTTCTATGTCAACAAGCCTCAGACACTTGAAGCCCTCGAAGAAAACATCCGTCAATAATGCCAGGAAGTATCGCCGGATGTTCTCGCAAGAGTGATGGAAAATGCCAGAAATCGGGCACGAATGGTCATCAATCCTGGCGGCTGCCACTTAGCAGATATTACTGTCTCGGCTTAACGGAACAAAATTTAAGACATCAAGTAAACATAATCCTAAGGCAGAACCAAATTTTCTCATTCATAAGAAAAATTATAGCCAAACATCTGGTGACAACTTTTGCACCACCTTGCACATATAAGGGGCATTCTCTTACAAATCGGACACCTGATCAAAGGTCTATTTTTAGAATTTTTTATTTTTTTTTTGTAGTTTCAATTTTTATTTTCATTTATTTTGCAATTAACCAAAAAGATTTTTACAGATAGATACAATTATTGAATTTAAGACGAATTCTGAAAAAAGAGCAGTTATATAGCATACTACAAACAAGGAGAGATTAAGAAGTAATTTATTATAAACTGAAAGAAGAAAGACGCATTCTGTTGTTTTACTTAAGCTAGTGTCGAATGCATCAAGTAAATAATTTTAATTAAGTTAGGAGTGTTAGGTGTTAAGAGTTAAATTAAGATTATGCTACTAATTAAGAAGTTTATTTCATTTCGATCAAAGTAAAAGGGCGATTTAATAATTATGGCATTTTAAAAGGTAACCTTTCTACATCGTCTTATATCAGAGGGCGATTGGTATCTATATATGTAAATGTATAGTCTTTGAATATTAAAATTGAAATGTCTCAAAAAGTACCCGGAATTCTTCAATAAAACGATATTAATTTTAATCCCTTCAAAGTACTCTCCATTGCAAGCAATACACATAATCCAACGTTTCCTCTATCTTCAAAACACTTATCATAGGCCGATTTGGAATCGTCTTCAGCTCCTTCTGCGAATTCTCCTTTATCGCCTTAATCGTCTTGAAACACTTTTCGCGAAGTGGTAACTTAAGTCGTGGGAATATAAAAAAGTCACAACTAGGCCTGTCAGCTTGTGGAATGCGTACAAGATTTTCAAATTTAAATCAACAAATTCAGCACTCGCCTTCTGCCCAAAACGTCTTGCATAACTCTCTGCACTGATTCGAACGAGACACCAAAATCGACTGATATCTCTCTGATGCTCATATTACGATCTGTAAGATTAATTTTCTTAACTTTTTCAATGTTTACGCCAGTCAAACTGGTGGATGGATGATCGGAACGGGGCAAATCAAACAGATATTTGAGCGCCAGATAATAGATGTATCAACCTAAAAAAGCGCGGTTTGTTTGAATCGGATAAATCCGGGTACTTTCTGATTTTTATTTTATTGAATTCCTCATGCGATGTCGAATATGTCATGCCGTGTCGAACAATAACGCTAAACGTCAAGCCCGTACTTAATACGTTGTATTCGACGTATGTAAAGTGTTTTCCAATAGGAACTTGACAACTTTGAATGTAATTTGTGAACGCAATCTTTCACTAATCATCAAACTGTCACTGTCAATTTATTCAGTAAACTCAACAATTTCATCATGGTAAAGTACACTCATTTTTGGCTCAATGGGTTCGTCAAGAAGAAAATAATGCGTTATTTGTCGGATGAAAACCCACATGCGCTTCATGAATCACTACTTCATCCACAAAAAATAACTGTTTGGTGCGGTTTGCATGCCGGCGGCGTTATTGTGCCATATATTTTCGTCGACGATAACGATCGTCACGTTACTGTGAATGGTCAGCGTTATCGCACCATGATCACCGGTTATTTTTGGCCCGAATTGGAAGATGTGGACTTGGACGACATGTGGTTTCAACAGGATGGTACCACAAGCCACACAACACACGCTACAATCGATTTATTGAAGAGTAAGTATGGTGAGCGTGTTATTTCAAGACATGGGCCAGTAGATTGGCAGCCTCGTTCGTGCAATTTAACGCCGCTTGACTATTTTCTGTGGGGCTACGTTAAGTCATTGGTTTATGCCAACACGCCGACGACGTTGGAAGAGCTAAGAGCCTTTTATTAAAAAAAAATTTATCAAGTCGTTATTAGAAAACCCTATACATAACATATGTATAAGAGGCTACGATTTGATTTAGTGTGTGAATAGCCATTTTTATTTTTTTTTTGGAAAATGCAACTTTATTGTGAAAAACTGATTACAAATGAATTATTCAAAGTATTGCCCATCGCTAGCTTTAACTTTTCCCATTTTTCTAGCAGAGTTCAAATACCGTTGCGGTAAAAGTGTTTATCTTTTGAGGCTATCCAC
This sequence comes from Volucella inanis, assembly GCA_907269105.1. NCBI lineage: Eukaryota > Metazoa > Arthropoda > Insecta > Diptera > Syrphidae > Volucella > Volucella inanis. The sequence goes on along the minus strand of OU026155.1, from coordinate 141,283,292 downwards.
GAATCAAGCCATTTTTGATGTCTTCATATGAGCGGAACTGCTGATCAACCAGACCATGTGCCATCGAACGGAATAGGTAATAATCGGACGGCGCAATATCTGGGGAATATGGCGGGTGGGTTAGGACTTCCCCTTTGAGCGTTTTCAGGTAGGGTTTAATGGGTTTGGCAACGTAAAACCGAGCGTTGTCATGCTGTAGAATCACTTTTTCGTGCCTCTGCTCGTATTATGGCCATTTTTTGCGCAGTGTTTGGCTCCATTGCATCAATTAAAATCGATACATACATTCCCTAATGATAGTTTCGTTTGGTTTCAACAGCATACTTTTCCCACCAAATACACAGCATAATCTTCGCAGCGTAAATATTCGGGTGAGCCGACGACGTAGAAGCAGTCCCCATGACCTTCTTCTCTCTGATATGCTGTAATGAAACCGTTCACAATGCGATGAAGAAAATCGTTCCTTTTTGCCACTATATCAGTGGTTCACAGGCGAAAAAATGACACTCAACGTTCCTTAACTTTAAGTCATAAGGAGCCCAAGTTGCTTGAAAATGGCTTAGCGGATAACTCTTAGTAATAAAGCAAGCTCTTATTGCATTTGGCACGGATCCTAATCGAGCATTGCCTCAAATTCAGCGTCATCGAAAGATTTTGGCCTTTCTTCACGCAGAAGATAGACATCGTCGTCTTTGAAGCGACAGAACCAACCACGACACGTTGTTTCAGTTAGAGCAGCATCATTGACGGTAACGGCGTCCTTTTCTCATTTTGACAGATGCCGTCATGCCATAAACCGCACCAAACATTCAATGTGGATGCACTGGTGCTTGCCCGCGAACCCGCTCCAATGACAGCAATTTTGGTGTTGACATAGCTGCTGAGCCAAAAATAAGCCTCATGAAAGAAGATGATTTTTTGGTCAAAATTCGGATCTCGGGCCAACATTTCCAGCGCCCAATTGGCGAACTCACGCCATTGTCTTTGGTCGCCAAACTTCAATTCTTGCATTGGCACAATCTTATACAGATGTAGTCCCAAATCCAACGGCAAAAAAGGTCAGGTTGCCTCTCTGGCGATGCCCAATTCAGCTGATCGGCGCCAAATCGACATTTCTGGGTCTTCTTCGATACTGGCCGCTACGAAGGCTATGTTTTCTTCAGTTCGCACCAATCTCTGTCTGGTTGGTGGCTTAAGATCCAAAAGAGTACTCACGCTGAAACTTTTCCACGGTGCTACAAGTTGCCTGCACACTGAAGCCATGATAACAATGTCATTGGCAACTTTAACAGCTGCTAAAACATAATAATTGTTAAAAATGAACATTTCTACCTTAAGGTTAGTAACTTTAACACAAATATTTCGAATTCAGCTGAAACTGATTTTTTAAATTTTAAGGAGTTACAAAAGCACTTTATCGCTAGCATTCTGTGTGACCGAGGGGGATCTCTTTGCATTAGAAAATGCGAAAATTGGCTTTATATTCTTTGACATGAATATAAAACCTCCAGAAACCAAATCAGCATTCGTTTCCCTGGGAGTTGCACAATCGAAGTTATCGCAGTACTTGGACATACTATATTCAGTTTGGGGTAGGTCAGTTGTGCTGTGGTCAAGAAGAAAACGAAAAATAAGAAATAAATTTGCCGTCGGAAAAGCAATAGTAGCATTGAACAATAAACTGATAACGTCAGGAAGAATAATAGCAGGTAACCGAAGTTCAAAAATAGGTCACCGGGTGAACACAATTAATAAATTAAATAAATTATTACACAAAATAAGGTAGAGCGGGACTGAAAATTGGAAGCGTGCAATTGCTTGGAAAATAGAGCTGAACTATGTGAACTGTTAACTGTTAACAGTGTTGCTGTTGACGTGTTGCTTTTATGCTAATGTCGGCTATTCCCAAACTAGGTCAACTGATACCGCTGGAGCAATGCAGAAGCAGAGCTGTTGCTGGGTTGTTCTGTGCTGCTTATCTTCGTATCTTGTGCACACACCCACTACGTCCCGTTGACCGTTCATGGCTCATTGCGTCCGAGTTAGCGCCTCACTTCCTTTTTGTTCCCTACTCCGAGTCTGCCGACTTTTGAAGTGGAATGACTTTATTGGCTACATTGGAGCACTACTGGTAGAAATAAAGATACAACATTCTGAAGCAAAGAACTCTTCATACTGGTTGGATAATATTAGTGCCATTTTTGCTTTTTTACCTCATCGGAACTCGGAATCATTTACTGTCGTTTTTTCGTTTCATTGAAGTTCGGAATTATTGCACAACGAGCGATTAAAAGTTTCACTTAAAATTCTGGCGTGCTTTCTTGAACTTGGGCATAGACTGTTTTGTGAGACGTTACCTCTCTTTGTTTAATTATTCTGTCTTGCATTGTTTATTTGTTCAGCCTTGGTCATGTAATTATTATCGAAGGGGAAGGAATAATAGTGGCAATTTCAATAGAACACTGGTGGTGAAAATAGCGTTCAACATAGTCCCCTTATAGTTTGTTACACTTATTCTAGCGATTTTCCAACTTTTTGATCCTGTCCGAAAAGTAATTTTCCGGAGGTCTGCAAAATACTCCTCCGTGGCGTCGATGATTTCCTCGCGTGAGCTGAAATTTTTATTGATGAGCCATCTTTTGAGGTTTGAGAAGAGGTAATAGTCCGAGGGAGCCAAATCGGGCGAATACGGTGGATACGACAGCAATTGGAGCCGTAAGTCATTGATTTTAGCCATGGTTGCGATGGTCTGGTGCGCCGGTGCATTGTCTTGCAAAAACAATTTTTTTCTTCGCTTCATGTGAGGCCGTTTTGCAGCGATTTCGGCCGTCAGTCGCTCCAATAATGCACAGTTATATTCGCTGTTGATGGTTTTTCCTTTTTCCTGGTAGTCCAAGAAAAGTATGCCATGACAATCCCGCCAAAAGTCCGCCCGATTCCGCATCAGCAAGTCCAAACACTCTTTCGAAGTGCTCTCGCGTTCGTGTTTTTGGTCAGGAGTATGCGCGGCACCCAGTGGCAGGATAACTTTTTTATATATCATTTTCCGGTCAGCCAACACCATTTCATGTATTTTTTTTTCACATTGTCCTCTGCCGCTACGGAATTGATCGGTAGTGGAGTTGCGGCCACCACGAAACTCTCGAAACCAATATTTGACGGTGTAATCTGACAAAGCATTAGTCCCATAATATTTATCCAGCTTTACTTTTGTTTCCTTCGAGAACGAAAATCATTTTTGTCCATACTCAATATGATGCTAAACACGTCAACAACAATCAGCTGTTAAAACAAAACTAAAGACAGTATCGCACTGAAATTTGGAAACCTAGACATTTCGCAGCAGTTTTGGCGACATTAAATATGTGGTCATTCCAACGTAGGTTGTCATTAACACTCACACCGAGAATGCAAAGTTTTTCGCTCTCAACAATGCAAGTGCCATTCATGGATAAAAGCTGGGTGTTAAGATTTCGCTTTAATTAGGCAGACAGCATTGTGTTTTGGAAGAATTAGATTCCACTCTGTTATGCTGTTTATATCGGAATTTAATAAGCTTAACGTACACTGCCGTTCCCGTTTTACAACCGAAGAGCAGGGACGTGAATCCTTAAACGAATATGAAAAGCAGAGAGCAAAGGAATACAAAATGACTGTCGGAGACAGAACGGACGCCAGAGCTACACCAGCATTTATTTTGTGAATATCAGACTTGAAACCATCCAAGACAATTTGAATGGCACGTTTCGAAAGGTAATTTCTAATCCACTGACGAAGAGCGTCCTCGATCCCAAAGAGCCGCATTTTCGATGAAAAATTCTGATGCCAAACTCTGTCAAATGCCTAAGAAATATCAAGTGCAAATATGTTGCTTTCGCCAGATTGATATGCGCTTTCGTTCTACTGTTCGGTGAGACATGCCATCAAATTTCCAGTGGATTTGTTGCTACGAAAACCATACTGGCGGTCATTGAGAAATTTTCGTGTTTCGAAATATGTCATGAGCTGACGGCTTATCCGCGTTTCCATGGGCTGGGAAAAAAGGGACGAAAGTGCAATTGGTCTGTAGGAGGAGAGAGAAAAAGGTTCCCCTTTTTTAGGGACGGCCTGGACAAGTGCTGCTTTCCATCCGCTCGGAAAAAGTCTTAAGTAGTCTGATTGATGAAAAATTAATCAATCCGTTCAGAAAAAGGGAAGGTTTATCATCTGGACCAACGGATTTGTGTATATTGAGATCCTTGAGTAATATTGCTACTACACGAGTGCGAAAGTGGATTTGTCCCATTGAAGATTCGACGCAGACAAAGTACAATCTGGAAAAGTAGAGCTGACCGCAAAGTGTGTAGCAAGCAGATAGGCTTCGTTCAAAGAGCTGACAGCTATAGTGTCATTATAAATGAGCGTTCGGATGGAGGATGAAGCAGAATTTCTAATATATATGACAAACAACCAAAAATGTTAACTTCTTCTGAGACATTGTAGTATTTTCTGATCCAGTTTCTGGTCATATTGGAATTTCGCGCACTTAAGAAAGACGGTACAGTCATTCCTGGCTCGTTTGATCTTTCATCGGTTTTCATTTGTTGCATTCGTCTTGAAAGCCGAAAAAATATTTCTCTCATCCTGACAGCCTCTTTACAGCTCGAGTCGTATAAGCATCTCTTTTCTTTTGGTTTTATATTGTACTATTCATCCGATGAGGGATAAAGGATCTCATTCCAAAGGAAATAAATCAGCACCGCCATCCACGTCGTTAAGATGATGTTAAGTCTGCTGAAATTAGCTTTCCCGTATTGCCATATAGTTCTTTTAGGTATCTTTTCTCTAACTGTGTGTTCAGTATACGAATATTTAGCTGATATGAGACTGTGGTCCGACGAGTCTAAAACGGATAGCACATAGCACATCGCCCTTGTACGTATCAGGGTGGAAAGTTAATAGCAAGCTCAGGGTGTTGGCGGTATGACAATCAACATCTGGTATTTGCATGGGCTCATTTATAAGCTGAATCTCAATACACTTTTGTTGACCTTGTCTAACTTGAACAGAGTTTTTTTTTGCTTAAGCATTCAACTTATAGATTCTATCTAACAAAGTGGCCTGCGTTATTTCTTTGCAGGGTGAATTAGCATTGCTTCTACATTTCCTAAATATATCCATTTGCTATCTTTATAGTAATTTATTCGCCTGTTTTGTATTTAATAAAATGTAACTCTATGACCAACTTACTTATCAAATTAACTTTTAGACTGGTGATCCACTTATTTACATCATGTGGTTCAATGTCTGGCTTGTGTATCATGGCTTTAAATTCCCTTAATGACCCTCCAATCGTCCGGCTCTGGTAGAAATTAATAGCTGTGTTCTATGGTTCTCCTTGAATCTTCTCGTAAAACACTGCTCGCACTATTGCCTTTTTAGCTTGTTCTTCGTCTACTAATGAGAGGTAGTACTCCATGCTAGTGAAGAAGGAATTTATTGTGATTTCGAAATGTACATGTATGGATCTTCCTTTAACACTTTTTCATATTTTTTTTTTTCAACGTTCAATTTGTTGTTGCTTGGTATGCTTCTTTAACTTGTTCTAGTTGTGGCAGCCATCAAAGCAATATATTTTTCCTGGTTCATTTCCTGTTTTATAAGTATGTTACAGGCACGCATTTAGTAATTTAATGTTCGAATTAATCTCACAAAATGTAAGTACATTTCAATGGATTCCTAATTTTACAGGACAGGACAGATACCGACTTGTGTTGTAACAAGAGGCATAATTAATTTTTTTTTTAAAGAAACACTTTGTTATAACAAGAGGGAGAGTCAACTTCAACTGTCTCTACTTTTGTCACCTCTATTTAATGTTGGTAATTTGAAAGGAAGTCATATCGAATGAATTGCATGAATGAGGTCAGCATGAATGCATACAGGTCAGTTGCTTATTTTCTCCTTCGTCTGCTAGTCTATTACTGCTAGCTCGGCAGCACTTAAGAGACACAAGAAACATAATATGTAAAACTGCATTCTATAAATGCACACTTTCTCCCAAGAGTGCAGTTATTGAAAAAGCCAATCGACAAGTTACAATCCTCAATCTACCCCCATTCCTCTATCGATTTCAATTTCTAGAAGAATAAATCCCCACCCCGACCTAAAACATGCCGCCAAACTTCTAGCCATGCGACAATTGTCCAGAATCGTGAAAAAAAATAATAAAATAACACTCACCTCTCAACACGTCCCACATTCGTCCTTTATGCTCATTCTTTCAAAAAGGATATCCCAATTGAATTTCGTTTCCTTATTTTGACCGTGTAAATCCATTCCTTCGATTCGACTTTGATTATTAAAAATGGAGAAGGCACCAACCGACAATGGACCACATCTCTGGACCGAAGCATGGAAGATTGAATAACAACACAATCCGCCAGAGACTTTTGTTCTCTTGTTTTGGTGGGGTCGCCCTTTGGAACTGGTAAGCTCGACAATACCTTTCGATTTTGTATTTTTTTTTTCTCGTTTCGCATGGTCTTTTTTCTTATTAATTTGTTGTTGGTGTATCTTTTCGTGACCCATAGTATTCTCGGGGTGACGAAAATCGTTTCGGATAGATCCGGGACTAAATGTTTACTCTCACATTTGTGCGATGTGGTTGTAGCAATAAACCGTGTCCTGAGAAGAAGAACCTGCTTTACAGCAGTAATATCCCAAGAGTAGTGGTTCCATCGGTGGATGGGGCAGATAAGCCCACCGCTAACTCTAATTTATCCCTCCCATGGGATCGAGATCAGGATAAATTATAATACGACTCTTCAGAGGATTGTTTGTGGGATTTTCTCTTCATGCAACAAACGAAGACGAGTATGGGCATTGGTACGAGTACGGGTACCGGCACGCTCACGAATACCAACATAGTTCCAGATCCTAGCACCAAAGTCACCTTGCAGATACGTTTTTAATACGTTCGATGTTCGTATGTGGGATATTCAATGAGCCCAATGGTCGTGAGATGGTAGCAGAAGCAAGACTCTCTTCGATTAACAATCGATGGGGAAGGATTGTTTCCTCTTCATCGCTATTGAATCCCCTTTGCCATTCTCACCTCCTATCCGATTAATGGAATGAAAATTACATCCAAAAGGGTATAATGGCAGGTAACGATGATGAATGGGAGTTTTATTGATTTGCTGGCGGGATTACGACGAGAGATTGTTTTGCGTGGATTGTCACTTCCTTGAGGGGATTTTCAAGTCGTTTGGTCATCGTGACTGTACGAGTTGTCATTGTTTCGGAATGTTTCGAGTTATGATTTGAACTCTTTAGGGGAGGTCTACTGTGTTGTGGTATCATTTTGTTTGCAACAATATTGTTGCATGATTTCAATTTTATGATATGTCACTGGCAAACTTTTAGAAGAAAAGATCGATTAGGTATGTTTGAGAGGAGATCAAGATATTCGTATCTTGTGGTTTGTTGCTCATGGTTGGATGGCAGACTTCGGCAGCAGGAATCTGGGAAAATTCTGTAGGAAAAGCCCAGGAAAAGAAAGGCAATCGATTGGAAAATTTCCTAATTAAAGTCAGTGAAAGAGGTTAGTCATCCATGGAAGATGTTGGGCTGGGTTTTGGTGGAAAAAAATGAGACATAGGCGAACTCAAAGGAAGTTGCAGAAGCGAGTTTACTTGTGAAGAATAAGTAGATACAATGAAAATCAGAATAAGAATAAATTATATTTTAAAAATATAAAAGCCACTATAAGGACGTTCTGTGAATGTTTGAAGTTATCAATCTGTTCTTTACATTCTATTGGAGGACCCGCATTAAACAAAACACTTCGTGGCAACGAAAGCTGCCTTCGATTTTTTTTTTTTTTTTTTTTTTTTTGCTGCTGGAAAAATTATCATCACAAGCATGCAGTTGGCTTCTTTAATATTTGGGAACTAAGTTGTTAATCTCCGAGTTAACTGTCAAGCAATCAATCGTTTTGCGAATGAAACGAAGCCAAGATCTAGGTTTCCTAATATTCGTAGCTTTTAGATTAACTTATCTGATTACAGCTAGCATGCGAATGCAACAGTGCACAACCCTAGACCAGAACAAAGTTTGATGTTCAGTTTGTTGGGGAGCCAGAAATAACCTTCAGATCAGATTTATTGTAGGCCAAACAATTTGATGTTTTTACCAAAACCGAGCAGATGAACAGCAGTTTCCACCTCTTCTTTATCCCTAAAACTAAAAAAAAAGATTGTTAAAATGTCGACCAAATCTATTGGCATATTCGCCCACTAGGATGCCGATATATAACCATTTCACAGATAAGATACTTCGTGTGCTTCTTGTTTTTGACTTCATATCTGAAGACATGAATTTATGTGTGGTGAGTGCTCCTTGGAGATAGAAAGAATGTCTAGAATTGTGTCAATTTTGGCAAGTTCATAGATGTTATAGTTACTCTGAATATAGCGTTGACCAGGAACCCAGTAAGTGCAAACTATGGACTGTTTGGTCAACTTCTGAAAGGCACCTGATACCTTTAAACAACCAAAGACTTTTTATCTGTTTGGCAATCGATGTAGGTGAAGGTATTCCCAGTAGAAAAAGTTAAGAGAAATCTCTTACCCTGTAAAAATATACGCCTGGAGTATGCTATAATTCTTTGGGAGGTTGAATGAGGTATTAAATGCGATTACTTCACAAAGTATAGCAAACACACCTCCTTTATTTGTTTCTATACTCTCAGTTTATATGAAGATAAAGGATTCTGTTCACATTATCCATCCCATCGGTCTTGTTTTCTCATTTTTGAGTCGAATTAAAGACGGTGTGGCCTACTTGATAACTGGTTCACTGCGAGGTATCACTCAGGCGATTGACAGTTCAGGGCCTCATCAAGTTCTCATACATTTAGAGGTTGAAATACTTTCTATTGCAGCAGTGAATGCAGATCTCAGAACATCTTTCACCTTCTTTCCCTATCATTCTCCCTACCTGATGCTTTCAAGTAGCTGCTGGAAGAGCTATTTAAACACATCTACTATTCTCTTGACTAGGACTAGGTGACTAGGCTTCCTTCACTGTTTCGAAGACCATCCGGATGTTGTTCTATCGCAGGGCTCTTCGATATCATTGTGCTAGAAGATTGCATAGGCTCTTATCTTTTTACCCAAGATCTTCTTGTCTCTCTATACGAATCCATACCAAGGGCTCCATGTCGGTGGTGGATGGTAGCCTACTGTGATCTCGACTACCTCTTTGATGATGTCGCGATACTAGCTTCACGGAGAGAGTCTCTTGCTCAGAAGCCGTGTATAGTCTATAGACTGTCTACTTCAGTCGTGTTAATGCTTCCAGATTTAAAGTGTTTTTTCTGGGAGGGTGGCAGCTTCTTCTTGTTGGATAATCGAGCATGCTTCTCACTATTAACATTTTCGATTTGGTTGGTGGTTCGATAAGTGCGTCTGGTGGATTCGTAGTTTTTGAAACCTAGCGCTACTTATCAATATATTACGAGCTGCCGCAAAATCTATTAGCCAGAACATTAAACACCAGACAGGCATATAACTCTACTTTAATAGAGTCTTCAGTTTTATAGGCATGGGTGTTTGCGCATATTAGTCTTGAGGTTTGGAATGAAGACGATCGCTCATCGGTTTAAGTGAATTACTATTGACCTTAGCTTATCACCCACGACGAATCCGCAGATGTGCATGTGCGGTGAACGGTGTCGTTGGCCTATTAAGGGCTTATCCGCCACCACTTCTTTTCAATGAACGCGGTTTATTCTTGGAGATTCAGATATAATTTGTTTTTTGCTTCCATTTGAAACTGTGGCCACCACCGTTGTTGCTGCTAGTTTTGTCTCATTTTCATAAGTTTAGCAAGTCAAATCCGGACTCACAAAGGCAATTACTCGATGGTTACTACTTGGTAAAATAAGCAGAAATGATGTGTAGTACCAGTTAAAGCACTGGGCATCGCCAGGCTTATGGCAGTCAGCGTCGACCCTGGAAATGTGGTGAGATAAGTCGAGTAAAAAGGGGAAGAGAACTACAGCATATACTACAGCAACTCCACAGCAAGGCTTAATTCACCAATATCAGCTTTTTATACACTCGCTCCTTTACAGAAAAAATAGACAATGCTAACAAAAAATGCTTCTACGAGCTCATCTATCAAACCTACTAGCAATGTTTTAAGTATGTGGTGACCTTAGCGTCTAATTAGTTCAGCTGGAGACCACAGCTTACATAATACCACGTCTGCGGGGCGGACCATCACCGTAGCTACCACACCGTTTTCTTGCTCTAATAGGCACAAAATATCTTGACAGTCAATCAATTTGATCAAGTTGCAACCGAAGCAAGGCATTCCTTACAATTTCCAATCCAGATTTGGACCACTGCATAGTTGCAGCCAAGATACGTCTACATTAACCACAGATTCTTACATGAAGTGCAAGAAATCAGTGGCATCGACCCCAAGAAACCGCCACAAGTTTCGAGTGAGCCTTACGAGCAACGAAAGAGGAAAGAACTTTGGTTAAAAATGAAAAAGCATATGAATCAAGCGATCGACAAAAATTGAGTGGTGCCTACCCAAGAACAACCTTCGGAGGTTTAACCAAAAGTGTGGCTTAATAGTCTAAGACAAGGCTGAGTCACTGAATTCTTACGGTAGGTGGTATATAGTATAAACAAGTTGTATCCTTCGGGTCCTTCAATTTGTTTTTTGCCTGCAACTTCTGCTGCTTTGGTTAATACCACACTTTCCAATGGCAATTTGGATGGTGTTATGCTACTAAATTGTAGCTGGCCTGCGGCTCATTTGTCAGTTGCGCATTACCCGGTTGTGCGGCACTTGAAGTCTACGATAGTTGAGTCATGGCTATCATTGCGTCTAAATTTTGTACAGCCATTGGAAGTAGAAGACAAGAAGCAGTTGCTTGCAGGAGATGCCAATACATCAGCTCTTCTTGCTTGTGCGATTAAGCCTTTCAAATTTTGTTGCTCTAAACCAACAGCTTGTAGTTGTTATAATAGTTAAAGAGACGGTGGTGTTATGGTATCTGATCCAAGAACAGGACACACTTAGAATTGCTACTGTTATTGCCGTTAGACCCAGAGTTATGTTTATATTTGAAGCTAAATTCCATAGAGTAGCTTAAATGTGTTGGATTTTTTTACTCTTTTTCCATTTGGGTGTCAGCGGTTGGGCAACTAATGGTAAGGTGCATCCATTTGATATTTAATGTTACTTTGATGGCTGATATCGCAGATTACTTTATTGGAAATTTTACAAAGGCACAATCTTTACTCTACCCGTTGTAATAATACATTTTTACATATGTACATTTTTCGATTGTTCCGTAGGCCACAAATAATTTGCGAATGTCATTTTTGTTCAGTTTCTTATTTAGCGTTGGCATGCTAAGAAGAGTTTTTACTCATTTCGATTTTCGCTATCCGTTGGTTTCGTTGCTATAGGATGATACGTCCCATTTAAGGTTTCCAGATTGTGTAGAGCATCTTAGGCTCTTAAGGCAGCTTTTTAGCTGTAATATGTCACAAAACAGCAATTCCGGTTGCTTTATTTCGGAGGACATTAATTGAATGACCCCGTCCGAACTTTTCGAACATTTATCGCAATTGCCGTTCATCCAATGACTTTGGAACTTGGCCAATAAACATTTTTATGTTATCCGGATAAGGTTCATCGTCGAATCCGATGTTAAGTGTATCTGTTGAGACTTTTTTATTTGCATCACTCGTTATTTAGACTAATGGCGATATTGTTGCATACGATTACAGTAATATTATTATTGGTAGGACTGTTCAGTAGGCTGTCAGTCAACACACATAAACACAGTCAACAAAGATAAACATTGTCAAATGTAAAAAAGATTTAAAAAAAGATAAAATCTGAGTTGATATCTACTCGTATATTAATCAATGTATAACTGCCAACTCGAGTAGATATTTCCAGAAAAAAATAAAAATAAAAACACTCAAACGGATGACGTCCTCGTGAGTTCTAACAACGAGTACGGCCGGCGAACAAATAGGCGAATATATCAAATCATACAACCCAATTTACGGCCAATCAATCAAAAACCTGGCCAGGCACCCTAATGTCCTGATGACATTTATGTCATTAACAGAACTTAACGGATTGTTGAGATATAAGCGGGCTAAAAACGAAAAATGAAAGATAACTCGTATGTTGCTAACGAGAAGGAACACCTAATATCGGCGAATCAGAAAAAATATCAATATATGTACATCAACTTTGAAATAGTAAGAGATTTCGTAGACTCTCGGCTCAACTATTAGCCCTCATCAGAAATCAAATGAAGGATTCCACTAGCCCATCGCTGTTTCCTTGCTCTAACAGGGTGTGGCCGTGGTGTAGTGGTGTATGCTAGATTAATCAAGCAGATGGTCTCGGGTTCGAATCCTGTGCGAAGCAATTCTCTGAAAATCCCGTCAGCGTCAACTCTGACATGAAGGCATAACACTGATGTTGGAGTGGTTGCTGGCTGGGCTAAATGTAACGAACTAACAACTAGCACGTACTAAGACCCACTGGTTGATAATGCACTGGCCCGTCCCGTTCACTTTGACAACCACATCTGGGAAAAATATCGAAACCTTACACACCTGAATTTCAAACTACTATACCACCCGCCCGCGCCCTGGAGAAAAGCCAGTAAAAGGGTACTGACGACTGAGTAATGCTTTATGGCTCAGAATTATTGAAGTACACGAAGATATCATTGCTTGTTTTGAATGTAAGGTTTTCTGAGTGATTTTTGGTCCGTTCCTTTTTTTTAATAATAACAACGCGCTCAATGGACTTTGTGTTCCATTAAAATGTTTGCACATAGTGATGTCGAAGGTATTTCGAAGAAAGAAAGAGAGGTATCGAGGAACATTGGTTTTGAATGTTTGCGTGTTATAATGGCAAGGAAATAAAGAGCTTGGCAAGCAATTCGGTAAGCAATTTATACGACTTAGGAAAAAATCACGATATTTCCGAATATGTCTGAAAGTAGGCTTGAGAGTAAACTGATTAGCGTTCATAACGACACAGGTTGAAGGTTAGAAGTGGCGGAATGTTACTGGCAATTTTGATGGAGCACTGGTAGTTATAGTAGGTATAGAATGAGGTAAGGCAGGAGACACTTCGTCGGTGTTCCAGGGTCGATGAGGCGACGACGATGATGACATTGATTAGAAAAGTACATATAAATTTGAGGAGGCGAAAAGGCCATTTATGGCAAAAACCTGAAGAGTCTTCGATTTCCTACCTGGGGAATAGTGCAGTAAAAGAAAACCACACATCAGGTGGCGCATAAGTCAAAGTAGAACGAGTTTAAATTGCGCGACTGGATGACAAAAATGAAGAGAATAGGGTTAGATTTTTGCTTTGATGATGATGGATGTCAACATTTACAAGATTTTAAAGCGAGTGTTGACAGGGTGATATTTTTTAAGTTAATGAACGAGAACTTGAGAACTTTTTCCTGGTTCACTTTCTTTTGTTTTAAAATTGTTTCACGGTGACGGAGAGAAGTGGTCCACCTGCCCAATAGTTCACTATGTTTTGATTGAGCGTAATAATCCGTTGATTGTATACTATCAAAATGATGCGTTCAGATCAGAGCTACTAATGTTTTACTGCACTCTAAAGAAGCCCGATAATGAAATCTTAATCCAGCATAGCAGAGAGGAGTAGGTAAATTGACATAAGAAGCTGCTTGTATCATAGTTTCCCAAAGAGCGCCCATTTTTGGCTTGCTGTAAATATTCTGCTATAGCTTAGCCTACAATAATAATGACCATAAAAAAACCAAATCATCTACAGCAAATATTGCCATCATCACTTGACACCATTTATATCTCCGCTTTCTACTTTGCCTGCTTAGTTCATAAATCTCTGATTGACATGTGTGACTATATGAGTACATAGGTAGACAAGCTTTCTATTGTAGCTCTAGTCTTAGAAGTTACTTTTCGTCATTATTTAACGTTAAACCCATCTGAGCCGCTTCTATATAAGTAGTCGTAACTGTAGCAGTACCAATCCGCTGGTTTCTTTCCAAAATGTCAATGTGATCAGCATACGGGTATGGAAGCAGTTACAATAACTTTGAAATATTTTGGTGTACCCCTGTAAGCTTCATAATGCTCTTAATCGTTGAAGAAATTTATTTCATGACTTATTGGTTTCCTTCTTTGACATAAATGTTAGGCCTCGGCGGTTCCTCACATGACTTTAATAAGCTAAGTTATCTTTGCCGATGACTGAACATGTGTGTTAAGGTTTTTTGATAAGTTCTATGGCTTATCATGAAGAGGACTTTTCATTAACAAATTTTGAAGAACAAAATATACTCTATAAAACTGTGAAGAGTAAAAAAAGCGGCCAAGAGCCCTAGAGCACCTTGCAACTATCTCTGCTAATAAATCCAAACTTACACCTCTTCGTGAAGAGCCTCCTGTGCCACAAAACAGGACAAGTACCGATTAATCTGTGGTCCAGAGGCAAACGGCAAACGTAAAAAAATGTTCTTGCTCTAAAACGGAAACAAACGTAAGGGAATGCGTCTTCGATTAATTAGATGCCGCGTACAATTGAACACCCAACGGTGAAATCGTGATAGTAATGAGAGACTTCAATTCCAAAGTAGGAAGCGACAATAATCCGCTCAGACACGTAATGAATGTTCATGGCATTTGAGACCGAAACAGCAATGGCGAACGGTTAGTCGATTTTTGTAACGCCAAACACCTAGTAATTGAAGGCACTCTGTTTGAGCAGAGTGCATCGAAATCAGAATGGAGCGCGACCACTATCTTATGTTTGCTAAAATTTGCCTTTGTAAGGCACCCGTGACTAGCAACGCTACTAACATGGTTACTATACCCAGGTACAATACCGACAGACTCAAGAATCCCACAGTATGCCAACAATTCAGGAACCATCTGAGCTAAGAACCGGTAATGCATAGACCTGGGCAAACAACTGTGACCAATTTTTTATATCCAGAATGCAAAGTTTTATCGGAAAAAGGTAGAGAAACTACATTTATATCTCCTGGAGATGTATCGAAGAGAGTATTTCACTTTAAGTTTAGATTCCCAGCAGCAGAGAAATCTGAACTTAAAGCCCAGTACCCCGTAGAAAGAAAGGAAGAACAGCGTAGTGTGATATGCTATAAACGCAACCACATTAATGCGCTAGCTGCATAAGCCGAATAAGTGACAGTAGGAACCCTTATACTGTTACCAAAGAGCTTACAGAGAGAGAGAGAAGAAGCATCAAACTGCATCCTGTAAAAAATGTTCACGGTTTCCTAATTATAGGGAATGAGAACCAGCTTGGATGGAGCGCTTCCATATAAATGACAGCGACAAAAATGCATCATCTGAAGTAGTAAACTCCCGAATTCGCATTGGCCCACTTGGTATTTGAGCCATTGTTCAAATTGATGGCTTCTTCTATCAATGAAATTGTCTAATAAAAACGAATTGTCGAAACGTTTTCCTAAACTTAATCCCTCTGAATGTTACTATGATTTGAGCACCTCTAGTCCATACCAGGACTTAAATCACTGTTCCGTTGAAGACAGGAGCCCCCCGAACTTTGGGCCGGGCCTGACTTAAAGAAGTAGGCTGTGGCTTAAACCTTAAGGCGGAAAGAGTCTTCCCGTTGGTTTTGACAGATGTAGAGTTGCAAAAAAAAGAAAGTGGTAGGCGTTGATGAAATTCCCGCGGAATTTTTCCCAGTTGCGCCAAATACATCGGCAGAGCTACCGAGACGTATTATAGCTTATGCATGTAAAAATGAGCGTTTTCCGGCGGAGTGGAATCAGAGGATGATTGTCAAATTAGCAAAAAAGGACAATATGCTGGATTGCGGTAAATGGCTCGTGATATAATATCTGCCGGCAGTGGACAAAATAGTAGCGAAAAATGCTGAAGCTAACAGAGTGGGGCTTAAAATAAATGCAGATAAAATCAAAGTCCTCAGTCTGGACAGGAGGTCGAGAAAGAAGAAAGCTTTCCTTATTTGGGAAGCACCATCTCGATTGAAGGCCTGACCGAACTCGATATTAGTTGTAAAATGGGGAAGGCAAAAGACGCTTTTGGAAAGTTGTTTGTGGTTTGGAAAAGCATACCATTAAGCATTAAGAGCAAGCTGCGTCTGATTCGCTCCAACGTCGAGTCAATAGCGTTGTATGGATGCAGTATTTTCAATCAATCAGGACTTTAACAGGACTTCGTTGACGCATCTATGAGTACTTTAGGCCAACCGAATCTCAAGCGCAGAGCTCCATATTAGAACAGAGTAGAAGCCAATCAACATCACTATAAGAATAACGAAATGGTTGTGGATTGGTCACACTTTAAGGTGCGGGAACAATTCCATTGCGAAGCACACCATATAATGGAATCCGCCCTCCCATTCAGGAAGTAGAGCTGGTTGACTCAAGGCAGACGTGGCGCAGAATATTTGAAGCGTTGTTAATACCTTACGCCCCCCGAGGCATGATAGGAACTAACTGACCAAGTACTTACGTTGAAAGCTCGAAAATGCTTTTCGACGCACCGACGGCGGTTCGATAGACCTCTATCAAAAATATTGAATGTAGTTTTATTAATATTAAAGGGATATCCCCCAGTCTTAGGGCAGTTTTTTTATTTCTCTTTATATTCTCTAGCATTTTAAGATAAGGGATACCATCCCTTTAGGTACTAAATAAAGCCACAAGTTTTATGCAGCAGCATTCGTAGCACTCTAACAAAATGTCCACTTCTTCCCTAATTACAGCAATAAGCATCATTCTCGAACAAGACTTCTTCTCTACAGCTGATAACAATAAACTGACTTATGCAACTTCGTTTCTCAAATACCACAAACCATCACTTTTCCGAGGACAAATTAGCAGCAAAAATACAAGATATTCTTCAAAATAACAATACAATGCGAGAGCACCCCTCCGGGTGAATTTGGTGAAGCCATCACAAATCTACAGCTTCACCCTATCCTCGTCAAACGTGACGATGAAAATCAAATCAAGAAACTTTTTTTTTTTTTTATTCTCTAGGGTTACCCAGAGTGTATCTAGCGCATTAGCCCCTGCCACAGAATCCAGCAGCACACAAAAACTAGCATCCGAAACCAGCATCCAAAACCAACGACAAGGCTTCTCTACTCTGGAGCATCAATCCAAGCCACTTAGCCACTTTGCACTCTCGATGGAATCTTAAGATGATGTTAAACGCTTTTCAAGCATCTTCTCCAGAAGGGGGTTGAACACCTTGCAAAGACTGGCTACCTCCGGAGGAACCATGCTCTCACAGTTTGAGGGTAACATTCGACCTCTTCACAAACATTTTTGTGGCTAAAAAATTTTCACAAAAATTTTAAGGATTCTCTTTTTTTTTTTTTGAGCTTTTTGAAAACCTTGTAGGAAAGTGGGCGTATAGATGGGCCCGCCAGGCAGAAAAGCAGTCAGGCGGTGGTACGAATACCTTGTGAAGCAGCAATTTGCTATTCGTATGCTAAATAGGATTTTTGTCGTCGTCGTCGTTCTCGTCATCATCCTTATCATCATAATCGTCTTTGTATGAGAATTCAGAAAGAAGCAGTAGCAGTGGTACGGAGCAGAGCTGAGCAGAGCAACAGAAGCACTTTCACCGTTAAAATCACCGGTTTAGCGGTTTATTATAATAGGAATAACAGTTTATGAGGTTTTCTTCGGGGGTTGGAAAGGAGTTTCAGGTGTAGAGGTGTTGCGGATGGATTCACACCCTCGAAAAAAAGTGTTGGCGCTCGTTTTTTTGCACAAACATTTGCATATGTCAGGATGGCTTACGTGTTTTCCTGTTTGATGGAATATCCTTTTTTGCTTAATATTGGTATACCGTTATATCGTCGGCAGTAACATTTTGAATATAATTTACTTGCTTCCTTTTCACATTACCAACTCCTTCTTCAGCGGCGTGTCTCCATTTTGCAAACAGCTAATAAAGATTCAATTTACAAGAGTCGTACGTTTGGCTTTGTACGCGAATGAGTTTTGCCGGAATGGGTGGGCGCTGCTGCCTTACAATGAAGCCCAAGTACGTTTATCAGATTTTGCACTTAGCGAGATGCGACGTGCGTTTGAATTTGAAGGAACCAATCAGCAAGGGAAATATTTTAATAAGTGCTAGAAATCAATTTGTGGTATTTTCGATTCAAATGGTTTGTAGTGCAATTGGGTTTTGAGTTCGACGGCGGAAAAGTATTTTAGAAACGAAGAGTCGTTCCCGATTTTTCTCTCCAGTTAAAACTGTCTTTGAGCAATTACCACCAAGAGTGTGCAGTCATTTTTATTCATCGGAACAGACAAAGAAATTGCCCATTGTACTTCTTGTACGTTCCCCTCCCAACAATTTCTCAGCTTTCATAAAAATATTTTCACTTGTAAGCTTTTTAAAAGCGTGGTATCACTGGCGATGACGCCAGTAAGCAACCTACAGTTCTTCCTGCATTCGTTGTGTCTTACGGACACCTTGCGAGTAATGCCCTCTGCAATTATGCTCATATGAAACCCTGTCAGAGGTAGTCCTAATCAAGAACGCAGGTAATCCTAATGAGCCATGAAAAGCAAAACAAAAGTTCCGACTGCGTTGACAGAAATCTTGAATTCCGGAACTTGCTTGGAGGGCCCAAGAGGGCTCAGTGTAGCTCTAGGCGCAGTTCGTTATCACTAGAATTACGTATTTCTCCTCTTAGAAGACAGACTCAAGTCTTAAAGATGAATAAAATCGAACGTTACCGTCCTCTAGGAAGACACCAGCTCTGTGTCCAAAATATTTTTCTTCTCCTGGCAAATTTTAGCCGAAACCATTCCCGAGTACAGTGAAAGTCGATTTCCTACTTTCGCAGCAACAGATGTTCTGTTGAATAAGAATCGAAAGACATTCAGGATCATTTCTTTTAAAACAGAATATGGCATCCTAGGGTCTACCAAAATCCATAAGAACCATATTACCAACAGGCCGACACCGTCGGTGTTGCCTTTAAACAGTAGAAGTGTTGAATCAGTGATCTTTCTCAATTTCGTACAAAGACCAACCTCAGTTTTGAGAGATTTGACTGAAAGTCCATTTAAAGTGCACCAGTCGATTCTGATTGCTTGTTTATACTTTAGAGCAGATATTCGCTTGAAAAGATCCAAAAGAGAGTAACTCATCTACATATATCTGAGAGTAAGAGTTATAACTCTTGTAAATAGCAGGAAATAAGTCGATCAACATGCAGTGAAGGCAGGTCGCCGCTTATATTTTGCGCAGGGTAAAACATGGCTTTGTATTGTTGAAAGCACCCTCAAGGTCGATTAAAATGGGCGCCACGTACTCTTTCTTGTTGCGTTCGACCTTATTTCCACCCATCTTTTGAGAGCGCAGTTTCACAGAATTTTTCACAAACTTGGATAGAGGATGAATCCAATTCAATCCACTCACCTTTTAAGTCTTCTCTAACTGTTCGCCAAGGATTCGATAACATTCTCTACAGGGTTGCCATCAGTTTTTTATACCTCTTTCTGATATAACTGGGCGTGTGCCATCATTGCCCGGAGACTTGATGTCATCAAAAAGAACAGAGCGTTTAATGGTTTCACCTGCCAACATAGCCGATGAGAAGTGCTCGTTACAGCCTGTTATATTATCAAGCTTGCTTCCTCACAGGTCCGGTTATACGAGCTTATTGGGAGCATAGTCTGATCAAGTAACGTGGGTAGTAACTCTCAAACATGAGGCGGACGACTTTTGCTTTCGACTCAGCGTACAACTTGTTCCAAATAATGTGTCGACGACTTTAAGGAGAGTTCAATTGATATATTTTGGGATGAAAATTGTAGGGGTGGGACAGGCAGAAATGCAGCCCCTCCGAGATACAGAGGGGCTTTGACTTCTATTCAAAATAATGTCTTTCAAATTTATGCATGTTAGACAACAAAAGATACTTTGGGATCTGGCCAGACCAATATCTATATTTTAACAAAACATATACATAGGTGTAGTTCTGGCCAGAGCTAAAGGTACTTTCGCCCTTGCAAAGAGACTGTTTTATAGCAGCAAACTTGATGCGAGAGTGAAAGTAATTTTCTACATGGGTCTTAACCGACCTATGCTTGCACTTGGATGTCCCTTGTGGTTCAAGGTGAGAACAAGTTTAATGGAAAAGATTCGGGTATATGGTATAAGGGGCCTGCCTAAGGGATTGCGTTCGCTTGTACAGAGCAATAGGATTAGAGTACATAAGATTCTATCCAAATGAAGTCTTATACGTACATTAAGGCGAACCTAATACGTATGAGTGGACAATTTCGCCTTTATGTTGATTCAAAGGCACATTCAGAGCAGTGACTTCGACGAGCAATTTGTTCTTCCTGGCTTATTATCCAAATTATTTACATATATTATGGGAGTGTGCCCATAAAAAAGGAGCTGATCCAAGACAAATTAGCGTTGCCGTAGTAGGGAGTCGCGGTATCAGGGGTCTTGCTTGGCAGCACCATAAATTTTGATGGCTTAGTGAACTGGTATGGGGTACGGTCAGTAATGCATTATTTATAAGTCATGGCTAGCTAACATAGTTTAGGTAGATTAAGTAAGCACTTAAAAAAATTAAAAATAAACAAAAAAAAAAAAACGAAAAAAGCAACAAACTGAAGCAAGCAAAATAATAAAAAAAAAACTTTAAAAAAGCTTTTCTTTAAAAGTTTAGACACTATGTATAGGATTTTCTAATAACGACTTGACAACTTTTTCTTTAAATAAAAGGCAAACCATTTGAGATATTTCAAAAATTTTATTATTGGCTTGAAGTACAATCAAAACATTTATAAATGGATCTCAACTTCTTTCATATGGCCACCGCGGGCACGTTTGCAGCGGTCGATTCGTTGGACCCAATTTACAACGACTCGGCCACACATTTCGGCTGATACGGCCGCTATTTCGCTTTCAATGTTGGCTCTGAGCTCTTTCAACGTCGTCGGCGTGTTGGCATAGACCAATGACTTTACGTAGCCCCACAGAAAATAGTCAAGCGGCGTTAAATCGCACGAACGAGGCGGCCAATCGACTGGTCCATGTCTTGAGATAACACGCTCACCATACTTACTCTTCAATAAATCGATTGTAGCGTGTGCTGTTTGGCTTGTGGAACCATCCTGTTGAAACCACATGTCGTCCAAGTCCATATCTTCCAATTCGGGCCAAAAATAATCGGTGATCATGGCGCGATAACGCTGACCATTCACAGTAACGTGACGATCGTTATCGTCGAACAAAAATATGGCCCATTAACGCCGCCGGCATGCAAACCGCACCAAACAGTTATTTTTTGTGGATGAAGTGATGATTCATGAAGCACATGTGGGTTTTCACCTGAACAATAACGCATATTTTGCTTATTGACGAACCCATTGAGCCAAAAATGAGCTTCCTCACTGAAGATGATTTTGCGATGAAATTCATCATCTTGGCGCATCTTCTCCAGAGCCCAATCGGAGAACGTTCGTCGCTTCAAATGGTCCATCGGCTTCAATTCTTGAGTCAGCTTGATCTTGTATGGGTGTAAACCAATATCCTTACGCAAAATACGCCATAATGTGGTCTTCTTGAGAATGCCGTGGAATTGACTGATTTGGATCGTTTGCTACGGACGTCTGAATGGCAGCGATATTTTCGATACTTCGAATAAACCGTTGTCTCACTGACACGGCAACATCACACAACGAATATGTAGACTCAAATTTTTGCACTAAACTTGTTATTGCCTGTCTACTAGGGGCGAGAATTACGACCGAAAATTGGAGTTAACGCTCTTAAAGTTGCAGTCACCGACTCCGAATATCTGTAGAAAATTTTATTAATTTGCAGACGATGCTCGTTAGTGTACTTTACCATGATGAAAATGTTAAGTTTACTGAAAAAATTGACAGTGACAGTTTGATGATTAGTGGAAGAGTGCGTTCACAAATTAAATTCAAAGTTGTCAAGTCCCTATTGGAAAACCCTATATAAGTAGGTTCCAATTTGTTTCAGTTAATTTGTAAGTTTTGTTTATATTATATTATATTTATTGTTCTTATTTTTTTGCTGTTTGGTTTTCCAGTGTTCTATTTTTGAGAGTTCAGCCGAACAACCCTTACAAATTTTGTTACCAATATTCGTGCTCTGTGAAAAATGTTTTTCCCACACTTCGATCCTTTTATAATCGACCTACAACGAATACAACGCATTAAAAAAAGAAACCTTAATCTTTAGTTCGCTGGCTCAAATCCGGCTCGAAGGAACAAATATACGTTCCTGTGTTGGATTACTGTAACTTTTATAAAAATATTAAGTAAAACAAACTTTATTCTTAACGTTACAAATGGACTGTGTTATAAATGTTTAGAATTACTTATTATATTGTATAATGATAAATATAGGTGACACTTATATTATGCATTCAATTGACAGCCTCGAACACTGAGGTCTCTTGCTCCACTAATGCCAATTGACAGCAGCATACCGCCTCTCCCAATGAATGCTCATCGATATACCCTCAAACCTACTCACTTACGTACTCTGAAATATCATTCTTTCCTAATCCATTCAACTTGCTTATTGAATTATATGCCGAGCTCGCTTTTCCTAGTCATTATAACCCGGAAACATTTAAGACCAACGCACATCGGTAACTCTATTTTTTCCAGTCCATAAATTCCCTACGCACAACCTATGGAAAAAATTGCATAGGCTGAATTTTTTCCCTAAAAATGGTTGACCAAAAGAGAATTAGTATAAATAGATAAAGAAAATTATGGTTCGAATGAGAGATTCTTCGGGAGACGACGAGGGAAAATATAAGGTGATTCATCATGAGGTTTGATTTTCAATAGGCTTTTTTCAACAGATCGCGTATGACTCCTATCAAACTGCTTTATCATTTTTGTTTAGTATTGCTTGGCAAGTCATCATAAAAGACTCATACTACAACAACGTCTCCAAATTGTTCAGCTGTTTTACGAAAATCAGCGTTCTGTTAGAAATAATCGACCTACTGAAACCACTATTGCCAATACCATTCACAATTTGAGTCTCGGTTTATAGTATATTAGTGGATGATACTCGACCGGTTAGATCGGTTATAGCAGCTGTAGCTGAGAGTGTAGGAAAGGACCGTGACGAATTGACTCATCATTGTTCTCAGCAGCCTGGCTTGGCGTATTCGACAACTTGGCATATAACCTATGGGCTGAAAAGTCCGTTTCTAAGAGAGGGCACCACTTGAAATCCATTACCATTTATCCATTATCAGTTAGTACCAACCTTTAAAAGATACGTGTATAAATTTGACAGCTGTCGGACGATTAGTTCTCGAGATATAGCGTTGTGAGTGAAGCAACTTTTGTCATTGTGAAAAAAAAATGGATTCAAAGCAATTTCGTGTGTAACCAACACATTGCTTATCATTGCTTTTTGATGGGAAAAAATGCAGCCGATGTAAAGAAATGGCTTGATAAGTGTTACCCGGACTCTGCACCAGCCAAACGAACCATTCGCAAGTGGATTGAAAAATTTAAAAGTGGTCATACAAGCACCGAAGATGATGCACGCAGTGGACGTCCAAAAGAGGCTGTTTCAGATGAAAACATCAAAAAAGTCCACAAAATGATTACAAATGACCGTAAAGTGAAGTTGATCGAGATAGCTAAGGCTCTGAAGGTATCAAAAAGCATGTTGGATATATCATACACGAATATTTGGACATGCGAAAGCTCTCTTCGAAGTGGGTGCCGCGTTTGCTCACAGTCGACCAAAAACAACAACGTGTTAATGATTCAGAGGAGTGTTTAAAGCTGTTCAACCGCAATAAAGCCGAATGAAGACATAAGATATGACTTGGCTCAATCACTTCACACCAGAATCAAATCGGCAGTCAGCTGAGTGGCGAGCAGGCGACGAACCTCGTCCAAAACGACCAAAAACTCAACAGTCGGCTGGCAAGGTTATGGCATCCGAATTTTGGGATACACATGGAATAATTTTCATCGAATATCTGCAAAAGGGGCAGACTATCAACAGCGACTATTTCATTGCGTTGTTGGAGCGTTTGAAGGACGAAATTGCAGAAAAACGGCCGCATTTGAAGAAAGAGAAAGTTCTGTTTCATCAAAACAATGGACCGTGTTACAAGTCGATGAAAACGATGGCAAAATTGAATGAATTCGGCTACGAATTGCTTCCCAACGCACTGTATTCTCCAGATTTGGTCATCAGTGACTATTTCCTGCTTGCAGACCTCAAAAGAATGCTCACCGGAAAGAGATTTAATCAGTGTATCGCCCTCGAAGGCAACAAAAATTTTGTATTTTACTATAAAACGGACTTTTCAGCCCATGTGTTAAAGGCGTACAAAATTCAACTTGTGCAAGAATTGAAGCCAAGCGACTTGAATTTGCGTCATATTTTCAGTGAATGGGCTCTGGAAAAACTCAGATGAAAATCCGGTGTTTTATCGTGAAATTTTGTTCAGTAATAAAGCCCATTTCTGGCTCAATGGATACGTTAATAAACGAAATTGCCATATTTGGGCTGATGAGCAACCCGAAGAGTACCAAGAGCTACCATTACATTCATTAAAAACAACGGTATCATGTGGTTTATGAGCTGGTGGAATTATTGGTCCATATTTCTTCAAAAATGAGGCTATAACGGTTACCTTCAATGGTAACCGTTATAGCACCATGTTAACGGACTATGTGCTTCTTGAAATTCAAGGACATCGTCTCGGTGAGCTCTGGTTTCAATAAGACGGCGATACAAGCCATACAGCGCGTGAAACAATGGATTTGTTGAGAAATATTTTTGGGGAGCACTTAATTTCACGTTTTGCTACGGTAAATTGGCTGCCTACATCGGGCGATATCACACCGTTGGCCTACTTTCTCTAGAGATATGTAAAGTCTCAGATCCTCAGGAATAATCCAGCTACGGGTGACTCTTTGGAAGCCAACATTACTCGTGCTATGCTCAAACGAGTCGCCCAAAATTGGACCTTCCAAATGGACCACCTTAGACGTAGTCTTGACCAATATTTACATGATATCATTTTCGAAAAATAAATGCCATGAATTGTTCCTTTAACCGACAGTAAATATTTTGAGATTACTTTCAAATTTATGTGTTTTATTTTACATTATAAATCGATGAATCACCCCTTAGTTAGGCTTACTGTTGTATGTTGTTGTTTTTATTGTTGCAAATAACGACAAAAGTCTGCTCGCTATAGTTTATCTAACAAAATTCAAAGACACCTTTAAAAGTCTCACACAAAGTCTCCCACAAAGTCTCTTATCACTCAAACCTTCAAAATCTAAAAGTGTATCCTTAGTCAAAAGCACAATCCAAAGGCAAACTGCATTGGTGTTAAGAATCTGGATTACCGAAGATTTACTAAAATTCTACTTTCAAAAAAAATTTAGGTCATCAGTAAAATAGCCAAAAATAACAAACGCAGTAACGTTTTTGATTATAAAGTTTAAAATACCATCACTTCCGTAAGAGAGTATATTTTTCAAAGACCTTATAGTTGTTAGTACTTAAATGCATGTCATTCTGATTTTGTGTGCAACTTAAATTCGTAAAAGAGTTCTTTAGAAAAGCCTCTTGTCTAAAGGGAAGAAAAAAGTCATTGAAGTCGTTAACTACTTCTTTCTGAAGTGACGGCATCGCCTTGTTTTAACGCAAACAATCGATTGTTACCATTAGTATTTCAATTTATAATGCAGATAATAATTTTTCATTTCTTTTCAAATCTCCTCGAGAAATTCTTAATTGGTTATAAAATTAATTATCGCCGGATATTCGAATTTCCATGTTTATTTTTTTTTCTTACTCGCTTAAATCTATTACTTAAATTAAAGTTTATCGAATGTAATATATATAAAACTATTTTTAAGCTTATGCTATCCGTTGAATAGCATTGTAGTAACAACTGCCCATGTTATCTACCGAAGTCGGTAATTGTATACGCCCATCTTACTTCTTCAGATTTCAGCAAAATAATTGGAAAACTCATGAAGAACAGGATAGTGAAATTCTTAAATAAAGCTCTTCAATCCAGTTCAATTCAAATTGGAAAATCCATGAAAGATGCACTCTTAAGGTTTAGTTCTCAAATAATGTACAACTTTGGTGGCAACAAATATACAGCTGGTCTATTTATTGATACAACCAAGGCGTTGTATAGTTTAACAACAACTGCTTACGAGTATTAAGAAAACTGGAAAAATCAGGATTCCGTGGTTTTATGTCCAAGCTCGTATCTTGAAAATAGGCCACGAAATGTTAGGTTAGATGAGACAAGAAGCAAAATTAAATTCTTTAATCTGAGTATACCACAGAACTCTGTTTTAGGACCGATACTATTTTTGGTCTACATAAATCCACTGTGTGTGGGTGGTCGTGGCTCAAGTGGTAGTGTATTGGCTTTCAAATCGGACGGTTCGAGGTTCCAATACCAGCTGCGCCTGAAAGACATACTTTTTTACATTTAACTTAATTTAATTAAGATGAATAGTTGCCTAGAATAGAATTGCAACAGAATCGAAATCTTCGCCTTCCTGCAAATACAGCTGTAATTGTAATTACATTGTTTCCAGATGTAGTTGAAAATGTTTCCTTAAGTAAAAGTTTTATCTTTCAGCCATTTTCATCTGCTGAAATCCATAAGTATATCATGTCACTTGATAATAAGAACTCTTGCACCTCCGATGGTATAACAAATTGTCTCTTAAAACGTATTTCTTATCATGTAATTGATGTTTTAAGTAATTTATTCAACTTGAGTGTTCACTGTAGTAACTTTCCGTCATCTTTGAGAAACGCCGAAATCATTCCTCTGTTTAAGAAAGGTAACAAAAATTTGCTAACCCAATATCGACCATTTTCTTCACTTCCTACATTTTGTAAACTATTTGAAAAGCTGATGAAAAAACGTATTAAATCGTTTTTAAATAAAAACAATTTTTTTTAGAAATAAAAAATTTGGCTTTCGTGAAGGACGATCTACTGAAAATACTATTCTTAAACTGTGTAGTGAAATTATTAAGAGTTTTAATAAAAATAATCCCAATTAAGTACTCTTCTTAGACATGACTAAAGCATTTGATATGGCTAATCACGATATTCTTCTCAGTAAATTGTATAGGGCTGGATTTAGAGGTATAATTCCTAAGTGGTTTTCATCTTATTTATCCAACAGAACACAACGAGTAAAGCTTCATGGAATTTTTAGGAATCAGTTGAAAATAAAAATTGGTGTCCCTCAAGGATCCGTTTTAGGACCATTGTTATTTTTAATCACTTGACTGTGATGCCGTCTTTCATTTGAGCTGTTGCACAAGATTATCGTTATCTGTTCATACATGTGGTAAAAGCAACTTCAATAAAGATTTAGTGTGTAGTACAAGCTGCTTTAAAATAGAGGATGTTAATAGCTACAAATATTTAGGCGTATTAATAGATAAAAACATGACTTGGAGAGCGCACTTTAAGGGCTTAAAGAAATACCACCTTGATCAAAAAAAAAAAAAAAAAAAAAAACGGAAAACCACCGTGTGGCGCTCCCATTATTCCTATTTGAATTATGTTGTTGACATTCCCTCTAAATCTTAACATCATAGCTTGACATTTGCTAACACTGTGTGTGTTGGCGATTTTTTACGATTTTAGAAATGGATTTAAATTTGCAACAACGAACTTGTATTAGATTTTGCGTAAAAAATGGATTTAATGGTTCGCGAATGTTGGAAATGTTGAAAAAGTGTTTCGGCAATGATTATCTAAAGAAAACGGTCGTTTACCAGTAGAACGAGGCTGCTCAAAAGTGGTCGTGAGTCAATCAAAGATGATGAACGCAATGGCAGAAAACCGACATTGAAAACCGACGAAAACATTGATGAAGTTAAAGAAATTAGCAATCAAAAAGATAGCGGAGGACTTGAACATTGCTTATGGATCCGTCCAAAACATATCGGTTAATGATTTTGGTTTCCATAGTGTAGTAGCAAAGTTGGTGCCAAAAGACTTCAATTTCATGCAAAAAAGAGACCGTGTTGACGTAGCAAGAGAGATGATTTGCGATACTGAATCTGATCCTATATTCTTCAAAAGGATCATTACTGAAGACGAGACGTGGGCTTATAAGCACGACACGCAATCCAAACATCAGGAAAGTGAATGGTGTTCACCAAATGAGCCGAGACCAAAGAAACCACGTCGTTTTCAGTCAAAAAAGAAAGCAATGCTCACGGTTTTCATGGATTTCAACGGTGTAATGCATCTGTATTTTTGTCAGAAGGCCATACAGTAAACAAAGAGTATTATTTGGGCTTTATGAAATGTGTGCGTGAAGCAATTCGCCGAAAGAGACCAGAAAACTCGTGGACCATGATAACGCACCGAATATAAAAATTGTTTCGAGGATTGGATCAAGCGCTGGCACATGTGTGTTGCAGTCGATGGGGATTACTCTGATTTTTAATTTTCTAAATAAATTCCGAAATTTTTGTGATCAAGGTCGTATATATAATATGTGAGTCGTAAAATGTATCTTTTAAAAGATTAGTGTCCAAAAAAAGGATAGCTTGTAGAGTACACTCCAAGGTCCAGTATAGTATAGTATATAGTATATGTATAGCTCTAAAAAGTATAAGAATACTTCCAATAAAGCATCTTTACATGTTCAATGTTCTTAAAGTTTTTTTTCATTCGAAGCAGATACAGCGCAAATCTGAGAAGTTCTACCATGTCTATGTCTATCATTCCAAGATCTAAAAAAAACTCATTATTCGAAATTTTACACAACAGCACTACCAAGGCTTTTTAATAAGTTACCAACCGAAATCAGACAGATAGTTCAACGCAGTATGTTTCTCAAATTACTAAAAAAATTCATCTTTAGTATGGATAGTTCAGAAGTCAAAGCTCTTGTTGACTCAAATCTCTAATATATTTTTCTTATTAAGTTAATGGTATATAGGTAGTACAGTTTTTTACAATATTTGGAACATAAGCAGGCTACTTTTATCTAGGGCTACCAATACAGCATGTATCAGCTTGTGTTAGGTCGAGGTTATATTATGAAGGATATATTTCTATTTAATTCTCCGAAAAGTAAAGAAAAATAAGCCCATTTTTGAAATGTTTCTGGTCCTCTTGTATTTTTTTTTTTTTTTTTTTTTTTTGTACCTTAGAGTCTGCTATGAGTTTATTTGAGTGCCACATATGATCGGATTCTCTTCTGGACCACTATACGCATATGCACTTAGATCTAGTCCGATCTATCCATATGTTTCTGATGGGATTTTATCTTTTGAAGTCTCTCGGCTTGAGTTCATGTGAAACCCAACTTCCTTGCTTTTGAATATATCCAGCTGCTTTTAAACGTTTTTAAATGGCTAATTGAGTGACTCCCAACGATTCTGCAATCTCTTCTTGTGTTTGACAATAATATTCATAGAGTAATGCTTCCAGTTCTTCATCTTCAAACTTTTTTGGCTGCCCAGGACGTTCATCGTCTTCCAAGCCAAAATCACCACTTTTGGCACGTTCGCTCAGCTAGCGCATGTTCACTATAAACTTCCACCAAAATACGATGACTTTCGGCAGCAGTTTTCTTCATATTAAAGTAATGAAGAAGAACTTCCCGCAAAAACACTTTTCCAGGTACAAAGTTCGACATATTTGAGTGAAAAAAAAATTATTGTTGTTTACGCTTCAAATGAATGACATATACTGAAATGACGTACAATGACAGTAGCTTTCCAACGCATGTTCCAATGTAATAATATAAGTAACGCCATCTCTTAGCACGAATTAAGTTATAGACCCAATACTTGAACGGAACTGTACTTCATTTAGAAGTTCGATATTTGTTTTAAGGAACGTTTCCCAGACCAGATAGGATCGCGCGCTTCCTTTTATCGGGTCATCCAACAATTCACTGGTGAAGGAAGTGTGCAACCAAAGAAAAGGAATCGGTCAGATAGGATGGCTGTTGAGGACAATGAAATAGCAGTGTTAGCTGCCGTTGCACACGATCCTCACATTAGCACTCGCCAAATAAGTCGTGAATCAGGAATTTCTCAAACGACTGTTTGTAAGATATTACATCGGCATAAATACCATCCTTATCATGTTTCAATGCATCAAGAACTTTCTAGTGAGGATTTTCGCAACCGGGTTTCCTTTTGTCAATGGGCACTTCAGCAAATTGAACGAGACCCCCTTTTCTTCGCCAAGGTGTTATTCTCTGATTAGTCGACTTTCACCAATCACGGAACGGTCAATCGACATAATATGCATTACTGGGCTACCGAAAACCCTTTTTGGTTGCGACAAGTTGAACCCAAGCACCCTTGGAATGTTAATGGTTGGGCGGGAATTATTGGGGATAAATTAATAGGTCCATATTTTATTGAAGGCAACTTAAATGGCAAAGAGTATGCAAACTTCTTGCGGGACCATCGTCCAGTATTACTAGAAGAACTGCCATTGGAGTTGCGACAAACAATGTGGTTTCAAAATGATGGTTGTCCAGCCCATTATTCCCAAGTAGCCCGGGGCGTATTAAACAATGTTTATCATTAACGATGGATCGGACGAGGGGGTCCGAGGCAACGACTTTCTACATCATCTGATCTTACGTCACTTGATTTCTTCTTGTGGGGCTACTTAAAAAGTGTGGTTTATAGAAAAAAGCCAACAACACGTGAGGACATGAAAAGAGCGCGGATAGACAAGTGTATTGAAGTGAATGGTCACATTTTCGAGCATTTGTTGAAATAGTCGAAATGGGAAGAATTCAATGATTCAACAGTGGGAGGCAGGGGGACAAACTCTAATTATTCACCCTGAAGGAAACAAAATACTGCTACGTCCACGTCGTTGTTTCTGGGTTATGCCAAACGCAGTATGTAAAAACAAATGATCAAGCCTACGAGCAATATGACTGAGCAATAAAAATCAGGAATTATCATTTGAAAAATCAAAAGTCCCCTTCAGAACCTTGTGACTTTTCTCTGAAACATTTTTCGCGATATTTCGTACTTTTCAAGTAATTTTGATGTGTTAAGTTTTATGGCGCCCTCTGACGAGAAAAGAACGCATTTTTGAAAAAAGTGTGCCATGTAAAAGAATTGTAATTTTTCACGCAGATTACGAATCTGTCAAAAAATAGGGTGTCAAATTAAAAAATCAAAAGTGACCTTCATTTGACCTTGAAAATGTTGCTCAATCGCCCTGTATACTTTTTTTTTCAGTTTTACCCCACAAACATTCAGTTTATTTCCTTTTTTTGTTGAAGGATCATTCGCCTTTAGTTTTCTCTATTAACTACAGAATGATATCCATTCTTTTTGCTTAATTGTAAATTAAATATAATACACGAGTAATTCAATAAAACGATCGGCTGCTAGTGTAAGTGCAGCATGTTCAGCCAGGGAGAAACGGTAATATAAAAAAGAAAACAGGCTATTTGAGACGAATCGATTAAATATACATCATTTGTGACACCAATGGGACAGTACGAGTGGCTCAGGATGCCATTTGGACTAAAGAATGCCCCATTGGAATTCTAACGTTATATTTCAAATGTTTTTGTAGATTTGATTGAAGAAAATAAAGTCAAAATCTACATAGATGATATAATGATAGCGACTAAGACGGTAGAAGAACATTTAGAGATACTGAATGAAGTTTTCGATAGGTTAGTGAAGAACAAGTTGGAGTTACGTTTGGACAAGTGTCAGTTTATGGAAGCTAAAGTCCAGTATTTAGGATACACCGTATCCAAGGAGGGTATCCAGCTAAATGAAAAGGGCATCGAATCGATAAAGAATTTCCCTGTGCCACAGAATGTAAAGGATGTACATAGTTTTCTAGGACCATGTTCCTACTTCAGAAGATTTGTTAAAGGATTTTCAGTGTTAGCCCAGACATTATACAAACTTTTAAAGAAGGATGCCATTTTTAAATTTGACAGTGAAAAGATGCAATGCTTCGAAGAACTAAAAGGAAGACTACTGATGGCACCTGTTCTGGCACTTTACTGTCATCGGGATGAGACGGAGCTCCATTGCGACACGATCTCCACCGGATTTGAGGCCATATTGATGCAGAAGAAGGCGGATGAGAGGTTTTATCCAGTGTTTTATTTTTCAAAAGACCGACTAAATGTGAGTCAAAGTATGACAGCTTCGAACTAGAAACATTGGCAATTATTTATGCGCTGCAAAGATTCGGGATATATTTACACGGCATTAGATTCAAGATTGTGACAGACTGTAACTAACATTGACACTAAACAAAAGAGAGGTAAACTCCAGAATAGCCAGATGGGCACTGGAGCTCCAAAACTACGACTACACCCTGGAACATCGTGGTGGGGACAGAATGCAGCACGTAGACGCTCTCAGTCGAGAGTCTCAAACATTCTGGTCCTAGAAGAAAATACGTTTGAACAAAATCTATCTACAACACAAGGATAGGAAAATTAACGAGATACGGAAACAATTGGAAGAAAAAGAGAGTAGTCTATATGAGATGCGTAACGGACTAGTGTATAAGAAAGTGGGGAAAAGAATAACATACGTCCCTATAGGGATGGAAAGTAAGATTTTGCATGTATACCATGACGAGATGGGTCATATGGGTTGCGACAAAGTCTTGGACGCGGTTCTGAAAATATATTGGTGAAAATAAAAATCAAGTGCACATAGCGAATTGCTTAAAGTGTATCGCATTTTCACCTAAGTTTGGAAAGCACGAAGGCTACTTGCACAACATACCAAAAGGAAATGTTCCCTTCCAGATGACACATGTAGATCACTTTATCCCAGTGTCACTCAAACAGGCGAAAAAGAAGTATGTGATCCTAATAGTAGACGCGTTTACTAAGTACGTCAGACTTTTTGCCGTTAGGACAACCAACACATAAGCTGCTTTAGATCATATTTTAATTTGTATAGCCGACCGAAGGTGCTGGTGTCAGACAGAGGAACTGCGTTTACTTCAAAGGATTTCGGAAGTTTCTTATAAGATAAGAATGTACATCCCATAAAGATTGCGACGGCTTCCCCACAGGCCAACGGACAAGTGGAAAGGATAAATAGAAGTCTGGCGCCCATGATAGCAAAACTGACAGGCGCATTATACGAAAATTCTCTAGACGGGATACTACCAAGGATAGAATTCGCTATGAACAACACAATACTCCGAAGTATAGGCACGACACTGAATGAATTGCTGTTCGGAGTAAGTCAAAAAGGCGGATGTATTGATTTTCTGAAGGAGAGTTTCAATGAGCATTACGAGGAGGAAAATGAAAGAGATTTAGAGAAAATACGAACGAGAGCTGCTAAGAAGATGATTAAGTGTCAGGAATATAATAAGTCACGAAAGGACCACTACGGAACGCGTAAGGCATATGGGAAAGGAGATTATGTAATGGTGAAGAACTCTATCAGCACCCTATGTGCTAGTAAAAAGATAGCCCCTATGTTTAAGGATCCGTATAAAATTGAAAAGATTTTACCAAATGATCGGTACATAGTGAAGGATGTAGAATGATTTCAAGTAAGCCAGATCCCGTATGAAGGAATATGGGAAGCAGCCAACATCAAACCATGGTTACAAGAGAGCAAGCGAATCACGTAACTGTAGTTAGACAAAGGGGGAAATCGGGACGATTAAAAGTCAGGATGGTCGAGTTGTAGCAAGCCATAGAAGAAAAACTGATAAGAATGTAAGAAATATAAAGTGGCAACACTAACTAGTGATTGTAAAATGGCCACACTAGTAACCAAATAAAGAGCGTAAATTATTTTTTTTAAAGGATTGTGTTTGTTTTAAGACTGACGGCTAAAATACTTATATTTTCTTTTTTTTATTTCAGCCTTCATTGATGAACAAATCGAAGAATTGTTAAATATTTCCGATAACGATGATTCGGGTGATGACGAGGTGTATTTATCTGAACCCACGCACAATCAAATAGTGGTTGTTCGTGTTCTGGTTCTGAAGAAGATAAAAATGATCAAGAAACTGAATTTGAGGTACGGTGCGATCGGGGATCCGTTCGTCGAGCTCGAAGAGCAACTGGTCACGACTAGGAAGTAATCTAGAAGAAGCACAAGTACCAGGGCACGTCGTGGGCAAAGTACGAGGGCTATAGCTAATACTGGAAGAGCTAATCCAGTTAGCGGCTGGAGTGAAAGTAATGACATTCATTTTGTAAATGTACCTTTGATGCAACCTGCTTACTTGCCGAGTTTTTTTGACGAAAATAATTATAACATTATATTATGATAAACTTGATTTTATTGATCGGTTCATTTCTGAAGAAATATATAGGGTGATTCATCGTAAGGTTTGATATATAGTGTAAAATAAGGCACATCAATTTAAAAGCAGACTTAAAATTTTTATTATCGGTTAAAAGAACAATTCATGGCATTTACCCTTTAAAAATGACATTATGTAAATATTGGCCACGACTACGATTGAGGTGGTCTATTTAGAAGGTCCAATTTCGACTCGTTCGAACATATCGACTGATATCTCGCGGATAACACGAGTAATGTTGGCTTCCAAAGCGTCAATCGTAGCTAGCTTATTCCTGAAGACTTAAGACTTTACATATCTCCAGAGAAAAGTCCAAAAGTGTGATATCGCATGATCTAGGTGGCCAATTTACCGTAGCAAAACGTGAAATTAAGTGCTCACCAAAATGATTTCTCAAAAAGTCCATTGTTTCACGCACTGTATGTCTCGTAGCGCAGTGTTGTTGAAACCAGAGCTCACCTAGACTATGAGCTTGAATTTCAGGAAGCACATAGTCCGTTAACATGGCGCGATAACGGTTACCATTGACGGTAACATTCTGATTTGCCTCATTTTTAAGAAATATGGACCAATGATTCCACCAGTCCATAAACCACACCATACCGTTGTCATTGAGTTCATTCACTGAAAATAAGACGCAAATTGCACAAGTTGAATTTTGTACGCTTTTACGCCGAGATTCTCGCGTAAAAAACTCCAAGTTGTCGAATACGCCAAGCCAAGATGCTGAGAACGACGACAAATCGATTCGTCACGGTCTTCGCGTACACTCTCAGGAACAACTGCTATAGTCTCTTCACTACGTGCTGGATGTGATCTAACCGGTGATCTAACCGGAATATCATTCACTTATGTAAAATGGGACTCAATTTGCGAATGGTATTGGCAATAGTGGTTTCAGTAGGTCGATTATGCGCACCGTAAGTTCCTCGAATCGCACAAAAATCATTTCTCAAAGAACGCTGATTTTCGTAATACAGCTGAACAATTTGGAGACACTATTGTGGTGTGAGTCTTTCTATGCTGACTTGCCGAATGATACTGAACAAAAATTACAAAAAAGTTTGATAGGAGTCACGCGTGATCTGTCAGAAGAATCCTATTGAAAATCAAACCTCACGATGAATCACCCCTTATATACTAAAAACAGATTAAATCAATCTGACATTCGTTAAAAGAACTGGAAAAACCTTAAACTTGACAGCCAAAGAAACAAAAATATTTTGGGGGACTTTAATTTTAATTTCTTGTATTAATTATCCAATTCAGAGGATGTATTGGGAGAACAATTGGAGGGTTGACATTATAGGTAATGCCATGTCACGGGATAGGTATTTCGTCATTCGTACTTCACCTAAACATGTCTAAGATGACGATGTACCCGTTGAAAAACGTAAAAAAGACAAACTGTGGAATGTAAGACCATATTTTGATAGTGTTTTAAATGGCTGTCTCAAACAAGTGCTGGAAAAACAAATAAGTTTTGATGAAATGATTATTCCATTTTCCGGTGCATGTAGTATGAAGCAATATTGCCCTCACCAGTCAAACCCAGTTGGACTAAAATATATCAAGAAAAGAACACATTTCCGACATATCAGAGGCTAGATTTGGATTAGGGGAAAGTGCTGTTCTGCTGTTGACTGAAGGTTTAGTCCCCAGATCAATAATTTACTATAATAGATATTTTTCTACAGTCAAACTAGCAGTAGAACTTTCTTCCAGAGGCCTTACTCGTAAATGTGCGGGGACGTTAATCAAGAATAGAATACCTGCAGATGCCCGGGATCGACTAAAAACTGATTCCATTTCTAAAAAGAAAGGTAGAGGCAATTACCAAGTAATAGCTAATGCCGATAAAGTAGTTATCATGCTCTTAACTGCTCATGCGGCAAGTGAAATTTATATCTGTTCTCGTTGGCGCAAAAAAAGGCAAACAACATAAACAAGTTGTCAGACCACAGCTTGTCAAGCAATATAACTCTAAGATGGGTGGGTTCGATATGGCTGACCGTCTCCTTGCAGTTTGCTCTTCACAGGCTAATACTAAGAAGTGGACTGTCCGCTTTATTTCTCACATGATTGACTTTACCGTCTCAAACTCATGGATATTATATAAAATGTCTGAAATTACGAGAGGCGTTCCACCAAGAAAGATACAACAGTTGAGGGCATATAAAACGTAATATGGTAAAAAAAAAATTATTGACAACAATCAACTTATTAACCAGCTAGACATTGACAAAGACTACAACAAACAATCTGTGAGAAAACCACTTCCAAGTCGACCATAATCAGTTATCATTCCAACAAAAGTACGACGGTTCCATGGAAACCTTCATTTGCCTGAAAATCTGAAAAAAACAACAACGTTGTCGTCGAATTGGCTATGATAAGAGGAGTACTTTTAAATGTTCGGCATATCAGATAGCACTTTGCTCGAATTCAGCAACAAAATCCTTTAGAACATTCCATTTAGTAGATGAGCACATTTAGATTAAATCAAAGTCTTGCTGAGCATTAAATTAAATTAAAAGTTACTAATTTTTAAATTAATGGCAATTTAGCTATTAAAAGTCTTTTATTTGTAATCATAATCAGGCATGTTAGTGAGATTAATAGTATGTAGTTGATTAAAACAAAAATGTTGTTGTGACTATATTTCATTATGTATTTTTATAAAAAAAAAGACTGTTTAAGTTTGCGTTGCTTGAAAAGCAATGTTTTGAAAAGATAAAGTATTATTTTCGATGCAATTTCTTGACAAATAAGACCAAGGAGAGTATTTTGTTGTTTTATAGTGAACTTTATAAGAACCTAACGCGCTAAATTAAGTACAAAAGATTTTTGAGTATTTTCTTTATAATAAAGTGTTAAGTACAGGGTGACTGACTCGAACTGCAACTTATTAAAATGCTTTAATTTTTTTATTTTTTGATAAATTTTATTGTGCCAAAGCAAAAAATATTGGAAAATACATCAGTTTTCAAATTGTATCAGTAGTTTTCAATATATTCACCTTTGACGCGAATAATGGCCTTGAGACGGCCGAAGAAAGCATCGCACGCTGCACGCAAGTGGTTCTGCGGTATTTTGGTCTATTCCCGCCGAAGTGCTTGTTTGAAGTGGTCCAAACTTTGGTATTTTTTAGTGCAAGCCTTCGCCTTCAAAATACCCCAGACATAGAAATCCAACGGGTTTGCATCCGGAGAATTTTCAATCCATTGTGTCGAAGAAATGAAGTGTGGAACATTGTTTTTTAACCAATCTTGGTTGCCGCGCGCTTTGTGAGACGGTGCCGAGTTTTGTTGAAATGTCCACGGTCTCCGACCGAAATGATTGTTTGCCAAAGGCTTCAATATTGCCTCAAAGACAGTTTCACGGTATACGATCGCATTAATTTTGACACCACGGTCTAAAAATATGAGCGGAGAGCGACCATCTGTGGCTATGGCGACCCATAAACCATCACCATCGGTGCTGCCTGCTTTCTAGTAGCCGTACGAAGGTGTAAATTTTCGAAGGACCTCTCGAACAATTAAACTCGGTCATTTTGTTTGTTGACATATTGCTCTATAGCAAATAGGGTCTCATCGGAAAAAACCACATTCGGCAACTCACCACTTTCGTGTAAGCGTAGCAACTCCTTCGCTCTTTCGACTCTAACTTTTTTCTGTTGCGGTGTAAGATCGTGTGTTTTTTGGAACTTCAATGGCTTGAGCCCAAGCTTATTTTTCAGTATGTGTTGCATTCGTTCCAACGATATGTTAAACTCACGAGCCATTTCTCTTTCACTTCGAAGCGGATTTCGCTCAATTCGAGCCTTCACTTTCCGAACCATTTCTGCCGAAGTTGCCATTTTTTTATGAACACCTCCATGGGGTTTTACAACGCTGCCAATATCACGGTAACGAGCTATCGTTCGAGACACAAATGATTTATTCAAGTTGAGGTGCTGGAGGGCTCTAACGATAGCTACTTGTGGTTTTCCAGCCAAATATAAAGCAATCACACGTTTAAAAGGCTTGTAAATAATAAAATTATCTGTCATATGTCAAAATTTGAGCTCACAGTAATGAACGGTTTGGAAATTATAGCAGTCTGAAGTTGGTTACAGTTCGAGTCAGTCAGGGTTTATATCAAACATAGCAAAAAATATAACAAAACTCAGATATCACAAAACCTTCCATTTCGGTATAAAGCTCTATTCTTAGTATGTACTTTTTATAGTACATTAGGTTATTAGAACTTAACCTGTTTAAATAAAACAGGACTTACGAGGCAAGGCTTTAGTTTTAATCTTGCTGACATTTATTTTAAGAAAAACTTGCCAAAAACCTCATAACCATCCTAGTTATTCTCTGCTTTAAGGTGCGGAAAATGTTTTTCATGTAATTTACTTTCAAATTTAATTTTTTATTTAGCTGATTTAATTTTAAACATGTTATCTGTACGCAGCTTCCGTGCCACTGCATGTCGTATTTTTTTCTCAGTCAATTACATTTGAATTCGAAATTCATTTTCCACCATTTCATCCAGTAGAAAAAGGTGTCCTTCTTCGTCAGATTTATTTCTAACAAACATGCCTGAACTTTTTACCCCACCTATAACTCTTAATCAACTGTCTATGACAAGTCTATGACTTCAAAAATACTAACTGAAACCTATTTAGAAGCCTGACACGAGTAAAACTAGAAAATGTTCTGGTTCAAAAGAGCAGCACATCTCAAATTCATGAAAATGTTTAAACTTTTACCACTTCCATATTGGAAAGCATTGAACAGTCAGTGCCAAAGAAAACGGTCGCAAGATGTGCATCATATGTTCTTCCGCTAAGAAACACATGCAGATCCAGATGGTGATGTACGAGGAATGGCTTCTATCCCGAAGAATTATTAGAATATGCAATTGCAAATTTTAGAAACCAATCATAAAGTGAAAGACTACAAGGCTTAGAAAAGGGAAGCAAACCATCCTGGAATACATACTCAGATTTCTCCACTTAAGATTGAAAGTTCTATATTGCTTTCACCCTCTCTCGGAAAAAACTAACGAACTAGCAATTAACTTCTGTAGTAATCACACATTGAAACTTCCGTCGAACGATCAGTAAACTTCATTAATTCACACTCCTCGTTCAGTAATATCAATGGATATATGGATAGGGTTTGATGTAAAATGAACTCAGTTTTGATTGTCCATTTTATCTTATTTGAATTATTCAATCACTTCTATCTTTTAGACGTTTTAATGTATTCATCAATCAAATCCTCTCAGACAATCAATTGGTTAATTCAGGAGTTCCACAAAGATCTGTTCTTCGTCCAGTCCTCTTTATTGGTTTTCCAATAGTGACTTGACTTGATAACTTTAAATTTAATTTGTGAACGCACTCTTTCACTAATCATCTAACTGTTACTGTCAGTTTATTCAGTAAACTCAACATTTTCATCATGCTAAAGTACAGTAACGAGCAACGTCTGCAAATTATAAAAATTTTCTACAGATATTCGAAGTCGCAAAATCATCTTCAGTGACGAAACTCATTTTTGGCTCAATGGGCTCGTCAATAAGCAAAATATGCATTATTGGTCAGGTGAAAACCCACATGTGCTTCATGAATCACCACTTTATCCACAAAAAATAACTGTTTGGTGCGGTTTGCATGCCGGCGGCGTTATTGGGCCATATTTATTCATCGACGATAACGATCGTCACGTTACTGTGAATGGTCAGCGTTATCGCACCATGATCACCGATTATTTTCCGAATCGGAAGATATAGACTTGGACGACATGTGGTTTCAACAAGCCACACAGCACACGCTACAAACGATTTATTGAAGAGTAAGTATGGTGAGCGTGTTATCTCAAGATATGGGCCAGTCGATTGGCCGCCTCGTTCGTGCGAATTAACGCCGATTGACTATTTTCTGTGGGTTTTGGTTTATACCAACACGCCGACGAAGTTGGAAGAGCTCAGAGCCAATACTGAACGCGAAATAGCCGAGTCGTTAAAAATTGGGTCCAACGAATCGACCGCTGCAAACGTGCCCGCGGTTTCCATATGAACAAAGTCGAGTTCCATTCATAAATGTTTTGATTGTACTTGAAGCCAATAATAAAGCTTTTGAAATATCTCAAAAAGTTTGCCTTTTATTTAAAAAAAAAAAAATTTCTCAAGTCGTTATTAGAACTTTAACTTTCTATTTTACCCGAAAGGGTATGTATTTATCTACATTATACGCACTTTTTTCTGTATATGTACAAAGTTGACCATACAGTGGTCAGTAATTTTATATTCTAGTACCTTACTAGTAAGACTAAGTTGACAATTTTGGTGCAGCTTCAAAAATATATGGTCAATGCATGTTTGTGACTGGGCTGTTATGCTAGTTAGTTCATTTACAAGCGAGTCTAAACGGTAAGACGACATTAAAAATAAATATTTGTCAGAATCGCAATTAGTGCTTAAGATATCAAGATTAAGATCTCCTAAAATGACAAAGTTTGTCGTTTAAACATCTCTTAACTGCCCATCTATTTACTCCATAAAGATACTTTTGCTTAAACCTTTCTCATGCAAGCGATATACACAATTGTAAAGATTTCATTATTTGTAATGCAATTTATTTTGGTAATATCTGCGTTTCCTAGGTTAAAATGTTCTTCTTCACACTGCTAAGACATTTTTGCAAACACTGCAACACAGCCCGAATTAAAGAAATTATTGCAATTGCCGTGGTCGTACAGCCATATTTCGGCTAAAAAAATAAAATCAGATATTAAATTGAAAGCATTTAATGCCTTCAAATTATCCGGAAATTATTCAGAAAATTAAAAATACAAGTTTATTCATTATCTGTATTGTCCCCTCTAAAGTAATCTCCATCGACTGCAGCACACCAATGCCAGCGCTTGATCCAATCCTCCTTTCGGTATGTCGATCAGTGCTTCCTGCGATTTATCCATTACTTCCTCTCGGCTGCTGAAACGCATTCCCCGTAGTGGTTTTTTAACTCGATTGAACAGAGGAAGTACAGGGAGCCAAATCAGGTGAATTCGGTGGCTGTTGGATGGTATATGTTGCATTTTTCGTCAAAAAATTACGAATAATGATGACACTGTGCGACGAGTTTTCTGCCCACAATTCTGGTTTCTTTCGGCGAATTGCTTCACGCAAACGTCTCATAATGCTTAAATAATTCTCTTTGCTTACTGTCTGGCCTTCTGGCAAAAATTCATGATGCACTACACCGTTGTAATCCATGAAAA
The DNA here is from genome assembly GCA_907269105.1 of Volucella inanis. Lineage (NCBI taxonomy): Eukaryota > Metazoa > Arthropoda > Insecta > Diptera > Syrphidae > Volucella > Volucella inanis. The sequence continues at coordinate 141,241,564 of OU026155.1, read as the reverse complement.
CCGTGAGTATTGCCTTCTTTTTTGACTGAAAAAGTCGAGGTTTTTCTGGTCTCGGATTACTTGGTGAACGCCATTCACTTGCCTGATATCTGGATTGCATGTCGTACTCATAGACCCACGTCTCATCTAAAGTAATGATCCTTTTGATGAATGTGAGATCGGATTTAGCCTCGCAAATTATCTTTTTTCTGACGCTAACAAGGTCTCTTTTTTGCATGAAATTGAGGTCTTTTGGCACCAACTTTGCTGCTACACTACGGTAACTTCAATCATTAACCAAAATGTCTTGGACGGATCCATAGGCAATGTTTAAGTACTCCGCTATCTCTCTGATGGTTAATTTGCAGTTATTGACTTACATTTCTTTAACTTCATCAATGTTTTCGTCGGTTTTCAATGTCGATGGTCAGCAACTGCGTTCATCGTCTTCGATTGACTGACGACCACTTTTAAACCGCTCGTGCTACTAGTAAACCACCGTTTTCTTTAGAGAATCGTTGCCAACACACACAGAGTTAGATGTACTCATGGCTACGTGACTTTTGCAAATTTCAATCTATGACGCTAAGATTTAGAGTAAATGTCAACAACAGATGTACCAACTAGAAATTTAAAATTTTTTTAATTTTTATATTCATAAGAAAATAATGCCACGCACTAGTTTTTATTTAAATGTTTCGTGATATTGGACGAAACATTTGTCATGCAAAGTAATATTCCACTGAGTGCATATTTTTTTAATATGCGATTTACAAAATCTACAACATTTTCGTTTTAGTCCTGCAAAAAAATAAAACTTTTATTTGTATTCCTATTCCTATGAATATGCCTTAAAATACCCCCAGTAATGACCATTGGTTTCGTTCACGTCTTGAGTTCTTGGTCTTCCACTATGTGCTGGCACACATCCATACTTTTAAGCAAACCAATAGGCATTTGTTTCAAAAACTCTAACTGATTTCCAACGTGATTAGGGACCGAGAATTAACTACTGCGAGGTCGTACCCAAACATAAAAATCGATGTACCATATACCATTTTTTGCCACGAAAACCGATTCGATAATTTGATATATGTTCGTCTAATAAATTAAAATGGTAGTTAACATTTAGTTGAGTTATGTAAATTTTTTTCTTCTTGCGAAAGAAAACCTTTTAATTTTCTTAGAAGGACCTCTACCGCCTTTTAATTTTTTTTTTCTTTTTTCTTCAAAATTTAAATTCTTGACACGATTCTTACGTTGAGTTGCCGTTCCATCAAAACCTATTACAGTCAAGTTATGAAGTAAATCAGTACTTGAAAAGAAATTCCCGAAAAAGCAGGCGAATTTGGATGATGGAAATTCTTTTGTCATCACTTAAGCAAAATCAAGAACTACCGACTCTCCTAAACCTAAGGAAACATATCGATTTTCACTTTTGCCATTATAAATTTCAAATTGTAAACAATATCCATATATGTATATTTTAGTAGTAGAGTGAAGAACAAATCTCTGTAAAATAATACTAACTGTGTCTTAAAGATTATAAATTTCTGCCACAATAAAATATTCAAATAATTTTAGTAATATCAATACATGGAATATTTATCAAATGCTTAAAAAATTATATAATATAATTACGCCAGCTTAGAAATTCTTATTTATTTATCATAAATTAAAATGTAAATAAACTACACCATAATTAGGATATACATATCAGTTCTAACTACCAATCACCCAGCTATAAATTTAAACTTTTTTTATAGATTATGTCTTATGCAATTACTATTTATGTATACGAATCTTCAGAATTTAAATTTATCTTCTTCTTGTTAATACTATTCTTCTATTCTTCAACTTTCAATAAATTTTATTTTTTTATATCTAATAATACCGAATGTCATTTATTTTTTCTTCAGTTGAAAAATTTTATGAATTGTTGAAGTATTTGTCTGTATACCTTAAAACTAAATAAGAAACAATAAACTAAACTAAATTATAGGCCTAGGAAACCATTTATATTGAAGCTCATAACTAAGTTTATTTTTTTTTATTTTAACCACTTTTAGGAGTAAACTATTTATTTTATTTTTCTCAGCTACTATGTTATTAAACATAATACCAGTCATTCAGTGATCAGATACTTTAAGATCAAAATTGATGTGACCACATAAATTTGCCTCTATTTCACTGAAACACCTTATTTCTGAAAGATGTTAAACCGTGTTCTGTAATAGTAAAGCAATAATAATTAAATACATTACTAAAGCTCGATAGATCCAATTGAATCTTTTAGCAGAAATATAAAAGAGTTTCTGACCGGTTCGACTGAAAACCAAAGAACGTTAAATATTTTTTTTTTTTTTTTTGAATTTTTCCTAAAAGCTAAAACTCAAATATTAAACTTTAATTATTTTTTGTATATAAATTTTGTTATCTAAAGTAAGCAGTAAAATGAAAGCAAATATTTTTTATGCCAGAATAAATTATTTTCTATAATCCTTTAATTTTTAAAACAAATCAAAGGTTTATTCTAAAATTGTATATATCATTTTTTAAGATTCCAAATAAATCGTACAAAAGAGTTATTTATTTTTTTCCCGTAAATAAAATGAATTATTTACTTTAAAATCCCCTGTTTTGTATTGTGTAAGTCCCAGAGTTGTTTTACAGAATAAAAAATAAACAATTTCAACTCTTATATCAAATTTTTATACAAAATCAAAATTTATAAAACGGTAATAGAAATAATACTATGTAAAATGCAAATTTCAATCCTTTTTGGTTAAAATCATCGAGCCTACTACGAAAATCCCACAAGCGACGAGTTTTTATATTTTAATCAAACACCAACCACACAAGGTATCTGGCATCAATTTGACCAGAAATACTATATCCTGCCCTATCCAATCCAAGTGTCGGATACGAATACTACCGCTCGTTTGCCGAATTAAACCCGAACATCTCCCGAAGTTTCACTACATACGATAGGTCTCTCTTTCTCTCTCTCGAATTGATGCTGCATTTATAAAATAAAAAAAAAATAATAATAAAACTACTCAAGGATGAACTACAATATGCTCTCTCCCAAAAATCCGAGATTCATCTAGTTTTCAGGAGGAGAAATTCTCGTCTAGGACACGACCGGCGCATAACAAAAAAGCTTTTTCTCCCTATATATTTGGGACACTAAACTTTATACGCAGCATCGCTTAACTAAACTACAAGTATCTACCATAACGCAGCTACCAACGATAAAATTTCCGATGGGGAAATCTATCCCAATACGTCGGAGATAAAAATCTTCAATATCCCGCATCTATAGAAAAAAAAAAAAAAAAAACAGGCACAATTGTCAAAAAATCCTTTCAGTGTGACAAGACAGAAAAGCTCTACCCCTTTGGGCAGGAATTCATCCCCATCCGGAAAATTCATCGTAGATTCGTGGTATAAAAACTCCCGCAACTGAGATGTTGCTCTTATAAGTCGGATCCATTGCGTCCTGTGTGTGCCCTGTTTGTCGTCCTCGCTGAAATTGCGTAACAAACAAAAGGAAAAAATAAATAAATAAATAAAAGCAAGAAGGAAGAACACCATCATTATCACCACCACCACTATTACAAGAACAAAAAAAAGAGGAATTCCTTTGTGAGTGTTCTAGTCGTTATTTAGTGCAGAATTTTGCATCCCAAATAATGGAACCCTATTAAAAGTCATTTGTAACGATAAGAGCAAGTGTTCATATTGTGTGGGTGTGTGTTTTTACTCATACACTATCTTGACAGTTGATGATAATTAAATAAACAAAAGAAGATTTATGTGACAGGTTTTTGAGGCGAATTATCATGGAAGGAGGGGGATGCCACAACGGAAGGACATTTAGTGCGTAATACGTGTTTGTAGTAAGCGCGGTCAGGAATGTGTAATAAATAGTGTGTCCTTATTAACTATTCAAATGACTTGCAGTGATTAAGTGCAGTTAACTAAACTATTTCGAGTGGTAAGTTTGATTAAAAATACAAATACAAAAAAACATGAATATGATATTTAAAACTGTATCAACAAATGTGCCTTAAGATTATTTTAAAATTGTGATAAATTTTTTTTTTTGAATTAATTAACGCGCCACATCTGTTAGAAGGACCATACCGGCCCACACTCCCAATTCTAAATCCATATAGGCGCATACATAGGCGCATTACTTATTCAAATTTCAATTAAATGTCAAAAATTCTCATTGAAAGTTACTGTACACGTTTAGGCACGTATGCACTCGTATAGCGTATGGTGGTAGTGTATGAATAGTCGTCGCCATCCTCGTATCGTTGGCAGAGACCAATGCTCGTCCTTTATACGGAAAGACTTTGTCTATCATGCATTAGTTAAGGGCTGAATTCATACCAATTTCTACTTTTAAATGGGGGATGCATTAACAAGAATACGCTTTACAACCTCCGAAAATTTTTGCTTGCACAATGCACATATAGACTCTGTCACCCCCTAGTACACCCCCGCACACATGAGCGCACACATGCATATAATCGTAGTACTCGGCGGTTTTCGTACTCGTACTCATACTGGAACTCATACCCCATGGTGGTATACGGTACGATTTGGCTCGCGCGGCTGCCATACTGCATTTCAGTGAAGCGAAACAAGACTCAGGAGGGTGATAGTCAGTTGCAAGAGCGAGAACACAGCACTGGATAGAATCTAAGGGATATGCCAATTTATTTTACTATTCCATACAAGGGCAATATTTTGCCATAGTGAACGAGTTTCACCGTATTCTCCATAAACTCTGTTGCTGAACCTTGAACATGTCTCTGTCGATTTTAAAGATACAGAACGAAGCTGACGATAAAGGCAAGAGGGAATGAAAACCGATGGCAAAACAGAATGCCACAGTCAAAGTCATCACATTGCACATGCATAAAGTCAAGAGAGGGCATCCTAATGCCAATAGCGACCCCAGGACATATGAAACTTCATTTTTAATCCCTTGGCGATATGCTTGTAACGATGTTTTTTTTTTTTCTACTTTTCTGATTGTATGACCTTTTCTTATTAATTTTCCACCTGCAATATGGAAAAGAGGGACTACATCTCCTGTGCAGAATTTTTATTTGAAAAACGTGCATGACACACTTCAATTCCTCTTCGGTCTCTGTGTATAGTACGTCGTCATTTTTGTCGTCGTCGTCGCCATCATCGTCATTGTCATCCTTGTTATCCTTATCTTATTCCAATTCCATCCGAACCATTCAGGACAATTGAAATTCCGATAAAGGCTTTTATTTTAATTGTTTATGGAATCCTCTGGGGGAAAAGGAATCCGCAGTATTCACCTACCAACATCATGTTGAACCACCCATCCACGGGCCACCTTCTACTTCAACTTTCGCAACAATTAAACTGATGCTGATGCAAAATGGAGAGTCAAGTACGGATACGAGTACCCGTAGCGTACACGAGTAGCACACTTAATTATATTTATGAGATTGTTGCTATTGGTACGCATATTGCTATTGCTTTTGCTATTGCCTGTGCTGTTGTTTGCATGCAACAATTGACAATAGACTGGATTGTCTTTTGATATGAATAATTGTCGTTCTTTAACATCAGCAACCGGGGTGGTTGTGCGGAAAACGACTATATTATCATAAAAAACGAAAAACGCGCACAAATGAAAAAACAACGAAAAAAAAGAATACGAAATCGAAAAACGAATAAAAATTCGCGCGTTTTCAGTTTACTTTTGTTCCATCTTATGTATACGTACGACTGTGAATTTCATACCACCCCCCACTGGGATGGTATACCATATTTGTCATCGTTAAGTGTGCGAAATTTCACTGAAACTGTAGGAAGATAAAACTATTTTTAGGACGAAGATACGACCAAAACGGACGACGGCGCCTTGAGACAAAGATATTTTTTATGCAATCAACAGTTGTCGTATTGTGGGAGCTGAATATAACATAATTTAAGAAAAATAAATAAAAGGATATGATTATCCTTTGGACCTTTCTTTAGCAAATATGAGGGTTATTTTCATGGCTGTAATGAATAGCTGACGCCTTATACCCACTTCATAAAAAAGTATCATTCCCATGGGTGATGGTTATATATGAATAGAGGCAATCCATCAAGTAGGGATTTTTTTGTTGTCCTCTTAACTTCTGAACTTATATAAAATCTGCAATATACTCGTATAGCTTGAAGTCGTAACCACGATTAAAATTATTATTATTTTTTTTTTTTACCGAAAAAAGAACTATTTCTTCAAATTTCAATTCAATTTGGATCCGATTTTCTATGATAAAGAGGAAATACAATTGACATCCTTACAAATTTTCAAAATTCATAACATAATTCCTATCAATTAAGGCTTGACTAATTTGCCGGCACTATGGCAGAAGGCAATACTCCACTTATTGATCAAAAAATTAGCGCCAACAATCATCTACATAAGCTTGGTAAAGTTTAAAGGACAGATTGAAAATTTTAGTGTTGTGTTCCAAAACACACTTCTTAACTGCATATCTCTGGCAAAGAAAATATGATCTATAATTTATAGCTGACTCTGAAGCATAAAATTGCTCTATTCAGTCACATTATCTGATACAAACTGAGATTTGTTCAACAGATGATCTGGAAATCCATTGATCTTCATTGATAAGTATACTCTATTAATGATGAACTCTAGTCGTAACTTTGTTGAATTTCACCAAAGATATCTTACCCATACATACAATAATATTTCTAATAAATTCACACACCAAACAAGAAGATCGACAGCTTTTTCGAGGATGTTTGGTCTTCAAACAAAAGAAGGAAAAGATTTAAAATCCCGTAAAAGGCTTATAATGAGCTTTTTGAAGGCTGGTAGAATTAGTTAATTTATCATAATAGTTGCAAGGATATGTCCAACTTGACGAAAATAGTTCTACCCTTCCAATTTTTGGTAACTTATTGGGCAGTTAGGGCCACGTTTTACACATACGAGTACATAATCCAAAAATTTCTATCAGGAGTTTATTGTTGCTGATAAAATGGCGACTTCACACTGTTTCACAGAATATAACACTTAGAAATATTGAATCGCATGATCTAAGAGTCCAACCCGTCTTAAAAGTAACTGGTCATCAATACATAGTTTAGGTCACTGTATTCGTATACCATGTAACACTATCCTGTTGAGACATCATCTCTCAGTCAATGTTCTAAAGTCACATTCGTTGATCGTAGTCCAGCAGTATAAAAACCATTTTAAACTCAGCATTTTCTACCTGTACTAGAGTTCGTTTGAAGCCTTTTCGATTTTTTAAAATCAGCTTGTTGACAAACTTATCGTATAAAAACTAAATTAATCGCTGAATGCAATTTCTTGAAACAAACATGTCATAGTGCCTGAATCGACGATCGATTTTTAAAACCAATTTATGGAATTTGTTGTGCTACTCAACTGTAAACTTATCCTTGAAATTTCACCCGGCTATATTGATCGCAACTGGTAAAAGATCCTACGGATATTTTGGAATCATTCCATTCGTTCAAACAGAGGAAGATTCATTACCCTCCATTGCTTCTAGAAAGGCATCTTAGAGTTTAGTTTAATTAAAAATATTAAAAAGATATAAACAAAAAAAAAATAGACATAAAACAATCAGAATTTATGCATAATTAAAAAAAAAAATTTGCGATAATATTTTAAATTAAACTTAATTAGGGCCTAGCCCCTTTAAAGTCATCTTCTACATTCATTTATTTAAATTAACCATTATAACAATTTATAATATAAAATGATGGGTTCTTTGTTGGCGATTCAGCGATCAGTGATCTATCGTACCATGTGTCCAGGAAAATATTAAATGATGATGAAGGAAGATCGATTTTATATTTGTTTGCCATGAAATACATAACTGATTACTATCGAAAAATTGGGTCTAACTTATTCGTAGGTCTTTCTTACAGCCTGTTTTTAAGTCAGTGCCCAATTTACCAGCTTTCCACAAACTCTTGAAGTTCGAATGAATATGCATCAATTTTTTTGAAACATGTGAAACAGAATATCTTCAATGAGTGTACCGATTGCTATCAAAATGTTGTTCCAAGCAGCTTCCTTATCCTCTCCTAAATACATCTTTCCTAGTCCATCTTCAAATCATCATCAAATCTCCTCCAAGCAAGCGATTTGAATGGATGCGCTGAAGCCAGTTTTTATAGAATTAAGCCAATATTCCAGCATATTCATGTAATATAGAGTACTCACGTCCAAGTGGTCTAAATTAATTAATGTTACCCTGGAGAAAAAAAAACTAAAGGGCGTGAAATTGAACTGGTGGACAGCAAATTGACAGTTCCAATCTATCTAAAATTAAACTGATTAACATGGAGCGAAAGCGGTCCCCATTGACTTATACTGAATAGCCAACATCATCTCGGTAGAAAGACAGACCGGCGTTAAAACCACACCAAATAGTTATATATTTTGTATGTACCAGGTGTACTGGTATAAAGTGAGCATTTTTTTGTCAAAATAAAACACTCATTTTTAATGGGAAAGTAAAAAACATTTTATTCTAAAAGTTGGCCATTGCTAGCTACACATTTTTCCCATCTTTCAGGCAATTTATGGATTCCACGCCAATAAAACTGTTCGTCTTTTGAAGCAAACCAAAAATTCACACAATTTTCGACTTCTTCGTAGGATTCGAAGTGCTGCTCAGCTAATGCGTGTCCCAACGATGAAAAGAAATGGTAGTCGGAAGGAACCAAGTCTAGTGAATAAGGCGAGTGGGCTTGCAGCTCCCAGCCAAGTGCTTTGGCTGTATCCTGAACCAGTTTTGCTTTGTGTGCAGGTGCACTGTCATGGAGCAAAATTACCTTGCCGTGTCTTCTGACCCATTTTGGTCGTTTTACGATCAATGCATGGTTCAAATTGATCATTTGTTGTGTGTAGCGATCTGTATTAAGGGTTTGAAGGAAAATTTCACAAGTAGTTTTTCGGTTTTCCAACTTTTTTTCATTCAATTCATGTGGCACCCATTTCCAATAGCTTTGAAACGGTCTGCAATTGTTTGTTGTGCAGCATTTAACATTTCTGCCATTTGTTTCTGACTCAAAGTGTCATCTTCACCCAATATTTTTTGCAATTCGGCGTCTTTAAGCTTTTTTAGTGCTCTTCCACGTTCTTCATTTCTTACATCAAAATCGTTTTCTCTAAACCGTTGAAACCACCTTTTGTATGTTGCATGATCACCACATGCCTTAATACTTTTCTTCAAATGAAAACAAAAATTAATGCTTTCTGCAAGTCATCATTTTCTAGTACAAAATTCGACATTTTTAACACGATGAAAAAATATGATGTTGTTTGCTCAATGACTGGATGTAGACTAAATATGTTTGACAGGTGTCATAGTAACCAAAAAAAAAAAAAAAAATAGGCCTGTTCACAATAAATGTTCCCTATCGAGACATTTGTATCTTAACGCTCACTTCATACTGGTACACCTGGTAGGTGCAATTAAAACATTTTCGGCTTGTCGGTAAAGCCAAAAGTGGGTGGTCATGGCTCAAGTGATAGTGTATTGGCTTCCCAACCGGACGGTTCGGGGTTCAATATCAGCCGTGGCCGAAAGACATTTTTCAGGCAACTAAAATCTCGCAAGATGAATGGTTGCCTAAAATACAACCACAAGTCAATTTACACTAATAATTTAGTCTGCTCACTAAGTGTTTGATGACCCCTGTGGCGGATACCATATAACCACTAAGCCCAAAGTAAGCCCCTCTCTCTATTCAATTTTCCGAAATTTTAAATTTAAATTTAAGAGTAGTCATACCCCCTTGAGTGTTAAGTTCTTAAAAAAAAAAAAAAAAAAAACCAGAATTGTGCTTCGTCACTGATTTTTCCAATCCAATTAGGAAAAGTTCGACGTACTTGCGGCCATTTGGTTTAGTCGGACGTATAGCCAAGTATTTTCGCAAAATACGCCAGAGGAACGCTTGAGAAATATCTACCTCCTAAGAAATGTTGCAGAATCGATTTACTGCATTTTTTCCTTACCGGCTGACGAACAGCCGCAATATTCTTTTAATTTCTGGCATTTCGCTGTATTTTTCAGCGGTTATGACAGGTGAAAATTGAAATCAATGGATTTAGATCTGAAAAATTAAAGGCAATTCATTATCATTCAACATTGAAATATGATTTCGGGCACCGCTGTTGGCAATTATTATATAAAGCATATCCTGTGTATCTAGTACATCGTCTTCCAAAACTTCAATCGTTGCTAGATTATTCACGTAAATAAGCGATTTTACGTATTCCAACAATGAATAGGTAATTGAGAAATTTAGATCGCAAGATCTTTTTGACCAATTATCAGGTCCGGATTCCGAAATAACTTCCTCACCAAACTTTTGTATCAGTAAATCAACATTACTGATCGCAGCATGATTAGTAATTCACTTCGTTGTCACGTTGATTTGGAAATAAATTTTCGTTGATCATCTTTCATTATCAGGTTTCAGAAACAAGGCCCGATGATTGTGCCAGCGCACAAATCACACCATGCAGTACATTTTTGTATCGTAAAGATATTGTCCTCATTCCAAATATGGCAATTCTGTTTTTGACGAATCCACGAGTGACGCCCTTTCCTGGAACAAAATTTTGACATAAAATTCCGGATTATTATAAAATCAGCGAAGGTGTGACGAATACCGTGACCGTTAAATGTTGCTAGAGATGATGTGAAGATCCTTTTGCAAATTGTTTCAAGTTGTGGACGGACAAACTTCCTTGCAAAGCAGAAGGTACTGGTCTCATTCCTCTAGTTTGGATAATGTTACATAGCATCAAATAAGTTCAAAATCGATTTCCAATAAGAGAAATAGGAAAGACAGGTGATAATTTGACGAAGTACAAATTCACTCATTTTGTGGTTCTGAAAGTAAATTTAGATAGAACACATTTATGATTTAGATTTCGATCAAATTTTAATTTCAGTACGAGTATATTGTTTGGATTCAACTCATTCAATTGTCCTCCACGGGTAATTTTCCATGACTTTTTGTCACATACCGGGCAACAACTCGGCCACAACGTGATAAATATTCATTTTCAAAGCATCAAGAGCTTGCATATTGTGTGCATAAACACGATATTTTGCTTAGCGCCACAAAAATCGCAGGGTCTTGATGGCCAGTTGACATCATCAACACGCGAAATAACTCGTCTAGGAAATTTTTCTTGCTAAAAAGCCAAAACGAGTCGTGTTGTGTGAGATGTCTTGTTGAAACCACATGTCTTCCACATCCATATCTTCAATTTGAAGCTAAAAAAAAGTCTGCTTAAATTTGGCTTTAGCAATGAGAATTGACGATGACTGTACAGTTATTTTTGTGGATACAATGGTCTTTCGACAGTTACATGTTGGTTTTACTTCCCCATTTGTGACAATTTCGTTGGTTAACGTAAAAATTTTACGTGAAAATTTTACACACATTTCGTGGTCAACTGGCTTCAATTCTTGAGTGAGTTGAACTTAATAAGAGTGAAGATGCAGATTCGAATGAAAAATACACCTAAATGTGCGGCAATACTATATAAGCCCAAATGCTTTGCTCGCCGTGAAATTGATAGATTTGGATCCTCTTCAACACTTTCACTAACGGCAGCCTTAGTTTCTGTAGTGTGCATTTCTATGATGGATAGACCTTAAGACATCTGTAAGTCAGACTCTTCGAGTTTTTTTTTTTTTTTTTTTTTTTTTTTTTTGCAGGTTTGCCTATAGTACATTCAGATGGAAGATTATGTCGCATTACTCGAAACGTACCTACTACAGAATCACTAGTTTCGTAGTAAGTTTTAACAATTTTAACACATCACGCAAAGCAAATCTTAAACAAAACATATGCAATCTCGGGTAACAGTTCGGATTGATTTATGACTGAAACAAAGATGTCAAATCCGGGCCATGAATTGAATGACCCTACACTCTACAAGTTTATGTGATTTAATAATATTCTATATTCCACTATTCATTTAAGTCGTGGCAGTCTTAATATCGCAAGAGTGAATTATTAACTAAGTTTTACTGAAAACAAAAAACAATAGCACGTATTTCTATCGAGGTCCAGGCGCCTCTTAAGTAAACATCATTTACAAACGTCTATGTCATCAAAGTTAGTTATTTGTATTGTAAGTTAGAAGTTTGTTCAACAAATAAATTGTTTCTGTGGCAGGTGTTTTTTCAAGAGCTATAAAACTTCTTATTCTAAGATATAACAGAAAATACGTGCGGTTTTTTTTTTTTTCAAAATTTGAGCGTTTATTTAAGAAAAACATGTACAATAGTATTTTTCAAAGTATTGCCCATCTGAAGCTATTCCTTTTTCCCATCTTCCTGGCAATTTGTGGATCCCATCCCAAAAGAACTGCGCCGGCTTGGCAGCCAAGAATGAATCAAGCCAATTTTTGATATTCTGCTCTGATGTGAACCATATTTCAGTGAAGGCCTTCTGCATCGACCGGAACAAATGGTAGTCAGAAGAGGTAAGGTCTGGGCCCTAAGGCGGGTGGGGTAAGACTTCCCATCCACTCTTTTCCAAATAATTCTTAACCGAAATAGCAACGTGGGGCCGAGCGTTGTCATGATGGAAAATTATTGCCTCGAACGCATATTCCGGACATTTTTCGGCTACTGCTCTCTTCAAATTCATTAATTGTGTTCGGTAGCGTTGTCCATTGACAGTTTGACCCGGTTTTAGCATCTCATAATACAGCACACCCATCTAATCCCACCAAATACAAAGCATTATCTTCGCGCCATTGATATTCGGCTTTGCCGTTGATTTGGCTGGTTGGTCGGGTTTCACATATGATTTTTTGTGCTTGGGGTTTTCGTAATGGATCCATTTTTCATCACCAGTAACAATCCGATGCAAAAATGACTTCCTTTTGTGGCGTTCCAGCAGCATTTCGGACATGCTAAACAGCCTTTCGACGTCTTTCGGCTTGAGTTCATGTGGAACCCAATTTCCTTGCTTTTGAATATATCCAGCTGCTTTTAAACCTTTAGAAATGGCTGCTTGAGTGACACCCAAAGATTCTGCGAGTTCTTCTTGTCTTTGGCAACAATTTTCATAGAGTAATGCTTCCAGTTCTTCATCTTCAAACTTTTTTGGCTGCCCAGGACGTTCATCATTTTCCAAGCCAAAATCACCACTTTTAAATCGTGCAAACCACTTTTGGCACATTCGCTCATGTTCACCATAAACTTCCACCAAAATACGATGACTTTCGGCAGCAGTTTTCTTCATATTAAAGTAATGAAGAAGAACTACCCGCAAAAACACTTTTTCAGGCACAAAGTTCGACATATTTGGGTGAAAAAAATTATTGTTGTTTACGCTTCAAATGAATGACATATACTGAAATGACGTACAATGACAGTAGCTTTCCAACGCATGTTCCAATGGAATAAACACAATGGAATAACACAAGTTACGCTATCGCTTAGCAAACCGCACGAATTAATTCCGAATTATAGACCCAATATTTTAAACGTATGGCTTTCTCGAATATGCTGAAGAAGCGCACGCTCTCCGCCGAATTTAAGCCCACTCTATCGAGTGGTCATACCATCTTGCTGGAACAACATATAGTATCGTTTGCATTATGTTTTTCATATTTTCGAAGAAAATAATTGATAATTCCCCGAAAATACAATATTGTCCATTGATTGTAACGAAAGCTCCTGCTTCCATGGCGTGAACCTCACACTAAACCGTGCATATGTGATTGAGTCTTATGAACCTTTTTTTTTGATTTGTTCTACTCCAGAAATGGCAATAAATTTGATTTCTCAATAAAAGTAGGAATCCATTTGGATTTGCTTGAGATCCCTGGATCTTATACTGGTGTAGGCTGATCGATGCCATCTGCTTAAAAAAAAATAAATAAATGCCATTTTCTCTCATGCAGAAGTCACATGACACACTGCACTTTTGGGACAATTCAAAGGTTAAAATATGCTTCCTCACTGAGCAGCATGTTTCCGAGGGTTCATGTTCTTCGTTTGATCTTACATAGGTTTCTCGCAAACGATGGTCAATTTCGTTAAGGCCCTGCTCGATTTGCACATTGTATGGCCGCACTGTTGTTTTCTTATTTCGAACTTGAGCCTTGTGTTCTGACAATGCTGCTAAGGAGTATCTTTAAAATCTTAAAATGCTTGCATACAGCAAACCTTCTTAGCCGAATACTTTCACCCGCGAAGAGGTAAGTTGTGAGCTCAAGCCATCTTCTTATGTATTCCGATGTATTGCGACCGGTCTTCAAATATTGCCAAGGGTTGAATCTGCAAAACATCCGCTAACTACATCTCAGTAATTTTTCACAGGATATCCCTTACAGGTAAGGATGGTGCCAAAAAAAAAAGATTTTGGCTGCCACTGACAAGTTCACAGTCACTGACAAGGCATGCAATTTTTAGTTCGCGTCCTGTCACTTCTCGAGAAATATTCTTCAACAAAAAGTAAATAAGTAAGCGTCCCACGGTCCTTCGAAAATACTTAAAAAATATATACATATTTCCAATTCAGTTCACCCGAACTACAGTTTCGACATCGGTTTTACATAGAATTTAAGCACGTGAGAAGCCTTTGAATTAGTTAGTTTTACAGGTGCACTTAATCTTTTTACTGTGGTGGCTTATACCTCCCAACGTTCTGTAGAAATCCCATCAACAGAGATAGTATCACAAGCTTCTCCCATTGCTGCCTGAAATAGAGGAAAAAAAGTAGCTACGCCTGGCAGAGATTGATCGTTTGAGTTGCTGCTACTTCTGCTGACCACTTTCTCTTTCCTGCTGTTAATGAGAATGAGATTTCAACACTTTTGTTGTTGACTGACACCTACCTTATGACTCCTAATCGCACCTCATTCTTATATATGTATGTACACTGCAAGCTAAAAGCTTGATCGAAATCGAAAAAAAACAGCAAGTATACGTGTAATGGGTGAGCCATAACGTACGATCCAGTCCGAAAGTGACATAGATTTTACACGTGCCGTTGAATGTTGAAGAACACGGTAAGTCACGATGTTTTTGATGGAAAATTCATCGGTTATTTCAGCACATTGACGAAGCCCATTTCCACCAATATGGTTCTAGGGCACTGAAAATCAAAGTCAGTGCATGGTGTGCTATTTGAACTGGAAAGGTGTTTTTTTTTTTTTACAGTCACTGTGGATGGTGAGCTTTGCAGAACCATGATCAATAAATTTTTCATTTTTCAATTGTATGAATTGGGACTAAAGGACATGTGAGTCCAGCGGAACGGAAAAACGGAGCATACTGGATGAGGGTGGGTGGCCGTGGCTCAAGTGGTAGTGGACTGACTTCCAAATCGGATGGTTTGAGATGCAATACCAGCAAAAGACTTTCGTTTTTTTAGGCAACTATGATAAAGTTACTTAATATGTGTGGTTCCATAGAATACAACAACAAGACCAATTAATTAATAATTTAGTCCCCCCATTAAATTTTGAACGCCACCATTGATCTCAGAAATGTTTTTTCACTCTTTGTCCTCTGGCACTTTAAGTGTAGTCATACCCACTTAAGTGTCAAATTCTTAAAAAAAAAAAGCCACAATCGACATTTAAAGGCCATACATTCGAATGATAGATATTGATCCTAAACCTTTCTATCTAGCTCATCCCACAACAGCTCTATAGGGTTTCATTTTGGTGATTGCCGCAGCCACATCATGACTTATACGATTTATTCATCTTCTCTCTGTATAACATAGTCTTGACAAAGTCTTGACGTGTGTTTAGAGTCATTGTCCTGCTGAAATACGAATCCTTCGCCAATTAATCTTAGCCCAGAAATAACAGCGTTTTCTTTCAATGTGGCTTATTCACTTTCTACTCGAACCAGATCTCCCAAACCACTTGAAACTGATCCCCACATCATAACAGAACCACCTCCATGCTTTACAGTAGGAAATACATAGTCGGGTAGCATCTTCTCTTCAACGCTGTGACGAACGAAAACTCTACGTTTTGTGCCAAATACCTCGAACTTTGGTCGAACTTGGATCACGCACCATAAAACTCTGTTGAAATCTTCTTCCGTCCAGTGTTTATGCTTAATGGCTCTTCTTAAACTTTTCTGTTTGTTTTTTTAGTCGCAATAGGGGTTTTCGAACAGCAACTTGTTTAAATAGTTCAACATGTCGTGATTTTCTTTTGATCTTTGTCAAGGATAACCGTTTATTCCGTGTTTGATAGATTTCGGATGCTGCTTTTTATCTACTTGGTTTGCTTGTTGTGGCTATTAGCCGATCCTTATGTTTAGTTGTAGGTCTGTATTGTTCTGACCTACTTCCGGTTTGAACTGAACGCAGTAACTTGATACCTTTAGTTGCCCACTACGATTTGTCTACTTAAAAAAGGGTAATGATTGCTGATCGTTTCCTGATTGTGGTTACCGCGACTTTCCTATTTATATCGAGTTATTTACTCAAAACGTGATTCGTTTGACTTCAAAGAGTGGCCTTTACGTAAGACCCTTGCAATTCAGGACGACAAATTTTGGGACCCTCTTGATGTAAGAAGTCACAAACAAGTGCTGCCTCAGCAATCAAATGTCGTAAAATTGAAAAAAACTAATGAAAAAAGTAAATACGTCTGAATATCTCCACTGTTCAAAAACGTGGGTTTAAAATCCTATCTTTATTACTTGAATGTGTTGTGTATGTACGATTATTGTTCAGATAGAAAATTTAGGTAATAAAAACCCAATGTGATTCATAAAATTCAATCTCCATGCTTGAATGCACTCAAGCACCTAGGTAGGCCTCAAACTTTTACTGCCATCCATGTACGTTCTTAGAAACCACGAACGTTTTTTTTTTCCAATTCATTGAAGATGACAGGCAGTTCCTTAGCAGTGTCACAATATGGTATTTTTCCATTTTCATCTAAAAGCTTTGAGTTGAGCAAGGAAGAATTCAAACCCAAGATTTCTGAGTGTCGTCTATACTCCAGTGGGCATGTGATACAGGTCGAGTTGCCGGATCATTCTTTTCACTGCTTTGGTAACTGAAGCTTCCGCAAAAACTGCTATTTCCTTTTCATGTATAGTATATATCCGAGAAAATGTTACTTCGAGAAAATTCTTCTTAATCAACGCTAAAGAACTCTTTCCATCCAACAACAGATCCAACAGCTAGTGTGGAAGTTTTCGTTAAATTAAATACACATTTATTGTAAAATTGGGGAAGGGTTTTATTGCTAATTAAGTACAGTCCATGGCAATTATAAGAAGATCACAATAATGTTCATATGATAACCACAGTTTTTTTGTTACAAGTGACCATCCAAAGGTCAAAATTATCGATGAATTTTTAAAGAATAAGTGGGTCAATGGCCGTAATTATAGTTTGGATGTTATGTTTGAGATACTGAACTGTCGCTGCATTATGGTATAGGCATATACCTTATTCTCCAAATAATCCCATAGAAAGAAGTCTAAAGGTGTCAAATTGCATGACCTTGGAGGCCAATCAGCTTCTCCTTTAACCGAAATAATGAGATATTCATAGTTCGTACGCAATAAATTGATTGATTGATGGTGAAAGCCCATCCTGTTGAAATCCTCCACATGCAATTTATTCAACTTTGGAAAAAAAAAATAGCCGGTCAACATGTTGTTCTCCATTCACTGAAACTGTCTCTCCAGCCTCATCTTCAAAAAAGTACGGTCCAACGATGCCGCAAACCCATAGTCCGCTCTATACAGTAACTTTTTTGGGATGAATTGGTTTTTCGTGAATCTCGTATGGGTTTTCCACTTCCCAGAAACGAACATTTTTTTTATTTACCTACCCATCCATCCACAAATGGGCTTCATTGAAGAAGATCAAATTCGATGATAAATTATCCTGATGATCCAAAATCCAATTAACAAATCAACGACGTGGTCCAAAGGCTTCAATTCTTATGTAATTTGGATTTTGTAGGCGTGCAAATGAAGATCAACTTTTAAAATTCACCGTAAAGTGTCACAAGTGAGGCCCAATTGTTAACTTCGGCGACGAATTAAGGTTTTGAATACTTTCGCTTACAGTGGCGATGTTTTGGCGTGTACGCCGAACCAATTTCTTTAAAACGCTTCACTATTGCACGAATTTCGGACTCACTGGGACAGTTATGTTGACCGAAAAATTCATGAATTTTACGAAATGTTACTTCTACATATCGCCCGTTTTCGTAATAAAATTGAATAACAAAAATACATTGTTGCCTGGTAAGCGATTCCATGACTAAAATTCCCAAAGACTGTATGACATCTGTCAAAAAAATCAACCACATTCAATTCAGTAAATGACAGTTATTGATAGCCTTCATCCACATCATCTGTTGGCTCACCCTTTATTAAAAATTTCATTGTTCCCTGTTAATAGACTTCCCTGTTCGTATTTAATACATTTCGACGATTTAATCGCTTGTGAATCCTTTTTTTTTCGTTGTGAAGTAACCCTAGAAATATTTGTTCATTTGATTGCTTCTTTTGCGACTGCTTTTCGCCTGTTCATAAGCTCCGAGGCCACATGTTTTATTGTTATTTCTGATACAATGCCTCTACCGCTATCGCACGTGCTTTAGCTACCGCTTTTCCGCCAAGACGCACCTTATCGACTTCATTGGATCTATTTTTTGAAGATGGAAAATTCGATGAGGTATGCATTAGGTATCATATAATACATGGCGCTTAAAACAGAATAATTTACATCATTTTATCTCTTGAAGCCTTAAAAAGAGTCTAGTTGGAGATAAAAGTGACTTTGGACTACAACTAGTTGGTTTACCATCCGCCCCTTTCAGAGAGGTAAGAAAATGTTAAAAAAATGCGTAGAAAAAGGATAAGGTCTAACTGAGAAACCTATTAGTAATATGGTTAAAAGAGCTCTTTTTCATTTTTTATGTACGAGTATGTAAGATAATCTTCGCAGAAGGATCTGAAAAAAAAAAACGTGTCAATATTCGGCGATAAAATTGTTTTAAGCCCAAATTGTAAGGATTGGACATTATATTCTCTAGAATGATATTATCTGCCTTGCCTAACTTAAAAGAGCGTTAGGAGACGGGGTCACCGAAGATATAAAGTGTATGAAGTCTGGTCTTAGCTAGACTGGATATTTAAAAAGAAAGTATAACAGAGTTTCCTTCTTGTTTGTATTGTTTCAGATATAGTTTTGGGTTTTGACGGAAACGTGTATGTCTGTTTGCATCTAGAAATGGTCCTCTTGAGGAGGAAGTTATGAAATATTTTAAACTAGGCAAAATACCTTCGTAAGCCAAACACCAGGGGAGAAACTCCGTATGGCTACGTCTACGATAACGTGACTGGAAATGTTAAGCCAGTAGCTAATCCGGGTAGTTTCTTCTCTCCAATTTGGAAGACGATTAGATTTTGAGATAGACGGTTTACTTAATAAAACAGCCGAAATTGTTAGATAATTCATAAATTCACGGCACTAGAAATCCATAAAATAATAAGCTGTCTGTAATGTAACGACTAAATCTTCTTTTTAAACTGGGATCTCTAGCTCAATATTGAAGCAAAATTATTTTCTTATTGCAGATTTTTTAAGCTTTATATTTAACCTTTTCGTTAAGCAGGGAATTTTTCCGGAATTATTGAAAATAGTTGTAGGGATTTCTCTCCATAAAAATAGACACCATAGAGTGTCTCATGGTCAGCGTTACTTAAAAATTTTTGAAAGAGGAATGAAGTCGAGAATTATCTCCAAAACGAGATTTTCTTAAAGATTGTCAACACAGTTTTCGAAGTGGAGGGAAAGTGCTCTGCTTAAATTTACTGGCGAAACATTGGGTGATTCATCGTAAGGTTTAATTTATAATATAAAATAAAAGACATAAATTTGAAAGTCAACTTAAAATTTTTACTATCAGTTAAAAGCACAATTCATGGCATTTATTTTTTGAAAATATTATCATGTAAATGTTTCCCACGACTACATCTAAGGTGGTCTATTCCGAAGGTCCCATTGAGGGCGAATCGTTCGAGCATGAGTAATGTAGGCTTCCAAATCGTCAGTCGTAGCTGGCTTATTCCTGAAGACCTGAGACTGTACATATCCCCAGAAAAAATAGTCCAAATGTGTGTTATCGCACGATCCAGGCGGCCAATTTACCGTAGCAAAACTTGAAATTAAGTGCTCACCAAAATAATTTCTCAACAAGTCCAAGGCGCTGTATGGCCTGTAGCGCCATCTTTTTGAAACCAGAGCTCACCGAGACCATGTGCTTGAATTTCAAGGAGCACATAGTCCGTTGACAGGGCGTGATAACGGTTACCATTGACGATAACATTCTGATTTGCCTCATATTTGAAGAAATATGGACCAATGATTCCAACAGCCCATAAACCACACCATACCGTTGTTGGTAATAGATGTAATGGTAGCTCTGGGTACTCTTCGGGTTGCTCATCAGCCCAAATATGGCAATTTTGTTTATTAACGCATCCACTGAGCCAGAAATATGCTTCATCACTGAACAAAATTTTACGATAAAAGACCAGATTTTCATTGAGTTTTTCCAGAGCCCATTCACTGAAAATATGACGCAAATTCAAGTCGCCTGGCTTTAATTCTTGCACAAGTTGAGCTACAACAGCTCTAATCTTTTCACCACGTGCTGGATGTGGTCTAGCCGGTCGAGTGTCATCCACTAATGTAAACTGGGACTCAAATTTGCGAATGGTATTAGCAATAGTGGTTTCAGTAGGTCGATTATGCGCACCGTAAGTTCAACGAATTGCACGAAAAACATTTCTTATAGAACGCCGATTTTCGTAATACGGCTGAACAATTTGGAGACGCTTTTGTAGTGTGAGTCCTTTCATGATGACGATACTGAATAAAAATAAGAAAGCAGTTTGATAGGAGTCACGCATGATCTATCTAAAAAGCCTATTAAAAATCAAACCTCACGATGAATCATCCTATATATACAGGTTTGAGTGCGTCTAGAACTTCTACCGCTCTGTTTATAGATATTGCCAAAGCGTTCATTATATTGAATTACACTTTGCTGTTAAATAAGCTTTATCAAGCGGGTTTTAGAGGTTTTAACTTTGCTTGATCTGCCACGTGTTTTTAAAAAATAGGAATCAAATTGTAAAAATCAAAAGCTGTTTTAGTTTGCAGAAGTCTATTTTTATGTGTGTGCCTCAAGGCTCTGTCTTGGAACCTATCCTGTTTCTATTGTATGTTAAATTCTTGTTTATTCCGCCTTTTGAAGCCATAATTATTGCTTTCGCTGACGAAATCTTTTCATCTGTTTCTAGATGTCAACTATGATGTAGAGATACTGCGAATGTGGTTCATGTTTTTTTAATGACAGGGAAACAGCAGTCGATGACTTTGCTTTAATATGCCATTAAACGAGTTATTTCAGATTTCCTCTAGTTCTGTAACCTTTAACAAGAATGTTAGCTGTAACAACGCTTGTTTTGAATTCGGACGTGTTGAAAGTTTTCAGTACTTGGGTCTTATTCTGGATCACAAGTTTACAATGGTCTACTTAAGTCTGGGTTATCCTGTTGGGGTAGCTCTGATTTCAGTCATTGAAAATTTAATAACACAAAAACATGCGTTTAGAATTATCTGCAAGGGCAACTGTTTTACACCCAGTTTTGAACTATTTAAAACCCTCGATATTCTACCAATAAGGCATCTTTGCTGCTTTATAGTTTTAAAAATATTTTTTAGCCCGAGTACACTCTTTTGGATTTTAAGCCTCCAACTAAAGAGTGATTTTTGCGAAGTGAAGAAAACATAGCCGCCAGTATCGAAAAAGACCCAGAAATGTCGATTCGACGCCTATCATCTGAATTGAGGATCATTTTGCGGTTGGATTTGAGCTAACATCCCTATAAGATTGTGCTAAGGATTGAAGCCGGAAGACCATAGACAACGCTGTGAGTTCGCTAATTTGGTGTTGGAAATTTTGGCCGGATATCCGGATTTTAGCCAAAAACTCATCTTCTCGGATGAGGCCCATTTTTGACTCATCGGCTATGACAACAAGCAAAATTGCTATAATTAGAGCGAACACAATCCACAAGTGTTCGGCCAATCATCCATGCATCTGCAAAGATTTACTGTTTGGTGCTGTTTATGGCATGGCGGCATAACCAGAGCTTATTTCTTTCGAAGTGAGAAAGGAAACATCGTTACCATCAATGATCTTAGGAATAGAGCGATGTTAACAGACTTTTTGTGGTCAGAGGTCGACAAAATTGATATATCCGATCTATGGTTTCAACAAAACGGCGCTGCGTGGCATACAAGCGTTGCAACGCTGGAAGTTGTGAACGAGAAATTTGGCGACTGAGTCATCTCATGGAGAGGGTTCATCAATTGGCCACCGCGATCATGCAGTTTGACACCACTGGGGCTATTAGTTTGCAGGACTTCTTAAAAATAAGAACAACAAGAGGTTTTTTTGTCAAAACTGACTTAAAACAGTATTCTTTCGACTCAATACAGCGATTTTCACGGTCTAAAACTATGTCGAATGGATGTTTTAGATCGTCGGCCGTGATATCCTACCTTATGTCGGTATAAAACGCTTTCCTTTCATCATCAAATGCATTTTTCCGAAAAGGTAAAAGTCGCATAGCGCCAATTCAGGTAAATACAAATAGTGGTTGATAGTAAAAATGCGATTTTTGGCCAAAAAATCGGTCACAATGAGATCGGTCACATTGAAGAGATGGCGCATTATCGTGCAACACCACGTTTCTTTACCATTCACAATATTGCAAAAAATTTGTTTGTTCTTTCTGGCTTTCGAATGATCGTCAGTCATTTTTGTACCATATTGTCACTTCAAGCGCAACAACTCTGCTCTAAAGGGTAAGCCAACAGATTGTGTGGATGTTGACTGTCAGTTATTATCATTTACTGAATTCAATGTGGTTTATTTATTATGAGTTGACGTTATCACTGGGCCATACTTTTTCGAAGATGGGACTGGAAAGACAGTTACAGTGAATAGAGAACGTTATCACAACATGTTGACCTGCTATTTTTTATTTTTTTTTTCAAAAATGAACAAATTGGGTGTAGACGATTCCTGGTTTCAAGAGGATAGTGCTATTACCCACACAAACCATCAATCAATCAATTTATTGCGTACGAAATTTGAAGATCTTATTCTTTCGATTAGAAGAGAAGCTGATTCATGCGATTTGACATCTTTAGACTTCTTCCTGTGAGGTTATTTAAAGGGTTAGTTCTATGCAAATAACCTAACGACAATTTTGGATCTCAAACATATCATCCAAAATGAAATTGCGGCCATTGACCTACTTATTTAATGAAAACTTCCTTGACGGTGCATCAGTTTAGGATCTACCTTTACGCACGTAATTTCAAATAAATGGCCTCAGTAGAAGTATCTATTTATAAAAAGTCCTGTTTTTTTTTGGAGCGGACTTTGTATTTCTTATAGTGGATTGTTCTTTAGAGTTTTGTGGACAAAGTATGCTAACCTAATGGATCTGAAATCTTTGCAGATTAACGCCCTCATTTTCTTACTCTTGGCATGAGGAAAACTCATATTCTCCACCAGCTTCAAAACAGCACGCATATCCTTCTGAAATATTTTTAGTATAATGCCGTCACGACCTGATAATTTGTAAGAGGACCTTAAAATCTATTCTGTCTTGATTATATGCATTACTTTAGAAGAATGCCATAGTTAAAGAAAGATTAAGTTGCATATGTTGCTTGCCCTTAGGGCTCACAATTTGATGCAAAGCAACAGGGGTTGGATAAATCTTCACAGAGTGGACAAAAACACGTTTAAATTTCCCACCTGGCTCCGAGTTTGGCTAGACCTGTAATGGAGTAAGGTCGACGTGACTACTTGTCACTACACTACTTGAAAATTTTTTTGTAAAACCAAAGTCTTATAAGATTTTTCAGCATTTCAGACTTAAAAAATAAATAAATCATTCGCGAGAAAATCTGAATTGGAAGAGAGCCTAGTCTGAGCCTAGTCTGAGCCTAGTCTCTCCCAATCACCAAGCTGTTCAAGTTCATCCTATCCTTCTTATGGACAGTCAGAGAAGACCAATGATTTTTCACCGACTTCAATTTCGCTTTTGGAGACACTGGCATAACTTGTCGATAAAGTGGGGGTCAACAAATTGATAGCTTATTCTGCTTCTGTTTGGTATGTCCTCGAAGAATTCATCCACCACAAATACCTCCATATATGTGATGTTTTTTTTACCACTTGATAAGGTACAATCTAATCAACTGTCTTCTGCCAAAAAAAAACACACTTGCTTTGCGTAAAGTAGATTAATCCTAGAACTTATGACCACGATCTTTGCATTATCAACTATGTCATTTGCATAGATCTGCGTGCTGAGAAAGATGACTAAATTCAAGCATCATGTACCATACTAGTGGATAAAAAATATCGCATTTTGGGCAGTCCATAAATAACTCTCTGAAAACATATTCAACTTAAGCTACTTTGGCTATTTCAGTTCGATTCTCACAAACGCGATGGTCGATCGAAAATTTAATCTTTGTTAATAGAACCTTTCGTCAAGAGCCTCGTAGAATTCTCTGCGCTTATATATATATAGAGAGAGAGTAACTTCCTCCTAGCAACACGGCACATGCAATTCTCCCAATTTATCAATGCCCTTCGGCTAGAAAAGAGTCAAAAGCATTTCTGCGTGCATCCTCAAGCGGATGATGCTTCTTACTAGTAAAAAAAATTTGTTGCAAGTGAACGCTCTTCCTGATTTATTGAAAACTACTCCGCTCTACTCATTATTTTTAGACCTTGCCCATGGTAGATGCTACGAAATATTTAAAATAAAGTCAAATCTAGAATCCGACTTTGGATAAAACTTCCTCTTCTCCTGGTATAAGCAAAAAGGCAATTTGTTTTTAGATATAATAATAAATGTCACAGCACTATTTAATTTTTTTTTTTTTTATGTGTGAAACATAAACGTCCATTTCACTTGCCCCAATATGATACCGCCAGATTTTTCAAGACACCCCATTGCAAGAACTAAAAGTAGTTGACCGAAACCCCTATTGAAAAAATAAAAATTCCAATGCTATGCTGGCGCATGGAACCTTCAAAGTCACAAGGCCAAAGGGCTAGTTTCCATTTCAATTCCTGTATTCGATCTCGTATATAAATAAGGATCTTCAATACCGCACCCCGGCAAGCTCTTTCAAAACAGATTTAAGCATAAAACTATAAATAAATTGCATCACTGCAAGGGCAATTCCTTACTCTGAATCGAAAATCCTTCATCCATTAATAATTGTGCGATATATCCTTTCTGTAGTCCTTTCTGCAAGACGGACAAGGATAACTTTAAAATAAGAAAAATAAAAAAAAGTAAAAAAGTACCCTCAAACACATACGCAAGGACATCGAGTACAGAGCACAGCTATACACCCCTAAAAAACGGAATAAGAAACAACAACAAAATGTAACAAAGCTAACAGGATTTTCCAGGATGCACACCAGAAATATGCTGTTACTTACGAGAAAGTGTACTCCGTACTTTTAAAGGAAATATTGTGTGTCGTCATCTTTTCTTATTCCTTTAGCTTTCGTCTGCATCTGTCTATATCGTTGTACTCATAAGTGTGGGTGAGTGTGTTACGAGTTTTGATTGCAAATAAAGTATGAAATTGGATTTATCAGCACAGAAAAAAAAAAAAATATAGCAAAAATGCGAGTAACAAAAAATGTCGAATAGGAAGTGAAAAACTGACGGAAACTTGTATGCCATAAGGAAGTATCAATCTGTGAATTATACAATGCCAGTACATCCCTTTTGTAACTCAGATGAAAGAGGGTATGACGGTCTATGTCAAATAACATAAGTTGATATTTCGCTGGGAACTGTGTTACAAATAAATTGTAATAGTTACTTGGGATAAGATGGATCGAATTAAGGAAAATTTTTAGTTTGATCGGGATAACACAATACTTTACTCTCAGCAGTTCTTACGAATATTTATTCCCCTAACTTATGATGACTGCAATCGGACTTTCGGAAAAAGATAAGTTTTTCTCATACAAAGAGCTCAATATAAAGAAAAGCAAGCGAAAAGTTGCACCTGATCCTGGCATCTTGGTTTGTTGTGAACGTCTTCCTAATAGCAGAGCACGTAAGTTATGGTACGAACTAGAATTAGAGTCAGGGATATGGTCATTGCAGTAAAGATTACTGGGATCGGGGAAGGGAATGCTTAACATGGAGTCTCTTGCTTACTTCAAACTTCATCCAGATTAATCTATTTGACATGATAGCTTTGTTCATTTTGGTTTCTAATTCTCGGTCTGTGCAATGAGTTGCTTGCAGAATTATATGGCCAAGCTGCTCAAATACTGGTGACTCCACTATTTGACTTGTGATTTCGTTATTTACGCATATGCGAGTTCCAATCTAGTTTTTTGTCTGGAACTACTCCTGGATATCGAACTTTTTTGCAAGGCTCTACAGTTATATCGTTCAGCTCTCTTCTACGATTTAAGGGACTAGTGCAGCCTTTCTGGGGTAGATTGAGAGGTTTGTTCCAACGAACTAGTCAGACACTACCTTAAAGACATTTTAGGTTTTATTCCAAATTTGGGATGTTTAATGACCAAGTCATCAATATACCATATCTGTTTGTGGCCCAAATTTTCTAGTTTGACTACCTACGTTGTCTATGACAAGTGGCCACAGAAGGCATGAAAGAACACCACCTCGTTGACAGCGTTTGGCTGCTGGGACAGTATTTGATGTCTCTCCAGATGAAACGGGTATTCTACGGGTTGTACGAGTACAATATGTAATTTGAAATAGAAGTGTACCCGTTATTGTAAAAATCAATTTCAGTGTCAAGAAAAGCGCATGGTACGACTCATTTTCATCGGAAGGCGTCTTTTCTCTGTGATAAAAAGGTCACTTTCGTACAGTCATTTCTGTAGGCGTCTTTATTTGTATCCAGACGTTAACTTTTGTATAGATATTCTTAGATATAACCATTTTTTCGTCCTCCAACTATTTCAAGAAAAGGCAATGCCAAGCTAATAGGATGGTTAGATTTAGGTAGCTCACCAAATTTTTATTTTATTTATTTATTTATTTTTTTTTTTTTTGGTTTGGGGAAAAGAATCACGTTCACCTCGCTTTAACTGTGTGTTTTGTATCCCGTATTGAACCTAGATCTAATAAAGTCAAACGTAGTGGGTACAATAGAAACAAAGCCGGAGTCAATAGTTTTAGCATTGTCTTAACTGAAAATTTTGCCAGACTACTGGTTCTGCTAACGTTATGATGTATATAACTATTTATCTAATAAACAGAACTGTCATAGCATTTGGTATATATTGAGTTACAGTCGAGCCTGGGGAGCGTACTAAACTCATTGTTTGCAACATTGGCAATGTGCTACTTTCATAACAAGAAAGCAACTGGATGGTATTGCCTGAACACTCATTTTCGGACCACAGATATATTCAGTTAAGCCTGAGTGCTGCTACCAGCCAACCAGCATTCCGGAGCTATAGGACAACTGATTGAGTAAAATACAGAGTAATACTGTCAGAAACACTATCCTGTGAACTCTTAAGTCCCCTGCGTGACACCAACGAGTTTGACATGATATTAGGAATTCCAATCAAGCTATTTCTGCTTCCTGACTTCTTATTCAACATAGGGTCAAGAAAAAACCGCACTGGTGGACACTAGCACAGGGACCGCTTAGAAACGTTTGCAGAAAACTTTCCAATCGAAAAAAAACACAAAATAAGTGAGAATATGGGACTCATATAAAGAATACCTCGAAATATATAAAAAAAAAAGAACTGAGGAATGCAAAGCGCCAATACTGAAGGTCATTCTATGACAAAATAACTGAAGCATAGCAACTAAGAAAAATTCTCTTCATAAATCCCATGATGCTTAGTTGTTTGAAAAAAAAAACCGATGACTCTTGGTAAACCTTAATGATGAATCACTCAACCTGCTACTGAAATTTCTAGGTAGCTCCCTATTCGCGGCCAGTAGTTACCCAAACAGGGCTACTTTAACCGCGACCAAAATTCATGGTCTGATTATAACAGACAAACTGCTTTGGGCGCTGCATAGCAAGTCTGCTGGTCCGAACATGACATTCCGCTGTCATGGAGAGAAGTCAATGTAGTTTTCATTTCCAAAGCCAGAAAATGCTCTCATATTGACCCCAGACCTATAAGTCTATCATCTTTCCTTCTGAAAACTTTAGAACGAGTGATTGATATCCTTATTCGAACAAAAATTGATCCAAGACTTTCGTCAATGGCTCAACATTCCTACTGTAAAGGAAAGTCGGTGGAAACGGCTCTGCATTCGCTGACTAGCCACATCGAACGATCCCTACAATATAGAGAGTAATCATAGGTCGTTTTCCTGTACATAGAGGATGCTTTTAACAACGTCAATGCATCCGCAGTCTGATGCTTAATAGCAGGATAATAAACTTCAAAATGAGTCGGGCTTTTGCTAAGAGATGTTATAGTAGAGGTAAGCTGCGAGGCGGTATCCTTTCTTCCGTTCCGTTTTAACAGATTAACTGTTGGGCAGATCGCTGTGGATTGGGAGTAAACCTCCATAAAACTGATCGTGTCCTCTTTTTCAGAAAATATAAAATTTCAATCATAGACCTTTCCTCAATAAAGTTAAGTTTTTTCCGATACAGCAAAATATCTGGGTCTCATTTTTGACAGTAAACTAAACTGGAAACCTAACATTCAAGAAAGAGTCAAGAAAGTTACAGTAGCTATATTCTCTTGCAACAAAAATATTGGGAGCAAATGGAACCTTTAACTTCGCATAATTCACTGGCTACAACATTCGGTCATAAAATCGATACTCTTCTATGGGACTGTTGTTTGGTGGACATCCTTAGACAGCAAACTAAGCGGAGACCAAAGAACAGCATATCTATGGATAAGCGGAGCCCTACGTTCTACTCCTCAATATCTTCAGCTGGGAAGCGACTACACTGTGGATAAATAAATTATTTGGCCGCGCTAATATTCTCAATATACTAGAATCCTCACAGAGAACATCGATTACACTATACCCGAACTTTAGTTTGACAAAGACTTTCATGCAAGTTTCCCCTCTAAATCCTTCTGTTAGGAAAATGCTTAGTCAATTCACTTCTACACAGATGGATCTAAGACTAATAGCGGGGTTACTGGTGATGCTTTCTCAGAGAAGCCTCTTTTTCTGTCTTCCGAATCCATTTAGCATGTTCCAGGCAGATATTTTGGCTGAAGAAACGCGTTATATCCGCACAGTATATCCGCATCTTTTTGGATAGTCAGGTCCCTGGACTCAGTTTCATTAAATTCTAGAATATGTCAATCATCTCTTACGGAGATAGCAGAGCAGTTTAACTTCCACCTTTGTTGGGCCCCGGGCCACAGAGACATTCCAGTTAATTGTAGGGCTGACGAACTGACCAAAATTCGAACTACTCTACATATTCTTTCGAGGAAAGGCTAACATCGCTACGTTCAAATCAATATTAAAGCTGAATGCTAATAAAAGAACAGATCTTAGGTGAACTTTTGGATCAACATGTCTAGCGACCAAACAGATCTGGCCAAAGCTGGATCTGAATCGCTCTAAGAGTTTGATCTTACTAAATAGAAAACATCTCAGCGCCATCATAAGTGTCATCGCTGGAGAGTGCTCTATATTAAAGCATTCAAGAAGGCTTAACCCCTTTACAAACGATTGCTGTAAAAGCTGTATGGACGAGAAAGACTCTGTACATGTCCAGCACTTTCGCAAAAAAGAAAACTTCACTTGGGAGCTTTCTTCTGCAGTGACTTAAGCGATCTAAATATAGATATAAGCAGTCTCAAATTGGTTCCATGACTAGGAGGTTCACAGATCCTCGTAGCATCGCAATGAGCCCATAGGCCTAAGTTTGTTGGTCGTTTCAACAGCTACTTTTGCCTTATTGCCACTTCTGCCTACCTACCTACCTTGTAGTGAGTAATGGCGGTACTTGATTTGAGGCATATAATCGATTGATCTATTCACATGGTTTGTAAGAATCCATTCTTGGATCTTAACCTTAGATCAATCCCTCATAAGTGGATTGACAAAAACGGCCTTTGAGTTTGGAACACTTAAACAAAGTGCAGAGCCATTAACCATTATTGCTAAGTTCTTCTGACTTGACATCGCAGTAATGGGTTTGTTAAAAATCTCCAATTTCCTTCTCGGCTTTCTTTAAACCCTTCATCTATGGTTGAAAGCCCATAGTTGATTGCAGTGCAACAGCTAGATTTTCTATCGTCTGGAAGTAATTGCTACTTGCATTAATGTGAATCTTTTCGTGTGATATTGGCCGATTTGGAATCACATCCTAAACTTCATCTCTGGATAGATCTTCTACCATTTTTCGGAGAACAACCTATGACACTTGCCTCTTTACTGCTTAGTTAGTCATTTTTAAGATGAAAAATTTGCCCTAGATTCATCATTGGGATCTATGAAATAATCTTATTTACTCTGCCCAATAAAATTGGTACTATAGAAACCATCACAATCCTTCAATTCATGTACACTTTTTCAACGCAAATTCCCGACAGAAAAAATGTCGCTTTTGAATACCGGAACAGAAACCACCTTGTCTTGACACAAATTACAAAAGTACATTCCCTCGAGTTAAATATGATGATTCCTCAAAGCAAAGAACACCTCAACGTTACACTAAATTCCGCTCCAACCTTGGTTGCTGTGTTCATCGAATTCCCAAAGACACACAAAAGCCCCTAGACTAATTATGGCACACAAAAGCGTTGCAAATATGCAAGAAAAGCACACGGCGGCGATGCACATAATTTCCTACCAAAAAGGACCAAACGAAAATAATTACAAAATAAACTGGCACTAAACTCGACTCTAATTACGCGATGACTACAAACGACCGAGACCGAGACGACTCTGACTAGAGCCACCGTCAAACACCAAAGGATTCCTTCGAGCCAAAAAAGTAAGGAAATAAAAGGAAAAGCATTCCTCCGCGTCGCGTTGGTCCTTTCTTTACGCGCGGTACTGATTTTTTCGACACTGACTTTGGGTCCTTCTTTGATTCTACATTGTTTTATTTTCTTTTTTAGCATTTTACCATTTTTGCACTTTGGCATTCTATTTTGTCGTGAATTTCCACTCCTGGAAAGTACAAGTATAAGTAGATGCAAGGATTCCGATGAAAACAAAAAAAAAAAAAAAACAAAGGCAAAAACTGAAGAGACCACGATGAGAAAGAAGAAGGAAGAAGGAGAAGACATTTTATTTGATTCAATATTTTTCCACAACCCTCATCATGGTAGCTGTCATGTTCAACTTGAGCTCGGGCATCCATCTGCTCTGCGTAAGGACACAAGTATGATGGTGGTCGTTGGTAGATGCTGCTTCTGGCATAGAAAGATGAATAGATAAATGGCCACAGGACTTTAATAATGATTTTTATTTTAGTTCTTCTTTTTTCCTTTAGCCCTTCCCCTGCTCCAATGACGAAACTGTTGCCCTTCCATTCCATGGACACAGGGCGGGAGCTAAGAGCTAAGTAATAAAATTAATTGAGATACTTAACGTTCGTAAAGTGTTCGTTGAGTACTGTAAGATATGTACATTCTCGGTAAATCTACAAATGCCAAATCGTACCGAGTCGTATCTGAGCTCTGAACCGAGTGAGGTGTTCAAATGCTCCGATGAGTGTTTAGAAAATAGAGTTTACTGGCGCGCGAAAAAAAAGAAGAAGAAGCATCTCGTCCATCCCCAACCGACTCCAACTGTGATGTAAGGAGAGAAAAAACAAAAAGTTAAAATCAGGCTAAGTGGCTGAGGGCAGCTGTGCATGTGGCATTGGTAGGAGAGTTGCTGATACTTAACTAATTATTCTGGCGTTTTTATCTTGACGCTCTTATCTTAAAATTGTGCTACTCCAACTCCAGCTGATGTGTAAGTAATATTTTAGTTTATGCAGTGAAGTGAATGGAAGGAAGGGATATCCTTTTCATGAAAGCTTTAACAAATTGTAAAAGTCGAATTATCAACATTTGGCAACAAAATTATTTATGTTCCTTTGAGTTTCTAAACCTGAGGATATTTCTCTCAGATAGATTTCTACATACATATGTACATGTCCTTCCTTGTACATGTAATTGATTGTAGTGATTGTCAATAGTCGCAAATAGGGTCTAAAAAAATGCGATTTTGCAATAGTGATCCTACGGGACCCTAACTATAGCTTTCTTTTGCTCTACCGAAGCTAACTTACTTTAAGCTCATAAGCTATTCCTGAATACAGCCAGATACCAGCCACCTTTCCTTCACTCTAATATCAAACATTTGCTAGCTGTTACATGGTAAATCATTACCTTCTACAAAGCCATCTATGGTGTACAGCATAATCATGGTAGCCAGTCATTAGTGTTTAGTCAAGTTTCTTGAGAACTAAGCGAAAACGGACTGATTTACAACGACGTCCAAGTACATGTTTTGTATTACCTACAACGTCATACCTACAAGATATGACGTTTTAAGGAGGATACAATCTCGTATAGTATCTCTTCTGTAGTAGAAGTGGTTACAATTTCCAGATGAACAGTGGACTGTCTTGCTAGCGTACATGAATACGAAACGGGAAAATGGAGTAAGATTACGGCTGTTACAAATTTCCTTTTGCAACACAATAGATAGTCTGCTGCAGCCCACAACTAACTCTTTGGAACTCTCCGAATGCTAGACACACAGTTTCTGCCCGATTGAAAGCCGAGAGTTACAGTCATCATTAGTCCAGTTCTGAGGTGTTATCAATACTTTAGCGCCCGGTTGAGCCTTTGTATTGTATTATTTCCGTAACTGAACAATTGCAATGGTTGCGCTTTTTTAAGATTGGATGATTGGATTGGATATCTGCCGAGCTGTCTAAGGCGGTAGGTAGATCTTTTTAGATCATGGGAAACTATGATCTCCGATTCACAAAAAGAAGACCTTGCGAATTGCGCCAATTATTGAAGCATCTGCTGTTGACCCATCAGTATTGTTAAGCGTCCGGTAAATCTACATTAAATGATAGAAAAATCCCAATAAGTCCAGGTCGATGCTCTTAACTCTTAATCGATTTCAAGGCCACATACGATAGAATCTATGGAGACAAGATGGAGAGTGCTTGCGGCTTCTTTGATGTCAAGGAAGGATTTAGACAAGCTGATGTGGTATCCTGTAATTTGTTTAACATCATACCTCAGGAAATTGTGCGATGCTTTTAACCCAACAGCAATAGAACATAGGCAATTGTGACTTTGAGATGTTGGGAACTTTGTCTACCTCAGTTCCGCCTTCGGTCATATTTTCGTTGACAGGCCTTGGAGGAAGAGATGTAACAACGAGCCTTACCATCTGTATGACGACATCCACCCTGTCAAGAAAGTGCATTCGATTCCTACGCTAAACAGAGGAATAATTCATTTTATGTAATGCGCCCAAGTAAAAAAGGACCTTAAACAGCCAAAGTGCTACCCAAAAATTGAAAGATAGGCTCACCGCTCAGTATGAGTTTAAAAGATTGATGTTGTTAGCCCATTGCACTCCTTGCAAATTCCGTTTAATGAAATCTTTAAGTCTTTCGGAGAAAGATTAGTACGCCCTTTAGTGACAAAGTGCCTGCAATTCCAGCCTAGACTCAATGAATTAAGTTTAAAGACTGCGTTCAGTGAAGTCTTCCATTCTCGAATAAATCTAAAAGTCGTAAGAGGATTTGGTAAGTGTCTTAGAATGTATCTTAAAATGTTTTACACCGTCCACCGATTCTTCACAATATAGTTTGTTGGCATTAGATTTTCCGAACGAGGAGTAAAATCCAGCATCATATTCTAGATCGGTTTTGGAGCTATCCATGATAACCCAACTACATTCTTTTCCTGTCTCAGATTCTGCCCGAAACCGTTCACTACAGTGTGTCTTGTACCAGAAATTTGTTCCCTTTATGCGGAAGGTGGCTTTGAGAGTGCAGCCCACGATATTAATATCAAGAGCGGGGAGATTCGTCTAGAGCGCAACCAGGGGTGCTAGAGGAAGCCCCCATTTAGCCTGTTTCGAAAAACGTTGGTTGGGATCTGGTAAAAACAGTGATAACATATTTTCGCGAGTACTTGTTCCACCAGACAACCGACGTATAGGTTATAAATGACCTTATCATAGCCATGCAGATCCAAAGTTCCTTTTCGTGACAGGTCCCATGTTTTTCCGAACTCTGCTTTTCACTGACAGAAGGCCAAAAGTGCCTTAGAGGCTTTCGACGTAACATGTTAGGTCCATAGAAGTTTGTTACCCAGGATTACACTCATATATTTAGCTTATTTGCATAATTAGATGGTCATGCTTCCTTCGTCTCGTAAGGAGAACAACCCCAGTTTTGAGAGGATTGATTTAAAGCTAGTACACCAACCGTCAATCAAGTTTAAGGCTGCCTGTACTTTAGAGCAGATAGTCGCTGGACATGACCCAACATGCAGTACAGCTACATCACCTGCGTATGCATCTAAATGGAAGCCAAAACTAATATATCTAGACCAACATACACCATGCCAGTGGAGACAGAACGTGGCTCTGTGGACAGCGCTTATTTACCCCCTCCAAAATCAGTGTTATATTCCCCAGAACTCCTTTTATCCACAAAACTAGTCATTCGTCTATCTGGCCGGGGTACATTTGTATGCCAGTGATAGGCTAGGAATAAAGTTTCTCTTCAGAGTTAACAGCAGCTCATAACATAGCTGGGTGCATGCCATTGGTGCCAGCTGATTTGAAGCCATCAAAGGAAGCAGTAACATGTTTGACGGCCTCATCCGTAACTACAACTGATAAGATATACCAATTGCGGGGTGTCTCGTTATTCAGAACACTAGCAGCTTCGTTAATAGAACTTGGCCTTGAGTTTGCTCTGATAAGGACCCGAGGCAGTGACCCACAAGCATGAGACGGAGTCTATACTTTTGGTTGATATTTCCCTTTTGAACGCTTCCACCAGCCTACTGGTTTCACCGATAGTTTAGATTTGTTCGCAAAAGTGTATATAAGAGGCATATTTCGAAATCCGAATTAGTTTCTATATTCTAGTCTTCCTCCAAATTAGTCCTAAGTCACCTGTTTAGAAGTTTTTTAGTTCCTTTACGAAGCCGGTTGCCTTCTTTCTGGACATGACAGTTAAAAACACTTGGTGAGCGTACCTTTTAAGTTCTGAACAGCTTCCTCTAGCTTTTGTTTTGTGCCAGTCTTAGGAGGAAGCACTGTTGGGCTCCCCGAGCTCCTCTACGGTTTCCTCCTCTCCAACAAGGTAGAAAACTCGCACCCGATTCTGAATTCGATATACCTATGGTCAGAAATTAGCCTTTGCACAGTGCAGATAGGGACGTGAGTCATAACTGGACTTAATGGCATCGACTGACGCTTTGTCTAAGCCCATAACAAGAGAAGAGCAATCCTTGTTTTCCTGATTCTTTAGCTCCTTGTGCGAGTAGATTTACAACTTCTGGATATGAAGACGATTTTTTGCGTATCAGCGAGTGTACCAAGCAATTCTTGGAATAGCCAACGTTTAGCACGTTCGTTTAAATGATTTGAATTTTTTTGTTCTCGTAGCGTGAAAACAGGATGTTTACATACATTTTTTTCTTTCTGAGCAATGAATTTGCATTAAATTTTGCGTTAACAACGGCGCAAAAACCTTATAGATATTGAAAATGTGTCTTGACAACGATGCTCAAAGTGATCGTAATAGATATCAACAAATGAGAAATACGTCAATTACTTGCAATAAACATCGAAGAGTTAGCAGCGAAGACCATCATCTCGATTGGATACGTATCGCTGCAAATTTGGTGCCGAAAGACTTGAATTTCTTGCAGAAAGCGCAGCATGAGGTTATTGTAAAAGACATCATTTTCGAGGCTGATTGCAACCAAATTTTTCATCAAATGTACTATTAATGGTGAGGAGATATGGATTTACAAGTACGACATACAAACCAGATATCAAGTGAGTGAATAACGTGCTCTAAATAAGCTAAGACCCAAACAACTACTCGTACGTTGATTTTAGTCAAAAAATTAGACGATGCTCACTATTTTCATGGATTACAATGGTGTTATGCATCATGAATTTCTTCACGAAGGCGAGGGGTATTACATCAGCGTTATGAGATAATTTAACACCACCTGTTTAAGATCTTTTTAAAGCGTAATTGGATATTTCTCTTTGATGCCACCAAAAGACACAACAACGTATTTAATATCCCCATTCGTCGCCACAAACGATTCCAGATACCAGTCACGGGGATCGTATTATTTCACTCACTTTCAGTTACAGTAATATCTACTAGCTATTCAGCGATTCTGATCTGTTAAAATGAAATAAAAATGAAAACTAGTCCAATTTTGACTTAAAAAATCATCAACTGATTAGCCGTTGAGCAACGGGCAGTTTATTTAAGAAAGTCTCATGCAAGATGAATTATTCAAAACAGATTATGTAGGTCTATTGATAAACGTCCAAAGCCGGGGTCTCAAATGCTGTTGAAATAATCATTTTCTGTAGATATTGACATTACCCCGTCCAAGGCGCAGTGTAATATCAGGGCCAAACTCTTTTCCAATCAGTTCCATCTCTCAATTCAAACTAAGCAAATCGAGACTCTTTCTGCATTGAAAAAGTTTTCATTAGCGTCTTGGTTGTCAGTTTTTGGTCACTGCCATAGTATTTTTTAAGATTTTTTTTCTTTCGAATAAAATGTTGTGTTCTCTCCTTTTTTTTTGTATCAAACAAGCAAGGAGGACTAACCAAAAACAAAGCAGCTGACAACATCTGAGCTAAGATTTTGAATCTTTTGACTGCATCTGTTAATGTTAAATAGATCTGTTAGTCTCTCTCTAGCACTCTTACTTGCTTATTCGACCTGTCTCAACAATAGGTGTAGGATTCGTTTTTTTTTTTTTTTTTTTTTTTTTTTAATAAAATGAACAATTATTGAGATATTTTTGAAACCTTAACTGCTTGCAGGACTTCAAACTTTTCTCGATATTTTTAATCAGCGTTTCACATAATTGATGCCCTATCTCGGCGATGACAGCTTCAGTGTTCGCTTTTCAAGTCGGAATAGTTTGCGGGTGGTTATGGCAGACCTTGCTTGTAACATATCATCAAATAAAAAAGTTTAACGAAAATATCGTCTGCAGTAATCCGATTCCTTCACGACTTGTATAGTACATAGTACCATTCGATTGAAAATAGAAGTAATCTGTTTCCACAACCTCAACCTCCGACGACAAAAAATTGACCGTAATGACCGTAATAGCTCTGTGAGAACTCCTGTCCATAAATCGCACCCAGTAGTTACTCATTCTATGTGCACTGACATTTCCTAAATCACCTGTAGATTTTCGCTGTCTAAATACGGACATTTTGCTAATTTACGTAACCGCCAATATAAAAATGTGCCTCATCCAAAATCACGATTTACTTGCAACAGTCAATCTCAGTATGCACATTTTTCAGGAACCTATCCGCTGGCGCTGCTGGTTATCGGCCGGCTTCAGTTCTTGTGTTAATTGGATCTTATACGTATGGGGAGCCGAATTTTTCATCAAAATTCGGTACAGTGTAGCTGTGGAAAGGTCAAGCTCTTAATAATGGTGACGAATGGAGGTATTTGGGTCATTCTCAACACTTTCCTTTAATGTGGGAATATATTTCATTGAACATCCAAAAATATGAATTCGGCATCTTGTACAGCGCTTGTGTCTTGGAAGTTTTTGATTATGTTCCGCACATTAGGTGCAAAATTGCCACGAATTTTCCGCACATTTGCCGCAATTGAACGGGAATTTTCGTAAGAAAATTCAATGATTTGGATTTTTTTCTTTCACTGACATTTCATGGTTAATTTCCCAAATTTATAGATTGTATCAATTACTATAAGTAAAACCTACGAGCATCAGCTTCATCAAATTCCACACCTCTTGTTATTTCAATATCATCATTATACGCGATATTGAAGAATGGCGGACCAACAAATCATCATTGTGGCATATCGACTTCAAATTCATATAATTTTAACCAAAGAAAATTGGACCAAAGGACTAAAAGAGGAATACAGTGGAATTCTTTCTCAAAATGACAGCAGGTTTTGTTGAACAAAACTAAAAGGGAATGAACTGAGCACTGCAATCCTCCGAACGACCACGCTCACTTCCCTTCAATTAATTACAACAATTCCTGTTTCCATAAAATGCAACGGTAGTACCTTCAATTTCATAAAAAACACACTATTTGAATTAAAACAAAAATCGGAGATATTATACAATTTAATGACCTTAGATTCGTACTCGCATTCGCATTCAAACTCCTGCTCAAATGCAATGCAATAACCAAACAGCTATTCCCTTCAATAGAATTGCAAATATTCTGATGCATTTCAACAGATATTCAGCTCGCTGTTCACTATGTGTATTTCAATAATCAAATTCCACTGAAAGGATACACCGAGATACTCAGAGAGTTGAATTCTAGCAAACAAAAATGAAACCAACAAAAATGGAAGAAAGAATAAATAAAAAATGAAAAAAAAAAAATAACTCAAATAATTCAAGTGGAAACCATGAGATTGTATTTTCAGAAATCAAAATTCCATATTCTCGTACTCCAAGTCCTCCATCCTTCAACAAAGGAGTAGAAAACAAGGCCAAAAGAAGGCACCATTCGTCATCCTCGTCATCATCATTCATAGTCGACCTCTATCGTCAAAAACTAGTAGGAGATGCTACAGTTGTAGTTGGAGTTGGAACTGTTGTGAGAGCTGCAGAAAGAACAGGCAATAGTACTCGTACAATGGTATAGAAACAATATGTCTACCGGATGTTGTGAACATTCCCAAAGACTAGTTCACTGAGCTCTTATAATAAAATTATACTGAGCAAATGATGAATATATGTACGTTGTTCCACAATCGTTTTGTGTCATACTCATAATCATAGTCATAGCCATGCTCACATAGCCATCTTTTCATTGTCATTTCATCATAGTCATCGTCATCGTCCATTAACTGATTGCCAGAATGCACTAGCTCACTTACTTCCCCACTACACTCTCACTTCTGCTTTGATAATTGCTTCAAATGAATTCAAACTTTTTCTCTCAATCACTCTCTTCCTCATCACAGCCCACTGGTATTACTTCGAATGGAAATGCAACTAATTCCTCCACTCCATAAACCCCAATCTCCTTAAGATGCAAAAAAAAAAAAAAAAGGAACTTTCCAACTCGTCGTTCACAGAAGAAACTCTAAAGAGAACTGCAGGACTGGAAAGGATAACAACGGGAAACGCAAAATAGTAAAACGGTAATTTTGCTGCAAATTGTATGCGCGAAACAAAGCGCCACTCTACCATCTCCGCCGACGACTCCATAAATCCGCCAAAACTCTCGAAAACTCTTGTGTGGTAAAGGAAAAAAAGAAAAAAACCTCAGAACACGAAATTTTACGGTTTTACGGACAAGAAGTCTTTTTCCGTTCGTCCGACCGTTTGTCCGTTTCCACTGTTTCATGTCTCCATGAAACAAGTGGATTTAGTCCGGGGTATCCTTTATTATCGGATTTTTGGATTTCTTCTTAAATAACAACGGACCGGCCAGGCCACCACTTTAGCTCGGAACAGCGGTCGCAATAGTCGCAACAAAGCTGCATCGTCCTCGCTCTAGGCTATACAAATCTCTCCTTCAGAATCCCGGCGCTCCAACTAACCGGCTTACTATTACTTGTGTGTCATTTCGACAACAAGACCGCAACAAATTTTCAAGAGCTAGAATGTTGGAAACTGTGTAAAAAGTTTTAACCAACTCTCCTGGTTCTCGAGGAGCGTGAATGAAAATGAAAATGATGATGAGTGGGAGGCGGGTAATGGGAAGGGTCCTGGGAAACAAAGATTGGATAACGTTAATAATGTTGTAACATAGCTGCAACCTCAGTCACTTTGGGGCAAAAGTTTTCCACCCGCTTTTGCTGTCTTCGGCCTTGATGTGCTTCATTTCCGTCTATATCTGACTCTTCGTCTTTTTCTTGGTTGTCTTCATTTTGGTCCCGTTTTGTTTTGTATCTTTTCAGGGAGTAAGCAGAGACTACCTAAATGCAAGTATACTATGCCCAGACGCTACATGGAGAACAGCAGAATCCAATTTACTGTTCATTTGTAGGCCGCTAACGCCACCACACCAATTGGGTTATAGGAACTGGTTAAGGCGCTAAGGAATTGCCAAGCTATGGAAGTGTACGGACGACTTTTTCATGGGAAAAGTTCTGCTGCAGGAAAATTACAAGGAGCAATAACTTTCAGCTGGACGACGATATTGTGGTTACCTAAGTTGCCTTCAAAATGGCAACCTTCAATGACTGCGGTTAGGTGAATTCTGCGAAGGGACATTTTGTCCTTTGAATGTGGTCGTAGTAGAGTAAGTAGTAGGAGTAAGTTTCAGTCTCAAGGTTGGTGTGGTGGATGTTTGTTGATGATTAACCTATTCAGGCCTAATCCTAAGGAAGGATACGGAAGTTTTTGATATGTCAATGTGGACAAAGTCATAAATAATTTACTCTCGGAAAGTTTGGAGAATTATGAGTCGGTTAATGTGGCATCAGAACAGAACTGAGAATTGATGGAAGGGAGAGTGGTTTTATGGAAGAGCTAAAAGAACCAGAATCCTTAGGGTTCTTCTCTAAGGTATTAAATTATTTGCGAAGCAATAAGCTACATGTAATATTTATGACCAGCAGGTGGAGTTTTAAAAATAATGGCTTTGTAGTTATATCTTAACTTTACAGATAAGCCCTTTACGGGGAAGTCAAAAAAAAAAAAACAAAACAAAAAACAAAAACTACGTTTTACACTTATTTATATGTACTCGTATACGATGGATGTCTATCCCGGAAAGAACAATGACTGATTGATGGGTGTGAAAATTCCACAGGAACTGGAAAATCTAGACAAGATATGCCACGCTCTCTTCTATTTTAGAACGTTTTCGAGTTTAAGAGGAACTTTCCAGTTTATATCCCTTCATTATTCTGAGTTCTATAAGTATGATAGATGGAAAGTAACAAAGTTATCTCATTCTATCTGACATGCAAATTGACAGTTTTGAAAGCCATCACATTTGAAGTGTTCGAGTGTGGTATGCAGAATATATACGAGTATACCACTTGAATTATATTTTATGCTTACAGTTGTCAGGAAGGGAGTCCTTTCTGAATTCAATATAGGTTTTTGATTGTTCCCAAAACCGATATTCGACGCGTTGCATGGAACCGCTAATCATGCGTTCCACAGAAGGAGGCTTAAAACGAGTTTTGTGGCCCACTGTTAGTAGCAATCTAATCGAAAATAAGCTAGTTATCCGGCACACTGGTATTTCGATCTAATAAACGCGATTCATTTCTTATTCGCGGAATTAAGTCGTTTTTTTACCTTCCAAGGTCATAATGGCCCAGTATTTCTTGTTGCCTCTTTGCAGTGCCTGGCATTTATAGCGGCTTGAACTTTAAATAATACCGCGTTGATACTGTCCATCATAGACCGTGACTTAAGAAAACCGTGTTGTTGTCTGATGGACCATCTACTATTTCATTTGTGTCAAGAAACTAAAGTAGATTATTAGGCAACAATTCATTTTGATTACAATGCTTACTGTTGGCGCTTGCGGCGCTCAGGAAAAGCCCTCTCGTGAAGACACATTTCGGCAATTAAATGGGGTCACAATTAAGTAGCAATTTACAGCGCTTTATTTGGAGTACCCGTGACTTTTTGTCCCATTCCTAGTTATACACTTCGAACAATTCTTCCCGAGTAATCCTTATTATCACGGTGTGACCAGATAACAATGATTGTTTTTCCAATTATTATGTTTCAGCAGCTGTCAAAGTCACCAATGGCATCCAACTGCCAAAATATTCAGTAAGGTTGGCCATTTCATCATGCATAGTTTTACGCTTGGCGAATGAGGTCGATCGTCATCACGACTTCAATATGCAGACCATTCGTTGCACAGTAGAAAAGTTTGAGCGTGAGTACACAGAATCAGCTGAATTAGGAATCGCCAGAGTGTCAACGACCATAAACAATGCCATCAGTTCGCTAATTGGGCACTGCAAATGTTGGCCGAATATCCGGATTTTGGCCAAAAGTTCATTTTCTCGGACGAGTGGCTCAGCGGCTACGTCAACAGGTTAAACAAGTTATTGGAGAGAACACAATCCACAAATTTTCGACCAAGCATCAATGCATGCACAAAAATTGACTGTTTGGAACGGTTTATGGCATGACGACAACATCGTACCTTATTTCTTTCAAAATGAGGAAGGAGACACCGTTACCGTCAATGGTTTCAGGTATAGAGCGATGTTAACCAACTTTTTCTGGTCAGATCTCTACAATATTGATATATCCGAGCTGTGATTCAAACAAGACAGCGCTACATATCATACAAGTGACCCAACGCTCGAAGTTATGAAGGAGAAATTTGACGACTGGGTTATCTCACGACGAGCGTTCATCAATTGGCCGTAAGCAATTTGACACCACTCTATGCTCACAAGCCAACCACTTTGGACGAGCTCGTTGCCAACATTCGACACGTTATTGTCCGACCGCTTAAAACACATTTGAATGATCAATCAATCAATCAATCACACCGCTGTTGTTTTATTTAATTTTTTTCCCCCATCGTTCTCATTTGGTCACCCTTTAGTGCATAGTAGTTATTAATTTGCCGCCGAAAAATTGCCAGAGGGCTTATCCATGTGTCCTTCAAAACTTGACCACTTTAGGTTGGCAGTCTTTGTGATTTTTTGCTGGATAGTGCCTCTTACTATGCAAAGGGATGGTTTGAAGTTGACGACCTCTCTATTATCGAGTAGAACTCCTTTTCTTGCAAGCACATCCGCTTGTTATTTTCCTTTTATACAACAGTGTCTTGGCACCCAGCACAGCGTCACCCAGTTCTGACTGCACAATGCCTTGAGCAATGTGCAACAGTTCATTTGCAGATAAAAATAGTCCGTGAAGGAAAATTCCACTCCGTTGAGTTTTGGGAGTCTGAATTGCGGTTTCTTGTATTGCACTTTCTGGTAAAAGAAACCAGTTCCGTTTTGGAAAGGTTGGCATTGAGACCACAGCTTTTTGAATGTTGATCGTCGTCAGAGCAACCTCCATAATGTTGCTTAAAATATTGAAATATTTTCCCTGCACTATTATAACCACGTCATCTGAGTAGGTTGTGGCACTTATACCCATTGTACTAAGCTTCTTAAGGATATCATTGATAACCAGCACCCACATGAGTGACGATATGACTACTCCTTGTAGGGTTCCTCTGGTTGCAGATATTCTAACCGAGATTTGTTTTCTTCCGGAATAAGCACCGTGTGGCGCTCCCATTGTTCCGTTTTGAGTTCGGTTGGTACATCTGTTATCGACATTCCTTCTAAATCTTAGCGTCATGGCTTGACATTTGCAAAAGTTACGTAGCCAAGAGTACATCTATCTCTGTGTGTGTTGGTGATTTTTTACAATTTTGGAAATGGATTTAAATTTGCAACAACGAACTTGTATTAAATTTTGCGTAAAAAACGGATTTAATTGTGCGCGAACGTTGAAAATGTTGGAAAAGTGTTTCGGCAGATTTTCTTAAGAAAATGGTCGTTTAGCAGTAGCACGAGCGGTTCAAAAGTGATCGTGAGTCAATCGAAGATGATGAACGCAGTGGCAGACCATCGACCACGAAAACCGGCGAAAACATTGATGAAGTGAAAAAAATTAACCATCAGAGAGATAGCGGAGGACTTGAACATTGCTTATGGATCCGTCCATGACATTTTGTTTAATGATTTGGATTTCCGTCGTTTAGCAGCAAAGTTGGTTGATAAAAAACCTCAATTTCATGCAAAAAAGAGACCGTGTTGACGTCGGAAAAGATAGGATTTGCGAGGCTGAATCCAATTCACATT
Source organism: Volucella inanis (assembly GCA_907269105.1). NCBI lineage: Eukaryota > Metazoa > Arthropoda > Insecta > Diptera > Syrphidae > Volucella > Volucella inanis. The sequence continues at coordinate 141,197,365 of OU026155.1, read as the reverse complement.
CATCAAAAGGATCATAACTGGAGATGAGACGTGGGTTTAGGAGTACGACACGCAATTTAGATATCAGGAAGGTGAATGGCGTTCACCAAATGAGCCGAGACCAAAAAAACTACGTCGTTTTCAGTCAAAAAAGAAGGCAATGCTCACGGTTTGGCTCCCTGTGACTTCTTTCTGTTAAATCGAGTTAAAAAACCACTACTGGGAACGCGTTTCAGCAGCCGAGAGGAAGTAAAGGAAATATCGCAGGAAGCACTGGAAGGCATACCGAAAACCTAATACAAAAAATGTTTCGAGGATTGGATCAAGCACTGGCATAAGTGTGTTGCAGTTGATGGGGATTACTTTGAAAGGGACAATATAGTAGGTGGAGTGAAAAGTAATCTTTTTGACTGCCAGAATGCGCTGCTACTACAAAAAAAGTTATGGCGCCTTGAAGTCCGTTCATACTTAGGCAGACATGCCAAATTTCAGTGCGATACTATCTTTAGTTTTGCTTTGACAGCTGATTGTTGTTGACGTGTTTGGCATCATGTTGAGTATGGACAAAAACGATTTTCGTTCTCTCATAAAACATAATTTTTTGAGAGGCAAAATTGCGAAAGATAAATATTATGAGGCTAATGCTCCGTCAGATTACACCGTCAAATATTGGTTTCGAGAGTTTCGTGATAGCCGCATCCCACCACCGATCAAGTCGGCAGCGGCAAGCCCTCCGATGCGGTTACAGAGGACAATTTAAAAAAAAAATACATGAAATGGTGTTGGCTCACCGGAAAGTAAAGGTGCGCAAGCTAGCGGATACCATAAAGATTAGTACTGAGCGCACACGCCATATTTATGATAAATATTCTGCATATGAAAAAGTTATCCTGCCGCTGAGTGCCGCGCATACTCACTCCTGACACACTTTGAAAGAGTGTTTGGACTTGCTGATGCGGATTCGGGCGGACTTTTGGCGTCGATTGGTAACTGTTGAACACCAGAGAACAGAATGACTGCCCGGCAATGGACTGAAGCCGGCACGAGTGCTTCGAAGCGGCCGAGGGAGGCTCGATGAGTCGGAAAGGTTAAGGCGTTGGTTTTCTGGGATTGTCATGGCATACTCTTCGTGGACTACCTCGAAAAAGGAAAAACCATCAACAGCGAGTATTATTGTGCATTATTGGAGCGATTGAAGGCCGAAATCGCTGCAAAACGGCCTCAGGTGAAGCTAAAAAATTTTTGTTTTTACAAGACAATGCACCGGCGCACAAGAGCAAGCAACCATGGCTAAAATCAATGACTTACGGTTCCAACTGCTGTCGCATCCACCGTTATCCCCCGATTTGGCTCCCTCGGACCATTATCTCTTCCCAAACCTAAAAAGATGGCTCATCAACAAAAAATTATTATTAAGTCCTTATGACTGGCTCCATTCGCCACATGTCCAATTTGTAAGTATTGTTTGCAATAATTTGAATTAACTTAACTTATTACATGAGTTTTTGTAAGGAGTGGCTTGTATATTGTATTGGGTCTATAACTTAATTCGTTAACGCGGTATGCTAAGAGATGGCGTTACCTGTATTATTCCATTGGAACATGCGTTGGAAAGCTACTGTCATTGTACGTCATTTCAGTATATGTCATTCATTTGAAGAGTAAACAACAATATCTTTTTTTATACTCAAATATGTCGAACTGTGCCTGAAAAAGTGTTTTTGCGGGGAGTTCTTCTTCATTACTTTAATATGAAGAAAACTGCTGCCGAAAGTCATCGTATTTTGATGAAAGTTTATGGTGAACATGCGCTAGATGAACGAATGTGCCAAAAATGGTTTGCACAATTTAAAAGTGGTGATTTTGGCTTCGAAGACGATGAACGTCCTGGGCAGCCAAAAAAATTTGAAGATAAAGAACTGGAAGCATTACTCTATGAAGATTGTTGCCAAACACAAGAAAAGCTCGCAGAATCTTTGGGTGTCACTCAAGCAGCCATTTCAAAACGTTTAAAAGCAGCTGGATATATTCAAAAGCAAGGAAATTGGGTTCCACATGAACTCAAGCCGAGAGATGTCAAAATGCCGAAAAGCCGTTGCATCGAATTGTTATTGGTGATGAAAAATGGATCCATTACGACAACCCCAAGCGCAAAAATCATATGTGAAACCCGGCCAACCAGCCAAATCAATGGCAAAGCCGAATATCCATTGCGCGAAGGTAATGCTCTGTATTTGGTGGGATCAGATGGGTCTGCTGTATTATGAGCTGCTAAAACCGGGTGAAACCATCAATGTACAAAGCTACCGAACACAATTAATCCATTTGAAGAGAGCAGTAGCCGAAAAACGCCCGGTATATGCGACCGGACACGAGGCAATAATTTTTTATCATGACTATTCTCGGCCCCCATACCTTGCCCCTTATGACTACTATTTGTTCCGGTCGATGCAGAACGCTCTCACTGAAATACGGTACACATCAAAGCAGAATATCAAAAATTGGGTTTATTCATTCTTGGCTGCCAAGCCGGCGCAGTTCTTTTGGGATGGGATCCATAAAATTTCCAGAAAGATGGGAAAAAGTCATAGCTTCAGATGGGCAATACTTTGAATAATACTATTGTACATGTTTTTCTTAAATAAACGTTCAAATTTAAAAAAAAAACGCACAAATTAAATTACATACCCAATACTAAAAATATATAACTTTTTTTATAACTAATAACTACTATGTACGAGCATATTTAAAGTCATGCTAGTTATTGATTTGAAAACGAAAAATTAAAGTTATTTAGTTTTCTTTGTCAATCGTATTGAAATGAATTTTCTTTTATTCTAGAAAACACGTTTCAAAATATAATAAAGAATGAACGATTAAGAATCAGGAAAACAAGTTGTAACAAGGTAAGTTTATATTTAAAAAAAAAAAAAAATTAAAATAAAAAATTCTAATTGACTATATTATCTAATTCCTTGATTGTGCCTTTCAGTTTTAATCCCATAATTTCTTCTTAATCTTTGACATATTCTTTTATATTGGGTCAGTCCTTTTAGTCTTAGGTCGCAATGTTTCTTTGGCTTGGATTATCTATGGTTGATGGTTCTTCTTAGATCGCTCTCAAAAGTTATAAGGCATTTCTTACGAGTCTGTTTTTTCTCCTAAGTGGTGTCTACTGGTAAGTTAAGAGCTTCGTGGACATTATGGTCTTGACCTTTTCGTGATTTATAAACACATCACCGAAGCCTACCTTGCTCTAACTTTTTGATGTGTGCTAGCTTGAAATTCCTTTCTACGATGTTATTTTGAATTTTGTCAGTTTCTTAAAGTATTACAAATTCATCTCAGCATATGCATCTCTGTCAAATGAAATATCTTATTTCTTTGCTAATTAGCCGCTGTTTTATAAACATTTTCTATTAATTTACTCGTCATTACTCGTCATTTCATCTATCCCATGTTACATTCGGATTCTATGACCGATTGTGGATATTTGGAGAAGCTAAAAATGGACAGTTTACCAAAGGTTTCATTGCAAGGATTTAAACAGAGATCTGTTTGTAGTTTGTTAGTCAAAAGCAATTCTGAAATGAAGACCCAGGTACCGGTTTTGATAATGGTCTGGATCAAACTATCTTTGTGCATATCTTCAATCAGTTGTATGTGTTAATCTGGCATGTGTTGAGTTCTCAATGCACTTAATATAAGCCTTCTATGGACTCTATTGCATATCTATAGTATTTCAAAATTGTTGTATGCCTTACGCATGTATAATTTTTGCCTCTGCATTTCTCTATAACTATTCTCGCAGCGGTACCCATGCACATTGATATGAACTTATCGTCAGACGCTCAGTTACAAAAATCCGCTCCCAGAATTTCGTAATTCATGATATACTCGAACACTTGATTCTTCTATAGCTGTATTTATATAAAATGTTTATATCTTATGACATACTTGTTTGTTGTCCATTCGGTTTGAAATCGAAGGCTCATTTGGTGGGAGCGCTGACGATTATTCTGTGTAGGTGCACATGTCATTAAATCTTCTTCAGACCTTCCAATGGGACCAAAAATCAGTCGAAGAATTTCTCGTTAAAAACGATCCGTTACTGTTCTTTAATCCGCTCCATAGAGCAGGGCTGAAAAGAAAAGGAATTTATAGAGATTTTTATTCTTGACAAGGTGTTATTGCTCACTTTCATTCTAAAGGCAAAGAACCAGCGATTGGAAAATGTAACTTACTTTGATTTCTGAAGTTATTTTTCGCTCCGATATGTAGCTAGGTCTTCCGAGGTAGACAAAATTCCTTACTATTTCTAAGTTTAAATTTTTATTGTGACGCTCTATCCGATGCGTCGCTACTGCGTCCTCTTTCTTTGTCTTCATTCACCACTAAGCCTATTTTTGTCACTTTTTCAGTGATATCCCTCTGCATTCTGCCAATGATGTCATGTCAAAACCGTTTGCAAAAAATTTCAAAGACTTTTGGAAAATTGTACCTCTGGTTGGGTTATGAGTTTCGCATAATTTTCCTAACTATAATTCACACTATAGCGCATCTCTATATTTGAAGATTATTTCAAACTTTACGAAGTAGCGAATGCACAATCAGACGAGTTTGGTAAGTATGTCAAAACTAGAAATACAGATTCATAGATACCGATAAAGAAGTTAAACTCGTACCTTACGATCTGGACCCGCCAAATAAATACTGATACGATTTATCAAATCATTGGTAAATAGCTTTAGGCTGCCATAACGCCTAGAACGACAGAAAAGTCTTGTACGTATTGATTGATCTATCATTGATGCAGTCAAGGAGGTCTTCTTTCTAGTGGATTGGACAGCTGATATTGGGATTCCATTCATCAGTCGTATCTTTCGTCGGAAACATTTTGAAAATGAGTTGGATTACGAGTATGCCTTAAACAGCTTGGCAGAAAAGCCTGGTATCGGTTTGGAAGGTTTATTCTATTTTCATTTGGATTATCCTACCTGTTAAACAGTCTAGCAAATTCGTTTTATGACTATGACTCTCCTAGTATGTTTTCATATTCATCACTATCGGTCTCTGTTCGGTGTCCTGCTGCTTTGATACGTTCTTGTTAATTTTGGAGAAACTCTCGAGCGCTCAATTTTATTTGATAAGTTGAATGTTGTTCCCTCGTCTTCTGTTCATAAAACTCATGAACGGCTTTCGTCATTCTGTGCAGTGGCAATTCGTGGAGTTAGTCGGGCAAAACGTGGCACATCAGAAGAGATATTCCAATAGCTTGCCACCTAGTTTTCTGCTGTCCGGAGACTTTCTAAAGAGTTGTACTCAATCGGCAAATGTTTTTTCGGTTTATTTCAATGATGCGGCCCTATACATTCTCACACTCATCTTGTGGCTGTTCAACTATCCACAGTTCTTCTTTACAAAGTCTATTAAGTGCACGAAAAATCCATTGAAAAATCTGAATCTTATTTTTCTTTAGACGTACAGATATTGCAGTTTCTTCAGCAGTTAAAACATACTTAACCAAGTCCGTAATGTAAACACCACTTTATGGTTCAATTGCATTAAGTCACACCCTCTTTCAAAACCCAAAGGACTGAAGGGATTAATTGGTTCCTTCCAAATATTGGCTTATGATACCAACCGAAACACTTCGGATTACTTCATATAAGGAGATTACATAATCAAATCGTAAATGCCTTGATGGATATAACTCTAGTGCTCCTTCTAACACCAGACAGGAAAATGTCAGTTATATACTCCATCGTCTGCTTTTCTCTGGGCTTCCATGAAGTTCGTTCCAATTGGAGTTTGAGTACTGCAGTTTGTTTACCTGTTGCTTATAGGTGCACAAAATTGAGATATTCTGACGATAGAATTTCCAAATATTGTTGGTCCTTATGACTTACATTATTCTTACTGTAGAAAATGACCCACTTGATCTTATAATTTCAATGAGGTTTGAAAAAAAAAACACTAAGCTCGATTGGATGCCTTAAATCCAATATTTATGATTATTCGAAGTCTAATAGGTTACGCAATAAATTCAATAAACCAAAATAACACTTCTTTTCCGACTCATCCAATTTGACGAGGATCCTGCGGGTATAGACTCTTATGTGTCAAGATCTACTGTATTCCACAAAGACACTTCCATTTGAGAAATGTGGTAATTTCCTTACCATATCCCCATTTCTCATGTTTTGCATTTCTTAATTCAATGGAAGCAGATGGTTTCAAAAGTATGGGCACTTCGTAAACTCATAACTTCGTCGCAAACCTTAAAACTAATTACGAAAGAGGTAGATGCCTCCTTGTCAGTCTAAAATAAAATTTTTGAATCCGACTTTCTGTGAATTACCGCCGACAAACACTCGAACGACTAGCATATTTGATACTGAATACGCAGTTTTCAGGTAACACCACCGTACTCCCTAGCACCTACCATCGCTTGATTTCAACCCGTTTCATCTCAAATAAGGGGGTTGCAATTTGAAGGCTGGAACATTGTGGTCTATTCTTCAACTAGGCCGAGTTAGTTTAGCTTTTTGTATCTTAGCCCTTTGATGTAATCACACCATTGTATAGCTCATAGAGTTGTGAATTTTTATTTTATTCATGTTAAGTAGTAGATTTTCAACAGCATGAAGTAACATATAGCTGATACGTGCAGAGTTCATAGCAAGTCATCTTGTCTTAAAGTTATTTGTGGACTGAACGTTTACTCTGGCTTAGATGAGCTACCTCACTTCCTTAAAATTATGGCTTGGCACAACAAGGCTTGTCGTAATTATATATTTTCCGACATGTATCTCGTCTTGTTCTCATTAAATGCTTCTTTAATGTCACGTTAAGTGTGAAAGATCAGACGGTATTGATACTGCCACCAGAACCCAGAAGATAGTTACTTATTTATTTAGATAGTGCGACGGTCTGCGATGGACCAGGGCCTCTCCCACTAGCGCGATCTTTTGCAAGCTGATTCCAGTTTTGCACACGAAGTTGGCTAAGTTCACCTTTTACTTGTGTTCATTACCAAGGATGAGGTTGTCTTTTTTTGCGCTGTCAGGCTGGGACTCTGTTGACCATCCGCTCAAAGTGATGTATCCATATAAGCCGAGTTGTCCGAGCTATTCGGCATCACTATACAGTCCGTAAAGTTTGCTGTTGAAACTTCACCTACATTCTCCGTGGACGCAGATGGGACCGAAAATGCAGAAGGGCCCGAGAGCATTTTCATCCCCTTTCATCAGACTTCACGCTTCTGCGCCGTAAAATAGAACTGAGATGATCTTCCTGTTATGCCAATATCGTCTGTGTATGCGAGTAACTTCTAAAGTTGACTTGCCTCTGGAGGTTATTTTCCATATTGAAAAGTCACATCACAATACTTGTACATTGCTTTTATTAAGTGCTTTTCTGACATACGAGGTCTCGGCTTTGTCATGTCGGAACTTGACCGAGCAGGCCATATCAAGATATGTCTCCGTACAGTTTGTTTCTATTGATGCTATCATATGCGGCTTTGAAATCGATGAACAAATGGTGTATATCGAATCTGTAATAATTTTGTATATATTCTGGCCTAAAATCACACTCATTGGGGCCGATCAGAAGGAAACTGATATCCCTGTAATTGGCGCAGTTTGGGATATCTCCCTCCTTTTGGACCCTGATTCGAAGATGAATTGATGTATGCTCCGTATCCAATCATCATCTGGTCATATAAACAGCTCGGCAGCTATGCCATCGGCTTCAGTAACTTGGAATGGACTTAAGCTTGCAAATGGCTGACCTGACTTCATTTTGGCATACCAAAAGGTTTTTGTTTTCGTCCAGTTTGAATAGTTGATTCTGCTTGACGGTGGGATGTTGCTAATCAGTTCCGTTTAACGATCCGCAGAAATAATCGTTCATATTCACAGCACCGACTGCGGTTCCACTATAAGGTTTCTTTCCCTATCCAAGCTAGGGCTTGGCAGCTTTGGCATGTTCATTTTAATTGTTGGTAAAAATACCGAACCACATGGAAGTATTTCTCTAGGAGCCTAATCCAGGGCTATTTCTTTTTTCTCCTGAAGAAACTATGTTCTTTCCTTCTTTTCTGCTCATTCTTTTCTGCTATGTTCCCGAAAGGTTAAGAGAAACTCGATTGAAAAAGGCTCTGTCGGTTTTTGCTATTGTAGCCATTCGACGTTGTACTTTCTCACAATGGTTCGGTGGCATTACGAATATCCGCATGTGTACCTCGGCTACAACAAGAGTTGATGTTAGCTGTAGTTTCGGACATCTGAAACACTAGAGAAATGCATTGCGTCGACCGCAATATAATCAGTTTAGCTGACGGTTTGTTGATCAGAAGTCATCCAGGTCGCTATATGAGCATCAAGGTGTGGACACCACGTGCTGGCTATAGCAGTGTTTCTGAGGCTAGTTTTAAATTCTATCTCTTACTCGTGACCCTGCTGCCGAAAATACTGTTTAAAATTTTCCTGGGATTAGTCACAACTTCACGATTTAGTTGGCGGTTCAATTACCTGGAATCAGCTAGATCCTATAATGGAGGTGAATTCTTCCATCTGCTGTCATCTATCTTACAGGTGTTGAATCTGATAGCTGGTAACATTTATCGTGGTTTGTCTGTGAGAGATATCTTCTTTATGAATTTGAGCATAAAAGTCGACGTTAGATACTACGTGAGTAAACAATGTCTGACTGGCAACTGTGTCAACACTCTAGGTTTGTTTTGCTGCTTAAAATCATAGCATGGCTACTTTCCCTTATACAAGTACTTATTATATGAAACGTAAATGTTTACCTGCAAATTCATTGATTTTCTGATAACGATATAGACCTGTTTTAAGAAAATCACCAGGTTCATTTTAATGTGGGGCGAGTGCTTGTTCATTTCATGGAAGGAATTGCCATTAATTAAATTTTGTTTTCCTTATTTCACAATCCACAGACAGACTGGGAAGTTATTATCATTTATTGAAGCACAATATACCTGCAGCCTTTAACGGACAAAGTTTTCTCCAACTCCTCGTCAATACAAATCCCCAGATGACATTAATGGCACAAGATGCATTCATCTCTTGTAATCAATACCGGAGGCGGCTTTGGCCAGTCCATAACCGGTCGGCGATACTTGTATCTATCTTGTTATTTCCCGTTGCCCGTTCATCTCTCGCTGTTAACCACAATCACTATAGTCGTCGTCATCGTTATCGTCATCGTCATTATCGTAGTCGCCCTCACTGTAGTCTTCCTCAAGCGGATCAATATTTTCCAATTTCCCCATAAATTAATGCGCGGAAAATTTAATTTCCCCTCTTTGAAATTAATTTTATTAATAACCGGTGCTGCTGACAAAATTTCATATTATCAACTGCTGAGCGTTGATCTGTTCCCCCTTGTTTCGCTATCATCTTCTTGTTGGCATAATGTACTCGTATCTGACTCGAATAAGAACATCCTAACTGATGTCATCCTAACTGACAACCCACTTAAAAGAGGTTGCAAGATGTTAAGTTAGAGCAGGCACATTCTTTAAGATGGTCTATTTGGGGATTATAAGGGTTAAAACCGATGTATGTACCTATCCAAAGCACCAAAAATAAAAAAAAAATTAAGAAAAAGTAATTTTCAGATTTCATTATGTGCACTCGAGTTTAAGAAGAGGAAAAAAGACGGTGTGGGGGGGGGGGGGTATAAGTATAAGGTATTCCCGTCCCATCACTTGATGTTATTAATTTGGCCACGTCTGTGAAAATATTCGTCAAGCTTCTTAGGGGTGGGGGTGGAAATACGGAAGAAACAGAACCGAAATGCCCATAGGCATAGTAGTAGTCGCCTTTTTATGTTTTAGAGTCGGATAGTCCTCCGGAAAATTGTAAGCTGAAGTAGGAGGTACCACAGAGTACTGGGCCAGAAGTACAGGCCAGAAGCACAGGATGGCAAAATACGAGTAGCAAAATGGCAAGTTGAGAACGTCAAGAAGTATTACTCTGGGGATTCATGTAGTGGCTACTAACAAAGGAATTACAGTTCATCTTGTTTCTTTTTATCCATCTCTCTAAAGAAGTGGACACTATAGAGCAGGAATCACTTCTAAGAAATGTCGAGAGTTGTATTTCATCGTCATAAGATGTGTAGTAGATGACTTTTAAGTGGAATGAATGTCTGCGAAGATAGTTTTGAGTGGGAAAGCAATCTAAAAGTGCTGTTTATGGAGAAAGTCCTTGTACTTGGAAAAAAAAATAATAATAAAAATCCCCAGGTTAATGAGAATGAGTCTGTTAATATCTCAGCCTAGAGGGTGACCGTATCTTTCCATTAACACCATCAAAGATCCCATCAAAGTTTTAAACATTTTCATCCCTTAGGCTTAAACGATGACTAGTATCGTCGGCTCAAAACCAAAATGCGCACTTGACATATCAACTTTATATAGCTTTTTATGTTTATCTCCTTCTTCTCGATCTCATTTTTAATTTTTATTCCACTTTTCCGCCCACTTCTTAGCGTATGTGACTGTCTATGTGCTGTGCTTCCATCTAAAGTAGCTTTTAGCAACAATTCCCAAAGGGTCCATTATTCTGTATTGCTACTACATACTGTGCGATGCAAGTGGATCTCATAATGCATCTCAAGCTTTCATCCTTGCATCCGCACTGAAGAGGTGGGCTGCTTGAATGAAAGGTTTGGGTTGAGAAAGAGTGTGAGTATACCACCCTAACCACCTATATGATGAAGGTGGTGAAGGAGTTGAATAACTCGAGCTCAAGTCGGGCGCGGACTGAGAACAGAACAATCACAAGAGATGACGGAGGGAGGAAAAAACTCCGACAACGATGACGACGAAGAGAATGACGACGATAGCGACGAATGCAACAAATGCAACAGCGTCACGGAAGATACAAAAGAAAATCTCCAATGAAATGGGATCCCGGAGGCATATTAAGCACCACTATTGTTGCAACAATTGTTTGCCATAGATTTTCGTGTCTTTGTAGATGAAGTACATATTTGTAGCACACCTTGGCTTTCCCATCATACAAGCACAACAGACTAAAGATACAACGAATCACAAGACAATAAACTACTTCAAGCTGCCACCTAGATACTGCTTCTGATTTTCAAAAGTCTTCTTCTAGATCCTAGTTTTTTATATTGTACGAGTACTCGTACTCGTATGTATCTCCACCGCTATCTCTTCGAGATCGTTTTCTTTTTTTCTTTGTTTCTGATTCTAACTACCGTCGGCGTCGAAATTTAGGTCAAAAGGGTTCAGCAGCTTTTATGGTGCACCTCAAAGTGTTTAGTGGCGTTTAGTGGTTAAAATACAAAAAAAAAAAAAAAAAAAAAAATTGAAAACTTTAAATTTTCGCGGGAAACAGCCACACCCTAACGAATATAGACACACATCTCCGAAGGCATTGCACTCTAAGCGCATATATACTTTCACACAAACACCTATACACATCCAAAGGCAAAATATGTGGATTGAATCCTTCTCCTACACCTCTTCATCCTCTTTAGCATTAAGATCGACCGCCCGGTAGATGAAGGACTAGAGAAAAGCAGCAGTTTCACATCATCCCCTGGGGACAGAAAAACAATTCCAGAAAAAAGCGAATCATTTCTCTCAAGAGATACCCTCATGTGCGCTTTGCGCTTAAGGGTGGCTCTTCTAGATACGATGCGATACCATACCCAGCACTAGTGGGTGGAGAGCCAAGGAGGAGTACCCTGGCACTGGTACTGGCACTGCCACAGGGCGGATAACTGTGACGATATTATGCTTATGGTAGGCTCTGAATGTAATATAATTCCTGCATGCATTTCCTTCCCATCTTCTCCAGCTAGCACTCTTTACTGTTAAGTGTTCGGTGTCGATAGAGGTGTAGGTGGTGAAGACGACTAGTATGCATAGAGCTCAAATTTTTGCCTCCAAGCTTGGGGTTGCAAAAGAGATGGGAGTAGAGTGAAATTTGATTTTTAATGGAATCAATGGACTTTCGGGAGATGGTCGGATGGTGGGTTGGTTGGTTGCTTGCTTGGTGTCTGAATAAATGGCAGAGGTGGAGGCTTTGGAATTGCTCTCCTCCAGCAAATGAAGGAGTTTATTGTTGGGCGGTAAGATGTGATTAAGGAAGGAAATTCATTGCAATCTAACATGGAAGGGATCTGGTAAATGAATCTATGACTATAGGGATAGAGTTGCACATGGGAGTTTTTAGCTACAATTTGGCAGGGTTTTTGCTTTTGAATCGTTTTTCTCATTTTTTTTTTTTTTGTTTTTTTTTTTTGTATTTAATGTTAAAGGACAACAATGTTTTGGCGAAATTTAATGCGGTGCTTTAGCCATCAGTGTTTGCAATTATTTTTAGGTAAACTAAAGGAACTAAATGTACTCATATGTATGCCCGATTTAGTGTGAATAGTGTTGGTAGCACTTAAAATTGTAAGGCATCAGCGCTAGGAAAAAAGTTATTTTCGGTCATATACATGCATTTATGTCTAATGGAACTAAAGTCGATGCTCCTTCCATTAAGAGGTTTGGCTTCGTTCAGTTCGACTGCTACTTAAATTCTTAAATGTCTCTGGTCCACATTTGCTCTAAAATTAATACCACAGGTAAGTTAATCAACCAATGTTTTAGTCAATACCACTAAAAAATTTACCATTTAGCACAATGCATCTCTTTTAATTGGGAATTACTTTTCTTAAAAGTCTCAACTTTTTTACTTTTTTTATGGCACTATAGTTAGGAGTATGTTAGGACGTCAAATAACATTCTTATTCACCAGTTTAATACATGGTTTGCTGATGTACTAGCTTGAATCAATAGATATCTTCCTTTTCAACGTTCTTTCTCTGTGGTGCATTCTAAAACTCACTGCATTTAAACTATGTCGTTCATATATTGTACTTCACGCCATCCGATGGGAGGAATACGGATCTTCTTGAGTGGTTCCGGTTGTTGAATCAGTTTTTTTTATCTTATACGACTATTCTAGGCTTCTCTATTCTCTGGCTTCCGCTTACTTGAGTTCGATTCATTTACTAAATTATAGAGTCTTAGAGCACGAAGTGGTTCTCCAATTATCCATCTAAATACTCAAGCCAGAATGCCTAGAGAAGATGAATGCCATCAACTTTTTGCTCAACGTTTTCTCTATATGTGTCCCTGAAATCTGTTCTATAGATGGCTATGTGATATTTCTATAGGGGTGACCGTGCAGCTATTTATGTGTAAAGCAGTGTTATAAGACAATCATCTCAACGATTGTCCGTTGACCTTTTTTTCATTCAAATTATGTGTACACACTTTTTGAAGGATTCATAGTCCCTTTAAGACACATTTTACTTTAGCGATATCTCAAACTCGCCTAAGGTATATCACGTTTCTGTCCACGACTCGATGAACCTATCGATACAGAGTACAAGAGACCCAAATTCTTGTTAAAACAATAGCACGCACTAATCAGCATCCTCAGTGGCATACTCCTGATATTTTAGATCTGATAGAAAAGCGAAAAATTTTCTCCAAAAACACTTTCAAAATTGAGGAAACGGAGGGAATGTTGTGGGTGATCTTCTGTCAAACAAATTTAATGCTACTGCTCCCAATTATCTAAGTCCAACGTTTGGAAGAATGTTTCTACTCTCTATTGTAACATACGTTACTAACATTTGTAAGTATACCCTGAAAATTCCTAAAAAATCTAAAAAAAGCAGTTGCCAATCCCTGCGCAAGAAATTAGGACTACAAAATAATTGCAATTCTATCGTGATTGCTAAAGCAAGGACTTTATCTCTAAATCCAATAGAAGCTGCAGCACTTCAATGCTTTAGAGATCCGTAGATCTCTAAACCCTCGTAACAATGTTTGGATTCTGGAAACCATGTGACATAATAAATCACGTTATCCTTTAACGTAAACCTAAAAATTATTTCTCTTTATCCACTTTGTCCTAACATCGAGACTAATCAATATGTCAGTGCTTGTGAGAAACTTTTTGATTATCCAAATGGAGTACCGCATAGATCAATCCGTGAAGTTAGTCGTTTTCCTCTGTACGTAAACGATTTTCCAAATTTTGTAAGGCACTACAAACGAAATTTGTACGCAGATAATTTGTAAATTATGCTAAGTTGTCATTTGAATGAAATGAGCAGTGCACTGCACGACTATATTACAGAACTTCTGATCTTTCAAAGCTTCAGCATGGTAATATAAATTAAATACCACAAGGGTCAGCTACTTATGCCAAAGGCGATTTTCAGCTCTATCGTTTCCTAGGATAAACACATTATTACTATCAACGGCATAGTTTGAAGTGGACTTCGTACTCTTTTGGCCACACTACATCTTTTACACATCAAAACTCTTTTCTATCTTCAGTTTCATGTCAGATTATTTTGAAACATTACCAGAAAGTCCCATCAAATTTATCGTAGTCTTAAGCAACACTCTAAGATGTATTATCAACATAAGGCATCAATAAGTTTCATTTTTCTCAAAATAAATAAATTTTTTTCTGGCTCTCTTTTCCAGATCACTCTGTCCATCACTCCATCGCCAGATTACCTCTATACCGAGCTTCAGTTCTTGCGATTGCACAGAACTTTATTGCTAGTAGAACCGTGTCTAATATCTAAGATCCAACCTTTTAGATCCGTCTGTAGAACTCTCAATCTGAAATGTAAAGTAAACATGAAAAAATGTATCTACGTCTTTGACTAAAATTAAATTGAGCATACTGGTAAGTCGCAAAATTTTAAGTGATAGAGTTACTCTTATTATTAACATTCACTACAACCAAACAGAAATGGCCTTCCTTATTTTTTTTTTTTTTTTCTCGAAATAAGTGTGTAGGTCCTGAGATATTCAATCATTTTCTTAGTTAAGTTGCCCTCTGTTTTTTTTCTTAGTTCGTCTTCTGTTTTTCAATTCTGAAATCCATTTACTTCATCTGAGATCGTTTCAGCGATTTCCAACCTCACCTTATTCCAACACACAGATATAAACTATTCATCGGCGCATAATTCTTTTCTTACGCATTCAAAGCATTGGACCTAATTTCGAATGCCTTCTGTGAATTTGTGGGTCTCCACTACTAGCCAACATTCTCTAAAACACTTTTGTTTTCTCAGAAGACTACATCATGCGGGTCCATTTAGCCTGCTTCTATAGGCAACTAAGCTTTGGCTATATTGACAATGAAATATTTAATACCACTGTAACACTCCTCTCGTTCAATTCAACCCTTCTTTACTTACTCGAGACACTAGATGGGCCTGCCTAACTGTGGAATGTGAATGCCCAATCCTATTCTACCGACCTCAGTCATCGTGGATAGAACTGTCAAAAAGTTCTGGGAAAAATCTGTCTCTTTAGAAAAAGCGGTTCACCAGAAAAGTAGTTAAGAGAATGTTTACCTGTGCTTTCTTTGTGACTCGGGCCAAAATACCTAGTCTAGTCATAAATACTGATACAAAGAAAAACGTATGATAAATGAAAACGCGCTGATATTTTTTAAAACAAATTTATAGTTTTTATTTGTCGAATCCTCAGCTAAAAGTTATGAAGGACTTCATCCGAAATGGCTGCCGTTTGCCTTAAAGCATGATCTGAGACGTACAGGCCAATCATCAATTGCATTATGGACCTCATTCATCGAAAAGTTGAAGACAGCGGGAAAGAGGGCTCACTTTAAGACTTAATATTTCAACGATGAGTAAAGCAGGCCATTCTCTTTAAAACGGGCCACAACTTTTAATCCAAAGTTCGGTGATATGAAGTCGGGTACATTTTTTTTTAGCCACTCTTGCATGGTTTCGCCTTGTGGCCTGGAGCAGAATCTTGTTACAATGTCCAGTGGTTGTTTGCGAACTTTTTTTCGGTTTAACGTCTTCCAAAACAGTAAGTTGATAACTTTCGCCAAAGTCTTGACTGCTTTTTCAAAAAAAAAATGGATGTTAGTTGTGCCATCGTAGCTTACTCCACACCATACTATTACATTTGCGAGGTAGTTGTTTCTGAAGACTGAAACTTCTTTTGGTTTCCGAGCATATACTCGATCATTTTGCTTAGTTTCTTCAATGGTAAAAATTTTCTTGTCGGTGAACAGAATTTTTTTGTGAGCATGTTTAACGCATTGCTTTAAGAGATCTTTTGATTTTTGCTTACATTTTTTCTTCAAAGCGACTGTTAGCAGCAAGTCCCAAGTCTAATTTATTGATGTGAGACATGGAATTTGTGAAATGTTCACTTCCCCCAACAAGATCTGATTCCAGCCTGAATGGTTTTGCTGGCCCACGGAGCTCTCACAATGCGTGGACGGCTAAATCTTTGAAGATCACATACTGCACCAGTTCATTTACTTTTAAGATAAAGAAAACAGCTAGTGATTCCGAGCGGTCGCAAGGTTCGAATGATATCACATTGACCGATCACAATGACACGATTTTCGATGTCACCCCATTCCATGATTGTAAAGCAAAAATCGTTTTCACGGCAAAGGAACATAGAAGCAACTACCTATTGATCTAGTTAACAGGAATAGTCTTCTAATTCATCAAAATATATAATTTTCCCATCGTATAATGGAGTCAGATCGGTCAGTGTGACGATGGTTTGTTGGGATATTTTCACCGCTGTCGTTTCCAGAGGTAAAGTGACATTGTTTTGACCAAAATTGCAGCTATTCTACCTTATTACTGATTTAAGATCCTTGTTGCACACTCTATTCGGTTTTGGGTATTTATTTCTTAAAATATTCTTACCAGCAGCCGTAATTTCTGATATTTCTGCTGCTCAATGTCTAGACATCCACTTTTTAGTTTTTTGATTATGAGTTATCCGCCTTGTGTCCTATGATTTTTATTCTGCACGCTGGGCTTCAAAGCGATCTATCTGGTTCTGGACATACCCGTATGTAAGTAGATACAACTTGTGTGATCATTGCGTTGGTTGCATTCAAATTAGGATATGATGTAAGGCGAAAGTAAGCTATTCAATAGGAAAAAAGTCTACTTCGTAATCTGGATGATCTGGATGAAGATATTGTATCAAGGTTTGTTATAACCAAATGCAACCGAAGCAATGATTATGAAGGAAACCATTCAAACAGCACCAATACAAGATCTCTCACAGTTATTCCAGTTTAATAGAAGCTTCTTGAATCTTTGTGTTGACCGTTTTTAGTGAGAGTCTTAAGGTCGACGCACACAATAGACACGTAGATTATCAAGTAATTTAGAGGAATATTTCCCATAAAGAGTCTGAACAATTAGTAGCCTAGTACCCTTATCTATTCAAGAAAATTGGTTTGCTCTTTCTTACTGAAGAGCAAGATATTTGTGGAAGGCGAAAAAAAAGACCAAAGACGTGGTTTAATAAGGCCCTTGAAGGGTGATCTAGGAGCACAAGGCTAAAAACTTTCATTACCCTATATAGAGAAAAGGTAATGGATGGAATGGGGTATGCTTATTATTAAATCATCTAACACCGAATCATAAACGATAGGACTCTCTACTGTAGCAGCCTTCATGGTTGTCTAGATATTGCTATCTAAGCTTATTAGTCGGTTAGATAAAATTGTTGTAGATCATTACGCATTGCAGGTTAATTCTGCCAGCCAGAAATAGAAATAATCCTTCTAAATTTTCGGCACCGACTTTGAGTCTACTCCTATATTTTTATCACTGCATGATTCTGTTTGATACTAGTATTCTTGGCATATTGTCCTATTTGCCTGCTAGAAACATACTAGCTCATTGAGTTTGCGAACATCTTTCTTTCTTCTTTTCTGCGATTGCAAACGTACCTTACCATCCAAGCGGTTTCAATTTGGTTCTAGGTTGCCTGACCGTTTACTACCAATATTACCTGGAGTTTGGCGCTTGATGAAGTCCATCGAAAAAGACCCAAAAGGCTCTTTGCGATTACAGCCGCTCGATGTCAATTTCTTTACTTTTTAGGATTCATATTTCACAGGATATTGGTCCGAGTCTATGTTAATTCCTCAATACGTGCATCTCATCGCACTTTTTTTAAGGATTCGGCTAATGTTTCGCTGCATAGGGTCTACGATTATTGGGAAATCGTAAGGGTGGCCGAAAGTTGCTGTCCATTTTTTCCTGTTGATTCGTCAATGCAATTATATCCTGATGGTACAATTCCCAGTCTCGATTCTTAGATTCTTTATAACAATGTCAGTAGCTTACTGCGAGTTGGTTCGCTGAAAGCTGCTCCGTCACTATGTGCATTGTGACATGATGGTTAGATTCGGAATCCTCATATGGATGTCGGAGTAGATCAGATGAATTTATCGCCGAATCTTTCTCACCATTGACCTAAGCAGGTCTGAGCATTCTAACACATGGGCTGAAAAGTTCGTTTTATACTAAGACACAAAATTTTTGCAAAATTCAACTTGATTTATCAATATAGTTGCCTTCGAGGGCGATACACTGATTGAAACGATTTTTCAATCTTTCGATACCAGTTTTGTAAAATGATTTCGGTTTAGCCTCAAAATAGGCCTCTGTTTCGGGGATTACTTCTTCATCGGTCTTAAATCTCTTTCCGGCGAGCATTTTTTTGAGGTCTGCGAACAGGAAATAGTCGCTGGGGGGCAAATCTGGAGAATACGGTTGGCGGGGAAGCAATTCGTAGCCGAATTCATTTAATTTTGCCATCGTTTTCATCGACTTGTGACACGGTGCATTGTCTTTCTTTAAATGCGGCCGCTTTTCTGCGATTTCGTCCTTTAAACGGTCCAACAAGGCAATGTAGTAGTCGCTGTTGATAGTCCGCCCCTTTTGGAGATAGTCGGTGAAAATTATTTCATGTGTATCCCAAAATACAGATGCCATAACCTTGCCAGCCGACTGTTGAGTTTTTGTTCGTTTTGAACGAGGTTCTTCGCCTGCTCGCCACTCAGCTGACTGCCGACTTGACTCTGGTGTGAAGTGATGGAGCCAAGTTTCATCCATTGTCACATACCGACGCAAAAATTCGGCTTTATTGCGGTTGAACAACTTTAAATACTACTCTGAATCATCAACACGTTATTTTTTTTGGTCGACTGTGAATAAACGCGGCACCGACTTCGAACAGAGCTTTCGCATGTCCAAATATTGGTGTATGATATATCCAACACGCTCTTTTGATACCTTCAGAGCCTCAGCTATCTCGATCAACTTCACTTTACGACTTTTTTGATGTTTCCATCTGAAACAGCCTCTTTTGGACGTCCACTGCGTGCATCATCTTCGGTGCTTGTATGACCAATTTTAAATTTTTCAATCCACTTGCGAATGGTTCGTTCGGCTGGTGCAGAGTCCGGGTAACACTTATCAAGCCATTTCTTTGCATCGGCTTCATATTTTCCCATCAAAAAGCAATGATATGCAATGTGTAAGCAATGTGTTGATTACACACGAAATTGTTTGCAGTCCTTTTTTTTTCACAATAATAAAAGTTGCTTCACTCACAACGCTATATCTCGAGAACTAATCGTCCGACAGCTGTCAAATTTATACACGTATCTTTTGAAGGTTGGTACTAACTGAAAATAGTATGGATTTAATTCAAGAGAGGGCACCTCTTAGAAATTAGAAAAATTCCCTTGATTTAAAAATTAAACCGACGGAAAATTCATAGAAAATGAGATCCTTTTGAAGGTGAATCTGTTCGAATGGCTTATACATACTTCTATTTCCCATTAAAGAACCTCTAAACATCGCTTTAGAAACAGCTGCAGATAGACTCTTCCTCTGGAGGAGTATGGCCGGAATTTTCCGAATTATTTCTTGTACAGATTGACTTGTTTAAAAAAAAATCAGATACTGAAATATTCATCTAAGAGTTATAGTTTGGTTTAATGTGCCGTTCCAGCCACACTATAAGACCAACGTATTGTAGATATATTGTATTGTAAAACCAATTGCTTTTGTTGATAAAATCATTTATGACATCCCTATAGGCATCGATTGTGCAGACCTTGCAAAATATGTATAATGGTTTTTATATTCACCTGGCTGCTTTTTGGAATGCATTCCTAAAATTCATCAGGACATTGAAATAGAAAAATAACCCAGTTTTGCACAACTTCAAAACTTTTAACACTGGATATGAACGATTTTGTTGTTACTTGGCTGTCACTTACGTGTATATTGTGACAATGCCATTTTGCCACGGCCAAAATGATGCTGCAGTTGTACCAGAGGGGAGAGTCTGAAGGATAGGTCCTTAAATAATTTACATGATCAATGTGTTACTATCGCCATTGTTGGGAGGCTATCAACTGAATAGTTTATGCTGCCGCAATTGGAAAGGTCAGCCGTAGCAGTAGTATAAATGGATTGTTCTTTCTACTGAGGTGTACCACGACTTTCCTAACACCTTCGTTTATGTTTTTTTATAACTTTTTTCTCAGTTCATTATTCGGTTTATCCTTAGTCGTAAATATCTAGTACTGTTTTAGAGTCTAAGACTGGCAAGAAAAACATCCATTTTCTTGTGCAAGAAGTGACTTTACAATGGGTCATACAATTCTTTCAACGTTTTCGTGATGGTTAATGGTTTCACATGCCTTTGAAAGCTTATTTATTTGTTGGCCTTTTTTTTCCTTTTAGTTTTTGTTATTTTGACAATACAAACCAATCAAATCAGCCGAATTGATTTTTTAAATAAGGTGGCCGTATCTACCTAAATGGGGACTGGATATGAACTTAAATAGAAAAAAGAATTTATCTGCTCAATATGTCTGAGAATCTAAGCTTCGAAATTATATCTCTGATTACTCTCAAAGTAGACTTTAGTGTACATTTAACTTTGCTCTAAATTGTGAAAACATCTATTGAAATCAGAACTATATTAGCAATTGCTGTAACGATAAGCTGACCCTACATCAGTGTTTAGCTACATATTACTACTTGACAGAAAAGATAGTTTGTCATTTGTCTTTGTCACTCTTATAAAAAGAATCACAAAAGATCCTTGAGAAAGAAGTTTCTTTTGCGCGGGATATCGGGGTGGAAATGGTTCGTTAAAGTTCCAGTTAATAAAGCAGTCCTAATATAGGATAAAGAATTAATTTTTTTGTATGCCAAGTTACCGAAATATTCAATACAATTTTAATGGTGGTTACCAAGTTAAAAATATCTAATAGATGCGAATACTCCTCTCCTGTAACTCTGGTGTCAATTCTTATTCATGTTGTTCTGGGACATTAATTCATCGTCACTCTGATCTAGTGACCTTATTCTTTTCTCGCCATTTACGTGCGTAGTGATGTAGCTTGGAACTCCCTGTTCCAATCCGAAATTGAATTTTATGTGGTTAAAATTCCGTCTGCGTAAGCAAATTATCCACTTTTACTTTATTTACAGCGTACCCAAATTGGACACGAATTCAATCTTTAACGAGTTTGGTACACTGTCTGACTCCATATAAAGAATTGTGTCCCTTTATCCTCATAAAAAAATCTTTATTACGGGTGATTTTAATATACAAAATTCTGGGTGGGTTCGACATTTTGAACCTGAAGGACGGTTTGTTGAGGTATTCGATGCGGAAAATAAATTGACCCAGCTTGTAAATGAGCCGAGGCGAATACCAGACGTTAAAAATCATACCGCCAACATCCTGGACTTGTTTTTAACTTCTTACCCTGACAAATAAAAGGTCGATGTGCTATACCGGACTTAACAAATTCTTTAGGGATTTTAACTGGTCGTTATGTTTTTTCGTTAACGGGGTGGACTCACCTGCTGATATAGCTACAAACACTATTCTCTTTGGAATGGGATCCCTTATCGCTCATCAGATGAAGAGTTCCAAACCAAAAGGAACACATAGTACGACTCGAGCTGTAAAGAGGCTGTCAGGGTTAAAGAAATGTTTCTTCCAATCTGGCAGAGGAAACCCGGGTCAAGCGGCCCACGAATGAGTGTAACGTCTTTCTTAAGCTTGTACAATTTCAATACGAACAAAATTGTTGGTCGTTCTTCAAAAATATTAGAAACTCATCCTCTATCTCAACATTCTAGCTGTCAGCTCTTTGGACAAGGCCAATCTGCTTGTTGCATATTTTGCGGTCAACTCAACACTTCCAGATTGTGTTTTGTCTTCGCCTACATTTGAGTGTGTTGAATCTTCAATGGGATAAAATCCTCTTTCACACTCATGTAGTAGCAAGAGTACTTAAAGATTTCAATATACATAAATCCGCTGGTCCAGATGGTATATCTGCCTCTTTTCTTAAGAGGTATTTTCCACGCTGGCAAAACCACTGCGTAAGCTTTGTCATCATTTCTACCCTTTAGGACTCTTTCCGAGAAGATGGAAACCAGCATCTTACAAGCCCGTCTCTAAAAAAGTCTAATCTTTTTTTCTCTATTGCTACAGACCAATTTCACTTATGTACATTCTTTCCAAGGTAATGGAAACGCTGATAAACTGTCAGCTCATGAAATATCTCGAAACACGAAAAAGTGCAACGAAAGCGTACATCAATCTGAGATAGTACTCAAACAAGATAGTTGCACTTGATATTTCCAAAGAATTCGAAAGAGTTTGGTACCAGGCTCTTTTGTCGAAAATGCGCGCTTTTGGGATCAATGATTCTCTTCTTCAATTGATTAAAAATTACCTTTCGGAACGTTTAATTCAAGTTATCTTGGATCTTTTCAAGTCTGATGTCCACAAAATAAGTGAAGGTGTGCCACAGGGCTCTGTTCTGTCTCCAACACATTTTTTTTTTATTTTCATTGGTGATCTCTTGTCTATTACTTCTTGGGCTGTAAAACGGGAACGTCTTATGTTAACCTCGTTAAATTCTGATATTAACCGCATAACTATTTGAACAACCACTAACAGAGTAGAATTTAATGCTTCCAAAATACAATGCGGTTTGCTGTCATTATAAGGAAATTTAAACACCCAGCCGTTGTCCATGAATGTCACTTGCATGGTCAAAAACGAAAAACGTTCCGTTGTCTCTATGTGTGTGTATGACAGCTTACGTTAGAATGACCACATAATCAATGACGTCAAAAATGTTACTAAATATAAGGTTCATTTACTTCACCCCACTCTGATTTGACCACAGTATATAAGGCATTCATGCGCCCAAAATTGGTGTACGATGTCTACATCTGGTCATGTGCGCTTTAAACATCTCTAAACCATAAAACTAGTAGGTGATACTTATATCAATCAGACAATGGATACCCTCAAACACACAATTAATGTCCCGTGTGTCACTCTGTTCTATCGCTATTTCCATAACAAGTGCTTCATAGAAATCGCCAGTAGCATTGCTCCCTTTCGAACTTTTAAGAATAACACCCGTCTCGTTATGAATGCTCATCGGAACACCCTCAAACCCACTTTTGGCAGTACTCTAAAATATCGTGATTCGTTCTTAAGCCGTACAACGCATTAAGTCATTATAACCTTCGAACATTTAAAACCAAGGTTCATCGATACCTCTTTTTCTTGCCTCCCTAATTTTCCTTCGCCTGAGCTGTTGACAAGCATTTTACTCAAATCCCTTGAGCGTGCGAAAATTATATAAAAGAAAGGCCAAACGTTTTCTATCGACTAAACCGTGGAATTGCCAAAATTAGGTGAAAATCCGATGATTCTTTTGTTTTTTTAATTAGACCTCCCCGACACTAATCGTGCCAAATAGCAAGTGGTTATTCCTGCAATATTTGTACAAACTTCTAGATGATAACAAGCCAAGTTATGGCGAATAAATTTACAATCAAAGCTACAAATCATTTAGTTTGTGAAGGACTTAGTTAGTCAAAGTTTGTCAAGATACGTATATGTTTTTAACACTTGTCTTGGCAAAAAGAAATACAATAGAAACTGACATTTAACTTCGCTGAAAACAAATCAATTTTCCGCTAAACAAGCTTCCATTATGCTAAGCCAGTTGACCTAAACCTCACCATAATAAGCTGCGTCTACAAAATAAAACAAAAAACCTAAAAATACAACAAAATGACAAGGAAAAAAATAAACAAATTAAAATCAAAATTATAATCTCCTTACCGTTACAAGATAAGATTCGTGCTCGGGCGACATTAATTTCAAAAATGTCATTTGCTACGATTCCCTTGTTTTGACCTTCTCTTCTAATGCTCCACATTGCCATTCACAACTCACCATTCACCATTCACCACTCACCGTTCACATCTGTTTCCATAGCCTCGCGACATCCGGCAACTAAGCAAAACAACACAGAAATCCTCTCCTGGTAAAACGGAAATCCTGTGATCTTCTCTGTAATGTGCATGTTGCCCACCACCACCGCAACCACGTTGTGTATAATTAGTCATTTGATGTTGTTGGAGGAGGACACACTAAAGGTAGACATGTTCCGCAAAACCAAACCCAACTACACCCCACAACATTTAACAACTCGTATATAGGAGTACGAGTACTAACCCTCCTTTCCAAAATCCCCTTATTCGTAGTCTTATAGTCTTCTATTGTATTTCCTACCTTTTGTTGACCTTTTTTCGTGTGCTGTTCCTTCTCTGTTTTTGTCTGATTTCTTCGGATGGAAGGACACCATACCACATCTATCCTTAAATGTTTAGAGAGGAGGACATCCAAATACGAATACGAATACAAATACGAAGACGAAGACGAACACTCAAAAAGCTCCCCTAAAACTGAGTCCTTGAGCGAAAATTAAAAATGTATTAAGCTCCAGGCAAGATAATGTGTAGGAATGCTTCAAAATTCAACACTATTTCCGGTTCCTTTAAATTTCCTGCTTTGGCTCCTTTCAGACGTGCGCTTGTCCATTTACTACGGATAGGAGCGGAAATCTATCCCTGAGTATGGACAAGTTTGCGCAATTTATCACTTTGACGGGTCGTTGGGCGGTGGTTTGTGGTGTTTTTTTTCCACCCCGCGGTGTCTTTCAAAAAAGGACAAAAAAAAAAGATCCAATATGCTTAAGAGGGTCACAAGGTCCTGACGGGCGATTTGAACTGCATTTTTTTTTTTTTTTTTTTTTGCTTACACCATCACAATGAACAGCGCACCCAGTGAGCTAGATTCACCAGTTTTCCTGGTTTCACTTTGCTCATCAATTATGCGGGGAATGTTGTGGATGCTCGATGAATGCAGGAGTATACGGATAGATGGCCAGCCATTCACAAGAATTCACTTCGATGCATTGCTATTCGAGAAGTCAGTTAGTGAGAGCAAGAGTGTTGGGGCAAAAAACAAGGACCTCCAATCAAAGATACGGATAAAAGAGTAAAGAAGGCATGTCATGAAGGGTTGCTTTCTGTCCGACTGTCATTGCTGATGCTACTCCCACTGCTACCAAATAGTGAAAACGAGATTTGCTCAACTATTTACTGAAGGTAGCCATAAATCTTTTGAAACAAATCTCGGTAGGGTGTAACTATTGGCGTTAATGTCATTCCATTTGAGGTGTTGAAGGGACGAAACGGTTCATATTTGTTTGGTCTAGTCATGGATTAGGATAATGAAATGCCATTCTTCTCTTTTCATCCTTGCTAGGTTGTACGTGGTTTTTACCTCTATACGATTGGAGTTTAGGTGTTAAAATGATGATAGATGCCATTATCCTTGACTTTATTTTTCACCAACTCTCATTTTACATAAACTTTCACCGGGTTATTGGTAGAACTCAGCTTGTCAGTAAGTGGCGTTAACAACAAAAGTTTAACTACTTCTCCTACTTCTTCATTGCATCAGGTGAGCAGTTCCGTAATAACATGCCCGCATTACCGCTCATGAAATTTCATTTGATGTTCATTTTTATCGCAGGATAATAACTCACGCAGACGGTGTGCAGTGCAGTGTAATGCATTGAATGGATAGAACGAGTAATGAACATGACATAAATGTAGTTATCCTTGCTCGGTGAATAGATGTTTGTATGGGCTTACCTGTACTGTGCGTTGCCGTACAAGACTCAATGAATAAAGTCATATCCCTGGAAAAATGAAAGAACAAAAACAAAACCCACGGAAGGATTCTCCGGGATAAAGGCGGAATAAAGATATTAAGCTACGTAACTGGATGGCAGTGGTCTTAGTTCTTCACAAACACAAAATCGAAGGATGCGGCAAGGATGTAGGGGGCAACAGTGAGACAATATGCATACGGAATCTACACTAAAAGAAGGACTTGCTGAGAGTGTGCATAAATTTGCATAGATCCACAATTTTCTGGCGTTGTTTCCAACGTCTATTTTGGTTTGATGCACAACCGGGGTATATAAGGACATGATAACTTGTATACGTCTTTGGTTTATCCTTATTTCAACTTAGGGAGTTTGACTATTTTTCCATGGTAACTGGGCAAAAGATAAATTCTGATTTAATTCAGCTCATGATTTGGTAACAAATGATTTGTGCTCTATTTACATGTTTTTTTCAAGTCGCAGCCGTCACGTTATCGTGGCATTTATTGCGAGCGTAGAAAAGCTAAATTAGACTTAAGGCGTCATGATACGGTCTGACGTTCTATTAACCTAGATTTCAATGTAAATTAGGCTATATATCCACTATTATGCAGCGTCAGAGTGATAGTCTACTACAATGGAAATTTTTATAAGTAAACGTGGAGGTATAGAGTACATGTTTGTTACCTTTTCACTACCCTAACTTTAACGAAATCAACACAGATCTGCAAAGTCAATGTATTTAAAAGAAATCTTAAGTGAGCTCAGACACAACAATCGAAAGCTGGTTGTCCAATATTTACAGCAACCAGAGCTAGCCACTAAAAGACGTTGAAATTGTCATTCTGAATATAAAAATCATGAAATGGCAACGATTGTGATATGTCCGGTACTTAGTGTCAAGCATTGCACATCGAGATAAAGATTTTCAACTTTAAATGATAGCTTTCGCCTTTACGTCAAAATTTTATTTTACATGTTAAGCTTAGTGTAAGATAATATCTTAAATTATGAAAAACCGGCTACCTAGATACTTTAAATTGAAAATTTTATCGAATATCCTATAACACTCCGGCGAGTATTTTTTTCTTATGTAAGGATGGTAAGCAGATAAAGAGAAGTTCATTTTCAGCAAATGAAACTAAGTTTAGAGACTGCGACCCTGTCGGTAAGTAAGGTTTCATATTTTTCATGTACAACGTAGGTGTACATCTAACTCGAATTTCCTAAAGAATGATTATTTGCTTCATTGATAGCTTGTCTATAATAACAGCACCCATTACATCAGCGACTAGTATGTCCACTATATCAGTCATCACAGTGACACGCAGTGCCAACCTTACAGTAAGTAAATTCAAAGCCAAATAATTGACCTGCTAAGACCGGGAACACTTTTTTTTTTTACTGAGAAATAGAAGAATGCCCCTAAACTTAGCTGAGGACATTGGGAGTGGTAATGCTGGTAAACGATTTTGGGAAGATTTTTTTTCAGCGGATCTTGTTACTCAAGACTCTGTAATTTCAGATCCGCTATATCTTATCATACACCATCATCTTGGCTTCCGTTGGAAAACTCACAACTGAAGATCGTAGCAATTTACCTAGTGCAAGCTTCAACGCGAAAAATGCGTGAAGTTTTAGATTAAATTTCATCCCATTGCATTTTTTTTTTACTATCTAAAGATTTCTAAGTTGCTGGATCTAAAGCAAGACACTAAAGAATAGTCGTTTGGGTAGGTCATCAAAACTTAAGTATGAGTTGTACCCAAGATTAGCTCTTTCGCAGAAGAATATGAATATCTAGGCAATAGTAATTCATCTGGTGTGCTAGAGAAATCCTCTTGGCCGCCGAGACAAACTGTTTCTTAAAATCTACTGAAAGTAGCAGTAACGTATCGACATGAAAGTATATTTCTCAGAACAACTGACGCATAAGATATGTTTGTTGAATAGATCATATTATGATTGCGTGTAGATCCCAAGAACTAGCCCAGTGTCATGCTGAAGGCTCCCTTATACTATCAGATGATCGAAGGTAACTTTGCAGTCTTAAACGTGATATAAGTTGACAGAAAGTGCTACTAAACTAGTGTACCTAATTGTAAAATAAACGATTGTTATTCAATTTATAGTGTAGCGATTTCCGATTACGTCTTAAACTTTTGTTCAAGGTGAAGATACTTTTAGTGTGCAGTTCGCCATATTATGAAATTTGCGAAATCAGACAGGCAGATTACAAGTTGCTTTTGTTATTGCAGTTGAAAAGAACACGAGAATACTTGGGACAGGTATCCTTGAAAGACTTCTTTCTTTCAAGAAAGAGAATTGATGTGCAATGCGGAGTTTCGCACATAAAACGCGAACATCTTCTTTATGGTTTTCAGCATGAATGAATTTATACTTACTCGTAAGTCTGAAGCTCATAGCGAGTCTCATCTCATCTGTACCGACTTTCAGTATAAAACATGGTCTTACTATTCACCGGTTTAGATCTTTTCGGTTTTTAACGACCCTATCTGACAAATACTGGCGCTGGCGGTAAGATATCGTTTCTGCAAATGATCCGAAGATCGATGTTCTTATGATTGGCAAGAACTGATCAAGTCAGACAAAAGTAAAATATCAAAAAGACAGGGTCTTCCCAGATTCCATATTTCACTTCAGAGTTTATGACTGTAAAAATCCACCACTATCCTCCTTAAACATTTTCTTGAGTTTCGCATAGCACTTATCCTTTTTCCATGCTTGTTGCATCAAACTATGGCTGGAATAAATGCGGTTTTAAAGTTCTTGTTTGCTCGCAATTTATACTTTTACCTTAGTACGTACAATTCGTACGATTTTTTATATTTTTTCCATTTGCCTTCCTTCATTGCTAGGGGAATAAATTTTAATGCTCCACGATCCACGGCAATCTCGGAAGAACTAGTTGAAACGAAAACTCAAAAAGAATAATCTAAGCAATCATATTTTAGCTTAAAGCGAAGAAGATCGTGGAATCTGTAAAGTCTAAGCCTTCTAGCATGTTTTCCTAAAAGACGGTTTTCTGATGGTATCTCGCAACTAAAGCTCTGAGTTGCTCCATGTTAAATTTGAAATCTTTCCTACACCATATTTCCTTTGACTAAAACTGCCCATAATAAATAAGACATCCAGCTAAATTTGACCATATCAGATCGGTCTCTTTGTAATTTATGGTTACCCTTATACATATACGCGTTTATACAACTTGACTATGCTAGAACTTCTAACTGGGGGGCACGGCTTCTATTGTTTTTGAAACTTTTAGGTCTGATTCTGCTGACAAGATGCGAGAATCCACTTTCTTTGCCATTTAGGCCCACCTCTATAAATTTTAATTTTATTCGGGCTCCCTATTGCAGTTCTTTCTCATTCATCATATGAAATGTCCAAATCGATTAAGGGAGCGATTTCATTCCGAAAACAAATCAATTTATGTTCTGGAGTGTCCAATGCTGAAACCCTTAAAGTAGAACAGATAAATGAGCTGAAGTGCTTTATATTAAGCGGTGTAGTAAGCTTTACAATACTGCTGTTGAAGTAGTATATGGTACAACTGTAATGAATTTTCTAGCTGTTACTCAAATTAGCCCTAGTTTTCCGATTTTACTTTTTTATTTTATTGCCATCCATCACACTAGTGCGCAAATGTGTAGTGACCGACGCCAATAAACAGCTTACAATTTTTCCTATTGAGGAATAGCAGGAAGGTTGCTGATATTTTAAAGACGTCGGGAAGCATTTGTTTGGTCTGCCGGTAACCTGGAAAGTCATGTCGTCAGCGATTGTGCCCAACTACAAATGTAAGACCTAACCGAAGACTAAGGCAGACCTAACGTTCTGAAAACTCTCCTCTGCTTAGAAAGTTGATTTGCGATTTCATTTCCAGTGATCCCATCGTTACTTGGGACTCAGGCAAGACTCAAAAAATTTAGCCTTCTAACTGCATTCAGTGAAGTTTTACATTCTCAAACTAGCTTGGAAGTCGCAAGAGGGCACAGCAAAGATCTAAGGTCAGCTATGGTGTCGATACAGAAGCAAATGCTTCGGCTCCTCGGCCGGTTCTCGTTCCATTAGGATTGAAAACAGACGCAAGTTCCCCTTAGAAACCCAGAAAGACAAAAAGACACCAATGACGCATTCCAAACAGTTTTGAATACACCCATGAAGATATGAATATATTTCTATTCTAGTGTCATTGCATAATCAGATGGCATATTCATCTGAGTCTAATAATAGTCGACGCGCAAGGTCATTAAAGCTCCAGTGCATGTTGAACTAAAGACCACTTCTTTTGAAACGGAAGATGGCTTTAAGAGTGCAGCCCATGATGGGAGATATAAAAGAATAAAACCGGGTGTGATATGGAAAGCCCCCGTGCAGTCGAAAAAACCATTCTTTGGAGTCTGGTAAAAGCAGCAATCACGTATTTTCGTGAGAGCTTGCTATTTGATCGTCTACGCCCTATTGTCTGGCCGAGTTGTATATGCCGTCAAAAGTTGCGTTGCCGAAAGCACCTTCAACATCGATGAAAATTCCCTTGGCGTATTTTTTCTTCGCTAGTGCGTCTTCAATTCTACCTTCCAGATTTTGAAGGGCACTCTCATAAGATCTTCTTCCAATCCGTTGCATTCGCAAACATAAAGGAAGTCAGACCTGTAGGCTTGAAGCTCTTGGCGAACGTGTAGCCCTATCCTCTTTGTTTGCTAGGCTAACTACAAGTATATTACATATCCAGTTTATAGAACGAATTCGGTTTCAATGCCTATAATGGCGATTTGAATAGCACTGAACGTTGTTGAAAACGCCGCCGAAGAAAGTTCCCAAAGTGAAGATTTTTTTCTTTTTTTTCATGTTTCACACTCTGTAAAGCAGTTTCAATACACTGATTCGGCCAAAAAGACTTTGCTACAATACATTTATTGCCAGAATGAACATCCATAAGTCATTCTTAGATTTTGATCATAAAAGATAAGTAGCTGCTAGCCCTAAAATGCCATCATACGCTGCTTCAGTATCAGCATTGGGTATAAGCACTAACAAGCTTTTGGTAGTTTTCATGATTCGTATTTCGGTTGCAACACTTTTAGCAGCATAGCTGGAATACTGTTTGAACTTCATCCTAAATTACAGACTGATACTTATTTCTCTCCAAACTAATCAGTTTCCGATCGGGCTTAATCTCAACTCTTTAGCAGGGTATTGACTGGGCAAGTAGAATTACACTTCTAAGGATAGTTTAGGAAAATTTAGTGTTAACTGCTTTGTTGTTCTTAAATAACATCGTTGCCAGTTGGTTATTCTCTTATCCAAAGTATATGAACTTTTTGAACTTACTTACATACTAAGGTGGCGCTACAGTTCGGGATGAACCTGAGCCTTAATTAAAAAGCCTTTCTGTTAGTCCGATCTTTAGCTAGCTGCCTCCGGTTGCGCACTCCAAGTCGGACATCTTGAACACATCAAAAAATTAACCATTGATACTGGTGTTATCATCCAAAGTGTTTTACAGATGCCGAAAATATGTATTATGTTTTGCCTTTGTAGAATCTTCTGAAATTCATAATCTAGGCCTGTTAAAATTCCCGATTGTTATCATTAAAAAAAAAAAACAGCAGAATACCACACGTCCCACACATCTGTTTACAAAAACTTTCCACAAAATTCATCAGAATAACCATTTAAGAGGCAAGGATTTGGCCCGTTTTTCTGTTTCAATCAAAGATCACTCGAAACAAGCGATATCAATTACATCATCTGCATTGTCTTGAACCCGGATACACCTGTGGAGGAACATGTTTTATAAATTGTTTTCCAACACGATATAAAGGATTTCATATCCTCTTTTTGGTTTTATTTAATTCGTCTTTTACACTTCCAAGAATCGCAGGATACCTTGGTTTTTACAGCGCCACTCAACAGATCTGAACTAGTATTCTTTAGAACCCAACTTTTCTTGTGACGGGTAGTATACAAAACAAATGGAAACTATTAAATTCTGTCTTGATGTGAAGGAATAGGTTGTAGGTATCAATCTAAGGTTTATTGGTCTTCTCTTAGATTTGCAAAGAAATAAAATATAGTCAATCTACGGGCGTTTGATCTATAGTGATCCAAAATGTTTAAGGGTAATATTTTGTTTAGGACGTTCAATACATAACACACATGTTTGCTTACAGCTATGGTTTTCGAAAAATTTGGAATAGCTTGGGTTTTAGATAGATCACATACAACTAATTCTGTTGTCCTCAGTTATTTTTGCAGAGAATCTTTCGAACTGAAAGTGCTATAAGTCGTTGCTATTAGTTAGTGATAGAAGAAAACCTATCCATTGGATGGTGTTTAACTCTTGGAACCTGTATTTTGAAATCGCTTGTAGGGAAGTAGATCTAGATCTCTATCTCTCCCCCATTCGCATTCATCGGGTTTCTAAGTAAATTCTCCGTAATTTGGGCGAATTCATATGACAAAAAAAGAATAAATTTCGTTAAGGATACATTTAGTAGAGTGTAGCAGTCGTGTGTACCTTTAAATTACTTAAATGAGCACTGTCTAAAAGAATGTCGTATTAATCAACCCCCAGGATTCGCAGTATGTAACTCTTGATCTCTGTAATCTACGATGGCACGTTAAATTTGCGACCATCTACTGATTGTTTGTGTCCTATAAATTTTTACATTCCACCATCCATGACAGGGTACATTCCAGCTCACTCTGGATGTTTTCTTTGTTTTTATGAATTCTCAAACAATCCAGGGGGTGATTATTTCATCAACCTCCCACCTTTTAGAAAGAACAACGTAGAAATGGCGTGTCTAACTGAAGGATGTAAGTGAGATCTTAATTAAAACCGAAATGAACTTCAACATCGATTCTTTTCAAAACTCAAACTTTTACTAAAACAGAGAGAGAAAAGAAAAGAAAAGAAAGAATATATTTACGAGTATAAATAGGTACAGATACAGACACTGATAGGCACAGGTTTAGGCCAGGTAGATACGTAAGTAAGACTAAGTAGACAAGAATTGAGTTGAGTATTTTATTTCTCAGTGACACTTTAGTAGGTGAAATGCTCTTATAGACCCTTCAACCTCTCCTGTAGATGTGTAGATGTGTTTTAGTATGTGTGGTAGCCCGGTTTTGTAGCTATTAATTTGTCTGGCAAGTAAATTTTGTGCAGTTTTAAGTTCTTTTTTTCCTCTTCCTCATCTCACTCCTTGGACTCTGAGTACTGACTCGTATATGCGGCTAAAGTCACTTATTACATTGTGTCTGCCTCGAAGTCGTAAAATAGAATCACCCACATACTCGTACCACACATGTATGCACTCAAACTCCAACTCCAATTGCTTAGCTCTGTTAATTGAGTTGAACATTGTGCTAATTGCATTTGATGCTTTTTTTTTAGTATTTTTGTAGCGCAGCAGGGTGGGCATATAGGTTGACTGGGTGTCGGTATCGGTGTGTAGAGGGCGTCATTGTCAACGTCTATAAAAATGTCCTTAAATAATTAAATTTTTCTATTCCTTTACGTTGGCCTTTTCTTCGGCAATGATCGATAAATTTTATCTTCTCTATGGGCGCGCAATTGATGTGGTGTTGATGTTAGAAGTCTCGTCCGTATACCGCCCTCCCAATGTGCACAAGGAGGTGGAGTAGAAATTAATTTTCTATAAAAATTGCAAGAGAAGTGAAGATAAATTACAGATTTTTAATTAGCGTTAGCAGGGCGAAATGGAGTTGAGCAGAAGTCGAGTCACAAAAATAGTAGGTGTAAACGTTCACAGAAAGCAGGTAAGAGGATTCGTTATGAGACCATTCAACTCAGATATAAGTAGTTTTAGTGGGTTGGAATTTCAACTCGGGGACTATGTGAACATAAGAACGAGACTCAACTACTAGTATTAATAGTTTTTTTTTTTTTATAACTAACGAGATACAACGATCATTGTTTGTCGCAGCAAATATTAAAACCTACTGCATCGATTTTAATAGAATCTTCACCCTTTTACAGGCTATTTCTTAATAATGATTGTGGGTATTTTGCTGTCAATTAGTTACCATTATGCCACTCAACAGGACCCTAATAATAAAGTGTCATTTAGTATACGTCGACACTTTTATCAATCAATGCTCCATCTGTTTGACTTACTCTTCACTGTGGTGTACTCCTACTTATTTCCGGACAATCAAATGAATTGCAATTTGATACGATGAGGAAGAAATTCCTTAAAATTATTACCCGTCAAAATGAGAAAGAACTTGCTTTGTAATCGAAGCGAAATTTGTTGATTTTTGTGATGTTATCCGGTATGGGTGTCCACAATGTCTAAAAGGGTATCTCCTTCATTATATTCGCCTTCGATGGTTTTCGAATTGTTTTTATTGTTTCAATAGCATCATCATTGTGTTGACTATGCCGAGTATAAATGATATAAATTTTATGAAAATGATGAGTCTTTGGATTCAACCAAATTGCTAGCTTACTAGAGTAGGTCGCTGGAAAAGAATTCGTCAAAGAGTGCACCGCTGTTAAGTAACATTTAACATTTCTATCCTGATGAAAAAGTCAAATTTCTCCTTCGTCAAGCTACCTAAAAGAAGTTTTTCTACCGTAATTTGCACTAACAATCCTGAATAAGTTTACTGGGACACGGTTACAGTCATACTTCATAATTACATTGAATAAAATATGCTAAGAAGTGAATTTTACCCTTCGTTTGGTTTCTCGGGCAGTCTCCTTGGAACAGTTAATTATGCCCCAATTCCAGTCCGATCGGCTTCAAATAATGCTTGCATGTAGCAATTATCGTTCTTAAGAAACAGCTCTTCCCAGAGGAATGTCCTTTAGAAAATTGTTGCCGTCGTTTGTGGCAACAGGCTTTAGCTAATTAGATTTAAATGTGATATAAAGAGCAGATGAACGTGCGCTTTCCTTAGCTGAAGGACAGAATATGAAAATAGCCTCAACGAAGATAGATCAAGCAATTGGAAGCAGTAAATACAAGGTTGGGAAAGCAAGAATTGTTAGGAAAATAATTTTCTTTTAATTCAAGTTCCAGTTACATGAGCTTTTTTTTCTGTTGGACAATTAGTTTGGGAATTTCTCAGCCCTCTGTAGAAAAATAAAACTCCTACAGCACCAGCACCCACCACATCAGTGTCGAATACCTGCAGCCTGTTTCGATAATAGGTTGGGCACTCACTCATAACTCTCACAGCGAAAGATGTTGTGTCACTTATGAGCAACAAAATTGTAATGATTGCAGTCCACAGTCCTTCGCACTGGTAGTCAGCAGGAAAGTTTATGACCTCTCAGAATTGTCAGGAAGCGATTGTTTCGTTAGCCAGCAATCTGGGAACTCATTCCATCTGCGGTTATGCTCGAAGACGAAGATTCGGTTCCTGAGGAACTCTCCTCTGACCGTTCGTCGACGCGTCAATTTCATTTCCCGAAATCCCCTTGTGACTTTGAACCTAACTAAAACTCAATGAATTCAGTTTTCTAAGAGCGTTCAGAGAAGCGTTGCGTTCTCAATTTAGCTAAAAGGAGTTAACCAATGCTGACTGACCGCAACTGATGCAGATACTTTGCCACCTCCACTGATTCTTTACAATTTAGTTTATTGTCATCAGAATTGGATATATCTCCGCAAATTATCCTAACGAGAAACAAAATCCAACTACAATAGAATATGTAGCTCTTCAGAAAGGCACCAGAGCCGAATCCTAAATCGATTTTGGAGCCATCGGTGAGGATCCGGAATACATTCCTTTTCTTTCTGATCGAAACTATTCCTGGGCACAAGGAAAGTCGATTTCGTATTTTCGCTGTAACAGGAGTTCTGGTGTCATTGTCTTTTGAAACGAAAGATGGCCTCTAGGGTGATGTATTTTCGTGAAAACTTATTCCGCCAAACAACTGGTACATAGGATGGAATTCGTCTTGTCATAGCCGTGTAGATCCAGAGGAGCCTCCTCGGTAGCAAGGCGAGTTTCTTTACACTGCCAGAATGTCGACTCTTAGAGGCTTACGAAGTGATATGTTTAATCCAAGTCTCAAGTGAAAACTAGAGGTAATCCTTCTTCGAGTAAAAATCAGATCGGCTGGACTGTTGGGGTCTTTTAGACTAAAATTTAAGACAAAAGACAAGCGACTTTTGAGTTAGGACTTTTAATTTTTTTTTTTTTTTTTTTTAACATTATGAACTCTGCAAGATTATGGCCGAATTCGGGATTCCAATAAATTCGATAACGCTGTGTCAAATATATGTATTTTCTGAAGAATATTGGCCAAATCGAACGAATTAATGGCAACACTTCAGCCAAGAAGAACTAAGTTTCTGCTTCAAAAATCAAATTGCACCAGATGCCAGACCTGAGGCTATGTACTCGTAATTGATGGCCATGTGCACAGGATTTAAAAGAAAAAATACTGCTGTATCTCAGACAGGGACTCTGCAAGGGTCATTAGCACGTAAGGTTAAGTTTGCAAACTGGGAAGATTGTCTATTAAGTCCCGCTTTCACTTTGATCTATAAGACATCTTAATAACTAACAGAGTAAGATGTATTAGTCTTTCGGTTAAGGTGGAACAACGTTCACTTGATTTATTTGCCTTATTGCAGAGCCTATGGACTCCTTTTTCTAGTCATACTGTTTCTGTATCTTTTGTATTATATTTTATTTCGCAATTCCTTGTCTCTTTTTTTAATATTCTACGAGTTCCCTTAGAATTTTTCAGCACAGGTCCAGCGTGCATCCAGCATTTGAAGATGGGGAAAGGGAAAGCAATTTACTTATACAAAGACGTAGGTGATGCACCAAAAGCAATATTTTGTGCGCTGCTTTTTGTGCTTGCTCTTTCTGCTTAGAAATCTTGTGATTTTCCAAGAGGCCATAGAATACTCATAAGTTGAGACTATGTGACATTCCAATATTGAACTTCTTCACCATTTTCCTCCTGATCTTATCCGTTTCTTCAATGTTACTGAAAACTAATGATGCGAACCAATTTAAATAGGAAGCTAACATTCTTTCCCCAAACTACTGCCTGATCTTCCTGGTTTGGGTATGAAAAAAATGTGTGGGCACATGACTATATCCATCCAGCAATTCATAAAAAGTAATTGAACGAAAGAATGACAAGAGTACATTATATCTATTTAAGCAGGTTAATCACTGAGTTACTCTGTGACTATATCAATACATGGATATTTGGCTTTTGTATACATGTATTTTTTATTTTGCTTTTGATGTGTGGAGGAGTAAGTGTTTATATTTGAAATCGGTTGGATCCATGTATCAATCAATTTATAGTGTACAAGGGGCAAAAGTAATGTCATAATATGAATTGTCTGCCATTTTGTTAAAAATTAAAAAAAATTGGGCTCTGTTTTCACGAAAAGTCTGTCTGATGTTGTAATATTGATGATATTAAGTTGAAGAAATGATATCGGTCAAAAGACTACCTCCTAAGTTAATGCACAATTGTGCTCGTTCTATGGCATTTTGAATTTTTGCTCGCAAAACATCTGGCTCCAAATTGGTGATTTCTTCTGCAATGTTGGCTTTCAATATTGGTAAGCTCTCTTGTTTACTGTAGTCAACGTGAGATTTCAAAAAGCCCCAAAGGAAGCAGTCTGGCTAGCGATCTGATCGGCCAGTTTAAATTGCCAAAATGGGGGATCACACGGCCTGGAAATTAGTGGTTCAAAATTTGAACGTTGGCCGAGCTGTGTAAGCGGATGCTCTGTCCTGATGGAACCAAAAATACTTGAGAACTTATCCAGCAACTTGCGGCAAAAAAAAAAATTCGTTTAAGTAGGGCTGTCTGTAGGGCTCACCAGTTATGGTTCTCTAAAAAATAAGAGGCAATCCCTTTTTTTTTACTGAAAATGCTGCCCCAAACACTTAATTTAAGGCGAACAGCAGTGGCTCTTCATGTGGATCCGGATGTCCGGCCAACATATTAAGCGCCCAATTAACAAACACACGGCGTTGCATATGGCCGTGCGGCGGTTATGTTTTCTTCATTTCGCACAAATCTCTGTCTGGTTGGTGGTTTGCGATCCAAAACGCTCACGCTCAAAATTTTCACGGTGCGACGAATTTTCTACATAATTAAGCCACGATGATGATCGACCTCACCAGGAAATTCACGTTGCGTGCCTATTTACAACTGAGCCGATAATATTTTTTAATAATTTGCATACGTTCGGCAAGCGTAAAACGATGCATGATGAAGTGGCAAGCCTTGCTGAATATTTTAACAGCTGGATGTCATTGCTAACTTTGACAACTGCTGAAGCACAACAATTGGAAAAACAATCATTGCTATCTGGTCGGCTTTTCGATGACCTTTTTGCCGTAAACTTTACGTAAATTTTCTCTTGATTTTATGGCGAAAACACCCTTCAAAATTTTCCATGACCAAATCGTGCCAACACTTAGCATAAGTGTCAATAACAAAATGCGTGCAGACTTTTGACATATGTACATACATATGTGTTACGCTCAGATACACATAAACACGACCAAAGCCATCTATTGCAAAAAAAAAAGATCCAAAAGCATTTTAAGCAACCCAGTACGTAGTATTTTCTACACTTAAACGAAAAATCTAATACCTGAGGCATGTTTTGTTCTAAACATCTTCAATGGTGTTGATCGTAAGATTTGCAACAGAAAGTGATTTATTGCATCCTTTATAAGCCCAGGATAGGTCCAGTCTTAAGTTTTCCCATAAACTTCAACTTGGGATGAGACTAAGCCGTTTGGCGTCAGACTCTCCGAAGTTTAGTGAGTTGTCCTTCCAGATTTCGGCATAAAAACGAGCGCTCTATTCAGAATGATTTCGAATTTTTTTGTAAATATTAAGATTTACTCGTGGTTGGCATATCAAAAATTTTCTGAATTTCATTGTCTATTCGTGGCTGTGGACTTATGACGCGTCGATGTGTGACACTGTGCGGATATAATATTTAATGTAAATCCTTCTATTCTGGTGAAATGTACGACGACGTCGAGCTTGTGAATATTGTTCAATCCAATCATCAGAGTAAGGTTTTTTTTTCGGATATACATACATTTGGATGTACGAATATTTGGTGCAACATCCAAAGAATACAAACGAAAGCAAGATTATCTTTCGAAAAGATTCGTTTTCTTTTCTTGTGTAGGTACGCACGTTTATCAAAGTCATGTACCCCATTTCGTCAGCATCGTTCGGAATTCGGATCTAACTGTTGTTGTTGTATATCGTTTGTCGTTTAAAAAAAAAAAAAAAAAAAAAAAAAAAAAAAACGAGATAGAAGCAAAACACAACAATAAAGTCATCCTTGGAAACATATCATCTTGTGTCTTGTATGCATCTTCACTTTGTGTGATTCCTTTTCCCATTATCTATGCAAAGTAGAGCATATGCGACAAATGCTTTTCTTATTTCTTCAAAGAGGATCAAATACTCACACAAGCATGCCGACATATGCCTAACCAAAAAAAAAAAAAAATGCAACAGAGAACAAAATGTCGATTTTAAAAGGACGACATAATCATACCTGTGATGAGTAAAAGAAAAAAAGTTCCACATACGCCCTCTATTATCGTTGGGGTGTTTAAGTTTTTTTTTTTTTTTTTTTTTTTAATCTTTCTCTTCTTCTTTAAGTTCTTGTCTTCATCTCGGGATTTTGTGTATTTTTCTTTTCTTCTTGTTTTCGGGGGTAATTTTTGTATTTTCTTTTCTCCATCATCGCACCAGAACTTGTAGCTGTTCGACAATTTTTTTAGTCATGGATGGACGCACTATGAATTGGTAGGGTAGACCAGGACATTCGGGAAACGGGATGATTGTTAAGTGTTCTTATTCCCTGCTAACACGAAAAAAAAAAAAAAAAAAAAAAAAAACTAAAAAGTTTATGAAGTAGAGCAGCAAGGATGCAATATCAAAGAGAGTGAAGAAAAAAGCAGAAAATAGAAAGACAAAGGTGGAGTTGAAAGCCAGATGATTGCTGTGTTGTTGTTATGTCTCTATGCACAAGATTCTGAGCTTCATAATGAAGATGAAGAGGATTTTTTTTTTTTCAAAGATTTTTGCTCTTCCCTATTTTGCTTTTAGGGTTGCTCGTCGCACCCTTTCCAAATGGTGTATAGTGAAATATACGCGGCTATCCTGTTTCAGTAGGGGATGGCTAAAATCATAATACGGCTACTCAGAGCTTCAGATGTGTTAGGCAGTTTTTTTTTTAAGCCCCAACCCCCACCTGGGGAGACTCAGTTTGACGGGTATAATTGTTTTCTTTGCGTGTTTTTCCGCATCCCCATTTTTTTTCATTTTTTTGTTTATCCACCCCTCAGAATGCGCTGATGATGAGAGAAAGTAGAGTAGGGGGTGGTAATATCCATCCAGGTGTAGCAATTTTATACGCTACGATTGACATAAACATAGCAAAGTAGAAATATGCGCAAAGCAGAGATACGAATACAAGCACGAGCACAAGCACCAGTACGAGTACCCACCAAACAGCACAGATACAAAGTGTAGAAACAACAAAACAACAAACAGAAAAGGTACACAACCACTGCGGGGGATGAATACAGTCGAGGGTAGTGGTAGTAAAAAAAAAAAAATAAAAAAATAAAAAAAAGTGAGAAAAAAATGTGCTGAATAGAAAAGATAATTAAAAATTACAGGTTTATCGTTTTATATAATCAAAGGATGATGCGATGGGATAATATTTGATTTTCGACTTTACCCATTAGCGCTTAACTCTTAGCCAAGGGGCGATAAAATTGGATGCAATATCCAGGATAGAGCAATAAGAAGAACGAGCACCAGTAGTTGCTGATGGTGGTTACTGCTGTTGTTTCCCTGTGTCGTAGTAGAATAATGATCTAATTTAAAAGTGGTCGCTACAATTGTTTGGTTTCGTTTGCTTTTTTTCCTCTTTACTTTATACCTTTACTTTAATGAGCGTAAGGATAATGAAATGAAGACGGATACTTTAGATCGACCGACGAGATTATGATTCCCTAGTGTCCACTCAAAAATTGTTGAAAAACCAAAAGTGCAAAACAATCATATTCATACGAAATGGTTAAGCAAACCGAAGAGGACTTGAGACAGAATGGATCTAGTGGAGCCTATAAAAAACAATAAAGTCGTTCGTCAGGCAAAAGAAACGACTCGACTGTTTTGGTTTCAGCAGTTTTTTTTTTTTTTTGCTAAATCTGGGATTTGGTATTCAATAGAAAGAAAACCTCGGTTTAATTATTTTTAATATGTTTATCCTCGTTTTATATTTGTTTCTTTGTTGTGATATGTTAAATGCGTTACCAGTATGGTTCACCGACATGAAAGTATGCCTAAGTACCCTTGACATCAATCAATCCTTTCTCCTGATACTAAATATGTAATCGGGTTAATCCCAAAGTGAACCTATGGATATTCTTTACCTTTTTATCGTTGTCTTAAAGCCTTCTGTGTTTATTTTATTAAAAATGGAGCTGTTCGTGTAATAGTAAATAACTGAACAAATTGCTTAGTATCTAGATACATTCCTTACTCCAGAAAATTAAAGCAGCCTGCTAGGACTAATAATGCAAGCGCTTCTTACCAGTCAACAAGTCGCTTGATTTTGGGTCAGCTTGTTAGTGAGGCAACTACTTTCGGCATCTTCTTATATACCATACTTGGCTAGAACTTTAATCTCAAACGCTTTTTCAACAGGGTTTTCCTACGATCTTCGTTGGACAGGTTCAACAGATGTTGAATGTTGAGTTCGAGTATTCGGAAATCGAACATGCAGATATCCGGACTTAAAACGACTACATGAACTTGTTATCCTCTTACGCCTTTATGTCATTCTGAGAAAATGCGTGACAGACGCTTATGTCACGCCGTTGCCTATGATAATACTATCGTCGTTACTGACCTATGCTGTTTCTATATAGTCTTAAACGATAGTTTAGATTTGAGAGGTTTTAA
Source organism: Volucella inanis (assembly GCA_907269105.1). Classification (NCBI taxonomy): domain Eukaryota; kingdom Metazoa; phylum Arthropoda; class Insecta; order Diptera; family Syrphidae; genus Volucella; species Volucella inanis. Next base: position 141,155,398 of record OU026155.1, on the reverse strand, counting down.
TTTGGCGTGCACTAAAATCCATTGAAGGTATGATACATTGTGATAACTCTGGGAAACCGATCTTGCTTACGAGTAAACTGAAACTAAAAAAATTTCCAGATAAATTTGAAAAGATCGGTAATTTTCACACAGCAGAGATCATTACCTGTCTAAGTGTTGTATAGGTACAAAAAGTGCGCAACAGAATCCTTTTCGTCTATATCTCTACAGCTCTTCTGCTCCTTCTGAAATCCTTTTGAATAATATTCAATCGCAGTTTTCCATAGACACAGTGTCCCGTGATTAAGTTTGTGACTTTGAATATGTCTCTTCTCCAGGGGTTGATAAGCTCCCTTGATAGTTTGCAATCGAGTTTGGGCCATAGTAGTCTAGCCATAAGTTCACTTAGTATTTGTTTCTGTAAGATCATTAGACATGCAGTTCCTTGGAGCGTTCGAGTGTCTGGTCGCTGCATGGCTGTCTAGTATATTTCAATATCTGACGGGGTTACTGAATTCAGGCTAAGCCAAACAGTGGCCTGATGAATAGCTGACACTTCATCTTGGAAGACGGTACAATATGTTTGGTAGACAGAAGCAAAAGTTTTCAGAGAAAACCCCTGCACCAATAACTGGCAATCTTAGAGCTGTCCGTAAAGTTGGAAATTGAGACACTGAACAAGATTTCGCATTGTTTCCATAGTCTCCAGAGCCTTTCTGCAATCAACTGATGAAAGTAATTCTTAAGTCATTTTCAAGTAATTGAAGGTCAGTTAATTGGGAAAAGCCGCGATTCGTCGTGAGTACACTAAGTGTCTCAAATTTAGCTTCTTCAAAGTAAAGTTTTTGGGGCAGCTGTTGGACACAAAACCAAACCAAATGGCATACCATAAACAAGAATTTGACTCAGAGCTGTAGACCTTGTGCATGATTTTGGATTTTACAGCCTTTTACACAAGTTAAGGGTAAATAGAGCATTTTTAATTAACTCTTCAGGATTTTCTCCCACCCTTATCTAAAAGAGATGCCATTTAATTTGGGTGGAATAGCTCATAATATCGCGGGCTTTTTTGTAGTAAAATTCAGTTCCGTTTTGACCAGATAAACTCTAAGGCCACGTTTCATGTTTTACAAAATATTAGGGAATAGCAGTGATTTCTTGACATATGAAGAGTGGCATCGTCTGAATAAGCTACCACACTATATCTACTGTTTTCTAATTTTTAAGTAGCTCATTGAGCACTTGATTCCATAGTTAACGACTTTCTCGTTCGGGTGTTTCACTTAGGCCGTTTTCTATTCGTAAGCTGTAACAATTTCACAGGAATTCTTCCTTTCTTTCGACCTATTGTAAATTTCCATGTTGTTATTAAGCGTCCGTATCCGTCTTCAATATATTTCGGCCATTGAGTCTTTCATTTAGCCGCAATCTTAAAAATATTCACTCGTCCGCTTTGGGCCCAACGTTGTACTTTTGCTATTATATAAATACATAATATATACATAGTCTAGGTTCCGCATTTTCGCTCATTATTATCCCTATTTCCGATACAACTATTTCACGCTTGAAAGGCTTGCTTTCTGTTTCTAACCGCCATGATCCGCTCATTGTTTCACAACCAAGTTTCTTTATTTTAAGGATAAAATACCCAGCCAGCCTCTTTTGGAATAACGAGCGGAATTTCTGCAGTACTAATACATTTCCATCAAAATTGTTCCGTTGACTTCAGAGCTTCCTTTGGATTTATGAGCTCTTGAAACCATTACGTCCCAAAAACAGTCTCCTTACACAGTTTCAGCCTGAGTAATTAATAGAGAAGTTTTTTACCGGAAATATTATTTAGTTAGATCAATGTAATTAGGTTTAGTATAATTAAAGAGCATAGCTGATTATACGTCCAGACTACTTCCGGTCAAGCACTTCTAAATTGCAAAAGCTATATTACTGCTGTGATTTAGACATACAAAAACAACAACCATGAAGACTTAATGGCATATCCGCAGAGCTGTTAAAATCAGCACAAACAAGATCTCCATTGGCAAGGGAGCTTGAGTTATGTAGGAATTCGTAGCATGCGAAAATACTTACTTATTAATGTTTTTTTTTTTTAAAAAACTACTACCTCTTGTGGGTTCTAGGGCCTCTAATACGCCTAAAACAATTTTTCATATTTTGTCTTTTTTTCTACGATTGTATTTCTCGCCCAACTCTTCTTGTATTAGCCATCTTATCAAACTTCCTCTTCGGTTAATGGATTCCATTGCATTGCGTTGTTCCTTATGTAGACTCAATTTATTGTGGGACCTTTGTGTCCATCAATATCTGCTATGAGTAAGAAAATTTTTAATTTACTTCGCAGGTACTTCCTTTCAAAGGTTTCCAGATTCTGCTGATAGTGGTTATCTATTTCAGCGTGAGAGCGAACTGTATTTGAAATATATTGAAAGTCCGCCACTATCTGAGCTTGTAAAGTAAATTTTCAACCTCATGATACTAACGTTTCTCTAGTTTCTCTCTGTTATTTTATAGAGATATGAAGCTCCATTCTTACTACATCGTAAGATGATAGAGTTTAGTATTGCTCTGTATCTCGTCAACAAGGCAGTACAAAACACTTATTAAAGATAAAAAAATGTGAGTATTAGTGAACAGTATACAACCTTGTACAACGCAGACCGTTGATGTTCTCGACACTGAAGAATCCAGTGGGTAAAGCACTATGTTCTGCACCGTGTCTGTCCACTAAATGTATTTGCTCCAATATTCGTATTATCTATTTTACCTTTACCAAGCACACAAATACAACTCTTATGTTCACACCACAATCTGAAGTTGTCCTGCTCAACTTAAATTGATGGGAATTACCTCCGGTGATCGAAACTAAGGTAGGGCAGGATTAATCCAGGTGGTCTGAAATGAGTCAGAAAGGCGAATAAAAGAGCAAAAAAATCTAGAACTTTTCTGAGTGAATCTAATGGTAAATTTAAACTTTCTATATACAATAGAAATACAAATACTGTTTAAAAAAAAATTCCTTAGGTTGGTAATAGTCCATTTCATGTTGCTTTCAATTTTAGTGTCAAGAGGATTCAAAGTTTCTTTCAGATTATGCAGAATTTTCTCTACGTATGACTAAAATTAATATCAAATAGCCCTTTTTATTTTTTGTTATAAGTCTTTGTTCAAAGCTGATTAAATATACAATGCTTTCTGTTAATTTTCTTGAATTTATTTTCTTATAAACATTTGTTTACTTACACAATTTATTTATTTATGTATTTTGCAGATGGTGCGTACATGCATAAATATTTTAAAGGTAAGTTTTACATAAGAATTCATCTTTAAATTTTAAAGAAACATTTACATGGAAAAGTTTAAAAAAATCTGAAACAGGTATACATATTCGTATTATTTTTTTAATTAGAAATAGCAATACGACAATATGTCATATGTCTTTCTGGCAAGAACTTTTTTTTTTTTTTTGTAGATTTACGCACAGTAAATAAAATCCATGTTTCATCCACTGTCGCATTCCACATGCAACTTTTATTTTTGTGGCTTGTTGATTTTGGCCAACTGTGAACAAACGCAGTATCCTCTTCGAACAGTGTTTTCGCATACCCAAATACTCGTACAAAATATGATATACACGATCTATTGATGTCTTTACGTTGTCAGTTATCTAACGTACTTTTACTTTACGGTTGCTCAAAATGATTTTGAAATTTATTTTTTACGTTTTCCGGCGTAACAACCTCATTGCAGCGCCCCGAGCGTTCAGCATCTGCCAAAGCAGCAACAAATGGCAGCTTTTGACAGAGCAGATTCCTTATAGCACTTTTCAAGTTTGAACGGTATTTTTTCCACTCAAATAATAGTGGTTTCATAGTTTTGGAAATATCAAAAGATGCATCACTAAAACTTCAATATCTCAATAACACATCCAAATTTGACACGTAATGTTGAAGGTTGGTACTTACTAAATTATATGGATATGTTATTAGAGTCGCCATCTATGCGTCAGTCGAATCATTTGTTACTCTTCTGTTTCACCAATATGCCCTATTATCTTCTTCTGTACCTCTTGAATAGTGGGTGATTTATTGGTATAGACCTTACCTTTGAAAAAACCAACTCCGACATCGCTGTTGGCGCCTCAGTTTTTTTTAAATTTTGTCAGCTCATTTTAAATCATCTTTAACTTAATTTTAAGTTCTTTTCTCGACTGCTGAAACCATACATTTATATCTTCAAATTACAAATTAGGATCTAAATATTTGATTGATAATTATAGACCTATAGCCAAAGTGTAGTTGGTCCCAATAATATTTGAAACTGCAATGAAAAGAAAACTTTTTTACGATTTTTAAGTGGTAGATCTTCAATCCCTTATTTTGTAATTTTTACTCATTACAGTTTGCAGAACATGAAAAAAATCTTCATGTTGACTGCGTTTACGAGTAGGTACTCTTGACAGAGTATGTACACCACAACGTCGTTTTGAAAATGATCGGCATTCACTCCAATATTTTGAAGCAACATGTTAAAATCAGATCTGTGCTCTCAAAAACAATTTTAAATTTTTCTGACCTTTCTCAAGGAAGTCACCTGGCCCACTTCTTTTTATTCTATTTATAAATCACTTACTACATCTACATAGATCTGAATTTCTTTTATATACTGATGATCTAAAGATGTTTGGGTCCATAAATTCAAATTCAATGACTAGTGCATCAGTAATTTTATGTATTTTAATAAGAGTAAGTGCTCAAATCATCAAATGATCAAAAAGATTAAGAAGTTATTTTTGACTGTAAATCGCATGTTGTGTTATTTATTTCAAAACTTTAAGGATTTCCATGATCTCTTCACACTAAAGTCTCTATATATAGGGTTTTCCAATAGAGACTTGACAACTTTGAATTTAATTTGTAAACGCACTCTTTCACTAATCATCAAACTGTCAGTGTCAATTTATTCAACCAACATTGTCATCATGGTAAAGTACACTAACGAGCAACGTCTGCAAATTATAAAAAATATTCGAATTCGCAAAATCATCTTCAGTGACGAAGCTCATTTTTGGCTCAATGGGTTCGTCAATAAGCAAAATATGAGTTATTGGTCGGGTGAAAACCCACATGTTCTTCATGAATCACCACTTCATCCACAAAAAATAACTGCTTGGTGCGGTTTGCATACTGGCGGCGTTATTGGGCCATATTCTTTCGTCGACGATAACGATCGTCACGTTACTGTGAATGGTCAGCGTTATCGCGCCAAGATCACCGATTATTTTTGGACCGAATTGGAAGATATGGACTTGGACGACATGTGCTTTCAACAGGATGGCGCCACAAGCCACACAGCACACTCTACAATCGATTTATTGAAGAGTAAGTATGGTGAGCGTGTTATCTCGTTCATGCGATTTAACGCCTCTTGACTATTTTCTGTGGGGCTACGTTAAGTCATTTATTTATGCCAACACGCCGACGACGTTGGAAGAGCTCAGAGCCAACATTGAACGTGAAATAGCGGCTGTTTCGGCCGAAATGTGTGGCTGAGTCGTTGAAAATTGGGTCCAACGAATCGACCGCTGCAAACGTGCCCGCGGTGGCCATATGAACGAAGTCCATTCATAAATGTTTTGATTGTACTTCAAGCCAATAATAAAGTTTTTGAAATATCTCAAATGGTTTGCCTTTTATTTAAAAAAAAAAATTGTCAAGTCGTTATTAGAAAATCCTATATTTCTTTAATCCATTTCAAACCAGAGTACAGATGTTTTGAATTCATACTATCGTAGTGCTGAAGCTCGAGTAAAAATATCCGATTATAACATTTAACAATTTAACATTCCATCTTATAAAGCCAGTTGTGCGTTGATTAACTTAAAACCGCAAGTTAAATGCAGAATATACATATTACTCAGCAATTTCTGGGCATGATGTGTTAAAAGCTCACATTGAACATAGGGAACATTACTTTTTGATGTTGCTAAAAACAAAACTAATTATGGACATAATGACCCTATTGCTACGACTGAAGTTTTTTTTTAAGACCCACACATGTCTGCTGACTTTTCGAATATCACTAAATGTTTCCATAAATCCTTCGTAGATTGATTTGCCTTTCTCAAATTCATTTTGATTGCCATTATCTTTAAAGACCAGTACTTGTTTCAATTTTTCGTGTTGTTTTGCCTTTAAATAACGAAGCAACAGATATTTCTTTCCACCAATTGAGCACCGGGACTTACCGGATTTCCTAGTTTTGGGAAATTTTGGGTGCTATAGTCATAAAAATCAGATAAAAACTCATCTACCTATCATATCTTCGCCTTAGGCCCGGCTGATATTGGCTTCAAACCATAAGCATTTTGAGTTCTTGCTTTAGTTTCTTTGATTTAATCCTTAAAGCACCTTTATATGAAATTTTACATTGAAGACTGCCGAATGTTTGTAATTGGTATCAAAAATTCTATGTATCGGATCATAATCAGAATCTATCTACTCAAATGAGTCCGAATGCCTTCTAAAGTTTTATAGGGAGTGTCTTTTGTTGTTCAGGATTGAGCTTTGTAATTTGATTGGTTTCTCAGACACAGCGTTTGGAAAGCGTAATTTCCTGTTTAATATCTGATGCAGAGTTGTCATCAGAAGTAAAAGCAGAACCAATAGTCACTTTTTAGTTTAAAATCCTCCATCGATTGTGACTTTTTATTAAACGTGTCTTATTAACCATGCCTCCGCTCAATATTGTACAGTTTTTTGACGTGATTTGGGAAAATATATCGCTTTACATAGGGTCATCTTGGCAATCAAAGGTTGTTACCTCACTATCAAGCACAATACATTTTCTCTTATTCTAACTCACTTATTGACTATGTATTCGTTAATATAGTAAGTGATAACAATTCTTTACTGCTGGGCACTGTTCACAGACCTAATAATGACGTCCATATCAGTATGTTTTAAAAATATAATTATATGTAGTGACTTAAACAGTAATCTTTTGGTTGAAGTGCAACTTGCTGAAGGGATGAAATCTTTTGACCTACATCCAGTAAATATTATCACTCCAACTCATCACGTTAGTTCTACAAGCACTTTGCTTGATGTTTTTTTCGTTAGTCGTACTATTTTTTATGATCAATTTTCTGCTCCAGCTTTCTCTTAGCATGATTTAATTTTTCTTACTTATAACTTCCGGGTACATGACCTAGCACCAAGTACCACATTTCAATAAAGAGACTTTACCAATATAGACAGAGTTAATCTTGAACAGAGCCGGATTGCTATACCATCGGAATAAATTTATTTTATTCCATCTCCAGATTAGCAGGTACATTTTCTCCAATCAAATATTAACTCACTTTTCAACATATATGTTCCGGTAAAAACAAAAACCATCATCATCACCATCATAACAGCCTTGGTTTTCAATTGATTCAATTGGGTAGTCGAAAACTATGGAGTAACCTACGACATCTTGGTATAGGAAAAGAAAAACTTACGGCAGTGTGCTTAACCACAAGTTTATATCTGTAGGACCAACTAGGAAAGTAAACCTCAACCTTAATTTAGATAATCGGCATGCGCCTTTTGTGCAATCACCGTGGTGTAGTGGTATATGCATAGACTTCTCAAGCAGAGGGTCGCGGGTTCGAATCCCGTGCCAGGCAATTCTGTGAAAAAGTCTTTTCATAGAATTTGTTTGAAGTTATATGAAAATCCCGTCGGCATAACACTGATGTTGGAGTGGTTGCTGGCTGAGCTAAATGTAACGAACAAACAGCTAGCACGTACTTAAGACCCACTGGTTGAGGAGGATGTACTTGCTCGTCCCGTCCAGTTTGGCAACCACCTCTGGGAAAAATATCGAAACCTAATACACCTGAGTTTCAAACTACTACATCACCCGCCCGCGCCCTGGAGAAAAAGCCTGTAAAAGGGTATTCATATCCTCTTGGTGCGCGCGCGGTATCATAAAAAAAAAAAAAAAAAAAAAAAAAAACCATTTAGCTTTGCATGTGTAGACAGTGCAGAGGTAGTCAAAAGCTTTTTATCTATAAGGTCCAGTGCAATTGAAGTCGATAAAATTCATCAAGTTTTTATCAAAGCCTCATGTGTCTCATGTGATAAACACTATCCTTATGACAGGAACGTTTCCACATCAGTGCGAGCGAATAATGCAAAGGCAACTTGATGAATATTTTTCTCGCAATGAAATGATAACCCATATGCAAAACACAGTTGTACTGCTGCTATGGTAAAAGTTGTTGAAGATATTCGATCTAGTTTAGATAAAGATGAGATAACTTTTTTGATACTTCTAGACATCTCTTAGGCATTCGACACTGTCGACCACGCACTGCTCTGCGGAAAGTTAAATTGATTTCATCATATTTAAGCAACAGAAAATAAGCCTTTTTTGTTAATAATGTCTTATCTGATTTTATTCGCTTAACTCGAGGGGTACCTCAAGGATCAATTCTGGGTCCTCTCTTATTCTCTCTATATATAAATGAGATACCAGTCTAGTCACATATTCCTTAACTCACATTTATGCCGATGACGTTTAAATTTATCGTCTCATTGAAACTAATCAGGATCTTAATAGTATTCTTGACTGGTCTTTGCAAAATGTCCAGACACTCAACCCTAGTAAGTCTAAAGGCCTGATTATATCTAGAACAAAATTGGATCTGTCATATTTCCCGCAAATCACTGTAAATCACTACTCCCCCATATATTTTGTGGATACATCAAAGAATTTGGGTGTTATATTTAACAGATTCTTAACATGGAATGACCATATTAACATCATAGTAGGGAAGGCTTTGTGGACAGCTCAACCAATTGCACCAATGGATACACGAATCATATTGATAAAATCACTTTTATTTCCAATACTTGTTCATGGGTGTGATTTATATGGAAATTGTGATTCATTATGCACACGAAAATTACAAGTTGCCTCCATCAGTGCCATTACATATATGGGCTAAAAAGATATGATCATGTGTCACATCTCTCAGTAAAAGTTTTAGGTATGCCTTTTAAAAACTATCTTAAATATCGTACTCTGGTCTTTCTCTTCAGCCTTCCTACCTCTACAATAATTTACAATTTCCAACTTCAAATAGATCCACATATCTTATTATACCGAGATATAATTACTTAATATCTGAAAGACAGTTCTTTATCAATGCCATCCGTGTTTGGAATTCACTTCCTAACCCTATAAGAGCACTAAGCGATATACACAAGTTTAAAAAAGAATTACAGCATCTACTCTCATGTCAAAACAACTGATTTTTGCCTATAGTATTTATTTTATTTTTTATTTTTTGTTTTTTTTTTTCATAGCCTTCGTAATCATATCCTACTTTTCTTTAATAGTTTTCTAATTTTTGTTTGTATTATTCATTTATAGTTTACTCATTCTGTAATAACAAAATTGTAACTAAGTATTTATTGTAATTTATTGTAATAGCTTACAAAGCTATAAGATTCATTCTTACTGTTCTAACTTTCCCAAACTGCATAAAAACTAAAACTAAAACATTAAAAAAAAAACAGCACACTCTCTTCTTTTATTGTTCTAAAACAAACTTTTTTGACTGCTAAACCAACACATGACAGATCCACGAACATGATTTGGCTTTCTTGGATATTTTCCAATATCTGGTGAAAGTCGACATTTTGATTGAAAATATCCCGGTCATGAGCCACACTGATACCTGCTGTTAAGGAAAAGTTATAGACAGTCAAACAAAACTGCAAATAGGATCTCTTTTGCGGGGAGGCTCAAACTTCTTCCGCAGTTAACCTACTATAATCAGTCTTCACCGTGGTCGAAATACTCAGACACATTTTCGAAATTTCTTAGAAACAAGTCTAAGCGCCCAAATCTTTTCATCGATGCAACTTAGTAATTCAAACTCACTTGATCAACGCGTTGTAGTACTCGTACTTCTTAATCCCGTTGCACAAAAATTTGATTCGTGAATTGTCTCCCGTTTTCATATATAAGGACATTTGGTTACCTATTTGTGTAGGACACTGATTTGGCAATGAACATAACTATCACCATCGGCGGCGATGGTGCAGTTTTTTTTTTTAAAGATCTGATCCGCGGGGACATTGCGACCGAAAAGATCTTTTGTACCTATCACAAAGCCAGTATTACGAAGCTAAGAAGGTTTCAACTCTTTTGATGAACTTGAGAATCACTTTGGTGGAGATTTTGAAAATCTCCCCAGGGACTAAAATTTCTCTGTGGAGGTACTCTTTCGGCACGGCACTAAGAGTCATGCATTCACATCAAATGTGTTCCGCAGTTTCGTTACCTTCCATGCATAGCTAACATTCAGTTTCCTGAATAAGACTTATTTTTTGTAGGTGACATCGAATGTGGCAGTGTCCGTTTAGAAATCTAACCAGCCTTCTGATATCATCCCTTTTGAGTATAACGGATTCTTTTATTTTTTTGTGAAATGAATGTGCTCCCAATAGGATTTACAAATTTTGTTCTACCAACTCTTTGTTGCTAAGTTAACACGTGCCGTTTCTAAGAGAGGGCACCATTTGAATTAAATCCATACCATTTTCAGTTAGTACCAACCTTCAAAAGATATGTGTATAAATTTGACAGCTGTCGGACGATTAATTCTCGAGATATAGCGTTGTGAGTGAAGCAACTTTTGTTATTGTGAAAAAAAAAAATGGATTCAAAGCAATTTCGTGTGCTGATTTATCATTGCTTTTTGATGGGAAAAAATGCAGCCGATGCAAAGAAATGGCTTGATAAGTGTTATCCGGAGTCTGCATCAGCCGAATGAACCATTCGCAAGTGGATTGAAAAATTTAAAAGTGGTCATACAAGCACCGAAGATGATGCACGCAGTGGACGTCCAAAAGAGGCTGTTTCAGATGGAAACATCAAAAAAGTCCACAAAATGATTACGAATGACCGTAAAGTGAAGTTGATCGAGATAGTTGAGGCTCTGAAGATATCAAAAAAGCATATTGGATATATCATACACGAAGATTTGGACATGCGAAAGCTCTGTTCGAAGTCGGTGCCGCGTTTGCTCACAGTCGACCAAAAACAACAACGTGTTGATGATTCAGAGTAGTGTTTAAAGCTGTTCAACCGCAAAAAAAGCCGAATTTTTGCGTCGGTATGTGACAATGGATGAAACTTGGCTCCATCACTTCACACCAGAGTCAAGTCGGCAGTCAGCTGAGTGGCGAGCAGGCGACGAACCTCGTCCAAAACGACCAACAATTCAACAGTCGGCTGGCGAGGTTATGGCATCCGTATTTTGGGATACACATGGAATAATTTTCATCGACTATCTCCAAAAGGGGCAGACTATCAACAGCGACTATTACATTGCGTTGTTGGAGCGTTTGAAGGACGAAATCGCAGAAAAACGGCCGCATTTGAAGAAAAAGAAAGTGCTGTTTCATCAAGACAATGCACCCTGTTACAAGTCGATGAAAACGATGGAAAAATTGAAAGAATTCGGCTACGAATTGCTTCCCCACCCACCGTATTCTCCAAATTTGGCCCCCAGCGACTATTTCCTGTTCGCAGACCTCAAAAGAATGCTCGCCGGAAAGAGATTTAAGACCGATTTTGAGGCTAAACCGAAATCGTACTACAAAACTGGTATTGAAAGATTGAAAAATCGTTTCAATCAGTGTATCGTCCTCGAAGGCAACTATATTAATAAATCAAGTTGAATTTTGCAAAAATTTTGTGTTTTACAATACTATAAAACGGCACTAACTTTCAGCCCATGTGTTAATTGCTGAATTCGGGATAATACAGAAAGGCTCAGGGCCGATAAAAGAATCAGCCGAACCGTTTGTAGTCAGTTCGATTGGAATCTGATTTGGAATCAATGAGATAAGAGCCTATTGCTTTAATGGCTGCTTGACTGTCCGTGAGTATATATGTAGATGTGGACACTCTTCATTGCCTTATCTAGAATACGATTTGTACAGACCTGAATGGCATACTCTTGTGTTTGGTCCAAATATACCAGCACACACCCCGGTGTCCATCTTTAATCCATCCGTATACCACTTTAGTTTTTTTTTATCGAGAACCATTAAAAGATATTTTATTTCGTTGATGCACACAATTTCTGCACCATTAAGTGAGATCTGATCAAGGCAGAAATTTCTTTAACGAGTGTTGGGGACAAGTATAGCTTTACAGATATTTACTATCTTTCGAGCTTTCTGCATTTTATAGCAAACGTCCTCAGGGTAATTACCCTTTACTATTATGATATTGGCATATTCTATTGTTTGGTAGTCAAGATTATTAAGTTTTACTAGTAAGTCATCAACGACCAGTGACCTCCTAGTCTCATCAAAAGGTGTGGAGATTTTTCGTTGTACGAGCATCGCTCTAACCCAACGTTTATTGGGATGGTCAGCACAATTTTTAGACATGGCTTCCGAAATGGATTCATATCCGGTATTATGAAAGGCATCTTCAATATCTAGGAAGGCACATATTGTAATCTCCTTTTGTCGGTAGGCCTCTTTAATCAGTGTTATTGGATTTAGTAGAGCACCTTTCGTGGATGTCTCTTGTCTGTATGCATATTTTTGAGGGTGCAGAAGTGAATTTCTGTTAAGAAGGTCTCTGATGTGTAAATCGATAAGTCTTTCCATGGTTTTCAGAAAAAATTACGTAAGATTTATGGTTTGATAAAATTTAGATAGGTCACCAGGTATCCGAAGTTGAAGCTATGGTTAACGTGGGAAGAATCTGACCTAGACCTTTTTGAATCAGTGCTGTATGATTTAAATTAGTGTATGACCCATTTAACTTCGTCTATGCTGAACATGTTTCTAGACAGGCTATTAGGATAGGATTGTTGTGAGATACAAGCTTATCTTTAGAATTGACATATTGTGTGTTGCTTAAAGGGGTTGAGTCTGAGAAATGAACTTGAGTTTCCTCTCAACTAGCTGTGAAAGTATCATCTCCTTTTTATAACAGACCTAAGCTACTTGAGTCCTTTGAAAGAACTCTTTGAAGGTGCAAGATTTCTTACAGTTTTTCCAGGTTCTCGCAATTGTTTGTACAGAAAGTTCTCTTTGACTCTCTCAATTTACTGAAGTTGGTTTAAGCAAAATTTTATAGGTCCCAATTACCAATGTGTTTGGATTTGTTTGTTAAGTTTGGCACACACCTTTTAAAGATATTGCGTTTTAACTTGCAACTGCATTTAATTGATATAGTTGAACCGCTTACTAAATCACATCCCCAATGGACTGTATAGATGAAGGCAATGTGTCAGCTTTGATAGCGAGATTTTCTTGAAAAGTACTCCAGTTTATGAGTTTCTTTATATATCTGGTTTGACCCTGTCCGATATTACATCCCACATTGAACTTTATGTGCATATGGTCCGATAACGATGCCTCATCTGACGCATGCCAATCCTTGATAGAAGTACAGTGAAGTACGTCCTCCTTTACTCTGCATCATTGAGTGCGGTTATACGCGAGGTTTCCGTATGCGGTTAGGCAAAGGAGTGGCCCTTTAGTCTCTCTCTTGCAAGAAAAGCTGCGTTTTCTGTCGCTTGACTCCTCAGTAGAGGTACAGGAACTCCACTTTTACGTCTATTCACAGCACCTGGTTCTTGTGTTAATCAGCATGTTGAGAGGAGCTCACAGGCAGCCTTATTAACGGTGTTGTTGAGTAGATTCTTTGACAGGCTATTGGTGTTGGTTGTGATTTAGGTAGCTGAAATTTCGTCCTTAGCTCCTTATAATGAACCTCAGATTACCGAAACGGTACATGACTTTTTAGGACGTTTAGTCGCTTTACCGTACTGTTTTTCACAGCAAAAACCATTTAGACGAGATCTTTCTCTTCCAACCTTTGTAAGTCTTTCCAGGTTCTGGTGTTAAAACCTGAGTTATGTGAATCTAAGAACGCGAGAATTTTCTCGTTAGCTAGGCCTATGCTTTGCGGAAAGATCCCTCTTATGGTGTGTGGTTTCGGAAATGAATCCACCTCCATTGATATCAAGTTCAGACGGCATTTCTCCTTGATTTTAGAGAAATTACTCCTCAGCCAATGGAGCAAACAAACACTACCCAGTAAGCCTTGATAGTTGAGCTGTCAAAAGACAGTTCCACCTCTTCGTCTCGAAGCTCAATCGAAACATCAATAGCTCCCTCCTGTATTTGAGCCATTTGCTCAACACTAAGGGGGTTGAAATCGATGTCTTCCAAGATTACAGTCTGACAGCGTAGTATATTGCTATACGAAACCTTGTTGACTATAGCATCTCTTATTCGGACTCTTTTTGTTTCCCGCGCCAGGAGAGTGGGGTCTTCGGATCGGGTTCGTTTAGCCTCTATGCCGCTGTTTTCGGTTTTGGCAGTGGCAATCTCTGAGGTACGTTCCCTAGAGTTGCCTTGTTTCAGGGTTCGGTTCAACCTTCTCCTCTCCAAAAGTCTAAGTTTAATGTAGGCAGTCTCCTTAAGTGAGACTTTTATTGGAACGATTCGAAGTTCGCAAACTAGAGACTAAACACCTTCTAAGCCATGCTTCCCTTGGCGCTTGCTATTCCACCTTCGAGTTACAGTTTCTTAAAAGACCTTAGCTTCTCTTTGTCGGTGTTTTGACACGTGCACAGCGAGAAAACTCTTCAATACTACAAGCTTGTGAGTGTACAGGGCATACACAGCCTGCAATATCAAAAATAATTCATAGTCCGTGAAATAACCATCGTTATTCTTATGTGTTGCCTACTTTTAAGGATCTTCTTACAACTTTACACGTGACCACCTAGAGTGCAGTCACCTTTATTCTGTTTTTCTTCACCTGGCAGTAGGTATACTCCCAGAATTTACACTTTGCTTAACCCGTACCTTAGACGACCGTGTTAAGAAGATTAAGAAATCTTCACAGTAATCTTAGTTGAGAGCTTAGTTTGGATTACGACTGCCCGAATAATCAGGGCAAGATACAAGGAACTACTAAACTCTACAGTGATAAACATTTTGATGCAGCATGTGTAAAACACAAACCTGATTCTCTAGACCTTAATTCCTAATTCTCGAATTCTCTAGATCAAAATAATTAAGCCAGTTACGAGTTCTACTATTGCCTGAATATTTCATTCGCTTCCAAAACAGTTTGAAGAAATTTAATCTACCATAATTATGAACCTGATCCCCTGGTGATAGATTAGAAAACTGAATCGGATTACCTCCGCCAAAAAAGAGACCAAACGTTTCTTCCGTTTTCAAAAACCAGGTGCATTCCGATGGACAAAAAAAAAAGGAAAAAAATTCAAAAACACGTGAAATCAAAACAACAAAACTTCCTCTCCAAATCGAGGACATCGCTATGTTCCCTGTCAAGTCTTTTCATAACATTCTCTGCAATCCCCGTGAGACGCTTTGAACAACTTTCACTCCAGAAATGTGTGTTCATGTTCAAACTAAACAACGAGCCTAACAATCGTTCACATTGGGATATCCTTTCAAAAAATTTTCTTTTCCATTTCAAAAAAGAAAACAGACAGAAATTTCTGCAAAAAAAAAGTGGAAATCCATTGAATGCCCTAAAAATTACGCTTTAGTTAGTCCGTATCCTTCAGTGTATCCTCCAAAGCCCAATGCGAAGGAGAACAATTTTTTTTTTTTTTTTTCGAATCATGTTTCATTTCACGGAGAAAGAATTCAATAGAAAATGTAATGTCTAAGGTGTAACCCCGAAAGAGAAAAAAAAAAAAAATTAAGAAAATGAAAGACAGATGAAAATACAAAACCGGCTCCTCATATGCGGATTCAGACCGAATGATTCTGGAAGGACAACCTTTAACGCCATCGCTACTACTATTCGGGGACAAATAAAAAAAAAAAAAAAAAACACTGGGCCGTCCAATTTGTTTGTTTGCACCAAAGATTCATGAATGAAAGGATAATTAAAATGTAACTAACTGGATTATTTGAGATTATTTCTTCGGGCTAGGTATGGTATTTTTTGCTGCTTCTGCTTTCCAGATGTTTTTTGGAGAGAAGAGTAGTTTTTTTTTTTTTTTTTGAGAAATTGCATTTTTTTTCCGCACAAGTACTTTGTGTTAAGTTCCCTTATACAGCGGCGTTTAAGTTGGTAGCTCACTCAGTTTTCGTACTATTCGTATTCCTGCTTCTGGTTCCTAGCTCCTATATACATACATATGTGCATACTACTCATAGTTCCACCTCAGTGTTGTTTCATTTTTCATTCAAAAGCTCGCCCTAGTTAAGTCATTGCTGTCGTCGTCCTCGTTGTCATCGTCGTCGGTCTTGGTCATGATCCTGGTCCTTCTCATCATCATCATCATAATCATAATCATCATCGTTCTCGTCATCACCATGCATGATAAAGTAAGACCCCGGTAATGATGATAATGATAATGATAATGACGATGATGATAGTGAACATCTTGTGAATAGGAAGGACTCCTTACTCAATCTCTGTCTCTTCATCCGTGAGTGGTATCCATTTCGGATGGAAATTTTCTGCTCTGCCATTATAATTGTTGAATGAATGCAAAGTCTTGTTTAAGGATACGAAAAAGGAATCATCTCTTGGACCAGGATATTTGTACTATCTACCTACCCACTCATGCATACCCACTACACTGTCCAAGGTGATTATATGTTTCAACAAGGATAACAAGAAAAAAGAAACGGAACAAGGAGCACAGGAAAAGCAAAAATTTAAGAAAAAACAACAAAAAAACTAAAGAAAAACTGAAAGAAGGAATGGACAAAAAATCCTGTGAAACTGAGATTTTAATTTAATTTCTTTACTACAAAATGCTCGTCCTTTAGATTTGTCGTTTGTCGTTTGTCGTTTTCTCATTGTCATCGTTCCCTTGTTAAGATAAGGCCAGACACACGCACACATAGACTACCACAGAAACAGATAAAATAGAAATCTAAGGAAAGATCTTTCCTTTTGCTTACTTTAATTTCCCATTTTTCCTATCGACATTACCATCTTCTTCTCATAGATAGCCTTCATCATGCCCAGCGCCACCCACTACTCTACCATCTTCGTTTCAGTCTCAGTTCCGTCTCCCACCCTGTTCTTGACGTCGTCTTACATTCATTAGTGAGATCCTGCTGCAGTTGTTCTATGAGTAGTACTCCCCCGTACGACGACGTGTATTCATACGTACGAGTATGTGTATGCAGTCGGAGTCTTTATCCAAGATTTTTTTTTATGAATCCTTTTTTTTGCATTCCACTTTTGGCCCGCGCTTTCATTTCGCTTTCGAGGTTTCCACTTCATGTTCTCTATTATTGCATCTCGAAAATGTAACTAAAAGCTGATGTTTCCTTTCACCACTATACATACCATGCCGCAGTGTGCCAACATGGCAGGATTCTTGTACAAGTGGTAAAAAGGACATTTTCGGGTGTTGTAGACTCAAGTCGCTCACACCACTTGAATTGGTGGCGAATGGTGAATGGTGGATGGTGGTGATACGAATACTCTTCTCTGCTATTATACTTGTACAAGGTGCCGGGTGCATTTGGGCGAAAGAGAATTATGATGCCTTCACATACAGGATCTCAGTTTTAGTTTTATTTAAGGATACTTTTGCAACCTCTTTTTCGCTCGTTCCATTCACCGCTAAAGGCTTGCTCTGGCGGAGATTCCTGCATTCATCTTTAGGTTGCTGCTGCTGTTCTTTTTTGTTTAATTTTTTTTGGAAGTGCGCCAATTTTCTTTTCATTTGTGTCCTTGTTCAGGGATTGTAAAAGCCAGCCAGGACTAGGACTATGGATGCTGGTACTGGTCTCGTGTACGAATTCGAATATATGTATGCTTCTAGCCAGGGAGTAAGTACGAGTACGAGTATATTGGCTGCGATTCAGAGAGCCAACATCTGCTCCGGTAGTTTGCTAGGACTTACTTTCAAAGCCTTTGAATGTGTGTATGTGGTTACATGCATTCGTATGCTACCATGTGGGGTGAGATTGTGTTTCTTCGTTTGCCTTCCGTGTCCTGTGCTATATCCTGTTTTGTGGGCGCCTACCCTTATCGTTAAATTAGTGCAAGTGGTTGGTTAGGTACTTATTTTATTACATTTCTTCATTTTTTTTTCTCTTCTCCCGTTCGTCCTTTTTGGCTGATTTTTGCCTGAGAATAAATGCAATTTTTATTTCTTTCAATTTTGTTAGTGCTGTGCTTTGCACACTTTCATCTAGATACTGAAATTCCCTAAAGTCCTTGTGCAAAAAATAAAGGATTCTTAAGAAACTGCGCCGTCCAAATTCAGATACGGCCTTCTGTATTCGAGAAATTGAGGTGCAGCAGAGGCCTGGTGAATGGTGAAAATATTGTCTTCTTTTTGTGACACAATGCATTAGAGGGTTGTTTAATAAATGTACCCTATTTCAATTTAAAATGCAATGCAAACCAAAGGACTAACTGGAAAAAAAAGGATGAAAAAAATAACTAGCTGTGAGGGCTTGTAAAATATTGTAGTTGGTTGTGTGCCAAGCAGATACAAGAAGTTAATAGTTGCGGTTAGTAGAACTTACTTAAATAAGCCATATATCATTCTTAATAGGAACGACAGGAAATAAGGACAGAGAAATGGAGTAAGGAAGAAAGCAAAGTGTCGAGGACTATTTGCAACAACTGGCTGTGTTTGCTTAGCATCTGTTCGTTTGTCTAAATCGAAGGAGTGGGTATAAAAGGGTGAAGATTTTGTTGTCATTTAAATTGTGCTCCTTTTGAACGAGTTGAAGGATGCCCTTTCGTTGATGGCCAGTCATTTTGGGAATATTTCAAATGGCATTTATCTGTCACAGCTGTTTCAGGGACGGTCGTTTTTCAAGACAATCGAAGTGGTTTTTCAGTAGCCTTTTACTCAGATATAAAAAGGGCAGTGTGTCAGTAAAAGAAGGTTTGATAAACTAGTTTGCTGTCATCGATTTTGAAAATTGTAGTCAAGAGATTGATTGAAGCTCTCGAAAGACTCAGTACGCAGTACGCATTATCTCAAGAACTACCAAAATTTCTTGCATCTTATTATTCGTTAGACCTTTCATTTCCAATTCTTAAAGGCAGTCGATCGCCACCACATTTTGTTTATTTTATTCTAGAAAATATGTTTTGTATTGAGATCATGTGGTTTATATTGATTTCTGCTTATGCCTTAAAAATATCCATACACACATGAGGGTTCCTTCTAACGAAACTCAAAAAAATGTTAGTATCTGTCATCGATTTCGGTAATGTAAGAGGCCATCAATATAAGTAATAACAGTAATATCAGCCTTCTTCTGGCTATGCCGATGTCGCTGTGCAGCACCTACAGTTCGTCGTTTAATTTCCTCTTCCACTCAGAATCTATTTAGACAGGACCGAAAATCTCCCAAAGAATTTTTCACTTAAAGTAGCCCAGAGCATTTTCATCTATTTTTGATAAAGCCCATGCCTTTGCGCCATAGTGCTGGACTAGGACTATTAAGGTATTATATAGGGTCACTTTTTTTGTTCGAGAGAAAGCTTTGCTAGCCAATTGCCTGCTTAGCCCAAAGAATCAGCAATTGGCAAGAGTTATCCTTCCTTTGTTCTTAGAGCTGGTGTCATTGTCTGAATTGATAGCGAAGCCTATATATGTAAACCATAGGTCTTAGTGTTGGATATCCTTTCCTCTTGACAGCGGGTATTTGTACTTTCCATCGTTGAGCGTCACTCACATTATGCAGCTTTCTTCTGATTGTGTCAATATCATCGGCATATGAGTGTAATTGGATGTACTTTTGAAAAATCGTGCCTCTTGTGTTTGCGCGTGAGTTTGACATTTCTCTCTTCAGAATGATGATAAAGAAATAGCATCAAAGGTCTCGGTGAGTTTTTTACTGACCTTGATGGAGCAGCCTGCATTCTCCATCATCATCCTGTACAAACAGACGAGTTTGACGAGAACGCCAAAACTAGACCCGGCTGTGTGCAAACATTTTAAGGATACACAAATCCCTTAAACGCGAGCTGATTGTAAATCTGTATACCATAGTTCGCCTCTATATATGCTGTCATACGCGGCCTAAAAAATTGATGAACAGGAGGAGTGTATTCATTTGGTGTTTATGGGTTTTTATCTAAGATCCGCCGTAGAGTAAATATTTGGTCAATGGTGGAGTTTCCTTACCTAAAGCCCCACTGATATGGACTAATCAGGTTATCGGCGAACGGCTTCAGGCGTTCGCACAATACAGCAGATAGTCGATGTTAAGAAGGCTTATGCTTTCGTGGTTGTTGCAATTCTCTCTCTTTTTTAAGTCTCTTTTCTTGAGGATCGGACAAACAATGCTGAAATTCAATTTATAGACCATACTTTCATCCGACCAAATTCTACAGATGAGCTGGTGTATACTGTTGACCAAGCCACTCGAAAGTCAGGCTGTCTGCTCTACCAACTTTGTTGGACTTAAGCTTAGATATGGCAACCTTCACTTCATCCAGGTTGGGTAGAATTGTTGATCTACTGCTTAACACCGGTATTTCTCAGCATCGACTATGGCTCTACTACTATGTTGTGGTATTCGCCTCTACAGTCTTCGGTTTTGTTTTTGGCATGTTTTTGTTACCTAAAAAAACTTCCGAATCTTATTCCTGGAGTAACATCTTCCAATTTCATCGACCATATAATGCTCTTGCTACTTCTTTTTTCTCCTGAGAAGCGGGTCTTAGCTTTTGCTTTTCTACTCGTAGTGCTCGTGACCAGCTTTAGTTCTTCTATGCAGCACTGCTTTTTATGCATCTTGCTGAGTAGCATGTGCTTGCCGGGACTTGTCGTCAAACCATTAATTTCGTTGTGGTGGCTGGATTTGGAAATTTCTTATGGTTGTAGCCGTCCGAGGTCGAACTTTCTCACTGTATAAGCTTATGTTACCTTTGCGATATTCGGCATATCCGCTACCGTCCTTGGCTACAACAAGGTAATGGTCCAATTGGATCCTGACCCTTTGGAACGTTCCGACATACATAATACTGGAGGAGTGCTTTGCGTCGATCACAATGTGGTCAATTTGGTTGAAGGATGATTGACCAGGAGTTTTCAAGGTCAATTTGTGAAAATCGATATATGTAAGCCGCGCGTAAGTTACGACAATAGTTCTCCCCACGTCAAAGTCGCAGGCTATATTTTCCAACAGTACTACCAGAGATGCACTCACTTCCTGACTTTGTATTAAAGCCGCCAGGGAAGATTTTAATGCCATGGCTAGTAAGTGCTCGTAAGTCTTGTCCAAAAGCTCGAGGAAGCTGTCTTTGGTGTCATCATCATTCTCCTCTTTGTTGTTGTTGCTTCGTAACTTTTTTTTTTTTTTTTTCCATAGCCGAGCAGTTACCCCGGCGTTCACAACCCCCTAACAGAAGGTCTAGTTCCATTATACATACACACCACTAGAGCGAGGTGTAGGTTAGGCTGAGGCTGACCGTCTCTACTGGTTAAACTTCTTGGTTAAACTCCAACACAAATTAGACTCTTTACAACAGGTACTTAGAATCTTTTCAATAAAATTCGAAAGGCAATGTAAAAGTATGGACTTTGAAGTTCAGTGACTGTGAACACGGCATGCGAACTACATGTTAAAAGCATCAGTCGATCGTTAAAATTCAATAAAAAACCTAAGGAGCTTGCCTTCATAATGTCTGGCTTGATACAAACCTTAAAAATTCTGCATATTGCAAAAATAATCAATATTTATAGAATAATATGTAGAATTAAAGAGGATAAAGCAGCCGAATAGTTCCCAGTTAATCTCCATTGTGAGATCCTACGACAAGTTTTCTTCGTGCCTTAGTGCCAAAACAGTTGGAATGCCAGAGTGACGTACTTATTAAATAAGAGCCAGATGCTCATTTCAAAGTAACATAAGACGAACTGCAGGTCCATAGATCTTACTGAATATATTAAACGAAATTCAGCTACACCATCATCTAGAAATGCTGAAACTTTTTCCTTTGGCCAAATTTAAATGGCATTCACCCGATAAGTGTTATGCTAACCTGTGGCATCAATCATGACTAGCTTTTTGGGCTACGGTCCACCTTATTGGCAACCGCCCAACAACCGTTGACAACAAATCGCCTTAACCATCGCCAAAAGAAAAGTTATCTCTTCAACTTGAGCTAATCACACATCTGTCATACGTCTACTCCTTTAGATGAAACATTCATCTTATTCACCTTTCCCCCCACAGCATCTTCTTATCTTACGTCATCATTAATGTGCGGCATTCCACAGTACCAATCTCTAAATCGGATTAGATACATGTGTCTTGTTGCTGCGGTGACGCTTCTACTCTGTGGTTTCTATCTTTTGAAATATTCACACAAATGCATGCATATGCCCTAAAGTGTTGCGGCCACATACGACTTTAGTGTTATATAAGAGTGAGCAGAGGGGCCTGACCACTTATAGTATTGAATCCCCAAACATATACGAATACCAAACTTTAACGCAGGACCATTAGATTTACACACATATGTTCACAGAATCATCATCTCCTTGCAATGCAATCTTCGTACACACAAATTTTAACTGACAAATGGACTGGCGGAGACTGGCGGGCCAATAAACAAATACGTTCCAATTACCATCTTCCTCTGTCCATGTGTCGTATCTATGTGCCTGCCTTGTTGTCTCTCCATGGCATCCATCCACCAGCCGCAGCCCCTTCGTTTAATTCGAAATTAATGGATATGTGTCAGTCGTTAACTTCCACTACCAAGGGTATAAACAGCCGACCGACAGGGCCAGTGTAAGAAATACTCGGAGTCAGAATGAAATGTGATGTGAACAAAATTTTAATAAATCCAAATGGAAGCTGGAGAAGAAAAACAAAAAGAATCAAGCAATCCAACTTTAGTGGCAAATGTGAGGATAAGAAGAAAGGCGAGAGTGGAGCAGAAAAAAAATAATGGAAAAATGAATTGACGAGTAGACACCATCACCATTCATTGGAACGAACTCTGGCAAGCCGTTGTCTAACACCAAGATTATTCGTATTTCTATTCACCACCATCCTCTTCCGATCATGTGGATAGTAGACCGACTCGACCAGCAGACGCAGGAAGAAAGCACAGTTAGTGCTTATGGACCGGTAATTGCTTTGTGCATCTCTTTATTAATTTCCCACCCGATTGGGAAATTCCCGAAGCGAATTTAATAACACACAGATACATGAGTTGAGCACTTGCCTGCAGAGTATCTATGAGATGCGCGAGATCTCTAACAGGAGGCTTTCGTCGTACATAGTAGATAGAGTAGTTTGTGTACTCGTATACTCGTAGTCATCATTATTGTTGTCTCCCCATAGGGGCGGCTTTTTGATTCGATTCGATTTTAATCGACGAATGTATCGCAGTGTTTGTGAAGCAATTGTGAAATGATTAGACAATTAATGGGCTTTTCATGTGCTATGAGCTGGGCGAACCCTTGTTTTCCCCTTCCTATTCAAAGATACGAATACGAGTACGAATACAGCCATAAACAGTTTCGGATAGTTGATCTGGTTCGGTTTGTGCTCATCATTCTGAGTTCTGACTCACAGTCCACAGAGAATTGGGCAATAACTGTAATAAATATTTGGATATGCACATTAATTGAATATCACTCTTGTCAATGAGTGTCAATGGAAACAAGGAATTGTAGCAGCGAGGGTCTTAGACCGCAATGACAGATGTTGGAATGGGGTCATGTCGGAACTACGGACGGGTAAATGGATTCTCATGATCAGAAAAAAATTCTTGGACGAGGGGAGTTGGTTAAGTTATTAGTGAGACACTGATTTGGAGCATTTTGAAGAGAGTTTCTTTAATGATATTTTTTTTTTTTAAAAGACTTAAAGAGTGCCATTCGAACTGGATACAACTCTGAAGGATTTCAAAACTTGAATTAAATTTTGTCAATTTGAAATTCTCGTCTACTTACTTGGACTCCTGCTAAGGAACTCTTCCTTCTAGAGAAACTGTCCTGTTTCATCTTTCTTGGTTTCAGCTGATTGTGTTTTGTTTCCCTCAGAAGACTCGGGATCCTTTTTGGTATTTAACCGAAGGGGTGTCGTCCAATTCAATCAATGTTACCAATCTAATATACTTAGTTGTTTTCGAAGTTTTAGGCTACATCTACGTCTGGGTATAACTCATAGAATTCGCTTTTGTCCATTCGTTCTACATGTGTATAAATACTAGTATGCGACAAAGTATCTTTCCTCGTTGCACTTCGATCCGTTGCGCCATGGAATTGCACAGTACGTAGGAGCCGTTGACATAAAGTTTTTACCAATCGAAGTTGTAACGATCCCCTAAGGCCAATTCTCATCGATTTGCATTGGTGAACTTCTTCACTTTTTCGAAGTTGAACCAGTTTCTAACAGTGATGACTTATCCTAATAGTTGGCGACCCGCAAATTTTCATAGTCACCATTTGAATACGTAGAAAGGGTAGGTATGTTGAGTATTTCTAAGACGTGTGCTTCATCGATGTGTATCCATCTGAAGTGAGTGAGGTGGTTAAGTTGCTTGGATCCTTTTATGTGTGAAAGTTGCGCTTCTTATTATCGTGTTTCATGTTCAATATGGTCTGTGCTTTTGCGGAGGCGTTACTTCGCATCTTATGCAGGAAGCATTTGTTCGTTACGAATTGTAGTGCTGACATCGCCTAATTCAATTTTAATATCCTACTGCAGATAATTACCTTAGATTTAGACGTAGTTTGAGTTATTGTTGTCCCCCTACCCCATTGGGATATTCAAACCATTGTTGCGCACCACAGTATTTGTTTCCATTTTCACAAGTCGTACTTATGTTAGAATGTGTTTTCTACAATATGTGCGCTACAGAGCAATATTCTCTGAATCTACGCAGCTATGATGATGATTATTATGTATATCCTGTCGTTGTTTGGTGCAACAAACTTTCACAAAAAATCGTCACTGCTGTTTTTACTAGTCACTAACGAAGTCCTGAGCATTCATGGCTCTGCTCTAGATACACTGGTGACTGCCCTCTCACTGCCATTTTCGATTTAAAAAGAAGTGGTTTTAGACTCAACAAGCACTGAAGTTTTGCTTATTTTGCGCGCTGATTTCAGGACCACCACAGCGTTCAATTTCATTCGTCGTTAGCAAAACTTGGCTCCTCATTACAATAGTCTATATTGGGAAGAGGAGTGGGCTTAAAAACCTACCGAATCGTAGTTCCAGAATACAAGACTTCCTTGAATATAGTCGGGAGGCAGAATTTTCTCGCTCTAGGTTGGGCTCCAGTTTACAATGGGATGACGGTAATTGAAACCATTGATGCACTAACTAAGATAAGGATAGTTTTTCATGACACAAATCTTTATAAGGACTGCCTGCGTTAGGTTAGGGTTCCCATTGACAGTTGGGTTCCCAAAGGGCACTACTGCAAGAAGACAGGAGGTTTATGGTAAGCTAAACGCGGACGTCTGTCCAATTCTCGGCTATGCAGTCTCTTAGGCTGCATACTGTTTACTGTGATAGTGGTGACGATAACAAGGAACAATACCTCTGTGAAGGTCCGGCCTAGGCTTATATTAGACTATAGATACTCGTCCACGAAAGACTCAGAAATTTCAGTAAGTGAAACATATGTAGAAGAAGTACAATGCACTAGTCCCTTGCCTTGCCACAAAAAAAGTGTGCTACAAGGTATGTTCTTCATTTCTAGCTGTGAGTAAAAATTGCCCGGAACGATTTGTATTAAAAAGCTTAAAAAATTCCTTATTTTGTAAAGTGACTCATAGAAAATATATATATTGGGTATGTAATTTAATTCGTGCGGTTTTTTTTTCAAAATTTTAACGTTTATTTAAGAAAAACATGTACAATAGTATTACTCAAAGTATTGTCCATCTGAAGCTATGACTTTTTCCTATCTTCCTGGCAATCAAGCCAATTTTTGATATTCTGCCTCTGCCTCTTCAAACGGATTAATTGTGTTGTAGAGTTGTCTATTGATGGTTTCACCCGGTTTAAGCAGCTCATAGTACAGCACACTCATCTGATCCCACCAAATACAGAGCATTACCTTCGAGCCATGGATATTCGGCTTTGCCGTTGATTTGGCTGGTTGGCCGGGTTTCACATATGATTCAAAAAAATGACTAACTTTTGTGGCGTTTCAGCAGCATTTCGGACAAGCAAAACCGCCTTTTGACGTCTTTCTGCTTGAAATCATGTGGAATGCAGTTTCCTTGTTTTGAATATATCCAGCTGCTCTTAAACGTTTTGAAATGGCTGCTCTTTGAGTGACACCCAAAGATTTTGCGAGCTCTTCTTGTGTTTGGCAACAATCTTCATAGAGTAATGCTTCCAGTTCTTCATCTTCAAACTTTTTTGGCTGCCCAGGACGTTCATCGTCTTCCAAGCCAAAATCACCTCTTTTAAATCGTGCAAACCACTTTTGGCACGTTCGCTCAGCTAGCGCATGTTCACCATAAACTTACACCAAAATACGATGACTTTCGGGAGCAGTTTTCAGTAATGAAGAAGAACTCCCCGCAAAAACACTTTTTCAGGCACAAAGTTCGACATATTTGAGTGAAAAAAAAAATATTGTGGTTTACGCTTCAATTGAACGACATATACTGAAATGACGTACAATTACAGTAGCTTTCCAACGCATGTTCCAATGGAATAATACAAGTTAAGCCATCTCTTAGCAAACCGCACGAAGTTATAGACCCAATAGTTCCACCATCTTTCTTCTCTATTGGTGAATAAGCGCTTTTTCTTTAAAGTGGTTATTTAGCGTTCTCACATTTCGCATCCGAAATGCACTTATTTTTGTTTTGATTATTCTGGCGATCAGTATTTCAATCATTCATACCCCAGACTGTTCGATATTTCAGAATATCGCTGTCAATCAGTTATCACACAGAAGACTCGTCATCCTTATTCAAATGTCTTAACTTGTCTCTGAAAATAGTCATGAGGTTTAAGTATCGAGGCAATTCTTTATAGTGCGGGCTGTCGTGACTAAAGACTGGGCGTAATGTGAATTCCACTAGAAGCTTTTTCCACCGAGCTACGTCAGTTTCAAGTATATAGCGTACTTAGTTTGTTTTTGATAGGTAGAAAGGTTAGACTTGTTTTGGTGTGCTCGACGATTTTCAATTATTATAAAAAATTTAGCAAAAAATGTTCATCATACGGTGAGTCTACTCTAAGTAAAAAAAAATAATTACAAGTGGTACAAGCTCTTCCAAGATGGTCAAAAGGAGACCAATGACGAACCTCGCTTTGGACGATCCAGAATACCAACAAAAGATGGTAACGTCGAAGCTATGAATAAAATTGTTTTAGAAGTATCAGCAAATTTTGTTCCGGAACTTCTTATATTTGATCATAAGAACCGTCGCATAAGCATCGCTTAGGAGCTCTTGAATGACTTTAAAAATGATTCTGACTTCCTCAAAAGGGTCATAACTGGTGACGGATTATGGGTATATGGTTATGACGTCAAAACCAAAGCCCAATCATCCGAAAAAAAACCACATCGCTGGAAAAGCTCTGAGAAGTTCTTCGAGGATTGGAAAAGCGTTGGAACAAGTGTATTATATCTGAGGGGGATTACTTTAAAGAGGACAACTTTACAATTGATATATAAATTAGTGACCTTACTTTGTGAACACACCTCGTACATGCCATGCTCAGTATGGAATGAATTTTCTTAACCGACCCCATTTCATTAGATTTGAGCTTCATAGGCTTCATAATAAGATCTTACTCCCGGAGTATTGTCTTCCTATTGTTACCATAGGACATAGATATTTTCAGCAGTCCCTGTCCGTTCATTTACTCAAGACATTTACTCTTATTCTTCTCGTGCTTACTGGTAGTCTCCAACAGAAAAATCTAAATCGTGCCTGAATGCTAAGTAGCGATTTTGGCTGTTCTAAGTTTGGCTTCTATAAAGCGTTTTGTTGGTTTAGTGTCGTACATTTAGCAGGCATAGCGAAATAGTAATCCAAGTTTACACTATATCTGCTGCTGCTATAGAGTGTGCTTAAAAGTATACCAAACTGAAATTCGTCTGAAGCCTGCTTTTGTTCACTGATCAACTGCATACTGAAGGATTTTGTCTATTCTGAATAACACCTAAATGTCATATCATGATCTGATTTCTCCTCAAAATCAGGCTTCACAAACTCGTCAATATGTCGAAACAGTTCTCTTCAGCTTTGACGCTTGTTGGTATATGTAGGTGAAATGGTCATCCGAAAATCTCACTAACAAATCATAAATATAGCAACCAAAAGCTACCAACTCAACGTTACATATTTGGTCATTCGTTAATTATTGTTAAAGATAAGCTATATAAAGGCAACACAGAGTCTTAGAAATTTAGTTTCCGACAGGACGTACATATGTACTATATATTCACTGTGGATTTCACAGAAACAACACACATAAACAATGGTTCTTAGTGATATATGGTTCTTGGACTTATGTCCAAGCCAGTCTCAATGTTATCCAAAGTAACTTTAATCAAGTACCGATAGCCAGTTCCTTTTCAACTCAAGCATCAAATTGTCATCACTTGATCACTTTGACTACACTCCAACGAAAGGGATCAATAAACATTTCCTCTTATAGTATTGGAAATTCGAAAATTGATTTCGCCAAAAAAAAGTTGTTCTTCAAAAAGGATTCTCCGGATAACCTCCGACTGATTGCCAAGTCCTTCACATAAATTTATGAAATTCATATCCACTGCATATTACACTATCGAGATGGAAAAAAAAAAAAAAAAAAAAAAAAAAACCTACAATTTAATGCCTCAATTGGAAGTGCTTACTTCGCACATCACATACGAGTACGAATCCGTCTATGAGTGACATAAAGACCACAACTGTTCGCGAAACCCCAAGATCCACATCAATTAACAAAATTGCATCATCCGGCTCGAAGGACCTACACTACAGTGGTCATTCACTGAAACAAAATAAAATTTTAATTAAAAAAAAGAAAAAGCAAAAAAAAAAAACCCCGTTACAGTGAATACGAATACACGCACTCACAAACACGACAGCCCAGATACTCATATGGATATGTTTTAAGGGTACCTTAATACCGCAACTTCATATCCGGTGGCTGCTTCCAATATGTGCAATCGGTGGATGGATGGATGGTCGAACGGATAGACGGATGGATGGATGGATGAATGGTAGGGCCAGAGTACTGGAAATACCCTTTTGTGCATTTACAAGTGATCTGTCAAGTTGGTAATTAGTTTCGTTTCGTTTCCGAAACGGAATTCGGGACTGTATGTCCGTGTGAGATTACGGCTCAAACTTTATCCTGCGTAGCCATTTTCACCTATCTCCTGACCCACTAATGGAAAATGCAGTTCGGTGTTTTTTGGTTTTTTTTTTTTTTTTATCATCGCGTACTATGAGATACGTACTTTGAAGTATCTGGAATGGGGATTTTTTTATGGAAAACCAGAAGGAAATAGTAAGAGAGTTTTTACTAAAGCCCGGACTAGCATTGATGAATTTTGAAAAGTCTGAAAAGGAAGCAGTATGAATTTTTGTAATTCAAACTGCCAAATGGAATGTTTTTCGACTTTGAATTCGTCTTCCCATAAAAGGTCTATTTTCAATTAAAAGAAAGAGGACGGTCACAAGGCGTTGCATGCCAAATTATCTAGGAGGTCAGTGAAGAAAAAATGTGAATTGTCTTACGAAATAGCATTGATTTTTTTAATCGAAAAGTGACGGTCTTGTAACTGACAAAGCTATTGGCGCGGGTCTGCCCCAGAAAACTTGATTACTCTCATTAATAAGCAACAAAACTTGAAATTAACACTTAAGAACTAACAAAGACCTTCTAAAAAGAAGGTGTTGAAGGAATGACATATTGAGCAGCGCTTTTTAGATTATGTATAGGGTCGTCCAACAAAAGGTGTAATTTTAAATTTCGCGCCATTGTTGAACTGTCAACATTCAACTATTATTGCGATGACTTTTGATGAGCAAAATCTTATGTTTAGTTAGATTACAACAGGTGTGTGATAGATATGCCATCACACAACACTAGGCACCAAAGAGGACCCATCGTAATCACTGTGGCAAAAAACCAAACAACCTCCCTGGTGAAAAATCCAATTTCTTTGCAAAAGCCAAGAAAGCCTTTGAAGTTCGTGCCGTCTATTTCCCCTACACGACTCGCATTCAAACAGCATGTGTGTTATATCCTTAACAGCTTGCAGATCACTGCAGAATTTGCAAACATCCGTATCTGACAGTTTGAGTCTCTTTGCGTGTTTCCGCTGGAGACAGTGTCCTGTCAGGATTTTTATTATTGTTTTAAGCTTATCTCTTTTTAATTTTATTAATTTCCTAGATCTGTTGCCTTCATCGAAGGCAGAGAGCCTTCGATACCCTGTGTCATTTAAGACTTGGCCACATTAGGTTTGCAGTCTTTTTCCTCGATAGTGCATCTTATTATGCAAAGATGCAAAGGGGTAATTTGATGTTGGCAACCTCACTATAATCAAGTAGCTTTTGTTTTGTTGCAAGCTCATCCGCTTGTTCATTTCCTTTAATACCGCAGTGTTCTGGCATCCAGCACAGTCTTACCTGGCTCTGACTACATAGTGCATTGAGTATTGTGCGACAGCCCCTGACTATATCAGAATTAATGATGGTGGATTCCATTGCCTTGAGTGCGGCCTGGCTATCGATGTTAATAGCGATATCTCTTTCGGATACCGATCTCATCTGCATTAGCTCAGCCCGACGCTGTTCTGTCTTGGAAGACACTCTTAGTTCTGGGTCTTCTGAGTAGATACCAGAACCTGTTCCTTCCTCTGTGTTCGAGCCGTATGTAAAAATTGCAATTTCATTTGACCATCTATCTCTGGATATCATATGGAATGTCGAAGTCGACCAGGAAAGGAATTTCCTCCGTTAGAATCGGATTGTCAAGCAGTAGCTCCTGTGCTAGGACTGTGCGGCGTCCGTAACTACTGCCTTGAAGTAACCCAGATTAGTGAGTCGTATCTCATTGTTAAGAGCAAGTTTTTTGATCTGTAAAGGTGCAGAAAAATACCCAATGCTGCCGTAGGGGTGGTGTGGAGCGCACTTGTAATGGCTATTGAAGTCATTCTTTAAACAGCCGCTAATTTTCGGTTTGCTTTGAGACCACAGCTTTTTGCCCAAGTAGCTTAAAATATTTAAGAATTTTCCCTGCACTATTATGACCACGTCATCTGCGTACACTGTGGCACTTATACTTATTGTACTAAGCTTTTCGAGGACGTCATTGATAACCAGCACTTGCATGAGTGGCGATATGACTCCTCCTTGAGGGATACCTCTGGTTACAGACATTCCAACCGAGATTTGCTCAATGGAACAGTTTATTTTCCTACTTGCAAGCATATTGCAGACCCAATTTGTAATGCTCTGTTCAATAAAAGCGCCTACTAGAACGCTTTTAAAGGCGCTGCACTACATTGAATGCTTCTTCTATATTGAGGAAGACCCCTATCGCAAGCTCACCGAAGTGTAGACTCTTCTCTATTTTTCCGTGCAGAGCGATTTCTACAGATTTGCCTTTCATATATGCATGCTGTTACTCAATCAAAAAGCCATTACTGCATCTGTTCCTAATATAAATATCTAATAATCGGTCGAGGGTTTTAAGCATAAATGATGACAGACTTATTGGTCTGAAATCGTTTGATGTTATATGCCCCTGTTTGCCAGCTTTAGGTACAAAAACCACCTAACCTTTCCCCAAACCTATTGCTATGTAACCTATCTTAGATTGTGTCTAAGAACTTCCAATTTTTTTTGGATTCATACCTCGTTTTTCTGCTTTCTGTAGCATAATCGGTAGAATACTATCCGGATTGTGAGATTTGTACGGGTCAAAGGACTCAATTGCCCATCGTAATTTTTTCCTCTTCGGATAGAGAAAGATTAATGTTCTCAGTGTACCGTAGCATACCAGAGTCATCTGTCAATGTGCATCCAGGAAATTTGGTTTCCACCAAAGTTATCAGAACCTATTGGCTACTTTTAGGCCATGTTCCGTAATCTTAGCCTAAAATAGCTAGGAACACTCGCTTTCTTAGAAGGCATTTTGCGTAACCTCGAAACCTCGTCTGTTACCGTCATAGATTCGCAATACTTCTGCCATAATCATGAAATAAATTTATTTATCCTTTCTACTAATATATATCATCTGTTGCTGCCTTAAATAAGTTGACAGTCGAACCGTCTATGCTGACATCTTATATAAAATTTTGCTTTTCTTGTCTTTACCAGTCGGGTAGACGGAAATATCGGCTTTCATAGCCCAAATTGAATCAATCGTTCTGCTTAGCAACGAAATTCGGGTTGTGCGATCTCTAGTCTGCAAAAGCATTTTTTGAATCTGATTTTACATATACATTTCTTTGTCCATCTCTACAGGTTTCTGTTTGGGCATTGAAGGTTTGACACGTGCTATTTACCTTCTAGGAAAGTTTGCTAACATTACTCCTAGAGTGGCCCGGTTTTTTCTAGATCACATGTCTCCCAAGCTTTATTTTCCCTACAGTGAATCCGATGTTCTTTTCTTTTCTTTTCTTGGTGGAGCACACAAACCGCAGTCTTCCTTCTATCCAGTTGGTCTTCATAATCAAGGGTTTCATGGATTCGCTCGGATAAAACTCAGCTCTTGAGACTCTTCTAGCGGCTTTTTATCATCGAAGTCACTGATTTTTAGGACTTATTGCAGGTTGTGAAGGTCGGAACACGATCGTACATTGATTATTGGTTTTGTCGAGAGGTTCGTAAACACATATATTAGAGAGTGTTTTTGTGGTATATGGCTAATGTTTAGACTACACCCTTGATTCATATTAACCTTCGATTTTGATGCAATGAAAAAGTAAAATTAAGATGTTGCCGTCAGACTTAACATTCGCCCTTATTAGTTAAGGAAGTTCATTTTAACGAAACCAGTACCCGGTACCTGGTAGTAATAGTACTGGGCAACGGCAGGTGGGTGCCGGTTAGTGCGTACCCTGACCGTACAATAATCCAACGCACGTCAAAAATGGAGAAAAGTTTTCGAACAGCAAAGTCTCTTGCCGTTGTCCTCCTGTCATCCTTCAGACCTGGTTTTAAAGGATGCCCCAGTTTTATAAGCGTCTTAAGTGATATACTATAGAGATATAATAGGTCACATATCATACATATCGAGATATCAAAATAGATTCAGTTATCGTTGAAATTTTCAATGACAAACCTTTCACTATTGTGGGCTGACGCTATCCATATATTTTATTTGGATTTCAGATACAAATTTGACTAAAGAGGAACAAGAGCTAATATTATCATTTTTTTCATTTCCGTTCTGAAAATGATTAAGGTCGTTTACAGGATGTATAGAATCTAAATCCAAAAGGCAGATGATTGCGGGTCTTGTATCATATATTTGATCGATAACGCAATGATGAGATGATAATTTAGCAAACAATCGACAAAAATCCATCGGACTGCGGAAAAAATATTGGACAGCGATAGCCTTAAAAATATTTTTGTAGCTCTTGGGCTAAATTTTTCTCTTCCAATGGCAAATAACTCTTCAGATGTTCATCAGCGGCATTACCATCATTATCATCATCATTACCATCTCAGTCGTCGTTGGTATTTTTATAGGTGTAGTTGTAGCTCAATACTCATCCTTTGGTTACACTATCTCAACAAAAAGTCGATTCTCGTTTAAATACACATAGTGACGGTGGCGGATAAATGGATCAATAAAATCCACAGATGTATCTAGATAAAATACTTGCTGTAGCTCCCTCCTGTCCTATCGGATGCTGGATAAGGCTTTTGGATGTGCTTTGGATATACGAATACTAAGTTTGTATGCCTCGCCCTCTGTGTATTCGTCTTTGTCGTTTTGCTGTTTTTGTGGCGTTTATATTGTTGTTGTTATTCTTGTTGTTGTTATTTTTGTTGTTGTTACCGATGGCTGTTCGTTGAAGGTTTGCTGCTGCCGCTTTAGGTGATGGTGATGGCAATGGTAATACTGGTACGAGAGTGCTAGTACCGTCGCGTCGACGGTCGATGGATTCGTAGGTACTGATGATGGTGCTGGCTGGTGGTTTATTTATTTATTTGTTGCTTTCCATATACAATTTTGTGATTTCTATTGTTCTGTACTGTTTGTCTGGCGATGAGAACAATGATTGGAACGTAGGTGGAAGAGATAGAGATTCAATTACAGGATGCTTCGCACTGGAACTAAAATATTCAAAACACTTGATGCCAGTTATTGGATTTACAGGCACGGGTGAATGGAATATGAGTACCTACCTACCATGAGGTTTATATTTTTTTATGGGTTTCAGGGACCTTCCCAGTACCCCAACTATGTATGACAAAAAAGGATTCACTCTGGAAATGCTGCTGATGGAGGCTTTTTTTTTTTTGTGTGCTCCATTCCATTCCAACCCCCATCGGCTCTAGTATTCCTTTAGACAATGTTTGATTTTGTTCAAATTGTGTGAGTGTATTTGTTTTAGATTTGAGAATGAGTGTAATGGATGTACTTATACGAATATGTGCCTTTAGGGCAAATGAATACAAAAATCTGTGCAAGACAGTGTACGTATTTTGGGGTGGATGTACCTACATAGATCGACCTTTTCCAGGAATAGGAAGTTAATTTTTTCCATTCGTGCTTGGTAGACATTTGTCTTGATCTGTTTGTGATGAAGGTTGTTTAAGATAAGTAGATATTCTTTAAGGAAGCCAACAAAAGAATAAAGATTCGTTGTGGTCGGATCTGAGGAGGAGTCGACAAAGGTAGTCCTTGAGAATTGAAATTATCACTGAAGCGAATAATACGAAATTTAGTAGTGTTGAGATGTTTACTGTCATGTTTGCAAGTTGTTTACTCTTGATTCGAATGGGTAACTAAGAGCAACATATTAATGCTCTTCAAATATTTAAAAAGCTGGCCAAACATTCAAGGGACAGCGTTGACACGGAAATTACTAGTCGATCCAGAAATCGCTTTCACATCACTGCGTTCTCCTGTTGAGAATGGAATACTTTTTGATATATTCGTATATAACGATTCTTACCCAACATAATACTTCCACGTTTAAAGTTCGAGTTTAAGGTCAAGATACTGGTTGATAGATAAGTCCAAAATTGTCATTTAATTGATAAAAATGTCATTGCTTACATCATCAAAATTGTAGCAAACGAGCTCCTTTTCCAGACAATTTGCACGACCCAAAAGAAGTGAATTATCAGAGCTCCATAAACGGTAACGTCAGCACTTCCATATTTTTTAGCTGGAACTACCTACATAAACGGACCGTCATTTTAACGAGTCGGGATTACTTTGTAGAGAGAGCGAACACCGAATTATTTTCACGATTTGGTAAGAGGAATTGAATCCTTAACATCGCATACAAGATCCTATCTACAATATTTTGTGAACACCTACTATAAACCCATTTGCCAACGATCAGACTCCAATTGTCCAAGAAAATCATTTATTGATCCAATAGTCATAATACGGCAAATGATATTCAAGGCTATATATGACAACATTTACAGAGACCAGCTACACAGTGTCATACGTAGTCTTAAGATCTACCAAACTCACGAAGACACTCGTAGTCAAAAAGGGAAAAATTATGCGTCGTATTCCAGAAAATTTGAAATAGGCAAGCCAAATACGAAAGATACAATTTTTGATATCACAGCAAGAGGGACAATTAACATCGAAGAATCTAAAAAAAATGTCACAATAGATAGGTAAGAGTATATCGTTGAGGTAGTTAGAGATTTTGTCCACCTCTGTCACCTATTTTCCCTGATAACAATCAGAAATTAAACATTAAGCTCTACTAATCAATTGCTCGTTCTTTTTGTAATAGAGCCTCATTAAGAAACACGAAGAAGACTCCATATAATAATCTTAGTCCTCCTTTATGGCGCTGGAGCAATAACTTTAGCAAAGGCGCATGAAGAAATCTTTAGTCGTTCTAAGTGCAATTCAAATTTTGCTTTTTAGGAAGTGATGTACCGACCAACTTCATAAGCAGTACGGTCACATCAATTTAATCAGAAAACTACTCATCAGTCGGCTGAGATGACTGGGACATGTATTTAATTTTGGTGGGGGCGAATGAAAGGGCATAGGGTACATTCCTTGCAGTCATCAAAGGCTCTTTCGCACACGTCGGCACATCTGTAAATTCTAGTACAAACTGACGATGGTACGTGTGTAGCCAAACTTCTCTGAAAAGACTCAAAAGAAACATCCCTCCATTACAAACACCTCTTTCCGGCAAAACCAACTTATTCCCATTAAATGAACCCTGCCGCTTGTTAAATGTCGCAAGAACTGCAATTGCTAACCATTAAAACCTTCAGAAACTTTTTAAGCACGCGTTTATGACTTAACGGGGTGTTAATGTTTAAAGGAAAATTTCAGTTAAACTTTTTTATGGTCTACCACCAGTTGTAGGAGTTTATGAATTTGGTGATAAAAAGGTGACATACAAATTGGACGTTGTAGTTCTTGGAAGTTTTTTAAACGGATGGTGACATGGACAACACCAAACTGATAGTCTCTTTTGTACCTAAACATACAATAACTCACGTTTTTGTTTCAGAGACTTTTTTTTAGTCGAGGTTAGTGTCTATGTGTACATCCGATTGCTCAATGGGCTCCATTCAGGTGATAGTGCTCCAAATTTTAAGGACGGTCTGCAACTTCTGCGAAATGTATTTCTCAGCCGATCTATTCTTCTACCGTCTTATGATAATGAGTTCCATTTCCATGTCATCGCATAGTTTGCTATGGAACGATTGACTTTTTGAGATTTATGACCAATTCACTGCCACTTTCGAAGTTGGATGGTTGTGCCTATTAGTTCTTGACCTGTTCTCTGGTAAAGACGTTAAGATATTCCTTATGCACCTATTAACGAACATTCATAGTTTTTTTTTTTTTCTTTTTTTGTGATAGTGGCGGTCACCTTCCAAGTGCTGCACCCATAAAACAGCACAGATTCAACATTTGGACGGAACAATCGTAGCTTTGTGTTTAAGCTGATTTTATTATTTCGCCATATTATGTCCATCAAACACAAACTTTACTTTGTCGATTCGGTTCATAATATCCTGCTCGGTTCCACATTCGGTAGAGATCATGCTCCCAAGATATTGGAAACACTGTAGTCTATCTACCGGTTGTCCAGCAATGTTAACTTGAGCTGATAAGTTAGTTGATGATTTTGGTTTTGGTAGTGTTAATCTTCGAACCCACGACATTTGCCTCTCTCTCCACTCTTGTTGTCATTTGATGCAGATCCATAATCTTGTTAGAGAGTAAATAAACGTCGTCAGCGTAGAACAGATG
This sequence comes from Volucella inanis, assembly GCA_907269105.1. Lineage (NCBI taxonomy): Eukaryota > Metazoa > Arthropoda > Insecta > Diptera > Syrphidae > Volucella > Volucella inanis. The sequence goes on along the minus strand of OU026155.1, from coordinate 141,117,926 downwards.
TGTGAGTTGACTTTGACCTTAAATCTCGAATTTCTCTGAAGACTTTCCTCTACGCAGAACATAACATTTAGACCCATCATAGGTTGCTTTGATAAAACCAATCATCATCATCTCAAAAGTTCTATATGTGTTAGCCATCGGCAGAGGTAAGGGTTACTGGTCAGGTATTTCACATAATACCCTCTGCCCAAGTTCTGCAGACACAAACGAAAATAGAGCTCTATTTCGCATTAGACTAAAGCTAGACATCGAGCACTTGGCATACAGTTTTTATCGGACACCTCTGGCATAAATATAATTGGTCTACCGAGTTCCTCTACTCCGGACAGATTTTGAGCTTCTATTCCACCCTTCATAGGTTTCGTAAGTAGTGGCTTCAAAACGATGCTCAAACGCTACTTCCGTGTTTTCTCTGTTAAAAAGAAAAGAAAACATTTGTAACCAGACGCGTGACGCGTCAGTATATTAATTGAATTTTGATGAGTACCCTTTTCAGAGGAACCTAGACAAAATCTTTGACTACATCTTGAAGGTGTGTATTTGCTAAAGTCGCAACCGCACCTGTAAAATGGCTCCATATGTTCGCTTAACACTCTAGATGTTAATATTGGGTACTTACTGTACAAACTTCGAAAGATTTTGCGGCGCAAGATTTTGGATGCGGCATTTCAGACTATCTCTTGATAGTGGTTCCAGTGGAGTAAAGGATGTGTAATTGACTTAGTATCTGGTAGATTTTAGCCTATTGGTCTTGTATCGTAGTAACTCGAGTTATTTTTGTTAATTTTTTTTTTTTTAGGATAGTAACCTGGCAGCTTCGGACATCTAACATTTGAATGATTAATCCTTGCTTCGATCGCAATATGGTCATCTTATTTGGCCGTTTGTTCATGACGTTCTCTAAGACCCCATGTGAACATTGAGATGAACAAACGGTGTGCGGCATAATTTCCTGCCACCGAAAAACCAATAAACCTAAGTCTGCTTTCAGACTGATGTCATGTAGGCTATACTTGCCAACTGTGACACAAAAAATGTTTTCATTTTTTTGTTGATGAATCCAGTCATTATATCATACTCCGGTTGTGGTGCTAAAGAGCACAATGTGACACATCATCCTGTGCCTATCTTTCAGTTTTAACCTTAGTGTTAGGGACGGCTGGCTTTTGACTTGTTACAGAGGAAAATTTTTTATTTCAATTAACTTTGACTTTATATAGCGAAAAGTATGTATATATGTATATATTATGCTAGTGTCAGTATCATATTTAAATTTAGCTATATGATAAGCATTATGTTAAGCAATATGTAATTCAGTAGTGTAATAGTGGTATATATTGGGTTTATAACTTAATTCGGTTTGCTAAGAGATGGCATAACTTATATTATTCCATTGGAACATGCGTTGGAAAGTTACTGTTATTGTACGTCATTTCAGTATATGTCATTCATTTGAAGCGTAAACAACAATAATTTGTTGTTGTTGTGCCTGAAAAAGTGTTTTTGCGAGAAGTTTTTCTTCATTACTTTAATATGAAGAAAACTGCTGCCGAAAGTCATCGTATTTTGGTGGAAGTTTATGGTGAACATGCACTAGCTGGGCGAATGTGCCAAAAGTGGTTTGCACGATTTAAAAGTGGTGAATTTGGCTTGGAGAACGATGAACGTCCCTGGCAGCCAAAAAAGTTTGAAGATGAAGAACTGGAAGCATTACTCTATGAAGATTGTTGCCAAACACAAGAAGAGCTCGCAGAATCTTTGGGTGTCACTCAAGCAGCCATTTCAAAATGTTTAAAAGCAGCTGGATATATTCAAAAGCAAGGAAATTGGGTTCCACATGAACTCAAGACGAGAAACGTCGAAAGGCGGTTTTGCATGTCCGAAATGCTGCTGGAACACCACAAAAGGAAGTCATTTTTGCATCGGATTGTTACTGGTGATGAAAAATGGATCCATTACGACAACCCCAAGCACAAAAAAAATCATATGTGAAACCCGGCCAACCAGCCAAATCAAGGGCATAACCGAATATCCATGGCGCGAAGGTAATGCTCTGTGTTTGGTGGGATCAGATGGGTGTGCTGTATTATGAGCTGCTAAAACCGGGTGAAACCATCAATGGACAAGGCCACCAAACACAGTTAATCAGTTTGAAGAGAGCAGTAGCCGAAAAACGCCCGGAATATGCGACCAGTCACGAGGCAATAATTTTCCATCATGACAACGCTCGGCCCCACGTTGCTATTCCGGTTAAGAACTATTTGGAAAACAGTGGATGGGAAGTCTTACCCCACCCGCCTTATAGCCCAGACCTTGCCCCTTCTGACTACCATTTGTTCCGGCAATACTTTGAATAATACTATTGTACATGTTTTTCTTAAATAAAGGTTCAAATTTTGAAAATTAAATTAAGAATTAAAATATATACCCAATATGATAAGTATTAGTGTTAGATGAGTTCATATTTATTGTGTAACAAACTACCCCACAATGAATATAAACTTTTAAAATAAACAATTTAATTATGGATGTATAATAAAAATTACAAATTTAGTTTTAAGATGAATAATTTATACGCAACAAATTTACAAATTTCGTATATTTTACTTTCATTAGATTTTTTGTTAAAATATCAGCTTTGATGTCTTCTGTTGGTATGTACTCGAAGACAATTAGAGATTTTTGATAGACATCTCTTACGTAATGAAAGCGTATATCTATGTGCTTGCTGCGTTCGTCGTGGGATGGATTTTTCGAAAGATGAGTGTCACTCTAGTTGTTACAAAAAGTCATTAGCGGATGGTTAACAAGACTCTTAAAACCCATTTCAAAAATAAGATTTCGCAAATAGACTGCTTCTTTTGCTGCAGCCGTCAACGCCATATATTCCGCCTCTGTGCTAGACAACGCGACAGTCGGTTGCTTCTTCCTTGTCCATGTTACAGCCTCACCAGATAGTTGGAATACATAACCAGTGTAGGATATTGTACCTGATTATATGCTTTGCTGCGAGCATATGCTGCAAATGTGGGTTCGCATTGAACTGGGACAACTTGCTGACAGAATGTCAGATGTCGGGTCCAGTTGCTAGACCAATGAACAGAAGTGAGTCGATTATCCGCTGATACTCCTTTATATCTACAAGTTGACAACCAGCACAACTTTGACAGATCGTAAACGTTTGACCAGGTTCTAACTGTGTCCCACCTCCTTTGCAGTAACTCAGATCCCAATTCTCGAGTAGAGATAAAATTGCCTCCTTCTATGAGATACTGATGAAGTTCCTCGCTTCTGTTTGTTCGACTTCCAGTCCTAGGAAATACTCCACTTTGCCTTTGTCCACAACAACAAATTCATTTTTGAGCATGTTCTTAATTTCATGTAGACAGGTCCTGTCCGAGCAAGCGAGTAAAATATGGTCCACATAGGTTTCCAAGATGTTGTTTTCTCCCTCTTGTTGTTTGTGTAAACACAGGAATCGTAGCTGCATCTTTTAAACCCAAACCCTTTTAGAGCTTCGTCCAACCGCTTGTTCCACTCACGTCCTGATTGTTTGAGTGCGTACAACGCTTTTCTTAATTTGCAGACACGCTGTGGATACATTAGATTGATAAACTCTTCTGGTACATGTACACTTCTTCCTTTAACCTTCCATTCAAGTATGCACTTGTGACATGCATTTGATGAAGATGTAATTTGTACTTCACAGACAAAGCAAAGATAAGTCGCACTGTGGAGTAGCGGATAACAGGCGAAAACGTTTCATAAAAATCGAATCTTGGCCTCTGTGTACAACCTTTGGCAACCAAACGGGCTTTATACCTTTCGATCTTGCCCCCTTTGTCCCTTTTCAAACTAAACACCCATTTGCGTTTTATTGGTTTCCTTTCCAGTGGCAGGTCAACAAGCATCCACGACGTATCATTAGAAATCAAAGTCTTGTACTCCAATCGCATGGCCTGCTTCCAGTGTTTGGCTTCGTCACAATGTAGGGCTTCTTCAATCGTTTGCGGAATTCTTTGTGTTTTATTCAAATAGAAGAGCATGTTCTTTTTCTCGAATGCTTTTGCCGGCTTACTTCGTGTTACTTTTCATATCTTCTTCTTCATCACGGTCCAGGTCTAGAGTATTGATGTTTGTTTGATTCGCTATTTCGATTGTGTCTTCGAAATGGTCTTCGCCCTCATTTACGTCATTTTCCTTTAGTTGACTGGCGTTGGGTTCTGGTGTACTGTATTTTGGATTCTATTTTTGTCCTTCACCTCTTCAACGAATGTTCCTTTGTCGTCTTTATTTGATATTTGGTCTAACTCCGGCACTTCTTGGAAAACATTAGGTTTCTTACCACTCCATCTCTCGTATGGGGTCATCGATGAAACAGACTTTGTCGGTGATCTACCCCTTATATAGGCTGCCGTATTTATTGCCTCGGCCCACATCATTTCAGGGAGACCAGAATCCAACAGCATACACCGAGCCATTTCAGCAAAGGTGCTGTTTGCTCTTTCGACATGTTTCTAGTTCGACTTGAGATTTAAAATTTTTAAATGCGTTAAACATTTCGGATTTTAATTTCGAGAATTCGACATAAATTTTTCTCGATTTGTCGTCAATAAATGTTACAAAATAAACCGCACACGTCACTATGAATAAGTTCTAGGATATTTTTACTTTTCATTGTTGGCGTAATATTTTGCCTTTTAAGAATATGTCCCACTGGACGTTGTCGGAAACATTTGTTAGGTTAAAACCGCGTACCATGTTTTCTTTGGATAAACGTAACATGCTCTTTATATTCAAGTGACTGAATTTTTTATGCCAACTGTAAATCTCACTATCTTTCTCGGTTTTTGACATGAATGCTTTACAACTTGCCACAGAACTTCGCCACAGAATAGGATTTTACTGCGCTCGTTTTTTATCACTACTTTATTGCGGCAAAAGTTTACATTCATATTATTATCGGCAGTTTTACTGATCAAAATAAAGTTTGTTTTCAACTTGGGTACAAATAATACGTTGCGTAGTTTAATTTTATAAAATGCAGTTTCAATCAAAACGTCACCTTTTCCCGAGCTAATATATATAGAAATTTATTCGCGGCAAGTTCAATGTTTTCAAAAAAAATTGTTCTCACAACACAAATCGAAAATTCAGGTGTCTCTGTTTGACTCACTAGAGTTGTTGGCTTAGACCAAGTTTTATCTCTTTCGTTGCATTTGAAGCATCTTACTTTAGGCATGTTGTTATCACGTGACATGTTCTGCTGGTATGTTTGTCAATGAGTGTTTATTTGATTCCCTTTAGCTTTTACCAAAAAAAAAAGCCATTTCCCCTTCCGATTCTTTCTTTTCTCTGTCTCTTTTTTGTCCCTCTTCAGCCAACTTTGTTTTTAATATAGCCAGCTTCGGCAATTCATCCCTCGTCTCTATCGGTACAACGAATTTTCATACGACTTTGGCAAACTTGACAAAAGAATAACACACAAAAGCTCCTCTTTGAGATCTACGTCTATCTCTTTTAGTTTTTCAACCACATCCAAGAACGCATCCATGTGGTCTGATGTCGGATGACCTTCGGTCATCTAGCGTGACCTTTCTAGCTAGTCCAGCAGTCTGACGTAAGGCTTCTAGTTTGTCCCATGCGTCCTTTGAAGTGCGACAATTCCGAATGTGGTTCAGCTGGGAAGTTTTGACACACAGGAAGATGGTTGCAAAAGCATACTCGTCCTACTGGTTCCAAATTGGTCGGTTCTCCACTGTTTGGGCATCAAACGTGCTGCGTGAATAAGTACACTACGCATTTGGATCTTCTATCCTTCGTAGTTCTGCCCATCAAGCTTTTCAATGTTCAAGAACGAACGACATCAATTTTTTTTTCCAATTTACCGGCTTTTTTTTTAAATGTTTTTTTTATTTTATTCAATTTAGTCTTCCTTTAGTTTGATACACTTATTACAGCGATTTTCTAACTTCTTGCTCCAGTCCGAAAAGTAATACTCCTCCGTGGGGTCGATGATTTCCTCGCGTGAGCTGAATTTTTTATTGATGAGCCATCTTTTGAGGTTTGGGAAGAATTTGAGCTGTAAGTCATTGATTTAAGCCGTGGTTGTGATGCTCTTGTGCGCCGGTGCATTGTCTTGCAAAAACAAAATTTTTTTTTGCTTCATGTGAGGACATTTTGCAGCGATTTCGGCCTTCAATCGCTCCAATAATGCACAATAATACTCGCTGTTGATAGTTTTTCCTTTTTCGAGGTAGTCCACGAAGAGTATGCCATGACAATTCCAGAAAACCAACGCCATAACCTTTCCGACTCATCGAGCCTCCCTCGGCAGCTTCGGAGCACTCGTGCCGGTTTCAGTACATTGCCGCTCACACATTCTGTTCTCTGGTGTTCAGCAGTTACAAATCGACGCCAAAAGTCCGCCCGATTCCGCATCAGCAAGTCCAAACACGCTTTCGAGGCAGGATAACTTTTTCATATGCAGAATATTGCCCAAAATATTACGTGTGCGCTCAGTACTAATCTTTGTGGTATCTTCTAGCTCTCGCACCTTCATTTTCCGGTCAGCCAACACCATTTCATGTATTTTTTTGACATTGTCCTCTGTAACCTCATCGGAGGGCCTGCTGCTGCGGACTTCATCGGTAGTACAGTTGTGGCCAACACGAAACTCTCGAAACCAATATTTGACGGTGTAATCTGACGAAGCATTAGCCCCCTAATATTTATCCAACTTTTCTTTTGTTCCTTTCGCCATTTTGCTTCTCAAAAAATAATGTTTTATGAGAGAACGAAAATCGTTTTTGTCCATACTCAACATGATGCCAAACACGTCAACAACAATTAGCTGTCAAAACAAAACTAAAGACAGTATCGCACTGAAATTTGGCATGTCTGCCTAAATATGAACGGACTTCAAGGCACCATAACCTTTTTTTGCAGTAGCAGCGCATTCTGGCGTTCAAGGAGGTTACTTTTCACTCCATCTAGTAATTCAGTAGTGTAATAGTAGTATATACATTTATGTTTTGTATGATAAGTCTTAGTGTTAGATAAGTTCATATTTATTGTGTAACACTTGGTAAGGATGCTTTGCTATTTAGATATTTTCTAGACTTTCTTAACTCTAGGCAAATCTTGATTGTTTTATCCGTCAAATTGGTTTCTCTCCATCTCCTTGGTCGCTCTCCTCGTGAGCCAAGGATTATATCTGGGCTTCGTTTTTTCTGTCTTCATCAAAGCAACTTGTCTAATGCATTGTGTACCCTCCAAACGCGTTTCGATAACCTTGTGATGTTATTGAATGTTAAAAGATGGATTAGATCTCAATACTTCAATGTCAGAGTCGTACTCCGCCCGACCCTAGGAGTACGACATGTATTTCTAAAATTTGCCAATAGAATGTACCCAAAATTTTCAGCTAAAAGAACCTTTCATGCCATGTCGGAACGTTGCTGTATCTCTGCTAATCAATTAATGCTGAAAACTCTGTTTTAATCAAAATATTTGTTCTGCTCCATGGACTATGTTCCTCGCTTCCTTTTATTTAAACTTTCAGGAACCACAAAATACGTATCTTACAGCAATTCAAGTATGTATGTATGAACATAATGTATATGCCTAACCTTTAATTTATAAGTATAACCCTTTCCTGAAAACAAAATTTATTTAAAGAGCGCCTTTACCACCATTACTTTTTCCCAAAGTTCGTTTTAAATTAATGACACCACTTTTCACAATGGAAACTCAATCTTCCTCTCCTCCTTACCCGTAACCACTGAAATCACAACAACGCAAAACCAACACTTAAGTGCCTCTGAATCGAAAAATCTTAAATATTCCAAGTCGCCTACTCACTTATTTATTGCTCAGCGTAGCGTCGGTCGTCATGAATTGTAATTCCCCAGCATTCCAAAGCACATATGCTCACATTCTCTAAAGAAAACAGTATTATGCCACCCCACGAAAACCAAAACCGCCCAGCAGCCCTCACTCACACAATGTAACGCAACATATTGATGATGCCTTTAATTAAGTGTCGGTCGTACTGGAACCATCATTCTCTCACGTATGGGAAATACGCAACTAAAACCAGAACAAGAGTCAGATCCAGATCCAGATCTAGATCCAGTTCCAGTTCCGGAGCTATAGATCCACAGAGCCATGAAACTTCCAAATGTCCCTCAATCAATTCGTAATGAGTTTGAAATTGTTTTAGGTCGTGATTGTGATGCTCATGCTTTCGGTGCTGGTGCTTATACACATGCCTGTCCTCCGCAAGGACATAGGGGTGCCTGAATAGTGCCTGGTTATAGTACATAGTTGATGGTTTTGCTGGTTGCAACAAGCCCTAACCCTTTTTCCTCACTATCACCTTTCACCTAGCAATGACTATAAATTGGGTTCTGAATAAGCAGGGCCCATTGATTCTACCCCACATCATCATTCCCATAATTATCATTATCATCATCATTATCAATGCCGTTGTCGTTGTCGTTGTCGTTGTCGTTGACGTTGCCGTAGAATGTATGCCTTATTCCAATTACTAAGTTACTCGTACACCATGTGTGAGTATGAGTACTCATATAATCTTCTCCATATTCCGGTTCCCAGTGTGAACCGAGTACACCAACTATGGTACATAGACTCCCAATTAATTGGGTCACATTGTGAATTTTGGACAAGCATCCATCCCCGGAAAAAGATACGCGCGCTTTCCTTTGTTTAGAGAGAGGGCTAGTGGGTGTGCGAAGGTATGGGAACGAGTTTTATGATTGTCTCCGGCTGCTCCGGCAAACATCATTAGCTAATATTATATGCATTAAATTTAATGACAACCCTATCCCATACTATACTGGATCTAAACTGGGATACTTATAGACCCAGTTAGAGTTACAGTCCCCACTAAAGTTAGTACCGCAAGCTATTTACGATAAACCGCCCTTGCCGCCGTGCCGTTGTCGTTATTTGCTTATGGTCCCCCGGATGACGTTGCTGCCGTTTACCGCCCTGATTAAGGGTTGCTACGAGATGGCTATCAAATCTGTTGCCCCTTTACCAACCCATTTAGTGCTGTGAAGGTTGTGCTATGTATAAAGAAACAGATGTCACTTGATATCATCTCGGGCAGTTTAAAAAGGGATCACTCTCGGTACATTTCCCGAATCACAATATCTGCTGGTTAACACCCTTTTACAGCCTTTGCAAACAATTTAAGGCGACAGCGACACCTGATCGCCGCCTCACTTCGCCCATCACTGACCGAACTTTGTTGTCGTCGCTGTTGCCCTTGGTATTTAACACTCGTCGTCGTTCTCGTATCGTGGTCACCCTTGTAGTTCGAATAAAGTCCTACCAATGAAAGTGAGGGGTGTTCGCAACAAGGACGTTTGAAATAATTTATTTCAATATTTTTTGTTTTCGGCTAAATTGCCAATTAGACTGTGGTTGGGTGTTTGACCCTTTTTTTCCCATTTTGTGCTGTTATCATTTTCAGGATGGACTAAGTACCAAGTTGGTATTATTTGCAACGGGAAATGTCCTTCTTATGGAGTAATGTTCATTGTAAGCGGAAAACTACACGCAGGGGCTTTCGTGCTTTCATCGTAAAACAAAAAAAAAAAAAAAAAAAACGGAAAAAGGGACAAACTCTCGGCAGAAGATCCTTTATAAGAATTTAGCTTTTTTTATGGAGTTGCTTTTAATTTGCGCGCGAATTTAATGCTTCACAGTGATGGCAGATAGCAATCTCTATAGAATGCGCCAGAGACAGAGGCAAGTGGTGGGTGATGTAATTGAATTGCTGCGCTTCTTACAAAATGTTTTTTTTTTGTCCTTGGTTTTTGTCTCTTTTTAATTAGATGAACGGGGGTGATTCCTACCCTTGATATCCACTTCTAACTTTTATGGTTTTATGACTGTGAATTAATTTTTTAATTTTTTTTTTGATTTCAGATTGATGACGCTTGACAACCTATCGAGGTGAGTAAGACTGTAAGAATTGACATAAAAATTATTACAAGAATTACTAAGTAGTGAATGTTCTGGTAGGATAAAGATAAGACGCAATAAGGATGCCTTCGTGTAAAGAGTTTCATTATCCTTTTTTTTTTTAATTTTACAAAGTAAACCTGATGAGATGAGGGCGTTAAATCTTCCAAATGATTTATTATGTGTGAAATTTCATCGACGTTTTCTTTACTTATGGCTTTTTGAGGAAGTCAAATAAGTTTTGAGAAATGACGGATCAGGAATTATATGGCAGTTTGTCTCATAATATAAATTCACATATTGAAAAAAAGTTAGAGGGCTGACATTTATCCCTACACATTTGCCTAAGTTTCTTCTTGACTTGCTTTCGACAGCATGTTAGACGATGATCTTATTGAAAATGTCTCACTTAAAATCCCTCTAGAATCAGAGACGAATTCTTTTCAGTCTGAATGTAAAAGTTGACATCAGAGTCCTAAGTAATTTCTACCTCTTAGTAGCTCCTAAATATAAACTATGCTCAGCACAAACTGAATGCTTAGAGACCTTTAACATATGTTAAAGTCACAGGTTTCCGATACCCAAATTATAGAAATTGTTTGTGCTTTGATTAATCAAGGTCCTATCTAAAGCACACCCTACTCTGTCTTTTTGAAAACAAACGCACAAGATCAGACAAAATTAACTGACGAGTCAAACTTATAGATTACACAGTCCACACTATAAAATTATCATCGAGCACAAGACAACCATGGTATCTTGATTCGCCACCATCTACAGATGCTATATCCTACTAAACGATGTTCCCCAGTCTTGCAGACATGTTGTAGTCATTTTTGTGTCGAAAATCATTGGAAAAGGACGCAGACTACGATGGACTTCAGACTGTCAGTCTAATTTCCTTTATGTCAAGGACACATGAAAGTATCTAAGAACCCTTGCATTTTGTTGCTCTTCGTCAGGAGTCGCTATGCGACCTCCAACACATCCTCTAAGACATCTACTATAGACTTGCCACAGCCACATGTGAAAATAATATGTTCACATCGTTTAGTATTGTCCAAACAAAGCCTTTTAACAAAATTCGACAACACGATGCACACTCTATGTAAGTCATGATTCGAAATCATGTAAATATCTGAGCGAACCTGAAGCAGAACCAGAACCTAAACTCGGCAGGGCAATTAAATATTTATTTTGACATGCACTGGTTTATTTAGTCCAGTTATCATCTATGGGGCCCCTTCTGTTGAGTAGGATCTAACGAATGCAGAAGGTGCTTAACACCTTGCTTCTAGATCTACCAGTTGTTGGTACGCTTCTAAACTGCTTTGAAGCAGACTCAACTGACTATACAACACTCGCATTAAACTTCCATGAAAATATCTCGTTTTTATCAAGCTAAGCATTTACTATATACTTACTTACTTAAGGTGCCGCTACAGTCTGGTGTGAACCTGGGCCTCAACCAACAAACTTTTTCAGCCAGCTCGATCCTTAACTAACTACTTCCAGTTTCGCATGCTAAGGTGGTTGAGATTCCCTTTCACATACGTGGGCCACCTCCGTCGCGGTTTTCCTCTAATGTGCTATTTCTCGGGGCGGAACATTAGTGCCCATTCGCTCTACATGACCCAGCCAGTCGTAGGACCTTGGGTCTTCTGGCTAAGTCGATGTTGCTTTACAAGCCGTACGGTTCGTCGTTTTAACTCTTGTATTGTCCTCCACCCACGGTTTATGCAGACCCATATACTTTTGATACTTTTTGAGAACCAAGGCACTATGAAGGTCTTATAGAGGGTTACTTTTTTTTATTCGAGAGGGGGCTTTGCTAGTCAATTGCCTTCTTAGTCTGAAGAACCAACGTTTTTCAAGAGTTATTCTTCGTTTGATCTCAGCACACTGGTGAAATTGTTTGAATTGATAGCGAAGTCTAGGTAGACAACGTCCTTAGCTACCTCAAAGTTATATCTGTCGAGGGTGACATTATGTCTGAGACGCCGGTGTTGTTTGTCCTTTCTAGTTAACAGCACCAACTACAATATGTAGTTGGTCTCGCCTTCATTAACCGCTAAACCCATTTTTGCCGCTTCCGTCCCAATACTCCCGAAAACGCGAATAACATCAGGCAGCTTTCTTCTGATTATGCCAGTATCATCGGCGTATGTGAGTTATTGGACGGACTTGTGCGCCTCTTATGTTACCGAGTGAGATTATTTTTTCAAAAATTATGTTAAAGAGATCGTACGTAAGTGCATTGCCGTGTTTGAACCCTTTTTGGACATCAAAGGTATCGGTGAGCTCTGTACGAAATTGATGGTGCAGCGTACATTCTTCATCATCATCCTGCATAAGCATGGATAAGTTTGACAGGGATACTCGAGCAAGATATTGCTCTGTATAGCTCGCCTCTATAGATGCTGACATACGTGGCCTTAAAATCTATTGATAGGCGGGTCTATCCATTTGCAGCCCATGGGTTTTTTCCAAGATCTGCTGTAGTGTGAATATATGGTCGATGGTGAACTTTCTTGGCCTACTGATATAGACTGGCGGCGTCAGGCATTGACACAATATTGATAGGATTTTGTAGGCCATGTTAAGTAGGCTGATGCAATTCGAAAGGTCTTCTTTCTTGGAGATCGAACAAGCAACGCTGAGGTTCATGAACTTTCGTTCGTCAATATTTTTGATGTATGCTCCTTACCAAGTTATCATCTGCCGTTTTGAAGAGATCGGCAGCCAGGCCGATATGAATATCAACTTCATATCGAGGTTGAGTGGACGAAATTTTTGGTCTATATCATCCATGTTGAAATTTTCATTTTGCCTGCCAACGGTATATAGTCTACAGAAATACTCTTTCTTAATCTTCAGCATCGACTGCGACTTTACTACGATGTTCCTTTGACCGTCTCTATAGGCTTCGGTTGAGTCTGTGTTATGATGTTTTTACCTTTTGGTAAGACTTAAGTATCTCATTCCTTTATTATCATCTCTCTATTTCTTCGATGGCACGCTTCTCATGCTCGTTCTTTTTTCTCCTGAGAAACCGATGTTCGTCGTTTCTTTTCTCTTTGTAGAGCTTGTGAGCAGCTCTAGTTCTTCTACACAAAGCCGCTTTATATGCATCTTGCTTAGCTGCATGTGCTTGCCGGCACTCATCGTCAAACCAGGGGTTTCGTTTTGGTGGGCTAGTGGAACCGAGCACATCAGAAGCGGCTTTTGATGGCTTTTTTGGCTATGTTGCCACTGGTCTTCGATACTAGATGCAGGCTGACAAGGACTTCTTAACAGATCGCAAAAGAATTTGGCGATCTCTTGTAGTCGAACTTCCGCACATTATTGGCTTGCCTTTGCGATGTTCGGGATATCCGCAAACGTACCTTGCATATAACAAAGTCGTTGTACGAGTCGATGTCAGCCCCTCGGAAGGTTCGATCATCCATAATATCTAAGATGTGATTGCGTCGATTGCAATGTGTTCAATCTGACTGGCGGTTGATTGATGGAGAATTTTCCAAGTTCCCTTGTAAATATCAAGATGTGGGAACCGCGTGCAAGCTACAACATTATTTCACCCCGCCGCAAAATCGATTAGACTAAATTCGCTTCCGGAGGTGACGTTGTGAAAGTTATACCTTCCTACAGTCGTCAACTTTCTCCCTTGTGGTCCACTTGTGCACGCAAGTAAGGCTCATATTGGCAAATCTAGCCTTAATACATATTCTTACGATGTACTCTTGTACATGTCGGAAACTCAAGATTTCTTGCCTGAGTCTGCTTCTAACTATCGCAGTAGAAAATGTCGAAGTTTTTCTTCCTCTTTTTGTCCAGTCCATCCTATCACATTGCTTGCCATTTAATGTTTAAAGCCAGAACAAATAGTACCTAATCAGATGTTCTGAGATTTTGTGCTTAATGAAGTAGCAAACCTTGAATGAAAAATGGATGAAAATCCTTATTAAATAAGACCCAAGTTCACTCGGACCTTTGGGCCGTCTAAAGTACAATAGGATGAGTCTCTGGAATTGATTTTGTTCATACATATGCTCTTCCTATCTATTTATTATCAGACCTGTAAATAGAAACCTTTGAAGAAAGAATTAAAGAAGAACTAAAATAGTAAACGACGGCTTAACCTTCACCAGTGAGCAGTTAAATCACTATTTGCTGGAGTCTTAAGGATAGTATACGAGTGCTCGGCTAGAAAATGCATTCAACCATGAAGGACATGTTCTTAATGTATAAACGGAAGAAGGAACTGTTCTTATGGATAGTGCTAATATTGCATTCTTCATCAAGTCAGGAGTTTCGTTGTCATAGTCTGAAGAATACCATCCTAGCTGATACAGAATCTCGGAGGAAATGCTAACAGTATCTTTTCTAGTTTTTCTGTATTTGATGATATCAGCACAGTTCTTGTAAAGAGATTTAGAGACTGCTACACAATCTCCTTCATTTGTTGGTCTTTTATTATTTGTTAATGGTCCAAGTCGTGGCTTCTTTACTTGTAAAATTCATCTGCTTAATTTAGAAGACATTGTCTATTTCTTAATATAAAAATCTTAACCATGGCAGCTTACAGCATTCCCAATAAATCAAGTGACTTCTCCCTCGTTGTCTGTTTATCTCAGCTAATTTTTCTCCTACTCGAAAATTTATATGAATCTGCGTGACATTATCCTTCTGATGATGATGGCTCTAATGTTTTGAAAGCAGCGTGACTGTTGTTGTTAGAGTTTATATTGTTACGATTTCAGTAAGAAATAACCTATATTTCAGACTATGATTTACTTATACAGGCGACTTGACATTGAATTAGATAGATACACATAAAATAGCATTAAATTCCTGGAATGTTAATTCTAATCAAAGTGATATAGTCTTATGACTTCTATTTGGACATAAGTTTGAGAAATTACATAGTGACATTTCCTTTAGAATAATTTTGGAAGTACAATATCTCGCTGATTCCTAAAATTACTTGTTGTGAGGACTATCATCCACTTGTTCGATTTTTCCGATCCATTAAGTCCTCGTATTAAAGCTTTTTAAATACATACGGATACACGTAATGGAGAACTCATATAGTGATAAACATTATGTTTCTCCCACTTGTCCTTCCGGTATAAGGGCTTTTCTTAATGTGCCATGTCGAAGGACCCTCATATTATTCGACATTTCTACTTCTTGTTCCATACGAGTAGTATTATTTAAGTGAGTAGAGTTTTGTAGAGTATAATATTGGTCTCTTCAACGATAATTTGTGAAGCCAGTCAATGTGCCAAAACAAAGCTAACTATGTATAAGGAGCGTTTTCGTCTGATAACTGAAGACAGCGGCATTTTGTCCCAATAATACGGAACTGATACTTTGTTAACATATCTAAAATAATATTTAAAAGAAAAGACTATCACACATGTGCTCATATAGGGTTTTCCAATAGGGACTTGACAACTTTGAATTTTATTTGTGAAAGCGATCTTTCACTAATCAGCAAACGGTTACTGTCAATTTATTCAGTAAACTCAACATTTTCATCATGGTAAAGTACACTAACGAGCTACGTTCTCCGATTGGGTTCTGCAGAAGATGCGCCAAGATCGCAAAATCATCTTCAGTGACGAAGCTCATTTTTGGTTCAATGGGTTCGTCAATAAGCAAAATATGCATTATTGGTCGGGTGAAAACCCACATGTGCTTCATGAATCACCACTTCATCCACAAAAAATAACTGTTTGTGTGCGGTTTGCATGCCGGCGGCGTTTTGGGCCATATTTTTTCGTCGACGATAACGATTGTCACGTTACTGTGAATGGTCAGCGTTATCGCAACATGATCACCGATTATTTTTGGCCCGAATTGGAAGATATGGACTTGGACGACATGTGGTTTCAACAAGATGGTGCCACAAGCCACACAGCACACACTACAATCGATTTGTTGAAGAATAAGTATGGTGAGCGTGTTATCTCAAGACATGGGCCAGTCTATTTTCTGTGGGGCTACGTTAAGTCATTGGTTTATGCCAACACGCCGATGACGTTGGAAGAGCTCAGAGCCTAAATGTCTGGCCGAGTCGTTGAAAATTGGGTCCAACGAATAGACCGCTGCAAACGTGCCCGCGGTGGCCATATGAACGAAGTCGAATTCCATTCATAAATGTTTTGATTGTACTTCAAGCCAATAATAAAGTTTTTGAAATATCTCAAATGGTTTGCCTTTTATTTAAAAAAAAGTTGTCAAGTCGTTATTGGGAAGCCCTATACTATGAGCATCGTTTCTTAAACTAGAGGTCGCCAAATTACAGAAGCAATGACCATTTAAGTTGTGTCAAAATATGTCAATACTTCGAATAAGAATTTTCAGCTCTATCCAGATGATATAATTTTCAGCTGATTTATTAGCAGTTTATTAGCATACACCAAAGCTGGTCCGTTTTCGATTAAATGTTGTCGTTGAATCAAGTCTTTAGTACTTCGATAGTTTAATGGCCAGTATGGCGCGCAGATCTATCACATCTTGCTGTAAGCACGCTTAGATTAATGCTGTCGTATCTTCGAAAATCCAGTCACATTGGTCATTGAATATTACTCAAGCTCTGGCCTTAATGCACTAAACAATGCACTTTTGTGACTGTAATTAAGTTTTGTAAGTTCCATCTGCATTTGTCTTACTTTAAAATATTTCTTGCTCTCAAACAGAAATAAAGGTCGACTTGCAGCTGCCCCAGAGTGCAATCAGCAATCAATCACTAATCCAACTTACACTAGTTTCATCTAATACAGGTGTAGGTCGAGAGGCTTTGTGTGTCATATTGTGTCAGCAATATTTATCTGATGCAGCAAAAATCCAGTCTGGGATCTTATTTCTAAAAATCTTCTACAAGCTTGCTAGTCCTTAATGATATCTTCGATAGTTTGGACGTAGTTATTTACTGAACAATATCCTGTAGTTGTCCAGAAAAGTGTTAAATTTAAACGTATGTGCCTAAAATACTTATTGCAATATCACTTCTCCAGGAAAATATATTTGGACTTGTATGGTAAGAATAAATAAAGAATCGCCAGAGCTGTTTTATTACTTCTAAAAAAAAAAAAACAACAACACATCTCCAAAAAAATATTGCGCTACAGTCCGGTGTAAATGAAGGCCTAGTCTCTTCATTCACTGCGCTGTTCACCTTATTAGTTTGTTAACAAAAAAAGAAATCAATGTTTTTTCCTACAAACAGGAAGGAGAGTAAGCGAATTTTTCTTAGCAGACGACTTGACTTTTGGATGTTTCCTTTTGGCTGTCGAAGAGTTAGGTAGTGATGTCAAAAAATTGTTTTTTTTTCTGATTCTCGGTGTTTGAGATATATTTCGATCCCACATCCTCTGTTGTAGAAAACGATGAACATGAAAAAAAAACATTCCCATAATACAACCTTCTTAAACTCCGACCTGCATCAGATGACATAAAGAAGATAAAAGTATTTTAAGCTTGAATTCTCTTCCCAAATACATATATTACAGGATATACATACGTATACCCAATGGAGAGTATTAAATGGACAAGTTGCTTACCAAACTATTTACAGATTTATTCATGATATGGCATCACAAAAAACCCTTTCCATAAATACCTAGGTACCTAACATCCACATCCAAAATTTGTTAACCTAAAGTCATGAATTTGACCGAAAACAGATCAACGTCATTGCTGCTTTTTTTTCCGCCCTCTCATTAGTTTTGAAATCTTTACAAACTAGAACCCTTAACTGGCGCTGGTTCCGAGATCCAAATTTTGCCTTTCCATTCACGAAAACCAATTTCTATAGCCCTTCCGTAAAAAAAAGAAAAAAAAAAAAAAACGAGCAAAAAAGGATGGATTCATCCCTTCTAACCGGTCCTTCTTCCATTTTATTCATCACATTTAAACACGAACGAATAAAGCAACGAAAATAAATTGTGAACTTTAATTTTGTTAAAAACTTTTCCCTGGGTAGGTATAACTTTTCAATTCTATTTCCTCTGGCCCGTCTCTACCGTTGTCGTTGTACTAACAGATCCGTACCGGAGCTTAGTAGCAAACAGGAAACAGCTGATGAATTTCGAAATTCCCTGTCACCCAATTTGCACATCGGTTAAACATGAACCATTTCATTCGAGTCGCATCGTCTCCTTTTTCGGCCTTCTCAAAAGAACAAACACACAAAAAAAAAAAAAAAAAAAACTAGATAAACGCTTCGAACATCCTATCCAATTCAATTCATCTATACTCTCTACAGGATCTACGATGAGATTCATTCACCCACTCAGCAACTCACTCGTTTGCTCGCTTCGCTCAATGTATGTTAAAATTTATCGCTTTCTTGTACAAAATCCGTTTTAATATTCTGGTCCATTGAAGCTTCTGGCAGCCACTTTTTAATATTAAAAAAAAAAAAAAAAAAACAAAAACAAAAAGAAAAAAAAAAACACTAAAGAAACCAACGACAACTAAAGTAAAATAACCAGAATAACCAGAAAACCAGAATAACAGAAGAAGAAAATGCAAAGAAGGATCAGAAGATGTTCTAGAATGGAAAGGAAATAAATTACAACACACCATCAGCCAGAAGAACCCGCGCGGCTCACTTTAAACCCTCTATCTTGTCCTTTGGTAGTCCGTAGTCTTTTCTTCAAAACCACACCACCATTTCCTTCGTACATTAACCGTAATCCTATTTTGGGGAACATGATTGTCCTGAAAATCTCATTAATCATTTTGCATGCACCATCCCTGTGTAACATCTTCTCCTATCAACCATTCCATTACGATAACCCAACCCAACCAACAAGAGCAGGACATTCTAAACGATATAAAGCCCCTCATAGATGGAAGTTTTTACCCCCCAAAAACACACTCGCATACAACCCTCTACCAACTGTGTGAGTGTCAGTTTAATCTGTTAATTTAGTTTCGGTCCCTCGGTTGAGATGGAATTATATGCAGAGAAGCCACTTAACCCAGTTACCTATGCTAAAGAGTCCTTAAGGACATAAAGACATAACTTTTTCAAAAGTAGAATTTTTTTTTTTTTTTATTTATTTTCCTTTTCGATTTTTCTACAAATGCACTTTAGGCTTGATTAATGAGGAATTAAGCCAGTAAGCCAAGAATTGTAAAAAAAAAGAGGGTAGGAAGGAAGAATATGCAAAACCAATTAGATGCACGCATCGCTTGAGGTGTAGTGACAACGTCCAGACATCACTTGGTCAGTTGGACACATTTAAAAGCTTACAAGCACGGATACGTTGTCTGAACTTTATTCTTTTTTGTTTGTCCTTCCCCATTGCACTTGCACACGTACTCATATTCGTATACGAACTCGTGCCCGTATTCATATTCTACTCATCATTCATTGTTCTCTCGGTGGCTTATTATTTATGGAAGAAGTTTGACGAACTTATACGATTCCTCTTTATCCTCATCCACCCTCATAAGTCCATTTCAAAATGTAAAGGGCGAATAAAATGTACGATGCGCAGAATCTGATCTTTTTTCCAAACCCACTTTCATGAATGCTTCCCTAAAAGGAAAGTTATTCGTTTAACATGTCCTGTCTTATAGGGTAAACTTTCCTTAATTGTGGGCCTGGAACGCACAGTGAATGGTATCGGAAGGGTTGATACTGATGGTTATGGTCACAATGAAAACCTACAGGGGCATTTTTCGATTTGCTTGGCCAATGAAGACACATTCCATTGAGACTTTACCGCAAGAAATACTAAACAAATTTTTGACAGTAGTTTAGCTGTGACAAGAAAAGTTATATATTCCTAAGGAAGCAGAACAGATTCTAAAAAGGCCTATTACAATTTACAAACTTTAGAATTGTGGTGAGCCAGAAAAGCGTAATAGAATTTTATTTACTTATGTCCAACCTATTGTGACCTATCATATCAGTGTTCAGAATGCATTAAGACTTATGTAAAAGAAGAAATATTGAAAAAAGAATCCCTTGAGAAAGTGAGAATATGAATCTAATAATGGTAGACATCTGATGAGCGTAAATTAGCGGATACAAATATTCTTACCGTGACTTCAAGTCGTCAAGTCTTTAGATCCGGCTCATCAGACTATCAATTTCAATATACAGTGATATTGAGTAACCAAAGTCATGCTTTTATTAGTTCAGGAGCTGCTGAAAAATGCTGAGAAAATCTAGACCTCACATCACTTAAAGTTCCAATATGCATAAGAAAATAATCTATTGTAACCCCACATCCCATACATAGATATCTGTACTTTTGCTAAGTTCATAATAAATAAATACATTGTATCTTTGGATTTACTTACGGAGCAGAATTGTATCGACACGAGTTTAGATAAACACGTTGTTCAGGGTGGTATAATTGAATAAAATAGGATAAGTACATAAACTAAAATCTCCTTATTGTGACTTTACCTATATTTTCAAACAATTTTATTCCGGTGTCGACTTAACCAAAGATTTCTTCGGACATAACATTTAAGGGATAAAATTAATTTTATTGCTTATGGGGAGTTTCTGTTCAGCAAAAGTCTGCAGGAGGAATCTATTGTGATCGTATCGAAAACAAATAGGTACAATATAAGTACAAAGATATTTATGAGCGTCATTGATAATGAACTCTCTTATCATCGGAATGTTGAAGACCAAAAAATAGTGAATTTTTAATTCGTAGCGAATTTGAGACTTTCCAAAAAATTTGCTTTATTTTGAATCAACAAAGAAATTTGTGACTTAAGCTTGGATAAAATTGATGCCATCTCTTTCGGGTTAAACATACTGTATCAATAAATTAATCACTGAAACTAGTTGGAACTGATTTTTAGAACCAAAGGTGCATTTTGACTTGCATTCAAATGTGCAAGAATCTATGGAGATATTACACACTAAGTTTCTTCTTCGAATATCTCTCACGTCATCGTACCCTTAAGCATTTTAGAACAGTCTAAGGTAATAGATATCCTTTCCTGAAAAAGAACAAACATACCATATACCTAAGACTTGACGAACCAGTTGCTATAAAGGATGTGTTAACTCCTTATCAATTCTGACCTGGTCGTATAGTACAATTACTGGACTTGAAATCTTTTGCTGGCAAATTGGAAATTCAATAGCACGACATACTCCAGATATTGGCTATTGCGTCTCATGTTAAGCATCAGCAAAAACTCTGTAAACGCTAGGTTTTAAAATTTAATTATTTTTGTGACAAAACATTGATTGACTATTCACTAGATAAAGGCATGATGAACTGTATTTCTTACTGGAATCCATTTCAAAAACCACGAGCTCCAAACCACTCTCAGAAACAGAAATCTTCTTAGTCTGATTGAAAGTTTCTTAGAACAACACGACACTTTTAGGGTAGTACAGCTCCTGCTTCTTTTGAATTATCGCTTCCTTACACGTTTTTTCTCTCTCTCTCTCTCTCTCTCTTCGAGTCCCTTTCACATACGGCAAAAGACCATGATTGAAAAGTTCAAGGATGCTAAGAGTAAAATAAAAACAGAAATCATAAGACGCACAAGAGAAGAAAAAAAGAAAAGCTTTTTCCTTAAAGGAAACATATTGAGAGCGGAAACTAATAAAAACTAAAATTCACTAGAAATTCCTGAAGTAATACCATTCTGGCATATCTATGAAAAGATAAAATGCATCCCAAAAAAAAAAATCCTTTTACAACTTCTATTAAAGCAATTGACAATCATTTTCCACAAATATTTTCACTCTACAACACACCCCATTAATATTTAAGGCATCAAAAGTAAGAGAACCAGAAAAAGTGATAAAAATTAAAAAATAAAATAAAAAAGAGAAATTCACCCCAGGCTCTTCAATACCCCAAGAAGAGATGTAAGTTTAGGTCAGAAAAAAGCTTTTCATAAAAATTAATCTCATCAGAGAAGCACAGCCTCTTTGAAAGTTTCCATGGCAAATGATTCGCATTTGGCGTCAGGATGTGTTAGAGGATAGTTTGTAACGGTTGTTTCACCCATTCGGTTATATCCGTTGGAAACAATGTTAATTTATCATATCTCCTATTCGATGACATCAGGAAGTTTTTAAAAAAAAATCCATTTTTGTGTTAATTGATAAAGTTATTCCATGTGGAACGTATGTGGAACGTATTTTGTTTTCTCTATTTTTTTGTAAAAAAATATGGTGAGTGAAAATAAAAAAAAAATAAGAAAAAAAAACTACATCCGGTGAAGCAATTTGTATCCATACGTTAAGTTTAAAAGATAAAACAGTCGGCTTGTGGTAGTGGGGGACTAAAAAAAAAAAAAAACAAAACGAAAGGCATCAGCATCGTCGCCTCGCTTGCATTTGGACAAGTACTCATACTCGTAGTTGTGCATATTCGTGCATTTTATGCATTCGTAAGACTGTATACTCGTACATATTGTTACTGACCATTTTTGTGAAATCCAAAAACTACAATACAAACTGAAAAAAAGGAAATATTCTCAACAAAAAAAACTTATCTCACTTGAAAAAGTTTATAAAAATGCCTGTACTTCTGTATACATACGCTATGCACATCGGCATTACACTGTTATCAGTAAAATATTAGCTTCCGTTGCGGATTTTGTACTCCGGTCTGGATGAACTTTCACCTACCATTAGTGGTCACTACATGAATATCTCGATACCGTTGAAAAATATTTTCAAACAGGGTGCGTTCTCACTAAAGTGATGTCATTTAAAAAAGAAAATACAAAAAATTTCCATACCCATGGGATGGTTATAAAAAAAAAAAAAAAAAAAAAAAGGCGCTCAACAAACATTCAAACAGATGTCAACCATATCCGAGAGCTATCCGAGAACCCTATCTTTTTGAACTTTTCCAAAGTGGACGTGGACATAGAAGAGAAGCAATAATCCTTAAAAAACCGTTACCTCCCTCTACAAGCTGCCACTTGTGTGAGTTTTTTTTTTTTTTTTTTTTTTATTACTTTACTTGCTCTCTACACTTTAGTTGAGAATTTCCAACTTAAAAAATCAATCAACAAGTGTGTGTGCTTATGTTTGTGAGACGAATTGCGCGAGGATTTTGTTGGGAAATATTTTCAAAGTTGCCACTGCTATTGGATTTTTATTATATTTTCTTTTTCTTAGTTGTTTTTTGTCTACCAAAGTATGGGTAGTGTTTTTAAAAGTGTACCGTACAATGTACAGTTAAATATGGAATGGATCCGGAGCTGGAACATATTTTGGGGGATGTGCCACTGTAGCCACGTATACAATGTGAGTACAGATCCTATGACATTACTCGTCTTTCGTTTCTCGCTCCAATTTTATGTATGTAACATGTATGTATATGTATATGCTTTATGAGTGTACGTTGTGTGGTTATAAAAATGATTTCTTTTTTCTTTTTATTTCATTTTTTTTTTTTTTTTTAAACTTAAGCAGCGTAAAATGTATGAAAGATATCAGGGAATGGACGCACATTTCAGTTATTGAAAATGCAACACTTTTATGTTGTTTATGGGTGAGTTTCGCGGGTTTTTGTCCGTTTATGAGCGCGCATTTAAATAAAAATGCTAAATGGAGAACGTTTTTTTGTTTTTGCTTTCTCTCTTCGTTGTCGTCAAGTTTCTACACATTTTTTTTTTCTTTTATATTTTACCGTGGACTTGTATTTTTATTTTGTCCTTTTTAGGGGTTAAAGGGTATTTGGTATGCACGAGTCTCATAAATATTGTGAGCTGCGATATATTGCTGCGATAAGATCGTAGAGAAGAAACGTTTAATAAGTCATGGTAGCCATGAAACAGTTTAGGAAAATGTACATAAAAAAAAAGAAGATAAAATGAGAAACCGTTCTCGTAAATTTAAGGAAGGACTGGTGAGAGCAGTGAATGTTAAGTGTGCGAATATTTCTTTCTTCATTTTTTTTTTTTTTTTTTTTTTTTTTTTTTGTGACTTGAATTATAAACGGAACTAATTAGTTAAATTGTGATTGTCTCTTTTTTAATTATTGTTCTTACATATAATAAGAAAAAATCAGCATTGAATCACACAATAGAATGAGAATCTCAAAGAAGGAATAACTTCAAATTTTAAACTAAGAATAAAAGCATGGAATTTTGACAAAACAACTATCAACTTGTTATAAGTTGTCAAAATTACCCATTAAATCTTCTATAAAGATCTTGAACGAGACGGTTTTCTTCCAATTAATGCAACATTCTTGTGCAAGAGACACTCTATTGCTGGTTTGAACAAAAAAAAAAAAAAAAAAAAATTATTATTAATAATAATAGCTTGATTGATTTTAGCGTGCGTTCTTGATTGAATATGAGACCACTTAGATTGATGAATTTGTCGCCATGTAAATTAACTTGAAACATTATACTATTCAATGGCTTGAACAGCTTGACGTACATACCATACATGTGTGAACCACGAGTTATCTGAGAGACTGATCGCTTTATATGAAAACTATTAGGTTACACAATACATACACGAGATTCACAGAAATCAATTTCTTTCGTTGAGACCACACTACTGTGTAATGGCAAAATTCAAAATTTCAATTTAATTTATTCAGAAATAACAATTCTTTTCTTAATAAATGGACATTTATATATACGTAAATCCTTTAAGTTCTCGGGGGCATAGGACGCTAACAAAGCCTGCGCGCCATCTTGTTCGGAGTTCTGGAACGCGTTTGAGGTCTGTTCACCTCGCTCGATTTCTACTCAACTGTTCTGCGCCATGTATGTCTCGGGATACCCGCTCTTCTGTAGGTAAGTAAGCGGAGTTCATTGCATGGTGTACTTCGCAACGGAGCTGTCTTCGAGTTGTAGTTTATGTCCAATCCATTGCCACTTTCTTCCCAGTATAGTAATGTCTATATGTTATTGCAGCTTGCATGTGGTAATAGTGGTGTCGACCTTCCAAGTACAGCACCCATAAAGCAGTACTGGTTCTACGTTGGAGTTTAACAGTCGCAACTTCGTTCTTAAGCTGAAAACATTGTTTTTCCAGAGTTAAGATAGCATTCCGAACACAGCTTGAGCCTTTCTTATTCTGCTGCACACATCCAGTTCCGTGCCACCCTGGTTAGCCGAGATCATATTCCCTAAGCATAGAATGTTGTCAACTTTGTCCACCCCCTGCCATGTAATGTTAAGTCGTGCACGTGTGTTCAAAGTGCTAAGAGCTTTCGTTTTGGCTGCGTTTATTTTGAGCCCTACAGTTTCCAGATTGTGGGCCATTAAATGAAGGTCTATTATCCGATGTGAAAGTAGGCAAACATAATCTGCGTACTCAAAGTACGCAGTTGCCTTCCGTGAAACCACCAAAAACAGTAGCGGTGACAATATACACCCCTGACACACTCCACTTTGGTCTTCAAAATCCTCAGACATCTTACCATTGTGCAAAACGAGACACCACCCTCGTATGCAGCTTTAATAATAGACATGAGTGTTTCTGGGATGCCTCTCTTACGTAAAGCCAACCATATTGCTATAAGGTCTCGATTCAAACTGTCGAAAGCCTTTTCGAAGTCGATAAACAGTAAATGTAGCGGAGACCTGTACTCAACGCATTGCTCTATAATGATCCGTAAGGTGTTTATGTGGTCGGCGTCGAGAGTTGACGAATTTTCGATTCGTTCCAGAATTATTCTACTCCATCAGGTTTCCCTTTTTTGGAAGCTTGATGATCATCCCTCTTTTCTACTTCTGCGGAAATGCTTCACTATCCCACGTTCTGCATATGAACAGATGTATTTGGCGCCGCTTGGTTTAGATCGACAGGGATGCCATCAATAACCACTGCTATGTTTTTCTTGATAACTTAATTGCTGCCATTATTTACAGTGCTGATGTACTGAAGTTTCTCACGTCTTACACTATGCTTTTTCTTCACACGATGTTGGACTTATAGCTCGGTTCTCTTTATTGCTGAACTTTGATTACTGTATGCTCATCGATCTATCCCCAAGTTTCAGCCGAAAGCCATGTGCGGTGACTTTTCTGCCTTTCACTGCCTGTCAGTTGATCTCGTGGCGGGTGTTATGCTTAAAGTACCTACAATCACTAGACGATTTATACGGCAGAAGTACACTAACCGCTCACCGTTGTCATTCCGTCCACCAAGGCCGTGAACTCCCATCACATGTTTAAGCATAGTGTTGTTGCTATCTGCCTTGGCATTAAAATTCCTCATCACAGCTACAATGTTCCCATTAGACGTTTGAATGTGGTCGGCGCCTAATTTTCTGTAAAAATCGTCCTTTTCATGCTCAGGCGTGTCTTCAGTGAGAGCATAACACCGTCTGGTGATGATTTTTCTCACTCTTCTCCGGAACCTAGCCGTCAATATCCGGTCACTATTAGGTTTCCAGGATATGAGGCTTCTTCGCGCAGGAATTCTGCTTCAGACCTCCGAGCACTTCCAGCTAGTTTGCCAGAGTTGAGCATGATAGTGTTTTTTTTTTTTTTTTTTTTTTTTTTTTTTTTTTTTTTTTTGAGTACTGGTACCAGAAACGAACCATCTCATCTCACTCAGTCCAAGGACTAGGAATCTAACGTTATGAAGCCCTTCCTGGAGTGAATCGATGAGAATTTTAAAGTTCCACGATCCAATCCTTGTCCTTGTTCGATAGCCAAAAGTTACCAATAAGTTATCCGTCCGTATCTGAGGCGTTTGCTGTCGATTCCTAACAGTTATCTTTTTCACGGTTATGGCTCAATGGGTTTTAGACCAACCGACACTTGTCCTGTTTTGTGGCGCGGGAAACCTGCCGTTCGTCCTTATTCCGTTCGTAATTTTCAAAGAAATTCCCTGATGTTACCACGAGGAGATGAAAGTTGGGCTTACCAACAGAGCTGCTAGATTGTCGACGGCAGTGGCTCTTACTAGCTATTTAGCGGATCAGCAATTTTTTGTAGACAACACATCGGGTTTTCCATTAAGGCGTATACATTTTTTAATAAGTCACAAACTATTTGAGATTTCAAAAAAAACGTCAACGTTTATTTCCCAATAACGTACATCTCATACAATTATAAATAGAACTCAAATTCATTCATATGTCCACCACGAGCGCGCTTGCAGCGATCGATTCGTTTTGACCACTCTTCCACACATTTCGGCCGATATTCCAGAAATTTCATCATTGACACTGAGCACGTCTAACATCGCTGGCTTATTGAAATAGATCAATGACTTGGCGTAGCCGCAAGAGAATAGTTCAGAGGTGTCAAATCGCTCGAGCGTGGCCGCCAATTTACTAGTTCAATTCTTGAGAAAACACACTCATTAAACTTTGGCTTCAATAGTTCGTTTATTTGGCATGCTGTGTGGTAAGTGACGCCGTCCTATTAAAACCACATTTCACCAATGTTGATTACACGCAATTGCAGCCAATGATAATATTATGTCCCATTATCTGTGACGTGGCGGCCATTACGCCGCCGGCACGAAAACCACACCAAACAGTAAATTTTTTTGTATGCAGTGGCATCTCGTAAAGCACGTGTGGGCTTGTAGCCGTCCTATAGCGCATATTTTATTACTTAACAAAGCCATTTAATTTTAAATGAGCTTCACCTCTGAAGATAGTTTTGTGATGAAATTTCGAATCGGTTGTAACCATTTCCAGTGATCAATTTGAGAAAGTTTGACTTTTCAAATGGTCATCTAGATTTAGTGGTTTTAGGCTATGATTCTTTCGACAAATTCGTCACATTATTGTTTGAGCTATGCGAACGTTATGGAATGGATTGATTTGGACCATTGTCAACAGATGCATTAATATTTTAAGCGATCCTTGCATTTCCTTGTCCCATTGGCATCGAACATTGACTAGCAAAAATGCACACTCAAATTTTTCCATCGAATTACAACCGAGATTGGCGTTAGCGCTCTTCTTAGTTGGGACCACTTATTTTAAACATTAGACATTGACAAGCAAAATAGTAATAATAGTTCACAATAACCCTTTACGCGTGCGTTCGTATATAGTTGCCAATGGAAAACCCTATATCTCCCCAATTACTTTCTGTTAGGACTTGAACTAAAAAGTCCCGACAATCTAAGCTAGTGGTATCTGGCTTTATTCTGATTTTATTTATGAAAAAGTGTGTTGCCAGTTAGAATTTTGTTTTCAAGCAATAATAACAAATATCCAAATATACAATGATTTACTACATTATCAGTATACACCATATCCAATAACACAGTCTCACAGGAAAAAATCAAGTGGGATTAAGATTTTGATGGTCAGTTTACTGGTACATTTTGCGATATAAAGTTTTCATTGAATCAAGTTCTCAGTCAGTTAAAGGTTTCATGGGCAGTATGTGACGTATCATAGTCCTTATAATTACTAACCTTTGTCCAGTAACGTTGGTCATTGACTGTAACGCGACCTACGCCTTAGGGTGAATATCACATCATATAGTGCACTTTAGTTATATACTCGTAAGACTTTTCTATAATATTCAATGCAGAAATGGCAATGATGCTTGTTCACAAACCTATTGCACCAAAAGTTACTCAGTGATTCGTCCGACAAAAGTAATAGTCTAGTTTAAGTTGTTCAAGAGCTCAGTCCGCGAACTTGCCTCGTAAGCCAAGATTTCGTGACTCTAGTTCCTTCACCAAAAAGATCTTATAAGAGTGTAGGCCGAGGCCTTTTCCAAAAATATTCCCTCATAGAGGATGGACAAGAGCCAAGCACGCACTCATATTACTTAAACTTTATATCATCCTCAAAAAAAATTACGTTCTCTACCCTCGTGTGTAATGTATGTGTAGAAAATATGGGATTTTAATGTATTTTCTAAAATAACAAGAGAAGTTAGGTAGGTTCAAATTAATTTTTCTTAAATGCATTTCACACATACATTTCAATTATGTTGATTTTTACATGCAGCTTTTGCGCAAAAACAACAAATCGTCTCATAGACATTATTTTTTTTTTTTGCGGATTTTGACATCTTGCTCTGCCTTTAATTTGTGGTGGAAGGCTTCTTGACCGTTATGGTGGATGCAGAAACATCCTCTAAAGGTGACGATGGTGAACTTTTTCCAAAAAGTTGCAAGCAATAAAGCAGACGATGCTGATTTGGGCTTCGCACTTCTAGCTTCCATAAGTGGTTTTGCAAGGGATATTCCAAGTTCACGTAGAAAATTCCTTCTTACTGTTGTTTTTTGTGTTGCTTGCCAATTCGGATACACTTCTTTGAAAAAAATTAATGCATGCAAGCAGAAATGTCACTCATGTTTGCAAATACAGCCATGGGCCATCTGTTAGATTTTCTTTTACAGCTGTAACAAGACAAAATGCTTGTCAACCGTATCCACACCGCCTATATTGAATGAAAAAAAAAAAACATTAGAGGGTCTTGAAATCTCAAAAAGTAGTATATGAACAAACCCTTTTTTTTTTTATTGTAATAGGCTATAATCGCTGGTATCTTTTTTTCAGTCGATTCGATTTCAATGGAGTTATGCAAAGTACTTTGCAATACGGTACACTTATTTTTCCGTCCAATGTACGAAACAAGTGTTGTGTTTTCGGTAAATGCAAAAGTAGATTCATACAACGGTCTATTTTTGCATTCAAGAAGCTTTTGTGGAATGTTTTTTTTTATTTTTATTCATCGTGCCAACCATCGTAATGCCCTTTGACAACAATTTTTACCCAAGCTCATATGAGGAAAAGAAGTTATCCATTGTTATGTTGTGACCTTTCAAGCCATCAAAGAAATCCAAAACTACTCGTTCGCCTTGTCTTTTTTCACTCGAACTCGAACAAACCAGCAACCAGAATTTTAGTCCGTATTTTACTGGTTTTGATGGCATATATTGACGAAATTTACATCTTCCACGAAAACCAAATAATTCCTCGTCACCTGTCACACATTCATGTGGATTGTAATAGTCACTCAATAAATTGGACCATTTATCAAATATATCCCGAATAGGTGAAAAATGTATCTGTAGATCGTTGCTGTCTTCTGAAAACATGTACAATTGTATTATTCAAAATAGTAAAAAGCTATGACTTTTTCCCATCTTTCTGGCAATTTGTGGATCCCATCTCAAAAAACTGCGCCGGCTTGGCAGCCAAGAATGAATCAAGCCAATTTTTGATATTCTGTTCTGATGTGAACCGTATTTCAGTGAGGGTGTTCTGCATCGACCGGAAAAAATGGTAGTCAGAAGGATCAAGGTCTGGGCTATAAGGCAGGTGGGGTAAGACTTCCCATCCACTGTTTTCCAAATAGTTCTTAACCGGAATAGCAACGTGGGGCCGAGTGTTGTCATGATGGAAAATTATTGCCTCGTGTCTGGTCGCATATTCCGGGCGTTTTTCGGCTACTGCTCTCTTCAAACGGATTAATTGTGTTCGATAGCGTTGTCCATTGATGGTTTTACCCGGTTTTAGCAGCTCACAATACAGCACACCCATCTGATCCCAGCATTACCTTCGCGGCATGGATATTCGGCTTTGCCGTTGATTTGGCTGGTTGACCGGGTTTCACATATGGTTTTTTGCGGTTGGGGTTGTAATGGATCCATTTTTCATCACCAGTAACAATCCGATGCAAAAATGATTTCCTTTTGTGGCGTTCCAGCAGCATTTCGGACATGCAAAACCGCCTTTCGACATCTCTCGGCTTGAGCTCACGTGGAACCCAATTTCCTTGCTTTTGAATATATCCAGCTGCTTTTAAACGTTTTGAAATGGCTGCTTGAGTGACACCCAAAGATTCTGCGAGCTCTTGTGTTTGGCAACAATCTTCATAGAATAATGCTTCCAGTTCTTCATCTTCAAACTTTTTTGGCTGCCCAGGATGTTCATCGTCTTCCAAGCCAAAATCACCACTTTAAAATCGTGCAAACCGCTTTTGGCACGTTCGCTCAGCTAGCGCATGTTCACCATAAACTTCCAAAATACGATGATTTTCGGCAGCAGTTTTCTTTATATTAAAGTAATGAAGAAGAACTCCCCGAAAAAACACTTTTTCAGGCACAAATTTCGACATATTTGAGTGAAAAAAAATTATTTTTGTTTACGCTTCAAATGAATGACATATACTGAAATGACGCACAATGACAGTAGCTTTCCAATGCATGTTCCAATGGAATAATAACAATGGCATAATACACGTAAGACTTTTTTATAATATTTAATGCAGCAATGGCAATGATGCTTGTTCACAAACCTATTGCACCAAAAGTTAGTCAGTGATTCGTCCGATAAAAGTAATAATCTAGTTCAAGCTGTTCAAGAGCCCAGTCCGCGAACTTGCCTCGTAAGCCAAGATTTCGTGACTCTAGTTCCTTCGTACGCAATAAATTGATTGGTTGATGGCTTGTGCGGGTGGTAACACCATTCTGTTGAAGCCAAAGATCGTCCAGACGAAATTCATTCAACTTTACATTTACTGTGGCTTAAGATCGAGAAATGTCAATTTCATGAAGCTTTCGAAAACATGGCATTACATTTGAGCATGCATTCGCATATGCACAATAGTCGACAAGAGCTCAAGACTTAAGACCATTGACAACGCAGAACATACACAGATTTTTGAACAACCTCTTCTTAAGCAATGACGCATATTTAGGCCTCTAGGGTCATAGATATGGTGGTGGCGATGGCGTGATAGTTGACTCACTGACTGTCACGCCACCCATCTGGTTTCGAATCCCGGTAGGAGCACAACAGCAAAATTTTCAAAATCGTCATCGGGCAAGGGCAAACCACCGAAAGTCAAATTCTGCCTATGAAGAAGCTTCTCAGGAGAGCCGTTTGGAACCCGCAATAAACAGTAGGCCCTGCTCCGGAGTGTAAAAATTCACAAAGTGAGAAACACAAAAGAGTGCGAGAAGCTAGGCCTTGGCCCACACCGGCCTGTCGTGCCACTTATTTATTTATTTATTTATGGTCATTTTGATGAGTATAGTTGCCTTAGACAAAAAGATAAGAATCCTCAAGTGATCCAGAAAAATTCATTACAAGTACAGGAACTGAGGTGATGGATGTAAAACCGTTACAGTGAATGGCCTGCGCTATTAATGATGCTGATGATTTTGATCTGAAGAACTTATTTTTTCAATACAATTGTGCTACATGCTACACAGCGTTCATTATCTCATCTCATATTTTGGGAACATCAAGTGGCCCCCAAGATTAATCAAAATTAAATTTTTTTTGTGAGGTTATGTGAATGCCTATGTCGAAGATCTCAGAAGTAGGAGGAATTGAAAGTTAACGTTCGTCAAATTGTAACCAAAATAGGTCCAGAAATTTCGATAAATTTATAGAAAATTACAAAAGGAAATTTTACACCTGCGACACAACCAGAGAAGAAAAATAAACTGATATTGTGTTTCACACATTCAGAATCAGAATCAGACTTAAACTTTTTATTAAACAAACCGAGCAGCAACTATCAAAACTAAGCGAAAGTTCTACATGAAATCGTGAGAATCACGAAGAAGGAACTTTTTTCATTTTATTTTTTGATGCATTTGAATTCAGGTCGCAGTGTTTATCCGTCACTTAAAAATAAGTAAATTTACAAAATTTTACATTGATGCTATAAGTAATTTGCCATTGAAAAAGAAATCCCAAATAGAAACGAAAGACTTACCTTTAAAGAGACAAAACTGACAATTTAGCAAGGCATGAGTAATTTAAATATTTTTTATTTTTTTTTTTTTTTATTTATGACAATTACGTCTCATAATTGTGTTACATATAAACTTATTAGTTCAGTCACATAAGCGTCTATAAATAAACCAAATGCAAAAAAAAAAAAAAACCATTCATTCCTAGCCACCATCAATTTGTTCCCTATCTCTAAAAAAATAAATAAATAAATAAATAAATAAATAAATGTAGTGACAGTTTATTGCAAGCATATTTCTCCGATACTTTAAACATTGCTGTGACAAAATTATACTTGAAAGCTTAACCACATGCCTGTTTGCTATTAAAAACCAAAAAACAATTGTCAGAGTTGTCCGTCCACCCTGAGGAGGTAGAGGCTTTGAATGTATATTCCTAATGGCAACCGCCAACTGGGATATAAAAAAATATATACATACTCGCAACATCACATATAGAAACCAACAGTTACAACAACAATAACAACAAAAACAACATCAGCAGCACTGTAACATAAATATCATCAAATTTAGTTTCCGGAAATTAAGAGCAATTTCCAGTCGAGCCGAGAGGGTATTAAGCTTCTCCACCACCACTATTCGTTTGGCTAGTAGTACGACAGCGCGGTCTGTGGTGGCCCATGGTCCTCGGTTTTTCGCCCCCTCCTCTTTATTCTGATTCTCGAAAATTGGAGCGGCGTCCGTAATTTGTGTAAATTACTTGTCATAGACGACGCACGACAACATCGACAATGGACAACTATTTCATCCCGTTACGCCCTGTCCCATAACATGCGGGTCTACTGCCAGTTTAACCACCAATCCAAGCCTGACTAATACAGAAGCAACCCAGATATACCATATATTGTAGTATCCACAAAAGCGTTTTCAGAAACAGCAGCTGGCCCCCTGCGGAAGTAGCCAATTCGCGTACTACGTACGAAGAGAAGTCCGAAAAAAAAAGAAAATGACAGAAAAAAGGGTAGGGGTGGATTAACGCGTTAAATTGGATTTCTCATCAATGATGAGCAGTGTTTCGTTTGTAGGGGGTCTCAGAATGACAGGGGGCGACGACGGTGCTTTGGGTTAATACTGAATACGGGACAGTAAGGAGCGGAAATGTACTCGAATGCCAGATTATTGCTACAGCTTTCGGTGGTGTCTGTTAATGTCTCTGTTCACAGTTCATGCTGTGTGTTCCTGTGAATTTATTGCAACAGATACAGCTAAAGACACGAATGCTCAAACATCTATAGATAGATGTAGATATTATTTTTAATTAAACAAATGTCGCAATGTAAGGATCGTTTTTGTTGATGTGCCCATTTGATTGAAAGACAAATTGTTTAGAAAAGTGTTGTGCCATAAATAATGGACGGATTTATTGTTAATTTATTTTTTTTATTAAAACTGCTATTTCGACTTTGGAAAGAAGATGGCAAAGGCAATTGAGAAGGCGAAACGAGTGATAAGTTCGACGTTTTTAGAGCTTATAAACCATTTCGACATGAAATACAACATATTTACAGGATGATTATTAAACCTGATCAACATAAGCCCCTTTTTCTATTTGTGAAGAACTGGTCTCGATATTCGCTGAATTCTTCCGCACATTCCCACCGGCTTATATGACGGGACTATCCATATCAGATCAAAATATCTGCAGCTTGACACGAGACTAGACAACACAACTGAAGAGAACATTTTCTCCGGTGTCATCCATTACTCACTTAGGCTCCTAGAAAGAACGATTTGTACTTCGCATTTCCATTCAGTTGTTTTGAGAGATAGATATGCTGATGCACGAAAACTTCTCAGTGACCGGCAATACGATTTTTGTACCAACAGGTCCAGTGGTGATTCAATGGCATGTCTCACTGAAAAGTGGAACTAAAGCGTAAATTAATCTGGCGATAGTTGCAATTGATATTTCTAAGGCATTTGACAGAGTTAAGTATTAGGCTCTTCTCTCTAAAATGCGTGCATTTGGAATCAATTGATCACTTCTGAAATGAATTAGAAACTACCTTCCGGAAAGTTCAATTCAAGTTGTCTTGGATGGTTTCAAGTCTGATATCTACAAAAGAAATTCTGGTGTGCCACACGGTTCCGTTCTGTCTCCGACAATCTTTTCTTCTTCATTAGTTATCTCTTGTCTGCTACTTCCAATCTAATATATTCCATGAGAGTACTCTTTGCTTTTAATATTCATTCCCGAATACGCATCCCTGCTCCTTCGGCTGCAGAATTGGAACGGCAGCGTACGATTATATTAAGATCATTAAATTCCGATATTAACAGCTAAACTAATTGGGGAACCACTAAGAGAATAGAATTTAATGCTTCCAGCACACAATGAGGTCTGCTGTCGATAAAAGGGAAATCTAAACACACAGTCGTTATCCATGAATTATAATTTCATTCTTGAAACCGAAAAACTTTCCATTCTTAGTACTATATGTGTGTCAAAAACATATATTTTTCATGACCCCATATTTGCTGTCTCTGAATGTGTCCAACCTGCAGGTGTCCATGCGGCAGATACTCAGTGCTGATGACGTGGATGTTGACACTTTATGCAAAAGTGTTAACGTAAAAGGAAAGTAAAACCAGTCCAAAGGACTAGTACTTTGTCTCAGTGCTCTTTTCCGAAGGAAAAAAATTCAAGGCAAGCAGTGACGCAACATTAGATGACCATATTTTGTTGCCGTGTTGTAAGTATTGTTGCTCAGTTCTTTTCTTTTTTCTATTTGATATCACTCTTCTTGAGTAGTGGAGATGTCCAGGTTATATTGTACTTTATACTGCAGTTGGGCTGTCATCAGGGGCAAACGTTCTCTTTCTATCAATTGGGCTTCGTAGGCACGTGCTACTATTTGCATCTTTTTGTCACTTCCCGGTGAACCAATACCACCACTCATACATACTAGATATGACATTTTGGAAGAGTAGATGTTGATTGCCGCCAGATCCCGAACCGGATTAAGCAGAAGTAAGTCACTAGAGCCTATGGTAGTAACCGCAACTCACTTTCACAAACTCAACTTCCCTAAAAACGTTAATGTATAGTGGGCTATGTATAGCAATACCACAAATGAAGTAGCCGAGATAAGCATAGGCTATCAACTACACCCGAGAATAAATAATAAAATTGTTGGCGCAATAACTCGGGGTGGACCAACCTGTTGTGTGTTGGTTGAGCACCATTCCAGCTCAAGAAAAACGAAGAGTGTACGAAACCTAAGTAGCTATGAAGCTTGTTACAAATGCACAGGAAGTCGCAGATCTACTTAAATAACATTTCTATTTGCGAAGCCCAGATATGGTCAACAATGAGAAATCACTCTCGCCAAGCGGGAACAAGTTTTTATAAAAATGAAGACACTGACGGCTTTGCAAGCTTACTTCGAAATTATTGGTTTGTCGGAAAAGTCATGTCGCATTTCTCGAAGAGATGGCGTTGGTCTATTGCTAAAAGTAGTAGATTAAGCGCATCTATACTATTTTTTCGTCATTCGGCAGCTGACAGTTCAGGCATCATTCCAAAAAAAAAAAAAAAATTTAGCGGGATTGATCGTGTTTTGCTGATTTTACAACAAACTAAACTTGGAAAGTCGAGGTGTGCATTTTCGCAAATTTTCTCTATTACTTCCATAAAGGGAAGAATGCAAGTGAAGCTTGCTTGTGGTGACGATGCTCTACAAAAACGTCAGTGTCAACGATGGTTCTTAAAATACAGCGCGGGTGGTTTTAATCCCAAGGACGCTCCTCGATCAGAAAGACCCACCGAGGCTAATGACGACGCAATAAAGACATTGATCGAGTCAAACCCACGTTAAACGACACGAGAGATTGCAGAAAAGTTGAATATCCATCATTCAGACGTTCGTGACTACCTGAGAAAGCTGAGATTCGTAAGCAAGCTCGATATTTGGGTTCCTCATGAACTTCTGGGATATACTCATTAAATGTCAGAAAAACGGTTTTTTTATTTTTTTTTAAGCGGTGATGAGAAATGGATTGTTTACGACAATGTGATACGCAAATGGTCTTGGACTAAACGTGATATAGACCTTTAAACGAGATCGGGAGCCAACCTACATCAGAGAAAGACTATGCTGTCAGTGTGGTGGGATTTTAAAGGTATCGAGTTCTTTCAGCTCCTACCAATGAGTTGTGTTCCATCACGATAATGCGAGGCCACACACAAGTGCTCTTCAAAACTTCTGCCGTGGAAAAACGTTCAGTTCAGATGTGGCTGTAAGTCAACACCTTCTTCAGTTTTTCGCCGATAAAGACAAGTCGTTCTATGGACGAAGAATTATGCAACTTACTGAAAGATGGCAAAAGGTCATCGAACTTCTTGGCTTCGAGGAGACCAGAAAGTAATTGTCTCTAAGGTATAGGCTTGCAATAGGCCAGGATCCCATTAAGTTAGAATGGTTCATATACCTTGAAATCACTTGTTTTTTGCGGCTCTGTGTTCTGCGCCAATGGTTGGTTTACAGTTGATGCAAATTTGGCGGGTGTTTCTCTTTTGTTTTGTTGTGTGCTTCATGAGGCCAATTGTGTCTCGCTCAGGGATACCCTCCGGCTCGAATTCCTCGTTGTCTTTAATGAATAACTAGGTAATAGATTTTCCTAAAGCAAAGAGGTATAGTTAGATCTTACTTTTACAAAATGTCATAAAATTCGTTCAACAGCCGTTCTAATTTCAAATCTTCCTACAACATTTGGAGTTGTGGATCTAGTTAAGATTAGAGGACGGCAAGGATCCTCGGAAAGGCTCTCGAGCTATTGCCATCTTGGTAGTGGCTTGTTTTCCTTATATATGATGAAGGCTGCAAAGGCTACTGTGTTGAAATCCATAACCATTGGCCAACGTAATGTTGCCTTTTTGTTTATTATGTCCACATCACCCTTCGCCTTATTTTAGTATGAAAAAATATCAGGTTTTTTATCCCCAGTTACATCTCTGTGCATTGTAAAAGGTGACCAGATAAGAACGATAGAAAAAAATAAAAAATAAAACTACAACAGTGGGAAAAAATTGATGAAATAGCCCATCATTCAAATGGACGTCTCGTCTTCGGTGGCACTGCTTCAAGTGGTTGGTCCAATTTTTGGTCATACGGTCCAATATGTGCAGCGGTATTCCGGCAATAATGTGTCGAATATTGGCCTCGAGCTCGTGCAAAATGGTTGGATTGTCAGCGTAGACTAAGGACTTGACGTAGCCTCAGAGAAAATAATCGAGTGGTGTTAAATTGCGGCGGCTTGTTGATGAACGCTCGCCGTGTGATGACCCAGTCGCCAACTTTAAGCGTTGCGTCGCTTGTATGGCATGTAGCGCCGTCTTGTTAGAATCACAGCTCGTATATATCGATTTTGTCGAGCTCTGACTACAGAAAGTTGGTTAACATTGCTCTATACCTGAGACCATTGATGCTTGGCCAAATACTTGTGAACTGTGCTGGTTTCAATAACGGCAATTTTGCCAGTTGACAACCGCTGAGCCAAAAATGGGCCTTGCCCGAGAAGGTGATTTTTGGCAAAAAATTTCAGTGCCCAATTAGCGAACGAACGGCATTGTCTATGGTCGTCCAGCTTCAACTCTTGCGTCAGCACAATCTTAGACGGATGTTAACTCAAATCCAACCGCAGAATAAACCAGGTTGACTTTCTGATGCCCATTGCAGCTGATCAGCCCCAAATCGTAATTATCGTCTTCTTCAACACTGGCCGCTACTATGGCTATGTTTTCTTCATTTCGCACCAATCCATCTGGTTGGTGTCATAAGATCTAGGAGAGTGATGAAATTCACGTTGTGTATTTACAACTTAGCCGGAATTTCGATAATATTTTCTAATAATTTCCGCTCGTTCCGCAGGCGTAAAATGATGCATGATGAAATGGCTTCCATTACTGCATATTTTGGCAGCTGGATGTTATTGGTAACTTTGACAGCTGCTAAAACAAAACAATTGGAAATACTATCATTGCTAGAAAGTCACTGTGCTGAAACGTGGAGCATAAAGTTAAATTTTCAGAAAAGCTAGATTGGCTTGATTTGACTTTCCGGGTTCGTAATGATTTGAATTCATTGGCTTGTTGCCAAGAGGAAGTGTTGTAAAAAAAAAAATGATCAGTGGTTGCGTTTCTTCCAGATCTAGGTCTTTTACAACACGCTCCCCATGATTAATTTCTCTCATGTTGTCCACTTTTCCGGTAAACATTTGCCCTTGTCACAGAATCACAAGCCAAGAAAATTTGTATTGCAGGCTAAAATGGCATGTACTGCGTGAAACGAACGAACGAAAACGAAAAACTGTTTATCCACTGTAATAGATTTATGTGGTCGATAATGAGTACTTAGATTGGAGTTTACCACTTCTCTTATTGATGTAGCCTTATCTTCTTTTTGACGAACCGCTCTGGTAGCAAGCCATTACTAGTAAAATCCAATGAAAGATGCTAGCTTTTCGTTTGTATTTGGCTTCCATTTCCGAGGCAGTTTATCAGGAGTTTTAGCATTGCATTAACCATATACGAATTGCGTTTTTGGTGGGATATCTGCATATCATATCTCTAATAGCTGAACTAAACAGAAAAGAAAGTGGAGAAAAAAAGGAATCAGCAGAGGAAACTGCGTCATCATGTTCATCGAAGTCAAATTCCTCGTTTAGGTCCACTTCAAACTGTTAGACTTCTGCGTCAGAAGCGATGTTTGCTTCATCACCGTCATTCTCATTCAACAACGCTTGCACATCATCACATTCGAAATCACCATAAATTAAATTGAAAAAATATGCCTCTCCATTTTCACAGTGCTTATTGAAAACTTTTACTTATTTCACTTTAAATTTTAAAAGCAAATTTATTCAAACTTATCTAGAAAGAGCGGAAGCATAGAGATATTGAAACTAATTTCTTTCACTCTTTATACCAATATTTCACTTTTTACAATTAACTTCACTCCTTGACATCTTTTACCAAAAGTTTAAGAAAAGGCTTACCTTGGCATACGCTGATTTTTTTTCTTATGAACGTAATAATTATAATAAAAAAATCGCCAAAAGCTTGCAGAAAAACCGATAGATTTTATGGTATTTAGAAAAACCTGAAGCAGGTAAAATTAAAAAAAAAGGTTTTTCTGCTTTAAGCTGCAAGGGCTATGATTAAAAAAATGATTTTGTGTCGTCTTATGTAATTTTTATTTTATTTCCGCACTAAAATAGTTATAACAGGTCCTCAAAGCGTCCTTTTTAGTTTTGTATGTATGCTGCGAATGTTTATTGATGCTAATTGGTGCCTCATTTTTGATAGCGCTCTTTCAATTCTCTTAAAGTTGCTGATTCTTTTATTCTTCTCCATACAAAAAAATTCAATACTGTAGGTCAAGAGATCTGCAGGCCTGTAAACTAGTTCATTTCTTTCTATCTAACGATTACCGTACTCTTCATCTTCATAATGCAGCTAGTGAAACAGTGGAAGGTCCTCCAATAAATTTGGTAAATCGTTTTGCAAAAACTTCAGATAGCTTGTAGAATCCAGCCTAGGTGATCGTTTGAAGGGGCCGATTAACTTATTCCCAGTTATATAGGGTTTTCCAATAGGGACTTGACAACTTTGAATTTAATTTGTGAACGCACTCTTTCACTACTCATCAAACTGTCACTGTCAGTTTATTCAGTAAACTCAACATTTTCATCATAGTGAAGTACAGTAACGAGCAACGTCTGCAAATTATAAAAATTTTCTACAGATATTCGGAGTCGGTGACTGCAACTTTAAGAGCGTTAACTCCAATTTTCGGTCGTAATTCTCGCCCTAGTAGACAGACAATAACAAGTTTAGTGCAAAATTTTGAGTCTACATATTCGTTGTGTGATGTTGCCGTGTCAGTGAGACAACGGGTTGGTCGAAGTGTCGAAAATATCGCTGTCGTTCAGACGTCCGTAGCAAACGATCCAAATCAGTCAATTCCACGGCGTTCTCAAGAATTGGGCATCGCTTAGACCACATTATGGCGTATTTTGCGTAAGGATCTTGGCTTACACCCATAAAAGATCAAGCTGACTCAAGAATTGAAGCCGATGGACCATTTGAAGCGACGTACGTTCTTTGATTGGGTTCTGGAGAAGATGCGCCAAGATGATGAATTTCATCGCAAGATCATTTTCAGTGACGAGCTCATTTTTGGTTCAATGGGTTCGTCAATAAGCAAAATATGCGTTATTGGTCGGGTGAAAACCCACATGTGCTTCATGAATCACCACTTCATCCACAAAAAATAAGTGTTT
The DNA here is from genome assembly GCA_907269105.1 of Volucella inanis. Lineage (NCBI taxonomy): Eukaryota > Metazoa > Arthropoda > Insecta > Diptera > Syrphidae > Volucella > Volucella inanis. The sequence goes on along the minus strand of OU026155.1, from coordinate 141,076,960 downwards.
GGTGCGGTTTGCATGCCGGCGGCGTTAATGGGCCATATTTTTTGGTCGACGATAACGATCGTCACGTTACTGTGCATGGTCAGCGTTATCGCGCCATGATCACCGATTATTTTTGGCCCGAATTGGAAGATATGGAATTGGACAACATGTGGTTTCAACAGGATGGTGCCACACAGCACACGCTGCAATCGATTTATTGAAGAGTAAGTATGGTGAGCGTGTTATCTCAAGACATGGGCCAGTCGATTGGCCGCCTCATTCGTGCGATTTAACGCCGCTTGACTATTTTCTGTGGGGCTACGTTAAGTCATTGGTTTATGCCAACACGCCGACGACGTTGGAAGAGCTCGGAGCCAACATTGCACGCGAAATAGCGGCCGTTTCGGCCGAAATGTGTGGCCTAGTCGTTGAAAATTGGGTCCAACGAATCGACCGCTGCAAACATGCCCACAGTGGCCATATGAACGAAGTCGAGTTCCATTCATAAATGTTTTGATTGTACTTCAAGCCAATAATAGAGTTTTTGAAATATCTCAAATGGTTTGCCTTTTATTTAAAAAAAAAGTTGTCACGTCGTTATTAGAAAATCCTATACCTGCCCACATGTTGATGAATTTGTGTTGAAATGATTTGTGTCTCATTTATGATAATTTGTGATACCATTTCTTGAATTGATAATTGAGTTCTGATAATAAACTTGTTGTAATCCAAGTCCCGCTCCAGCAACCGGTTAGAAAACTCAAGTCTGTTTTCGAAACCATCGGGAAGCAGTTCTTGCACAGGTGTGTGTTGGTATGGATAAAGATTTTCTCCATGCAGTACATTAGACATTTTATGTCTGGAAACATTAAATTGCAAAGATGGGCGTCTGATGCTGATTGATGGATTAGTTGTCGTGTATTTGAAACATTATCTCGTTTCCCGAAGCTTTTCATACATTCATACATATTTCCACATACTCGTTCACTAGGAAGTCGTTGGTCAGGATAGAGTTCATAGTATCTTTGTGGCGCCCTGGTTGTACTTCCACTGCACAGCCTATAAACGTAAATAATGTCTGCGTATTCTTTATTTGTAAATGCAGCAAATGTCTGATGATGTCAACATTAGACATAGACTCTTACTGTAAAACGATTTTTTTCCTAAAATATACTAAAAATTACTTCCTAAATTATCCTGGACGGATAAAACGGTTTCCGGATATCGGAAACTCAGTGTAATTAACCTACTTTCGAACTATTCGCATATGAAATTCAAATTCAAATTCAAGCAGTAGAGCACCTAGCGTCTACAGCCTACTATCCTGTTATACAGAAAAGTAGAAACTCGCACTTTATTTTGTCAAATTCATAAGAAAAAATAATTGCGTCTCCCTGGTAGAAATTGGTTAAACACATCAACAAAAACTGAGGGTTGGCTTAGTGCTCTATATAAAGGGCGATTCTGAAATCTGGACACAATAATTTGGTTTGAGTTTTTTAAGAAATACGAGTATAGAAAGCCAGCATGAATTGTTCTGTAACTGATGTAAGAAATGTCTTTTGTTGTTGGATCAGTTCAAACTTCAATCAACTTTATGGATGCGCAGTTGAAAGAAAAACACTAAATCCAAAGTTTATACCTGAAACTTTTTCCTCAAAATTCATCTCATCTAAAACACTGAATAAAGGAAGTTAAAAAGTAGTTTCGTGATCTTTTTTTACGAAAGTTCTCTAAATTGCCAAATTCGTTACATTCTACTAATCTGAAATAGGTATATCTTTGTCAAACCTCAGTTTACAATTTCAATTTTCATTAAGATAATAGAGGGAAACACAAAATAACTCAACAGCAAAACAAAATGAAAAAAAAAAAAAAAAATATGCAAATTATTGTTTCCCTTCATTTAAGCCTCAGTTAATTTCATAACACCATTTATTTTATAATATCTAGCATAACGCAACACTGAGCACCAAGAATTATATTACCTTATTCAGGACCTTTTTTTTTACAATCGCTTACCCAAGCCAACTTCTGTCCAACTTTCCACAGCATATTGAAACCCGAAATGTTCCACAAAATTCATTGTTCGTTCCTCAAATTTTCTGATGGTTAACTAACTTTCTAAACCCAAAACTGACCCAATCCTTACGTCATTTAGGCACCAAAAAAGAAGAAAAAAAAAAAAAAAAGAATTCCAATTAATCGGTATCATCTCACTGGGGATACATTTCCCAGGTGTTGGCTGGAAATGTACTATATTCTGCCAATTTCTGTCACCCCCACTTCCGCCCAAAAACTAACTATCTATAGTAGATTTGTATGAGTATGTACCTAGGGGCAACTGGGTAGTGTATCATGTTCAACATTTCAGCTTGACCTTCTGTATCCACCATCATCCTTCAGTCATAGTAAAATCTACCACCGGAAGGGATGTAAAAAAAAAAGAAAGAAAAAAGTAGGGACTCCCACAGAAAATGAACGAGAAATTCCAACCAACATTTATTCGCTTACCGTTTCTGTCAAACAATCCCTAAAGTTATCTCTGTCGCCGCCGATGCTAGTGTTTAACATCATCTCCTGGGTATTCACCCCTCATTTCTGTACGTATGCTTGTGTGTGAGTACACTCTTTCATTTCGCCACCTGTCTTCGTCGGTCTCCCCTCCATCATCCAACAACGCCCGTCTGTCGACTAACATTTTTCAGGTGAATATATTTTTCATTATCAATTAAATTTTTTTCTTTCACCCCTCGCCCTTAACTGTTCACCACATAAAAACCGATGGTGGTTCGTCGACAGTTCAGGATGGGGCTCCCATATCATACTGGTGGATGCTTCCTCAAACTTGATGGAGACAAAGTATACGGAACAAACGAAAAAATCACAAAAAAAAAAAAAAAAAACAACAACAACAAAACCTAGAAACATCTACATATACATCCTCGTCAAACGACCCCTCCCAGGACGGGCTTAAAAATTGCAATGACATCCTGCCGCATGGATGAAACCCTGAACAGAGCATGGATACTACTCGTGCAAAACTCACCCCCATATGGATGGTTGGCCTGATGCCACCATCCATCCTCCTGCCGGCCGGGGGTATATTGCTTTAATTCCATGCTAAATAATTGAATGAAAATATGCATAATTGATAAAGTTAAGTTATGTAATTTATATGCACTATGGCGTGGTGTTGTGTTGTGAGTAGCGAGTTGTGAGTTGCGAGTTGAGAGGGTGTGTGTAGATATACTATGCAGTGGCAGCCAGCATCAAGCACACAGCAGGTACACAAAACTAAGGGTGGAAGTGGCAAGAGTTTTGCCGATTTTTTTCTTTTCTTTTTTTTTTTTTTTTTATATTTATTTTATGCCGGATGAGAGATACACTTTTTTATGGGCTAAAAGTGTATTGGGGCGTTTGATATTACCTATTTTGTAAGGCAGTGTGCGTGTGTGTATTTTTGTGTGTAACTAAATGTTGTTGCCACTTTTGGGACAAATATTTCATTCAGCGAGGGCTTGATACTGCTACACATCACGTAGATAAAAGATGAGCGAGATGCCATGCCATGCCAACCATTCCATGCCATGCTGTGCTAGTGCCAGTGCCATGCCAGTACCATGCCATTGCCATGCCAGTGCCATTCCCAGTGTCAGAGATGATAAATTTTTTTCATAAACATCAGAGAAATATCGTATGTTTCGTTTAAAAATTTTATAAATGAATTTCAACAGCTAAACCACATTTGTGAATGGGCGTTCATTTTTCAATTCAATTTTTGGTTGGTAGAAGAATGGTTAGTTGCACATGTGGAAAATGGAAAAAAGCTCTAATTATTTGTGGTTTGGAAGCCATCAATCCTTCTTATTACAATAAAGAGTTATTTTCTTATTAAATAGATGAAGCCCCTGTCAATTTGACATCTCAATCCAAATGAACTTTCATATTTATGCCACCCATTGTCTGGAAATCTTTATTGATGGGGTCTCTTTATTATCGATGAGAGTTACATACCATACATCAGGACTTTTGATTACATATAAGTTTAAGAAGCAAAAACTTGGTATTTTTAGTCAAAGAAAAAAGTTTCAGGATGATCTTGCTCTAGAGGTTTTGCATCATCCTTTTATTACCTTAACTTACTTTGAAATATCCTATTTAAAAATCCATCAAAAGGTTTGATTCAAAGTATTTTTAACTTTAGAATAACCAGATCCACAGAGAACTCATTTCACTGCTATATTTTTTCTATTTGAAAAACAATCGGGCAAAGATTCGGTAAACCAACATTAGAGTTTTCACTTCGCAGCCTTGTGAAGTTTGTTTGTTTTTGATTAAGAAGTAATCACGTCCATTTCTGTAAATATAAACCAGCTCTTTTTGTGGCACTTTGATACACAGGTAGATTCTGGCAAACACCTCTGAGATCATTCTGATCTGAAGGTGCCTGGCAACGAACTAGTGTTACATTCTTTTTTCACCATTTACGTGTGTATTAATGTAGCTTACCAAACTTCACCACAGTGATAATCCCTGTTCTAATCTGGAATTGAATTTCAGCAATTGGAGCGGACTTCACAGTTTTTTTTTATGAATTTTAACGACATGAATGCCGCTGATATGATCACATACACTTTTTTCTTTGAAATGAAATCCTTTATCCCTCATCAGACAAAGCGTATCAAACCGCAAGAAAGGTATGGTACGACTCGAGCTGTAAAGGGGTTGTCAGGGTTAGAGAAATGTTTTCTTCCGTCCTACAGGATCCAACCTATAGAGGAAAACCGAAAAAAGTTCAAACAAGCTAGGAACGTCTGCAACACCTTTCTTAAGCGTGTACAATAATTTTAATATGATCAACAATTGAGGCAAATACTACAAAAAGCCGTAAAAAAATGTTTAGATGTTCGTCAAAAATATTAGAAAATCTGTCTCATCTTCTATCTCAACATTTCAGCTGTCAGCTCTTTGGGCAAAGCCAATCTTCTTGCTACATACTTTACTGCCAGCTCAACACTGTCGAATATTCAAGAACAAGAATTCTTAAAGATCTTAACATTCTCTTCTTTTAAAGAGGTGTTTTTCCTCACTGGCAAAAGCTCTTTCATCAATTCTACTGTTCAGGTGTCTTTCCGAGTAGATGAAGAACAACATTTGTCCAGCCCGTCCCTTAAAAAGGCAAATATTCTCTTCTCTCCTCCTACACTCATTGCCCTGATAAACCGTCAGCTCATGAGATATCTCAAAACATTTTTATAGCAACAGGTCAACTGGTGGAACCAAAGCGTACATCAGTCTGGCGAAAGCAAGATAGTTAAGCTTGGTTTTCTAAGGCATTTGACAGAGTTTAGCATCAGGCTCTTTTGTCCAAAATGCGTGCTTTTGGGATCAATGACTTTCTAATCATTGGATTAGAAATTACCTTCTGGAACGGTCAATTAAAGTTTTCTTGGATTGTTTCAAGTTTGGTATTTACTAAATAAATGCTGCTGTGCCCTAGGGCTTAATTCTGCCTCCCATACTCTTTTTTATGGTAATTTTCGTTAATGACCTCTTGTCTGCTACTTCTAATCCAACATATTCCTTAGCTGATGATAGTAATTTTTGCTTTTCATATTCACTCTCAGACTTACGTCCACTTATGCCCACATCTAGTCAGTTGCCCCTAACACCTACTTGCGTAGATAGAAACCAAAATCGTGCGAAAAAACTCATGGGTGACGCCATTTTTATACAGTCAATTGACACACTTGAACGCCGACGTAATGGCTCCTTTCTCATCTTGTTCTTTCGCCAGTTCCACGGCCAGTACTCTATCGAAATTGGCAGTAGCATTCCGTCCTCTCAGACAGTCTCGCTCAAGCTCCTCAGTATACCATCGAGCCTATTTTCGGACGCACTCTAAAATATCGTGATTCGTTCCTAAGGCGAGTTGTACGCTTATAGCATGCCCTGCTAAGGTCTCTATTTCCAAGTCGTTGTAACTTGCAAACATTTAAAACCAATGTAATGGTACTAATAACCCCTTGAGCGGTGCCTTATTATAAAAAAAAAGTACAAAATAGTAAATAGTCTTACAGAAACCAGTCCTGAGGGCAAGATAATCAACTTTATATTTTAGCAAAAAGTCGGGCTTTGGGGTCATTGTGGCAGATAGCAAGTTTTGAAAGAAGGAACAAAAATCAAAAGAAAGGCGATAACCAGAGACCATCTTTCTTAATCCACTATGACGTAGATAGAAGTGCATAAGTGTCCTTTGAATTGTAAATCATCCAAGCAACCGGGGAAACCTTTTGGATAACCGTCCCACGTCTAGTATGATAACCGCCAGCAAAGTGGCAGTTTTCGACGCGAAATCGACTGTTTAGTCCGGAATATGATAATAGCAACAGTCTGATGAACTATTGCGGAGTTTATCCCATTCAGTGTGTTGTTTGTTTTCTCATTTTGTGTACAAAGAGCTAGGCGTACGAACTTTTTGGTGTGAACTCTTCTTAGCGGAACGGTAGGAGAATTTTTGTGGATGAAAGATTTGACTTTCAAACATTTTCTATTGTCTGTCCTCAGGGTGTTTCAACAAGAGGTGTAGGACTTGTTTTTGGTAATAACGAGTATTTATGGAAAACAATATCTTATAAATGGCCGCCTCGGCTTCCCTTGCAATCAAACCTTCATCCTTTTTTTTGGAAATGTTCAATAATTCATTCTAATAATTGGGACTCTATCGTGGCGATGGCGGCTTTAATGTTCGCGGATGGTTGGCGTTGACCTTCCCCCAAAGAAAGAAGTCTATCAGTGTTAAGTCACACGATCACAAGGGTGTCTCTGCGAAATTACGTGACACGTATCACCATCCTGTTGAAAGTAAAGATCGTCCGTATCCGTATCTTCGAATTCCAGCACCAAAATATTGTTTATAATGTCTCGATACCGATATTCCAATTAACGTCTTGGAAGAAAACGTTTCACCGTTTTGACATCTTGTACTGAGCCCGTCTCTTGAAATTTTGGCATGGATATGGCTTTGCCCTGGGGGTCAACATTTTTTTCTGTGCACCCCTTTGCGTTATCGCAAAATTCACTGCATATCGTCCAGATTCATTACACGCGTTCTTTGTAAGCGTAGGCGCGTTGGACTTCTCTTCCCACTTTTTGATGTTGGCCGAGTTTTGCTCCCTGATCCTCACTGTAGTAGTCAGCGAACTTAATGACTACTCCGCTCCACTACCTGGATCTCAATGAATACCTCTATCATGCACTAATGGGCTACAGTTGGCAATTAAGTTAGTTGGGGTATATTTCCACTTAAGCGCATTACGTAAGGCAACGTCTGCCCTTATCACGTTGCTAGTCCGGGAGAAACTAAAAAATCCTCAGGAGTGGCAGTGTGCATTCGATCAACGTGTCCTAACCATCTAGGGCGATGGCTTTGGGACCGTTATTGTTATTGCATACTTTCTTCCAAATTCTGTTTATGCAGGCGAGATCGGGAGTCAATCAAAAAACGTTTCCACCGATGCAACAAAGGATGTTTTCATTAACTTTTGATTAACTCCATACCCTCGCACCATGCAGTGGGACTAGAACGATAAGTGTGTTATGCAGCGCTTTTTTCGTTTTTCGTCAGAGGACGTTTCGCTGGTAGTCTTTTTAGTCTAAAGAAACAACGATTAGAACCAGTGAATTTTTGGTTCATTTGGACAGTGGTGCAGTTCTTTGAACATACTCGAAGAGCGAAGCTCGGATTGAACAAGTCTCTTGCCACTTTACAGTTTAAGTTGGTTATTGAGTCGTGTTGTCCAAGTCCTTTATTTTAAGTGTCCTTTTCTGTTTCACTTACCTTCAATACTACTTAGACCGTTCTTGCCGCTTATGATTCTGATTTCTTCCCATAAAGTTTATGTCACCATACTAGCAATCTTTTATGGCATTCTGACATTGTTGTCTTTCGTATTTTGCACCTGATAGTTATCGAGGAACTTTACAGGAATTTTTGGAGAATGAATCAGGATTCCTCGCAAAAATTCTTCAGTTATTTGACGTCCATTTTGACTACTAAAGCTCCTCCTTAGTAATTTGGTTTGAAATTCAGTAAAGGCGATCCTTACGCCGCGGATACGACATTCCTCATATGTATCTTAAGGAAGCAAATAAAGTCATCCTTCTTCTTTGTGGAAGCGTAGGCTCATCAATGCTAATCGCTAAACATGATCTGGATGACATGACAACGTCTGGATATGATTGTGTAAAGAGTGTAAATAGAGAGTTGACCCATGTCCACAACTGTAGTGAAGACAGAACTAACTTTGCCGAACAGCTTTATTCAATCGCTCCGTCGAAGACTAGGTTTCTAGAGAATGGCATGTACCTCATTTTCTGGGTTTGTTCTAAGAAAACGGCCACGTTTCTGTGAGCTGATGGAGGTTTAGTCATCGCTTACTTCAACACCCTATCGAAACTTCATCGACACTCAGGTGGATTATATTTGTAGCTCTGGGCTCGTTCTATAGGCTCAGAAGTTGATCCGTTATCCTTGATTCTTTCGTCTATTTTCTGCGCTAAGTTAGATCAAAGCATCCCACGCCTGAATGACTTGAATAGATCCATTCCACGGCTGCTTATATGAAGTTGTGTTTGGCTACATTCTTTTATGGAGCTGGTTATTAGTAACCGACATATACTTACGTCATCCCACAGTGTTTATAATGTCATTCAGTTTTATGGCTTCTATTGAACGGGGAAAAGTTTTTAAAGTGAAAGAGCATTATTGAATAAATAAAACTGACTTCTACACTAAATATCACCAGAGGGGTGACATCATTCAAGTTATGTTTCCATCTGCATTTGTTGCCGAAAAGCTTCTCACATCTTATGTACTTTCTGTTCCTTCGATCTTAGACCAATAAATTCCCCATAAACTACAGCCCCCCATGAACAACACCAGCAATACTCAACACTGGCATCTGTAGCTTTCCAATAAGCAAGTTCGCGTGCCGGACATTAAATTTTACAAATTTACAAATAAAATTCCCTGATGATGACTTCATTTGAAGACTGAACATCTTTCAAATATATAAGCACAACAAAAAAAAAAAAAAAAAAAAAAAAAAAAAAAAAAAAAAAAAAAAAAGACCTCCTCTCACTTAACTGACTGTTCAATTTGATATTGAGATTCGAGATTTGGAAATTTGTTTTTTGTTTAAAAATCAAATGACCATTTCTCTTTCACACCATCTGTGTCCAGATTCATACATCCGCATTCGTATGAAACAGACATCTTAATGTAAACAATTGCCCTGTTCAAGTGTACCATAAACAAATTTTTGAAAATATTCTTCTAGAAAACTTACACAGATGCGTGCAAAAGTCCCCTCTGCTGACTCTGCTATTTCATTGGAAATATTGTCAAGTTAAAGTCGGCTATAAGAGCTTTAAATCTTTTCGTCGACAGTTAAGGCAACACAGGATAAATCCGTACATACATATGAATCTACGAAAATACATATTACATTTGTATTTTTATGTAGGTATAGGTACGGGTATGACAAGGTTGTGTTAGGTACATGCTCTGATTTTTGAAGAAGGTAAAATTAAAAATTCAAATCTTTCTCTTCTTTTGACGTAAAATCAATGCGCAACACTGCGCCTTTCCATCCGGATAATGAAATTCTTCGACTCAGAAAGCGATCGAAATGCATCAGAGAGATAGGAGGTTTAAGAGGGTTGTTGGAATCGTAATCAGAATTCACCTTGAGCAAAGGATTATGCTATCCCTACGAATCCAAACGACTATGACTTGATAGGACTGTGATGTGCATTCATGGAATATATGTTCCCATATGTATGTAAGTAAAATATACGAACGAAGCATGGAGAGGGCATTAAGGAATCCACCACTCCGATGATGCTAATTGATTGACTTTGATATTTGTAACTTTGGTAGTAATCGTTTTGTGTGTGTGGCGCAATCACAGCAATACAGCAACAGTAGTAGCAGAAGTCGCAGTTGGTCGCCTCTGGCAGGGTGACATCACCTAGGGAGGAAATCCGAGTCATGCCTCAAAATCCAATCATTCTAAAACGTTAACATCATCTCAGCCTTTCTGTTTTCTCTTAATAGCTTTGGGCGAATTTCTACATCCATATCCACCCTTAGTTTTCATTCCATTTACTGAAATTAACATTAACGATTTATTTAAACAATTCAGAAGGAAATTTCATGTCAAATACGAGTACTTTCGGGCTGTCTTAGTGTTTGGGTTGGTAAGTCTTGCCTCCGGTAGGAATGGCTTTGGAGGTTATGGAATTCATAAGGAAATTCCATTGATTAAGGAGCTAATGGTTGAATGAGAAGAATCAAAATCAGTTGACTGTTCTCTCAAATCATAATTTGTGGTTCACGTCTGTTTCATAATTAGATAATTATTCAAGTGTCGGATAGTTGAAGTGTGAAAGGAGGACAATTTATTTAAGAAATTTTCCTGTGACAACAAGATAGAAGTTCTAATTGTGATTGCGAAAAAGATTGAAGATTGCACGTGGAGTTTAAGATTGAAAGTCAGGGATTGTCAATAATAAATTAGATATACAATCGAAAAACAATGAAAAACAAAATGAGAGTACTTCAAAATACGAAGGAAATATGCATTATATGTATGGTTCGGAATCTTAAAAGTCGATTTATAAGCTCATAGATAGCAAATTCCTGTAGAAAAAAGATTGAATTAAATTTATAACCTAGATACACTGCACAAACGAATTCCACAATAGTAATAATGCCCAGCGAATCGCCCAACGAATTTTGAAGAAATCAGATTAGAGTCGTATTTCCGGTATTGTTCTGAAACTAAGCTTAGAAAATTATGTTGTCTGCCATCAGGTGATAAAGGTGGAGGTTCTGTAATGAATTTGGACAATAACCATTCAACTATAAATCTATGAAATTTTAAGGTCACAGTTATTCTCAGTGAATTGTCAGGCGAATATCGTTGTTCGACTAGATAATAGTATAATAGCTATCATAGGTATGTTGTGTCAGCGATTATTTACCTTGATAGAACAAATTCTCCATTATCATCTTGCACAACCTGACTTCATTGGCAGGGTTGTCAAAACTAGACATTGTGTTGTATAGCTTGTCCCTTTGTACGACATCATTTGCGTCTCTAATGTCGACGAATAGATGGTGAGTATCGACCTACAATGTCAGATCTTTTTCAAGATCTGCCGTAGTGTTATTATTTATTTGATCTATGGTAGACTGATATGGATCATCCAGATTGTACATGAATGCTTTCAGACGTTCTTGGCAGCAAAGATTTTATAACCAATGTTTGAGAGACCTATATTTTTGTATTTAGCGCAGTCAAGAGTCTTATTTCTTCAGATGACTTACTTTACTATGTAAACTGTTTGGTTTAATATTAGCTATTGTACTTACTGGATGACACCCAGATGATCTTGCTGTAGGTTAATTTCTAAAATGATTATCCTCCGATGATTAGGGGCTTGAATTTCACAAATTTACAAGCCCATGTCATTGTCATTTCGGCCTCGGAGCTGATGTACACTCATATTGTTTATGTTTGTGACATCATGGTACCCCTCTTTCCTGCATTGCTGATATTTCTTACTCTATTCTTGAATCCGACAGTCAAAATCTAACTGTTGCACGGTTTCCACGATGTAAAGTTCTCCCTTATTACTGGTGCTAAAATAAGCCGAGACCCGGGCTTTTGCACGCTTCGATTTGTTTTAACAGAGTGCATTTAGTTAGTGTTTCCACTTGGTGACGGGTGCTCATATGTAGATTATATTGTAGTATCTTGCAAAGAAAGACATATCAATGTTAGCATAGGTCCATGATGTTCGGCTGCATTTATGCATAGATGAACTATCATGGATGGCTTCTTCTCTCAAATACACTGTAAGTGAATTATCAACGACTGTCCAAGCCCGTAAACTGCAAGAATTTGCTAGAGTGATAGCAATTTACACTTAAACTTCACTACGCATGGGTGATATGGATGAGGTTTCTGTGTAAAATGTGAGAGGAATTAACATTATTGACAATTTCTACGTATTTGCAGACAGTGTCATACAGATAGAGGCAATCAGCGAAAAGTTTTTGGAACGGCTAACATCTAGAAAATTTTCCATCTATGTATATTAGTTCGTCTACGTTTTTATGTCAGTGACCCGCTACGTCTCTAGATTACATTACAAAAGTTTAGTTGTAAAATTAAAGGAAGGCATTAGGTTGGAAGATAAGAGTTTGAGAGTAAACTTCCCAGAATTTCAGGACTAAGGAATGATGTTATAAATTGTATCTCGGTTTTATCTTTTATGACCAAACTGCACCAAACCTCTCCTCAGACCGATGCTCCAATTAACGCAAAACAACACTTTCCATTCCATTCAAAGGATTGCAGCTGTTCCATATTCGGGATTCAATTAAATCCTAGAATATCTGTGATGCTGCGGCAGTGCCACACCCACTTTTAAATTCTCAGCGATAATAGTTTGTGTTTGCATTTTATCTCGTAATCTCGATGAATTCTAATTGTACGCAGGTTTTCTTAATTTTTTTTTTTTAACTTTTTTGCTTGCCGCGCGCGTTTTGTCCTCCTTTCTGTGAAACCATTGTTAATGGAATGAAGTTGAATTTCCTTCAAAAGGATCATAATAAGAAGAGATTCTCGTTCTTTCTTTTTTCGTTTTTGTATGCAAAGACTCTCATTGTTCAGGGCAGTTGATTCACATCAACAACAGATGATGACGATGAAGATGATGTTAAATTGGATGGGGATGAAACCAAAGCTAAAATATTTTTGCACCACCACATACATATAAACATCTTAGGCCAGCTAAACTGGCTTAGGCTGACTTGTTGGATGGCTGACTGCCCCGAATAGTGGATTTCTTTGCCGCTTCGTCGTCATGTGATTTATTTAAATTTGTGCCATAAGAAGATTTATTCAGATTTTTTTTTTTTTTTTTTTTTTTTTGTGGACTTACTCCTTCGTTTATACAAAAGACGCAACAGCATCAAGAGCAGTTGTAGTGCCCGTAGTAGGGGAATATAGTAGGTACTTCAAGATTCGTCCTTATTTAATTTTTTTTTTCTTCGGTTTGTGTCTTCAGTGAGTTGTACGAGTTGCTGAGCGTGGTTGCAGTAAATGAAAAGCGCTCCAGATACATACATACATACATAGTCAGTCGCGGCAAATAGCTCAAACTGAAGCCGGTTCAGCCACCAACCACCAGCAATTTTACAAATGTATGCGTGTTCTAAATTAATGCTGGAGTTGATGATGGCTTTTGATGGATTCCAACGGAGACTGAGTGCAGGATATTAGTACAATAAGCGGGAACAATCAAATTTGAACATGCGACACAGTACATACGATCTCTATATAGTGGCGGCAAGTCACATTTAAATTAATACTTATACACTCCAAGGAACTAGAGCAGGGTGTCGGTCGAAGTAATATTTTTATTAAATTAAGAATCTGAAATAAGATGACAACTACACACCGTATCTCACTGTCGCCCTTATCTTTCCCTTTGGCAGACGAAAGAAGAACTCTTAGTAAACCAATGAATGGGAAAACAGGATTTAAACGGACGACGACAAAGGAACGGGGGGCACTGAAGAAGTAATCAAAACTACATCTTTGCAATTGTAAAGTAATAGGAAGGAATTTACTTCCCTCATAAATTCTGAAAGTGGAAACTTGTGAGCGCTAACAGAAAGAACGAAATGAAAAGCAAACATCAGTCGGTCTGAATGGATGGATGTTCTTTTATTCGTCCCGAAATAGTAATTTGATTTATTCCCTTGTCAAGAATTGACAATATCCTTAGGAGTTGTTCTTTGTCTGCCAGTTCGACAGTGCATTCATTTAGTTTAAAAAAATTGTTGTAGTAAAGATTTACTAAAGACATTCTTGAGGATGATTGACTTCTGTGGGTTTTATGGGTGGATTTCTGGTTGGTCCTTTGAGTTGGATTACTGCTGTTGCTATTAATTTCAGAGATAATATAAGAGATAAGCCTTTGTTGATGGCTTTTGAGTCATTTTTTGGGCATTTAATTTATAATGAGATAAGAGTACGTCACTAAATTTTTGTCACTTTCTAAAGGCAGTGACCCTGCTACCCTCTACATATATACTTACTTCTATTTTTCTGAATAAGAACCTTCAATAGAGGACGAATACTTGGATGTGCTGAAGGAGAAACTTTTCTTTTTTAATGTGAATAGGTATCTCCATTGCCTACGCAACAGTCTTCAATACTGCTAATACGATATTTAGGTAGAACAGGGTTCGGAAAAGCCGGTGTTTTACGGCTGATTATACGTTGGCAACAACTTCATCACTACCCCTATTTTGGCAACCTAATTCGATTTGGAACAACCTTCAAGGTAACCTGTGCTTCGTGTGTGTCAAAGTATCTCAGATAATTTTACCTTTGAAATATAATTTGAATTGAATTGAATTGAATTGAACTCGCCGTTCATCTGGACGGTGACATATAAAATTTTTACATCAAGTAAAACTTTCAAGTCGGTAATGTCAAAACCGAGACCTTAAATGTCAGAAAAGGACTTTAACAAGGCGATGCGTTGTTATGTATGTGCGAAACTCGCAGTCCAAGTCCAGAAAGATTATCTTTAAAAGTCTATTCAGTTACTGGTATACACAGGTGACATTGACATAATGGGAAGAACACAGCGAGCTGAAAATGGAGCGTTTGGAGCTATAGGAGCAGAAACGCAAAGATGGGTTAGGCGGCCAATGAAGGAAAAACAAAGTATTTATATGCTGTCAACAAACACAAAACCGACGCCTAGAACACACGGTCACGATAGGTGGCTACAATTTTGATATAGTGAGATACTTTATCTACCTCGGCTTCACTATCAACGATACCAGCGCAGAAATCATACGAAGAATAACTTGCTAATCGCTGCTTCTTTTGTCTTAGAAGGCAATTGAGTAGTAAAGCCCTCTTTCGACTTTCTATGCAAGACACACTGATCATCCCAGGCGTTCTTTACGGTACAGAAGCTTAAACACTAGCGATAAAAATACTCTCGGGCGCTTCAAGAGAAAAATTTCTTCGGATTACTTTCGGTCCCGTTTCCATTAATAGTGAATGGAGGAGACATTTCAACAGCGAACTAGCCTAAATAACTTTGTTACCTTAAACGGATGGAAACCAATGCCCCAACCCAGAAGTTTTCGACTCCAACACAGTGGGACAATGCAATAGAATACGAACTCATGGATGGCGCAACTGTTGGAAGCTAGCAAAAGAACGCGCTAGCTGGAGTGGTATGCCTGCTCCACCCTAGACTTTAACCCTATCTAAGTAAGTAAGTAAGTAAATCCTGAGGTTAAGGTCAGCACGCCGCAAAGTAACTTGTGATGTTGTATTCACCTACCTCTTTCCCAAACTTACTGAAAGCCCGCTAGCCGATGCGAGTTTCAATCACAATGCTGCAGTAGCCTTCTGATTTTCCACACTTAATTTGGATGCCTTGTTTTCTGAGATTCAAATTGCCTGTAGATATGTAACTCAGCTGCATATTCCATATTCACGTTCGGACTTTGAGTTTTGTACTTTGCAACTTTATCTTGTCTACACATCGGCAAAGCTCCTCCCTTTCACAATGAAATATATCTCAGCTGAGTCCTTGATTTTTCATTGCCGACTTTTTTCCCCCATTTGATCACTATACAAACCAAGTTGTATTAGCCTCAGTGACTCTCCCAGTTTGCTTCATGAATCTGCTTTACTTAGCGTACTCAGACCAAGCCAACACATCAGCTGGCTGAAACCTCATCTGATAGTGTTTTTCGTAGCGAATTCATCCGTAAAATATTCATCCACAAGAGCTACGGGCGATGGGAAAGAAATTTAACAAAAAATTTCCAAGCACAAGGATCTAAAAGAGAAAAAATAATAGCCTGTTTCAGGAATCTGGAAATTATAAGATTCGTATTTGTAAATTATATGTAGCCACTGATTAACTAGATCCTGAACAGGGATAGGTTAATCGATGTGGGAATATGTACTCGTAAATGGTTCTGGAATTTCAACCAAGACACTCTTAATAGTTCAGTGATTGAGCCTATATTTTCTACTTAATAGACCTGCAGAATAGCGGCCACGTCTACCCGGAAATTTAAAACTCCGGAGCATCAGATCTCAACAGAGTAGAGCTTTTAAAAAACCTCCACCGTAGTACCTAGAGATAAATTGCTAGAATTTATGGACCGAAGTGTTGTCTATTTTCTGATTTTTTGCACAGGGAGTGGAACCAAACTTTTGCCAACTCTGAAGAGAAATTTTGACATTCGGACGTTGCTGAAAAAGAAGTGATTTCAGAAAATGTTTTTTCTTGTTTTCGGTGTAGAGCCTGGATGTCGAAAGCAGAATCTCTGAAGCAGTAGTCTACGAAGTTAATCACTAAACGGTAAATGACAGTAAACTGATCGAAAAGACTGTGAGCGGATACCGCTTTGATTTTTTATCAGGTCTAGTTCTCATCGTGGTGCCATACCAAAGATGATAAATATTTGCAATTTCGAAAAGCTATTCGTAGAGCAAAACCTCGACCCATAATTGTCCATGAGATGCTGACGTTCAATTTATATACTCTATAGTCAAGTGAGCCCAAAAGTGAGCAGATATTGTATTTTTCATCGGAGTCAATTCACAACTCTTTCATCTTTTTACCTTCCATGCAAAGCCAGTTTCTGAACCAAGCACATATCTATTTTCCTGCCCGCCAATATGCATACACATGCACGCCAAATGTCACAAAATCCAAAAATTGAAAAATCGAAAAAAAAAAAACGAACAAAAGACTGACATGTGTTACAAACAAATAATAATGCAGTTCATTTGAGTCCCTTTGAGTCCTTTCAAACAAATACCCTTCCATAATTAAAAAAAGAAAAATAAGTACACGTTGTCCTTATCCCTTCATTTCACTTCACCCTTTTGTGACAGATGATGCCAAATATCCTCGAATCAATGCATTTTCGCAAATCACTTCCATATCCTTGCATTAACAGTCTTTACAATCCTTATTCTCTATTGTTTCAAAAGAAAGCCTGTTGCCGCCTCTCGATATGCACCACTTATTTGCCTCCACTCCATTATCCTTGTATTGTCGTCCTCATCATCATCATCGTCATCTTTCATACAAAAAGGACTCGGATTCAAAAAAAAAAAAAAAAAAAAAAAAAAAAAAAAAAAATAACTAAAAAATCCCGAAAAACAAAGAATAGAAGTCCTCTACACTCTGCTCCTTTTGTTTTATGTACCACTATGCCACGAAACAATGCCATTGGGGTTGGGAGTATAATATGCACTCTGATCATTGAGCCCCTGACTACACAACAGTATAAAGGATAACGACAATAAAATGAAAAAGAAAAAAATTAATTACTCCATAATTTTCTGGTTGATTCGAGCCTTGAGAGTCCTGTTTTATGTGAGAATGACGGGGAATTTGCTACTGAAAAGCGAATACAGGCCTTCTATTGTCCTTGTTCTTCCGGAAATCGCGAATCATTTACACATTTCGCACATTACCCAAAACTCTATCTCAAACCCTATCGCTTACGTTATACCAAAACCTCGAACCCATTATCGTTCGTTACCTTCTACTCATGGAGTAAACCGTGAATAGCAAACAAATACTCATACACCCGTACAACAACAAAAAAAAAAAAAAAAACGGAATCCTTTTTGAGTGTTTTGTAATTGATTTTTGATTTTTAATTTTTTTGTTCTTTTAGGTACTTCAAACTATATTCGAGGTGAAGAGGGAAACTTGGTAGATGGTCCTTTTTTGACAAAAATCGAGTAACGAACCAGGATAAAGCTTTATCCCAAAAACCCGGTAAAATGACAGGAAGACGAACAGTAGCAGGAGCAGTAGTACTCGTATAAACTGGTGGTAGCAGCATGAACTGCAGAATTCGCAGAAATCGAAATGTAAGTCAGTGGTGTGTGTGCGTTTTTTTGAAAGCCCCTATAATATCATATGTATCCTATACCTTCCGACTTGCATTGTTAATCTTTTGTTAAGCCCTGTCAATGGTTGTTTGTGTCAAGATACTGAAGTTGACATTTATGACATTTTTCGTTGGCAAAAAAGTAAAAAATTTCCAACGAAAAATTGGGGCAGACGGCAGTGACTAATGGGGGTTTTTGCGAAAAGATATCGTGTTGCGGGATAAAGAAAAATGGTGTTAAGGGGAGATTTCCTCACAGCAAAGAACAGGAATCAATATTTTAGAAGTTTACCATCAACTTGTAGTGGTTACTTGAGGAATGCAAGTCATATAAAATTGTTCTTCATGCTTGTCGCTGTGGGGTATCTAATGATACTCACCGATACTACGGATGCTTGCTTATTCCAATGCTTTCGAACCCTTTTTGAAAGTATGATATAAAAGCGACTTTATCATTTGAACTATTGTTAAGACCGTCCTAAATTTAAGGAGAGTCGTTCAATTTATTCACTAAACTTGCTTCTTATGGAATACTGTGCACTGAAATATGAATGCATATGTATGCCCGAATGATTATGCTGCGCAAGAGAGTATAACTTCATGCCACTCCTATGGTTAGCCCTCCTCAGTTCTAGACTTCGTCTTCTTTTATTCCGGAAGCTACTATTAATAGCAACACTTTAACTCCTCCTGGAGCATAGGGCGACAACCAGATCCCTCCATCTCTCTCTGTTTGCAGATCATTCTATACCTCAGCTGTGTCCACGATCGCAAATTATGGAACTGAGCTTCCGTCATAACAGTTGACCTCCATGTTGTTCTTGGCCTACCAACTCGCCTAACACCTTGAGTGCTGTCATCTGGTTTCCTCAGTGCATGGCCAATCCAGCGCCATTTTCTCTGTTTGATGTCAACATCCACTTTTGTTTGTCCAGTTCTCAGCTACAATTTATTGTTGGAAATCGTTTGTAGACACTGGATCTTTAGGATGTAACCAGATAACAATGTTGGCGGATCATTTCCGCGTTTCACATGCATATAGCAGTACAGATTGAAAATCCGACTCAAACAGGTTTAACTTAGTATGAAGTGATATTTTGTTAGAGCTCCACACTGGAGGAAGAATTCCGAATGCGCTACGAGCTTTATTTATTCTATTTCTGAAGCCCAGGTCTGTTCCACTATCGAGTGACACATAACTATCCAGGGAGTTGAAATGCTTGACGTCCTTTATGGTATCCCTTCTCAAGATAACCTGCTGTTGTTGGTCTTGGCTAGTGTGCATAATTTTTGTCAAACAATACCAATGTTGTTTGCCAGGAAACAGATATCATCAGCGTAGTCCAAATGGCTTAGTTTATCAAACGGATCCCATTGGATACCAAGTCTCTCGTTTGTACCCACCGTGGCTGTCATTACATCATCGAATGCAAGTAAAAACAAAATCGGTGACAGTACATCTCCTTATCTCACCCCTTTCCGCATTCTAAAAGCTGTCCACTGTGCAAAACGAAACACCTTGCGCTGTTGTACGACTCTTTAATGGCAAGCGATCTAAAGATGCAATCATTAACGCAATCGAAGGCCTTTTTAAAATCGATGAACTTGAGGAAAAACGGTGGTTGGGACTCCGGTGATTATTCAAGGATATTTCGCAAGGTGTTAACACATGATCGATGCATGATCGATCATTGCGAAATCCAGCTTGGTACCTCTTGAGCGTCGACTCAATCCTGAACTTTATCCTCTCGAGAATGATAGTTGCAATCAGCTTTGGGAATACGGACAATATGGTGATACCACGCCAGTTATTGCAGTTCATAAGGTCGCTTTTCTTCGGTATCTTCACAATAACTCAATCCTTATTCACTAAAAAAGTGGAAACAAAATACAGGCCGCTGCGTCGGGATCTGCTCTCAGGAACTCGGCAGGTATGCCATCCAGTCCCGCTGTCTTGTTATTTTTTAAAAGTCGGATCGTGGTTCTTATTTCTGCACTTGTTGAAGGGGTTGATATCAATTCCCTTGAAAGACCTACATATGCACAGCAGTTGATAATTTTCACTTCATATGAGCGCTTAATAAATGAGTCTATTATGTGAAATATCGTTCATTTATTGTTTAACATTTTGTTTCCTTGTGATTTTCAACCTGTGGTTCTTAATCACTAGACTGATCCCAGTTTGAAGTCCACGAGTCCTAGTTTTAATTGTTCCATTTTTAAACCTTCATCATTACCAAGCACCATGACTGAAAAATTTGTGTGTTCCTGTTCTTCATCACTTCCGATTTTGAGTCAAACTCAGGCCCTTCACCAATCTAACATTCCAAGGTCTTGTGCTTTTTGTTTATCCTACCTTTCTGGTAAATGCATAGTTCATCTACGAATATAATCTGTCTTTTTGCTTCCAAAAATATCTGCAGAACAGTTCTTATCTCTTACTTAAATTTTTTCCCATATATGGCCAACTTTTATCCTCAGGTATGGTTAGGAGGAAAAAGGGCAAATGCTCAATCTCCAACACTTATCCGTATTCAATTGTGGCCCCGATCCTATCTGGGTGAAGAATTCTTGTACAGCCGGTTGGGATCTTTGAGAAGTTTCGGTGTTATCCACCGGTTTAAGCTGGGTGACGATACTGTACTTTCTATCACAAATGCTATTCTCTGATTGCGGTGTAACTTCTACCACATCGGTACATATGGTATGTGGAAACGATTTTATTTTATTTTTTATTTTTTCTATCGGAACAGAGCACTGGGACAACAAAATAAACCATTGTAGTCGTTGTGAGTTCCTTTTAATGGAATTTCTGTCTTCAGTGCTTCAGTGGCAAAGAACTTACAGTACCAGCACCCACCAGATCAAGGCCGAGTACCTGCAGCCTGATGCAAGAGTAAGATGGATATACATATACCGAGGTTCTGCTCCGCTGTGTCGTCATCATTTGCGCACTTCGTGTCCAGCACACGTAAGTGCTTAGGAAAAGTGTAGTACCTCGTCACGACGCCAGTAAAAACAGCCTCCAGTCTTTTCCAGCAGGAAGGCTGGTAACCTCTGAAGAATTCGTATGGTCTGCAAGCAACCTGGATTATTATATCATCCGAAATTGTGCTCATATGAAACCCAACTACTAATGCAAGCCCTAATTGAGGTCGCAGGCAGACCTAACGTAGGTTCGGGTCATAAAAAATTCTCCTCTGAGTCTTGACTAGCAAATTCATTGTTGATTCAGTTTCCTGACATCCCATTATGACCTGGGACTCAGACAAGACTCTAACTTCATTCAATGATGTCTTGTATTCCTAAACTCCCTTGTAAGTCGTAAGGGGCCCAGCAAGACCCTACGGTTGGTTTGGCTGTCGCTACAGATACAAATGCTTTACCCGCTCTACCGATCCCTCACAATATTTATCGTTACCACAAGGGTTACGTATCTCCTTGGTTTGGAAGTTTGGAAGACAGATTCAAGTTTTCCTAACGAGGAGTGAAATCTAACGTTGTCGTCTTCCAAAAAAAAAAAAAAAAAACACCAGCACCACATCCTAGGTCGGTTTTGGAACCACCCGTGAAGACCCGACTACATTCATTTTGCCCGAAACCAGTCTTGTTCACAGGGAAAATCGATTTCGTATTTTTTTCACAGCAAGAGTTCGGGTGTTATTGTGTCAGACTGCATGTCCAGAGTCAAAACACAGCCGACAAAGCAAGTTCATTAAGGCTCCAGAGCGTGTTGTAACAGAGACCACTTCTTTTTAAACGGAAGATGGCTTTGAGAGTAAAGCTCATGATATGAATATCAAGCGGGAGATTTATCAATGCGTCTAGAGCGCATTTTTACCAGACAACCGACGCATAGGATATAACTAGCCTTATCATAGCCGTGTAGATCCAGGGGACCCTTCGCGGTGACAGGCCCCATGTCTTGATGACAGCTTTTCTACACTGCCAGAAGGGCGACAGCGCCTTATGCTTCCGACGTAAAATATTTAGTCCATAGAAGTTTGTTATCCAGGATGACACCCAAATACTTAGCTTCTTTGGAGAATTGGATATCTTTAACACAACCTCAGTTTAAGGATTTTAAGCTTATTTATATTGTAGTTCACAAATCGTCGTTCACGTCAAGGGCTGCCTGCAATTTAGAGCAAATAGTCGCTAGATATGAGCATAACAGACAGACAGACAGTATAGCTATACCATCCGCGTATGATTCTACATGGTCGCCAAACATATTGAGCACGTTGTGCAGTGATTCGACCAAGACGCAGTGGGGACACAAAGCTGCCGCAGTCAGCATCCGTAATCATTTTCCTATTCACCAACATCGCATTTATCCACTAAACTAGTGATTGATTCGTCTATTGTCTTTTGACAACGTCAAAAGCTGACCCTAATTGTCGATAAAAATGCCCGCCACGTATTCTTTTTTATCGAGTGCGCCTTCAATTCTGCCTATATGGCAGATTTTAAAGCGGACTCTTGCAAGATTTTCCGTTTTGATAAGTACCATTCGTTACTATTCAGACAGGGCATGTATTCGCAAAGCAGTTTTGTGCACATGAATCTCAACTATTCTCTTCATTTTCTTCAATATGAAGGAAACCAGGCTTATAGCTCTAAAGCTCTTGGCGAGCGTGTAGTCCTCTTTTCCAATTTTCGGTATAAAGACTACTCTCACTATTTACCAGGATTCCAGTATGCATGAAAGTGCCAGGCCAACAATGAAGAGTTTCTTTAGAGTTACCAGCTATAACTTTTTGTAACATAACTGGGTACATCCCATTGGTGTCAGGTGACTTGAATCCATCAAAGGAAGCACCAATATGTGTAATGATGTCATTTCAGTGTTGTGTTATTCAGCTCAATAGCAGTTTCGTTAATAGGAACTGGTTGTGAGCTGGTTCGGATTAGGTTACCTGGGAAATAAGGCTCAAGCATGAGACACAGAGTCTGTACTTTCGACTCAGTGTAGATGCCATTAGATTTTCTGAGTGATTCCAGCCTGGATGATCATTTCTTTATAAGATTCACCCTCGAAATCTAAATTATTTTTCTATATTCCTTTTGGTTCGATTATAAGGACTCCAGTCTTACTCCGAACAAATAAGTCTGAAATGACCTGTTTTGAAGTTTTCTGGTTTCTTTACCAAGTCGCTATTTGCAGGATTGCTTTCTAGCTGGACATGCCGGCTCAAGAAAATTGGTGAAGGTACTTACCGTTCAGGTCCTGAACAGCTTACTGCAGCTTCTGCCAAGCATACTCACAGTATTCTAAAGGAATAATTCTTACGCCTCTTCACTCTAGTCATTGACTTATGAATTCACTCCTTCCTGGTTAAGTTCTTCGAGGATGTATTCCAATGTAAGATTAGGGTGTCAAGCACTCGTGTTGATTCAAGACTAATTTTTAAGTGAAATAAGTCTCAATGCGTAAGACTAAGTTCAGCTTAGATTGAGCATGTATATACGAATATGTCTCTGTGGTACTCTTTCCAATCCGTGGGATAGCTTAATGGGATAAAGTTTGGGTTGAAAGCTTCTTTGCTTTCTTGTGCCCTGTATTGCTCTTTTTGTCTTAGACCTTACATTATCTAATCGAACGTGCAGTTCCTAATCACGTGCTTCAAATCTCTTATTGCTGTGACAACTATTTGACTGTTTTGCCTCCTGTATGTCTCTTTCGATTTGCTCTCCCTGTGTCAAGGAATAGTCTGTTGTATTGCGTTACGTATGCTTGCAAATGAAGTTGTTCCTTTTCAAAACGTTCTACGTTTGTACAAAATATCCAAACCATTTTCACATGCGTCTCACAATTCGGGATGCTTACTCTCATAGAGTTTCGCAAAAGTAATTTGTTTTCAACGTAATACTTGCAATGTGTTTCATTAAAACGTTCCAGCTGCTATAAACTATATATATAACATCCAAAGGTCAGTCTATAATCATAGATATGTACATATATCTTTAATGGCTTAAATCTAATTTTACTTTGTTAAAATGGCATTTTTAGCGGATGGTATATCCACTTTTGGAATTATTTATCTTCAGCTTTTAAGGGCTTTGTTTTTTGCAGCAAGCATCATTTTGTCAAGTTCCATTTCCTCTGGTTGGAGTCTGGATGTATCGCCTGTTAGAGTGTATCGTATGTCTCCAGAACAGAAAGGTGCTATTTAATAAACTTCGAGTTTTAAGTTTCTAAGACAGCTTTCTTCTTTCCAAGCAGAACTTTTTCTCAAACACTTCTTTTTTGATTAGTCTCCAGGAGTCTCAAATTACGCCAGGGGTTTTCGAAAGTCGCGTTATAACTTGTAAATAAACAGTGTCTTGTTGCCAGTGTCAGGTGCCGGGTTGCTAATTGTTTCAATTTCTTAACTGAACTATATTAATTGTGAAATCGTTATACATATATCTGGATACCTTTACACTAATGTGGTGTGGTGACAACTATAAGAAGGTGTTCTTCTGACAATTTTCATGTTTCAGCAGTTTGCAGCTGCTCATCTGGTTTTTTTCTATTGAGAAGTCAGGTGAAACCTAACTAATTTTGTCTCAAGTCGTGTATTCGAAAATAGGTCCATCCCCCAAAAATTTAATTTTCTTCGCAGAAATTAACTAAACATTCGCCAACAAAAGAATATTTTGTTGATGTCAGAATCTTTTAATGAAACTCATATCTGAGCTCTTGATTGTCTATATATGACTACCTGCATGTACAGGTCTCCCATCAATCTAATGTAATCCCTGTTAGATGATCCATTGTTGATGGCACTAAACTGGCTATAAAAGTTGTTCCATTTGTCCTCTGTCCTCGCATTGCCGAGACGTTTTTAACTCTTTTTTTTCGGTATCTGGCTGAGAAGATCTTTTCGCCGGAAGATCTTTTCTAATATCTTCTAGATAGTTTCCAAGTTTTGGTTGCTTTTAAAGGGTAATCCGAGAATTCATTATACTCAAACCAGTTCATCGGAATCTTATTTTAAATAGCCTCACGCTCCAGGTGCCGATGCTTGAAAAAATTGTCTGCCTGCCATGGCTTAAAGTCGGTACCTTTAACGCAGTTTTTCGAATGCTAGATCGTCCGTACTAGCCTGGATGCATAGAGGCTTCTAAATATATGCGTAATAGTCTTGATGTATAGTCTTAAACCATGAGAAGGAAAATATGTATTTAAATTAGGATCTAACTGAAACGTAACAAATAGTAAATAAACATAAACAAAGCCTGTGTTGATTCGCCTGATAGTATTCGCATAATATCGGCAAAATAGCCGTAGCCATGTTTCCAGACCTTAAAAATTATCATTCTTAGCAAGGAATGTATACTCATTTCAAGCAAAAATCCAAGTCCTAACATTTTAACCATGACGCAGGGACATCTCCTGAACGCGCTTCAACCACCTTAGAAACGAATTTGTTTTAGAGGAATCGGAATCTAAGAGTGCAAATTATGAAAGTTAAAATATTTCAGAATGAGCAAGAATAAGGGGGCTAATGGACGCACTTGTATCTTTTACACAAGTTGATTATCGTCCAATTATGGATGAGACTATCCATACCGGTTGATAAGAGTAGAAAAAGTTATTCGTTCCTTCTTTGTTCTTCGGAGTTATGTAAGTATATACCAAGCTCTGTTCTTTTCCCCACTTAGTGGCATTTAACATAAAACTGATCTCGATGGAGCAATATGTACAATACGTGCAGTAAGTATGAGACAAGTTCCTATTATAGCTTTCTCTGCTTTTTACAAACCAGATATTCGACCATAAAGTTTCCCCTTATGTGTTTGAGTAATTCTGCATTTTAGGGACTTTATTGCTTCTGATCATCGGTGTAGTCCATCAACATATTCGTCAGAGATTTGGGTTCGATCCCGGAGCATATTACGTAAAACAGAAAAATTGACATCGCCATTCTTCCAGCTGGCATTGAAAAACCTCTGAAAGTGAAAACTTTTGCCTCCAAAAAATAAATTTTAAAGGATTAAAGATGTTTTCAACCGAGAAACATAAATCATTTTAAAAACCGGCCAAAAACTAGAAATTTCCACATCCGCTGCTCCCAACTTAAATAATTTACGAAATCCTCATGTTTCGAAAATCCCATATTTAGGTCACTTCCAACTAACGTAGTTTAGTTATGAATTCGAAAAAAAAAAAATCTTCAACCAGTTGGTTTTAAATTTGCCTACTCAAACGGAAAAGATTCTCACGCAGCCCAAAAGGCCGGAAAGGTCAAGTACCTCTGGCCTTAGCCTAGTCCAATTCACCATTGAACAGCATTCATTATCATTATCCTTTCATAATCCCGCCCCGGTATGATTTCCAACGATTCGCCCGGTTTTATTCCCTAATTATGTGACCATTGTTAGACTCAAACTTCGATATAGAGGAGTCCAAAAATAGACCTTCAAAACCAAAAAGAAAGGGGACTTTGGAACTGAAAGAAAATGCAAAACGTTTTTTAATGGACGCCACAAGAAGCGAATGCACGCTGTTTGAAAATACTCTTTCTAGCACACCCCAGACCTATGAATATTGGATGAGTTGGCATGTTAAGTGCGCGGGGACAGAAATGAGCGGAAAGGAGAAGAATTTTAAATAACCTCAAAAATCGAGGAAAAATTTGAATCACAAAAATATTCTAAAGAGCATGTGTGTTGGTTGGGTTGTGTTTCTTCCTCGCTCTATTGTTTTTTAAATTTTTTTAAAATTTTTTCAATTTTTTTTTGCACAAAGGGACACGGCACCATATTGTGTTGGGTTCAGTTTTTACCTATGGCAGACATTTAAGGTCACGTGTGGGCTTTATTATTATTTTTATTTTTTCGAGAGGTGAGTTAGTGTCTAGGTGTGCTCGAATACTCCCTCACGGATTTGGGAATCGACACTTTGAACTAGATAGTACTCGTATGTATGTAGACTTAAGGTACTTGGAGCGGATTATAAAGTTGATTTCGTCGCCTTATTCCAAAAATTTAAATGATTCCCAAAACCCAACCGAATTTGAGAAGAAGTACAGGATACATGAACACGATACACGATAGGGGTGGATATAATTTTTTTTACTTCACTGTAAATTGATTTTGGAAACAAGGGAAACCGCCTGACGATGTATTGCTAAGCCTGTGTTTAGATTCGTAGATACATATGTTCTTAAGAGATACGAATATGCAAATATTTGAGTACAAAAGATATGGGGGTTTTTGATTTTTTTTTGTTTCTTCTTTGTGTACTCGTATGTAAGAGCACCCTGAGATTGTTGAATGATAAAGTGTACATGCATAATTATGGAGAGACATTGGAATGGCAGATGAAGATCAGTAGGTTTTTGAAAATATGGATATCTCAGGCCCTTGGCCTTTGACCTGTTGCATGTTAACCGCATCGACTCGACACAACGTCAACAATAAAAGAAATCGTCCAGATGGTCTATGTTGAATATCGACATTCAAAAGAAAATATAGAAACGATGATACATATGAGGATATGAAGTTTTGTGAAATTTGGAGTACAATAAGTGTCTAGATCCATCTTGTAAGGGTCCGAGTGTTCCCTTCTGAGACTGATTGCTTCCTTTTCGATAATTCTCCAACAATGTGCCAGTAGTATGATGTCTAGCTTTAGATAAAAAAATTCTTCTATCGGCATGTAGGAGTTTCTCACACGAGTATCTGATACAGTTCCTGCTAAAGCAACATAAAAACTTTCTATTAAAATTTGCAATAATGCAGGGAAATATTCTGCTTACTTTTGATTATATCCAGCATATTCGATATGCTTGGTGTGTAAACTACGGCAACGTACTATCCTGTTTTCGACTCGAATTTTGCTCACCTCATTTTCAATGCCCTGAAATTTTCCTTCACTATTCTGTGCCGAGTTTACCAAGAACTACCAAACCTTTAACATCAATGGGTAATTTATCTCGCACTTGCACTTACAGTTCCGTTTTTAATTGAGATATCTGTAGGTTTTTGACCTCATTTTTGATGAATCACATTATTAGAGATCTTACTTACCTTCTTAGTCATACAGTTAAGTTAACCTTTCCAGTTATTAGGATCTTTGCCCAACTGATTGTAGACTCTGGAACTTTACTATTCTTTAATATTCATTCGTTCTTCACGTCCTAGACATCTCAGGCAACTGATGAGCATTTTTCTAACCACATCGATGTCGCTTTACAGCTCATAGAGTTCTCTATATTATCTTGTGTTTAAAACGATCAATGATATCTTCATTCACTGTCTTCTTTCATCCATGAGTAAAGAAGTATTTTGGCAGAAATATTTAAAGTATGTTGCACTTACGGTATTATAAGCACTAGATCCATATATTAACACAGGTTAAACATTGGAGCAGTTTCAAACATTCTCAGCCGATGTGATAGGGAATATTCAGTTTGGCATTGGAATTGGAAATGTTCGTTAGCCTTATTATCATTTCATTCATTTTGTGAAAAGCTAGACAATGATTTAGTTATGCTCTAAAATCTTCATTTGCCTCCATAATGGTTACGTGAAAGTCGCTAGATTGCTATCTGGAACCGCAGTGGTACGAGAATGCTTCCCTGAAAACTTCCTCTTCAACATAGATCACAGTCGTGCAATAATTTGATTCATTATTCATAAGATGATATTTATGACCTTTGTACTATGTATCTATGAATATAGAAGTGATTTACACTGGGATAATCCACATAGGTGGACAAAAGAAGATGAAAGTAATACCTAAATTGTGCGCTATTTCAGTAGAACTGAGCCTGAAATTTAAAATTTAAGGCTAAGTCTAAGTGTTCTCTTTTCCACTTTAGATATGAATACATACATCATCTTTGCTCTTATTTGCGCCCGTATTCAGCAGCTTGATGACTGTCCCATTTTCTGTGAAAACGTTCATGTTAACGGGCCTTGTTTATTAGTGAGTGTCGGATCTTAAGTCAGAAGGGGGGTTGTTGGTTTCACTGAATGCATATTCAGGAATCTGTTCTTACATACTTCCAAGATACGTATTGTACGGAACTCCGACCGCCAGTAAGTTCCTTTGGGACGTTGTGTTTAGTGTATTTTCTCTAATGTCTAAAACAACGCCACCTCTGTTTGTCAATCATGCAATACTGAACTTGTGACAAGTGGTCCCTCACAGATGAGGCCGACACAATTTGAGTCTTAAATGCGATAGTCCGTTCCCGTAAATTTATTGCAAACAAGGCGATACAACTTTTCTGTTCATTACCAAAATATACGGTTGTTCCTTGTTCAAAAATATTCTTTACAGACTTCTGGTGAAGCGAACTATGATATTTCGGTCAATGGAAGTTCATACTCATAAGACCGATCCTAGAATCAAATCATTTTATTTCCAAAATATTGCTTAGGCTATGAAATGAGCAACACACACAACTACATAAATAAACCAGTTGAAATCCTAAAAGGGAAAATGGAACTTATATCCATAGAATGATCCAATAAAGTATGGATCCCCAGAAGTGACTGTATGGCTAGACACGCTTTCTGTGGCCAAACCTAGGGGAGAATACGTATCCTCCTCAGATTCAACAAAGAAGACATCTGTATCGCAAGAGGTGTCTTAAGTGGACACTGCCTAGTTGGCAAGATAGCCAGCAGAATAGAAGCATATTTTCAAGATTATTACACTTGCCATGCCACTGCCCTAACCTCTATATACACCGTGTAAATCACATTAGATACCGATTTACTATTGTATAATACAATCACAGCAGACCTCCGTGTATGCTTATCCCTTAGAGACCAGTACATCCCTTATTAACTAACCTAATCCAGCCTTTCCAAGTTTAAAAAAAACTGTATTTTCTTGGCCAAATTGTAAAACCAGCTGTGGTAACACTGTTGTGTCTGGAGATACAATTGTTTAAAACTCCCAATCCAAAATTTTTCCCATTGACCCATGGACCAAAATATATACACTCGTATTTCTGTACTTCCATCCTTTGACAAATGCCTTAACTGATGAATGCTGCATACCCAAAAGGACTCTAGGCCTTTTGAAGTTCTATTCAATTCCACCTACATTCCATATATGTATGTATTTCATATATTATTTCATTACTCTGATGCCTTCAGAGTAAATTCAGTAAGAAAATTCCGAAAGGCATTTTTTAAACTGATGGCATCAAGTCCTTTAATGTTAAGAGAAATTCAGTTAAGACTGCGATTACTACACATACGGGTACCATCTGCATAAAGCAAACAATTACGAGTATGCAACATATGTCCTTATTATCAAGGATTTGTAGAATTTTTGACCACCGTTTAGTCATAAAATGACGACTCTCAGTGCTATAGCTGTGCTATTTCAAAAAGGACATCATCTCAGCATGAGAGACTTTGTTTTTTTTTTTTTAGTAAATTGCCAACCGAATAGCGAAGATATCCGTTGACGTTCAGATCCGAATGTCACCTTATTGTATTGGTTGTTTAGTAGGGACTCTGCTGTAGTTCACAAATGAGAGTTCAGGGTCTTTTGTATAGTCTTTTCTTTATTATTAAATTTTGAGCGAATGTGTATAGGCTTTATCTACTGTTGAAAAGAAACGACGAAAAACTGATTGAATGCGAGAAGCTGCGAGTAGTGTCAGGCTTGCTAGATTGCAATCTAGCCTTTTATTTAACAATGCATCCGTTAAGGTCTAATCAATTAAGCACTAATGCTTTCTTAGTTTGAAATACAACCTACGTGTTATTACTAAGATAACTAAGATAACCCATTTTCCTAATCCATTACAATTTCCATACATTCAAAACCAAATCAAAATATCATTTAAATTAACAAGTGTCTATCTTATCCTATCTACTTTTCTTATCAAAACAAATATCAATTCTCGAAATTTCCTCTTGAAAAATATTTAACAAAAAAAAAAAATTAATAATAACAATAACTGCAACATATTTGCGCAACGTGTCACATTCCGCAGACACGTCTCATATTCTTCTTTCAAAATCTCGAACAAAAGACTAGAAAAGAAGGAAACTCAGGCATCTCATCATCTTGCAACCGTGGCGTCAAGATACATACTCGTAATGTAGATACACACCGTTGTTGTATATTTCGAAAACATACGGCAAACACATGTTTGCGATATGGTTTGCAAAAAAAGTCTTTAAATTCAAATTCAAACGGTCAGATCGTAACTGGATGGTTTTCTTCTTATAAAGGTAGGAAGTATCTATCTTTTA
The DNA here is from genome assembly GCA_907269105.1 of Volucella inanis. Lineage (NCBI taxonomy): Eukaryota > Metazoa > Arthropoda > Insecta > Diptera > Syrphidae > Volucella > Volucella inanis. The sequence goes on along the minus strand of OU026155.1, from coordinate 141,045,723 downwards.
GTATATCGTAGTATCTCAGAATCGTAAAAGAAGGGAAGTTATTCAAAATTTTCTCAAAAATTTAAGGAAAAAAACAAAAAAATCGAACGTTAAAGAAGTTCGCTCAGCATGAAACCGCTTTTGAAAAGAAGGAAATCTCCCAGAGATACGAGTACAAATACAAACACTCTTGAGTTTGGATCGTGTTTAGATGGTGTTGGACAATGCGTTTGGCGTAAAATTAATAGTGGTTGTGAGTTGTGAATTGTTGAATCCGAAATAGGGACGACAAGATTTCATACAATTGGCATGTGTAGGGTAGTCAGTCGACTGTCGGAATAGGATATTAGGGTGGGAAGTGTGCATCTTTGCGTGTATTTGCCCGATTAGGTGATTCTGTCGTCGCCACTGTAGCAACGTGGCGTTGCGTCGCGTCTCATCACATCACCACCCCTCTCTGTCTAACGTTCACCCTGGCGTAGCGGTGCTTGCGATATTTACCCGTGCTCGATGATATCGACTCACACTCATTCACTCCACACACCAGGCAAAGGCACTAGTCACCAGAGCAACAGCAGCAAGCAATTCTTTCATTCAAATCAATTGAATTCAATTCAAACGCTGGCATATCGCACAGTATAGCGCGTCGCGATTACCCATACCCATGCCCATGCCAATGCCTCTGCTCTTGACTACTCTGTTCTGCTCCTGTGGTGTACTCGACTCGGGTTGCTCTCAAGAATACCGCGTTTTCGATTTTACTTTTATTTTTATTTTTTTTTTTTTTTTGTGTGTTCAGATACAGTTGACGACAATGCTTAGTCGAGAATCAGTTGTGTTGGGTACTCGGAGTGGCAAGGGTTGATAATACATAGTTTCGTGGTTTGTTTGGCACCAAATTTATATTATTTGTGATATCATTGTCTGAATTTTGAAAGTATCTTAATCCAATTTTAGTGGATCTTTTTGAGTTTCACTTGAGTTTTTTTTTTTGTAATATTAGACATCTGAAGGCAAGGCGATACAGGATGTTTTGTTACCTTCAAGTGATAGCTCTGGTGTAAATTTTTTTTTTTGCGAAAAGCGGTGTGATTTTTTGAGAATTTTGGTGTGCAAAGTTTAAAAAAAAAAAAAAAAAAAAAACGTACAAAATGACTTGTAGCTGGTGCTGGCATGTTGTATTCTCGTCCTAATATCGTACGATATACATCATATATATATATATATATGTACATCCATACATAAAATTCCCAATGGGATTGTGTGGTGTTCGCTGGCTCCCGTTTAAACGCAAGAAAGTGTTCTGTGATTATGATGTGGTCAACTATGTGGTTTGTATGTTTTTTAATTGCCCCCAATCGAAATCAATTGAAATGCGAAACTTTTTTTTTTTCTACGTAAAATATACATACAATATAACATTATGTACAGATATCTATATCTAATAGATAAAAATGTATCTTCTCAGTGATTTATGGACACACAAAGGAAAAAAAAAACACAAGAAAATACTTGTACTTCATTTTCATACAAAGCACGAATGTGAGTTTCTTAAATTTGGATTCGTTATCAGTAAATAGCCAAACCAAATAAGGGAGTCATTCACTTATTATCTCGACTGTAGGGTAAGTCCACACTGTTTAACATTTTTTCTGTTTTTATTATTCTTCGGTTTCATTTCGTTTGCCTTATCTTCTGAATTGATAGTCGGGTGCTAAGGGAGCAATATTTTAGTGTGGATTTTTGATTTTTCTGTTTTTTGAAATTTTCCACTTTTTTTTTTTTATTTCGAGTGCGAATACATGGGAAGCGAAATTTATTCAAATTACGTCAGCAAATTCGCGCATCACAAACGGAAATTCAAAACTTGTGGATGGTGTTTCTGTTTTATTTTTTCTGAGATAGCGGTGTTGGAAGGATCTCCACGTGAGAGTTGTTCTTTCTACGAATTCGGTTTATAAAGAGCTGTGGTGGTTGGTACGGTTTTCTCTTTTCGAATTTGGAATTTAGGGAAATACAAACTTTTGACTAGGACCTAATTAGAAACAAATGACGAAGAGATGTTAGCTAATTTAAATGTGTAGATACACACTTTGGAAAACCTGATGTACTGGTTTTTGGTGTGGTCAGCAAAAGGATTGTATTTCGGAGGGGGTTGTGTTAAAGCACATTCCTAGGGCATTGGCGTATATTTTTTCGAGTGCTTGGTAATAATTTATGCGTTTTTTTATCGGTAAAGTGTTGTATGTATATTATTGTTAAAGGTGGTTACCTGACCATACGTATTTTTTTTTCCATTTGGTAATTAGTTACATATGTACTATACACGCATACTCGTATGTGTTTGTCAATGACTATAATATTGAGCATATACTTATAACTTTTGAAAAACATTCGATATTCTGGCCAAGAACTAGGTACCTTGGATAACTTAGCATGAAGAAAGTCTATTTCTATCTTGAACAGGGTACAAGAAAGACTCCAGTGAAAAACTAGATGTATGGTGCCTGAGGGCAGGACGAGAGAAAAATCACAGGTAGGCACTAGTGCCGCTTAAGCATTATTACCTGTATGGATGTTCTATTTATTGCTAAAAGAAGAACTGCGAATTTCTTACAGATGTACGGGCACATACTTTTAGTTTGTCTGCCATCCGCAGAGACTTACCATCGAGCAATTGTGTTCACCAGTAAGTAAATCGTCAATTAAGTTCCAAACATAATAGATCACCACAAAGCTGACTCGGTCCCTGAAAGGTTTTCCTCTGAACCATGTTCATCGTCACATGAGATGCAGATAGAACACGCCAAAAAGTCCTGATTAAGTTCAGCTAAATCTTATATTAAGTTCGTGCAGTTAGTGATCACTAGACTTAGCATTGTCATATACAAAGGTTTATGCTTCTTTTCTTTCAGAAATTTCTCATGTTACCATACTGATTGTGTAAAACCAAATATGAAAGACGGACGCATAACAATCTTCGGTTCTCGTTCTTGACTGACTTTATAGTCGGTAACGGTAACGTTTTCTTCATAGCTTAGAGTGGCTTAGTCTGGCTGGAAACTTTTCTAAAGTTGTATGTTGTAGTGAAGACGTAACAGAAGTTTACTTACAGGAGACCAAATAGCAATGACAGTTTTTCCAATGTTATGTTATTTTTCAGCAGCTGTAAGCCATAAGCTGTATATACAGTAAAGTTTGCCATTTCATTATGCATGCGGAGATCATTAAAAAAATAACAAAATTCCGGCTCAATCGTAAATTTTGGATCTTAAGCCGCCAAACAGACAGAGATAGCCGCGATGGATTGGGCACACCGCAGTCAATCCGGTTTATTCTGCGGTTGGATTTAGGCTTACATTTGTCTAAGATTGTGCTGACGCAAGAGTTGAAGCCGTACGACCATAGACAACGCCGTGAGTTCGTTATTTCGGTGGTAGAAGATCCGGGAGAGCCAACATTCGACACACTATCGCCGGAATAATGCCGCACATATTGGACCAAGTCATCTAAAATTGAACCGACCACTTGAAGAAGTACTGCCAGCGAAGCCAAAGCGGCTATTTGAACGATGTCATGTCAACGATGTCACACATAATGGCATGAACGTAGGCAGCTTCAAAATAAAGCTCGAATCAATTTTCTATCTCACATCGTTGTCGTTTCATTTAAGTTTTTTTTCCTATCGCTCTTATCTGGTCACCCTTTGGATAAGCAGAACAAGTCAAATTAACTCAAATTTAGGTCTGTGAGTTAAAGCAGCGACAAATCTTCGACTGTGAATGGTTTATTTCTGTTGCATTGTGGAGAAGATAAGTCCGTCTTGTGATCAAGATTATTTAATTCATTAACCACAGGCTCGTGATCCTTCTCCTTCGAGAATTCCTATCGCTCTTATCTGGTCACCCTTTGGATAAGCAGAACAAGTCAAATTAACTCAAATTTAGGTCTGTGAGTTAAAGCAGCGACAAATCTTCGACTGTGAATGGTTTATTTCTGTTGCATTGTGGAGAAGATAAGTCCGTCTTGTGATCAGGATTATTTAATTCATTAACCACAGGCTCGTGATCCTTCTCCTTCGAGAATTCAAAGACAAAGACTTTTACCTATGGCGTTTGTTTTGAAATAACATGCCGGCACTTATATGGTGTTTTTAGGTCTTGGCTTTAATTTGTTAACGTTTAGACAAAAATACGGATAGCTAAATGGTTATTTAGTTACAACAGCCAAATAGTGAATTCTGTTCAAAGTGATATACGAAGGAATCACAACATGCCTATAAATGGCATGTTGACGCCGGTAGTGATGTCTATAGCTTTTGTATCTTAAGGCCCACCGAAAAGTGATCTTTCAATAGAGAATAATCATCGTGCACTCTTATGTGGTAGGTATATATTGCACATAATTAGTAGCACACTTTGGTTTCGACTTCTGGTAGTCATTAGTCTGAAGTAGTTCTTTCTACATTTTTGCATGCCTTACTTAACATTTATGTTCATATCGTGGGCGTGTACCTTTTGTTAATGAGTCCTGATTTTTTTATCGACAGAAGTAGAGACTTCTTAGTTGTCTAGCACATATCTACGTCATGCTGGTTGAGCTATTTTTTATTTTTTATTTTTTTTATTTCCTCTTCAAGTTTTGTATTTTATGACTGCTTTCTCTGCAAGTTGATTGACGATTTAGCTTTTAGAAGAACGACCAGAATTTTTTAGACCAAGGTATTGAAAAACTTATCTCTTTAATAAGGGAGTTCCATCAAAATTAACATCCATATTGACTTCTCCAACAAAAAAATAAGGTCGACTCATCAAATTTGATCGTAAAAGTCAGGCCACATAAGGCCAGACTTTTTGTTTCTTTTAAAATGTAATGCAACAAAACTATATCGATTTCTAACAAAATACAGATAAGCCCTTCGCTTTGCGGGTAGTACATATGTATATCAAAATTTATTGTTGTTAATTTACTTAGATAAATATATGTATATATAAATATGATTTGTTCTCTCGATTCCCAGGCTCCCCCTCAAATACAAAAGCCTTTGAAGTAAAGTCAGACAGTTAAGTATAGTTCCCACACTTCTTCATTAGTTCCGGTCACTACCCATAGAAACGAATCCATATGCAAGCTCCAAACCCTTACTTCAAAAATCACTGCGTTAATTAATTTAATGCATTCATCTGTTAAACTGTTCCATAAAGCCCATTTCTAAGCTCAAATTTCAAAATTTAATATTTTTACTAATTAACCGCTCTCCTATCAAGTATTTAACTTATCAGCTACATCAAAGTGATGCACCGAACTTCTTCAGCTTCTTGCCACGAGGCTACTTGAGTAAAAATAAAAAAAATTATAATAAAAACGGAACTACTTAGCGTGTGCGTTTATAAATTCTAATTAATAGGCCAAAGCACGTACGCAATACACGTTCTCATACCCCCACGGTAAATATAATCATTCACTTAGGGAACACACATACGAGTATACGTGTGGTGCCTCAGTCAGTCACTCGGCAGACAGGAAGTTTGTATCCAAGTTTTGTATTCAATCCCATGCGGCTAACGTGCATTGTCCGGTTTTGATAACGACAATAGCAACAACAAAATCGTTTAAGCGGTCATTGTGTTCCTCCCTTGTCCCGTATATATATAAATATATCTTTTATCCTATGTACATACCTTCTGTAAGCAGAGTGTCGTCATTTTTGTTTCCGTTAGTTTAATATTCCAAATGCGGGCTTAGGGAACACCAAAATGTTGTTTGTGTCTAATTTAAAAAAATTCAATTTGTAAACAAATGATGAGAACTAGAAGCATATAGTAAGGGATAGATGGAAAAGCGGGATATGTATTATTGCTGGATATAGAAAATGATTTCAGAAGAGTATGTACAGTAGTTCGCATTTCTGATAGCTTATGAGAGAGATACATGAGATACCAAAATGACTACCCTAGATTATGAAATCCAAAATTAAGTTGAGGATATTCAGACCGAAACAGGATTTGTAATAGATTTTTTAGAAGATCCAAATCGGGTCCGTTCGAGCCGTTAGAACAATAGTGAATTTGGCATGAAAGAAGGACTCACCAAATTTCGACATCAAAATATTGTTCAAGTTAAATTATGTTTTTTTTTTTTACAAATTCATCTTTGATCTACCAAATAGCAAGGGCCTAAGACATTAACCAAGTGTGTGGATCAAAACCAGATTCTGTTGACACATCTTTTGCCGCTTGTCAGATCAGTTTGACTGGTCTACAGTAAATTTTTTGGAAAATTTAACTGGTATTCGTCGTTTGTACAATCATATCCGAGGATCATCAGGATTAAGTGGAGTAGACCTTGTATTTAGGTCAAAGTATGTATGTCATTCCAGATTAAATTTTCCCATGGGACTCGTATCAGTGAATATAATACTCAACTAGTTGTCTTAGTTTCCGTAAAATTAAAATTAGTTATCCGTACAATTTGGATTTTTATTCATCTTAGTGGGTTTTCACGCGGTTTCCCGCTTCGGAATGTTCTCGTTTATTTATTTTATAATCTCTAAATCAACAGCTCCACTAATAAATTTATACTTTTCTTAAGTCCGCATTACAATTTGAAGTACAGCAGTATCTGCCTCATGATACTTGACCTTTTTTATCATCCATGTTGCCTTCTCATTAAGTATTTCTTTGCCTCATCAATCTACTCTTTACTAACACTCTGCACGAAATCCGTAGATTTTCCTCTGGAAAAAAAAAGGAAAATAAGACAGAAAAATCAATGAAATTCACTTCACTTTCCTATTTGCCATCAACTTTCCATTCAAATACTCTTACTCTCATTTTCTTCTTGTTTCACAGAGTTTGTTGGGTTATTTAGTTTTTCTGTTCCTTTTTTTTTTTTTCAAATAACATCAACATCCACTAGATGCGAATCTACTCTGGCACTGACTCGACTCGACTCGACTAACATGCGCATACACATTCATTTAGAACCGCACGAACATAATTAATTGGCCAGCCAATTACTCTCTCTGGAAATGATTTCATTGAAGCATACCGACATCATCGAACATACAAAAAGAATAAAACAACAAATTACGCCAATTAATTCAAGTCTCGTCCGTTAAATTTCATCCCCTCCCATGCGATTCTCGCCAACCCATTAGGGATGTGAACAATACACCACCAACCCACCCGAACACACTCAGGCAAATCAACAGAAAAAAAAAGGAAAACCAAAAAAAAAAAAAAAACTGCACCATGCCGAACACAAAGCATTTTAATCATTTTTCCGCCCCTCTTTAAGCCACAAAAACACTAGTGTAACTTCGGTCAGGTCTCTATAGAACCGAGAGCTACCAGAAAAACCAAATTGATAGCGATTAATCTGAATCTTATCGCATTTCAGCGAGAGCGTTATATTCCCAATTTGAAATAATTTCATACGCCGCCCTCTTTACCACCCCTTTGGGACTATGACTACTGACAGACTCTGACTTAACTCCTTTGGGAAGGGATGTGGACTCGAGGAGGACTATAATAATCATCATCATCATCAGTATCAAGCACTAGGCGCGTTCATTAGGTCATCTCTTACGAGTACCCCATCTCTGACCCAATCGCTTTAATTTTATTTTTTTAAATACAAATTGGCTTATGCATTTTTGTAATGAAAATTCCAAGTAGAAACAGGAAGTGAATGTTCATTCGTTGCAAACATTCTTTCTGCCTGGGTGGTGTGTTTGTGGAACTTATGTGCAATCTCTCCTTATTATCTCAGAAAAATTATCACAGAACAACAACGAAATATTTGAATACTGATATCACTATATTGGCTGCATGAACAGTTGAATACATTCTTTAATCAAGTTTCGTCTGTCGAGTACAAGGGCTCAGAAAAAAGAAAAAAAAAAAAAAAAAAACATCATGAGGTGTGGTGGCTCGTGTTATTTCAATGTTTTCCAGTCTCACTATAGTTACTAATGTGCCCTATCCTTATCTTGGGAAAATACACATAACCGCAACCATTCATTTTGTGTACACATAATAAAAATTTAAAGTTTTTTTTCTTCAGTTTTAAGGCATACAGATAGTGTGGAACGTAAGTGGATCGTAGGAATTTGTATGCTCGTTTAAGGGACATTCCTTTGTGTTTGAGTGCAGAGTGCTGTTTGAAATTGACCTGAGGTTATTGGATTATCTCGGCCTTTGCCGGTTTTTTTTTTTTTTTTTTTCTGTTTTGGACTTAATGATGAAATGTTTGATCTTATCCATGAAAAGATTGTTTAATCTGAGTCACGGGGTGACAATATGTCGCATTGACGTTTAGTTGATCGGAAGCGCTTATGGTATGTGTTCGGGTTTGTGGTCGTAATCGTCGAACTTGAATAGTGTTTCGAAAAACGTTAAGGATTTTAAATATTCTAGATAAGGATTGACTTGTCTAACGACGTAAGATATGTTTTATAACTGAAGTGAAAATGGCGCTTCAGCGCTTTGTGTCTATAGAGATATAATTGAGTATATTTACATGTATAAATACCCGCATATGTTGAGTAAAAAAAAAAAAAAAAAAAAAAAAAATTGTCAGTGGTTGTCTTAATTAAAAGGTTTGAAAAGTTATTGTAGAATTATTAAAAAAAAAAGATACATTGGGGTGCCTCAAGGCTGTGGTCTTGGACCCACACGATTTAGTGTAAAAAATCAGATTTAATATTTACTCGTAAAAGTATATTTTCGAAGTTGTAAATTGTTCGATATGATTGCTTTTCTATCCAAATTTTATTCCTGAAGTAGTTATCGCTCTATCCTACCGTATACTTCTGTTAATTACACTGGTAAACTTTGTTTTTGTTACCCTCGCAACAAAAAAGAAGCCATTTCTGATGATTATCAAATGCAGGTGTATATTAAATAGTCGGTTTTGAATATATATGTTGAATAGTTCCTAACAAACAGTAGATCGGTCGTTTTTTGTTAATAGATGGTTGCAGTCTTCTTTTGGACAGATTTATATAAAGTGTCGGCTAATCGTTCCAGTTAAAGTGGCAGGTGCCGGATTTCAAAAACTAAGACTATTTGTGCGTAAATCGAATCAGGGCTTTGGGGTGACAACCAGGGATGTTCCCAGGGTTTACGACGAAGACGATCTGGGTTCGAACTAAAGTCGTCTTGGAGATACTTAGCATTTGACTGTTTATGTACAACTCTAAAGAATTTGTTGTACACAAATTAAGACTAGGTTTATGGTCAAGGTAAGCCCAATGTGCTAATTTTGAAGGCTGTACGCAAATGCCAATCTTAAAACTGGAGAGTTATGACATGCTATTGATGTGCGGGGTCTTATGTATCTTATCCTTATCTTATAGGTATTGGGATTGGTATAGTGTTCAGATAAGCATAAACAATATATAAGCACTTTAACCGGCTATCGAGAGTCACTTTACGTATTCTCCTTGTTTGTATTATATTGCTCTCCATAACTTTTCATGTAGTGTCATACAAACAAGTTTCTGCAGTTTAAATGATAATGTGGTATGTGCAGCATTTCCGACTTGGTTTTTGAGGATACGATACTCTGCTATCATTTTAATGAATTACATGGTAAACGGTTTTTTATATGTGTATATTAGTTATTGTTCTTGATTTTCGCGCTTTTATTGAGAGGGTACATTGCAAGAAACTATTTTCAAGTCTGCCTTTGGACAACGTAGTAAGTAACATATGCTGGTAAGCTTGTCCGGTTCCCTGTTTTCCTTTCATTTTCTTCTTCGATTTTAAGTACCAGCCCATTTTGGTAAGTGCGTAGAGCATTTCCGATGTCAAGATCCGTCTGTTTTCCCAATTCTTTCAGAAGATTTGTAACAAGATGCGATTGTTAACAGTTCCCATTTTTTGATATAAAGCTCTCTTATACCTTCTTAAACTTTTTGCGCAGTAAACTTCGAAAAGTAAACTCCAATTTAAAGCAGATCAAGGTTGAAGGTACTTCTTCGGCTAGTTCTTTCCTAGCCAGAAGCTACGAATTTCACACACTGAGTTATTTGGGGTCCTATGGTCTCTTTTTATATGCATCGTCCTCCTGGTTAAGACTTAGATGGTCTTCAAATATCTGAGACACCTAAGTGAACCATGCAAACGTACATATATTTTTGGCTAAATTGCGTATGGAGCTTCATTAAAACTTCCCAATTTTCCATCAATATAAGGGGGACTCTTAATCACAAGAAAGTCGTTATTTCCTTTTGATGCAGCCAAGGATACATTCATTCGTCTGTATGCTTCTTAATCAACAATCAAAACTTGGATATCATCATCATAATTATATCCAAATTCTCACTCTGTTGCTCGCTTTGTACTTCGTACACAGAGAAAGTTTTTTTTTTTTTTTTTTTTTGACTCAGTAGGGTGAGAGACTAAGGTACAAGTTCAGAAGTTTTTACCACCTGAGGTTTGTCATTGCCTGCTGAAAGAATATTTGTTTTTCTATTTTTTTGGTGTATTGTCTCGGTATCAAACCCGGCACGTTGTCATGAGCGATTTTAAAATTGATAATGGTGTGGTTGTTATCGATCTGGATTTTTGGGGTTTTTTCTAAGATCTAGGGGGTCCTGAACCACACGAAAAGGGACTGATTGGTTGATTGGAGAAAGGATTTGGATCTTCAGAATACATCAGCACAACTCTGATGATGTCGTTTTTCTTGGAATCGCGCAGACTGAGTTTTCACTCATTGGAAGCTGCTTTCATCTGACGAAATTTCGCATCTGAGTCAGTAGAAGCCCCGAATATGGTTGTACCTTTTGATACTTTGGGCAGCATTCTTGTTGTTTGTAAATCTGGATATGTATTCATGTTAATCAGTCTTCAGAAGCCTTCCTTCCCAGCTTCCTTTTCATTATCAATTTTGGCTCTCCTTCTTGATCTCCTTAGCTTGTATTGCGTCTGTGTCTGCATTGTCTGCATTGGGAGTGATTAGATTTGTTGTTTGGCTCATATATTTTTTGTCATCTAATGTTACCGCAGGCAAGGATAAGCTTATTAGAAATTACAAAACTTGATTTGCTTGCCACCGAAACTGAATAACTGAATATCTTTTAATACAACCCTAGAGCATAGAATCAAATGAGTTTTTTTTTATAGATTTCAATTGCCATTTGACACTTTCGCCGATTAACAATTTCTATTATGTTGATAAACAACTCCATATTGTGTGGCAAATTGTGGCCTCAGCAGGATGATTATTTTCGACCAGAATTTCCTCCACTTAAACACAATCGCTTTGCTGAAATCCGAAATTCATTATTTCCCATCGTATCTACACACATACTCGTATGCCGAATGAAATTCAATTCCAGAACATTGCCACCTAATCGGACAACTATCATACATATACTCGTATTAACCCCTCGGCTAATTTGCTTTTGCAATGTCCCTACGTTAATTTATCTACCCTTTCGCTTCTACAGAAATATTCAAACCCTCATCACCTCGAGCGGCACCGCCGTCTCAACACAATAAGGTACATAGCCTCAACACCCAAAAAGCGGAATTCTGTTTTCGCCAAAAACTAATAACTAATTGATTTCCATCGTCATGTATTATTTATCCCTGGCAACATCAAATATATTATTTTCCACTCAACATTTCATAACCGTTTTGCTGTGCTGCAATTCAATTGTGAAATTGATTGTAAGCACCAGTAACTTTGATATAATAGATACTCGTACATACATATGTAGGTACGGATGTCTGTAGGCCTGTACATATTTGTGCTCTGTATGGCAGTGAAACTAGCAGTATATAGATACGGCTGCTTAAGTTTATCCAGAGCAGTAATTAATGGCAGCGATTATGTAACGAGAATCTATCATCCATTTTATCATCATCATCCCCACTGCTGTTGTCGTCGTTGTTATTATCATCCTGTAGCTCCTGATGGTGCGCTTTTCATCAGTCGGTATGGATGGGGGTGATTCTAGTCCGCCCTATAAAAGCCTACCTACCTAAATGGTTATATGTTTAGCCTGCCAGAAATTTCAGCGTCCCCCTCTGTATAAACATTCATCCTCTCGTGTTTGACACATCTGACGATATGTTTTGCATTTCGACGAATCAATTTACCAATTTGCACTAGTACCTACCCCAACCCCAATCCATCCATATTCACCCCTCAGCGCTGTGATGATGGCACTAATTTTCCTGGAGAAAAGAAATATTTATCTACGAATAGATACATGCTTATATATATATATATATATGTATGTGAATCTTTCTATCACTATAGGGTAAACGAAAAAAAGAAAAAACAATCATCATGCTCCAATTCTACGTTAGTATGCAAAGTGGTGGTGTTAGGGGTTAGGAGTAGAGATACACAGCAATAAATTGACATTTATGAATTGTTAACCCCATGGATTCCATCTATCTGTTTGTTTCTGTAGAGATCCCTCCCATATATGGTTCTTTATATGGTATATCTTTGGGAAAAATGTGTTTAGTATATGTTCTTAGTGACCTCACTCTTACGTCTGCCAATTGAAATTAACCGAGAGTATTTGTTTGACACTAAATTATAATAATCGCTTCAATTGAAATGATATGTATCTAACAGATATGTCTTTTCTTGTACTTACTTTTTTTTTTTTTTTGTATATTTTCAGATTGAATGTGTGGAAGTTCTAGAGAAGCATATGCGTATTATAAACTTGCATTCGAACTCAAAGGCATCCTTGGTAAGTGAAAATACAAATCTATTTGTAGTCGTACTCATAGTCTCATTATACACATTTGCTATAAGATATTGCTCATCATCTTAACGATTTGAAAGTACTACAGCCCGATAGATACGTATTTTCGTACATATCTTCAAGGTGTGTGCATATAAAATGCTTATTTTTGGCATTCGTCCTTCTTCTCAGTCTAATCGCACGCGTGACTAAGAGAACAGACATATCTTCTTCTTTCTTTCTTTTTTTTTTATTTTTTATTTTTATTATTTTTTTTTTTTATTTGCAAAGATGATTTTTACGAAGGAAATCGCCTTTGTATCTATCAGATTGTTAATTTGAATGTTGAATCTTTGTCTGCTATGGGAATTATAATCGATTTTTCGTGTGTAAAGAGTGTATTTTCTACTCTTCCCTTCATCCATTGCCTACCTCCTTGATTCGTTAACTCTGGCAGTGATCCAAGAATTGAAGTAAAAAAAAAAAAAAAAAAAAAATAAATAAATAAAATGAATAAATAAATATTAAATAGATTTGCAAAACTCAAAATGAACCGAGCAAACTATTTTAAATGTTCCGATGCTTGCCTTTTGTTAAACAACTGATTGAAATTTTTCAGTTGTCGTCAGAAGCAGGGTATCTTTTCGTCCATCTTTTGTATCTGAACAACTTTTGGATGGATTTTCGCATTTTGTAGTTGCATCGCTGCATGTTGAAAAAAAAAAAAAACAGCTAATTATAGAAACGCTAGAAACTTTTCTTGCCATTTGGGAGCGAATAGAAACGATGCACTTTATACTGCAAATTGTCTAGACGAAATGTCTGTTTGTATCATCTAGCTGGTCATCCCTTGGTTTTTGATTTGTTTGCAATTTTACAAAACTGCTGTTTTGTAATAAGACTAAACGATGAGAAGTGAGAAAACAAAAGAGTGTAAAAACATTGGTGATTTTATAGAACCTTGAGGCACTCCATTTATATTTGTGATGGCGCACAAACCAAATTGGCCATCTTGTTCTCAATGACTTTTGTGTTTTCATCGACCACGCATTAATGGATGTGACCAATGGTGAAACACCTGTCTACAAAGGTAAATCAAGCATTTATTCGAGTAGAGAAGAACTTTCTATTTTGAACTAGAGACTATAATACATTGATAACAAGACGTCGATTCCATGAAGAAACACAAAGATTCAAATCACGGCATAACTAATAAACCATTGTGCCTTCTCGATTCTCAGTCTCTTCTCCTAGCCGAAGAAGCTTTCCTTAAAAAGTGATCTGAAATCTGCTATATCTTCACTGGAATTGTCCAGTATTCGGTATTATAAATCAGCTCGATTATAGTTTAAAATAGCCCATTCCTTTAAGTTAGGAGTATTGTGTCGCGAAGTACTTTCTGAAGTAAAATTTGAACAAACCTTACTTTGGACCTATAAGCATAAATCTTCGCAAGAGTATATATTAGGAAATGTCTTCTTTCGCTTTCTCTAGTTAGCTGGGGTAAATAGATTCAAAGTGAAGATTGGGGTTAGCTGGTATGAAAAATACTCAAAGACCAGCTCAAAAGAAAAGAGCAGTACAACTAGAAGTAAAATGACGATTACAGAGAGATTACGGAGCCTTCAAGCCAATGACTTCTCAAAGTCATCGCCTGACGATGGGGATAATGCAGGCAGTGTTCTGAATAAGAATAAGTAGACTGGAAATGACAGCAATTACAACCGCCCAACAAGTACCATTATTTCATTTCTTACTAAATCCAGAATTATGGCTGGAATTCAACTTGAGGTGAGATAATACTCAATGTGGCCGCAGCAGTGATAAAGAATAGAGTATTCACATCAACCAGAATTTATGTTGCAGAAATCTCTACATTTGACTTATGTATATCAAATGACTTCTAGAACGTGATAACTAAGTTTTACCATCCTACTAAATTATTTAACGCAGTATGAGCTTTTCCTTGGAGATTCATTCGTTCTTACCAAGGCGATTATGGCTGGGAAGAACCCTACAACTCAACTCCCTGTGAGATTTATTTCATATGATTAAGCTTAGTTACTTATTTATGTGTCACTACACCTGTCGGGGTGAACAAGGGTCTGAACTAGCAAGCGTCTCAGTTAGTCCAGTCTTTACCTAACTGCCTCCAGTTGGTTAAGGTCCTCTTCTATTGGACGCGCCATCTATGACGAGGTCCTCCTCTACTACTCCCTCTAGGTTTGATTAGAAAACTGCGTGCTGGAGCATTGGTTTCCACTCGCTCTACAAGCTTTATGTAGCCATCTCAGGCGACTGATGTGGAGTTGTTTGACTAGGTCGATGTTGCTGTACACTTCTCCAAATTTCGTCAACGCAAACGGGTCCGGATATTTTTCGAAGGATTTTTCTCTCGAAACGACTGAGAATATTTTCATCAGCTTTCGATAGGGTCTTTGCTTCTGCGCCATTGACAAGGTCTTATATAGAGCCTCCTTAGTTTTTCGCGATAGAACCTTGTTACTCAATTGCCTTTTTAGTTCAAACAAACAGTGATTGAGAAGAATGATTATTTCCTTTATTTCTGCAGAATTCTTAGCAGAGCCAAGATAGACAAAGTCCTTTGCTACCTCAAAATTATAGATTTCGACTGTAACCTTGTTTGTGTTGCATGTTCCTTCTTGTTGACATCATATACCTGGTTTTGTTCTTATTTACCACTAAACCCATTTTGGCAGATTCTGTTTTAATGCTATCGAACGACAGCTCGCTGAGTACTCTCAATGATGTCAAGATTGTCGGCCTGCGTTCAGTGTTCACTTGTTAGTTCCGTACAAGTCTTTCAAGAATGATATTAACGAAAAAACGTGACGCGCGTCAAATTGTTTTAAAACCTTTTTTGACATTAAAGATCTCGATTAAGTCGTCACCAACCTTGAAGTAACAGCGATCGTCATTCTACACAGATAGACGAGTTTGGTTTAGCTCATCTCCATATATGCTGTCATATGCGGCCTTAGAATCAATGAAAACAGGGTAGGTATCGATTTGGACTTCTTAATTTTGTTACTGCATCTGCCGGAGTGAGAAGATTTGGTCGATTGTATAATTTTCTGGTCTGAAACCGCACTAATAGAGACCAAACAGGTTGTTGGCAAACGGTTTCGGACGTTCACACAATATGGCAGATAAGATCTTGTATCGGATGTTGAGGAGACTTGTACCTCTATAGTTGGCGCAATTACGGGTGTCTCCTTTTTTGTGGATCAGGCATGCGGTGCTGAGATTCCATTCATCAGGAATACACTTTTATGACCAAATCTGAAGAATGTTTTGGTGCATGTCAACATGGACCACAAAGTCCAGCAGCTTTGAATACCTCCAGGTCCAGCTAAGTTATTGGATTTAAGCTTAGATATTGCTGTACCTTTGTTCTACTCAGGTGGGCGGAAAATTTGGTATTTAAAGTCTAAGTTGAATGGTCTATTCTCCCTGACGGCTGTAAGTTCTTCTTGTCGCTATACAGTCCGCAAAAAAAGTTTTCCAATTTTTTATCAGCACCATCTGTGTTTCCCTTTTCATCTCTATAAGCTTTTGTGCGGGTCTTCTTGACGTTCTGTTTAACTATTGGCAAAACTTCATTCGCGAGCTTCTCGTGCTCTTTTTTTTCCTGGAGAAGCCGATGTTCTTCCTGTAAGAGCGGCTCTCCTGCTTCGTTGTAGCGCCGCTTTAAAGGCTTCTTGTTTAACTACATCTGCTTGCCGACATCATCCCTTCAAATTAGGGATTTCTTCGTGAAACCCAACACAACAGTTGCGGCGTCTGTACTTGATGCCTACATGCCTTAAAAATTCGCTGTGATGTCGTAGGTACACTATTTGCATTTGGAAGTTACTTGCATCAAATATTAACTGTCCCTACTAACTTGAAAAAGGCTTACTTAATACTTACTTTTGTTGTTTAAGTATGACACGGATGGTGAACTTCCTCAAGGGAATGAAATATTAATTGTATGAGTCAGTAATCATGTAATAAATCATCCGATGCCGTAGAGAGTTCTCTACAGAGTTTGAAAGCACATAGCCAAATTATTTATTTCTATTTACATCATTCACAGGCAGTTCCTGATCATTGACTTGGTTAAGCTATCCTCCTGGCGGAAATCATAACCCAATTCACGAAAACAAATGAGCTAATAATTCTATCAGCCCTTTTTGAGCTGAGCTCCCCTAATAATGCTGCTCTTCTTGCTTGTTTTATAGACTTAAGTCAAATCACATGAATGTCAAAACACTAACGAAGGTTTTGACGGAGACTCATCCTTCATAATTCTCTCAAAAATTTTCTTTAGACTTTTCTAATCTGAGAACAAATTTCGCCTTCTCGGGCAGTTGCCTTCCACAACCCAAACACTAAATCTTGGGCGAAAAAAGTTAACGGATACCACCTTTGGGAGCGATCACAATCTTGTCAATTGTCATAGCCCTAGTGTCATAAATTTTAGTACAACGACTTCAGAACCAAGGTCTTCGCTTCATCATGTTGGCGATGCCACCAGACTGCCACTAACGCAAGACTGGGGTTTAGCCAATGAGGACTGCGTTTAAAGTTGCCGATTTTGATGTATGAAACTTCACTGATCCTGGGATATTTCTAAGATCCAAACCGTGCCAAGCTAATTAGGTCATATTAGCTCTTGACGTCGTTCTTCTTGTTAACATATCTATTGGCTGTGTGTTTGATATAAGTAAACACGAAAATGGTCCATCCATTTTGAATAATATTTTGCATGGCCAACGAAAAGATTCTGGGTATTAACAAGCACTCTATTCCATTCCAATCGTATTACCACAATTTAAGAAATAGCTCAACGTTCAACTACATACTATATTCTCACAACAAAATCTGAATTTCTAAAAACTCGTAAACCCTAAACCACCTGGTGCAGTTTTTGGAACATCAGCTCGTACTTCGTAAATTTGTAATCCTCCGCACCAAAAGTTGCCAACACAGTTTTTGGTTCGAAATTTAATCCGTTCATGGTTCAATTTACAAAGCACGTAAATTTTTTCTGGTCACCAGCTTTCATTTCCCATTCAAACCTCAGTCAAAACGAATTTCCCAATGCAAAGCGATTTAAAATTTCCGATTGACTGGCCATCGTCAAAATAACGCACTCCAATGGTGCATTTGTGCTCCGTATCTAGATATAAAAATCGATGCAGCAACATGCCAAAAACCGCACAAATGTGGGAAAGTGCAGAAATTAATGATGAAAAAGATTTGAAAAAAAAAAAGTCAATTACCCACAATCAACACACAATGGCTGGTGATATACTTCCCAACGCCTGTGTTTTTGAAAACTCCTGTCACACGAAAACTAACTCCCGGTTTCTGGTCTGGTCTGGTCTGGTCTGGTCTGGTCTGCTCTGGTCTGCTCCAACTATCAAAAGTGTGTTGGGAAAATGTAGACAAAGAAAGAGAGGGAGAGAGAGAAAAAAAAAAAAAAAAACAATTCGCCACCGAAATCGTTTGGAAAATTTCAATTTTCATAATCTCCGCGACTAAACTTTAATCCAATCGATGGCAGCCACCAGGATTCATCGTCCTCATCGACCATCATCCCTATTGTATCCCTGCATTGTACAAGTGTATAAGTATCTAGCCTATTCCAATCTACCTATCCGTACCGTACCAGTGAGACTTTATCAGTGTATCCATAGAGGTAAATCCTTGTCCCTATGGCACACGTGTGTGCATTTGCCTAACATCCTTCCGCTGTCGTCAACGTAACGCTGTCCTCGTTCGTTCCATAGCCGATTTCGGCCTTCGATGGACCACTTCGAACGTCGGTCGGTTGGTTGAGAAGTTGGTCTAGTCTTTGCTCTCTGCTCGATCGACTGGGGTGTAAAAATCAATGTTCAAAAGGACATAAAATCTACCTCAAAAATTATTTTCCAAAAAAAAAAAAAATTAAAGAACGACCGTCGCAAACGAACACGAATGGAAAGAACTTAACTCGAGTTGGTTCGGCTACGAGTTGAGAGCTCCTCTGCTAGCTTACTTGATTGACTGCTATGCCTCCCCTTAAAACCTTCTCGGATCAGTGTGCTTTTATGTGAGACCGGAAGAATATAGAAAAAAAAAAAAATGGCAGCATATTCAAAAAAAAAAAAGAGAAAAAAAAACTACGGTTAGATACAAGGAATGCTGAAAATGGTACTCAGAACGGCTACCCTTCCCTTTGGGTTTTCCTTTCGTGTCATCATATTCAGGGCTGGTATACGAATACGAATAGCTGCACATTATGGCAGTTAGGAAGGTTAGGATAGGTTTACCTGGTTTTTCAGAGCACACACAACTTCACACACTTAAAAGACTTACACACCTGGAAGGTGGAAATTTTATCCTTTATCCATTTTGCAGATTTTGTTTCAGAGTGTGTACTTTCTTTTTTGGCTCTCCATCCTTTTTGTTTAATTTTTGTTTCTTTTGTTTTTGCATACACATGCAAAAATTCCAACTGAACGAGATGCCATGAAGTACAAAAGGTCGTGTGTGGTGGGAATTTTTTGGATTCAGTAGAGCTGGCCGATTTTTATCGCTAACGCCACAAACTAAAAAGTCATAGTTCCAGCTCTAGGGTGTGTTTGGTGTACCAGGACAAAAATCATGAACTAGACTAAAGCCAAAACTGAGAGGGACACGGACATGCCATTTCGCATCTTATCTAAGGCGGATGTAATTTTGTATATTCTATCAAATATCTCGTGTGCAGTTTTACGCCACTTTTAATCTGTGTACACTACACCACCCCATTGGGTGTAGTGAACTGACTTATGGACTACACCTTCCTTCTGACTTTCAACTCAATGTGCAATTAGTGCTGATGCTGAGGAATAAGAAAAAGGACACTCTCGACGGTGTGTACCTATAAAAGATACATGTAGTACATGCGGATGTGTAAGAAGTACGAGTTAGATATAATTTATTTTTGGATGTTTGCCTTTTGTGTGTAGTTGTGTGTATAAGGATTAACGGCAAATGGGAAAGAAATGACTGGGCCATAAATTTGCCTTAATTGTCCTAATTGGATTCCTTGTTGGTCACTCGGGACAAAGTAGACAAAAAATAATCCCTTTCTACTTCGGCAAGCTCCAAAGCGCATTCTGTGGCACCAGCACTCTCTAACACCATCCAGTCAGCCTCAAGTAACATACTGAAATTAAATAATTCGTGTTTGTCTTTGGACGTATCCTGTATTCTGTATGCTGTTAGTTTTGGTTGTACATAGTCCCCCTCTTCCTTAGATTAAACAGAAACTGTAACATGCGAGAGAATAAATTGAAATTGATGACTCGGTGCAATCTTATTTCATATTTTGTAATTTGTTTAGTTTTTCTTTTATTGGCTTTTCTCCTCTGCTGGTCCTTACTCTTCTGGTAGTCCTTTTTCTTCTCACCGAACATCCTTAATGAAAATGAGTTTTGTTTTTTGGTCAGTTTGACATTGTGAATGATATTAATCACTTTATGGCAGTTTTTGTTGGTTTAGAATATCTTTTCTCATTGAGGTATTTGTCAGTGTATCTATACGTCGTTAAGATGGTTGTATAAAGTTCTGAAGAGTCCCTTTATCTCGGCATGGGGTATGGTGTGCCATAATCAAAACCCGCATTCCTTTCTTACCTGAGGATATGAGAAGGCACATGCGACACCTTTATTTGTGGGATATAGCAAATATGTTTTCGCCTTTGCTATTATGTAGGAGTACTGCTGCAGAACGTGAGTCAGCTGGTGCAGATGAATTTATAATATCAGGGAGCTCCATAACGTATATTTGTGTTGTGATCGGTATGCACAATGGTGATTATTGAAGTGCATAAGGTGAGTGCATAAGGTTTAGTTTTGAAATTCTCATGAGACAATGCAGAAACATGAATGGACTAAATAAGGGGCTAGATCCTGGCAATTAAGTTCTCAGAGAACTACATATCTCCTATAAAGAGCAAATTTTCGTTTGATACGTTTTCTTTTTCTTATTGAAGATACACAAGTCTGGGCCTCAGTAGAATATAAATTTTGGGACTTAGTATTCATAAAAAAGCTGTGTCATCACAGAAACGCTTTTGTGCCGCATTTTCGAATGAGCTACGATGTGTAGGTAAATATTGAAAAAGAAAAAAAAAAAAAAAACAAATGACTGCCTGGGCTGGCATACATTTTCGATGGCTTCGGCCTCAATTTCACGAAGAGTTTTACCAATATTGTTCTTGAGTGACTGAATCGTCTCGGGATTGTTCGCATAATGGCACACCACAAAAAAAGTCCACTTTCGTCAAATTGCAGTTCCGTGGCGTCCAAACAACATCACCAAAATGACTGATTATATGATTATTGAACTTATTGTGCAATACATCAATTGTTGGATGGCTTGGGATTGCATTGGAACCAAGTCCAAATCCTCAATTCCCGGCCCTACAAAATCAGTTATCATGTCTCGGTAGCGCTCTCTTCCATCGTCGTCTGGGAAGAAAAGTGGGCCAATAACCCCGCCACACCAAAAACAGTCTCATGTTCAGGATGCATTGCCTATATGTACAATAGATTTTTCAAACTCCAAATGTGATGTGATGTGATGTGAATGCGTTTCATCTTAAAAGATGATTTTTTGAGCACTATGTTCAATTTTAAGCACCTTTAAAGCTCAAATAGAGAAGCGATAACGATGCGGGTGGTCAATCTAATTTAATTCCTAAATCAATTGGACCTTGTAAGCGAATAATCAGAGATTTTTTTTTGCAAAATTCTTCTCAGGCTAGTGCGACTGACGTTCAGTAGAGCTGAGATTGTATACCCGAAGTGCTCTGGCTGTCATCTTTTCTTAGTAAGAACGAACCCTTAGGTTTTACCGTCAAAACACCGAAGTGTCTTTTATACCTGTGTATGGATTATTCCCTCTACCAGTTTGTTCGACCTAATTAAAAGTTCAGACCCCTTTTTGCTCCTACCTAGCTATAGACTTGTCCCCTTTTCTTGTTCGGCTGCATCAATGACTATTCGTTCAGGGTTACCTACAGCATTATCCAACTGAAATCTTGAATGTATGTGTAATTTAGAAAAGGTTAAGTTACATTGGTAGTTTTCATGAGGACACTTACTCCAGAGATGTTATTCTGTGTGATATCGCATAGCCGGCTCTACCGGCACCTGTAGGTTCTGTTGTGTCCCTTAATAAACATTGTTTTTAGAATAATAGAGAGATGAATGCTTCTATTTGAAACCTGTTTTATCCCTGACCGAACCCTTGCTGGGAGTTGATAGGAGTTTTTTCATTCCTTAACAATCCATTCTAGGACAGATTTACCTATTAATATCACCTAGAATTCTGCACAGAGGCATTTTGCCTCTGACAGCAATCGCGTTCAGAGTTTGACGGCATTAAAGCATATAATCGATGAAGCATAATGGGAGCTCATCTACCACTTTTGAACCACTATAAGGTCTTTTTAAAGTTAGGTATTCGATGATCATGTTGATCTGGCTGTTGAAGTGGGTTTAAGTGCTAAAGGTAAGTAGTATTGTAAATCCTGTTCTGTACCGCCAAACAGTCTAGAATTCATAAGAATACTACCATGGATGCGTATCGTCAGTAAAGCTCATGTAATTTTGCCGGGACTATACCATCGAGTCCAACGGTTTCAGAAATGGATGGTCTCGACCTTGTTGAAGAGAAGGAACTCGAGGAAAAAACAACTCAATACGTTTTAAGGGGGAACTCGGAAAATTCTTCAATGTTCCGCTTAAACTTAGGACAAGACAGAAGGTAGGTAAAGCTGTTCAGAACCTAAACGGTATCATCATTTAATTTTCAGTATCATCATTCGGTATCATCAAAAAATTTTGTCTACATTTAAATTGATTTGTCCTGCCAGAACCTGAAATAGGGAAAAATCAGATGCAACCGTTTTTTGGTTCAACGCAAATTTACAGAAACTACTTAACAAAACTTGAAAACTTCCAAGTAGGTCATCTAAGACTAATTTAGGGGAAGGGTGAAGTTTTTACAGATTGCACCAAAATGAAATTTAGAAGAAAACCCAAACACTCGGTGAAACGAGCAGACTGGTCAAGAATTTCACTCAGATTTGTTGGCACCTATGTACATTAAGCCGAAAGATAGTTGCTCTCTATCTCGTGCTCGAGATTCGCTTGCCACATACCTGATTAGAACTGCTCCACAACCAGCTTTTATAATTGGAACTAAAAGTTAACTGAGTAGCACAATCCTCCGGAGCTGGTACCTGTGATTGGCTATATTGACGGATGAGACCGTCAGATACATTCATGATTCCTTTGATGGTTCCAAAATACCTGACACCGGTGGCATACTTATATGAACTTATGATACAGAAAAGTAAAAAGCAGCTGCTAGGAACTCTGACGTGACCTTCTTCTTTGCTGGCCTGTCACTGGCATACATATGGTATGCCTGAAAAGCACTAAGTAGCCTTTATATCAATAATTAAAAAATGCTCGTCCTGAACTTCAGACTCATTAGTCTGACTTTCTTCTTGTCGAAAAGCATTAAGGTAATGGTTGAGCTTAATGCTTGCAAATGTATCCTCTGTCCAAGAGACAACAAGTCTATTAATGAGGAAGATTCTGTCCACAAGGGAACACGTATACTTAGTCGGAATATTCTTCGAAGAATCTAGGGGGCAGAATTACATTCGCACTTGACACAAAGGATTATACATCCGTAATTTTCGTCAATATTTGGTGTCCTTGTTAAGACTCTCAACGGATCTAACGCCTACACTCAGGCAAGTACAGGTGGTGTAGCAGCTCTTTTTATTAGAAGTACGCTTGCGACAGTTTTCTATGGCGCAGTAAGCCCTGAATGTCATCGACAATTGTTTAAATGAAAAATTTCAGTTAACCCTTTCAACTGTGGTTGTTCTCTTTACAAGAAGGCGGACGCAGGCTGGTCGGACTAATCTAGTGTTTAAAGGTAATATTATCCGTTTCTTCAACGAAGATAAGTATTTGAATTGTAAACCTGCATAACTAACTTTGTTAGCTAAGCATGTTGTGCGAAAACCTCAGAGGCGTTGTTGGCTTTCTGGGTGTATGAAGTACACATGACATGGCGCTTTTCACCGAGGTGGATACTTTGGATCTACATGGCTATGTTAGGACCAATTATATCAGATGCACCGATTATTTGGTGCACCACGCCCTCAAGTTCGGTCTTGGCTGCATGCTTGCTTTTCGTACCTGTCGTACGAGTCGCAATGATGAATTTCTCTTTCCTTGATATTTCCAGGATGCGGCGCTAATGTCTTCCTGGACGTCGACTGAGCTTTTGAAAAACTTTCCCAAGCGAAGATAGCCGCAATCCTGCTGGCAATAAACTACACTTAAAATGCACGTGTTTTTAGGAAAATGGGACAGAGAGAAAGGAAGATTTTTGGGCTCGGTGGTTATTTCGCTTCATGGGTGGCATCCTAGATTTGATAAAATAAAATAAGTGTAATTGTACTTTTTGTTGTATTGTAGACAACCACTCATCTTACGTGAATTTAGTTGTCAGAAAAAAGTATGTGTTTCTGGTGCGGCTGGTATTAAATCCCGAACCGACTTGGAAGCCAAAAAACTACCCCTTGAGCCACGGCCGCTATAATGTGAAGAATCTGTAGAGGCTGCAAAGTATCTGCATCTGTAGCGACAACTAAACTGCGCATAAAGTCTTGCTGAATCCTCTCACGATTTCCAAGTTCGAGAATGCAAGACTTTACACAACTCAGTCGGGCGGCTGCTCTATTTGAGTCCTGTTTTCGGTCGGAAAACAATGGGATCGCGGAAAAAATGATCACCAATGAGTAAAAAAAAAGGAGGAGAATCACAATCATCACCAAGAGGTGATGTCACCACTGCTCAAGGAATGTTATGCTGGTTGATATTACTGTCCAGAGCCTTTATGTATTGAATGTCGGTTGTGAATTCGCTTGTAAAGGGTAAATAATTAGCTCGAATGCATTCATACCTGTCACAATGCCGTCGACGATAGCTCGTAATTCAGTTATGAGAGCACACGGTATCAAATTTTCGACCGTCTTGGGCAATTCCTGATGCTCGAAACAAGAAATTCAGTAGATAGGACCAATCGTCTACATCTGATTCCACAAAAGGAGGCAGCTAAAGGTGAGCATACTAATTCGCTGCAATGTGCAATTGTTGTTGACGGTGATGCAAATCCACTGGGGACTCTGCAAAGCTCGAACCAGAAAGAACAAAGAAAATCGTCTCCTTCTGGGAAAAAACGTGATCAGGGCCTTTTCAAAGAAAAGCTGCCGTCAGGGGTCTTCCATCATCTGTCAGTGTTGTCTAATTGCGTGGTTGGCTGCTCTGTACCACCCAGGGCCATTCCGTGGGATGCATACACCTTAAATATGTCTGAGAGTGTTTTGTTATTGCTTTTCGGCAAATTTTTTATCTATTAAGACTTAAAATTTACCATCGAATGCTTCGCTTAGAGTAGAAATGTGATCCTTACAATTTCAGATATTGAGTATTTTTGGGCACAATGTAAGCAAGGGGAATACCTTTCAATAATTCGCAACGTTGATCAATAAGCCAGACATACTGGCTTGAGTTAGGCGAGAGTATGATAATCCTTGAATGACAATAAAACGATTTTATGTCAGAATTAAAAATGTGCATTTAAGCTGATATCTTTAGTCGAATTTTTATATTAGAGGCAATAGAACTGCTAAATTTTGATAGAATTAGTAATCCCAGGGTGGTTCAGTAGTAATCTCAGGGTGGTTTTTAAAAATGATTTTTCTATATCTAAAAGAGCAACTCATTGTTGTAATCAGATACCAACGACTTCAACTTCAAGACTTCTGTTAAATTGTATTGTGACGGCACGCGCCGTGGTTTATTTTATATATAAACTCCCTGCGGTGAGGGCATTTTACTTTGGTGGTCTAAGCCTAAAAGAATGAGTGATTGACGTTTAAGTAAATTTGACCATTCTAGGTCCACAAGCCCTAAACATATGTCATTTTATCTCAAAAGTTAACTATTGAGAGGACTAGCTCTTTTTCCTACAAGCTACTAAATACTTCCGTAGTTAAGATACATACGACCGGATACATACGAGTACGAATATTTTGACTCTCACAACAAATCCTGTGCCAAAAGATTATTCACCCTTCAAGCAGAATTAATTGTATTTTGCAAATGCTAAACTATCTGATTCTCTCTTTTTAATTTAACATCAACATTGCACGAAGGGTATGACAATGACTTAGTCCTGGGACTGACACTAGTGACTACATATCTTTTTGCCTGGCATATCCTCCCTATACCTCGGCAATAGCAGATAGTGCTCCAGTATCTCCATGTTCGGGAGTTCCTTTCTTTCCGGGATTCGTTAAAGCGTGAAAACTACGAGCAGGAAAAAAGCATTTTAATGATCTTCGTAATTATAGCAGTTTTGTGAGGATTTTCCTCATCACCAACCAATCTGGCATTCCTTCCTCCTAAACCAGCCACCCTTTTCCAGAAAAAAAAAAAAAAACTAAAAACAAAAATTAGAAACTCACGTCACAAGCTTCACACGTAACTCAGCTAACGATCCTGTGTGCCGAAGAATGTGTTCGTTTGGTCGTTTGTTCATTTGTTTTGTATGAGCCTATCTACTGGTAGTAGTGTAGTACGAGTACATTTGTTGAAAGCGCTTAGGGCTGTGTTCATTAATCGTCGTCATCGTTGCTATTTGCTGTAGCGACGAGTATAGCTGAGATAGCTGATAGCTGGTAGCTGGTAGCTGGTAGGTTGGATACACGAAACACTCCTGGTTGTCATTTTCGTTGCTGTTGTCATCGTCGTAGTTGTTGTCGTTATCGTGTCGTGCATGTTAGCACATCGTTGCCGTCATCAAAATCAGCGAGAAAATAACTCTGAAATACATAGATACGAGGATCTCTACATAGATTGTTTCAAATTCATTTTTTTTGTTTTTTTTTTTTTTTGTTGGCCTGCTTATGCTTGAGTGTATCCTTGATGTTCATTTATGAGCCCTGGGCATAGATACTCACATTCATATCTATCTTCTGTATCCGAAGTGCTGAAAATCAAAATCAACGCGACTCATAAATTAAAAAAAAAAAAAAATACATCTGAAAAAGTTTACTCTGAATACTCGTACAAGTGCGAAAAAAAAAGCCACCAGCTCTGTCGTAGGTAGTCCGTATCTTTAAGCTGAAAATACATTCGTATCTGCATTGCAAATTAAATTTATTTATTTTTTCCGTTATACGGTGAATAAAAAATAAAGAAACAGCTAAAAGCCAAGCGAAAATCATTCTGAATCAACAAACAGAGCTATTTTGGGAGGAGGGCTGTTGCCCGTTGCCGCTGCCATTGCCGGTCTCAACGTGCTAGACCCCCCAACGTCTAAAGGTGAGAATCCGTTGATCTGTTTTCAGTTCGATTGTTTTTTTATTTTATTTTATTTATTTTATTTATTTTTTTTTTTGTAATTTCTTAATGAGGTGCGATTGTGAAAGGTTAAGATTGCACTTTCAATCAAAGCCAATCGATTTAAACAGGCAGACAGACACTGTTGCATCGTCAAAAGTGTATGCAGATACTACGGGTAACTATTTGAATTGAAAATTGAACTTGAACCGAATCCGTTTAGTCTGAGAAGAATTTTTCTAATTTTAGATGTGACGTGTGTGGTACAGGCGGAAAATAGTCTGCTCTGGGAATATGTACTACTGAAGTAGTTCAGATGGTACTATCTCGAATCAGAGGTATCACGTGGTGTATTGGTTATTTTAGATCACGGATATGTTATGCAAAAATAATTCACTCTTGACCACATGCTTTGAAACAAAGAGTTATTGTGACATAAAGTCTTTGTATGACTCGATAAAAAACCTGAGCGTAACAACTTCACTTTTCATCATTCAACTTTATTGGGAAGTGTCATACCATGGTGTAATTATCTGATAAAGTCTCTGAAAATTAAGAGTTGACTGTGACTATGAGTTCACATTCATAAGATTATATTATACTTTTTTGGACATACTGAACTTCCACCATAAGCTATCTCTGGTGCAAAAGAAAAAAAAAATGTTTTTGGACATTTCTTTCTGTTTCCAATCTGAACGAGTATCTGTTACTTAATTTAGCGCAACTCTGACATAGCTGCAATTAAGAACTTGATTCTCGAACCTTGTAAAGCAAGGTATAAAAGAATATCCTGAGCACCTAAAACATCGCCGTTCCGGATTTGGCGTATTAAGAGATGTTATATTCTGTCTATAATGTACTTGGTGCAGTAAATCTGTTAATGTCGGATAATGATGCTGACATGAACAGAGGTTCAGACTATACCGGTAGCATGTGTAAGTATTTAGTAGCACCTAATCCTCTAGCATCATTTAGTGGGAAAATATCCACTTCGACCAAAACGGTGGAATACCCTGTCAAACCTCTTAGATTTGTCAGATAACGCACTCGTCCGTAACTGATATGATTTGTCGGGTACGATTTAATTTTTGTTTGAACGTACTATATATTAGAAGGCAATATTACCTACTTAAGGGGCGCTGCAGTTCGGAGTGAAGCTGGGCCTTAACAAACAAGCCTCTGCAGTTAGTCCAATATTTAGCTAAGTCTTCCTCTACTTTGTTGTCCCCCTGGGTTTGATACGAAAACTGCGGGCGGAGCATTGATGTCCATTCGTTCTACATGTCCGGGTTACTTAAGTGGCGTTACAGTTTGGGGTTAAGCTGGACCTCAACTAACAAGCCTCTGCAGTTAATTCGGTGTTTAGCTAACTGTCTCCAGTTGTGCACTTTAAGTCGATTGGATCTCTTTATAAGGTACTGATGCACAACGGCTAAGTAGAGGTTTTCCTCTACGGCGTTGTCCCTCAGGGTTTGATTCGAAGATCTGCGCAGCATTGATGTCCATTCGCTCTACATGTCCGAGTTGGCTCAGGAGCTCAGTCTAATACGCCGTTTTCCGACAAGATCGGAGTCACTGTACAGCTTTTAAAGTTCGTCGTTGAATCGTTTCGAAGGATTCTTCTCTCGACAAGGCTGAAGTGGTCTTCATTCGCTTTCGATAGAGTCCATATAAGGTCTTCTACTCAATTGCTTTTTTAGTTAAAAGACAGCGATTGGAAAGGATGATTCTTCGTTATATTTCTGCAGAGGTGTTCTTGACAGAAATTATAGCAGAGCCAAATTAGGCTGTCGATTGTGAAGTTCTGTTCAATTTGTCGATATACGGGTATTTGCCTATTCCAAACGGAAAAGGAGTAAACAATAAAACATTCTTTGATAGCAAAAACCTTCACTTTCGGTAAATATTTTTTTTCTATTTTTTGGTGTAGCTCATAGAAATAGAACCAAAAAACTTCTGGTGTGGTAGTCGACTGTTTCCAACTTTTCCAATAATTTTCGAAGAATATGTCAGGTATGGCTACTAATGGACGTCGGCAAAGCCGTTCTTTATTAAAACTGGATATGCAAGAGATAAGACGAGTCATACGACTATTTCTTTTCGACACAACCGACACGTTACACATCTCGTGGGATTTATTCCAGGACCGCAATCAGAAATCAAAAAAATCTCGTCTTTTGTGTCTGTTCTTTTGTTTTTTGTATACATTTTATCATAGTGTAGGAGTACTCATGTAGGAGCTAGCTTAATGGTTTCATATATGTCGTTGCGTCTGCGACTATACTTAGTACTGTGTCACCGTGGAAGTTGCATAATTCATTCGAACTGCGAGTACTAGTACTTATATGGCGGCCGATACAAAGTGAGATACAGCCAACACAGAGAACAGGGAAGCTCCAGATACAGTTCCATCGAGGTTTAGCTTTAGCGCATTGTATAATATTTCACATGTAAATTCAATGCAAATATAAATGTGGGTACGACTAAGAGCAAACGAATCAGGGACGACTTAGGGGGATAAGCGAGACTTTGAAATGAAAAAAAAAAAAGAAAACCTAAAGAAGCACAGACTTTGAAATTCAAATTATTATCTTTTTTTTTATGTCGCCAAATGTTGTTATTTTTTTTTTTTTGTCTCCCACGTGCCTCATATATCCCCTCTGCCAAGTGTAATGACAATGTATAAAGTGAAATGAAGCAGAAGGGCGACAAAAAAAATAAAAAATTATCTCCCAGATATGCATCCTCCTATACACTCTTTGGTGAGCTACTGGAATGGTGGGTGTTATTATTATAATTATCATCATTGTCACTGTTATACTGCATACTCAAAGTAAATGGCTCGGATAATTTGCAATCTCTCTCCGAACAGATATTCTTTCTACCTACATTCGAGTACGAATAAGTACTAGTACTCGTAAATGTGAGGGGCTTAGTTATTCGTACGGATACATACGTCTACTTGAGGCTACACAATAAAATCTATGTTCAATTGGGGATGAACAAATTTAGTATCTTTCCTTTTGAGGTGTAGATTATAAGAGCATATGGGGACCCAAATACCTCATGGTTATGTGAATAATGCTGAGTGGGGAATTCATTTGCTTTATCGTATGCAAAAATTCTATTTTGTTGGAAATCTAGATAAGGGACTGGAATGTAAGTAGTAAACATTTAGTAGTGTATAGTATATACGAGAACATACGACTATGCATTTGTAGAGATAATAAAATTCGTCCGAGGTAACTACTTACCTTATAAGTATAATCAAGCTTGTTTTGCACTTATTTTTAGAGCCATATTTAACTGTTATAGCCATAGCAACTGGCCGTGGATATTAGCACTATGTTGGCAGTTTTTCTCAAACATTCTGAGCCAAATCTAAAGGCTCAATTGTGAGCCTTTATGTTACTTCTAGAAACCAGACAACCTAAAACAAATTTACTCCTCCTCAGTGGATCTAAATCGCCGTATTTCTGTAATTTTAAACTCTAAGTACAGGGCCTGAGTTTTTTTTTTTTTTTTTTTTTTTTTTTTTTTTTTTTTTTTTTTTTTTGCCATTTCAGAAGTTTAGATGAACTTATATAAAGGCTGCGTATGCGTATTTTATTGAATGACTACCCAAGAAACAAGAAAGGGAATGACTTAAGCTAGTAAAAGTTTATTTCTAAGTCAAATGAATGTTTTTAGAGCATCTGTAAGTTGTTTTTTTTTTTTTTTTTATAAAAAAAACACTGAATAACAAAGCTCAAATTATATGCCAAGATTTTTACAAAGAAATGTAAAGTTTTTGAACTACAAAACTGAAACAGAAAAATATCGCATCCAACTGATAAATTTTTTTATCAACCGATCCATACTATCAACGCTATAGAACCAAATTCTTCTTATTTTTTTTATAAATAAATTTTCTTTCGAAGTAACCAGGTACTTTAGCTAGTACTCGTACATCCTTTTTTGATAAAGTAAGAGTTGTTTTGAGAACTTCTTTAGTTGTCAGTAAGGGAGTCTTATTTTTCAAAAAAATTATTTATAGGTGTCCTTTCTTGGAAACAAGCATTAAGCTTGTTTAACCCTCGTTTATCACTTTATCAATCTTCAACAGCTTGGAAGAAGACAACAGTTGTTGTTATAGCGTATTTTTAAATATAATGCCTGTTTGGCGTGAAAACATCAACATCAACATCAATATTCCGTCAGTTGGACGGAATCGTTATTGGCTGTCATCCACGTTGAATGATTAATTCTGCCTGACAGTAAAATGTTTGTCGTTGTTGCTGTTAGACAATTTAAACAAATAATCATTTCAGGTTTTTAGCACCGACTGTAACTCTTGAACACTTCACCATCCGCCTTATTCAGCCAGACTGATTCGATTCCTGCTTTGCAAAGTGGTATATTTTTCCTTTGAGCTTAGAGTTTTAACCGGTTTTTCTATTGGATCTTAGAGTGGCTTTCTGCTTTTGTTTTATCCCCGATTTGATACTGCATCTTTATATCGATATCTACTACAAGTATTGTGCTCTTTTAAATAATAGCCTGCTCAACATGGAGTTTAAAAAATGTGGTTGGCTAACATTTTCTTGAAAATATATTTTACAGCCGAATTCCCATCTTCTTTGTGAAGATGGAGTGACATTTAATTTATGAATACGATGAACCTTTACCTTTTCACTAAATTTTCTTATAGATATGTAGCTTACAAGCGTCGAGCTCCTCATACGGAGTCATAGTTAACAGTTGTATCTGTGGCTATCAAACGCATACCGTACAGAGATATTTCTATCTCGGAAATATCTATCTTCTTCAGTCTGAAGCAACTCAAAGCTCAAAATAAATATATTCTTCATCAATTACGATGTCGTTAAGCTGACACCGATAAGTAAGTAATGAAGCCATTTGTTGACAACCAAAGTAACATTCCTTACAGTACAAATACCTGTCTCGAACCACAGAGCTCTGGATCCATTTAGCAGTGGTTATGGTACTCGGTTGTCTCGAAATAAAACGATCGTACTTCGAATGATTTTCTTTTGAAGGAAAAGTTTCAAAAAATATACATCAAACGTTGAATTTGTTGTAAAAGTGGAGATGGAGCATTTAAATTGTATAAGCCCAAGCCATTTAGATTGGATAGTTTATAGGATAATCTCTGAAGGAAGATGTACCAGGGAATGACATTATCCTAAGGAGACAGCTAGTCAACTACTAAAATGACTTCGATGGCGGTCCCAGAAGTACCCGACTCAACAACTAAAACACAAAAAAATTATTTATTTTTCAAAATAATCGCGTTTCATCTCTTTACACTTTTCCCAGCGATGTTCAAATAGTTCGATACCCTTTTTATAATAAGAACTGTCTTGCTCCTCAAAATAGCCATTAACTGCCGACATCACTTCTTCATCGTTGAAAAATCTTTGACCACTGAGCTATTTTTTCAAGCTTGGGAACAGAAAATAATCCGAGGGGGCTAAATCTGGCAAATAGGGTGCATGAGGTAGCAATTCAAACTTTTATTCATTAATTTTGGATTTGTGAGCTGGTGCATTGTCTTGATGAAACTTGATCACTTTCTTCTTTGCCAAATGTAGCCGTTTTTGCTTGATTTCTTCGCTTAAACGTTGCAATAAATTCTCATAATACTAGCCGTTGATAGTTTTTCCGTTTTCAAGATAGCTAATGAATATTATCCCACGCGCATCGCAAAAAATCGACGCCATGACCTTGCCTGCAGATGAAACGGTCTTCGCCTTCTTTGGAGCCCTTTTGAATCCATTGTTTTGATTGTTCTTTTGTCTCGGGTGTAAAGTGATGGACCCATGTTTCATCCATTATTATGAAACGGCGCAAAAATTCTGCTTTGTTGCTGTAAAACTTCGCTACACTACACTCAATTGAAACATCTTCACGATACTGTTTTTGCTCGAGTGTGAGCAAACGCGACACCCATCTTGCACACAGCTTTCTCATGTCTAAATTTTCAAATAATATGCGATTTACCGCACTTTTTGAAACGCCTACAATGTCTGTTAGCTCGCTCACTTTCAGTCGACGATCATCCAGTACCGCTTTGTGGATTATCTTCACCATATCTGGAGTCGTAACCTCATTTGGTCGACCACTGCGATGCTCGTCTTGGCAGCTCGTACGACCTCGTTAAAACTCAGTAACTCAAAATTTTATTGTTGTAAACGAAGGAGCAGATTCACCCAAAGTAAAATCCAGTTCAGCTTTTATATTGGTTGGGCTGAGGCCTTTCAAATAAAAGTATTGTGTCACATACTGACAATCATTCACTGACAACGTTTACTATTGATGGCTGCCAAACGAATACTAAATAACGTGGCGCTTTCAAACTTGAAACATATGTTTTAAAGACTGCGTACTTTCCAATGCAGTGGTATTTTCGAAAAACAAACCGCCATGTCTTGGTCAGGCCGGGTACTTCTGGGACCGCCATCGTAGGAAGCTACTTTCTTCGAGCTATCTAAGTAAGAAAGCTGATTAGGAAGCATTAATTTTAAAGGGGTGTGCTATTTTTTATGAAAGTTGTTTATTACCAGCTACGATGGGTATCCGATGCACACACAGAAACATCCTGACCGCAAAAAGTCCATGTCTGCAGGGCTTGTTGTACTAATTTTTTTTTCTGAATTAAGGCACTGGACACGGCGACCCTCAGTATTATTTTAAAAAAATCCATTTTTGCCTCTTTTGTCATTTTTGTGCGATTCGAGGAACTTACGGTGCGCATAATCGACCTACTGAACCGACTACCACTATTGCCAATAACATTCGCAAATTTGAGTCCCAGTTTACATAAGTAGATGATGCTCGATCGGTTAAACCACATCCAGCACGTAGTGAAGAGACTATAGCAGCTGTAGCTGAGAGTGTACGCGAAGACCGTGACGAATCGATTCGTCATCGTTCTCAGCAGCTTGGCTTGACGTATTCGACAACTTGGCGTATTTTACGTGAGGATCTCGGCCTAAAAGCGTACAAAATTCAGTTTGTGCAATTTGCGTCTTATTTTGAGTGAATGTGCTGTGGAAAAACTCAATGAAAATCCGGTGTTTTATCGTGAAATTTTGTCCAGTGATGGAGCCCATTTATGGCTCAATAGATACGTGAATAAACAAAATTGCCGTATTTGGGCTGATGAGCAACCCAAATAGTACCAAAAGCTACCATTACATCCATTAAAAACAACGTTATGGTGTAGTTTATGGGCTGGTGAAATCGTGTTGGTCCATATTTCTTCAAAAATGAGGCAAATCAGAATGTTACCCTTCAATGGTAACCGTTATCACGCCATGTTAACGGACTATGTGCTTCCTGAAATTCAAGCACATGGTCTCGGTGTTCTCTGATTTCAACAAGACGGCGCTAAGAGGCATACAGCGCATGAAACACTGAACTTGTTGAGAAATCATTTTGGTGAGCATTTAGTTTCACGTTTTGCTACGGTAAATTGCCCGACTAGATCGTGCGATATCACACCTTTGTACCATTTTCTCTGGGGATATGTAGTCTTAGGTCTCCAGAAATAAGCCAGCTATGATTGACGCTTTGAAAGCCAACATTACTCGTGTTATCCGCGAGATACCAGTCGCTATGCTCGAACGAATCGACCAAAATTGGACCTTCCGATTGGACCACCTCAGACGTAGTGGCCAACATTTACATGATCTCATTTCCAAAAAGTAAATGCCATGAATTGTTCTTTTAACCGATAATAAACATTTTAAGTTCATTTTCAAATCAAATCAAATCTCACGATGAATCACTCTATACAAGTCCTGATGAAAGAGCCTTAAATCGTACTCTGTATCAATATGCATCTGAAACTTAAAGATGCCGACTGCCATTTAATTCACAAGCACATATCTATTTCTATATTCAGTATCTAGAGTAGAGCCTCATATATGAGAAGAACGAGCCAATAAACATTTTCAAATTGCAAAAACCAATTTGTTTAGTTGAAAACGAACCTCTCCCAGCATCGATAAAAACTTAAGCCGTATGACCCTTCTCATAAAGAGATACACTCTTTCTTCTTCACTCCTCTGTATAAAGTTCTCGTACAAATGTCTATATCGGTGTTTAAAACCAACTAATACTTTCTTTTTTTTTTTTTCAAAACACAAACCACATAAGTACCTCCCATTCATCAGTCGGTGAATATCCTTTGGCAGGATCAAAAGCTGATGGAAAGAACTTCATGTTCATGACCAAGTTGACCTTCTCCCTACACGTCTGCCATCTCCACATATAGGATATCTAAGAATGTGTCCTTGAATTCCCAATGCTAATAATTATGATATGCAAGATTCTTTTTATCCTTAACATACTTGTAGTCCCAATATCTTCTTCATCCGGATCCAAACTGTAACTCGCAAGTAATCCCTCTACGTCGATTCTCATAACATGTCTAGCGGGGTAGTAAACCAACCTAGTGCATTCGAGTATTAGGGATACAAACTGCCAGGACCAACAAGCATTCTTTATTTCAGAAAAAGTAAAAAAATAAAAAAAATAAAGGACTCAAATGAAAGGCCAAAGGAATACCCATACTCATATCCCGCGCGCGCAAAATAAAAATAAAAAAAAAGTATCTCTTCCACTCTAGAACCACTTGCACACAATTCAAAATCCAATTGAGAATATTGAATTTTAATCGGAGCTAAGGAAGATAGAACGGATCCACTATCCCGATATGATGATATAGGAAGCAGAAACAAATTGAGAAAGATTCCCGTTTTGATTTTTATTTCCATTGATGTGAGTTCCACTTTAGTGTTGTACATGTTATCATCCTGACGATAGATTTAAGAAACGTATCTTCTTTCCACTTTCACCCCTGAGTTTGGGAGTACGTAGTGTACGTATGTATTATTTATAAATAAGAATATGTATACGAACAAAAAAAAAAAAAAAACAGAGTACCCACTTTCAGATCTGGTTGTACTTTTGCATTTTTCATAAGCCTTAAGCTTTAAAGGAGGGAATACGTTGGAGTCGTAGAAGGTATTTTCGACACTAGGAAATACGAACCGAACGTGTGTTTTCCTTTTTTTTTTGTACGTTGTGCATTCATTCGCTTTTAGCATTAATTTTTATCATTTTTGTGTCTCCTTTTTTTTTTATTAATAATTGAGGTGATATACTATAACGTGTTGTTGTTTTTTTTTTTTTTTCCTCTCTACAGGTCTCTCCCTCCCTGAAATAGGGTAACGATGATTATTTTTATGCCACCTACTCACCCATTGGGATCAATTCCAGTTGAGTATTTCACTACACCTTCCGTCACCTACTCCGCAGGATTCTACCTCAATATGCCGAAGGAGTTTTTATTTTTGAAAAACACACACAAATTCTGGTGAATTATTGATAAATTTTCCAGTCGAGTAAATGTAACAGGCCCATGCGTTTGGACCAGGAATTCAATGGAAAAAAAAAAGAAAAGAAAACGTTATCCTGGTCAAACACCGTGTTCTAGTGGTTGGATTGCTTTTTTTCCTCATTTATTATTATTATTATTTTTATTTTTTTTTTCTATAGTGAAAAACGATATATGAAATATTTTTTGTTCAAATATTGATTTTATCTGTGTTGCCAAAAAAAAAAAAAATTTTTTTTTACCCTTTCAGCTGTCAGAGTGGTTTTGTTTTTCTGTCGGTGAGTACTTAAAATATATTTTTTCGAATTTATTTTCTGTTGGTTTTGGTAATCCGCCATTTAACCTATGATCTAACTACAGTAGTGTGATAAACTGTCCACTATTACGCTCGATTTGTGCTCCAACAAAAAAAAAAAAGTTTTATCACTTCATGATTGTTAAAGAGTTGATATTGTTTCTATAATACTCTCATGGCAGAGAGTGCTATTTGTAGAAATTATATCGAAGCAGGTAAGCTAATGCCACTTAATAACTGATGAATGACAGTAGATGAGCTATTGGATACATAGATACTTTCTATGCCATGGAATAGGGTCGTTTATTTGAAGTGATTTAAATTTGGAGCACCGGTGTATTCGTACCCTTATCATTCTCTCGCCCCGTGTGATTTTGATAACGACTGGACGGAGAACTGATAAGGGCTCGTGTCACCATTTACACATCAAAAAAGCTAAAATGAAAGAAGCGACAGGAAAATTGTGGAAAATACGAATTGAAGTTGAAAGACAACCAACGCCGCAAAATGGTTCTATTTTGGTTTTTATTTCAATTACAGAGATTATGAGAAAGCAAAAACAGTTTTTGTTTTTATTTTTTGTTAACCTGTCGACTTTGCTGTTCGTATATTTTTAATTGAACTTCAGTGTTGCGAAAGTGAATGTGTTAATTGAGATTTTATGGGGTTGTGTATTCGTTCATAAACATTAGAATTTTTTTGTTTTTTGATATTAAAATGTTTGATTGTTGATTTACGAGTATGTGGATATGACAACCTTGTGGATTTTATAGCGTAAAACTAAGAATTAAATTTATTTTTAACTGGAAGATGATTATCTGAAAAATGTATGTAGATACCAAGTATGTTGCTATAAGCCAACGCAGATGAATACGGCTTTAGATACTCTGGCGTTTTTATCTTGGTGTATGCGGCTTATTATTTGCTGATTGCGAAGGCAAATGTTAATCTGAAAATAATCAGAATTCTTTCGGTAGTAACATTGTTTATTTACCACCTTGATCAAAAAATTCCCCATCGATTGCAACACACTTATGCCAGCTCTCGATCCAATCCTCGAAATATTTTTTATAATCGGTTTTCGGTATATCCATCAGTGCTTTCTGCAATTTTTTCATTCCTTCTCGGCTGTTGAAACGCGTGTAGTAGATTTTTAACTCAATTGGACGGAAAGGATTCACAGACAGAGAGCCAAATCAGGTGAATGGTTTTTGGATGGTATTTGTTGAATTTTTCGTCAAAAAATTCTGCCCACAATTCTGGTTTCTTTCGGCGAATTGCTTCACACAAATGTCTCATAACGTCCAAATAATACTCTTTGTTTACTGTCTGGCCCTCTGGCAAAAATTCATGATGCACTACACCGTTGTAATCCATGAAAACCGTGCGAATTGCTTTCTTTTGTGACTGAAAACGACGTTGGTTTTTTTTTTTTTGGTCTCGGCTTATTTGGTGAACGACATTCACTTGCCTGATGTTTGGATTGCGTGTCGTACTCATAAACTTACGTCTCGTCTACAGTAATGATCATGTAGGCAATGTTCAAGTCATCCGCTATCTCTCTGATGGTTAATTTGCGGTTATTGGCCAACATTTCTTTTACTTCATCAATGTTTTCGTGGGTTTTCGATGTCGATGGTCGTTCATCATCTTCGATTGACTCACAAGTACTTTTAAACCGCTCGTGCCACTATTAAACGACCGTTTTCTTTAGAGAATCGTTGCTGAAACACTTTTCCAACATTTCCAACGTTTGCGCACCATTAAATCCGTTTTTTACGTAAAATTGAATACAAGTTCGTTGTTGCAAATTTAAATCCATTTCTGACATCGTAAAAAATCTATGTGTTCTTGGCTACGTAACTTTCGCAAATGTCAAGCTATGACGTTAAGATTTAGAGGGAATGTCAACAACAGATGTACCAACTTAACAAAAAAAAAAAAAAAAAAAAAAAAAAAAAAATGAAAGTCTTTGAAACAATTCTTCGTTTTGTTGTAACATTAACCTATTGGACACTTTTCACATAACGGCTGTGTGAAACCAGTACAATTGGCCATTTTGCAACGAATTCTGTTCACACCCCATACTGGCCAATGGCTGGTTTGATCCTGTTGTATATCCTTTTGCCTGAAGACCTTGCTCAACATATGATGTTCTTTTAGTCGACCTTCAGCTACTTCCGCTCAAGAGTGTGCAACGCTTAAATTGTCAGATCTCGCAGTTTGTTTGTTGACACGGCGATAGAGTAGCCACGCATTTGCCGTAATCATGTCAAGAAGATGGTAAAACAAACGCATTTATCAAAATTTACTTCTTAGCAAAATTATCTGTCTATCAATAATATTATCCATCAAGTTCAGGCCTCCCATGTGACCGTTGTATTCGGCTACCACAAATCGTCTTTCAATCGATACATGGATTTTGTGTATTTTATCATATTGTTGAACATTGGATGTAGGATTTTCACCGGCAAAACTTGACGCTAGTGAAAAAATCTTGTTTAGTTTTTTTAAGTTTTAAATGCATTTTGTTTTATTAATCATTAACTCTTATATCTAAGAAAAAATGCTTAAATGCTAGCTTAAAATTGCTAAACAATCTTATACTAACTTACTGGCCCCACACAGCCACTCCAAGCCACTCTAAATTCTTGTATCTATGTTTTCGATTTTATTTACATTTTATTTTATTTAGGAATATTTATTTTCTATACTTAAGGCTAAGAAAAAAAAAATTTTTAACAAAAACTTAGCATATGGACAAAAATTATTATTTTTTTATAAAAGCTTAATATCTGACCTAAAATAAATCTTAGTCTACCTAACCTACACATACAATACACACATACACACACATAGACATTATACACAGTAATATATATATATATATATTAGTATAAACCTTTGTATACAGGGTGAGTTTTTTAACTTGAGACATCCAAATTACTCGAAAAATACGCGATATCGCGAAAAATGTTTCAGACAAAAGTCACAAGGTTCTGAAGGGTACATAAGATGGTGACTGGAGATTTTTTTAATGGGAACCCCTATTTTTTGACAGATTCGTAATCTGCGTGAAAAATTACAATTCTTTTACATGACACACTTTTTTCAAAAATGCGTTCTTTTCCCGTCAGAGGGCGCCATAAAACTTAACACATCAAAATTACTTGAAAAGTACGAAATATCGCGAAAAATGTTTCAGAGAAAAGTCACAAGGTTCTGAAGGGGACTTTTGATTTTTCAAATGATAATTCCTGATTTTTATTGCTCAGTCATATTGCTCGTAGGCTTGATCATTTGTTTTTACATACTGCGTTTGGCATAACCCAGAAACAACGACGTGGACGTAGCAGTATTTTGTTTCCTTCAGGATGATTAATTAGAGTTTGTCCCTTTGCCTCCCACTGTTGAATCATTGAATTCTTCCCATTTCGACTATTTCAACAAATGCTCGAAAATGTGACCATTCACTTCAATACACTTGTCTATCCGCGCTCTTTTCATGTCCTCGCGTGTTGTTGGCTTTTTTCTGTAAACCTCACTTTTAAAGTAACCCCACAAGAAGAAATCAAGTGACGTAAGGTCAGGTGATCTACCAGGCCATTGCCTCGGACCCACTCGTCCGATCCATCGTTGATGGTAAACATTGTTTAATACGCGCCGGGCTACTTGGGAATAATGGGCTGGACAACCATCATGTTGAAACCACATTGTTTGTCGCAACTCCAATGGCAGTTCTTCTAGTAATACTGGACGATGGTCCCGCAAGAAGTTTGCATACTCTTTGCTATTTAAGTTGCCTTCAATAAAATATGGACCTATTAATTTATCCCCAATAATTCCCGCCCAACCATTAACATTCCAAGGGTGCTGGGGTTCAACTTGTCGCAACCAAAAAGGGTTTTCGGTAGCCCAGTAAAGCATATTATGTCGATTGACCGTTCCGTGATTGGTGAAAGTCGACTCATCAGAGAATAACACCATGGCGAAGAAAAGGGGGGGGATCTCGTTCAATTTGCTGAAGTGCCCATTAACAAAAGGAAACCCGGTTGCGAAAATCCTCACTAGAAAGTTCTTGATGCATTGAAACATGATAAGGATGGTATTTATGCCGATGTAATATCTTACAGACAGTCGTTTGAGAAATTCCTGATTCACGACTTATTTGGCGAGTGCTAATGTGAGGATAGTGTGCAACGGCAGCTAACACTGCTATTTTATTGCCCTCAACAGCTGCCCTATCTGACCGATTCCTTTTCTTTGGTTGCACATTTCCTTCACCAGTGAATTGTTGGATGACCCGATAAAAGGAAACGCGCGATCGTATCTGGTCTGGGAAACGTTGGGCATAAAGAGCAACAACACCATCGATGTTCCTTCCACTTTCTCCATAAATCAATATCATTTCAATTTTCTCTTGAATTGAAATAGCCTACATTATTAATCTGGAAAACGTTACTAATAATAATCAGTTCCTCAAAACAAATATCGAACTTCATGCACGTGATACACTCTCAGATAAGTTTAGGACAATTTGTCTCTATCTGAGATTTCTTTGAGTTTTAATTTCACTCGAGGCAATAATGACTTCCTCAAAACAAATCTCGACCTTCTTACACCCTTACAACGTTGGAAACCGATTAATGATTTAGGTGTGCCAGTGCAGTGGTATCTAGCACTGAATGAATAAGACCTTTGAGACAAAATCATGTGCCCCATTGAGGAATACGAAAATACGAAAATCATGAATTATCATTTGAAAAATCGAAAGTATCCTTCGTTTGACCTTGAAAATGGGTCTCAAGCTCAAACTCGTGGTCGCCATCTTATGTCCCCTTCAAAACCTTGTGACTTTTGTCTGAAACGTTTTTCACGATATATCGTACTTTTCGAGTAATTTTGGTGTCTTAAGTTTTATGGCGCCCTCTGACAGGAAAAGAAAGCATTTTTGAAAAAAGTCTTTCATGTAAAAAAATTGTAATTTTTCACGCAGATTACGAATCTCCAGTCACCAGTTAATCATAAGTCACCATCTTATGTACCCTTCAGAACCTTGTGACTTTTGTCTGAAACATTTTTCGCGATATCGCGTATTTTTCGAGTAATTTGGATGTCTCAAGTTAAAAAACTCACCCGGTATATCAATATATATATATTTCTTAAATGCTAACTTAAACCTACGTAAGCTGGCCATCGCTATTTACAGAGCAAATAGACTGGTCAGCTCTGTCTCATTAGTGAGGATGGTCCGTAATTGACGGAAACGACGACGAAACATCTTCTCCACCATTCAACCACCAGAGATGCTGATGCTGCCGAATGACATCCATCTTATCGCGATTCTCCACCGCCCCACTAAACCTGAGACGATCCACATTGCCGTGTGCGACGTCTCTGTAGTAGTTGAGTCGCTTGTCCCCAGCTGTCTGAGGGACATAAAGATTAACGGGACCGCTGATTTATCCTGGATTAACCCTATCTGATCAAGGAAGAGGAATGCTTCCAGCGGAACGAAGCCGTTAGAGCGCATACTCTCGTAGTAAAGATAATTGGGTTAGTAAGCCCCAGATGTCAGGTCATTCGTCAATGACCTTCGAGCCAGCTTAATTACGAAGTTGTCCACTCGTATAAGGTTCGCCCTGCTGTAAAGGACCTCATTAGGATAAAATTTTTTGTATTCCGACTCTGGTGTTCTGTACAAGCAAAGGCAAGCCCTTTCAAATACCCGAATCTTTTCCATTAAGCTTGCCGTACATTGAACCACACGGTACACCCAAATACCAGCATGGACCTGATAAGGGCCATGTAGCAGATTATTTTAACCCTCGCATCGAGTTGCCTGCTATAAACTAGTCTCTTTGTAAGGATAAGAGCGCCTTTAGCTCTGGCTAGAGAAGAATCTACATTTTTGTCAAAATACAGAAACTGATCAGGCCAGATCCCAAGGTATTTAACTACCTTTTGACAGGCTGTCCGTATTGTCCAATGATCGAAAACTTTCGCCAATTTTTTCTGGTTTCCCTAGAGGCTCCAGATAACGCCGTCTTAAAGATAATGGTTTCCAACTTCTGAAAGTTGATTTTCAACTTGCAGTTATCGCAAAATCATCTCATTTTATTGAAGTCATTCTTGGACCTGTTCTGTACGCAATCAAATATTTTGCGTACGCAACAGTATGGGGAAGTAAACCTATTAAGTCGCTTATATAAATGTTAAATAGGTTCGGCGAATTGACCGCGCCTTGCTGAAGACCATTTTTAATTTGAACCATTTTCCACGATGAACTGTCTGTTGGTTAGCATATTATAAAGAATGTACAAGAGTGGTTCACTGATCCCCAGCCTAGTCAGCTTATAGAAAAGACCCTCAAACCATACGGTGTTGAAGGCCTTCTCCAAGTCAACAAGGCAGGCACCAATACATTGGTTTTTGCTTTGATTCCATTCGATATCAGACACCAGTTTGGAAGCGGCATGTGAAATATCATGCATCCCCCCTTAAACCGAATTAATTACCTGGAACTATATGTTTGTCCTCAACCCACCTAGTAAGTGCTCTATTGATTACATTTTC
The DNA here is from genome assembly GCA_907269105.1 of Volucella inanis. Classification (NCBI taxonomy): domain Eukaryota; kingdom Metazoa; phylum Arthropoda; class Insecta; order Diptera; family Syrphidae; genus Volucella; species Volucella inanis. The sequence goes on along the minus strand of OU026155.1, from coordinate 141,002,272 downwards.
AAACACCTTGCTGATTTATCGGAAGGAGACTTATCGACTGGAGATTCGCCGGATTGGATATATCGTTTCCCTCTTGGGGGATAGGTTGATCAACGGCGTTTTCCAATGCGCTGATAGTGTGCATTATTGATTACATTATTAAACAGGGTGGTGTCAATGTCTACCGCTTCTAGAGGAGGATGTCGAAGCACGATGTTCGGAATACCATCGGTCACCACTGATCTCCTACCCCTGATTGTGTCAAAGATCTCATGGAGTTCCTCCTTCGATATAAACGGTGATAGGTCCCCCTCTTTGGCAATGCCATTATTTGCCATATTTTCGTGTCTGAACTGGGTGAAACCAGAGCAAGAACTTTGTTGTCTTTCCAAGCAGTTGTTGAAATCGGAATCCCTTTGTGATCGCCAAAAAAAAAAAAACTCAGCTGAAGTACGCCTTGGCTGTTTTTTGAAAAAGGATTCGTCATGAAGCTTACAATTTGGAACTATTTCTTCTCACTCCAAGACTATGAATGCCTCTCCTCTAGTCAAAAATTCGATAAGCGGCAATGAGGTATAATAGTAGTCGAAGTTAAGTCTGTAGTTGCAATTGTTTGATATTTGCCTCGTTAAACGCATAACTACATTTGAAGCAGCACCTAATTATGACTCGCCTTCATAATACAATATAATATGTTCTTGACCACTATAACCTCGCACAAAATAAATAGTTTGAAGTCCCATTTGTGAGGTTTAGCCGGCATGTATTATTTTAGAATACTTCGAGCCTTGATTGAGCACATCTGCTCATCTATAGCCATGTACTTTTCCAGGGCCACTTTTAAAAAGCATTCATTAAGCCTTTCAATCAGTGGTCTTTCCTTATAAAGCCTATCACTTCCGGGCTAGGTGTAAGGTAAGATTTCGCAATTATCATTGCATGTTAATTTTGCCACAAACGCTCAAATTTTTTTTAGTGGCGTAGTTTTTTTAATAACCGATATTTGCCTTTTATCCGATCAACAACTTTTAACATTCAAAATCCGTATAATAGATGTGTGTAAAACTACTTCAACAAATTGACGAATATCGATACTTTCAGCATCTATCGGTTTGCGTATAAGATCAACATTTTCTTTAGTGAAAAAGTAAGGTATGGCGTTTCTGATTCCAGGAGTTCATTTGGATGATCCTCGTTGCTTGAAAAATTAAGCTGATTTGGTTTGAGCTAAAGGTTTTTTTCTAGCGTATAACATTAGCTTTTGCTGGCTTCGTCTCTGCAGCTCTTGAAATTCCTCGAGAAGTAGACTACTGAGGAGGAGGAGATGGAAAAGTAGGCTGAGGCAAAGTTTTTGGTGGTGGAGGATTGTCCGATGTTTATTGATGAGCTTTAGGGGACAAATGTTGAATCGTCATCACATTCATAGGACGAAAAATCAAGTTCGTCTTTACTTTCGCCCCATGAACTGATTATTTCCTTAAGCTGTTGGTTACTTAGAACACTTTTTGCTCACTACGGCCCTGATATGCTCAAAAACAAAACAAAAACTTAAGTTTCCCGCAGAATATAAACTTACATTGAAAACGAAACAACTTTTATTGAAAAAAACTGGTTTTATAACAATTTGGCGTTGGCGATGGCGATGGCTCGATGGTTGACTCACGCCGACCTACCTTTGATCGAATCCCGGTAGGATCTCAACAGCAAAACTTTTCAACTCGTCTTCACCCTTTCGGCGAGGAATAGCAAACCTCCGAAAGTCAAATTTTGCCTATGAAAAAGCTTCTCAGGAGAAACGTTCGGAACCGGCAATAAACAGTAGGCCCTGCTTAGGAGTATAAAAATTTACAAAGTGAGAAACTCAAATGAGTGCAAGAAGCTAGACCTTTGTCCACACCGGGCTGTCGCGCCAAAGTATTTATTTATTTTATAATAATTTCCCAAAAATGTATTTATTTTCTATTGGAATAGAGCACACATATAGCGAGCAAGTCCACGTTGTATTGCTTGTATGTATATTCCTTTCATCTTTTTTTCAATTTTTCGAAGAAAGATGAGTTTGTGTTTCAGTTATGAAATGCCTACAATGCCAACATTCGCCACATCAGCACTGAGTAGCTGTTCAGCCAAGTATAAGTTCATCCACAACCATCGCATGTTTGATCCGGTTTTTGGCATGGCGGTCTCATCGGACCTTATTTCTTTCGAAATGAGGAAGGAGACACAGTAACCGTCATTGGTCTTAGGTATAAAACGATGTTAACAGATTTTGGTCAGAGTTCGACAACGTCCATATATCTGAGCTGTGGTTATAATAAAACGGCGCTACATGCTATACAAGCGACGCAGCGCTCGAAGTTGTGAAGGAGAAATTTGGCGTCTGGGTCATCTCGGCCGCCGCGGTCATGTGATTTGACACCACTTGATTATTTTCTCTGTGACAACGTCAAGTCCTTAATCTACCCTTACAAACCAACAACTTTGTACAAGCTTAAGGTCAACATTCGACACGCTTTTGCTGGAATAACGCCGCACATATTGAACTGATTCATCAAAAATTGGAGCGACCGCTTGAAGCATTGCCAGAGTAGCGAAGCGGCCATTTGAATGATGTGCAATTTCACACATAATGGCATGAAAAAATTCCCGGAATTTATTCGGAAAATTAAAAATACAAGTTTATTCATCTAAATCTATGTATATTGTCCCCTTCAAAGTAATCCTCATCGACTGCAACACACTCATGCCAGCGCTTGATCCAATCTTCGAAACATTTTCGATTTTCATTACTTCCTCCTCCTTGGAAATGAAAAAAAAATTTTTTTTTAATTTTTTTAATTTTAATTTTTAGTATTTTTAGTATGATACACTTATTCCAGCGATTTTCCAACTTCTTGATCCCGTCCGAAAAGTAATTTTCGGGAAGGTCTGCAAAATACTCCTCCGTGGCGTCGATGATTTCATCGCGTGAGCTGAATTTTTTATTGATGAGCCATCTTTTGAGGTTTGTGATGAGATAATAGTCCGAGGGAGCCAAACCGGGCGAATACTGTGGATGCGACAGCAATTGGAGCCGTAAGTAATTGATTTTAGCCGTGGTTGCGATGCTATTGTGCGCCGGTGCATTGTCTTGCAAAAACAAATTTTTTTTCGCTTCATGTGTTGCCGTCTTGCAGCGATTTCGGTCTTCAATCGCTAAAATAATGACGTCATCATCTCTTGATCATCTCTTTTGCGACGTCAACACGGTCTCTTTTTTGCATGACATTGAGATCTTTTGGCATCAACTTTGCTGCTACCCGACGGAAACCCAAATCATTAACCAAAATGTCTTGTACGGAGCCATAGGCAATGTTCAAGTCCTCCGCTATCTCTCTTATGGTTAATTTGGCGGTTATTAGCCAACATTTCTTTTACTTCATCAATGTTTTCGTGGGTTTTCGATGTCGATGGTCGTTCATCATCTTCGATTGACTCACGAGCACATTTGAACCGTTTGTGCTACTGGTAAACGACAGTTTTCTTTAGAGAATCGTTGCTGAAAGACTTTTTCAACATTTCCAACGTTTGCGCACAATTAAGTACGTTTTTTACGCAAAATTGAATACAAGTTCGTTGTTGCAAATTTAAATCGCCAACACACATACGCTAAGATTTAAAGGGAATGTCAACAACAGATGTACCAACTTAACAAAAAAAAAAAAAAAAAAAAAAAAACGGAACTCAATGTGAGCGCCACACGGTGGTTATTCCGTTTTTTTTGATCAAGGTGGTATACGCAATGACTCAACTATCAGAGGTAGGTTTAATCGAAGACACAGGCAGTCCTTAAATATGTTCGGGTCTGAAAAACTAAAAAACTGCCCTAGGACTAGCAAGTTCATCGGCAATTTAATTTTCAATGATTCCAGTATGAGCTGCAATCCAAATGAAACTTTGAATTCTGCCATTAAAATGTTTGAAAACACCGTTAAGAAGTCCATTCAATAATTTCGGTTCCCTGAGTCAAGTTGTATGTATGCGTGGTCCAAATACAAGTTTCTTCTGGAATCATATGTTATTTTGACACTGACAAGGCCTAGCTTCTCGCACTCATTTGTGTTTCTCACTTTGTTCATTTTTACACTCCTGAGCAGGGCCTATTGTTTATTTATTGCCGGTTCCGAACGGCTCTCCTGAAAAGCTTTTTCATAGGCAGAATTTGACTTTCGGAGGTTTGCCATTGCCCGCCGAAAGGGTGATGACGATTTTGATAAATTTTGCTGTTGTGCTCCTACTGGGAGCACATACTCAGGTATGTTTCGTGACAGCCAGTGAGTAAACAAACACGCCATCGCCATAACGTTAGGGAATAGAAGTAGCAAAAAGTTCGTGAGACTAGCTTCTTTGTGAACAACACTCACGGTTCTTGTCATCGTACGATACATATCGACGAGAATGTGATTGCTGTGGCCGAGAGTGATCGACTCAACCTAGGAACATCGATCTCAACAACTCAATATTTCACGTACAGGCCCGATAGAAATTTTATGCAAAGATCTGGGATTATTCCCGTCTGCTTCATTATCACTTCTTAGTTTCGATTTGGAAATTGCAGCAGTTCGAATTACACGTCAAATTTGGTCGAAAAATCCTTTTTCTGGTGAAGCGCATTTTGATCTCGGTGGCTATGTTAACAAACAAAATTGACCAATCTGGGTATCGGAAAACCCGCACGTGGTTGTCGAGAAACCAAATCATCCACAGAAAGTGGCATGATTGACCCACTTTATTTCGAAAATGCTTCTGGAAACGCCATTCGGCGTTTGAAATGTTGAAAAGTTGGGTGGACAGGATGTGCTACTGCAAAGCCATGAATAAAATCGTATTCCATGACAAATGGGAGTATTCGCTCTTTCTAATGAAGCCATACCATACCGAAAATAATTGACTTTTGGTCATTGTATGTGAAACATCCTGTATGAAAATATACATTTAACATTCTCTTCGCATCTTCTTTGATAATGAGCCGCGTGAATCATCTTGCGAGTAGTTAAGATATCTGCACATTCCTAGATAGGTTGCAAAAAAAGCAATCAATTTTTGAGTATACAAGTATGTATGTGCTGTCTGCAGATAAGGGTCCCAGTCGAGAAGCCTTCATGGATTGTCGGTCTGTTACGAGTGCCACCTGGAGTATAGAAATCCACGTGGTAACTTTCTTTCCTTGTTCAATATTTTGTCAAGCCACTTGCGACCTCTCATCGATTTTTGTTCACCGAAGTTCATCTCATTGAATTTTTATTTATTTAAAATTAAAATCTTACCTGGCAAAAACCCTACAGAATTTCATCCGGTCTTTAGTGATGCTGGTGGTGAGCAGACAATTGACCATAGTGAAGCCTGTGAAAACATAAGGGATGACTCACTCCCAGGAAGGCCGAAAACATCGACTAATGTTTGAGGGGTGATGCTTATGTCGGAATTTTTAAATGCCGGTTCCTTACTTTTTGACTACTACTAAGCGAAAGAAAATGGGTGTGAAGATCGCAGCACTATTGAAACAAAGATCTGCAGTTGGAGGTAAAGCATTCCCTTTTTCGAGTAGTCGCTATTGATGAAACGTAGGCTAGAGATTTAGAATTCAAACTCCGCACCCTCTTCCCATCCCAAAAAATTTAATGGAGCGCAACCAAAACTAAAGAAGTCATAACGCCTGGCTGAATTTCTGAATATTGTTTAGGACCCACTTCATAATGTGATCATGAGAAATGAGAATATCCTACACGTTACTCATAGAGGAACCTCTCAGGACCTGAACCCGAGTTGGGATTGTTTTCGTCGTCTGGTAATCTTTTGTTAACAGTCGAGATCCTTAAGAGTAGAACTTTAGGCGGCATGACTCTGCAGCTGTCTCCCCATACAGAAAAGTCTGTTCATTTACTAGCCAGGATACTACGTTTTTGCTAAGCACATAACTGATCTAGACGTAAATAACATCACCTCTTGCAACCCTTACTATTAGAGCACATTCTTTGTGAATGTTCTGAGGCCTAAGGTTTTTTAGTATGATAGCCTTGTTAAATATCATCAAATCAGCGAGCAAACAAAGCAAAATCTTCAAAATCTTGTAGTAAAAATACTTTGTCGTCCTACTTGCTTCACCTCTAGGAATACAAATGAGAAGAAGGAAATCGCTCTATAAATTGTACCGTTCCGTACGGTTCCGACCAGAATTTCCCTGAATCACGGCCACTCTGTTTTAATATTTTTACTATGACTTTATGACTTTCATAAAGTGAAAGCATATATAAAAGATAGCAACTGCGCCTAATAACAAAATTAACTACCAACGAAGCATTCTTATTTTAGTTTAAATGCTCGTAGTTCTTACTTGTTTCAGATTATTTATTCTTTGAACTCGCAAAGGAAGGCCCTTGGTTCAAAATATCTTTATTTGTTGATATAACCAGTCACTTCTCCGGCTTCAAAGGAAACAATTTAAAGTTGCAACAGCTTCACTACTGAGCAAGTTTAGAGTAATAGTAACCAACAAATACTTTTGAGACTTTTCAAGTTAAGCTAAGATCAGCTTGAATAGGCACAGTCACAGTCAATTTGACACTTTGTCATTTTTTCGTGCGCAAAGAGTGGTTTTCAAGGCCTCTGTACTTACTAACCTACTTACTTACCTGGTGCTACAGTTCTCGGTGTATCAAGCCTCTCCAGTTGATCCGGTTTTCAGTTAACTGCCTCCAGTTGCGTACTCTTTGTCGTTTGAGATCCTTTCCTACTTGTGTGCGCCACTTTAGGTGAGATCTGTCTCTACTGTCCTTCGGGCATCGAAGACCCTGCAGGCCGGATCATTGGTGTCCATTCGCTCTACATGTCCTAACCATCTCAGGCCGTCAATGGAAGCGGGACTAAATATATTTCGAAGGATCTTTCCTTCGATAGAGTCCATGCTTGAGTAGGGGCTTATTACTCAATTGCCAAATTAGTCTAAAGAAAGAGCGGTTGGCAAGAGTGATTCTTCAATTTATTTCTTTTGAGCAGTTGTTGATAGAATTTATAGCAGAGCCAGGGTACATCGACAAAGTCTTTTACTACCTCGAAACTATAGCTGTGGCCTATTACGTTCTGGTCAATTCGTCGATGTTGTGTATTCCTTTTTGTTGATTTCTAAACCCACTTAGGTAGCTTTCGTTTTAACACAAGCTAACACACCGGTAACCGCCCGCTGAATTATAGCAATAATCACAATACCATCGGCGTACGCTAGTAGTTGTATAGACTTTTGAAAGATTGTAGATTGTGCCTCCAGTCTTCGCTTGTGAGTTCCTTCAAGTATGGTGTTAGGGAAGTCACAGGACAGAGCGTCAAATTGTTCAAAACCTTCTCTGACATTAAAGGTCTCAGTTAATTCGTTTCCGAACTTGACGAAGCAGCGAGCGTTCTCAATCGTCATTCTGCAGAGTCGGACGAATTTGGCAACATGCCAAAACTATGTTGACATGACTCTATACCTATGTGGTTCGTCTCTTTAAACACTATCGGCCTTAAAATTGATGAAAAAATGGTGAGTATCGGTTCGGACGTCTAAAATTTTTTTTTCCAAGATATGCCAGAGTGTGGCCGACAAATGGTCGATACTGGACTTTCCTGGTCTGAAGCGCATTGATTGATTCTGATAGGTTGTTGACGAAGGGTTTCAGAGATTTACGCAATATCGTAGATAAGTTCTTGTATTCGATGTTGAGGGGACTTGTACCTCCACAGTTTGAGCAGTTGAGAAGGTCTCCTTTTTGGTGCTGAGATTCCATTCATCAGGCAAACACTCTTTTCACCAGATCTGAAAAATGAGTTGGTGCATGCTCTTCACAGAGTTGTTTTCAGCAGCTTTGAATATCTCGGCGGTAAGCCATCAGGTTCAGTTGTTTTATTCATTTTCAGGTTAGATATTGCTATCCTTACTTCATTTTGGTAAGATGGAAGGGAATTTTGGCTATCAATAGACCCTTAGTGTCATATTTAAATCTTTCAGACTTTGAAACAATGAGTCTTTTTAAATAGACGTCGGGAGTTGAGTTTGCAGCCTCGGAAAATTGGCAATGCAGATATTCGAACTCAGTACGGCTGATTCGTAACCCGTTATCTTCTAGCGCCCTTCTCAAAATATTAAGAGTTGCTTGAAGGGCTGTTACATCGTTGTCTACAATTGCGCTGTCATCGGCGAAAGAAGAGAATGTGTCCCAGACTCGTTGATCCGTGACGGACTTTGTACACTGTCTTGGTGTACTCCAACATTAAACTCAAATTCTCCGATTATTCTCGCTGTGCACTTTATTTTCGTTTTAACATCATCGTATATGGGTATCGTTTATCAGTCTAACCTACGTCTCGGGAATATTTTGATATCTTAGTGCCGTCTAAATAAGATCTCTGGTATCTCTGTTGAACCCTCTTGCTAGTCAATGAGGACGATGTGCAGATCCTTCGAAGTTCGTAATGTTTTTTAATCATTAATCGAGTAATATGTCGACCCGCCTCCCACAAATCTGCATTGACTATCATGGAGCTCAATATTATTTGACAGTCGACTGTCTAGAACTTGTATGCGACAATAGTTTCACCGATCGGTAAGTTATTGAAATTTCTAGTCGTGCCTTTGCCTTTATACAGTGGAACCAGAAAGCTCTCCCTCCACTGGTTAAGCATTCGATCGCTTCTCATCATTTTATTGAATAAAATCGTAAGCCATATAAACCCAAGATTTTCGATTGTTACCTACACTTCAAAGTGTATGTTGTCGAGCCCGACTGCACAACCCTGGATCATTCTTTTTATAGCTTCGCTAGCTTCGGCTTCTCTAAAATCTGCGGTTTGCTCTTTATACGAGAAATGGGAAACGAAATGGTACTGCGCGCAAACTCTTCATGTAGAAAGGTGTTAAAGTATTCTTTCCAGCTATTGCAAATCTAATTGTCCCCCGTTTGTTGCTTCGCAACCTGAAAGATGTTTAGTTGATTATCTGTTCTTCGACGTTGCATTTCTTTAGCTGATTGTCGCTTGCTAAAGACTCTCAAGTAAGTATCTCTTCTGATTCCCGATACCGCTACCGCTTTTATTTCTTGTTTTTGCGACGTTCGTAGTTTATCTCAAGACGCACCTTCTCGATTTCACTCATTGCACTGTATTTTACCCATGCCACAAAGGCTTGGCTTTCGTTTCTTACCGTCGTTTTCATTTTGTGGTCTTACCACCACGTTTGTTTATTTATGTGGAGTCATACAGTAGTCTTACAGGTAGTCTTACAGTTTTTTCGAATATGTTCCACATACCTTGTTCGCTTAGTTCTTTTACTTGATTTACGGAACTTTGAAGTGATTCTTGCAAATTAAGTGCCCATAGCTGGTTTCTTTTCTTGTTTGAAGTTTGCCAGTTCATTTTCCTCCTCCGGTTTTCGTTGGATGTTCTTTGGATTTTCTTTTTTTTTGGTATTCTCCAATCTAAAACATTTTTCCATAGCTTCTTTTGCGTATCCCAGAATATTGACATGTTGTAAAGAAAGTTTTAAAATATTCGCATTGGGCCTATAAAGGGCATTCGTGTCGCGGTAAACGGTGCAGAGTGGGTCATTTTGACATTTTCGCTTACAAAAATCAAAACTCTTAAACGAATAAAGGTATCCTGACAGTTTTTCTTCTTCTTAAAAGAAATTTCCAGGGCTATGAAATTGGCGAAATTTGGCATTTAATACTTTACAGGGTGTTTCAAAATATTCGGTTGAAATAGGACTTACCCACCACAGGGGCTAAACCTAACATTTTTCTTTAAAAATATTCAAAAGTCCATGATAAAAGTCATAACAGGTAAATGTTTATCCCAGAAAAACAGTGGTGAATTAAAGTAAACGAACCATTTGTAAAGGTTTTTTTTAGGTGTATCAAAGAGCATTTTTTTAGTGGCACATTAGAATAGATCATAAAATATTTAATCACTCATTTTAGTCAAAAAAAAGGGGAAAAAAACGAAACGGACCAACAGCTTTCATAAAAAAAATTTTTATCAACATCTGGGGTAAAGTCTTATAAACTAATCGTATCTGGAGAGTGTTATGCTTTGAATTCTTTTTTCGGTTCTGACATGCCTTAACGAAGAAATGAGTCGATTCAATGTGCCTGCAAGAATGTTGAAAAAGTATTCATTCTGCCGCATCCTTGAAACCTTCCATGTAATTTGATATCTATTTTTTAGTATATATATTCTGATAGTCCTTATTTTTGGATTCCTGAATTTCTTATGACAATTCTCTAAGTGGAAATGACTGATATTTGATTATATTACGAGTAGATCATTTAGTGATCTCGCACTTATTTAGTGAATGACTTTTCTTCCGTTGAATGTCTACAGATACTTCCTTTTGCTATTGTTATAAGTTCTTCCTTGTCTATCGCATGGTCTATCAAGTTGCATCAATGAACCTACTAGAACACATAATTTTAAACTTAAAATTTTTATTATCGGTTAAAAGAACAATTAATGGCATTTACTTTTGGAAATGATATCATTAAAATGTTGGCCACGACTACGTCTGAGGTGGTCCATTACGAAAAATAAATTTTGGACTTCCAAAGCGTCAATCGTAGCTGGCTTATCATGAAGACCTCAGACTTTACATATCCCCAGAGAAAATAGTCCAAAGGTGTGATATCGCACGATCTAAGCGATCAATTCACAGTCGCAAAACGTGAAATTTAGGGCTTATCAAAATGATTTCTCAACAAGTCCATTGTTTCACGCGCTGTATGGCTCATAGTGACGTCTTGTTGAAACCAGAGCTCACCGAGACCGTGTGCTTGAATTTCAGAAAGCACATAGTCCGTTAACATGGCGCGATAACGGCTACCGTTGACGAGTAACATCTGATTTGCCTCATTTTTGAAGAGGCAAATTAACTTATTCATTGAGGAAGAAATGGGCTCAATTTTAATTAGTTTTTCCAGAGCCCATTCACTGAAAATATGACGCAAATTCAAGTTGCATGGCTTCAATTCTTGCACAAGTTGAATTTTGTATGCTTTTAGGCCGAGATCCTCACGTAAAATGCGCCAAGTTATCGAATACGCCAACCCAAGCTGCTGAGGACGACGACGAATCGATTCGTCACGGTCTTCGCATACACTTTCACCTACAGCTGCTATAATCTCTTCATTACGTGCTGGATGTGGTCTAACCAGTCCAGTATTATCCACTTATGTAAACTGTGACTCAAATTTGCGAATGGTATTGGCAATAGTGGTTTCAGCAGGTCGATTATGCACACCGTAAGTTCCTCGAATCGCACGAAAAACATTGCTCCAAGAACGCTGATTTTCGTAATATAGTACATCTGAACAGTTTGCATACGCCGTTGTGGTGTGGGTCTTTCCACGATAACTTGACAAATGATACTGAACAAAAATGACAAAGCAGTTTGTTAGGAGTCACGCGTGATCTGTCAAAGAAAGCCTATTGAAAATCAAAACTCACGATTAATCATCCTATATAGTAGATTCGTCTCAGGTAGATGCATAGACCATAGATATGGACGGTTCAGGAACGGTCAGCAAGAAATGCGTTATTAATTAAATGGTTACTGATCACTCTATGACTGGGTTTTTGTTTCATATTTCCGATCGAATGTGCAATTTGAATTCTGAACCTCCTGACAGGGTAACGAAGATAAACTATCTGTGTTCTTATGCTTCTGCTTCCTTTTCAATAGGCATTGTCTTAAGAAGCATATTCTAAGTTGTTCCTATACTTTTGATCCTAAAAGATCTTCTAAAAGGCTTAAACCTCTGATTTCAGGTTACTTTTTGAACAAAGTTAAGGCTAAAAACAAACTTAGAACTAAATGCTATAATTACCCAGGTAATCCGTGTTCAACAAGCAAATACAAAAATCTGTGTACTGAACTTAAAAAGGAAATTCCAATTTGCCATGATATAGTTATCACCGTTATTAGTTCAATTGCTAAAGGTAACTTAAAAAGAGAATGGCACATTGTTAACAGTATCTTAAACAAATCAATGACTGTGGTCTATCTGATAAGCTATGCTATAATGCAGATGCATTGAACTGCTATCGGCGGTTATGGCGGCCCAAACCGTCACCATCGGTGCTACCTGCTTTCTGGTGGGCGTCCGAAGGTGTAAATTTTCGAAGGACCTCTCTGTCACCTAAACTCGGTCATTTTGTTTGTTGACGTATTGCTCGATAACAAATGGCGACTCATCGGAAAAAAAACCATATTCGGCAACTCACCACTTTTTCCTTCGCTCGCTCGACTCTAACTTTTTTCTGTTGCGGTGTAAGATCGTGTGCTTTTTGGAACTTTAATAGCTTGAGCCCAAGCTCACGAGCCATTTTTCTTCCACTACGACAAGGATTTCGCTCAATTCGAGCCTTCAATTTCCGAACCATTTCTGCCAATGTTGCTGTATTTTTTAGAACCACCTCCATGGCGTTTTGCAACGCTGCCAGTATCACGGTAACGAGCTATGGTTCGAGACACAAAGGATTTATTTACGTTGAGGTGATGGAGGGCTCTGACGATAGCTACTTGTAGTTTTCCAGCCAAATATAAAGCAATCACACTATCACGTTTGAATTCCATGGCAGATAAAAATTTTTCTACACAACTATAAAATAATCTGTCATGTGTCAAAATTTGAGCTCACTGTCATAAACGGTTTGGAAATTAGAGCAGTCTGAAGTTGGTTGCAGTTCGATTCAGGCAGGATGTAGAGTGGTTTAGATCATACTAAGAAATAAATCACAAAGGATAAAAATTGATGAAATCAGGAGTGATCTTATGATTCTCAACTTAGGGTTTCCCCAAGGTTTTGTCCTAGGTCCGATTCTCTTTCTAACTTCCATAAACTCACGTTTTACATTTAATTTTAAAGGTGCTTCCACGGCTTTTGCGCATGATATAGGTTTCTCATATGGTACAAAAAGTTGCCTTGATCTGGTTTCCAGTTTAAATTGGGACCTAAGACTAAGATTATGATTTTTAGTTTGTCATTTAATATTGGTCTGGATCAGAATGTTTACTTTCACGCACCAGAGTGTCAATGATTCCTGTTTGTAAATTGTAACTCTGGGTCTGGCTTATCTTCTCTTTCTTTTGATGGCAGCCTGAATTGCAGTGAATAATATTTCCCTATCCATATCGTTAGTGAATTCAAATACCTGGGACTTACCATATACTCAAGAATAAGCTTTTCTGATCATGTAGAAGCTATGAGGAACTATTTTCGTTGCAAGCTTAGGCACTTCTTCTATTTGCGAAATACCTGTTCTACTAAATTTTCAAAAATTATTTACTATGGTATTTTTGCTGGGGAGGTGTTTATATGAATAAAATACAACCTCTTTTGATAATCCAGAAATATAGGTATCCTACGAAAATTATGACACAAACCTAGGAGATATTCTAATTACCCTTTGTTCTGTTACTTAAAAATTCTTCCCGTCCGACATTAATACTGCTTTAAATTGCTGAAGACATTTACTATGAAGTCTGGTAATCGGAACTTCCGACTGAATTCTAACTCAAACCTACGTGGAAACTTTTCATATTCTGTATCTGTTCCACCCTTCCATACCACTGCTTATAGTAATTTTTATTATATTTCATCTCTTCGTTTATTTAATAGATTTCCCCTATCTTTCAGATTTATTACCTTGCTTGGATTGTTTCTCAAACTCGTAAAAACCTGGCATCTCAATTTCAACGTTGCTAGCTTAGAATCGGTTCTCTTTGACTATCTGATATAACCAATGAAACAAGTCTTATACTAGTCTTTCGTGTCTGTTTAAGCTTGCTTATATAATATTTGAGTAATATTTGTAACAGTTTTTTTTATTTGAGGGTCACCCCACCCAAACATACATAATTTATTTGATATGTCATCTTTGCTTAGTGTAATGACATTCAACACTATTTCGATTACTGAAGTATAGGGTGATTCATCGAAAGGTTTGATTTTCAATATGCTTTTTTTGACAAATCGCGCGTGACTCCTATCAAACTGTTTTGTCATTTTTGTTCAGTATCGTTTGGCAAGTCATCGTGGAAAGACTCACACCATAACAGCGTCTCTAAATTGTTCAGCTGTATTACGAAAATCAGCGTTCTGTGAGAAATGTTTTCGTGCGATTCGAGAAACTTACGGTGCGCATAATCGAACTACTGAAACCACTATTGCCAATACTATTCGCAAATTTGAGTCCCAATTTAAATTAGTGGATGACACTTGACCGGTTAGACCACATCCAGCAGATAGTGAAGAGACTATAGCAGCTGTAGCTGAGAGTGTACGCGAAGACCGTGACAAATCGATTCGTCATCGTTCTCAGCAGCTTGGCTTGGCGTATTTTACGTGTGGATATCGGCCTAAAAGTGTACAAAATTCAACTTGTGCAATTCGCGTCTTATTTTCAGTGAATGAACTCAATGACAACGGTATGGTGTGGTTTATGGACTGGTGGAATAATTGGTCCATATTTCTTAAAAATGAGGCAAATCAGAATGTTACCGTCAATGGTAACCGCTATCGCTCCATGTTTACGGGCTATGTGCTTCCTGAAATTTAAGCGCATAGTCTAGGTAAGCTCTGGTTTCAACAAGACGGCGCTATGAGCCATACAGCGCGTAAAACAGTGGACTTGTTGAGAAATCATTTTGGTGAGCCCTAAATTTCACGTTTTGCGATTGTGAATTGATCGCCTAGATCGTGCGATATCACACCTTTGGACAATTTTCTCTGGGAATATGTAAAGTCTCAGGTCTTCAGGAATAAGCCAGCTACGATTGACGCTTTGGAAGCCAACATTACTAGTGTTATCTGCAAGATACCAGTCGCTATGCTAGACCTTCCGAATGGACTATCTCAGACGTACATTTACAACATTTACAAGATATCATTTTTAAAAAGTAAAAGCCATGAATTGTTCTTTTAATCGATAATAAAAATTATAAGTTCTCTTTTAAATTTATGTTTTCTATTTTACATTATAAATCAAACCTCGTGATGAATCACTCTATATATAAAATTTTATTATTATACAATACCATATACATAGATTAGTGTAAATGAATTTATTTTGAGTTATATTGTATAAGGAATTTACAGAATAATAAATAAAATAAAAATATTTTGACTATGAACCAAAATACTTTGAAGAGTAGGTGTGAGTTGTTTTCCGCGATATTTTTGCTTCAATAACTCTGTTGTTTTCTTGACATACTCCGCAAACTCGACAATGTTAACTTTTTTCCTGGAAATCAAAACATTAAGTATTACTTCAAGGCTCGATATTATGCCAGTTATACGAGCTGTTGCCTCTGATTCTTGAAAAAATTCCCTTAAAGTACTTCTATCATTGTTATTTCCAATATCCTCACCCGCTTATAGAGGTGAAAATTCAAGTTTTAAAATAAATTCCATGCAACATGCACCCGATTCTTGGAGAGATTAAATATTCTTATATATGTTCGTCATCATTTGATTGTACTGCACTTTTAATGAGTTCTCCAGCTTCCTTTACATGTTGGAACATTATGGGTCGGCAAAAATAAACTGATGATGGACGAGGGTTCGTCCAATCTTTACCATTTGGTATAAAAATAACAAAACACTCGTTCGAAAAGTTAAGGGTGGCGAGGTTATTTCTGTAAGATCTTTTGATGATCTTGCGCTTCTTAAGTGTACTTATTTATCTGTATTACTCAACCACAATGTTTGATGATAATGTTTTAACCAAAGACTTTTCCTTCCCTCGTGTTAGTAGTTTCAACTGTAATAATGTCTTTACAAGTAGTACTCACTGTGATAATAAATTTTTTTTGTTATTCACCAGAATATCATTAATCTTGTCACACAATTAGATTCCGTTAAGTGCATTTTAGATATTGTTTTTGTTTCTGAACGCTGGATCTTTTCTTTTGAAAAAAGTGATTACCGTATTCCCGGGTTTAATTTCAATTATGCGCCATATGGTGTTGGGTTTTTTGTAAAAGACAAATGTAAGATTCTCGATGTTATATATTGACTTCTAAAGTGCTGAAGTTTATAAACTATTCATTAAAATTAATCATGATAAGGAAAGGAAACCCTTCCCTGGTATAACAGAAGGCCTCGCTCTTTACGAAACAAATTATGGGCAATTCTTATTCTAACTGCCTAACTATTTTGGAACCTACAATCAGACGGTTATGCCACCTCTCTCTTTTTCGATAACATTTCATCGACCGACCCACATACTATCGTCAACTATTTTGCGAACTTTTTTTAAGTCATTTGCAGACAACTTCTTCGTACCTGAGCCCATATATTTCAAGTACCTTCCCAATTTATCCTTTGACCCCTCTCTCTCAATCATTTGATCCTACCCTTATCAAAGAAAAGTTGTCAAATCTCAATGATGAATTTTTCATGTGGCCAGACGGGCTCACAGCAATATTTCAAAAGTGTACCTTCATCTG
The DNA here is from genome assembly GCA_907269105.1 of Volucella inanis. Classification (NCBI taxonomy): domain Eukaryota; kingdom Metazoa; phylum Arthropoda; class Insecta; order Diptera; family Syrphidae; genus Volucella; species Volucella inanis. The sequence goes on along the minus strand of OU026155.1, from coordinate 140,985,777 downwards.
TCCCTCGCAAAAGGGGAATTCTCCCAAGTTTGGAAGACCTCTTTCATAACCCCCGTTCGCAAAAAGGAATCAAAGAATTAAGTAACTAGATATTGTATATACTGTCTCAATGCTAAGCTTTCTCACATATCTAAAATTTTCGAAAGGTTTTAATATGAAGTTCTAAGCTTTCAATGCAAGTCACTTATATCACCCAGTCAGAGTGAATTTCTGAAAGGTAGATTAACTACTACAAACGCATTTGAATTCAGATCCTTTGGGCTCTCGGTTTTGACCCCATATTATAACAATTAACATTTTGTCTGGAGAGCCGTTATTATAGCGCATGTTTTAGGTTAGCTTAACCTGGTGTCCCACAAGGCAGCCATATAGGTCTAATCTTTTTTATTTTAAACATAAACGATCTTGAGAGGATTATTAAACACTGCCCAAAAAATTATTTTGGGCTTAATGTCTTCAAATGTCAATCTTTGACTTTGTCACGTAAGTCCAATCAATTTCACCCTCGACTTTATTTTCTGCATAAACAACCTGTACCCTAGACTTAATCTCTTCGAAACCATGCAATATTATACGATAGAGAGTTGAACTTGCGATCGCATATTGATGAAATTATCGCTTGGTTTTATCAAACGATGGTCTAAAAAATTTTGCAACGCTTATGTGACACAGTCACTTTACATAACCTTTCTTCTCGTATATGCAAAATGTGATCCACATTTCAGCGAGTTCATATATCTCGAATCGAGAACATTCAAAGTCGTTTACTTCGATTTGCTCTTCGAGGATAACCATAGGATAAGCCCTTTATCTAACCTCCCTATCGTGACCACCTCAAACTACTTAACCTAAATATGTAGCTGACATTCTCTTTATTCATCGACTGCTCTCTGGTTATGTGGGTTGCGCGTCTTGGAAAAGAAATTCTTAAAATTTAATCATTTTCGGTGATTTTAATTTGAATATTTTGGAATGTAGTGATACAGTTTCGAGTTATTTAGCATCGTATGGTCTTGCTAGCTTTATTAATGAGTCCTTTAGGAATGTATCTGGCATATGCTTAGATCATATTTATGGACGTTTTAGCAACATCTGTGTAAATAATGGCGAAAAATGCGTCTTTTATCTGATGAGAACTGAACATTTCATGATAGGGCTCTTGGTAAATGTTTCGTGTCAAAATAATAAAAATAATTCTGAACATTCTAGCTAGTTCTTGAAATCGATTTCTGTCAGCTAAAGTACACTCTTTTTCAAGAGTTTTGCGAAGTTGTATGTTCGTGTGGGGATGCTACAACAATTCAATCAATACAATATTTATTGATACCCTTAAGAAGCACATTCTGTCTTGTTCCTCCTTTTTGCAATTTAAAAAAGTGGAATAAAGGCTCAAACATTGGGTCTCAAGGCATTCATTGAATAAAGTAAAAGGCAAAACCAAACTAATAATTATTTGTTATAAGCATTCCCGAAATACGAATTTTGAAAGAAAATATAAAAAATTGTGCGCTGAACTCAAAAAGGAGATGCAACTTTGTCGCGATACATACTAGGTGGAGTGAAAAGTAACCTCATTGACCGCCAGAATGCGCTGCTACTGCAACAATGGCTATGGTGCCTTAAAATCCGTTCATATTTAGGCAGACATGCCAAATTTCAGTGCGATACTGTCTTTAATTTTGTTTTCACAGCTGATTGTTGTTGACGTGTTTGGCATCATGTTGGGTATGGACAAAAACGATTTTCGTTCTCTCATAAAACATTATTTTTTAAGAGACAAAACGGCGAAGGAAACAAAAGAAAAGTTGGATAAATATGTTGGGGCTAATGCTCCGTCAGATTATACCGCCCTCTGATGCGGTTACAGAGGACAATGTCAAAAAAATACATGAAATGGTATTGGCTGACCGAAAAGTGAAGGTGCGCGAGCTAGCGGATACCACAAAGATTAGTACTGATCGCACACGCCATATTTTTGGTAAAATTCTGCATATGAAAATGTTATCTTGCTGCTGGGTGCCGCGCAGCGTCCGAGGGAGGTTCGATGGGTCGGAAAGTTTATGGCGTCGGTTTTCTGGGATTGCCATGGCATACTCTTCGTGGACTACCTCGAAAAAGGAAAAAAAACCATCAACAGCGAATATTACTGTGCATTACTAGAGCGATTGAAGGCCGAAATCGCTGCAAAATGGCCTCACATGAAGCAAAAAAAAATTTTGTTATTGCAAGACAATGCACCGGCGCACAAGAGTATCGCAACCACTGCTAAAATCAATTACTTACGGCTCCAATGGCTGTCGCATCCACCGTATTCGCTCGTTTGGGCTCTCTCGGACTATTATCTCTTCCCAAACCTCAAAAGATGGCTTATCAATAAAAAATTCAGCTCACGCGATGAAATCATCGACGCCACGGAGGAGTATTTTGCAGACCTTCCGGAAAATTACTTTTCGGACGGGAAAATTTGCTGGAATAAGTGTATCAAACTAAAAGGGGACTATATTGAATAAAATAAAAAAATATTTGAAAAAATTTTTTTTTCATTCCCAAGGAGGTTACTTTTCACCAAACTTGGTATGTATGATCGTACTCAGTTTTATTCTGCAAAACGCAATTTAAAAAATGTATGGCGTGTAGCACATTCGAGTCCCAATTATTTATCTCTCTGTAAAAAACCGACTTTTATTCATATCGAAGGCCTTGAAGTTTCTGACAAATTTGCTATAGCCAATGAATCCCATAGCTTTGTAGGGTTTATCTGATCTGTTGTACATATTCGCGCTCTCACAGTACTGCTGAAGAATTTTACTTTTGAACCTGTAACCCCTCTTGAGGTTCTACAAGTTATCGGAACATTATTTTAAAAAAACTAGAATTCATGTGGTGCTGATGGTATTTCAAGCTTTTTTTGCAACAAAAATTGTTGCATATTTTGTACTTGAAGTGTTAATCACTGCTCATTTGCGGGTATTTTCCCTGACGCACACAAATGCGCAGATGTTGCACCCAGCCGATTACACTTCTTCCTGTCTTAAGCAAAATGTTTGAAAAATTTATTAAAAATAGGTTAATGGGTTTTCCGACTGCAATTAATTTTTTGTATGTTTGTAAATCCCTCTCAATTTGGATTTCAAAAACGTAAAACTACTGAAGATGCCCTACTAAAGTTTTGCTCTCAGGTTATGTTAAGACTTGAAAAGAAAAAGTTGACGATTGTCCCATTTATCGACATCACTAAATCCTTCGATATGATTAACCATAATACGAAGTGTCTTCGAAAAGTATTTTTATAAAAAAAAATCTTTATTTATTCATCAATATTAATATTGTCCCTTTCAAAGTAATCGCATTCACATATAATACACTTGTGCCATCGCTTTTACCAATCCTCGAAGCACTTCTCATAGGCACTTTTTGGTATAGCCTTGAGCTCCTTAAGCGGTACTGTTTTCATGTCCTCCACCTCTTCGTCCTTTAATAGGTCGCAGGAGGTCAAAATCGGCGAATATAGTGGCTGAGGCATCTTATCGTGTTGTTTTTGGCCAAAAAATCTCTCATTATCGTAATGCAAAAGCCATGAAAAATTTTTCCACAATTCCGGACGTTTTTTTAGTATTGCTTTTCGAATCGAAAAAACAGTGATCAAAACTTTGACATTTGATCGAACTTGGCGTGTTTTTTCGGTCTTGGCTCTCCTGTGTGCTTCCATTGGGACGATTAAGCTTTGGTTTCGACGTCACAACCATATACCCATGACTCTTCAGCAGTTATGAACCTTTTGTGCAAGTCAGAATCAACATTGACGTCATTCAAGAGCTCATGAGCGATGCTTTTGCGACGGTTCTTCTGATCAAAATTAAGAAGTTTTGGAAAAAACTTCGCTGACACACATCTCGTGCCAAAAATATCCAAAAAAAAATTGTATGATACGAGCCGACTGATATGCCAACATCCTCATATGGTAATTCGACGATTTTCCAAATCAATTTGATTCGACGTTATCATCTTTGATGTGCTGGGGCGTCCAGAGTGAGGTTCGTCATTGGCATCTTCTCCGTCGTCGTGGAAGAGCTTGTACCACTTGTAAACGTTGTTTTTACTTACATCAGACTCTGTAACAGTGCCAGTGTCAGGCATTTCAAGTATTTAAGAGCACTTGATTCCAATTTTTAGACAGAATTTGATGTAAATTTTTTGCTCCATTTTTTATAATAATTGAAAATCGCCGGGCACTTCAAAACACGTCTAACCTTTTTATCTCTCAAAAGCAAATTAGGTATGCTATATACTTAAAGCTGTAAATATATGGTTGGGACACGTGTACCAATAGAGACAAAACAAAAAAAAAATAAATAAATAAAAATTGGACTGTATTTCAAAAGTCGCTTTACTTTTTGAACATCTTCATATTTTATTAAAAAAAAAAAAAATAAAAAGAGTTGGGTTCCGTGGCTTCATGCTTGATTTGTTCAGGTCCTATTTTGAAAATAGATCCCAAAGGGTGAAGATAAATTAGGTTAGTTGCAAAGTAGGGATCATTAAAATGGGAGTAGCGCAAGGTTCGGTTTTGGGTATTATTTTGTTTTTAGTTTTTATCGTGTTTTATCGGGATTTTGCGATGAAATTCATCATCTTGGTCCATCTTCTCCAGAACACAATCGGTTCTGGTTTCAAATCTTGAGTCAGCTTGATCTTGTTTGGGTGTAAGCCAAGATCTCTTCGCAAAATACGCCATAATGTGTTCTGAGCGATGCCCAATTCTTGAGAACGTAGAATTGACTCATTTGGATCTTTTGCTACGGACGTCTGAACGGCAGCGATATTTTCGACACTTCGACCAACCCGTTATTTTTTGCACTAAACTTGTTCTTGCCTGTCTACTAGTGCAATAATTACGACCGAAAATTGGAGTTAACGCTCTTAACGTTGCGGTCACCGACTCCGAATATCTGTAGAAAATTTTTATAATTTGTAGACATTGCTCGTTAGTGTTCTTTACCATTATGAAAATGTTGAGTTTACTGAATAAATTGACAGTGACAGTTTGATGATTAGTGAAAGAGTGCGTTTACAAATTAAATTCAAAGTTGTCAAGTCTCTAATAATAACTCAATTCGGATGATATTGGATTTTTGGATCTGGTTTCTCATATAAACTTATTAAGAAGCTGGTTCAGAGAACATATAAGCTCTAAAACTAAAATAATGTATTTAAGTGTTTCATATATTAACAATTTGGAAATGAATGTTTATTTTCATTCACCTAAATGCCAAAGATTTAAAACGTCCTTCTGCAATAGTTTTTTTGTTGCAAGCAAATCTGTAGTAATAAATGTTTCTCAATTGAAAAAGTGGAGGAGTTTAAGTATCTGGGTCTAATTACTGACTCAAGAATAAGTTTTTGAATTACATTGAATCATTGAGAAACTATTTTCGATTCACTCTTAGACATTTTTCTTATTTGCGAAATATCTGCTCAAGAAATTTCCTTGAAACTGTTTACTATAGAATTTTTCATTCAAAGTTGCAATAAAGAATTGTCTGCTGGGGTGGTGCTTAAACCTTAAACCTTAATCTTTGTTAATTTAGCAGAAAAACGTCTTAAGGAATATTTGTTAAAAGCCTAGAAGGTATCCTAGTTTCACTTTGTTCTGTGACTTGAGTATTATTCCAGTTTGTCATTTATATTGTTTTTAAGTGTTGAAGACTTTCTTTATGAGGTCTGGTCATCGTAATTTTTATTTCATTTCTAAACATAATTTACGTGTAATTCTTTCTTACTTGCTATCTGTACCCACCTTCCGTACCACTGCGTATCGTCATTTTTTTTTTAGTTTCATTGTATCGATTCCTCAGTCGATTAGATGAATTTCAATGTCTGGTATGTTGTTGAAACATGCAAAACTTTGGATTATTAATTTAGATTATGAAGGGTGACCAATTACGAATGATACGAAAAAAATTTGAATAGCGTGTCGAATATTGGCCTCGAGCTCGTCCAAAGTGGTTGTCTTGTTAGCATAGACTAAGGCCTTGACGTAGTCTCAGAGAAAACGGTGTCAAATCGCATGATAACGACGGCCAATTGATGAACACTAGCCGCAAGGTGACCCAGTCGCCAAATTTCTCTTTCACAGCTTCGAACGTTGCGTTTCTTGTATGATATGTAGCGCCGTCTTGTTGGAACTAAGTACAGAAAGTCGTTAAAATCACTCTATACTTGAGACGGTAACGGTGTCTCCTTCCCCATTTTGAAAGAAAGAAGGTCCGATGATACCGACATGCCATAAACTTGTGGATTGTTTTCACTCCAATAATGGCAGTTTTGTTCGTTGACATAGCCGCTAAGTCAAAAATGGGCTTCGTCCGAAAAGATAATTTTTTTTGCCAAAATCCGGATCATCGTTGTTAGATCTGTTTTCTCTTTTAACTGATTACTTTGGTTCGAAGTAAGACCTCTGACCCGAGCTACAATTGAGACCGCCGAATAGAGAGGAAAATTAAACCTTCTTGTAGAAATATGGGGCAACAAAAAAACATTTGAACTTTTTTGTGGGGATAGGAGATTCTTTACATGTTTTCTGTTTTCCTTTTGCAAGCAATATGAATATATGAAAGTTGGGCTCGCAGTCATTGCTAGGTGTGTTGACCTTTCGGGCATCTAGGCCGTCCGCCTGGTTCTATCCGAGGTACCTATATGGTCATCTCTGGAGCGGTTGGGAGAGAGAGGGAAGTGGATCGAAAGGATACAGTGAATATCACTTGAAGGGACAACACCAGAAGGGGGAGGAGAAAAAAAGAGGTCAACAGACAACAGATGAACAAAGGAGTGGAGGATTTTTAGGGCGCGATTTGCACTCAGCATTACTTCGATTTTCTGGTTCTTCGCATTCTCGTACTCGTACTCGTATCACAAATGGAAAACGGAGATTGGAATACCTTATACATGCATTTTGTAAAGCTAATACCTCCATTCCTTATTAAACAAATTATCAAAACAGCTTTTTAGGTCAGCAGAAGACTGGATTCTCCACGACAATTGACAAAAAATTAAGCGGCACATGATATAGTGGAAACCTACAAGGTCATACAGGGCTTTAGTGGGCAGCTGTAGACTGTTCTGAGTAGGTGACATTTATTTTATATTAATCAGTATACTCGTACCATTCGTAGAAAGGAGCAACTGAGTGAGGGGCTTCACTGATGACAACAACGGGGGGGCCGAATTTACTCAGGTCGCCAGTTTATGGTATGTTAAAGTTTGAAAAAGCAATTAAGAGCCGACAAAATATGCGTGACTTAAGACTTTTTTATCTTTTTAAAGCATAAGGAAATAGCAGTTTTCCAGCTCGAAAAAATAAAAGAGTCAAACAGCTTGTAGCTGGTTTCATGCTCGAGAAGCACACTCTTGGAATCGGTGAATGAGGAATGCAGGAGTTTCGAGATCGGTTTAAGCAGCATTCTTAGAAGTTGCTAAGTAGGCAGAATGCCTACTGATGCATACAAAGACAGAATAGAAGAGATTGCCACAATTATTCAAAAGCTGTGAAACAAAAAGGCCGGTGGTCTTACAATTGGGAGTCAATATTTTGTTTGGGTACATTACCCAAACCATAAGTAAAGTATAGCAAATGACTGGATGAACTGCAAATACTTACATCCATCTACAAAAAAGGCGATCTTATTCCCTGTAAGAACCAGCAAGACATATGCTTAACAAATGACGTATTGGGGCCATTCACATAAATCGGAAAATACCGATTTCTTAAACAGCCCTGCTACTTGGACTTCGGAAAACGAAATATGTGCCCTCCAAATCCCTGATCGTGTCAGTTCTACTATGCGGTGCCGAGGGCTGGACGATAAGTAGAAAAACAGTGCCAATATTGTTTATTATCATGAAAAAACTCCGTCGCTATACACTTGGACCGGTAGGCGAATAGATATAACTTTAAAATCATAATGACTGTGCCTATGAACTTAATAAGTGCTGTGATGGAACTTACGCTAATTTTCAATTTTAAAAATGGATCCTTGAGTAAACTAAGGTGGATCAATTGCCAATCAATTTTAGTGCAGCAGCTGTGTAAAAATCTTTTGCTGCCCGCTTCAGACCACATATATAAGAGTTCGATTTAGGAACTACTATTCAAATGCCCGCAATAGATCTACAAAATGGTCAGAGAGTATTCAATACCAAATCTTACGTATTATTGTGACCACTTGTATACACAAACTAATGCAAGAATATGTCGCATAGATAGAAGCAGTTTGCTGTCCCATAGAGCGCACATTGAGTAAATGGGGAATGGTAGACATGGAGGAAGCATCAGGAATGACGATAAGGCAGGACAGTATAGTTTCACGCATAAACCAAGCAAGGCTCCTAATCGGTTTTTAATAAAGTAACGTTGGTTGTTTAACTTAACAGAGTCCTTGGGTCCAGAACTCATACCTCATCAAGATCCCAATTCATAATACGGGATTATGGATTAGGGGAGTTGCAACTTTATTCTGGCCCTGTCTTTAGGTTCAAAATTTGCGTTGGTGTAAAATTCTTGTTCGCTTTCAGCAACACAAATCCATGACACCGATTTTGCATTGTTACTGATGTAAGAGAGCCATGCAGTAAGTTTTTGCTTTCAAGTCGGGTACTTCATCAATATTTTTTGTACGTGACCAGAATTCGAGACGCATAGTACTAGAATACAATCTTTTACATTGAATTTCATCCTGAATTCATAGCCTCATACCATCTTAAAGGACACCCAGTTCGATTTTCTCCATCATAGTCCTTACTTACAAGGTAACTACCCACTAATCAGCTAATAAAATCCCACAACTAACCAAATATTCCCCCAAAATGATTATCCAGCTCACAAATTCTATTCCATTCCTTTTGCTAAACCCGCCAATATTAATAATCTAAAGGATACTTCCTTGAGACTCCAATAATATTGTCACAAAAATATGAGAGCCATCTTCAATGCGGGAAACAGAAACCAAAAACAGAGGGCTAAGAGAAAATAAACAAATTTCCCTAAGTGATCTGATCCTACCTTCGAATTACGCAAATTAAAAATCATTTTGTAGAAACCGTTTCGCAGCCCCACCGGCGAACCTCATTTATTATTTACCTCAATCGTATTTTCTTTTTTCTTTTTTTCATTTTCCTCATTTTCTTGTCGGCTTTTTCTCCTTCGTTTTAGCATTATTTTTGGCCCTAAAGGGCAACAGCAGTATCACGAACTCGAACCTATAATCATCACATACACATATAGTTCATCCCTGGAGCCCAAGAGCCACAAACATAAGGATCCCCTTCTTTCTCCGGTCTAAAAAGAGCCATTTGGATTGGTACTGTGAAGACATGTGAAAAGAAATAGAGGGAGAAAGATGGTAATGCTAAAAGAAAAAGAGGAAATTGTGTGCGAAGGACGAATAAGACGAACAAATTTCAAGGCAACGAATTTTCGTAAATTGAAATTTTATTTCACTTGTGGCTCTTTCGTTGTCGTCTTTTGTTGCTTCGTCCTTTCGTCCTTTCGTCCTTTCCACATTTCGTCTTACTAGCGATTTGCTCCTTCTTTCCACTCACTCTGATTGTCTTTTCATAAAATTTTTGTTTTTACCCTATCGGTAGTTGTTTATGTTCGTCCTTCCTCGTTGCTCCCCCCGAAAAGCAAGTTCGATAATAACTTTGTCTCTTGTTATTCGCATCGCCTCGTGCAGGTGATTTGGATACGTATACCTCCTCTCTGCCAAAGGATCCTTGAATTGAAGGGCTAGAACTTGGAAAACACAGAAATAAAAGAAAATGTGTGAAGGAGGAAACTCTAAAGAAAAACTAAAGAAAAACTAAAGAAAAACTGTGAAAAACTCGACAAAAAGAATTTACTGCATTTTGCTTTGCTTTGCTTTGCTCTGTTTTGGTTTGGTTGTTCGGACGCCAAGGCTACAGAAAAGGAGTGCACGAGTACACTAGAGTATCTGGAACTATTTTATGGCCAAACATAGACATTGATACAAGTATCTGGTATCCTGCAGGCTCTTCCGCTTCTCATACATTATATACATTTCAATTTGCTAAAGAACTTCTTCCTTTCGTTCTCTTTTCAAGTTCTTGTTGTTGTTGTCTGTTGTGGGCGAGTGGGTGGTAGAAAAATAAAAGAAAAAACTGACAAAACTTAGGCATATCCTCGGTATCCGTAACTCGGTAACTTGGTAACTACGATGACGGCCTTCCAAAAATCGTTGTCTATAGCTCTGAAGGAAAGAAAAACGACGACGACGTAGCCCATGGATATCTACCATGAAAAAGTGTTCTTCTGGGAATAAGGCTCTGGCTCTATGTTTATGACTATGGCTATAGTTATAGCTATAGTTATGGCTGAGGCTACAGACGATACCGTCATCCGTGATCAGGCTAAGGAGCAGCGCACGAGTCTGGCATAGAAGTGTGGAAGTATATGGTTCTCCCAGAGGTGTTCAATTCATTCTCATTTAACCACATTAGTAGCGGTTCGTTTTACGCCTGCACGAATGCTGGAAATTAACACAAGGGACTCCCAGTGGGATACTGGTTGAGACGAGGTCAGGGAGGAGAGAATTCAACTGTCTTAAATATTTTTGAAAACAAATTCCTTGATTGTGCTGTTGAAAGCTAGTGAAGGATATTTTTTTTTATTTTTGTCTTCGTCTTCGTCTTTGGCCCGGAAATAGATATTTAGAGGTCAGGTTCAGGTGAGTTGTATTGAGGATGAATTGCATTTTGGTTGGTCTATTCATTGTGTGCAATTACTGGAGGAATTAGGAAGAAGTTATCCTTGTATCTTGTTTGGAGTACTCGTGCTTGAAAATTTCAGTTGTGTGGTGATCGCACTAGATGTTTTGTGGGTTAGTAAGAGAATTGAATTTAACTTCGATCTGCTAAGAGGATCAGGTGCCAATTGACGGATTTTGAAGATGACTACTGAACTATGAAATAGTTTCGGGGTGGGATAGCTAAGTCCTCGAAATCTTGGCTGGCAAATAAAAGACAAGGCTTTCGAGTGACCTATTATAAAGAAAAAAAATGTAGCTAAGAAGTTTAGAAGGCTTTTGAGTGATTGAAAATAGAATTTACGGTATGGAACCGGAATCGAATGAATGTTGATAGCAATGGCCTGTTTTTGGCATCAGTAACAAAATTTTACTTTCACATCGGTAGCCTCACAGTCCAAGGTGGGGATAGTTCTCAATTCTTATCAACAGCAAAGTGGCGGCCTAGCCGCTTCCAGTTGTATGAGTTGGTTCCGAAAATTTTTACTTCAAATTATTCTCCCTTGTTTCTCTTGGTCGGAGACGAATAAGTCGACGAGTTCTGATCGTTTGACCAAGTCGTTCTTGCAACTTATTGGAATTCTGCTTTGAAATTGGGAATGCAATTCAAATCAATAGCTTTACATTGATATAAAGATGGCAGATACCGATTTACAGATCCTAAAAGTTTATTCTTTCATCTGTAGTTAGGTGCATAACTAAACACGTAATGGTGAGGTAATTTAAGTCTCTTTAGTCTGCAAGTTTGTTCCCTGGGATTAGGCAAACCATATTGAAAGATCATGCGTCGACTTACTTCCATCTGAAGATATGCTCCAGATATGGTGTAGGCTTCAGTAAGAAGATAAATAAGTCGATTATCTTTGGGGCAATTTTTGTAACGTACATGACGTTGGTTTTAGCTGTTTTTCTCCTGATACACTGTTTGCAGTCTGTATTTGAGCACTTACTGTAATAGTAACTCTTCTTCGACGCCCATTTTCTCACCTCCGCAAGCTTTTGTTCCAACTTTGAATCCTTTTCATATTCAGACCTGAATGTCATTTCAACAGCAACACTTTTCTATTTATTTGAACAACCACCTACGAGTAAGTGGCATATTTAATCCTGTTGAAGGTTTCTTGTTGCACGCCACTTTATATAGAGTCGTGGGAAAAATATCCCACCGACAATAACATTCTGATTAGCTCAAGTCTGTTTTTGGAGGTAGTATTGTGCAGACTATATTTTTTAAGGATTGTTTCCTTACCTTAGTAGGATCGATAGGTAGGAGTGGCGGAGATTAGTACTAAGTGCGAACACCACAGCCCACATGACCTGGGTCTCGAGGGGTGTTGTTGAGAAGTATTCGAAGTTATCCTGTGGTTGGTACCCTGTCCTGTGAATTAAAAAAAAAAAAAAAAAAACTTCTTTGAGAGATTTAGTGAATTCCGGACTTCGGTCAAATAAAGCCATTTATCTCTCAGCTTGGCCATTACGGACGACGTTCTGGCAGTGTATGAATTACCTTCGATCAGTGGCTAGTGCTTATCAGCATTATTCCGACGATATCTATACGATTTGGTCTTAGAAAGTCGTTCGTCTTGGTCTTATTTTAATTTGGACCATATCGTTTTGGATATTGTACATATTGTCAGCTTAGTTCATCTGGATTGGCTCTTGTTCAGCTTGTTCTTTTTTGAGGATCTTGTGTGCTCCGGACTCCAAATCTGGTCTACCTTGAACTTATCATCTAGCGAGGCTAATTTATTTTGCCATTATTGTATTGTATTGTACTAAATATGATAGTTTCGAGTACGTTGTAACCACGGCAAGACAATTAATCAGAAATCAAAGAAATCAAATATGCTTTATGGCGCATATAGCTGGTGAAGATATCCTTGGCATTTTTGACCGATTCTTCGAGCAATTTTTTGTACTGTTTAAATTGACAAGCTTCGGGGAAATATACAGCGACATCGAGCTGGTCAAAATAAAGCTCATTAGCTGCCTGAGATAGCTGGGACTTAAAGGGCGAATGAATTAATCCCGACCTGAAGAGTCTTTGATTTCTAACCGGATGAAGAACATAGTAAAGGAAAATCTCGCATACATAAATGGGAATTGGCCTCAACTACTGAAGTGCGTAACTGGAGTTATTGGAGAAATACCGCGCTTACTGGAGAGTTTTATTGGCTGATGCATAGTCGACTCCTTGTCCAAAGCGCTATCGTAGTAAGTAAAGTAAATAAGTAACCAAAGCAATTGCTATGAAAGCAGATTGGCTGTCAATGAATGCGATGCTATGTTCTCCATTTAAATTATAACATATTAGATACAGTGTTTGGGAAAAGGTGTCCTTCAGATCACATGTCCGTTTGAATTAGAGTTTGATGATTAAATTTTCTTAGATTTGGCCAGTAACGCATCAATCAGGTTCGTAACGTAGTGTTGGTCAACGATAATTGTTGGAGTAAACCCTTTCTTATGCAGGCCAACAGGGCAAGGGCATAAAAGAGCTCACAATCATAATCAGAAGAGATCCAAAAACTGTTACGATCCCACTAATGGCCAGGGATAAAAACGAATGTCACTGCTGACGACCCTCCCAAAAGTTTAAAGAAAAGCAACCTTCGGATCTGTACATTAAATGGTCTTACCCTTAACAGGCCATGTGCAGCCGAACAATTAGTAGAGGCCCTTGACTGCTATCACGTAAACATCGTCGTAATCGAGGAAGTGTGATAGAATGGATCGGAATTGTAGGGCTGACGTACTCGGCAAACGACTAAACAAAGCTGGAATCTGAATGGCTCTAAGAGTCTGATCCATCTAAACAGGAAACATTGGGGGTGGCCGTGGTGTAGTGGTATATGCATACACTCCTCAAGCAGAGGGTCGCGGGTTCGAATCCCGTGCGAGGAAATTCTCTGAAAAAGTCTTTTCATAGAATTTGTATGTAGTTATATGAAAATCCCGTCGGCGTCAACTCTGACATGAAGGCATAACACTTATGTTGGAGTGGTTGCTGGCTGGGCTAAATGTAACGAACTAACAACTAGCACGTACTGAGACCCAGTGGTTGAGGATGCACTTGCTCGTCCCGTCCAGTTTGACAACCACCTCTGGGAAAAATATCGAAACCTAATACACGCCCTGGAGAAAAAACCAGTAAAAGGGTATTCATATCCCCTTGGTGCGCGCACGGGATTATAAAAAAGAAGAAAAAAAAAAAACAAGAAACATCTCAGCGCCATCACAAATGTCATCACTGGATACTGTCTTATATGCAAGCACGCAAGAAGGCTTGGCGCCTTTACAAACGATTTCTGTAGAAGCTGCATGAATGATGGGCAATGTCCGAAGTATTATGTTACTCGTAAAATCGCACTAGGGAATTGACTTACGTCACAACGAAATATTACTATAGCAAGCACATATATCGGTCTCCAAGTTATCAAACTCTAAATCAAATTGATCATTTTGCGGTAGACTAAGACATGCCTCTAGTATTCTGAACATCCGAATGCTCGGTATTATCCGACCACCACCAAGAAATTCTTGGTTTGATGAAGGAAGCCGGCAATCACATGCAGCTAAAAAAGAAGCCAACAAAGTGGCGCTGCAACGAAAGACGAGAGCTCTACGAGCGGAAGAGATGGGAATAACATCGGCTCCCCCAGAAGAAGTAAAACCAGCACGAGAACCGCGCAATCAAACATATTAAGAGGATGTAGTAGACGAATAATATTCGGACATTTTACCAAGAGGTAAAAGGAAGAGTCAAGGTAGGAAGACCCGTAAAGTTGAACAAGGAGACGTTGTAGTAGACTCACGGTCGGTACTCAAAATATGGCAAAACATTTTTTGCAGACTGTATAACGACGAATAAGCCGTCTTCCGGAAGAATAGACCACTCAACATAGACGATGATAGCCAATACTTTTATCCACCTGACCAGAACTAAGTAAGTATAGCAATCAACTAGACCCATCAACTACTGGCCGAGGTTTTCAGAGCTACTTGAAATGACTTTGTGAAGAGCATGACGTATCAACTCATTTCTCAATTCTGAGCAGAAGAGAGTTTGCCTGATAAGAGGAGGCCCCTGCAACTGTGCTAACTATTGGTCCCTATAAGTGCGGCTTCAGAAGAGCAAAGTTGGCAATCGACCGAAACTTTACACTCCGGCAGATTCTGGGAAAAACTACAAAAGTTTAGATCGATGCCCACCATCCTTTCATCGATTTCAAAGTTCCGTATGATAGTTTTTATAGACACGAGCTATATAGAGCCATGTCTAGTTTTGGCATCCTTGCCAAATTCGTCCGTCTGTGCAGAACGTCCAGAATTGGACAGAACGTGACAGCCCACAGCTATAGTTTCGAGATAATAAGTGACTTCGTCTACCTTTACTCTGCTATAAATTCTGTCAACAACACCTCAGCAGAAATAAATCGTAGCATCACTCTTACCAATCGCTATTTCCTTTGACTAAGAAGTAAGGCCATTACCCGAACAACTAAGGAGACTCTATATAAGACACTGATCATCCCATTCCTATTTTAAGGCGCCAAAACATGAACTCTGCCGAAAGTGGATTAAGTTATGTTCAGCCGTTTCAAGAGACAAATCATTCGTGCAACATTCGTTCCCGTTTGCGTTGACGAGCTTGGAAGAAAGGAAGCAATGACGGATTGATTACACGAGCTCAGGCCCGACGAGTCTGCGAATCTACCGTGAAGGGACAACGGAAGATTTCAACTTAGGTGGCACGCACAATTAATAAGAAGCAGACCTTATGGGCTAACTGGAGAGGTTTTAAGGCGGGACATGATATCTCACATGCCGCGTCTAAACTGGTGTCTGATATCCAATGGAATAAAGGCAAAAACAAAGGTGCTGGTGCCTGCCTTGTTGACTTGGAGAAGGCCTTCGACATCGTTTGGTAAGAGGGTCTTTTCTATAAACTGACTAGGCTGGGGATCAGTAAACCACTCTTGAACATTCTTTATAATATGCTAACCAACAGTAAGTTCATCGTGGAAAATAGTGATGTGACTTCAGTTGGAATATTTCAAATTAAAAATGGTCTTCAGCAAGGCGCGGTCAATTCGCCGATCCTGTTCCACATTTATGCAAGTGACTTGATAGGTTCACTTCCCCATACTATTGCGTACGCAGACGATTTAATAGCATACAGAACAAGTTCAAGAATCGAGATCATTAATATACTCTTGCAGCGTGACTTCGATAAAATAAGAAGATTTTGCGATGACTGCAAGTTGAAAATCAACTTTCAGAAGTTGGAAACCATTCTCTTTAGGACGCCGTTATCTGGAGGGAAACCAGAAAAACCAGACTCTTGCCCGTCGAAAGGTAGTCAGATATCTTGGGATCTGGCTAGATCAGTGTTTGTATTTTGACAAAAATGTAGATGCTGCTCTGGCCAGAGCTAAAGGCCCTTTTGCCCTTACAAAGAGACTGTTTAATAGCAGCCAACTCAATGCTGGGGTAAAGGTAATCTGCTACTTGGCCTTATCAGGCCCATGCTGCTATTTGGGTGTCCCGTGTGGTTCAATGTACGGCAAGATTAATGGAAAAGATTCGGGTATTTGAGAGGGCTTGAATTCGCTTGTACAGACCACCAGAGTCGGAATACAAAAACTTTTATCCTAATGAGGTCCTATACAACAGGCCGAAGTTTATACGAGTGGACAACTTCGTAATTAAGCTGACTCGAAGGCACATTGCAAGAGCAATGACGAATGACCTGACATCTGGGGCTTACTACCCCAATTATCTTTACCACGAGAGTGTGCGCTCTGACGGCTTCGTTTCACTGGAAGCATTCCTCTGCCTTGATCAGATAGGGTTAATCCATAATAGATCAGCGGTCCTGTTAATTTTTATGTCGCTCAGACAGCTGGGGACAAGCGACGTAACTACAACAGAGACGTCGCACACAGTGTGGATCGTCTCAGGTTCAGTAGAGCGGTTGGGAATCGCGATAAGAGGGATGTCGTTCGGCAGCACCAGCATCTCTGGTGGTTAAATGATGGAGATGTTTCGCCGTCGTTTCCGTCAATTACGGACCAGCATCACTAATGAGACAGAGTTGGCCAGTCTATTTGCTCCGTAAATAGCGTTGGCCAGCTAACGTAGGTTTAGGTAGGCACTTAAGAAATATATATATATTGATATATACAAAGGTATATAATGTATTATGTCTAGGTGTGTGTATGTGTGTATTGTATGTGTAGATTAAGTAGATTAAGATTTATTTTAGGTTAGATATTAAGGTTTTATAAAAAATAATAATTTTTGTCCATATGCTAAGTTTTGTTAACAATTTTTTTTCTTAGCCTTAAGTATAGAAAATAAATATTCCTAAATAAAATAAAATGTAAATAAAGTCGAAAGACATAGTTATAAGAATTTAGAGTAGCTTAGAGTGCCTGTGTATCACCAGTAAGTTAATATAAAATCGTTTAGTAATTTTAAGCTAACATTTAAGCGTTTTTTGCTAGTATGTAAGAAATAATAATAAATAAAATGAAATGCAATTAAAACGAAAACGACCGTCAGTGACTTTGCCGTCCCGGTACTAATTTTAAACGAAATTGGATTCAAAGATACTCCTTCAATAATTGTGGCGTGCGTTAGCAAAATTTTCTCAGAATGTTGACGAGAGTGATCTTCTCGAACTTGATCTACCCATTGTTCAACAAGATTCTCTCAAACGTGGAGGTTGACAGACACCTTAAACAAATAGGGTGAGACTATAAAATGAACCATGTACAGTACGACACTTCGATTCATTAATAAAAGAAAATTTCAAGATGTATATACGTTTGTATTGGAACAATAAAATTGGATCTACAAACACCAGCAACCGGAATATGTACCCGAAAATAAATAAAATATGTTGGAGCAAAGATCAAAATGACCTTCTATGTCTAAAATCGCTCGAACGACCAACAGCAAATAAATACTGTTAACAGCAGGCTTAGATACAGGAAAAGCTGTCGATGATGAAAACTTCTTGTGATCCTCAATGGAAGGTAGAAGCCATAGGAGCAATCTTTCAGGTAGTTTGAAAAACCTGTGAAACCGGGTCGTTTTGCACACTACCGTCGTAATGATATGGAAGACTGGCGATGTAAGAACTCAGCGTTCAGAAAATAATGTCATCACCGCCGGCGGGAGGGATCTGCCCTCGTTCATTTCGAAGGAAGAGTTCCAAATGATCTTCGAATCATTAAGAAGTAAAAGTGAGAACCGATAGGATACCGAAGATGATGCTTGGATATTTCCGACTTGAATCGATGGATATTATTGCCACCCTGTTTAGCAATGCGATAGAGAATGCATATTATTCAGCGCATTGAATGACAGCGGTGGTCTAAGATCAACGATAGAGCCCTTATTTAGTGTGTTGTTGACAAAAATATAACCAATTCGATTTAGGGCGATAGGTGGTAACTGGTTTTCAAAAGAACGAGAGCAAGAAACAATACACTGATGTCTGACTTCAACGGACTGGCTAGACAGAGTCTTGTTCATTCTGAACAGGTTTGACATAAGCAAACCATTGCTCACCAGTGCAAAATTTATCATGAAAAATAGCGACGTGACTTCTCTGTAATATTTGACATTCAAATCGATCAGTGATAAGATGTGATGACTGATCCTACCCGACATCTACACCAGCGTCTTTATGAGTTAACTTCACCATGTCACAGCTTACGCAGACAACTCGATCGCGTACAGAACATGTCCAAAGATTGAGGTCAATAATATGCTCTTGCATCGCGGCTTCGTTAAGACTAAACGGTATTTCGAAGACTAGAATTGAAAAATTAACTTTTAAAACATTCGGAAGCAATTTGTTCAGACGCCTTTGTCTGGAGCCTCTACGGATACTTGCAAAAAATTGCAAAAAGTATTTTTGAACATAAGATGGTTTCTTGAAACATGGTCAGATAAATTGAGATCTGCCAACCCGATGCGAGAGTAAAAGTAACCTGCTGCATGTCCTTCGTTGGACCTATGATTGTATATGGATATCGTGTGTGGCTTATTGTGATAGCAAGTTTATTGGAAAATATATGGTGATTCATCGTGAGGTTTGATTTATAATGAAAAATAAAATACATAAATTTGAAAGTGAACTTAAAGTTTGTATTATTAGTTAAAAGAAAAATTCATGGCATTTATTTCTGAAAATAATATTATGTAAATGTTAGTCACCACTACGTCTGAGGTGGTCGATTCGGAAGGTTTAATTTAGGGAAACTCGTTCGAGCATAGCGACTGATATCTCGCTGATAACACGAGTAATGTTGGCTTCCAAAGCGTAAATTGTAGCTGGCTTATTTCTGAAGACCTGAGACTTTACATATCCCCAGAAAAAATGGTACAAAAGTGTGATATTGCACGATTTAGGCGGCCAATTAACCGGTAGCAAAACGTGAAATTAAGTGCTCACCAAAATGATTTCTTAAAAAGTCCATTGTTTTACGCGCACATAGTCCGTTTACATGGCGCGATAACGGTTACCACTGACGGTAACATTCTGATTTGCCTCATTTTTGAAGAAATATGGACCAATGATACCACTGGCCCATAAACCACACCATACCGTTGTTTTTAATGGATGTAATGGTAGCTCTTCGTACTCTTCGGGTTTCTCATCGGCCCACATACGTATCCATTGAGCAACAAATGGGCTCAATTTTCATTGAGTTTTTCCAGAGCTCATTTACTGAAAATATGACGCAAATTCAAGTTGCATGGCTTCAATTCTTGCACACGTTGAATTTTGTATGCTTTTAGGTCGAGATCCTCACGTAAATATGGTCCAATAACGCCGCCGGCATGCAAACCGCAACAAATAGTTATTTTTTGTGGATGAAGTGGTGATTCATGAAGCACATGTGGGTTTTCACCCGACCAATAACGCATATTTGGCTTATTGACGAACCCATTGAGCCAAAAATGAGCTTCGTCACAGAAGATGATTTTGCGATGAAATTCATCATCTAAGCGCATCTCTTGCAGAACCCAATCGGAGAACGTAGCTCGTTAGTGTACTTTATCATGATGAAAATGTTGAGTTTACTGAATAAATTGACAGTGACAGTTTGATGATTAGTGAAAGAGAGCGTTCACAAATTAAATTCAAAGTTGTCAAGTTGGAAAACCCTATATTAAGATGAAATTCTGTGCCATCTTGAATGGCTTAAGTCTTTCAGAAATTCACTGAGCTGCGCATGTCATTGCAGCTTCTGAATAGATCTCAAACCGAACGAGGGTAAGCCTTGATAAGATAAGTAGCTAACTGAAGCTATAGAGGACGGATGAAATGGAAATCTCAACAAAAACTGATCGATCACCTAAAGAATCGAAGTGTTCTAAGTGCTAAGCTGGAAATAGTAAAAGTTTTGAACTTGAAGGCAAAATTGTTAGCCAGACATCTGATTCTCAGTGTAAGGATGCTGAATGAAGAAGAAGATGCAATAAATGTTGTCGAGTGGTCGATTTTAATTAATTATGGCAGAGCTAAAAGGGTTTTGGCATTTCAGTGCACGGGCTGGAGAAATTTCTGGTGATCTTCGTTTGAAGAATCTATCCATCGTGAATACCAAAACGTTGACCATGGGATTGGTCATGAGCTTATTTCCTTAGAAATGATTCAAGTCGAAGATGGTAATTTCCAAGGACTAAGCTGACTGGTGTAGTGTTTTTTAAGATGACGTACCGTAAGCAGGAGATTGATTTTAGCAAGTGTGTAGACTTATGTACTCTTCCTCAAACACAAACTCGACCTCATTTCTATGTTAACTCCCCGAATACAGTCTCATAAGACCCCAGTTCTCATCAGTTATTTTATACGTGTTGAAAAGAATATCTCGAAACAAGACTTTACAGCAAACAAAGCCTCTGGTCCTTTCTGAAAAGCAGTGTTGAAATTGAAATCGTCAGTGAGTAGATTGCCACAGCTTCAGAGCCTCATAAAAGCATCATGCGTCCCAATTTCTGTGTCTCCTATGCCCGTTGGGAATTATTTGCTCTGCTCAAATATTTTTTGAAAAAAAAACATAAAAACACCTCTGATGACACCTTAGCGAAGAAACAGAAAAACTTCTCACCTCCCTTTGTGTACTTTGAGTTGTGTTCCTCACTATTAAAAGCATTTTTTTGTTTTTTTTTTTTTGTTTTTTGTACGTTCCACACCAAATGAAAATATTTACATGTCCTCCGCATCCACAAAGTTGCCCTGCAACTGTGTTTCTGTGTTTTGCCTTTTGCCTCCTCTTGGGCAAAACACAAAAGAAATAGAAACACGCCTCCTGGTATTGTTGATGTTGTCCTTGTGGGCGGTTGGAACACGACATAGAGGGCGACAATAGTTGATAGACGAATGTCGGGGGTGATGCTTAAACAGAAAAGAAGTAAGAAAAAAAAAAAAGTCCGAAAGCTTAAGTTAAAATAGCAACTATTTACATGAGCTACGTATGTCTCCCATGCAGGACACATTACACACATGACACAACACGAAACAGAACGCACCACATAGGGAGTAGACAAGAGGAAAATGAAATACTGAAACCGGAAACTGAAACAAACATTACTATCGAGTGCAAGGTTAATGGCGGGCGAATAGAATTTGTTGCAAAAGGATAAAAGCTTTCACCAAGTTTTCTTGTCTTCTGGTCTTTCATGATAACCAAGACTGTCAGGAAGAGATATGAATACGAGTTTAGAGAAGGGTGAATGTGAGAATGGAGAATGGAGAACAGAAACTGCATTCGAATGATAATGGATACGATACAAAGTGTTGTTGCAACCAAGGGGATGTGTCAATCGTAAATCGTAAATCGTAAACAATTTTATGAGTTTCGCGTTTCAACGTTACGTGTCATTACCGTTATTGGCCGTGGAATTGACTTTAGCGCTTCACAAATGAAATCGTAAAACTAGATCATCGCTGATTACCTCCTTAAAGGGATAAATTGACCTCAATCTATCCCTTAAATCATATTTTCAATTGATAATTCACAGAGAGGGAGATTGGCGTTGCAAAAACTGCAGGGTCTTTTAGCTCTGCGGAGAAGATAAACAGGCAACTGGCTTTGGCAAATGGCATTAGGAATGGCAGTGACTCTTGGCGATTTATATCTATATCACGCGCTGTAGCCGCCACCAAATTGAGGTAACGAAATCCAATGAAATCCTCCTTACCTTTGCCAAGTTGGAAACCGCATTTCATCACTACTTCTACAATGACAATGAACCAGGAGGTGGTACTAGCCACTGAATATTAGGTTCGCTCACGCTGGCATTTGTGTTTTTGGTAGAAATTGTTCCGAGCCTGGGTCTATCTTTGGCCTTAAAGAAAGCAAACACCAACACAAGCACCAATACAAACACAGGTACAGAATATGCAAGAGTCGACTAACATTTTCCGCTCGTTATTACCGCGCGCGTGCACTCAACCGGCAAGGATAAACTTTTTAAATCAAACAATTAAATTCCCTACGCTTGCCTGAATCCTGGCAGAGCTGGAGGACAATATCATGAAGACCAGAACCAGTATCGGTAGTAGGAGCAAGACCTGGTGCTGGTTAGGGAGGGAGGGGGGGGAATAAAAGAATGTGAGCAGAAACAGAAAGCGAAAGGCGAAACCAACGAAAAAACTCCAGAGTGCCGACGCCGACTGGTAGTGAGTTCCTTTACTTGAACCGTCTTCTACACTCGCCAGTGCCAGCTGCTGGCATGAATGGATGATAAGCCAGCTGAGACCGTAGGGGTTGATTTTAAGGGGCTTGTGGGTTGTATTTGATTTTTTCTTTTTTTAAAATGTTTTTAGGGAAGTTAATTTTTGTACGCGTACCCCAGTACACGTAGTTGGTTGCTTTCATTTTTAATTTCATTCGTCTCCCTGATAAGGAGCTCTGTTCTGTCTGCTTGTGAAGGAGAGTGAAGAGGGTGTTCAGTTTTTTTTTTTTTTTCTTTTTTTTCAGTTTGATATATTTTTTGTGAGAACCGTTAACGGGGTATAAATCCAAAATCCAATTCAAGTTATTTCTACAAGAATGGGATTAGTTTATGTGTGATTGGATTTTGGGTGTGCAAAAGAAAAGTGAAGAAAGGAGAACTTTTGTCTAGCGGCTGCGTTAAGTGTAATAGTTTCTAGGATGCCGGAAACACAATTGGATTTAGGAGGAATGTTCTCGCGCGGATTTTCAGATAAATCGGAATGTTTTTTGAGCTTGATTATGGTTAAGAGGATGTGATAAGTCGGATTGAGGAAATTTGCCGGAAAGATTTTAAATAGTGTTGTTGCCAAGTCAAATAACGTAAAAGAGAGGAAGTGTGTGCTATTGTTGCATGGATAATACATTGAAAGATTGCTTTTTAAATTGTATTGTCCTTTACATCGGCAATTTTTTTTTTTTTGTTCAAAGGTTCTTTGGGCTGATGTCTTAAAAATTGAAGACATCTGTTTCAGCGCTTAAGTTTTCGATATATGAGCACCATAAGGCGGATGAAAAACTATGACATCATCTTTGGCGCTTGATGCAAAGAAGGAAGACGATGTTTATTTGGATGTGGATTTCCTATTCAAGGCGGACTAAGGGAAATTGTCTGAAATTCTCGGTATGTAAACGAACGTGTTATAACAGTCTGATTTGCGTTTATCTCCCTACAAGGGGAAACACAGTTGGGATATTGAGTAAATTAAGGATTTCAGAACTAGTAATGGGGCGCAAATTTAAGTATTCAGTACACAGTACAGGTTACCGTACCCCAGCATCCCCAAAGAAACCTGATTTTCCTTTCCCCAATCAACGGTCAACCAGATTGAACACATTGCGATAAACTGGATCTCGAAACTTTTAGAGAAGCTAGCATTGACTTGGATCACTAAATTGCTGCGGCCAGGGTACGAATACGCATACCAGAAGCATAACGGAGTCAAGTAAGACTAACAAAGTTCAACCTTGAAAAGATGCTATTGCAAGAGACCGATAGAATTTTTGTGAATTTCTCAAAATTCTAGATTCCACACATAAACCATACAACATCAACGGGAATGTTGACAATGAGCCATCAGAGAAACTGACTTCGATGTGATTGGTTTCAAAGCGCTGCCTCTGGCTTAAAACCTCTGGTTCGATGAAGAATGCATCCAAAAAAGAGGCATATAAAGTAGCAATGCAATGTAGCGAAGCTCGTCAGAAATTGAAGCGCACAGACAAACGAAAAACACGAGAAGCGCTACAATCGAGAAAACGGAGAGATGTTATTGTCTGAATGACGTTCGAAAGAAGACATGACATGACAACAAAGCCAAGATGGAAGCCTGCCAAGAAGAAAATGGACAACAAGTAAGTAGGAGACTACGATGAAGATCGAAACATGCCTCCAGACAGAATTTACTATTCCTCTTTGATAAAGGCTAGCCTTATCAAGATGAGGCTAAGGTAGCAATATCGAAGGAAAAGTCTTATAAAGCTGCTGGAGCAGATGGATTGCCTGTTAAACTATTTTTAACAGCAATAGATGATTTCGTAGCTAACATCACGACACGGCGCTGTATAGCTTGAAACCATACAAATCTGCTGGTCCGGACAGTATAATAACTCCCGGCTACATAGGTGGTCAGATATTATCCTGCCAACACTAAAGTATATCATGAGGAGCTGCTTAGAAATGATCCATATTCCCTTAACATGGAGAGAAGTTAATGTAATTTCTTATTACCTCAGACCTATAAGTCTGTCACCTCTCCTTTTGAAAAATCTAGAACGACTGATTGATATTCATGAACGATCCAGAATTGATACACTACTTTTGTTTATGGTTCAACATGCCTACAGTAAAGGAAATTCGGTGGAAATGGCTCCATATTCACTGACTAGCAACACGGAATGATCACTATATTATAGAACGTGCACAATAGTCTCTACAGCTACATAGAGGAAAAAGTCTCGAAAGTTTAAGGTTATTCATGAACAATCTGGTTGATCCATACTAGTGCGGTTTAAGGCCATAAATCAAACACTCACACAAGAATTTCAGGTCGCCACTTACTACCTATTTGTGAACCTTAAATCCGCATATGGCAGCGTGGTTAAGCACTACAACACTTTATGTTGTGCAGGATGACTAAGAAGAATTTTCACTTCTCCATCAAGGTCGGTAGCGAATTAACCGAGATAATGCGACGTTTTGAGAAACGACGACTGAATGCAATTGATATACTCGTAATTTGACAAACACAGAGAGTCGTCTATGAAGCGAAGTGTGTATTGAGGCTGAGTCTGATGGTTAATGAAGCATAAAAAGCACATGTTGCCATCAGAAACTTTGTCTACAATGGCTCCGCAAATGCAATTACCA
This sequence comes from Volucella inanis, assembly GCA_907269105.1. Classification (NCBI taxonomy): domain Eukaryota; kingdom Metazoa; phylum Arthropoda; class Insecta; order Diptera; family Syrphidae; genus Volucella; species Volucella inanis. The sequence goes on along the minus strand of OU026155.1, from coordinate 140,960,566 downwards.
ACGACAACAGCGCAGAAATCTGATATAGAACTACACTTGCCAATCGCTGATTCTTTGAGCTTATGAGCCAACGGAGTAACAGAGCCCGCTTTCGTAAGACCAAACTACCTTTACAAAGGGCGAGCCAACAGCTGTTGTGGAAGTTTTTATTAAAGCAAACACATTTCTTCTGCTACAAGCGACCACCCGAAGGCCAAAATTATCGATGCCTTTTTGAAGAATAAGTGGGTCAATGGCCATAGTTTGAATGTTATGTTTAAGATCCTGAATTGTCACTGGGTTATTGGCAAAAATCTTACTCTTCAAATAATCCCACAGGAAGAAGTCTTAAGGTGTCAAATTGCTTGAACTTTAAGGCTAATCGACTTCTTCTCTAAACAAAATAATGCGATTTTCAAATTTCGTACGCAAGAAATTGATTGATGAATGATGGCTTGTGGTGGTAGCAACTGTCTCTCCAGCCTCATCTTCGAAAAAGTATGGACCAAAGGTGGCGCCAACCCATAATCCGCACCATACGGTGATTTTTTTGGTATGCAATGGTTTTTCGCGAATCTCGTGTGGGTTTTTCGGTCCCCAGAAACGAAAATTTTGTTTATTTACGTACCCATCGATCCAAAAATGGATTCCATCGGAAGCGATAAAATTCGATGACAAATTGCCCTGGCGATCCAACATACAGGTAATAAATCGGCGAGGTCGTAGAAGGACCATCTTCTTCTTCAACTGTTGTGTAACTTATAGGCGTGCAAATTTCTATAAACTTTTACAATTCGCCGTAAAATGCCTTCAGTGAGGCCCACTTGTTGACTTCGGTGACGAGTTGAGGTGCCTGGCTGGTTTTGAACATTTTCGCTCACAGTGGTGATGTTTTGGCGTGTACGTGCTGGTTGAGCATGCTGATATAGAATTTGACACGATACCGAATCAGTTTCTGCAAAACGCTTCACCATTGCATGAATTTCGGACGAACTAGGGCGATTATGTTGACAGAAAAATTCACGAATTTTAGGAAATGTTACTTTTACAAGTCGCCCATTTTCGTTATAAGGATAAATAACAAAAATGCATTGTTGCATGGTAAACGACTCCATAACTTAAATTGTCAATTATTGTATGACATCTTTCAGGAAGATCAATCACATTTAATTCAGTAAATTACAGTAATTTAAGGCCAACATTCACATCATCTGTTGGTGTACCCTTAACAAGACTCTTATTATACCGGTCGGGGATAAGCGGACGATGAAGCACATGGTAGTTTTCTGAGAAAGGTTGTGGGTGTGATTTTCGGTCCCTCTTATATTGATTGGAAATGCGGGAAGAGATTCATTTTTATTTTTTCATTTTATTTATGAATGTGACCAGATAGCAATGATAGTTTTAACAATTCTTATAGTTTACAACTGTCAAAATATTCACTAAAGTGTTTCCAATTGTAAGTACGCAACATGAATTTCATCGTGAGGTTGGAAAAGTTTGAGCGGGAATACACTATTCTGTATCTTAAACCACCAAACAGACAGAGATTGGTGCAAAATAAAGAAAACAAATCCACCGTAGAGGCCAGCATCGAAGAAGACCCAGAAATGTCGATTCGACGCCGGCATCGGCAGAGAGTTAACCCGGCTTATTTTGCGGTTGGATTTGGCCTAGGTTCGCATAAGGTTGTGCTGACGTAAGATAGATAGACCATAGATAACACCATGAGTTCGCTAATTGTGCACTAAAAATATTGGCTGGAGATCCGGATTTATCCCATTTTAACCTCAGCGGCTTTAATGGAGCAAAAGCCATCCACAAGTGTTCGGCTAAGCATCTATACACTCACAACGATTGACTGTTTGGTGCGGTTTATTTCATGGCGCATCATTGGACCTTATTTCTTTCGAAACGATGAAGGAGGCACCGTTACGGTCAATAGTCTAGAGGTATAGGTATAGGTATAGAGCGATGTCAACCAACTTTCTGTGGTCAGAGCTCGACAAGAGCGGTATATCTGAGATTTGGTTCCAAGAAGACGGCGTCACATGTCATACAAGGGAAAAGAAATTTAGCGACTGGGTCATTTGACGGCGAGCGTTCATCAACTGGCCGCCGTGATTATGCGATTTGACACCACTAGATATATTTTTTTCTGGGGCTACGTCAAGTCCTTAGTCTACGCTAACAAGCCAACCACTTTGCATAAGCTCTAAGCCAACATTCGACACGTTATTGTCGGTGTAACGCCGCACATATTGGACAGATTCATTAAAAATTGAACCGACCGCTTGAAGCACTAACAGCGAGGCAGCGGCGGCCATTTGAATGGTCACGATGTAGCTTTAAAATAAAACTAAAATCAATTTTATACCTCACACAGTTGTTGTTTTATTTATTTATTTATTTTTTTCCGTATCGTTCTTATCTGGCTACCCTTTACAATGTTTTTTCCTCTTCTTCCAAACACTTTTTAACCACCGAGAGGAGTGATATGGACCTGTAATTGCAATTGACATCCTACCTTTCCTACTAAATCTACTTTAAGGTGTTTAGGAGTTTTGGCTTCATTTAAACTTCGATTTATTATTGCTGCAATAATAGGCGTAAATAGATCCACATGCACCTTCACATCACGTGCTCTAATATTGCCGACTTCTGGTGATTTGATAGCGTCGATAAGTTTTAGGATGTGTTATACCTACTAGTTGATAGATTGTTTGAGAAAGGCTAGACCATTTTGAGTGAAGACGCAATAAACTCATGCTCATAGAGCATTCGATTCTAATTCTGAGGGATGGTGAAGTAACGGCCGGTTGAATAAACTGGATGTTGGTTAGGCTCACCCCGACTTTAGTGCCACCTAAGTAATCAAGTATATGGGCAATTATAGCGATACAAATGACGTCGCTTACCCTCATCCGCATCTCGGAGAGACTGTCAACGACGACAGTGTCAAGCAATGGAACTTAATTCACGCTTTTCGAGATCCAGGGCTTCTGCTATTCTGCTATAAATACTTATTGCGACAATGGTATATTAGGTGCGAAACTAAGCTGTCGTTATTTAAAAAAAAAAAAAACTTTATTGTGAAAAATTTGTTAAAATTTAAAATATTGCACATCGCTAGCTACAACGTTTTCCCATCTCTCTGGCAGAGCTGGAATATCGTTGCGGTAAAATTGTTTATCGTTTGAGGCTATCCACGAATCAAGCCGACTTTTGATGTCTTGAACTGCTGATCAGCCAGACCATGTGCCATCGAACGGGTGAGGTTGGACTTCCCATTTGAGCGTTTGCAGGTAGGTTTTAACTGCTTTGGTAACGTGAGGCCGAGCGTTGTCATGTTGTAGAATACCTTTTCGTGCCTCTGCTCGTATTGTCGATACCGTTCTCCAGTCGTGGTTTCGTTGAGTTTCAACAGTTTATAATAAATAACACCACCTGGTCCCACCAAATACACAGCATAACCTTTGCAGAGTGTATATTCGGGCGAGCCGACGACGTAGAAGCATTGCTGAGTTGCTGTAATGAATCCATTTTCCATCACTGGTCACGATGCGCTGAAGAAAACCCTTTCTTTTTTGCCGCTGGAGTAGTTGTTCATAATCACAATAACGACGTTCAACGTCCCTTGGCTTTAAATTATAAGGAACCCAAGTTTCTTGCTTATTAATCATTCGCAACGCATACAATCGCTTGGAAATAGCTTGGCGGGTAACTTCTAACGTTAAAGCGCGCTCTTCTTGTGTTTGGTACTGATACTCATCGAGCGATGTCTCCAATTCAGCGTCTTCGAAGTATTTTTTCCTTCCTTCTCGCGGACGATCGTCAACATCGAAATCACCGTCTTTGAAGCGATGGAACCAATCACGGCACGTTGTTTTACTTAGAGCAACCTTTCCGTAAACTTTTTGGAGCTCTTGATGTGCTTCGAAGTAAGAAGAATCAACACTTCTAGAAAACAACGATTATTTGGGGACAAAATCAGACATTTTCACACAACAAAAAGCATACGACCCCAAAACAAAATCACTAATGTGTCAAAACGGTTTGTTTACCATTTGTCTTAGCTTGGTTTATGACGTTTTGGATATGTCAAAATCAATCAGCACTAACTGTTGCAGCCATCTATTGTTAAACAGAGAGAAATTAGCACCTAAAACCATCAACACCATTCAATCCTGGATCGAACAGAGTAGTTGAGAGGATAGCCAAAACATCTAAGTACGCAATGCGATGTTACCTTGGGGATTTTTCTAAGTACATATATATCGATACACGGTTTCTTCTGTGGTACCCGTTTTGGGCTACCTGGGTGCGGATCATCAAAAACCCACGTGCGACCAAGGCGCATCTCTGCGAACTAATTGTAAATGGTTGTACGTTAAGGTGAATGGGTCCCATATACACTATCGCGAATGTGCTTGATTTTCGCACAGGTTTTGCCACTCAAAAACAAGAATCAGATCACGGAGCGATACTGCTCTTTTCCATGGTCTCAAAAAACACTAATACGATGTTTTGAAATGGCTATCAAAGCGAAACTAAGCTTTGGATTGCCACTAAAGTGTGACAGGTTATACTTAATGATGATACGCTCATTTTGGCTCAGTAGTGCAACCTATCTCCCAATTCGGTTATTCACCAAACAGCCCTTGTTGTTATTGCTATCTTTACTTTATCTTGCTCAGTGGGTAGAAATCTTAGCTTCTTTCACTCAGGTTGAATGCTTTGTATTTGTCAAAAAGTTGAAGGATATGTGGTGGTTTCACCGATTTGCTGCGACTACTGTTCAATGACACAACAGTATTTCTTTGGCGTTGTTATAAATCCATTCCACGAGAATAGGTTGATTACTGAGGAAAGTCCGTCGAAGTGTGTTGCTCCCAGCCTTACGATTGAAAATATTGCGGCTTTAGGCCAAAATGTATCCAAGAGTCCGGGAACATCAACGTGATCAAGAATTGAAGAGTTCAACAGTTCTTTCGAAATATATGCGCCTTCGTATCTACAAAATTCAAGTGAATCTACGACTTAAGTCAAAAAGTTCGAGAAAGAAATTCAACTTCAGTGGTGAGATATATTTTTCTGCTAATTGCCTCGAAAAAGATGACTGTAATACACAGACAGTCGATGGAGAACGGTTTGGAGTAATGTTAATCCAATTTGTTGTAACTCAAATGATATAGACTTCGAAGGCATATGGTTCCAACAACATAGTGTCGTTTGAGAGACGACTTTGCTACTCACTTGCCTTCTCAGCCCAAAGAAGCAGCGATTGGCAAGAGTTATTCTTCGTTTGATTTCGTTCGTTGTCTGAATTGATAGGGGGCCTAGGTAGACAAAGTCCTTAACTACCTTAAAGTTACATCTGTCGAGGGTAACATTCTATCAGAGACGTCGGTGTTGGGGGTTCTTTCTTGTTGACAACATATACTAGGTCTTGCTCTTGTTGACCGTTAAACCCACCTTCCCCTTTGCTTCTCAATGGTCCTGAAAGTGCCACTGCTTTCTTCCGATTATGTCAATATCAACAGCGTATGCGAGTAATTAGATGGACTTTTGAGAGGTTGTGCCTTTTGTGTTCCTGACTATTATTTCAGGAATATGTCAAAGAAATCGCATGACAGCGCATCGCCTTGTCTAAATACTTTTTTGACATTAAAAGTCGATGTTGCAGCGTGCATTCTCCATCGTCATTCCGCACAAGCTGACGAGTTTGGTAGGAATGCCAAAACTAGATATTGTTCTGTGTAGCTCGTCTCTATAGATGCTGTCATATGCGGTTTAAAATCGATGAATATGTGGTGTGTATCGATTTGGAGCCCATGGGTTTTTTTTTCAAAATGTGCCGTTGAATGAATATTTGGTCAATAAAGGACTTTCCAGGCCTAAAGTCATACTGATATGGACCAACTAGGTTGGCATTCACACAATATGGCAGAAAGGATCTTGTAGTCGATGTTAAGAAGGCTGATTCCCCTGCAGTTGGTGCAGTTCAGAGGGTCTCCCTTCTTGGGGATCGGATTTATTTAAATGCTAAGGTTATATTTTTTGGGCTTACTTTCGTCCGACTATATTTTACAGATAATTTGGTGTTGCTTCGTACCAAGCGTTTGGTAATCTTCACTTCATCAAGGGCAGGTGGACGGAATTGTTGGTCTACATCGTCCAGGTTAAAGGGTTCATTTTACAATCTACAGAATTGCTCTTTTCAAATTCTAAGCATCGATTGTGACTCTACTGCTATGTTCTCTTGTTCGTCTATACAGGCTTTTTGTACCTTTTCGTAAAACTTCGATTCTCATTCCAGGAGTAACATCTCTAAATTTCCTAGACTAAGCGCTTCTCATGGTCCTTTTTTTTTCTTCCTGTGTTCGTCTCTTCTCTTCCGCTCGAAGAGTTCGTGAGCAGCTCTAGTACTTTTATTCAGCGCCATTTCGTATGTCTCTTGCTTACCTTCATGTGCTTGCAGGCACTTGTCGTCAAATCAGGGGTTTCGTTATGGTGGCCGAATGAAAGCCAGAACATCAGAGGAGGCATCTTTCTGGCAATGTTACACTGATCTTGGATACTTGTTGCTGGCGGCATAGGACCTCTTAATACAAGTAGATTAAGGACACTCGACCAGAAAAATATTTGGTGATATCTTGCTATTGTAGCCGTTCGACGTCAAACTTCCTTACGTGATATTCGCAACCGTACATTGTCTACAACAAGGTTATTGTCCGAGTCAATGTTGGCCCCTTTGGAACGTTCGGACATCAATAATACTGGAGCCGTGCCCTTCGTCGATCGTAATGTGGTCAATCTGGTAGACGGTTGACTGATCAGGAGTTCTCTAAGTCCCCTTATGAATATAGAGGTGCGAGAACCGCATGCCAACTACGAGAATGTTTTGCTCCGGCGCAAAATCGATTAGCCTGAATCTGTTATCTGAGGCTATTGTTATCAGTACTATCAAAGACGCCCCCTCTTCTTAGCTTTACAATAAATTCCTTTCAGTTTCGGTATGGGTTTGTCATAATTCTCCTTTATGAGGCGTGCGCGCATATAAGACTAATGTTGACAAATTTAGCTTTAATACGGATTGTTACAAGGCGCTCATTTACATGTCCGAAACTCAAGACTTATTGCTTAATGCGATGCTTTTGCCGTCGATAACAAATGCCGTAGTAAGTGTTGCAGTTTTTTGTCTTTATTTCATTTGAAGGGGTTGTCAACAGTAGATCCATCCGTATCCCAGGCTTGCTGTTACTTCGTAGCTTTTGTTTGTTTTCATTACCGAACAGTTATCTGGAGTGCCAGTTCCATTATAGATACATTTAGGACAAGGTGACGGTTAGACCGAAGCCAATAACTTATCGGTCTATTAGGGCCTCATCCGCCACCATTTCTCTTGCAATACCCTTACTTAGCTTCGGAAATTCTTACGGATAAGGTCTTATGTGCTTTATTCCGGAATTTTGTCTCACCGTTGATTTCATTTCGAAAATTCTTCCGCTGTCCCGTTTATGGGGCTGCTATTTTTGTCTGCTGGTGTTGTGAGTTTGGCATGGACATCAAGTAGTACCCGATGGTTAGCACTTGAAGGTAAAAAAAGCGCAATTGATGTATAGTATAGAAACAGCTAAAGCACTGGTCATCGCCAGGTTAACACCTCCCAGAGCCTTCTCTGTTTCTACAGTACCCAACCACCGAAACAACGCATTATTGCTCTAGGAAAACATTGAGTATATAATCTCCAGCTGGAACGAGCATACTTGGCCGTCTAAATCATTCATATGAATGCATTATGACTCGACTAGCCTAAATGTCGTCAAGCTCATGACCACCTGAGTATCTTCTAGAGAAGCCTCATTTTCTCCTATCTCCTGATATACTTGTGATTTTCAGGTGCCAGCTAGTTGATCAGATGCCTGATGGGTTAAAGGGGTTTAAACGTTGTCGTTGGCTCTCTTGAATCTTCTCTGTCACCATTTACATTTCCACAACTTGGCTAGATACCAAAAGATACCGGTGGACTCGTAATATACTTAAGAACAGCTACATAATTCTATCTAGAGTAAGCTTCTTCTGAAATTCAAGAAGTTTGGGTTTTTTAAATATTCGGGCCCTAATTGCGGAAGGGTTCATGAAACATAAAGCTTTCCTTTCCTTGGTCAACAGTGACGGAAATTGCACGTTTTACCAGTTCGTCATATTTGTTTTCAGGGAAATTTGTTTTGAGTTTAGCTTTGATGGATCTGTTTCGTAATTTGATGAGTCAAAACCTTTTACATTCTGCTAAATACCTCAACATGAATTGCACAAAATCACCAACAATCTAAGGTCGGAGTATAGTCAATTCCCAAATCCAGTCACATCCAAAAAAAAAACTCATTTGTGTTGTTTCAAAGGTAAAATGTGTCAAAACTATTGGTCCCACCTACTTGTTAACCCGATCTTTATTGACTTCCTGAACTCCACACTCCCAAATACAATAGTTGGAGAAGAACAAAATGGAAATTTTCATATCTCTGCTAAAACCCAGTCAAGGGAAAAGAAAAGGAATCTGCAAGCCACTAAACTGCTTTCTATCACTTTTACCTGCTCCGAGCGCGTTGAAACTACAGCTTAGCATGATGTTGGAAAAGCAAAGAACACATTCTTCCTGCTACAGCTACATCCGTTTATAGTGTCACCACAACTACTCGTAACTATGGTTGATGTCTGTTTTGTTCTGGTATGTTTACTCTTTACCAGTTACCATTGCTCTGTCGGAAAAATTAATACACCATGACTTATTTGCCCAGACCAGAAGGGTCGGAACGAGGAAGCTAAATAGCGTTGCCTTTTAATTTCTCGCATATGTGAGGTGCTTCCCTTTAAAAATGGGTTTCCTTGGCACAGAAACATTATCCCGTTTACGACCACCTCATCTCAAAAGACAGATGAAAAGGCAAACACAAGCAATGGCAAGGACGATTTTCATCGTTTAAACACCGAAAGCACGAGTCCCAGATCCAGTTCCAGATCCAAATGAATAGATTGTTTCGCATAGTTTGCTCATCTCTGTGCATATGGATACCACACCCGGCATGTCCTTCTGAACGAAACAATGTGTCATGGTCATACCATTCTTATACCTCATGAAGTTTTCCCATGACTATGACGATTATGTGTTGATAGTGTCGACAAGAGGGAGAGAGATAGTGACAAAGAACGATGGATACCAAAGGAAAGACCCCTTGGACCAGGATTTGAACCCAATCCGGAGCTCTGCCAAAAGATGTGAAAAGTTTTAAAGTTCATCCACAAATTTCAACCCTTCGAACTTAGATGTATATATGAGGAGCGCTTCTACGAATACTCGTTTATCGTCAGAGTCGTTGTCACTGTCATCATTGTCCTTGTTGTCATCGTCGTCGTTGTTGTTGTCGTTGTCGTTGTTGTCATCGTCATCCGCTTGCCACACCTCATGTGTCCTTGTGTTCTGGAAATCTGGAACCTTGTGCCTCATGCATGCATTGTGTTGGATGGTGATATCCGCCCCTTAATCAGACTGTAACCTATTTGTATAAATATTTTGATGATGTTGTGCTCTATTGCTTCGAGATGATAACACTGTTTGTCTTCCGCCTCTGTCGAACGATAAGGGATGTGGGGCAGGCAGGCATCCACTCAAACACCCATCAGGTAAAGATATACGAGTTCTCGTAGTAGATGGAACGTTTTCGCAATTCGGAATACCCAAATTGGATGACAAAGATTTTCGTCGCCATGTACCTTAAGTACTGAACAGCACCAGCATCAACACCAGATACATACGCATGTACAGCCATATGAAGGAACATCCGTAAAATAGTACCAAGACGCAGTCAGTTTCAGCTCAAGCGCCAGCGCCAGTGCCAGTGTCAGTACCAACAACAAAAGCTAATGACACATTTCCACTTTAATGGCAGATTGGAGCGTTTTATCTCTGCTGAACACCTTCTTCTTCATCTTTTGTCATATAGGGAACGAGGATGTATGCCCCTGTCTCGTCCCAACCACCTAATATAGATGTGTGCACACATTCTAACCAGGGTATTCGTATCTGTTTTCGCCGAAACCCAACAAATGCATATGTCAGCAGAACTTCATACCATCGGAGTCGAACCATCATCATCATCGTCTTCACCATGATTATCATCCGAGGAGAGGGTCCTTTTAATTTATGTTACTTTCTCCTAAATAGTTGCTGGTCAATGGAATCGGGATATGATGCCTTACACTCAATGGGACGGGCATATGGGCACTTTGTGGCATCCATAAAGTGGCTTTACGGATGGATGGGAGTGAGCATCCATGATGTACTGGCATTCATACGGGATGGGGTTTGCTGGGGGAATGTATGCCAGTTTACAATCGGATAACAGCTACTTGATGTGTGTGATGGGCTTGAAGTGAAGTGAATACCATATATCCGTTTTGTCTGTTCAGGTGATAACTCATTTTGCATTTACTGGTAGGGTTGTACTCGAACCATGTGAATGAATAGATGAGTGAATGTGTGCGTATGGGGGATGAGCTAGTGAATTTATTTATGAATAGGAGGAAGACGAGAAGTTGTAAACGTTGTTTAATAGTATTTGTGATGGTCGTACCTATGAAATTTAAGTGTCCTGCTCCTGTATCAAGGTCATCGTAAGGTATGTAGGTAGGTTCCGAATTGCCTACAACTGATGCTTTATAGGGATAATAAAAAAAGGTAAATTCAACAATTACTGAGACCTTTTTATAGAGTGTTATCCAGCGAGTTGCTATAAACCACAATTTTGGGCTCGTTGTCCTTGAAATGGGAGATAAGTTGGGTTTCATAAAGAGTGTACCTAATGTGCCGTCAAAAATTGAATCTACTCCTTGGCTATTTAGGACTCGTTTGCTTTTGGGTCTTCTTATATCTTCCGCACCGGCAGCCTCAAGTGTGCTAAGGCGGTGGACGGATTTAACTCCCCGCACGTAAGACTTAAATTTCGTGGCACTTAACCATATTTCTGCCACGTAAATGAGTAAGAATTCTCAGCCTTAGCAATAAGAAGTTTTTTATTCTGTTTTTGTACTTTGTCAACGGCCTCGCCACACTGAAAGCATCGGTTCCCATTAGATCACTGAAATCAAGCAGTGTTGGACGCGGTAACTACGTAGGTGGAGGACCACATGGGAACTCAGTACTCCGCGTGCCGTTGACAAAACGCGCCACATGGGCATAGTATCCCGCCGTTTAAATCCCGGGCCCTACAAATTAATTTGTATCGTTCCCTTGATAATAATAATAATAACTTTGTATCCATTAGCCTAAGTTTTGATGACACTTAAAGGAGCATATTTGTTCTAGATGATGGACTTAAGAAAATGGTTGAGAGGCGACCACTCCATGCCCTCCTAAGTTTTCCACAGTTTTATGATCGGTGATTTACAACGTTGTTACCGTCACTTTCACTTCTTACATTTTTGAACAAACTTCGCAGTTGTTTCCTAATTTTCGCTTCATAGACTGTTTAGATGCATCCGAAGATATGTCTAGCAGCAGTGGTAGGCTTACAGTCTTCGCTCCTACCGTCGGCTTTTTTTATGGTTATCAAACTCGGACTTTAAGTTTAATTTTTTGATTTTTTGATTGATTGATTGACAGGTCCATAATGCGGTTGCCGCTTATTTTACTCGGCGAGCTTATACGCGTTTTTTTTTTTTTTTGGAGAACAGGACTTCAATAATTTCTGTTATGCCCCATTTTCCATCCTGTAACGATCTTAATTTATTTTTTGACTTCTAGGTCTTGTTATCGTCTACGTTTCTTTACCAGGCGCGTTTCAGATTTGCCGTCAGCAGCATCTTTCATCTCGTGAATTCTTACTGATAATGTCAGCTTTAAATGCGAGTGCATGTTAAGAGATTATTCCTAATTATCGAACGCACAAATGGGGTACCAGGTGCATTACCACACTACGATGAAACAAGTAGGCTGTCCAAAATCCTCAAAAGAGGAAGATCAACCAGGTTGAAACCACTCAGAAAATCTGACAGTCAAAGCAGAGACTCGTCGTCTCATGCTCGAGTCTCATTTCCCAGGTAACCTATTGTAATCGAAACCAGCTCAGAACTAGCTTCTATCAACGAAGCTGGTAGTGAACTGAACAACACAACACGCCATAGCTGGTATATCTCATCGGTTGTAGTGACGTATGAGGCCATCAAACAAGCTGTTACCTTCTTTGATGGTTTCAACTCCCTTGACACCAATGGTATTTAGCCAGCTATGCTACGAAAAGGTAAAGACCTGTTGCTGGCAACTCTGACGATAATTTTCACTGCTAGCCTGGCACTGGCATACATATCGGATCCCTGGTGAACAGTAAGAGTGGTCTTTATACCGAAACTCAGAAAGGAGGACTACTCGCTCGCCAAGAGTTTCATACCTATAAGTCTGACTTCCTTCATGCTGAAATGTATCCAAAAAATGGTCGAGATCCATGCCTTGCGAATGCATCCTCTGTCGGCGTAGCAACACGCCTACCAACGCGGAAGATCCTGCGAGAGTGCGCTTCAGAATCTGATAGGCAGAGTTTAAGATGCACTCGACAATAAGGAATAAGCCTTGGGCATATTTATTGACTTTGAGGGTGCTTGGTGTAGACGAGTCACAAATTTTGTGTATAAAAGCAATGCTGGCGAATAGGACATTGATTGTGGATGCTGACCGCGGCCAATATGTGGTGGCGTGTGTAAAAACGGTAAGCCCGCAAGGGTGCGTTCTGTCTCCGCTGTGCATGACTGCTCTAAAGCGCAAGCAGATCTAAACGTGATCAAGTATTGCACTAGTAATGGGCTTTCAGTCAATCGTCTCAAAACGGATGTTTTTCTATTTTCGAAAAGGAGGAAGCTGCCTGGTCTGACTTATCTAGTAGCTAGATATTTGGATGTTATCTTGGATAACAAACTTCTCTGGACTAAACATGTTACGTCAAAAGCATCTATTATCTAAGGCGCTGTCGACCTTCTGGCAGTGCAGAGGAGCTATCGGCATGGGGTCTGACACCCAGAAGGGTCCTATGGATCTAAACGGCTATGATAAGGCCAACTATATCCTATGCGTCAGTTGTCTGGTGGAATAAGCTTCAAAGAACGGTTTGTCTCTGATTCTTGGGGTCTTTCCCTAGCACTCCTGGATCCGCTCTAAACGCATTGATGAATCTCCCTCCCCTTGATATTCATATCATGGCCTGCACTCTCAAAGCCATCTTCTGACTAAAAAGAAACGGTCTTTGGTGCAATACGCACGGGAACTTCAACGACCGTGTGCTGTCTTATAACTCCGGTCTTATGGACATGCCGTCTGATGCAATGACATCGGAACTTCTGTTGCGGAAAAAATACGAAATTGACTTACCTTGTGCCTAGGACTAGCTTCGGCCAGAATCTAAGCCAGGAAAGGAATGCAGTTGGTTCTTCACGGATGGCTCCAAAACCAATATAGGATGTGGCGCTGTTGTCTTTCTGAAGAACAACAACGTTAGATTTCACTTCACGTTAGGAAAGCTTTTATCTGTCTTCCAAGCAGAAATTTACGCAATCCTGATGGTAGCGATATATATTGTGGAGGGAGCGAATTATTTGCATCTGCAGCGACAACCAAGCTGCACTTAGAGCCTTGATAAGCCCTCTTACGACTTCCAAGATAGTAAGAGAATACAAGAGATCACTGACAGCAGTCGAAAGGCTTAATTCAGTTACTCTTGTCTGGGTCCCAGGTCACATAGTTCAGAGAAGAGTTTTTGCGGCTTACTCCCACATCAAGCTGCAGGTACTTAGCCCTGACGTGGTGGGAGCTGGTACTGTAGGCACCTTATCACCGAAGAGCTTATTCATCTTTCTTCGCAAGACTGAAAGATTTCATTAAAAGAAACTTTACAAGGAGTAAAGTACCTGATTGCTATCCGAAATTTAAATAAAAAAAACCTGACACCCTGCTGTCAGTAACAATTGCGGAAAATAAGTGGTAACATTGTTAAGGAGCCATTTGATGTGCGCGATTTCAACCGATCATTAGAATGAAATTTCTTGCTGCATGAAGAATGTTTTCAATCGCACGCAGCGAAGCAAAAGGCGGGAGAATCATTGATTAATGAAAGAGGTGAAGAAGCATCCGATTGAGGCTAAACAAAGGTATGTCAGCAATGCAATATGATGTTCGAAAGCATTTGCGTTAAAAGAACAAGCAAAAAACAAAAATCAAACCGAACGATGCAGAGATAGGCACTAGAACATAATACGGATAGTAGAGTCCCAGACGGGACTAAAAAGTTTTTAAAATTATTTCTGCAGATTCATTAAAGACCTGTGAGGCTTTTGCTGTAAAAGTGCAAAAGTTTATTTGTTCGATTCTCAATGAGGGAGATTGAATTGCAGCACCTTTGGCGAAATCAGTCTTCTCAAAATCCTGCTCTGTCTACGTTAAATTCTAAACTCTATATCAAAAATCCGAAACCTCGATATCTTTGTGACTTCACAGACGATCTTAGGAAAGACACAAAACCTCCATACCCATCATTGGTTTGTCCTTTGGTATCCCTTCCCTTCCCAACTTCAGACTGCTATAATTTCTAAACCGTTCATTACTGTGAGCTCAAATTTTGATACATGACAGATAATTTTATTATTTACAAGCCTCTTAAACGATTTGCGTCTCAGTAGTGTTGAAAAATTTTTATCTGCGATGGAATTCAAACGTGATAGTGTAATTGCTTTATATTTGGTTGGAAAACCACAAGTAGCTATCGTTAGAGCTCTCCAGCACCTTAACGTAAATAAATCATTTGTGTCTCGAACCATAGCTCGTTACCGTGATACTGGCAGCGTTGCAAAATGCCATGGAGGTTGTCATAAAAATACAGCAACATCGGTAGAAATGGTTCGGAAAGTGAAGGCTCGAATTGAGCGAAATCCGCGTCGAAGTGGAGAAAAATGGCTTGTGAGCTCAACATATCATTGGAACAGATGCAATACATACTTAAAAATGAGCTTGGGCTCAAGCCATTGAAGTTCCAAAAAGCACACAATCTTACACCGCAACAGAAAAAAGTTAGAGTCGAAAGAGCGAAAGAGTTGCTAAGCTTGCACGAAAGTGGTGAATTGCCGAATTTGGTTTTTTTTCCAATGAGTCGCTATTTGTTATAGAACAATATGTCAACAAACAAAATGACCGAGCTTACTTTCCAGAGAGGTCATTCGAAAACTTAGACCTTCGAACGGCTACCAGAAAGCAGGCAGCACCGACGGAGATGGTTTGGGTCGCCATAACCGCCGATGGTCGCCTTCCGTTCGTATTTTTGGACCATGGCGTCAAAATTAATGCGATCGTATACCGTGAAACTGTCTTAGACGCAGTATTGAAGCCTTGGGCAAACAGTCATTTCAGTCGGAGACAGTGGACATTTCAACAAGACTCGGCACTGTCTCACAAAGCGCGCGTCAACCAAGATTGGTAAAAAAAACAATGTTCCACACTTCATTTCTTCGACACAATGGATTGCAAATTCTCCCGATGCAAATCCGTTGGATTTCTCTGCCTGGGGTATTATGAAGGCGAAGGTTGGCACTAAAAAATACCAAAGTTTGGACCACCTCAAACAAGTACTTCGCCGGGAATGGGCCAAAACACCGCAGAGCCACTTGCGTGCATCGTGCGATGCTTTCTTCGGCCGTCTCAAGGCCATTATTCGCACCAAAGGTGGACATATTGAAAACTACTGATACAATTTGAAAATTGATGTATTTTCCAACATTCTTTGCTTTGGCACAAGTTCGAGTCAGTCACCCTGTAGTTTACCCGAACGTGCTGGTGAGTAGGTGGATTCTGAGCTTATTATGGGTTGCATTAACAGGTTTTCGTCCTCTTCTTCCAAATTAGCTTAGAATAATAAAATTTGGCTAGCAGTTAGCACCTGTACTCCATTCTCTCAGCAAGAAATATTCAGCATTCTCAGGTTCGAGTCTCTCCATATACGATAGACGCTGTCCTTTTTTTTAGATATTCTTCGAATGAACTAGCGTTTTTTTTATCACGCGGCAAAAAAAGTGATCATCCGATAGATTCCACTTCAGCAGAGGCAGATTAAAGTCAATAAAGATAAAGATACCGTCGATGGAATCACTTGCTACTTATGTAGCAAGGATGTAGGATTCGATAGGTTGAGCTGGGAGAATGTAGCAACATATAACGTACAGGGATCTTTTAGGAAGTGTTATTTTATTTGAAACAATGGCAAGTTTGACAGAAGAATAAATAGCGATGAGAGAGAATATTTGAGGTTATTGCGAATTGCAAGTATTAAGGTACGTTCAGACGGTCATCCAAACTTGTCATTCGGATGACATGCTGACGTCAGAGAACTTTTGTAATTCGGTTGCCATCTGCATGTCATCTGCGAGCGTGTCATCCGCTGGATTACACACGATCACACAGTGTCATCCGTTCGGTCATCCGAGTGTCAGTTTGTCATAAAATGGATGACATGCCTGCTCGTTATCCGGTTGACATGCATGGATGACAGGCGATCACACGAGATGGCACTTATTGTACGGATGATACTAATGACACTGATGACAATTTGTTTTTCTGTTTCTCAGTTGAAACTGACTTTATCGTGAAATCCCTATCCCTTTATATAAAATGTCGAAAAGAGATTTCGAAAGTGTCATTTTATCGGCGTATTTGTTGGAGAGTAGTACCGACGACGAGTTTGACAATAGTTCGGTCACACCACGAAAGCGCCGTGCTGTGTGGACAAAAAAGTGGTTGATGCGTCGTGCGAAGGAAGGTTTTTGCTCAAAGTTGCTGCTCGAGCTCCGCACTGAGGAGCCATATTTGCTGGCTTTAGTGAAGCCGATCATACGAAAAGAAGACGCGAATATATGCGGGAGAGCATTTCGGCAGAGGATCGATTGCTGCTCACGCTGCACTACCTGGCCACTGGAGAAAATATTCGTTTACTGCAATAACTCTTCCGAATTCCTCAGCCAACCATCTCGGCAATCGTTCCAGAAGTTCTCGAAGCTATTTACACGGTTCTAGTCAAGGACTTTATTAAGGTAAGTGTGTGTACATGCATAGTGGAAATGGAAAACTTGAAATCGTTTTTTGTGCATAGATTTCGAAGGATGAAGCCGAATGGGAGGAAGTATCGAAGCCATTCGACGAGTCGTGGCAATTTACTAATTGTATCGGTGCTGTGGACGGCAAACACGTTGTGATGATCTCATCACATAATGCCGGTAGCATATATTATATTTATAAAGGTATGAAATAGTTGAATAGAATGGACTACAACTGCAATATTAAACGCAAATTGTTTCGATAGGCACGCACAGCATCGTTTGATGCTGTACGTTGACGTCGGCCGTATTGGGAGAATGTCAGACGGTGGGGTATTCAATAGATGCACTTTCGGCTAGGCATTAGACAACAATGCACCGAAACCATTACCTGGCAGGAATGTAGCCGTTCCATACGTATTCGTTGCGGACAACGCATTCGCGATGAGGATAAACATAATGAAACCGTATGCACAAAGAGGTCTAACGTTGCCGGAGCGGGTATTCAATTATCGGCTCAGTCTTGCGCGTCGCATTATTGAAAATGTGTTTGGCATCATATCTGCGCGTTTCCGCGTTCTTCGCAAGCCTATTTATTTGAATGCAGTTAAAACGAAGAAAGTGGTGCTCGCTTGCTGTGTGCTGCACAATTACCTAATGACGACTGATAAGGTACATTATGCACAGCCTAATTCGTTAGACCAAGTGGATGATGAGGGCAATGTGACCACCCGGGGTGAGTGGCGTTCCGAACCAATTACATCGACAGTGCATCCTCTTGAATCAGTGCGAGATAACTCAAAAGACGCAAAACAAATATAAAAAGAATTTATGTATTATTTCACCGGCAAAGGCGAATTGGCTTGGCAGTATGCTTACGTTTAATTTTGCTAATGTAACTCATTTACTAAAATACAATTTGCTCCATTAAATTCATCTTCTTATTTATTTCTAATGCATATTTACTTCATACCTGCCATAGTAGACAACAGGTATGAAGTAGATACAAAATTGAAAAAGTACGGCGATGATATGAATAACTTCTTGATATTATTGTGTATCGCTTTGACCCAAGTCGACAGGATTGATGATTTCCTGGCCATAGTCATAATCGTCATCTTCCAATATATCATGCGATCCCTGTAATCAACGTCTTCAAACGGAATGAATAGAAGAAAAAGAAAAAACAAGTAATCACCCTTATCTTGATTTCATTACGTGGTAGTGGAGGATGTAATCCCAATCGGCGGGCCGCTGCTGATTCGATATGGAGTCAATCTGCGGTGGCTTAATAGAAGAAGTCGTCATGGTGTTTGGGTCGGTGACATTTGTGCGTGAAGGCGCCGGCTGAGATAAATTAATTCCATGATTCGACCCTCCAAATTGAAGGCGGCGTCTTCTGGAAGCCTTCGCAAATGTGATGCGACCAGTT
Organism: Volucella inanis; assembly: GCA_907269105.1. Classification (NCBI taxonomy): domain Eukaryota; kingdom Metazoa; phylum Arthropoda; class Insecta; order Diptera; family Syrphidae; genus Volucella; species Volucella inanis. The sequence continues at coordinate 140,942,034 of OU026155.1, read as the reverse complement.
CACCGAACACACCATGCCGATCATCTTGCCTGTGTGTAATATTTCCCAACACTTCAGTCGCCAAATTCCAAAAGCTACCAGAATTGGAATTCGAGGATAACGATGGTGATGGCGTTTCTCTCTTTTGCCTTTTTTTCGGTACTGTTGTTGGTTGGATAGCTTCGAGGGATGATTTAGCGTTTGACAGCTGCGTCAACTCATTTAAAATTGAGCAATCATCGTACGCATCCTCCTGAAAAACAACAAACGAATATACATAGTAATGTGTGAATGTATACATACATGAAAGCAGATCAATTGAAAAACGAGTACCTAAAAATTCTAATGTGGACGTCGATGGAAACGATTGTGTCACTTCGGAAGACTCCAAAAATATCATTTCACTTAGATGAGGCCACAATGTTTTCGTAATTTCGCCTGTCCCCTAGCCTGATTTTCTGGCTCGACATTTGCCCAAATAGGCTTTTAAATGGCTGCGAAGTGATTGCTATTTAAGACGCACTTCGACATCGTCAACAACCTCAATATTCAAATTGACCTCCACCTGTTTCGGGTTTTTATAATCCTTCCGCCCACTATCCCAAAGGATAGGATTTATTTGCACAGCTGGAATTAAAGCAGACTCTGCCAAATAATATTTTTCTGCGCCTTTTTTTTCCTGAAACCGTGAGTGGTTTATTTCGAGCCTCAATATCGGCTTCACCGTAGTTGTCACTCATTTTTTATAACACAGAAACCAAATTAACTTAACTTTTTCAATTATGCAAACATGTCATCCGATGTTAGATGACAATGAGGAAAATCAAGTAATGTCATCCATGGGAACTTGTCATTTGGATGACACGCTGTCAAAAAAATTTGGTCAAGCGATCACACGGTCAACCAAATCAGTCATCTGGATGACATAGAAATCGTGTCATCTGGTGTGTCATCCGGTTGACGCGTTCATTGACATGCCGGATGATAGGCGATCAAACGGGATGACCACTTTAGGACAAATTCTACGTCATAGTGACGTCAGGATGTCATCCGGCTGAAGAGCCACCTCGGCATGGAGAATCAACTTAATAGAGGGCAGGATCATTAACCATAGGAAAGAGTGATCATTATCACGGAAGACATTATAAGAAGATGAACATAGCTCTTGGCTTTATATGTCGGGGGTCAGATTGGTTCCAGTTGAAAGATAGAAATTTGGAAAGCAGTTGTTAGTATTCGTAGGAGGGGTTGGGTGGTTGAGCAGTAGCTTGCATGAAAGAGAGGAGAGTGTTGCTTAGGGAATCAGGAGGGGAATCATTGAGAAATATTTTATTTTTAAGCTGCCAGTTATGGTCAGGTTTAGGATGTGATTGGGGAATGGATTTGGGCGATTTATATTAGATTAGAAGCTGTTGTTTCACAGCACATTAAATGAAGACATTCAAAACTCCCTCTGCTTGATCTTTACCAGAAGAAGTTTTGGGGCAACAAGTAGTTGTTCTTTGTCATCGAATAAAATAAATCAACACAGGTATCTGCTCTTTTTTAGAAGTCCTAACGGTTAACCTAGGAAGCAGTATTCCATTCCAATGAACAGTGACGTTTTTTTTTTTTTTTTTTACTTAAGAACTTAACATTCAAGTTGTTATGACCACACTTATGATGCCAAAGCATGTGTTAAGTTTTTCGGAAAATGGGATGGTATTTCGATCCATGGGTGACATCCAACATTTAATGGGGATGAATGCTTTCGGGAGCGATTGGGATTGAATGTCGAACCTTCTGATTGGGAAACCAATACACTACCACTTGAGCCACGCCAAAAATATTAGTGTGATTTCCACTTCTGAGCTAGATGCTTGATTAAAAAACCTCAAAAAATGTAAACCACAGGTTTCAGAAGGCCATGATCGACTAAGTGACTATATACATACATATGTTCCTGTATCTCTTCTGATATGTATTCATAATGCACCCTGATCAGATTAAAAAAAAAGTGGGGCTCGGTTCCAAGTGAGGTTGGTGTTGACTACGTTGAGTACACAACTTACGTGAATAAGGATTTTAGCTCATTTATTCCTGTATCTGGAGCAGTTAAGTATATACTGTATATACATAAAAAGATCGAATTCTTGGCTTTCATAGACAGTTTAAAAGAAGAGAGAGAGAGAGAGAGAGATAGTAAATCTGATTGCACAATTTCATCAGGATTTTTTAGTTTTAGCAATTCTTGGAGCAAGTTAAGGGCTTACCGGTAGTAAAATTTCTAAAACAACAAGTGGTAAAGATGTCAGCGCAAATTGCGCTCAGAAAACACACCCAAGCCTATATTGCCACATCCTTCAATCATGCAAAATATGTAGTCGCATTCCTCAATTTATATAGCTCAAATTGAAGTAAGACAACCGCTTACGAAAGGCTATACAAACACCAATCACTAAACATTCCCTTACACCATTTCCTCTTTCTCTAATTCCAAATTTACTCGACAGCCTACTCAGCCGACCATTGCAAATGACTTCCTCTCTATCTGTTCGTACGAATTTCCTTCAAATAACAGTCTTTAAGCCAGTCCATAGCCCACTTCTAACCAAAACAACAACTCGTTACACTTCCACTTCGCCACATTAACCGCAAAATACTCTCACTTTTTCGAAAGTCTTAAGCTCCACACATCCTCCCAGATTAAGGAGACCCAAACACTAGACAATAAATCAATATGCCAACCAAAAAAGGAAAAACTTTCCTCACTTTCTTTGCTTTGGCACAATTTTCCTCGAAACATCTGACAATCACATGCACATAATAACCCCATCTAGGTGTATCCGTACACCCAATAACATGGTGGTGGAAATATTTAAAACTTCTTTAACCGATCTCGTTCAAAAGCCTTTGGTAATCCTTGGAAAAGTTCCGCAAAACTACTCTACCACCCATAGATACTACCCGGAGTTCGGAACCATCCATCATGATTAAAATGCGCTTCCCCCGTTCTCTGTGAAGTGTGAGCGCCAACCATGCGAATGTGTCAAGCTTTTTTCTCTTATAGACACGCACACACACATATATGAATACCTACATGGTCGTGCGAACCAACCCTTTTCATAAATATTGACAAGTTTGAGGGGCTGGCTGTATGGTTCTCAACACGGTTTTCCTAGATTTTAATGGACCGCTGTTGTTGACCCTTTACTTGGATTTGATAGATTGAGCTGAATGGATGATTGGCGGTAGCAGTAATGTTCATGGGTTTGGGGTGCCCTTGTGTTTGTATTTTCTCAAAATGTCACACATCATCATGATGAGTTCTCGAAAGTACCGACAATTGCCATTTACAGTAGTTTACCACTAAAGCCCCCAATCAGTGTTCCAAGAATTAGAAATGTCGACTCTGATGAGAACGACCCTCTTCTGGGATTCGAGAATTTTCTCACACCTTCAACTGGTGCTGGTACCGTCACTACCACGATATTCGTATGACGACAGCCGACCGACGATCCCGTGCCAAGGAAGGGCACTTTGAAATTGCATGTCGTGCCCTAAAACATCATTACTGTCCATTAATTACTATGCACGCGGTAGACTGTGGACACTTTGCATCATAGATACGAGTATCCCGCATTGCAAGTTGCTTCAGTGGTCGGTAGTTGGTATGTAGTGAAGTAATCGTAGTAGTCGGTGTCTATCAAGCTCTTCCGTTCCGGGTACTTGGAGACTCACCTCCATAAATCTGCCGACTTCCGTTGAACGTTCTTCCTCGCAGATAAATTCATTCATTCACTTCTCTTCCATTCGACCCTTGGTACCCTTAGTTGGATAGCCTGGTTTCTGGTACTACGAACCACTACGCCATAATAGAGGGGGAGTGCCCTCCTCCAGACTGGGTTAGTATTTCTGCTATACTCTATGTAGGTATCTCTCAGTGTGTGTGAATTTTAACTCGCAACGGCTATAGCAGCGGAAGGAACAAATTAGACTAATTGGAAAAGTCTTCTCCTTCTCGTCTAGGTGCTGCAGAGTAGATACAAATATACCAGTGTTCACTCTCAGGCAACCAAAAGACGAATTCTACAACATGCGGCAACCAGCTCAGTGAGGCTGGAGGTGTACATGTATTCGAAAAAAAAAAAAAAAAAAAAAACTAAGCCAAACGATTATGATGATTCTGTTGTACTCGTAAAGGTTAAGCGTATGAGAGGTACAGGGAGATGAAAATTCCAAATCAAAGTCACTACGTGGCATGGTAGTGGCTGTTTTGGAGGTGGAAGTATGTAATGCTGCAAAGCACCTCATACTTTTTTACAAATGGCATCACCCTGACTCTCTAGTAGTCAGAGAGATCCATTCATTCGTAGACGCAGCAGTTTTTCCTCTTAGAGCCATTGTGCTGCCCCCGAGGCAATATTTCAATGGAAAAATAGAAAAAGAAGAAGAAGAAAAAAATCCCGAAAACAAAAAACGACCGTTAATTTCCCTTCCGTTTGTTGCAGCAAGGGATATACGTCTATTGCTATTGCTACTGCTGTGCTGTGCTCAGTGCCGCTTGTGCTTGTGCCGACTATGCTTCGCTTTGAATTTGAGATGAATGCCCCTTACGTGGAGAGGAAGAGCTGTTAGCTTTGGTATAGCTTGGAGCATAAAAACCTCCTCTGGCTCTGTTGACTGTGTGTTTTGATTTTTTCATTTGGCCGAATGCAATGAGATGGGTGAGGTGAGATAGGTAGTCACCTGTAAAAAGGTTGATTGATTTTTTCGGGGATCTCTTCCAGTTTTTTTTTTTTTTTTTTTTTTTTTTTTCGGGGGAAGTCTGTAAACTGAATTAGATTGTGTGAATAAAGTACTTGACTCTGGCAGTGTTCTTTGATGGTTTTTGATGAACAGGTGCACCAGGAGTATTTGATTTGTTTAACAGAGGCGAGAGAAGGTGATTAGGGTGAATATGATAGCTGAAAGTCTCTTGGGGATACAAAATCGTAGTGTGCTACTTTACGGTTGGAAATAGCATAAAAATCGTTAGAAGTCCTTTAAAATTGGTCCTGTTGGAAAATTCCAAAGGTTTGCTCTTTTGGTCAGCTACTAAGATATGAATCTATATCATTTGGCAGCTTTTTAAGTTAAGAATAAACTGTCTTTAAGTCCTTATCATACATTCGCGGGGTCTTCCTTTACGAAATCGAATTTCAAAAACACGAGGCCGCAACAATTCTGTGAAAGTGACCACCAATACGATATTGATATTTCGAGGAATTAGAGGAGTAGTACTTCTTCCAAAACTTGTCGACATGGCATCGCGATACATGCCCAAACAGAAACGAAAAGTAAACCGCAAATATATGATTAAACTCTATCTAATACACTCTTAGTTACATTCAAGAGATAAGTAACGAAAATTTCTATCGATGATGAGACGTGCAGCCCTTTCCTCTAAATCAGATCAAAACCGCAAGAAGCTCCTATTGATGAACCAGCAATTTGGTAACACAACTTCTCGTAACTGTTACCAGCCATAAATTGTGGCAACCAAAGGAGGCATTAAGTAAGCTGTTGTGTACTTCGACCTCTTCAGTTCGCCTAGTAGATGTGGAATATATTTAAGATAAACTTCTCTGCTAGTATTGCATTAAGCTACATGATTGCTATCCTCAGACTCGTCAATTTTACTCTCCTTTATTTTTTATTAAGATTTGTGTTAGTAAGTATGCTCTGTGAATGTATCTTCTGTGCAATGTGATTACAATCCAAAAGATCTAATGGATTGCACTTTAAAATTAATAAGATAGAACTAAAAGATCACTCAACAAGCTTTACCTTTTTAGAACTATCAATCGTGGTGGTTGGGTTGAAATAGGGTGGGCAAGACAAGATAAAGCAAATAAGACCTTATCTGGTCTACTCCGTACCAACGGCAGGGCTCTCATCCCCGAACGGATTACTGGCTTCGGTCTAAGCGATCCCTCTACCTTGAGTTATCTCCAGGTTGGGAACTGTACTGCCGGATAACTGCCAGGTCATGGAAAAAAATTAGGTTACGAAGCAGCAACTAGCCTCGGAAATGAACCGATCTACTATTGACAAGCCCTGAAAATGAAACAAGGACAACGAACTTCGGACTCGCACTGAAACGTTAGGTCCCTTAAAGGCCAAAAGCAGCCGTATAGCTAACGGAGGCCTTAAACTGTTGCATAGTAGGTGTTACAGTCATCTAAGAACTGCGATGGGATGGGCCGGATAAAAAGAGGATGAAAAAAATGAGATATCTGATACGATCGATGGCAAAAGCAGCGCCTTTTTGGATGCGGATTTGTTGTTAGGGGCAGACTTAGGCAATAAGTCTTGCATGTTAACGAGCGGCTCATAGGAATCCGTATTAGGGCTAAACTTTCCAACACTAACCCGCCCCCACAAAAAGAATAGTTTTCGGCATTCTTAATGCAAAGCTTGGAAGATGCCCTTTGGGAGTACTACGGGTAACCATAGCCCGCAAGGCACCACTTCCGATCACGAATTAAGGCTTATTGTATCTAGCATGCGGATCTCGCATATCGATATTCATAAGCGGAGATTATCCTTGGAGATTTTCTGATCAGTCAGAAGTATATCAAATTGATCACTCCTCTGGTATTATGGATGTCCGATTGTTCAGAGGGGCCAACATCGACTCCGACCATTATCTTGTCCTAACCAAGGTACTGTTGCGAACATCTCGAACATCGCCAAGGCAAGCTAACACTGTGAGGACATCGAACGTCTAAAATCGTAAGAGATCCCCAAATCTTTTTCCGATTGGACCATATCCAACATCGACAAAAAGCCATCAGAGATCCCGTCTCTGAGGTTTTGGTTTGCACTCGGCCATCACAATGACACTCCTGGGATGATAATGAGTGCCAACAAGCACATGCAGCTTAGCAAGGTGTATATAAAACTGCTGAGCCCTGTAAGCAGAAGAGGAGAGACGAACACCGGTTTCTCTAAAGCAGAAAGAAGGATCATGAGATCTAGAAAATTTGAAGATGCTTCTCCATGCATGAGACTCGGAAGTTTTACCAAAAGGTGAAAACATCTACCCCGGATACAAACGGCGAACTGAAGGCTGTATAGACGCGCAAGTGAAAATCGTTGTAAAGTCGCAGTCATTTCTGAGGATTTAGAAATAACATTTCTGAAAGAACCAAATACCGCTGTCAGGTAGAAAAAACCTATGGAGTTTATGGTTTATAATAAACGAAATTCGCTTTCCTTAAACTAAAATCTAAACTTTCGAGCTACTTACAAAAAGTTTAAGATACTTCATCGCACGAGGCATTGGCAAAAAGAAGACAGAAAGATTGTGGTTAAGCTACCTCCATATATATGTATAATTCATTTTTTTCGCCAAAAAAGAAAATGAAAGAAAAACGTCAAATTTAGCAAAATGTGTAATGTACATACAAGGTGAGGTGAAAAGTAGCCTCCTTGACCGGCAGAATGCGCTGCTACTTCAAAAAAGGTTATGGTGCCTTGAAGTCCGTTCATATCTAGGCAGACATGCCAAATTTCAGTGCGATACTGTCTTTAGTTTTGTTTTTACAGCTGATTGTTGTTGACGTGTTTGGCATCATGTTGAGTATGGACAAAAACGATTTTCATTCTCTCATAAAACATTATTTTTTGAGAGGCAAAACGGTGAAAGAAACAAAAAAAAAGTTGGATAAATATTATGCGACTAATGCTCCGTCAGATTATACCGTCAAATATTGGTTTCGAGAGTTTCGTGGTGGCCGCAACTCCACTACCGACCAAGTTCGCAGCGGCAGGCCCTTCTATGTGGTTACAGAGGACAATGTCAAAAAAATACATCAAATGGTGTTGGCTGACAGGAAAGTGAAGGTGCGCGATCCATATTTTGGGCAATATTCTGCATATGAAAAAGTTATCCTGCCGCGCATACTCACTCCTGACCAAAAACACGAACGCGAGAGCACTTCGAAAGAGTGTTTGGACTTGCTGATGCGGAATCGGGCGGACTTTTGGCCACGATTGGTAACTGTTAAACACCAGAGAACAGAATGAGTGCCCGGCAAAGGACTGAAGCCGCCACGGGTGCTCCGAAGTGGCCGAGGGAGGCTCAATGGGTCGGAAAGGTTATGGCGTCGGTTTTCTAGGATTGTCATGGCATACTCTTCGTGGACTACCTCGAAAAAGGAAAAACCATCAACAGCGAGTATTACTGTGCATTATTGGAGCGATTGAAGGCCGAAATCGCTGCAAAATGGTATCACATGAAGCGAAAAAAAAATTAGTTTTTGCAAGACAATGCACCGGCACACAATAGCATCGCAACCACGGCTAAAATCAATTACTTACGGCTCCAATTGCTGTCGCATCCACAGTATTTGCCCGGTTTGGCTTCCTCGGACTATTATCTCATCACAAACCTCAAAAGATGGCTCATCAATAAAACATTCAGCTCACGCGATGAAATCATCGACGCCACGGAGGAGCATTTTGCAGACCTTCCCGAAAATTACTTTTCGGACGGGATCAAGAAGTTGGAAAATCGCTGGAATAAGTGTATCAAACTAAAAGGGGACTGTATTGAATAAAATAAAAAAAAAACATTTAAAAAAAAAGTTTGTTTTTCATTCCCAAGGAGGTTACTTTTCACCCCACCTAGTAAATACCTTAGCTTTGTCGTGGCATGATGCGGGTGATGGCTGAAGTTTGGACATCGTGCGGCGCATATCCTTCACAAACTCTGTCTGATCTTACATTGTGCAGGTGTGGTCTTGACATCATCTTTGAAGGTGGAGCACAACCCCAGCAATATCGTAGGCAAAACGCTGCACTAGTCATCTGTTTCTTGACACTGTATAGCTGGTTTCAACATCCGGTGCTACCTCTCAATAATCCCATTCGATTGGGGAAGGTAGGGCGTCGTTTTCAAATGTTGAATGCCAAGGTAACGTGTGAGCTCTTTAAAGGTGATGCTTTAGAATTGTCGGCCAAGATCCATCGTGATTCGAAGGGGAATACCATATTGCTATATCCAGCCAGACACATATGATTTTGCTGCAGTTTCAGCCGTGATGACAGGTAAAAGAAAGGCCTTAGTCCACCTTGAAAACCGCTCGATGCATATAAGGATGCAGCGATGTGATGTAGGCAGCGGTCTAATTGGGCCGATGTTTATGTTGTCGAAGCGGGTTTCTGGTTGTGTATATGAACCATATTACTGTTATTTGTGTCGCTGAACCTTACTTTTTTGGCATGGGATGCATATTTTAACAGCGGCTGAAATCTCCTGTCGATGATTTTTAATGTTGCTCTTTTACCTGGATGAGAAAGCCCTTGTAACTGTGTAATGATGCGACTTAGGAGTGCTTTTAGTACGACTGCTCGAATTCTTGCAGTACTTGTATTGCAATAGAATGGTTAAGTACTACCCAAAACGACAAAAGGTTTGACATTAAGTTATGTTGAGCAATATTTATCTTCACCAATGTGATTAAAGAAATCCTGGTCATTCGATTGTTCTTCGGCTATAGTCGAAGATTGTTGATTTTATATTGACTTCGGTAATTCGGGATAACGAGTCAGCCACTGTTGTTTTCTCAATGTGCCTCAGGTAAGTGCTGAACTGCGTTTTAAAATCGAGCTGTCTGAGTCGTCTGAGTGAAGCTGTTTCTGTCGATCTGTTGAAGGCGAAGGTAAGTAGCTTGTGGTCGGTCCATATGCAGAAGTTTTTCCCTTCGAGAAGATATCTGAAATGGTTCACTCCCTCGTAGATAGCTAATAACTCTCGGTCATAAACACTGAACTTCTGCTGTCTGTAAATTTCCCTTAACAACTTGATGAAGGACGCATCGGTACTGAGCGATATTGAAGCATCTATTCCAGGGTCTGTGAGGAGTGTGGCAGGTTCTGCTGTCCATTTGATTGGCGTTTTGTTGTTTTTGATCTTGCCGTTGATGAGTTTTTGCAGAAGCATTTGGTTGTTGACAGCATGAGGTATGAAATATCTATAAAAATTAATCATTGCCAGGAATCTTTTGAGTTTTTTGAATTCCTAAATTACCTTCACTTTCGTGTCGAGTGACTTGTCTCGATGGAAGTTTATTTGATGACCAGGAAATTTTATCTCCGGTTGTCCAACAAAACATTTAGAAGGATTGATTTTGAGTCAAAATTCATAGTCCTTGAGGCGTTGCAATATTAGCTTGAGATTTTGTTCGTGCTCTTTCATATTTTTTGACGCAATACCTATATCGTCTTTACACGAAAGTGCGAAGTCTTCATAACCCCGCAGAACCTCGTGCATGTGTCTCGGAAGTGTCTGGGCGACATTTATTAACCAGAACATCATATACACAAATTTAAACTATCCGAATGGTAGTTAAATTGCCGTTCCGGGCATATCGTTCGGCTTGACAGTGATCTGATGAAAAGTTCTCTTCAGGTCGATCGTTTAAAACAGGATCTTGTCTTCCAGGATGTTACGGAAATCTTGCACAAATAGGATGGGGTATTTGTCTGCAATGGTGATTTTGTTAAGGGCACGATAGTCCAAGCATGGACGCCACTCGCCGTTTGGTTTCTGCTGCATGTGCAATGGACTAGCTCAATTGCTTTTGGATTGGCGACAGATGCCTTGCTCCATCAAATATTGAAATTCTTTTTGGACAGCTTTCAATTTTGCACCGTGGAGGCGAACACTACGGGTCCGGGAAAATACTGAAGGACCCTTTGTCACTATGTGATGAGTTGTTGTTGACATACTCGTTGGTCGCTTGTTTGTCTTTAAGAAAAGTTCTTCAAACTCAGAGAGTAAGTGGTTTTTGATTCGATATTTGTAGTGCTGTCGATCAGTCGGTTTCGTTTGAGGTCAATCACGATTCCATAATGGCTGATTAAATCTGCCCCAATGATCGGTGTAGTGACATCAGTTACAATGAACGTCCACGTGTAGGATCATTTCAATCCTAGGTCCAGTGTTAGTGTTCCTTCTTCGTATGTTTTAATTGTTTGCCATTAGCCGGGAACAACGTTTTCTTGGATGATGACAATCGATCACTGTACAAGGTGTGTAGAACAGAAATGTTTGCTCCACTATCAATAAGAAATTATTTTTTAGAAAATGAATCGTAAACAACTAATTTTAATAATTATCTGTTGGCCAACGAATTGTTTACTTACCGTGGCGTTGGTCAAAGAGATGATGGTGGTGCAAATGTGTGATGTCCATTTGGAACAAATAAATAATTAATTTTGTTATAATGTCTTAGATATCGCCACAAACCTTTCAGCCTGAACGATGTAGACCAAGATTTCCGTCCACACGGCATGGATGGAGTGAAGACAGCCATATCTGCTGAACCTCAGCATTGTTTGTCCTATCCTCAAGAAAGGAGACATCCTGAACTGCACCAAATGCAGGAGTATCAGCTTTTTTAACATCGCTTATAAGAAACCTAAGATCTCCGAACCGATACTAAACATCTACGGTCTTAAAGCCGCGTATAACAGCATCTATTAAGAAACAGGTCTAGCTTTGACATCCCTGCCAAACTCATTTGCTTGTACAGGATGACGATGGAGAATGGATGCTGCCTAATCAAGGTCAATAATAAATTCACCGAGACCTTTGACGTTAAAAAAGGATTTAGACAAGCCGATGCGCTGTCATGCAATTTCATTAACACCATTCTTAAAAGAATTGTGTAAACCTCACCCGAGATTAACATTAAATAGTATCTTGCGATGATTAGAAATTGAAGTTTCTGGTGATACATGCCATTTTTCAACGAAATTTTTTTTTTCATAAATGAACCTCATTACTGGTTCTGTTTATAAATGTGGGGTTATTCTTTTAAAAAAATATTTCCAGGATATTAAAATTAATGAAATCCAAGAGCGACTCACATCTGATGTGAGTCTAATGATAATTTGAAGGTTCCTGTCCCCACAGTGATTCAAAAGTCTCTTCAGTTGATTGGTAGAGCTACCTAGAAGATATGCTGAGCAAATGACGTCTCCTGTCATAACTCCTGCAGTGAAAAGCTCGGTTATTATTGCCACCAAGTCTTTGCTGGTTATCTCTGAAATTGGAATGATTTACATAGTACTTTTGTGAAGAACGCAGCCTTTTGGTCTCACTAACTCACCTAATATGACCTTTATCTGGTGCTTGTAAAGATATGGCTCCTGCATGAGAGCTCCATCAGTGTGATCATTATTAAACCTATGACTCAGAACAGCCGATGCATATTTAGAGTATTGTATATTAATTTGAATGCAACTTAAGTCCATAGCTATTGAGTTTGGGTTTGTGCTAGCAAAGCAGCTGCAGCATGTTCGTCCGAAGTGTTGTCTGAGATTAAACACGTTGAGGATGATTCTTCCTCTTTTTTTGTTGCGCCTGTTGTGACAGACTGACTAGAATTGGTTTAAACCACAAAAAATGTGTTTTGTCTTCGGTCTATCGGGCTGGATCAAATTTTAAAGCGGGGTCTCACAAAATCGTCTTATCTCGATCAATTAAAGAGTTTTCATATTAGACCCTAATCACTTGCTTTATAGAGCAGAAGTATGTACAATAATTTGTCGTATGGATCGTATGGATCGAAGAAACTCTTGTCTCCGACAACATCACTAAAATGCTAACGAACTGAATGATATGGTCTGAAGAATCATTTTCAGACCATAGATACATCTAATTCAATCTGAGTGATGTTTCTTGCAGCCAACCAGCATTCCGGAGTTATCGGAAAACTAATTGGCCAAAATGCAGAGGAATACTGTCAGAAATACTATCCTCTGAACTCGTGAACCGCATGACATCAACGAGCTTAAAATGAAAGTCAACGAATTCAAAGTCGAAGAATGGTAAGAAAAAGCCACACTCTTTGACATCAGAACTGGGAACGCTTAGAAACGTTTGCAGAAAACTTTTCATCCTAGCACAGAGTAAAAGAATGACTCTGACTTATACATAGAATTCCTCAAAATGTATAAAAAAGAACTGAGGAAGGCAATGCTGAAGATCTTTCGGTGACAAAATTACGGAAACCTCTGAGGCATCGCAGCTAAGAATAACCTTCGCTACAAATCCTATGAAGCCTAGTTGTTTGAAATAAAAACCCATGGCTCGTAGACAGCATCAAGTGATGGATCCCTCAACCTGCTATTGAACGCGCACTTTCCAGCTCCCTATTCGCGGCCAGTAGCAACCCAAACAGGACTACTGAAAAACATGGTGGGGCCTCTGTTAAAATATGTCAGCAGAGGTGCGCCGTAAGACGTGGCCGTTCACCACTTCTTTGGAACTTGAACTACTTAATATGCCTGGAACCAGTGGTAGCAGGGTGATTGTCCAAGCAGATGACGTTTCTATAGCCGCCTCAGGTAGGTATTTTAATAGCACCCATTGGACAGATCGCTGTGGATTGAGAGTAAACCTCCATAAAACTGATCATGTCTTCTTTTCCACGAAATATAAGATTCCAATCATAGACCTTCTCTTAACTACCAGTTTAGTATTTTCCAATAGTGCAAAATATCTGGGTCTCATTTTCGACAGGAAAGTAAACTGGAAACCTAACATTCAAGAAAGAGTCAAGAACGCTACAGTTGTTATATATTCTCTTGCAACAAAGCTATTGGGAACAAATGGAACCTTCAACCTCACATAACTCACTGGCTATACATTTCGGTCATAAGATCAATACTCTTCTACGGGCTGTTGTCTGGTGGAAATCCTTTGAAAATGCAGTCAACCGCAGCAAACTAAGCGGATACCAAAGAACAGCATGTCTATGGGTAAGCGGAGCCGTACGTTCTACTCCCTCCGCGGCATTTAATATTCTATTTGACTTTATTCCCTCAATATCTTCAACAAGGAAGTGACTACACAATGGACAAATAATTTATTTGGCCACGCTAATATTCTCAATATACTAGAATCCTCACAGAGAACATCGATTACACTATACCCGAACTTTGGTTTAACAAAGACTTTTATGCAAACTTCCCCTCTAAATCCTTGTATTAGGAAGATATGACAAGTCAATCCACTTCTACACAGATGGATCTAAGACTAATAGCGAGGTAAGTGGCGGTGTTTTCTCAGAGATGCTAAATTTATGCCTCTTTTTACGTATTCCGAAACCATGTACTGTGTTCCAGGCAGAAATTTTGGGGATTAAAGAAGTTATGTCCTGGATAAAGAAACGCGTTATATCTGCACAGTATATCGGCATATTTTTTGGATAGTCGCTCTAGAAATTTGAGATTTCTTAATAGGAAGCATCTCAGCGTCATGATCGGTGTTATCATTGGACACTGCCTTATACATGCAAAAAAGTTTTGCGCTTTTACAAATGATTTTTGTAGTAGCTGCATGAAGAAGGAGGAAGGGGAGACAATCCTCCGCCTACTCTGTAGATGTCCAGCTCTCATCCAAAGAAGAAAACTAAGAGCTTTCTTCTACAATTACTTGAGTGATCTAAAGAATATGGACGTTAAGTCTCTTAAACTTCATTATAAGTTCAAATTAGTTCCGTGGATAGGAGGATCATAGATCTGCGTGTCATCACAATGAGTGGATTGGTTTTTGCAACATCCACTTTTGCCTACCTGCCGACCTACATGGACAGTAAATGAAGTGGCAAATACAACAACGAGATGCATGCACTATACAGCGAAATTAAGTAAGTCAAGGGAGCCTGAATTCAGAAAATTATAAATACCGGTTTATTCATCTTAATCTATATTGTCCCCTTTAAAGTAATCCCCATCGACTGCAACACACTTATGCCAGCGCTTGATCCAATCCTGGAAACATTTTTTATATTCGATTTTCGGTATGTCCATCAGTACTTCCTGCGATTATTCCATTACTTTCTCTCGGCTGCTGGAACGTCTTCCTCGTAGTTGTTTTTAACAGAAGGAAGTCACAAGGAGAAAAATCAGGTGAATTTGGTGGCTGTTGAATGATATTTGTTGCATTTTTCGTCAAAAAATTACACTGTGGCACTGTGGGATGGTGCGTTTTCATGGTGCAAAATCAACGAGCCCACAATTGCAGCGAATTGCTTCACGCCAACATCTCATAACGCCCAAATAATACTCCTTGTTTACTATCTGGCCTTCTGGCAACAATTTATGATGCACTACAAAGTTGTAATCCATGAAAACCGTGAGCATTGCCTTCTTTTTTTACTGAAAACGACGTGTTTATTTTGGTCTCGGCTCATTTGGTGAACGCCATTCACTTGCCTGATGTCTGGATTGCGTGTCGTACTCATAAACGCACGTCTCGTCTCCAGTAATGATCCTTTTGATGAATATGGGATCGGATTCCACCTCGCAAATCATCTCTTTTGCGATGTCAACACGGTCTCATCTTTGCATGAAATTGAGATATTTTGGCACCAACTTTGCTGCTACATGACGGAAACCCAAATCATTAACCAAAATGTCTTCAACGTATCCATAGGCAATGTTCAAGTCCTCCGTTATATCTCCGATGGTTAATTTGCGGTTATTGACCATCATTTCCTTTAATTCATCAATGTTTCCGTAGGTTTTCGATGTCGATGGTCTGCCACTGCGTTCATCATCTTCGATTGACTCACGATCACTCTTAAACCGCTCGTGCCACTGGTAAACGACCGTTTTCTTTAGAGAATCGTTGCCGAAACACTTTTACAACATTTCCAACGTTCGCCCACCATTAAATCCGTTTTTTACGCAAAATTGAATACAAGTTTGTTGTTGAAAATTTAAATCAATTTCTAAAATTGTAAAAAATTGCCAACACACACGGGAATAGATGTACTCTTTGCTTCGTAACTTTTGCAAATGTCAAACTATGACGCTAAGATTTAGAGGGAATGTCAACAACAGATGTACCAAGTTAACAAATCGGAACAATGGGAGCGTCACACTTTTTGATCAAGGTGGTATAGAGTAGGTCCAACTCTTAGTAGTCGAACTTTTATAATCGTCGAATCTTTTTTAGCTTCGGGCGGCGCACAAAAGTAGAAAGCGACTTGGCGTTCATAACTGGAGGCATTAAGCTTACGAAGTAATGTCAATTGAGGCTCAGGTCCACCCTAGTCTAAAACAATTCGTCAATTTCCTTACTCTTCAAAGTTGTAAGCACGGTACTGCAAATATTGTAATTTGACGGTAAGAAACTTGTCTATTACAGTCCTCTTTCTGCTTAAAATTGTCCAAGAAACCTAACATACATATATCAGATGTTTTCCAAGTAATCTTCCCAGTTTTGAATGAAAATGTCGATTACTTCGAACTGTCGACTATAAGAGGCACTCTATGACAAACGTCTTCAAGGAATAAGCGTGTTTGAAAAGTTTTATTGGAAAATAAAAAGATAAATAGCTCAAAAGAAGTCGAGTATTATTAACAAGTTCCAGATTATATTCTTCCAACCTAACAAGCAATTGCATCCTGATTAATAAAGGTAATTGTTTTTTTTTTTTTTGTTTTTTTTTACGGCAAGCCAGTGATTTAAGGTTATAACCTGCACTTAACATGAACCCTCTTCTTAACCCCCACAAAGTCTTCAGCATTCCCATCCCCTACCATTTCAATATTCTTTGCAAAAAAGAGAATAACTAAATTGAAATGAAATTTTTTTATTACAATTAAAGTTGCTGCCCCATTAGCCCAAATTTGATGACATGCTAAAATAATCTTGCTCAGTTCATTGCAGCTGAACAAATCTATTAAAGACTGCTCCCGACCAAAACATTCAAAATCTGCTGCCCTTTTTGGAACACGAACCAAATGGGGGATGAAATGAAAAAATACCGAGAGGGGCTGGAGAAACCTATTTGCAGCTATTCCAAGTTATTGTGCAATAAAACGATTTTCAGCACAGACTCGCCCTCATTCGAAATAATTATCTCCAGGAGTGCGCGACTCTACAAAATTAAAAAAAAAAAAAAAATAGAAAATAAAAAAAAACTTAAAACTCCCACTGAAAAGATGGAACTTTTCTTTGCCATTTTTTTACTAAAATTTCGTTTTTTTTTTTTTTTTTTGCAAATTCCTATGCACCCTCTTTGACCATTATTTGGTCGACAAGTTCCCATGAGTTTTATCGGGCGGCGAGAACGAAAAATCGAGTTGCATTCCACAGACACCAATTCGAGACATCACAGTTGCAAGGATATTAGCGCTAAGGGATCTAAGTGTGGTAGGAAAGTGTTTAAAAAATGTTAGCGACCATTTCGACACTCCGCATAATAATTGTCGCCTCCTAAATACTTTCGAATGCTATCGTTAAAATTTCAGCATGGGGTGCACATTCCTTCCGAATGGGATAAGTTTGATGTCTTTCTTGCTGTTGAAGCAATGAGTACTCCTGCTACTTCCCTATTTTATTCATCGTCTTTGCTATCGTTTTGTGTGTTTTTTTTTTTTTTTTCTTTTTTTTTCTGAATGTTTCCATTTTGCAGGAGTTTCTTTTGGATGACTTTTTGAGGGTGACTTCTCTACTTGGCCGAAATTAATGGAATAATTGTTTGGCAACCGCTTGAAAGGGATGTTGGATTGATAAGAAAAGTGTTGGTACACACTTCAACTAGGTTGGTTCGGGTCTTGTTGTTGCTGGAATAAGTTTTTCCATCTTGAAACCACCAAACTTTCGAACTTAGTTTTTCAAATTCACAAAGAAGACTGATATCAGGTTGAAATATTTGAATATTTGTATCTCTTGGTGAGCTGAGTCGGGATAAGGTATACATTATTGTTTTTCAAAGGTAAGATGGATCTTCCTATAAATGTGGCAATAATATATCACCCTGTGCTTGATTTTACTAAATAAACAAACAGGTTATAGGGCTTACACCTCTTCTATCATGTATAGAATGGTACCCTCTCCACCGAGGACTCCCTATGATCTAACAAAGTTCTGCTATACCATATGCAGTCAGGGAATCTTGAAATTGGCAGAGACAAGGTATCTATCAATTCTTCTTTTTGTTAGGATGCTGTTTCTCGATTTACCTTTTCATCATTTCATACTGTCATCACTAAAGATGTTAGGTTTAGTTTAGACGTAGTTTCCTAAGCAAACGATAGACCATACACATTTTAGAGTCGGATGTTTGCGTATTGTAAAGGGTGGCCAAATAAGAACGATAGGAAAAAAATTTAAATAAAACAACAACGGTATCATATCCATAAACCACATCAAACGGTCAATTTTTGTGGATGCATTGGTGCTTGGCCAAACACTTGTGGTTTAGGTTCGCTATAATAATGGAAATTTTGCTTATTGACATAGCTGTTGAGTTAAAAATGGGCCTCGTTCGAGAAGATAATTTTTTGGCCAAAATCCGTATCTCCGGCCAACATTTCCAGGGCCCAAATAGCGAACTCACGGTGTTGTCTGTGGTCGTCCGGCTTTAATTCTTAAGTCAGCACAATCTTATACGAATGTAGGCTCTAATCCAACCGCAAAATAGGCCGGGTTGGCTTTCTAGCGATGCCTAATTCAGCTGATCGACGCTGAATCGACGTTTCTGGGTTTTCTTTGATACGCAATGACACAACGGCTTAAAAGTTTGTAACAGATTTGACAACTTAATTTACCTCAAAAGTATGTCTCGACCGGTGGTAATACCAGCAGAATTGAAGGCAAAAGTTATGTTCTGTGTGTTGTCAAAAATTTTGGAGAGTGATGTTTTCAGTACAAGCTGCAGATGTTTTGCTCTTATCTGTCATTGTATTCACAGGCTGTGCAAGCTTTATCGAATGGATATTGGGCTTTCGCGAGCTTCACAAGAAGCAAGCTAAAATTAACAAATATGTCTATGGAGTGATGCTAAATCAATCACACAGTATGCTAGGACAACTCTGTTACATGTCATGGACATCTCCTACTTAATCAAGCAGCAGAATGGTGAAGTGATTATTCACGTAACATACTTCCCAAAGGATGTGGATGGCTGCATGAAATCTGGACCCAAATACAAGACTTGAATTCAAGTTGATCCTGTTATTTCTCACAGCCTCGCATTTGACATCTCCGCAAGGAATTCTTATCTCCTATCGTTATCAATTTGAATTCACAAAGAAGCTTCTCTTTGCTCTATCCAAAGAGATACGATCAAAAGGAACGCTTTTCACAAAACATCGGTATTCTGATGTTAATTCGCCATTCAAACAAATTCTTTTTTTACCTCATCCAACTTTGGTGAAAGCTAACTAAAACCCTTTACCTCATGAATTAATGTGCAAGGAGAAAAAAAAAAAGAAGCTTTTTTTGATTATTCTTAAAAATATTTATTAAAATTAGGATGATTCATCGTGAGGTGTGAATTATAATGTAAAATAAAATACATTAATTTGAAAGTGAACTAAAAATTTTTATGTTCAGCTAAAAGAACAATTCATGGCATTTACTTTTTAAAAATCATATTATGTAAATATTGACTACGACTACGTCTGAGGTGGTCGATTCGCAAGGTCTAATTTAGGGAAACTCGTTCGAGCATAGCGACTGGTATCTCGCGGATAACACGAGTAATGTTGGCTTTCTAAGCGTCAATCGAAGCTGGCTTATTCCTGAAGACCTGAGAATTTACATATCTCTAGAGGAGATAGACCAAAGGTGTGATATTGCACGACTTAGGCGGCCAATTAACCGGTAGCAAAACGTGAAATTAAGTGCTCACCAAAATGATTTCTCAAGAAGTTCATTGTTTTACGCGCTGTATGGCTCGTAGCGCCGTCTTGTTGAAACCAGAGCTCATCGAGACCATGTGCTTTAATTTCAGGGAGCATATAGTCCGTTAACATGAACAAAATTTCACGATAAAACACCGGATTTTCATTGAATTTTTCCAGACCCCATTCACTGAAAATGTGATGCAAATTCAATTGCCTGGCTTCAATTCTTGCACAAGTTGAATTTTTTACGCTTTTAGGTCGAGATCCTCACGTAAAATACGCCAAGCCAAGCTGCTGAGATCGACTACGAATCTATTCGTCACGGTCTTCGCGTACACCCTCAGCTACAGCTGCTATAGTCTCTTCACTACGCGCTGGATGTGGTCTAACCGGTCGAGTATTATCCACTTATGTAAACTGGGACTTAAATTTGCGAATGGTATTGGCAACAGTGGTTTCAGTAGGTCGATTATGTGCACCGTAAGTTCCTCGAATCGCACGAAAAACATTTCTCACAAACGCTGACTTTCGTAATACAGCTGAACAATTTGGAGACGTTATTGTGGTGTGAGTCTTTCCACGATAATTTGCCAAACGAAACAAAATGACAAAGCAGTTTGATAGGCGTCACGCGTTATCTGTCAAAAAAATTTTACTGAAAATCAAACCTCATGATAAACCACCCTATACTTATTTTGGACAATATACTATTTCAATACAACGTCGGTGCTATATATACAATCCTAAGCATTCATGTGTAAATGGAGAAGCTTAAGTTTTGCAAATAGATAAACGAGTACTATACTGGGCGATAGAAGGGAAAATGCATATTTTCTCGAGAAAACTTGATAGGTCATCAATAATAATTTGGGCATATGTTATTTGGTGCTTTAAACTACAAAGTTGGCAGTCAATGAAATGCAATGAAACCGTAAGGCACTATTTCTACACTAGAATAGCAGAAAAAGTTAACAGCCTGGAAACATTGCCAAAAATGGCGGTAACATTGGACCTTATTTCTTTGAAAATTATCTCAAGTATAGAGCGATGTTAACCGACTTTTTGTTGTCAGGGCACGACAGCTTTGATATATCCGAGCTGTGGTTCCATGCTGTATGCCATACAAGCGACGTACCGTTCGAAGTTTTGAAGGAGAAATTTGGCGTCTGGGTCATCTCACGGCGAGCATTCAATAATTGGCCGCTGCAATCATGCGACTTGAAACCACTCGATTATTTCTTTTTTATGGGGCTTCGTCAAGTCAAGAGCCCAAGGCCAACATTCGACACGCTATTGTCGGAATAACTCCGCACATATTGGACCGAGTCATCAAAAATTTGATCGACCACTTGAAGCACTGCCAGTGAAGCGACTATTTGAATGATGAGCTATTCCACACATAATGACATGAAGTGGCTTCAAAATAAGACCAGAATAAATTTTATATCTCACACCGTTGTTGTTTTATTTAAATTTTTTTCCTATTGTTGTTATATTTGTTCACCCTTTACGTCTCACTTCCACAGTGGAAAGCAGTTGTACTATACATACGATTAAGTAATTAATTACTAATATCAGAGTTCGAGGAACTTCTTTGACCGTTACTGCTGAAATTGAAGGAAAGTTATTTTACAAATGGCGAAAACAGTACACCAAACAATAGAGGGAAATTACTACTAAGTGTTATGCATTTAATCGGTGTATAGATGGATCGGATAGTTTCTCAGACACGGCTTCTATTTTAATCTCACATTCTTCATTACACGGATACAACTGACAGGCAAAAACCAACATGCTTAAAACTGTTTAGACACGTTTGTGTATGGCAGTGACTTTGCGGTCCCGGTACTAAAACAATGATTTTAAGCGAAATTGGATTCAAAGATACTCCTTCAATAATTGTAGCGTGCGCTAGTAACATTTTTCGAGAATATTGGCGAGAGCGATCTTCTCGAACCTGATTTATACATTGTCCAACAAGACAAGACAAAGTTGACAAACACCTTAAACAAATAGACCGAAACTATAAAATGAACCACGGACAGTACGACACCTCGATTCATTAATAAAAGAAAATTACAAGATGTATATACGTTTGTATTGGAACAATAAAATTGGGGTTTCAAACACCAGCAACCCGAATATGTACCTGCAAATAAATAAAATATTTTGGAGCAAAGATCAAAATGACCTTTCATGTCTAAAATCGTTCGAACGACCAACAACAAACAACAAACAAACTGTTAACAGCAGGCTTAGATACAGGAAAAGCTGTCGATGATGAAAACTTCTTGTGATCCTCAATGGAAGGTAGAAGCCATAGGAGAAATCTTTCAGGTAGTTTGAAAGAACTGTGAAACCGGGTCGTTTTGCACACTACCGTAGTAATGATATGGAAGACTGGCGATGTAGGAACTCAGCGTTCAGAAAATAATGTCATCACCGCCGGCGGGGGGGATCTGTCCTCGTTCATTTCGAAGGAAGAGTTCCAAATGATCTTCGAATCATTAAGAAGTAAAAGTGAGAACCGATAGGATACCGAAGATGATGCTTGGATATTTCCGACTTGAATCGATGGATATTATTGCCACCCTGTTTAACAATGCGATATATAATGCATATAATGCAGCGCATTGAATGACAGCGGTGGTCTAAGATCAACGATAGAGCCCTTATTTAGTGTGTTGTTGACAAAAATATAACCAATTCGATTTAGGGCGATAGGTGGTAACTGGTTTTCAAAAGAACGAGAGCAAGAAACAATACACTGATGTCTGACTTCAACGGACTGGCTAGACAGAGTCTTGTTCATTCTGAACAGGTTTGACATAAGCAAACCAGTGCTGATTTTTTTCAATATGCTCACCAGTACAAAATTTATCATGAAAAATAGCGACGTGACTTCTCTGTAATATTTGACATTTAAATCGATCAGTGATAAGATGTGATGACTGATCCTACCCGACATCTACACAAGCGACATCTACGATCGCGTACAGAACATGTCCAAAGATTGAGGTCAATAATATGTTCTTGCAACGCGGCTTTGTTAACACTAAACGGTATTGCGAAGACTAGAATTGAAAGATTAACTTTTAAAACATTCGGAAGCATTTTGCTCAGACGCCTTTGTCTGGAGCCTCTACGAATACTTGCAAAAAATTGCAAAAAATATTTTTGAACATAAGACGGTTTCTTGAAGCATGGTCAGATAAATTAAGATCTGCCAACTCGATGCGAGAGTAAAAGTAACCTGGTGCATGTCCTTCGTTTTACCTATGGATATCGTGTGTGGCTAATAGTGTGATTCATCGTGAGTTTTGATTTATAATGAAAAATAAAATACATAAATTTGAAAGTGAACTTAAAGTTTTTATTATTAATTAAAAGAAAAATTCATGGCAATTACTTTTTGAAAATTATATCATGTAAATGTTGGCCACGACTACGTCTGAGGTGGTCCAATCGGGAGGCCCAATTTGGGCGACACGTTCAAGCATAGCGACTGGTATCTAGCGGATAACACGGGTAATGTTGGCTTTCTAAACGTCAATCGTAGCTGGCTTATTCCTAAAGACCTGAGACTTTACATGTCCCCAGAGAAAATAGTCTAAAGGTGTGATATCGCACGATCTAAGCGGCCAATTTACCGTAGAAAAACGTGAAACTAAATGGTCTCTAAAATGATTTCTCAACAAGTCCATTGTTTCACGCACTGTATGGCTCGTAGCGCCGTCTTGTGGAAACCAGAGCTCACCGAGACCATGTGCTGGAATTTCAGGAAGCATATAGTCCGTTAACATGATTTTATAGTGGTTTCAGTAGGTTGATTATGCGCACCGTAAGTTCCTCGAATCGCACGAAAAACATTTCTTACAGAATGCTAATTTCGTAATACAGCAGAACAATTTGGAGACATTGTTGTAACCAAGCAAAGTCAATTGAAGTCTATTGAAAATCAAAGCTCACGATGAATCACCCTATACATTTTATTTATTTTATGCTTTATGGAATTCGCAGAAATATTTTCTCTTTTCATTATAGCATAGGTAAACTTTGCAATTTTTGCAGAATGTACGAGTATAGGAGCGAAACAAACAATTACAATATTATTTTGGTCGTGTTTTCATTCACTCTGGAAAATGATCTTGCTGGACGCTGGCGACTTCTTGTTGTTAAAAATGTATCGGAAGGTGTTCCTGGTACTGGAGATCCGATGTAGGTTGGTGTTCCTGGAGCCGATCCAGAGCAAAGTCAGCCACGCTTTTTAAGCTGTATTATACCCGTTTTGCATAAATGTTTGGCAGACACAAGTTTGAAATCGTACAGAGGCATATGAACCTCATTTTGCTGGCGCCAGAGATACCATGAGTTAACGATACATAAATCAATCGCATGGAAAAATATTTATCTTTTATACCACTTTTAATAAAGCAGTCCACGGCACCTACATATGTATTTATTATTGCCTCTACAGCTTGTGGAGCCGGGATTTATTCGTATTGCCGGTCTTTTCTAAAATAAGAACGACGTTTAGTTGTAAATGATTCACTGGTAACATAAGCTGATAGCATATTTACAGGTTCGTTGTCAAACCATGACATCAAACTTAATTGCACTTCATCAATAGTCGCTACTTTTTCTAGCATACTTCCCTGTCCTTATTTATAGAGTTCTTTTACATATGACATTTTTGAATTAGGAACTCGGTTTAATCTGACTGTACTTAAAGGTAAAAGTACATTTTCGAAGAGATAAACTTGAAGATGGAAGTTATTGAAATTTAATGATTCGCATGCTTAACTACTGTTGAATTGAGCCTTGTAACTACGTTTCCGCTTACACCTTGAGGAAAATTGTTGCTTTGATTGCCAGCAAAGTGATCTTACTTGTTAAAGCTTGCCATATTCAGCTGTACCAAAGGGCTTGAAGTCATTATTGTCATTGAAATGCAGGACCCTTTTTATCGTCTCCCATCTGTTGTAGGTCATTGTTCGTGAAATTTCCCGTTTGCCTACAGATTCACTCCAGTAGTGTCTTCAAGCCGGGAGCTTGACATGATTTTGTCAAAGAATTGCTTCATTTCAGTTTTGCTTATACCAGCAGGCTTGTTTATGTTATCCTGAAGTGATTTTTTGTTAGATTCTTCCACTATAAGACTTATCAATTCCTCAGAGAGAAAAAAACAAGAAAAAATCGTAAGGTGTTTTGAACGTTTTTCCAATGAGTTGAATTTTTTTTTTTTCGTCATATAGTTCCAATTTTTTTTTTCCCAGATAACGTTTCTCTTTTTTTTTTTCAAAAATGAGTTTTTAAGTTTCGAAATCAACCGAACAATCTCATTGTCAGACTCAGAATTTGTGCCAGTTTACGGCACTTTTTTTTCAATTCACACGCGCTAGGAACTGAAGTTCAAATGAAAAAATCGTAGACAGCCGTTATCTGGCAAAAAGTACAAAAAAAAAGATGCAAACAAAGTGTTCATGTTGTGGTCTAGTCATTTCGAATGTGATGCGTGGTAGAGGGTTAATAGATTAACTTTTTCATTCCACTCCTTGAATTGTCGCAGTTTCGGACTTTTTTTTGGATGATGAGCTGCACGTTCTATAGGCGGATGTGGAAATACGCCATTTAGCGAAAGAATTTAAGCTTTATTCGTTACTTGCAGTCAGCCAAATCCACCGTGTTGGACAGATGAATGATGAAAGATGAAGATGAAGGATGGAGCATTACAAAATTTGAAATATGGTATTGAGGACAGAATGGGGAAAATTCCACCAACTTTAATCAAAAAACTTGTGGAACCAATATCAGCTGGATTAAAAGCGGTTCTTAATAAAGGGGGTAGCTCACTAAGTTTTAAAAATTGTTATTTTCTTAGTATCAGTACATCAAATGCGGGCACCCTAATGGCTCTTTAGCAGTGATGGAAGTGGTCTTCTACGTTCGGTGTTGGCGGGATCGGACTCCTTGAAAAGTTGAGGAAACTCGAACAGAAAATGTCCTAGCGGTCTTATGCCCCAGAACATATGTTCGCTTTTTATGTAGATGGAACGTGTAGTGTAAGGAATGGAAGTAGAGAAAGTGGGTATACTTGCTTTGTATGGTATTATAACCACCAGGTGTACCGGTATGAAGTGAAAATAAAACATTAATTTTAAATGGGAAAGTAAAAAACATTTTATTCATTTTCCCATCTTTCAGTCAATCTATGGATTCCACACCAATAAAACTGTTCGTCTTTTGAAGCAAACTAAAAAGTCACCCAATTTTCGACTTCCTCGTAGGATTTGAAGTGCTGCTAAGCTAATGCGTGTCTCATCGATGAAAACAAATGGTAGTCGGAGGGAGCCAAGTCTGGTGAATACAGCGGGTGGGGTAACAGCTTCCAAGCGCTTTGGTTGTATCCTGAACCAGTTTTTATTTGTGTGCAGGTGCATTGTCATAAAGCAAAATCACCTTGCCGAGTCTTCTGGCAAACCGTTGAAACCATCTTTTGCAAGTTGCTTCCGATAGAGCATGATCACCATATGCATCGACAAGCATTCGATGCGACTCTTCAGCACTTTTCTTCAAATGAAAACAAAAAATTAATGCTTTCCGCAAGTCATCATTTTCTGTTACAAAAGTCGACATTTTTAACACAATGAAAAAATATGATGTTGTTTGCTTAATGACTTGATGTATACTAAACATGTTTGACAAGTGTCATAGCAACTAAAAAATAAAAAAAAATGTTCAATAAATGTTCCTTATCGAGACATTTGTACACCTGGTATGTAGTGTTGAAAATGTGGATTTATTGTACATACACTTGTTTTTTTTTCACTCCCTTAAAATCTGACGTTGTTTTGTCGGCATAGCACGCTTCCTTGAGTCGTTGAAAGTTTGCGTTTCGGTATAGTTTGCCGCATCGTTTCAAGTTGGTTTTCTGTACATCTTTGACTTATTACTTATCACATCAGAGGGGCAGCATTATCTTTAAATTCTGATAAACTTACTAAAGAATACTATTGGGTATATATTTTAATTCGTGCGGTTTTTTTTTTTTTTCAAAATTTGAACGTTTATTTAAGAAAAACATGTACAAAAGTATTATTCAAAGTATTGCCCATCTGAAGCTATGACTTTTTCCCATCTTTCTGGCAATATTTGGATCCCATTCCAAAAGAACTGCGCCGGCTTGGCAGCCAATGTAAACCCGTATTTCAGTGAGGGTGTTCTGCATCGATCGGAACAAATGGTAGTCAGAAGGAGCAAGGTCTGGGCTATAAGGCGGGTGGGGTAAGACTTCCCATCCACTGTTTTCTAAATAGCTCTTAACCGGAATAGCAACGTGGGGCCGAGCGTTGTCATGATGGAAAATTATTACTTCGTGTCCGGTCGCATATTCCGGGCGTTTTTCAGCTACTGCTCTCTTCAAACGGATTAATTGTGTTCGGTAGCGTTGGCCATTGATAGTTTCACCCGGTTTAAGTAGCTCATAATACAGCACACCCCTCTGATCCCACCAAATACAGAGCATTACCTTGGCGCCATGGATATTCGGCTTTGCCGTTGATTTGGCTGGTTGGCCAGGTTTCACATATGATTTTTTGCGCTTGGTATTGTCGTAATGGATCCATTTTTCTTCACCAGTAACAATCCGATGCAAAAATGACTTCCTTTTGTAGCGTTCCAGCAGCATTTCGGACATGTAAAACCGCCTTTCGACGTCTCTCGGCTTGAGTTCATGTGGAACCCAATTTCCTTGCTTTTGAATATATCCAGCTGCTTTTAAACGTTTTGAAATGGCTGCTTGAGGGACACCCAAAGATTCTGCGAGCTCTTCTTGTGTTTGGCAACAATCTTCATAGAGTAATGCTTCCAGTTCTTCATCTTCAAACTTTTTTGGCTGCCCAGGACGTTTATCGTCTTCGAAGCCAAAATCACCACTTTTAAATCGTGCGAACCACTTTTGGCACGTTCGCTCAGCTAGCGCATGTTCACCATAAACTTCCACCAAAATACGATGACTTTCGGTAGCAGTTTTCTTCATATTAAAGTAATGAAGAAGAACTCCCCGCAAAAACACTTTTTCAGGCACAAAATTCGACATATTTGAGTGAAAAAAAATTATTGTTGTTTACGCTTGAAATGAATGACATATACTGAAATGACGTACAATGACAGTAGCTTTCTAACGCATGTTCCAATGGAATAACAACAATGGAACAATACAAGTTACGCCATCTCTTAGCAAACCGCACGAAGTTACAGACCCAATACCTCGATACATTCCCGGAATGTATTCAGAAAATTAAAAATGCAAGTATATTCAAGTCCTCTTCAAAGTAATCACCATCGACTGCAACACACTTATGCCAGCGCTTCATCCAATCCTCGAAACATTTTTTATATTCGGTTTTCGGTAAGTTCATTAGTGCATCTTGGGATTTTTCCATTACTTCCTCTCGGCTGCTGAAACGCGTTCCCCGTAGTAGTTTTTTAACTCCATTGAGCAGAAAGAAGTCACAAGGAGTTTGATCAGATGAATTCGGTGGCTGTTGGATGGTATTTGTTGCATTTTTCGTCAAGAAATTGCGAAAAATGATGGCACTGTGCTACGGTACGTTATCATGGTGCAAAATCCACGAGTTTTCTACCCACAATTCTGGTCTCTTTCGGCGAATTGCTTCACGCAAACGTCTCATAACGCCCAAATAATACTCTTTGTTTACTGTGTGGCCTTCTGGCAAAAATTCATGATACACGTTGTAATCCGTGAGCCTTGCCTTCTTTTTTGACTGAAAACGACGTGGTTTTCTTGGTTTCGGCTCATTTGGTGAACGCCATTCACTTGCCTGATGTCTGGATTGCGTGTCATACTTATAAACCCACTTTTTGTCTCCAGTAATGATCCTTTTGATGAATGTGGGATCGGATTCGGGATCGCAAATCATCTCTTTTGCGATGTCAACACAGTCTCTTTTTTACATGAAATTGAGGTCTTTTGGCACTAACTTTGCTGCTACACGACGGAACCCCAAATTAGAAACCAAAATGTCTTGGACAGATCCATAGGTAATGTTCAAGTCCTCCGCTATCTCTCTGATGGTTAATTTGCGGTTATTGACCAACACTTCTTTTACTTCATCTATTTTCTATTTTCGTCGGTTTTCGATGTCGATGGTCTGCCACTGCGTTCATCATCTTCGATTGACTCACGAACACTTATGAACCGCTCGTGCCACTGGTATACGACCGTTTTCGTTAGAGAATCGTTGCCGAAATACTTTTCTAATATTTCCAACGTTCGCGCACCATTAAATCTGTTTTTTACGCAAAATTTAATACAAGTTCGTTTTTGAAAATTTAAATCCATTTTTTAAAATGTTAAAAATTGCCAACACACACAGAAATAGATATACTCTTGGGTACGTAACTCTTCCAAATGTCAAGGTATGAAGCGTAGATTTAGAGGGAATATCAACAACAGATGTACCAACTTAAAAAAAAAAAAAAAAAAAAAAACAAAACTCAAATCGGAACAATGGGAGCGCCACACGGTGGTTATTCCGTTATTCGGTTTTTTTTTTTTGCTAAAGGTGGTATGTCGAATACGCTGCTACACAATGTTTCATCGGTTCTGCTTTTTGATTTTTTTAACGTTTGCTGCTCTTTTCTTATGACTGCCTACAACTCCCGTCATTTGTCGTTGCTAACCTTTTGATATTTCCTTCTCTACTATACTTTTCTTGACTGCGTTTTTGTCTGAGACATCTGTTGGTGATGCCTTTTTATCTTGCTTGGTGCATGAATTTTTTTATCTGGTGCTGAGTGAATACCTGACCTTTTTACTCTATTTACTTTGCCCAATCACCTCTTAAAAGTTTCTTTGAAGTCGTCCAAAATGTTATTCTGCAGATTGTGACTTCTCAATATTGTTTCCCATGCCAAAAGTTGTTCATAGTCAGTGGGTGGACATAGCTCAAGTGGTAGTGTCAGGCAACTAAATTCACGTAAAATGAGTGGTTGCCTAGAATACAACAACAAGTCCAATTATACTAATAATTTAGTCTCCCCATTAAATGTTAGATACCACCCATGGAGCATAATCTTCTTTCTTCCGTTCTCTGTCCGTGAACACGTGTTTAGGCATTTTAAGTGTAGTAATACCCACTTGAGTGTTAAGTTCTGTAAAAAAGAAAAACAGAAAATTCATGCCTGCTTTTCAACTATTTCTAGCTCCAGGAAATTACCTCTTTTGTTGTATTGTGTTGAATATTCATCAGGGATGTTAACAAAACACGTTTTACACTTAAATCGGGAGAAAGGTTTTTTAAAAGACGACACTGTAGGCCTGTCAAAAGTGTAGACCACCATTTCCTCTTGATGTTCACGTAATGGTGTTAGTCACTCTTTTTCAGGAAGTCTGCCCAAATGTACGATCTGATTTGCATTTACTATATCTGATATTTAAAGTGGTTTTGCGGGCTTCCGTTCCAGGAAATTTTTTCGATTTTTCAATGCTGTTCTTTCTGCTCTTGACGGAGATTTCGTTGATTTCATGTAAAGTCAACATCTATTTGACATATTTGGTACATAAGCAGGTTACGTTTATCTAGGGCCACCAATACAGCATGTATCAGCTTGTGTTAGGTCGAAGTTATATTATAAAGATTTCTCTATTTAATTCTCTAAAGAAGTAGGGAAAAATAAGCCCATTTTTGAAATATTTGTGGTCCTCTTGTACTTTTTTTTGTATACCTTGTAGTTTGCTATGAGTTTATTTGAGTGCCATATATGATCGGATTCTCTTCGGGACCACCGTACGTATATGCACTTAAATCTAGTCCGATCTATCCATATGTTTCTGATGGGATTTTATCTTTTCTCAAAATATGCAATCTTCAGGAACTCTTCATTTGAATATCGCCTGCAAGAGGTTGCAGTACACTCTTCAACGTATTTAATTTTTTCTCAATGTAAGTATCATCCCACTTAACCTTAAAGCACTCCTAGGTATAATATACTGAACCATTGAAGTGAATCTATGTCAAATTGAGAAACATCCAAGAGTCCTTCTTAATTTTGAAAATATAACGAATATTTATGAGCTTGTACATCCTTCCACAACATAATTTAACAACTCATTCACGGTACCATCATCATTGACTTTTAATTTCCACCCTTCGGAGAATCTACGGTGAAATGCAAAATATTTTCCAGCACTTACCACTTTATTGTCCCACAATATGGACGCAATTCTATTCTCACTCTCTCTTAAGAAAAAAAGAGAGAGAAAAAAAAAACATAGGCACCCTTGGCGAGAACTTAATTAGCAAAAATCACTTTACGGGAAATTAAGAAACTTTTCACCACTTAAACTGTGTGGCGCTTTCTTCCCTTCATGCCAATGGTATCCTTAACTCGTACCCTTAACCCTCGGCAATAGAAAGATCGAAACAATTCCACCACCACTCCCATGACTACCATCACTACCATCATTCGACGAGCTTCCTCCTAGAATGACATAAACATTTCTATTTGCACAGAGGAACTCAGTTATTTTACTCCACTTTAGCTCTGAAGTCTGTGTGTTGTGGAATTTTTGTTGAAGTCATTGTCGATATTCAATCTTTCTCCCTTACAAGTCAATTTTCCGGTAAATTTCCTCTCCGTTATAATTTCCAATCAATACTTGCTTTCTTCTCAGCCTCTAGGCCACCCATGGAACCACTCTCATTCACTATTGCCGGCAGCCCTCCACTTTTGTGTTGATAGCTAACCAGGGTACACAAACCCACATATACATAGCTCAAAGCTCAACCCTCGAATAGAAGTAGAATAAATCAGAAACCAATCTCGCTACCTGTTCGTAACATTGACAAAAGACCAGCGCGAGAATTCAATCAAAGTAAGGACCAGGCAACAGAAGCAAAAATTGTAGTCGGAGTAGAAACTGTAGCAAGAGTATTCTAGCACCACCACAGTTTTCGTAAAGTGAGGAGCAATATCAGTAGTAGCACAGCGTTGGTATTCGTACCCTCCAGCCTCACAGTCTCACAATCTCACAGAAAGCGAGCAAAAGTAGAGATCCTTTTACAAACGATGGGGTTGCATCGTTCCGGACTTATGTAATCTTCATAACAGACCGTAAATCACAGTTCACCCACACCTCCCTCTGCTCAAAATGTTTGTGCCCCATTAGCGGGGTTGTTGTAGAGTGGGTGGATGGATGGTTGTGGAGTGGAAGGAGGCGCTCCAGTTTTTCGTCGCTAGACTGGACTTCTTGTAAGGCCACTGGTACCAGTTACTGGATCCCAAGAATGGTTTTCGCCACTTAAATCATTGAGCACTTCGAAAGGAAACGACATATTTACGAGTTTTAATTTTTAATCTTTTCATGGTGTGGGCATGCAGGGGAGAGGGATTTAGATGAAGCCTATAACCTCCAAGGACTTGCTCTGTTTGAAAGTACTTTTCGGTGAGAATCTTTCGCGTATACGAGTACTTATGGATAGGTGAACAATTTACGCTTCACATATTTGGATTTGTTTTTGAGTACATGGTTATCGGTTATAAGAAGGAAGGTCTGGACTGGGAAAATTATTTGCTGAGTGTAAGGTTGTAAATTGCCCGATGCAATGTTCTCGAGATCTTTGAATGGTTTACGCTACGATACACGGTAGGGTGGGTGAGTACTATTTGACAGTAATTGTATCACGAGCACGTGCTTTATGCTGAATCGCAAGTCAAGGCTTGCCGGAGATATTTTTACCGTAGATGAGGATGGTTTTCATAAAAAATATATTTTTGGAGGTGACCTAATACTACTGAAAGCTTATCCAAGAATTTTTTCTAGCACTTACCTCCAATCATTAGTTTGCAACTTTCGGTACTTTTAAGAACGAATGACATCCTCGTGGTAACCGTACCTAATCCTCTGCAATTTCTATACTAACATTGCCACTTTTTACAAATAATTGCGAAGCACCAGGGAATCTTTTTTGAACGTTATCTGTGTACATTCTGGGACGAATATAGGTATCAGCATACATAATTGTCTAATCTGTTTGATCCCTAGCTCTAGTTATGCACACTCAGTTGGTTGAGGTCCTGTTAACACTCAGTGCGCCTGCTTAGGTAAAGTTTTCCAATACTGCTTTGTCCCACTGCAATCGATTGAAATATCCTTTCAGTTGGAGTTCTGCTTTTATTAAAGCGCTCTCATAATCTAGCGATATTTATCCCTGTAGACGAAGCCTTCTGAGCAGATTCATCTAGCTCCGCAGACGGTATATGGTAGTTGTTTGTTGCAGTCTTTATTTTATACTTTGTTGCCGAAAATAGAACCTAAGAGCACACAAAACTTCTCACTTAAATCGGATAGGAGTGCTTTCATCTATTCTTGAGTGTTCCATGTCCTGTGCTAAATAACAGAAGGCATTGTATAGCGTTTTCTTCCTTACTATAGAAAAGAGTCCGTTGCTACATTGTGGTTATTTATTTATTAGCGTGTCGCTATTGATTGAGTTTTTTTGCTTTCAGCATATGCTTTCATTGATCGCCAGACCTATGTTTTTTTACCGAGCGTGCGTTCTCTAGGCTGATACATGAGCTGGTTCATGCTCTTTGCCATATATTTTCCTTCAGCTTAGAAGGACTTGGTGGCTGGAAAGCCGGCTCCGCCGAATTTCTTGTATTTGAGTTTGGATATAACATCACTTTTTTTGCGGTCTTCTACTGCATTTAATTGTTTCCACTTCCATGCTTGTAGTATTGTTCGATATGTCTGTTGTTTCATCGCCTGATCCTGGAATTATCATATGCGGTCGCCTTGTGAAAATCAGTACATCGGAAGTGCTATTTCTGTTGAACTTTTTCCAATTGAATTAATGAATCAATTTTATTCGAGGTTGTTGTTGTTTTAATTGGAATTTTGCTATTTAGACTTGTGAGACCGCCGTATATTGCTTATCGAACGCCCTTCCACTTTCCCTATGTACCCATCGCTTGTTCTATTGTATTGGGTAATACTTTGCATGGTTTTGCCACATTAGTCACCCCAAAGGCGAAATTCAAGCAGTCGAGCAAGGAGCACGAATTAAACGGTTAAGCTTCATATGCGAAGAAATGCTTTGCAAATGCATCCGCCTTACAAGATGCAACATGCCTGCCAAAGCGGAAGATCTTGTGAAACTGCTCTTTAACATCCTTTGAAAATAATTCAAGGGGTACTTGGCAAAAAGGAGTACGCAGTGGGTATTTTCATCGAAACTAAGGGTGCTTCCGACAGCGTTGTTTTCGAAGCCATGTGGAAGTGGACCAGATAACCAAGATTGAAGTATCTTGTGAATAGAATCTTGGTTCTTGATGATTTCTGTGAACAGTACGCGATAGGGGGATGAATAGTGATTGCCCGCGGGTCACCTTCCTGTCTTCACTACAATGGTGCATGTTACTCCAATCTGTGCTTATCGCTCTAAACAATTTGACAACCAGCTGCAGAAATATGCAGATAAAATGTTGTAGTTGAATTGTTTGCCAGAATTCTTGTTTCGAAGTTCCTTAGACTTATTTGACGATTTGTCTCGGCAGCTTGTGAGCTTTTACTAGAACACCTCACTCTGATCTAAAGTCGCTGATGTATGTGAATCTCCCTTCAATTGGTATCCATATCCATATGTATGGCCTTGAGATCATCTTCCATTTAAGGAGAACTAATTTTTGTTTTAACTCTTGTACGAGTTAACCTTGGTGGCTTTTCTTTCCGATCTTATACACATGGCACTTAAGTGCAGTGAAACCGGAACTCCAGTACTGCAAAAATACAAAGTTGACTTCTCTGTACCAGTGCTGAATTCAGTCAGAATCTGAGGAAGAAAACCAATATATCATGCGTACGAATAGTTGCAGAATAGTTTTAGTATTTGGGGCTGGTTTTTGTGAAGGACAATATTTTTAGACTTCCCTATTCCATTAGTAAATTAAGTAAATTTTCGTTCTTTCCGCATATTCCACGCAATATAGTTTAATACGCTTGAAAGTAGGACGAAAATTTACTTCATTTACTAATGGAATAGGGAAGTCTAAAAATATCGTCCTTCTGATCTGTGATCTGTAGCCACAACAAAGGTGCGCTTAAGGACTGTCTTGACTAAATTCTTGTAGTTTTAGCTTGTCTCCAGATCATGGCTTAATGCAAAGTAGGCAAGGTCCAAAAATTTCGTTAACAGCGTCAGATTCTTTTTTCCTTTCGTACTCTATGCTT
Organism: Volucella inanis; assembly: GCA_907269105.1. Taxonomy (NCBI): domain Eukaryota; kingdom Metazoa; phylum Arthropoda; class Insecta; order Diptera; family Syrphidae; genus Volucella; species Volucella inanis. Next base: position 140,907,116 of record OU026155.1, on the reverse strand, counting down.
TTGCTAAGCCTACTGTAGTCGTATACTGTGGGAATTATACGAGACTGTGAAGCACTCGTACACTGAATGTCCGACTTACGGTTGCATTAGGCTACACATACTAGGCGTTAAAGAGCTGAGCGATGATATTGCGATACTTTATTAGTGAAGTGCTTACTCATCTATTTTCGAATGACTGACGAACTTTGTTCAAATGAACATAAAAGGGATATGATGGCCAAGCTCTTTGTCTAAACGCTTTGTTCAGACAGGATTAAAAAATTATCGAGCATAAGAAGATTTTCAAATAATGTCCGATCAAATACGAGTACTTACTGAACGAGTACTTAATACGAGTATTTAATTTCAGACATAGCTGCCTAGAGAAGCTGAAATTTTATTAATTGTTGATATCTGTGCCTCCAAAACACGTTTCACCAAATTCGAGACGAATTCTTTAAGGTTCTAGTTGAACTTTTTTTTCTATATCAGGAAAGAAAGATGGAACAGTTCAAAGAGTCTCGTCCCCTACGGCTCGCCTCTCGCCTCTGTGATAGACTCGAAGAACGATAGAGCGCAAGAACTTGAAGAACTTGAACGTGAAGAAAGAAATTAACGAAACCATATTTCTGGCTAGTCTGATCCCAAGCCTAATGTGCCTGTTTACGAATTTAAGCTTCTTTCGAAGTTCCATTTCTATTCCATGTGCGGTCTTACTCTGCTGTCTCATACCTCTGGGTTGGATTTGAAAATTTTTCAGGCAGAAACGGTGTGTATGAAATGACCATGCCATATATGTATATCTCAGAAGCTGCATGCGAAGATCTCTGCTCTGGTATTGTTAGACTTAACTGTGAAACCTTAACAAATGAAATCTTTCAGAAGTTCAAAGGAGAAGCAACAGTCGATATTTTATGTCTCTTCATCTTGGTAACTCCAACCAGTTTTGGCGTCTTCTCTGTCAATTTGTAAATACCCGAGATACTTCTCTACTGGGCCTTTCATCCATGATACAAAATAAAATTCTCAGATCCGTTGGGCCAGTATTCATCTTCTATAAGTGCCCAATTCAGACATCGATTTTTGATGACTTTTTTGTAGGCAACATATTCCTCGATATCCTCGGTGGCTCTTTAGCTTCCGAAGCTATAACCACGAACGTGATTTTGACACTTCGTTGCGTTCTTCGGATTAAATCAATGTCGTCGGCGTATGTGAGTAATAGAACCGATTTTTGGAAGATTGTACATATATATATATATATATATACTCAAACACAATGTCAAGGGAATCGCATGATAGTATGTCCTCTTGCTTTAACACTTTTTGCTATTAAATGTTTCAGTAAAGTCCTTACCGAGAGTACGTTTTTCACTATCAACTTGCACAAATCGATGGATTCGAGAAAGGATGTCAAAGAGAACGTTGACCTGTATGGCTTATATCTAGTACTATCTACATGCGCCGAATTATACCTCTAAAGTACTCTAAGTACCTCTAAAGCTTTCTTGAGCATCCAGCGAAAAATACTTGAGTTTCTTTCGTATGGCATACTACCTTTCGAACATATTTTGGAGTAAGTATCCCGTACCCTACAGCAGCTTTGCTGGACTTAGGGTGAGATATGGTCATTTTTGCTTTGCTTTTCTCATTGCTTGCCGGTTTACAATCTGCGGAAATGATCTTTCATATCTTAAGCATATATAATATGGAATTGTACTAAGTAATATGCTTCTTTCGAAATTTGCGCCCTACAAAACGAGGAATGCCGGCATCCGTGCCCAGTATCCGTGTCGACCGACATCTGAGAGATATTGAAGCGACAAAATGTACCGGACTACATTAGATCGAGTACTTAAGAGAAGAGAAGTGAAGCGGATGACGTGGGGAGTAGTCAAGGGCTCGGCACTGGGCCCCGATATCTGGGACCTTGTGTACGACGAGCTCTTGCATCTAGTAATGTCTCCTGGGGCAAGGTTGATCGGCTTTTGCAAACGTTTTGCAAACGATGTCGCAGTGGTCGTGACAGCGAGATCCCGAGAGGTGATAACTGCGCGATCGAGATAGTGGCGGACTGGATACGGGGTCACTGGCTTCAGCTAGTGACCTAAAACACGAAGATGGTTGTCTTCACGGGGGAAACTTTCATGTGAACGTCGCGGGTGCGGTAGTCTGGAGAAACCCGTTTCTTCGCTATCTCGGAATGATAGACTTACGATTTGCCTTCGACGAGCACATAGCGAGAGCGGCTGGGTAAGCCCCCAAGGTAGCAACAGCACTGTCTATGCTGAGGCCCAATGTTGGCATCCCGCGAGAGGCCGAAAGAAGATTGATAGCACTGATCGTCAATTCTATTTCACTGTACAACTCCGAGGTGTGGGCGGCTAATCACTATCTTAGGTAGCTTTTCTCTGGAAAGCCCAATACCGCTGACAGCGATTAGTTGAGTTTCAAAGACGCATGGAGGATAGTGGGCGCCTCCCCCCAGTCGGTAATAAAACATAAGAAAAGAAAGAAGCAGGCGGTGGGCGGGCTTGTATCTCCTTACTCTTAGATGCATGTTGATACGGAGCCAAGTTGCGCTGGGCGTGGATATCTCCAACTCCTCCGGTTTGTCCGCAGGGTGAAACTCCAGAGCGAAGAGTCGCTATGAGAGGTCAGGAAAGGCGCCCACCGATAAGATACTATGGTAGCCTTAGGGATACCTGCGGTGGTAATTTTGAGATTGACAGACGAGCTATCTTTTTCCTTCTGACAAGCCGGTGTTTAACTCGTCTCTTCTGCTAGTAGAGCTCACGAGTAGAGTTGGTCCTTCTAGATAGCATCGCTTTGAACGCTTTATTTTTATTCATTCATGTTTTTTCTCGCACTCGCTGTTTCATTGTAGTACTCGAGAGAAACTCAGATTCTCAGATGAGGCCCGTGTGGTTGCGATGCCACTAGTTTCTAGTGCTCTATATTGCAGAAATATAACCTCTTAAGCGCTTAAAGGGAATTCAATTGATAAAGGCTCTGAAGAGCTCTTGATCTTGGTGGGGTGAAAAGTGACCTCCTTGACTGCTAGAATGCGCTGCGACTGCAAAAAAGGTTATGGTGCTTTAAAGTCCGTTCATATTTAGGCAGACATGCCAAATTTCAGTGCTGCAGACAGCTGACTGTTTTTGACGTGTTTGGCATCATGTTGAGTAGGGACAAAAACGATTTTCGTTCTCTCATAAAACATTATTTTTTGAGAGGCAAAACGGCGAAGGAAACAAAAGTAAAGTTGGATAAATATTATAGAGCTAATGCTTCCTCAGATTACACCGTCAAATATTGGTTTCGAGAGTTTCGTGGTGGCCGTACCTCCACTACCGATCAAATCCGCAGCGGCAGGCCCTCCGATGCGTTACAGAGCACAATGTCAAAAAAATACATGAAATGGTGTTGGCTGACCGGAAAGTGAAGCTGCGCGAGCTAGCAAATACCACAAAGATTAGTACTGAACGCACAAGCCATATTTTGGGCAATATTCTGCATATGAAAAAGTTACCCTGCCGCTGGGTGCCGCGCATACTCACTCCTGACCAAAAACACGAATGCGAGAGCACTTCGAAAGAGTGTTTGGACTTGTTGATGCGGAATCGAGCGGACTGTTGGCGTCGATTGGTAACTGTTGATTAAAATTGGATCCACTATTACACACCAGAGAACAGAATGGGTGCTCGGCAATGGACTGAAGCCGGCACAAGTGCTTCAAAGCGGCCGAGGGAGGTTCTATGGGTCGGAAAGGTTATGGCGTCGGTTTTCTGAAATTGTCATGGCATACTCTTCGTGGACTACCCCAAAAAAGGAAAAACCATCAACAGCGAGTGTTACTGTGCATTATTGGAACAATTGAAGGCCGAAATCACTGCAAAACGGCCTCACATGAAGCGCAAGGAGCATCGCAACCACGGCTAACATCAATGACTTACAGCTCTAATTGCTGTCGCATTCAACGTATTCGCCCGATTTCGCTCCCTCGGACTATTATCTCTTTCCAAGCCTCAAAATATGGCTCATCAATAAAATCGACGCCACGGAGGAGTATTTTGCAGACCTTTCGGAAAATGTTAAGGTCATACATAGGCACTAGTCCTGCGCTTAGTTCAGAAGCACGCAGAAGCTGCCTATGTTGTCATGGTCAGCTTCCTCTGTGAAAGCATGTGTATATTTTGAGCTGATCTTAGAGAATTCAACGTATTTTTTATCATAAAGCACTTATTTGTATTTGAAAATTCAGACCTTTTTTCATAAATATTGCTTCGATGACAAATACGCTTCGAAAAAGGGCTTTTTTACCGGTTTGTTTAATCAAACTTCCTAGCGGAAGGCTATATTCCATTCTCAGCAGTCTAATGCTTCCGCTAACTATTTTCCGGCAAGTGTTCCATTAAGAAAGCTTATCTTCAATGTGCAAATGCGAAGACCGTCTTCCTGACATCGTTCTAATCCGAGATTTTTATTTCCTTTACAGTAGTGTTATTTTTACATCGGCACCAGCACAAATTGCAACCTAAAGATCCAAGCGTTTTGTAAAACCACTAACACAAAAAATGAACATTCCCGTATCAGATAAAAGTTTCACCTTTCATCTAAAACTTTCTTATTAATCTCTATTCCAAATGCCTTGAAGTAGCATGACTTTTTTTTGCCGTATTTCCTTCTTCAACTATTCCGAAATGAGTTAACAGTGTTCCTAGTTTCTTCTTGCCCATCACAAGTGCGGATAAGTTTAACAAGTCAAATCCGGATGGACGAGCAACCATCTAGTGGCTACCTCGAACAGGTAAAATAAGTACAATTAATGTGTATTTGGGGCCCATTCGCTCAACACGCAACAACCATCCACCATACACAGATAAAAATTAAACATTTCCACACTACAGGAACACATGGTGACTACAATCCTGAAGCCAGTTTTGTCCACTTAATTCGAATTAAGCCAAATCTGCAGACAAAACCCGTATTCCAAAATTTACATTCAATTGTGGTTATCATCAATCCGATCTAGGAAATAATATCCATTTCCTCTCGCTGACCATGGATGAGATTCCAAATCCACAAAATAAATACAAGAAACCACAAATCTATCCAGAAAAAACTTCCTTAAAGATTTCCTCCTTTTCAATTTCAATTTCAATTTCAAATCTGCGCTCATTTTTGGCTCATCGCTGCAAAGCAAGCGTGTCTAACATCGTTTTCTAAATCATTTCAATTCGCCACAAAAAAAAAAAAAAAAGAAAGAAAATCCAACAAACGAAACTTTTGCTCCAGAATACGAGTATCTACGAGCAAGTTCCTCGAGAATGGTATTTAGTGGATAGCCTTCCCCGTACTCCGACAGACACACATTCGTTCGACTATTGTTCTGGCATCCACAAAACTCATAACCAACGAGTTAATTTGAATTCGCGCATTAACCCCCTTCCGGACCTTCAAACCCTTTGGGGTCCATGTAGCCATGCTCGGAATTTCGTTGTATGAGGTTAGGAAGCCACCCCAACTCCGTTGGATGCCATGGCTTAAATTGTAGTTTTATACGTATTGCTTTGCTATTTCTTTCGTCTCTGTTTCGAATGTATCTACATGGTTTGATAGAGGGTATAGGATGTAGAGAGGGTATATAAAATGCAGAGTGTAGATAGCGCCCCAACTCCGTTTCATTATCATTCGTAGTGCAACGTCATTATCGCAAAATGTAGCGATTGCAGCTGAAAATAGCAATAACAGCGGTGGCCTCATAAATGCAAGCCACTCAACCGAGCAAGCACCATCTAAGCAGCGTGTAGCACCATCTATGAACTTTATTAATAACGGCTTCTGTACAACAATGCTGCTTAAGTTGTTGTTGCTGTTGTTGTTGCTACTGCTGCTGCTGTTGATGTCATTCTAGTAGTATGGTGTTGATAGTTGAAGGGCTTCAGGGTAGTTGGATGGAGAGAGTGATGATACCATAGCACAGTCAGCCAGGGATATATGAGAAGGATATGAGAAATTTCTAAACCCATTAACACAATAAGATGGATGCATGTTCTGTTTTAAGTTTCTTTTGGCTTTATGCCGGTCTAAGAGTGAAACATGCTTTCAGATGAGAAATGTTTTGCGGGTAGTCGTCGACATCAATGCCTGAGCTTTTGTAACTGACTGCACAAAAGATGTTAATCTATATGCACCGTTAAGCATTAAGATATGTTTTAAGAAGACAATGATATACTCGTACGTAGGTAATGTCATGTGGCTTAAATATAATATATAAGCTGGCAGTGACTCTTTAACACATTTTGGAATAAGCTTATTCTAAATCACTCTAAGCAGTGCGTTATAAGTGTCATGGATTTTTTGATTTAAATAATTTCTACCATTTTTCGATTTTAAATTCTGTCAGCTTGTAACCTTCGAATGTTCCTTACTAGTCTTACTCGCCAGCTTATTGACGAATGAATCTCCTACAGGATGTGAAGGCCATCCTTGATTATCTTAGATAACTGCTTGTAATTGAAATGGTTTCTTGCTGCGGGATGATGAAATCGGTTTTACATCACTGCAAAGTCGTTCAAATTTTAATTGGCCTTAACTTTCCGCAAGGCAGACATCTTTCGTGCTGGAATAGTCGACAGACAGTACTTTTGACAGTTTTTGAACAGAGACTTTATTGAAAAATGTAATAGCGACAGTTTTAAGCACTGGTTGAGTCAAATTAGGCAGACGAGGACAATTTCGGTTATAACTCACCGTTCATCAATCTTGCGGTGGTCTTTCTACTACGTCCCTTCATATGAACAGATGTTCAGTTTTAACTGACAGAAAACACAGTGACATTGTCTGCAATCCTTTGATGTAATGCCAGAAAGGTTAAGGATCTTGTTCTTGGTAGCTTTGCAGAATGTTTTCTGTATGATTGAGTACGCTACGAGAGTACTAGACTGTCTTTTTGATCTAAAGGAGCCTTTTATGAAGTTTAACTGAATTTTTTGAATGATTCATCGCTATTTGTGGAGTGACAAGTTGGTTACTAATGGTATTTTGCCATAATCCCTTACTCCCTGAGAAAGCATCGGGTATATTAGTTACTTACTTAGATGGCACTGCAGACTGCAGAGCGAGTTTTTGGCCAATGCTAAGCGTATGGAATATAGCAGCTCTAATAGAAGGCGAGCTGTTCCTCTAGGTCGGAAAGTGTATCTCTACATGACACTAACTTGGGAAAATTGGCTATGTTGAGGGATGGAATAGTTTAGCTATATGACTATTCATATACACGATTTTATACACCATTTCATTGATGTGATGATATCACCAAGATACATGATGCTAACGGATATCTATGGTAAGATGCCATTGCTGCTGGGAGACATCATGCAATCATGACAATGTCTTAAACGTATGCTGATCGCATATCCCTCAACCTCTAGACAAGTCCTGTACCACTGAAATCTTCAGAAAAGCCGCAAATGATGTGCTAGGTTTTACTCAACTACATATACCAATCAAAAACCTGATTTGATGAAGAGTGTGGCAAAACCAAAACGGTTCACCTTTTTGGCAACGTTCAGTAGAGGTACAGGAGCGCTATATGAGCAAAGTATGTGGTGTGACTGCTCAATACCGAGAAAAATAAGAGCAGATCGACGTAATAGAGGTGCTACTTCGGGAGAATGTTCGCCTGTTTAACCAAAAGAAGGATATGGAAAAACCAATTCTGTAAACTTTTAAATGATGAAGGCGACCCAAACCCTGCTATCTAGGAAAATGAAAAGTTCAAGTTCCCTCTTATCGAGAGAGCAATTTTCCGTTGGTACCATTAATGGGTGATATCGGCGGAAATCTATCCGTAGGCAATGACTCAAATGATAACCTGCGCGTTCTTCTTAAAATCTTTTATGAACAGCAAGAAGGCTGTTGGTTCCTGCGTTGATGTTGTGTGTGTATCTGAGACGTGGTTTGATCCGAGTGCAAGTGACGAGCCACACTCCATGTGTGGTTATAAGATCTTTCGCGTCTCCACCCGACAGTGATTTTCAGTATTTTTTTATAGACCCTACAATAATACTGACGTGTTATACTTGCAAACTATTGTGTGTGGTAATTTTAATTGTAATATTCTTGAATATATGAGATCGTCATCTTTTATTGAGTCCATTAAAATGCTTTGTCTTGATGTTGTAAATTCGACTATTCCAATGCACTTTACTGGTTTCAACAGCGCACTCTTGGACATTTTTATCAATAGTGACTGTCAGGAAGTGTTCTTTACCCAAGTTTCTGCTCCTGAACAAGATCTTCTTTGCCTTGATTGGCATAACGTATTTTTGAAACATTTGGTCTACGCCCAAGTTGAATTTTTTCATTACGTAGTTTTACAGCTCTTTGATATACATGTTCCTCCTAAAAGGAAAGCTGTCAAATATAATAACATCAAGTGGTTAACCTCTGAAATTTTAAGCTAACAAACAAAAAATGGAAACGATTTCAGATTCCCGAATATTATGACAGCGGTTGTTACGTAACATAGTTAACTCGAAGATTAAAGAAGCCAAACGTCGCTATTATGCTAAGCACTTCGATCATAAACTTCCAACCGAATCACTTTGGATAAACTTACGAGAATTAGGTGTAGGTAATAACTTGAAGTCCATGGTAGACCAGGTCGATCCTAACGAACTAAACAAAGAATTCACCAAAGTTCAAGCGATGTTGCGCCTAAATAGAAACAATATCCAATCGGAACAAATCGACGTTGCTAGAGCTGTGCTAAAAATTAAATCAAATGCTGTTGGTGCCGAAAACATCCACCCAACTTTTATTAAATTAATATAACCCTATATCCTCTCAACTTTAACATATATTTTCAATAATATAAGAACAAGATCCACATTTCCGTATACATGGAAGCAAGCTAAGATTATACCAATCCTAAAAAAAGAGAGCAGTAGGCAATTCGTCAACTGAATATAGACCTATCGCTATACTTCCATATTTGTCAAAAATATTTGAAAAAGTTATACACCCTGAAATATCAACAAGAACAAGTTATTTGCTCCTACCAGTCTGGATTTCGGAAACATCACAGCTGCACATCAGCTCTTCTTAAAGTATCTGACGACATGAGAATTGCAATAGACAAGAAACAAATCACGCTTATCGCCTTCCTAGATTTTTCTAAGGCCTTTGAAACCGTTGATCATGAACTACTTGTATGTTATAAAAACTGATAAACTTCTATAATTTCTCTACATACGGTCCTATCTGATTGAAAGAAAACAAGCAGTTCATGTAAGCAATGCTGTGTCAGATTAAATTGCAATTTTAGTTGGTGTTCCACAAGGATCCATTTTAGGTAACCTACTTTTCGCAATTTTTATTAACGATCTTCCCAAATGCATTAAAAGTTCAAATTTTCACATGTTTGTCGACGATATCCAACTCTATTTAAGCTTTGAGAATGATCTTATTGATCATGCTACTTTGAAATTTAATGATGACCTAAAACCTATTTATTGCTGGGCAGAAAAACGAAATGTCTTCTCATAAATAGAAATCCGTTATCTATTATCAATGTTCCTTCAGTATACCTTGGTAATGAACCTATCGAATTTGTAAACAAAGCTAAAAATCTTGGTATTTGGTTCAATAAAAAATTAACCTGGGACAACCACGTTTGCTCAGTTGTGGGAAAAATATACAGATGTCTTCGAAATCTCTCCCAATCTCAAAGCTTCACACCAATAAATACGAAGTTCATATTGGTCAAGGCCGTGCTCATACCTCTGATAACGTATGGCTGCGAAATTTTTTGTTGCACTGGCGCCTTTGCCAGACGTAAGCTCAACGTTGCTTTTAACAATGTTGTGCGATACGTATACAGCCTAAATCTTTTTTTTCATGTGTCGGCTTATACCAAAAATATTCTTGGTTGCTCACTTGACCGATATTTTGACTACTGTACAATCAAATATCTACATAGGATTATAATCGACCAACAGCCCCAATACTTATATGATAAACTAAGGTTTTCGCATTCAAGTAGATCTTTAAGTTTAATTGTACCTTGTGTTACCGAACGACAGTTTTTCGTTCACGCCATTCGCCTTTGAAGTTCACTCGACCTTAATATAAGATGACTCTATAGTACAAATAGCTTTAATGAAACTCTCTTTCGACATATAACATAGCAGACAAATAGCAGGAATACTGAATATAAATTTCACACCATACAAATATTTTATTTAATTGTTAAAGAAAGCTTATAAATTTTTTTATTTTTTTTTTGTACTCAAACTTATTTCAATCAGATGTTAATATTTTAAAGTTTACTTTATTGAGAAAAGAATTATTATTTTAGTTTAACCTTAAATCACTTCATAATTTTTTCACATTTATAGCTTAAAGATTTGAATGGTCTACTATAAATGTCGTTGTTATACTGCAATAAAAATACTGAAATACTGAAATTAAAATGAAGTAAACCTAGGTTTAAGCATAATAAATATTCCCAACTGGATGGCTTCCCGCAGAGCTATTTAAGGTGATTTCCCAGAGCGTATGCACTAACTTATTTTGAAGATTCGTTCGGAGGTATGATAGTATAATTCTCCCAATCTACAAGTAATATAGTGCTATCGGTCTCCTTAACATATAGCCTGCTATAACAACCACTTATCAACCATTTGGGTGTCCCCTTTAGGTGCATTTTAATGAAGAATAAGCCTTCAATTTATCAAATATTTACACTACGACAGAAGCTAGAGAAAAATCCAAAAAGACGTATCGATACTTATAAGAGCTTGTAAGTGCATCTCTAAAAACGAGCATGTTCTACAAATTATGACAGAGAATGGCCGGAGCTAGTTTCACATTTGTGAAACTCGCAAGTTAACACCAGCGTCACAATTTTTCAAAAATTTCTCTACGAACTTTACAGCGACATAGATCTGGTACAAAAAGTGCATATCAGTCACCTATGATGGCTGGGACAGCTTCTCTTCGAAAAGTATTTGATTCCTAGCTGGAGCTACAGTTGCTTTCGCTTAAAAATAGAAGCCGACATTGAGTTAGTTGGTCAGAAGCCGTTCTAACTGAGATTAACTACTTCAGGTCTATATGGAACTTAAGCCTCGTCACAGTATTTAAGTTAATTTTAAAGTATCTGACTGTATTTCGAAAGTAAGTGACGTCAAATCTTTCTGAAATCCGTAGGCAAATAGGTAGAACGTTGGTTTTTTAACTTTTACATCGTTAACCGGTTGGTTATTGGAGGCACACAGTGTGACCGCAATTGCTGCTACAAGATCAACTGGATCCTGATTGATAAACAACGTACTTTAGAAATCGCATCACGTCCGCAATAAACGTGGAGCTGATATTGAAATAGGGAGAGACCACCATCTAATCACAGTTACTACTGCATCTACATTTTAACAGCAACATATGCAACTTGCGAAGAATCTTTAGATATACCTTGTCATAATTGTCATAAAAATGGGCGGCAGATATAGAGAAAATCTTTTCGGTCCTTCAAGTCCAATTTAACAGAGGAAAACCGAGCATTTGACAGGGACAACGAATGAATTTGACAGAGTTTGACATCAGGCTCTTATGTAGAAAATGCGTGCTCTTGGGATCGAGAATCTCTTTTTCAATGGATTGAATAATGTTCCACAGGGTTCCATTCTGTTTCCAATACTCTTTCTAATTTTCATAAATGATCTCTTTTTCGCTACTTCTAATCCAAAATATGTATATCCCTTTGCTGACAACGGTACTCTCTAAATTTCATATTCATTCCGTCACGTCCCTGCTCTTCGACTGTAGAGCGGGAACGGCAGCGTGTGCTAAGTTCATTAAATTTTGATATAAAAATACTTGACCAATTGGGGAACCACCAACAGAGTGGAATTTAATGTTTCCAAAACACAATTTTGTGTGCCGTCGTTAAAGCGAAATTGAAATATCTATGCATTGTCCATGAATCGAACTTGTATCGGCGAAACCGAATACTTTTCATTCTCGGTATGTGTGTCAATGACAGCTTGTGTTGTCATGCTGCGAAATGTCAAGATTTATTCAAGCGATGTAAGAAATACCATACTTTACCCCCTCTGCTCTAGTTGAAATATATTAGGTGGTCAGCTAAGTTAACGCTGTTTGTCAATAGATGGCTCCAGCAGTAAGGGCTGGTGGATTTAAACATATCTAAAACGTCATGAACCAAGCTCAGATAAATGGTTAACAAATCGTTTTGACACATTTGTTTTGGCTTCATATATTGTACTTTTGGTTATATGAAAATATCTGATTTTGTGCCAAATAATCGTCATTTGCGGAAAGTGTTGATGTTTTACTTTCATTCGAAGAAAACGGCGGGGGAAGCGCATCGAGAGCTCCAAAAAGTTTTGCGGAGATGCTGTTCTAAGTAAAACAACGTGCTGTGATTGGTTCCATCGCTTCAAAGACGGTGATTTCGATGTTGACGACCATTTGTGTGAAGGAAAGCCAAAATCCTTCGAAGACGTAAGAAGAAGAACTGCTTCAGCGTTAGAAGTTATCCGCAAGCCATTTTCAAGCGATTCAATCGCTTTGAGAATGATTTAAAAACAAGCAGCGGCTAAAATGAAAGGGTTTTCTTCGGGTGATAAAAATGAATTCATTACAGTAACTCAAAGAGAGGAAAGTCATTGAACATGCATGGAGCACGGCCAAGCTTTTACGTCGTCGGCTCGGCCGAATAATGGTTATGCTGTGTTATTGGTGGGACCAGGTCGGTGTCAACGAAACCATCACTGGGGAACATTATCGACTTCAATTGACGCGATTGAGCCGATTGCGCAAATAAACGGCCACAATACGAGCAGAGGCACAATAAACTGAATCTATTTCAAACCCTTTAAAACCTAGCTGGAAACGCTCTTCCCCACCCGCCATATACCCTTGATATTACGCCGTGATTCGTGGATAGCCTCAAAAGATAAACACTTTTACCATAAAGGCATTCGATCTCTGCAAGAGAGATAGGAAAACGTTGTAACTAGCGATGGGCAATACTTTGATTGATTCCTTTGTAACCCCTTTTTTTTACAATAAAATTGCATTTTCATCAAATAAAAACAGCGACAACTTAGTTGCAATTGGAGTACAATGCCCACATAACCGTAATACCCGTCTCGCTATAATTGCTGATCAGTTTTCCTTAAAGCCCACTTTCGGACGCATATTGAAATATAGCGATTCTTTCCTAAGCCGAGCAATTCGCTTATGGAATGCGGTTCCGAATTCTTTATTTCCTACTCATTATAAACATCAAACTTTCAAAACCAACGTACATCGGGATCTCTCCTTTTTCCTTCCCAGCTTTTTTTTGCCCGGGCTGTATGCAAACACTTCAAGGGTACAAATAATCCTTGAACTCTCGTTAATTGTAAAAAAAAAATATTAAGCGTCTCCGCCTGGAATGTTTTCGACTGCAACCCGGATGGACAACGCAGTAGAGGACAACCTCATCATAAGGTGGCGCACACAAAAATAAGGGGACGTCAGCCAACTTCGTGTGCTGGAGTGGAGGCAGCTGACCATGACCGCGCAGGTGAAGAGGCATGTTAGCTGAGCCCCTGACTGTAGCGCCATCTAAGTAAATAAGTAAGCAAGTTGTCGACTCTAGGCAGACATGTAGAAAGAAGGAATCCAGTTTTTTGGAGATGACTTGAAGGGAGCTCAAGTACTTTGCAGAATTCCAAACATGATGGCCATTGTTGATAGTAAGTTATCTATAGAGAGTTCACGCTTTGGGGTCTGTCTAACTTTTGAAAATTGACCCTCAACTTCCAGTCATCGCAATATCGCTTAATCTTGTCGAAGTTAGGTTGCAAGGGTGTACTGATGGCTTTGATCATTATCGCTTTCGTACGCTATGCTATATTGAAGTGGATCGATAAGGTCAATTGTGTAGATGTTGAATATGAATTTTAGCGAATCATCCTCAAGCAGAATATTTAAATTTAAAATAGCAGAAGTCACTTTTAACCATGAAGTGATGCAAGCATCAATACATTGTTTCTTGATTCTGATGCATTGAGTATAAAACACTAGCTTCGCTCTGAGACTGAATTGGTGTTCCCTACCCAGTGAGTACTCCGTTTGCGATGTGCTAGATTGTGGGTTTTATTCAGTCCGACATTATATGTATCAGTGTACATATATTGTCAGCAAGCTATTCAAAACACAATCGCTTCCCACTAAATTCGTACTTCTCAATAATTCGAAGATTTCTAGGACCTCTTCTCTTCTCATGATATGGGCTTGTTTGTCGTCACTGCGCTGGGTAAAAAACTCGAGTTCCCTAATCGCCGGTTCTCTTAAAAAAAAAAAAAAAAAAAAACAGGATTGTGGTGCATTGTGGGCTTAACAGCATTCGCCTTTTGCACTTTTTGGAAAGTCACTCTATCGCTTGCAATTTTTTCTGCGGATGTTCAAAATAAGTTGACATCGTCAACGGCTCACCTATATCTATACATCTTTTCTGCAAAACCTCTTCGTAATCCAGTGACATCCACTAGTGACTAGTGTCATGACAATGTAGCAGCTACACTAGGAAAGTTTTCTCAAATCGCAGGCTAACATCGACTTATGTAGATGCCTCTATTCATAAATGCAAAACCCTTTGATGGGCATTAGTAAAGCGACAATTGTCTTAAAATATGTCTATTGATTGATATAGATGGAAGTATTGGCTATATTACTAGCTTCACCTCAGTTTAAGACTGAAGCAAAATTTGTTCGTAATTGTCTCCCTCAATGCGAGTGACTATTCAAATTTAAAGTAAATAAAGGTAAAACTTTCCGTTCCTTGTGACTGCGTATTTTATTCAGACCTTCCTCTCAATATTCGCATATAAAATTACGACGACATTAACGATTTGGGATATCCTTGAACTATTAAAGACTTCCTTTTGCCAGTTGTCATTCGTCAGAGCATATTCCTTGTCTTGATAAGTCGAAAACTTTGCAACTTAGTTTCAGAGACCGGAAACTGTAGAAAGTAAAACAAATCTGTTAAAGAGCTCAAGGATGTGTGTCGATTAGTATTCGATGGTATTTGAGAGAGTTCCGTTTTTTCTTTCTTATTCTTTCGCTTCCTCTTCAACAAGCAGAAAAACTTTAATTTTACTTTCAAAGATTTTTCGTTTACTCTGTTTTTTCCCCCTTTGATGCGTTGCATTTCCAAGATACCAGTTTTATAAATTTCATTGGAAATAAAGAAGGGAAGATACCTTACAAAGTTTAACATCTGAAAATCTGGTAACAAAGTAAATGGAACTGAGAATGCTGTTGAATACGTTACAAAGACAAACCGTTTCTCTTCTGTGTAACTTTCAAATTACAATATCCACATATTTCAAACGGAACATATTGCGTCCACCATTTTAACCCCTCAGACAGGCACTGCGTATTGTCAGCTTAAACGACAAATCTTTCTCAACACCATCGCTGGACAACTTTCCCAATTGCCAGAGGAGATACTCACACATGATTTTGCCTCCCAAATCTGGAGGCAATCCAAAATACTCAGCACCAAATTGGCCTTCCCAGGGTGCACAAAACCACTTTGCATTGCTCATCCATCCATAGAACAGTGCCACTGTCACCAGTTTTCTCATACCGTATGGGTATGTGTGTGTTTGTGTGAACTGTGGACATAACGAAGGACGTTTGCCACAGAAAACATCCTCTCAATTATATGAACCGCAACTACGCGGTCTGACCGACCGCCTCCTGTTTATAAAATGTATTCGTGGAGCGACTCAATTTTTCCACACATTCGCGCTGTAGCCGCCAAATGATGACACCGACACAGAAGGATCATTCGAAGGAGAGACAAAAAAAAAAAACCAAAAATGAAAAAATCAGGCTCATCGCGTCATCCTTTGTTTACCATGCTACGCGGTTGCTACAGCCATAGTGTTCCCTGTCGCTTTCACCGTAACTACCAGCAGCACCAGTAGGAAACTCCCCTTAGCCGCGCCGTTTGCATCCATTAATTAAATTTTCAAACAATTTCACGACGGCCACATCGAATGACTGAACTCGCATCGAGAGATGAGTGTGTACCTGCCCTGCCATCGTCGTCGCGCCACTATCATTTGCAAGGACTCACGCGAAAAGTATCAGCAAACAGAAACAGAGCTAGCAGAGGCCCAGACCAAGGAGGAATTCAGCTGGGATTTCCAGCCTGAAACCAAGCAGTAGTGAGTCCACTCGTGAATTAGTGAAACAAAAACGATGACTTCATGATGCTTGTATGTAATGCACGAGAGTGTACTACACTTACCTACCTGACTTGGCTAGGTCTATTCGGGCATTAGTAGTCCTTGCTCCCAAAGGATACACTACACAGAAAAAGATACTCTCAATGCCACAAGTATGAGCGTACATTGTGCGGACGATGGGAGGCTAAAAACATGACTCCATCGTTTTCCTTTGTCATATTTTTTGAGGAGCTGACGATGAATGCGGATACGGAACTGGGTAAGTACGAAACACGGGCGAGGGCACTGGCACGAGTGCTCTGCCTCATATCGAATGAACTAAATAGAATTCCAATTCCATCAGAGACGGGGTAGTAGTCAATGTATATCCGTATGAGTTCGAAAGATACAAGTATCTATCCGCAGCTGTTATACAGCGGGCGCCATCCACCACCCACCATCATGGTTATTGAATGAGGCAAAACAAATTCTCCTTACAGATTGGGGATTCCGTTGGAACACTGCCCAATATTTTTTATTTTTTTTTTGCTATTTTTATGGGGCGCGCTCACTTTTCTGATACCGTTATTATTTATTGGGATTTTTGGCGGTGCTAGGGTGTACGAATTTATAGGAGTACAGTGAATACAGAGTGAGAATATTGCTTGCGGATACGGCAAAGTAGCCACATCATATAAATGAACATTTGTGGACAAACTTTTAGTGGAACAAAAGCCAACCGCCCTCCTGCATCAACAAGCCACCAAGCCAGCAAAGCGCAAAACGACAAAGCAACGAACGAGAAAGAGAGTTTTAACAGAGAATTATTAAATTTTTGAAATTCGATGAGGGAAACAGACACAGAAACGGACTTGAATGAGGTGTAGATTTGAGGGATGAGGAAACAGTGCCATTGTGTAGCAGTAGCAGGATAAGTTGTAGAAAAAAATTTAAACAGCCAAAGATGTCGGATACCTGATTTCCTATTTTTTTTTTTTTTGATAGAAAGGGTTTAAATCAATGTGGAGGTCGACTTTGATTTGGCACTAAATTGGCTGATTGGGGGTATTGCAATCCTAATCAATTTATTGCGCTTTCTGTAGATAGGATTTTCATTGGGAATTATTGATTAGACGATGAAGTTCTATTGGAGTTTTCATATACATGTGTATGACTGCAATGGGCCTGTTTGTCGTTAAGGTTCATTAAACAATGCCGATTCTTTAAAAATTGCGATCGATGCCAGACAATCCTTCACAGCAATCTTACTGAGAGCACTCTGGCGAGAGCTCTAGTGCCCTCTTGTCGTTGTTGCTTTTCAGCGCCAATTTTTGGCTGTCTTACTTAACGTGTCCTAGATGCAACAAATTAATTTCTCAAGTAGCTATAAGTCCAGCTAAGAGTCATCTGTAAGGTTTGGTCATAGGAGAGTATGCCCGAAAGTATTTGGTGTGCCAATAGTATGTAGTTTGGTGTCAGGAAAGTAGATTAGTATCAAATAATCATACAATGACACATCTGAGTATTTGTCGACTGAAAAGACGCGTGCATAAGGGCGAGTTATGCAACGCTATGTCTTGTTTTGTCATCCCTGCCAAACTCCTCAGGAAGTGAGGGATAACCGTGGAGAATTCTCGTTACTCCATCAAGGTGAAATGAAAGGAAAAGCCTTTAGACATGTCACGTTTTTAGCATCGCTCAAAAAAGAATCGTGCAAAAATTACTGGCCAATAAAATATTCACACCTTCTCGCCTATTTGGATGACATTGATGGGATAGAGGAATACAGCGAGCCGTCAAAAAAATTTTTGTGATTATTGGGGCAGAAGCGGCGGTAAATGAGAGCAAAATAAAGAACATATTGTCAACACAAAAGAAAGCACACTACCGATAGTTATGTCAATTGCAATTGCTAGTCAATTGCTGTCCAAGCCCAAAGAACAGCGATTGGCAAGAGTTATTCTTCGTTTGATGTATACCTCGTTTCTATAGATATTGCAATATGCGCCCTTATAATTGATGAATAGGTTGTGAGTATCGATTTGGAGCTCATGGGTTTCTTCCAAGATTTGCCGCAGTGTGAAGAATTGGATGGTCGACTTTCCTGGCCTAAAGCCACACTGAGTATGGTTTTGACAAACGGCAGATAAGATTTTATAGGCGATGTTTGGGGCAGTTCATAGGGTCCCCTATAGTCGTTCTATGCAGCGCCACTTTATATGTGCTTAGCTGCATGTGCTTTTCGACAATTGTCATCAAAAGTGTGATTTCGTTGTTTTAGCCGAGTGAAACCTAGCATATCAGAGGTGGCATCTCTGATGGCTTAATGGTCCGAGTCGATATTGGTTCTTTGGAACGTTTGGAGATTCATAATGCCAAAGAGGTGCTTTGTGTGGATCAATGTGTTCAATCTTGTTGACGGTTGATTAATCAAGAGGTTTCCAAGTCTGCTCATCAAAATGTAGATACCGCAAAGTCGATTAGCCTGAAACCGTTATCGGAGGTGGTATCGTTCAGGCAATATTTTCCAATTGTACTTCCAAAGATGTTTTTCATCCTTTTTTTGCCCGGCACATTCCATCGCATTTCTTGGATAGCTCTAGGATCAGTTTTGCAGTAGTTAGTTTATTAGGCTGCACGTGGCATATTAAGGGACCTAACAATCCACGCGTAGATTCGAAGTTCCTTATTCTTGTTTAGTTTACAGGGGTTGTCAACAGCAGATCCACTCGTATCAGAGGCTTCTTGTTGTTTCTGTTTTTATTTCCCATTCCCAATTAGTTACCCCAATGGCACAACTCTCAACCAGTTCCATTATAGATACCCCTAGGGCAAGGGGTCGGTTGGATCAAACACAGTAACTCGGTCGGGGATGTGAGCACTAGCGTTGACTTAATCTCAAAAATCCTTACATGCCTGAGCTCTAAATAACTCAAAGTAGGCCGTATAAGGTCTCATTTGTTTCATCCTGGGATTTTACTTTACACCTAGTGAATTCATCCGCTGTTGACGCCTCTCAGTGCCTACATAATTTCGGGGCTGCAGTACATTGATTTCGCAGTTATAAGCAGCAACATTATCAATGCAGAAGTGAGTCGCAAAATTACTCTTACCAATCGCTGTTTCTTTGGGCTTAGATGGTAATTGGGTAACAGACCCCGCGGCCGTTAAACAAAAGTGGCTTTTACGCATGACCCTTGTCATAGTTTTCGTTTCCATTTGTATTGGCTGATAGTGAAGGGAGGAAGATAAACTACCAACTGTATGCGTTTGCGAATTCAACGCCTAGGACACTGATGCCACAGCTACTATACAAACGACATCGAAGTAGAGGACGCTCGCATGTAATGTGAAGCACGCAAGTGGAAGGGGACCACAAGCAACTTGGAGCACACCACTGGAAGCAGTTGGTGAAACCTAATACATGGACTTAAAACTCAGTGCCGATTTATAGTAAAACACAAAATTTTTGCAAAATTCAACTTTATCTATCAATATAGTTGTCTTCCAAGGCGATGCACTGATTTAAACGATTTTTCAATCTTTCGATACCAGTTTTGTAGTACGATTTCGGTTTAGCCTCAAAATAGGCCTCTGTTTCGGCGATTACTTCCTCATCGGTCTTAAATCTCTTTCCGGCGAGCATTCTTTTGAGGTCTGCGAACAGGAAATAGTCGCTGGGGGCCAAATCTGGAGAAAACGGTGGGTGGGGAAGCAATTCGTAGCCGAATTCATTCAATTTTGCCATCGTTTTCATCGACTTGTGACACGGTGCATTGTCCTGATGAAACAGAACTTTCTTTTTCTTCAAATGCGGCCGTTTTTCTGCGATTTCGTCCTTCAAACGCTCCAACAACACAATGTAATAGTCGCTGTTGATAGTCTGCCCCTTTTGGAGATAGTCGATGAAAATTATTCCATGTGTATCCCATAATACAGATGCCATATCCTTGCCAGCCGACTGTTGAGTTTTTGGTCGTTTTGGACGAGGTTCGTCGCCTGCTCGCCACTCGGCTGACTTCCAACTTGACTCTGGTGTGAAGTGATGGAGCCAGGTTTCATCCATTGTCACATACTGACGCAAAAATTCGGCTTTATTGCGGTTGAACAGCTTTAAACACTCCTCTGAATCATCAAAACGTTGTTGTTTTTGGTCGACTGTGAGAAAACGCGGCACCCACTTTGAACAGAGCTTTCGCATGTCCAAATATTCGTGTATGATATATCCAACACGCTCTTTTGATATCTTCAGAGCTTTAGATATCTTGATCAACTTCACTTTACGGTCATTCGTAATCATTTTGTGGACTTTTTTGATGTTTTCATCTGAAACAGCCTCTTTTGGACGTCCACTGCGTGCATCATCTTCGGTGCTTGTATGACCACTTTTAAATTTTTCAATCCACTTGCGAATGGTTCGTTCGGCTGGTGCAGAGTCCGGGTAACACTTATCAAGCCATTTCTTTGCATCGGCTGCATTTTTTCCCATCAAAAAGCAATGATAAATCAACACACGAAATTGCTTAGAATCCATTTTTTTTTCACAAAAACAAAAGTTGCTTCACTCACAACGCTATATCTCGAAAACTAATCGTCCGACAGCTGTCAAATTTACACAAGTATCTTTTGAAGGTTAGTACTAACTGAAAATGGATGGATGGTATGGATTTAATTCAAGTGGTGCCCTCTCTTAGAAATGGACTTTGCAGCCCATGTATTAGAAAGGCTTGTTGATTGAGAGTCAGTTGCTACAGATTCCGCGAAGTTAAACTCACATAAATTGTACTCGTATACCTATCCCCCTTTAGATGGGGCTATGACCTAAGGTGTTGTTCACACAAACAGACTAATTAAAAATGAAAATCTTTAGCCAATCTGATACAAATTGTGATATGAGCTCTATAACATTTTAAAAACTTAAGACTTTCTGTCTAAGTCTGGCGGATAAATCCCCATCACAAAAGGCAACGCCATTCTATAGCAATCGCTGTATCCAATTTTTATGCAGCTCCTCTAATCTAATCGTCTATTAGATGCCTAATATTCAATGTATATCCAATTCAGTATTTCGTTGTTCTTATTTCGTTTGCATGGATAGTCATCTGTGCATCTGTCCTCATGCTTTGGTTGCTTCCTAACAGTATGGTTTCAATGTTGTTGGGTAGTTAGCTCCATGCTCAACCCTCAGTCTGGGGACCAGGCCTTTCCTTTCATCCTATGGGTCAAAGGATTTAGATTATCCATAGTCGGCAACCCATCTTGAGGATTTACCTATCAAGAATTCATCCGTCGCATTCCGCGCTTCAGGACTTTGATTTATCTTGGGAGCAAAATTATTAAATCGTTAAAGAGCTATAAAGCTTGCTTACAATACTGATAGTTAATTTCACCCTTCATTCAATCTAGTGAACTCATCCATGGCTCTTCAAAGACATATTCATTCCAAATAACGTGTCCGTTTGTCTTCACGCTTCTCAGAGGAATCAACTACTGACTCCTTGGCGAAGGCAAAGCCAGACGGACGAAAAGTAACTGAAAAGCGACGGATGGATTAAGTTGACATCAGGAAGAAGTGTAGCATGGAAAAGAGAAATCCATCGATTAATTATTTTATCAGAAGAAAGTAGCCGAAGTGCATCAAATACAACCTTTTCCATTTAGATGACGTCTATCTTTATGTGTAGCACAAACAACAACAAACACTATCTTATATACTCCAATTTGCTCTAGGAATATTCTTTTCTTGGACACGCAGCTTTGGTGTTAGATTACCCGGCCAAAGACTGAATGGTTACTCTCTAACTTTCCTTAACTCTCCCAATCATAAAGGTTTCACTCTGAATAACAGTTTGGGGTGAAAAAAAAGGCTCTCTTCTGGTGCAAGAGGAGCAGTTGTCAACTCAATCATAAATTCGAAGATCACACTCTCTTGGTTGACAGATGGGAGGCAGTATAATAACATAGGCCACCAATGTCTTCCGCCAAATAAATTACACATTTTCAAATGCTCATTTAAGTCAGTCATATATGGGTTCAACATGGCAATGGGGTGGCAACTAGACTTATGTGGCCAATATCAGGAGAGCTGCTATATCTCCAAACTCACAAATATAACTACATGGATTTGTGCTGTGGAAGGTACGCATAAGTTATCTACACAATGATTTCTGCTTCTGATGCGGGAATGCAGAGCAAGAGAAATCTGCTGCAAACATATAAAAGTGTCTTTTAAGCCACCATCGATGTCATTTTAGTTATATTAGCATGTGTTTATGGTCACTAAATACCACCTTGCTTAGTTCTTACTACGAAGTATCATCACAACTTATAAATATAGTCTGTGCCCTTATATGCCAAAGGTCATGAATATAATATCGCATATTTCAGGAGCAGGCTGGTCCAACCCTTCACAATTAAAGTTGAATATAAGATAAACCTATCTTACTCGTATATGCAAGATCCCGAACAAAAAAGTTATTCGTTTACCAAAAATGTACCACACTTTACGGAAAAGTCCTGCAAATCGATTTTTGTAATTTTAGTCAATTATGTGTTCCCACAGTCCTTGTAGGATTTCACCCGCGAAATAAAGGAAAACCTAAAATGTTGTCATAACAATGACACCCTCCATTAAATATCCTTCTATGTTAAAGCTAAAGACCAAATATCATGCATCCTTGTTCTCGTACTCCTAAAACCACTCATATCCCAATCCCCCTTCACACACTTGGATTCTTATGTGAGTTTTGAGGATTGTTTTGGCCATTGCGCCCGCACATGACATGTTAATACAATTTTATGCTGCTGCTGTGCTACTATTGCTGCTTCATCCCCTAAGGAGCAGTACCGCAAAAACTTTCGCACTTTGAATTCCTTGAAACAAATTCCCGTTACATATCACTTTCATGGCTTACAATTCCCTACTTTCGCCCCATAAAGCAGCAAGCAGTGCGAATAGCAGTAGTAGTTACGAATAGAGCAATAGAAATGGCAATGGCAACCGGTAGGCAACATCGTCATCAACATTAAGAAATTTCCAACTTGGACCATTTCCCGTTTTTGACCGAAACAAATCTCGGCACCATCAAAAGCTAAAGGAATTACCGACACATAAATTGCTCCCAGAGTCCAGTCACGTACAGAGTAGGTCCATTACCCCCCTTTGGTCATTCAGCCTTAGTCATAGTATATCAAACCATGGAGGGTTGAAACGGAATTTAATAGTTTTTCACATAATTTTCCAGGTTTCAGTTTCAATGGGAACGAAAGGCCGATAAACTTTAATGGAGGCCCCGATTAACCCTCGACTAATTTAATTACAAAAGCCGAGATCCATCCCTTTCAAAACAATCTAATGGTTTGAGATACTACTCGTAGATACGAGATAAAAATATTTTCCAAATGCATTCGCTTAGATAGGAGTAGGTGAGTACTTATAACTACCACCGGAATAGCTTCGGATACTTAGATACTTTGACATACTTATGGAGCACCACCACCGACCACACCACCCACTACAAATGTATGTGTATAGTTGCGCTATCAGAACAATAGGATCGGTTGCCAACTCAAGTGGCGGTGGCCAAACAAATACTCTGGTACGAGTATATCCTCTTGCGGAGAGTGCCCTTGAAAGCACTTCAATGAGCACATGCATACGAGTTGAATAGAGGATGCCCCGGCGAACGACCGCACTAAACAATGGTTTCCAGAAAAAAAAGGGGGACAAAAAAACAAATGCAGTCCCGTAAATGAGATTGCTTTCGCTGGTTCTTTTGGAGTTCTGTTTTGGTTCTCAGGATATGCCAAGCGAAATGAATTTTCTTAGAGGAAGAAGGGAGAGTGCCCTCTGGCATGGATTTCATTTCCAAAAAAAAAAAGAAAATTCCTCATCGCTGTTTGTGAAAGTAGGTCGCCAGCAGCATATGAGAACAACATTGGATAGGCCATGGTAGAGAATGCTCGCATTCGCAGAAGATTGAGGCTGTGTCGACTGGTCCTTGCAGATACCCAAGCAAATTACTGAAAGGGAATACAAGAGTCTTCCTTCAGTATCACATCTCGAATCTATGCAAGCACTACAAAGGATCGACGTGAAACACTATTCAAAGCTTTATTGGGGCATAAGGAAGCCATAAACACCGCCCGGTTCACATGAGCGGCACTATACGAGTATACATTTATGCCACCACAAACCAGGAGGCAGCATCACTTATGGACTCTCCTACTATTGCCGCTGACGCTTCCCGTCCGCCTGTTTATATTAAGGATGAATCTTCTCTTCAGTCCAGTCTCTGGCGCTATGTGTGGCTATAGCTTCTGATGACAATGATGATGATGCCACTGAATATAGAGAGATCCCAGGAAGCATCTGCATAGCATTTCAGCATTTCGGCCTGTGTACGCCTGCAGGCCGTTCCCATCCACATTCACACACTCGTCGGAACCCAACACACATATACACACACAGAGCACCGGTTTGTGTAAATGTTTTGAAATCGACAGGATATTGCATATTTACTTAACATGGGAAATGGACATAAATGAAAAACGGCTCTGCCCCCTACCATCTTCATCTGGGAGTTTGATCTGGCTGTTTGCGCCTGCCGCCACCATGTTGTGTGATGTTGTTGATGCTACAACTCTGCTTGCTGCAGACCAGTACACCAGCGTCAACGATGATGATTATGGTGGTGGTAGTGGTACTAGTAATGGTGATGGTGTGCTCTAGGAGCACTGTGACCAGACCAGACTGGAGCGATCGTCTGTTGTCAAGGACTAGAGCACGGGATATGCTTTGCTCTCTGCAGAGATCTAACACTACGTCTGTCAGCCGCTAAACCAATGTGATGATGGTAATGTTAGATACTTTGCGGACATGTTACTGAAGCTAAATTGATGAAAGATGCGGGTGGTGTTATTAGTTAATATAGAAACGTGTAGGTGCTTTAAGGGCTTAGTTGAAGCTAAAGAATGAAAACATTGTTTTTTGTGCAATAAGGAATATTATTCCGATATAACTGGATTAGCCTTTAAGTTAGATGTGATTTTAAAGCACACGATTTATGAATTTAAATAATCAAACAATCTGATATATTCTAAGCTGACGCCTAAGTATTTCAAGCTTATTCTGTCCGATAACAGAATGAATAGCGAGTACTTGAATGTAAGCATTGGCATATTCAGAAGCCATCTTTCACCATAGATATTATAAAATGTAGAGAGAGAGCTAATCATGAAGGATAATAAAAAATACCTTTAAATAGTACAGTTTGCATGGCCTATAAGTTTAAGCGAACACTTAGTTTGCAATGTTTAGGATAAAGCCGCAAATGATAACCCCTTGCTTACCCCGATTGAAGGTATTGAAGAGACTATAGCAGCTGTAGCTGAGAGTATACACGAAGACGATGACGAATCGATTCGTCGTCGTTCTCAGCAGCTTGGCTTGGAGTATTCGACAACTTGGTGTATTATACTTGAGGATCTCGGCCTAAAAGCGTACAAAATTCAACTTGTGCAAGAATTTACATTTTCAGTGAATAAGCTCTGGAAAAACTCAATGAAAATCCGGTGTTTCATCGTGAACTTTTGTTGAGTGATTAAGCCAATTTCTGGCTCAATAGATACGTTAATAAACAAAATTGCCGTATTTGGGCTGATGAGCAACCCAAAGAGTACCAAGAGCTACCATTACATCCATTAAAAACAACGGTATGGTGCGGTTTATTGGCTAGTGGAATTATTGGTCCATATTTCTTCAAAAATGAGGCAAATCAGAATGTTACCGTCAATGGTAACAATGAAATCCAAGCACATGGTCTCGGTGAGCTCTGGTTTCAACAAGACGGCACTACAAGCCATACAGCGCGTGAAACAATGGACTTGTTGAGAAATCATTTTGGTGAGCACTTAATTTCACGTTTTGATACTGTAAATTGACCGTACTTTTGGACTATTTTCTCTAGGGATATGTAAAGTCTCAGGCCTTAAGGTATAAGCCAGCTAGGATTGACGCTTTGGAAGCCAACATTACACGTGTTATCCACGAGATACCAGTCGCTATGCTCGAACGAGTCACCCAAAATTCGACCTTCCGAATAGACCACTTTAGACGTAGTCATGGCCAATATTTACATGATGTCATTCTCAAAGAATAAATACCATAAATTGTTCTTTTAACTGAAAATAAAAATTTTAAGTTTGCTTTCGAATTTATGTATTTTATTTTACATTATAAATCAAACCTTAAGATGAATCACCCTTTATTTATAATGTGATACCGCGAAAGTGCGTTTTCCTTTCTAATTTGAACGCCTTACTACTGGATAGGTGATAAAAGAAGCTAATCATGGTTCCAATAAAAATCTAATTCCCTCTTCCCTATATCAAGAGGCTCTGACCTTTACCTCCTCATATCGCTTATACGATGTGCCTTTATTAATAAGCTGTAGCATGTTTCGTGTAGAAGATGCCTACTTGCTGTGTCGATTCAAACTATGTCCATTCTTCAAAATGGAAGTAACTTGTTATTCTTGGTTTTGGTTTTAATAAAAAATGTTGCTAACTAGGAACTTTACTGGATTCTGTATCCTGCTTACAATATCTTCAACTTAGGCTTCGAATATTCTGGTAGCTGCTTTTGTGTTTAGAATAAATCTTCCATAATAGGATATTGTGTACCCTTAAAATAAAGTGTGAACCAATAGCGAGTGTGGAAGTTTTTATTAAATAAAGCACACATTTGTTGCGAAATCAATGTGGAAATTTGATGATTAATAAGTTTTGGTCTATTGCATTTATGAATGGAATACAACATTGTTAATGTGACGACCATGGGTTCTGTTGCCTGCGACCATCCGAAAGACAAAATTGTCGATGGTTTTTTGAAGGCCGCAAGTTCAGTTTGGATGTTATTTTTGAGATCCTGAATTGTCGCTGAGCTATTGGTATAAACCTTTCTCTTCAAATAACCCCACAGAAAGAAGTTTAAAGGTGTCAAATCGCTTCAGCTTTAAGGCTAATAAACTCCTCCTCCAACCGAAATAATATGATCTTCAAATTTCGTACGCAATATATTGATTGATTAATGGCTTGTGACGGCGGTAACACCATCCTATTGAAACCAGAGACCGTCCAGACCCAACTCACTTAATTTTTCAAAAAATAGCTGTATAACATGTTATGGTAACGTTCTCCATCACTGTAACTGTCTGTATGTCTGTCCGATAATGCGTACCATACGAGGTTCAAAAAGTAGGGTGACTTTTGAAATTTTTGCGAGCAAAGTACATTTGACTGTCGATTTTTGTCCCAAACATATGTTTACAATTTCAAGTGCTATATATGATATATAGTAGTACTCAATTTTTATAAAAAAAACTGGAGAAAAACAAAGAATTTGAATCAAATTTCGTGTAAAAAATGGATTCAAGTGCTCTAAAACGTTTAAAGTGCTGACAGTGGCATACGGTGTGTCTCCTTTAAAAAAAAATGTTAACAAGTGGCCGAGAAGATAACAATGACGAACCTTGCTTTAGACAACTGAGCAAATCAACAAAATATTATAACGTCGAAGCTGTGAAGAAAATTGTTTCGGAAAATCGTTGAATTACTATAAGAGGAGTTGCTGTGGATGTTGGCATATCGGTGGGCTCGTGTTAAGCATTTTTTTCGGATATTTTGGGCATGGGACGTATGTCAGCGAAGTTTGTTCTGAAACTTCTTAATTTAAATCAGAAAAACCGTTGATGCAGCATCGCTCAGGAGCTCTTGAACCACGACAATGATGATTGACTGGCGACAAATCATCGGTAAACGGCTATGACGTCGAAACCAAAGCCCAATTAAAGCAGTCAGGAGAGCCAAGACCGAAAAAAGCACACCAAGTTCGAACAAATGTCAAAGTTTTGATCATTGTTGTTTTCAATAGTGAAACAGCAATTTTTATCGGAGGAGTATTACCTTGAAGTTATACACCGTTTACGAGAAGCAATACAAAAAAACCTCCATTATTGTGGGAAAACAATTCATGGCTTTTGCATCACGATAATTGCATCATCGTGACTTGTTAAGGATTTTTTTGCCCAAAAAAAAACAAGACGACAAACCGGATTTGGCCCCATGCGATTTTTTTCTGTTCTCAAAACTAAAGGGCAGAGATTTGCAACGGTTGAGAAAATAAAAGCGGCATCGCTAGTAGAGCTCAAAGCTGTACCAAAAAGTGCTAATGAGAAGTGCTTCAAGGTTTGGAATGAGCACCGGCATAGGGATAATATATCTGAGGGGGATTACTTTGAAGGGGACAACATAAAATATTGATGAATAAATTAATTTTTTTTTATAAAAATATAAATTCACCTTACTTTTTGAACACACAACGTATAGTGACTTTTTAGGAATGCATTGGTTTTTCGTGAATCTCGTTTAGGTTTTCCGAACCTCAGAAATGGGAATTTTGTTTATTTACGTACCATGCGTACTTTTAAATGTTGCCATAAAGTGCCATAAGTGGGATCCAATTGTTGAATTCGGCGACGAATTTAGTTGCCTGATTGGTTTTGAACATCTTCCTTAGAGTAGTGATATATTACTTTGGCGTGTACGTGCTGGCCGAGCATGCGAATATGGAGTTTGACTAGATACCGAATAAATTTTTTCAACACGCTTCACCATTACACGAATTGCTGACTCACTAGGGCGATTATGTTGACCGAAAAATTCACGAATTTTACGAAATGTAACTTTTGCAGGTCGCTCATTTTCGTAAAGAGATTGAATAACAAAAATAAGTTGTTGCGTGGCAAAAGACTTCATGACAAATATTACCAATTATTGTTTGACATCTGTCAGGAAGGTCACCAACATTGAATTCAGTAAATGGCAGTAATTTAAGGCCAACATCCA
This sequence comes from Volucella inanis, assembly GCA_907269105.1. Taxonomy (NCBI): domain Eukaryota; kingdom Metazoa; phylum Arthropoda; class Insecta; order Diptera; family Syrphidae; genus Volucella; species Volucella inanis. The sequence goes on along the minus strand of OU026155.1, from coordinate 140,877,969 downwards.
CACCATCTGTGGCTCACCTATTACTTACACACAACGCTGGTTAAGAAAATGTGGGTGTTAATGACGACAGATATCGATGTAGGACTATGGAAAGAATCACAATATTTCAGAGCACAATATTTCAGTGCGAGTAATCTGATGGGCATTCATAGTGATATGTGTGTTACGGCTAAAGTTCGGCTACCGGCAATTTCGTTCTAGCATTAATGGTAAAAACTGCGATAGATTAAGGTTAGACAAGTGACAGTGTTGAACGGTATCAATTGACTAATAAATAATGGAGTCCCCTACGAATTTTGAGTCCCTTTTAGAAAGTGAAAAGAAATTTTGGGGTTCCAGATCAGATGTGAGCTTATAAAAAATTATCGGGAACAGAACGGACCCTTTTAGCATATCAGCATTTATTTGATGGATATCGTACTTAAAGTGCTTAAAGAGAACTTGGATTCAGCATTACGAAAGTCCTTACAAATTGAAGAGGAGATTTATCGATACCAAACTCAGGCATTTTCGAGAAAATATCCTCTGATACCAAGCTCTGATAAATTCCTTTGCAATACGAGGGCGGTCCCAGAAGTACCCTGACCAAAACATGGTGGTAGTTGTTTGAAAATATCACTGTAATGGAAAGTATGCAGTTTATAAAGCATGTGTTTCAAGTCTGAAAGCGCTACGTTTTTAGTGTTTTTTTGGCAGTGAATTTGTGAAAATGTAGAAAATTGGTCATCGTTATGTGATTCAATACTTTTATTTGAAAGACCTTAGCCCAACCAATATAAAAGCTGAACTTCTACTCTGGGTGAGTCTGCTCTTTCGTTTACAACAGTAAAATCGAGGTGACGACTCCAGAAATAGTGAAGAAAATCCACAAAGCGGTACTGGATGATCGTCGACTGAAAGTGCGCGAGCTAGCAGACATTGTAGGCATTTCAAAAAGTGCGGTACCTCGCATATTATTTGAAAATTTGGACATGAGAAAACAGTATCGTGAAGATGTTTCAATTGAGTGTTTAGCGAAGTTTCACAGCAACAAAGCAGAATTTTTGCGCCGATTCATAACAATGGATGAAACATAGGTCCATCACTTTACACTCGAGACAAAAAAAAAAAAAAAACAATCAAAACAACGGATTCAAAAGGGAGAACCGGCTCCAAAGAAGGCGAAGAACGTTTCATCTGCAGACAAGGTCAAGGAGTCAATTTTTTGGGATGCGCTTGGGATAATTTGAATTTGATAATCTTGATAAAGCAAAAACAATCAACGGCCAGTATTATGCAAACTTATTGCAACGTTTGAGTGAAGAAATCAAGCAAAAATTTCAGCATTTGGTTAAGAAGGAAGTGTTGTTTCATCAAGACAATGCACCAGCTCACAAATCCGTTATTGCAATGGCCAAAATTAATGAATCAAAGTTTGAATTGCTACATCATGCACCCTTTTCGCCAGATAATCCACCTCGGATTATTTTCTGTTCCCAGATTTGAAAAAATGGCTCAGTCGGCAGTTAATGGCTATTTTGAGGAGCAAGACAGTTCCTATTATAAAAAGGGTATCGAACTGTTTGAAAATTGCTGGGAAAAGTGTATGGAGCTGAAAGGCGATTATGTTGAAAAATTTTTCCAAAATTTTTGTGTTTTCTTTGTTGAGTCGGGTACTTCTGGGACCGCCATCGTATAAGATGAAACTATCTTGTTTTCGCCATGCCGAATAGTCTTTTTTCCACATATTGGTGTGACATGGAATCAAATCAGCAATGTATCTGGGCTGTGTCTATGAAAATCATGAAAAAAGACCCCGAAGTGAAATGGGGTAGTACCACCTGGTAACTTAAGAAAAGGCACAAAAGGGTAAATAAAGGGTGACCAGATAAGAACGATGGAAAAAAAAAAAAAAATAAAACAAGAACGGTGTGAGGTATAAAATTGATTCTGGGATTATTTTGAAGCTACCATTACGTGTGGAATTTCACATTTTTCAATTGAACGTCTCGTCTTTGTTGGCAGTGCTGCACACGGTCAGTAAAATTTTTGATAACTCGGTCAAATATGTGCGGCATTATTCCAGAAAAAAACGTGTTAAATGCCTTTCTAAGGACTTGACGTAGCCCTAGAGAAAATAATCGAGTGATGTCAAATTGCATGATCGCAGCGGCCAATTGTTGAACGCTCGCCGTTCAGTGGCCCTATTTTTCTTCACAACTTCATGCGTTGCGTCGCTTGTATGTCACGTAGCGCCATCTTGTTAGAACTCGTCTCAGATATACATATCGATATTGTTGAGCTCTGACTACAGAAAGTCAGTTAGCATCGCTCTATATCTGAGACTATTGTTCTCTAAGTCGAACACTTGTGTATTGTGTTCGCTCCAATAATTCCTGATTCCGACCAACATTTCCAGCGCCCATTCTTGCATCAGTACAATCTTATACGGATGTAGACCCAAATCCAAACGCAAAATAAGCCAGGTTGATTCTCTGGCGATGCCCGATTCAGCTGAACGATGCCGAATCGACATTTCTGGGTCTTCGTCGATACTGGCCGCTACAAATCTCTATCTGGTTAGTGGCTACAGATTCAAAGGATAGTACTCACGGTCAAACTTTTTCATAGTGTAACGGATTGCCTGCACACTGAAGCCGTGATGACGACCGACCTCACGATAAAATTCATGTTGCGTATTTACAACTGAGCCGGAATTTCGATAAATTTTTTTAATAATTTCCGCACTTTTTTGCCACTGGATGTTACAAGTTTGAGTATAAGCTCGAGAACAAATCTTCTCAAGTAATTGTAATTTTGGTGGTAATTTCTTTCAAATTGTTGATGAGTTAAAGTACTTAGGGTTCATTATTGATCTTAAAATGTCCTTTGTCAATCACACTGTGGCATTAAAAAAGTTTTTTTTTTTTTTTCTTTATTTAAAGAAAATTCCTTTATCTAAGGAGTATTTGTTCCACTTAATTATTTACCACTATTTAATTTGGCGATATATGGTATAAGCTGTTGGGGAGGAATCTTTTTTCAATAAGTTACAACCCTTACTCGTTCAGCAGGAACAATATATTGTGTGAAAAATCTGCCAGTTCTGTGCGGCCGAAGAAAAATTAGAAAGATAGGTACCGATGTACGTTGGTTTTAAATGTCTGAATGTTACAATGACTAGGAAATATTGTATAGAGCTCGGCAGTGCATTCCACAAGCGAGTTGTTCGAGTTAGAAACGAATCATGATATTTCATAGTATTTCCGAGGGTATACTGATGAGCATTCATAGAGAGGCGAGTGTTACGGTTGAAGGTTTGAAGGAGTGTTATGCTACTGGCGATTTCAATGTAGCACTGGTGGTGGAAGTGAAGCCAGAACAAAGTGAGATACAAGACATTTTGCCGTAATATACGGGTGTTCATTTATTATCATTATCATTTTGGGCATATAAATGCCTTATATATTATGGCCTGATCAGAGTTCTCATTAACACACATACCTAGAATGGAAAATTTTTCGGTTTCAACCATGGCTTTGTATTCAAATTTCGCTTTAATGACGGTATACAGCATTGAGTTTTAGAAGCATTAAATTCTACTCGGCTTACAGTTTCCTAATTGGTTATACTGCTGATATCGGAATTTAATGAGCTTAACATACGCTGCTGTACCCGTTCTACAGACGAAGAGCAGGGACGTGAGTCCGGGAACGAATATGAGAAGCAGAGAGTACTGTCGTCAGCAAAGGAATGTATTGTATTAGAAGTAGCAGACAAGAGATCATTGATGAAAATTAAAAAGAGTGTCGGAGACAGAACGGAGCTTTGAGGCACACCAGCATTTATTTTGTGAATATCAGACTTGAAACAATCCAAGACAACTTGAATTGAACGTTCCGAAAGGTAATTTCGAATCTACTGAAGTAGAAAATCGTCGATTTCAAATGCACGAATTTTCTACAAAAGAGCCTGATGTCAAACTCTGTTAAATGGCTTAGAAATACCAAGTGCAACTATCTTGCTTTCGCCAGATTGATGTATGCTTTGGTACCACTTGTCGGTGAGACATGCCATCAGATCACCAGTGTACCTGTTTTTGTGTTTCTAGATATTTCATGAGCTAACGATTTAACAGCGTTTTTATGACCTTGGAAAGGAGGGATTTTAGCGCAATGGGACTGTAGAAGGAGAGAGAAGAAAATTGGCCTTTTACCAATTTGGAAAACATCTGCTCGGAAAGAGTCCTAAAGATTAGGATTTAAAGATTGTTTTGCCAGCGTGGAAAAACACCTCCTCAGAAGAAAGGGAGATATACAATCTGGATCAGTGGATTTATATACAATAACACATAATGATATCCACACACTCAAGTGTGGGCTGCGCTATCTGCAAATTGTGCAAAGTGGGCCTTGTCTAAAGAGCTGATAGCTGTAAAACAATTGTCATGTTTTTGACAAACGACCAAACGGTTTTACTACGTTTAGGATATTGTAGTATATATTGCGCTTAAGAACGACATTACAGTCATTCCTAGCTCGTGCTAATTTTTTAAGTTTTCCTCTGTCGGGTTGGTCTTGAAGAACCGAAAAAATATTTCTTTAACCCTTACAGCCTCTTTACAGCTAGAGTCGTACCATGCCTATTGTTTTCGTTTGATACTCTTCATCCGATGAGGAATAAAGGATCTCATTCCGAAGAATTAACAATTGTAAGAGCAATTTCAGTGAGAGCGCTTAAATTAGCTAATATATTTCTAACACAAATAAGGAAATGGCTACTAAATTTTGAATTCAGCAATGAAAGATGCTGTCTTTGCGGTTGAAGTATAAATTTTATACAATGCCTTTGAAGATAATGCTGAAAGACACGACATCGCCTCGCCTTTTCTGAGACCTTCTTTGATGATCCAAGAGAAGTTTTAACCGACTTTGGCGGATCAGATTTCAATTTGTACAGGCGTACGAGTAGACAATTGCCTAATGCTATAGTAGACGGGTTTAAGATCGACAAAAAGCGATATGTATGGACATGAAATTCATAGAGGACGTTACTTGAAAACCTTATCGGTGGTGGACCTGACCTCGGACTTCATTGATGTGAACCTTCAATAGGACCTTCGATGCGTAGAAAACTTGTTCTATCGATGGGGTTAAAGGCAATCTTGCAAATAATTTGCTGTGTGCATTTTCCGATTTAAGCTTAGATATTGTTGATATGTGCTATCGAGATAGTGATAGTATCATCCCCGCTCATCAGCCTGCAGAAGTGATCCTTCCACATCGTCAGCACCGACTGCGAATCCACTACAAGGTTTTCTTGATCGTCCTTCCAGTATTCGGCTCGGTTTTTTTTTTTTTTTTTTTGACTTGGTAAGTCTTTCGTACAACTTTCGGACCTCATTGCTTCAACTAAGTCCCTCATGCTTAGCTGCATTTTTTTGTTTAAATCACGTGGCCAGTGGTTACTTCCTGATGGTCTCAACATACTCATTACGTCATAGAATACTATCTAGTTGTCATATTGGTATACTATAGTAAGCACTGATTTCTCCAACTTGATGGTGGCAGCGAAAGACTTCTGAATAAATGGAGGGAAACCTAGTTGCCGAAGTCTGTGACAATTTCTTGCAATTGTAGCTTTTTGGCGTCGAAGTTCATGCTAATGTTGGTTAGAAAAGGTCGATTTTATTCAATGTTGTCCTCTTAAAGTGTTCATTATGCTAGAGATGTGACTTGAGTAGACCACTATCTATTTGGCAGAAGATTGATAAGAAGATAGCTAAATGCATAAATATGGAGATGTGGGGACCCAGTGCTGGATACAACTTAGTTCTGCCCAGTCATTAAAGTGATTAGCATTAATTCACTATAAGAGATGTTGTCGTTCAAGCTATGTCTACCGATGAATCTTTAAAAGATGCCTTCCTTTGCATTAAAATCGCTTATGATGAATCTTCTTTCATATCTAAGGCACTACTCATTAGTCTGTCATTGTAACTATCATACAATCTATCTCTTCTATTAGGAAGAAATCAAACGAAACAACCTTTGATGTGACTCCGAATGAAGCGTTGGTCACTTAAGCAAGAGTTATTCTCAACAGTCTTTAGCTTCCGCTGAATGTCCTTCCCACATTTTGCTTTGTGAAATAAACGAATTTAAATTTGTTATGAAAGCCCAAGTACACTGAACTAGATGGTCTTACTCCCTTTTACCACCAGAAAATTCCTAGGTTAATACCAATCCAAATCTGAAGTCTGTCACATTTAATGGATTTAGCTATGATGCGAGTAAATCTATCCACCCATTCAAACATTTTTAGTGACTTTTGATCTTTCCAGCCTAGATTACTGGCTTACTCCAACCTAAAGAACGTAACGTGGCAGCTTTACCATCAACTGTAAATTATCTCAAATTCGTATCTACTATATCTATCTATTCCGCACATGATTAGTCCAACAGAAAGTATGTCCTGCTTATCTAGGAACAGTCTGCCCAACCATTTTATCGCGCTTCTGCTTTTTATGAGAATAATCTTCTGAGCCTTTTAATCAACTTTAAACAATTTCAACTGACTTTACCAGGCCATTTGTTCAATTACGCTTTCCAATCATATTACCAACATTGCCAACAGTCAATAAAAAATTAAAAAAAAAAGAAAATAAATAAAACGAAAAAATCCTTTCAATCCACTTCAGCTGGCTGGGACAAATTTTAAGCACCGTGGCCAATCGATTCGATGTGACAATGACCAACGAACTCGTTTGGTTAACTCGCGCGCCAACGAAAGTGGCCATTTTTAATCAATTAATTTTGTTTTAGTGTTTACGGCACCTCAATCCGCACCCTGTACCCCGACGAATAGTGCATCCTTTCATCGCTAACGTATGAGCATACTCATTTTAATTAACAGCCCATCCATTGTACCCACCTTACAGAGCTCGGAACAGCAACGCCATCGACTACCGTTGACCAGCATCGTTGCGTTGCACGTTGGAGTTATCACACCGCATAACCTCAAAATTTATTCACTTTTATTGATAATGTAATAAATCGCACCATTGTCTATGGACAAGGACATTGGTAGTGGCCGAGTAGGAAGCTAAAGCCGAAGCCGACAACAAGGACGAGAATGACTAAGAGGATGAGAATGATGATGAGGAGGAATATCCGCGCGTTCACAAAACACATGTAAGTCCTTCCATTTGGCTGCACTCTTTAGCCACTCGCATCGGGTTAAATAATATCCAGGCTGCGGTGGTATGTAGTAATGCAAGAGGCCAGAACATGTTTACCCTGCCCTAGCAGGGATGGGAGTGCCAGATAGCTATGGTTATTGGGAAAGCCACCCATCAGTTCGGTTTTATCACATGCGTGTGGTCACACTGGTGATGACACGAACACGACCGGCAAAGCCAGACTTGTTATCTGTTTATTAATCACCCTTGGTGATACCAGTCGTATCCCGGCTGGTGTAGTCAAGTCCGAGTCCAATCGAGTACAGTGCAGTCCAAACCAGGACATCGACTCTCCTGGGACATACGGGACACAGTTTTGTGTTATGTTTTGGATCATTGGTCTTTGGGTGTTAGTCCGGTTGAGTTGTCAATTTCTCCGAACGCTATAGAGAACAAGACGAGACGAGACGAGACGAGACGAGACGAGAAAACTCGGAAGGGCTGGTTCCTGGGACAGCTGTGCTAGATCTTGCCTTGGTAAAATCGTGTTCAATCGTTTCCTCTGAAGTGCATGTGCTAAACTGAATTGAATCAGGAGCGAAGTCAAGTGAGACTATTTTTTTCCCCAAGTTGAAATGCACTACCTTCGGTGCGTTGGTATGAATGTGTATGTTCATTTAGTGGTGCTATGATAACTTTTAAAAAGTCCACCTGGTTAGAGCAAAAAAAGTTAACCCGCAAATGACCACATTTGCGTTTCAACTGCGGTACTGCACCCAGTTCAGTGCTCTCTTTGGGTATCTGTAACATTTTGCAATTTGTCCACTTCCCTTGTTAGGAAGTTTGTCTTTCTAGTGCTTCAGAGGGGTGGTTTTTAGGGTAAAGAATGAGTTTTTTTCGTTTTCATGGAACTGCTCCGAGGTGGTATTTTTTTTTTTTTCTCTTTTTAACATAACTAGTCCAGTAGTGGTGGTGAGGATGGATCCAATGAACAACGGTGATGGTGACGACGATGTCGGGATACCTTTCAGAGTCCATTAAAGGTGAGAGGGTTCCACTGATGTTATTGTGGGAGATGTTTTTGGTACTGGTACTAGGACTGGCCCCAGCGATGGACTTTTGTTGGGTATAGTCATTACTTAACGGAGGAGCTGAGATGCATTTTCGTTTCGCTTGTTGCAGCTGTGTCCCCTCTTTCTGGGAGTTAATTTATGAGCCCAGTACCTAAAAATGGGTTTTCGGCAACAGGAAGGACACTGTATCTGTTGTCGTTGTAGTTCTAGTGTTATATCCTCTTTTGGACAGCAACACTTTATAAAATGCATAGAAATGCGGATTAAATTATGGCGATGATGGTAGCTTTAGATCGTTACTTCCAGTAGAGCTTATGTTTTGCTTAGTTAAAGGTCTTAAAGCGAATAGTGACAGTAAATTGTGTGGAAGTGTAGAATGTAAGTATGTTACAAGGAACTAGTAGCTTAATTGTGCGGCAATTCACCCGGACCTAAATCTTTGTGGACGTATATGTTTCTTAGAATCTGTTGTACTTAGGCTTTTGATTAACCTGAAACCAAAAGGCGGATAACTAGTTAATTCTTAGAGAAAAAATTCCCAAAAATTATAGCAATATCGCATCAAAGATTCGAATGACCATTTCAAAGGAGTTCGCTCCTATATCTTCCCTAGAAATGCAAACTTAAATTCAAAAACTAACAAAGGTGTTAGTTCTTCTAGTTCTAGTTTCATATTTTTAAGCTACGGTTTGTACGGTGTAAGACGTCATTAGTATTTCCTGATAAAGCTTCGTTAAGCAATTGTCTTCTTAGGCCAAATAAACTCGTTTGGCAGAGATGGCAAAACTAGACAGGACTCTGTATAACTTGTCTATGGATGCTGTCTTATGCCGCCTCGGAATCAAAAAGATAGTGAGTGTAGATCTGAACTTCTTTTTTAATGAACTGCAGGAGTATAAGCTATTTACCGGGCCTAAAACCGCACCATAAGGGACAATTGGATCTTCTAGAATTCCGCCAAGTCCAAAAGATTAGTAGTGACTGTGTCAAAAACTTGTAACTGGTGTGCCGAGTTCACTGGAGGACCCCCAAGATTAATGGTGTGCCCAAGCAATAACATGCAGCGAAAAAAACATTCATAGCAGGGCAAGAGCTGCTAGAGCATTCGTAGACTAAGAGAGGACCAAAACTCTGGGTCTTCCAAAGAAAAACAAAGATTATGAGGAGTGCGTGATCCAAAAAATGGAGAGGTGTGCCAAGTCCTATTAAAAAACGGAAAGAGCGATGATAATGACATAGAAATGAGCAAAGAAATCTAGTAAAACTATTGTATCTGTTGCTAAAAATACGGAAAAACCACTTCTGACAGAGATGACTCTAATTCCGCTGTGACGCAGAACGATGCGTTCATTTTGGGCTATGAAACCTAAGACTTCAAAAAAATCTGAACTGAAGTCACACAGGGTTACTGAACCATACGTCTAGATAGAGAGCATACACCAATTCATTCCCAAGATTTTTTGGTCAGAAGAAAGTATGTCAAATGAATTAAATTGATTTGTTTAAAAGAAGACCCCCTAACTTGCGTCAACAATGAGGTCGTCAGCTTCCCTAACATTTGCTTATATTGGGCAATAAGGTCTTATTAGGACACAATAAGAAGACTCGAGATAAGAGCCTTATATGTATACTTGTCCTGATCTATGACGCACGGACGTTAGCAGACAAAGATATCTTTGGTCATTCATTGAGTGATTCTTTGATTCCGTTTGTATTGCCTGTGAAACCACATCGAACTGGTAAGAAAAGTAAGCAAAATCGTCGCCTTCTATGAGTTGAGTATGTCAATAGATGGCAACGCGCTGGCTCGAAGAGTTTTCTTCTCCCATGAAAGTTGAAGGAGATCTCAACGGTATTTAGGTGTACAACTGGAAGCAGCTGGCAAAGAAGTTTAAATTAGAACCTTGCGTGGTAGGCAAGGTCTGCTGAAAGCAGTAGCTTATCCCACAAAATAACGGATCCTAGTTATGTAGATCTCAAAGCCCCTACTTTGTAAAAAATCGCACGTCATACCATAGGACATGTGTCCGGTTTTTTCGAAAAAAACAGGGGAGCAAGTTTCGTACGAAAACAACTTTTGTTGGGTTTGGATCATCTTGAAAGAGCATACATTGGACTGTTGTTAAGTTTCGGGCTTTTATAGATGTCTTTTGCAGCAAAGCGATTGATATTTTTTAATGTTGTCTTGGACCAATCGATACGAGCCTTGTTTAAGTGATCATTAAATTATAAGGCATGCAGCGCTAAGAAATCTTTTTGACAGCCTAATATTCATACAAAATTATATGTATGCGAATGGAATTGCCCAGGCAATCCCCAATTTCAATTTGCAATACTAGTTCCCGTACAGCATCGATGTTCTTTGGCATAACAATCGACTTTGGACGCCCTTCACGAGTGAACTACGACCACGATTGGTAGAAATGAAACCTAGAGTTCAGATGATTAAAACCTTTTTAAGCTGAAACACTTTTCTAATCTATGGGATTGGCGTCAATTATAAAAAGTGCATTCAACGCCACAGCAGCAAAAAACATTGTTGTTGCTATATTTCATACTAAAATCATTAGGAGGTATTCAAACTTCATATTAAGGAGTTAAATACGTTTTGGGGCAGTTGCAAAAGTAATATAAGATACAATCATCACTCTGCTTGGCTGTCAGCCAACAGTTGTTACAAAACTTACACAGCAAGATACCGACGTAAGGCTTGATTAGAGTTCAGGTGTTAGTGAATGGAAGTAGTATCGAAAGTTTTCACGGCGCATCATATGCACATTAAATCCAGAACTGGATGAAAGGTCACGATCTTTTTAAAGTGGTTGAATTCACGAAAACCCAACTAAACACACGTTAAGGAGGAGCCAACCTAAGCTAAGAACGAAACAAAAGGTAGAGGAAGCTGCTTGTAACTTGTTTTAAACCGATGTCTCCACCGAATAAAACCTTCTGCAGATCAACTGACTACCTTTAGACCTGTTCACAACCAACTTTCATCGCGGGAGCTGCAAATGAACTGAGTAACACACAGATAGTATCTGATGAAGTCTTCAAATATATAGTTTGTGGCTCAAGTCTACTGCCACAGATGTCTGTGGTTCACTGTCTACAGTGAACAACTCTGAAGATAATCACACTGCTGACTTGTCACTGTTATACATATTAACAACTGGCAAACAGCAAGGCTTTACACCCAAAATTGGTAAAGCTGACCACATGCTCGCTAAGGGCTTTATATCAGTCATCTGATTTCCTTCATATCGAAGACCATGGAGGGAATGCAAGGACCTCACGTGCATTAAATTGATTTGCAAATGGGTCTCTGTCTAGCGTGCAACATGCCAAACAACACGAAATATTCTGTGAGAGCGCGCTTGTTATTCTGGTGTGCATAGGGCTGAATTAAAGGCATAATACGCTGGGCGTTTTTATCGACATTGATGGTGGTTTCAACAATGTAACTTCTAAGAGTTTGTGCCATTGTTCTCACCTACAAAATAAGTGGAATAAGACCCTGATAGTCGAAGCTGACTACTGTCAATATACCATATGTTAGCAGAGGTAAATAGGGGTTACAAGTGATGTGGCGATCTTTCTCTACTGGTATGGTGCATTTATTGGGTTCAATGTTTTATATTCTCAATGGTTCTGACGCCCGCGCTTAGGCATATTCAGATGATGTATAACGTCTAGTGAATGTCAGCTCGCCATTACGATTAGTTCCCTAGCAATACGTCTTTAGTCAAAAAGTTTTTCACTTTACAAGAAGGAAGAGCAATCTATTTTTTAGGACATCAACATTAAGTACCTGGGTGTGATAAACATGTCGGATTGAAAATCTTGCAACCACTGTGGGCTTTCTGGTAGTGTAAAGGTTCTTGAGCCGGTCGTGTGTCGGGAAAAGCTTCAAGGAACGGGTTGCATGCGTTCCCTATCACCCCGGGCTCTGCTCTAGTTGCACTAATTAATAACCATCCCCTTGATACTCATACCATAAGATGTACTCTCAAAGCCATCGTCCGCCATTGTCCGTTTAAAAGGAAGTGGGCATTGGTACACCATTCACAATACACGCTGTGGAAATAATATCGCCTTTCCCTGTGCTTAGGAAGGAATTCGTCCAGAACTTAAGTTAGGAAAGATATAAAGTCGAGTCTTCACGGAAAGCACAAAAACTGATTTCAGATTTCGTAAGGGATGATTCATTGTGTGGTTAGATTTTCAATAGGCTTTTCTTGCCAGATCACGCATGACTCCTACCAAACTGCTTTATCATATTTGTTCAGTATCGTTTGGCAAGTTATCATGGAAATACTCACACCATAACAGCGTCTCCAAATTGTTCAACTGTATCAGCGTTCTGTGAGAAATGTTTTTCGTGCGATTCGAGGAACTTACGGTGCGCATAATCGACCTACTGAAACCACTATTGCCAAAACTGTTAGCAGATTTGAGTCACCGTTTACATTAGTGGATGATACTCGACCGATTAGACCACATCCAGCACGTAGTGAAAAGACTATAGCAGCTGTAGCTGTACGCGAAGACCGAGACGAATCAAATTGTCTTCGTTTTCAGCAGCTTGGCTTGGCGTATTTGTCAACTTGGCGTATTTTATGTGAGAATCTCGGCCTAAAAGCGTACAAAATTCAACTTTAGCAAGAATTGAAGCTATGCGACTTGAATTTGCGCCATATTTTCAGTGAATGGGCTCTTTAAAAACTCAATGAAAATCCGGTGTTTTATCTTGAAATTTTGTTTAGTGATGAAGTCCATTTATGGCTCGATCGATACGTTAATAAACAAAATTGCCGCATTTAGGCTGATGAGCAATCCAAAAAGTACCAAGAGGTCCATTACATCCATTAAAAACAACGGTATGCTGTGGTTTATGGGCTGGTGGAATCATTGGTCCATATTTCTACAAAAATTAGGCAAATTAGAATGTTACCGTCAATGGTAACCATTATCGCACCATGTTAACGGACAGTGTGCCTCCTGAAATTGAAGCACATGGTCTCGTTTGGCTCTGGTTTCAACAAGACGGCGCTACGAGCCATACAGCCCGTGAAACAATGGACTTGTTGAGAAATTATTTTGGTGAGCACTTAATTTCACGTTTTGCTACTGTAAATTGGCCGCCTAGATTGTGCAATATCACACCTTTGGACTATTTTTTCTAAGGATATATAAAGTCTCAGGTTTTCAGGAATAAGCCAGCTACAATTGACCCTTTTTAAGCCAACATTACTTATGTTATCCTAGAGATACCCATCGCTATGCTCAAACGATTCGTCCAAAATTGGACCTTCCGAATGGACCATTTCAGACGTAGTCTTGGCCAACATTTACATAATATCATTTCTAAAAAGTAAATGCCATGAATTTTTCTTTTAACTGATAATTAAAATTTTAAGTTCACTTTCAAATTTATGTATTTTATTTTAAATTGTAAATCAAACCTCACTATGAATCACCCTTTATATGCAATCATGATGCCAACGAATTTTGTTTTGAAAAATCTATGAAGGGGACTAAGTACTTTGACCTGCGCCTTAAGTCTTGCCTAACCCTCAGACCACTTCCAAAGTAGTTCACGAATGTAAGCCCTCGTTGAATATAGTTGAAAGGCTGTATTTACTAAGCTTATTCCGACCTCATATAAGACTCAGGAAATGGAATAAAATGAAATTAGACTACCAATGAGCACCTGAGTATGCTAAGCTCCAAAGATAGCCCTGCTGAAAATTTTTGAATTTCCTTTAGGACCAGATCCCAAAATTTCTTTTCGAGACAAAAAAACTTCAAAATATATTTAAATTCAAGCTGAATTCCAAGTTTCTTCAAACACTTGTCTAAGCAATCGATTTTGGACATTAACACGATGACTTGCATAAGTGCAAACATCGGTTAGTGCTCTAACTGCTCAACACATTCAAAGACATCTCATTTAAAGGCCTTATAACTGCCTGTTACCTTTCACAAAATACCCTCAACCATTCCCGTCACCTTAAATGAGGTTACAAAGTGCACATTTGCCCAAGCCCTTGTTATTAGCATTTTCATTCAATGAAAAACATTCACTGTAACACATTCAGAGCACCAAATTGATATTAATTCACCTTTCAGAGTGGAACGCCCACCTCTTGTGCCATTCACAGCCAAATGAGCTGTTGAATAAATTGTGCTACAACTCCGCATGAATCCCGAATCCAAAACCAAGCATATCCCCATCTCGACTGTCGTCCAAAGCCATGTCTCCAAAGAACCAACGTGGTGCGAGAAAAGAAATAATCAAACACAGAATCACAAATTCCGCTTGGATAAACTTTTTAGGAAGCCTCCTTGTGCCCATAGATAGCCCATGGAAAGTCCCTAACACTCTGTACACTAAACTCAAGAAGAACCTGATATCGAAAATCTCCTGAAATTTGTGTCGGACTTGTAGATACAAATCCCATTTTAACCCATATCGCTCCACCACCGGTATCGTCGCCGTCGTACGAATATTCGTGTATTAGTAGTCACCGTAGTCATCGTAGTCGTTGTCGCTGACTACCATGTCACCCATACTCTGGTACAAGGACATGACACTTATCGCGCACAATTAACCCGAATGGCTTTTCGCACCCTCTGTAAGCGTTGTGCCACGCTGTGTGAGCTGCTTCAGCTCCAGTTGTAGCTTCGTGTCCCGCATGGGAAACAATTTACCTTTCACTTAAGTTATCCCTCACATAGGGTGTAATGAAAATTTTGGCCAAAAAATGCCAGAAAAGCTACATAAAAGCTCCACCAAACCAACCCCCAAAAAAAGAGAGAGAGAGCTTTCAAAGTAATTTACTCCTCTGTTGGGAGTTCAATTTAGACTAGGACTACACTACGAGCACTGCTGGACTGTAGGAGCACCATTCCAACGTTGGTTCGCATGCACAAAGGAATTTAAATGAAACAGGGAAATCGATTTAACTGCATGTGCTCTCTTCTGACAGAAATACAGAAATGAAACGAATTGAAATGAATTGAGTTTAATAATTAATTCCAATGAGGCTGTGTGGATCTATAGCGCTCGATATCCTTGCAGGAGCGAAATTCCTATCGTCCTTTTTTTTTCTAATTTTTTTTTTCTGGGTTCACGCTGTGTGTCGCTGCCATGGTACTCGTGGAGCTGAAGCAATTCTGACTAAAAATTATGACTCTATCGGTTTGTTTTATGGAGACTTTTCATAGACACGGATATACCATACTTATAGAGACAGAGTAGAACAGACAGAGAAAAAAAGAGATAGGGGGCAACATCTTCGATGCAATTACCTTGGCAAACTTTATGTGGGGACAATAAATTCCTTGGCTATTGCTCTGCGCCACCACTCCAAGGAATTCCTGATATTGTAGATCCACCTTCAACTTCAAGAAAGTGACGATAGTAAATTCAATCCAATGGGAATGGTTATTAGGTACAGGGACCAACCTCTACCATCTACCTTCAGGTAGAGGATAGATTCTGTATGTAACATACTATTATATGTGATGAGTAGGTAGGTGCGGTGTGCACAAGACGCATTTGTGTAAACAATGACGGACTTGGACTTGGAACCAAGTCCATCTAGCTACAACTACAGGAGCAATGGAAGACAATTTCGACATCAATAATACATGGGGAATTCAAATTTGTATTTGGTTTCGTCTGCGGGATTTACAGACTTAATCGAAGTCGAGCACGTGATGCTGACGCCAGTGAGGGTGGTGGTTTCTCCGAATTGACTGCATAATATTCAAGCTTAAAGTACTACGAGAGGCGATTCCACAAAATAGACAGAAGAACAGAAACTGAAATATAATTTACGGATATTTGCTTACGTTGTTTATGCTACTTAAGTGAGAGAATAAAATGTCTGGCAGATGTTGAATGAATTTTTTAAAATGCACACTTTGGCCCCTATGAAGTGATTTGTAATAGAAGTGAGACATTAGCATTTGCCAATGGCAATGGATCAGGTCGTAAAGGTCAAAGCACGATATGGTAATACTAGGAAGTAGATTTTGTCATATCTTATTGAGGGTGGGTAGCTTTACTAAGTGAATTGATATGCAAGTAAGGTTCAAAGGACAAAGGGACATGAAATTTGCGAAAGTAAATAGTATTGTGTACCATTTAAGACAGTTAGCTAGACCGACTAAGTGAATCGCGAAGAAATTTAAAGAAAAACTATGTATTGTCGTAGTAATCGCACTAGCGTCAGCTAGTGAGAAAAACCTGCATAGTACATAAATTCCCAAAATATTATTGTTTTCCAATTTTTTTAATAGTTCGAATGACGTTTCATATAGAAAATACTGCCAATGGCAGTAATTTGAAAAAAAAAATTAATATCTGGTATGTAATTTAATTCGAGCGGTTTTTTTTTTCAAAATTTGAACGTTTATTTAAGAAAAACGTTTATTATTCAAAGTATTGCCCATCTGAAGCTATGACTTTTTCCTATCTTTCTGGCAATTTTTGCATCCCATCCCAAAAGAACTGCGCCAGCTTGGCAGCCAAGAATGAATCAAGCCAATTTTTGATATTCTGCTCTAGTTCTTAACCGGAATAGCAACGTGGGGCCGAGCGTTGTCATGATGGAAAATTATTGCCTCGTGTCTGGTCGCATATTCCGGGCGTTTTGCGGCTACTGCTCTCTTCAAACAGATTAATCGTGTTCGGTAGTGTTGTCTATTGATGGTTTCAACCGATTTTAGCAGCTCATAGTACAGCACACCCATCTGATCCCACCAAATACAGAGCATTACCTTTGCGCCATGGATATTCGACTTTGCCGTTGATTTGGCTGGTTGGCCGGGTTTCACATATGACTTTTTGCGCTTGGAGTTATCGTAATGGATCCATTTTTCATCACCAGTAACAATCCGATGCAAAAATGACTTCCTTTAGTGGCGTTTCAGCAACATTTCGGACAAACAAAACCGGCTTTCGACGTCTCTCGGCTTGAGTTCATGCGGAACCCAATTTCCTTGCTTTTTAATATATCCAGCTGCTTTTAAACGTTTCGGAATGGCTGCTTGAGTGACACCCAAAGATTCTGCGAGCTCTTCTTGTGTTTGGCAACAATCTTTATAGAGTAATGCTTCCAGTTCTTCATCTTCAAACTTTTTTGGCTGCCCAGGACGTTCCACCAAAATACGATGACTTTCGGCAGCAATTTTTAGTAATGAAGAAGAACTCCCCGCAAAAACACTTTTCCAGGCACAAAGTTCGACATATTTGAGTGAAAAAAAATTATTGTTGTTTACGCTTCAAATGAATGACATAAACTGAAATGACGTACAATGACTGTAGCTTTCCAACGCATGTTCCAATGGAATAATACAAGTTACGCCATCTCTTAGCAAACCGCATGAATGAAGTTACCCAATATTTACTTCCTATTGGTACTTTTAATTGGCTTTGAATAGTAACGATGCGAAAACGCAACATTGGGACAAACGATGGAATGAAATGAAAAATCTGCATTTTAGAAGTTTGTACGTCAACGGCGTAAATTCAAGTTATTGTCTTGAAGTTTGTAAAAAATATACACAATGGTATGCACAATAATTTATTGCGGACATAGATGATAAACGGTGATTCATCGTGAGGTTTGATTTATAATGTAAAATAAAGCAAATAAATTTGAAAGCGAACTTAAAATTTTAATTACCAGTTAAAAGAAAAATTCATGGTATTTGCTTTTCAAGAATTGAATCATGCAAATATTGGACACGACTAACTCTGAGGTGGTCCATCCAATTTCGGGCGACTCGTTCGAGCATAGCGACTGGTATCTTGCGGATAACACGAGTAATGTTGGCTTCCAAAGCGTCAATCGTAGCTGGCTTATTCCTGAAAACCTGAGACTTTATATATCCCTAGAGAAAATAGTCCAAAGGTGTGATAGGAGTCACGCGTGGTGTGTCAAGAAAAGCGTTTTGAAAATCAAACCCCACGATGAAACACCCCTTACATGTGTGGGTTTTGATGTTGATAATTGTTTTAGAGTAACATGAAATATCGCGATGATCCCAAAAGGCCTTTTACTCTGAGGGAACTTGAGGCGATTGTTGAAGACTTTGATCTGGTCGACCTGAAATGGACGATCTAACGGACGAAGAAAACATTGCAAATGACGTTATACTATAGTTGGAATGGAAAATTTGCCTTCGACCTTGGCGGTAACTTTTGAGATCGAAATAAAGGATGATGTGCATCATGAGGTTACTCAAACTTTATCAAGCAGGTTATTGTGAGTTGAACATGTTGCTTGGTCTAAATCGCCGATTAACTACGAGATTGGTGCTACGTCAAATGAGGAAGCTAACATGAAGAAAATTGTTGAAGACTTACAGTGAAAGTCTTTTCTTGATTTCTTTAGGCTAAAGTTCGATTAAAATATTATGCAGTGTATTTTAGTCACGAAACAGATTTTTTGAAATAAAACAAAACATGCATTTAGCAGACAAGAACCAGTTGGACAAGGAGGACAAATTTGCAAAATTGCGTCCGCTGTTTGATCTTATGAACACCAACTTCTTAAAGTTTGGTATCTTTACACATCACTTGTCAGTAGATGAATAAATGGTGCCATACTTTGGTCGTCATTTAGCGAAAATGTTCATAAAAGTTAAGCGGGTACGTTTTGGGTTCAATGGTGGAAAAAGTGCTATAAATATCAAAAAGGGAATTTGATCTAGTTGGGCTACTTCTCACAGTTCATTTGAGAAATGAAGGATATTTTGCCACCAGAACTATGCGCGAAAATAGAATCCTGAAATGCCCACTGGAGACAAACAAATCAATAGGCAAAAAACAGGGTGGTACAATGGAATCCTGCAACAATCACGCGAATAAAATAAGTGTGATATGTTGGAATGACAATTTTGTTGTTACAGTGGCAACAACTGTCTAAGGATAAAATCGTAAAGTTTAAAGAGAGATCTCGATACCACAACCCCATATTATTGTCCTGTACAATAAATATATGGGGGTGTTGACTTGCATGACAATTGAGTGGCAAACTACTGTATGAATATTGGTGGTGGCCATTATACCACCTGGAAATTATTCAGAAAATTAAAAATACAAGTTTAATCATCTAAATCTATATTGTCCACTTCAAAGTAATCCCCATCCATTGTAACACACTTATGCCAGCGCTTGATCCAATCCTTGAAACATTTTTTATATTCGGTTTTAGGTAGGTCCATCAGTGCTTCTTGCGATTTTTTCATGACTTCCTCTCGGCTGCTGAAACGCTTTCCCCGTAGTGGGTTTTTAACTCAATTGAACAGAAAGAAGTCACAAGGAGCCAAATCAGGTGAATTCGGTTAATGATGGCACTGTGCGACGGTGCGTTATCATGGTGCAAAATCCACGAGTTTTTTGCCCACAATTCTGGTCTCTTTCGGGGAATTGCTTCACACAAACGTATCATAACGCCCAAATAATACTCTTTGTTTACTGTCTGGACTTCTGGCAATCCATGAAAACCGTGAGCATTGCCGTCTTTTTTGACTGAAAACGAAGTGTTTTTTTTATCTCTGCTCATTTGGTGAACACCATTCATTTGCCTTATGTCTGAATTGCGTGGCGTACTCATAAGCGCACGTTTCGTGTCCAGTAATGATCCTTTTGATCAGATTCAGCCTCGCAAATCATCTCTTTTGCGACATCAACACGGTCTCTTTTTTGCATAAAATTGAGGTCTTTTGGCACCAACTCTGCTGCTACACGACGGAAACCCAAATCATTAACCAATATATCTTGGACGGATCCATAGGCAATGTTCAAGTCCTCCGCTATCTCTCTCATGGTTAATTTGGCGGTTATTGACCAACATTTCTTTTACTTCATCAATGTTTTCGTGGGTTTTCGATGTCGATAGTCGTTCATCATCTCCGATTGACTCACGACCACTTATGAACCGCTCGTGCCACTGGTAAACGACCGTTTTTGTTAGAGAATCGTTGCCGAAACACTTTTCCAATATTTCCAACGTTCGCGCACCATTAAATCCGTTTTTTACGCAAAATTTAATACAAGTTCGTTGTTGCAAAATTTAAATCCAATTCTAAAATTGTAAAAAATCGCCAACATACACAGACTTAGATGTACTCTGGGCTACGTAACTTTTGCAAATGTCAAGCTATGATGCTAATATTTGGAGGGAATGTCAAGAACACATGTACCAACTTAACTCAAATCGGAATAATGGGGCCGCCACACGGTGACGGCACCGGGAACTTTTTGATCAAGGTGGTATATCAAAACAATAGATTTGGCAATAGTGAATGCCTGGAAGCCACACAAAATTGTGTAAAAAGAAAAACCAATCTCGCAGGTGGACTTCAGGTCTGAATTAGTTCGAAGTCTCTTAATTGCCAGCAAGTGCAAAAAACAATCTCTTCGAGTACGCGGTTCCACTTCATCTCTTCCATCCACTTTGCGATTAGATAACGTTGGAGACATTATTGAGAGGAATCCGAAAAATTGGAGAAGACGGTGCAGAGTTTTTAAAAGCACAACTGTATCTATGGTATGTGTAACAACAAATGCGCAATTCTGCTACATTCTCATTGCTTTAAGGCTTATCACATATGAATTTTTTTTTTATTAGTATTGTCGCAATGTTGCTGTGTTGTGAAGGTTAGTTATCTTCATAAAGCAAAAGTCATTTAGATCTTGGAAGTGGTATTTGTTTAGAGTCTCATTCTGAAGCGAAGGAACCTAGACAGAGCAGTTAAAAAGGAAGCAGTTCCTGCAGTAATCGTTACGCGTGTCTTCTAATGGCACCATTTTTAGGTTTCAAGATATCTCTTCGCCATAAATTTGGTAGTTAACTTGATCTCTTATGAAACATTACCAGGCACATTAGTCTAGATGTCTCACAATTATCCTGATAAGCCCATCTAACTACCCTAAGAAATCGCATGAAAGTGTTTCCTTCCTGGGGATAAGAGGCTGGCCAGTTCACCAGTTCCCTGAGACATTTAAGTGTGATTTTGTGTCAGCCATACCGTTGAAAGATGCGCAGTAATCTCTAAGCACCCTGGAATTCGCGGTGTTCGAAGTTATGGATCTAATGCTTGGTTGTCTGTGCATATTGCAATATCTGATGGCAGTATTGGACTCAGACAAGGAGCAATTTGATTAACATATGAAATTTGTTTGCTTGGAATATGTATGTGGGGAGACTTAAGGATTTGTATGCTACGAATACATACAGAGAAAACTCCTTCGACTGGATTAGAGATGGATTTATGAAAATTACTTCATAATGTCTGGAATCAGATGATTTCAGCGTTGAAGTAATATTGAGTAAATTAAAGGTCGTGTGATTGGAGAAGGTCTTAATTTAGCAATTTTCATGTCGAGTATAGAGGCAGAAATATTACGCCAATGTTTTTTAAAAAGGTGTTGATGTTAATTCGTCTTTCTAGTGCATAATGCTAGAAGTGAGAAACAGTCTTACGATCGTGGGTAAAGCCCAATACATGGTTTTAGCTTATAAGCCCACCACAAACGTTGTATTTACGTCTTAGTCTGCTATTGGGATAATGTATAGATACCATGAACTCTTTGAGATTTATGAGTTTAATGAATGAGATTTAGCTTAGGTGGAATTATGTAGGCTTTCTTGATTTTCTTGTCTGTTTTTGAGGACCAATTCAGTCTTGGCCGCATATAAGGTAAGACCCAAGTTAAATGTCCAAAAGGAAAGTATGCCGAAGTCTTATTGGAGGATGTTGAAGAGTTTCTGTGCGTTTTTCCTGGACAGAAAAAACTAGTTTACTGCGTATGCTACCACATCACTACAAGTAGGGCAGATAGTTCAAATTTTAACATTTTTAACATCTTTTTAGATGTTAATTTGATTTCGGTAACCCTTCCCGGTATAAGCCAATTGTTGTATGAGCTGAGAAATAGGTTACATGAAATAGTGACGCAGGACATTGGAATAAGTGCAGGCTAGAATGTTTTGGTATCAAGGGAGGATTACTTCTTCAGACTTTTTACCAGCGAATACGGCCAATATTCTGTTTTCAAGTATGAAGAACAATTTTGCGTAAACGATGGTGGAAAATAACTTCGCCCAACAATCTAAAAGAAGATCTGTGCGACGAAATGTGTGAAACTCACAGGCCAATACCAAAGCTGCAATATTTTAAGAAATCTGTGCCACTTATACCACACACTGACGATTTTATGGAAAAAAGTCAACGAACTATTCGGCTATTAAATCATAAGCTCAGCACTAAAGTGCCACCGACGGAAAGAAAAGAGAAAATACAGAATCGCTAATAGTCCGATTGTAAGATACAAAACATATTTTCTAAAGACATTGGTTTATGGATGTTTGTGTTTTCTGTAACAAAGAGTCAGGGCTAAGAAATGGAGATAATGCATCCGCTTTGGCAATTTCTGTAAATATATTACACAAGTCGACGATCTTATTGTAGCTAGGGTTTAAGAACTCGCTTCTACGATACGAATCCCGACTGCGTAAAGGCAGTTGAAGCAGTACGATCAAATGTGCTCGTACGACTATCGTAGAGTGTGATCGATGCCAGCACTTAATGAAACCTGACATACAATGAGGTCAAACTCGACAGCTTATATTCAAATCACTTGACACTCATTTGGAGGAAGAAAGGAACCTACATCGAAGAGTGTTCCTTAAAGAGACCTTTGCGAAAAGATGAGAACACTCGCTTAAAACAACCACTAGGTTGATAAAACTCCTCAAAATACACTCAGAGGATCTGATGGGACCTGCAATGAGTTGAAATCAGAGACTGTCTGCCTCATAATTGGGGCTTATTTTCTAGGTACCGTATCAGAAGTAGCTTACAACTAGCAGCTGATATACATATGTCATCGGTTGTGGTGACGAATAAGGCCATCAAACGTGCGGTTGCTTTCATTGATAACTTGAAGTCGCTTGCTGCCAGTGGGATATTTTCAGTTATGCTACAAAAGGATTTAAGCCAGCTGCTGGTCAACTCTGAACAAAATTTTCGCTGTTAGTCTGGCACTGGCATACAAACTTGAACAGTAAGGGTAACCAAGGGTAAAGGCAAATCGGAAAAAATGATTACGCGCTCACCAAAAGCTTAAGACCTATCGGTCTGACTTCCTTCATGTTGGTGTAAAACTGGTTTGGTAGTTCAAGATGCAACCCACTCGGAAATGCTACGAAGACACAAAATCTGGTTTGCAAAATTTAAAGCGCAGACAAAAAGAAGGAGTACGCGCTAACCATTTCTATCGACATTGAGGGTGATTTCGACAGCGCAACTTTCGGTGGCATGAGTTAGTCGGTGAGACAATGTATCACTAGTTTTGTGGATAAAAACAATGCTGGTGAATAGGATCCTGATTGCTTATGCTGACTGCGGCCAATATAGTGCGTGTTTGTCAACTTTCTGCTCAACGCGCTCAATAGTTCTGACGTCTATGCGTACTGTCTGTTCAATAATGCCTACAAACTTTCTGCTCTTAAATGCAGAAAGCCGTTCACAGAATCGATAATTGGCGCACTAAAAATGAGCTTCAGTCTGAGACTGTAAGAGAACTTTCGGTAAACGTGAAGAGGGCCTTATAGATCTCCACGGCTATCATTAGACCATTATACTATTCGTCAATTGGATAGCAGCTTTCACCAGCCTTCAAAGGACGGTCTGTCTAGGCAGCATTCAACTTCCCTAGTTTAAGATGCACCGATAAGTCTCCCTTGCCTTGATATTCATAGCTTGGGCTGTATTCTTAAAACCTGAGCCAGTAACAAATTTTGTCGGGTCTCTACGGGTGGTTTTAAAATAGATTTATGATGTGACGCTGGTGTATTTGTGGAAGAGGACAGCATTGAACATTATCCCCCGTTAGGAAAACTTGCACCTTTTTTTCCAAGCGGAGATACGTATATTCAATAAACTATAGCCTATTGTGAAGAATCAGTAAAGGAGCAAAGTAACTGCGTCTGTAGGACAAACTGCACTTAAAGCCTTGCTGAACCATCTTTCAATTTTTAGTGTAGTTTTTTAGAATGTAAGACTTCTCTGAATGCAGTCGGAAGGCTGAAATCACTTATTCGGTTTTCTGCCTTGGGCGGCCAACTCTTCTCACTGACTGGGTAAGTGTTTTCCATTGCATGGCATGCTAGCAATGGAATTTTCTTCGCGCCTTAAGGTGTAATCAATCCGCAACCATTTCCTTCTTCTTCAAAAGGGCTCCAAGCCTGTTCTAATAAGGAGGTCTACAATTGAGATTCGGTCGAACTAAAATACGTCCAAAGTTATGCGCAGCCATCTGTTAACGAAAGACTGCGGTTTCTAAGTTACTGCTGCCGTCACCTTCCATGTACTGCATCCATACCCATATTGGAGCCAAACATTCACAACTTGGTCATGCCTTCCCGATTCTGCCACTAACATCGAGTTCGATGCCTCCGCCAGTAGAGATGGTGCTTCCCAGATAAGTAAAACTCTGCACTGTCTCGACCTCCTGTCCAGCAATATTAAGTTGGGAAAGGAAGCTTGAAGGATCAAAGACTTTGGTTTTAGTTGCATTTATTTTAAGTTCTCTGCTGCGTTCAGTTTCTAGATTCTGACTCATTTGGTGTAGATCCAAAACCCTGTGCGCAAGGAAGCAGATGTCATCAGTGTAATCAAGGCGTTTCAGGTAAGATGTCATTATCAATGTCCATGTTTGCTTTCCTCCGACAGTGCTGCACAGATAACATCGCTTATTATCACCAGGAAAAGAAGAATACAACCCTGCTGAACTCTGCTTTGATCTTCAAAGGCTTCTGATAACTTACCGCTGTTTAGAACACGACATTTTGCTCCTTCGTAAGTATACTTAACATACAATAGAAACGATTTCACAAGGAATTCATCTCCTGCGTAAGGCTTTCCTAATAAACTCACGCGATAAAAAGTAGATAGAGCAGAGACTTTTTCCGAACGCATTGCTCTATGATTGGTGCAGAAGGAGTCAAAATTTATTCTCATCCTGTCTAGAATTATCTCCGCCTTCTGTGTATATAAATTTTAAGGGTATATTTTTAATCACTGCTGCCATCCATCAGATTGCACCTTGGCAATCATCCTATGATTCCACTTCTCTGGAAAACGTTTATTTTTCCATGCATTAGCTTTTATAAGTCTCAGCAGCTTTACCGATGCATTTGGAAAATGCCGCGAAAATTCCGTCCATGCCTACTACTTTGTTCTTCTTGAGCGCCTTTACCGCTGTTGCAACCTATGCATTGCTAGGGGACCCAATGCGAATTCGGGACACTCTCCGAAACTGATTATTTAGATTTATTACTGGTTTCCCCCACACTTTTCAAGTTCATAAGTAAAGCATTTGGTGGTTAGTCGTGTCAGTTAAGCAATCATCACCACGTTAATCTCCCTTTAACATCGTAACCCAATTTTGTCTTCAAAAAGACAACTTTGGTCACTCTAAGTGCGTTGAAAACACATCCCGCTGTCATTAGGTCTTAGTCGAACACATGTCATAAGCTTAACGTTTTGCGCTTGATTGCACATAATCTTCTAACTTTTGAGCTGATACGTCTTAATGTCTTAGCACTTTTGCACCTTTGTACCATGAAACTCACAGCTTCGGAGGTAACAGTCTCCCTCCCTTAGTTCATAGATATTCGCATCATTAAATGGCACCTCTGTCGTTTTTGGGGTGCCACAATTAGCAAAGCAATTCACTGTCTAAAACTGTTCGTGCGCATAAAACTAACTGTAATGAGCATAAGACACATCGTTCATTTTGCCTTTTTAATTGACAACATAAAGCCCCCTTTTATCCGGCCTTCTCTTCTACTGATATTCTCATCTTCATCCTCGTCCTCATCTTCGTCCTCGTCATCGATGTCGTCTTATGTACGTTAAGCAGAATCTTCTAGGCAGAGTTGGTTCTCTTAAAATGACTACGCCATGATGCAGGGTATAAGTATATATTTATGAGCATGTATCTATATGAAATCTTGTATCTGTGTGTGGTAGATTGCTCATCTCTCGTCGCTATTACAACAGTGTTTCGCTTCGGTTAATCATGACTTGTAATATCAATCCCCTCCGGCGCTCAACCTTTTCTAGTAGTACTTGCTACCCATACCCAGGTTAACTCATCGTCCTGACCTGACGCCGTTTTTTGCGTTTTCAGCACCCTCTTTTGGATCGTGTTTTGGTGGGGCGGAGACGGAGAAGTTATCATAAAAATTTTATGGTGAAATTAACAAATCTGTTTACAAATTTATTAAAACATGGAATGTGGTTGTGTGCTATGTGTAAGATGAAGGGGTGGACGAGTGGTATGACATGGTAGGGGGTTGACAGATTTGGTCTCACCTTAACATTTACACACGAAACGTGTTAGTTGAATCTGGCGTACAATGCTTCGGTAGACGTCAAGCGATGACAGTGTGCTGTCTCCTCCCAGAATACATAGAGATTTTCCAAACGACTGTTAGTGACTGGAGTAGGAAACTTTTTTAAAGAAGATTACCCCGGCAAACGACTTTGAAACCACTTTTCATATTTGAAGGGTTGCATTGTTGTTGGTAGCTGGTAACTGGTTACTAGTTAACATGTTCTTTGCCATGAGCATCCTCTCTGTGCTAATCGTCTTTAAATTTTTGAGCATCACTTCGAGACGGAGGGTTGATTTACATATATTTTTTAGTGGTTATGGTTACATTCCGAGTAATAGGAAGTAGTAAACATGTGATTTAAGTTAAATTTTTAATAAACATAAATTTGAGTTAACATAACAGAATAAATGATCCAGAATGGGTATGGTTGCATCACTCATCGGTAAACACCAGTTTGGCTTCCAACGTAGAAACCGATTACAGATCTAAATTTCACACTGAAAGAAATTCCAGCATATGGTAAGAGACAATTAAATTGATATTCAACGTGAATTCTATGGCCTAACGGTAGTTGATTTGTCAAAATAGAATAGTTTCTTTATATCACTATAAACCAACATGATGCTTTACTAATCCATTACTCCACAGTGTAGGACGATTGGCAAAAGTACCGCAGAGTCGATTAGCCTAAATCTATTATCGGAGGCGATGTCGTGCAGGCTAAACCTTCTGACAGTACTACAAAAGATGACCCCTCTTCAGTAAAAAAATAAAGAAATTCCTCCAGAGTAATTTAAATGTTCTAGCTCCTAGTAGGTCTTGTTCAAGAAGCCACCTTTGGTTTCAATATCTTTTTCCTCTCTGGAGCGTGCATATATGTATGTCAGGCTAATGTTGGCAAATTCAGTCTTAATAAGGATTGTTAAGAGGCGCTCGTTCAAATTACAAAACTCAAGACTTCTTCCCTAAGTCCAACTCTAACAACAAATTCGCATTTAAATAGGCGCTGCTTTGCAGCATTCAGTTGCCTCCACTAGCTTTTCGGCTGCACGTGACCTACCTAATATTCCACTTTTACGTCCGAGGTTGGTTATCCTTGCTTCATTTACAGAGATTGTCAATTGTAGTTTCGTGCGTATTTGAGACTTGTTGTTGACAGAATGTTACCCTGGCTATCCTCTTAAATCCTTTCGATGAAGCAGGAGGAGGCATTATCTTATTTTTATTTCGGGCTCGGTTTGGTAACTTAAAGAGGAGGAAATGGTAATGCTCCTAGGCGCTTGGCCTAATTGATTTTAAATTTCCTTTAGCGGGCATGACGTCAATCTCACTATTGACGGCCTATGTTCCAGATGCAATCCTTGTTATACTATTGTATCTATTCGAAGAGCTTATTACAATTCTTGATTGACGCCCCCCTGTAGACTTAAAGTGCTTAATTCATCTTTTGGACTAATCTTCATAATCCTCATCCGATATTAGCACGAAACAGTTAAGGCTTTTCGAAAGATATTGTTCCAGCTGCGGCTTGTGCTGATTGATTTACAAAGGAGGTCAGAATTCTCTTTTGCTGATGTTGCTGCAATATGAACTTTTAGTCAAATAAGGCCATTGATTTGCCTTTAAGTGTCTGCTGCTGGTAGTATTATTTAGTAACCGAAGCTATTTTCTAGTTTGTTATCCAGGATCATTTCCAAATATTTGGGTTCATTGGAGAAATGCCTGGTGATATCTTTAAGTACTTGGTGAGTAGACTAGTTGTAATGAAAGGATTGACAAAAAATTCATTTCTAGTGTATCAGTCGTCGATGCAACAGAGAGTACAGTTACATCATCTGCATATACTTAAACATAAATGTCGACCAATATGCTCTATAGCAGCGAAAACAGGACCCCGTCTTGTGGATAAGACGTAATCAGTCTTCTACTCACCCGGATGTGAGTTATTCGTTCATACCGTTTTGCCGACTGAGTTACAGCGCATATCTATTTTTCGAGTTACCTTCAACTATGTCCACCATATTTTGAAGTGCACTCTCGCAGAAGTTTCTACTTTGGTAGGAGTGTTGCATCTTAGACAGAGGATGCATTCACAAATGAGTTTTGCTAACATGGTGCTCAACCATACCCTCCATGCTTTTTAACGTGGAAAAGGTCAGTCTAAAATATTTGACTGGAGCGTAAATATCTTTCCCGATTTTCAGTATAAAGACTTCTCACACTGTTCGCCAGGAATTTGGAACGTATGCCAGATTCTCTCCAGAGTTACAAGTAGCTGGGTAATACTTTATTGTAGTATGCTACATTGGATATATATATCTATATCGGTACCAGGCGGCTTAAAGGCATCAAAAGAAGCAACAGCGTGTTTGATGGCCCCATCCGTCAACACAACCTATAAAAAAATACCAGCTATGACATGCTGTGTCATTCAGCTCACTTGGAGCCTTGTTGTTGTTAATTGGAAGGTTAGTCTTAATCATGAGAATGGGAGTCTGTGCTTTCAACGCAGAGTGAACATGGAACGGTGTATCTGCACGAATGGAAATTTCAGTTCAAAACCTTTGGTGAGGACATAGTTCAGGTTCTGAACCACCCTCTAGTTTTTGTTTTGTTCTTGGCTTAGGGGCAGAATTAAAAGACTTGATGATCCCCTTTTTAAGAGGATCTTCAATAAATCGAGACCTCGCATTCGATCCTGTATTCGATATACCTATCGTCAGACATGGAGACCTCTCTCTCTGACTTTCTGTCTTACTTTCGTAGTAAATGTTGCCTAGATTCTGAAGTTTGATCTGAGTAAATATAAAAGATAAGTCCTGTCGCCTCCTGTCTGCATGCATATAGAAATAAAATGGAAAATAACCCTTTCAAAGTGCAGATAGGGATCTAAATTCAATGACTACTATACGACAGAAGCTTTGTTCGGGTCTACAACGAGCGATTCTTCCTTCATCTTGAAAACAAACTTTTCAAGTTCAGGGTTCTGGGTATGAACTTCGCATAAACACATTCTCCGCTTGCCTGAGTTACTCCCGAAGCCAAAAGATGATATCGGTGGCCTGACAATCCGAAAAGCCCTAGTTTCCAAAGGATGATTTTTGGTACATACTTGCTGCGAGGAGATCTTCACTTTAATGTTCGGTTTCACAGTAAGAGCTTAAGCCTCAATTGGAGCTTAAACTACGGTTTATCTCATTCTAAGAGGTAAAACCCACTTTAATGTGGATAAAACTTAAGCCGCCGATTTTGGTGGCTTAATTATTGGTTTAACTACTATCAGAGCAAAATTCATAAGATGATGTTACCAGCATAAGCACATTACCTTTGTTTAACGTACCTTTTTTATTTATGAATATGAACCTAACCCTGGAAAATATATATTTTTTTTAATTTTTATTTGTGGAATATTCCTTTACTCAATAATTATCTACTCTCTTACACCGGAGACAAATTAGCAAGGCATAGCTGATTGGAATTCACTTATTAATTTCAATTCACGTAAAAATGTTGTCTGGCAATACGTTTTGCTTGACAGCAGCTAAATGTCATCGATATGTTCTTTTTAAATTCATGATTTGGTTGATATTTCAATATGGAAATGCATTCAGAACAGGAAGATATAAGTGATTCTGAATATGGAAATTTTGTGGTTCACGTAAGAAGGGAAAAAAAATATTCGACATCGTGTTAACCACTTTCATAGGTGGGATGAACTTGATTTCTTCATAAGATTTCGGATGTCGAAGGATTCCGCGTTTTGTGTCCTGGAACAAATACAAAAATTTGTTATTTTTTTAAATACATTCTTTCTGCATTTAGGAACAATGCACTCACTCCAGAGTGCATGCTTCTGATAATACTGAGGTTTTATTCAACCGGTGGAATGCTTATTACAGCTGGAGATTTTGACGGAGTCTCAAAATCAACTGTTTGCCGCGTAATAAGGAAAGTTTCCTATGCTATAGCACTTCTGAGGAGTCGATTTATAAACTTTCCCGCAACAACTGGAGAAAAAAAAACATTATTGCTGAGTTTTATTGAAACGGCGAAATTTCCACGTACAATTGCAGCTAGGGGTTGCACTCATATTCGAATCCAATCGCCTGGTAAGTAAATGATATACTTATCTACTAACAATGCGTAATCTAAATTTTATTTTCAGGAAGGCAGAATGGTGAAATATTTCGGAACAGAAGAGGATTTTTTCGCTGAACGTACAGACACTTGGCGACTCCCACTTAAAGATAATGGACATAGTTGCGAGATGGCCAGGCTCATCATATGCTTCGACTATATTTAACAATTTCGGACATGCAAAACCGCCTTTCGACGTCTCTCGGCTTGAGTTCATGTGGAACCCAATGAACTGCTGCTTTTAAACGTTTTGAAATGGCTGCTTGAGTGACACCCAAAGATTCTGCGAGCTCTTCTTGTGTTTGGCAACAATCTTCATAGATTAATGCTTCTAGTTCTTCATCTTCAAACTTTTTTGGCTGCCCTGGACGTTCATCGTCTTCCAAGCCAAAATCACCACTTTTAAATCGTGCAAACCACTTTTGGCACGTTCGCTCAGCTAGCGCATGTTCACCATAAACTTCCAACAAAATACGATGACTTTCGGCAGCTGTTTTCTTCATATGTTCTTCTTCCATATGCCTCATCTCCATATCGTGTTTTTCTTATTATATTTGCGTTGCTCTTCAGCGAATTTAATTTTTTCTTATGCCAGTTGCCTCCACTTATCATAGGGAAAAATCTTTTTAGCTGAGCGGAGCAATGGAGATGACTTCTTTTTGATGGCAGAGGGTGTGTACTTATCCCATGTGTTATGATCTAGGGAAAAAGCAAACAATTAAAAAGGTCGAATATTTTCCATTACGATTTGTTAATATATAAAATTAGTAGAGTATGTAAGTCGTATATTTTTTCATTATAATTACCACTTTTGTTTGGGGCATCTGAGTCATAAACAGAAGGCAAACCCTCAATTTGCGGTCCAAGCAAATCACGCAGCGTCTCATCTATATTTGTAATTGAAACTTTTTCTTCTGGTCCACCGCCTGTGGCACACAAAGCTCTTTTTTCCACCGTAAACTTTTTTTCGAGGCCTTTTTTAAATTATCATGTTTTTTTTTTAAGACTGCTGAACCTCGAAATATTTCTCCGCAGCCCGCATTAAATTCAATTTCGATTTTCTTTCAAGACGATGCCTTCTTTTGAGCGTGTATCCTGTCCGAATTTTTGTTTTCAATTATATTTTTATGCATCAGCACCAAGTGCATTAGTTTTTTGGTTTCAGCTGGGGTGAAATTTGCACTTCTTTTTTTATCGTCACACATGTTATATTCCTCACTGCTTTTAATGAAAATAAAATCAAATGATTTGCACCACAAAGACATTTTTCTTTTTGACATATCCGATCAATTCACAGTAGTTAATTACCAACAAACTGTTCACAATCACTTCTTATGCTTGGCTTAGCTAAACCACACTTTTTAAGCGACTGTGAAACCCGAAAAACTTAAGCCAAAACTTAAGCTCTGCGTTTAACTTAACTAAGCTGCGACTTAAACTCTCACTGTGAAACTGGGTATAAGAGTTCCATTTTCTATATCGCAGCCCTCTGCTTAAATATGCATGGACATTCTAGGCTTTTGCTACCCCCCACATTTGATCAATATAGTGTTTGCATTCTGCGTTGTTTAGAAAATTGTCATTGTCACATACACATCCTTTAAGTTGTGATAAAGATCTTATGTTTTGCACGAGAATCGTTGAGCTACTCTTTCGAGCATTTTGAGCTTTATCTTTCTAGTAACGTCCTTTTTGGCGATTTGAGTTTTTCTTGGAGGTGGATTTTTCTGATCAATTGATTTGCGACGACAAAAAATATGAAATCTAATGGTTGTGCCACATTATCCTTATCTGAGCAACGTGTGCAGAACGCTGGTTTTATTTTTGGTATTGGGTTTGGTCAATTCGTTCGATTTCCGTCCACTGGAACTGCGCTTTTTGTTAGTTGCAGCACCGGTTTCAGTTTTGCATTGTGCGCCGGAAGATTCATCGACAGATCGAGTGCCAGAAAATTTCTTTTTCCTTAGTTCTATTCGGAACAGAAGAATAGGGTGTATCGGTTTTTAGATGTTGGGCGGATTCAATGGCTGTCACATATACTGACCTGTTCCTCTTCTTTATCGCCACTGCAGGAGTGAAACTCCTCTCTGTAGCCTATAAGAGTATGGACCTTCTGTGCACGTTCTCGTCTCTTTGGTAGTCTCTCCATCGTTCCAGACTAAAAAGTATTAACTCCTGTGCGATTTTATCGGAAACCTTGTTGAAGTCTCTACCAATCATATTCCTTGCTCTAGGGCTCTGGAAAACAATCTCAATAAGGTTGATAGTTGCTGATCTGCCTTAAGGAAATTCATGTTAATTCGGTGCAATGAATGAACATTACATCGTAAATCATGCTATCAAAGGTCTTGGGAATGCAGGATAGCTTAACAACGGGTTGGTAGTTGGTAATATCACGTTTGCGTTCTTTTTTATGAATGGGGATTACATAAACGCTTTCCAGAGGCGAGGAAAAAGCCTCTGGGAAATTAAAAGTGTGAGGATACTTTCGAGGGGTTGAATAAAATTATTGACACACATTCACATTCTTTCAGAACAAAGACGGGGGGACCATCAGGACCAGGAGAAAAATCATCTTGAAGCGTTTCTTTCTTGTCTAGTCATGTGTTTGTATTATTATTTACTCAAGTATTCGAATTATCGAATGCGACACAGCTTGAGACTACCGGGGTGGCTATTAGATTTTCTTTTTTTGTATTACTAAAGCGAAAGAATCTTTAAGAATCAGAAATGAGGGTAGACGGCATTCGGCCGGGGTACAGGTATATTTTATAGGGAAATTCAATTACCTTGAATAGTGAGGTAAAGTGTTGATGTGAAATGTTGAATACTTACAGTCGCTTGTCAAAGGTTCTGGAATCAATGCATTGTTGTCACATATATCACTAACCGCTAACTCTATCCGCTTACTCTATCCATAAACTCATTGAAACCGTCTTTATTCAGATCTAGACAAATTGAACACCAGTCTTAGATAGATTTATGCAAGTACTTCTACCCATATTTCGTTTAAACTTTTACTAAAAGTAAGTAGTAACAGTAAGTAATGTATTCCGTTTAAATTTGCATTTGGTCATCCGATTCGCGAAAGGATAAATTTGGCAAAAACCATCTGACCTCCCAAATGTAATTTGTTCTGTAGAAATAGAAAAAAAGGACTTCAAACTAATGCGCAATGATTCACGGTGACTTTTAATGAAATGCAAAATTAAAATTCCGTTAGTGATTCACTTTTATTGCGGCCAACTCATTTTCTAAATTTCACTTTGAATACCCCCGCGTAGCTGAATGCGTTTTTTGAGCCGACCAACAGTGAGAAAAACAGCAACATCGACAGCTAAAAAAAATTTAAAAAAAAGAAAAAACCAACAACAAATGAATAAATAATCACAAACATTGTTGTGCTGTGGCAAAACACTCATCTGATGTGGTCTGTCACAGCAATGGGTGCTTACACCTCCACCATCTATCTCGCACACATGTGAAAATGTGTTAATTAAAATTTTGGAAAAAACCTATGAATTTATGCATTTAACTGTAGTTGCCGCAACGGCCGTCGCTGATACAGAAAGACTAGGCTCGGCTCTATAGCAAAACTTATAAGCACCCGGTCTGGAGTTAAAAAAAAAATAAAAAAAGTTTTAACTTTAACCCTAGTCTTGTCCCATCCCGATTCGGTATTAGAAGGAATGATGATGTTCGTCGCTCACCCTAAATTACATGTTTGGAAATAAATTGCAAAACTTGTCCATGGCTACATAATATATTATTCACCCTTAGCCATCCGCAAGCCCATCATCGCCCACCCCGGCGCTGTTGGCGGTGGTGTTTACAGTAGCCAACACTGGAGGACGAGGAGCCAGGACTAGCTCGAGTTATTCTGAATGTAGAAGAACGTTTTTTTCGCATTCCCTTTCGTTTTTGTGGCATTGACTATGGGAGGAGTTTTTCTGTGACTCTTTTTCTGTCGGTTTTTTTTTTTTTCTCTCCATAGTCGTTCCCGTCGTCATCCTCTTGGTTCTTTTCGGGTGGCCAGGATATAATCATCACCATATTAAAGCATGCATGCTACATTACACACAGTAAATGACGAGGAATAGTGGACGGGCAGGCTGCTGCTCTACGAATAAAAGGATCAAAGAACTCTTCTCCTTTTTTTTCTCTTTTCTCCTTACTTCATTCGTCCTGTGTACCGAATTTTGTCTATGTACACATCTTTGAATGGCTGAGAGTAGGGAAATGCAATTGCAATTGCAACAGTCATTATGATAACGATGACGTAATTAGACAACGAATATGGTACATTGGTCGATGTGATGAGGTGTGGTACGGTGTGATGGCAGTTGGAAAAGAGATACATTTTCTTAGTTGTCCTTGCTTACAGGACAATTAAGTTGCAATCACTGCAGCTAAGGTTGGTTCTTTAATTTTAATTTCACCTCCACCGAAATGAGGACAAGTGAGGCAAAATGAGCAACTTTATTGCAACAACTTAACATGACGAGAGATACGAATACAAGAATGAAAGCGAGTACAAAACAGTGTTGTCGTAAGCTTGCGACGAGCACAAAGTTCCATTCAAACCAGTGTTTTGGTTATCGTAAAAGTAGCATGTTTTGAGGTCATCTTGAGGTCTCGCCGTAAATAAGTCCAGTTCAAACTAGCTGATATGTAGTTCCTAGTGGACGAAACCTATCATCAAAAAGTGGGAGCCTTAATATAGTAGGACTGAATTAGAGAACAGGAGTTAAGTAGATTTAGTTGATGTGACTTACGCCAATTCACTTAAAATTTTTGTAGGTCCTATCAGGAGTATACATAAACGGAACTCTCCTAACATTTGCTAATATGGCACTACGATCCGGGGTGGAACTGGTTCCTAATCAAAAGATCTCTCCGGTCGGCTAGATTATTGGTTAGCAGTCTTCAATTACGCATGCGAGGCACAGAGCACTTAGCCAAAGAACTGGTACATTTTACTCCTTGTATGTTCTTTTACTAACGTTTCCTCGTCTTTCGAAGAAATTTAGTAAGCGATTCCGTGTGTACAGTACCAGCATCCTCCACGTTAGTACTAAGTATTTACCTATACAGCCTGATGCAGGGACTTTCACATGTTGTATCACTTATGCGCAGCATACTTAAGTAAACAGCCTGCAGTCTTTCTTACTGATCAACAGCAGAAAAGCTGCTGACCTCTTAGAAATGTCGAGAAGCATTCGTTTAGTCTGCCGGCAACCTTGAGTGTTGCCGTTAAGCTCAAATAAGATCCAACTACCAATGTAATCCCTAGGCGAGAACGCAAGCAGACTTAACGTATGTTAGATTCATGAACAACACTCCTCTGAGCTTTACCCAGTAAATTTATTGGCAATTTCATTCCCTGAGATTCCATTGTGACTTAGAACCCACACAAGACTCAGTGAATTCATCCTTTGACTCCGTTCATTGAAATCTTGCTTGTAGGCAAGCTTAACTATAAGCGAAACTCCACTCCATTCCTTCAAAATATAGTTTTTAGGTTGATTGAGATCTATTTCGACTAGTGTACGCCAACTGATGCGATCACCATCAAAGTATGTTATTAGAACTCTTCTGGGCAGACGACTTCTTTAATATCAGCTCTCCTCCACATCTCCACATCACCACTTATTGTCAGCACTGCTGTGCATTGTCCGGTCGAATACCATGTGCGTTCTCATTTCTGCTACATTGACTGCGATGACCAGAAAGTTACAGGGTCATCTTGGTTTTACGAGATAAGGAGGATAGTCCAGACTATGTTGTTTTATCCCTTTAAGTCTACATCGTGCACTTCGTTCTACCCTTGTTTGCCGCTGAACTGATATGCATCGCTTCTGCTTCTATTTGCGACAACGTATCTGTTCAGCGCCTTGTGTTCATTTAAAAATGTCAATATTGACTGCGTAAAGGAGTAGTTGAACAAGCTTTTGAAGGGTTGTGGCTCTTGTATTGACGTCTGAGTTTTGCATCATCTTGTCTGAAGCCTTTTTCAAAGATTTGGAGGAAGACTTTCTGCACAGTCCAACAAGTTTGGTAGGAATTCCAAAAGTAGAAATGATATGCATAGTTCGTCTATATATGTAGATGCTGTCATAAGCGGCTTTGAAGCCGATAAAAAAGTGGTGTGTATGGACTGAAAATGTATGTTTTTTTTTTTTTATAAGGTCTGGGGTTATGTGAAAATCTGGTTGGTGGTGGACCCTTTTGCTCTCGAATAACACTGATATGGATCTCTCTTTTAGGAGACTGGTAGAATTCAGTAAGAATCAGACGGAAGATGCTGAGGTTATATTCATTGGGCACGTTTTCATCCAATCATGCCCTGCGAATAAGTTCGTGCGTAAAACTGACCAGCTCATCGCCGATTGCCTTTAATACTTCGTTTGAAAAGCCGTGAGCTCCTGCAGCCTTATTCGATTTAGGCTTACCTTTCCTTAGGTTAGCATCCACAAGATCGAATGAACTGGAATCTTGCCCATCATCATCCATAGTAAAAAGTTCGTTAATTGATGCATGTTGCTTCACAGCAATATCTGTGACACGTCCGAGGTTATATTTACACATCGTCGGCATCAACAAACATTTTACTACTTCGGTTGGGCTTTCTCTGCAGTAGTAGTATCTCTGTTGATCGCTTCTTACGCTCACGAGCACATCTTTTTGCAGCACTACTCTGTTTGTCTCTTGCTTAGCCACTTGTCCAGGTCATAGATGGCTTTTATACCTTGTTGGCATGGTTGCCACTAGTCTCTGGCACTTCATGTTGGTGGCAAAGGACCACTGTAGTTTAAAGAAACCTCGATGTGTAGGGGCTGTGAAAATGTCTTGCTTCTCGACGAGGTATTTATTTATAAAAATTCGCGTTTTGTTTCGGGTATATCCAATTTCGTTTGTTTTCGTGGATCATCACTGTAGGTACGTCCTAATTCGAGGCTTTTAATTGCGTTACAGAGAGCTTTACGTTGACTGGTAATTTACTACACACAAAATCTCTAACTTCTGGGGTCGGGTTTTCAAGGCTGTTTTGACGAAAGGAGCCGGATATTCTAGATTTAGTTATCCATTTAGGGCGTTTTAGAGGTGCTACTGCACATAAGACTTTATCCACCACCATATCTAAAGGTGACTAATGCTATAACATCCTCGATTAGAAGATTTGAATACGTTTGAGTAGTGTGTATTTCGCGCTTATATATTAAGTTTGGCAAGTAAAATGACACCAGTACATAGTGGGTAGCACCAAGAAGTGAAACAAGCACAGGATGAGTGAATATGCAAAATACCTATAAATCATCGTTCTGAGAATGGATAAGATCGCGTTTGTTCTTTAATTTTTTAATACTTGCTGTATATCGGGTGATTCATCGAGAGGTTTGATTTATAATGTAAAATAAAGCACATAAATATGAAAGAGAACTTAAAATTTTTATTATCGGTTAAAAGGACAAATCACGGCATTTACTTTTTAAAAATAACATTACGTAAATGTTGGTCACGACTACATCTGAGGTGATCCATTCGGAAGGTCCAATTTTGGACGAATCGTTCGAGCATAGCGATTGGTATATCGCGGATAACACGAGTAATGTTGGCTTCCAAAGCGTCAATCTGGCTTATTCCTGAAAACCTAAGACTTTATATATCCCCAGAGAAACTAGTCCAAAGATGTGATATTGCACGATCTAGGCCGCCAATTTACCGTAGCAAAACGTGAAATTAAGTGCTCACCAAAATGATTTCTCAACAAGTCCATTGTTTCACGGGCTGTATGGCTCGTAGCGCCGTCTTGTTGAAACCAGAGCTCACCGAGACCATGTGCTTGAATTTCAGGAAGCACATAGTCCGTTAACATGACGCGATAACAATTACCATTGACAGTTACATTCTGATTTGCCCCATTTTTGAAGAAATATGGATCAATGATTCTACCAGCCCATAAACCCCACCATACCGTTGTTTTTAATGGATGTAATTGTAGCTCTTGGTACTCTTCGGGTTGCTCATCAGCCCAAATACAGCAATTTTGTTTATTAATGTATCCATTGAGCAAGAAATGGGCTCAATTTTCATTGGTTTTTCCAGAGCCCATTCACTGGAAATATGACTCAAATTCAAATTGCATGGCTTCAATTCTTGCACAAGTTGAATTTTGTACGATTTTAGGCCAAGATCCTCAAGTATAATACGCCAAGTTGTCAAATACGCCAACCCAAGCTGCTGAAAATGACGACGAACCGATTCATTATGATTTTCGCGTACACTCTCAGCTACAGCTGCTATAGTCTCTTCACTACGTGCTGGATGTGGTCTAACCAGTCGAGTATAATTCACTAATGTAAACTGGGATTCAAATCTGCGAATGGTATTGGCAATAGCGGTTTCAGTAGGTTAATTATTCGCACCTTAATTTCCTCGAATCGCACGAAAAACATTTCTCACAGAACGCTGTTGTTGTGTAATTCTTTCCATAATGACTAGCCAAACGATACTGAACAAAAGTGACAAAGCTGTTTGATAGGAGTCGCTCTTAATCTGTCGAAAAAATCCTATGAAAATCAAACCTAACGATGAATCACTTTATAGTTGAGCATATATTTAAAGTAAAAAGGGGTCAGTAAAAACTCCTAAATCTGAAAAATTGGTCAATAGGCCAATTTGCTTAATTATTTAGTTAACGCTTCAGTCTGTGGTTAACTTGAATCTTAAATAACTTACATCTGCAACAGACTCCGGTACTAACTTGTCGCCTCTAACTGCGAACTACATGCTGTTTAAGGCATCTTTTACTCATAATGTGTACTTTGTTTGTACGTATTTATACACAAAACGTATGATTTAAGTGATTTAAAGCTGCAAATTATTTGAGCTTTAGCATTCGTCAAAGGGTTGAGACTAAATTCTTATAACCTTTATACCGTTTTGCTGGTTGCTATTTAGGTTTCGAGATGTGGCCATACCGCTGCAGATATGTCAAATCCGACTTCAGTGTCGTAGTTTGATGTTTTTAGTGGTACACGTGATCAGAACATTTTGTCATACGAGTGCCATTTGGCATGAAATTAAATCGTAAGAAATTTCTTGTCATGTTTTTTATGATTTTCGAAATAGATTAACTCAACAACAGTGTATCGATCAACGCGCTTCGACTTTTGGTGACGAAGCACCATCCCGAGATACAGTGATTCCTTGGTTTATCGAATTCAACCGTAATGTCGTTCGCTCCAGGACGAGTTGCGTTATTAAAGTCGGCCAAAATCGGTTGTTGTGCCAGAAAACATCGATGCTGTACAGGAACTAATATCGCAAGTTCATCATGTGAAACTGAATAATGCTTGGGCATTATTTTTGCTCGAATACAATTAAAGTTGCATGAACATTTAGCCAACTGGCCAATTTGGAATGGTACACCACCATTTGTTTGCTCGATATCATTGAAGAAATAACGAAAAGCACTGCTGAACACAGGAATTGATGGGTCATCCGCCATACAGTTCTATATGGGGACGCAATGACTTCATCTTATGCCGCATATTAGGAAGAATGGGTGACTTTTTAAGCGTTTGGTTATTAATTGTGAAAAAAGCCAAGATAATTGCAAAAGTGAATAAAAGTCGTATTTAGGTTGATAAAAGAATGTTTGCCATTTACTTTTTCAAGATTATTTTATGTTGAGGTTGACCACGATTACATTATAAGTAGTTCATAAGGAGAGTCCAATTTTGAATCACTTTTCCGAGCATTTGGTATCTCGATAATAACACTTGTAATGTTGTCTTTCAAGGCGGCAATTGAAGCTGGTTTATCGGCATATAATACTGATTTGACGTATCCCCATAATAAAATAGTCTAAAGCGTCAAATTCAATTCAACGGTCCAAAACGAGAGATAAATTGCTCATCAAACCAATGATTCCGCCGAACCATGCATTTTCCGGGCAAATTGGCGGCTATTGTATTGCCTGACATTGCTAATCGGACTAATTACAGCAGTTTTATTTATTTACATATCCATTCAACCAGAAATGAGCTTCGTCACTGGAGACAACAAGACGGATTTTCGTCTAGCCTTTCTAAGGCCCATTCACCGAAAATTCGACCCTGTTGCAGATCGTTCGGCTTCAGTTCTTGCGCAAGCTGTATTTTGTAAGGTTGTAGGCCAATATCCTTGCAAAAAATCCCAATAGCACGAATTTTGATAATACAATTCGAAAATTTGTAAGCGTAGTTCGGGTGTTAGCCTTTCTAATGTCAATACTAACTGAGCATGTTTGATCTTAACACATGTCAGGAACCATGCGTGACCTGTAAAAAATAAAACACTGAGAAACAAAAAAGCAAGAAAATCACTTCTTTTTATAAGTTGCTGAGTCAATGTTTTTGACGCTTGAACATGCGGTTGCTGCGTTTGAAACTCATGTTTTTGAGTAACCCAGTTCGAAATAGAAAAAGTGCTTCGAATTGATTCAAAGGCATGCAGAAGTGTATTCGTCTTCATGGAGTATATTTTGAAAAACTATTAAGCCATTTTTAGTGATAACTATTTTTACTAGTTTGTCTCAAAATTTAAGCAGCACCCTACGTACATAAA
This sequence comes from Volucella inanis, assembly GCA_907269105.1. Lineage (NCBI taxonomy): Eukaryota > Metazoa > Arthropoda > Insecta > Diptera > Syrphidae > Volucella > Volucella inanis. Next base: position 140,836,564 of record OU026155.1, on the reverse strand, counting down.
CTTTCGTAGATAGTCGCTTTAGTGACAAAAGGTCGACAGAACAAGAACCCGCCAGTACATCATTCGTATGGTCTGCCTAAACGCTGTTACGTCAGTTGACCTACAGTTGTATTCCCAAGCAATTGAAATCTTCATGCACTTTCATCCTTGGTCGTTTAGATGTTGAAATCCTAAGACCTCCTCCTTTGAGACTTGCATCAGAAAGTTCCTTGCCGAACTCATTTTCTAAGATTCCATTGTCATATAGGTTCATACGCCTTAGGTAAATTTTTGACACGTTCAAGGAATCTGTGAATCGTAGAAGTAGTTTGATTTTGATTTAAATGTTGACCAAACCCTTAAACGCAGATTGACTTAAGCCACAAACATATAACCCTCGACTCGTCCACTTCCAGTTCTTTAGGCACTTTAAACCGACAGAGTAGCTACGTATATTGTTTGCATATACATATGCGTAGTCTCATACTATAAGAGTTTTTCTGATGTCGCATCTGTGGTACTTTGTGGTAAGTTATGCCGGCATGGAGGACGTTCATTATTTGACTGTCTTCGGAAAACAAAGTCAGACTGTTGTCGACTAAATAGTCATCGTTACCAATCCCTGTAGAAAGCTGGTCTCACTGTTTATCAAGGATTTATAGTTGACAGCAAGTCATCTGTAACTTTCTGCAGCTTTTGATATAGGCCCTTAGTGCTACGCGACCGAAAATGTACAGAAGACGCATCAACGTATTAACTTACATTTCCCGTATACAACTCCGATGAAAGATACACACTACTTACGGTGAGAAATATTGTATCACTCAGCTTATTTGCAGTTCCTGTAGAAGGTCTTATTTGTGGGTCAGGTTTGTTATGATTACCTGGGAAGTTAATCAGCGTTATAGTGAATGACTTTACTTTCAACTAAATATTGAATCGACATAGCTTTATACAGGTAATATCTGTATATGCTGTCATACTTTACCTTTAAATCTATGATTTTTCATAGAGTATCGCCTTTCTTTAGGATCGGACTAATAATGCTTCTGCTGTTTGGAACTATATAATTCTTCTAGCCAAAGGGTTAGCAAATGAGTTAATACGGGGAAGGTGCTCTGTATCTGTGTAATCTGTGTACGTTTCCAACAGTTTGACTCCTAATCTATTAAGCCTAACAAATCTAGCTCCGATGGACGGGAATTGCAAATAAGATGATTCTCTTCCATTCTATGATATATAGGCATGCATCTCGAGCATTGCATGGTTTATCGTTCAGTGATTTTGTTAAGGAATCTGAGTTTAGTTCTACACACCTTCAACTGAGCTTTTATTGATTCAGCTGCCATCGTGAGTTTTGCAATTGTACCCTAATTAATGTCTCTTTTTCAGTTAAGTTCAAGTCACATGTTTCAATTGTAATCTGCCGTGATGAGATCACTCTAGTTGATAATGAATGCATCTGGAGGTGTTGGCCTTACATTGTCTACAAAATCGGAGTGCCAGCTACGAACCTACTTCAAAGAGTGTATTAAATTTGTATTTTTTTTTTTGCAGGCTTGTTTGAGCCGTCTTAAGCTCTGTCTAAAAGCTGAAATAGTTTCTGCATAGTCGGACAATGATCCCTGGAAAAAACTAAAAATATGGACAGACTTCTTTGAACTAAAAAAGCCGGTTATAATCAGAATCAGAATACTATCTTATTTCAGAAATGTTTTCGGCCTACAAACCTGCGCTGTTACTTAATAAAGTGTGTATACTGTCCTATCATCTATCAGGATTCAGAACAATTTCCACGTCGAGCTTTAGATCACTTTTTGAGAACGTCTTTCTAGGCTAGAAGGCATCTATCAGTACTTTATGTCAATTCGTCTTTTCTGTTTCCATTTCTGTCGACATATGTTCAACAACGAACTGAGAAATTAGGATATACATACATTTAGGAGCTGGCTATTGTGGATGATCTAAAAGGATCATAGAATATCATACGCTGTAAACAGCAGGGATTATGACTTTCTAGTGAAAAGAAGCAGTACGTGCAGGCCGATTTAAAGTGGATTAACTATATTTCATATTCACATTACTCCTTAAAGCCAATGTAACGCAAGTGGTGTTTCTATTTCCAAATCAAGCTGAAAGTCAATAAATCATCAATCAGAAGAGGCTTGTGTGGTGTTGCTCAGGAAATTTCAAATTCCATTAGTTTCGGGTCCTCGGTGTGGCTTATCTACAAAAATCACGCACTCACATTGTTTCCTTTAATCTCACATGAACAATGATATGTATTGCTTTGTACATCATAAATTGACGAGAACTGGAAATAAGAATACTTCTGGAGGTAGCATGGTTACTCCTTTTGTTGTACAGCCGACAACTCTGGTACGAACAAGAACAATTATAACACTGAGGACGACATAACTTGTATGACTTGGACGAGGTCAGTTCGTCTATAGCGCCTTGGTTCCTATTTACCCCTATTGCTCCCAAAGCTATTCGTCTCCATCTTGTCAAGTTTTGGTGAATTCGTCGTCATTACAAAATTTTTTTTATTTAACTCTTATTTTGGTGGCCTTCACTATACCAAAGTTTGGTTTTTTTTTTTTTTTTTGTTTGGGTTGCTTCCCTCTGTCGTCGACTTTCTTTTCTGAGGATCACCCTCACTCTGGGTAGTGGCACAATGATGAACTTTTTCAATTTTGCTAATCAGAAATCCCCACTCGTGGTACTGCTGCTGTTGAAATGAACAACTGAAACAGTCGAGTGAATGATAACCAAGCTAGCCAACCAGAGGAGCAAACCAACAGACCGCACCGAAGTCGGTCTTAAACTTCCCTAGACCGTGATATAGTGCAACTACATAGGAGGTAGGAGGACATCATCAGAATGTCAAGCCAAAAAATTTGGAACAATTAATTCAGAAAATAGTGTTGTTGGTCAGGGTAACGAGAGATAGAAAAATTCGAATGTGAATTCGAATCAGAATCAGAACCAAAGTGGCACAGAAAAGAGAAATGGCAAAAGTGGTTCTTGTTGGCGGCTGTCGCGGACTGGATTCTGGATGTGTCCCACATTCTCATGTCACATTTGATGCCATGAAGAAGGGGTGCAGGGGTGCATGTTGGTCTATTATAGCTCGTTGAGCATTTGACTTCTGCCCTAATAACTTTTTTGTTGTTGTTTAGAAATGACTGGATGCACAAGTATGTGGATGTGAGTTTGATGGATTTGAATTGAAGCATTGAGAGGACATGTCATGAAATTCATCTTTGCATCCTTGCATCTACACTGAACGTGCACGATGCGACTGAGAGAGGATTTAAATTTCTGCGTAAAGTAGTTGATGAGTTTTTGCCCGGGCTTGAAGGATGTTGGTTAACGTGGGAGTAGTAATATTGCGGTGAATGGAAGTACCATTACAAGTGAGTACAGTCTGAGATTTGTGGCTTCGGTGTAGATAATAATTGCCTCATCGAGTAAATTAAAAATTTGTCATCCGTTCTGATGTTATCAAACTCTTACTATCAAAGTTCCTCATAAGTTGTCAAGTCAAGTCAAGTCAAGTTGTCGTTGTAGATATGTACAGATATAAAACATCTTTTGGTGAAAGCACTAGTATCTATCATCTATATGCAGGACACCTTAAGTGATCGATGTATTACGTGTACGTAGTCATCATTTCTCAGTGTACTCTTACCATTCAGGATATCTGCTGAGTTGTATGCAGTTGAAATACATCCTTAGATATTGAATTTGCTGTATTCAGTTGGAGATATTGACCTACAAGATGGGGACTGCATCGTTAGTTGTCATATATAGTATATATGGGTAACTACTACTTGAGAAAATTGATGTTTCTTATTTTTAGAGATACAAAACGGTATAGTTCGATACACTATAATACATTAACTGTGTAGAGTTCTGAAAGAAGGATATAAAGTCATTTGGCGAGGCCTTTTAGCACGACCTGTTCAAATGCTTGTGATGTATTTTACTATTGCTAAACATACAATACGATTGCATAGTTATGAAGATTCCCTATGTTTACATCCAAACAATAGATGAGAGAGGATTTGTGAAACTTATCTTGGTTGATTCCACAGTTTGCAAACAAATAAGCCTTCCTTAATTCGCTGATATGGCTAACTTTTCAACGGCTCATTCTAGACAAGGATTTAGTTAAGCGTATGTGTTCAGTGTGTGTTTCTCAGATATTAGAAAAGCCGCTGATCTTTACGAGACATCTAGAATTCCTTTAGTATGCGTGTATTCTGAGGTATTTGCAAGTGTGCTCATAATAAACGTAACTGCAAATGGAAGCTTGAAACCCGGTCGCAACCAGTTCCAAAGCAATTACTGGACAAGCTCAAATCTGAGACTTACCTCGTTGTGTGTATACCATTGTGGCCTGGTATACAGACAAGACTCTGTGAATCCAAACTCTGAACTTTGTTAAAAGAACTTTTACATTTTGCAATTAGCATGGATGTGGCAAGTGGCTTAAGTATTGTATTTGTCTATGCTTCAGAGCATTTCTTGCTAAATTCTGAGCGGAATCATTTCTGATACCATGGACAGATTCGTGGGATTGTATTTTTATAAGGACAGAATCGATAGAAAATCGAAGTTCAAAGTTCCAGTGACTTTTAAAATGAAGATGGATTTGAGCGCACAGCCCATGTTAGGATATGAAGGAAGTGACGGTTCCTAAGTGCGTTTCGAGCGAAGTTAGGTGAACCAAAGAAAGTCATTATGCACTTGGAAGTCGACGGACCGTTCTTAAGAGACTGGTGAAGGATTCAGTGGCTTAAAACCTGTTTTATCAAACAACTGACGCATTGAATAGAATTGATCCTATCATAGATTCAGAGGACCTAGCGTATTGAAAAACCGCATGTCTTGATGACAACTCTCTTAGACTATGTAGAGGAAAACGGCACTCAAATTGATCGAAAGACTCTTATAACTAGAGCAGTAGCAATCTCAACAACATGAGGGAAGTGTGGCATAGGTTGAGACATGATTAGTATATAAGCTATAATAATGGAAGAGGCAGCTTATATGTAGGAACGACAATATAACCTCACATCGAAAACAAACTGATACCTAGTCTGTCTATCTATCTGACACGAGTAGACAACATCCAGGGATTCACTTAGGCGGTTTCTTATTTATTTAAGATGAGGACTAACTTAGGGAATAAAAGAAGCTCTACGGTAACATTCTGACTTCTCATATATATTAGTATTCTCTAGAAGTTGCCGAGACTTGTGCATTAAATTGAGAGTAATACAAGAAAAGTCATTTTCCAGAAAATAAATCTATCCTGAGGAAAATCCGTTCAGCTTGCAAACAGGTTTGTGATTTAAATCTTCCTCTGCGTATTCAAAATATGGATAGTCACTCCATCTGTCTTCAGTCTTCAGACTTTACTTCGCGCAGAACAAGTATAACTTTTAAACATATGGACGATGCGTCAGAATGTCAACTTCAGTATAGACAAGAGATATCGAAACAAATTAAAATCAAATGTGATATGAGAAAAGGATACACTCTTTCACTGGTGATTTTCTTACCATACTTTGGATGGTAATTATTTGTAGGCATTCCCTCCCTTATTCTTTTGTAAGTTGTAGTTAGAAAAAGACTTTAACCCGACGCATTGCTTGGTCTCAAATGATTTGTAAGTGTAATGTCAGAAAATATAGTTATGTTTGTGCTGCCTAAATCACTAATAGACTCTTTAGGCTTTCAAAACTCTTACAGAATATTATTGAATCAACTAAACCTGATAAGTTCCTTGATAGTGTTAATATTGTACCGGACTTCAAGTTCAAGTTTTTTTTACATCTGCATCTACTCCAATTTGATCCGTCTTTAGAGGTGTGATTTCTAAGCGATTTACCTTTGCTCTCGAACAAAAACCTTTTCCACATGTTCTTCAATGTCCTTCACAATAAGCAAAGATCTAGTGTTCTGAGTAACGACATTCAAATGTGAGGAAATGAGGAAATACTGTGGAAAAGTCGATGATCAGAAGCCCGTAATCGATAGAAACCATCACGGTCTTTGCCGACCAATGCAGCGAATAAGCAATTCGAGATACCTGAGCTCGGAGATGAGCTAGGTTTCGCCCGGCTACCGCCAAGAACCTAGAAGTTTGACGATGAATGTCAGCTGTGCATGCAAGGAAATAAAATTATATAGAGCGATGCTCCAAACGAGGACTAGAAAAAGAATGGAAGAAAGAAAGAAAATTAGAAGTAGAAAATCGAACATTGAAAGATGGAATATGAAATCTTTTAATGATGAACTAGAGATCCTTGTCCATCCAGTCTTCAACATCGTACGTCAGAGTATTGTGTGAGACTCGGACATCAACACCAGAGTTAAAATCTTTTAAATATTTGTACAACAACTTTCCCATACGGATGACATAAATATCTTTGGAAGAGCACATCAGTCCGACGGCAAACTAAAGACACAAAACATTAACAACTCAGAACAAATCTCAAAATTGACAGGTTTAACTTCGAGGTATAAAGCTGCGCAGTTAGTAAATACAAACAATTACATCGTCTTCGAAGAGTAAATCTTGGCAATCGGTGTTTTGCTAGGCTCATTATGTTATTGAGTAGCAGAGCCCTCTCGCGAAAAAACCAAATAGCGCGCTGTAAAACATTGGTCGTCCCAGTCTTCCTCTTTGACATTGAGGTATGGACTTTGGTAAGAAATGTCTACGGCCCTGTCAACATCAACGAAGAGTTAAGGAAGAGAGAAAGAGAGAGTGACATGGAAGTAACTAAAAGAGTCAGAATATGTCAGCTTAGATAGCTCAAACACATGTAACTGGTAGGTATAAGCGCTCTAGTTTGTAAAGTCTAAGAATCCACCATCGAACGAAAACGCAGCAGAAGAAGTCCCATTAAGGCCACTCCGGACCTAGAAGTCAGTAAGAATTTTTGACAAACTACGAGTTCAATTCATTGATGTAGTACGATGAGGTAGTTTACGTAGGTCGACTCCTTGCCTGTTTTAAAAGGCGAAAAGGTTACTTCTGTTCTACCAAATGACCTTGTGCCAGGCCCGGTGTATCTCCGATATCTGTGTGATTCGTACTACATAAATAGACAAACCACTCGCCACTGCGATTTCGGTCTCCCCAGCCTTGTACCTTCGAATCATATTTGTTCGCTGTATCGTCAGTTACTCTCTTAGAGATGGAATAACAATTACAATGTACAAGTAAATCGATATCTAATTTACCATAAAACTTGTCTTTCTCATTTTCTGACGAGTCTTCAGCTGGAAATATGCAGTAAATATTTGGTCACGAGCTGGTTTTCATGAAACGTGGCTCTGCTGCTGGTGCTACAATATCCTTTTATTAAGCGTTTACCTGTGCTACTAGTCTAGGCTGTCTAGTTTTTGAGGGTACTCGCCTGCCTCGTGTTTTACTCAATTTAAAGTTGTTCATTTTGTAAGGAATAAATAAAGATCTGGTGTTTAACAGACATTCTCGTAAATAGGAGAAGGTCTGCACGTTCAAGGTTCCGATTGTTGACCAAAACCAAGCACCACCACCAAATAATCACTTTATCAGGATAAGTTGATGTCCGTTTCGGAACTATAAATGCTATACTGGATGGTTTTCTTTATTTGTAGATGGGATTCGTCATTCGGCCTTTTCACTTTGAAATTTGCGAAGAAACTCGCAGATATTGCCGCGTAGATGTTAGGTATGGATTCCTATTAGATAAGTTCAGAGTATACTTAAAGCTCTTCCTTGTTATTTTGGAATACCTCCTGTTCTTGGTAGCTGAAATAAATTATTATCTTTTCATCTTGATCCAAATTGAATAACTTGTAAATCCGCATTAGGTGAAGCAAGGCATATGAATATGAAAACACTCTCGTCACCAATTTATGCAATAACATATACCTAAAGTCGAAAACGCTATTGGCAATATGTTTAAAGCATTCTTTAAAATCAACCAATTTAACTCTCAAATATGGGATACTGCCAAGTATCCCTGTGAACATCTTACAATTGACAAATTAATTGCCCTCCATTTGAATGGAATTTGCCTTCAAAACAAATTTCTTCCTGCAACACCTCCGCTTCAAATAACAACATAACAAAACGATTAATCTCAGCCAAAAGCTACACACAATCACAGATAATTTACACGTATCCTTACCTCCAACAAATCAAAAAAAAAAAACAAAAACAATCCAAACACAAGGGGAAGAAACAAAAACAAAAGCAAGCAAAAAAAAAAGAAAAAAGTCAACAACAATCATTGATGTTCGAGGACATTTCGACACTACCACTACCACAATCTACACCAAAAGTGGCACATGCGAATGTACGAAATATGTACCACACATCGATGTGTAGCTGCGAATAATTAGCTCCTTGATGGGATGTGAATCTAGCGTACCACCTCGTCCACAACCCAATTTTCTCGTATGCAACATCTAATCATCATCATCATAAACATCATCTAAGCACACACCAATGCGTCATCCACACAATGGGTGGTGGCGGCAATATCGACCCTGTACCAGCTCCGAGATGACTGAGAAAATTTTATGAAACGATGTCCTTAATTAAAAGGAAATCCAACCAACCCCCCGTACGATTATACCGTCTCTCATGTCGTAGCAATAACAACAGTAACACCCAGTGGTGATATGAATAAGGGAAAAGAAATAAATATGTTTTCCCCGCCCGACCACCATCACGTCTCTTCGCTTGTCATTTCAGAACCTGGATGCGGCTAAGGAGCTAAGGATAACCAACCAACCAACCCAAGGACGAAGAAGGATGCGTGTTGTATTTTTACCGAAACTTGTATTCTTCTTGGCAAAGATTAAATTTTCAATTTAAATGTCTCGCCATTATGCGTGCCTAACTACACAACTACTAACCGGAGATTGATGCCTCGACGAGGGCCGGATAGAAGGCACATTTAAACCTAAAAACCATCCCCAAACTTCAGCACCCTATACTCGTTTATAGTGTGTTCAGAGGATTCGGAACACTTTGGCTCTTTAAAGTGTCATTAGCTAGACTTTTTTGCACCATTAAGCGAGCAATTTGAAAATTACCCCAAGGGGATTGCTGACACATACAACATATACGGATACACCCGCACCCCTAGCTGGATTCCTAATTGTGCGGCAGATTCAGAAAACAAATTTCACATCCTTCATCACTCTGCGATTGATTTACATTCCCTGGCCAATGGCCCCCTGCCAATTGCGGATAACATTCGCCATCATCGAATTATATGGGCGCGCGAAATCTGTTGGTGGCGTTGCGGTTCGAAATTAAAACTCAATTTCCAGGCGTCAGGACGATTTGTTATAGCTTGCAGCTACACCTTGTCATCAAATGGTATTGAAGAGTGTTGAAACGACTCTAGTCAACAACAACAAGGTGGAATAGTGAATATTTGCATAAAATAAACCAGCACACGCTCAATATGAAATGTCACACCAATTGCATTCATTTAGTGTGTCGACTATCGACAATGCACTCCTGTGTCGAATGTTAGTTCCTAGTGCGCTCGTCACACGGTATTGGTTCGGTGTGGGGTTATGGGATTTTTGTTGTTGTTTTCAGGATTTTTTTTTGCCGTTTTTTTCTTTTGACTCTTCCGTGTTTCGTTGTCGTTGTTCACTTGCATGATCCGCCATATTGTATTTCGGTCATCTAAATTGGTGGCATTGCTATTAATGGCTGAACTGCAGCAGCGTCATGAATAACTTTTTTTGATAGTGCGTCCTGACTATAGCTATGGGTATTCAGCGAAATCCAGTGAAATCCCGGTTAAGGGTGATCGGGGTGCATTTTGGGCGGAAAGTGTCTATAGTGTCTAGCTTGACCGTTGATGAATTTCGTTTCCCATGATGATGTCAACAATTGGATATCTGGATTGGTGCATGCGGGCGAGAATATTTTATTATTTCAGATATTCGAAGCTTGTGTGAATTGTTTTTGTTGGCAAATTGACATACCTACACACGTATAGATATCTAACAGATGAGACCAAATGCGGGAGGGTCTTTTTTTTTGTGTAGAACTTTGGATTATACATAGGATGAAGCTGGGATTGTAGAATATTCAGTGGGGATTTACTGTGATCGTTATTACACTGTGGAAGTTCGAATAACAAATTTTTTTTGGTAGCACCCCTGCGGATGCACTTTTCTGGTACAGGTACGAGTATCTGTATATCTGACACAAAAAACGAGCCATTGTGCGAAATTTCTGGATTTAGAAGTTGTGACTGCAGATGTGTATTCAGGTTACTTTCGAATGGAATTTGGACTGAATTTTATTTGGACTATAAGGTTTTGGTTTCTCGGGGCTTATGGTATTGAAAAGTGTAAGGTGAGTATGGTTTAATGGTATGGTAATTAAGTACCACAAGCAATCGAGCTGCTAGAGAAATGTATTAGTCCATTTGACATATTGTGCAATGGGAAATGAGTTTATCAGGGGAGAACCATAAAGTAATTAAAACTTTTCTTTTCTCTGACGGCTGGATGCTGTAGGCAAGGGGTGGATAAAGAGTGGTATCAACCTAGCTGTGCTGAATATTGCAGCTCTGATAACGTATTCATTTCTGTCATTCAACCTCCAAGTAGTTCAGACTGGATACTGACTTCATCTGGGCTCAACTTGCTAAGCTTTTAATCGTACCTGCTGTTAACAACTAAGAGACTGCACGTGTTTTCCGCGCAGCGTTTGTTTTTCCCGTGACGTCATCGGGCTATTGATGCACTTACGTGCGATTGTTGTGAATTAAGTTTGTGTAAAATTATGAATAAGCGAAGCGTGAGCTAAACGCGTAGCTAGGACGTTGATTCGGGTGTCATTCTAAAGAGCTTGAGAAGGGCTATAAGAACTCTAAGTGCAACAATAAAAATAATCGCCAAAATATACGTAAAAATTGGTATTAAATTGAAAATTTTCAAAAAAATTAAAGATGTCGACTTATATGATTCTTAAATATGCATAAAATTATAGAGGACGCAAATCAGAAGAAAGCTCGCACCAAAAGGACTTTAAATAACCCAAAACATTAAGTGCCGAGTAAATGTTAGAGCTGCGGCAGCATCGAAGAAAAAAAAACTGCGCAAAGCAAAGACGTATGTTGCAGCGGCAACCGATAGTTCAAACTTCTACGGATCATGAACAGACAAGGCAATAAAGAAAATTGTGATAATGTAGAGATGAATATGTATTGCGATCACGAAATATCGTCGTGTTGTCAACGTCGGGCATCAATGTATCTATTCTATAACCATACTATTCTGTACAACCTGACGTTTTCACAAAAAATCTACGGCGTTGACCTTGACAATGTCTTGGGTTTTTTTTTGTCTCAGCAATTTTTACAAGGAAATTGCGACTTTCAGCAGTGCACTCATACGTTGCTGATGACAATATTCAGTATCTCTACCTTGGTTTTCCAGCAGAATAAGAAAAGGCGAGCATAATCAGATATTCGTAGCAAGAACAGCCAAGAGTACATCTTTCTCTGTGTGTTGGCGATTTTTTAACATTTTAGAAATGGATTTAATTTTGCAACAACTTGTATTAAATTTTGCGTATAAAACGGATTTAATGGTGCGCGAACGTTGGAAATGTTGGAAAAGTGTTTCGGCAATGATTCTCTAAAGAAAACGGTCGTTTACCAAAGGCACGAGCGGTTAAAAAGTGCTCGTGAGTCAATCGAAGATGATGAACGCAGTGACAGACCATTGACATCGAAAACCAACGAAAACATTGATGAAGCAAAAGAAATGTTGGTCAATAACCGGAAATTAACCATCAGAGATATAGCGGAGGATTTGAACATTGCCTATGGATCCGTCCAATACATTTTGGTTAATGATTCGGGTTTCCGTCGTGTAGCAGCAAAGTTGGTGCCAAAAGACCTCAATTTCATGCAAAAAAGAGACTGTGTTGACGTCGCAAAAGAGATGATTTGCGAGGCGGAATCCGATCCCACATTCATCAAAAGGATCATTACTGGAGACAAGAAGTGGGTTTATGAGTATGACACGCAATCCAGACATCAGGCAAGTGAATGGCGTTCACCAAATGAGCCGAGACCAAAAAACCACGTCGTTTTCATTCAATAAAGAAGGCAATGCTCATGGTTTTCACGGATTACAACTATGTAGTGCATCATGAATTTTTTCCAGAAGGCCATACAGTAAACAAAGATTATTATTTGGGTGTTATGAGACGTTTCCGTGAAGCAAGTAACCGAAAGAGACCAGAATGGTGGGCAGAAAAATCATGAATTTTGCATCATGATAACGCACCGTCGCACAGTGCCATCATTATTCGTAATTTTTTGACGAAAAATGCAACAAAACCATCCAACAACCACCGTGACTTCTTTCTTTTCAATCAAGTTGAGTTTGGGGGTGACCGTGGTGTAGTGGTACATGCATAGACTCCTCAGGCAGAGAGTCGCGGGTTCGAATCTCGTGCGAGGCAATTCTCTGAAAAAGTCTTTTCATGGAATTTGTATGTAGTTATATGTAAAATCCCGTCGGCGTCAACTCTGACATGAAGGCATAACACTGATGTTGGAGTGGTTGCTGGCTGGGCTAAATGTAACGAACTAACAACTAGTAATAATAAGACCCACTGGTTGAGGACGCACTGGCTTCAGTTTGTTAACCACCTCTGGAAAAATATCGAATCCTAACACCATCCGCCCGCGCCCTGGTGAAAAGCCAGTAAAAGGGTATTCATATCCCCTTGGTACGCGCGTGGGATTATATAAAAAAAAAATAAGAAATCATCATATGGGGAACGAGTTTCAGCAGCCGAGAGGAAGTAATGGAAAAATATTCGAAAACAAGCGCTAGCATAAGTGTGTTGCAATCGATGGGGATTACTTTAAATGGGACAATATAGATTTAGACGAATAAATCTGTATTTTTAATTGCACGTATGTTATGGTATGTTCGAGATGTGTTCAAAAAGTAAGGTTACTTCTGAAATTTTGCGGGCAACATACATTCGATTATCGACTGGTTGTTTTTCTGTGTTGGTACACATGTCTCGAACATATGTTCACAGTTTCAAGTATATAGCATACTTAGTTTGTTTTTGACAGATAGAAAGTTTAGAAGTGTTTTGGTGTGCTAGGCGATTTTCAATTATTGTAAAAAGTGGATTAAAGAATTTACATTAAATTTTGTGTAAAATGGAATTAAGTACTCTAAAATACTTGAAATGTTTACAGTGGCATACGGTGAGTCTGCTCTAAGTAAAAAAAAAAAAAAAAACAAAATGCATACAAGTGGTACAAGCTCTTCCAAGATGGTTGAGAAGATGTCAATGACGAACCTCGCTCTGGACGCCCAAGCACATCAACAAAATATGATAACGTCGAAACTGTGAAGAAAATTGTTTTGGAAGTTTGCATATCGGTCGGCTCATGTCATGTATTTTTTTTTCGGATGTATTGGGCATGAGACGTGTGTCAGCGAAGTTTGTTCCGAAACTTCTTAATTTTGATCAGAAGAACCGACACACGAGCATCGCTCAGGAGCTCTTGAATGACGTCATGATCCTGACTTGCTCAAAAGGTTATAATTGATGACGAATCATTAGTATAAATTTATGACATCGAAACCAAAAGGAGAGCCAAGACCGATAAAAGCACGCCAAGTTCAGTCAAATATCAAAGCTTTGATGATTATGGACCTCAAGGTCCTAAGGAAAAAAAGCGTCCTGAATTGTGGGACAATTTATGGCTTTTGCATCATGCACCTGCTCATTCATCGTTGCTTGTGAGAGATGTTTTGGACAAAAACAACACGTCAATCATGTCTTAGCCACCATATTCACCGGATTTGGCCCTATGCGAAGAGACCTATGAAAAGACGGAGACTTGCAACGATTGAGGAAATAAAAACGGCATCACTGGTAGAGCTCAAGGCTATATCAAAAACTGCTTCTGAGAAGTGTTGCGAGGATTAGAAAAAGCCTTAGCACAAGTGTATATTATCTGAGGGAGATTATTTTGAACAACAATAATATTGACAACATTATTATTGATGATTAATAATACAGAGTCACCTTACTTTTTGAACAAACCTCGAACATTTTAAAGAGCTGCGTCAAATACAAGATGGGCCATCGTGTAGAGTCGGCATACCAGGAGGTGCAGTTATGGTATTTGGTAGAGGGATTAAATCAATAACAAACTTCGGGTGGACGAAATTATTCTGTATGATGCCACAATTAGATAAAAAAAAACCGATACATATACATATCTATATTTGCAAAGTGTGTACAAACGAAACATATGTATACACGTCCCAAGCCTTTCCGCAACACCGCAAAATTCAGGTTTCTACACACGTGGAGTGATATTAGCGAAAATATAGAGGAAGCTACATCCATATGTCTCGCGACACCAATGGCAGCTATATTGCACTTTGAAAATTAATTAATTAAAATTTTTAAGAGGCCTCACAGCGAATAAATTGTAAATCAACACACCAAGGTGTACTACTACGCTTATAGCAGGTCATATCTATGTATTTGAGTCATTTTTTATTATCGGATTTCGCGCTGTAGTCGTTACGTAAGGAGGACAAGTCCCTGAAGAAATGGTACGGAAAGAGTGTGGGGCTATTTTGCGCAATGAACGCATCTTCGAATATTTTGTGCAATGTACGATATTTAGCGACCATTTGCAAAAATTTTCAAAATAAAAAAGTATGCCAAGTGTAAGTTTACGAAATACTGGCAACTCTACCAAAACAACAGACTTCTGAAACCGCGACCACGATAAGGATAAAGAATTTTAAATCAGAAGTCAACGGTCAACGAATATTGCTTTCGAATGAGCGCTTTAGCTAGACTTGAATAAATCCCCATAAGTCAAATACACTTGCGAGGGTCTAAAGCATTCTGATTTGCAATAAGGAATCGCAGCACTACGTTTTGACTCACTATTTTGAGAAGATTATTTTTCAGACATACCAAAGCAAGTTGGTTAAGAAGTATCAAAATGCATTCGACAATGAAAGGTGAGTATGTCGGCAACGGTAAAAAAAAAAAGTTAACAAGGCGAATGACAACACGTGTAAGGCCAATAACAGCACAAATAAAACGTTAACAGCGAAGAATGCGATTGTTTGTTACAACTGTTCTGAAGCAGGGTACATATCCAGTGCTTGTCCGAAACCGCCACGTCAAAAGACGTGTTAAGGTGGCCAAAAAGCTCATGTAAGAGGCTCATCGGAACATTGTAACAAACAAAACGTACGAACAACGTGCAAAAAGATTTTAATGACAAACTTGTATTGATTAACGATGCAAAAAAATTTTGCTATAATCGACAATAGCAGCACAACTTACTAACAACTTACGCATTAGTGGAGTCTGATACACATCAACTGGATGAGGTTATTAAATCAGCGCTGGTTGTCAATAATATTCAGCTCACCATTGAATTGTACGTGACGGATGACGACATCTTCTCATCAGACAACAACATTCAGTTGATAGTTAACGACAACGAATAGCGATTCGAGCGTACTCAACAAAGATCGTCGAACGAACACCTATTCAATGTGGCACAGAAGATGCCTTAAATAAAATGACGCTAGTTAATCTCCTCAACGAGTATCAAGAAGTTTTTGGAAACGATCTTCGTGAAATCGGATTGACTGACGCAGAAAAAAATGAAAATCAACTTGGCAACTAACAAGCCCATTGTCTCTAAGCCCTTACCTACTGTCAGAGCCTAAGAAGATAGCTTTTAGTGCAATGGTTAACGAGCTTCTAACGAACGACATAATTACGAAATCGACATCGATATCGGAGTACGCAATGTTGATTATCGCCGGAATAATCAACACATGGTCAAAGAGATTGTTCCAACACCGAACAGTGATCATAGAAAAACGACTACAGGCCGTGAAACAGTTTACTTACTTCACCTTACTCGATATGAATAGCGGATACTACAGCATTCGTAACCCTCGGTGGTCTCTATGAGGTCAAACGCACGCCGTTTGGCATCAAAAATACACCGGCTGTATTCCATCGACTTATGGAGCTTATTCGAGAAAGGACGTGGGATGGACGTCAAAGTAGAAGGAAGCAATAATGAAATGTTCGAAAAAAACAAGACGATTCCTTGATGTATTGCGTCTCCTCAACTTGACGCTAAATTTAAAAAACTGCGAATTCCTGAAGCAAACCAACGAATTTCTCGGCCATAAACTACATTCTGTTAGTTTAAGTCCAGGTTACGTTAAAATAGCAGCAATTCATGAATTCTCACCTCCAACGAATACAACTGAAGTGCGACGATTCCTGAGATTAATCAGTTATTTTCGAAAATTCGTAAACGGATATGCCTTAATCTTTGAACCATTGCGAAGCTTACTTAAGAAAGATTGAAAATGTAGATGGGACGAACTTCAAAATGAAGCTTTCGAAAAGTTAAGAACGTGCCTTACAACACGTTCTATACCAGTGGCCTACAAAACCAACGGCGAACATCAAATCGCTAGCTCATGGAAACCGGTGGCATTCTACAGCCGACCGAGTGCTAACGGTGAACGCAACTATCATAGTTGTGAATAAGAAGCCCAAAAGCTCAAAAAGCAACGAGAATTCATTGGTCATTGTCGACCAGCGCAAAATATTCCGTCATCATGGTAGTAAAGTGCACACTCACATAACACGTCATCAATGTCTTAGACAAGTTTAAACGGTTTCGCCGGGCTAACGATGTGAAACACATATGAAATGCAGTCAGAAGTCCACGAGCTAACGGACATGCATACCGTACCAACCGTACCATTTCGGGTATGCTTCTACCATCAACCAAAAAAGACAAACCTTGGGACGAGCAATGACGCAAGTTTAGTGGTCTATTTACTCGATGCAAAATAAAACAACGGGCCGCATAGCTCAAGTATTATTATGGAATCCGGCCGAGAGACATCCATATAGTTCTAGCCTTACACAACCGGCGCAGATGATAAAACCAATACGCAACGTAAAATAGCCAAATGACGCTACGACGAACACCATGTCCGGCATACTCGATATAATAATTGTAGGTGGCTTTGTGTTAGTAGAAAACGAACCATTAGCAACGGGTACTCCAAGTAAATTGGAACCATTGTTCAAAGACCCCTTCGTTATAGGGAAGGTTCTCCACAAAGATAGCTATGCCATTGATTATATACCTGGAACAAGCAAAAAACAACCCCATCGCGTCGGAGAATATGAAATTGTGGTGTTCGTTACGCCAGTTGTCAACGATGAAACCAGCTAAAGGCTGACCAGATAAGAACGAAAAAAAAAAATTAAATCTTAATCCTGAAGCTATGTTCATGCCATTGTGTGCGGAATAGCGGTCGGTCTAATTTTTGATAACTCATACTAATATGTGTTGCGTTATTCTGGCAATAGCGTGTCGAATGGTAGCCTCGAGCTCGCTAAAGTGGTTGACTTATTAGCTTAAACTAAAGACTTGAAGTAGCTTCAGAGAACATAATAATAGTCGCCAAATTTTTCCTTCACAACTTCGAGTGTTGCGTCGCGGTTAACACCACTCTACACCTGAGACCATTCACGGTAACGGAGTCTCCTTCCTCATTTCAAAAGAAATAAGGTCCGATGTTGCTGCTATGCCATACACCGCAACGCACCGCCGAACACTTATGGATTGATTGAAATAGCCGCTGAATAAAAAATAGGCCTCCTCCGAGAAGATGACTTTTTTGCCAAAATCCGTATCCCACGAACTCACAGCGTTGTCTATGGTCGTATGGCTTCAATTCTTCCGTCAACAGAATCTTATACGGATGTTGGCCCAAATACAACCGCAAAATAAGCCGATACTGGCTGTACCAATCTCTGTTGGTTCATCGCTTAAGATCCAAAAAAGTGTACTCACGCTCAAACTTTTCAACGGTGCGACAAATTGCCTGCACACTGAAGCCCTGATGACGACTGACTTCACGACGAAATTCACGTTGTGTATTTATCACTGAGCCGGAATTTCGATAAAATTTTTTTAATAATTTCTGCACGTTCAGCAAACGTATAACGATGTTGACTTGAGGTCAATCTTCTGGAATGGATGTTTCGGATCTCGACTTCTACCATAGTGGATATTGTGGAGTGATCCAGCGTTTTGAATCCTTACTAAAATTGCTCTATTACATCTAAATTTTCTTCACTGACTTGTGAGGCAACCCCACTTGAATTTTTTCGAGTAAACCAAACCAATCTTTGGCCCATCTATTCAAACTCTTAAACCTAACTCCTTTACGAGCTTATGTTTGTCTCCAATGACATTTAAGAACTTCATTACCCTTCTAATGTGATTGCGTTGCACTGATTTCGATGGCCAGTCAGTAAATTACTTTCACAGAACTAATGCGTTGTCATATGCATTTCCTCAACAAGGAAACTATGACGCTGTTAAGGACGAGGAACTTTCGTCTCTCGCTTGCACTAATAAAGGCAATTGCATATTATACTGTCCTACATGTCCCAAAAAAAAAAAAAAAAAAACATAAATTCACCCGCGTCTGCACTTCGTCTGTTCATCGCCTGCTGCACTTGTCATCGCTCCATACTGCATGCATTCACCAGGATGCAAGGAAGTGGTTTTATTAAATATGCACACCTACCCAGAAACAACGACCATTGTGAATTTTGTAGCTAAACCATCCCCACTACAGCTCTTCTCGACAACTTTGGTTCACAATTGCATATCTTTGTGCTCCGGGCTTCGAAAACTTTCCACCATGAGTGCATGCTCCCTATTCTAATCGCATTCTACCCTCAAAGTTTCAGCAGTGTCACACTTCAGCACTTTTGTCCTTTCCATCCAGCATCGAGCAGATCCTGCACAGCACATACAGCGAGCAGCTTAGCTTATCCCATGAAAATCTCTGGGAGTAGTTGCAAGCAGAACCGTCCCTCCTTTCATCTGTGTTAAACAATGTAACCCCCTTCACCATCTTTTGCACACTACGAGTATATGAGGATGGCGGTAAATATTATAGAATTCTGCTACCCGGCAACTGGCAACTGAGAACTGGCACCCAGCACTCAGCATTCAGTAGCTCCCTCCCGTAAAATGTCTGGCGTATCTGTGTTGACTGTTTGCGGGAATTTCGTGATTTAAATATTTGCATACTCTGTGGAAGCTTTGAATCGGTCCTGAGTCCGGTTCGCCGGTTAGTCGGTTCTCCAACGTTTCCAACAGCCCACTCCCAAAAATTCCATCGAAATCCGGGCGAAAAGTTTTTCACCACTTGCAGTAGTACGAGTACTCGTACGCATAGGTTCGCTTTGCATTTTGCAGCCGTCACTAACTCTACCGTTTAGGGGTTCTGACCAAAAGTACTACACCCCAAAGGGTAGTTATGGAAACACCATTAAGGGGGAGTGAAAAATTGGTCAAAAAAAAAAAAAACAAATTGAGGCGAACAGAAAGCAAAAACGAGGATAATTTCGGTCATCGTAGAGGTCATTGCGATTGTTGGGGCCATGGGTACGCCAATTTTGGATGGTCGACTTACAGTGGCGATGGTGGGTAATGGCAATGTTGGTATACATAGTAATGCCTCCGAATCGACCTCATTTTTGCGGCTACCACTGCCATGAGAGTAGTGATTGTAAGATTGTCAGCGCCACAACCATTGCCGTGGCTCTTGATATTTTAGGGCCGTAGGTTCGGGCTAAAAGGTTTGTCTGATGCTTCTGTCGTGTCTCTTAGACTGCGACTTTGACTGGGACGAACTGTTAACATGGCTGGATATGTTTGCCCTTTTGTAGTGATTGCTGCCTACTATTCGTATGGGATGCGTATAGTGACATATTCCAGTTGTTCTCCGATTTAGTAGTGAAATTCAGTTTGACGAGGCGTGCAATACGGTCTGTAGTCGGTAGTAGGTAAGCGTATTTGCCAAGTGCCTTGTGGACGATTTAGCAACTGAGTGCTACACGGAACTCGATATGAAATTGAGAAGTTGTACGAGCAGTTCCATGAACAAGTTAGAGGTAAAGGCACTCGTTGAATGGTTGGGAGCATGACTTTAGGGAGGATGTTTACGAGTGCAGTGTATATTTTTGGAGAATACTCGGGATGACGAGATGAAATCTGGATTAAGAACAAAATTGCTCTGCATTGACGTTGTCAGGTTGGTATTATTGTACCTACTACTAGCAAATGCTACTCATATTGTGAGGATTAAAACGATTTAGATCCAGGTATTCAATTGTTGAAGCATTGGCCTTTGGTTTAGTGTTGGTCTAGGGGTGATGAGACGGTACAGCATTCAATTTTGGGCATTCTAGATTTGTTGTCTGGGTTATTTCAGGCAAAGAATTTTTAAAAAAATCGGAATTTGAAAAGTGAGGAAGATTGGGATTGATTAAACGCCAATCAACAGATTGCATTTTTTTTCGTTTTTGTTGTTCAACTTGATAAAGTTGGAGTGAGTTTACTTTGTCGCCTACAATGTTATTCTTGTCAGAATAATTATTACCCCTGTTCTCTTATAAGTATAAAAGGGGCAGAAACTTCTACAAAAAAGATAGATGTCAATTGTAGTGTAGTTTATGGTGGAAGTTGTGTTAGATCCATAAGACTTGTCGGAAAGCTGTGTACGTGTGTAAGGAACCCATGTTTTGCAACAAATATGGAGCCATTTTGCATAGCATTCGGTTTATATGATTGAGGCTGGATTCTGGACTGCCAAGTAAACAATAGATTCTGAAACAAGCCAATGAATTAAAGGTCGATATACGTCTTTTGACTGACTTTAGGTCTGCAAATGCCAGCCTTTATTGCAGCAAGCTTCTAGTTTCTTACTCGCTTGAAAACACGCAGTGAACCGTGTGATTTGAAAGCAAAACTGACGATCTATTAGAGGCGTGCAAAAGATTTCGGCCAGACAACACGACACATAAGACTCCTAAGCTGATTGAAGACGGCATATGGCACATGGATCAAAAGGCATAATCTCAATCTCTATGAACTGTTTAAGTATACTCGTACATATCGGTAAAAAAACGATAGTGTCCTTTCCAGACCGTTAGGAAATACAAGGCTACTACAGTCTAGGTGATACCTTAATACAGTCAACTAAGAACAACGCGTTCGGAACCCTGATTGATGAAGGAAGACTTTCACCGAGGTTCGTTTGTATTATTTCTAAGCAGCGAACTTGAGGGTAAGGTAGGATCGAACATACTAGGGGTTCAAACACCACCAACTCAACTGGACCTAAAATTAAGCTCTTTGCAAATGACCGTAATCTTATCAGTCTAAAGGATGGTTCTCCAACATATTTTAACCCAAAAAACATCTTTACAGCTATTGATGTCACTTTTCCCTACGAAGACTTTGCACACCTACTTCATTGGGAGGTGTTAGCTGGGAGAAGAGACTTTTCCTCTTTCTAATACGGACATCCAAAAGAAAATACAACCAAGGAGACTTTTAATATGAACCAAAACTTTTCAAATAAATAAACAAATATCTTTAGTATGAGCTGCTCCTCCTAAGTAAGTAATGATCCTAATCAGTCGTTAGAACATTGTGGGGTTGCTTTAAGGCGACCAGCAGTGCATCACGGTATGTGCTTTCCGTAGATATCTACTGAAGGAGGTGGGAAAGTATATCAAGTGCAGCAATGAGGATAAATCTTGGAGTATCGCTAATACAATGGCATTCTGATGTCATTCCTAAAAAAAGTTGGGCTATGTGTCCACGTAGTTACCAAACTTTTGATGACAACCAACAGACCTACCTAGCTCGAGACCCCGCCTATATATCAAGGTTCATCAAGTCCCAGTAAACGTAATCTTATAATAAACGAAGGTTTCGTTTTGAACGCCATTTGAGGTTTTTTACAATTTGACCAGTTACAAGCGGCTGGCCATAAGGTCCTGTTGGATGGTGATCCCAAAAGGACTTAAAACTCAACTTCTTCCCATCAGGGCTCCCCGGATTTCGATCACGGCCTGACGCCTGTGGCTTAAACCTTAAGTCGCAGAAAGGGTCTTCCACAAGTTGGTTGACACGTTGTAAAGTAACAAAAAAGTCTTGGATTTCGTGACCCTAAGATCTGCAAGAGTCCTTAGATCGGCCTCAACTCATATCAAGGGTGGAGTTATGCCCTCAGGACAAGTTCCGACTTTGGTATTACCGAAAGATGGAAAGCGATGGCGAGGCGTATATCTTGGCCACCATTAATGTAAAGGTATCTGGTGATCTTAAATCTTCTCCACAGGTGTTCAAGTAACACAAGAGAAATTCTATCTAGCTCGATATCTAAGAAAATAGTTTCAAGTATTTATTCCCACACAGAGATTTGCATCCGGAGAATTTGTAATCCATCGTGTCGAAGATATGAAGTGTGGAACATTGTTTTTTAACCAATCTTGGTTGTCGCGCACTTTGTGAGAAGGTGCCGAGTCTTGTTGAAATGTCCACGGTCTCCGACCGAAATGATTGTTTGCTGAAGGCTTCAATACTGCCTCTAAGACAGTTTTACGGTATACGATCGCATTCATTTTTACGCCACGGTCCAAAAATACGAGCGGAGAGCGACCATAGGCGGTTATTGCGGCCCAAACCATTATCGTCGGTGCTGCCTGCTTTCTGGTGGCCGTCCGAAGGTGTAAATTTTTGAAGGACCTCTCTGACAAGTAAACTCGGTCATTTTGATTGTTGACATGTTGCTCATCGTAAAAAACCAAATTCGGCAATTCACCACTTTCGTGCAAGCGTAGCAACTCCTTCGCTCTTTCGACTGTAACTTTTTTCTGTTGCGGTATAAGATCGTGTGTTTTTTGGAACTTCAATGGCTTGAGCCCAAGCAGTACGTTTTGCATGCGTTCCAATGATATGTTGAGCTCACGAGCCATTTTTCTACTACTTTAACGCGGATTTGGCTCAATTCGAGCCTTCACTTTCCGAACCATTTCTGCCGATGTTACTGTTTTTTATGACCAACTCCATGGCGTTTTGCAACGCTGCCAGTTTCATGGTAACGAGCTATGGCTCGAGACACAAATGATTTATTCACGTAGAGGTGCTGGAGGGCTCTAACGATAGCTACTTGTGGTTTTCCAGCCAAATATAAAGCAATCACACTATCACGTTTGAATTCCATCGCGGATACAAATTTTCCAACACAACTGAGACGGAAACCTTTTAAAATCCTTGTAAATAATAAAATTATCTGTCATTTGTCAAAATTTGAGCTCACTGTCATGAACGGTTTGGAAATTATAGCAGTCTGGAGTTGGTAACAGTTCGAGTCAGTCAGGGTGTAGGTTTAGCAGAGACGCCAAGAGCAGTCCTGTATGGCTAGTCCCTATGCGCATTAGTAAAAGCAATCCCATAATCAATGAAGAGATAATGAGCATCAATGAAATATTCTTGGGTCTTCTCCAAAATCAGTCGCAGATTTTGTCTAAAACGGCACAGCTACTGACCTATAAAGTTAGTGACGATCGGTTAAAGACGTTCACTTATTTGCAATTATTTTATATGAGCTGTGTAATACTGTAGTTCGCGCAATTTAGGAGGCCTCTTTCTTTCAGCACCGAACAGACGATGCTGGGTTTCCATATATTTAGCAAATCTCTGACCAATTTTCAAAGTAGAACCAGTCCATCCTCATCACCAAATCATATTTTATAGCTTCAAATGTTCAGCGGTCAGCTCTGTTAGATTGCTATCCTCATCTTATTTTGGTCAGGAGGATGAAAGTTTTCGTGGTCTTTGTCCGGGTTGAAGAGCACCCCACTTTCGGACAGCGGTACTTTCGTCGTTTTTAATGTTAACAGTCCTTAAAAGTAATTCTTTTTAGTTTTCAGCACCAACTACTTACTCGTATGTCTCTACTATCATATTTCTCCGTTCATCCTTGTAGGCTTGAGTTCAAGATGTATTAGCAATGTCGTTTTAAAATTCTGGTCACATTTGCTAACATGATTCCTGCAGTAGCTAGGTAGTAACTTATCTCCTCTACTGACACATGTCAGAAGCAGCTCTTAGTGCAGGCTTCATCTCCTGTTTTATAGTTGAACCATGGGTTTTTTGTTTGTCGCAAAGCGGGTTTTTTGATGGTCTTCTTTCAGCATTATCACTGGTTCTCTGAACTTGATGCAGGTGGTGCGGATCAGTTGGGACAGGAGACCAGCCTTGTGCCTTGGTTTTAGAGCCGATTATGCTACCAGCTTTATGTTGATAATTTTTCTTGTTAAAATTAATTAATTTGCCAATATGCCTTAAGAAGCCCCAACTACAGGGCCTCATAGTGCTGCTGTTATCACCTCTACTTTGATAATCTTGAAGGTTCCCTCAATGTATAGAAAGGCCACTATATCAGCTTGAGAGTGAGAACTTCAGAACAGAACTTAAATGATGATCTCTTTATTCATACACAATTTTACGGCAAATTTTTAGTAATGCTTGGGCAGAATTGTCCTTTGTCTTGCTACTATGGAATGTCTACTTCTCACTACTTTATCTCTGAGTACCTATCCTATGAGATTTGTCTTCTTTTTTTTTGCGCTTCTTACTCAGATTTGGGTTTGGGTGAACACTTGGTCCAATGGATCATTCGGTAATCAAAACATACATTGAAAAGATGGGTCGCCGAATTATTGGAAGTGTACTTTACGCCTTTTAACATGTTGTTAAATAGACTTGGGATTCAACAACTTACGGGCTTTATCCTGATGTGGGTTGTCATCCTAATGTCATGTCCATTGGCGATGGTACGAACATATGAATGTCCATCTCTCCTTTCGACCAAAATGGATTGCTGTTAAAATCTTTAACTAAGACGAGGCTATCATGTACCATATGTTGTGGCTTAATGATCTTAGCTTAACGGGTGTTGTGTCTTGTCTGGAAGGGCGTATGCCCATTTTTAATTTCAGTTAGAAGATTTGAGTGTGTGGAGGCATCTCAAAATAAAAATTGCTACCGAGCTGTGGAAGAATATGGTATGTTTAGCGAAATGGCTACCATACTAGAATGTATCGATTTAAAAATCATTTAGAATTACCTAGAATTAAAGTTAATTGATTGAATGAAATTTTATATATTCCATAGCGATGTCAATACAAGCCGTGTATGATATACTATCCTGGTCT
Source organism: Volucella inanis (assembly GCA_907269105.1). Taxonomy (NCBI): domain Eukaryota; kingdom Metazoa; phylum Arthropoda; class Insecta; order Diptera; family Syrphidae; genus Volucella; species Volucella inanis. The sequence continues at coordinate 140,811,378 of OU026155.1, read as the reverse complement.
TCATATAAATTATTTGAAACTCATGCCATCTCATTGAGAGATCGAAATTCCTTGCAATCCCTTATATTCTTGTGTCCGCATGTGGCAATGCAGAACAACGCAGACTACTATCCACTAACGCCACTTACTTGGGAAAGAAAACTTTTCAAACGAATTCGAATGTCCTACATGGGGACAGCCAGAAATCTATGAAGGAGTGACATAAATAAAAAGGAAATCCATGTTAGTTTTCGGCGTTAATGCGTTTTTCTAATTTCTTTTCTTTGTTCCTTCTTACTTTTTCTTCCTGTATCTCATCTTGTTTGCCTTGCGACCATATTCACACCCCCTGGCTTGAAGAAGTAAATAAATTTTAACCAATATGACCGTTTCAAGGACCGAATATCGCTGTTTCCCTGTATGAAAGTGTTTGCTTTCTGAAGCACTAAACTTCATTTCATCATTTCAGGGGGTGTGTGATATATTTGTGTCTATGCCTACGTACTTTTTATCTGCTGCAATACATATATGTCCTTCTTTATTCTGTGCAAACCTTTTACTGCATTAAATAAGTTGATCGGTGTTGCCAGTTTTCGAATGAGGGTTCTCTATTTACTGATACTTTATTCTAGGCTTGAACTCGTGAATGTCCTTAGGCGCAGTTTTCCTGCAATAACAACACAAGCAAAACCATCTACTTAGCTAAGGGTGGCAAATATTAAAAAATAAAGAAAAAAGCCCGAACAAGCTTCAAACGAAAATCACTAATCATTCAGTAGGCAGTAGTTTCAGTTGACGTTTAAAATTAAAGAAGGACGAAGAAATAATTACACCCCCATCCTTCTATAGAGGATATATATGTTAGATATATGTATATAAATACACAAAGATACAGGAAAGGTTAGGGCTTAAAAAGGAAAAAAAAAAAAAATAAAAATTATGCATCTCATGGGAGGATACAAATTTGACATTTTCATTCCGCAATACGGTTCGTCATTGGTGTGGAATTCTATGTCCAATGTGATCCTTTTGTGGTTTTACTTTCATGAACTCTTTTTCTTCTCTGATGTCTTTTAATCGGTGGTTAATAGGGAAACGAGAAATGAAACAAAAAGAAAAAATGACAACGACATGCAAAAATAAACATTAATTAAAAAAAGGACATCCTCAGACTTTAGGAATTAGTTTTAATCAGAGGAAATTTTGAAGAATTTTTTTTGTCTCTAAATATTCATGTACAGATCAAAGGACTCGTCTGATGCTTACTTGGTTGGGCTTTTCTTCAACGGAAAAAAAATGTCAACAGTTTATTTTTTAAGACATTTCGTTTCGGTTCTTGAAGGCGGATTAAGAATTTTGTAGATTGAAATGGCTAGGAACGTTGTCATAGCGATAGTAATTTTTTTTCTCGTGTTCAGGTTTCATTTACTGTTCTTTTTGAGGATTGATAAAGAATTCAACTGGATCCATCAGCTCATTCTTTGCAGGAAATTGTTGTTTTGAATTTTAGAATCCGTCTTATAAACCCCTCCAGTTAGGGCGATCTTTAGTTAACTACCTCTTGCTGTGAGCTTCAATTTTGGTGTAAAATTCCTTTCACTTACTAACACCACCTAAGGCGAGATCTTCCCTACTTTGTTGTCCCTGCAGGCAAGAACCGAAAATTTTTCGTGCTGGCCGTTGATATCCATATTTTTTACATGATGCGCACATTCATGACCAAATTTTTATTAATCTGCAGTTCATTGAGACCGCTGTCATATTGCCTCTTCCAAAGCTCATCAACGCAAAAGGAACCAAAAATTACTAACGTTCATACTTTTGTGAGCTTAATTTAGAATCTTCTCAGTATTTGTTGACTTACTTACTTACTGGGCCGCAGTAGGCTAGGAACATACCTAATATGCTCTTCAAGCTAGCGCGGTCTTTGCCAGCTACACTAGTTACGCACAGGAAGTAGGCTAAAGTCACCTTCCACTTTTGTTCGCCACCTAAGACCAGATCGTCCTGCGTTGTCCTTCTGGGTTGGAGTTAAAAACTGGTTATCCCAGCTTTTGTGATGAATTCAGCATCGCTGTAAGGCCCGCGTAGTTTGCTGTTTTCTCAATTCTCTATTGATATCGAAACGGGACCGAAAATTACCCTAAGAACTTTCTTTCCAATTTATCAGTGTCATGTATAAAGTTTTTATGGTTGATCAAGTTTTCAATCGCCTTCGAAGCAAAGGAACGATTGGTACTTGTGATTCTTCGCATGACTTCCGTGTAGGTTTCGTTATAGGAGTTGATAGCGCTATACCGAGGTGGGTAAATTCTCAACTATCTCTCTGTTACCTCAAATTTGAAGCTGCCTGTCGTAACATTTCGTCCTTGGTGTAGATGTTGTGTGTTCCTCTTTGTTGACAGCATATACTTTGTTTTTTCTTCACCCATCTTTGCCGCACCTGTTTCAATAGTCGAAAATACTCCATTGATAGTTTATTATGTTCTTTCCATTATGTCAGTGTCGTCTGCGTTGGCAAATAACTAAATAGGCTTTTAAAAGATGGCCTTTCTGGAGTTGCCTTGCTAGTTTCGCAAGATTCTTTCAAGAATGATGACAGCGCATTCTTTTATTTAGGTCATTTTCTGACATTGGAGGACTCGGTTTTGACATTCTCCATCGTTATCCTGCATAATCGAATAAGCTTGACGGGGATGCCGAACCAAACATGGCTTTGTACAGTTCGTAGATTCTATAGATCACACGGCCTTAAAATTCGTGAATAGATGGTGTGATTTGGAGCTCATGGGTTTTTTCCCAGATCTTCCGTAATGTGGAATTTTATCTTTGGTGGATTTTTCTGACCTTAAAAGACATGCTGATGAAGAGTCTTAGGCGTTCAGGATTTCAGGTGGCAGACATAATTTTATATGGCATGCTGAAGAGACAACTCCTGAAGATCTCCCTTCTTAAGGATTAGATAAAGAATACTAAGATTTGTCGGACATTCTTTCGAAATTAATTCCACCGGCTTTGTAGTTGCTGTCCCGACTTCATCTTGGTCGGGTAGATGGAAATGTTTTCTGTTTTCAATCGAATATTCCACGTACAAATCCAATAATTTTTGTTCCTTAATTATTTGCCGCGGTTGTTGCCAGTGAACTCGTTGTTATCCGAGGCTATTAGCTCGTTCGTCACATTTTTTCTTTTTGTTCTCTTCCAAATAGGGCTGTGAGCCTTATGATGGCATAAGCCACAATTATGTTACAGATCGGGTATACACCATTTTGTCATTTTGGCCATCATGAGTATGGATTTACTCATGCTGTTACCATGGAGCACACATGCGAGTTAGGGCAAGCACTTAGTAAACAATTTTCAGTATTTCTTGACTACTAACTACTTAGCCACCTTCCTGGGAATAGAAACAGCGAAAGCCAAGTTTGTTTCTAACGAGCTGTTATTCCTGTTAAAGCATCTCTCAATGTTCTCGATTGCGTGCTCTTTGTGCACTTTTCATCTGTCGTGCTCTTTCTCAAATCAGCTACACATGCCACGTTCCTTGCAGCATTCGCCCGCTCTAACAAGATTTTGCTGTGAGGGACGTATAAAACTTGCTTGCTGCCCAACGGCCCCCCCTTATTTGATGCAGTCCCTCAAGAGGAATCCTGGACTGATTAATAATGGACAATTGGCTACTCTTCTAGAAACAAAAAGTGGCTTCAGAATTGAAAAAAAGAAAATTGTAAACAGTCACCTTGACGTTTTTAAGAGCAATAGCGGCTTTGTGTATGGGATTAAGCAAACGCTCGGAGATGGAAATTATATCTATCTGAGGGTAATTTACCGTAGTAAGACCTATATTGTGATACACAAAACGAAACTGGATACAGGTATAATAAGATTGAAACAAACTCGTTTACAAAACTGATATAAAGGAATCATTCAATAGATAAAAGTAATATCTCAGGGGTTATATGTTATATATACTTGATTTCGTCAGATCATCAGGCTTGATTCCCTCATTCTCTAAAGAGATTGAGAGCTAGGTATGAATTAGGATGAATCCATAATAAAAATTTACATATCTGGGTCAATATATTGTAGGTTTAACGCTATTAATGTGTTATAACATACTCATTTCGCGAATTGGTGATTCGATCTTTATTTCCTTCTCGTAGCAGTTGGTAGCAGTATTGTTGTCACATGCATTTCATAGGATTGCGCCAGTTAACTTGCCTTCCAACTTTGTACAACACATCTTGTGTTGCGTCTTCTCATCCAAGAGACTCATTCAAAGTGAGGAATGATAAACGATATACCACCTTGATAAATTCCCGGAATTTATTTAGAAAATTAAAAATACAAGTTTATTCATCTAAATCTATAGTGTCCCCTTCAAAGTAATCCTCATCGAATGTAACATGTAACATGTATGCCAGCTCCTCGAAACATCTTTTATATTTGGTTTTCGGTATGTCCATCAGTGATTCCTCCATTTTTTTAATTACTTCCTCTCGGCTGCTGAAACGCAAGAAACAGAAAGAAGTCACAGGAAGCCAAATCATGTGAATTCGGTGGCTGTTGGATGGTACTTGTTGCATTTATCGTCAAAAAATTACAAATAATGATGGCCCTGTGCGACGCTGCGTTATCATGGTGCAAAATCAATGAGTTTTCTGCCCGCAATTCTGGTCTCTTTCGGCACATCACTTCACGCAAACGTCGCATAACGCCCAAATAATACTCTTTGTTTACTGTCTGGCCTTCTGTCAAAAATTCATACCGATCAAGTACGCAGCGGCAGGCCCTCCCATGCGCTTACAGAGGACAATGTCAAAAAAACACATGAAATGGTGTTGGCTGACCGGAAAGTGAAGGTGCGCGAGCTAGCAGATTCACAAAGATTAGTACTGAGCGCACACGCCATATTTTGGGCAATATTCTGCGTATGAAAAAGTTATCCTGCCGCTGGGTGCCGCGCATACTCACTCCTGACCAAAAACACGAAAGCGAGAGCACTCCGAAAGAGTGTTTGGACTTGATGAATGGGGCGGAATTGGGCGGAATGGGGCGGAATGGGGCGGAATTTTGGCGTCGATTGGTAACTGTTGATGAAACTTACACACCAGAGAACAGAATGAGTGTCCGGCAATGGACTAAAGCCGGCACGAGCGCTCCGAAGCGGCCGAGGGAGGCTCGATGGGTCGGAAAGGTTATGGCGTCGGTTTTCTTTGATTGTCATGGCATACTCTTCGTAGACTACCTCGAAAAAGGAAAAACCATCAACAGCGAGTATTACTGTGCATTATTGGAGCGATTGAAGGCCGAAATCGCTGCAAGACGACCTCACATGAAGCGAAAAAAAATTTTGTTTTTGCAAGACAATGCACCAGCGCACAAGAGCATCGCAACCACGGCTAAAATCAATGATTTACGGCTCCAATTGTTGCCGCATACACCGTATTAGCCCGATTAGGCTCCCTCGGACTATTATCTCTTCCCAAACCTCAAAAGATGGCTCATCAATAAAAAATTCAGCTTACGCGAGGAAATCATCGACTCCACGGAGGAGTATTTTGCAGACCTTCCCGAAAATTACTTTTCGGACGGGATCAAGAAGTTGGAAAATCGCTAGAATAAGTGTATCAAACTAAAATTCGACTATATACTGAATAAAATATTAATAATGAAATAATAAATTTAAATAATTTTTTTTTTCATTTCCAAAGAGGTTACTTTTCACCCCACCCACATCAGGTCGGAAGACTCTATCAGTGAGGATTTTTTTGACCTTCTGAATAATCCCTATAGAACTTGTCCGGGGTATGATGCCAGAATTGTAATTCAGGGTTTCAAAACTAATAACAGTGAGGAACACATCTTCAGACTTCGCGAAACAAGTAAGTAGTACTAGACTTCTGAATCTATGCATTCGCAAAGCAACTTGGCCCTAAATAGTTTTCTGGATTGAGTCGGAGCACACATCTGGCATGTCTCGGCTTTGACTACTATTTCGTAATAATTTAAGGGCAAGACTGTCCCACGAAATCAAACTGTAAATTGCCCAAAAATAAGCTTAAGTCTGGCACGATGATCAGCCATCATAATAGATGCGCAACTAAGTTGGCAACAATAGTAGCTCCAGTAGTAAGTGCTGGTCGATTTTGATAAATCCAAAATATTATGAACCAAGGTTAGACACGTGGTAAACAAACCGTTTTGGAACATTGGTGATTTCATATTGGCGTCATATACTTTTAGTTGCATGAAAAAGTCTGATTTTGTGCCAAATAATCGGCATTTAAAGATTGTAGTGTTGATTTTCTTCTTTCATTCAAAGAAAAAAGCGGCTGAAGCGCGTCGAGAGTTCCAAAAGTGAAACAACTAAACAACAACAACTGCTTTAAGTAAAACAACGTGCCGTGATTGATTCCGTCGCTTCGATGTTGACGACTGTCTGCGTGAAGGTAGGCCAAAATCGGAATCGCTCGCTGAGGATCCATGCCAAACGCAAGAAGAGCTTTAGAGCAAGAAGAGTATTAGAAGCGATTACCTACATGCGTTGGGTTCCTTATGACTTGAAGCCAACGAAATGACCCGAAATATCGACTATCGGCAAAACTTTTCCACTAAAATAAATCTTGGAAAAGACATCGACTTCGATGAGGTATATCATAGTCATTTATCGTCTTGATGAAAAAACTAGTCCATCTGCAGATCACAAAGTAATATTCGATGATATGTGCAGTTTGGAAGTAAGTCTCTCGAAATATCCAAACGTGGACAAGGATATGTCCTATCATGTGACTTCTTTCATCTAGTGCCGGAACTGATAGGGCAAATGGAAGGCACCATCTTCAACAAATTTTTCCAGCTACTGTGTTACATGGAGAACATCGATACATTGGTCGGTCCTAGCGTACTGCCATAGAGGGTTCTACGTCATTCGAAGAATAAGCGAAACAAACAAGGAAACATAAGAAAGACCGTCACTGTTGACAGCAGTAACTTTGAGGCATATACTCGTATATAAAGAGATATCTTACCTCGGAGAATGCATTCCATATATTAATTTTACAAATAAACCTTAGAAGAGATCAGTCGATGACTCACTCTAAGAAACCACTGTTACTTCAGATTGGCAAAACCAATGAGTTCAGAGCTCCTAACTCTAAATACAAAATGCGTGTTCTATAAAATATTGATCCTGCCAGGTATACATTGCGGTGTGATAGATTATAAATTGGGAAACAGAGTACAACTAACGATTTTCGAGAGAACAAATTTTTGTCATATGTTTGGTCCCATTATACGAAGAGCACAAATGGATAAGAACGTACAGCCGTGAACACTATCATTGTATGTAGTCCAAGGACCCAAATTACATTGAATATCTTGGCTTGGCCAGAGAATCTATGAGTCCTACCACCATGTTCAAGACGACAAGAAACAACGAACTTCCGTTTTAAATAATAAGCCATCGCTACTGCCAGAGCTACGGCTTCAAGAACTGGGAACAGGCATCGAAAAACATTTAAGGCACGAAAGCCCCACTTATTTTGTCAATGTTTGAGCAAAGACATATAAGTGACTACACCTCTAGTGAAAAACAAACCAAAAAATCTTAAACACCAAAAAGATAATCGCTGACAGAGAAAATTGACATACCAGAGCAATGTACCTCCGGAAAGCAGTTGTCTTGTATGAATGGCAAATTTCCATTTTCCACTTTCACCCAAGTCCACTTACTAATCAGTAGAAATATGACGAAATGTATGCACTACTTTTTAATAAGGTATCTCGAACTAATAATCAATGACTTTTTTCGCGAGCAAACGCAAAGTCGTCACAATTGAAATGAGCCCTCCCACGCTACCTCAAATAAACCACATTTGACAATCTGACATCTCAGTCACCAGTCCAGAATTTCATCTCATGTTTAGTTAAAATTCTTTCTCCGAGAACCCTGAACCCCTGACCATAACCTAAACCAAACATTATTAATGCTTCAACAAACACAAGAACCTAAGATTGTCTTGTCTTGTCTCCATTTCCATCTAGGTGTTCAGCTTTGTAAACAAATCTTTAACTTTAACCACTGCTGCTTAGCTCAGCTAACTCCGAAGCGTTTATCATTACGCACCAACCATACTCGTATACACGCATGTGAAGTTACTTCTACCTAATGGACTTCTACATCTGTTCATAAAAAATCCGCCCAGACAAAGTTGTGTACCGCAATTAGCACTCCACTGCGGCTAGTACCCCTTCAGTTATTTAGATACATTGACAGATATGTTATTTCCTTACATTTCGACAGAGGAATACGAGTATGTCAACAAGAACATACACTTTTAGTGGGTATCTATCACCTCTTATCATTCACTATCACTATCTGACAAGTATCGAGATTGTAAAACGATTTTTAGATACACACTCATTGGAAAGTATCTCAAGAATTTCGTTCAATTGAACTGGCCAATTTATTTGAACTTCTAATGTCAAACGGGTCATCATCTCTGGGCAAATATTGACAACCTAAAATGTACCGTTCTCGTCCACTGTAAATGGAAATGCCATCATCATCAATATTGTTCAAGTCAATCGGTGTCCAATGAACCTTATCCAGAGCCGAGTCAGTCGTCTTTGGGTATAAAAGTACGTTACGACTCACGTCAGCAATTAGTTCAAGAAAATCTTACGTGGTATTCGGCCGTAGATACGTAGATATGATGACATTGATACGATTAGATTGGTTTTTTTCTGGTGCGTTAATAATAGTTTTCTTGGTAGTCCTAGGCAGAGTAGCAGCCATTGAGGATATAAATGAAGTTGTATTGGATACCAATCGAACGGCAAAGTATCGTCGTATCGGGACTCGTGTCACCAAAATCGGCCTCAATCAAAACAGTTGTGACACACAGTCTGGCTACTCAGGAACTTGTATGACGCGCTTCAATTGTATGCGTAACGGCGGGACAGTATCAGGATTTTGCGGAACGTATGGGGTCTGTTGTGAAAGTGAGTTTTTGTTTGCTTAAGGATGTCTCACAAGGGTTCAATTGTGTTGTCTTTTTTATTTGTAGCTAACTTGGCATGTGGCAAAACATCAAATCTGAAAAGGACTCTGATTCAGACGCCAACTTCCCTCCCGACACGTTGTACTTACACCTTTGAGCCATATAGCATGAATGTGTGTCAAATTAAAGTCGAAATGGAACAGTTTCAATTACAACAACCTGTTACAACGACATCCGGAGTGAATACTGGTGATTCCATTGAATGTTTGGATAATCTCTTCATCAATGACATGACGATCTGTGGCAACAATGATGGACAGCATGTTTACGTCCCATTTGATGTGACTGGTGGAACAGATTCGCATGTAAATTTAATTTTCAATTTACCTACTCGTGATCCAATCACCCGATGGCGGCTGATTGTTACACAATTGGAGTGCCCAAAGGCTACAGCTCGGAAAGGACTACTTCCATTTGCCAAGACTGCCGGTCTGCAGGATTTGAAGAATATCTTTTCCTCTCAAACGAATGATCTGCCGTATTTGGCACCACCTGGTTGCACACAATACTACACTGCGCAGTCAGGAATTGTAACTTCTTTTAATTATAACGATGGTAAAGGACCTTATATGACGAACCTAAACTATGCCATTTGTTTTCAACGGGATGTCAGCAATTCGGCAATGCAGTGAGTTTATCGAACTTCACTTTTTTCTTGCTTTGTTTTTTCAATTGAAATTTGATTAAAGATTTATTTTGACGGGTATTGGATTACCCAGTTCTGATAAGCTCAACGGATATGACACCGATTGTCATGCGTTAGTTCCGACAGTTGGTAAGACGGATGACTATCTTATGATACCAGGAGCAATGGTTACATCGCAATATGGTAACCTACATCCTACGTACTTTTGCAGTGCCACTTTAAAGGGAACAAAAGTTGATTGTGAGTTACAAAGTTGCCGGAGGATTTGGGATGTGTTGACTGAGCTGATTATCTTTTCTACTTTACTTTCTTTTACAGATATGGCTGCAGGACCTTTTGCGATTTATTTTAACAGTGATGACTTGTATTCGCCACAGGATATTGGATTCCAGATAGACTACACTATTTTATAAAGTTGATAAGTTCATTGTGTATCTAATAAATGTGCCTAGTAAAAATAAAAGGACTCTGTGTGGTTTGATCGATTTTGGAGTGATTGTTAGAACAAAAGAGCACTATTTTTTGTATAAAATTCGTAAATATATATACTTAGCTTCGATTTACTCCACTTGGGATGGCTGGATTAACCTTGTCGTCTTTGAAATAAAATTGACTTCTCGTCAATTCTTTTAGAATGACGATAAAACGAATTTATTGTTGGATTCATGGTCGGAAATACGAGAAGGTTTTGCCAATTTATCCTCTGATTTATTAGATAAATGTGAGGTCAGTCAGTATTCATTTGTTACGGCAAATGAAAAGGATGACTTAACTTAAGTTGCTTTCTACGTGCTTTTTGAGGGAAAGTACGAGCGATTTCCACGCCACTATTACACGGGCATCTTTAATACGACAGTTTCATTCAACTGATCAATTTCTTCACAGCAGGGAACATTCTTTTGACATTTCGATACCCAGCAAATCAACTATTTGGCCTCTGATTAAAAGTACACGAAACCCTACTGAGCATTTTTGGAAAAACAGAGGCCAAGATTCCAGGGATTTTGGCAATGTGAATCGATATTAACTGCTATGGACTGCTACCATATCGTTGTCCACGTTCTTTTATCATAATATTGTAAAAATTGATAAAAGCTGCACTCAAATCCGACGCCATCACCTTAAGCGACTCCTCTTTCGTTCTATCCCGGCTATTGGCGAAGATGTGCTTGGATTCCAACGCCATCATAAATACGACTTAGAGCGTTGTGAGGCTACTGGCTAACAGAATATCGAGTCGCCCTTTAGTCAAATTGTTATGTGAGATTGAGAAAAAAAAGCGCTGGTGTGAACAGATCGAGATATTTTGTGCCACCTCATTTGTGGTTTGAAAACCGTGGCATCTTCTTGAAAAGATAAAAATGGAAACCCGGTGAGGGGCATCCAAGGAATGCCGATGATATGAAGGGAATGGCTTTGTAGTTAGTGAACGATGGGAGTGACCTTCTCTAAAGACAGTTGAAGAAAAAATTAAACATGTGATGGTTTAGACGATCCTTCTGTTAACATTGGAGTAATCAAATATTTTTTCAGTTTTGGAGCCAACATCAACACTAATAACATTCCTCGTATTGTATATCTACAACCTTGTCTGCCCGAAAGATGCTTAGATTTATACGTACATATTTAAGGTCATAAGTGGTTTGCTTCTGCAGAGGCTAGGTAATATTAAGTCAATGAACAATAGTGTTTTAGCCAGGAAGACGCTCTATTTGGAATACAGGTGTCATATAGTGGACTTCATCTGCGGCACTTCGTCTCATTTTATATCTCTATGTGTGACTGGGCTAATCGCCCTCAAAAATGATAATGTTGACTTCGAAAAATACATTTACAACAATAATTCCCGGACGAGTATCATTCTGTCTTTCCGGTTTCGGTTCACTTTTGCACAGAAAATTTCAAGACCAAAGTGTAAATTATGATGTATCTAAGAGAGCTCATTCTGCCCCTTTTTTCAAAGCTGGTTTGCACCTTTCCTTTTTTTTTTTAGTGGAGACGATAAAACAGGTCAACCAATACCAACTCTAGGTTTCAGAACTAAAAAAAAACATCCCAAGCAACTCCGTGACTCACAAGCTCAACTTGAAACATTTTACCAGGGCTAAACCTATATACCAACATATAAAGCGAATGACTTATTGCCCAAATCATCTCTTAAATGCCATATACCATATGTTCGGACGAAAGCCTGCCAAATGAAAGAAATCTCAGTTCTGTAGTCTGAAGGAAGTACATTCTAGTCTGCTCCAGCTGTAGAGGCATTAGTCTCCTCAGCATCACCTATAAGGTCTCACCTCTGCCGTATTATGCAATTGTTTATTCGATAACTATCTGGTTAGTCTCATCAGTGTGGTTTTAGTCCTCAAGAGTACACCGTCGATCAGATTTCGCAATCGATTCTCCTAATTTAAATCGACACCCACACATAGCCTGTAACAGAAAAATTCTAAATCTGTTTTGAGATTTCTGGTAAGCTTATATGATTTTGTAGGATATTAATAGAAAGCTCCACGCTTCATGAAGGTCGATAATGATTTTCAGGGGCCTTAGATGTAACAAAAGAGTTTTAACAAGGAGATTCACTGCCATGCGACTTCTTCAACATTGTACATGAGAGTGTTGTGCGTCACTCGCAAGCCAGTGGCACCAATTTTAAGAAATTCGTGAGGAATTTGCAGGTATAGGAGGAGAAGAGGCGGTTGGGTCTGGCCGTGATCGTAAGAAACTATGTATCCCCTATCATCAAGGAAGGACACACTGGTTTCATGGTTTGAAAACTTCACAATAGGCGGGTATAATTTCGAGGCATTCAAGGATTTTGTCTATCCAGATAACGACACCAAAATCGACAACCAAAATAGCTGCCCTTAGAACATTAATGGTCCTAGTTCTTCTCTCTGGCGTAGAGGTATGGACTTCATCAAAAAAGTATGAAGATGGCCATTCCGAAAGAAAAAAGGCCCTGTTCAGTATACATCGGTGGAGAGTGGAGGAAGAGATCCTAGAAAAAGTACATATAGACCGACATGGATGAAGCTTAAAGAGCCAGAATGCATTGTCAAATTATATGTTGGATGGTTGCAACATTTGAAGCGAATTATCACCAGCGTTTCAGCTTAAAAATTCTTGTGGTAAATTTTCCTGTAACAAGGTTTACCAATTTTTCTTGTTCATGTCCCTTCGTTCCCTCTTTTCTTTTGAGCAGGCAAACCGAGCTCTGGCGGAGGTGGAGGTCAGCCATGGTCCCATTAGCCATTGGCCCATAGATTTATGGGCGGTTTTCTCCTCAGAGAAGGACGAGGGCGTTTGATCGGTGAAGCCCTACGGATGGTAGGACGACTTACGACGAACAAGGAGCCCAGGGTGCGACAGGAGGTCCACCAAGATCACCGTTGTCGGAGCACGTAGGCTAGACGGGAGGGCGCCTGAAAGTCGTTGATGGCTGGGAACGGACGGTCCTTTTTAGCCAGACACCCCAACACGATGATGACGGGTGGGGGAGGATGATCCCCGCATCCTGCACCCCAACGAAAGCCAACCAAACAAAGTCTTAAGGGCATTACATCTCGCACTCGGTGTGGACGCAGCTTCCTAGGGAGCTATAAAACCAAATGTTCAATGGGTGAAGAGATGACGATCTTCAACGAGGGAGCTACGGAGAAGCAACGATGGTGTGCAGGCGGACGGCCAACATAATAAGACACATTCCAACGACGAATTAACTTTAAAAGTTCGGTTTGTTGGGTAAAGGGACGACGACCCCACCGACGGAGAACCACAAGAGCAGCAGCGGCATGTAGGCGGACGGCCAAATTATGAGACAGCCTCCAACGTGGGAACGTAGAAACATAAGACAAGAACAACGATGATCATTAACAATAAACAACAACAATAACATAAACATCAATATAAACAGTTACAACAGGAGGAGGGCAGGAAGGCCCACAACGAAAACAACAAAATAAAGTAATAATTGCAAGGAGCGACACGCTGTTGGTCAGTCCCCATTCCCCCTATATCTGAACGCCGATCCACCGGAATAGTTAAAGAGACACGGATAAAGTGGCACACAGGCACTTGCACTCGACTTTGTTTGGAGCGGAGCTGCGATTTAGAGAATAGCTAGATCGGGGTATATTTAGTTTGGGATTATTCCCACACAACCTTCCTCCTTCGTCCCCACACTCCATCTATCATCGATCAGACTTTCTTTCTCCTTCGCGTTTGTTTTGTTTTGTAATTCTTAGTAAGTACTTCGATGGAGGAACATTGCTTTTCGCAATTCTCCATCTAACTCCAATGTCTATGGCCATAGTTAGGCATAGGTAGGATCCACGAACTTTCATGAACTCTCTCAGTGGGGTTCCCAGCGATGACTGGAAGTGGGAGCGTACTCCAATATTGAAGAGTTTAGTATGAGAGTGTACTGTTGGAATGATTGAATTGGTTTATGCTAACACGCCGACGACGTTGGAAGAGCTCAGAGCCAACATTGAAAGCGAAATGTGTGGCCGAGTCGTTGAAAATTGGGTCCAATGAATCGACCGCTGCAAACGTGCCCGCGGTGGCCATATGAACAAAGTCGAGTTCCATTCATAAATGTTTTAATTGTACTTCAAGCCAATAATAAAGTTTTTGAAATATCTCAAATGGTTTGCCTTTTATTTAAAAAAAAAGTTGTCAATCCGTTATTAGAAAACCCTATAGTAGTGTGATGATGATTGCATCTGTTTTGTGATGAATCGATGAGACATAAGCTGTTGCATTAACTTGTCTTTTATTTTTTCTGTGTCTCCATATTTCTCTTGTAAGAGGGAGATCGCTCCATCATGGCATGCATCTGTTGGCATGAATCCAGCAATTGTTTTTGCAGCATTACCCGTTAATACAGACTGCAAAAAATTAAACTTGTCGGCACCGGTAAGAGCGTTATTCTCATGCACTGTTACCCAAAAGTTTCCCCTAAACGGAATCCAGTCTTGATGCTCCCTTGAAAATCTTTTCAGCTCTGATTTGGGTAGCCTGGTACATGGAGCTTTTGACAAAGATGTAGCTGCACGTTAAGAAGTAATGTCAGACGAAAAAGGATTGATTAACTGTTGAACCTCTAGCAAACGCACTTGAAGTCTAGCTATCATACCAACGGCGCGGCGGTGTCTTCATACTCAGACAGTTTTTCCTGATCTTTTTCTTATATTAACTTCTCCCTATCTCTTTCGTTGAAGATAGGATGCCAACTCTTCCTCCACCGTGTCCAGGTCGCTCTAATATTTAATAGTTTTAAATATTCAGTTGCCTCATGGTTATCTGGGTGCGATAAGCAGCACGTGATTTTTGTAAGTCCATAGCAACGATCGCGAAAGTAAACCAAAGAGAAACCACGATACGGAAATTCAATAAAAAATTTTTTAATTTATAACAGTCTCAAACCGAAGGTCCCGGGTTTCGGCACAAATTTCAAAAAGAATAACCCGAGGGAAATTGAAAAAAAAAAAAGACTGAATTTCTTTACTTTATAGCTTTATTCGCTAAATTAAAATATAAACCGACGTTATGGGGTTGAGCGTATCGTGACAACTGACTTAATGCCAAAATTCATGAAGGAAAGGAACAAATAAAGCAAATCATGTAAAAGAACATCCAACATTTCCAACGTTCGCGCATCATTAAATCCGTTTTTTACGCAAAATTTAATACAAATTCGTTGTTGCAAATTTAAATTATTTTTTAAAATTGTAAAAAATCGCCAACATACACAGAGTTAGATGTATTCTTATCTACGTAACTTTTGCAAATGTCAAGCTATGATGCTAAGATTTAGAGGGAATGTCAACAATAGATATACCAACTTAACAAAAAAACAAAACTCAAATCGGAACAGTCGAAAACTTTTTGATCAAGGTGGTATTGCTTTGTTAAAATGTTTACTGGTAACTCTAGAGGATTTCAATGGTGGATACATATGCAATGGATCATTCTGTCTTCCTTCCTGGGGGCAGTCTAGTCCCATCGGGCTAGTATCGGGATTCTTAAAATAGTTGTAACAACAAATTCAATGCAAAACAGTGGCAATTTTTAGTATTTTGAACCGAAAACTGATTGATAGACACCCGTGTTTAGGTGGCTACATCAAGTCTCAGATGTGGATA
The DNA here is from genome assembly GCA_907269105.1 of Volucella inanis. NCBI lineage: Eukaryota > Metazoa > Arthropoda > Insecta > Diptera > Syrphidae > Volucella > Volucella inanis. Next base: position 140,795,536 of record OU026155.1, on the reverse strand, counting down.
TCAGAAAGCCTATAGTAAGGGAACGTGAGTATAATGAAAAAATTATTCGAGAAAACCATAAAATCTAAGAGGAGAAGTCGAACCAAATGAAGGATACGAAAATTTACCATATCTGCTGCAGTATTTATTTGAATCTACGTAAGAGCAAGACTTAGACAAAGAGCCTTCATTCTTTGATATAACTTTGTTCCCCATAAGCAAATGTTTTGTAATTCTAAATGAAAACCACATATTCCGCACTTTAAAGGTGAAATCACAAAAGAAACCAGGTACTCAAGGATTTAATAAGCACTTTCTCAATTCTTTTCTCTTCCTTTCTCTAAGCACAATGGTTGTGCTTGCATAAGTGTGGAAGAAGACAGTTTTTTGCTATCAGGATTGCGTATATCTCCTCTTGAAAATCAGATACAAGCTCGACAAACGTGGAGTCAATATTAGATTGTCGTCTTTCATGACGATGCCAGTACCACGTCGAATGTCGCCTTCGTATGGCCAATTATCGAAACTCTAAGTGAACTTATTAGCAAAACGTATCTGTCATCGATTTTGTCCATCGCAGGCCATCGAACACGAAAGCATATACCCAGTTATGATACAAAAAGGCATACACCAGCTGCTGCAAACTCTGAGAAGAATTTTTACTGCTATCCTAGCGCTCTCATAAGTACCGAAATCCTGGCAATAAGAGTTGCTTTTACATCGAAAATCGGAAAAGTGGCTACGAGTAAGCTCTCACCAAGGGCTTCAGACCGGGCGTAAAAGTTCTTGTCAAATGCCATGCCATCTTAGATAGAGAAGATGCCACATGCCACATGCATACCAATGCAGAATTGAAGGTCCATCCGACAAGAAGGAATACACGTCGGGCATTTCCATCGACATTGACAGTGCTTTTGACACGCACCAATTGAATACATATGTAACTCGGCCAGTCAACATGGTATAGACGAGTCACAAGTTTTGTGGATAAGAGCAATGCTGGTGTATAGGACCCAGCCACTGGTATGGTGCATGTTGGTATGTTCTGTTTTGACGTCAAGGTTTAGGCACTTGTAGATAGATGATGTAGCTGTACGACCTGATGGATAATGCCCTAGACGTGATTGAGTCACTGGAGTCAATCCTCTCAAACCTGAGATTTTTTTCTTTACCAGAAAGAGGAAGTTGACTGATCTGACTAATTTAGTACTTAGGAGAACTTCTTTGGACTAAACATGTTACATAGAAAGCCTCTAAGGCGGTTTTGACCTTCTGAGAGTGCAAACGAGGGGTTTGTCATCGAGAAAGATCCTTTGGATCTACACGGTTAATAATTTTTATTTGAGTTTATAAATCAATGTTTGCCATCTACTTTTTTAGGATTATTTATGTGATTTATGAGGAGAGTCCAATTTTGAATCACTTTTTTGAGCATATTGGCTGGTATCTCGCTAATAGGACGTGTAATCTTGTCTTCAAAATTGGTTTATCGGCAAAGGCGAGTGGTTTGACGTATCCCCATAAAAAAATAGTCTAAAGCCGGCAAATCTCCTGATCTAGCGAGCCATTCACCGGTCCAAAATTTCATTTCTAAATTGGTCCATCGACCAGGTTCAACTCGTGCAATAAAGCACAAAATCATTGAACGATAGCGGGCGTCATTGACGGTAACGCTATCCTCACGGTCTTCTTTGAAAAAATATGGACTAATGATTCCGCCGGACCATAAACCGCACCAAAAAGTGAATTTTTCGGATGCATTGACATCTCTTGACTTGCCTGAAGTTGCTTTTACGGCAGTTTTGTTTATTAACATACCCATTCAACCAGAAATAAGCTCAGTCGCTGAAGACAATTTTTCGACAAAAAAGCGGATTTTCCTCCAAGGCATACTGACTGAAAATTCGACGCTGTGGTAAGTCTTGTGGCTTTAGTTACTGCGCGAGCTGTATTTTGTAAGATTTTAAACCAATACCCTTGCGCAAAATCTTTCACGGAGGCGAGTAACACAACCTTAGTTGCTGCAAACGGCGACGAATGGACAAATCACGGTCTTCATTAACACTGACGGATACAGCAGCAATATCTTCTTACGTACGCACACTAGGCATATAGGTAGGTAGCTTGGTGTCCAATAGTGTGAAGTTGGTGCGAAATATGGTTGAATTACTTGCTCAACAGATGTATATAACGGTCAAAGTCCGCGAAATACATTTTCCACAGAGCTCGAATCTTGATTATAATATTCAAAAGTTTGTGTGCCTTCTTCGAGTGTAAGTCTTTCCAAGATGAAATCGCACACATGTCACGAATCGCTGTCAAACACTGAACACTGAAAAACCAAACAGCAAAAAAGTCATCCTTTATTAGGCCAATTATATCCAATGCGTTGGTTGTCTGGTGGAACAAGCTCTCACGAAAATACGGTATTGCGTCTTTTATCAGACACCAAAGAATGGTCTGTCTCACCTGCATGGTCTACATCTGCTCTAGTAGCACTGATGAATCTGCCTCCACTGTCTTTGGTACAACATGCACTAGGGTTTTGATGGCCTTTTGATTGACCTGATGGACCTAATGGATGGTCTGATTCGGAAAAAAATACAAAATCGACTTTCTCTGTACCAAATACTCTTTTCAGTTAGAATCTGATCCAGGAAAGGAATGGAGTCCGGTTTTTAATGGATGATATACAATAAGTAATCCTGAAATATATTGTCTATGATCGGTACACATAAAACCTTGCTGAACCCTCATACGACTTTCCAGCTATCTTGGGAATTTTTCAGTACATTAACCTGCGTCGGGACTGCCTGCATCCTCTGTCAAAGCTTTCATTGAAGCTTGCGTTTCATATGAGCATAACTGCAGACGGCATAGCTCTTCAGGTAGACAGTAGATCAAACTGATGATTCGCAACATCACTAAGACGGGCAGCACATGAAATGAATATCAAGTGAGGTCTAGAGTAGATGCAGGTATTCTAGAAAAGACACCTTAGCAGGTGAGACAAACCGTTTTATAGACAGTGACTGCGTTAACCCTCGTTCATCTCCTCCAGGACTTACGAGTATTGACCGCGGTCAGCATCAGTATTTAACGTTATGCTCACTTGTCTTACTATACAAAACTAGTGAAACCGTAAGTAATTGCGTTGTCAAGGCCACCATCAATGTTGATGAAAATGACCAATGCGGTTGCTGCCTTGTCCAGAGCAGACTCAAATTAGTCCAGTAGTCTTTTGATTTTGTTGGATATTGGACAGAGGATACATCCATGCATCCGGAGAGCAGTATTTATCATATGAAACCTAACCAGTATCTCCATGCCCTTCAGCGGAAATAAAGTAGACCAATAGGTCTGAAGCCTTAGGTGGAGAAGTAGTCATCTTTACAGGCTTTTGGTATAGAGCTACTCTTAGAGCTCGCCAAGGGCAGAGACAGAGTAGTAGTGAAAGAATCTGGTTAACTAAGAAGTGAGTTAGATTTGGTATAAGTACCGTCAGACTTTCTGAGTGCTTTCATGGTGAAAAATTTGCCCTTTATGAGGACTCTTACCATTCTACATTGGTTTGAAGCAACCAAATAACGATAGCAGAACTGCTCATGTTTAGATGATAAGTATGAATCTGGTATGATAAGACAAAGGTCCGGCCTTTCAGTCCGATTGGCATAGATTGGTGTGAAACCTCGCAAGCATTCGACACAATAGTTCAATCAGCTGAAAACTATTATATGTTGTCGTGTCTAAGTGGTGTTTTTCAAAAAATTTAGTGAAAGAAGCAGTTAATTGATTTAGCGTTCGCCTATTCTTAGCCATGCACAAAGGCATCACCGCAGACCTGAGATGAAAAACAAGGAATCCGCTTGTTGGAAGGCCTTCCCTAATTAGTGTTCAGTTAAACATTTAGTAGAGATAACCCCTGTTCACAATTCGATATCCTAACGATATAGAACGTAAACTGCATTCTAAATCGTTGCACAGAGAAGTCCTTCGCAGAGTGCATTTTCACATTTGGTCAGTAACGAGGCGATCAATGAGTGCCATTAGTAAATTGTCTGAGCAAAATCTGCATCGGGGAAAGAGCTGACGTAGACTCTACTGAGAACGTACTTCTACTGTCAAATGTATTGCTTTTGTAACACTTTCCTGTAGACCCCTTGGAGGGTGTGTTATGTTTTCAGCCTCTTTAATAGACGTACGCAACCGATAGTGGATTTTCACCATTGGAAAACCAACTTTATACCACCATGGTCACTCCACGATATACTTACTCTTTGAAGGTTACAATAAGGCAATTTGCACTTTCACTAAAGACAACTTCCTGCACCCCGTTTCTCTGCACTGTCTCTGAATTTTTTAATTGCCCATGCTTCTAATGTCAAAGCTAATGGTCCCTACAATCCCTTTTCTCGTCTTGACTTTCAAAACGATCACCAGTTTCAATCCACCGGTAACTGCAATTTTTCTGAGAAAAATAACCAACAAAAAGTTTCAACAATTTCGACAAGCTTCACTAATTTTTTCGTGACTTCACTACTGTTATCGTGGCTGCAGTCTTTAAAAAGAGCACCTTGCGGTTAATTAGTTTGCCTTGTTCTGGCCTATTTCCTATATCCGATAAGATTTCGCTCCCCAAATTGAACAGCTACATCGTACAAACTTGAAAATATCAATTCCCCCACGAAAACAACATGTGTGTTTGATAGTAAGATTTTATCTCAAATATATGTAGGTTATGCCTATAAAACGGGAACAATTTCAGCTGACAATCTACAGTTAGTCTCAACGTACTACAAGCATGAAGTGGTTAATATCGTTTGTGGCTTTCGTAACACTCTGTGTTGGCTTTGGAGAGGCAACCACTTCTCTTATATGTGGTGGATCTAGTTCTTCAAAAAACATTGCTCTAATCAACCCTTCCATGCCCCCGAAATTGTGTGAGTACACAATCAAGGCTTACAGCAGTTATGTTTGTCAGGTTAGATATCGAAAAGGGTTTTATCACATATTTATGTACAAACGAATATAACATCAAGTTTGTATCTTTGATAGCTTCGTATCGACTTTACCATGACTCTGGCCCAACCATCACTGCCAAATGGTGTCAATGGTCTCAAGGTTCCAGAATGTGTTAATGACTATCTTCAGATCGGTGAACGCAAGCTCTGTGGTGTTGAAACTTCACAGCACATTTATGTGCCTTTCAACAGGAGTGCTGGAATGAAGTCCCTTGATATTAGTTTGATGACGGCCAATCGTGTTGGTGGTTCTAGTTTGCCAAAAGTTTCTTGGAATTTGCATGTCTTTCAGTTGGAATGTCCAGTTGCACGCTCTTCAATCAAGGATGGCTACTGGGTTGCTCCTACAGGATGTGATCAGTATTTCCCAGACGGTGAGGGTGCTATCAAATCTTTCAATTATAACAATGGCAATGGTATCTTCCCATACAACTTGAACTATGCTATTTGCTTTAGAAGGACAACTGCTACTGTTGGTCTGCTGTAAGTAACCAAAATATGTTTTTGGGCTGGATTTAGACTTATTTTTTTGCAGAATTAAAGGATCCGACTTTAATTTGGGCAATGATGATACAAATTCTACTATTTTCTCACAAATTGACAACAGCTGCTATCCCCAGTTATATACTGAAGGTCGCATTCAGAACTATCTGATGATTCCACAGGCGACGATTGTAGAGAACAATATTCATGCCAGCTACTTTTGCGGCCAAAGCATAGATAAACACAGTGTTTTGAGTGAGTATTGGGTTAAAACGCGTCCGAGTGGTGAAAATGAATAAATTCGATTTATCTTAGGCACAAACCCAGGGCCATTGATGATTGTATTTAACAGCAATGACGTCTACCAGAAAGGAATTACTGCTCAGGGCTTCTCATTGAAATACCAAGTTCTCTCATCGCATGATGAAGAAGCTTTTTAGAAATAAATAAACTGTAAAGCTCATGGTGTAGAAAAATTGGTTGTTGTCTTGAGTTGAGAAGTCTCCATTGGGAAATTATTTGCCATTTTGGTTCAAATACGAGTTTAAGATATGGTGAATTACATTTTGAATAGTGACGGTTAAAATCATTCAAAGGAATCATAATACCTAAACTAGTTTTGCAATGTTGGTGCGGAGAAAATATTTAAAAATCACCAAAGTTGCAGGGATCATAGAGATAGAATATAAGAATGTTATTGCGATCCAGCAAGGTAGATAAATAAGTTACAAAACTCGAATGTTTACAGGGCAACCATTGGCTTCGGACTTCGAAGGGTGCATTTCATTTAGCCGTTTGTAAAAGAATCATTACACTCGGTGATCCACAGATCAGAAAGACGATGACGGGCTGGAAGCACTCAGATGACACCTACAACGAGTGGAATGTAAATACTATCAATCGCAGGATTTACTTCTCAGATAATCAGATCAGAACCGGCTCCTAAACCCAGAAGTGCAAGTGAGCTAAATGGTACATCCCACCAATGTTTGTGTTATTTTTGTTATCTGGTGTGATAATAGTTGAAGGCACTAAATGCGTTGCTGCGTCTATTGATGAATTCAAGTTGCTTGGCACCGGAGATATATTTTCAGTTATGCCGTTCTGAACTCTGAAAAGAATATTCACTACTGGCCTGGCACTGGTATTTGTTAGACTGCATGTTTACCCAGCCAGAGACTTGTAGAAGCTTGATTGTATGTAGTTGCTACATGGGGACAATATATCGTGACGAGAGTGGGCATAAGTTACCAGCAACACAACGTTCGTCTTCACTGTCATGGTGCATGTTCGAGCGATTAATCTCAGGCATATGTATGTGAGTTAGGAGTAATGTCTGTAGAAACATGACACTAAGATGCAGATAGTGAAAAAAAAAAATTGTACAAAATTGTGTCTGTTCGACTCGCGGGAAGGAGAAAGCTGACTGGCTCCATGTGAAGTAGGTAGGAGGGATAAATTATCTAACTCGCATCACCACCTTAAGCTAGTTTGAAAGTGCAAGGTTTCTTTCAACGCGATTTTAAGGTTGAATTCACTAAGCTTCCTCGGTTAAATTGTGAAAAAGCCATTAGGGAATGCACCTCCAGGTTATCTGGAATATAACAAGAGTCTTGCTAGGAATGCGCGTTTATGTCTATGTGATTAAATGTGCGGCGTTATTCTTTCAGCCGTGAATCAGTAATCTTCAAGGACGAATAAATAAAGATAGATAGAAGACAGTTGCACCACAGCCAAACTTCTGTATATATATCAAAAAGGGACAAGTCAGACTTCATAAGATGCATAGGCCATCTTTCGAACGTAACATGGTGTGTTCAAAAACCAGCGATGCCGTCTATATTTCCTCGATCGTTGCAAATCTCCGTCCTTTCATAGATCTCTTCAGTTTTGAGAACAGGAAAAAGTCGAATGGGGCCAAATCCGATGAATATGATGGCTAAGGCATGATTGTTGTGTTGTTTTTATCCAAAAAGTCTCTCACAAGCAACGATGAATGAGCAGGTGTATTATTGTGATTCAAGAGCTATGAATTCTTTCTCCACAATTCAATACTTCTTATTGACTGTAAAACTTTGAGGTAAAAACTCAAAACTTTGACATTTGATCCAACTTGCCGTGATTTTTTCGGTCTTGGCTCTCCTGGGTGCTTCCATTGGGGAGACCGGGCTTTGGTTTCGACGTCACAACCATATACCCATGATTCGTCCCCAGCTATGAAACAGGATCTTCATTGACGTCATTCAAGAGCTCGGTACTTTTGATAAAAATTAAGAAATTTCGGAACAAAGTTCGTTAACACACGACCTGAAACCGGACGACCAATATGCCAACATCCTCAGCAACTTCTCTTATGGCAATTTGACGATTTTCCAAAACAATTTTTTTCAGAGCTTCGACGTTATCATCTTTTGTTGATGTACTGGGGCGTCCAGAGCGAGGTTAGTCATATGCATCTTCTCGGCTGTCTTAAAAGCGCTTGTACACTTGTTAAACTCATCGTATGCCACTGTCAATATTTCATGTGCTTTAGAGCTCTTGATTCCATTTTTTACAAAAAATTTTATGCAAATTCTTTGGTCCATTTTATACAATAATTGAAAATCGGCGACCAAACCAAAACATGTTTAACCACGTCTATCTGTCAAAGGCAAACTAAGTACTTGAATCTTGACATTCGGGACATGTGTACTAACACAGCAAAAAAAATCGATAATAATCGTATGTAGGTTGCCCGAGAAATATCAAAAATAACCTAACTTTTTGAACACACATCGTATAGCTACGAAAACAACTTAGGGGCAAAGTCAGGCACGAATCACCTCCAGGGTGCCCTATTGACTATCATGTTAAACTGAAAAGCTTGTACAATATAGGCCAAACAAACGGAAAAGTTGTACTCCATTCCTAGAAGCTCTTGAGGATATTTCATGTATTTCCTCAAACATAGTTATTTGCGGTGACCTAAATTGCAACCTAATAGATAAGTTAATTCAGCCTCGCTTATCTGGAATATGAAATTGCTTCATTTAGCCATGGTTAACTCAAGCATTCCAACCCACTTGTTGGAAGATTCGTGTTGCCTTCTCGACGTTTTCTTTGTTGGTAACATCTCTAAGCTGCTTCAGCCCCAGAGTTTCCTAAGTACAACTTGATATACTTATCACTTAATATGGAGCTATCTAGCACCATTCTGGTACTCTCCTACGTTAATCGTGTATGTTGGGAAAGCATCTACTACATGCCCTGTATAGACGACCAAGTAATGTTTCTACAGCAACAGATATTACACACTTCTAAGTCACCTTAATGGTTTACACCTAACATCAAAAGGCTCATAGAAAACATGACACTGCCTATAAGAAATAGAGCAGATTTCGTATCTATGCATTTCGAAATGAATATCGTTCATCGATCATCGCAACAAAGTTGTTTTGAAAATCCGATCTGCCAAAATAACTTTTTTACAATCACGAGACTGCAACTGACATTCAAAGGGTTTCTGCTTCAATAGAGTCAACGAAGTTTATGTTATGTTGTTGAAACACTCCTCTTAGTAAAATGCAATGCTACTTGTCTCGACTTCCTAAATCCAAAGTTTATAAAAGTAACTTCTCCATTACGTCGAGAATTGATGACCATTCGGTCCCAATTTGTGGGATTTTCGATCACTCTTGCCAGAACTTCCGGCGATAGGTCCTCGCATTCTTAATGGATATTCTCGTTGGGGGCTTCAGGAGCCTCAGGCATGACTTCAAAAAACCCCACAAAAAAGTATGGAACGGTTCAATCTAGCGATCTTGCCGGCCATTGAAAATCGCCAAAACGAGAGATTAAGCGACCAGGAAATTCAGCCCTCTGAATTTCAGTTGTGGCTCGTGCAGTACGCGCCGTTGCTCCATTCTGTTGTAACCACATGATCTGCAGTCCCTATTCATCCAATTGAGGAAGGAGAAAGTCGTTGAGCATGGCTCTGTAGCGCTCACCGTAATCGTTGGGCCCGCGGCATTTTCGAAAAAAAATATGGCCCAATGACGCGTCTAGCGTAAACAGCACGCCATACAGTAACTTTGAGCGGGTGCAATGGCTCTTCGTGGGTTAAACGCAGATTTTGCTTATTCACATATTCACAGAGATGAAAATGGGTCTCGTTGCTCATGATGATTTTCGATGAAAAGTTGTCTCCCTCGTGGTCGACATTCAGCATGGCTTGAGCGTAGGTTACACGTGCTTGGCGGTCAACAGGTAACAGGTCAACAGGATGCACTGTCAGCACTTTGTAATAGAACATCTTACATTCTTTCACCCAAATTCTCTGTAAAGACCGCCGATCCATGCCCAATTGCGTAGCACGTCGTCTGGTCGATAATCTGGGCTCCTCTGTGACATCTTCAACCTCAGCCGTGATATTCTCAACAGAACGGGTGCTCCGGGGCCGGCTAAACCTGGCAGGATCTCGTGTTGTCTTATACTCTTCTATGAGAGCAGTTAAACGTCGTAGTGTTTGCCTAGGTGGTGTCGGACGACGGGGAAATCTGCGCCGAAATTCACACGTTGCCAACACTACCGACGATTTATTCCGCAAAAAAATCGAAACAATTACTCCGCGTTCTTTAGAAGTGTAGCGATTCATGTCTTGTTAACGTGTATTTTGTATCTGTTTACTTCACAAATTTCAAAAAATTATAGAATTGATATATGCTGCCATTTGCCAAAAATTTTAGAAAGGAATGAGGAGAACGGTGGAAAACGGACTTATCGCTGTCCTGGCTTACTTGTTAAAGGCCTTTGCGAAGTTAGCACTAAAACAAATTCATTACTATTTACTTAAATAACAAAGATCTCCTATGTCAGTCTGATTCTGGTTCTGATCCGTATAGTAATGGATAGAAATTATCCGACGCTCTTATCTCTACTCAACTTTTCAAAAGGCATTTGATACAGTCAACCGTGTGGTTATTTGCAGTAAGCTTAAAGATTGTTTCGCTGTTTCTTATCTGTCCGTAGCTTTTATCCGGTCTTGTTCAAACGGAAGAAAACAATGTGTTTGCATCGATGAGAGTGGAGTGCCACAGGAATCAATTCTTTGACCTACTTTTTTCTCTTTATATGTACGTGAACAACCAAACGTCGTTAATCACCGCAAAGTCTATATGTATGCTGATGATGTGCAACTTATGATAAGCTGCCCAACAAATGAAACTTACTCTGTTATAGACCTCATAAGCAAAGAACTTACCAGAATTCATGCTCTCAGGCCTTTAACCTGTTCATATAAATCAAATACCCATAGAATGTCCTGTCTCCGCTAAAAACCTTAGTGTGACTTCATTCAAATATTTCTTGGGATACTCACATTAATTCTGTCATCCGGAAAGTTAAAAGTGGACCTCGTACTCTATGGGTTACTTAACATTTTCTACCAACAAAAACTAAATTAATCTTACAAAAAACTCTTCTTTTACCAATTTTATTGCACGGATGCGAGAACATTTGGAAGCCTGACCACAATAGTCTCAGAAAACTTAGCATTGTCTTCAAAAATATCGCGAGATACATTTTTAATATCAGGCAGCGTGATCATATCTTTCACTTCCCGGCCTCCTAAAATACAGGCCTATGTCTTCTACAAAACCTTACTAAAACTCTAGAGCCAGATTGCCTCTTTAATAAGTTTCAATTATTGAAATCGGACAGATGGTTTCCGTTAGTTCAACCAAGTTCTTCATGCGGTATATTATAAGATGGTTATTTAAGACATTAGTGAAGTTAGATGGTTGGGCGTGGGGAAGCCTAAGCCTTCAACTCGTAACACTGTACCAATCTACTCCGGAAATGCACATGGAAGATATCGGGAATCTGGCGTTGGGTTGCTGCTTCGCAAAGCAGCTCTCAAGAGCTTAATTTCCTGGGAGCCTTTAGACGACAGGATCCTAAAAGCCAGGTTCTGGACTAGAATACGTCGTGTCACCATCGTTCAGTATTACACCCCAACGCAGCTCTCTTCTGTCGAGGTGGAGGAACCGACTAAGTTCTGCTTATGATAGTACGCCACGCGGAGACATTATAATGGTAATGGGAGACTTGAATGCCAAGGTTGGCAATGACAATGATGGGCCCAGACATGTTATGGGAAATCATAGTGTTGGCGATCGCAACGTCAATGGCGGGAGTTCTGTCGACGAACAGACCAGCTACTTCCAACCAAATTGATCACTTTACGATCTGTCGTCAGTTTAGAAGCAATCTAGGACGTTCGTAACAGAAGGGGTGCAGAAATGGGAATCAGATTACCATCTGATGGTTGCTAACGTACAGCTGCAGTTCGGAGATCCCAAGAAAACACCCGAATGGCTAAGTTTAATACCGATAGACCAAAGGATCTCGTAGTCCGCCAACAACTAGAAGATCACCTTTCACAAGGATGGAGAGCAATCAGTAGCACGGAACCCATCTTCATCGAAAACCATTGGTGTGCTGTGGAAAATGTCTTCACATCTGGTGCTGAAAATATAGTTGGTCGGTCGCAAGCAAGAAATGTAGCTACTTCAACTGCAGGTAGAAACGAGCGACCTGAAATATGTAACCATATCAACGTATTGCCTTCAGAAGCAGAAGATGCCGCTAGTAGGCATAACCAAAAAACTAACAGGTGTCTAAAGCTCTAAACAACGCCTGATCAAGGACACAGATGGATCTCTGTTAGTTTTGGATGAGTACCAAACGAGCGGTTTCTACGGTTTTGAAGCGCATTTTTGCCAATGAAGTGAACGACCTGTCCGTTGTAACAAATTACCGAATAAGCACTGTATCTCTCAGTAAAGAAGAAAATCTTCCCGCAATCAAAGCACTGAAGGACAACAAAGCGGTTTAACTTGACGCTATTTCCGCAAAGCTCTAACGAGTAGCGCCAACAACATTAAGTGAGCTTCTGCACCCACTTATTGAGAGAATTTGGGAAACGGAGAGTTCTCCTGAAGAGTGGAAAAACGGAATGATTGTCAAGCTCCCAAAGAAAAGAGACTTTGCGCAGTGAGAAAACTAAAGAGGGATTTGCGTGCTGCCTGCAGTAGTCAGGGTAATAGCAAAAAGACCAACTCGAAAACACTCGACGCCGAACAAGCAGGATTCTGCACTGGATCTCTCCTGTGTGGACCACATCAACATCTTGCGGTTCATCATTGAACAGTATGTTGAATATTGATCTGGCTTGCTTTGCGCAGGAAGGGCATCACAGACAAATTGATTGCTATTATCAAGGTTGTCAAAGGAGTTTGAAATCCTAAGTGGGGTTAGGCAGGGCTATATATTGTCACCAATATTGTTCCTGTTGGTGATAAATGATGTACGGCATGCAGCTTTATCAACTGGAAATGGTGGAATTCAGCGGAATCTGCAATCACACCTTAAACATCTGGACTACGCCGACGGCGTTTGAGATTTTGAGATTTTCTTGTGTGAACTTCGTATCGCAGGGTGGATCTTCTGATGATTTTTGTCCGTTTGTATGCTTTCAAAATCATATATCTTAAAAAGCGTCAGACCCACATATCTTTTGAATGACTTAAAAATCATGGTCAACACTAAGCACTTCTAAAGAGTGGCCAGATAGGAATGATAGGAAAAAAATTAAATAAAACAAAAACGGTGTAAGATATAAAATTGATTCTGGCTTTATTTTGAAGCTACCTTTATGCCATTATGTGTGGAATATCAATCATTCAAAAGACGCGGTCGGTCAAATTTTTGATAACTCAGTCCGTCGTGTCGAATGTTGGACTCGAGATTGTCTAAAGTTAGGTTAGGGTAGTCTAAGGATTTAACGTAGCCTCAGGAAAAATAAGCGAGTTGTATCATAGATGGTAACAGTGCTTCCTTTTTTTATAATTTGCGCGCGCTTAAAGGACTTAAGTACGCATAAAATGCTTGCACACAGTGCTGGCGACGGAAAATCAAGGAGGAAAGAAAAGTACCGATGTACGTTGGTTTTGAAAGTTTGATGGCTATAATGAGTAGGAAATAAAGAGTTCGGAATCGCATTCCACAAGCGAGTTGTACGGCTTAGAAACGAATCACAATATTTTTGAGTACGTCTGAAGGTGGACTTGGGGGTTATACTGATGAGCATTCATAGCGAGACGGGTGTAACGGTTAAAAGTTTAAAGAGGCGAACTGCTACTTGCGACTATCATGGAGCACTCGTAATGCCAATAGCGATAAAACAGAGACATTACCTCGGTGTTCAGTATCTAGTAGATGCAGAAATGTTTTGGGTGCACTCAATCAGATGTGGGCATTGTACACTAATTTCGGGTGGATAAATGCCTTATATATTGTGGCCAGATCAGAGGGGGTAAAGTATTTCTTACATGGCTTTATGAATTCTAGACATTTCACATCATTTTTGAGGACACCGATTATGTGGTCATTCCAGCGTTTCAGCACACATTTTCCGGTTTAAACGCTTAAACGACACGAACAGCATTATGCTTTGGAAGCAATGAATTCTACTCTGTTAGTGATGTCCCATTTGGTGATGCTGTTTATATCGGAATTTAATATTTCTAAGCTTAGCATACTTTGTCGTCCTACAGGCGAAAAGCAGTGAGGTGAATATGACGCATAGAGTACTGTCGGTAACAAAGAAATATATTGAATTAGAAGTAGAAAACAAAAAATCATTGATAAAAAATGGAAAGAGTTTCGGGGACAAAACGGGGCCCTGTGGCACACCAGCATTTATTTTATGGATATCAGACTTAAGGGATTTGGCCACTCTAGAGGTCGCAAAAAAAGGTTTTTTTATGATTGTTTGTTTTTTCCGGAAAAATATAAAATAAATCTATTTTACAAAGGTAGAAGTTTATTGTACATATGGTGTGATTGACTATAAAACATAATTTTTGTATTTTAATCTGTTTAAAAATGGCGGCTGTGCAGCGTTTCTTGGATGAAATCCCTTTTTTGGAAGGGTCTTATCCATACCAATAGCTCCTGTAAATTTTTCCATATGATGAGTCATTAAATATATTTTTTATTGTACAAATATTTTTTGATATATTGGTTTTTGGCAGAATGGTGAAGTTCCAGAGTCAAACTTGCAAAATTCGCAGAAAAATCGTCAGCAAAGACAAAAAGAGAAGGATGTCTAATATATTTGGCCAAGGATGTATTTCGAGATATTTCCCGCCAATAACCTTTTGGGATATCATTTTTAAAATCCTAAGGGGCCATAATAAGCAATAAAAAAAAATCTTGCATTGAACGTAAGGTAAGTTGATGCCAAACTCTGTCAAATGCCTTACAAATACCACGTGCAAATATCTTTTCGTTGTGGCATGCCATCAAACCAGTGGACTTGTTTCTATAAAGACCATACTGGCGGTCATTGAAAAATTTTCGTATTTCGAGATATTTCATGGGCTGACGATTTCTCTGACGAATTCTATGATCTTGGAAAGAAGGGACATAGATGCATTGGGTCTGTAGGCGGTGAGAGAAGAAGATTCGCCTTATTTTAGAGACGGGCTGGACAAATGTTGTTTTTCATCTGCTTGAACATTCAATTATCAATTTTTTAGTTTTTTGCAGTGTGGTCTCGAACATATGTTTACAGTTTCAAGTATATAGCATCGACAAAACAATTTTGGGACTTGTTGTCAAAATTGAACCTCCGCGGAAAAACTCTAGGCTGATTCCCCAATGTACACGTTGCCAGGGATTCAGCCATACTCAGGCCTATTGCCAGAAGGAACCTCGATGTGTAAAATGCTCTGGCAAACATCTGACTCGAGAATGCAATGCCGCGAAAGAGTCCCCAGCGATATGCATCAACTGCAAGGGAAAACATCCAGCTAATTATCGAGGCTGCGAAGTCGCGAAGGAGTTGCAAAGGCTACGAGATCAATCAAAAACGAAGCCTTTGAAAAACGCAGGGACAGCTAGAATGAGAAATAACAACAGCGGTCCTACTCCAAAGCCTTTAAAAAAGGTAATGGTGACAAACGCTAAAATCACCAATAAAAACAACGTCAAAAATAACAATGCGCAAGTGGAAAGTGGAAAAACTTACGCGCAAATAGCGGCGCGAGTTAATATGACTAACTGTACATCACCAGATCCTGCCTCTAATGTGTTATCAGTAATTCTCGAGAGACTAGAAGAACAGACTAAAATATATAAGATAATAGTCGAACGGCTTCTTAAGTTCGAAGCCAATTTCTGTAACTAATTATGGCAAAGAAGCTCAATATACTTGCGTGGAATACCAACGGGCTACAGAAAAGGCTTGATGAACTAAATATTTTCATGCAGGAAAAAGTAATTGACATATGTTTAATTTCTGAAACTCACCTGGCAACAAAATCGCGCGTGGAACTAAAAGGTTACCCCGACTACCACGCTCATCATCCATCGGGAAGCTCAAGAGGCGTGTCATCCCTATTCATAAGAGACTGCATTGAACATACTTTGGAAGCAATAATTGAACTTGACAAATTTCAAATGACCGTGGTGCGCGCTAAAAATAAAAATTACTCTTTTAACATATTCTCAATCTATTTCCAATCGCGCTGCAAAATAGAAAAACAAGAATTTATTGACCTATTCAACTCTCTTGGACCAATCTTCATTATTGGTGGCGACTTTAACGCGAAGCACACCTTTTGGGGCTCAAGATGTATGTCTCAAAAAGGCAAAACTCTTTACAGGGCTGGTATGGAATGTGTTTGCTATTTTTACTCAGCAGGCAAGCTGACATATTGGCCCTCGGATGTCGCCAAAATACCTGATCTAATAGACTTCTTTATCGAAAAAGGAGTAAACGCTGGTTACGTCAAAGTTGAAGAGGGCTTCGATCTTTCCTCCGATCGTTCTCCAGTTATCCTCTCACTGTGCGAATCCTTGGTTAAGAAACAAGGATCAACCAGATTAACTAACAGCAAAACTAACTGGGAAGTTTTCCGAATAGACGTTATAGACAATACTGAGTTGAAAGTAGCACTTAGAACGCCGTATCAACTTGAAAAAGAAGTTGAACGTTTCGTTGAAGTCATACAGCAAGCGGCCTGGAAAAACACTCCCCGCGAATCGAACAAAGTTCCCAAAGTCGGCGTAAGATATCCACCGGAAATCAGAGATATGATAAGGAAGAAACGAAGAGCACGGAAAAAGTGGCATGAAACCCGGGCACCACAAGATAAAGCGTCCTTCAATAGGCTTTGCAACTTGTTGAAAAAATCGATCAAGGACTTCAATAATCAAGGTATTAATAGCTACCTTGAAAGACTCACAGCGACAAAGGATACCAACTACTCCATATGGAGAGCCGTTAAAAGTGTTCGAAAACCCCAAATACACGTGGCGCCAATAAGAAGAAACCAGTATGACTGGGCGAAAGAAGATTAGGAAAAAGCTAATGTTTTCGCCGACCATCTTACAGAAACGTTTAAACCATTCGACGGGAAAGTGCTTCCAGAGAATGTCAATACGCTAGACATGACGACAAACTTTCCAGTAGAAAAGGCTACACTTAGGGAACTTAGACAAGTTATAGACACGCTTAAGCCCAATAAAGCCCCGGGATATGACTTAATAACGGGAGAGATACTTAAAGAGTTGCCTAAAAAAGGTTTGCTAAAGCTGCTCTATCTTATAAAGGCCAGCATTAGATTAGAGCACGTACCGCACCAGTGGAAAGTAGCCGAAGTTATTATGGTTCCGAAATCCGGTAAACCGCTGACTGAAGTCAAGTCATATAGACCAATATCGCTTCTTCCGATTACATCGAAGGTCTTCGAGCGAATTCTTCTTAATCGTCTTAAACCAATTACCGACACATGTTCCCCCTTGCCTGATCATAAATTTGGCTTAAGAAGCCAACATTCTACAGTTGACCAAGTGCATCGAATAACCAATGTAATTGAACGAGCAATCGAGTGTAAGTTAGTCTGTTCAAGGGCATTCCTTGACGTTTCGCAAGCCTTTGATAAGGTATGGCATAAAGGTAAGGTAAGGTAAGGCCTAAGATATAAACTCCGACAAGCCCTACCCCAGCAATTGTCTTGTATTTTAGGTTCATATCTGGAAGACCGACTCTTCCGTGTGAGACACGGAAAGGAATATTCCACTTTTAAGACAATAAAGGTGGGGGTGCCGCAAGGAAGTGTACTTGGCCCTCTATACCGCAAACGGACGACACTGTCCTAGCCACATTTGCTGATGACACTGCCATTTTGGCAACGGCTAAAACAGTCGAAGAAGCAACTGCCAAGTTGCAACGTGCTCTTACACGGATCAACAATTGAACAAAGACTTGGCGAATCGCGCTTAATGAAAACAAGTCTGTCCACGTGAACTTCACTCTCAAGAAAATTGAGAATCCACCGGTGTTTATCAACGCAGTACGAATTCCTTACGCGAACGAGGCCAAATATCTCGGTATGACACTCGACGTTAAACTAGAATGGAGAACACACGTCAAGAAAAAACGTGAAGAGCTCGAAATCAAATATAGAGATATTTACTGGCTTATTGGAAAGTATTCCAAGCTTAGCTTAGAGAACAAACTGCTGTTATACAAGCAAGTGCTAAAACCGATCTGGACATATGGTGTACAACTTTGGGGTTGTACTAAAAATAGTAACATTAATGTATTACAGACATTCCAAAACAAAGTTCTTCGAGGTATTGTTAATGCGCCGTGGTACATTAGAAACGATGATATCCACAGAGACTTAGGAGTCGAAAACGTTCAGAACGTAATTAAATTGTTTGCGCGAAATTTTTCTAAAGTACACAGGAATTTTCAATCAAAGTATATAGCATACCTAATTTGTTTTTGACGGATAGAAAGGTTAGATGTTTTTAGTGTGCTCGGCGATTTTCAATTATTATGAAAAATGGAGCAAAGAATTTGCAAAAAGTGGAATCTAGTACTCTAAAACACTTTAAATGTTGACAGTAGCATACGGTGAGTCTGCTCTACGTAAAAAAATGTTTACAAGTGGTACAAGCTCTTCCAAGTTGGCCAAGAATATGCCAATGAAGATTTTCTGGACGCCTCAGCACATCAACAAAACATGACAACATCAAAGCTGTGAAGAAAATTGCTTTGAAAAATCATTGAATTACCATGTGTTAGCGAAGTTTGTTCCGAAACTTCTTAATTTTGATCAAAAGAACTGTGACATGTGCATCGCCCAGGAGTCATTGAATAACGTCAATAATGATCCTGACTTGCTTAAATGGGTCATAACTGGTGACGAATCATGGGTATATGGTTACGAAATTAAAGTCCAATTGTCCCAAAAAAGCACACCAAGTTCGATCAAATGTCGAAGTTTTGATCACTGTTTTATTCGATTACCGTGGCATAGTACATCAGGAGTTTTTATCTCAAGTTCGTACGGTCAATAAAGAGTATTACCTGGAAATTTAAGTTTAATTTTAATTTTTAATTTAAATTTAATTCAAGAAGCAAACGTTCAGAATTGTTGAAAAACAATTCAGGGGTTTTGAATCACTATTAGCACCTGCTCATTCATCGTTGCACGACAATCATGCCTCAGTCACCATATTCCTGTTCCCAAAATTGAAGAGACTTATGAAAGGACGCAGATTTGCAACGATTGAGGAAATAAAAACGTCATCGCTGGTAGAGCTGAAGGCTATACCAAAAAGTGCTTATGAGAAGTGCTTCGAGGATTGAAAAAAGCGTTGGCACAAGTTTATTGTATATAATGGGGACTTTTTTGAATGGAACATCATTAATATTGCTGAATAAATAAATATTTTTTTTTATGAAAATATAAAGTCACCTTGCTTTCTGAAAACCTCTTCAGAAGAGGGGGAGATATACATACCATCTAGACCATGCTATTGATACCATCTACACTAGTCCGAAAGTGCATTCGTCCCATTGAATATTCGACGACAAAACACAATCTGGAAGTATTGAACTGGCCGCAAATTGTGCAGCAAGCTGATTTCCTTTGTAGGGATGTTGAGATGAAGGATGAGGCAACATTTCTTATATTTTTGAGGAACGACCAAAAATGTTTACTCCTTTTGGGACATTGTAGTAGTTTTTGGTTCAGGTTTTGGGCGTATTGGAATTATATACACTTAAGACGTTGCAGTCATACCTGGATCGTTTCAAATTTTTCCGGTTATCCTCCGCCAGGTTGGTATTCAAGGGCCGAAAAAATATTTCTATAACCTTGACACCTCTTGACAGCTCGAGTCGTACCATGTCTTTTCTTTTGGCTTGATGTACTTCAACCGACGAGGAAGAATAGTGTTTGTTGTCATATGTTCAGTGGCGTCCACCCCAATATCGAGGTAACATAACAACCAGTTATGATTCCTAAACAAATTTTTAAGTCCCCTCGAATTTGTTTTTTCGAATTACTATACGATTCCTTTAGGAATCTTTTCTCTAACGGTGTGGTGGGTGTACGGAAAATAAGCTGACATCACACAACGGTCTAATGAGCACAGAGCGGATAGCTTATCGACCTTGTACTTAGTACTAGGTGGGGGGAAAGTAACCACCATGGGAATGAAAAAAAAATTATTTTGTTCTCTGGTGTGTAAGTTTCAGTTACCAATCGACGCCAAAAATTCGCCCGATTCCGCATAAGCAAGTCCAAACACTCTTTCGAAGTGCTCTTGCGTTCGTGTTTTTGGTCAGGAGTGAGTATGCGCGGCACCCAGCGGCAGGATAACTTTCTCATATGCAGAATATTGCCCAAAATATGGCGTGAGCGCTCAGTACTAATCTTTGTGGTAACTGCTAGCTCACGCACCTTCACTTTACGGCCAGCCAACATCATTTCATGTATTTTTTGACATTGTCCTCTGTAACCGAATCGGAGGGCCTGTCGCTGCGGACTTAATCGGTATTGGAGTTACGGCTACCACGAAACTCTCGAAACCAATATTTGACGGTGTAATCTGACGAAGCATTAGCCCCATAATATTTATCCAACTTTTCTTTTGTTTCCTTCGCCGTTTTGCCTCTCAAAAAATAATGTTTTATGAGAGAACGAAAATCGTTTTTGTCCATACTCAACATGATGTCAAAAACGTCAACAACAATCAGCTGTCAAAACAAAACAAAAGACATGGCATGTCTGCCTAAATATGAACGGACTTCAAGGCTCCATAACCTTTTTTGCAGTAGCACTCATTCTGGCGGTCAGGAAGGTTACTTTTCACTCCACCTACTACAACAGGGTTAGTTGAACTTAAGATCAAGTCCGGATATTGGCGGTATGACTATCAACGTCTGGTATTCGTGTGGGCTCATTTACAAGCTGGTTCAAGTTGCTTTCCTCAGCGAAGACCTCAACACACCGTCCTTCGAGTGTTGTCTGTCCAGAATGTCAAAGCCACCCAGGATTGTGTATATCAAAATCACCTGTAATAACGATTTTAGTATAAAGATACAGGGATACAATTCTTTGAATGGAGTCAGTCAAACTTGTTAAAGGTCGAATTGCTTATGAATAATAGTGAATAGTTTGCTTGCGGATACGGAATTTTAGCTACATGAAATTGAATTCCAGATTGGAACAGGGATTATATTGTTGCAGCTAAATGGTGAGAAAAGAATAATGGCACTTGTTCGTTAGCCGGGAAGCTTCAAATCAGACTGATCGAGAGGTGTTCGTTGGGATCTACTTGTGTTTCACTAAGTGCCAAAACATCTGGTCTGTATTTACAGACATGAACGCAAGCAGAGAAATGATAACTTCTGAGACCGCATATATTTGCTACATTCACTCTGAATTCCCGAGTCATTATTACAAAAAATACAAATACCGTCGATGCATAGCAAATATGTGAAATAAAAATTCTATGTTAGTTTACCGAATCAAATTGTTGTAGTTATTATGCCCTTACAACAATAGAAAGCAATGCAACAACCAAATTATCACTCACAACCCTCGGTTGTTGAATTCATTCCGTCATTGCCTTTGTCGTATGAAAATGATACAGAAACTGCAGCGACAGTGACAGTGACTGCAGACAGTGAGGATGCACGCACTATGAATATTTTCCATTAAACGGCGCTGATTTTGTATTTTTTTTTTGTTTCGTCCCTACTTTAAATTGGCTTAGGACGTGTAGGTCCACAATTGAAACACAATATCTCCAATAGATTCTAGAAAAAACTAAGAAAACCAGAACGACACTATCTCTTCATAGATTTTAAGGCCGTACATGACAGCATCTACAGAAACGAGCTATACAGAGTCGGGTCTAGTTTTGGCGTCCTGCTTAAATGGTCAGATTGAGCAGAGTGATGAAGGAAGTGCTTACTGTTCGGTAAAGGTTGGATGTACTCTCGAAAATAGTTTGATATCAGGACAAATGTTTAAACAATGTGATTCATTGAAATATAACGATGTATAATCCTTCCTACAACATAAGGTTTCATGTTATATTCTATCAAATTGAAACACTCTCAACATCATCATCAGTCCTCAAACACTTAGTACTAAGCGCAATACAAAGTCTTTTTGTTTTAACAACATTTTGAGAGAAACTCCTTTTTAAGTCCTTTCCCTAAATTGATTTGTCTTGGAAACAATTGATTACAAGGATTTCTTTTCTCCTTGAACAAAAAGAAAGGCAAAAAAAAATTATCATCCCTTTGGCCACAATCATAACTTTCATAATACGTCTTCTTTGGTCCTGTTTTTGTTTGCTGTATCCAGGTTTTCTCTTAAAACTCACCAAACAAACGTGTAGGCAAAGCGCAGAAAAATTAGGTTAACATAACTTAATGGCACAATCGGCAACCCCTCTAAAGAAATTCGGCTCAAAAGGTTCAAATTCAAATGTAATAAGCAACAGATTTGGAAAATTACATACGACAAGGGTATTTGCGGGTTCGTTGGAGCAAATTTTGATTGTAAATTTAGCGCTTTATTGGAATACTTGTACATGGTCCTTTGGCTGCCGTTAAATAAGAAATCGCACTTATGTTACGATTTTATGACATTCGCAAAAGAGTTTTTGGAAATGAAAAGGAAATGAAGAACTGATTGCTGCCATATGAAACTGGTTCATTATTTAAAATGGTGAGAAGAAAATTTGGGATAAGCTAAGCAACATGCGGAGAGCAATCAAAAAATTGTCGTTTTTGTACTCTAGTAAGCAAGCATTGATAATAATATGAATGAATAGCACAAAGGAAACTCTCCTTAATGACACAACTACAAAATATCATTTGAACCGTATACCGAATTTAGTTTAGGCCGCAGAAAATAGTATCACAAGTCATATTCCAAGAAATAAGTGTTTACACACATTTTATTTGTATCCGGACCATCCAACCTTTAGGATCAGAACGTCTCTTGTGTTTTAAGTGAATTCCTGTCTTGTAAAGAATTATATTTGTTAAACACACATACTATATATTAATGAGAGTAAGGATATGCCTTACAGTCGCTCACCGTCAATTCTCTGATACCATAGGAATTGCATCCGTTTTGGAGCAAAAGTTAGACTCTAAATCGAGTATAGTACTCATAATATGAATATGAATCGAAAGTAGCAATAGAGATGATTCTCTTAAACGTATGAAGTCAAACCTCAAAAACCTACGCTTGTTCTTTCTTTATTTTCTAACATCCATTAAGACTTGTAATTATACATATCCTTTGAGACATATCCATCTGCCAATTATTAGATTTGGGTCCGTACTCTATCGACTGCTAAATTTGATTAACCGTCTGCTGATAAGGTTGGCTGCCCACGTCGCTCCATGTTTACTTTGCAAAAGCCCACTCTTTCGCACGGCTTTAACTGAAATGAATCTCAATACTATACGTGCGTATACTGGCTGGCAAAAGCATCTGAGAAAAAATGTTTCCATTAGCAAATCCTTCATATCCACCCTCGTAACTTGTTTATGTGTCGATGAAACAATGAAACTGATGCGTTCATTACCAAGGACAAACACATTCGATTCGATTCTCCTTAAACAGTCGACATAATGAGCCCGAACAAAGCGAACTAACCCAAGTATCTGCTCTGTAATCTAAAATCATCAAATCACTGAAAATATAAACACGAGGTCTAATGGTAAAATGCCGACCATAAGGTTGAAATCCTACGTAAATAAGGCGAAACGAACTTCAACTGAAACACGAGTGTGTGAGGCCGTCAAGGATAGAGGAGGACCCGTAAATTTATGCCGCATATGTACATATAATGTCGGATTATCGTGAGTGTTTACTTTTTACAGCCTTTTACTTGGTTTTTGTTTCCGTTTTATGTCACATTTTCACGGGTTGTAATAGCGACTTATCTCCACTTTTATTCGTCATCGGTGAAATTCGGGAAATTACCATTTTTTTCTTCCTTCCTCGAAGAATAGAATCTGCGTTTATTTTTATTTAATGGATTCAGTTACGAGAGCCATAACTTTAGGCCATTTAGTTGTTTTAAATGGATTTATGCATGCGAAAAGAGATTTCGATACCCAGGTTGCGGTGGAATGGGCTTGAAACAATTTTGTTCTGGCGGCTGAAGTACCTTAACACGTACAAATAGAGATCGTAAATTCTATTTCTGAATTTAATGTTCACTAAGATATGAATGCGGGTTAATGACATAACCTTGAAATTGTTATACATAAGCTCGAAAACCATGCCAAATTAAGTTATCTACCCTCAACCACATCAACGAAATCTGAGTGCGTATAGGCTTTGCTCTCGTCTAATTACTAAAGGTACATGATTGGCGTATTATCGATTTGAATAATTAAATCACCTCAAAGAACACGTTGGTGTGTAACTTTCAGACTTGACTGTCTAAATGGCGTACTTAGGAGTAAAAAATTGATTTTGTTGAACATGGTTTCTAGGAAAATGTTTAGGATGACGTGTATCTTTATCTCAAATAAATTGTCTAAACACAAATGGTTGAATATGAGAAGATGTGTTTAGACTTTCCCTGGAAAGACTTGTAGGTTGAATGACTAGAATAAGAACTTTCAAAAGGAATACCTAGAAAAGTGATGAATGCTGATGGAAAAGTATTGTTGACATTTTAACGTCGAATATAAGAAGCCACTCTGTAGTTCCTATTGTATGATTTCGTCGGTGCTAGCTAAAATTAATCTTTTTGCGCCCCATCTTCCAATTGAAGGAGACATGTTTAACTAAATGACAGAGGCTTATCCAATGATGCTGCACGTAGTAAGTGCCAAGGTTGCTAATATATTTCTGAAAAAGTCTTTTAGGTAATCTACTAATGACTTTAGAAATTCGCTCGGAATTTCGAACATTATTTCCTGTAAGTAACTTTAGGAGGACTCTGGCGTAGGAAGAGCATCAATCAGAGGTAAGCCGTCGGTATCAGCATTCATAATATGTGTTTGATTCTTTTTGGTAGAATTCTAATTATGTAGCACTGGTTTATGGTGCCTAGTAGACCAGAATGTTCGCTCCAGATCATCAGAATTTTGCATGGAACAATTTAGGCCTTATAGTCTTGCCCAGTTCTTTTACAATGTTGTACTATATTACAACTCATGGATGTATGGGCATTCCGTGAACTTGATTTTTTATTTACAGGAGTTCACGTAAGACATCTCGATCAGTGGGCCTAATGCAAACCAACTCATGCTGTAGTGTGCAATTTCATTAGTTTTCTTAATAAAAAGAAGCGATTCTATGTATGTTGCCAATATTACCGTAGGTGCCTTTTGGAGTGCCTTCCACCCTCCCATATTATACAACGATAATATTTATGAACTTTCTCAGAAGCACGTCCGAGTTCAACCTTTCTTCCAAGGTTGTCAACACTCATCACACACATCAACGCCATCGAACTTATCTTCAATTTTTCTTTCTTAGTCAGCATTGAACTGATCAGTGTATGCCTCCGTGACTCATCGATTTAATGGCAAGGTTTGTCCTTGACACAGATCCCCTTCTGTAAGAAGACGTAATCACTATTAAATACCTTCGTTAAATATCAACCATTGTTTCCAAGCCAAAAATAACAATTTAGCCAACATTGTGACGAGTACAATAAAGTCATACAAAGCGCTAATTATTCCTCCATCTGTATCTGACATTGATACCACCTCGGCTCTCCTCTTTGTAAGTCCTTGTTTACCTTTGAATTAAATTAAATTGCCCCCAAAGAGATGTTACTACAACCAGTAACAGTCTTCGCGTCTCCATCTCAACTCCGACATCAACCGATAGCTACCAAAGGAAAATTTCAATTTCAATTTCATTGAACATCACATTCCGAAAGCTCATTATGTCCGCATCAATTCGAAATCCTGCTTTTATGATATCCCAAGCAATAAACATTCAAGCAACACTAATGAGACATTGGTCTCATCAGATCGATTCGCCTATAAGATATGCATACATACATACAAATGTATGTGAACAGGTGCACTATAGCGCGGTCCAATTAATTTTTCCAGAGCCCGGCAAGACTTGTAGAGACGGAGACCACTGGAACTCACCTGCGTGTGCCCCATAGGAATTTCACTAAGCCTCAATGATTTCATCTACACCCTTAATTTCCAAATACTAAATACAATGCTAGGGCGCGTATAGTTTAGAACATACCTCATGTCATCATCGGTATCCTTAATTCGTGTCAGTTGAAAGGGTGCTCCTTTCAATTCACCTCTTCTTTTGGTTTTGTTTCTCACTCGTGTTCCTCCTTCGTCTCTGCTTTAGCCGTTACCCTACATCAGTGTTAAATTTTAATTTGCCTTTTTTCTAGGGGATGAAGGCGAAATGGCATACATTTCAACTCTGAAGAAATTGTGGGGTTGTAAGCTATTGGTGGGCGGTTGAGGTTTGGACAAGGAGTGAAATTGAAGAAAAAAAATTTCTTTTTGAAGTTCATGAGTTATGCTTGTACCTAACATATGCACATCCAGGAGAAGAGGATTTTAAAAAAAGTTGGTTAGATTTAACGAAAATATTTTTTCAGTAGTATAGGGATTTATGTATAGATGCATAAAGTAAAGTGTTGCCAGGTCCATTCATTTTTCTCTCTATTTTTAAATTTTCGCCAAACCTTTAAAACAAGCATTATTCATTAGTGACAATTGACTCAAAACTGAAAATGAAGACAGAGCCTGATTTAAACCCTGATGACAAGTACTTCGAAGTAGTACGAGAAGAACAGCATCAGTGGTATAGTATCTAATTAAGTGGTGCTTTAGTCCATAATAAACTCTGCTCTTTTCAAGATTATCTTTCAGCATTTCGTTCAAAAAGTTGGATATGGATGGATTTATATCATAAGCACGAGTGATAGCTTTAATCAAAAGTTGGTTTGAACGTTTTGAACGAAAATTTTAGTAAAACCACGGTAAGTTTATGGATATCTCAGATATAAGATCAACGAAGGAAAAAACGGAAAGCAGCCGCCAAAAACTTCGACCTTAACCTGTCGTAGCCGCTTTTACAACATAACAGGTCTCCGCGGGTTTTTGGTACATTTTTGAAAAAAAAAAAATTCTTTATTCAGTATCAATTTCAAAGTACATATTGGCCATTATTATTTATGACCTTTTGCCATTTTCCTGGTAGCTTCATAATTCTATCGGTGTAGAACTTCTGTGGCTAATCAGCGAAAAAAAAGAGAGTTTTTCAAAGACCGAAATAAATGGAAATCAGAAAGTTCAAGGTCCACACTATACGGTGGATGCATCAAAACTTTCCAACCAAGCTCCGTCAATTTGTTCCGAATCATCAAATATGTGTGTGGCCTAGCATTGTCATGATGAAAAACAACTCCCTTTCTGTTGGTCAATACTGGTCGCTTTTTCTTGATAGGTTTACTCAAACGGTTGAGTTGTGCATAGTAGAGGATTGAATTGATCGTTTTTTCACGTTCTAGCAGCTCATAATAGACAATTCCCTTCCAATCCCAAACACTCAACAAAATCTTGTTTGCCGTCAATCCAGGCTTTGAAGTCGTTTGTGGTCGGTCACCGGCCTTTGACTATGATCACTTGCGTTGTATATTCTCGTATTTAATCCATTTTTTATGAATCACTTCAAAAATAATTCCATCTCGTAAAGTTTTAGCAGCGTTTCACTGATGGTTATTAGGTCAGTTACTATAAATTTCTTTGTTTTAATTCATGTGGCACCCAAATATCGAGCTTCTTTGAGTAGTTTGTTTTAGATGATTCCAAACTGTCATACGGTTGATGTTTAGTGACTCTGCTAACTCAAGATAACTTCCGTGCCGGTCTTGCTTCATCAGTTGCAAAATTTCATCGACTTTTTCTGTGACAGGCCGACCAGTTCGAGATGCATCTTTTACATCGAAATTTCCGGAACGGAGTCGAACAAAACACTCCTGGGTCCGGCGTTCACTCACAGCATTCTCATCGTAAACTGCACAAATTTTTGTAAATAGCGTAATTCTTCAGATATTTCACTCATATTCAAATCAATATAACTTTTAATACGAGCAACGAATTACACAGTTGTATTCAAAAAAAAAAAAAAAAAATTAAGCCTAACGTGTCACAATCAGATTAGTGTTTCCAGATAAATAGAGACCAACACCATCGAGTGACAAAAAACCGCGGAGTCTTTTTATATCAATATATGAGCTGTGTTCAAAAAGTACGGTGACTTATGTTAATGTTGTCTCCTTCAAAGTAATCCACCTCAGATATAAAACATTTGTGTCAACGCTTTTTCTCATCCTCGAAGTACTTCTCATAGGCACTTTTTGATAAAGTCGTGAGCTCTTTCAGCGATGCCATTTTTATTTTCTGAACCTTTGCAAGTCTCCGTCCTTTCATAGGTCTTTTCAGTTTTTTGAACAGGAATAGTAGCACCTCTCTTCTTCGTTGACACACGTCCTATTCCCAAAACATCTCAATTGCATGACACGAGCCGACCGATATGTAAAACATCCTCAGCAATTTCTCTTATGGTAGTCGACGATTTTTCAAAACAATTTTCTTCACAGCTTTGACGTTAGCATCTTTTGTTGATGTGCTGGGGCAACCAGAGCGAGCTTCGCCATTGGCATCTTCTCGGCCATCTTAGAAGAGCTAGTACCACTTGTAAACTTCTTTGTTTACTTAGAGCAGACTTACCGTATGTAACTGTCAATATTTCAAGTGTTTTAGAGAAATTATTTCCATTATTTACACACAATTTGATGCAAGTTCTTTTCTCACCTTTTTATCTGTCAAAAACGAACCAAGTATGCTATACCATATACTTGAAACTGTGAACATATCAGGTGTACCGGTATGAGCGTCAAGATACAAATGTCTCGATAGGGAAAATTTATTGTGAACGGGCCTTAATTTTTTTTTTTTTTGGTTGGTTGCTATGACACCTGTCAAACATATTTAGTATACATCAAGTCATTGAGCAAACAACATCATATTTTTTCATCGTGTTGAAAATGTCGAATTTTGTATAAGAAAATGTTTTCATTTGAAGAAAAGTTCTGCAGAGTCGCATCGAGTGCTTGTCGAGGCATATGGAGATTATGCTCTATCAAAAGCAACATGCAAAAAATGGTTTCAACGGTTCAGAGGAACGATTTTGATGTGAGAAATAAAGAATTTGGAAGACCACCTAAAATTGAATTGCAAAAAATATTGGATGAAGATGACACTTTGAGTCAGAAACAAATGGTAAAAATGTTCAATGTTGCACAACAAATAACTTCTGACCGTTTAGAAGCTATGGGAAATATCCAAAAGTCTGGAAAATGGGTGCTACATGAATTGAATGAAAGACAGATGGAAAACCGAAAAACCACTTGTGAAATTTTGATTCAAACACACGGGACTTGGCTCCATCCGACTACCATTTGTTTTCATCGATGGCACACGCATTAGTTGAGCAGCACTTTGAATTCATAAATTGCCTGAACGATGAGAAAAATGTGTAGCTAGCAATGGCCAGTACTTTGAATAAAATGTTTTTTACTTCC
The DNA here is from genome assembly GCA_907269105.1 of Volucella inanis. Taxonomy (NCBI): domain Eukaryota; kingdom Metazoa; phylum Arthropoda; class Insecta; order Diptera; family Syrphidae; genus Volucella; species Volucella inanis. Next base: position 140,766,080 of record OU026155.1, on the reverse strand, counting down.
CCATTAAAAATGAGTGTAGCCGTGCGTAAATGTGTACGTTGTTCGCGAAATTTCATGCATGCTGAAGCTCAATTCTCTAGAATTTAGGCTCCATTCTGTAGAATATAGATTGCGTGATTCATTAGAAAGAAAACGTACAAGTTATTTTCTGTCATGGTGTATGGACGCCTGAAACCAATTGTATACGATTTAATTGGGCCCTTTCAGTGCGATTTTAAAACCGGTAAGTCTTCAATTTTTACAAAATATTTCTACTACGGCAAAATAGTGCGAGACTTACAATCAGCGGGTGTACAATTTGCATACGCTAATGGTATTGATATGAACATCAGAATGCGGTGTGCTTTTACTGATGCTTTTGAAAGTGCCGAAGCACAAGCAGCGAACGTCGGTTTAGCTGTACAAGATGGGACATAAAACTGTATCTTCTTTGTAATTAGAGTTTTCATTACTGTCTCCTTAGCTTAATAAAGCTTAGGATACTTCATCAAGGATACTTGATGGTCATCATCTCAATAGTTCGACAGATGAAAGATCGAGGAATTTGTTTGGCCTGTTTGCATTAATAGCTTTTGGAGGAGGAGATTAAGTTACGAATCTTACGAGCAATACGACAAAATTGATATTGTGGTAACAGGGCGCATAAGCCACCTGATATAGTACAGTTAGGACATGTAGAATAGTCTTTGATTTCTAACTGAAGTCGCAACACAGTAGAAAAAGGCCTTTACGTATGTGTCGCGCAGAAGGAATCTGAATTCCCTTGGAGCATAAAACTGTAGGGGAAAACAATAGCTGCTATAACTTAAGAAGCTTCTTGGTGGAGGCCTAGATCCATCCCGAAACGCTTTCTTCTAAGGTATTTTTTTAAATAAAAATTCGACAACGGTTACCATTCCTGAGATCCTCTTTGTAATCAAAGGCCGCCATTTGAGTAGTTAAGCACATTTTCCAAGTGTTTGTAGTTATTTGCTGCGCTGGTAGTCCTCCAAATTCAGAAAGGTGTTATCATGTCTAACCACTTCTATTAGTCAGAACTTCAGCCATCGTAAGTTCTTTTGATTAAATTCTTTCTGCTGCACTTTTTAAATATGTTTCTCTACAGCTAAGTAGTTCCTGAATGGCTGTAGATGAATCTTTTGTTGTTGTTGTCACTTTTTTTTTTAGAAATTTTCAGCTAAGCAATCACTGTTGGAAGATGTATAGTTGGCAGCATAAGATAATGATGGCTCCTCTTTTCTTTACGGGTTCCGTTTTAAGTTTGAACGTTCAGATTCTAGTATCGAAATCGTCGGCTTATCGCAAAATGGTAGACTGGACTAGGTATTGCTGCTGTGTTAAGACCCATCTAACTTGTGGTAGCAGATTTGCATAGCTGTGGCATTTTGTATTTGCATTTATGGCTATAAAAGTCAACAAACAAAGCTGCAAAGCATTGATGCTAACTAGGAGAGATACAAAACAAAGTTTTTCTGGTCGCTTAGTGAATCAACGCACCTGTAGACCTAGATGTTGACGAGATATAACTTCAACGAAGCAAAAATAATGTAAAGTGTTTTTTGATTTCCGCAATGTGTGTCGCATAAGATATTAGTTGGGAGTTAAGATTAAATTAAACTACAAAAACATGTTTAGGAATCAGTGAATTGGACGTAGCTTCTCCACCACCATCAAAATGTGATCTAATATAGTCTGACCTGTTCACAGAACATAAATATCATCATCGCAATGGTATACGAGTATCTGATCACCAGCATATCAGACATGTTATTCACAAGGAAACTCAGCTGTGTATTATGTGATGGGCAAGTGGAAAACCAGGTTGATTTAGTAGTGTCTTTCAAGAAGTTCTGTTGCTGACGTTAAAATAGTTTGACATAGTTACTGTGAAATTCAAATATTTTCACCTCAAAAAAATCCCAGCATGCAACTGACGTTTACTGTTCCGGAGCAGTTCTCATTTGTGCAATTGGGAGAGGTCGGTCCAAAGGTTCGCATTGGTTGTCGGATTGGAAATGGATTATAGAAGACAGGCGAGCAAAATCAGATAAACATTTTAATACACTGCATTGGGGAAAAAGCAGACAAAATTTTTATATCGTTTATACCTGTATCTGATACTTATGACGCATGTTTAAAATATTCATTCCAAAAAGAAGCGTACTCTAAGAGGGTGCTAGATTTTTTAAACGAAAACTGGAGGATAAAACGGGCGAGGAGTTTTTTAATAGCACTGCTAATTGCACAATCGATTCGTGTGCTGTGAAGCTTGAAGCGCCATATTGCTAGATATGTGGTTTTGCTGGACCAGATTCAGCTTGTGCATTTTGGGCAAAGAAAAAGTTCGAAATCATTGAACGATAGCGGGTGCAATGTTGTAGACGGTAACATTGTTTTCACGGTCATCTTTGAAATAATCATAAACCGCTCTAAACAGTGAACACAATACAGTAGTTTTGTTTACTAATATATCCATCCAACCAAAAAATTTTCCGACAAAAAAGTCGATTTTCCTCCAGATTTTCTAAAGCCCACTCACCGAAAATTCGACGATGTGGTAGGTCGTTCTTACTTGAGCTGTATTTTGTAAGGTTTAAAACCAAGATCCTTGCGTAAAATCTTCCACGTAATCGAGTAACATATTCCCAATTGTTGCGAACGGTGACAAATGGAAAAATCACGGTCTTCATAAACACTGACGGATACAGTAGCAATATTTTCCTCTGTACGCGCTCTACGTGTTCTGTGTTGCACGAAATTAGTGCGAAATTTGGTCACTACGGTTTGAATTGTTTGCTCAGTAGGTCGATTATGACGACCGTAAAATGGTTGAAGTGCGAGAAAAATATTTTTCACAGAGCACGAGATTGGATATAAGATTCAATAATTTGTAAGGGTGGTTCGGGTGTAAGTGTTTCAATGATCAAATGACAATGCTAACTGAACATCTTTGAGTTTGACACATGGTACGAATCACTCGTGAGTTGTCAAAAATAGAACACTGAAAAACTAAATAGCAAAAAATCATTGTAAATCAACATTTACAATCGAGCTTAAACCGAAACCGGAAGGGTACGCTATATCAGTGTCAAGAATAGTGCCAGTGTATTTGATATCAAAGGTTTTGGAGGAGTTGAACAAAATGGAAATAGAGGGTGCTACAGGATCTATTGAAAAGGCGTCAGACTGGTGCGCACTTATCTTCATCGTTCCAAAGAAATATGGTATTCGGATCTGGGTTGATCTTGTATGTTTGAGTAATTGGGTTAAAAGGTAGGTACATCCTAAACCAAACTGAATGCAAATAGTGAAGTTTTAGTAAATACTGTAATCTGAAGAGCCTATTTTTTTTTTTTAACTTCATTTGGTAGGAACACATTTTTAAAATTTTCCTTCCGAATAACGAAAGATAAATCGAATTCTAGCGGGTGTGCGAAATTGATAAATAAATATGGACGATGTGCTCATATGGGAAAGTACAATGGCTAATTATGACAAATGCTCCAATTAGCCTCAGTAAAGCTCAACAGTTCCTGGGAATGGTTAATTTCATTGGAAAATATATCACAAAAATGTTATCAATTCTACAGCGGACTACAAGTCTTCTTTGTAAGAAAAATCATTTTATCTGGGTAGACAGGATAAAGCGTTTAAGTAAATAAAGCATATCTTCACGTCACCGCCAATTTTGAAGACGTACGATAAGAAAAAGGGAAATTATTGTGTCATGTAATGTTACGTTAACATCTATAAGGAAGACTTAATATAATAGGAACACATTTCAAAATAAAAACAGACCATAAACCACTTCTTCAGCTCTTAAAGACTAAGAGTTTAGATGATCTTTTACCCCAACTGCAACGTATCTACATGAGGCTTATGAGATACGATTATTTAATCACGTATACACCAGAGGAAAATTTAGTTGTTGCTGGTTAATTATCAAAAACACCCATTGGAAACATCGAAACCTCGAACAATATTGAGAAGAAAATCGATACATTCGTTCATCAAATATCGCAAAATAGCATACTTGCCAAGTAGGAAAACATTACGGATATAATGAAAGCATAGCTAGCCAACGCAGAATGTCCTGAACTCAGGAGCCTTATAATTAACGGATGGCTATTGAAGAAAGAATTAGGTGTTAGCATGAGGGCTTATTATGCAGTCATTGATGAGATTGCAATTATTGATAACCTGCTTTTACGGAGGAGCAGAAAGATAATTCCACTTGGGTAACCAAGTGCTTGCTCAAAGGACAATCTCAAAAAAAATTGAAGATAAGTTAAAACGAACAGTCCAAGATGTATTCAGCATGCGAAAAACAAACACGAACCTCTTATATTTTCCTAATTTCCAGATTACCCTTGGAAAAAAGGTTGCCATGGATTTATTCAATTTAAATAATAATTGTTTTGACTTGTTCAATCATCTCTCATTAAAGACCAACAGTAATTCCCTAGCATGGCTGCATCCCACCGACCTTGATAACGTTCTTCGATCTTCTTTATGTCCAGGTGAAATTGTTGTTCTTATGCGTCGCTTACCGCTCCAGGTTTTTTTTTTTTTTTTGGAAAAAAAAAATCAAAATGTGAATGCAAAAAAGGTATTTGCAATGAAATTCTGCAACCTAAATCTTCAAAATTGTCGGCTCGCTGATTTCCTAAAAGCCCGTTTATTACAGTTTTCAATGATGTTCAAGCTGCTGGTTCTTTTGTATTTAGTTTAAGGCACCACACCAATGTAAAATTTGTTTTCTATTTTTTTGAAAGATGCGTTTGTTAAGAATGCTCCATCCAAATTTAGTAAAGAAATTCATATAATGAATAGAAATACAGCATTTTATGTGAAACCGTTCCAAGCGGCAGACGTTCACCTGTTAGACTGGTTTGCTACCTGCCCATCCTTTGTTGGCCCCTATGAGCCCTTATCCTCGCTAATATTTTCGAGTTAATGTATTGTACTCGTTAGGAGGAAATCCGATGAAGAAGAGTAGAAGAATTTGATACGAAAGAATCAAGTGTTTTTCGGCAGTCGTACGATTCCTATCGTGTATTCTGTGTATCGTGATGGAAACGGTCGAAATCAGGTCCACCTAATAGATGTGAAGTGCAGAAAGAAGAGCCAAGAGAAAGCAGCAGCTCTGCGAAAAAGCTGAGCAGTGGCCGACTAGATTTCGTTACGGTGAATCCAAGAATCGGGTACAGACCAATAAATTTCCTTATTTTTACGGCAATAAGTGCGCAAATGAAATGTAAAATGTGTGGGAGTGATGTAGAATTTTGCGAATCTAGCCGAAAAGGACTCGGATTTAAAAGAAATCACGTCTTGTCCGTAAATTCAAAATGCATACGAAGTTTCGATTTATTTTTGCGATGCGATTGCTTGGAGTGTCATTATCTGCAACAGAAAAATTTTATGCTTTTATGGAATTGCCGAGCCCTATTTTTAAATGTTTCTGCGATACTATTGTGGGACAGATTCGTGATGCTACAGAATCTATAAAGACAATGTCATTAAAACTAGCTGGTGAAGAAGAAAATTAAATTAATTGCCAAAAAGTGTGGAAAAGTAGATGGATTGACAGTTTCTAGTTATGGAACTTGGACACTTATCGGTTATCACTCGAAAAAGTTTATTGATATCTGTGTGAAATTTGGTCTGTGAAAAGGCAAAACTGATTCAGAGGAATATCAAAATTGGCTAGAAGTCCATACTAAATCCTGTAACACAAGTCACGTCGGTTGTGCAGGCAAAATGAAAATTGATTCCATGCTTCAGATGTTACAAAGAGCGGAGGAACGGAACGAAATACGTCAAAAATTTTGCAAGTTCTTCCGTATGATGTACAGAAAAAAGAATGTGTCAATCATGATCAAAAATGGATGGGAACAAAATTGCGAAAGAGAATAAAGGCCTTGGTGGAAAGGCAAACCCGACTGGAAAGCTCATTGGAGAATTAACTGCATCCTACGGTCTTGCAGTGATTTGAACGATTATGCACATACTTTTGCATTGCCTACAAATGTCATAGAAGCAATAAAACCAATATAGGTGGACCTTAGTAAAGACGAGCATCTTGAAAGATGTTTAGGCGCTTTGCATCAGAATAACAACGGGTGTTTGAACTGTGTTATGGTCATATTGGCTTATTAATGTATTTGAGATATTGAAAATAAAAATTGGTGAAGCACTCTACCAATATTGGCAAGACATCCATGAGAAGAGAATATGCAACGCCGAGCACGAAGTCGAAAAAAACACACTGAGGGTCGTCTGAATGTAAAACACGGAAAAAAATGATAAGTCTCTGAATGCTGAGGATTTTTCGTATTGTCCAGGAATAGCTGACTGTTGTATGTCGAATTATCCTTCAGCAAAACTTTCAATGCGTTTTTCAACCTAATTGACAACATATTTAAAAATCTATTCATCTGGTTTGCATGTACCAAGTTTTAACATGTTCAAAAATACAGTCTTTTTGGTACTACGTATGATTTTATTTTTTTAAAAAGGGCCCCTTCTATTTTTTTTTTTAAGACGATAGGGCAGCAATTTCGTCGGAGTGCCCTTTTCGGCACGAATATTTTAAAATTCGAATAAAAAAAAAAACATTAATGGTTTGCTCGAAAAAACAAATAATTATGAGAAATATACCCTAGTAACGTGCGCGTACTGTGGTATGGTGTCCTAAGGTCAAAATTGTTCGTCGTTCGTATGTATTTGCGGTTCAACCAATACACCTTCTTAAGTTTAGCATCACATAAATTGTTTAGCTGTATTGCGAAAATCAGCGTTCTGTGAGAAATGTTTTTCGTGCGATTCGAGGAACTTACTCGACCTCATGAAACCACTATTGCCAATGTCATACGCAAAATTCGATTTTCAGTTTACATTAGTGGAGGATACTCGACCGGTTAGACCACATCCAGCACGTAGTGAAGAGACTATAGCAGCTGTAGCTGAGAGTGTACGCGAAAACCGTGACGAATCGATTCGTCGTCGTTCTCAGCAGCTTGGCTTGACGTATTCGACAACTTGGCGTATTTTACGTAAAGATCTCGGCCTAAAAACGTACAAAATTCAACTTGTGCAAGTATTAAAGCCAGGCGACTTGAATTTGAGTCATATTTTCAGTGAATGGGCTCTGGAAAAACTCAAGGAAAATCCGGTGTTTTATCGTGAAATTTTGTTTGGTGATGAAGCACATTTCTGGCTCAATGGATACGCTAATAAACAAAATTGCGGTATTTGGGCTGATAAGCAACCCGAAGAGTACCAAGAGCTAGCATTACATTCATTAAAAACAACGGTATGGTGCGGTGTATAGGCTATTCCACTAGCCTATTGGTTCATATTTCTTCAAAAATGAGGCAAATTAGAAAGTTACCGTCAATGGTAACCGTTATCGCGTCATGTCAACGGACTATGTGCTTCCTGAAATTCAAGCACATGGTCTCGGTGAACTCTGGTTTCAACAAGACAACGCTACTAGCCATACAGCGCGTGAAATAATGGACTTGTTGAGAAATCATTTTGGTGAGCATTTAATTTCACGTTTTGCTACGGTAAATTGGCCGCTTGACGATTGACGCTTTGGAATTCAACATTACTAGTGTTATGCTCGAGATACCAGTAGCTATGTTCGAACGAGTCGTCCAAAATTGTAATTCGCTAAGTGTAATATAACACGAGATACAAAACAATTTCGGACTCCATTCTTTGTCTTGTTCTATTGAAAAATTAAAATCAAGTTGAAAAGCCTGCTTTACTTTTTCAGGAAATAACAAAACTTATTGGGGCAATTTTTACAAGTACGACGATCGATTTTTTCAATATTTAATTTATAGATTGTATTGTACTTTCACTTTAAGCTATCTAAATACTAGGTGAGGTGGAAAGTAACCGCCAGAATGCGCTGCTACTGCGAAAAAGGTTATGGTGCCTCGAAGTCTGTTGATATTTAGGCAGATCAAATTTCATTTTTGTTGTTGACGTGTTTGGCATCATGTTGAGTATGGACAAAAACGATTTTCGTTTTCTCATAAAACATTATATTTTGAGAGGCAAAACGGCGAAGGAAACAAAAGAAAAGTTAGATAAATATTATGGGGCTAATGATCCGTCAGATAACACCGTCAAATATTGGTTTCGAGAGTTTCAGTTTACATTAGTGGAGGATACTGCGGTTACAGAGAAAAGTGTCAAAAAAATACATGAAATGGTGTTGGCTGACCGAAAATTGAAGTTGCGCGAGCTAGCAGATACCACACAGATTAGTACTGAGCGCACATGATATATTTTGGGCAATATTCTGCATATAAAAAAGTTATCCTGCCGCTGGGTGCCGCGCATACTCACTTCTGACCAAAAACACGAACGCGAGAGCACTTCGAAAGAGTGTTTGGACTTGCTGATGCGGAATCGGGCGGACTTTTGGCGTCGATTGGTAACTGAAACTTACACACCAGAGAACAGAATGAGTGCCCGGCAATGGACTGAAGCCGGCAAGAGTGCTCCGAAGCGGCCGAGTGAGGTTCGATGGGTCGGAAAGATTATGGCGTCGGTTTTCTGGGATTGTCATGGCATACTCTTCGTGGACTACGTCGAAAAAGGAAAAACTATCAACAGCGAGTATTACTGTGCATTATTGGAGCGATTGAAGGCCGAAATCGCTGCAAAACAGCCTCACATGAAGCGAAAAAAAAATTTGTTTTTGCATGACAATGCACCGACGCACAAGTGCATCGAAACCACGGCTAAAATCAATGACTTACGGCTCCAATTGCTGTCGCATCCACCGTATTCGACCGATTTCGCTCCCTCGGACTATTATCTCTTTCAGTTCACGCGAGGAAATCATCGACGCTACGGAGGAGTATTTTGCAGACCTTCCGGAAAATTACTTTTTGGACGGGATCAAGAAGTTGGAAAATCGCTGGAATAAGTGTAATAAACTATGTAAAAGGGGACATAAAAGAAAAACAATTTTCGAACTACGTTATATGGACCCTTATATGGAGAATCCAGACTTCGTTTGACCTTGTCGTTTCTCACCAGGACCTGGTTACAGCTGTGGAGACCACTGGGCAAGTGAACAGACTTGGTGCTTTTTCTAGTTTGCAGTGAAATGGTGGGAATTTTGTTGAAAAAACTTTTTAATTGTCCTACAAAACTATTTTCATCGGAGATTTCCGTGGATGGAGATAAATCTGGTGGTATTCAGACGGTGTGGGATTAATATCTTCTTTTACAGATGTTCGGATACCTAACAGTATTAAAGGCAATCGTTCCGTCCAATTTACTCGATCTCCGGACGCGCGGTTGTCGGTGGAATCTTTCTACCATTCCATTGGCCTGTGGGTGGTAAGCTGTAGTGCGGATGCGCGTTATTCCGAGGAATATGGTCAGTTTATAGATAAGTTTTGACTCAAATTGAAATCCTTGATCTGTGGTTATTACAACTGTTACACCAAATCGTGAAACATGTTCGTGAACGTATGTTCGCGCGATAGTTTCAGCGGAAATATCCCGGATTGGATATGCTTCCGGCCATCGTGAAAATCTATCGATTATTGTGAGTAAATATTTATACTCATTTGATGGAGGGAGCGGACCAACTATGTCCATGTGGATATGTTTGAAACGTCCTGAAGGGATATGGATTCTATCACATGGTATATTTGTGTGTGTTTGGATCTTTTCTTTTTGGCATGAAACGCAGCTTTTTGTCCAAGTGTTGATATCTTGGTTCAATTTGGGCCAAAAGTACAATTTACATATTTGCTTCCTGATAGTGCGAATGCCTGGATGATCGAGTGAATGGATTGATTTAAAAATTGAGTTTCTTTTTGATAGGGGTACGTACGGTCGGATGTTTTGCGTAGAAGTTTCACACCACAATGGTAAGTCATAGGCAGGTATTTTGCGGGGCTCAAGTTTGGCTTTCGAACAAGCTGGTATGTTGTGTTTGAGAAGTTTGAGTTCCTCATCACATTGTTGATATTTGGCTTACTTCTCGATTCCTGGCAAGGTAAGGTCTATTGCGTCTGCGCTTAGACGAGAGAGCGTATCAGCTACGACGTTCAACGAACCTTTGACGTATCTTATGTCATTCGTGAACTGCGAGATGAAATCGAGTTGTCGTTCTTGTCTGGGGTTACGCTTGGTTTTGTTAGTTAAGGCTGTTGTTAATTGTTTATGATCGGTAAAAATGCAAAAATCTTGTCCTTCGACAAAATTTTGAAAATGATCTATGGCTAAATAGATTGCAAGTAACTCTAATTTCTTGCTGAAAAAAGCTATTGGTTCCCAGATGTCCCCTTTTAATTGTTCGATGACAGCCCAAATGTCTGCACTAGAAGCGTCGGTTGTAATGCTTAGCCTGGCGCCTTCCTCTGGGTGGTTTAGGAGTGTTGCCCTAGCAAGTACATTCTTCGCTATTGAAAATGCTTCTTGACATACTGGGGGCCACATGAAGTTCTAAGGTTTCGATTTGTTTCTTATGAGATTTGCCAAGTGATCATAAATTGGGGCAAGAATTTTTGCTAAGTTTGGTAATAGTTTACCATGCCAATGAATCGTTGTGCGTTTTTTATCGACCTAGGTTCAGGCATGTCCTCGATGGACTTTATCCGGTCCTGAGATGGTTTTATGCCTTCTTTCGTAATATCGAATCCTAGGAATTGTAACGTCGACGTACCGAACATGCATTTTGAAGCTTTTATTCTAAGACCATATTCATGTCGTTCATGTTCCTGTTCTGATTTACAAAATATCGTCTACATAAACGAAGACAAACTCGAGTCCCCTTGTGACCTGATGCATGAACCGTTGAAACATTTGACCAGCGTTCCGAAGGCCAAACGGCATGCGAACAAATTCGAAAAGGGTGTGGTTACGACAGTTTTAAAAAAATCTTAGAAAAAAAGAACGGAGAAATCGTGAATATGTGGTAGTTGGTACCTATCTGGGGTTGTGATAGCGTTGAGGTTTCTATAGTCTCCGCATGGTCTCCAATCATTGGCCTCTCGTTTTGAAGCCATGTGAAGAGGAGCTGCACATGAAGATGCGGATGGTCTACAGATCCCAATTTGTACCATGTATTCGAAATCTTGTTTTGCGATTTTGAGCTTGGTTGCATTTAACCGTCTAGGACGAGAATGTGGAAGAGGTCCTTTTGTTACGATGTGGTGTTGTACTGTGTGGTTAACAGGGAAATTAAAATCGGGTGGTTCGATTTACCCAGGGAACTCCTTTAAAATAGCGTTGTATTTGTGTAGGCAGAGTGTGCCTTTCACCACTGTGTTAGTGAGTGGGTCGATAAGCCTTGCGTTTTTGACGTCGATTACTAAACCTGTGTGTCTATGAAAGTCTGCACCGATTATTGGTTTAGTAACCACTGCTATTAAAAAGGTGTGGTTGAAAATTCGTCGAAAACCCAGACTAGTTCGAATGAACTTGGTGCCAAAAACGCTGATTTCGGAGCCATTGGCTGCGGACACTGATTGGTCGGGCTTGGCTTTAGGAGCTTTAAAAAGTGACGAGGGTATCGCAGATATATCCGACCCGGAGTCAATTAAAAACGTAATGTCTGAGATAGGGTCTTTTATAAAAAGGCGGCTATGTAATTCTACGACCTTGCTGCTGTTTGTCACCATCACAACAGCAGGATTTAGTTTGGGTGTTGTTTTTGTTTGTTTACGTGCTTCGTCGCCATATTTGTTATGGAACCAACAAATTTTAGCAAAGCTGTCACAAATGTTGTTTTTTGAATGAGATCTGTTGTGTCTTTGGTATTTTGAGGAACGAGGTTTACATTGGCTTCGAGAGCGTTGTCTATTTAGGTTTAAGTTTGAAAGCATTGCTTTGATTTCATGTATCTCAGCTTGCAGAGTTTGGTTAATGTCTGTTAGCTCGGTTATAGTTTTATCTAAGGGGGATGAGATAGAAAATGAAGAGCAATTTTGCTTTTGATATACCTCAAAGATGTCGTCTGCAATATCAAGAAGCTCTTCCGTTTTGGACTTTGAGCTTGATCAATTAGACTTGAACGAGTGAAGGGAGACGACGTTTTCACAGTTCTAAAATCATACTCTCGGTAACAATCATAGATTGTCCAGCAAATGTTTGCAGTCTTCGATAAAATTCGGACGGTTTTCTGTCACCCATTTCTTCGTCAGACAACAGGGCCTCAATTCTCTTTACTTCACTCATTGTGTGACGTTCTATTAACGCATTTTTTAGATTAGTGTATGGAGTAGCTGATTCTTGCGTGAGTATGTCATATACAGTTGTAGCCACGTCCTGCTGCAACGACTGGACTACGTAGTGAAACTAAGACTGTTCGACTGTAATATTTCGAATAACGAACTGTTACTCGACTTGGATAAACCATATGCCTGACATCTTCGTCCAAAATTCGGGCATTTTGATAGCAACTGCGTGAACGGCGTTCTCAGGCTGAGCAGCCAGAGGAACTGGACCAGAATCAGAGACCGAAACGTTTGACGTGGGTTTTGATTCAACATTATTGTTGTATTTTGGGTCAGTGTATTGAAAGCGATTGGGAAATAGGAAATGATTTATAAAACTAAAACTAAAATATTATGTAAACTAAATAAGAATATATATATATATTGGGTCTATAACTTAATTCGTGCGGTTTGCTAAGAGATGGCGTAACTTGTATTATTCCATTGCTATTATTCCATTGGAACATGTGTTGGAAAGTTACTGTCATTGTACGTCATTTCAGTATATGTCATTCATTTGAAGCGTAAACAACAATCTTTTTTTTTTCACTCAAATATGTCGAACTTTGTGCCTGAAAAAGTGTTTTTGCGGGGAGTTCTTCTTCATTACTGAAAACTGCTCCCGAAAGTCATCGTATTTTGGTGGAAGCTTACGGTGAACATGCGCTAGCTGAGAAAACGTGCCAAAAGTGATTTGCACGATTTAAAAATGGTGATTTTGACTTCGAAGACGATGAACGTCCTGGGCAGCCAAAAAAGTTTGAAGATGAAGAACTGGAAGCATTACTTTATGAAGATTGTTGCCAAACACAAGAAGAGCTCGCAGAATCTTTGGGTGTCACTCAAGCAGCCATTTCAAAACGTTTAAGAGCAGCTGAATATATAAAAAAACAAGGAAATTGGGTTCTACATGAACTCAAGCCGAGAGACGTCGAAAGGCGGTTTTGCATGTCCGAAATGCTGCTGGAACGCCACAAAAGGAAGTCATTTTTGCATCGGATTGTTATTGGTGGTGAAAAATGGATCCATTACGACAACCCCAAGCGCAAAAAAATCATATGTGAAACCCGGCCAACCAGCCAAATCAACGGCAAAGCCGAATATCCATGGCGCGAAGGTAATGCTCTGTATTTGGTGGGATCAGATGGGTGTGCTGTATTATGAGCTGCTAAATCCGGGACAATGCTACCGAACACAATTAATCCGTTTGAAGAGAGCAGTAGCCGAAAAACGCCCGGAATATGCGACCAGACACGAGGCAATAATTTTCCATCATGACAACGCTCGGCCCCACATTGCTATTCCGGTTAAGAACTATTTGGAAAACAGTGGATGGGAAGTCTTACCCCACCCGCTTTATAGCCCAGACCTTGTCCCTTCTGACTACCATTTGTTCCGGTCGATGCAGAACTCCCTCACTGAAATACGGTTCACATTAGAGCAGTATATCAAAAATTGGCTTGATTCATTCTTGGCTGCCAAGCCGGCGCAGTTCTTTTGGGATGGGATCCAAAAATTGCCAGAAAGATAGGAAAAAGTCATAGCTTCAGATGGGCAATACTTTAAATAATACTATTGTACATGTTTGTCTTAAATAAACGTTAAAATTTTGAAAAAAAACCGCACGAATTAAATTACATACCCAATATATATATATATATATATATATATATATATGTATATGTATAATTTGAAAAAAAGGGTAAAGAAAAAAACGGTGACGCCGATAAAAATAAAAAAGATATGAAAGATATATGTACTTGCTGCTGCTTGATTGATGGTAGGAAATTTTGTAGTGTTTCTATGCATATTGTGTGATGATTGCTGAATATTGTTAAGGTGCGGAAGTTCTGGAACTCTGATGGCGAGATGCTATAGGTGAGTTGATTGGTGTTGGTGTTCCGGTGAACCGTGCTGTGCCTGCGTGCTCTCGTGACCCACGTTGGCCGGAGATGAGTAACTGTTGCTGCGTACCTAGCCCACTGTAGGTTTTTAATGTTGGTTTTGTGGCTTTTTTTTTTTTTTGATGCCACGTGCCCCAGAAGTTTGAAAATGTGTTTTTTTATTTTGATATATGTTGAAATTTTTGGTTTATTGCAATATATTTTCTTTGCGTGGTGTGTGCTGTGTTTTTTTTAACGCGTGATTGTTAGTTTTTTATCGGATTAACTACGAATGATGAATTGAAATGGCGTGGTTTTTGATTTGAAACAATTGCGTGTTCGTTTGTGGTTGGGGTCACCAATATTGTTGCTCAATAAATGTACAACAATCTTTGTTAAACTTCACTTTATTTAATTTTATTTTCGAAATTATAAATTACATTTTATTGTGTTGAACGTACTTAAATAATAGTCTTCTGGGTATCCTAACACATTGCACACACCACGTCTTTACGCCTCGAATTCGGAGTACAAAAAAGGAAGGAGCAATATCGATACCTGTCTTACCCTAATTTACATGGGTGTTTCATTTCCACCATATTCAAAAAGGAAAAATAAAGGAACTTCAAAAAAAATGCTGCTTCCCGAGATGTTAACTTTTTTTTTCATTTAAATTAAATTTTTTTTTTTTTTTTTTATGTTGCTATGGCCGGCCGCAGTCATCCGACGTCGACTACTTAAATTAGACTTTGGTTCTTCTTTCAGAGATTTTCCTTTTTATCTTCTAGATTTTTCGCTGCCCGTGGATTTTTTTCTCTTTTAGAAAGTTTCCTTTTTATCGTCTGCGTTGTAACACCTAAGAATTCAACGCTTGTTTTTCAACCGTTTGTTGGTGGACAAATCCTAAGTCACAGGAAACGGTTAATATTTTGTTCGCTGATTTTTAATTGCTTGCTCCACTTTTTGATGTAGTCGTCCCCTTTCTTCTTCTTACGACAAAGGCTTACTATTACTTGTTCAGCAGGGAACAAACATTTTCAAGCAGTCAAAAAAAAATATAATAAAATAAAATCTTTTCTTTTTTATGTTGTATTTTTCTTCAGCTTTCGTAACACTACCCCTCCTCAAAACTCAAAGTTCCGACTGAGTTACAAGTAAGGTCGTATACAGTGCAAGTCAGTTTTGCTTCCTTTGATTTTGAAGACGAGATCCGATAATTGTTTCACAACCTTGGCAGGATCTTCCCAATCGCACTGTAGTTTAGAGCACAGACCTTTCCGCCTCTTCAGGTTAAAAAACCAGACTTCATCACCTGCAGTAAAACATATGGCGTTATTTTTGAGTTTGTACCTATCCTTCATTGATTTGGCTGATTTCTCGTGTCACTTCGTGTACTTTAAGTAGCCGACTTTTTAAAGCTGCTGCATACCCACGGCTCTCGTTTTCCACTTCTGTTGGTGGTCCGAACACTATATCGACCGGCAGCTTGAGTTCTCTTCCGAAGTTCAACATGTCTGGTGAGAATCCTGTCGATTCTTGTAGAAACAGATCCCAATCTGTTTGATGAGGCTGACGAATTTCGTAAAGTAGTCCAGTAGCGTACGATTGAACCTTACCACCATACTGTCGGGTTAGGGCTGTAAGGGTGTTGTTCTAGTTTTCTGACCACCCAAGACCTCCATTGATTTGCGCAACACTTCCTATTCGAAGTTTCTACCTTGATCCGAATGAATGTAGTGCCGGACACTGAATCTGAAGAAGACGTTATGTATAATTTGTTCAACTATTATCTCAGCTATTTTGTTGGGTACGGCAAAACATTTCCGCCATTTGGTGAAATAGTACAGAACGACGATTATGCATTGGTTTCCTGCTTTAGTGCGTGGAAGTAGGGCAAGTATATCAACAGCAATCCTCTCAAACAGGTGTCATGTACGGCTTGGCTTAAGAAGCCCCTTTGTTCACTAAATAGAGTTACTGAAGAATTTCTGGAACTACGTTTTTTGGTATTACTGGTCTTTCTTCCATGTTTGACATAATACGCCGGTATCCATTTTCAACTGCTGGAAGATAGCCCAAAAGCTTTTTGTGTCCTGATTCTCCTGTATAATGTCTTTTTGTTTTTGGTAAGTGTCCTTCTTTAAGCCACTTGTTCACCTTTGTTAGTGTTGGGTATTTTTGCTGTTCGATTTCCAAAGTATCCTTCTCAGTTTTCAAGAGCGATGTTCGTGCAATGTTCGCATTCGCCACATGGTCTCCAGCAAAGCGCATCAGCATTGCTATGTCGGAAGCCAGGGCAATGTAGAATTTCGAAGTCGTCATCTGACCCTCGGGTTGCTTAAAGTTGCACAGCCAACGAATGAAGGGTGGTCAGTGTGTAAGAGGAATCTGCTTTCAAAGTGTAGTGAAAGGGTGGTGTTGCCAAATTCAAAAATCCAAAAGTTTCGTAACAATATCTTGAAGGCGATGTTGTGTAAGCAAGATTTTTTATTTTATTTTCTAGTCTAAATGCAAAGAAAAAAATATGCTAAATGAAAACGCGCTGATATTTAAAAAAAAATTTATAATTTTTATTTGTTAAATTCCTAGCTCCTACGTTCGAAATGGCCACCATTTGCCTTAAAGTACGACGTGAGACGTACTGGCTAATCATCAATCGCATTACGGACCTCATTCAGAGGAAAGTTGTTGCCAACGCGGATAATTGCTAGCTTCAATGACTCAATATTTCAGTGATGAGAAGAGCAGGCCTTGCCCTCTAAAACCAACCACAACTTGTAATCCAAAGGGTTGAGGTTGGCCAATTATCCGGTGATATGAAGTCAGCTACATTTTTTTTAGCCACTCTTGAGTAATTTTCGCCTTGTGGGCTGAAGCAGAATCTAGTTCGTATATCTAATGCTTGTTTGAGAACATTTTTAGGTTTGGCGGCTCAACAACGTCTTCCAAAACAGTGGTTTGGTAAACTTTAGCTGAAGTCTTGACTCTTTTTTCACAAAAATGGAGGTTTAATATGACATTGCAGCTCACCCCAACCATACCATTACATTTGAGGGATCATGACCTCTTCAAACCCTCGGAATATGTTCTGAAGCTTTTTTTGATATCCGAGCATACACTCGATCATTCTGCTTATTTAAAATTTCTTCGACGGTAACTTTTTTCCCGTTGGAAAGACATACTTTTTTCATTTTAACTTTGCACCTACCTTTTTTTTGGGAATGGCCAATTGTCACTGATAAAACTAACAGCTCTGCGATTAGATAATTTTCACCATTTACTCGCCTGTGAAAATGTTGGTTTAGTCGTATTTGTCACCTTAGCATCTTAAACACCCAAAAGCATTTTGAAACTTCAAGAGTACGAGAATACTCTTAGTTTGCTAGACAAATAGTTTTTGTTGTTTATTTAGTTTTTCCAAGTTGCACTAAGTTGTTTACACTTCTTATGGAAGTAAATAATTCTCGCAGACTTCATCAATTTGACAAAAGCATTTTGAAAAATAAATAAACAAATCCTCGAGAACTGGCATCTCCGTTGTACAAAAACACGCAAAGTCCGAGTGGAATGATGGTTTACGTTTCAAAGTAAGAAGACTGAGCCTCTCCATAAAGGAAAATCAATTTCAACGTACGTTTCGAATTGTGTTTCATTGGTAATTATAGTTCCCACGACCCCACCTCTATTTCATTTGGCGCTTACCATCTCGTACTCGTACTTCATTTCTCCACATTCTTTGGAATAAAAAATATTTCAGGCGAATTTGGGTTGCATTTTCGTTTGTTTATTTTTTTCTTTTTTTTTAAATCTGCTGGTTCATATGTCTATACAGTGAAATATAATAAAAAAATCAGCATGAGCCCAGCGGCAACAGTGAGTCGTGGTAGAGACGAAGGCTTACTGTTTCACCTAAACAGGTGATGAGGGAGAAATTTTAATTTAGAGGAAACATGGGTCGTATAGATAGTATCTGCGTACTGGTGCTTGATGTTGGGTGGTACAATTATTTATGCTGATATTCTGATAATGGCAGCCAAAACAAACAGAGAACAATTGTGAAGTCAATGAACTTCCTGATGGGTTGAAGGAACGGAATGGTTAGAAGATCTTTTACGAACTGTTAACTGAAACTCGTGTGGTGGTTAATGTAGGAACGATTCATTGATTGATTGATTGATTGATTGATTGACTGGTGGATTATTCATTGTAATGTGCACAGAAAGGATTACTAATTCTAAACGAAGGTAGATGTTAGCCTAACACGTGAAGGACAATGTCAGATATTGCGGGATGTACTTCTGGTGGGCAAAAATAATTGATTTTTCAATACTAATCATCTTCAGTTTTCTGAGAAGCAACTATGTACTTTGTCATCAAAACCTTCAACCCAATTAGTCTGAAATTCTATTCGCCAATGCGCAATGCGGTACTGGGTGACTAGGCGACTAGGCGACTAGTTCTATAATATGTCGCCTATTAGCGCGGGAAATGATGATTTAGTTACGTGGATTACTATACTACGGGGTTCTACGTGGCGATTGATCCGGAAATGGATGACTGTCCTATAGCTTGTGTTGGGCCAAAAGCGCAACGATTAAGTTCGTAGCGAAACTATTCATCTCATTTGTATGTACCAAGTCTTAAAAAATTTCAAAATACAGTCTCCATGGCACCACATAAGGGTTTGTTTTTAAAAAGTTCCCCCTTCATTTTTTTTTTTCTCATAAACGTTGAAAATTTTCTTTGAAAATGGGAAATAAAATTGGCTGGGCCGCCTTTTTTTTTAAATATCGAAATTTTTTTACGTGACGCTATAAACCTACATATCTAGCTTATAAATGTATTTTTTTTTTTAATTTTTTCGTATGACTTAATTGCTGTCAACCACTAAGCAGCATTTTCGTCGTAGTGTCCTCTTGGAAGCGGCGTACACCGCAAACTATTCTTGAGATTCGATTAAAAAGCATTGTGTTGTGTATTTTGTATGTATATAATGAATATTAGTTTCAATGAAAAAAAAAAAAACATTGACCATTTGCTAGGCAAAAATTATGAAAAATACACCCTCCTAACGCGCGAGTTACGTATACAAATGCTACAAGGAGTAGATCATTCGACACCAACCTAAATACAGCGGGCGTTCAACAAGCAATATATGCAACACCAGCAATAACTAACATTGTCCCAATTACGCCACCAATTAACGATGACACATCGAAGGCAAGCTACAACAAAACTGTAAATACATATATGTCAACATCAAGCGTCATCACTTCTTTGTTATCGATTCAGGTGAATGTTTTAATATTTTCCTTCTAGATTTGATTTCCAAAACTGGAAACGTGTTATCTGTTCTCCTCCATTAGATGAGAAGAATATCTAAATTCTGATTCATAAAAAAAAAAAAATAAAAAATGTGGCACGTAAACCATGCATCTTGCGGATAAAATAGATTCAAAATCTACCAACACGGAAACGCAAAGGCCACTATAGACACCACGACGTCCTGCTTTATTTCTTTTCATGTCATAATGCAAACACTTGGAAATTCATCTAAACTGATTCTTAAAATAGCTCCCTTCTGCACGTCTCAGTGCCCCTCCAATCAAACATCCCCTTTTAATTGTGGGTCCCAGAAACCATGAAAACAATAGCTTTGCAATAAATTTGCACATTTTTAGCTTTAGGTTTGGACCATTATTATACAACAAAAAGATGCAGATCTGCCCGTTTCACCCAATTACCACCCACCTATCATCACTACCATCACTATGAACACCCATAGGGTGTTGTTTATTTAAAAAAAATTATCAGAATATTCATACCACAAAAACAACAACAACAAAAAAAAAAAAAAAAAAAAAAAATTGTTTGTAGCTCCAATGAAAACTTTCTGTTTACATTTGAATATATTGATCACTTCATCATCGAGAACTCAGCAGATATTATCCGGTTCGTATGCTCCTCCACAAAATCGTTCTATTGATATGTATCTCGAATCGATTGATGATTCCTTCTTAAATCCCGCATATTATTGTAATAAAATTTTATGGATAATTTTTCAAAAATCACTTCAATAGATCGGGCAGAAGATACCCGTTCTATGCATCTACTCACCCACGTGTGTCGAGCATTTATCTATCCGCACTTTGAATATACGGGTATGAATGAAATGAATAAGTATCTGCGAGCCAAAGTAAACAAATTTTGAATAGATATTTTTCACACTCGTTTTAGCTGGATGGTGGGTGCGATGAAATGGGACACAATGGGCAACCTGTTGAATTAAACGTATTGATAAGATTAATACGCACGTGGGTATTTGTTATCACTGGTGGTTGCTTTAAAACGCACACTCCTCAGATGAATGCCTCTCTCAAACATAACACAACCATCGAACATTTCTCTCTTGCTCTCAATCCGGCTAGTTGAAAAATAAAAGCTCTACTCAAAAAGCTGCTCTAGAGTCAGTTCCATTGGTCTAGTGAAAGACCCTTTTTGCCGGTATGCCAAGATACAAGTATATGGTGCTTTCTCCACGTTGGTATTAGGTAGATACTCGTATGACTGAGTCTATGGCAATGGCAATGGAACTGACACTGGGCACAGCACTTGTGTAGTGTCGTCACCGACACAATCGTCTTCTTCGTTCAACTGGGATATAAATCGCATCTTGAAGATACTTTCAGTTGGTGTTAGACGCTCGCGATTAGATGAACTAAATTTCGCGAACGAGAATTCATTTGCAATTTTCGGTTTTTAAATTTTTTTTCCTATACTGCAACTATTGTAGATACACGTAGGTATCCACGGCGTGAATTTTTCAATCTTAGTACCTAACTAATATAAATACTCGTACGAATAAGAGCGCGCTGTGTACAAGTGATCAGTGATGAGTCTTAGGTCAAAGTGAAGTCCATTGTGCATCTGATAGTATCTGTAGATGAGCGAAAAAATCAAAGGTGGACCATCTACTCATTCAGTGATTTAGTGTTTAAGTGAATCTTTTGTAAAAAGAGTGTTTTATCTATTAATTCTTCAAATGTGCGTTTTTAAGGATACATTGGGATTTGTCTTCACATCCGTCTCGGTTCTTCTGAAGAGGATTACTATTTAATAATACAAGGGATTTAAAGGTACCCACCTATCTACCAATTGTCAATCGCAAGTTAGGGGTTTTTATTTATTTATTGATGATTGTTTATTATATCCAGGGGTTGAAAGGATTCGAGGTTCGATCCTGATCCTTTTTTTGTACACATTTTCTTTTCTGCGAAAAAAAAAAGAAAGAAAAAAAACACGCAAAATCCAGATTTTCATCAAAGAAAATACGAGTGCGAATATATTCGTATCTTCACAATTTTGCCTTGCATAAGGTGTATGGTATGAGTACTTTGGAAAAGGATACTCGTCTATATTCCGGAAGGACACAAACATTCTTAAGTTTTCGGTGTGAGTTGGTCGGATGGGTTTACTTTTTTTATATTATTTGTTTTTCTTTTCAGTTCTTTTTTGTGGGCAAGGATTTTATTTAAACGGGTAGTGCGCTATTCTGAAAGCGCTTTAAATTTCAGCAAACTAAATCTAGGATATATCCTTATATACAATGCAGATTCGGTTCTATTGGATAGTGGATTAAGGAACATCCTTTGGATGCAATTTATCGAGAAGTTTAACATGGGATAGCTCTTTCTTATTTAAATACGATCAAAGATTGAGTAGGAAACAGAAGATTTCGCATGAACGATAAATAGGAAGATGAGCGTAAAATTGATAGAAATCCTTTTCGAGCACTTAACCGGTTTAAGGAGATACGTATTGATTTGAATTGTGTAGGTCTTAAGGATTGTGTGGGTACCGCTGATTGTAGAACTGTTGTAGTTGTAGAGTTAAGTGAAAGGAAGGCTTTCCCATATGCAAAGAAATTTAATCCATTTTCTGATCTTCTTGGTTCAGATAATCAATACATTATGGAAAGGATGTGATTTGAATTGAAGGATAACACAAAAAACGAAAGTTACTTGCAATGTTTTACTTTGAAAATCTGATTAATATTTGGGAAATTATTTTATTTAAAAATTTACGTAGATTTTTGTAGAGTTTTGCAGCTTTCCTTGCTTCAAAATCCGATGGATTTCAGGATGATTATTAAATTATTATACGAAATTATGCTATATTTTAGATACTTATCTTTTATAGTTCTTAGAGCTGCCAAATTTAAAATTTAAAATTAGTTTCCTCACTTCCAGGAAGTAAGGGTTGGGTGCAGAAGACATAAAAGAGAGTCCAGCTTAGAGAAATGTGAAAAGACTGATTTTCTAAAGCCAGAGGCATCCGAGATATATCTTACATTTATTGTTAGGATATTAAGACAAATAAATAGGATGAGTTAACCAATCGATAGCGGAATGGAATAAGGTCAAATGTTCTAAGTGACCATGAAAACCTGGGTTTGTCATAGAGTTCCACTTCTTGAGTCTATACATCGTCTTGCAGTCTCAAGTGTACCATTAAAATGTCTGCAAATAGCGGGGGTGAAGGACAATTAGGGGGGGGGGGGGGAAGAAGATGCCGATGCACTTTAGATTTGAATGTTTGCAGGTTATAATGGCAAAGAAATAATGAGCTCGAAAGTGCATTCTATGGCGGTTTGTGCGGCTTGGGGAAGAATAACGATGTTGAAATGCACGTCCGAAAGCTTGATGGTGTTTCGCTTGAACGTTTTGAGGGGCGTTAATCAACATAAGCACCACCTATGAATCTTATCGAATGGTCTTGAGTCCTATCTGTAGAGATCTTGGAAGCACCCGACCAGATATAAGCAGAGTACTCTAATTTTGACAGATAAATGTCTAACGTATTCAGACAAGATCACAGAACGTGAAGTACTCCTTACATCGCTTAAGCAAACCTAAACATTTCGTTGCATTTTTGGTGAAATATGTGGTCATTACAACGTACGAGTAAACTGTTGTGCTGCAAATGCTGTAATTATGCATAATAAATAGATAAGTGTATAAATGTTGATTCGAGTTTTTCAGACATCATTGTGTCTTAAATTGGTAGTCTACAATTAAATTTGGAAATTGATGAGCTTAAATGTAGCTCAAATTTTACAGCCAAATTGCTGCGACTTATGTCCAGAAACGAATATGATAAACAGATAATATTGTCGTCTGCAAAGGAATATAGAATAGAAGTAGCCTTTCTGATGACGGATAAAATATCTAATTTCAAATAGTGTTTGTGATCATATCAACATCGACACTCACGCCGTTACCAAAGAAACATATTGTAATTACCAGGTGAAATATACAAAATAAATATACAAAAAAAATAGTAGTGGTCCGAAAAAAACTCGAGCAATAGCTGGTTGAAAACAAAAATTGAGGACCGGTTAGATATAGTACGCGAAATAAGTATATGGGACACCGAAAAGTATCTTATTTCATTTAAATTATGGGCTTAATATGAAAAAAAAATGTATACAACAGACTAGACAAAATCGACAAAATCGACAAAATCGATCTATTGGTAGCAAGAAGGTTGCCAAGTTATATCTATCGAATTTGGTTAGCTAAACTGAAGTCTGTTCATAGATTTAATCTCTCACGTCTAGGATAATGTTTTTTTAAATAATATTCCGGTTTTGAGATACTAAATAGGTATTTGTTTATTTTTAATTATAAAAAAAACTAATCTAACATAAAAAATATAACAACTATTTGGTAGACGGTTTTCTTTTATAATTTTCGTCTGCCGTTTTTTGATTGCCTTTAGGCTTTTCTTCCAGATGCGTAATTTCTTGGTGAAACCTTCCTCCCTGCTCATCAGACACGGACACCAACATTTTCTAGAAAAAATCTAAATGCAAATGCAGGAAGTGTATTTTGAATGACATGCTGCATTCGAGTTATTGATACGAAGAAAGAAACTTGTGGGCAACGTGCATTCGATTTTTTTTTGCTGTGTTGGTGCATATGTCCTGAACATACGTTCACAGTTTCAAGTATATAGCGTAATTAGTTTGTTTTTGACAGATAGAAAAGTTAGACGTGTTTTTGTGTGCTCGGCGATTTTCAATTATTATAAAAAAATGGAGCAAGGAATTAGCATAAAATGTTGTATTAAAAATGGAATCAAATGGTATGCAATACAGTGACATACGTAGAGTCTGATCTAAGTAAAAAAAAAATTTACAAGTGTTACAAGCTCTTCCGAGTGGCCGAGAAGATGCTAAAGACAATCCTCGCTCTGGACGTCCGAGCACATTAACAAAAGATGATAACTTCGAAGCTGTGAAGAAACTGGTTTTGAAAAATTGTCGAATTACCATAAGAGAAGTTACTGAGGATGTTGGTATATCGGTCGGCTCGTGTCATGTAATTTTTTCGGATGTTTGTTCCGAAATTTCTTAATTTAAATCAAAAGAACTGTCGCATGAACATGTATCAGGAGCTCTTGAATGACATCAATGATGATCCTGACTTGCTCAGAAAGGTAATAACTGGCGCCGAATCACCCAGGAGCTCCAAGACCGAAAAAAGCACGGCAAGTTCAGTCAAATGTCAAAGCTTTGATCACTGTTTTTTGTTTGATTACCGTGGCGTAGCGTATCAGGTGTTTTTACCTCAAGCTCTTACGGTCAATAAGGAGCACGTATAACCTTGAGGCTATGTGCTGTTTGCGAGAAGCAATACGAAAAAAAAAAACGTCCGGAATTGTGGAAAAACAATTTATGGCTTTTGCATCACGATAATGCACCTGCGCATTCATCGTTGCTTGTGAGAGATTTTTTGGCAAAAAGCAACACGACAAGCATGCCTCACCCACCATATTCACCGGATTTGAACCCATACGAAGGGACCTATGAAAAGTATATATTTGAAATAAAACCGGCATCGCTGGTAGAGCTCAACAACAACAAATCACCTTACATTTTGAACACGCATTTGTGTAGGGCAGTAACTTCATATTTTCATTAGCTTTTTTCATATTTACTTTCATATTTACTGAATGAGAGTTAAGAATGTCTCAGTCCTTTTTTCTAACAGGGTTCACTGTTTTCCCAGAATTTGAAAGTTGGTCTTTGGATTTTGAGAGTTCCATATCACGGACGAGGTCATTTAGTTAAAACTCTTTGAGCAGATGTGGTTTCCCTAGATGGGCTGCTAAGCACAGATTTGAAAGAGTTTGATTTTACAGATAATTATATGTAAGTATCGGACACTATATCCTTTCCTTTTGTTTGAAGGGGCGGACTGGTGCTGGTATATCTTTATTGCCTTTAGGCGGAAGAAACTTTGGAATATTTTATTTTATGTTTATTTTTTCTTGAGAATTCTTTGATCCTTTTGTTTCCTTCAGATCATAGGACAACTAAATTGTAATGATTGTTTAGTCCCTTTCAACCAACTAGTCAGATCTACTGCACATGTTTTGCAATATATGTTTGGCAACTAGCTTTTACCTCTTTTATGTACAATATTTCTGAAACGTGGTATTTTGTTGAACCTAAAACAATTTGAAAGGTATTGGAAAGGTAAAGTATTGTATAATATATATTAGATCGTTGTGAATAAAACAGTTAAACTATACCATAACTTACCAAAATTTTAAGATAGTCATAATCGACCTACTGAACAAGCAATTTAAGCCATAGTCATCAAATTTTGCACCAATTTCAAGCCAACTTCTTTTATGCGCATAGCACGTACAGGGAAAAATATTGCTGCTACATCCGTCAGTGTTAATGAAGACCGTGATTTGTCCATTCGTCTCCGATTTTGTTACTTGACAACGTGGAAAATTTTACGTAAGGATCTTGATCAAAAACATTACAAAATAAGGCTCGTGCAAGAGCTGAAGCCAAATCATATGCCAAAGCGTTAAATTTTCGGTGAGTGGGCCTTAGAAGAGCAGTTAAATGCGCCCGCTACCGTTCAATGATTTCGAACTTCTTCTTGCCCAAAATGCGTGAGCTGAACCTGGCCGAAAAATGGTTCTGGCGAAACGGCACCAAGTACCACAGAGAGACTAATTGAGAAATAAATTCGCTGAGCAATTCATCTCTAGCCTTGGACCAGTAAATTGGCCGGTTAGATTATGAGATTTGACGCCTTTAGACTGGTCTATGTCGATAAGCTAGCGTCAATTGCAGCCGTGGAAAACAAGATTACACATTTTATTAGCGAGATCATAGCTAATATACTTGAAAAAACTGATCCAAAATTGGACTTTCCTTATGGACCACTTAAAACGTAGTCGCGCTCAACATTTGCATGAAATAAACTTGAAAAAAGTAAAGTAAAGTAAGAATTTTAAGGAAAACCAAAAACAATCTTTGGCAATTTTAGGTATGGAGTCGTTTACCACGTTATTAAATTTTATTACGGAAATAGGGGATCTGTAAAAGTAGCATTTCGTAAAATTTGTGAATTTTTCGGCCAACATAACCGCCCTAGTGAGTCCGGAATTCGTGCAATGGTGAAGCGTTTTGAAGAAACTGTTTCGGTATCGGGTCAAACTTCATATATGGCCAACCATGCTGGGCTAGCACGTACTCGCCAAAACATCACGAATGTGAGCAAAAGTGTTCAAAACCAGTCAAACACCTCAATTCGTTGTGGAAATCAACGATTGGGCCTCACTTATGGCACTTTACGATTAATTTTAAAAGTTGATCTTCATTTGTACTCCTACAAGATCCAAATTACATAAATTGACGACGTCGCCGATTTGTTAATTGGATATTGGATCGCAGAACCATTTTCATTGAATTTGATCTTTTCCGATGAAGCCCATTTGTCGTTTCTGGTGGCCGGCATTCACGAAAAACAAATGCATTTCAAAAATGTCACTATTTGGGGGTGGATTATGAGTTGGCGGCATCATTAGCCCGTACTTTTTCGAAGATGAGGCTGGAGAAACAGTAATAATGAATGGAAAACGTTTCCGCAATATGCTGAAAGGCTATTTTTTCTCCAAGGTTTAACGAGTTGGGTCTTGACGATTCCTGGTTTCACCAAGATGGTAGTATCGCCTGCACAAGCTGTCAGTTAAACTAATTGATTGCGTACGAAATTTAAAGATCGCATTATTTCGGTTAGAGGAAAAGTTGATTGCAATAACCACGAGACAATTTAGGATCTCAAACATAACTTCCAAACTGAAATTGCAGCCATTGATCTATTTATTCTTCAAAAATTCATCGATAATGTTGACCTTCGGATGGTCGCTTGCAATAGAAGACGTGATAGTTACATGAACAATGTTGTATTCTATTCATAATTGCCATAAGGCCTTATTATTTAATAAAGTTTTACATTGATTTCATAATAAATTATTGGAAACTTCCAAACTAGCTGTTGGCTCAACCTTTATATTAAGTCCACATATTGGGTATATATTTTAATTCGTGCGGTTTTTTTTTTCAAAATTTTAACGTTTATTTAAGAGAATCATGTACAATAGTATTATTCAAAGTATTGCCCATCTGAAGCTATGACTTTTTCCTATCTTTCTGGCAATTTTTGGATCCCATCCCAAAAGAACTGCACCGGCTTGGCAGCCAAGAATGAATCAAGCCAATTTTTGATATTCTGCTCTGATGTGAACCGTATTTCAGTGAGGGCGTTCTGCATCGACCGGAACAAATGGTAGTCAGAAGGGGCAAGGTCTGGGCTATAAGGCGGGTGGGGTAAGACTTCCCATCCACTGTTTTCCAAATAGTTTTTAACCGGAATAACAACGTGGGGCCGAGCGTTGTCATGATGGAAAATTATTGCCTCATGTCTGGTCGTATATACCGTGCGTTTTTCGGCTACTGCTCTCTTCAAACGGATTGATTGTGTTCGGTAGCGTTGGCCATTGATGGTTTCACCTGGTTTAAGCAGCTCATAATACAGCACACCCATCTGATCCCACCAAATACAGAGCATTACCTGCGCGTAATGAATATTCGGCTTTGCCGTTGATTTGGCCGGTTGGCCGGGCTTCACATATGATTTTTGCGCTTGGGGTTGTCGTAATAGATCCATTTTTCATCAACAGTAACAATCCGATGAAAAAATGACTTCCTTTTGCGGCGTTCCAACAGCATTTCGGATATGCAAAACCGCCTTTCGACGTCTCTCGGCTTGAGTTCATGTGGAACCCAATTTCCTTGCTTTTGAATACATGCATCTGCTTTTAAACGTTTTAAAATGGCTGCTTGAGTGACACCCAAAGATTCTGCGAGTTCTTGTGTTTGGCAACAATCTTCATAGAGTAATGCTTCCAGTTCTTCATCTTCAAACTTTTTTGGATGCCCAGGACGTTCATCGTCTTCCAAGCCAAAATCACCACTTTTAAATCGTGCAAACTACTTTTGGCACGTTCGCTCAGCTAGCACATGTTCAACATAAATTTCCACTAAAATACGATGACTTTTGGCAGTAGTTTTCTTCATGAAGGAGAACTCCCCGCAAAAACACTTTTTCAGACACAAAGTTCGACATATTTGAGTGAAAAAAAATTATTGTTGTTTACGCTTCAAATGAATGACATATATTGAAATGACATACAATGACAGTAGCTTTCCAATGCATGTTCCAATGGAATAATAACAATAGAATAATACAAGTTACACCATCTCTTTGCAAACCGCACGAATAACTTATAGATCCAATAATATTTTGTTTTTTGTTCCCTTTTTTTAAAACAGTTATTATGTGAGCGAGTATTGAATCAGTCAAACTCTGAAGTGCGGATAATTAATTCAATTCCAACTGTGAGAACTCTTTTCGGTAATATTTTCCATAGGTGCCATTTTGAGTTTATGTCAGGACTAGAAGTCAACGAAGAGTAGGGACGTTACGCGGCTCTACAGAGTTTTTTGTATACTCCGAGGAGTGTACGACAGCTGTGCCATACCGCTGACATACGTGCTGACAAAATTAGTCTCATCTCTATAAATTTTCACAGAAATCAATAAGATTTCTATTTACATATTCTTCAGCATTCATTCATAAGAAAATTGAAGTCTTTCCTTCACAACCGAAACCATCCCACACCATTAGAGAGTCTCCTTGAAACTTTCTCCAGCGACGAACTTCACGCTCATGGCATATACCATATCTCGCCAATATTTCTGCCCTCCATCAGGACCATCAAGATTAAATTACAGATTGCCATTCCACTGTCCAAAAGTTATGTGTCTTGCCAAAACTTCATTTTGATTCCTTATTTCGTAGGAGCGGCTTACCAGGTGTACTGGTATGAAGTGAGCGTCAAGATACAAATGTCTCGATAGGGAACATTTATTGCTTGGTTACTATGACACCTGTTAAAAGTATTTAGTATACATCAAGTCATTGAGCAAGCAATATCATATTTTTTCATCGTGTTGAAAATGTCGAATTTTGTACTAAAAAATGATGACTTAATTTTTTTTAATTTTTTGTTTTCATTTGAAGAAAAGTGCTGCAGAGTCGCATCGAATGCTTGTTGAGGCATATGGTGATCATGCTCTATCAGATGCAACATTCAAAAGATGGTTTCAATGATTCAGAGATAATGATTTTGATGTGAGAGATGAAGAACGTGGAAGACCAGCAAGAAAGTTTGAAGACGCCGAATTGCAAACAATATTGGATGAAGATGACACTTTGAGTCAGAAACAAATGGCAGAAATGTTAAATATTGCACAACAAACAATTTCTGACCGTTTAAAAGCTGTGGGAAAGATCCAAAAGTCTGGAAAATGGGTGCTACAGATGAAAATACGAAAAACCACATGTGAAATTTTGCTGCAAGGACACGATAAAAAAATCAGTTTTGCTGAATTGTTACTGGCGATGAAAAATGAATTTATTTTCAGAATCCTAAACGGAAAAAATCATGGGTTAATTAGGGGCAACCATCAACTTCGACTGCAAAACAGATCGATTCGGCAAAAAGACAATGTTGTGTGTCTGGTGGGACCAGAAAGGTGTGGTGTACCACGAGCTCCTAAAACCTGGTGAAACTGTTAATACAGATCGCTGCCGACAACAAATGATCTATTTGAATCATGCATTGATCGAAAAACGACCACAAGACACGGCAAGGTAATTTTGCTCCATGACAATGCACCTGCACACAAAACAAAACTGGTTGAGGATACAACCAAAGCACTTGGCTGAGAGCTTATATTCCACCTGCCGTATTCACTAGACTTGGCTCCTTCGGACTACCATTTGTTTCCATCGATGGGGCACGCATTAGCTGATCAGCACTTCGAATCCTACGAGGAATTCGAAAATTAGTTGACTTTTTGTTTTGCTTCAAAAGGCGAACAGTTTTATTGGCGTGGAATTCACAAATTGCCTTAAATATGGAAAAAAGGTGTGACTAGCAATGGCTAATACTTTGAATAAAATATTTTTTACTTTCCCATTCAAAATAAGTGTTTTATATTCACAAAAAACGTTTTTGATTAACAATAAATTTATCCTCCTTTAAAAGTTATTGGACTCTTGGTTAGTCACTCGAAGAGATAACTAGAACTTAATTTGGGAAAGACTAATTTCCTGATGAATGGCTACATTTTTATTAATTAGCATTTTGATTTTCAAGTACGACCAGATCTCTTCCGCTTTCCATAGTCATCACGCGACAGTATTCTTATTTTGACGAACTCTCTCCACTATTTGTCTAAGTTTGAAGTTGTCATTCTCTCGTCTACGGAGAGTGCTTTTCCCCCAGGTATTATCCTTTGCTTATATAAAAAAAAGGGTTAATTTGATTAAAAGTGAAATAAACACAATAAATGTTTTCAATAACATACTTGTACATATATATGTACCAAACTTTACAAATGTTTCATTTAAAATTGATGTTAGGACTGAAACCTTTGTCTCATGTATTTATTTCGCACCGTAAAACTAACAACACACCAAGGAATAATCCGGAACAAGAATAAAATGAAAATGAGAAGGGTTAAAGTATCGCAATGCTTTACTCTACATTCTCCACTGAATGAAGTGGTTCGTTTTTCAAGACATTTATTTTATTTTTCTTTTTTTAAATATAAATTGAAATGTCTGTCTCATATATGTGTGTCAGTGTGTCAAAGACTTGAAGGAAAGATTCGTTGATATATTTTAAGAAACAAATTGTATTAGTTGCGGGGATCGGAAATGTCGTAAATGCATCCACTCCAAGACACAGGGGCTTGAAGCAAAGCCTTACACTGCCCTGTTTTGACTCCTATTGAAAATAACAACTTTCAAATTGATGGGGTATGAGGTATCGCTCAACACGGACGAGGGCTGTTTGATAAATTCGTGGATTAAAATATATTTTTAGGATTTAACAATTTGTTTTTCAATATAATCCCCTTTCAACTCGATATACCAGCGGTGCTGCAACTTTTTTAACTCCTCTGCGGCGGCGATGACTTCCTCATTCGATCCGTATTTCTTTCCAGTAAATTATCTTTTAAGGTTTGAGAGCAAAAAGAAGTCGCAATTCGTAGTGCAATTCGACCAATTTGGCTGTGTGGCGACTGCGGAGGTGTGAGACGGTGCGTTATCGTGCTGAACGAGCTCCTTATTCATCACCAAATGTGGTCGTTTTCATGCTCCTGTAATTGTTTTTCCCTTTTCCAAAAGTCTACGTGAATCACACCTCGCGTGTCCCAAAAAACGGTAGCCATCACCTTTCCGGCCAAAGTCACGTTATTCGCCTTCCACCACCGGGTAAAACCCATTGTTTCGATTGTTCTTAGGTCTCTGGTGTGTGCAAATGAATCCATGTCTCATCGACGGTCACGAAACGACGCAGAAACTTCTCGGGATTTCGATTGAACAGGGTCAAGCACGTTTTTGAAGTGATCTCACGATTGCGCTTGTTCTCCGGTGTGAGCAAACGCGGCACCCATCGCGCGGACAGCTTTCTCATGTCCAAAATCTCGTGCAGGATATGTCTAATGCATTCAGTTGAGATGACTGCTATCTCAACCAACTCGTGAATTTTTACTTGGCGGTTCACCAATACGAGATCATGGATTTTGTCCACGGTTTTTTCTGTGGTAACTTTTTGTGCTACCTGAGCGTGGTTCATCAAAAACCGTGAAGCTTTGCGAACTAATAGTAAACGATTGTACGGAAAGGTGAATAGGTTCTGCGATACTGCTACTTTTCCATGGTCGCAAAAGACACTAACACGATGTTTTGAAACTAAGCGTCAGATTGCCGCCAAATTTAGACAGACGGGCTAAAAGTTGTTGTACTAAATGATGGTTTACTAATTTTGGCTCAGTATCAATCATTTTGAATCAATTAATGCCCATTTTTGTTACCTTCAAAATATGTACCTAGTATGTTCAAATGAGAAAAAATTAAGTCACTTCGTCTCAAGTCAGTAGTTTTCAAGAAACGATCCGCCTTATTGCATAGAATTTTAGGAAAAAAACGTATAAATATTGATTGCACATTTTTATCTTTATTTTTTTCATCAATCCTTTCATATCAGTTGTTTAAAGTGCAAACCATTGCATGCAAACCAGAATTCGTCTTTGAAAAGGCTCCTTCACAACTGCCTCGTTAGTCCTCTGGTTCTGATGAGCAAACAATGTCATCCATCTCCATTAATAAAAGTCCATTGGGGGTCAAGTTCAGAGTCGTTGGAGGTCACAGGAGATCCATACCGCCCTATCCAGGAATTTTCATACACGCGATCTAACCACTGTCTAAATGCATGGCCATAGTGCGTGGGGGCGACACGCTGCTGGTACACAATGGTTGTTCTTTGTTGCTGTGGTAGAGATTCTAATCAAGCCTTGGGGAAGCCGATGTTGAACTTATACTAACAATCTCTGTTATTCATGGAGTGGCAGTTGCTTTCTGCCCACGTATCATATGTAAATTGTGAGAATTAGTGATTCCATCCTTTGCGAATTGTGTATAATCCATGCATTGAATCCAGTCAATAAAGTTGTATTTGGCAAAGTTAAAATAAACTTTGTATAATTGGCGCGGTTTATTAGTAACCTTTAAAATGCACACAGTGGGCGAAGGAAACTTAGGGAGAAAGAAAAGCGAGGTACTGATGTAGACTGGTCTTAAATGTTTGCAATTTATAACGACCAACAAAAGGCATTTCATAAACGAGTTGTACGGTTTAGGAACGGATCACGATATTTTAGAGTACGTCAGAAAGTGAGCTTGAGGCTATACTGATGATGACATATTTGTTGGAGCACTGGTGGTAAAAATAACGATAGAACAAAGTTAGGCAAGAGACGTTGCGTCGGTGTTCAAGCGTGTCAATTGACTGTGCAGTATTGGCATCACCTATGAGTTTTAACGCATAGTTTTGTATCTTATCTAGTTGTTGCAGAGATGTTTAAGGAGCACCTGACTAGTTGGGTGTATTTCACTCCAATTTTGGGTGGATGAATGTCTTATACATACTAATATATGTATATATTGAGGCCAGATGGAGAGGAAATTTCGCAGCACTTTTGACGGCATCGGATATGTGATCATTCCAACTTAAGTTCTCATTGACACACATACCATCTATGGATGGTGGGTGAGGTGAGCTTAAATTTCATTTTAACGACAGTATACAGCATTGGGTTTTGGAAGCATTAAATTCCACTCTGTTTTCATATTTCTCCAATTGGTTATGCTGTTAAGAATGGAATTTAATAAGCTTAAAATACGCGTCGTTCCCGTTCTATAGCCAAAAAGCCGGAAGGTGAGTCCGGGAATGAATATAAAAAGCAGAAAGTACTGTCATCAGTAAAGGAATGTATAGGATTAATAGTAAAAGACAAGATATTTTCAGAATTCCAAACGCTTGTTTGAGTCCCCAGGTTGTAGCTCCTTTAATGGTATATGATGGAATGCATGTATGTCTTCTGAAGGTAGAATTCTGCAGATGTAACCTGCTTGAGTTAAAATATCTCTTTAGTCGCCTACAGCTGGTATTTAGATTATTTCTGACGTAATGTAAAATGTCTTTGTAGCTGAAAACGCTTTCTGTTAAAGCAGGATGTAAGTTGCTGCCTTCAACTTAAAAAAATTTTCTAATTAATGTTTTGATACAGACCTTGGTGATGCTGTTTGCTCTGGACGACATTCAAATTTTGGCTGCAGTTACCGTTGACAGGCATCTGACGATACGGGAGATCGCTCAGCGGTTTAACATCACTCATACTGTTTTAGATCCTTACGAACTCAGTGAAAGAAACATTATGGATCGCATAATGGTAGGTGAGTTTTTGTTGGGATAGAACTCGCTTGAGGCTTTCCTTAAAAGAGTGGTTATGCGTGGTTTACAACAACATTTGGCGAAAGAGCTTATAGTGCGCTCCTGATAAAACACCGCAACCATCGTTAAACCAGATTAGCATCACAAAAAGTTCATATTTCGGATTTGGTGTGACAAGCGAGGTGTCCAATACCGCAGAACTTATTGGACAACCCAATATTTAAATTATTATTTCGTAAGGTATCTGCTTAATTTAATTTTATTTTTTTCAGGAAAATGTTTGACAGTGAATTTTCAAGTTTAACCGTGAGAGGGGTTTAAATACTAATATCTTGGTAAGATAATGTTAAGCATTCTTGGAGACAGAGCAAATTGAACTTTGTAAAACAAATATGGTGGAGATTTAGTTTTAATTAAATTAAATCTAGATATGCAATTTCTGGGCTTAATATACTGTTGTAGCGTGCATCCCTAGATAGTTCAGAAACATGGTCATATCTTCGAACATTATAAATGTATCTTACTGCGTCATTGAAGGCAATTTGTAATTTATGTTCAAAAAAGGAGTCCAGTTTACAATAAATATTCTCAGAGTACCTTATGAGAGGTACTACAAGCGATCTATTTGGTAAAATTTTCGAAGAAGTGGCCATTTATGGTGAAACCAAGGCTAGTTACAGATTCAAAAACTTTAAGTTAATTATTACAATGTTCTAAAGTTCGGGCGTTCTGATAATATAGGGTTTTCTAATAACGACTTGACAAATTTTTCTTAAATAAAAGGCAAACTATTAAATATTAGAGCGACCTGGACACGGTGGAGGAAGAGTTGGCATCCTATCTTCAACGAAGGAGATAGGGAGAAGTTAATAGAAGAAAAAGATCAGGAAAAACTGTCTGAGTATGAAGACACCGCCGCGCCGTTGGTATGATAGCTAGACTTCAAGTGCGTTTGCTAGAGGTTCAACAGTTAATCAATCCTTTTTCGTCTGACATTACTTCTTAACGTGCAGCTACATCTTTGTCAAAAGCTCCATGTACCAGGCTACCCAAATCAGAGCTGAAAAGATTTTCAAGGGATCATCAAGACTGGATTCCGTTTAGGGAAAACTTTTGGGTAACAGTGCATGAGAATAACGCTCTTACCGGTGCCGACAAGTTTAATTTTTTGCAGTCTGTATTAACGGGTAATGCTGCAAAAACAATTGCTGGATTCATGCCAACAGATGCATGCTATTCCTTACAAGAGAAATATGGAGACACAGAAAAAATAATAGACAAGTTAATGCAACAGCTTATGTCTCATCGGTTCATCACAAAACAGATGCAATCATCATCACACGTTTCTAATAACGACTTGACAACTTTTTTTTTAAATAAAAGGCAAACCATTTGAGATATTTCAAAAACTTTATTATTGGCTTGAAGTACAATCAAAACATTTATGAATGGAACTCGACTTCGTTCATATGGCCACCGTGGGCACGTTTGCAGCGGTTGATTCATTGGACCCAATTTTCAACGATTCGGCCACACATTTCGGGCGAAACGGCCGCTATTTCGCGTTCAATGTTGGCTCTGAGCTCTTCCAACGTCGTCGGCGTGTTGGCATAAACCAATGACTTAACGTAGCCCCACAGAAAATAGTCAAGCGGCGTTAAATTGCACGAACGAGGCGGCCAATCGACTGGCCCATGTAGTGAGATAACACGCTCACTATGTGTGGCTTGTGGTACTATCCTGTTGAAACCACATGTCATCCAAGTCCATTTCTTCCAATTCGGGCCAAAAATAATCGGTGATCATGGTGCGATAACGCTGACCATTCACAGTAACGTGACGATCGTTATCGTCGACGAAAAAATATGGCCCAATAACGCCGCCGGCATGCAAACCGCACCAAACAGTTATTTTTTGTGAATGAAGTGGTGATTCATGAAGCACATGTGGGTTTTCACCCGACCAATAAAGCATATTTTGCTTATTGACGAACCCATTGAGCCAAAAATGAGCTCCGTCACTGAAGATGATTTTGCGACTCCGAATATCTGTAGAATTTTTTTATAATTTGCAGACTTTGCTTGTTAGTGTAATTTACCACTATGAAAATGTTGAGTTCACTGAATAAATCGACAGTGACAGTTTGACGACTAGTGAAAGAGTGCGTTTACAAATTAGATTCAAAGTTGTCAAGTCCCTATTGGAAAACCCTTTATCAACGGTCTTTTTACATTTTAGGGTTTGACTAAACCATTCTTTAATGACCAGTAAAGAATATTGGCTAGATCACGTGAGTCAGCTCGTCAATTTCGTGTACAGGTCGCGATAAATAGAGTAGGACGTCATCAGTGTATGGTTGAGTTGAAGCATGTTTAATTTTCGTTGGCAAGTCAAACATGCAAAACAGAAGAGGTCCTAAAATAGATGCCTGAGGAACACCTTGTTTCAAAGGTTTACTTGGTCGAAGCCTTTTGAGAAATCCAAGAAGCGAAGGATTGCTGAAAAACCATTATCAAAATCTCATCGAGTGTCAGCAAGACTATGTACAATTGCTGTTGGGCAGGTGTGATTAGCACTAAAGCCTGACTGAAAAGGTCTGAGTAGTGATAAGTGAGCTGATAAGTGATTTGTATTTGCTTGGCAATAAGCCACTCAAAAACGTTCGACAAGTTTGGTAATATGTTTATTGGTCTAAAATTATTTTGAATTGAAACATAAGTCTTTCAACGATCAGGGATAACCTATTTCCATGATTGTGGAAATATTGAAGTTGATTAAATGATTAACAATAAATGGAAGTATAGCTTTGATAAAATGAATAAGAATTCGACCTGATAGTACTAATGTACTCAATTAAGTCGCTTTCCCTTACCGTTTCAAAATCAGCCAGACTATAAATTAATAAATTAGGATAAGAGGAGGAAAGAAATGAGTTAATCTTGTCATCAGTATCCAAAAAGTGGTTATTGAGTAGGTATCCCTGGATCAATTCTATCTATTTTCACTAACTCCAATCTTACACAAATTGTTTCAAAGTTTTTTGGGCAGTAGCGATGTTTCTTTTGGCAGTGCAAACTACACGATTCACATTACTTTATTTATTTATTTATTTTGCTTAATACAAGCGTAAAAACATACAAATGGATAATTATAGCTTCAACACAAGTGCTACCAATTAACAATTAACAATGGTTAGGAAAAGATTGGGGTAGTCAGGGTTAAGGAAAATGAAGAAGGTCATGTTTCAGGGTTGATTTGGTGTAGTTTATCTCGAATATATTGGGAAACATGTTCGCTTTGTAGAGCATTTTAGTTAAAGATTCGTGCTCTCAGTACGGCGATAGGGAAAACGGAATAAGGGTATAAATCTTAAAGGATAAGGGTTAGTATTCAAGTAGATCTGATAGAGCAGATGAGGGCAGTCTACCATATGTTACCAGATAACAACTGACGAACAAAAACTAAATCTGTGGTATCACGACGAGTGATAAGGGATTGTAAATTAAGCGATTCACGTAGGGAGGTAGATTGTGTGGGTTATCTAAATCTAGCTCACGTAAGGTAAAACAAATGAATTTACGCTAAACAGCTTCGATTCTCAGGATATGTATTTGATTGTAAGGAGACCACACTTGGCTGGTATATTCGAAAAGTCGTCTCACAAACATTATATAAAGGGATTTAGTGACGTAGTGGTTGGAAACTCCTTCGATCAACGTTTATCAAAGCCGAGTGATGAGTTAGCTGTGCTAATAATGTTGTCGATGTAAGCACGGAAGTTAAGTTGAGCGCCGCAGATGATGCTCAGAAGATGTATTAAACAGACTGTGGAGACAAGCTCATTGTTAATGAAATAAGATATTTCAAGCAGTGAATGGCGTTTCCGAGAGAAAGTAATATATAAATAAATAAATAATTGACTACCTGCAAGAAGAAAATAAAACTTTGTGTAAGCATATAAGCAAACTTCAAAGTGCTGTGAAATTTCTGCAACAAAAAACATTGCGAAAATATGTTGACATTATTGGGGTTCCTAATGTTGACAACAGTAATACTTTGGACGCAGCTGTCAATTTATTGAAAAAGGGAATCGATGAAAACTTGAATACTGATGACATAAAACATTGTTATGTCAAGAACATCGCACGTAAGCTCAACTCTAACCCTTTATCTACACGGGCAAAAACTGTGAGGATTTTACGCGTCAAATTTAAAAACTATGAAGTTAAGCAAATGGTTTTACGAAAGAAAAAGAATTTTAGGGTTTAAATCTGATAATAGTCCAATTTATATTAATGAGAGTTTAACTAATTATAATAGAACAGTATATAATAGAGCTAAAACATTTAAAAATGAAAATAATTTTTCGTTCTTGTGGGTAAATAGGGGAGTGATTTATTTGAAAAAACAAGAAGGTGATAAATCTTTTAAAGATATTGAAAACTTGGTCAATTTAATTTAGTTTCTTTTTATTCTTTTTTTTAACTAATAATGCCTTTTGTTAATTCAAATTGTATTCAAAATCTGGATAGTTATTTCAAAGAATGTAATGAATTTTGTAGTTTTGATTAATAGATTTTCAGAACTTTTTATCATTCAGTAATTCCAAAGAAAACATTTTTTATCATTCTTCAAAAAATTAGAAGTATGCGTACAAATTTTGATTTGTTTCTGACTCATTTAGAATCGTTTGTGAATAAGCTTGATTTAATTTTTCTATCGGAAATATGGACTTTTGATACTGAAGCTAATCTTTTTAGTATACCTGGTTATAAATTTCATCCTACATGTAATAATTTTTATGCTGCAGGTGGTGTGGCTGTCTTTATAAGTGCTAAGTTGGAGTATGAGTGTTGCAGCAATAACTTGAAAAGTGCTGATATGGTTAAAGTTTCTTGCAAAATTGTGCTTCTACAGGCTACATGAAAAAAGTAAAAATGTTTTTGTTGAAGAATTGACTACTCTGTTGTCTGACGAAAAGTCAAAGAATCTATTTATCCTTGGTGATATAAATTTAGATATTTTATCTGATTCTGCTAATGTTTAAATTATTTATCTGTCTTAGCGGTAAATGGTTTGGAATTGTGGTTTAGAGAACCTACTAGATTAACTCCTTCAACACAAACCTGTATTGATCATATTTTTGGTAGAATTGATCTAAGCTCTAAACTCACTATCACCAGCTCCATTTCAGTTTTTAAGATCACCGATCATTGTGATCTTGTGTTGGTTTAGTTTTTCTATGCCCCAATATGAAACAAATTGATATGTCTGTACGGTTTGAGAAAGTTAAAGACTTGAACTACAAGCGTCTTAACCATATCCTACTACACGAAAGTTGGACCGATGTGTACCTTGAAAGTAATCATAAATCATAAAAGCTCATGTTAGTGAATGTCTTACTGAAACCCAAAGACAATGTAAAGTTAAAAAAATTAAGCCATGGATGTCTACAACTTTATTAAAGAAGATTGTAAAGAAGAATAAATTATATATGAAATGCAAAAAGAAACTGAATAATATCAGTCTTAGACTTCTCTATAATAGAGTGTGCAAAGACAATTATTACACCAATAAACTACATCTAGCTAGAGGCAATTTAAGGAAAAAATGGACAATTATTAACGAACTACCCGCTTTAAATGAACTCAATTGTGTATCTTATCAGGGACATAATATAGTTAATCCTAGTGAAATTTCTAATATTTTTAACAAATATTTTACAAGTGTGGCTTACAAAACTCTTTCTACTGCTGGTTTCTCTGAATTGTCGAATCACTGTGTAGAAGATTGCTTAAGCAATGAAAGGAGTCAAGCCAATCGTTTTTTTTTATGACCTGATTTCTTCTTTAGAATTATTTAGGATTATCAACTCTCTAAACAATTTTTTTTCGTCCACGAGAGAAAGTTGATCTAACAATTTTATTAAGAAGGTCTCACTAAATATTGTTGATGTCTTAACAGATATTTTTAATAAAAGTATCTGCAGTGGCATTTTTCCTGATGCCTTAAAAGCTGCAGAAGTAATACCTGTTTTAAAGAAAGGTGATACTAAAAATCTAAATAACGATAGGCCAATCTCTCTTATTCCAGTGTTTTCCAAAATCTTTGAGAAAGCAGTGAAAAATACAATAATGACTTTCCTAGATTCATATTCTTTTTGTAGTAATAATCAGAGCTGGGAAGCCAACAGAGGATGCCCTCTTAGAGTTCTGCTGCTTTAACTACGAAAGCCTGAACAATAAAAAATATACGGCTGCTATTTTTATTGAAATTACTAAGGCGTTTGATACTGTCGACCATATGATATTAACACAAAAAAAGAAAAAGGTAAATAAATAGGATTTGCTGATGTTCTTATTCGAATAGCTCTGCATTAGATTTAATTGCTAACATTAGCTATGTTTATATGGTTTTGTTTGCATAAATTGGAAATCAGTGATAAAACTAAAATAATGTTCTTCAATCTGTCTTCTAACATTGTCAATTACCCACTTATGATTTTTTATAGTGCAAGTTGTAAGCATTTATCATTTAGCCCTGTTACATGCAAAGCGACATCATCTTCTACCTTATTTAATTGAGATTTAACTTGTTCACCTCAGTGTTTTTATATAGAAAGAACTACAGTTTTTAAATATCTGGGTCTGGAAATTGATAGCAAACTGAATTGAAGTTATCATACTGCCAGTCTAAGATCTTATTTGCTAAAAACTACGAAGTTAATGTACCATTTGAGGCAATGATGGAAACAATATACTATGGACTAGTACAATCAAAGTTGCAGTACGGCTTAATCTGTTGGAGAGGAATATATAAAAACAAAGTCCATACGTTACTCATTGTGCAAAAACATATAGTTAGAATAATCTGGAGAAAGAATCACCAAGAAAGTAGTTATTTGCTTTTTGTAAACTCTAAAATCCTACTACTCAAGCATCTTTACTTTTACAAAGTGTTAAGGATTATTTTTCGTTAGGAGTGATTACTCCATTGACAGAAATCCAACCCATCAGTCACTGCGTAGTAGCCATAACCATGTTGCTTTCATTCCATCTTTCAACACACATGACTTCTTGAACTTTGCCGCTTGAAATTAGGCAAAGCAGAAATCTTGTCGTTCGAAATAGGAAAGTTAAGGAATGGCTATTTCACTTCGACCTATATGAAATAAACAATTTAATTGGTCGCATGGTCTAATTTTGTCGAATGATTAAATGAAATTTTTTAATAATCGATGAATCTTAACATTTGTTTTGTTCCTCTCTTA
This sequence comes from Volucella inanis, assembly GCA_907269105.1. Lineage (NCBI taxonomy): Eukaryota > Metazoa > Arthropoda > Insecta > Diptera > Syrphidae > Volucella > Volucella inanis. The sequence goes on along the minus strand of OU026155.1, from coordinate 140,724,429 downwards.
ACACCAATTTATTATGTTTTGTACTTTTCAATTATAGTCTTATAATTCGACACTAGTTTTAGTTAACTAGAGAATGTAGTTATTTGCTTTTTAATCGCTCTTTATTTGTATTCTATTAAGTAACTGCTTGTTTCTTTTATTACTTCTGAATTTGTTTTGATTAAGATCTTGAATTCTATATTTGTATCTAATTATGTCAATTGTAAAGTGAATAAATATATAAATAAATGAAAAAAAAAGAAATATCTTGACATTTTTTTTCACCTCTAAGAGATTATGTTGACACCAAATGCGAAAGTGGTTAAGATCAGCTTGTAGTGAGAGGGAGTCAAAACTGCAAGATATTGACTTAGAGAATGTCATGCCATCTGCGTAAATTTCTAGATCAGAGTGTAAAATGATGATCACAACATCGTTTATAGTCAAATTGAAGATCAAAAGTTCTAAGTGATTTTCCTGTGGTACTACAGACGACGCTGTGACTGGGTAGGAAACGGAAAATCTAAAAAGGACACTGTACTTCCGGCCTTCTAATGTGTTAGAGACAAACTTTGTAATGTTTGGTTTATGGTTGTAGATCTATCCTTTAAGAAACCGTCTTGCTTAGAGGAGAGAATTGATTTACATTAGAAGAACATTGTATTATAAATGATGCTCTCAAAAAGCTTTATTATGCAAGAGACTTTAGCAATGGGTCTTTAACTTGAGACATCGTCCCTTTACCACTTTTTGTAGATGGGAATGATAAATTAGTTTTTCCACAATTTAGGGAAAACACTATGCGTGAACACATTTCTTTAGAGCAATGGCAGAGAAACCGATTAGACCGGAGGAATAGTCGTCATGGATGTCATAGTGTCATTCACGTAACTAATTTAGTTAAGATCGGGCTTCACGTCGTTATTTGTGAACGCCTGGCTGAAGAAATCAGCAAAAAGGTTGGTGTTTTTTTTTTTTTTTTTAATAAATTTTAAAGTAGAGGGATACCCATCCAATTTTTTTTAAGTGTTAATACCACCTTGATTAAAAATTCCAGGAATCTATTCAGAAAATCAAAAATACAGGTTTATTTGTCTAAATCTATATTGTCCCCTTCAAAGTAATTGCCATCGACTGCAACACACTTATGCCAGCGCTTGATCCAATCCTCGAAACATTGTTTATATTCGGTTTTCTGTATGTCCATCAGTGCTTCCTGCGATTTTTTCATTACTTCCTCTCGGCTGCTAAAACGCGTTCCCCGTGGTGGTTTTTTTAAACTCGATTGAACAGAAAGAAGTCACAGGGAGCCTAATCAGGTGAATTCGGTGGCTGTTGGATGGTATTTGTAGTATTTTTCGCCAAAAAATTACAAATAATGATAGCACGGTGCGTTATCATGGTGCAAAATCCACGAGTTTTCCGCCCACAATTCTGGTCTATCTGGCCTTCTGGCAAAAATTCATGATACACTACATCGTTGTAATTAATGAAAACCCTGAGCATTGCCTTCTTTTTTGACTGAAAACGACGTGGTTCTTTTTGGTCTCGGCTCATTTGGTGAACGCCATTCACTTGCCTGATGTCTGAATTGCGTGTCGTACTCATAAACCCACGTCTCGTCTCCAGTAATGATCCTTTTGATGAATGTGGAATCGGTCTCACACGGTCTCTTTTTTGCGTGAAATTGAGGTCTTTTGGCACCAACTTTGCTGCTAAACGACGGAAACCCAAATCATTAACCAAAATGTCTTAAACGGATCCATAGGCAATGTTCAAGTCCTCCTCTATCTCTCTGATGGTTAATTTGGCGGTTATTGACCAACATTTCTTTTATTTCATCAATGTTTTCGTCGGCTTTCCGTGTCGATGGTCTGCCACTGCGTTCATCATCTTTGACTGATTCACGACCACTTTTGAACCACTTGTGCCTCTGGTAAATGACCGTTTTTTTTAGAGAATCTTTGCCGAAACACTTTTCCAACATTTTCAACGTTCGCGCACCATTAAATCCGTTTTTTACGCAAAATTTAATACAAGTTCGTTGTTGCAAATTCAAATCCATTTCTAAAATTGTAAAATATCGCCAACACACACAGTGATAGACGTACTGTTGGCTACGTAACTTTTGCAAATGTCAAACTATGACGCTAAGATTTAGAGGAAATGTCAACAAAAGATGTACCAACTTAACAAAAGAACAGAACTCAAATCGGAACAATGGGAGGGCCACACTGTGGTTATTCCCTTTTTGATCAAGGTGGTATTTCAACTGGTTTCCCAGGGATCGCTATGGGCCTAGTGTCTATGGCTTATCCATCATACCCCTGTTTTAACTTGACCTAACCTTACCTAAAGTACAAAAAAGGAATTGAAGTAGGTATAAGGGAAAAGAGATGAGAGTGGGAGAAATGGGAAGTAGTGAGGAAAAAGGAAGAAAATTCAACCGTTCTAAGAAGTAAATAAATAAAATAAATAATAATAATAAAAACAAACGAAAAATAGTAAATAATAATCAATATAAGTGGTTAGTTCATACAGAGTATATGCTTAGTTCTCTGGTTCTGTTGGCGACACTTCGCTTCCACAGATAACATGTTGAAGTGTTACTTAGAAAGAAGACAATCTTCATCGCTTTTTTGCAGTAAGACACCTCCATGTCTTTCCTTGCTGGTAAGAGGTACCGAATAGTGTTCTTCCCATAGGTGTCTTATTAAACTTTGGAATGATTCTTCCTCCTAAGTAAAATCTCCATCCTTTTTCATGAAATGAGGTAGAGATTTAGCCAACAAGGTTTTTCCTAAAATAACCCAAGAAAAAACTCACAATATCGCATACGTTTTTTTGGCTCTTTTTCATCGGAGCGTCGAATAGTGCCATTGTGAGCTATACTCGTTTGCGCAAGGAACTGTACTACTGAACTGTACTGAACTGACATTTTTTCCATTTTATCGAAACACCAAAGTCGACACATACTCAATACTTTTCCTAATGGTTCTATATTTTTAGATGTAGAATGAGGAAGCCATCCATGTAAACGAGCAGAATGCTCTATTGAATAATTTTTCGGAAAATAGAGCTTATGAAGCGCTGGAAGAGCGACGGCGACTTACATAATCCAAATGGAACTTTATTTAATTCATATTTGCCTTCCGGTGTAACGAAAGCTGTACATTTTTTACTCGACACCTCTATACAAAAATAAAAAAAAAAATCGTTTTGAACACCGTTGGTTATATTAGGTGCACAACTAAGTTATCTCTATTTTTTTTTTTTGTTTTTGCTAAAAATGCAACTTTATTGTGAAGAAATGGTTAAAAATGAATCATTCAAAGTATTGTCCATCGCTAGTTATAACTTTTTCTCATCTTTCTGGCAGAGCTTGAATACCGTTACGGTAAAAGTATTTGTCTTTTGAGGCCATCCACGAATAAAACAATTTTTGATGTCTTCATACGACCGGAACTCCTTATTATAATCAGACAGCGCAATATCTGGGGAATATGGCGGATGAGGTAGGACATCTCATTTGAGTGTTTTCAGGTGGGTTTTAATGGGTTTGGCAACGTGAGGCCCGGCATTGTCATGCTGTTCAATCACTTTTTTGAGCCTGTGCTCGTATTGTGGCGTTTTTCGCACAGTGCTCAATTCATTCGCATCAATTGAAGTCGATATCGTTCCCCTGTGATGGTTTCGTTGGGTTTTAACTGTTCATAATAAATAACAGTGACCTGGTCCCTCCAAATACATAGAATAACCTTCGCAGCGTGAATATTCGGCCAAGCCAACGACATAGAAGCACAACAGAGTCAGTCGCCATTACTATATTTTCTTTGATGCAATGTTTCTAATTCAGTGTGTTGGAAGAATTCTGGACTTTCTTATCGCGAACCGTCACCAACATCGAGATCACCGTCTTTGAAGCGACGGAACCAATCACGGTACGTTGTTTCACTTTTAGCAGCATCAATGTAAAATTTTTGGATCAGACATTTTCACACAACCAAGAGTTAAACCAAGTGTCAAAACGGTTTGTTTGCTATATGTCTTAGCTTGGTTCGTGACGGTTGCATATGTCAAAATCGACAAATACTTACTGCTAAAACCATCAATTACGAACTTAGTTGTGCACCTAATAAAAATTTTCGTTTTGTGCAAATTTTCAAAAATGTCTTCAATATTAGGTAAAGGTAACCTATCTTCAATTATTTTGTTGTTTAATTTTCTAAAATCTACGCAAAGTCTACTACCGCTTTCCTTATTTTTGACTAAAACTATGGGATCAGCATAAGATTACGTACTTTCGCTTAACCGCTTCGCCATTCGGCGCTGTACCTCATCGTTTTCCAGCGGTGACAATCTTCTAGTCCTTTGATAAATTGGCACTTTGTCTTCCAGAGCACTTTTCATTTCAAGATCTCTATTACTGGACTTCTTTTGCGGCTGATAAGATTCAACTTAAACTTGTTATCTTGTCCAAATTGTCTGGATACGAGTCGCAGTTTATTACGTTGATCAGAGCCAAAAATGTCCTTCTTTCAATAACTTTGGTTCGCTTATCGTTTTCAATTATTAATTTACAAGAAAATTCTTGTCGATAAGTGTAGGGTTTTCCAGTAGGGACTTGACAACTTTGAATTTAATTTGTGAACGCACTCTTTTACTAATCATCAAACTGTCACTGTCAATTTTATCAGTGAACACAACATTTTCATCGTGGTAAAGTACACTAACAAGCAAAGTCTGCAAATTATAAAAAATTTCTACAGATATTCGGAGTCGCAAAATCATCTTCAGTGACGGAGCTCATTTTTGGCTTAATGGGTTCATCAATAAGCAAAATATGCTTTATTGGTCGGGTGAAAACCCACATGTGCTTCATGAATCACCACTTCATCCACAAAAAATAACTGTTTGGTGCGGTTTGCATGCCGGCGGCGTTATTGGGCCATATTTTTTCGTCGACGATAACGATCGTCACGTTACTGTGAATGATCAGCGTTATCGCGCCATGATCACCAGTTATTTTTGGCCCGAATTGGAAGATATGGACTTGGACGACATGTGGTTTCAACAGGATGGTGCCACAAGCCACACAGCACATGCTACAATCGATTTATTGAAGAGTAAGTATGGTGACCGTGTTACCTCTAGACATGGGCCAGTCGATTGGCCGCCTCGTTCGTGCGATTTAACGTCGCTTGACTATTTTCTGTTGGAAGAACTCAGAGCCAATATTGAACCCGAAATAGCGGCCGTTTCGGCCGAAATGTGTGGCCGAGTCGTTGAAAATTGGGTCCAACGAATCGACCGCTGCAAACGTTCCCGTGGTGGTCATATGAACGAAGTCGAGTTCCATTCATAAATGTTTTGATTGTACCTCAAGCCAATAATAAAGTTTTTAAAATATATCAAATAGTTTGCCTTATTATTTTTTGCTAAGAGATGGCGTAATTTGTATTATTCCATTGTTATTATTCCATTGGAACATGCGTTGGAAAGCTACTGTCATTGTACGTCATTTCAGTATATCATTTGAAGCGTAAACAACAATAATTTGTTTTCACCCAAATATGTTGAACTTTGTGTCTGAAAAAGTTTTTTGCGGGGAGTTCTTCTTCATGAAGAAAACTGCTGCCAAAAGTCATCGTATTTTGGTGGAAGTTTATGGTGAACATGCGCTAGCTGAGCGAACGTGCCAAAGGTGGTTTGCACGATTTAAAAGTGATGATTTTGGCTAGGAAGACGATGAACGTCCTGGGCAGCCAAAAAAGTTTGAAGATGAAGAACTGGAAGCATTACTCTATGAAGATTGTTGCTAAACACAAGAAGAGCTCGCAGAATCTTTGGGTGTCACTCAAGCAGCCATTTCAAAACGTTTAAAAGCAGCTGGATATATTCAAAAGCAAGGAAATTGGGTTCCACATGAACTCAAACCGAGTGATGTCGAAAGGCGGTTTTGCATGCTGCTGGAACGCCACAATATGAAGTCATTTTTGCATCGGATTGTTATGTGAAACCCGGCCAACCAGCCAAATCAATGGCAAAGCCGAATATCCATGGCGCGAAGGTAATGCTCTGTATTTGGTGGGTGAAACTATAAATGGCCAACGCTACGGAACACAATTAATCCGTTTAAAGAGAGCGGTAATTTTCCATCATGACAACGCTCGGCCCCACGTTGCTATTCCGGTTAAGAACTAATTGGAAAACAGTGGACGGGAAGTCTTACCCCACCCGCTTTATAGCCCAGACATTGCCCCTTCTGACTACCATTTGTTCCGGTCGATGCAGAACGCCCTCACTGAAATACGGTTCACATCAGAGCAGAATATCAAAAATTGGCTTGATTCATTCTTGGCTGCCAAGCCGGTGCAGTTCTTTTGGGATGGGATCCACAAATTGCCAGAAAGATGGGAAAAAGTCATAGCTTCAGATGGGCAATGCTTTGAATAATACTGTTGTACATGTTTTTCTTAAATAAACGTTCAAATTTTGAAAAAAAAAACCGCACGAATTAAAATATTGTATATACCCAATAAAAAAAAAGTTGTCAAGTCGTTACTAGAAAATCCTATATATCTTCGCTTAATAAGTCATTTGGAGCAACGTGGGCAAAAAATTCTAGGATTCAAAATCAATAACCGCATCAATGGTTACGTTTCCTAAAGTAAAGCAAATCCTACAACCGCAATGCTCGACTCCTTGAAACCTTATATGCCTAACTTATCATTTAGTGCTCTCTTTATGATGTAAATGTCGCTTCCAGTGTCTGTGTTGTATTGTACTGACAAATCGGGTAGTTCTGCTCTAAGTACACTGACGGCCTTTCGACTTATTGGGACAATTTCCATAAAGTGTGTGACATACTCGTAGCTTCTGAGTTTGTACAACATTTTGATTTATGAACAATGTGGTCCTCGTCTTTAGTATTACTTGTGCTTTACAGTGACACATCCCTTTCCATCTTTTCCTTATCCAGTTCTTACTTCATATTGCGTAGGCCTTAAAATTATCATTTAGATGGTCTACTATTTAAGACTGATAAAGTGTTCTTTTTTTATAGCATTGTGAGGAATTCCACCGATTACATAGCTGATAATTTATGAACATTCTCAGTTCCCTTATCCGGAAATTCTTTTGTGGGAAGCTTTTTCAACTTATGCCAACTGGAAATGCCTGATTTTGATTCAATTGCTTATCTACCTGCCCTCGACAAGAATCGCCTCGTATATAAAAATATTTGTATTTCACTCCAAAAGCAATCCACTGGAATTGCTTCGACGTCTGTAGTTCATAACTCGACATCCATAGATTCGATATCAAACTTCTTTAAAGATTCCTTGACGTCTTCAAATGGATAGCTGTTATGAATAGCCTCCTCTTTTAACGACATACTCAAAGATAACGGATCAGATGATACCGCAGAGGAGGTATCAGATTCAGATGCTTCTTGTCAATGTACTTCCTCGGTCTCCAATGGAATACGTGGTTCTGTTATTAGGTGTGACTGAAAATACTTAAAAGCTGTTTAATGGTAAATGATTCAATATCTTTAGAAAAATTCATTTAACTTAAAAATGCAAAAGTGATTCTAATGAGTCTCGATTGTCCTAGATCCATTAAACAGAAATCTTTTCTCTGTAGCGCCAAATGTCGGATGCTCATACAGGCAGTAAAAATACTGTAAAATATCCTGCAAGTGTTCTCGTATACTTTGCTTGAGGTTTTCTTTATTGCTCTATGCACTTAACGTTTTATGATTCCCACTTTTTACTTTGGATGCATCTAATTTTGATTACTCCAAGAAAATAACTTTTTTGGCACCGACTTATCAAACTTTAGCTTTAACTTAACTTTGCTTTACTTCAATATTGTTGATGCCTTAAAGTGTTTCTATTTTCTTTTTGTCTCTTTGTTCGTAAAAGTCAACACGACAACCTTACCGATGCACGCGATGTTGGTGAACACATCTCATTTCTAACACCATGTAGTTAAATGAAACCCCTCTTGTCTGTTGTTTTATTGCAACTCAATAGTTTATTAATTATGGTAGGACATACTCGTATACCGCATACGAAACCAAACATACTTTTGCCTCTTATGATGTACTCGTTCCAAGAAAATCTTTTTTAAATGACCTGAAATTATTTTTTCCCATTAGTCTGTATCCTTTCACGCAAAAATCGGTAATACGTACAATATATATATTTTTTTTTATATAGGTAATTCCAACACGAGCGCGCACTGAAAACGGAAGCAAGAAATAAGTTGCGATTTTAAGTGCTAATTTCTGTATTCAGTAACTATAGCTAGTTACGGGAAACAATAAAAAGGTTCTAATACTTCAAGGATAATTCTGATTTTAAGATATTTGGAGCAGATGGATACGACAAATTTTTTGAAATAAAACCAATTTTGGAAAAAAAATAAATGGACGAGTAAATAATACCCAGCCAAGCCTCACAAGAGAGGTTGGAAAAACCGAGTTTTATATGGGATTTTCAGATTCAGTTACGACTAAGAAATTTTTGCAGGAGAGCAGCGTAACACCTTCTCCGAAACTGAACCTATAAATGGTATAACAGTCTCAAATTGCAAGTTAACTTGTACAAAAATAAATTCCTACCCTTGGCCACAGTCGGACTGAACTAAGTCCCAAATCTAAAATGCCAACAGAGAAAAAAGCTAAAGAAACAAGGTCGTGGAAGCATTGTTAAAAAAGTGACTACACTTGATGGAATGAAATTGGGGCCGGTATACTAATTACTCGTTTATTGAAAGCAAGACAATTATCATCAAATGACATTATTTCAAAACAGTACAAAGATATTCTTGCTCCTCTGCCATCGGTTGACCTTCAAACCGCAAATACCTAGCTATCGAGGTAAAGTGGGTTCATTTTTTTCCAATCACCAATTTATTCTCTTATTCCTTAATTAATCAATATAAAATAATATAATATTAATGGCCATGGGGTCTAATCGCCTATCTAGTAACCGATACTTTATTCTCGATGAACACGCGCCTTAAGATCCCCGTGATCCCGTCCCATCTCCCCCACGAAAAAAAACGAAAAGTTCTAGTTATGGTTTTAGTAATAGATTCCCATCACTTGTTTTTTTTTTTTTTATAATTGGCGCGCGCTCAAGATGTTTTTGTACCCTTAAAATGTTCGTACACAGCGCGGGCGAAGGAAATTTAGGGAGGAAGAAAATTCAGGTACCGATGTACATTGTTCTTAAATGTTTGCAAGTTATAACGACCACAGAGGTCGGCAGGGCATTCCATAAGCGATTTGTACGGCTTAGGAAAGAATTACGAATTACCCTCCGAAAATGGGCTTGAGGGTATACTGATGAGCATTCATAGCGAGACGGGTGTTACGGTTGAAAGTTTGAATGGGCGGAATGCTACTGGCAATTTCAATGGAGCACTGGTGGTGGAGATAGCGATAAAACAAAGTGAGACAGGAGACATTACGTCGGTGTTCGAGGGTGTCAATTGATTGACTGATATTAGTATCACCAATTAGTTTTATCGCACGGTTTTGAATCCTATCTAGGAGGTGCAGAGATGTTTTAGGAGCGCCTGACCAGATGTGGGCATTGTACTCCAGTTTTGGGCGGATAAATGCCTTATATAATGTGGCCAGATCAGAGGGGGTAAAATATTTCTTACATCGCTTGAGGAAACCTAGACATTTCGCAGCATTTTTGGCAACATCGAATATGTGGTCATTCCAACGTAAGTTGTTACTGATACACATACCGAGAACGGAAAGTTTATCGGTTTCGACGATGTAAGTGCCATTCATGGATAATGGCTGGGTATTTGAATTTCGCTTTAATGACAGCAGACAGCATTGAGTTTTGGAAGCATTAAATTCCACTCGGTTGATAGTTCCCCAATTGGTTATGATGTTAATATCGGATATTAATGAGCTTAGCATACGCTGCCGTTCCCGTTCTACGGCCGAAGAGCAGGGGCGTCAGTCCGGGAACAAATATGAGAAGCAGATAGTGTTGTCATCAGCAAAGGAATAAATTGGATGAGAAGTAGCAGACAAGAGATCATTAATGAAAATTAAAAAGAGTGTCGGAAATAGAACGGAGCCCTGAGGCACACCGGCAATTATTTTGTGAATATCAGACTTGGAACCGTCCAAGACAACTTGAATTGAACATTCAATTGTCGACAAGAGAGCCTAATGCCAAACTCTGTCAAATGCCTTAGAAATATCAAGTGCAACTATCTTGCTTTCGCCAGATTGATGTATGCTTTGGTTCCACTTTTCGGTGAGACATACCATCAAATCACCAGTGGACCTGTTGCTACGAAAACCATATTGCCGGTCAGTGAGAAGTTTTCGTGTTTCGAGATATTTCATGAGTTGACGGTTTATCATCGTTTCCATGACCTTGGAAAGAAGAGACGTAAGTGCAATGGGTCTGTAGGAGGATAGAGAAGAAGATTCTCGCCTTTTTTAGGGATGGGCTGATGATGAAAAAGCTTACGGAGTGGTTTTGCCAGCGTGGAAGAACACCTCTTCAGAAGAAGGGGAGATATACCATCTGGACTAGCGGATTTATGCATGTTGAGATCTTTAAGTACTCTTGTTACTACACGAGTGCGAAAGTGAATTCGACCCATTGTAGATTCGACGCAGTGTAGGCGGGGACAAAGCACAATCTGGGAGTGTTGAGCTAGCCGCAAAGTGTGCAGCAAGCAGATTGGCCTTGTCCAAGGAGCTGACAGCTGGAATGTCTTTGTAAATGAGCGTTGGGATGGAGGATGAGGCAGAATTTCTACTGTTTTTAACGAATGACCAAACATTTTTACTGCCTTTGGGACATTGCAGTATTTTTTGCAGTCATTTGTGGCTCGTTTAAACTTTTTTCGGTTTTCCTCTGTCGGGTTGGTCTTGTATGACCGAAAAAACAACCCCGACAGCCTATTTACAGCTCGAGTCGTACCATGCCTTTTCTTTTGGTTTGATACTCTTCATCAGATGAAGGATAAAGCATTTCATTCCAAAGAGAATAGTTTCTGTGATCATGTCAGCCGCGGCATCCACGTCGTTATCGAGGAAACATAACGACCAGTTAAAATTCCTACAGAAGTTGTTAAGTCCGCTCCAATTGGTTTTCTCATATTGCCATACGGTTCTTTTAGGAATCTTTTCTCTAACTGTGTGGTGGGTGTACGAGAATTTAGTTGATATGACACAATGGTCAGACGATCCTAGATGATAGAGCACATCAACGCAGTACTTGTCAGGGTGGGAAGTTAAAAACAAGTCCAGGGTATTGGCGGTATGACTATCAACGTCTGGTATGCGTATGAGCTCATTTACAAGCTGGGTTAAGTTATTTTCCGCAGCGAAGATCTAAACACACCTTCCTTCGAGTTTTGTCTGTCCAGAATGTCGAAGCCAACCAGAATTGTGTATATTGAAATCGCCCTTAATCACGATTCCAGTAAGAGGATACAGGGATACAATTCTTCGAATGGAGTCAGACAGCGCATCAAACTCGTGGAAGGTCGAGTTGCTGTCCAGTTTGGGGCTTCTGTAAATAAAGCAGTAGTGGATAATTTGCTTACGGAGATAGAATTTTAACTAAATGAAATTGAATTCCGGATTGGAACAGGGACTACTTTGTGGTGGAAGTGCCAAACTGCTGCTGCCAAAGCAGCAGGTCGGTACTTACAGACGTGGACGTACGCAGAAAAGTGATTACTTTTTAGCCCGCGTATATTGGCTACGTCCACCCTGAATTCCCTAGTCATAATTACAAACAAACACAGCAAACACAAACACCGACGATACTAAGCAAGGCTGCGAAGTTAAAATTCTGACGATGGTTTACCGAATCAAATTGTTGTAGGTGTTATGCCCTTACAACAATATGAAACAGTGCACCAACAAAATCTTCACACACAACCCGCTATCCATCAGTTGTTACAAATACTCAGTTTGTGCCCGTACCGTATGATAAATACAGTAGCGACGGTGACCGAGTGCATAGTACTACGACTATGAATATCCGGACTAGAAATGATAAAGCATCTTTTTTAGGTTTTGAGAATTTATTTTTCAATATAATCCCCTTACAACTCGATTTGCTTTTTCGGTGTAAGTACTTTTTTCTTCGCACGTGGTCGTTTTTTCTTCAAATCGGTGTTGCATCGTCCCAATAAATCGACGTAGATGCTCCTGTGATTTTTTCCCCCATTCTCCATATATTTAACGTGGATCATCACCTATCTGGACGAAGGCACGGTCTTCGCCTTCTTTGAAGAACGTTCGCCGGGTGAAAACCATTGTTTCAATTGTCTTTCATGTGTACCAATGAAACCATGCCTTATCGACGGTCACGAAATGCTGCAGAAACTTCTCCAAATTTCGATTGAACAGGGCCAAGCACGTTTTTTAAGTGGTCTCACGATTGCCCTTATTCTGGACTTATTCGTGGACAGCTTTCTCATGCTCAAAATCTCGTGCATAATATGGCTAACGCTTGCAGTTGCGATGCCTACTATCTTAGCCAACTTGTGAATTTTCTCTCGGCGGTCAGTCAATACGAGATCATAGATTTTGTGTATGGTTTCCTCTGTAGTAACCGATTTTGGGCCACCAAAGTGCGGCCACGACAAAACTCTGCGAACCAATGGTAAACGGTTGTACTGGAAGGTGAATGGGTCCCATACATATTATCGATAGATAATGGGCTTAAATTAGTCGCAGATTTTGCCACTCAAAAACAAGAATTGCATCACGGAGCAATACTGCTCTTTTTCTATTGTCGCAAGAAACACTAATACGATGTTTTGAAATGGGTGTCAAAACAAAACTAAGCGTCGCACACTGGGGCAGGGTACCCTCATACCTGCCATTAAATAAACCAGAAATGTTAGATAGATATAGATATAAAGCTAATTTGATATTCCAGGCCCATACAATTCACCTTCCTCTTCTACAAAAAGCGCCTGCTGGGCTATTGAAGCTCTTCTTCGAGATGATCGGCCCTATTTTGAGGCAGACTGTTGGCGATGCTCTGGTACTCGTAGTCTTGGCTTCAGAGTCTTATGAATATTAATCATGACAACAATTTTGAATCAAAGTCACAGTTTTTTTTATACAAGTTTTACACATTACTTAATTGATAATTACATAGAAAACCGAAACAAACTGGAAAAATGCAATATCCACGAGTTTTACTTTTATTATTTTTTTAACGGACGTACTGGTATTCGCGGTAGACTGCTCGAATGTATTTTGATTTCCTATAAACTGTCGTTTTCTTGATACTAATCTATGCTTCGGAATGTCGTGAGTACCTTTACGGTTTGAATACAGAGGTTGATCACTCATTTTTACTAAAATAATTTACTGTGACTTACGGTCGTAGTAAAATTAAATGTGTCTGGCTCCGAAAACATATGATTCATGCATTTCTGCATAACCAAAGGCCAACAATAGAACCCGGAATCGTATTTTAATGGTGTCGAAAGAGTTTGGAAAACAATCCTGGTAGACCCCGAATCTAACGTAATTTTCTGACCGCTGAGCGGCTATTCTTTAGAAGGCTGTAACTCAAAAATTATTTGAGATATTTTAGTATTTCTTTAAAAAAAAAAAAACAATAAACCCAAACCCTTTCAATCATCCAACTCCATTAAAACTACAAAATCTTAACTCACAAACAACTCAAAAGATAGACAATTCTGATTCCATCGAAATTACAAATTATGATAAATCTAAATCGACTCAAGGAAAAATTCTTTAAAAGCATTCAGAGACAAACATTGATAACGAAAAACCTCAAACTCTTAACAACCACCCGAGAGTACATATGCAAAAAAAGACAGATGACGGCAAAATTGTTTTAACTGAAAACAATCTAACAACATCCACTTCTTATTCAAACAGCATTAACCAAACCAAGTCTCTTACAAAAACAAAAACAAATTTTTTTTATGAATATGACATATCTTAATAACAAAATAAACCAACACACACCCCGCGCCTCTGCGAGCGCGGTAATACCGAACCGCCTGCTGGAAATCTGGGTTCTGTCTGTACATTAAGTTGTATGGATAAGAAGACAGATTCCACCGCCTATAACGATCTTAAATTTCTACAATGGAACATGAAGGGTTATTTTAACAACTGCGACGCGCTCCAATTGTTAATAAAAGATTAAACCCAAGTTTAATTTCTCTTCAAGATACACACATAAAACATAATCTATTTTCAGGATTTAACATGTAACATGTTACAAAACAAGGTACTTGTCTTCTTGTTCATTAATTGATTCCTCTCCTCCTCCTGGTCCACGTGGTAGACTAATTAGTTGAAAACTTTATACCCAACACCGGTCTTGCAATGTTAAATGACGGAAAGCCAACTCACTTTTCGACCCATGGAACATTTTCCCAAGTTGATCCCACGCTCATATTTCCATACTTTACTCAAAAAACAACTTCGAAGGTCTCCGATAAATTACTTAACTTTCCCATCCTTAACACAATATCTTTAGGTAATAACCGAATTCTATCAATGTCTCAACCCAAATTCTTAACAGACCTAGCTAACTGGGATCAGCTGTCATCGAGAGTGGTTTCATCGATCACAATCCAACTCTATACCAAACAGATTTTTAACATCAGATAACCCTTTAGTAAGTACTTCGTACGTAGGTATGAAAAGCTAGAGTAAATGAGTTCATTTGCGAAGAACACTGGGAACAAATCGTGAACGAAGAAGATGCTGGGACACCATACAAAAAGCTTGTCTGCAAACTAGATGATGTCTATAAAAAATCAACTTATATAGGGTGATTCATCTTGAGGTTTGATTCATCCTGTAAAATAAAACACAAAAATTTAAAAGTGAACTTAAAACTTTTGTAATCGGTTAAAGGAAAAATTCATGGCATTTATATTTTGAAAACAATATCATGTAAATGTTGGTCACGACTACTTCTGAAGTGGTCCATTCCGAAGTTCCAATTTTGGGCAACTCATTCGGGCATAGCGACTGGTATCTCGCGGATAACATGAGTAATGTTGGCTTCCAAAGCGTCAATCGTAGCTGCCTTATTTCTAAAGACCTGAGACTTTACATATCTCTAGAGAAAAAAGTCCAAAAATGTGATATCGCACGATTTAGACGACCACTTTACCATAGCAAAACTTGAAATTAAGTGCTCACCAAAATGATTTCTCAACAAGTTTATTGTTTCACGCGCTGTATGGCTCGCAGCGCTATGTTGTTGAAACACATAGTCCGTCAACCTGACACGATAACGGTTACCATTGACGGTAACTCTTACTTTTGAAGAAATATGGACCAATGATTCCACCACCACACCATACCGTTGTTTTTAATGGATGTAATGGTAGCTCTTGGTACTCTTCGGATTACTTATCAGCTCAAATACGGCAATTTTGCTTATTAACGTATCCCTTGAGCCAGAAATGGGCATCATTACTGCACAAAATTTCACGATAAAACACCGGATTTTGTTGAATTTTGATCCTCACGTTAAGTACGCCAATTTATCGAATATGCCAAGCCAAGCTGCTGAGAACGACGACGAATCGATCCGTCACGGCATTTGCAATAGTAGTTTCAGTAGGTCGATTATGCGCACCGTAAGTTCCTCAAAACACACGAAAAACATTTCTCACAAAACCCTAATTTTCGTAATACAACTGAACAATTTGGAGACGCTGTTGTGGTATGAGTCTTTCCATAATGACTTGTCAAACCATACGATGATAAAGCAGTTAGATAATAGTCACGCATGATCTGTCAAAAAAAGCCTATTGAAAATCAAATCTTACGACTAATTACGATGATGCAAGGGTAGAAAACACAATAATTGCTAATTCTACAAATATCCATAAGGCGCGTGGTATAATTAACTCTCTCGGAGAAGATAAATCACCAAAGATTGATAGAATTAGTGCCGTTGATACCAGAAGACACGCGGAAATTTTTGCTCCCATCCTTAATAAATTTATTAACCTCTGTCTAAAACAGTCAAAAATTGCACTAGCCGAATATTGCTGTTGTAAGACCGATCAGAAACAAAAATCAGCTGAGCAACTATAGACCGATATCTTCTAAATATATATCTATACTTTCAGTAGTAGAAAAGTGATTAGAAGATGTAATTTTGCAAAGGTTGCAGAGTTTTATTGTCAAACACTACTTTTGTGTATAAAGTAGGAATTAAAAAAAAAAGTACAGGAAAGCTGCTACTTGAATTCGCTAACTGTGTCAATGAAAATCTAAATAAAAGCCATCATGTCCTAGTCATGTACATGGACTTCAGTAAAATGTTCGAAATTCTTAACCAAGGGAAGATATTAAAAACTCGAGAACGGATTGGTATACGTGAAGTAATGGTTGACTGGCTTAACGATTATTTACACAACAGGCTGTTTTGCTTCAAGATTAAGGACGGGGTGAGTATTAAAAAGAAGTTGCAGTTTGGGGTCCTTCATTGATCGAAACTACAGCTGATTCTCTTCATACTATATATAAACGAATGAGCTACTTCACGAATTCAAGCAGAGCATCTCATTTGTTGACGAAATGGCGACTCTGGTCAGTTGCATGAGTAGTTTGATGCAAACACTGTCATTTTATATGGAACAAGCACATTGACAAGCTGCGCAATGATCTGAAGAAAGCTTTATACACACTAGCCCATTTGCGATACCATGACACGGCTCCTGTTTAAAAACAAGTATACTATTCATTAGTTGAGTCGAAGTTATGATATGGTGTACTTGCTTGGGGCAATGCTGCAACAACCCACATTTATAAGTTACAAAGGCTGTAAAATTTAGCGCTGAAACAAATAAACCTGTGTTACTCACAGAACGACGAAGGAACATTTAAAGTTCTTCAAGTCAAGAAAATCTTCAAGATGACACTAATATTGGAGTAGCTCAACGATAACCGTTTCATTGACCAATTGATCACGCAATCAACACCAGCAGACGTGCTTCAATTGTCCAGAAATTGCAATATATAAAGTAGACGACAACTACAAAACAGCGTTCCTTCAATAATCCACGAATTATCTCAAGATACTTTAAACGTAGTACCATAACTAATTTTTATTTATTTTATTTTTGTTAATGAAATCATTTTATATTTTTTGAATATTCAAATCTATCACTATAAGCTTACTTCAAAAAACACAATCTTCTGCAGACAACCCTTTGGCATCGCGGAAATTATAAAAAATGTTAAATACCTTTGAAACCTATCAATATAATCAATAAGGAATCAATAAGAAGCCGCTTGCAGCAACATATGTGTCAATTCCTCAGACAACTATTAAGACTCATCATAAAACAGCCGCTTGCCAACCTTCGCCAAAAAAAGCCAGACGCCCTTTAAGCATTCAAAAAATCACCAAATGTCTCCAATTTAATTTTCTTTTCCGAAAAAATATCTTGTTTCAATAAATTATTCAAAATTAATCAAAATTCAACCTCCCGAAAAAATGTAGGCTGACATTAAAAGCCTTACAGGCAATTGTGTTCCGCACAGAATAAAACTTATTAAAACAGATTCAACAAATCTTACTTGCCCAATTGAAATAAATTATTTGTTTGCTAAATGTTGGAAAAAATTTCAAGACGATTCAAATATTAAATAGATTTGGTGTACCGGTATAAAGTGAGCGTATTTTTGTGAAAATAAAACACTAATTTGTAATGGGAAAGTAAAAAATATTTTAAATTCTAAATTTTATTCAAAGTATTAGCAATCGCTAGTCACACATTTTTCTCATCTTTCAGGCAATTTATGGATTCCACGCCAATAAAGCTGCTGCTCAGCTAATGCGTGTCCCATCGATGAAAACAAATGGTTGTCCGAAGGAGCCAAGTCTAGTGAATACGGCGGGTGGGGTAGCAGCTCCCAGCTAAGTGCTTTGGTTGTATCCTGAACCAGTTTTGTTTTGTGTGCAGGTGCATTTCTCATGGAGCAAAATTACCTTGCCGTGTCTTGTGGTCCACTCTGGTCGTTTTTCGATCAATGCATGGTTCAAATTGAACACTTGTTGTCGGTAGCAATCTGTATTAACGTTTCACCAGGTTTTAGAAACTCGTGGTACACTACATCTTTCTGGTCCCACCAGACACACAGCATTGTCTTCTTGTCGAATCGATCTGGTTTTGCAGTCGCAGTTGATGGTTGTCCTGGATTAACCCATGATTTTTTCCGTTTAGGATTCTGAAAATAAATTCATTTTTCATCGCCAGTAACAATTCGATGCAAAACTGATTTTTTTATCGTGGCCTTGAAGCAAAATTTCACAAGTGGTTTTTCGGTTTTCCATCTGTGGCACCCATTTTTCAGACTTTTGGATCTTTCCCATAGCTTTGTTGTGCAATATTTAACATTTCTGCCATTTGTTTCTGACTCAAAGTGTCATCAAAGCGTCTTCAAAGTTTTTTGATGGTCTTCCACGTTCTTTATTTCTTACATCAAAATCGTTATCTCTGAACCGTTTATACCATATTTTGCATGTTGCATGCGACTCTGCAGCAGTTTTCTTCAAATGAAAACAAAAAATTAATGTTTTCCTCAAGTCATCATTTTCTGATACAAAATTCGACATTTCCAACACGATGATAAAATATGATGTTGTTTGCTCAATGACTTGATGTATACTAAATATGTTTGACAGCAACCAAACAAAAAAAAAAAAAATAAAAATTAAGGCCTGTTCCCAATAAATGTTTCTTATCGACACATTTGTATCTTCACGCTAACTTCATACCGGTACACCTAGTACATACCCAACAGCATCGTTCTAAGCAACCTGGAGCTTACGAAAAGATAGTGAGTCTAGGTCGCTTTAGACAGCTGTGGCATATGAAATAATGGGCAATATAAGAGTGAGCACTAGTCCCCGGCGAATATTCCAAGGGGTATAGCTGGCTGAAATCCAAAGTTTACGCAAATATTTGTACAAGCGATCAACAACGATATTACCATGGTTATAGCCAGAAAGCTTCCGGTTTATGTTGATACCTAGACTTGTAGTCACCTCAACTAACCCAATTTTACTAATTTTACCTAAGTAAACATCAGAAACTAGACTTATCTGAAAAAACTTGCTTGATATCGGAGTTATTTTGCATTTTTTTGGGTTCAAAGCGAGTTCATTTTTATTTGCCCATTCAACAATAGAAGCGAGATCCTCATTTAGTAGTGACACTAGATCACCCATTTTTTAGCCGGATGTGATTGGTAAAGTTGAACATGGTCAGCATAGAAATGAATAAGTGAGCGCTTACAAATCGGTGCTAAGCCATTTATGTATATACAGAGCAAAATTGAGCCCAATATTGTTCCCTGAGGAACCCCTTGAGAATCTGATCGAAGACCTGAGAGGTTGTTAACAAAAACGACTATTTGTGACAGTCCGCATAAAAAGTTTCAAATGAGCCTTACAGCTCTTTCAGTAAAACCATAATAATGGTGCATTCCAACAAAGAATGGCATGATTCACTCTGTCAAAAGCCATAGAGAAATCAAGCAGGCAAAGCAGAGTCACAAATCCCTTGTCAAAATCTTGCTTGATGTCATCCAAGATTTTTACCATGGCGGGGGAACAGCTATGGTTCTTCCTAAAGAACGATTGGAATGAGCTCAACAGGGAATTTTCAGCCAAGTGTTTCTGGATTTGTGACTCTACTACCTTTTCAAAGACCTTAGACAGGCAAAGTAAAAAACTTACAGGTCTGTAGGCGGAAGCATCGGAAGCAGTGGTCTTTTTAGACACAGGTACAACATTAGCACATTTCCATGCCAGAGGAATAGTAGGTGTTGTTATACAAGAATTGAGAATACATATGTGTTAGATGGTCTATGACGTGCGGCAAAACAAGTTTTATAAAGCGTAGTGGCAAGCCCTCTTCACCACGCAGTTCCTGTCACTACTCACACCAATACCAACTTGGCGTAGATTTCTCCACAGTAAGAAAGTACTCAGTTTAGATGAATAGTAGAGCCGCCTAGATGCACGAACAGCATCGGTTGAGAGCGTTCCTGTCGCAGTTAATCACGATTTGGCTACGCTCCCACAAACGCTATAATCTGTTTCACTTCTTTTGAACACCAACCATCCCTTCCGTGAATCAAGGCCTCACACTGTTTCGGATCACGACGGTTTTTGTTGATACATGATCATTAAATAATTGCATTACAAGCGTCTGCAAAATGGTTAGGTTTTCATTTGGGTCGGCAACCATTCTGCAACTCCACCATGGGACCGAGTTTGATGCGGTCGTTAGTGCTTCGTGAGTAATCCCTATAAACAAAGGAGATTGAGGAAGACTTGTATTTAAAGGCAACATTGTAGGTACAGAAAAAAAAATCATGTCATCTTCGAGAGAGATCTGATCAAACAGTAAGACAGCAGGTGAATCTGATACAATAACAAGGTCTAAAAGGCTCGGTGGTGCACCTGGTCGGAAACATGTTGGATAGGAATTATTTACAATTTCCACGCCACTTGCCGCCGCCATATCTATCGCCTGATAAGACCGCGAATCATTTTAAAATCACCACAAACGACAATATATGGAATAAAGGGGGAACTCGGATAGAGAAGAAAAGAAAAGAGGTTCAGTTGAAAAAAACACGATTTGGATTGTAGCAACCAGCAGCCAAACACTTAACAGACCCACCAGAAACTTCTGCAATCAAATATAATTATTTTATAGCAAAAGATCTCGAAAAAAAAAAAAATTAAATTAGCTTTCTCATACACCCAAACATAAACAAAGATTGAGACTTACTATATATGTAGGTACTCACGTTTTTTCGCGCTGCTCCAGCCGATGTGCGCACATTTGCTGATCAAGTTGAGTGATCAATTGATATGTATATGGATTGGTATATAAATGTATAAGTATCTTTAGATTCATTTATTTATTTATTTGTTTTTCTAAAAAATTGTTACCCTTTTCTCAATATTTTTAACTAGATTTGATTTTTGAGCTGATTTCTTAACTTCACTGCACTTTTTTGTTGTAAATTTCTGTGAAATGACGGGGGAAACTGTATTTCTGGAATTTTGCCGTTGGAGGCATAAAATTGTGGTCAACTGGAACTATACCATTGTGGCCTGGTCAAATTATTAGATGACCCAATATTCAGAGTATGGTTTATGATCGGCACTTGTTTGCCTTTTTGCCGCAGAGGAGGCTGGTATGTCAAAATTAAAATAAAAGCTGCATATTGACTTCAATTGGAACGCGGAAAAGGGTTGCTTTTTTGACAGGCTTCCTTTGGATATTCACAGAGGCTGTGAATATATCAGGGTTTGAATCTACGAAAATCTGTCTAATCGCTGAACTGTGCGTGTAATTTAAAAAGACCGAGCTGCGGCACATGGGGCGAGATTCCATTTGGTTAAACGTGAGAGCTCGATTCACGAGTGTTATAAAGGGCTTTCCAATAGGGTCTTGACAACATTGAATTTAATTTGTGAACGCACTCTTTCTTTAATCATCAAACTGTCATTGTCAATTTATTCAGTAAACTCAACATTTTCATCATGGTGAACTAACGAGCAATGTCTGCAAATTATAAAAATTTTCTACAGATGTTCGGAATCGATGACTGCAACTTTAAGAGCGTTAACTCCAATTTTTCGGTCGTAGTTCTCACCCTAGTAGACAGGCAATAACAAGTCTAGTGCAAAAATTTGAGTCTACATATTCGTTGTGTGATGTTGCCGTGTCAGTGAGACAACGGGTTGGTCGAAGTGTCGAAAATATCGCCATCCAAATGAGTCAATTCCACGGCGTTCTCAAGAATTGGGCATAGCTCAGATCACATTATGGCGTATTTTGCATAAGGATCTTGGTTTACACCCATACAAGCTCAAGCTGACTCAAGAATTGAAGCCGATGGACCATTTGAAGCGACGCACGTTCTCCGATTGGGTTCTGGAGAAGATGGGCCAAGATGATGAATTTCATCGCAAAATCATCTTCAGTGACGAAGCTCATTTTTGGCTCAATGAGTTCGTCAATAAGCAAAATATGCGTTATTGGTCGGGTGAAATCCCACATGTGCTTCATAAATCACCACTTCAGCCACAAAAAATAACTTTATGGTGCGGTTTGCATGTCGGCGGCGTTATTGGGCCATATTTTTTCGTCGACGATAACGATCGTCACGTTACTGTGAATGGTCAGCGTTATCGTGCCATGATCACCGATAATTTTTGGCCCGAATTGGAAGATATGGACTTGGACGACATGTGGTTTCAACAGGATGGTGCCACAAGCCACACAGCACACGCTACAATTGATTTATTGAAGAGTAGGTATGGTGAGCGTGTTATCTCAAGACATGTCGCTTGACTATTTTCTGTATGGCTACGTTAAGTCATACTACGAATCGACCGCTGCAAAGTCGTTATTGGAAAACCCGATATTACCCCTGATCGAATACAAACAAAATTAAGTTCAACCTGGTCTTAAATAAATATGCTTGATGTACTAACCTTCACTTAATATGTATTTAGAAATACGTACACGTAAGTTTAACTCCTTTTGGCGTAGCTGCAAAGGGAGAGCGAACCTGGTTGCTTGACGGAAATATGTAAAAGAAAGCATGTCGCCAAACTCACGCAGCAATACACCAAAGTAAGGTGGTGTGGTGAATAATTGCAGATTTTGGGACAAAATTATTAAAAATATCTGTATTTTCCTTCAGTACGTGTAAGTGAGACTTAGAATTTCATGCTCTGTTAAGTCTTTAAGGCCTTGCAGTGCTATACACCAATATTCCGTTCCTTTGGGTCCTCAAGTTCGTATATTGCGTTTCCTACGGGACGGATAACACGGCACTTTAGGTATTTGGGACAGAGTTTAGCACTTATATCCTTGCTGGCGTCACTTTGCACATTCAGCTTTTTCAAAAGAGGGTACATAGTGCTATGACTGATCATTTGCGTTCCGAAAAGCGCAAAGATGGGAGTTACTTTGGCGAACTAATGAATAATCCATTGATTGTTGAATGAATACGCCTATCCCAATCTCTATGATCAGTTCTTTAATACGACCTTATCCCTGAGAAAATAGATTGATTCACTCTTTTGAAAGCATTTGATTAAGGAGAATAGACGGGCGTTTTAATGTGACGTATGCCATACCTTTTTAAGTGGTTTTGAAATTCTTCGGAAATAAATTGTCTTCCGTTATGGGAATGGATATATTCTGGTACCCCAAACACACTAGATACAGATTGCTCTAGAAAATTGATTACTGAAAAGAAATTCGCTCTGGCTTGGTTTGGCATAGGTTTGTGTAGAACAAGCTTTGGGCGGTGATCGAGCAGAACAAAAAGACGTAGATTTCCCTTTTTGGATCGTATGTAGGGACGCATAAAATCAATATATAACCACTGAAGTGGCCGTTCAAACGTGGTAAAGGTCTTCATCGTCTTAACGTGTTCTTGGCAGACTTACTCTGCTTACAAACTTCGCACTGCTGTAATACGCACAGTGCCATAATTATTCGTAATTTTTTGACGAAAAATCCAACAAATACCATCCACCAGCCACCGAATTCACCTGATTTGGCTCTCTGTGTCTTCTTTCTGTTCAATCGAGCTAAAAAACCACTACGGGGAACGCGTTTTAGCAGCCGAGAGGAAGTAATGGAAAAATCGCGGGAAGCACTAATGGACATACCCAAAACCGAATATAAAAAATGTTTCGAGGATTGGATCAAGCGCTGGTATAAATGTGTTGCAGTCGATGGGAATTACTTTGAAGGGGACGATATAGGATTAGACTTAGATGAATAAATTTGTATTTTTAATTTTCTGTACAAATTCCGGGAATTTGATTAAAATAATATTTAAGGTTTTGTCGATTCAACCATGAGCACAAGTTTGAGCTGAGTGTACTTGGACTACGAGCTCGTTGGTGAGACAATGCGGTATCCACAATCGCCACCGCAAATTAGTCTTGGAAATGTCCAAAGCAGTGAAAAATTCTTTCTTATATAACAAATCTTCAGAAACATTTAAATCTGGAAAGTTTTCTTTAATTTTTTTGTACGTTGTGAATAAGCTTTAAATAGTCATTCGATTTAAAATTAAAATCCAGATTGACTGAGATTTCTTGATCCGCTGACCTTTCAAAGTCTTCCATGAACGCACGAGAAAGTGCATCCGGAACAACATTCGTCGATTCTTTTCTATGCTCTACCTTGAAAACAAAAGCTTGAAGCTTCAGAAACCGACGAGCTAAACGCCCACTCAAGTACTTCATGCTCATGAGCCACTTTAAACTAGAATGATCAGTTATGATTTTGAAGTGCGTGCCTTCAACGTACGGATGGAATTTTTTAACAGATTGCACCCCAGCTAAGCATTCAGTATACTGTAGCTAGCTTGACAGGAGTTAAGTTTTTGCGAAAAGTAAGCTATGGGTCGTTCTGGATTTCCATCGTCGCACTGGAAAAGAACCGCACTTATGCCTTGACTTGAGGCAACATACTGAATAGCAAAACGTTTGGAAAAATCGGGGTTGTTTAATAAGGTAGCCCTGAAAGAGCAGATTTAAGTTCCTCGAAAGCAACTACAGCATTAGGCCTTAGATTGAACTTACCCGCTTTCTTTTTAAGAGTATCCGTGCTGTAAGATTAGCAAAATTTTTGATAAACCTCCTATACCAGCTACACATTCCTTAAAATCGTCACATCTGTTTCACACTCTTTGGTTGGTTAAAATTTTTACTGCAGCCACTTTCTCAGGATCGGGTTTAATATGACCTTGACCTACGATATGGCCGAAATATTTTAACTTATTAGAGCAGAATTGAGACTTTTGTACGTTTATTGTTAGGTTGACGTTCCGAAGACAGTGTGCAACGGTTTCCAGCAAACTAATGTGTATTTTAAAATCACCCGTTTTATCATCATCATTAAATTTATCACTTTGAGATTATTGCTTTTAATGAGATCTTCAGCTTTTGCACCTAAGCATGAGATAGAGGCACCACTGTCAAGGAGCGCTCAGATCTGCTATTTTTCTATCTGAGGTAGTGCATATGGTCGACGATCATTATATCCATTAAAGAAGGACTTCTGAAAAAGTTTTCTTTTTCGCTTTCGTGCGAGTTATGTATTTCGATAATGACCAGCAAGCATCGAGGTGACTTCTGAAGTTGAAAATAGTTTGGCACGAATCTCATTACATCGTTTAAGGCGTTATTCATACTATCTATGACGATTTGGTATTTATTGTTTTGTCGCTTCTGTTTGTTTTACCATGTCCAATTTAGGTAAAAGCACAGTGTTGGTGTTAGTTCTGGCGTCTTGTTTTTCTACACCGGGTTTGTTTGAGTAGAGCGTGATTCTCCGGTGGATTTTACGCTCAGCTTCCGGTTTCCCGAAAAAGGATTGCACTTTGGATATTGAGGTGTTGTAAGCAAAATAAATTGCGTACCAGAGAAGGCAGGATATGAACGAATGTCCCTCACGCTTGCAATTAAAACGCTTCGTGGATTTACGAAAGTTCGAGAGTTTGATTCATGGTTTCTAAACTGCTTCTGCATGGCATGACGTAGTTCGTTCCAGCTGGATCGTGGACAGCTTCGCTGCCAATACCAGTTCTCGGCGATACCAGTAAGCAAAAGATGGAAATTTGGCATAATATCTGACCAATTTTAATGGCAACTTATAAATACGATAAATAGAATCCTTAACCGATATATCCTTCGACGTTCCGTCAAACTTAATTCCAGAGCGATCTAGGTCGGGTTTCTTCAATGAATTGCCACGAGCTGAAAAATGGCGTGAATTGTATTATTAATCATAGGTAGATCATTGAGTGCGGTTTCAATTGTTTATGGTAGCTCGCGTCACAATAGGGTTAGGCTTAAGGTTGGCGCTACGAGGTAGGAATAATACAGTACGTTCACTTTTTATTTATGCTAGTTTAAATGACTGAAGGAGAGTCAGTCTTACAGATAAAAAGAAATCACATCAATCACATTTGTTAGGGTACTCTTTTCGACGGTTCAAGTGTTACATCGAAAACTTTTTCATTTGGCATATTTTTTCTTTTCATCTGAAACTAAAATAAAGAATTCTTTCTATTACTGATGTTAAGAAGGGAAGAATAAACCTTCTACATTATAAAAAGTTTGAAATTAAACGTTAAGTAGGCTGTTTAATGAAATGTTCAAATTATATACAGGGTGACTGACTCGAACTGCAACTTTTAAAATGCTATAATTTTTTTTATTTTCTGATAAATTTTATTGTGCTAAAGCAAAAAATGTTGGAAAATACATCAATTTTCAAATTGTATCAGTAGTTTTCAATATGCCCACATCGCACGCTGCACGCCAGTGGCCCTGCGGTATTTTGGCCCATTCCCGGCGAAATGCTTTTTTGAGGTGGTCCAAACTTTGGTATTTCTTAGTGCCAACCTTCGCCTTCAAAATACCCCAGACAGAGAAATCCAACGGATTTGCATCTAGAGAATTGATAATCCATAGTGTCGAAGAAATGAAGTGTGGAACATTGTTTTTAACCAATCTTGGTCGACGAGCGATTTGTGAAACGGTGCCGAGTCCTGTTGAAATGCTCACGGCCTCCGACCGAAATGATTGTTTGCCCAAGACTTATAAGACAATTTCACGGTAAACGATCGCATTAATTTTAACGCCATGGTTCAAAAATACGAGCGGAGAGCGACCATCGGCGGTTATGGCGGCTCAAACCATCACCATCGGTGCTGCCTGTTTTCTGGTGGCCGTCCGAAGGTGTAAATTTTCGAAGGACCTCTCTGGAAAGTAGACTCGGTCATTTTGTTTGTTGACATATTGCTCGATAAGAAATGGCGATTCATCGGAAAAAACCAAATTCGGCAACTCACCACATTCAAACAAGCGCAGCAACTCCTTAGCTCTTTCGACTCTAACTTTTTTCTGTTGCGATGTGTGCTTTTTGGAACTTCAATGGCTTGAGCCCAAGCCACTTTTCGATATGTGTTGCATGCGTTCCAATGATATGTTGAGCTCAGTAGCCATTTTCTTCCACTTCGAAGCGGATTTCGCTCAATTCGAGCCTTCACTTTCCGAGCCATATCTGCCGATGTTGCTGTTTTTTTATGACCACCTCCATGGCGTTTTGCAACGCTGCCAGTATCACGGTAATAAGCTATGGTTCGACACACAAATGATTTATTCACGTTGAGGTGCTGGAGGGCTCTAACGATAGCTACGTGTGGTTTTCCAGCCAAATATAAAGCAATCACACTATGACGTTTGAATTCCATGGCGGATAAATTGTTGTCTCAACACGACTGAGACGCAAATCGTTCAAAAAACTTGTAAATAATAAAATTGTCTGTCATGTGTCAAAATTTGAGCTCACAGTAATGAACGGTTTAGAAATTATAGCAGTCTGAAATTGGTTGCAGTTCGAGTCAGTCAGGGTGTACTATAATAAACCTTTAGCTTCCTCGAACAGCTGGTTAGCTTCGATTTGCTGTTATTTTCGTGCTGTACGTGCTGCTTCTGTCTCAGAAAGACTCATTCAGCTTAATCTAAGAATGGAGGTGTAGCCTTCATTAAATATTCCAGCAGCAATGTAGGCTGCGATTTCAATTATTTTTAATCCAGAATGCAGATGCTTTGAAGATAATCGCCAAACTGTTGCATTAAAACTTTCATTGGCGCTTTGTTGCTGGTCACCCAAGTATCTTTCAAGCAAATCATTCTTGGTCACATCTTCATTAATTGGTAGAAGATGATGTTTAATCTTGTCGTCAAGTAATGAAGTAAGCTTTTCAAGTTTTCGATCTTTTCCTTAAGCGATAACTTTCTGTCACTTGCACCAACTCTTTGCTCCAGAAGGGCACTTTTCATGATTCGGCTTTTCTTTTGGTGAAAAGATATGAAAATAAGTAGCCATAATATCTTTTCTCATTTTTGCAACACTATTTACGTTTTTCTGAATACTTAAACCGTAATATTTTTGTGAAAAAACAAATCAGAATATCTGACAGAGCAGTAAAAACTGTGAAAAATTCAATAATTTTGTATCCGTGCAAAGGATTTGTGCGATTATCCTTACTACTGGCAGCTTTACGTTTTTTTTCACTAGCACTGTAAATTAATTATCTTAATAGAATGTTTTGAAACCCAACGAAACCATCACTGGGGAACGGTGTTGTTTTCAATTGATGCGATTGAGCCGAACACGGACACAATACAAGCGGAGGCACGAAAAAGTGATTCTACAGCATGACAACGCCCGGTTTCACGTTAACAAACCCGTTTAAACCTGGAAATGCTCAAATAGGAAGTCTCAACCCACCTGCCATGTTTTCCAGATATAGCGCCGTCCGATTATTACTTGTTCCGTTCGATGGCACATGGTGTGGTTGATCAGCAGTTCTGCTATAGCCTCAAAAGATAAATAGTTTTACGGTTACAGTATTTGAAATCTAACAGAAATATGGGAAAAAGTTGTAGCTAGCGATGGGCATAGTTATAATAATCTGGGGCAGTTTATCTTAGTAGTTTCTGCTACCCTACACCTCCCCAGGTGGCGGATAGGGGGAATGCCAGGCAGATATGACAGGTGCCGGGGAAATCAAATACCCGTGGCGGACCAAAAAACTAGAAAAAATAAACTCAGATGTGTCGGCCTTATAATGAGCGGCTTGTT
Organism: Volucella inanis; assembly: GCA_907269105.1. Classification (NCBI taxonomy): domain Eukaryota; kingdom Metazoa; phylum Arthropoda; class Insecta; order Diptera; family Syrphidae; genus Volucella; species Volucella inanis. The sequence continues at coordinate 140,695,701 of OU026155.1, read as the reverse complement.
GGTCAGCGTCTGACTCAAATTGAGCGGCTGTGCTCCGCGGGATCGCAGGCCCTTACCAAAAGGAACAGAAAATGGAACCCAAATAATGGAGAGAATAATAATAAATTTAAGTCAAGTGCGATTATCCGAGGAGGGAGCCCCTGACAATGCGAGCGGCCAGCGGCCGGGAAATACTCGGCGACCCGGTCGGGGAATACAACAACCCGAAATACAGCCGACAGGACAATGGAGTCAAGTAACACCTTTTGCTCCGCCTCCCGAAATTGCTGCTCAGTGACACCCTGAGCTCAATCAGGCAGGACTGTCTTGAAGACGCATGCAAGGACTAGTTCCAGGAATGAGTATGTTGTGCGCAGCTACTACTAAAGCAACTGAATTGGAAACGTTGCTCGCAGGCTACAGGCAGAAATCATTTGAAGAATTTTTAATAAAGTATTCTGAACTAAGTCACATATCAGAGCAAAGAGTTGCAGATCAATACCGGGACATTAGGCGACTCAACTTGATACCTGCAGCGAGTATAAATGAAATCAAAGAGGAAGTTCGACGGGCTACTGAGCTAACCAACCAACGAGCCCAGGAACATGAAATGGCAAATCATCAGGAAACCAATACAATTTATGTACAACAACAACACCAGCAAACCGAAACAGTTGACCCAACGATAAACCCAACAGAATCGAATTTAACATCTCGACTGAAGACTCTAATGGAGGCGGCTTTAATTCCAAGAATCCTTAAAATAAATCCTTCAACGAAAATGGTAAAAATAATCAATATGATCAACACTAACATCTTACCAAGCCATATCAGCAAAGCAACAAATCTAATGGAATTCCACTTGTTACTTTACTGCAGCTCCGTTGTAGTACATAGTTGAAGCTGACGAATGCAGAAGAAGGTCTACGACGAAGGAGTGAAAAGCCCACCCCGAAATGGGAAATAAGACTAAAGCGGAAGATTGAAATATAAATATTGAATATAGGCCAGCTAACAGAATACATATGTAAGAGGAACAAAAATTTGTTAAAAAATTACTCCGGAGATATAAGATATACTTCCGATACGATGAATCGACCACTGCAGCTGAAGAGTGTCTTGACACAATGAAACAGAAACTTTCAGTGGTCTCAACGCGGCTTTGAAAATATAAAACCAGCGACTAACGAAAGGAAAGCAATCTACTGTTTAACCAATACGAACGTATCTTCTATCGAAAACTTAAAAAAGATAACACAAATGCTAATATAAAGTATCCATCTCAACAGGAAGTGCAAAGTTTCTGGGAACAACAACTCTCTGTAGCGAGGACGTTCAACCCTAATAGATGTTGGTTGCAGGATGAAATACTTAATACGCAACAAATCGTACAAGAACAGCCATCACAGCGGATGAAATAGCCACGATAATAAAATTATTACCTAATTGGAAGGCTCCAGGGCCAGATAACATACTAAACTTCTGGTTTAAAAAATGTACGTGCACGTGGGGAAAGCTAAGTCTACACATTAATGAAGTAATGGATGAGCCGCATAAAATGTCTGAATTTCTCTCACAGGGTGTAACGTACTTGCTCCCAAAACTGATAATAGACTCAGTGGTCTGCAACCAAGCGGAAACAAAAATGCATTTGATTCTGCACCACACGACTGGTACACACAAAATGTATTAACTACCTTAAACATGTAATGGCAAATTGAAACACAAAAATATATCTAAATACATTCAACGAAGTAATAAAAACTTCCTAAATTAACGTTAGAAGAGAAATTTTCCAAGGCGATTCCTTAAGCCCACTTTGGTTTATCTTAGCAATGAACCCACTATCCACCAGTTTGAATTCCACAGGTTATGGATTTCCTATTAAAGAAAGCCACAGAGAACTAAACCGTCTATCTCATCTTCTATCTAATCGAATGATATAGGCATGGACTTTGGGTTAGATAAGTGCCGAACTTGGAGAACCATAAGAGGAAAGGTGAAACCCGAGGATTTTCACCTACAGAATGGTCAGTCAGATCAGGCAATGATTGAAAATGAAACGTATTAATACCTAGGAATCAAACAGGCAAAGAGAATACCCCATACGAAAGTCAAAGAGGAGATAGCAAAGGAATTTACCAAAAGAGTTCAACTTCTTTCCAGATCGACTTTAACAAGCAAACACCTATTTAAAGTCCCAAATACCTATGCCATACCTATACTAGGTTACTCTTTTGGTATAATACAATGGACCCCAACCGATGTGGGGTTCTTGTCTAAACAACGAAAACATCACCCGAAATCTGCCCTTGAAAGAATGACTTTGCAACGATATATGGAAGATCGAGGATTAATAGACATCGGAAACCTACTTGAAAGCCAAAAAAATATCTCTGCAGGAATACTTCTTTATAAAGTCTGAAACATCTGACCTCCACCGTGCTATATGTCTCGCGGACGAAAACAGTCCATTAAGACTAGTTCATACAGATTACCAAAGTAGTGAGGTTGCCAACAGGGAAAAAATTAATCTCTAGATGAGCAAGCCCCTTCATGGAAAGCATATAAATGTCATAAGTCAGACCAATGTAGACATTAAGGCGTCGAACTACTGGCTGACCGCAGGAAACATTTTCCCTGAAACGGAAGGACACATTATCACCATACAGGACCGAGTTATAGCCACAAGGAACTACTTGAAAAGAGTGATTGGTGACGCTACTGTTTTGGTTGACTCTTATCGATACGGATGTGATGCAGCAGAAAATATCCGGCTTTACGCATTTCTCGAGAAACGAGTACAATCAAAGGCATGACACAAAGCGAAAATTGTGCACCAAGGGCTTGCGTGTGACCACTACCTGTACAAGCCACCAAATGTACTCGAAGACGAAAATTTTCGTTTATACTGGGACAGGACTGTGCTCACAGATCAAAGTGTCCCGTACAATCGACCTGATATAGTCCTTTTTGACAAAAAGGCAAGTAAAGGTGCTTTAATAGACATAGCTGTCCGAACACCAAAGCTCTGCAAGAAAAATTTGCTGAAAAAGTATCAAAATATGCGCAGCTCATCGAGCAAATGAAAAGACAGTGGAAGGTCAAGGAAGTAAGAAAAATCCCGCTGATAATATCAAGTACTGTAGTCTTTTTGAAGGTCTGGCCAGACTTGGTCTAGACCCAGACTTATACAAAGAACTTCAAAAATCAGTAGTAATAGCAACCACAATAATTGTACGAAGGTTCATGAACTAATCTTTTTGATACAACTATCTGGGATAGGTGAAATTCCAGCAATAACGCTGAGAAGTGATGCAACTCGATAATAATAATAATCATGTTGCTACACAAAATTATAAGAGACAATACCGTAGTAGATAAATGTCGAATATGCGGAAAACCTTATAAGACAATAAAACACATCATCTCATGATGTCTAAATCTAGCACAAACCGAATATCTCAGAAGGCACAACAATGTTGCTAAGGTCTTCCACCAACAGTTATGCAAAACTGCTGGACTTTTGCAATAATTGCAACCGGACTACCGTTATGAACCAGAGCCTGTGGTGAAAAACGAGGAAGTCAGGATCCTATATGACTGAACCCTTCGTACTGCAAATCGAGTTGACTATTTTAAACAAAAGGAACAACACAGCAACATTCATTGACTTCGCTGTTTCTAATAATAATAACATCAAAAGGACGTACGATGAGAAGAAAATGAGATACGAAAGTCTAGCAATAGATATCAAAACCAGTGAAACCTACGGAAAGTCAAGATCGTACCGATAATAATAAGTGCAACAGGACTAGTAGAAAAAAAACCTCAAGAAACATCTGAGAGACCTCGATATCAGTGTTACATTTTTGTTGGATTTAAGGTCCTGAAAATGTAACGTATATAACCGTAATAATAATAATCCTTTTGCTCATCAAGCTTTTGTGGTTTATAACAAATATTTGGTTGATTTGCCGGATTCCGTCGTTGGGTTATAGATTTATGCTCAGTATCCTTTGACGGCGTCAGAATGATTTCCGCCTCTCATTACATCATTTCAAACTAGCCTCTTTTGAGCATTTATATAAAACAAACAAATTACTTTAAAATTGACGCGGCCGGCCTTCCAACGGATCATTTCCCTGGAGCCATCATTGACCGCCAGTCTAACGTCCCATTTTTCACAATGAAACGAGGAATTGTTTTTCTCAATTGCATGCTAAATTAGAGTACCTTAGAATGTTGTATTCAGAACCTTATGCTTTATTAAATAATTTTCTTTTCTAGTTTTATTAGTTTTTAATTATTTATCATTTTTCTTTAGCTGCATTTGATAAATATATAATTTAACGTACACATTACACTGTTCTCATAACTTTTAACGCATACGAAGCCATTTAGGATTGTTCTTTTTTATTTTTTAAATAAATAATAATTTTTAATTTATTTTAATTAAAGTTGGTTAAGAATCCTTAAACAAAACTATTTTAAGTTTGTTTTTTTTTTGCTCAGAGTTTAATTTATGCAGTAGAGGGTTAAGAAAAGCATAAATATATATAAATATTCACTTCATTTCCCTACATAAATATGACATCTGTCACAAGATGATATGCGTGAGTTCAGAGAATCCCTATTGGGAAAATAGGACGCATCTAATGAAGGACCTTTTTATGATATTCCGAGGACTGAATTTATTTTGTATCTTTTCTCCGTTGAGCAGCATTCTTTCTCCGAAATACTGCTTTATTTATTGCCGGTGATGACATATTTTCCAAGTTTCTTGTCCGACTTACTTCGATTGCTGTTTTTTTTTTCAACGTTCGTATTTTAGTTTCTGCATTTTATTTTCTTGAATGACAAACTTCCTTTGTCTTAAATAGTGTTTCGTATCATCGTTTCTTTATTATTCAAAAGTCTCTTATTTGAATATTAAATTAAATTTGTTTTGTAACTGTATCAAATTGGAATTTGAAAAAATTTGAAAACAACAACAACAACAAGCCTCGCATACGGACGTATCTACTGCTGACAACCCCTGCAAATGAAACAAGAACAACAAATTTCGGATCTGCACGTAGAATATTAGGTACCTAAGTGGACACGTGCAGCAGAACAACTAGCGGAGGCCGTGGACTGCAATGGGATGGACCGGACAAAAAGGGGATAAAAAAGTGCGACATCTACTATGGCGGGCGCCTATTTGTATGAGGATTTGTTGTTAGAGCGGTTCGCAATAATCCATACAAAAGCTAAATTTGCCAATATTAGCCTTATATGTACTTACGCCCTTACATCAGAAAGATGACGACACCAAATATAGCTTCTACGCGCTTTTGGACAAATCTTACAAGCACTGCCCTAGCTATGACATTAAAAATGTGCTCGGCGATTTAAATCCAGAGCTGGGGAGAGAGGGCATCTTTGGTAGTAGAGTGGGAAGGTGTAGCCTACATGATACATCCTATGATAAAGAATTCGGGCTAATCAACTATTCAGGCGGGGCGAACTATTGTCGTAACTAGCACGCGGTTTTCACGTCTCGATATTCAAAAGGGCACTCGGAGAGCTTCTGATCAATCAACCGACAACCAGAATGACCACACTGCAATCGACGCAAAGCATTCCTCCCGTACTATGTATATCCAAGGCTTTAGATTGGCTAAAGCCAAGGTGCGGTTGTGGATATCCCGAACATCGCAAAGGTAAGCTAATATTGTAAAGAAGTTTGACGTCGGACGGCTACAACCGCCAGAGATAGTCAAATGCTCTGCCGAGCTCTCTATTTCCTATTTCAATCGACGCAAAGCATTCCTCCCGTACTATGTATATCCAAGGCTTTAGATTGGCTAACATCGACTCGAACCATTATTTTATTGTAGCCAAGGTGCGGTTGTGGATATCCCGAACATCGCAAAGGTAAGCTAATATTGTAAAGAAGTTTGACGTCGGACGGCTACAACCGCCAGAGATAGTCAAATGCTCTGCCGAGCTCTCTATTTCCTGGCCGTTATAGCTTGCAAACATTTAAAAACAATGCACATCGGTACCTCTCTTCCTCCCTAAATTTTCTTCTCCCGCGCTATGTATAAACATTTAGAGGATACACAGATCCCTTGAGCCCATGCTCATTATAAAAAAAAAGCGTTTCCAACAGAGTCTCCCTTAATCTCTTAAGAGGTATTATGCCGCCAATGTCATGTATTGAAGACCAGTGTGCAACATTGCCAGCATTGCCGGCCACCACAACGAAACCTCTGGTTTGCAGCTAAGCAGGATGCATAAAAAGCGGCGCTGCATAAAAGAAGAGGAGGGATGAACACCGGCTTGTCAGAAGGAAAAGCAGGGATCATAAAAAGCGTGCGGTCAAGAAAATTGAGAGATGCTGCTCAAGGAATAAGATTCGGAAATTCTACCAAAATGTAAAAAACATGCCACGAGCATAAATCCCGAACCGAAGCTTTTAGAGACGAACAGCGGAACATAGTAATAGAGTCGCAGTCGATATTGATGATTTGGTATGAGTATTTCTGCAGACTGTTTAACGGCGATGACAAACTATTTTCTGCTGGCAAACAGAATGGACCAACAAGCCCACCCGCTCCAGATAAAGTAAAAAAAAATCCATATCTAAGCTTAAGTTTCACAAAGATTTTGAAGTGGACGGCCTGACTGTGGAGCACTTTAAAGCGGCAGACGATGACTTGGTAAGGGGCATACATAAACTCATCAGTAAAATATGCTCGATGAATGAACTCTCTACATTGTTTGTCCGATCCTCAAGAAAAGATAACCTGTGCCAACTACAAAGACATCAGTCTTCTTAACATCACTTACAAGATCCTATCCCCTGTATTGTGTGAACGCTTGTGCCTATTCTTTAAAAACCTGATTGGTCCATACAGGTGTAGCTTTAGAATAGGAAAATTCACCATCGACCGAATATTCACACTACGCCAGATCTTAGAAAAAACCCATGAACTTCAAATCGGTACATACCACCTATTAATTATTTTAAGGTTGCGTATGACAGCATCTGTATAGAAAGACGAGCTTAATAGAGCATCTCTGCCAAAGGTCGATAAAGAACTCGCCAAGACCTTTGATGTCAAAAAAGGATATAGACAAGGTGATGCAGTGTCATGCGATACAACATCTTTTTTTCTTTGAGAGAATGGTCCAAAACTCACGCACCAACACAAGAGACGTAATCTTTTAAAAGTCTGTCCAATTACTCGCATATATCAGTGGGGCTTTTGAGAGTATTGGTGCTGAAGCGGCGGAGATGGATTTAGCGGTCAATTAGAGCAATATGAAATATATGCTGTCAACAAGAAACGATACCCAACGCAGACGTCTCGGACAAAACGTAGCTCGCGATAGATATCACTTTGAGGTAGTTAAGGACTTCGTCTACCTAGGCTTCGCTATCCATTCAGACAACGACACCAGCGCTGAAATCAAACGAAGAATAACGAAGAAAACCTAGAACCGAAGAAGGCAATTGACTAGCAAAGTTCTCTCTCGAACAACAAAAGTGACCCTACATTGTGCTCTTGGCTGCTTTCAAATGAAAGCTGTTCGGGTGATTTTCGTTCCCGTCTGCATAGATAGTGAATGGAGGAGGAGATACAACGACGAACTGTACGTATTGTAAAGCTACATCGACTTAGCCAGAAGAGCGAAGGTCCAACAACTGCGGTAACTGGGTCATGTAGAGCTCCGGAACGAAAAATCTTCGAATCCGCCATAGAGTGACAGCGCAGTAGAGCAAGACGGCGACTCAGGTGGCGCATGCAAGTTGAAGGGGACTTCAACTAACAACGTGAAAAACTGAAGGTAGTTGGTCAAAGATCGAGGTGTTTGTAGACGCTTATTGTAAGTATGTAGTTCTGCAATATGTTCTGTTTCCAATTTCCAACGCTAATTGTCCAAAATTTTTTGCGGGAATGGAAGCGTTAACTTTTTTTTCAGAACACATGAACTGATAAGCGAAGAATACTGTCAGTCTGGTTTCAGTTTGCAAAATATTAACATGCAATGGGGCGTTAAAGAGAATCGAGTCGTGGTAATAACATTGAATAAGTGCGGAAAGAATACTGGCCAAATTTTTGAGTTGCTAAAGCCACTCGGAATATCGAGAGTATGGTATTCGTTTATCAGGCTATTGCATGACCACAGGCCAAGATGTGGTCGCCCGCGCTTCGTCCGTATGAATTTGAAATAATCCCCCTAGGAAGCAGAAGTTCATGTTAAAGGAATTGGATATATCAACCAGATCCATGTTTGTGGTATAGTAGTTTGAAACTCAGGTGTATTAGGTTTCGATATTTTTCCCAGAGGTGGTTGTCGAACTGGACGGGACGAGCTAGTACATTCTCAACCAGTATGTCTTAAGTACGTGCTAGTTGTTAGTTCGTTACATTTAGCCCAGCCAGCAACCACTCCAACATCAGTGTTATGCCTTCATGTCAGAGTTGACGCCGACGGAATTTTTCATATACTATAACTACATACAAATTCTCAATATGAAAAGACTTTTTCAAAGAATTGCCTCGTACGGGATTCGAACCCACGACCCTCTGCTTGAGGAGTCTATGCATATACCACTACACCACGGCCACCACCAGTCTAAGCTGATTTGGGATAATCGGCATATGAAAGCCTATCGTCGGTCCAGGGGTCATCTATTAACTCCTGAACTAAAAAAAATTAGACTGGAAAGATGCAAGCGAGTTTTGTATGGAAACATTCTGTCAACGGATGAGAAAATTTTTACAGTGCAAGAAGTTTTCAATAAACAAAATGTATGCCACTTCGTCTAAGGAAGTGGAAAAAGTTTTTCTAAGTTTTCAACGTGGACATCATCCCGCTTCTGGAATGGTTTGGTGGTGAGTCGCTCACCATGGTGTCATAGCCCTCAATTTCTGTGAAAAAGGCATAAAACTGGTGCAAAGGTTTACGAAAAACATGTGCTAGTGGATTTTGTGAAGGGTTTTTACCAACACCCTTTTCAATAGATAAAGATGAATCTGTCAACCGGACTCTGCTCCAGTGCACAAAGCCAAAATAACGCAGGAGTGGCTCAGAGTCAATATTCCTGGCTTTATAGAAGCAGAAGTTTGGCCGTTGGGAGTCTAGATATGAATCCACAGGATTATAGTTTGTGGATAAAATTGCAGAAAATGGCCTGCAAGATTACCCATAGAAATTCGGAAAGCCTTAGAAACGCATTAACTAGAGGAACCCGTACGTGCCGCTATAGCCCAATATCGTATAGAATGTGTAGAATATAGTGTGGTTAGGAATTGCTGACATTGCACTTCCCAGTATACAATTTATTAAAGTAATAATTAGTTTAGCTGAGCTTGAATATCTGTTCAAATCTTACGAATTTTTCGATATTTGAAAGATGTCATTCAAATTCTGCATCAGTAAGCGCAGTATGAAAACCATCACCATTAAAAAATCAGAAAATAATTGATGTGGAAACGCAATGCTGTATAAGGTGTACCCCTTGCATGATCCCTACGCCTCTACGAGTATATAAATCGCGATACTCGTATCTAGAGAAACTGCAGCAAAAGAGGCCCCAAAATTAACGATTTTGTTCTTGGTAAATGTGATGCAACTAAATTCCTGCAATCGTGTAATTTCACAACTGCTTCACAGTCCTTTGAGATATATGTACTCTCGTATTCGCATTAGTCATGTGTAATTGGACGTGCAATATGAATATTTATACGAGTATCTCATTGCAGTATGCACAAGTGTATTTGTCTGCTTGATATAGTTTCCTGCTGTGCTTCCTAAGTAGGCATTATACCAATGAGGTTCGTACATAAATCCTTGACAATAACTAAATTGGAATTATAGTCAGATAATTTTCTTAAATTACTCGGAATGAATTTGCACCTATTACGTAGCGAAAGTGCAAACATATGGTGCATGCGTCATATGCCTATACCAGGTGTATATGCATTGGGTATATATTTTAATTCGTGCGGTTTTTTTTTTCCAAAATTTGAACGTTTATTTAAGAAAAACATGTACAATAGTATTATTCAAAGTATTGCCCATCTGAAGCTTTGACTTTTTCCCATCTTTCTGGCAATTTGTGGATCAAATCCCAAAAGAACTGCGCCGGCTTGGCAGCCAAGAATGAATCAAGCCAATTTTTGATATTCTGCTCTGATGTGAAACGTATTTCAGTGAGGGTGTTCTGCATCGACCGGAACAAATGGTAGTCAGAAGGGGCAAGGTCTGGACTATAAGGCGGGTGGATTAAGACTTCCCATCCACTGTTTTCCAAAAGGTTCTTAACCGGAATAGCAACGTGGGGCCGAGCGTTGTCATGATGGAAAATTATTGCCTCGTGTCTGGTCGCATATTCAGGGCGTTTTTCGGTTACTGCTCTCTCAAACGGATTAATTGTGTTCGGTGTTGTCCATTGATGGTTTCACCCGATTTTAGCAGCTCATAATACAGCACACCCATCTGATCCCACCAAATACAGAGCATTACCTTTGCGCCAGATATTCGACTTTGCCGTTGATTTGGCTGGTTGGCCGGGTTTCACATATGATTTTTTGCGCTTAGGGTTGTCGTAATAGATCCATTTTTCATCACCAGTATAAATCCGATGCAAAAATGACTTCTTTTGTGGCGTTCCAGCAGCATTTCGGACATGCAAAACCGCCTTTCGACGTCTCTCGGCTCGAGTTCATGTGGAACCCAATTTTCTTGCTTTTTCATATATCCAGCTGCTTTTAAACGTTTTGAAATGGCTGCTTGAGTGACACGCAAAGATTCTGCGAGCTCTTCTTGTGTTTGGCAGCAATCTTCATAGATTAATGCTTCCAGTTCTTCATCTTCAAACTTTTTTGGCTACCCAGGACGTTCATCGTCTTCCAAGCCAAAATCACCACTTTTAAATCGTGCAAATCACTTTTGGCACGTTCGCTCAGCTAGCGCATGTTCACCATAAGCTTCCACCAAAATACGATAACTTTCGGCAGCAGTTTTCTTCATATTAAAGTAATGAAGAACTCCCCGCAAAAACACTTTTTCAGGCACAAAGTTCGACATATTTGAGTGAAAAAAAATTATTGTTGTTTACGCTTCACATATACTGAAATGACGTACAATGACAGTAGCTTTCCAACGCATTTTCCAATGGAATAATAACAATAGAATAATACAAGTTACGACATATCTTAGCAAACCGATATTAAAACAAAACGAATTAAGTTGTAGACTCAATATATAAGTTTTTCCCGGTTTTTTTGGTAAAAAATACGAAATTTTCAAGTGAAATTAATTTTTTTTATTTATAGTATTGGCCATCGGCTTCTACACATTGTGCTGCTTTGCGAGTACGTGCCCCATTGATGCGAAGAAGTGATAGTCAGATGGCGCCAAGTCTGGGAATTCCGACGGGTGCAGAAGGATGTCTCATCCAAGCGATTTTAAGGTGTCTTTCACTAGTTTTGAGATGGCGCGTTTTCGTGTAACAAAATCACTTTGCCATGCCTTTGCCATTCCGCTCGTCCTTGGATTAATGTGTGTGGTTTCAATTAATCATTTGTTGGCGATAGCGTTGTGTATTAACTGTATCACTAAGCTCCAAGAGTTCATAATATGCAATACTGCTCTGGTCCCACCAGACACAGAGCATGGTCTTCTTGCCGAAGCGATTTGGCCCTGGTGTTGAAGGATCGGCTTCACCAGGTGAAAACCACGCTTCGGGTGGTAAAAATAACTACATTTTTCATCACCCTTCAAAATTCGACGCAAAAATGACTTCCTTTCGTCACGTTGAAGCAGCATTTCACAAGTGACTTTGCGATTTTCTATTTCACGTTCATTCAAATTGTGTGGGACAGATTTACCGAGTTTATTGATCTTCCCCATTGTTCTTTAACGTCTACTGAGATGGGTCATCATCCAATAGCTATTACAATCGTTCGTTTTCGCATATTTATGGTCTACCAGAGCGCTCACTGTCTTTCACATTGAAATCAACATTTTTAATCTGTCGAAACCATGCTTCACTAGTTCTAATTATGCTTCTACCAGCTCCTACCAGTGAGAATATGTGATGGCAGCCGAAACATTTAACATATTTGATTTCACTTTTTTTTGCTGTCGTTCACTTGATACTTTTCGAAACAGTTAGAACACGTTTTTGTGGATTTGCAAACTACCGAAAAATGTTCAAAGCGCAAACAATTCATGCAACTGAGTAGAAAAGAATATATGATCTTACTTTTGCTTTCATGTAACCTACGTCAATCGAAAAAAATAGAAAAAATAAATAAGAATAAGAGTGTATAAACTATTCATCTTCTAAAACATCTGATGTCTTGTTCTTAACTTTCATTCGTTTTATGTCTATAATATTTTGGTCACTTAAGTTTTAAAGAATGTAGTTTTTTTCCATGTATAGGGTGATTCATCGAAAGGTTTGATTTATAATGTAAAATAAAATACACAAATTTGAAAGTGAACTTAAAATTTTTATTATTATTATTTTAAGAATGACATTATGTTAATATTGGCCTTGACTACGTCTGAGGTGGTCCATTCGGAAGGTTTAATTTTGGGCGATTCAATCGAGCATAGCGACTGGTATCTCCCGAGTAATGTTTTCTTCCAAAACGTCAATCGTAGCTGGTTTATTCCTGAAGACCTCAGACTTTACATACACCTAGAGAAAATAGTCCAAAGGTGTGATATCGTGAAATTAAGTGCTCACCAAAATGAATTCTCAACAAGTCTCCTAGTGCCGTCTTGAAGATAACATTCTGATGATTCCACCAACCCATAAACCCCACTATACCTTTGTTTTAAATAGATGTAATGGTAGCTATTGGTACTCTTCGGGTTGCTCATCAGCCCAAATACCGCAATTTTGTTTATTAACGTATCCATTGAGCCAGAAATGGGTTTCATCACTGAACAAAATTTCAGGATAAAACACCGGATTTTCATTGAGTTTTTCTAGAGCCCATTCACTAAAAATATGACGCAAATTAAAGTCGCCTGGTTTCAATTCTTGCACAAGTTGAATTTTGTAATATAATATACGTAAAATACGCCAAGCCAAGCTGCTGAAAACGACGACGAATCGATTCGTCATGGCCTTCGCGTACACTCTCAGCTAGAGCTGCTATAGTCTCTTCACTACATACTGGATGTGGTCTAACCAGTCAAGTGTCATCCACTAATGTAAACTGGGACTCGAATTTGCGAATGGTATTGGCAATAGTGGTTTCAGTAGGTCGATTATGTGCACCGTAATTACCTCGAATCGCACGAAAAACTATTCTCACAAAACGCTGATTTCCGTAATACAGCTGAACAATTGGAAGACGTTTTTGTGTTGTGAGTCTTTTCATGCTAATTTGCCAATCAACACTGAACAAAAGTGACAAAGCAGTTTGACAGGAGTCATGTGTAATCTGTCAGAAAGAGCCTATTGAAAATCAAACCTTACGATGAATCACCCTATAGTTCAAGTCTGGACAGAAAATAACACCTTTTGCATTATTAAGAGTAGGATGTTCCGTGATCTTAATATTTATATTGCTATCGAGATTTTTTAGTTTTATAAGTGTTGTTGCTCGTTCTTTGTCTTTTGTTACCGTTTCTTAGCCTGGCACACTTGAACACATCACCACAAACTATATCAATCACTTTTCTCAATAGGAATGGAGATACTTTTTCCAAACTTAGATTATTGTTACTTCTTTCCATTTATTCCGATTGCTCCTCCATTTTAAAAGAACACGAAATGACACTAGCAATTAATTGAGCATAAACTAGACTGAACGATATTCTTATTTACTGTAAAGTTTGTTGGTCCAACTCTTGACTTACCATACTCGTGTTTTGCAACATTGTTTGGCAGCAAAATGATTTCAACTTGTTGTTTTCATTCAAATCCAATTTTCAATCTGTTCTTTAAGATTATAGATGCTTTGATGGTCTGGAGTACCAAGTTGTGGTCAGTTATAGATCTTTTAATAATAAGTTTGTAGGGTTATTGCCGGTTATGTCTTTCTATCCAGTATGCCAACCGAGATTCATATTACTCCTTTAGCCCAAATGTTGGATCTTTTCACGAGAGTGTCAGGCAAGCTTGCATTTTATTTCAACAGGAGAATGTGATTTTATTACCGCTTAACTGTAAATGAAAACAATTTTATTATGCAGCGATTTTTGTCATCATTTAAGTTGTGATGACAAACGTTTCACAAACGTCAACTGATGCATAAATTGGCAAGCTTTACTGAATATTTTGACAGCTGGATTTCATTGGTAACTTTGACAAATGCTGAGAGATAACAACTGAAAAAAAACTATCATTGCTACCTGGTCAAAAGATTTCTTAATTCGCAGTTTTGTGCGCATGAGGCTTAACTATTCTCTCCATGCTCTTCTACATGAAGTAGTTCGAACTGATAGGTTTGAAGCTTTAATTTTTTTCGCTTTTCGGTTTATAGGATTTTCTTTCTGTTCGCTAGGATTCTCTTCAGAGTTGATCCAGTTGAACTGGATATATGCTATCTGTAGCAGGCGACTAGAAGCCATAAAAAAGCAAAATCTTGCTTAAGGTCACATGTCACCACAACCGATGTCAGATATCAGTTACGGCGTGCTGTGCTACTTAGCTCACTTAAAGTTTGATCGATAGGAAGTTGTTGTGAACTAGTTCTGACACAGTTGCGCTAGTTCATCTGCTTAACGTCTTCTTTTTGTAGATTAGCCTTTTCACTGTATAATCGAACAATTCCTTGCCTGAGTACCCGTTCCCAAAAAAAAAGTACCAATTTGATGAAATTAGCAAATGGTGGCTGCCACGAGGGAGTAAAATAAGCACGTTTGGTGTGAACTCATAGTTGCCGTATTTGGCATCGCACAGTATCTATACCAATTGTACAGTAACTATTTGCTGGGCTCCTAAATGAATAAAAGATGAACAACGCAGGTTATGAGAAAGCCCCTCAAACATTTGAGTAGTACTCATAGTTCCTTGGAATGATTGCACCTAGAACTTACCAACATTGTTGAAGTATTCAAGTAGTAATGACGTTGTCTGAGGTTTTGAACATTGAAATGCCAAAAGAAATACCATTATGACGATATTTCTGGAGGAAGGTCTCTAGCCTCTAGTCTCTGATTGATTACTTATTTACCAGGCTCTTATGACAAACGCTCTGTATATAAATTTGTTACATTTTTAATGTTTATATTTAGGTTATTTGTGTGTTTGTTTAAGGGTTTGTAAATAGACAAACTGTGTTAGTAAATATAACTCGTGCCGTGTGTATCAATTTATATGTGAGGGATAGAATACAGCAATTAAAAGGTTGTAGTGGAGTGGGATGTAAGAGACAAGGTAATACTCGTATATTATACAGTTCAGGAACAGAAGTGATGTATATTGTGCATTGGGATGGCCATGAACATTTGAATTCCGATTGAGGAAGAAACCACTTCTTAACTAAAAGTAGAGTCAGAATGTTTGGTTTAAGAAGAAGTAAGAAGTTATTCTCCACATGTCCCTTTCTCCAAAAGTTATTGGTCAACAATTTAGGGTTGGATTTTATTACCATGAGTATCTCTCCAGTAAACCAGACCATAAAACAGCTGAGATTGTACTAAGCCATAATTTACTATTCCTAAGAGTACGCTAACAAAATAGTCCTAAGCGGTACAATAGGCCCGTAGGTTTTCGTAATTATTAGGTACGCTAAGTTTTCGCTGTAAATGCTAGTCGATTTTGACATATCCAAAACGTCATGAATCAAGTTTAGGCATATGGTAAATAAATCGTTTTGACACATTAGTGATTTTGTTTTGAAGTCATATACCTTTGGTTGTGTGACAATGTCTGATTTTGTGCCAAATAATCTTCATTTACAGGAAGCGTGGATTTCCATCCTTCAGAAAATGGCGGCTGGAGCGCATCGAGACATCCAATAAGTTTTAGAAGATGCAGCTTTAAGTGAAATAAGGTGACGTGATTGGTTTCTTCACTTTAAAGACGGTGATTTCGATGTTGACGACCGCCCGCATAAATGAAGGCCAAAATCCTTCGAAAACGCTGAGTTGGAGGCATTGCTCAATAAGTATCCATTAGAAAGCAAGAAGAGCTTGCTTAAGTATTAGGAGTTACCCACCAAGCCATTTCCAAGCGATTGCATGCGTTGGGAATGACACAAAAACAAGGAACTTGTGTTCCTTATAATTTAAAGACAAGGGATGTTGAGCGTCGTTTTTTCTCATGTGAAGGCGAATAGAAGATGGGGACTGTTCTGTCATATTTCTACGTGAACGGTTAGGCCGAATATTCTCGCTGCGAAGGTTATTTTGTGTATTTGGTGAGACCAGGTCAGTGTTATTCATTTAGGCAGTTGGACTATTTTTACTACAGGTGTCAGTACTTAGTAAAATATGCTGGCAACTGGTGCTATGGAAGGATATACCATAGAATTCGACAACAAATGACAATTTTGTGTTTGTCATTTATAAATAGTTTATATATTGTATACTAAATCAAGGTCCAAGCATCTATTGATGTTAGCTATTAAGTCTAAAGCGGCGTAATTGGAATATAAGCAGGCAATACTCTTACTAGTATCATCCACAAAAACCTTTCTGTAAAAGTCGAATTAACATACATTAAAAAAAGAATGAGACCAAGCATTGAAGCCTGCGGTACACCAATTCTAGTAACTAAACTTTGACCAGATTTATCAGTAATCTAAACAACTTGCTTTCGGTCAGAGAGATATGAAGCAAACCACTTCAGGATACAAAATTTGTAGATCCTCATGTAATATCTGATATTTGATCTGCGGTATCCAATGCTTTCCTCATATCAATGAAGAGGGTAACAAAAGTTAAATGAATTTTTTGTTGACTTTACAGCAGGTTTTGACTCTATAGACAGAGCTACAAGTATGTATAGGGAGATTCATCGCGAGGCTAGATTTATAATGTAAAATGAAACACACAAGTATGAAAGTGAACTTAAAATTTTTATTACTGATTAAAGGAACAATTCATTGCATTTACTTTTTGAAAATGATATCATGTAAATGTTGGCCACGACAACGTCTAAGGTGTTCCATTGGAAAGATCTAATTTTGGGCGACTCGTTCGAGACTGGTATCCCGCGGATAACACGAGTAATGTTGGCTTCCAAAGAGTCAATCATAGCTGGCTTATTCCTGAAGACCTGAGACTTAACATATCCCCAGAGAAAATAGTCCAAAGGTACGGTCAATTTACCGTAGCAAAACGTGAAATTAAGTACTCACCAAAATGATTTCTCAACAAGTTCATCGTTGAAACCAGAGCTCACCGAGACCTTGAATTTCAGGAAGCATATAATCTGTTAACATGGCGCGATAATGGTTACCATTGACGGTAACATTCTGAATTGCCTCATTTTTGAAGAAATGTGGACCAATGATTCCACCAGCCCATAAGCTACACCATACCGTTGTATGGATGTAATGGTAGCTCTTGGTACTCTTTGCATTGCTCATCAGCCCAAATATAGCAATTTTGTTCATTAACGCATCTATTGAGCCAGAAATAAGCTTCATCACTGAACAGAATTTCAGGATAAATCAGGTAGGTTCCTCGAATCGCACGAAAAACATTTCTCACAAAACGCTGAACAATTTGGAGACGCTGTTGTGGTGTGAATCCTTCCATGATGACTTGTCAAACGATACTGAACAAAAATAACAAACCAGTTTGATAGGAGTCATGCCTGGTTTGTGAGAAAAACCTATTGAAAATCAAATCTCACGATGAATGTAAAGAAAGTTTGGTAGCATATCACAAAGGATTGGAAGGACTAATAGCAACGAGAAATGGATTTTTTATAGAAAACAGATCGAAATAGTAAAAGAGTACAACTACCTTGCTATGCTTTTCATACAAAATGTAAGCAAGAAACGACACTTGAGATGCAATCTAAAAAAGGCCGAGATTGCGATAAATTTTGTACATAGCAGTAAGTTTCGTATTTTTGAATTGGTTACCGAGTTAACTTTGTTGTACGCAGCCCAGGTACCAGTTTGAGGAAGTAGAAAAACTATTGAGGTCTTACATCAAAAGGCTATTTTATTTACAACCTAGTACCCCTAACTATGTCATAATTCTTGAGACTGGGCTTTCGCCATTGACTACAAAAGCACTAAATTTACAGGTAGACGGTACAAGTGTTCAAAAAGTAATGTGACTTTTAAAATTTCGCTGGATATGTATTTTACATTGAAATATTGAGTTTTTTTTTTTTTTTGTGTATTAGTACACATGTCTCAAGCATATGTTCACAGTTTCAATTATATAGCATACTTAGATTGCTTTTGACAGATAGAAAGGTAAGACATGATTTGGAGTGCTCTGTGATATTCACTTATGATAAAAAATATAGCAAAGAAGTGCTCTAAAACACTTGATATATTGGAAGTGGCATGCGGTGAGTCTGCTCTAAGTAAAAAAGTTTTTACAAATGGTACAAGCACCTTCAAGATGGCCGAGAAGATGCCAAGAGATGTGTTTTAGGCATGAGAGATGTACTAACGAGGTACGTTCCGAAATTTATTAATTTTGATCAGAAAAGCCGTCACATGAGCATCGCTAAGGAGCTCTTGAATGACGTCAAAGATAATCGTGACTTGCTCAAAAGGTTATAATTGATGACGAATCATTAGTATAGAGTTATGACGTCGAAATCAATACCCAATCGTCCCAATGAAAGCACTCAGGAGAGCTAAGACTGAAAAAAGAACGCAAAGTTTGAACAAATGTCAAATTCTTGAGTCTTTAGTCTTGAGCTTTTACCTCAATGTCGTACGGCCAATAAGGAGCATAACAATGAAGCTATGCTCCGTTTGCATAAAGCAATATGAAAAAAGGTCTGGAATTGTGAAAAAAAATTCCTTGCTTTTGCATCACGATAATGCACCTGCTCATTCGTCGTTTCTTATAAGAGAATTTTTGGGCAAAACAACACGGCAATCATACTGCAGCCACCATATTCACCGGATTTGGCGCCTTGCGACTTTTTTCTGTTCCCAACACTGAAAAGAGCTATGAAAGGGCGGAGATTTGCAACGATTGAGGAAATAAAAACGGCATCGCTGGAAGAGCTCATGGCTATACCAAAAAGTGGTTATGAGAAGTGCTTCGAGAATTCGAAAAAGCTTTGGCACAAGTGTATTATATCTGAGGGGGTTATAGAAGGGGGATAGGAAAGGGAACAACATTAATATTGATAAATAAAGAAATATTTTTATTTAAAAATATAAAGTCACTTTACTTTTTGAACCTACCTCGTATAATAAAAGTATTCGATATGCGATCGGAGAGATTAACAGGAAAACTAGAACGTGCAGCACTAGGATGCAAAAAAGGTTAATACGGAAAATAGGGAGGCTTAGCGCTTGAGTGTGGTCTAAGACTTGATTTGGAGGAAGCAAACTTTGAAACATGGAAGTTAAAGCTATATCACTTAATTACATTAGTAGATCCCAACTTTAGACAGCAATTTGAAAGAAAGGCTTCGGAGTCACACCTTTTGCCATCTTTGTGTCAGTAACATGATTCCACGGTCATAAAATTTTTGGTTTTTGTTAGAAAAAAAAAAACTGACCCATTTGGAGCAAAGGTCTTACTGTCTGTTCATTTTGTAGGAAGTAGAGCAAATAATAATAAGAAGGTGCCAGATCTGGAGAATATAGTGAGTGTGGCAGTATATTCTATCCACGGTGTGAAAGCTTTTGGTGAAATACTGAAATTGTATGAAGTCTCGCATTATATTGATGGAACACTACATCTTTTCTATAGATCAATCCTGGTCTCTTCTTTTTAAGTGAATTATTCAATTTGTCCAGCTGATGACAGTACACTTCAGAGTTTATCGTTGTGTTGCCCGGTAGAACCTAAAAACAAACGATTCCTTTGAACTTCCACTAAACAGATAGCATCACCTTGTTTTGATGAATATCTGCTTTAGAAGTGTTTTGAGCCGTTTCCTTCCGTAAGAACATGAGGAACCCACATGTCGAACTTTGAGCTTAAACCTAGGCGTTTCAAATAATCGTGAACGGTCGAATTCGATAAATTTAAACTCTCAACGATCTCACGAGTTGTTGTTTACCGGTTTGTATCAATTTATTTTGTCTTCATCAGCTTTAACTGGTCTTCCAGAACGTGGTGCATATTTAACATTAAAATTGTCGGATCGAAATTTTGCAAACCAGTTTTAGTACTGGGGTTGAATCAATACATCTTCTCCGCACAGATTGGATAACTTGTCCTTGCTTGGATAGCATTTTGCCTTTTCGGTAGTAAAATGCCGAAAATGCTGCTTTTCACTTTCTATATTTGAAAAGGTACCAAGCAAAAACTACTGCGTGGAATCAATCTAACTTTTTCAGGAGTTTCTAGATCAGCTGTCCAAACATTTACAATATATTAGGAACGCAACTAAGTTATACCGTTACGGTAAAAGTGTTTATCTTTTGAGGCTATCCACGAATAAAGTAATTGTTTGATGTCTTCATATGAGATGCTGATCAGTTACACCATGTGCCATCGAACGGAACAGGTAATAATCGGGCAGCGCAATATCTGAAGAATATGGCGGGTGAGGTAGGACTTCCCATTTGAGCGTTTCCAGGTTTAAACGGGTTTGACAACATGAAGCCGGACGTTGTCATGCTGTAGAGTCACTTTTTCGTGCCTCCGTTGTGGCCATATTGTGGCCGTTTTTCGCTCAGTGCTTGGCTTAATTGCATCAATTGAAATCTATACCGTTCCCTTCTGATGGTTTCGTTGGGTTTCGATAGTTCATAATAAATAACACCGACTTGGCCCCACCAAATACAAAACATAACCTTCGTAACGTAAATATTCGGCCGGGTCGACGACGTAGAAGCATGACCGGCAGTCCCTTTGACTTTCTTCTCTTTGAATTGCTGTAATGAATCAATTTTTCATCATCAGTTGTTCATAGGCGAATAAACGAAGCTCAACGTACCTTGGCTTTTAATTATAAGGAAGCCAAGTGTCTGGTCTTTACCCTTGGTCAAATATGTCATGCAATTTAAATTTCTAATGGAGACCGCAAATTTCTAGAAAAAAATTATTTCATGACAAAAATTTTTGCATTTATTTCATGACAACTCTGTGAAAATAAACCCTGAAATCAATTTGATAGTGGCTGTCAATTTAAGGCTTATTACGAGTGAAATATGGCTGATTGGCGAATTTCTCAATCACAGACTCTAATATATAAAAGGAACGACTTGAAAAGAAAGTCGTGGGAGGAAATTTCAAACCAGTTTCAACAAAGTGTCGAGGATTTAAAAAAAAAAAAAAATAAATAAATAAATAAAATGTTTACGAACGGCATATGTGGCAGAAAAAAAACAAGTGGATGTTTCCAAGAAATCTAGCAGTGGAGCAGATGCTGTTTATCAGCCGCATTTGTTCTACTTCAACGAGTTTTCTTTTTAGGATTCCGTCATAGTTTTGAGGAAAATTACCAGTAATTTAGGGCTCGTGAGCAACACAATAAAAAGTATGAGGTTATGAGTGTAATTTTTCGTTTCTTCTAGGACGATACATTGGAGCGTGCTGTCGAAGCCAAAGAAAATGAAGAGTCTGCAGCTATTACATCGTTCGAGGAATTTTCATTGCCATCGCCATCGATTTCATTCAAATCAATGAAAAAAAAAAATAACAAAAAGGGACCATGCAACTACGAAGTACGACGATGCCTTAAATGCAATAGTCAATCTAGCGAAGGAACCACCACAAGAGGAAGACATGTACTTGGACTTCGGGAAAAGCATCGCGAGCCAATTAAAAAGACTGACACCATTGCAAGCATCAATTGCTATGGCTGATTTGCAACAAAACATGTCGTGGCATACTATCCGATCACTGAAAAGTAGATCGGAATCAGAAGCATGAACTTCGGTGGAAAGCAACATTCTACAGACAGCAGTTTTAAGTGCAGAGTTATTCACCTTCGACGACGACATTTAAAATTAGTGTATATTCGTGTAGATATTTATATTTATTTTTCTTTATTTTTTAAGTGAGGCGAGTTGTGTGAAGGTTTCTGGAAGGGAAGTATTTAGACATTTTTCATCGGGTTCTGTTTTAAGGCCTTTCGATATGCCTGCGGAAAGATAGTTGTGTAAAACACAGCATGTTTTGACTAGAACATCACAGCAGTCTAAAGATATTTCGATTGGACGATGAAGAATTCTGAAACGGGCTGCAAGTCTTCCAATTGCCATTTCAACGGTCATCCTCGCGCGACTTAATCGATAGTTGAAAACTTCTTGTGATGTAGTTAAGCTCCTATTTTTGTCGTAAGCTTTCATTAGATTCTTATCCAGCCCGAAGATGCTGTCGCCAATAAAATAGTATGGGGTGCACACTTCCTGTCCACTTAATGGTTTTGGGATAGGTATGTTTAGTGATCCAGATGTGAAGTCTTTATATAATGAGCTATCTCTGTATGTGACTACATCTGATGCTCTTCCGTTCCCTCCAACATCAATGTAAACAATTCTACTGTGTGCATCAACAAGACGACACTAAAAAATCCTTTATAGTTAAAGAAATCGCATCCAGAATTTGGAGAGCCTTAATCCGAATATGTTTTCCATCTATGGCCCCTAATGGGTGTGAAAATCCCAATATTTTTGGAAATCATCAGATATACTTGACCATTCGATGACGGTAGATGGCATCTAAAAGCACATTCTCAAAATCTCCTCTCACCGTCATATGCTTTCTATGAAATGAATCGAAAATAGCTTCTAAGACTTCTGTAATAAATTTACTTACGAGTTTGAAGTCGTGAAAGAAATTCCAAAGAACGGTATGAATCTCCGTTAGCTATACAGGGTGAGTTTTTTAACTTGAGACATCCAAATTAGTCGAAAAATACGCGATATCGCGAAAAATGCTTCAGACAAAAGTCACAAGGTTCTGAAGGGGACATAAGATGGTGACCACGAGTTTGACCTTGAGACACATTTTCAAGGTCAAACGAAGGTCACTTTTGATTTTTCGAATAATAATTCCTGATTTTCATTGCTCAGTCGTATTGCTCGTAGGCTTGTTATTTGTTTTTACATACTGCGTTTAGCATAACCCAAAAACAACGACGTGGACGTAGCAGTATTTTGTTTCATTCGGGGTGATTAATTAGAGTGGGTCCTCTTTCCTCCCACTGTTGAATCATTGAATTCTTCCCATTTCGACGTTTATTTCCCGACAAATACTCGAAAATGTGACCATTCACTTCAATACACTTGTCTATCTGCGCTCTAAATGAACCAACAGAACTGAGAAGTATTTCTGGCGTAATCTTCCGGCAAGCTTCAGTTATTCGTCTTTTCATGTCCTTACGTGTTGTTGGCTTTTTTTAGTAAACCTCACTTTTTGAGTAGCTCGACAAGAACAAATTAAGTGATGTAAGATCAGGTGATCTAGCAGGCCATTGCCTCGGATCCCCTCGTCCGATCCATCGTTGATGGTAAACATTGTTTAATACGCCCCGGTCTACTTGGGAATAATGGACTGGACAACCATCATTTTGAAACCACATTGTTTGTCGCAACTCCAATGGCAGTTCTTCTAGTAATACTGGAAGATGATCCCGCAAGAAGTTTGCATACTTTTCGCCATTCAAGTTTCCTCTTCCTATTAATTTATCCCCAATAATTCCCGCCCAAACATTAACATTCCAAGGGTGCTGGCGTCCAACTTGTCGCAACCAAAAAGAGTTTTCGGTAGCCCAGTAATGCATATTATGTCGATTGACCGTACCGTGATTGATGAAAGTCGACTGATCAGAGAATAACACCTTGGCGAAGAAAAGGGGGTCTCGCTCAATTTGCTGAAGTGTCCATTGACAAAAGGAAACCCGGTTGCGAAAATCCTCACAAGAAAGTTCTTTATGCATTGAAACATGATAAGCACAGTATTTATGCCGATGTAATATCTTAAAGACAGTCGTTTGAGAAATTCCTGATTCACGACTTATTTGGCGAGTGCTAATGAGTGCAACAGCACCATTGATGTTCCTTCCACTTTCTCCATAAATCAATATCATTTCAATATTCTCTTGAATTGAAATAGCCTGCATTATTAATCTGGAAAACGTTACTAATAATAATCAGTTCCTCAAAACAAATATCGAACTTCTAAATGAGCTACAGTTTCGCAGAGTGCACATCATACAATCTCAGATAAGTTTAGGACAATTTGTCTCTATCTAAAATTTCTTTGAGTTTTAACTTCACTTGAGGCAATAATGACTTCCTCAAAACAAATCTCGACCTTCTAACACTCTTACAACGTTAGAAACCGATTAATGATTTAGGCGTGCCAGTGCAGTGGTATCTAGCACTGAATGAATAAGACCTTTGAGACAAAGTCGTTTGCCCCATTGAGGAATACGACTGAGCAATGAAAATCAGGAATTATCATTTGAAAATGGGGCTCAAGGTCAAACTCGTGGTCACCATCTTGTCTACTTCAGAACCTTGTGACTTTTGTCTGAAACATTTTTCGAGATATCGCGTATTTTTCGAGTAATTTGGATGTCTCAAGCTAAAAAAACTCATCCTGTATATCTAATTGTAATAGCAAGACGTACCCTCAAACTAATTGCGTATCTTATATTTGTATCTAAAATAAACCTCATATATAGTTTTTATACAAAAAACATATAATATTATGCTTCATATTTATCTATTGTCATTTGACAGAAGTTTTTGTAATCGGAACCATCTTCCCACAATACATCTCGCAGCAAAGTACTTTCCAAATCATGCAATTGTCTTTTTTCTGTAAAAGGATTAACCCAAAAACGATGCTTTCTTTTTTTTTTCAAATTTCTCGATTTTTTCTAGCTTTTGCAAAGCCATCACGGCAAGAATTAGTCGTCGTTGCTTCCTCGTATACGACATGCCCACAAAATGAAAAAATAAAAATTTCTGAAATAATGTTTGACATTATGTCTGAAAGAAATATGTCTCGTGAAGACTTGGCGTTAAATCATTCTGAACGCATGAAATCACTTGGAAATGGCTTGACGGGTAACTCTTAATGCTGAAGCAAGCCCTTCTTGCATTTGGCACGGATCTTTATCGAACGGCGTCTTCATTTTAGTGTGTTCGAAGTATTTTTGCCTTCCTTCACGTGGAAGATCGTCAACATTGTAATCACTTTTCAAAGCGACGAATCCAATAACGGCAAGTTGTTTCACTTAGAGCAGCATTCTCATAAACGTTTTGGAGCTCTGAATATGCTTGAGCCGCCGTTTTCTTTGAATGAAGGAAGAAAATCAACACTTCCCGCAAATGACAATTATTTGGCACAAAACTAAAGTATATGACGCCAAAACAAAATCAGTAATGTGTCAAAACGGTTTGGTAAATATGGTAAATATGCCTGAGCTTGGTTCATGAGGTATTGAATATGTCAAAGTCGTCCTGCACTGTTGGAGCCAGAACTTTTATTTATTCGGAACAGAGAACTATGTTACGCTTTATTATGATTATGGCTCTTAAGTATGAAGTTGGTTATGAATAAATACAATTAAGGCCTTTCTTGGGAAAAAACATAATTAATTTCCGATCAACCAATACATATATATTTACTATTGTAGTTACTTTGCCCTTGAAATACTGAAAGATAAGACCTATCATACAATGATCAGAAATTTTTAATTAAATATGCAGCTGGTGTTTGATTAGTTTGAGTTGAATTAATTAAATTCGTGTCGCCTAGAATGATAAGATTCATGATCTAGAAGTGAACACAATTTCTCCACGAACACAGAATTATCTTTTTCATGCAGTCTATAGACTTAAAGATAAGTTTCTGTGGCACAAGTTAATTTGACCATATTTGAAGTCTTCCTACTATAACTACAGAACGCATAAGTTAAGCTTACTTGTTACTAAATTATCATATAGACCTTTTAACAAACAAAAAATCTATTTGAGTTTACATATTCCATTGTATTTTTTATTCTGTACTCTTTTTCACAAATAATTTGTGATCAAACTACAATCCCCTTTAGATCCCCTTTCACCTTCCATAGCATTGCAAGCAATCAATGCTCAACCTATTTCCTTTGTTCTTTCAAGACTAAAAATCAAATTGAAATATTTCATTCCTAATGATAAAGTGTAGCGAATAAACAAAACTGAAAGTACTTACGTTGAACATAAGTATTTCAACACAAAACGTAAAATCTCTTATTTTGGCGCCACAACGGCCACCACACTCTCAGGCCACAGATAATCTGTATCAGGGCGTACTAGTGCTCGTCTGCTTTTGCTTTTAGTGAACGTTTGCGGAATGAGTCAAATTACACGTGCGAATCATGAGCTCGAGATTATTAGTATCACGAAATGTTACATGATAGTCCCACGAAAGCACTTAAGGAGGATGAATCACGCACATTTGCACACCTTTTTCAAAATTTGAAAAAAAATGAAAAATGTCTGACAACGTTCCACATGTAAGGCACGAGTATTATAAGGAATAATGACGGATTTGAGCAGCAAGAAAGTAATACATTTTGGTAGAAGATATTAGGGTTGCTTGTCTGGTACACCAAGTAAGTATTCTTTGAAGAAATGTAGGTGCTCTACCTACCTACGGATACTTTGTTGAGGGCTGAGGTTTTAATAAACAGAAACCGTCAGAGTTCAAGAAAGAAGTTTCTCATGCAAACGTGTAGTGTGGGGCTGTACAAATTACATGCATCCCAGGATAGGGATTATTAATATGAGCCAGATGAAGATATTGGATCAGATTGATGTTGAAAAATTTTAAGACCGCAATTTCCGGAACATAAACCGTGTCAGGAGGAATTGAAACAAGTTTCATGTAGCAATGCAACTGCAATGCATTAATTGCAAGGCCCACTTATGGCGTTTGTTACACCTTAAAAAGTATCTGGTGGCAATATAAGCTGAGTGCCAAATACAATTTGAATGAAAGCATACAGATTTAAGAGCAGTACCATTACGCAGTAAATTACTGAAGTGCCGAATGCAAAATATCATTGGAAACTGTAAGTAATATCAGAAGTACGCGGCTCAGTCTACAATAACTATACTCTGACTTATGACATCTTACAAATCCTACACATAACCTCCATTTTTAAGGCTTTGACGGTAAACTTTAAATAATATGCTTCCTTAGTTTGGTTAATGTAGAGATAGCAATTTGGATGCCAAATTGGTTCTAGCCCCTTCTTAACTGATGTACTGATGTATACCTGGCGCCATATAGCTCTTGATATTGGTAAGCAAAACGGTTATCTGATCTAAGGATCTGGAGGTTTTGAATGTCGGATGTTAAATAGGAGACCGTACCCAAGACCAAATGATTAGTGAATTTGGTATACCCTTCTGCTGCTCAAAATTGAATTTACCTACACATCCCGTTCCCAAATATTTAATCATGTTTGGAGAAGGTTTGGAGATTTAGGAGAAATAAAAAATCAACCAAATCGTCTCAAAATTGAATCAACTCGATCGGTACCAACTGGATCTTTTACGTACTTACTAAAGTGGCGCTACAGTTCGGGGTGAACTTGGGTCTTAATTAACAAGCCTTTCCAGTTAGCCCAGTTTTTAGCTATCCGCTTCCAGTTTCTTATGCATGCCACCCAAGGTGAGGTCTGTCTTAAATGCGTTGTTCCTCCAGGTTAGATTGTAGAACTCTGTAGGTCGGAGCGTTGGTATTCATTTACTCTACATGACCTAGTCATGTTAGGCGACTAATGCGCAGTTTTCATTATGTCGATGTCGCTGTACAACTTGTACAGTTCGTCATTGAATCTTCTCCTCCAAAGTCCATCAAGGCAATGGGGATCGAGAATTTTCCGAAGGATTTTTCTCTCGAAACGAATATGGATATGTTCATCCGCTTTCGACAGAATCCATGCTTCTGCTCCAAAAAGTAGAGCTGGGACAAGCTCTGATGTAAAGTCTCTTTAGCTATTCTGAATAGGGCCTTACTACTCAATTGCCTTCTTAATCCAGAAACAGTGATTCATCATTTTATTTTTGCTGAGGTATTGTTCTTAGAACTTATAGCAGAAGCAAGGTAAAAAAAGTCCTTCACTACCTCGAAACTTTGGCTGTCAAACGTGACGTTCTGTTCAATTCTTCGATGTTTTGTGTCCTTTCTTATCCCTTCTTGGTTTTGCCATCATTTTTCCTTTAGCTCATTTTGGCAGCCTACGTTCAATACTTCTTTTTTCTCTCAATTATGTAGATTTCATCGGCGTACACAGACTTCAACGTCATTTTGCACAGACGGACGAGTTTGGCAGGGATGCCTAAACTAGACATAGTTCTACATATAGCACGTCTCTTTAATTGACGAAAAGATGGTGCATTTGGACTTCATAAGCTTTTTCCAAGATCTCCCGCACTGATAGGTGCTTATAAGATTGTTAGATTGTTGATGAGGGGTTTCAAACGTTCGCACAATATTGCAGATAAGATCTTGTACATAATTTGAGGAGACTTATGTCTCCATAGTTGGCGTAGTTGAGGAGTTTTGCTTTATGGATCGCCCAAAAGATGTTGAAATTCCATTCATCAGACATATACTCCTCTGACCAGATCAGAGTGAGTGTATGCTCTCCACAAAGTTTTGAATACATCAACTGGTAAACGGTCAGGTTAAGCTCTTTGTTGGATTTCAGCTTTGATATGGCTGTTCTAATTTCATTCTGGTCGGGCGGATGGAAGTTTTGGCTATCATCGTCTAAATTGAATAGTCTACTCTTCGTTGGGCTCCTTTATACAATCTGCAGACAAAGTTTTTTCATATTCTCAGTACTGAATGTGACTCTACTACAGGGTTTACATCTTCATCTCTACAAGTTCCTGTATAGGTCTTCTTGACGTGTTCTTTTTAGCTTTTGGCAACATTTCCGTACGTTATTCCTGGAGTACGTTTTCTTTTGTATCAGTTAATGTTCATTCCGTCTCTTCTGCTTGTGAGCTCTACTAGCGCCTTCGTTGCAACACCGCATTGTAAGCTTTTTGTTTAGCTTGCCGGTATTCTTCATTAAACCAGGGATGTTTTGGTGGCTTTAACTTCGGCTGAAACTCGGCACATCAGTTGCGGCATCTCTGAAGGTACTTGGTCAGCGTTGACACTGGTTGTCGGTACTTTATGCTGGCGGCATAGGGATTGCTAGAAGATTTCGGAATACGCCTTATATCTTCTCACAGAAGTTCTTCTTTGTTGTGGCGCTTGTGAAATCTTTATTCTCACTTTGTGTGCAAAAAGGTGGTAATTTGAGTCAGTGTTGTTTGCGCGGAACATTCGTACACCCAGAATACTGGAGGCATGCCCTTGTTCTATCGTAATGCGATCAATTTGATTTAGCTCTTCATGATCCGTAGACCGCCATGTCCCTTCTGTATATTGAGATGATGAAACCGTGTGCTTTCTAAGTAATATTTCTTCTCTCCGCAAAATCAGTAAGCCTTAGTGTGTTGCTGGATAGTCTGCATAAGCAAGAATTTACTCATGTATCGTAGTTACCAGGATAGGCCAAGCAGGTCGTTACGAATTTGATTATTATGCTGCTTGCCCAATCCAAGTTATAAGACAGTTAGGAGTTTCATCGAAACTCTACTGACCTTAAAGGACATTCTAGGAACACCCATCATGTTAAATATGTCCACTTTCACTATCTCTTCAACATCACAAGAATTTGCAAGCATTTTTATTGCACGATAGTTTTAAGGGAGATCCGCATGAATCCAATACTCCCGCTCATTTCAGAATTCTCTTCAAGGCATCTGGTTTGCGGCTTACATACTATAAAAAGAAACTGGCTTCCTTTTTACTATACTAGTGCATCCGCTTTAAACAGATCGCAACGCGAAGCAGACGAAAATCGTTCACGTCGAAGTTCAAATAACGAGCAATTATATAACTTGATCCAGGAAGCATTAGCAAATTATTGGCCTCATTGAAGAGCTGATACAAAATATAGCGTTTTGTTCTACTGCCGCTTCATAAAACACTGTCACCATCTCTGACAAACCATATCGTCTAGATGCTGCCAATCTTTTACAATTTGATTGCCAAAACTTAGGTTTATCAATTGAAGATAAGAATTTCTAATCAAAGAAGAATACCGTCATTGATGCAGGGAATACAATCACTTGTCCTTTTATTACCTCTACCATGACAGAAAAATAAGGTATTGTTGGCCACAATTTTGGTTCTTTGAGATACATGCCGTATGCAAGGCTTTTGACTTCAGTTGTTTCTTTGTGATTCCACAAAGAACCTTGACGATCGTCTTGCTATAACAAATTTGGTGTGAAACTTTTTGGTTTTTTGTTATTAAAAAAGATTCCACTACGCAGAAAAAGCGGAGATAAAGGGTGTTTTAACAGGAGGTGTAGGATTTCTTTCTAGAATAAGACATTCAATTGTTGAGATACCTCTTAAACCTTTATTGCTTTATTAAGTAGACATACGGGAAGTATTTTTGGAAAACAATATCTTTCAAAAGACCGCCTCGGCTCTGCCGAAATTTCTCGAAATTTTCAATCATTATTTTACATTACTTTGGGCGATGGCGGCTTCAATGTTCACTTTCAGAGTTGGAATTGTTTGCAGGTATTTCTTGTAGACTTTGCTTTTAACAAGGCCTCAAAGTAAGAATTCTAACGGTGTTAAGCTGCAAGATATTGCCCCCGAAACGAAGAAATAAGCAGCCAGGAAACTTCGTGCATAATAACTCGATTTTTTGGCAACACTTAGCAACATCCAGTTGAAATTAGGGGTCGTCCATATTCACATCCTCGAGCTCCGGCCACAAAATGACTTTTTGGGCCTTATTTTTGAAAAAGTACGGCCTGAGACACCTCCGGTCCATAAGCCGCACCAAACTGGCACTCGTTCTTGTTGCATTTGCATTACCTGAATCACACATGTATTTTCGGTGTCCCAGGTGCAGCAATTTTGTTTATTAACATAGCCGCCAATGTAGAAATGGGCCTCACACGAAAATACTAAGTCAGTATGTATGTTTTCCAAGGCCCAGTCCAAGAATATACATATGGCGCTGCTGGTGGGAGGCCGGCTTTAGTTCTTTGGTTATTTGGGCGTTGCATGCATGCAGAGCCAAACCTTTAGTCAAAATTGATGAGCATTCATAGCGAGACAAATATTACGGTTGAGAGTTTAAAGCACTTGATGGCAATAGCTATTGCACAAAGTAGACATTTGGAAAATACATGGAGGATGTCAATTGATTGGGCAATAGTGGTTCATTCGGATCCAATTTTGGGCGACTCGTTTGAGCATAGCGACTGGTATCTCGCGGATAAGAGGAGTAATGTTGACTTCCAAAGCGTCAATCTTATCTGGCTTATTCCTGAAGACCTGAGGTTTTACATATACCCAGATCGTGTAATATCGCACCATCTAGGCGGTCAATTTAGCGTAGCAAAACGTGAAATTAAGTGCTCACCAAAATGATTTCTTAACAAGTCCATTGTTTTACGCGCTGTATAGCTCGTAGCGCCGTCTTGTTGAAACCAAAGTACACCAAGCCCATGTGCTTGAGTTTCAGGAAGCACATAGTCCGTTAACATGGCGCGATAACGGTTACCATTGACGGTAACATTCTGATTCCACCATGATTCCACCAGCCCATAAACCACACCAAACCGTTGTTTTTAATGGATGTAATGGTACCTCTTGGTACTCTTAGGGTTGCTCACTGGATTTTCATTGAGTTTTTCCAGAGCCTATTCACTGAAAATATAACGCAAATTCAAGTTGCCTGGCTTTAATTCTTCCACAAGTTGAATTTTGTACGTTTTTAAGCCGATATCTTTACGTAAAATACGCCAAGTTGTCGAATACATCAAGCCAAGCTGCTGAGCACGTCGACGAATCGTTTCGTCTTCGCCGTCTTCGCGTACACTCTCAGCTACAGTTGCTTTAGTCTCTTCACTACGTGCTAGATGTGGTCCAACCGGTCAAGTATCATCCACTAATGTAAACTGGGACTCAAATTTGCGAATGGTATTGGCAGTAGTGGTTTCAGTAAGTTCCTCGAATCGCACGAAAAACATTTCTCACAGAACGCTGATTTTAGTCATATAGCTGAACAATTTCAAGACGCTGTTGTGATGTGAGTTCTTCCGTGATGACTTGCCAAATAATACTGAAAAAAACTGATAAAAGAGTTTGATAGGAGTCACGCGTAATTTGTCAAAAAAGGCCTATTGAAAATCAAATCTCACGATGAATCACCCTGTACTTGAATAGAAGTAGCAGTCAAGTGGTCCTTAATAAAATTGAAAAAAGAGTGGCGGATACAGAATGAAATCGAGTGGAACACCAGAATTTATTTTCTTGTATTGGACATTCTGAAAGATAATATCTTATCCATTGAAGAAGAGAGTCAACGATTCTAACCAAATCTGTTATGAAAAACACTAAGATGCCTTCAAAGTGTTAAATGGACCTACTGCCGCAAAAATCGTTCTAATCATGACCCTGCAAAGAAGAAATGTAAGCATAATTGAGCTGTAGTGACAGATGAACCCTTTTGGGGACAAATTCTATAAATGCTGGTGTTTATGTTCCCGGAAGCAGCCCTAAGGAATAGGATTGATGAAAAAAACTTATAGGAAGGTTTTGCCATCGTAGAAGAATACCTCTTCAGAAGTAGGAAGATATACAATCTACCAGTATATTTGTATATGTTAGTATTTTTAGGTTCTCTTTATACTACATAATCAAGCATTGGGATAGAAGATAAGGCAGAATCTCTAAACGAACGATTTATACCACTTTTGGCATATTGTACAATAGTATTTGTTGCCTAAGTTTTTGGTCATATAGAAGCTTTTATGGGCCCAGACTGACCAGACATTCTTAACTGCAACAAATTCCACCTCTGATAAAGAAAATCTTTGTATCGGTTACCTTACGGACTGTGGTCTGAACCAATAAGGTGGCTTCACCAATGACATTGGCAGACAACTCGACCTAGTCTTCGCCACTGATACAGATAATTGCGTCGTAATAGAAAGAAGGCATCTTCTCTCTTAGTTAGATAGTTACCATCCCCCTCTTGTCGTATGGAAATTGTTTTAATTCCGTTTTCCACAAGTATTCTTACAGTTTTAATTGGGTAATCTACAACAAATCTGAATAACCTCCTCAATACCACCAATTCTAGATTTCTCTACGATAACGTAACTTGCTGTTAACAATGTTTCCACATCCTTTTATACCGAGATTTTCAAAAATCTCTTCTAATCTGTACCTTTTTACCCTAAAAGCTTCCTTCATCTTCACCACCCTTGTGTGCTCTCTTCGTAACAAGAGAAATAATCTCTGGTATACTTACTTATAATCAGGTTTCGACGCCGATATCTTCCTTTACGACGCCTAAATAAATTTGTCTGGAATTTGCCAATCCCTAAATGACAGCAATTTAAATCCAATGGACCACACACTCATATCCGACCCCAAACGATTATTTCAACGCATCAACACTAAAAGTGAATCGGATTACTATCTATCACCTCTCGATATTCTTTATCTCGGGGGATGTCCAAATTATTGCAAATCTTTTCGTAATTTTTTTAGCCAAGCGTATGTCATCCATACCTAAGAGCTCACTCTTACTCATCCCACTTAAATAGCTGTCAACAAATAACTTTGGGATCAGTGTCTATAACTTTAGAGCATAAAATAATAATAATAACAAACATCATACAGCTCTCTTTTAGCTTCCTATCGCCGTATGTATGTTATCATACATAAATAAGAACGCAAAGATGATATTTCCAACTTTCGACCAATTGCTAAGCTGTCCTGCATGAATCAACTTGTTGAGAGCATTATTTATGACAATATGGTATTCCATTGTAAATCTTTTGTTTTCAAAAACCAGGACGGATCTCTCGAAGGTATATCTACAACCACCAGCCTAACGGAATTCGTACCAAGCACTTATGTGCATAAGAATCTGGCAATAAGGTTGACGTAATTGACACGGATTTTAGCAAAGCCTTTGATAAAATTTTTCATGACACATGACACATTCTTCTAAAATTAAAGGCTCTTAGTTTCCAAATAAGTTTTATACTGTGTGTTCAATCCTATTTGAATGAACGGCGTTACTATGTTCCATGTTGGCCCATGGTTTTTGATCAAATTAAAGCCTCTTCTGGTGTTCCTCAAGGCAACCACTTTGATCCCTTATTATTTATTCCGACTATTAATGATGTTGATTGCATACATCATACATTTTCATACATTTGTTCACGCAGATGGTATGATACGATGAAAATATATCATCTACCTCAGACTGTCTATAGGTAGTTAGTGTCAGGCTATATCTTATATCCGTAAGTGCCTTCCTACTTCACCTCGTTGCTATCTGATATTTAATCTGCCTGCCCCTTAGAGAATGAGTGACTTGGGTGTTCTCTGTGATAAGGAACTCCGTTCTTACATCGATAACATGATACAAGAAACTAATTCTGCCCTTGGCTTGATCAACCGCTATTTGATTGATAGTTGGGGAACAAGTTTTGCAATCGTTATGTTACCAAATCTCTCTAAATAACCGATGTTAGACTTCTTCCTGAATGTGCAATCAAAGTTTGGTCACCCTAATACAGAACACACTTCATACTGGTTGAAACGGTTCAACTGAAGTTTTTACGATTCGCTTTAAGTGGACTTTCTTGAGATGATAGCCGAAGTTTATTACCATACACTGATCGGATGAAACTTATAAATTTACAACTTCTTTCTATACGCCGAAAAGTTGGCGATATTCTCTTTATTCATCAAATTTTAGTTGGAAATATCGATTGCCCTTTCTTACTTCAACTTATTTCTACTAACTGTCAACGGCCTCGCTACACTGAAAGCACCGGTTCCCACTAGATCACCGAAGTCAAACCGTATTGGACACGGTAAATACCTAGATGAAGGACCGGGATCTCAGTACCAATCCTGCGTGTTGGCAGTCGGAAAGCATAGAGTCTGATTTGTGTCTGAGTGCTACTGATCCGAAAAAGATGTTGCGAATTATATCCGGGTGTAAATTTTCATCGCAACATCTTTTCTAAATAAAAAATAAGAACAAAAAAAAAAAAAAAAAAGCAACCCACGTTTGTACCATTTTTCCGGCTTAATCTTCACAGAACGAATTACGGGCAACTTGAGTCAATATCTAGAATGTTTCGAAGTTAACGACATTCTAAATGTCTGACAGTAAACTGTCCCTGACAAAAATTTTCCTTTCCTCACGTCTTAATTTTCTTAAACCGCTCTCACCCTTTAGTTTGTACCTTTAGTCTCACGTTTAAACTTAACTTAAACGGGTTGACCAGAGTCTAAATCAATTTACAATTTCAAAAAAAAGCCGTTGTCATTCCTGTCTTGTTTGAACACTTTTGGACCAATTTTTGATGGCTCGGTCCATCAAATAGCGTGTCGAATGTTAGCCTCGTGATTGGCTTGTTAGTGTAGACTAAAGACTTGACGTAGTCTAAGAGAAAATAATCGAATGGTGTCAAATCGCATGATTGTGGCGGTCAATTGATGAACTCTCGCTGTGAGATGATACAGTCGCTAAATTTTTCTTCGTAACTTCGAGCGCTGCGTCGTTTGTATGGCATGTTGCGCCGTGTTGTTGAAACCGCAGCTCGCTCGAATATATTGATGCTGTCGAGCTCTAATCACAGAAATTCGGTTAATATCGCTCTACACCTGAGATAATTGACGGTAATGGTGTCTAGTTCATCATTTCGTAAGAAATATGGTTCGACGATGCCGCCATGAGATAAATCTTTGTGAATGCATTGATGCTTGGCCGATTATGGATTGTGTTCGCTCCAATTGGCCTAGTTAGAGAAGATGATTTTTGGACAAGAC
The DNA here is from genome assembly GCA_907269105.1 of Volucella inanis. NCBI lineage: Eukaryota > Metazoa > Arthropoda > Insecta > Diptera > Syrphidae > Volucella > Volucella inanis. The sequence continues at coordinate 140,659,686 of OU026155.1, read as the reverse complement.
CCGGACCTACGACCAACATTTCCCGCTCCCAATTAGCGAACTCACGACTTTGTCTATTATCGTCCGGCTTCAATACATACGCCAGCACAACTTTTTATGGGTGGCCCAAATCTAACCGCAAAATAAGCCGAGTTGACTCTTTTGAAATGCCCAATTCAGTTGATCGGCGCCGAATCGACATTTCGGGATCTTATTCGATACTGGCCGTTACGGTGGCTATGTTTTCTTCATTTCGCACAAATATCTGTTTGGTTGGTGGTTTAAGATCCAAAAGAGTGTACTCACGCTCAAACTTTTCCACGGTGCGACGAATTACGTGCACACTGAAACCAAACTGACGACCGACCTCACGACGAAATTAACGTTGCTTATTTATAACTGAGCCGGAATTTTGATAATATTTTAGAATAACATTTGTGACATACTCAGTAGAAAATTGTAAAGAAAATGCTTAGCCTGCTTCAATTGGTTTTCTTGTAATTGCTATAATTTTCCTTTGGGAATATTTCCTCTAACTAGCCGATATGGCACAGTGTTCCAACGACCATAGAGTAGGAAGCTCATGAGGAGTGTACTTGTACGGTTAAGAAGCTAAAAACAAGTTTATTGATTGACAAGGTTATTAACTTGAGGTATTCGTGCGACCTCTTTTTAAATCTGGGTTAGGTGGTTTCCCGCGAAAAACTATTTCTGGTAAAAAGGTGGATTTTCATATTTCACGTTATTTATTCTACTAATCAGTTTTTTGTGCCGTGTGTATACATATTGCAATGGCTTTATCTGCCAAATTAGATTGACAGCTGCCACAAAATAATGAAATAGTACCGTCAGTGACACTCTAAAACATGAGTTTCCTTTGTTGACACTTTTAATGGCTTCTATGGTGAATGAGTTTCACTTTCTCAGATTAAGACATAAATCCAAAAAAAAAAAAATTACAACCTAACATGTAACGTTGATTTGCTTCGTCGATATAACTCTTAGACCTTCTCAAAAGCAGAAGAAAATCACATAAAGTTCTATCCATGGGGCCTATTGAACAAAAGATATGACCGATACATTATTCTGAAATCACTCAAGATATATCTGCAAGGCCAATCTCATATATGTGAATACCTGTGTTGTTCATTTTCATATAATCTGTTTTGTTGATTATGAATAAGCCAAAAAAGTAATTTTAAATTAAACTAATCTCTCATGTGCCGGGACTTTCGCAAACGCTATAAATGTATCGCACCTTTGCACCGTTGAACATGTTTTATGTGTCAATTAGATGTTTAATTTATTATTGCATAGAAGCTTGGAACGTGGAAGCTAATTTATACTTTCCACAAGAAGACGCACAGCCATGAAAAGTACCAACTCTGGCAAGTTGATAATAATTTTTTCAAATTATTTTAAATTTTAAATTTTTTTCAATTATTATTGGTATTGTGTATACGAGTGCTTAGGTATTATCAGTTGAACTTATTTTAAAATGTACAATACGGACCTGATAAGATTTCTGAATATATAATATTGTTTTTTGGAACCAGAATTGCATGTGTATCTGTAGATTGAGTTCCCAAGAGAACCTTAAAAATAAAAGAAGTCGTCAAAGTGACATAGGGCAAAGACATCTGACTTTGGCTAAGTCGTGTTGTAGGAGATGGGGGATTTCTTGAGGCACATGGCAATTTAAATCTTATATTGTAATTTCAGACTGTTTTTGGGGTTCGATGCAACCAAAAATGAGCTTCTTTATCAGAAGTTTTGAGGGAACACTGTTCTTGATAGCTTAATACGAATCTTAATATGACGTGTCCAAAGAATGTTTAGTGATGTATTCTCTTTTTTGGGAAACATTATGTATCTTTGCAATTTCACTGCAGTATTATTGGACCTGTAGTTGGTCGTTTCATCTTCTTGAGCTTTAGTTGAAGTAAGAACTGAATTTTGGCGAAAAGTTGTACTAGAAGCGTATTTTTTTTTTTTTTTTTTGAAATGAGAGGACAGATGAATATTTACGTCATTGTTGCAAATCATAAATGCCGTGGCCGCAATATTTCGAGATACTTTATGAACTGATAGTTTATCAGTGTTTCTATAACCTTGGAAATACGACACGTACATAGGTGTAACCGATTTGTTGGACGCGAGAGAAGAATATTTGTTTTTTTTTTTTTTTTAAGGGAATACGCGGATCAAAGGTCTACAGCTCTTCAACTATTGCACGTACAAACAGTTAGTTTTCAGTTTATAATTTACTATTTAAACAAAACATGAGAATTTCCGTTGGACACCCTTTATGTGTAGGTATTGTAGGCTTTAGCTAGGTGTAGCCTCTATTTATCTGAAATCTGTAATTTAGAGACTAACATGGTGTATGATTTTTGGAGTGCATTCAGATCATAACTTCCGCTATGTTGTTCGACTTTGAAAATGAAAACTAAATTTCTAAGGACCTCTAAAAGGTTTAAAATACTCACAGATAGCTATACTGCTGAAAATAAACATTCCCTCGGCAATATCGGAAAAAAGTTGATGTTTCTAGGCACAAGATTGCTGGATAAATCTGATGCTAAGTCTGGTTACGATTGCGGTGGCTTAAATTAGCTGACTCTGGAAAAACCTATAACAATTACTGCGCTTCAAATAATTTGCGATTTTCTATTCCTACAGTTGAATCTTGCTATCTTTTTTTTTTTTTGGTAAAACAGGCTAGTAGGTAAGCTGATGAAGTGCTTCTGAGATCTCTCTTAATCCATCCTATGCGCCTTTCCACCTTGATCAAAAAAATTCCGGAATTTATTCAGAAAACTAAAAATACAAGTTTATTCCTCTAAATCTAAATTATCCCCTTCAAAGTAATCCCTATCGACTGCAATACACTCATGCCAGCGCTTGATCCAATCCTCGAAACATTGTTTATATTCGGTTTTCGGTATGTCCATCAGTGCTTCCTGCTGAAACGCGTTCGCCGTAGTGGTTTATTAATTCGACTGAACAGAAAGAAGTCACAAAAAGCCAAATCAGGTGAATTCGGTGGCTGTTGCATAGTGTTTGTTGCATTTTTCGTCAAAAAATTACGAATAATAATAAATTACCATGCGACGGTGCAAAATCCACGAGTTTTCTGCCCACAATTCTCGTCTCTTTCGGCGAATTACTTCACGCAAACCTCTCATAACGCCCAAATAATACTCTTTGTTTACTGTCTGGCCTTCTGGAAAAAAATCATGATGCACTACACCGTTGTAATCCATAAAAATCGTGAACATTGCCTTCTTTTTCGACTGAAAACGATGTGGTTTTTTTGGTCTCGGCTCATTTGGTGAACGCCATTCATTTGCCTGATGTCTGGATTGCGTGTCGTACTCATTAACCCACGTCTCGTCTCCAGTAATGATCCTTTTGATGAATGTGGAATCGATCTCACACGATCTCTTTTTTGCATGAATTTGAGATATTTTGGCACCAACTTTGCTGCTACGTGGCGGAAACCCAAATCATTAACTAAAATATCTTGGACGGATCAACAGACAATGTTCAAGTCCTCCGCTATCTCTCTGATGGTTAATTTGCGGTTATTGACCAACATTTCTTTTACTTCATCAATGTTTTCGTCGATTTTCGATGTCGATGGTTTGCCACTGCGTTCATCATCTTCGATTGATTCACGACCACCTTTGAACCGCTCGTGCCACTGATAAGCGACCGTTTTCGTTGCCGAAACACTTTTCCATTTGTGCTAAATGTTTGTGCCGCCATAACCGCCGATGGTCGCTCTCCGCTCGTATTTTTGGACCGTGAAACTGTCTTAAAGACAGTATTGAGGTCTTGGGCAAACAATAATTTTGGTCGGAGACAGTGGACATTTCAACAAGACTCGGCACCGTCTCACAAAGAGCGCGTCAACCAAGATTGGTTAAAAAATAATGTACCACACTTCATTTCTTCGACACAATGGATTGCCAATTCTCAGGCTGCAAATCCGTTTGATTTCTCTGTCTTTGGTATTTTGAAGGCGAAGGTTGGCACAAAAAAATACCAAAGTTTGGACCACCTCAAACAAGCTTTTCGCCGGGAATGGGCCAAAAAAATTATGGCATTTTAAAAAGTTGCAGTTCGAGTCAGTCAGGGTGTAGGTTTGAGTCCTGAAAAACTAGTAAGCTTATCGGCGATACCACATCCCTAATCTATTGAAAGCTGAGACTTAGATAAGACTTACCGAATTTAGACGTATTACTGCGCGCAGTAAATATTGTATTCTCAAACTAGCTTGAATGTCGTAAAAGGGTCCAGTAAGGCACTATCTGCAGCTTAGCTATCAACAAAGATGCAAATGCCACCAAGATTGCGTACATGTCCGTTTAGAAAACAGATGCAAGTTTTGCTTACAAGGAGTGAAATCTAAAGTTGCCTTCCACACCAGCGCCGCATGAAGACTTGGTCTGGGTACCATTAGCTTTTCGAGTGATTGCAACCTGGTTGATTTAATTTTTTGAGGATTTTGACCAACCTATTGGTTTCACTTATAGCTGTGATCGTTTCGCAAAAAGGATCCTCCAAATTAGTCTTAAGCAACTCATTAAGAAGTTTTCTTTTTTCTTTACTATAGTCTATGTCAAATCAGTGGCATTTCCAACTATATAAAAAGGCAATTAGACCTTATCTTCTTAACTGATCCCATCAAATTTTGTCCCCTATCTCTTTTAACTATTGATAACCTCCACTTCATCCTCCACTTCTTCTTTTATTTTTCTACAACTCTCCTTTCAGTCGCCTCTCCCTGCTATTCTTACAGTTTTCTCAAAGCTAATTTCCTTACAATCAATACCTATTAAATCAATTACCAATCTATCTCTGGACGCTGCCCTCACCGTTTTTACAGAGAAATATTCAAATCCATCTCCCTTTATGTGCCATATTCATGCCATTAAACATCTTTTACATCCTCTCCTACGTATAATCGTAGACTCCACTCTCTACGAAATAGAAGAAACAATTTATGGGCGGTATTCCTTCGCATCCACTCTTCTTCCGACTATTCATATTACCTAGGCACATATGTTCATTTCATTGAACTCTAAAACTCTTTCTATCAACGTTACCTAAATAGTGCGCAAACCAAACGTTTAAATGACATTAAGTCCTTTTATCAATTTATCAATTGTAAAAGTAAGACCGATGGTTATTCTTCCTCCCTCGCTATCGAAACCAAGTCTTCAAGTGATCCTCGTACCATCGCCAACTTCTTTGCTACATTCTCACTCAAAATTTCGATCCTGCAGTAATTAAAGAAAAACTACTCAAACTTAAAGATGAATTTCTAACTGGCCCAGATGGACTGTCCGCCATTTTTTTCTTTTCCACCCTGTCTATAGCCCTTTTCTTGTGTCTTTTGCTATCGCAGCCTTAGAAAATAGCGAAGAAATTGACGTTATCGCGACTGATTTCACATAAACGTTTGACAAGGCATTACATCAGTTGATTCTCTTCAGATTGTCTGCTCTTGGCTTTGGGCATCTTTAATTAAAATGGATTTCTTCTCACCTGATAAACCATTATTATAGTGTTTGGTTTAGATCCACCCTTTCTGTTCCTTCCCTGGCCTCATCTGGAGTTTCACAAGGCAGACATCTTGGTCCTATTCTCTTCAGTCTTACTATTAACGATTTTGTGATGATGATTATATACTCCTCCCTCTCCCTTTACGCTGACGACACAAAAAAATTTTAAAACTATTTCTTCTCCCCATGACTCTGTCTTTCTTCAAGAAGACCTTGATCGGTTTTCCATCTTTTGCTTCAAAAACTGCTAAATGCCAATCTCTAACATTCTCACACAAATGAAACCCATCTCCTCCTCGACTTTGTTTTCTCTATTGTCAACCAATTCAGCACCTCAGCATATTATTCGACTGTGAGCTTAATTTTCGTTCACACATCGATAAGATGATACTTAAGGCCAATTTATCACTTGGCTTTGTTAAATGGTTGTTCAAGGAGTTTTCCAACCCCCGTTTGTAGTCAGATCTCTCTATGTTACCTTTGTTCGCCCCCTGCTTGAGTATGCCAGTGAAGCTTGTTCCCCCTTTCACCGAATCTACTGCGCATCCCTTTTCAAATCTGTTTCTTACTCGTCTCTTCTCTTCTCCACCGGTCCACCGCACCTCTTTTGGCTCCAACGAACCAATCACCGGTTTTGATCTCCTCCATCATTTCCTTGGTTCCCAGCTTTTTCTGTTAGCTTTTTGGGTTAGATTAAACTTGTATTAAGCCAAAAAACATAGAAAACTTACTGCCTTTCTTTCGTGGCAAATGTTGGTTAGGGCAAACATCGTACAGACGATAGCCTCTTGTTTGAACTAATTTGGAAGTTAACCCTTCCAAGATGCAGATAGAGACGTAAGAAAGTCTTAAATCGATTTAATGACACCGACACAAGTTTTGTCTAAGCACACAATAAGAAGAGAGCCGTCGTTTTGTGAGAGTAGATTTTTCACCTGTCGAGTCCAGAGTTCAGTGAAAATGCTTTGACTATTTCAAGCGAAAAGTGTATTTCTTGTATAAGGGAGTGAAGGTTAAACTTTGTATATTCGGAGACTTGTACCCCAAACCACTCTGTGATAATGGATCTGGGTGCAATATACTCTGAAGTCGAAATGGCATCGAATCTGGAATAGGGCAGGGTAGAGCTTCCCAAAGGCATTTCAAACGTGTCTGAGCCTGCTCGTGGTAAGTGCTGGAATGTATCTAATATACCATTTGTACACGCACATTGATCTAAGGGATGTAGAAAATCTACAACCGAAGAACGCCTTTGTTTATGGGCTTTCAGCCAATCCCTCACATGCAGACGAAGAGTGACTATGCAAACCATACCAGTGATGAATGTTTGGACATTCTTTTTGGGTATCAAATTTGTTTGGAATAGTCAATTCTCACTGTTGCGAATGAATTTGCTGACTATGATGAGATTATAAATATTTGTGAAGAAGGTTTCCAAGTAAATACGTTGGTTCTCTTATTGCTTCAACCTTCTACGCTTCGAATGCGTAGAAGCTTTCCTCAGCACGTCTGTCCCCGTGTTGAACTGTTGAAGTCAGTCATAAGACGGAGTCTTATCTGGCCTCGTTGTCATATTACCTTTGCGGGTAATAAGTTCGCCGATAAACTTAATATTCAAAGTTCAGATGAACATTCCTCCTGTTTCCCTCTTGGGAAATTTTAAATTTTCAGCTTAAGTACCATAAATAACACTGCAGAATATTATTGTTTCCCTCTGCACAATAACCTCTTTTTTACGGCCTTGTTTCTGAAATTAATTTATACATTAAAAATAGACACAAAGACCAACGAACCGACAAGTAAAATACCGGCATACAAACATTGCCAGATGCTAGAGAATAAAATTATGCCATCGCTTCGAAACGATGCCTGTGAACAACTTAATTTTCAATGCAGTCGAAACAATTAAAATCTGATTTTATTAAGTCTTCTTGTAATTTCGCCGTTTAAGTGAAATAAAGTCCAAATAGGAACTGTGTAAGTTAAGACGGAAGACCTTTAGTTGCTCATCGTTCCGCCAACAAACGGGACCTGATACAAAACTTCATATGGGAATCGATTCATATGCTCGTAATGTCGGTAGTTTTCTGGGAAACCTTCCAACGTACGTGCATGTAAGTGCGATTAATTGTTTTCCCCCATTTTCATTTATTATTTTTTTTTTTATTAAATAACGACCATGGTACCGAAAGGCCATATTTATTTAAAAAAAAAATTATTCAGTTCGTCAAGTTCTTGAGAAGAGCTTGTTCTATGGGGTTAATCTATGGTGAAGGGTTGAAGATGAGAAGAATGTTTAAGTATGCCTTTCATCAATATTCGTAAGCGTTTTTTTTTTTTTTTTGTCAATGCGGAGTACCTATTGCAACTGGGACTACACATCAATCGTGCCTATTTCACCTCCTTTATGGTAGTCGCTGAGTATTAGTCTCGTCTATCCAAACTCGACTTGCTACACTTATAGCATCACTACAATGTTTTTTTTAGGAATGAATAAGCGTTAAAACGAGGACATATGATTGGTTTATTCTCATAGGGATTTTCAGGAAAAATCTGGTGCCGAAACTGAGATGGTGGCTTGTCAACTCATAATGGACCAACGGCATCTTCCATACTCCTTGAGTGCGTTACTCACATCGAAACAGCGCACTTTTGCCAAACCTGTCTCTCTAGGTCAAGGAGTGAAAGTCTTCCAAAAGTTGTATGGATCTTCACATGCAATATTCGAACTCTTAACAGACTTAGTAGAGCCTCACAGCCTGACATTTAGAAAGTGCGAAGGGATTGGCCGCATAAATGGGAAATGCCAAACTTTGTTATACACTACGGCGGTAAGTTAGTTAGTTACCTAGTTCCTGTGATCCCCCAGGTTGCATGGACGTCAGCAATCGGTTTCAGATAAATTTTTTTCAAATTGCACCTCGTACTGCCAGTTTTCTGGCGTCACGAGGCACAGCTGCGTCAACTTTGTCGTGATTCCCAATTCTGCTGTCACTTCGTTGAGCTTAAAAATTTGGTCGGCTATCAATATGCGGTGCCCGAATTCTTCTGAAAGGTATACGTGCCAAATAGTGTGATGTGGAAGGGTTCGAGAGGTTCACAGATAACTTTGAGTAAGATTTTATATGCGACATTAAGCAGCGATAAATATGTCTCAGTAGATCCTGCACGGTGTAGAGCCGGTTTTTTTTCAATAAGGCTGACAGTGATCGTTATGCATTTGATGATTCAGTGCATGAACTCAGCTTTTTTTGATATCAGCTGAAAGAACTGCTTAAGCACATCCAATACATGGGCTGAAAAGTCAGTGCCATTTTCAATCAGAATCAATCTTCAAAAGATACATGTATAAATTTGACAGCTGTCAGACGATTAGTTCTCGAGATATAGCGTTGTGAGTGAAGCAACTTTTGTTTTTGTGAAAAAAAAAAAAATGGATTCAAAGCAATTTCATGTGTTGATTTATCATTGCTTTTTGATGGGAAAAAAAGCAGCCGATGCAAAGAAATGGCTTGATAAGTGTTACCCGGACTCTGCACCAGCCGAACGAACCATTCGCAAGTGGATTGAAAAATTTAAAAGTGGTCATACAAGCACCGAAGATGATGCACGCAGTGGACGTCCAAAAAAAGCTGTTTCATATGAGAACGTCAAAAAAGTCCACAAAATGATTACGAATGACCGTAAAGTGAAGTTGATCGAGAAAGCTAAGGCTCTAAAGATATCAGAGGAAGCGTGTTGGATATATCATACACGAATATTTGGACATGCGAAAGCTCTGTTTAAAGTGGGTGCCGCGTTTGTTCACAGTACAAAAAAAACAATAACGTGTTGATGATTCAGAGGAGTGTTTAAAGCTTTTCAACCGCAATTAAGCCGAAAGAAGACATAAGATATGACTTGGCTCCATCACTTCACACCAGAATCAATTTGGCAGTCAGCTGAGTGGCGAACAGCCGACGAACCTCTTCCAAAACGACCAAAAACTCAACAGTCGGCTGGCAAGGTTATGGCATCCGTATTTTAGGATACACATGGAATAATTTTCATCGACTATCTCCAAAAGGGGTAGACTACCAACAGCAACTATTTCATTGCTTGTTGGAGCGTTCGAAGTACGAAATCGCAGAAAAATGGCCGCATTTGAAGAAAAAGAAAGTGCTGTTTCATCAAGACATGGCATCGTGTCACAAGTCGATGAAAACGATGGCAAAATTGAATGAATTCGGTTAAGAATTGCTTCCCCACCCTCCGTTTTCTGCAGATTTGGCCCCCAGCGACTATTTCCTGCTCACAGACCTCAAAAGAATGCTCGCCGGAAAGAGATTTAAGACCGATGAAGAAGTAATCCCCGAAACAGAGGCCTATTTTAAGGCTAAACCGAAATCATTTTACAAAACTGGTATCGAAAGATTGAAAAATCGTTTCAATCAGTGTATCTATACTATATATTGATAAATAAAGTTGAATTTTGCGAAAATTTTGTGTTTTACTATAAAACGGCACTGACTTTTCAGCCCATGTGTTATCATTCCCGAGGCTTCCTTCACTGTATCGAAGAGCCTACGTTCCAGACTAAGCCAGCAATCAGGTGGACGGGACTCTTTGATATCATTGAGCTGAAAATAGCGTATCATCTTACACTTCAAGACAGGATCTTATATTCCTCCTTTTTTCTGGTTCAACATGCTTCCCTCACTGCTCTTGGTTAGTACTACAGCTCTTGTAGGTGTTCCTTTTTTTGTATTCGGCGTACGAACTCATTACCATACAAAGGGCTGGAAGACTAATTCCATTGTCTTATGGGCTACACCCATGCCAGTAACTCATAGGATATTAGCGCTTTCGTTGGTCCATCTGACCTTTTCTTAGAAATCCTTATCAACCTGGGGTCCGAAAATGTCAAAATAGCTCAGATAACCTGTATTTTCGTCTTCTGTTTGAAGTTTTGACGCCACCAAGTTTTGACGAGACTGGATCCGATGTCGTGTTTAAGGCGCTGCTATTCATCTATAAGTTCAGCAGGTGGTCCAAATTTACACCAATCAGTAGGCCTATTACTTGGATATAAGGTATTTCTTGCATTTTACGCAACCGAAATATTGGTCGTTTACCTTCTGATATGTAATGAGCTTTACAAAAATATACTTTCCAAAACTGCGTGCCAAATAATTAACTGTAGTATCTAAAACGCCATATTATCGAATGTCCGTCACCATATTTCCTGAAATAAAGGAAGATAAGATGGCAATCCACACCAACAACAAGACGGCATAAGCAGTAAAAGTCGCGCCAGTCATGTAATTAAATGCAAAATACTTTCTTGTGACGAACTCACCGGTTACTATCAATAAAATCTTCGGGCACTTTCGACTTTCAAAGTCGCACTTTGTGGTTATATAAAAATCTCCAAAAATTTAAAAAGCCCTATCTCACCAAACTATAAATCTTTATCACACTTTTGCTTTGCAAAAAAAAAAAAAATAAAAATAAAAGATACATATCTGAATCAGAAACCGGAGAAATCAACTTATCTCTAAATACTGCCGAGATAAGAATACTTTTTCAAGTATACGTTGTGGCAGTACTACAAATGAATAGATTAAAATGAACCGATTGACAGCTCTTGAACATATAATCCATTAATCCCACCTGGATTTTGTACCGTGAAGCTTAAGCCCTAAAACTCATTAACTGTAATGAACCGTGAGTAATTGGCCACACTTTCTGCCCATTCCCAAGAAAGTGTTTTCATGTAAGTACATGCTAATGTACATATCTAATTATAAAGTGAAATATCTTTTACAATTTTAATTGCAACCAGTAAGATAAATCATACGTGACATACGTGTATTGATATCTTATGCCTCTTCGCAGATACTTCACCACAAAAAACAAAAAAAAAAAAAAAAAAAACGTACTAAAGGTACGCCTTTAGTAACGAGATTCGTTGTAGCTGCCTAATTAATCATCAAAGCCAATTATTAAGAAACGTGTTGGTACTTACCGTCACCCAGATTCCCATGGCATATTAGCTTGTATCCAAGTAATACCCTTTAAGCGAACTCGTCACATCCGGTTTAGTACAAACGACATCCACGTTATCCCTGAGAACTCGTTAACACACAACCATAGGTAAGAACAATGCCAATTAATTGGTAGGCTTAACCACCTGACAGTAACAAAGCCATCTGTGGCACTTTAATTACTATAAATAAATGTTACAAGCTTTCATAATTTCCATTATACTGTCGGTGTATCTTTGGGATTATCAAATCTTCAACAGTTACGAAACACGCTTTTCTATTTGTGTTCCTGATTGATTTCGAATTTCCTTGTGTTTAGTTGAGAATTTCTTAATTACCCAGGACATTGTGATGGTATACCTTGACAATGGCCTAGCCACCCAGAGCTGAGTTGGTAATTCGACGTACCTGATCCAATCCATTGAGAAGTCTAGCACTTAGGCCAATTATTCCATCCATGGATCATGGAATCATGAGAATTTATTTAATTTTTTTGTTTTTAATTTTGCTGCCGCCTCTAGTCTGGCTTCTATTTCCTGATGCACCGTATCTATGTACTCGTATGTTTTCTTGAGATGACAAAAACGCACAAACATAAAACGACCAAGAGTCTTGGTCATTCCGTGTGAGAGATTTGAGAGATTTATCTAAGGCAGCTTCATAAGTTATTGCGCTGGTTATGTACTCGAACGTGTAGGTTCCAGATACCAGCAGACATAAAAGCCAGCGAGCACAAAAACGAATAACCACAAACAGATGATCACGAATGGAGACAATTTCAGGAATGATCTTGTAGGTTGGTTGAGTCTAGTACCCGGTCTTGGTTCTGGTTGAATGAACGGCTATACATGGGATATGTGGGTCCATGTGGGATCTGCGCATAAAAACCTACAACTATGCGTCGATATCTATTGCATTGATTATGTACCCTTTTCCAAAGAATGTCACCAGAGAATAGAAGGAAACATACATGAAAGTATAACCAGTGCTGTCCATGATGTTGGTGCAGACGTCGCCTTTTGTGGAACTAGTTACAGGAGAAACAACATGCGGCTTCACTTTGATTCAACCCATCTCGGGGGATAGAAATTAATGGCACTTCATGTGACACCTTGGGACTTAGACATACTCCTTAGTAGAAAGATAGAAGTTTCTCGTACAATTGTGGGGTTTAAATAGTGTAAGTGCGTGTTCTTCCAAAGTCTAACAAGACAGAGTAGGATAGCGAGGGAATTGGCAAAATTTATAACCTAAAGTTGGATCCATATATCAATGTGAGTAGTTATCAAGCTATGCAGATATAATACGAAGACTGTGGGTGAATGTGAATGAGTATGAGATCAACTGTAGTCGTTGATCATTCTGGTTGAAGCTTGATAAGCTCCATCGGAAATACCTTGTGCTATCTATTTCCAAGTTCAGCCACTGTGTGCGAGATAAGATTAAGTTGTCTTACAGAGGAAACAGTTTGGCATGCGATTAGTCAAGATAGACGGACATTTTCATAAGCTTTGGGGTATCGTATTATGCTTAAAAGAACAGTGTTGTCTGATGAAATATTTATAATATGGTGAGGCAATCCATCATCTTTTGAGAAAACTTTGCCAAGATTTATACCATAAGAGTGATGTGAATACTAAGTTCTCAGGTAAAGGAAAGTCCAATGAGTCCATCCTATTAGATAGTTAATGATGTTGTCAATTTGAACTCCTGAATCCACGAATTCCCTTATATTTTTGTCGACAATTTCACCAATTCCAATTCAATAAAGCATAACCTGAATTCAACTGTCTTTTTGGAGAGGTGCTAAAGAGCTTCCCTTATTATGAGGTACCTAATACATGTTCCTACACTAAGGAACTTTTTGTCTGTTTTGATATTCTGAATCACATAACTGCTCCGGGCTTTTGGAAGCATTTGGTTTCCTGTAGTCAAGTTTGCCTGAAGTCTACCGATAACGATCACGATAAAAACAAAAAAATATAAAAGAGCATTGAATGAATCTAATAGACCTATGAGGAGTTCAAATCAGTGTGATCGAATGAGAAAGTGATAAAGTCTGATGGTACCTTATTTGAGAGAAAAACATTAAAGATCGTTTCAGTTCCCGGTAGAGTTTTAATTCCCGATAAAAGAAAGTACCATACATCCGCATTTGGGCATAATGTGGGGCTGAACGCTTATCAGCGTTTAAAATTCTCGGAACAAAACCTTTTTAAATCATTTCTAAAGGATAGATTGTGCATTTGACATATAGACTTTTGAGAACATGTGCAGCTCTTCTAGGCATAGTTATACGTCAGTCAACATATCTGCGACATTATAAGAGGGCCTAGATATCCGGGGCGTTTAATATGTCATAATAACAACAAGTATGGATGGATCTAATGTTATCAACACTCTGCATATGAATCTTAACGTTTCTAGTACCTACGACTATCTGTTGACAAAGGTGCTATCGGACTTCCTGAAGATTTGAGACTCCTGGACCCACTCTAGATGCTTTGCTCAAAATCCCGCTTAAAAATCGAAATTATGGCTCACACACTTAAAGTTCCTTTCTGACTTTAAAGTTATGTTCCTGTAATAAGCTCACAATCAAGTTTCGTTGTCTTTTCCTAGAGTGTATCATACTACTATTGCCTCATGGGCAGGTCATCCGACTTAACAACATCACAATTGTAATTGCAAATTAAATTTGTCCCTGCTGCTGAAATGGACCTTTGTAAATTTTGCCCCAAGGAGCAATTGTCATTCAGTGGTTATGGGTGGGTCTTTAACCATCCAAGGGCTGGAGATGCTTTTTTCATGGAGAACCACTTCCATAATACTATAGTGCAATAATCTGAAATTACTGTGATTTTTGTCTGTAAATTTGTTGAGTCTTATTCGGCTCCTATTCGAGTTCTGAGAATCCAGATCCTTCATGAAACGTTTAGACAGTTTTTAAGAAGACTATTCAGAGTGAAAACTAGGCTTGGTGCTGTTTTTATCAATGACAAACACTGATTTTTATACTCGCGAATACTGCAAGTATTTAAAAGCGGGTTCAGGTATTTTTAAACGAATCCAAGTGATTCTTCCTGCAATTCAAGTAGACTGACTGTAGATAGATCATAAGTTTCGTTATGTACGCTTTTGTGTAGCTTTAAATTGTGCTAACCTTCTTTGACAAACATATCTGCCCTCTCTCTGAACTTGAAGTTGGACATAATAGATTTTTTTTCTGCTATTTTACTGCTTACTCACGTTCCAAGAAGCAGCGATTTTTAAATTATTTTGTATAATATACAAGAAAAATGTTTAACTCACAGCCACTTCAGTAAATAGTAGTAGACCTACAGTTGTCGTCATTTATTCTTATACGAGTATGTAACGCGTTGAAGCAAAAGTAGAAGCCAAAACAGAAAGACTTTGAATGTTACATTATAAAAACTTTTACAAAATGTCTATTCCGCGTAATACTGATCTTTGCCCCTCAATTATTTTGGACATTTGGAATCATATTTGACTTAGCAAACGAAGTGTTATTGGAATAGTGACATCTATTCTGTTTAATCACATTTAGGAATCCCAACTGTCAATCGAAGCTCTAGACAAAAGACCCTAACGTAGGTTCGGGTCCTGAAAATCTTAACTAGCCTTTCTTAGCAAGTTCATCGGCGTTTTCATTTCCCATCGTCCCATTATAACCTTGTACCCAGACAAGACTAAGTGAATTTTGCTTTGAAGTCCCTAGTCAGCAAAGTTCTAAACGCAATTTGGGTATCGCTGTAGATACAAATGCTTCGCCCCCTTTCTCGATATTGTTCGGATTGCCTATATATCCGCCTGAAAAACACACAAGTTTTTCTTAAGAGGAATGAAATCTTAAGCTGCCGTCCTCCAGATAGATACCAGCGCCGCATTTAAAATCGGTTTTGGAACCATCCGCGAAGACCCAACTGCATTCTTCCATGTCTTAGATTCTTTTCGAAACCAGTCCTGGGTACGTTGAAATTGAAATTAAAATTGTATTGACCAAGATTCATAAGACTGGCCAACAGTCCGTGAGTATAGCTCATGATATGAATATCAAGAGGAAGGAGATTCATCAATGCGTTAAGAGCGGAGACAAGCGCGATAGGGAAACTCCATCCAGCTGAGACTGACCGTTCTTTGGAGTCTAGTACAGGCAGGAGCGACATATTTTCTAAAAAGCTTGTTCCATCAGAAAACGGACAGCTCCTTAGAGGCGACGAAACATTTTTAGTCCAAAGATGTTTGCTATCCAGGAAGACACCCAAATACTTAGCTTCTCTATCTTTAAGATCTAGCTGACTCAGACCAGTTACCTTCCTCTTTCTCGTAAAGGGTATAATCTCAGCTTTGAAAGTATTTACTAAAAGCCGATTTATAGTTCACCAATAGTCGATCATGACGACCTGAAATTTTGAGGAAATAGTCGATAAGCATGCTTCAACATACATTACAACTAAGCCATCTGCATATGTCTGACATAGACTGAGAACGAGTCGACTAACATGCACCATAGCAGTGGAGAAAGAACGCCGCTTTACTGTAAATCGATATTTACGCCCGCCAATACATATTGGCCACAGTCAGCATCCGTAAGTAGCGTCCTATTCAACAGTATTACTTTTATTCACAAAATTATTGATTTATCTACGCCGTGTTGTCTGGCTGAGTTACACATGCCGTTAAAAGTTGCGAATTTGAAGGCACCCTCAATGTCGATGCCCTACGATGTCAATGAAAACTTACGTTGGAATGACAACATATTCGTTGTCGTCTAAAATGCTTCAAAATATCTAAGATTCCTCAAGCGATATAAGAAATACTTTACTTCGTCTGATATGGCCTCAATATATAGGGTGATTCATAGTAATGTTTGATTTTCAATAGGTTTTCCTGGACAGATTGCGCGTGATTCCTATCAAACTGGTTCATCATTTTTATTAAATATCCTTTGGCAAATCATCATACAAAGACCATCACCAGACATCACCACAACGGCGTCTTCAAATTGTTCAGCTGTATTACGAAAATCAGCGTTCTGTGAGAAATTTTTTCGTGCGATTCGAGGAACTTACTGAAACCACTATTACTAATATTATTCGTAAATTTGAGTCCCAGTTTTACATTAGTGGATGATACTCGACCGGTTAAATGACATCCAGCTCGAGTATTACATCCAGTGAAGAGACTATAGCAGCTGTAGCTGAGAGTGTACGTGAAGACCGTGACGAATCGATTCTTCGTCGTTCTCAGCAGCTTGGCTTGGCGTATTCGACAACTTGGCATATTTTACGTGAGGATCTTGGCCTAAAACGTACAAAATGCAACTTCTGCAAGAATTGAAGCCAGGCGACTTAAATTTTCGTCATATTTTAAGTGAATGGGCTGTAGAAAAACTCAATGAAAATCCGGTGTTTTATCGTGAAATTTCGTTCAGTGATGAAGCCCATTTCTGGCTCAATGGATACGTTAATAAACGAAATTGACGTATTTGGGCTGATTACAAAGAGCTGCCATTACATCCATTAAAAACAACGGTATGGTGTGGTTTATGGGCTGGTGGAATTATTGATCCACATTTCTTCAAAAATGAGGCAAATCAGAATGTTACCGTCAATGGTAACCGTTATCGCGCTATGTTAACAGACTATCTGCTTCCTGAATTTCAAGCACATGGTGAGCTCTGGTTTCAACAACACGGCGCTACGAGTCATACAGCGCGTGAAATAATGGACTTGTTGAGAAATCATTTCGGTGAGCACCTAATTTCACGTTTTGCTACGTTTTGCCGCCTAGATCGTGCGTTACCACACCTTTAGACTATTTTCTCTGGGGATATGTAAAGCCTCAGCCCTTCAGTAATAAGCCAGCTACGATTTACGCTTTGGAGCCAACATTACTCGTGTTATCCGCGAGATATCAGTCGCTATGCTCGAATGAGTCGCCCAAAATTGGACTTTCCGAACGGACCACCTCAGACGTAGTCATGGTCAACACTTGCATATATAAAATAGTTAATGCCAATGATAAAAATTTTAATTTCACCTTCAAATTTATGTATTTTATTTTACATTATAAATCAAACCTCACGATCAATCACCTTAAATAAAACATTCATTCGTCCAAAATTAGAGTACAATGCCCATATCTGGTCGAGTGCGCCCAAAACATCTTTGTACCTGCAAGATACGACTCAAAGCGGTACGATGGAACTCATAAGTGATATTTATACCACTCAGACAATGGACACCCCCGAACTCCGACGTAATGTATCTGGTCTCGCTCTGTTTTATAGCTATTTTCATCATCAATGCTCTATAGAACTCGATAGCAGCTATACCCTCTATACCCTCAAGCCTACTTTTGGACATTCTCTAAAATATCGTGATTCATTCCTAAGCCGTACAAATCGCTTATAAAATGCCCTGCCTTGTTCCTTATTTCCTAGTCATTATACGTTCAAACATTTAACGCCAACGTTCATCGGTGTCACTCTTTCTTTCCTCCCTGATTTTTCTTCGCTTGGCGCTGATTGCAAGTATTTTTTATCGTAATTAAATGCCTTGAGGGCACGCAGATAATAAAAAATAAATTTCCTTCTTGTCAAGTGCGCCTTCAAGTGCAACATCTTCAGCTAGTCTAAACTTTATTGTAGCGTAACTGACTTGAAGCCAACAAAGAAAGCAACAGGATGTTTGGTTTTCACGACCGATGGAACATACTAGCTACAGCATGTTGTATTATTCAGCTCACTAGCAGCTTAGTTAATAACAGCTGGTTGTAAGCTAGTTCTGATTAGGTTACATAGGAAGTAAGTCTCAAGCACAAGACGGAGAGTGCCTTCGAATCAGTGTAGGTGTCTTCAGATTTTCTGAATGAACACAGAAATCATATTGAGCAATTAGAATAACATATGCTAGTAATACACGCTCGCCAAGAGCATAAGACCAATTACTATAGCTTGCTTCATGTTGAACTCCATGTGTGCAAAATGCTTTACACATAGATCCTCTGACTAAGATGCAACATGCTTAGAAAGATAGAAGATCATAAGAGAGCGCAGTTTAAAATCTGGTGAGCAAAAATAAAGCTGCAATCGTAAAGAAGTAATATGCACAGTTTCTATATCTCCTATAGCAGATAGGGCATATCAGTCTGATGGAATAGTCAGAGGAATAGATATATGGAAGAGTGATTAACGACTACGAGTCAAGAATCTTTACCGATGGGTCAAAAATGAACTCCTGTTAACATGTCAGAAACTTCACCGATAGTTTAGCTACTTCATCCTCAAAACTATTCAAACGACATATTTTTGCTTAATCTGCTTAACTCTCAAACAAGCGTTACCATCATCTGGATTACAGGGCACAGTGAAGGTAGCGAAACGTTCAATAAAGTGGGAACACAAGGGTCGCCTATGACGACTCACTAGCAGAAACATTCAAAATTCTGCTAGTAGCAATCAAGGACAACATATATTAAAGCTTCCTCATGCTAGCCAACAAAAGTTGGCTTGCACTACCTAAATGTGCCATATCAAAAAAAAAGGCCTAGTTATAGATAGGACAATAGAACAACTAAGCAGATCAAGGCAAGATATTGCAAGGTAGGTGTAGCCCACCTTCTGTTGTTGCTGCAAAAAAGTAAATGAAAAAGAAACTGCAATAGTACTCCCTTTGGTCGGGTCAAGCGGGGACCAGGCACAGGACTTAAGGTAAATACCTCTTTAATGAAATTAAAGCATTATCTAGCAAAAGCCTCGACGAACCAACTCTCTTCTTAAACTAATCTAGAAAAAATGATTAACGCTCGCCGATAAACCGGTACACGAGTCGACAAAATTTTGGGTTCTTTATGAGAGAGTCTTTGCCATTGGACTTCTGGTTTTAATTAGAAACCCCAAGTCAGCAAAAAGAAAGTCAAAAATATATTGAAAGTGTTCAAAGTGAAATTGAAATAAGACAACTTGCAACTGAATGCAAACAGCGTTATAACGTTTCAAGGCGTTAGAAGGCATTATCATTCATTTATAAACCTGGACTTCGGGAGATTTAAAATGCATTTCATCTGCAATTCTCTTTTCAATTAAATACTCACATCAGCAAATATACTCATACAAACCAACTGAAATCAAGTCTTCTATAAAGGTCTCCCAAATCAACCACACTTTGAGAGGATTTCATCTATATCCCCCCAAAATCATTAAGTATTCGTAAATGTATAGTATCTTGCTTAATGCCAACCAATAATCACTGGAGAGCCCAAACTCTGACATAATCGAGCGTCTCTCATCCAGGAAAACCATTTCCCAGCTGTCATTTCGTATTCTTCATTCAAAGACTAATGGAAAACTTTAACCAGACAACGTCACTCTAATCCTATACTATATGTGCGTACAATCTTTGTTTCTGAAGTGCATTCATACATTTTCATTTTGCGTTAATTTCACTGAGTTAAAATGGATGAGCTCTGTATCAGATCTGGTCTGGTAGAATGAATCTTCACCACCTCAAACCACACGAAACTAATCCAACTTGAACAAAACCGACGAGGTTCACAAATATACACCGGAATAGATGCTTGAGGCTGGAGGAGTATCTCCAGGTCACTATGGACTTAAGTAGTCGTATTCGTTATTCGTTTAAATATTTGCGATCCTCCAGTCCCGTTTATCAAATATAGAATCTACCTAATCCCGGTCACGGTATCCTTCCATTCACCGAACTAGGCCCCAGCCACATGCTGGCCCATAATATCTTCCGGAATGGAAAAATGATAACTGAGTGCAACGAGTACTTCTTCATACCAATCAGAATCTACAGATATAAATACTCTACTCGTAGTCTCGTACTCGGGCTCTAGTTGAGATTGCAAACAATTTTTTTGTTTAAGAAAGTTTAAAATTTTTTTTAAGTACCCAGAGTGTCAGTGTAGACAGTTTCAAATTAACTGCCTACGCTATCGGTTTCTAAGGCTTTTATAGAGAGCACAGATGATACGAATAAATTCCCAAATGAAGCCATAAACGAAAGATAAAAAAGAAAAGTAATTATTCCACATACAATTAGTCTCGTAAAACAGAGATTTCAGATGCGAGATAAGTGTTTTGATGGCAATCTCAAAAAGATTCTGCCCCCGAGGTGATGTCATAAAAATGTACCCTTATACGTGGCACCAGGGAAAAGGGCCTTAGGTCGTAGGCCCTTTAAAACTTTTCGTTTTTCTGTTGTTGTTAGGTTGAAACTGCGTCGAGAACTTATGGGTACTTTTCACAATGAACTTCAGCCCTAATGAAGTTGAGAGAACTTTTTTGCTTACCAAGAGGCACGAGATGGGCAAAACAGCAAAAACTAAAAGAGGATAGGGGAAGAAAACTCATTTCATTGATTTAATTTTGCGCCCCAAGATATGAGCACGAATATAAATACGGTTACACAAGCAAATACGATTGTCGTCGGATGTGTAAACAAAGAGATGAACCGTCTTTCCGACGATTAGATCTTTGCGAATTTCACCCGGAATTCCGAATTCCGAATTCCGCATTCAGAATTCAAAATTCCGGGTACTTGTAATTTCACTTGCACAGTGAGCTTTAGGGTGTTGACATTTAGTGTCATGGGTTTTAATGTGGACATTTTGGCAGTTCCAGTTCACATGACAAGCGATGTCAAGCCATGTTAACACTGAGGTGGGTAGTACTTCTGACAGTATAAAATGCATTACATGGAACGAACATGTTTATGGGATTTATTCTGTTACAGTGATATGATAGGTGGGACAAGCTGTGGTAGATTCTTTGAAATGATCCACTGGTCATAAACAGATGAACACGCTAGGTCTACGTTTCATCATGAAGTTAATTAGTTTGATCTTGATTTTTGACATAGCTGGGGAATTTCATTTAATTTGACCAACAAACGAGTTTCCAGAAGAACAACTAGTAGGGGTTGGTTCAGTCAACCCTCAAATAAACGAAAATCGGACCTTGCATCACTATCGAAATGCATTGGTATGACAATTCTATTGCAAATTGGGGATTGCAAATATGTAAGAAAAACTGCCACTTTTGCGTCCTTCTATATCGCAATCGATAGAGGAGCAGAAACTGTATAATTCAATGCGGTTGTACAAGGTGTACAACATTAATCACATTAATATTAATCACCCTATCGCCGGTGATTCCGGCGTTTAGCTACTCGACTTAAACTGAGTGAAACCATATGAGACCATGCAGGTCGTGGCTGCCACAGGACTGGCCATTCGGCCGTGATTGTCGCGGCTAAGGCTGGCGATGTCACTGAGAACGAAGAAACATCAACCAGTCGACGGGCCATGCAATTGGGCATCACCAGACGAATTTTATAGCAAATTTTAGTGAAAGGCTTACAAATGTTCCCATACAAAGTGCAAACAGTGCATTTGTTAATGCCTCCTGGCCGTCAGTCGCGTGTGAATTAATAAAAAGTCATCCTCAATCTTAACAACGAAGAGGACGATTTTGTGTCAGAAATCATCATGAGTGACGAGGCGCATTTCCACTTAAGCGGTTACTTCAATAAGCAAAATCTTAGTTTCTGGGGCACTGAAAATCTGCGTGTGATAAACGAAGAGATATTTCATCCACTAAAAGCCACTGTGTGGCGCGGCATTCACGCGGGAGAAGTGATTAGGAGTGATTTGAGAACGTCATGGATAATACTGTCATCGGCAATACAGGGCCATGATTAACGACTTTTTACTGCCAGAATTGGATGAGCAGGGCTCGGTGAACATGTGGTTTCAACACACACAGCACGAGCTGTATTTAGGAAAAAGTTAATTCAAAAACAAAATTGGATGATTAATTTTGCGCCACCTTGTATTTAATTTGGTCTAAACGGACTCGACATAGCCTTATAGTTTTAATATTGATAAGTAAAGTTCCCTTCCTAAAGCCACCAGAATTCGGTGTATTTTTTTTTTTTCAGCATAGATCGCGGTACTAATATGGAGGAGCAAATCAACGGATCAACGTATAATAGATCAACGGTAGATGCCATCTCTTCTTTGCACTAACCCGACTAAGAGAGAGCTGTCATGGTACCTTTCATTGGGGTAATAAGCCCCAAAGATCAGGCTATTGTCGTTGGTCATTGCTCTTATAACGTGTCGAATCACTTTAATCAGGAAATTGTCAATCCTATTCATCGCAAAGGGCTTTGTTGGGATAGTATTTTTTGTACTCTGTCTCTAGTATTCTGTACTAGCTGAAACAGGTCCTATTATACTGTCTTTCAAACACCCGGATCCACACGGGAAAACCATACAAGATGACTAGACTGATTAGCGTCCCTTAGCATATGCCCTTCATCTTGGAGACAAGTTAACTGCTGTGAAACATTGTTCTCAGGGATAAGAGCATCTTGGCCCGATCGAGACAAGCATCTATATATTTGTCAAAACACAAATACTTATCGAGCCAAATACTAAGATACCTCACTATGCTCCTTCCCGCTTACGGCAGTCTGGTCTGTCCAATGATGGCCATATTTCTGCAATTGTTTTTGGTATCTCTAGAAACCCATCTCAGTTGAGTTCTAAGCAATACTATATGCGATTGATTTTCAGTTTTAAATCGTCGCAATACCCCTTAATTTGATCGATGTTATAACGCTACAAAAGAGTATTAATGATTTCTATATGTGGACCTGATCTGTACGCCACTAAATCGTCTGCGTACGCTTTGGCGTTATTGAGAGAATCTATTAGATTAATTGTGTAAATTGTAAAGAGTATCGGAGAAATCACAGGCCTCTGTTGTAAGCTATTTTTAATGTCAAAGACTTTACTCAAAATGTCGTTGCCACATTTGATACTGAACTTCTTTCTCATAAGAATGTTGTAAGTTTTGGTCAACTTATAGAAAAGCACCTATAACCGTACCGTAACGAAGGCCTTCTCATGAGGCAGGCATCTGTGCACTGGTTCTTGCATTTATTCCATTTTCAGCTTTGACGCAGCATGAGTAGTGTCATGCTGTGCCCTAAAACCAAACTGATTATCCGGAATTACATTATCTTCCTCAACACACATGAACAGCGCTCTATTGACCACTTTCTCAAACACCTTGTATGTTCGGAAGTGAACTAATTGACCGAAGATTATTAGACTTAGTTCTAACTTTATCCTTTTTCGGAATAGGATGTACCATTGCTATTTTCCAATGAATCGGGTATTATTTGTATTATTCAGGGCATTATTAAATCGAGACGTAAAAATGATCACTGCTTCCAAGGGCAGATGTCTTAATACGACGTTTTGATATTATTTTTCAGAGGCTCAAAGATGCACAGGAGTTAATCTTTTTGCACGAAGAAATGCGAGGAAGCTTCTTTATTAGCTTATTCACTGAATACTTTGAAACCGTGATTCTCTGATAACCAATTTGGAAGTTCGTTGCTCACATAATAGCAATTTACGTAGGCCCTGTTGTCAATGTCTGTCAATGGCGAATCGGATTTTTCACGGCTTCAAAAAGATCGCTCAGCAGATTCACTTTCTCCTGTAGGTTTTCAACCATGAAAAGATCGTTTCCGGAGTAAGAACTTCCTAGACTTTGTAAGCGGTCAGTAGTAGCTGTCTGCTTTCTGTCGTCGGTGGAATTCGGACACATTGAAAGTCGTTGTGATCTTTCTGATTGAACAATTTATTTGTCATATTGCCTCAGTACAAACTTCCCGACTTATTATAATTTTCTTTAATTAATTGTTTAAGGTCTTTGATCACACCCTTCACTATACTTATTTCCGGGTGGTTTCTATCAATCTGTCTGTAAAGCTACTTCGCTGTTTCCATGCCCATTTGACAAGAGCGAGTATTCTTTGGGCAACTTGAACACAACTTGCAATACTAGTAAACAGAACTTTAGTTGCGGATACTGATGAAAATTAAAATATTGCGACGGGATTTCTGGAAAGGAGCATCTCGCCCCACTGTTACAGTGCATGATGGGCGACTCTCAGCTTAACGATCTCAACACTTCTAACATCTAAACTAAGACACCTGAAGATGAAGGTGACTGTACTGTGCCTTGGATCTTGCTAAGCGAGCATGCAGCCCTATACGTATTCAAAGATGGTTTAACCAGAAACTGGGCTTCCGTAAATACTCCCAAAACTGAGGTTGTTCTTCTTGTTAGGTTAGCTTAGGTAAGAGTGGCTGTTGGAGAAACCAAACCACATAGTCCTTTTGGCTAATTTCATTGTGATGACAAGTGAGTCTGTGACCCTTTTAATCGTTTTAGGGTTCTGATGCAGTGTCAACGTCGACAACGTCTATATGCTTCAGATCACTTCAGTTATTGGCGGAGAAAGCTCTTAACTGGAGATTCCTCCATTGGGACAGAGCTGGGCATGTACAGAGTAGATGAAGGTTTGTCTTCTCCGCCTCCTCGTCAATTAAAATTTTGCAGAAATAATTAGTAAAGACCTCAAACCTTCGTGCTTGTTTTCCTATAAGACAGTGTCCAGTGATGACACCTATGATAGCGCGGAGAAGTTTGCTATTTTGAAAAATTAAACTCTTAGAGCGGATCAGATCCAGCTTTGGCTAATTTTTTTTGGTCGCAGATATGTTGATCCAACAGTCCGCCTAAGGTTTGTTCTTCTATTAGCATCCAGCATTGGTATACCGGTTCTACCTTTTTCCAAAAGTATAGGTGGAGTCTTTTCTACGATTCCTTGGAATGTCTCTGTGACTCAACATATGGAAAGTTGAACTACTTTGCAATCTCCCTAAGAGATGATCGGCGGTCAAGGCCGGTTTAGAATTTTGTGAGGCAGTTATTTTTTGTGGATGAAGTGGTGATTCACGATTTTGCGATGAAATTCATCATCTTGGCGCATCTTCTCCAGAACCCAATCGGAGAACGTACGTCGCTTCAAATGGTCCATCGGCTTCAATTCTTGAGTCAGCCTGATCTTCTATGGGTGTAAACCAAGATCCTTACGCAAAATACGGCATAATGTGATCTGAGCGATGCCCAACTCTTGAGAACGCCGTGGAATTGACTGATTTGGATCGTTTGCTACGGACGTCTGAACGGCAGCGATATTTTCGACACTTCGACCAACCCGCTGTCTCACGAATATGTAGACTCAAATTTTTGCACTAAACTTCTTATTACCTGTCTACTAGGGCGATAACTACTACCGAAAATTGGAGTTTACACTCGTAAAGTTGCAGTCACCGACTCCGAATATCTGTAGAAAATTTTTATAATTTGCAGACGTTGCTCGTTAGTGTACTTTACCATGATGAGCTTACTGAATAAATTGACAATGACAGTTTGATGATTAGTGAAAGAGTGCGTTCACAAATTAAATTCAAAGTTGTCAAGTCCATATTGGAAAACCCTATAGAAGTAGATTGACTTGTCATCCATGAAGGATCTTAGAAGGATCTAGAGAAGATGCTTACATGGAATTCTTTATCAAACCAAGATTGGAGCATCTAGTTATTTATTTGTCAATTTTTTTCCCCCACTGTTATCGCTTTAAGGCGAATAGCTACGTTAGCAAAACTTCTGGGGATCCTGCTGCTAGTGATATCCTCCTTGCATCCAGCTTAACTTCTTCTAATACACATATTGCTTTTGTATAATTTCCAGAGGTCTTTTGTCGGCATCAATGATAAGCCTTACGTGGTCTTAGTACCAGCTTGCATCGCTTGTGATAAGAGGTAGTCTGCCTTGACCAACTGCCACTGTTCAGATGTTATTGATCCATCGGCGTAATTTTTATCGATCACTGATATTCTCATTGCGTCTTTAGGACTTCATTGAAAGACCTCTGAGATGTGAGTGTTATGACGTTTTTAATTTTGGGCCTTTACTAACCGGCACGGAGGAGTCTTTTACCATTTTGAGAGCAGTGGGTAATCTTTCGTTAAGTATATTGTTGCCTAATCTATTTTTATTTTCACGTCCCCAGTTCTCTTGACCTCCGGAATGGATCCAATGTTTTAAATTAAACGTACAACATTTTGGGATCTGATACAGAGCGCCTTAGATGGGGCTTACCGATACGACTGAGCCTCTAATTTCCCATCGCTATTGCCGTTACACAGTCTTGTTACTTCTTGACTCGTTGCGTTTGCCTTTAGAATTTGCACTATGGCCTGACACAGTTTTATCTTTAGTCGACATTTTAGGCAAGGCGGTAATCGGTGCAGTAACCGTATTTCCGCCCGAATTCTTTATTCATGGCTGAGCTATCTATCTGGCTGAGGGCTCACCAGGCTTATCTTAGGCATGGATCTAACGACATCTTGATCCATCCCAGAGAGAGTGGAAGGGAACGAGGATAAGGAGAAGAGGATAAGAATCCTTTAGTTTCAGGACTCTTTATTGACCTTACTCTATTAGTCGACAAGTTCATAGTCTGGTCATAGTCTTTAGAAGATTTTGATGACAAAGACTTCACAGCTGACTGTGTGAAACCCATTCCAGACTGCTGAAATCATTTCGGTGGCTTACTCGTATATTTATTTTAAAAGTTAAGTTGGCTGGACATAGTAAGTAAGGTAAATCTCTTTGCTCAATCTTCCTTTTATGGTGGCTTTAATGGGAATCAATGTCAGATAAACAATATGTATTGTACTTTGTTGAGTGCTTTTAGCCTAAGAAATACTGAATGAATTTGGGTCACATTACCTCATAACTCAAGTGACGTTGAAGAGTTTTGAAACTCCTATACAAATTAGTCACGCTATTTGTTAAATGTACAAGTTAATGCGTTTTTAATCGTAAATTCCGTGCAGCTATTAGTATACCTGGAATTCATATCGGAACCCAGCCCAACTCATTTACATGACTGATTTCAGCGTGCCGGTGACATGCAAGGGAGTCAATTTTTCACTGAATGAATAGCTTCAACGTTATAGCTTCCTACTGTCAAATAAAGTAGTAATTACCTATTTACCGCTTAGTAAAATAGTTGTGCTGAAGTAAGTGTCATCGTGTAACGATTCCCTAATGCCTTTCCTTGTAATTGCGTCTCTCATTGAATTGAATTTAGCTACAGATAATCCAAGGTGTTGAGAATGTAATAAATGATGAATGTGGAGTGTATATTGCCGGCTATAATAATAATTAGAATAATGAACCATATTTCGTAAAAGGCATACCTACTCACGACTCACAATGCTACAACAATATTATCTTCATGCTAATACTAAGCAAATGAGTTTTAAAATCATTTTCAAAACAACATTTCCGTGCCACAAGCATAAAAACCCGAATTATTTGGCGTCCTACCAACGCTTCAAAATGCGTTAGCCCCCTTTTCATTATGAGACATTAAACACGCTGTGATAAGTGACAAGCGACGAAATGCAAACAAGTATGCGCCCGCAAATCCAGATCACAGTAAAACTTAGTGACAAGAGCTCATATCACCAGCCAAATGGTCAGATAAAGAGGTCCCACCCCACCAATATGTCCTGATTTTCCAACAATGAGATGCTGAGATACCAACACCACATTCAATCATTTCCACTCCATCCAACGAAACAATTAAGCAGCTGAATCAATTTGTCTGCCTGTCTACAGCTCCTTCCTGTCACTCTAACGTAGATAACTGACAACCGACAACTACTGACGATGTGATATACAAGCCCACTTCTACGACTTGGTATTCCTATCTCCAGCAAGCAGACACAATCTGCTCCAACAATCGATTAGATGGTTTTTGTGGAGACCCCCAGTAGGAGCAACCACTTTGGATACCTTCCGAAGGCTGTCTTCGATTTTTCAACAAGGGAAGGGAATTTTTGAATTTATTAACTTCTAACACTACGGTATGTTACTGCTTCGCCAGAAGAGTTCATTTCAGTATCTTTCATCGACACTGGATATCTGGATATGTGTTGATTGGATGGCTGTGTACAGTGTACACATTCGCGTGTCACCGTGAATAGATGCAATCGAAATCGAATTTGCAATCGATATCTCGTTTAGCCGAATGTTTACCAAATCTTGTATTGAATGTTACGCACATGTGAAAGATTGAATTTCAGAGATGATATTGCTGCTCAATAGTTTGACAGCCTAAATTGTATTTTCGGCTTGTAAACATTTAGAAAATTCTCTGAATTTGTTTGCTCTTCCTATAGATGAATGCAGGATGCATGACTACCAAACCTGAGCGTAGGAAGAGTCTTCCTGCCTTGAGGTGGCCGGTGCAAATCCTTGAATGGGTTGGGATAGTTAGAAATAATTCTACAAATTACGACATTTAAACAAAATTCAAGACAAGACTCATAATTTCCTTTTATCTTCCTGTTACCAGCTATTTTATGGTTATTTAGTAATCGGATGTTTCTCATTGACATTGTTTGGTTGACCGTAGGTGTCTATTTCAGGCGTTTCATTTCTTGGCAAGGGTAGTGGCAGGATGCCAGCCACACACATGCTTCAACATGTTATGTTCTGCGTGAGAGGATGCTTCTTATCGAAGCGCTCATGGGGTGAATCGGTGCTGATTTTCGTTGCTTTGTAGTCTGGCACCGGTTCAATTATAGGAGCCGTATAACATTTAAAGGATGACATAATTCTAAAAAGATTTTTCATTTTCTTTCGTATTTTTCAGAAGAAGAGTGAAGTTTCTGCGCCATTAGTGCTAATGGAAAAGCAGCTTTTACCGTTTCAAAATCTGCATGTTGCCACTGCCAAAGTAATTATTTTGTTGTAAACGGATACTTTTTATAAATGCGTGTCATAGTTGTTGGTAGGTAGGTATTAGGAACTGACAATCTGACCTAAATCATAAATTTTAAATGATTTTTTTGTTGTTGGATGTGAGGTCTTGAATTATTTCTGGATTGTTGGCATTCTCCCCATACAAAGAAATTGGGCAATCAACTGATCCTCGAAGTGAAACGACCTTCGACCTTCGAATTTTGTGTGTCCTAGTGCCGTATTTTTGAAAATTGAGCTAACTTACATTCTTAATAAGATGACGGCATTGCGAGGTGAATCAGGGCCTCAGCTAACATGTCTTTTCAGCTGGCGCTGTCTTTTAGCGGCTGCCTTAAGTTGTGGCTTGTTGAGGTTCCCTTCAATTGTGCTACTTTAGATGAAGTCGTCGTCTTTCGCGTTGGGCCGCGAAAGCTGGCTTATGCGAGCTTTTTTGAAGAGGCCGAAAACTCCATAGAATTCGCTGTTGAAACGTTTCCTCCATTCTCCATAAAGGCAATCACGACCGGAAAATACCTAAAAAAACTTTTCTCTCGAGACACTTTAGAGCATTTTCATCCGTTTTCTTCAGTGTCCCTGATTCTGCGCTGTAAAGGAGGACTAGGATTATCACTGGCTTGTGAAACGTATTTTTGGTTGCTCGAGAGGACTTTACTACTCAGTTGCCTTCTAAGCCCAAAAAAGCAGTGATAAGAAAATTTGCCCCTTCGTATGATTTTCGTGCTGGTGTCGCTGTCGGAGTTTATTGTGGAGCCGGGAAAGTTAAAGTTTCTTACTTCCTTAAAGTTGTAACTACATATTATGACGTTTTGTTGATGTTGTAAGTCCCTCTTTGTTGGTTTTATTGACAGCATTTAATTTGATACTTTGCTTCTTCGCCGTTGAACGCTAAACTAAACTTCTCGTTTCTTCCCAATCAACACACTTTTGAAAGATCTTGAAACAATCACATGACAACGCATCGCCTTGCAATGGTGTCGGCTTTACCATTTCGACCTTGACAGAGCAACATGCATTCTCCATCACCATCCTGCAAAGTCGAATGAGCTTTCAAGGGATGACAAAATTGCACACGGCTCTGTATAATTCATCTCTATAGATGCTGGTATATGCGGCTTCCAAACTTATTAAGTGGTCCCTGGATCAGCCGAATATATGATTTCTAAAGGAATTTCCTGGACAGTATAAGACATATAGTTGAGCAGCTATGTTGGGCTTAAACCTAAAAATTA
Organism: Volucella inanis; assembly: GCA_907269105.1. NCBI lineage: Eukaryota > Metazoa > Arthropoda > Insecta > Diptera > Syrphidae > Volucella > Volucella inanis. Next base: position 140,629,121 of record OU026155.1, on the reverse strand, counting down.
CTGTTTTGTCGGATGGATGGAAATGTTGTCTATCAGCGTCCAGGTTGATCGGTTCATTCTATCTGACGGCGGGATGTTGTTCATTTAACATTCGAAGAAGTATTCTTTCTAAATTATCAGCACTGACTGTGATTCTACTATGAGGATTCCTTCTACATCCTTGGAAATTTCTGTTCGGACTTCATGCATTCGGCATGTTCTTTTCTTCTGGTAGCACCTCTCTAAGGCCTCGATTGAGTACTTCTCGTGGTCTTTATTTGTTCATCTAATGCTATGTACTTCCTTTCTTCGAGCAAGTCCCTTTTGTTATTTACTGCAGAACCCTTCATACTTCCGCTGTTTGGCTCACTAACTTTGGACTATTACGGATATCCGCATCCATATATTGGCAACAACAAGCACCTCTTCTGGTGATTTTGATCGGATTCTTTTATTTTTGGTGTAGTGACTATGTACGTGGGGTTGGGGGAATGACACGAAAACCCTAGCTCTGTGAGATGTATAGACTCTCTGTATATGTATGTCAGACAGTCTAACTAAACACGAAATTCTACCACTAGGATCCAGAGAAAGACTTTAATTAATCTTTTGGAAATACAATACAATATCTCAAAACATAAACTGGATTTCATCAAATGGCAAATCGTTTCGAATGTTCCTTCAAATTACCTAGAACAAAGAATACATTCAACTCTCGAGTCTACAAGTCACTACCCATTCATCACAATTATGTAGCACTACATTCACAAGATGTGCGAAAGTGTATGTTTGAACAAAACTTCTCGAGTAAGTATGTAGGTAGTACGTCACATCAGTTTGCTTAATAAGCGCAACGACAACTTAACAACTTGTTTCAGCAAACAAAAGAGGGAACAGAATTCGGTAAAAACTCAAACGATAAAAATGCCCACATCTTCTTGGTCTAAATGTCACCACAATTGGCATGCACGTATCCGTACACTCAGTATCCACAGAATGAACCGGCACAGAAAAAATTGACTTCAAGCACAAGGCATACCAGTGGTAGATAATGGAAGAAATGTTAATGGCTTCATTCCTCTTAAATGATGCAGAAACATGCTTGGTTACAGGAACTTGCTTACCCACCAACTCAACCACGAGCCAAGCGTTTACCCTTTCAGCCAACAACTTCATACACTTCTCTCTTCCTCCATCCTCTCCATAACCATGTTGTATGGTATGCTTGGATACATAATACAATAAATACGTTTACTCTGCATCCTTCCTTTGGACAATTAAGTCAAAGGCTAGCACGAAACGGTGTTTTCTTAGATAAGACTTGGTTTAGGTTGCCCCTTCGGCATATTAAAATACCAAAGAGGTTTTGTTTTTTCCTAGTTCAACGAACTACTTAACCACTCTAACCACCACCACAAAAGATTGTTTTTTAATTCTTTTAGTGTGACAACCAATTTCGTTTTGCTATTGGCAAACCCTTAAGTGTTTGTTTCTCAATACAATTACAAGGATAACAGTCAATTCCAACGAAATGAAGCACCATTATCAGCATCCAGAACAAACACTCTGCATCCTTAAAACGGAGAAAATAATTGGATATCCATTCGAAATGTCCTTACCGAAAAGAATTCCAAAGAATGGGGGGGAAAATACAGAAATACGAGTACGAGCACGAGTACTCAAATAGGCAGAAACCGAATCTTGGATCTCTTTTGGGGTTTCTTTTCTCTTGTGCTTATATTGTTTACATGATGCTGCTGTGTAAATGGGACTGGGTGTTGGTAGACCAGTTTGGTATAGCAAATTGCATCACCATTCGCCATCAGTGGGATCCGAAAAGTCAACTGGTCCAGCTGGTGCTCCATATGGTAGGAAAGATAAATTTCGTCATTTTGACGAACGAATATCTATATCCATTTATATGTTGTCACTGGTAATCTCAAACTCGTACCTTGGCCGCAGGGAAATACTAATGATAAAAGCAACGAAAGCAATTGTTTTCTTTGAGCGCAGATTATGTGAGTCTGAAGTGTAATCTATTCCATATTCTTGTGCTTTGCTCAGACATTGTATTCGTACGAATGATGTTGTAACCGATGAACATGAACCCAAAAAGGGCCAAAAAAAAAGGAATACCACCATGAAAAGATTGTTATGTCAATGTTGTCCCGATAAGGACAGTGATTTCTGTGTTTTGAGTGATTGAAATTGACATGGTAACGTTGGTTGGGTTTGTTCTGAGTTATGGCTGCCTTACGGGCGCCTTCCATTCCTGCGGATCAAATGCTCAAGACGCCCATTACCGACGGGTATTTGCCCTAACGTACCTACATAACTTGTGACAATTTTTATTTTTAGTAAGACAGTGTGCACTTTGTGGTAAGGGTGGCGAGGATTACGAATATGAACACATTTCAGTGGGGCTTAGAATCACATTCTTTCAGAATCTTTCAGAAGAAATATATTTTTTTTTTTTCTTTAAGTCTCAGTGGAAGACTCGTTAATTTTAATGACACGATTGAAATATTTTGAAAGATCTCTGCGGGAAGAAGACATCTTTGTTGTTGTTTCTAATCTTACTTTTCCAGGTCAGGTGTGCTTCGTTTATGTACAATAGATGAGTAGCCCGTGGCTACTGCAACCTTTGGATTTATTTTGCCCATATTGTGCCAATTTGTTTCTCGTTTCATCTCTCTAATACTAGGATGGTATTTTAAAATCAAAGGTGGAAATATTGGGTCTGAGTATTATCCACCCAATGTCCCATTCAACTTTCCAGTAAAAGAAGCTGCAAAGTAGGCTTAATACAAATCTTGACATTGGACATTCTACTCGCCTGTAATAGCTAAGCTTTAGCAAAAAATCAGAGGAATGAGAAATAAGTATTCCTCAAGCAGATAGCAACAGAAGAAACAGAATTATCCTGAATTTGTGTAAGAAAAGCAAGGAGCTACCAGCTGATTTTAACAAGACTTCGGTGAATGCCTCAGGAAAAAATCTTAATACAATTCTGCAGCAGTTACTAAATGAATGATCAAAATAAACCAGATCCAGTCATGCCTAACGTGACTAGTTAGGAAAAGATCTGCCAAGCAATCAAAAAGTAAAAAAACGCCAGAATCGCTTTGCTTCGGGGACTATCTGCAGAGTTATTCAAAGCGTGAACTGAGAGTATCATATACCAAATCACCAACTAAGTGCGGTGGAATGAATAGCTCTTTCATGTTTTGAATAACAGCTCTGTATGTTTCATCTACAAGAAAGGCGATTCTGTGAGGAGTATGGAAGACTCTTGTCACACACTCATAAGCAAATACGAGTACGGTTTGCTAAATCGACTTTAAATTAAACTTTTGCTCTCAGACAATTCTTGAAAAGACCGCTGACTTTTGGGCCGTACGTCATCATCTTTTCGTCGAATATTCGTATTCAGTCCTGTGAAGAAACTGGAAAATGTTGGATGTAGTCTGCTTTTCATATTTGAAATCTCAAATTCAGCGCTAAGACTAACGATTTAAAGGCCTATATCTTCGGTCGCCGTGATAGCTGCCTGTCATGAAAAAAAAAATCTAATAACGAAGCAACAACAAGTCACGGATACGGAAGGATCTACTGTTGACAACCTTTGCAAACGAAACAAGGACAATAAACTTCGGATCTGCAGGTGGATTGTTAGGTCCCTTAATAGGCCACGTGTAGCCGAACAACTAGCGAAACGCCTGGACTACTGCAAAGCAGACGTCACCGCCATCCAAAAACTGCGATGAGTTGGGCCGGACAAATAGAGGATGACAAACTGCGACATCTACTACAGCGATTATTATTGACGGCAAAAGCAGAGCCTATTTGGATGAGAATTCATTGCTAGAGGTAATCGCATTTTAACGAGCGATTCGTTACAATCCGTATAAGGTCTGATTTTGCCAACATTAGCTTTATATGTGCTCATGCCCGCACAGCAGAAAGATGACAATACCAAAGATAGCTTCTACGCGCTTTTGGACTATTCTTACAAGCACTGTCCTAGCAATGACATTAAAATTGTCTTTGGCTATTTAATGCAAAACTTGAAGGAGAGGGCATCTTTGGTAGTACTGTCGGAAGGTATTACTTGCAAGACACCACCTCTGATAACTGATTCAGTATAACAGACTTTGCGGCGGGGTGAAACCTTGTTGTATTTAGTACGCGGTTTCCGCATCTCCATATTTATAAGGGGACTTAGAGAACTCTTGATTGATCAACCAGTGGCCAACATCGCCTCGGATCATTAGCTTATTGTAGCCAAGCTACGGTTGCGGATATCTGGAAGATTGCAAAGGCAACCTAACATTTTAAAGAAGTCTGACGTCGGACGGCTATAATCGCGACAATTCCGTTCAAGTCTCTCTTAATCTCTTAGAGGTAAGAAAAACTAGCCACGAACACAATCCCGAAACCAATACTGTAAAGACGAACAAGGAAACATAGTACTAGAGTCTGATGTCAGTCGATGCTGAAGATTTGTAAAAAGCATTTCTGTAGAATGTATAACGTCGATGACGAACCAAATACATAGCTCTGTCAGGGTATTGACCTGGCGATGTAGAGCATCAATTCTTTCCTGGATAAAGCGAAGGTAGCCATATCTCAGCTTAAGTTCCACAAAGATGTTGGAGTAGACGGACAACTCCATGACGCAGCAAACGCCAATTCATCTGTAAAATTTATTCGGACGAAAGTATTCTCGATGAATGGGACCTCAGCATTATTTTCCGACCCTCAAAAAAGAAGAACCTCTGAATTACGCAGACAGTACTGACTTCAATGGTACTGTGATTTAAGTCCTGGTAGGGATTACCGATGGTTCTGCCGTGGCGTCATCTGAAAATCGTTACGATAAGACCAGTAATTTGCACTGTCTCCGCTTTTTATTAGACAACATCACTGATGGGCGAAGATGCTCACAATCTTGCACAATGATATTACAGCTGTCAACTCGTTGGACAAATACTAACTATTGCTTGCTGAGCACTTTGCAGCCAGCTTATCTTCCATATTGTGTCATATCTCCAACTACACCTAAGCAAGTCCAATATTAAATGGAAACAATACATTTTCTCACTGATGTAAAAGGCGAAGTATTACTTAAAAATCTCAATTTACACGGACCGCTAATAAGCCGTTCTGGCGACTCGAAAACTTCATATTGATCGATTATACGGTTTTTGTAGCCTAAAGTCCACTTAGGATTTGACCGCATGCTTCACCAAATACTACACCAATTTGCTAGAAGCACGAACAGCTGCACTACTTATAGATATCTCAAATGCATTTGACAGAGTTTGGCATTAAAAATACATGCACTTCGGATCGATACATCTCTTATTCAGTGGAGTTGTCTTGGGCACAAAATAAATGCTGGTGTGCCTCAGCGTTCTATTCTCTCTACTACATTCTTTTTTTGATTTTTGACTTTATGTAATGAACTTTCTATCATTTCTAATCTAACGTATGCCTTTGGTGACGACAGTATTCCTCGCTTTTAATATTTTCCCCCAGACTTACAGCGCTGCTTTCTGATAGTAGAATAGGAAGTTTCGCATACTAAGCTCATTTAATTTGGATATATACATAAACATAACGGAACTAAGTATGACCACCAAACGAGTAGAGTTGAATGCTTTCAAAACATGTGTCAGACGATAACTCCAAAATGCCGCGAAATATCTAGATTTCCTCAAACGATGTACAAAATACTTTGCCTCGTCTGAGTAGGCCTTTATATACATATAAGGCCAAAACTAAAGTACAGTACTCATAGCTAGTCAAGTACACCTAAGACTCTCTGCACTTACTGGATAGGACACATCGCTATTTTCTCTACCAGACCTCCAACGGAATCTTCATTTCATATAGCGAACATCCGCTACCGCCTCCTTTCTGGAAGTTCTTATACATAGATTTGAGCTCTTTTGAAGTAGTGCTATAGTGCTATGAGTGTTTCACTGCTGTAAGTGTAAATATTGAAATTTATTTTTTTCTGCTTCTCTTGCTTTAGGTCAAATTGTATTTTCCCAAGTCTGGCTATTTAACTTCACATATCATCTACAAGATACATGAATGCGATTGTTTACATTTTCCTAATTTTCTCGTGGTAGCATTTTTTGTTAACGAATATCACTCTCTCTGTTCTCATTATTTTGGATTTCTTCGTGGTTTTATTATGAGCGCTAGCATATCCAAGCTCTGTTGACTTAAGTCTAGGACTCGTAAAAATTATCTTTAATCCTCGACCTTATGTCGCTTATCTCGTTACCATAACTCTTGCATTTATTATTTCTATAACGAATCTGCTTCTTTATATTTTACGGCAGGTGCTGTATTTATTATTGTGCCTGCATCTCATCATTCTAAATTTATTCAACAAACTTTTAGATTCTCATTCATAATTATGGCAAGGGTTTCATTCCGATTTTTGTTAGGTCTACATTCAACGGTTATGGATATTTCAGCAGAATACTCTCAAAATATGATCCTTTTTTAGTCCTTATATTCTTTTGGTATATATACCACTTGGTATTCAGAGGTTAAGTCAATATTATTGAAATATTCAAATAGCAATACTAAAACGCGGAATTAAAAAATGAGACTATTTTCAACAACAGCTAAGGGAGTCGAAAGAGCTAAGAAGTAGGTCAACACCCTGTTTTAAATTCTATTCTGCTTATAATTTATTTCAAATTCGCCAGACTCGCCACTCTGAAATTGCTTGTCGCTTGTCTTCCCTTAATTGCATTTAGCACAGCACACACCTCCTCCTTGTTGCTTCATACATACTATACCAGTTTGTGCATATTAATCCATTCGAATTTAAATACACACACCGCCTGGCCTTATCCATTTCAGGTTTACGCATTTTAGATGCCTCTTGCCACTGAGATACACCATCCTTCAGACAAGACCACAAAAATAAAAATCTACAAATCCGCAGTCTGATTCATCTGCCTCTTCTGACATGTGGATTGCATCTGCTACTTGTAGTCGAGTATACAACCGGCACGAATACGACTACGGCAACGATTATCTGCGCTACAACTTTAATTGCATTTTATCCAACTGTTGTGCCTCCGTAATTGTTCACCAGTGGGCGTTCAGATTAATTCGTCATTTTGAAGCAATTTTATTATCGAATAGTGAAACGATTTTGTGAGATAGTATCATAGGTTGAGATGGCAGAAAGGGTGCAATGAACCAATTCGATCAGGTGATTTTGATTACATGACGTCAGATAGCTGTCCGCTAATTGTATGAGAAAATTCGGTTGGAAGGTCATGAATTGAAGCATTTCCAGGATGATCGATACTGCAACGAAAATAGAAAACCAACACCAATATCGGCTGGCCAAAACTTAATGCGCAACCCACTAAAAGCATCTGCAGATCCGACTACTCGTAAACATTCATCATTGGCTGATGAAACGTTTACATTTCGACATTTATGTCAGATCATAAAATATAGATCATCACGGAGTCTTTGTATTTGCTGCATTCAGGGATATTTTGGCTTCGATTATAGTTTACAAGTTCACTTCCACCGAAGTCTCCCCACACCTCGGCGAACACAAAATCGATAATCAATGTCTAGCGGAAAACCGATATCGCAAGAGCACAAGATCACCCTCTGACTCCCATAAATATTATGATCCCACTAAATCACTCACGTCTCGCACCATTTGTCACCTCGAATTATTCCCCAGGAACTTGTGCATACACGTAGTCTGTAGTCTGTGGTTCGTAGTCCACATCCACAGCATGGCGTGTAAATAATCATCAATTGCCTAGGAGAGGAAGAGATATGTACATGACTAGACCTGAGGCTGCAAAATTTATCTAGATACATTTTTGTAATGTGGACCGACATTGGCTTCGGTATTCATTTTCATAAACCAGTCCAACACAGCTGTCTACATTGGCTAGCGCTGCGGTGATCACATTTTTGTGATTCGACACTGTCTATCTGCATGCTGGCTGTTTATGACGCTTGGAGCTATAGGAAGAGCCACCAGAAACAATCTCAGAGCCAATAGCTAGGAGCAACTCTGTTGGATGTTTAAGGTGGTGTCCACCTCGTAAAAATGAAGGAGTTTGGGCTATTTGCGAGTCGATAAAGAGTCAGAGTTAATAAATTTAAATGACTGCGTGTGATGAGAGCTTGAAGCTACAAGCTGTGGCTTGTGTTGTGGCTGTATAAGTACGCATTTTGGTTGTCTTCGTCGTCTTGGTTGACTTGGTGGAGGAAACTCATTTCGACATCTTAATTACTAGTGATATTGCGAGCAACGTTGCAAATTTATTCACCGATAATTGGACACAATCGATGGTAAATTAACGGGACGTGATTGACTGCGTCGTTTTGTAAATCTGTAATATTAGCCATTAGTGAGAATGGTGAAGAAAGTTGTCATCGTACAGATTGATTGGTTGCATAGATGTGCATGCATTTATCTGGGGGGACTGGTAATTAGTTGAGAAACTGCAAGTGAAATTAGTGCTTTGTGTGGTTGCTATTAGGGAGAACTGCAATCTCGTTGATGGGTGGTCTATTTACTAAATTTGTAAATGTATTTCCTTATTTTGAATCCGATGCTTTTTGGCACCGAATAATTAGTTTGGAACTATACTGTGGCATGAACTGCAGACATGAAATATTATGTTTATCGTCTTCCCGTTACAATGCAAGAATTCGACGTTTTCCCTCTATTTAAGCCAGTATCTGTAGATGTCTTTGTTAGAGAGCATGCTTTTGAGGTGACAGTGTTCAAATTGAGAAGCAACCCTCTGCTAACTATGACCGCATACCAACTTTGTTTAATTAGACATAAAATTGTAGCCCGCCGATGCCGTAAATCATGTAACTTCAAATCAAAGGATAGCTTACATTAAGAACTGTCCCACCTCTAGTCATCACAAGCCCTCCAAACCCCTTTGGTGAAGAAGTAAACTAAAAGATACAGAACAGAAAACTTCACAAAGAGGCAAAACATATTAGAAGTGAGGTAGATTGGACAAATAGCTTTAGTAGGACCGAACTCAACTCCTACAATCAATCAATATTGGGCTCCTTTTTGCGAAGCCGTGGAAAGTACCAACGAATCAGCTAAGTTAAAGAAAGTCATATCCAAAGATCCAGTAGCATCAGGATATCTGAAGGAGTCCAATCATATTCTACTAAACATTGGGTGGAGAATAGACATTTCTTCTTATGGACACTCACTTCCCGGTCTGTAAGGAAGTTAAATGATCACAACTGAATGAATGAACCCATAATCTCCAACCTGACAACAGAGAATAGAATAACATGGGCTATTAAATCGTTTAACCCCTACAAATCGGCGGGAATAGACGAGATAATCCTGGCCAAGTTATAACCCTCTTCCCATACATCATACATTGACTTAAAATTATCCTTATCTGTTGTCTCAAGCTACGTTCCAAACAACTGGATGAAAGTTAAATTGATATTCATTCCCAAAGCAGGAAGACCTAACCACTCATTTGCTGTAGATTATAGAGGCATAGGTTTCACCTCATTATTACAACCGGCACTTCACGAGGTTGTATCTTCTTTAAAAAAGTAAGAGTTCACCATAGTCGCCTTATTAGCTATGGAAGGAGCATTTAATAATGTAAACACAGGATCTATAAGTACGGTTTTTGGACAAGTTCCAAGTAGAACAAACGACAGAAGAATGGATTGAGAACATGCTAAAGAGCAGAAACACAGTCAGGAAAACGGTTCCAAGACGAATTTCGCAATTAGAAGTGATTTCTCTCCTTCTGTGAGTTCATGTTGTTAACCAAATTATTACAAATTTCAAACAGAATAGTGTTTATACACCGACAACATAGTTATTCTGGTAAGAGGAAAACATTTTCCAACGATCGGCGAAATAATGGAGTCGGCCTTGAAAAATGAACAACACAAGACGGTGTAAGGATACGATTGAATCTATTACAAACCAACTAGTGATGTTCACAAGAAAAAAAAAAAAAGCTAGTTCTCAGAATTAACGGTGCTAGGACACAAGTTTCATACGAAGCCAAATATCAAGGAATTATCCTAGACAGCAAACTTTTTAGAAAACGTTACACATACAGAAAGAACCAACAAAACATTATGAGTATTCCACACAAGCCGTACATTTTTTGGTAAACGTTAGGCCCAAGACCATGTAAAAGTTAACCAGATAAGAACGATAATAACAAGAATTTAAATAAAACAACAACGATGTGAGATACAAAATTGAATCTGACTATATTTTAAAGCTACGTTCATGCCATTATGTGTGGAATAGCACATGATTTAAAGCCGCCTCGGATTCGCTGACAGTGATTCAAGTGGTTGGTCCAGTTTTTGATGACTCGGGGTCCAATATGTGCGGCGTTATTCCGGCAATATCTTGTCGAATGTTAGCCTTGAGCTCATTCTAAGTGGTTTGTTTGATAGCATAGACTAAGGACTTAATGTAGCCTCAGAGAAAATAATCGAATGGTGTCAAATCGTATGATCGCAAGATTGCCGTGAGATGACCCAGTCGCCAAATTTCTCCTTCACAAATTCGAACTTGTTGGAACCACAGCCCGGATATATCGATGTTGTTGGGCTCTGACCACAGAAAGTCGGTTAACATTGCTCTATACCTGAGACCATTGACGATAACGGTGTCTCTTTCCTCATTTCGAAAGAAATAAGGTCCGATGATGTCGCCTTGCCATAAACTGCACCAAATAGTCAACTTTGTGTATGAATTGATGATTAGGCGAACACTTATGGCGAAGACTACAAGTTTTTGTAGTGTTGACGTAGCCGCTGAATCAAAAATGGGCTTCGTCCGAGATGTTTTTTTTTTGGTCAAAATTTGGATCTCCGGCCAACATTTCCATCGTTCAAATATCGAGCTCACGGAGTTGTTTATTGTAGTCCGGCTTTAATCCTTGCGTCAGCACAATCTTATACGGATGTAGGCCCAAATCCAACCGTAAAATAGACCGGGTCGACTCTCTGACATTTTTTTTTTTTTTTTTTTTTATAATTCCGCTCGCGCACCAAATGGATATGAATACCCTTTTACTGGCTTTTCACCAGGGCGCGGCCGGGTGGTGTAGTAGTAATTTTGAAACTCAGATGTTAGGTTTCGACATTTTTCCCAGAGGTGGTTGTCAAACTGGACGGGACGACCCAGTGCGATTCCTTAACCAGTGGGTCTTATATTTAGCCCAGCAAGCAACAACTTTAACATCGGTGTTAGGGCTTCATGTCAGAGTTGACGCCGACGGAACTTACATATAAATACATACAAATTCCATGAAAAGACTTTTTCAGAGAATTGCCTCACACGGGATTCGAACCCGCGACCCTCTGCTTAGTTCAGCTAATCGGCGCCGAATCGATATTTCTAAGTCTTCTTCGATACAGGCCACTACGGCTGCTATGTTTTCTTTATTTCGTACCAATCTCTGTCTAGTTGGTGGCTTGAGTATACTCACGCTCAAACTTTTCCACGGTGCGACGAATAGCCTACTAACTAAAGCCGTGATGACGATCAACCCCACGATGAAATTTCCGCACCTACAGTAAGTGAAGACTTTCGGATCTGCACGTGGAATATTTGGACCATGAACAGGTCGCGTGTAGCCGAAAAATTAGCGGAGGCTCAGGAAGTGCGGTGGGAAGGGCCAGGCAAAAGAAAGATGAAAAACTGTGATGTTTACTACGGTGATTGCTATACAGAACGTAAGTAGTGTTTATTTAGATGCGGATTTGTTGTTGTCTCCTAAATATCGCATGTAAAATCTTGTCTATCGTATTATGCGAGCACCTGAAATCATTTTTCAACGGCCTGATTGGACACTATCAGTGTGATTTTAGTTCCAGTCTGACCAGAATCCAAATATTCGCATTACGGTAGATCCCGGAGACAACCCAAGAATTTTATATCAATAACAATGACAGCATCTTCAGAGACGAGCTATACAGAGCCTTGTTTAGTTTTGGCATCACTCCCAAACTCGTCCGCTTGTGCTGGATGACGATGGAGAAAGCTCGCTGCTGCTTCAAGATCGGTAAAGGCCTAACTGAGACCTTTGATGTCAAAAAAGTATTTAGACAAGGCAACGCGCTGTCATGTGACTTCTTTAACATCATAAATACTTGAAAGTATTGCACAGAACTCACAAGCCAACACACGAGGTAAGTGTTTTATTGGTAGAACACAGCGAGTTATCACTGGTGCGTTTGCGAGTAAAGGAACAGAAGCGGCAAAAATGGGTCTAGCGGTTAGCGAGGGCAAAACAAAGAAGGGATCGAATATCGACGAATCAGCCAGAATGTCACAATCGACAGCTATAACTTTTGATAGTACGAGATTTTGTCTACCCCGGCTTTGCTATCACATCAGAAAACGACATCTCTTAAGAAATCGTTGTTTCTTTGGACTAAGAAGGCAACTATGTAGTGAGGCCCTCTCCCGTACAACCATTGAAACTCTATATAAGACCCTTATAATCCCAGTCTTGCTCTATGTTTCCAAAGCACGCACTTTTTCTAAAGGTGATTAAGATATCCTTGGTCGTGATTTAGATATTTGGTCCCGTATGAGTTGACAGGTTCTAGAGGAGATGATTCAACAATGAATTCTACGAGCTATACAGCCACATCGACCTGGTCAAAAAATTGCGCGTTGGGCTACTGAGATGATTGGGGCATGTAGAACGAATGAAAACCAATGCTCCAGCTCGCAAAATCATCGACTCTAATCCGGAGAGAAAACGCAGAGGAAGAAGGCATCGCCTCAGGTGGCGCGCGCATATGATCCAAATAGAAGAAGAGGGTCATCATTATAAAATAAATCGAGTACTCCATATTCGACGACAGTTCACATTAACATTTTAAGTTAAACCTAGAAAATGGTCGAATTTAACACAGACAATTCCTGCACTATGATTTCTTCACTTTCGTACTACAGCAGTGGTGCCACAGAAAGATCTTGCTCAAAAATGAGTCTTATTGCCTCGGCATTACCGTTTTCCAACTACGTTGTCATATCAGGTAAAATGAATCTTATTTGAAGTGATGGAGATGTAGATACTTCTTAGGGAAAATGATACTCTTTGGCAACTACAACCACAAAATATTGAAGAGAAATTCTTCTTCGGAGGAAAAGTACGAACTGATGAGGTGAGTTAAGACCATTCAGTATGCAGCCCTTCGAAAAACCTTCGAATAAAGTTGTCTGCCCTAGAAGTTGTAGTACTATCTATCTAAATGAATTCTTGAAATCACCGTCATAGTCCTCTATAAAAGAGTTTCGGAGTGTTTATAAGACGAAAATAACGAACGATTTATAGATTTCCTGGTGAAAATGGATTTCCAAACAAGACTTACATCTGACTAAAATCCTGTATTCTTTTCTATGTAGATATATGTGTATATATTGTACAAGCAACTATGTAAGTACGTCACTGACCGTCCCTTTCGAAGCTACATTTATTTATACTTCTGCGGACTCCACATCATAGTCAGATGACGCAATCTTTCCTTACCTACACATTTGCATAGTTATAATAGGAGCAGAAATGTTTCCATTAAAAATGTTTCTATTTCTCTAACCGCCCCTTGCCAATTGCAATTGCAAAAGCTCACTTCATTCCAACAATGAAGTCTACCACGTTCAAAGGCAATTTCCACCTGGATACCTCACTCATTGCATGCAATCTCATCAACGTCATGAACATGGTGTTCATTCAATTAAAGGTCAATGACAATCCCTTAAGCACTACATATTGCTATCTTTCTCCATAAATGCCGAGCTTGTATAACATACAAATAGCTTCTATCATCCTCTGTATATTGTAATACTCGTACGCCTCCAGGGTCTGTGACCCTAGAAACAAAATGTCAATTCATTCGTCCGTTGATACCTGCAAAAGTGCACAATCCGTATCACGATAGTGCATCCACTCTTCTGGCTTAACAATAAAATTCAATTTCCTAATTTGCATCTCATTACAGAATCCTCCACTTCCTCACCCTACCAACAGTAGTTGTCGTAAAATCTTGTTTTCATCCCCTAAGCCCACTTGCCGTCGCCTATTACCATCGGTATAGTAGTGTCGTCTATGGTGACTTTCATTACTTTGGATTGCAATGACAATTTCAACCACACAAACTACCGCTCTCGCAAACCAATAAAATCCAATTGCCCGAGTGCTCTTTTGAATTTTAATACGGGAATCCAGAGACTTGGAAACAGTCATAACCACAACTACGAGTACATAGTATACCCATAGCAGTAGTTACAAGCCACAGAGTCAGAGCAAGTTGCATCTTCTGGTTGCCTGGCATGGTGTGCATTTTTGACGACATCTTGTCAAAAGTGATGGACGAGTGTCCTGCTCTGTACCGCCAATTATGGGCTTTCTACACGAATGTAGCTATCACATCCACCACATGTGTCCACTGTCCATACATTAGGCCTCCACCGGGCATCCGCATTCACATGTGAAGGGAAACTGAAAATAAATTAACGATCCCAATCTCAATACGAATGCCAACTCAGAAGAGTTCCATTAGAATAGGACTTCCAGAACAAGTCATCGATTCTTATTCTCTACTATTCCTATCCGTATTCATGTGATGTGCTTGTATCTTTGTATCTTAAACAGTAACAAAGTGACATCTCTGATGTTGCATTTTATGGTCAAAATGTTCAATGTCTACAAGTACCTCTACCAACATGATCAGGAAATATGACAGAAATTGACAGCGTGTCATGTTAACTCAGCCGAATCACAGTGAAATCCACTTAGGACAGCCCCAGAAAGGACGACTTGCAGAAACGTCAAATGGGGTAACATGTACAGATAATAGACATCGTACAACCTACGAACACCACTGGGAGAAATCCGTATCTTTCCTTGTTCCAGATCAAATGAGATTCTTCTCTGCAATACGTCGGTCATCTGTATTCTGATTGGGAAGTGAGCTGATATCAAAAGCATAATAGAAATTTCTTAAATACCCCTACGTGGGAGGTCTTTGTTTTTTTTTTTTTCAACTTCAACAATGTGCCGTTTCGTAATTTTATCATGGGAAAATGATTCAGAAGTGGACGGTCTGGGTGAGGTGGAGAATTTGTGCAACTCGGAAGCATAAAAATGTGTTTGGGGTTTGAATTAAGAAAAGAACAAGGGTCAAAATGCTGCTGCTTAGAGAGTTTGGAATTCCAAAAACGCTGTAACGATAACGCAAAGTGTGTTGGTGCTATTAAATACGTATTTACAGGCAGAGGGTCGTCTTCGAAGATTCCTTTTTTGGTAGATGTTTTCCTTCCTTATGGTTTCATAGCAATAAGTAAATATTTTAAGGTGAATGGTGGATAGCGTCCATGAGATACGACTACGGTTGGGTAGGATGAATTGTTTATTTATGGAATATCTACCGTTACATCTTAGTTTGGAGAATTTCAGGATTCTATAGTAATGAAATGTTTGAGACCATAACATGATGGAATCCTACTTAGAGGGGTAATTTCAGTAATAGAGCCGTCAATATCTTGGTAAAAGAGGATTCATTGGAGATTTTTGGAGAAACGAGGAAAATATTTTAATGTGTAAGGGTGAAAAGCTGGCGAAAGGTATTATATGTTGTTCTCGTTAAGATACCCTAAGGAAGAACTAACATTTTTGCTTCTTATCATTCAGATGCTATAGGCTGACTATTGGAAGTAATTTCATTCAATATTTCAGGAATGACTGAGTAAATTTATACAATACTTTCATAATTAAGATGGTTATATCTGAATATAATTTGAGATATCATCAACTTATCGGCTGGGAATACAATTATGTTATTGTCTTATGTTTAATGATTAATTTAGTTTCAATCAATTGAATTAGAGTTACCAACTCTGATAGACGATTGCGACCATGTAAGCGTATCAATTGAATAATTTTAAAAATTTACCTTTTATTATTCGCTCAATCAAATATTAATATTTATATTGAATTTTCTATTTAATTACAGGTAATATCTTTTTGTCAAAAGTGACAACAAAACCTGCTTCTTTCTTTCACTGAAAGATTGGTCTAAAGCACTACCACTCTACCATATCAGTTTCGATCATAAAGGTAGGTAAGATCTTCCATAACAATTCTATAAGCACTTTGGACAAAAAATCATTTGATGAAATTCTTTTAAAAAAATTATCAGAAACTAGATACTGTCAGCAGCAGTATCACTGTAAATGACCGTACGTAAATACCTAGTATTGATAGTTGTATCACCAATACCCTGGACTTATATTCAACTTCTAAGCCTAACAAGTACATTGCCGATGTTGTCTTCCACATAAGCTCGTCAGATTGAGTTATATATATTTCGTGGGGTTTGCTAAGAAATGGCGTAACTTGTATTATTCCATTGTTATTATTTCATTGTAACATGCGTTGGAAAGCTACTGTCATTGTACGTCATCTCAGTATATGTCATTCATTTGAAGCGTAAACAACAATAATATGTCACTCAAATATGTCGAACTTTGTGCCTGAAAAAGTGTTTTTGCGGGGAGTTCTTCTTCATTAATTTAATATGAAGAAAACTTCTGCCGAAAGTCATCGTATTTTGGTGGAAGTTTATTGGGTTCCACATGAACTCAAGCCGAGAGACGTCGAAAGGCGGTTTTGCATGTCCGAAATGCTGCTGGAACGCCACAAAACGAAGTCATTATTGCATCGGATTGTTACTGGTGATAAAAAATGGATCCATTACGACAACCCCAAGCGCAAAAAATCATATATGAAACCCGGCCAACCAGCCAAATCAACGGCAAAGCCGAATATCCTTGGCGCGAAGGTAATGCTCTGTATTTGGTGGGATCAGATGGGTGTGCTGTATTATGAGCTGCTAAATGGACAACAATTAATCCATTTGAAGAGAGCAGTAGCCGAAAAACGCCCAGAATATGCGACCAGACACAAAGCAATAATTTTCCATCATGACAAAGCTCGGCCCCACCTTGCTATTCCGGTTAAGAACCTTTTGGAAAACAGTGGATGGGAAGTCTTATCCCACCCGTCTTATAGCCCAGACCTTGCCCCTTGTGACTACCATTTGTTCCGGTCGATGTAGAACGCCCTCACTGAAATACGGTTCACATCAGAGCAGAATATCAAAAATTGGCTTGATTCATTCTTGGCTGCCAAGCCGGCGCAGTTCTTTTGGGATGGGATCCACAAATTGCCAGAAAGATGGGAAAAAGTCATAGCTTCAGATCGGCAATACTTTGAATAATACTATTGTACATGTTTTTCTTAAATAAACGGTCAAATTTTGAAAAACAAAAAACCGCGCGAATTAAAATATACCCAATAGCTAATAGTTTTCTTTCCAACAGCTACTCTTCTCCTTGGAGTGAGGTCTCTTATTCCTCAGGAATTTGACAGAATTTGGCATCAAGTTCCATTGTCAAAAATCCGTCATTTTTGGGATCAATGAGTCTCTTCTTCAATATTTTTTTTTTTTCGCCGGAACAGAGCACGCGCAAAACTATTGTAGTTCATTGTACTGTTTTGTTCTGTTCAATGGAATCGTTAAGTCTTTCGAAAAAAGATGAATAAGTGTCATCACCACATTTACAGTAAGCACCATAGGGTGCTGCCCACCATCATTCAAGTGCTTGGGAAAGGTTTACTGTCCCTTCACGATGTCAGTAATAGTCTTTTCTACTGGGTGACTGCAGGAAGGCCGCTGACATCTTAGATACGTCGTTTGGTCTGTCGGATGTTTGTAGAGTCATGTCATCTGCAGTTGTGCTCATATGGAAGCCAACAGTCAATGGAAGATCTAATCGAAGACGCAAGCAGATCTAACGCTTGTCTGGCAAGATCATCAGTGAATTCATTTCCAGTGATTCCATTGCTTAAGAGAGATTATCAAGACTCTAAGAGTATAGATGCAAATTTTTCGTCCCTTCCACCGCTTTTGCACATATATCTCTGCTTGGAAGACAGTTGCAAGTTTTCCTAACGAGGAATCTAACATTGTCGTCGTCCATAAAGACACTAGTGCTACATCCTTAATCGGTTTTGAGCATTTTGCGAAGAACAGATTACATTCCTTTTTTGCCCATATGCTGACCGAAAACAGTCCCTGGTACAGGGAGAGTAGATTTCGATTCCATCAGACGGAATGTCAATAAGACCAGAGTTATAAGACAGTTGGAAAACAAATTCATTATGGTGGTGTCTCTTTAAGATCTTGATGAGTCAGACCACGTACGATCACGATCACGATCAAGATCTAACAATTAATGGATGACCAGATAGCAATGATAGTTTTTCCAATTGTTATGTGTCAGCAGTTGTCAAAGTTACCAATGACATCTACTTGTCAAAATACTTAGTAGGGTCTGCCATTTCCTCGTGCATTTATCAAAACTCCGGCTAAATTGTAAACACGCAACGTAAATTTTGTCATGAGGTCGGTTGTTATCATGGGTTCAGTGTACAGGCAATCCGTCGTACACTGTTTTGAATCTTAAGCCACCAACCAGACGGAGATTGGTGCGAAATGAAGAGAACATAACCACCGTAGCGGCGAATACCAAAGAAGATTCAGGAATGTCGATTCGGTACCGTTCAGCTGAATTAGGCATCGTTAGAGAGACGACCATAGACAACGCCGTGAGTGCTGGAAATGTAAGTCGGAGATCGGGATTTTGGCTAAAACATCATCTTTGCGGACGAGGCCCATTTTTGACTGAGCGGCTATGTCACAAATTATCGTAATTGGACCGAAAAAAATCCAGAAGTGCTCGGTCAAGCACCACTGCATCCACAAAGATTGACTATTTGGTACGGTTAATGACATGGCCGCATCATCGGACTTTCGGAATGAGGAAGGGGACACGGTTACCGTAAATGATTTAGATAAAGAGCGACGTTAACTAACCTTTTGTGGCTAAAGCTCAACAACATTGGAATATCCTAGCTGTTTTTCGAACAAGACAGCACTACATGTCATACAAGTGAAGCAACGCCCGAAGTTTTGAAGGAGAAATTTGGCGACTGGATCATCCCACACCGAGCGTTCATCAATTGGCCGCCGCGATTAAACGATTTGACACCAATCGATTATTTTCTCTAAGGCTACGTCAAGTCCTTAGTTTGCACTAACAAACCAAACACTTTGGATGAGCTCGAGGACAACATTCGTCCCAATATTGCCGGAATAACACCGCATACCATATATTGGACCGAGTCAAACATAATGACATGAATGTAGCTGCAGAACAAAGCTAGAATCAATTTTATATCTCAGACCATTTTTGTTTTATTTAAATTCTTTTTCCTATCGTTCTTACCTGGTCACCTTTAACTAGGACATTACTTAAATCTGCGTTTGATAGAATTTTTTGTGGCTCTTCAGAATACATACCCTATCTGCGATCGAGAGGACTACAGATGAATTATCGCTATTGCGGGCACCATATTAAGTATAGTTCCTTAGGTTCATCTCTGTACTTTTTAACAACTGAACGTCGAGACAGAATTTCTTTAGTTTCATATCTGACCAGAAACTTAGGATTTTTCGTGCCAAGACTTCCACACCATGAAAAGGAAGCCAAGGATAAGGAAAAGGCCTTTGAAATTTAGTCCATGATGTATCCAGAATAATAAAAAGTCTTGTTAAAGAAAGTACATTTAAGAGAACATTGCTAAGCAGATTAAGATATTTTTTCAATACTTTGGTAGAATTTTTTCTAATACTGGTTTCAAACCCGCCTTCCAGGGCAAGGACTGAGATTCAAAGACTTGTTGAATCAGAAGAAGGGAAATTAACTCAACAAAGTCGACGTGCGTGGCATTAACATTGTTCAAAGTGTTGGGGGTTAAATTTATATCTTTCTGCAAAAATGCATATTTTCAAAGAGGAAAAACGATAAATTTTGTTTGCCAACAATCTTTCCTTGCTTGGAATGAAAGAACTTGTTTCTTCGTCTAAGTCTTAAAATAATCTTGTTTGCAGTTCCAATCATTGTAAGAATTTAATAAAAATAATACATATATCCGAAACAAATGCTGATAGCTTTGAAAATATTAAAATATAAATTAGGCATTCGTTGTTGTATCCTTTTCCTTTTCATCCGATACAAATATGTACAAAAACTCAAATAAAAGGATGATTCCTTTTTGTTTTCGAAAGAACTTGATAGGCTTCCTTAGGGAACCTGATATCCTTACAGATAATACCATAATCCCACGTCTTTTTCGTGTATGGCATCAATCGCCGAAGGACAAACTCATGTATATTAAAATGAAAATGTAAGACATTAGGTTTTGAAAAGTATAAATACTCCTATAACAGGAAAAGATTAGCTGACGTGATTATTGCAACACTGCCTCTTCAATCTTTGTAGCAGATCCTTTAAGCAATTAAAAAGACAATAAGAAACTGGTAACCTTCCACTTGAAAATACTTATGTCCTTTTTTCTGCTATAAATGTGAGAATGCTTGAATTTAATAATCGTATCTACACTTTCTGAATATGACAGTGCTTTTCGTTTGACTTCAACCAGGAGCATCCACTGTTCCCAGGATTTCTTTACAATAGATGCGTGGAAATGCATGGGAAATAAAGCACGTGGATATTAATCCGTATGCATTCTGTGCAAGCATTTTCATAATAAAACTGAAGATTGCTGTGTTGTAGAGAGGGAAAATTCAATATTTTTGTTGCACAATTCTGAAAGCAAAAAGTTTTATTAGAGATTTTAAGTTGATTTTGAAAATAAAACGTGCTAACATGATAAGAATTTTGTAAGCTAATAACTTCCTCTTCGATTTGTCTGAACTTCAGCTTCTTGGCAGCCTTCAAAGTTCTACGCCACAAGTCAGTAAGTGATAACGAGTACATTTAGGACATCTATTTTTGAAAATTGCACCAATATATTTCGAAAATAGTATAGAGGGTGTTATTGTCTATTGCTTAAAAATTACTTAAATAATACACATACGACATCGGTGACATACCATATACCAGGTGTACCGGTATGAGCGTCAAGATACAAATGTCTCGATAGGGAACATTTATTGTCAACGGGCCTTAATTTATTATTTTTTTTTGTTTGGTTGCTATGACACCTGACAAACACTATGACAATGCACCTGCACACAAAGCAAAACTGGTTCAGGATACAACCAAAGCACTTGGTTGGTTGTACAACCACCCGCCGTATTCAAGAGACTTCGAATCTTACGAGGAAGTTGAAAATTGGGTGACTTTTTGATTTGCTTCAAAACACGAACAGTTTTATGGCGCGGAGTCCATAAATTGCCTGAAAGATGGAAAAAATGTGTAGCCACCAAGGGCCAATACTTTGAATAAAATGTTTTTTACTTTCCCATTAAAACTTTGTTTTTTATTTTCACAAAAAAAACTTCATACCGGTACACCGTAATAGGAGAAGAATACTCGAAAGGAATTTGTAGGCAATATCAGTTGCCCATTGAGTGGAATAGGACACCTTTTGGCAAGACTTATTCTTCGCCGGATCTCAAGCATAATATTGACCCAGTTCAATCATTCCTTAAGATTCTTACTACTGCGTTGGTGATCTTGGTCAGTGTCATCCAGCAAAATAGGATGATCATTGTAGGAATACCGAATCGGTAGAGTACAAGTTATTTCTTATATGTTGAGTGCAGCTTAAAAATCGGCGTTTAGGCTGGTTCTCCAGCATTTGTTGTTATGTCAGTATCTGGTCCACGGTGGACTGAAGCCAGGCTAATAAGATTCATCCAGTTTGATGACCATTGGTCTCTATTCTTAATAATAATATGTAAACTATTTAGGACCTTATATGGTATGCAATATTCAGAAGACCAATTGCACGGTAGTTGGCGCAAGCTTAGAGTACAATTGCTAGGCACACTTTCCCAGAACAATGTTTTGTTAAAAGCTGGAAAATATGTACTCTACTACCAGCCATGAACATCTCTGGTCACAGTCCGTCTATGCACGCGCTTCGGCGTTTCTTTATGCGAACAATAGTTTTCAAGATATTATTGTAGTCGGGTGATGAACAACTACACTGCTATCATCAGCTACGCAGTGGCATAGGTAATTTTCGAAGCAGTCGATGAGTGATCACCTATATTCGTTTTAATTCGTTTTAATAAGAAGAGGCTCCAGTTTTCAAATCATTCTTATTCCTATACTCAAGGTAGTCTTGGTGCTGCAACAAAAAATCTACACGGATCTCTTTTCTCTACTTTGCTGTGTTGCTAGCCTTACAAAGGACTGTAGAATAGCACGAAATTCTTGGTCATGCCAAGACCAGTGGCGATGGAAGCCAATCATCTTGATTTATATCCGATGCTCGATTATGTTGTCGGATTGAGTAGATCTGTGTGTAAACATGAGTTTGAGCAGTAACAAGGTAGTGATTAGAATTGACATCGTGGCGGCACATACTCGTGCAATACCGAAGATACTGCAAGCGTATCTCCGTTTTAACAACCAATACACATTTTTCCATGCTCGTTGATCAGAGGACGGGCAGATGTTAGACTCAGGTGTTTCTTACTGTCCTGTTTTTTTTTTTTTTTTTTTTACTGCGAAATTGATCAGAATCATTTATCAATCTTTCGATAGTTGCATTAAAAATTCTTTTCTTGTCCAGCTTGACATTGAATTCGCTAGCCACATTTTTTATACCATGATGGTGCATCATACTTAATAAACGCTTACTAACCAACCTTTCGTCGTCCTTATTGTCCTTTTTATTAAACGGAACGTCGGAACAAATATATGTCGAAGCGCTACATGTAATTGCAAATAAGGGCTAGTCATTGATTCAGCAGTGAAGTTTTTAGACTTTTATCGATCGAAAATCTCTGATATTGTGCTAAATAATCGTCATTTGTGTTGAATTCCTTCTTTCATTCCATAAAACGGCGGCTGAAGCGTATCGAGTGCTCCGAAAAGTTTACGGAGATGCTGCCATAGCAACGTGCAGTGATTGATGCTCGATGAGAATCCATGCCAAACGCAAGAAGAGTGTGCTTCAGCATTAAATTACAGGTAACAACTTCTCCAGCGGCAAAAAAGGAAGGGTTTTCTACATCGCATCGTGACGGTTAATGAAAAACGGACTCATTAGAGTAATTCAAAAAGAAGAAAGTCATGGGGTCATCTGTCATCTACGCCGTGGGATTTGGTGGGACCAGTTCGTAGTTATTTATTATGAACTGTTGAAACCCAACGAAACCATCATTGGGGAACAATATCGATGTCAATTGGTGCAATTGAGCCGTCCGACTAATACTTGTTCTGTTCGGTGGCACATGGTCTGGCTTATCAGCAGTCATGCTCAAAAGATAAACACTTTTACCGTAATGGTATTCTGCTAGTCAAATGAGAAAGATGGAAAAAAGTTGTAGCTAATGATGGGCATTTGTAATCATTTTTTCACAATAAAGTTGCATTTTCATAAAAAAAAAAATTGAGATAACTTAGCTGCGCACCTAATAATTTTCAATTTATTCTTAGCTTCTGCCACACTTTTAGATGAATAGAAATATTCATTTATATCTCCCATATTTAAGGCTGGATCCCGACAAAAACTTGGGAATTATCGTGGACCATCTTAATTTTCAGTTATTTCCAAATTGTTCGAACCAATTGTAACAAAAAAGATTTTATTTCGCAATCAAACAGTAAATAGCATTACAGTAGCATGGATTTGCATCAGATAGATCTATATTAACCAACTCGACGCTGTTTACAAAATATTATTTAATTTTAACTGATTTCAAGAAAGAGTATATGGAAGTGTTGTTATAAGGAAATAAAGATCATTTGGTATTAATACCACGCTTCTTCAGTAAATCTCGAGTTACCTCCAAAATAGAAAGCAGTATGTCAAAATTGGTTGCTCTCAAACTATATTTATTGAAGTATTATCTGGCATCCCACAAGGTAGCCACTTAGAGCCTTTGCTATTTGAGCATTTGCTATCCTTT
This sequence comes from Volucella inanis, assembly GCA_907269105.1. NCBI lineage: Eukaryota > Metazoa > Arthropoda > Insecta > Diptera > Syrphidae > Volucella > Volucella inanis. The sequence continues at coordinate 140,605,076 of OU026155.1, read as the reverse complement.
TGCTGCTAAACCGAGCTAATTGCTTGATGTCTGCCGGTGACCTTAATTTTTTTTTTTTTTTATGTTATAAATATTTATGATTATAAAAGTCTCCAAAATGATTTAAACAAAGTAGTTAAGTGATGCCAAGTTAATCGGCTTACCTCGAACATAAGCAAGTGTCACCATTTTTCTGTGTATTTGCTTGTTATTAATGACTATACCACATTGATAAAAAAAAAAAAAAAAAAAACGGAATAACCACCATGTGGCGCTCCCATTGTTTCGATTTGAGTTCTGTTCTGTTTTTTTGTTAAGTTGGTACATCTGTTTTTGATATTCCCTCTAAATCTTAGCGTCGTAGCTTGAAATTTGCAAAAGTTATGTAGCCAAGAGTACATCTATCTCTGTGTGTGTTGGCGAATTTTTTACAACTTTAGAAATGGATTTAAATTTGCTACATCGAACTTGTATTAAATTTTGCGTTAAAACGGATTTAATGGTGCGCGAACGTTGAAATTTGTTGGAAAAGTGTATTGGCAACGATTCTCTAAAGAAAACGGGCGTTTACCAGTGGCACGGGCGGTTCAGAACTGGTTGTGAGTCAATCGAAGATGATGAACGTAGTGGCAGACCATCGACATCGAAAACCGACGAAAACATTGATGAACTTGAATATTGCCTATGGATCCGTCCAAGACATTTTGGTTAATGATTTTGGTTTTCGTCGTGTAGCAACAAAGTTGGTGCCAAAAGACCTCAATTTCATGCAAGAAAGAAACCGTGTTGACTTCGCAAAAGAGATGATCTGCGAGGTTGAATCCGATCCCACATTCATCAAAAGGATCATTACTGGAGACGAGACGTAGGTTTATGAATACGCCACGCAATTCAAACATCAGGCAAGTGTATGGCGTTCACCGAATGAGCCGAGACCAAAAAGACCACGCCGTTTTCAGTTAAGAAAGAAGGCAACTCTCACTGTTTTCATGGATTACAACGGTGTAGACATGTACATGAAGCAATTCACCGAAAGAGACTAGAATTGTGGGCAGAAAACTCGTGGATTTTGCACTATGATAACGCACCGTCGCACAGTGCCATCATTATTCGTAAGTTTTTGTTGAAAAATGCAACAAATACCATTCAACAGCCACAAAATTCACCTAATTTGGCTCACGTTCCTACGGGAACGCGTTTCAGAAGCCGAGAGGAAGTAATAGAAAAATCGCAGGAAGCACTGATGGGCATACCGAAAACCGAATATAAAAAATATTTCGAGGATTGGATCAAGCGCTGTCATAAATTTGTTACAGTCTATGGGTATTACTTTAAAGGGGACAATATACGATTAGATTTAGATGAATAAACTTGTATTTTTAATTTTCTGAATACATTTCGGGAACTTCGATCAAGGTAGTATAATAACCTGTTCCACTTTTTCTCGAAAAACCGAAACTAAAGATCTATTTTTCTTTTTTGATTCGAAACTAGGACTTTCATTTCATATAGACTGTGTTGTTGCTGAAGCAAACTTAATGCTTCATTGTAAGGGATGTATTTTGTTGGAATCTGTATTGCCCCAGCAGGCTAAGCCGTACTGCAGTTAGGACTTAAAAATACCATTGTATACCAATTTCAAAATGCCAAGTCTGCAATAAAAACTAAGGTGATAGAGTTGGTTTCTCCAACTAAGTTTTGATTCTTATATAACCTCCAAATATTTGAAACATTCAAAACGTTCAATAACGTAACAGTCCGTAGCACAATTAACATTGACATCGTAGGTTGATACAGCAAGTTATTAGCTAGTGTCCTTCTAATTTTAAGCATCATGTATTAGTCAAAATTAATGTTTGCGTTGATATTAAAAAGGTTATTACAAAAGCAAGTTAGAGCTGTGTCATCGGCAAATACCGTAATTTTTCGGGGTGGATAAATGAAGAGTATACACAAACTAAGAACAATACCGGACCCGAAAGAGAACTTTGTGGTACACCGTTTATAGTATTCTGTGAGCTCATACAACCCTTTACTCTGTTCCACATATGTTACAAGACGCAAGCCATGTATGTATGAAATCTCCAAAAGCCTGCATTGTTTTAAGTATTAGCGAATGTTCCATCATATCAAAAGCTTGTGAGATATCTGTTAATAACCTAAGATCAATATTTGAATTATTATAAATTTCTACTCAGAGTTTTAGTAGTTTCAGTTTTAGTGGATCTTTCACTTCTGAAACTGAATTGAAGTTCACTGAAAAATGTAGTTTTATCTCAAGAGACAGTTTACTTTGCATAGAGGAATAACTACAGGGGTCTTAAGTGAATCACGCAAGACACTCTGTGGAGTGCTTGATATATTATCGTGTGAAGAAGAGAACTGCAACTTTTTAAAATGCTATAATTTTTTTATTTTTTAATAAACTTTATTATGCCAAAGCACAGGAAAATATATCAATTTTTAAATTGTATCAGTAGTTTTCAATATGTCCACTTTTGGCGCGAATAATGGCCTCGAGACGGCCGAAGAAAGCATCGCACGCTGCACGCAAGTGGCTCTGCGGTGTTTTGGCCCATTCCCGGCGAAATGCTTGTTTGAGGTAGTCCAAACTTTGGTATTTTTAGTGCCAACCTTCGCCTTCAAAATACCCCAGACGGAGAAATCTAACATACTTGCATCCGGAGAATTTGCAATCCATTGTGTCGAAGAAATGAAGTGTGGAACATTGTTTTTTAACCAATCTTGGTTGACGCGCGCTTTGTTATACGGTACCGAGTCTTGTTGAAATGTCCACGGTTTCCGACTGAAATGATTGTGTGTCTAAGGCTTCAATACTGCCTTCAATACTTTCACGGTGTACGTTCGTATTAATTTTGACGCCACGGTCCAAAAATACGAGCGGAGAGCGATCGTCACCATCGGTGCTACCTGCTTTCTAGTGGCTTAAAACTTTCCGAACCATTTCTGCCGATGCTGCTGTTTTTTATGACCACCTCCATGGCGTTTTGCAACGCTGCCAGTATCACGGTAACGAGCTATGGTTAGAGACACAAATGATTTATTCAAGTTGAAGTGCTGGAGGGCTCTTACGATAGCTACTTGTGGTTTTCCAGCCAAATATAAAGCAATCACACTATCACGTTTGAATTCCATCGCGGATAAAAAATGTCAACACAACTGAGACGCAAATCGCTTAAAAGGCTTGTAAATAATAAAATTATCTGTCATATGTCAAAATTTGAGCTCACTGTTATGAACGGTTTGGAGATTATAGCAGTCTGAGGTTGGTTACAGATCGAGTCAGTCAGAGTGTATATTGTTTTTTGTATTTTCAGTGTTGTAAAATGTTTGAAGTAGAAACAAGCAGTCTGATGTTGCTCCTGCCCTTAAGTGGTATCACAGTGACACGAAATGTTTCTTTGTTCTGGAAGACCACGGAAACAATTAACGATGTCTTTGAAAATATTGCAAACTTCACTGGGCTCAGATATATCAGCATGATTATAAGTATTTAGAAAAATTTCTGTATTTGGCTTATTTCTACTCAAGTTTTTAGCAGTCATCAAAGCTACCAAGGCTTTGCCATTTCGTCATCCATCGTTTTACGTTTGTCGAACGTGAGAAAATTATTAAAAAAATTTATTGAAACTCCGTATCAGTTGTAAATATGCAACGCGAATTTCGTCGTGAGGTCGGTCGTCATCATGGCATCAGAGTGTAGGCAATTCGTCGCACCATAGGAGCATGAGTATACTCCTTAAGATATAAAGCCAACAATTTGATAGATATTGGTGTGAAATGAAGAAAACATAGCCGCTGTAGTGGCCAGTATCGAAGTCATAAATGTCGATTCGGCGTCGATCAGCTGAATTGAGCATCACCAGAGAGTCAATCTGGTTTATTTTGCGGTTGGATTTGAGCCTTAATTTGTATCAGATTGTGCTGACGCAAGAATTGAAGTGAGTTCGCTAATTGGGCGCTGTAAATGGTGGCCGGAGATCCGGACTTTGGCCTAAAAACATCTTTTTGGACGAGGACCATTTTTGGGCCTTGTCAGCAAGGAAAATTGTCATTATTGGAGCGAATTTAATCCACAAGTGTTCGACCAAGCATCAGTGCGTCCACAAATATTGACTGTATGGTGCGATTTATGGCGGGGCGTCATCATCGGACCAAATTTCATTCGATATGAGGAAGGAAACACCTTTAGCGTTAATGGTATCAGGTATAAAGTGTTAACCGACTTTTTGTAGTCAGAACTTGACAACATCGAAATATCCTAGCTATAGTTCCAACAAGATGGCATTTAATGCTATACAAGCGACGTAACATTTGAAGTTGTGAAAGAGAAATTTCTCGACTGGGTCATCTCACGACGAGCCTTCATCAACTGGCCACCGCGATCATACGATTCGACACCACTTGATTATTTTTTCTGGTGATACGTTAGTCTACGATAACAAGCCAACCAGTTTGAATGAGCTCGAGGCAAATATTGGACACAATATTGCCGGAATAATGCCGCTCATATTGGACCGAGTCATCATAAATTGGACCGACCGCTTGATGCACTGCCTGCAAAGCCGAGAGATCCATTTGAATGGTGTGATATTCCACACATAATGGCATACACTTAGCTTCAAAAAAAGCCAGAATAAATTTTATATCTCACACCTGTGTTGTTTTATTTAATTTTTTTCCTATCGCTCTTATCTTGTCACCAAGATAGAGCAAAAGTATTGTAATAATGTGAATTGGCTTCCATTTTGTTACAAATGAAAATAATTTGGATCTGATGATTGAGGACATTAAGTTGGAAAAATAATATCGATCAAGTGATGCACATTTGTGCTCGTTTCACAGCTTCTGACTCCAAGTTGGTGACTTCTTCGTCAATATTGGTTTTCAAAACTTGCAAAGTCTGTTGTTTGTTGTGGTTAACGCGAGATTTTAGAAATCCCTAAAGGAAAAAGTCTGGTGTCGTCAGATTTGGTGATCTGGCCGGTATGTTCAAATAGCAAAAAAGAGAGATCACACAGCTTGGAAATTGGTGATTCAAAATCTTCATCATTGCCCGAGATGTGTGAGCGGTTGCTCCGTCCTGCTGGAACCAACAATGCTCGAAGCCTAATTCAGGAGAAAAAAAAAATCATTTAGCGTCTATCTGTAGTGCTCACCAGTTACGGTTAGGGTGGCGCCGTGAGCACTCAATATGGACCATATAAGGACCAATCACTATTTTACTGCAAATGCCGCATCAAACGGTCACTTTGAGGGAATGCAATGGCTCTTCGTGCATTTCATGTGGATTCTTTGTTTACGCATAACCACTTAAGTGGTAGTGGACTTTGTCGATTTTGGAAGCGAAATCATACTCTCCTTGCATCAGGTTTAACAGAACATGGGAGTATCTAAGTTAACCTCACTTGACGATCAGCAGGCAACAGTTGATGAAGGTTTTGCACTTTTTAAGGGACAATCTTCAGATCTTTCATCAAAATTCGATGCAATGAAGATCTGCTGATGCCAAGTTGTGTGCATCGTTCTCTCGTTGATGTTTGTGGACACTTTCGGACGTCCTCGGCCACAGCATTGACATTCTCGGTCAAACGAGCAATACGGCAACACGGTGACTCTGCATTGCTAATTGTCAACTAATTCTTTATTTGTCTATAACATTAATGCCAAACCATAATTACACTTAACGCCATTTGCAAAAATTATGGTACATTCACATTATGACATTACTTTTGCCCCACCTTGCGTGTAATATATATATTCAAACTTTGCAAGCAGTGCGATTTTGGAGTATTTTTTTTTAATTATTAACAGTAAAGAGTGGAATCCAGTTTTAAAAGTAACAGCACAACAGTGTTAGGGGTTAAAACTCCGACACAGCCCTAATACTTCTACTTCGGGACCTCTTGGGTATCCTGCAAAAGAACACAATAAAGTTTTATCCATTACTCACAACAGCATGATGCGTATCACGCATGTATTTCACTCAAATAAAATTCCTAATGGACATCACTTATTTCGACAGGAATTCACATAAAAATGAATAGAAACCATCTCACATTACTGAGGAAAAAAAAAAAAACAACGTTAAATCCATCCGAAAGCACATTTCCCCTCCTCATAGATACGCTGTTATTCAATTTCTTCGAGAAGATACGAGAACGTTGTACTTTAACGCTCCATCCACCCATCAATTTGCGGCGTTAAATTTTCCTAAAGTATTCTGACATGATTACCTGGACGATACCGGCAGCAGCACATCTAACCAATATTTGAGTTTCGACATCCGTTGCATATCCGTTTTCGTACGAGTATCTTTCTCAATACATATGGTAGATTCACTTGTACTTACGAATTTATATGCTTTTTGATTCCATTTGATTCCCCTCGAAATGTAATTTAAACTTGAAATTTTGGCGTAAACAAGTAACAAAGTTAGAACATACGAGCACCACATATCCATCAGATTTGCGAGTATTCGTATCTACGAGTATTCGAAAATATTCGAAAGACGGCAATGAGATATTGATGGTGATGTCTTTTAAGTGGAGACTATTCCTTTCGTATGGATGCGAGCAGAATTTGATGATGGTGAACATGTGAATTTAATTCGAGGACACCACAAGACATATCTTAAGTATCTGTAGCACCGCACACGCCCGCTCACACTTATAAATCACATGTTGCGCGTCTCTTCAAAACCGATTTTTCTAAGAGTGCTCCGCTTTGGTCTTGTCGTATGAGTAGGTTGTGATTCTTCTATCCAATTCGCTTTATTTGATTTCTTCAGGTTTTATTTATGTTAATGTGATGATTGCCAGTAATTTCTCCAAAATTGTTTGCCAGTGCTTGGTAAAGGACCGAACTGGATGAGTATGAGTAGATGGGTATTTGTGAGGTTGTGAGGTTGTTTATAAGGGAGCGGCTTTTTTTTAAAGATTTATGGACGGCAACCCTTAGTAATCTGTTACGGAGGTCGACATAATTTATACGAAAAAAAAAAAAAGTCGTTCATGAGTTGAGACTATTGTTTCCCATGTTTGCTTTTAATTGTATGGCTCTAGGCATTCTCGAGCTGTAAGGGTAGAATCTAAAGCAATAAAAGTTAGGTAGTAGCTATAGGATTAGCATTCATGATGTGCGAACGTGAAATGTGTTTGGTGAGCGTGCTGGTCCCAAAAAAAAAATAATGGTATTCTTTAGATAATGACACCCAAAACATGTATAAGTTGAACCACATGAAGGAATCATGAGATTTTGTGGGGGGGAAATGTTTGGGGGTTGTTACTTGGGTTTAGAAGGAAACGTTATGATAGCAATTTTGTTTCGATCGTTTACTTGCGTCATCAAGAACATAATAGTGGTAGTGGCTTTTAATTAACAACAGATTCATGGTACTTAACTTAGCAAGACATAAATTTATTTAAAAAGCAAAAACTCTTGTCTGATTGCTTAAGTTGCAACAAAATCATGATATCAATTGCAAGTTATCACTTCAATATAGTTGTTGGTTCAATATAAATTTTAAGGAAACTTAGTCATTGATACATAGGGAATAGTAGATGTATTTAAGCAGCAAGAGCAATATGAAAATCCTCTTCCAATCAATTATAAAGAGCTAAGCTTAGCTATTAGTAAAGACAACCAAACATCGGGCTCTGATTGTCTGATTTAGTAGCCTACATTCGTAAAGTCATCAACCAGGTATGGGCGAATAAAACCGTGCCCGATGACTAGACTATCAGTTCTGTAGGCCCGTCTTCAAGAAAAACGATCCTTTACGATCGAGATATATTCTTGCTTGATGTCGAATAGAAACTAGGGCGACTAGATAAGAACGATATGAAAAAGAACTTAAATAAAACAACAACGCTATCATATATAGATATAAAATTGATTCATACCATTATGTGTGATAAAGCACATTTATCGATTGGACGCCTTGGCTTTGTTGGGAGTGCTTCAAATGTTCAGTAAAACTTTTGATGATTCGGTCCAATATGTACGGCATTATTCCGGCAAAAGCGTGTTAAATGCTTATCTTGAGCTCGTCCTAAGTGGTTGGCTTGTTAGCGTAGACTAATGACTTGACGAAGCCCCAGAGAAAATAGTCGAGTGGTATCAAATTGCATGATCGCGGCGGCCAATTCGAGCGTTGCGTCGCTTTTATAGCATATGGCGCCATGTTGTTAGAACCACAGCTTGGATATATAGAGCTCTTGGCACAGAAAGTCTGTTAACATCGTTCTAAACCTAAGACCATTAACGTTAACAGTGTCTGCTTTCTCATTTCGGAAGAAATAAGGTCCGATGATGACGCCATGCCATAAACCGTACCAAGCAGTCAATCCTTGTGAATGGCCGATCACTAGTGAATTATATTCGCTCCAATTTTACTTGTTGACATAGCGGCTAGGCTGAAAAGGAACCTTCAGTGGAGATGCTTTTTTGACTTAATCCGGAACTCACGGCATTGTCTATGCTCATGTGGTTTCAATTCTTGCGTCAACACAATCTTATACGATCTCTTGGCTTAAGATCTAAAAGAGTGTACTCAGGCTCAAACTTTTCCACGCTAAGACGAATTGCTTGCACACTTGCCATGACGACGAAATTTACGTTGCGTATTTCCGCACGTTCGGCAAGCGTAAAACGATGCATGATGAAAGGCAAACCGTACTGAATATTTTGACAACTCGATGTCATTGGTAATCTTTAAAGCTGCTGAAAAAATCTTTGCTATCTGGTCATCCTCTATAAGAAGTTTGACATGAAAGTCTCAAGCTCTTCTGGAGGACACTTATCGACACATAATAGTGGGCAGACCAACGATCATGGTCAATCAATAATAATAAGGCAAATCCTAAAAAAACCCAACGTATTTCAAGTCGAGACTCATTATGTCTCCATTTATCGATTTAAGCTCTACAAGATGATGACCGAATTCGATATCCCACGATGCAATGTGCAATTTTAAAACGGTTCGTCTGAGCTATTCCAAACGAGTAACAAATTTTGGCAAGAAGTTAGATAATCATCTAATATATTCAGCCTAGTGCTAGAATAGATAATGCTCAAGGCAGGATTTACCACGATTGCACTATTTTTAACCGAATTGTCTAGCTGCTATATATATTCGACTTCATAGAGACTTTTACGGTATTTGTAGAGCAGACAAAGTAAATTGTTCTTAGAGGAAATGAAAACAAAACCAAGTAAATGTTGATAACAAACAGGGAACCATCCGTACACCACCTGTTACAAAAGAAACACCGAAGTGGTTAAGGAATTTATGTATTTTGATGTAAACATCAACTCCGAGAATGGCACCCTAGTGGGTAGATTTCCCTAGGAAATCGCTGCTTTGGTTTGGTGAAACAAATGGGTTCAATGGAGCCAACTCAAAAGACAAAATGCATACTCTATGCTCACCCTGCCAATTCTGCTATATGGAGCTAAGTGCTGGGTGATAAGCAAGAAGCAGAGCTGAAACTAATTTTAAATTTATTTGGTTCCAGATAGGAGGATGGCTTATGTGTCGAAAAAAATAAAACATTGGTTCAGCACATCAAGGGAATAGACAAAGATGGTCTTTGAATAACAGCCCCCAAACTCGAGATGTCAAGATTGATCGAACCTTGATTTAGGATAAATTTATCGTAATTCACAAACACTCGGTCTGAATAACTGAAAACGGGTACAGTGGTAGCCTGCCGTGTCTAAACTATGGGCTTTCCATGGGTCGGGGGCCCATTAAGTAAGCAAGTCAGAGTTTCATTAAATTTGGAAATTCAACTCGGATAAAATTCAGCGGAGAATGACTGTAATCTATGTATACTCCTTCTAGTACGGTATATGAAATTTGTGATTTTAGGTACATCCCCTCCGTTTTAGTCAGGCATTGTTCAATTTTTTATTTTTTATTTTTTTTTTGTTGAAGTTAAGTTTGGTTAAAATAATTCTCATTTAGGTACACTTAGGCCAGTTCTATGTCCATTGTAAGACTACTGAAGCGGTGCATCTGGGACCACAAAATCTGTTTGACAAATTTGTAGCGGAGCAGATATTGTAAGGATATTAAAAAGGGATAACTGCTCCTAGATTTCAGCCTGATTTTAAAGACGGACAATTGTAAAGTGAACAGAGAACTCCTCTTATTCTTCATCTTCTTCACAGTCTCTTGTTTTTATATTTTTTAAACGAATATTTGTAATACTGGGGATAACACTTATTCAACATGTGCGATTGAATATGACTCATACAAGTCTAAATGCCTTATAGATATCCCGACGAGTGCATTTACGACTAGTTCCCGAGAGCGCTTGGATGTGCATCATCTGTTTGGTCTAGATTTCGTAGAGGGTTATAAGTTTCCAGCAAGTCTCTCGGAATCAAAGTCTCATCGTCCAACTATCTCTTTGACAGATTAATATTCGGAATGAGTAATTTGATCGGTATGCATACATACTTGTATGGTATATTGCAATTTTCGTCGAAGATATTGTGATATCTGAATCTGATTAGATTTGATTACACATTCGCTAAGAGCTGTAAACTTATAAGTCTGACTTCGTTCATATTGAACTGCGTGGAGACAGTGATCAAGCTTCGAATATCTGGAAGGCATAAATAAAAGCGCACTCAGTAAGAACTAACATACGCTGGGCATTTTCGCCGGCATTAAATGTATCTTCGACAATGCAACCTTTAACAGTATATGTTAAATACATATTATCGCCTCACTGCTTAACACTATCAATAGTTCTGACGCCTATGCCCAAGCATACGTCATCATTTACGTCTACGATGACAGTACGGCTGTACTGCCTTTTGCTTCGTGTCTAGCGACTATCTGATATAAAGTGCAGGCAGCCCGAAACGTGTAAACATGATGGACAATTGGTAGACTAGAATTGGGTTTTCAGTCAATCCTTTCAAAACTGAGGTTTTTCTTTTTACAAGAAGGAGGGAACTGACTGATCTGAGTCATCTAGTGCCTCAGCAACCATTTATACAAAGTATTTGGATGCCATTCTGGATAACAAATCTAGGGCAAAGGAACTGTCGGCAAGTTTTGGGGCCTTCCACTGAGAAGGCTATGTGGCTATGCTAAGGCCAATTATATCGTATGTAACGGCTATCTAGTGGAATAAGCTCTTACGAAAATACGCTATTGCTTCTCTTATCAGCTTCCAAAATCCGGTCAGTCTCGGCTTCATGTGAGCTTTCCCGAACATAACTAGATCTACTTTAGACGCCTTATTCAACCTACCTCACCTTGATATTTATATCATGGGCTTGACTCTCAATACCTTCTTCCGTTTAAAAAGAAGTGGTCTTTGGTCCAACTGGAGCTTTAATGACCTTGCGTGCCGGCGATCTTTTTCCTCTGATCTTATTGACATGCCATCTGATGAAATACGAAATTGACTTTTCCTGAAAACAAGACTGGTTTCGGCCAATATCTGAACCAGTGAAGGAATGTAGAGGAGTTTTCATGGATGGCTCCACGGAAATATACGTAATCCTGATGTCAACAAACTATATTGAATCGGTGGAGGGGGCAAAATATTTGCACCTACTATCTCTGCAAGCTAGTTCAAAAAAACAAGATTTCACTGAACGTTAAGGTTCATTTCATTCAGGTAACAATGGAATCACGGGAAATGAAATCGCCGATGAACTTGCTAGGCAAAGCTGGTAGCAGAGTTTTTCAATGCTTGAACGTGCGTTGGTCTGTCTACGTCTTTGAGGTTAGGGCTTCTATTGACAGTTGGGTTTTATATGAGCACAACTGCAGGTGGTTAGACTCTGCAGATTTCCAGCAGAGCAAAAGGATACTTCCTGACGTCTCTAAGAGGTTAGCGGCCCTCCTGGTGTCCCTCGGTAGAAAAAACTCTTACTGGCACCGTGACGGGGGCCAGACCTTTTCAACGCACTAAAATGTTTTGGGCATAAGTGAAACAACATCCTGTGATGCTTGCAGGGAAAATGGTGACGACTATTGTACCCATATGTCATACCCTTGTGGGTTGTTCTCGAGGTCTAGGATAAGTAGACCACTGAAAGATAGGATTTTGACTGCCCTTCATCCAGAGAGCCCCAGGGAAACTACAATTAAATAGAGGTTCACTTGTTTCCAACAAAATGACAAGAACAATCTAACCGTGCTAAAATTTATTCTTATGTCATTTGGTTGGCATCTTACTCAAAGGTTTTCAATTTGAAACAAAATCGCCCTGCTAAAAGAAAATCTTTTTCAGAATATTTAATATTCATATTAATCCACACTCCTAATCTGCAGCAACGTTCTCCGTTTGGAGTACTCAATCTCAACATAAACGATTCCACTTCATTTCATCCACTACACCCACTTAAAACTCGTCTCATTTGTTTACTCAATTCGACTTGACATTCGAATTGATGTGCTCGCTGCATCTACAGTCCTTTTTCAGCTTTATTTGCTCCGTCAAGTGCGATCCTTATCAAAAAAATTATTTTCACCAATCTATGGCGGGAAATTGCGCGTGTCGAAACAATCGTTCAACTCAAGTATTTTATCGTTAGCAATTTTTCAGTCAACAACTTCTCGTTTGTTATCTCAAAGATAGCACCTGTGGGTGTGGAGTGAACAAATTGGGAAGCCCATTCAATCATTTTCAATCAGATTCAGCAGACTAACTGACTTCCAGTTATCGCTATCAATTAATGAAATCTCATACATACTCGTAGTATGCAATCAATGGGGAAGATAGATGCGGTAATGTTGCACCCACAAACAGGTTACTCACGGTGGTCAATTTATTCCATATTTGTTGTTGGAAGTCTATTACGAATACTAAGGCCGGTCCCGTCATTATTTATTCAAAACACAATTCACACTCTATAGCCTGCTTAAGGTACTTTTAATCGTTTCTCAAACAATAACCAAGCGGATACTTCACATGTGCGGGGATATGATGGATGCAACTTGACTGACCAACACACAGTGAAATATATCGAACGAATACCCGTGCCGTGAATTTTACACTTCACTTCACACGATTAGTGTTTCAATAGCGCCAGTTGGTAAGGTCATATGCCTGGCACCTGGCCAGAGGCAATGTGGCTTGGATATGTTGCAAATTTTGGCAGAGATTTTGTTGGATTGTGGCCTGGCTATTGTCTGGCATCCGGCCTTCGATTGATTTTTTGTATTGCCATCGAGGAGAAACAATTGCTGCAGGGCATCAAGGAACACATGTGGCTGCTTTGAATGGGCTTTATTGCGCATCATGTCGGTTGGAATTGGTATTTTTTGGGGGAGATGATGGAGAATTCCTCGTTTCATCAATTGTTCAAAGGTTTTGGATTGGTTTGGAATGAGTTTTTTTTTTCGCTTCGTTTTCGATTTGAGTGAGTTGATGGTCAGTTTTGTGAGAGTGAGTTTTTGGTTTTTTTTTTTGGCCTTGACATGGGATTCTGCTTTTGATGTGGGTTTTTCCTGTGCACAAAAGGTGAACTACGGCATTATTGTTATTGAAATCAACTTGGGATTGAGTGTAGCAACATTGAGCAGTAACTTTGAACAACTTTGGTTATGAGTTGGCCCGCAGTTATTGGATATTCATTTTTGAAAATCTAATTGATGGCTAAAGGGCGCAATGTAATAGCATTTTTTGCATTTGAAGTAGGTATTCCATTAAAAGCTAAGAGCACTACGATTAAAAGCTAACTTAAACTAGATTTGGAAAATTGAAGACAGTAGTTTTTAAGTTCGAGCACTTATACCTTTATTTTCTTGTTCAACTTATGGCTAAAACCGAGTATGGCTTTTTGTTATTCTAAAGTGGGTATTCATTGTCTTAAAAGTCTTAGAAGTCCCATCTACCTGGTACCTAGCTATTTTTTTTTTTAACAGAAAAGCAGATTCAATTTGTGCCTTGAGCGGCGTTTATTGACATGATTGCAACAATGGTTCCTTACCCTCTTTTCACCTAAGATGATTTCCATACACGTTTCGAGGATTGGAAAGGAAAAACAAACCAACACACATTATGGCATACTTTCCGTAGTACATGATTTGGCAGAAGGATGACTATGGTATATTTAAAGTTTTTGTCGTTGACAAATCCATTTTTCCTTAATGTGGTTTGTCTGGAAAAATTAAAATGAAACTTACAATCTACGAGATATTCGCATTTTATTTCGATTTGACGCCTTTGTCTAGTGAATTATTGAACATTTTATTCACTGAAGACATAAGGTGGTTTCTACTATTCAAAATGAAGTGACAGAATCCAGCAGGCAATTATACTTTTTGACAGATACTTTGCAGAGAAAATGTCTTTGTTCTGAATTTTTTACTCTACACCAGTCGACTATATTTCAATAAAAATAAAAATTAATTCAACGTCATGATATACAATCGCGACTATTATAAAAAAGAAAAAAATATGGAAAGCATTGTTGTGAGCTCCAAGAATATTTAATGTCTTGGAGTTGAACGCAGTGGTACTTGGAATATAAAAGTCATATCGATAAAAAAGTGAATTTTATTGAAATTTTTAGTTCAATATTAAAATCTATTCGTGAATTGGATCTGAATGGTTTTCGAACGTGACAAGCTTGCATGTCAGGCGACGCAAAAGTGATTGTAGAATGAAATGGGAAAGAAGTTGTTCCATAAGTATTTGGTACGTTTTGTATTTTTATTTTATTTTATTTTTTTCTTTTATATCAGTTCGTCATATTCATAGATTCCTTTATAGAGTGTGAATGGTTTTCTTTAAATATATCGTGCTGTCACGGCGACAGACGATAATAAGAAATGTACAGTTCTTTTCTTTTCTGCCGAGCGGCAAAAGAAATGACGCTAATTTCTTAAATGACGTCCGAAAGCATTCATTTGGTTTGAGAAAATTGCGCGATATACGATTAATTTTATGAGATATCTAACTACTAATGGTAGTCCTAATCAATGACATAGTGCCAACACTGCCTACCAGATAGGATAGGACTCAGTTAATGAAACCTCACATCTGCGTTTAAAACAGTTTTGCACTCTACGAAGTGGAATTAGATTTAAACTAGACAGCTAGTTCGCTCCCTTCATTGGTTCCTCATAATAAAAGATTGTGTATTCCTCCGCTTGGAAAATATAGGGTTTTCTAATAACGACTTGACAGCTTTTTTTTTAAATAAAAGGCAAACCATTTGAGATATTTCAAAAACTTTATTATTGGCTTGAAGTACAATCAAAAAATTTATGAATGGAACTCGACTTCGTTCATATGGCCACAGCGATTGATTCGTTGGACCCAATTTTCAACGACTCGGCCACACATTTCGGCCAAAACGGCCGCTATTTCGCGTTCAATGTTGGCTCTGAGCTCTTCTAACGTCGTCGGCGTCTTGGCATAAACCAATGACTTAACGTAGCCCCACAGAAAATAGTCAAGCGGCGTTAAATTGCACGAACGAGGCGGCCAATCGACTGGAACATGTCTTGAGATAACATGTTCACCATACTTACTCTTCAATAAATCGATTGTAGCGTGTGCTGTGTGGCTTGTAGCAACATCCTGTTGATACCACATGTCGTCCAAGTTCATATGTTCCAATTCGGGCCAAAAATAATCGGTGATCATGGCGCGATAACGCTGACCATTCACAGTAACGTGACGATCTTTATCGTCGACGAAAAAATTGTTATTGCCCAATAACGCCGCCGGCATGCAAACCACACCAAACAGTTATTTTTTGTGGATGAAGTGGTGATTCATGAAGCACATGTTGGTTTTCACCCGACCAATAATGCATATTTTGCTTATTGACGAACCCATTGAGCCAAAAATGAGCTTCGTCACTGAAGATGATTTTGCGATGAAATTCATCATCTTGGCGCATCTTCTCCAGAACACAATCGGAGAACGTTCGTCACTTCAAATGGACCACCGGCTTCAATTCTTGAGTCAGCTTGATCTTGTTTGGGTGTAAACCAAGATCTCTTCGCAAAATATGCCACAATGTGGTCTGAGCGATGCCCAATTCTTGAAAACGCCGTGGAATTGATTTATTTGGATCGTTTGCTACGGACGTCTGAACGGCAGCGATATTTTCGACACTTCGACCAACCCGTTATCTCACTGACACGGCAACATCATACAACGAATATGTAGACTCAAGTTTTTACACTAAATTTGTTATTGCCTGTCTACTAGGGCGAGAATAACGACCGAAAATTATAGTTAATGCTCTTAAAGTTGAAGTCACTGACTCCGAAAATCTGTAGAAAATTTTTAAAATTTGCAGACGTTGTTCAATAGTGTACTTTACCATGATGAAAATGTTGAGTTTACTGAATAAATTGACAGTAACAGTTTGATGAATAGAGAAAGAGTGCGTCCACAAATTAAATTCAAAGTTGTCAAGTCCCTATTGGAAAACCCTATAGAAGCGAATTTACTTTATTTATTTACGCGCTGTTTCGCCTTGTAGTTCCTAGGGACTCAACTAAACCTAAACGCCATCGTGTACGGTTCCTGGCAATGAGCTTCAGTTCTCTGTAACTCTTCCCCAATTGCCATGACTCCTCCTATTGCCATGACTCCAACTATTCTGCGATATGCATTACTCGGTCGAGCCGTTTTCTGCGCTCGATGTGTATGACCAATCCGTCTTTGGACGATTGTGCATATAAGTTCCTGACCTACTCTCTGATAAAGATGTTAAGATATTCCGTAACGCCTATTAACGAATATTTGTAGTTTTTTTTTATGATAGTGGAGGTCTTCTTCCAAGTGCTGTACACATACATCGCGTATTGTTTTAAGATTTAAACGGAACAGTCGTAGTTTGATGTTTAAGTTAATTAAACTACTTCGCCATATCACGAGTATCATTCTAAACTCAGCCGTAGCTTTTCCGATTTGGTTGACAATATCCTGTTTGGTCCACTCTTGATAGTGACAATACTCCCAAGATATTGGAGACTCTATACTTTATCTACCGGAAGTCCGTCAATGCTAACTTGAGTTAAGTATTTTGAATTTGGCAGTACTAATTTTCAAGTCCACGATATTTGCCTCCCTCTCCACTTTTGCTGTAATCAAACAAACGTCATCAGCGTAGTCCAGATGTTTGAGTTAAGATGTAGGAAACAAAGCTGCGCGAAGCACATAGCTAATCACCAATAAAAAAAGGATCGATGATAGAATGCCGGACACCACTTTGAATCTTAAATTCCTCCGGTAACTTTCCCCTATGCAGAACATGACATCTGGACCCATCATAAATTATGTGTACACTGTCGAACAACTTCTCAAAATCAATGAACGGCAGGTGAAGTGGTGGTCGGTATTTTACGCAATATTCAATAATGATCCGCAGGTTGTTTTTGTTGAGCAAAAACCTGCTTTTTTGGCATCGAGGATATCTTCCAGATGTTCTTTTATTCGCTCAACAGCTACTTTGACTATAACTTAAGCTACTGCGGGAAGAACGCAAATGGCTCTTCAGTTTTCACACTCTGTAAGACTACCCTTTTTAGGGAGTTTGGCAATTATTCGCTTCTTCGACTCGTCAGGGAAACTTTCTGCCTCTCAAGGAACTTCAACAAAAGTATGTAAAAGCGCTGCTGATATTGTTGGAGTGGCTTGCAGAAGCACTGTGGGAATACCATTTATTTTTTTAGAGTATACAAGCTTTAAGTAGCTTATGTTCTTCAATCCGCATGCTATGTCTTTCCTGTCATCTACCAACAATACTTTCCGCTCCATATGTTAAATCATTTTCATAGCGTTGCAATATTCTTGGATGCTTGTAGGTAGTGAGCTGCTGATTACTTCCTTTAGTTGTCAGCATACAGACGGAATCATTAGCCGGTCAATGTTATACCCAGGCATTCTGGTAATATTGCGGAGGCTTTGAAAAGAAACAGTAGGTAATGGGACAGTAGCTACCATGTACGGTTAACTCCACGTCCATTTCGAACGTAAGCTTCTGAAACATCGTCTGATCGCCAAATGGGTGATATGGTTGGACGATAATTGCCTGTCAGTTTATAACCAACTTTTGTAGCAATTTTTGTACTCAAATATGCTACTTTCTTTGACTAATTTTGCCGAAATCAACAAGTTTTTCACTGTCACATTGCCATTTCGTTCGCCAAGTCCGTGTTACCCGATCACAAGTCTGAGTCCCTCATTTTCATTCAGGTCCCTCATCATATTCATCATATGAGCCTTAGCTGATTGTAGAAGTTGTCCTTTTTATCTTCAGTTGATTGATTCATTGGGGTGTAACTCTGTATGATCGTATTCCTGAATCTGGCCGATCTGGAAATTAAGCCTCTGTGCGATGTAATGTTCTGCTTCAAACCAATTGGAGCAACTGGTTCCAGGAGAGTCCTTACGTTCCAGAAACCAATCTTAATCCAGGTTTAATAACCAAAAGTTATCATCATTCGATCATTCCTTATCCGAGGCGTAAGACGCAAGTTCGCAGGGATACACGAGATGTGTTCAAAAAGTCCCACATTTGTTAAACTGTTCATGTAAACGCTGGGATAGTGTCCATTTCTTGTGCAAACATTTTTGAATTATAAATTACTAAAGCGTATATGGATGGCATGGAGCGGAATGCCAAATGTCGTGGTCTGAATGGTTTTGAATTATAGCTCGACTAAGCCGACCCCTATATTCGACTATTAACTAGGTTCTTAGGAATTGTTTGCTCACTTAAATCGCATTAACTTTTCCTAAGTTAATGAAAAATACTCACGCTGTAAACAAATCGAGTATACCAACATTTATCCAAAGAACGGTTGTGTACCTCGCAAGTGTGGTATTTTATCTTTCCTCATTTGCATGTGCGGATAGCTCATTTATCCAGTGACTAAAAAGAAAATAAAATAAAAGAGAAAAACCCTCTGACATTTTGCCCACATGGCAAGTGTCAAAAAGTCAGCAGATACAAAAAGTCCCCTAAGTATTCAACATTCATATGCTCACACGTACGAGTAGCCTTACGATGACAACTCTTTGAGCATTCATTCTAGAACACTCTTTCAAAGTTCATTTACATTCAGAACAGCGCAGACAATGGTGAAGACTGCATTTCCACCTACTGGTACGATGTTGCCTCCTCCCTTCGGCAGATATGTTTTGTGCCCTATTTGCATTCGAAAGATACAAATTCTAATTGTGTGCCAGCTTCTTGATAAGGCGACTGGCACTTTTTACTTTGTATCTCGGCACTCAATCTTAATTTCATTTAGTAAACCTCCTCCTCCCAAAATGGAAGTGACGGTAGTGAGTTATGTGTTTCCTGTCCCATCGAACAATGGTTCGATGTTGTAGATGCCCCCTACAATCTCCATTCACCGGCAATCTACTAATGCTCATGCTCTTTCTAGCTTAATTGGCAGTGCAACAGAAATCAGATAAGAGCCGATCAACTTCTAGACACGCAAAGTGGACCGAATTGAACATGAGCGTTTCCTAGAGCAGGCGATGATATCTTCCAGCATTTACTCTGTCCTGTCATCGTAGTCAAGATCGTTGTTGCACGAACAGAAGCAATAGTCTTGGCAGACTATCATAAAGCCACGCAGCTGGAAAAACTCAATGTCGATGTCGAAGTCGATGTCCGCAGGAGATGCTGTCCATTCCAATTACTGGTTGAACTGTACAGTGCGGTTGGTTAAACAAGGCTATAGTATGGAATTTGCATGCGGACGAATGGCGCACTGCTTATATTTACATAAGCACCGGGTTGCATACAAATTGGTTGGAGTTTCAAATGGAACTCCGAAACTTCTGCCCCTTGGTGTTCCGGAAAGTTCCATTAATTACTTAGCCCAAATTGATACAAAAGCAAACAAATCTGTTGTCGATTGTTTGCGTATTCGTATGTGGTATTTGAGGTTAAACCATCGTCTATGGGGATTGATAACCGTTTTGCAAAACAAAACAATACTGAAAGGATAGAGATGTAAATTGAACTCGGACGCAACTGGTGGAAATAATCAGCAACATGCCACTGCCTCTTCTCTCCTTTTTTAGAAAACAAGTGAAGCTGGCCATAATCACTCGTACAAATTTGGTATATATGATATGTAAGTATCTTTTTGGGCACCAGATCTAATAAGATTCATCAGCGTAATGCACAAATAAATTAGTCATATTTTCTTTATGAAATGTGGTGCCAAGAATCTTTGCCGGTGCACTAATTAGAGGAATCTATTGTTTTGATATCCATGGAGATGGAATTTATGTACTAATTTGGTTAAGGTGAAACGCGACGCTTTTAGAAGTTTCTTATGATGTCAAGTCTCTTTTTTTGGAAAAAAATTGTTCAGCGGTCTCATGCGCCTACGCCTCCGGTATTACGCGTGAATCTTGACTGACAATCAAAGTCAGGAAGATAGCCGCACTTAAATGCCTATTTAAGGATTAAGTGACTAAGAAAATACGCTCTACTTTAACTTCAGAGTTACTGCTCAGCTATTTTATCCTTTTGTAGAGGTATTTCACCTACCTTTAACCTGAGCTAAATAGTCTTGAAAAAGTGATTAAAGTGGGCAAAATTCATGATGAGACCCTCCTGATAGGTTTAACTGTTATTGTTATCTATCTGCATTGGATGTCTTAAACTCTATTCCTAATATTGGGTTTGGCATCCACTCCAATGTGGCCCAAAGTTCTGATCGGTATTACAGTGTAATATCATCCAAGCCTGGTCAGTTCATTCATGATTCCTTCAATTTCTTCTTTGTCTTCGTAAGACTTGTAGATAACTAATTTTCTTATTTAACTTGCTCATTTCTCACCCAAAGACTCAGATCTATGGGTCTACATGGGTCAGGGAAGTGACTAGAGGAATTCGATTCATTAATGAAGCAGCGATTTCAGTGGTAACTCTAATTAAATTACTTTGATATATACATTCTAAGCTCAGATTGCTTAAGTCTCTTTAGTATCTACAAATGATGTCGAACAAAAGCCACAAACCTCTTTAAGATCTGGTCTTCCGGGTTTTTGTATGAGTTGTATTTGTTTATGTGACATAAGGCCTTAGATATATTTCATTTCACTCTTTATGGTTCAAGGATAATGAATTATGACTGTACACTTGAAATTCTCGAACTCCCCAAAGACCCTAAAACTGAATGGAGGGTTCAGATCGCTACAAATTGAAGTTCAGTACAATATTAGTATAAGAAGTACGGTAGAGTCATCCCGAAAAATAAATACAAAGAAGCACTCGCGTTCAGTGAGAGTGACTGCTGTAGAAGACATAGATCTTGACTCCGCAACATAAGAGCTTTGCTTTGCAGCATTGAGTACTATAGACTTCAATATAAACAACGGACATTTGGAAGAGCTAAGGAAGGCAAAACCATCTAAACCCAGAATTATTTAAGCCAATTTGAATTGAGGTATTTCGACACTAAAGCTAGGTTTAAGGCAAAATTGGATCACCTTAATAACGGGTTGTGGTGCACTGTTTCAATTTGTTGTAAGGTCATAACACCTACAACAATTTGTTTCGGTGAACTAACATCAGAATTTTCACTTCGCAGCTTTGCTTTGCATCGTTGGTGTTTGTGTTTTCTGTGTTTTTTTTTTTTTGTGATTACGACTAAGAAATTCAGGGTTGGCGTACCTTTTATACACGGGCTAAAAAGGAAACAGGTTTCTACGTACGTCCACGTTTGCAAATACAGGCTAGCTGTTTTGGCACTCCTCTCAGATCACTCTGATCTGAAGCTGGCTACGAACTGGTTCGTACGCCATTTACGTGCGTATATATGTAGCTTACCGGACTCCACTACAATGCAATTCATGTCGTTAGAGTTCCATCTCCGATTTGACGTCGAATTTACAGAAGACTTAAACTGAACAGCAATTCGACGAGTTTGATGCGCTGTCTGACCCGATTTAAAGAATTGTTTTCCTGTACCCTAATACTGAAACCGTTATTATAGGCGATTTCAATTTACAAAATTCTGAGTGGCCTTGACATTGTGGACAGACAACACCTAAAGGGCGTGGTGTCGCGATCTTTGATATAGAAAACAACTTGAGCCAGCTAGTAAATGAGCCCACACCATCACTAGAATTGACAGTCATACCGCCAATATCTTGGAATTGTTTTACCTTCTCACCCAGATAAGTACATTGTTGATGTGAACTACCCTCTAGGCTCGTCGGATCATTGTGTCATATCAGCCAGTTTCTCGTACATCGACCACGCAGTTAGAAAAAAGATTCCTAAAAGAACTGTATGGTTATACGAGAAAGTCAATTGGAGTGGACTTTCAAGTAGTCATTATGTTTCCTTGATAACGACGTGGATGGTGCACATACAGAAAAGGCGTGGTACAACTCGATGGTTACAGAAAGTTCAAACGAGTCTATAATGACTGCAACGTCTTTCCTAAGAGTTCAAAATTCCAATATGAGCAAAAACTGAGGCAAAAAATACCACATTGTCCCAAAGGTAGAAAAATCTTTTGGGTATTCGTTAAAAACTCCAGAAATTCCACCTCAATCTCCATCTAAAGGTTCATTTTTAATGACATTTCAGCCGTCGACTCCTTGGACAAGGCTAATCTGCTTGCGACACGATTCGTGACCAGCTCAATGGTTTCAGATTGTGCTTTGTTTCCGCCTACACTTGAGTGCGTCGAATCTTCAATGGAACGAATCCACTTTCACACTCGTGTAGTATTAAGAGTACTTAGAGATCAAAAGTCCCCAGGTCCAGGCGGTACATCTCCCATTCCATGCTATCAAAACTACTTTGCAAGTTTTTTCATCAATTCTACTCGTCGCGATTCCTTCCGAGCAGATGATTTTTCTAAGGCATTTGAAAGAGTTTGGCTCCAAGACTTTTTGTCGAAAATGCGTGCATTTGGGATCGATGAATCTCTCTTTGAATAGATTAGAAATTACCTTTTCGAACTTTTAATTCAAGTTGTCTTGGATGTTTTTAAGTCTGACACTCATAAAATAAAAGCTGATGTGCCCCAGGGCTCCTTTCTATCGCCGACACTAATTTTTAATTTTCATAAATCGTGTCTTGTCTTCTACCCCAAATCCAGTTATTCCTTTGCTGACGACTGTACTCTCTGCTTTTTATATTCGTTCCCAGACCCACGTCCCTACTCTTCGGCTGCAGAACAGGAACAGCAGCGTATGTTAAGCTCATTAAATGCCGATAATAACAGCATAACAACAACAACAATCAACAGAATGGAATTTAATGCTTCCAAAACCCAGTGCTTGCTGTCGTCAAAGCGAAATTTATACACCCAGCCATTGTCCATGAAATCACTTGCATCGTCGATCTAACTTTCCATTCTTGGTATTTGTGTCAATGAAAACTTATGTTACGTTGGAATAACCACATATTCGATGTCGTCAAAAATGCTGCGAAATTTCTTGGTTTCCTCAATCGATGTAAGAAGTAATTCACCCTCTCTGATCTTGCCCCAATACGTAAGACATTTACCTGCCCGAATTTGGAGTACAATGCTCACATCTGGCCAGATGCTCCTAACGTATCTTTGCACGTGCGATAAAATTCAGAGGTGTTGACTAGATTACATAGTCATTCGACACCCTCGAACACAGACGTTTCACCACCTGTGCTCTATAAAAATCGTCAGTAGCATTCCTCCCCTTTTAACCGTAATACCAGTCTCGCTATGAATGCTTATTAGTATACCCTCAAGCTCACTTTCTGACGTACTCTGAAATATCGTGATTCGTTCTTAAGCCGTACAGCTTGCTTATGGAATACTCTATCGGGCTCTTTATTATAAAAAAAACCTGAGCTAGCCTATCAAAAGGCACGAACAAGTCGGCTGACAACATAAGGTGTCCAGCAAGGTTTAATAATTTGAAGAACAACTTCATCTGCGTTATCACCAACTTGGATTTGAATCATGGAGGCTGTAGCTTCTCCAGTTCTAACATAGCAGAAAATCAAGCTTCCCACCATAAACATACCAGTATTCAGCTGGAAGTATGATGGACTATTCGAACGATTAGTGACAAGAATGGATCGTAAAGCGATGTCGAAAACATTAAATATTTGAAAGGCAATCTGAAAAGAGAAGCACTGAGGACTGTCAACCACTTGTCACCGATGGCATAATTGTTGACAAGAAGGTTTTAAAATCCAGCAACATTGAGGAACGACTACATCTAAAAACTGTTGACCGTGAAACCAGTTAGTAATGAAAGTGCGTCCAACTTAAATGCTATCATGGATATGTCAAAAGAAAACGGTGTTAACAGTTTAGAAGTTGACGTAAGCTCTTGGAATGCATTAGAACTCAGTCTAAATGCGTTGTGTACAGGGAATCTCATCAGCTATTCAACTTCAAAAGGTTCCTTAGTATGAAACCGAAAAACCGAATGGAAATGGTCCAGAGATCGAAGCTGTGTTTCAACTGTTTTCGAGACGGACATTTAGAATATGCATGCAATAGCATATTTCTTTGCTTTATTTCTATCGAGGTGAGAATACAGTCATCTTGATGGCAGAAGTAAGGACTAGTGAAGAAGCACCAATGATGATATTGCCATGGCGAATATATGCGTTAGAGGACAAGCTTGTACGAGCTCTGATTGATCAAGTAAGAGTCGAGTTTGACTCAAAGTACTACAGAATCAATTGTCATGCTAGGCAAATCAAATCTTGATTCAGGACGAGAAGATCAACTTGTCTAGTAATGCCAGCTGTAACATAAAAACTGCCATTAGAACAATTTACATCCAACCAGTGCCTACGCTTTCAAGGGGTACTGTACGAAATATCAAAAAAGATTGAACTGCTGATAGGATCAGACATACTGCCGAAATTTCCGATGCGCATGGAGTACTCAAGCGTCTAGGTAATACTCCAATAGCAGAAAATACGAGGTTTGGCTGAATACTATGAAAAGCAGGTACAAGTTAATATACTCACGAAATGTATTTAAAATTGCTTTAAGCAATTTTTGGGTATTAAACGAAGTGCCAACTGCAAAGGTCAAAGTTGTACAAGATGAAATTCACACATTCCACAAAATGGCACACAATCGAGATAGAACGAGATGATATACCGTCAAATTCAACCTTCTGTATGATTTCACGGTTTTAGGCGGCTTACGTATGGAATAATTTTTAGCATGGATTTTCCAAATTCATTCAGGAATATATTTCTCTTGGACACATGGAGGGAATACAAGAGGCGTACACTGGAAAAACATATTATCTTCCAACAAGCAGATATACTATAGGGTGATTCATCGTGAGGTTTGATTTTCAATAGGGTTTTTTTTGACAGATTGCGTGTGACTCCTATCAAACTGCTTTGTCATTTTTGTTCAGTATAGTTTGGCAAGCTATCGTAGAAAGACTTATATCACAACAGCGTCTCCAAATTTTTCAGCTGTATTACGAAAATCAGCATTCTTTGAGAAATGATTTTCGTGTGATTAGAGGAACTTACGGTGCGCATAATCGACTTACTGAAACCACTATTGTCAGTACCATTCGCAAATCTTAACTCGACCGGTTAAACCACATCCAGCACTTAGTGAAGAGACTATAGCAGTTGTAGCTGAGAGTGTAAGCGAAGACCGTGACGAATCGATTCGTCGTCGTTCTCAGCAGCTTGGCTTGTCGTATTTTACGTGAGGATCTCGGCCTAAAAGCGTACAAAATTCAACTTGTGCAAGAATTGAAGCCAGGCGATTTGAATTTGCGTCATATTTTTAGTAAATGGGTTCTGGAAAAACTTAATGAAAATCCGGAGTTTTATCGTGAAATGTTGTTCAGTGATGAAGTCCATTTCTGGCTCAATGCATACGTTAAAAAAATTGCCGTATTAGGGCTGATGAGTAACCCGAAGAGTACTAAGAGCTATCATTGCAACCATTGAAAACAACGGTTTGGTGTGGTTTATGGACTGGTGTAATCATCGGTCCATATTTCTTCAAAAATGAAGCAAATCGGAATGTTAACGTCAATGGTAACCGTTATAGCGCCATATTAACGGACAATATGCTGCCTAAAATTCAAGCACATGGTCTCGGCGAGCTCTGGTTTCAACAAGACGTCACTACGAGCCACACAGCGCGTGAAACAATGGACTTGTTGAGAAATTTTGGTGACACTTAATTTTACGTTTTGCTACGGTAAACTGGCTACCTAGATCGTACGATATCACACCTTTGGACTATTTTCTCTGGGGATATGTAAAGTCTCAGGTCTTCAAGAATAAGCCATCTACGATTGACGCTTTGGAAGCTAACATAACTCGTGTTATCCGCGAGATATCAGTCGCTATGCTCGAACAAATCGCCCAAAATTAGATCTTCCGAATGGACCACCTCAGACGTAGTCGTGGCTAAAATTTACATGATATTATTTTTAAAGTATAAATGACATGAATTGTTCTTTTAATAAAAATAAAAGTTTTAAGTTTGCTTTCAAATTTATGTATTTTATTTTACATTATAAATCAAACCTTACGATGAATCACCCTTTTCTACGACCAGGACTGAGAGAAGTGGAATACCCGCACTGTGAATTTTTTTTCTTCTACACTGCGCTGCACAATGTAGTTGGAGAATTGACAAAATATTTGTCATTCGTTTCATTTTCAGGTATATTTAGCAAGCTCAAACACTTGCACTTAGCAAAGGTACGCAATGTGCCAAAATAAAGGTACAATAAGCACTTGCCTTCCAATATGTTCACCTATAGTTCAGTTCCCTTAAGTCCAGTGATTTTTACAAAACGTTGGTTGCATCTACAGGAGGAGGTACCCTTTTCAACATCCTTCAATGATTGAATGAATCTTTAGTTCCCTTTTGGTTTCCATTCGATTTTTTATGAATCTCTAACGCGTCATAAATGAGTTGCCTAGCTTTGTTCGACGATTTCTTTTCAGTTTTATTTTTTTCGTTGATAGTCATTTTAGTTTTGCATTTACTTCTATGATATCCTATTTAAACTCCAATGGATCTCCTATGAGTATTCCTTTGGTGTCCACTCGATTTTTCTTCAGTATCCTTTCGTTATTTGAATCTTTTCACATACACGCTTCGTTTTGAATGCCATTGTTATTTCTTTTCTGTGACCTTTATTAATAATGAATTAGATCCTTTGTATGATATTTATAAGAAACCATCCGGCAGATGCTATAATACAAAAACCCTCAACGCCGAAGTGCTGATGATAAAGATAAATTACAGTCTTTCAGCAATATTTCAGATGTATTCGTATGTGTGTTTGGTACATAATTTTTTTTTCTTCCCTAGCCACAAGTGTAGATACTTTAGCCTCACAAGTGCTTTGGGGAGCCTCTTCAAGCTGAATACACTAGATTGATGCATGGTTGCGTTCATGACTACCGCTCAATATCGACACCATAATTTAATTCATTTTAATTTTTGGTTCATTTTACGATTACGTCAGCGGATATCCTGACGAATACTATGAACATGCCATGGTCAAGCCAGCTTTCCACAGAACGACATAAGGTTAAAATTTCAGTCATGTACCGTGTTCGCTGCTGCCCATCTGCTCACCTGCTCACCTTACCTAAACTACTAATCTCTCGATTTAATTTTCCGAAGTGGAAAGTATGTGTTTCGAATGGCATGGATGAATTACTGTTGAGGCATAGCATGTGAATGCGAGTGTGAGGACTTCCTTCTCGGTCAAACCGCTTTATGATCTACGGCTGGCGAGCACGTTTTGAATGCTTTTATGACTCTAGGGGTATAAAATGCAAATGTCCACGACTAAGCGCCTTCAAATTGACTAGCCAAGAGGGAGAGTGTATAGTATAGCTGCGAATTTTGCTTCAGCAATAAGAAGCCGCCATCTGATTCAGCAGAATTACGGCATGAAAGCACTATCGCAAGCCTCCTGCTTATATCGTAGCGAGGGACGTTTATATCTTACCCTGAATAAATGATAATTTGAGATGTTTTATGAGGTTAAGCATTTTATTGGAGACTGGAGTGGTGTTATGACGTCTAAACTGGAGACGTGGTGGTATCCGTAGAATGCCACGATAAGAGCGCGTTTACTTGGCGCTGAGGTATCCGTAAGCCATACTGAGTTCTATTGTAACTGTCAGAGATTTATTGTTATAAGCTTTTGATGTTTGATTTACTAATGTAGGACTGTAATACCAGTACAGCGTTGGTGTTTAATGAATTTACAATGAAGCTTCTGTGGTGCCAGTAAGTAGTCCACAGTCTGTGGTTTGTATTCAAATCTACACTCGTAAATGCAGTTCTAGTTCTTTTGATAAATCATCTAAGCAAAGTGTGTTGCTTGAATATGGATTAGGGTAGAAAAATAATGTTCATTGAAGTGCTCTGTGATGGGCTTTCGCCTCAGTTTCTGAGAATTGCTCGTAGATAAGAAACAAATACTTTGTAGATGAATTTTTAATTAAACTTGGAGCAAGACCATTTGAAAAAGAATTATTGCATTCATATATGGTAGAATGTAATATGGTTTCTTAGTCATTCTTTAGGCACTAGGGGTCGATTCAAAAGTGAAGGTACACAGCTCATCGGCAACGCATTTTAAAGCATTTTTCCGTAGAAACCTTAGAATTTACTTAAATCGTTACGAAGTAGCACTCTGTCAAAGTTCTTCTATGAGTACATAGAACAGTTTACAGTGTATCACCAAAGGAAAGATTTTGTCTGGTTTCAGAAAAGAAAAAGCAAGCACACTTTCCATTAGTGTGCCCAAATTGCTGTTGCTTATACAAAATTAACACAGAAACAACGCCGTTCTATCAACAATGTTGTTTTGATGTTCATGACATACACTGCTAGTTTTGATCTCACTGTGGTGCTTCTAAAGCTTCGGTAAGCATTTAGATCGAAAAAACAAGAAACACAGGTAGATCACTCTGATCTTAAGCTGGCTATGAACTAGTGACATTATAATGCTCTCATCGCTGTCTCCCCATTTACGTGTGTAAATGTGCTGTAGTCCCTGTTCCAACCCGGAACTCATTTCATGTGGTTAGGATTCCATCTCCACTATTGCTTAATTTACAGGAGCCTGAAACTAGACAGCAATTCGACCTCTAAATAGTTTGATGTGTTGTCTGACTCCATTCAAAGAATTGTATCCCTGTGTCCTAATACTGAAATCGGTATTACGGGCGATTTTAATATACACAATTCTGGGCGGCTTTGACATTCTGGACAGACATCACCCAAAGGACATAGTCTGTAGTGTTGCAAAACTTAAGTCAACGCCTTGCCATCGCTCAGCGTCAATTCTTTGATACCAAAGCGGAACTCGTGTTGGAGGCAAAAAGTTCCACCTTTGGTAAGGGTCGAGACCGAACTAAAACCTCTTACCGCTCTTGGGTCACAGCACCCAGTATCTTGCAACTGCACATTGGGTCAAAGACTCTTCCTGCGACTTCGGGTTTAAACCACAGCGACCATGACGCTCACACAAGGGGGCATACCTCTTCAAATCAGGTCCGGACCGAAATGCGGGGGGTTCCTGACTCCCATGATACTGTTTTTTAAGTCCTGGCAGGGACTACCGGTGGTACTGCCACCCAACAGGACCTCTGACCGGCCGGTTGTAACTGATAAAATCGTTGCAGCCTTCGGAGGCGTTAAATACCGAAAACCTTTACAATAAGACCATTTTACATTTCGTTCTGCCCCCGCTTTTAATTAGACAACGTCATTGATGGGCGGAGCCTAGATTATTGGGCGGGGGCCCATCACCCGAAGGACAGTGTGTTGAGATCTTCGCTGCAGAAAACAACTTGACCCAGCATGTAAATGGGCCCACGTGAATACCAGACGTTGAAAGTCATACTGCCAACAATCTGGACTTGTTTTAAGCCTCTCACCCAGATAAGTACTCTGTTGATGTGCTCCCTCCCCTTTGAGCTCGTTGGATCATTGTGTCATATCCTTAATAATACAGTTAGAAAAAAGATTCCTAAAATACGAGAATGCTTATTGAAGTGGACTTAACAGGTTTTTTAGGAATTTCAACTCGTCGTTATGTTTCCCCGATGATGACCTGGACGCCGCTGTAGATTTGATCACAGAAACTGTTTTTTTTTTTTTTTTTGGAATAAAATCTTTCATTCCACATTGAATTAAGAGTACCAGACCAAAAGAAAAGGCATGGTACCACTCGAACTGTAAAGAAGCTGTCAGGGTTAGAGAAAAGTTTTTTCGATCCCATAAGACCAACCCGACAGAAAAAAACCGAAAAATGTTCAAAGGGACCAGAAATGACTACAACGTCCTTCTAAAGCGTGTGAAATTTCAATACGACCAAAAACTGAGGCAAAAAACATTACAATGTTCCTAAAGTAGTAAAAATTGTTGGTCGGTTGTCAAAAACATTAGAAATTATGCTTCTTCCTGAATTCCAACGCTTATTCACAATGACATTCCAGTTTTCAGCTCTTTGGATAAAGCTAATCTCCATATTGTGCTTTATCTCCGCCTACACTTGAGTGCGTCGAATCTTCAATGGGACGGATCCACTTTCGTGCTCGTGTAGTAGCAGCACGAATCCGCAGGTCCAGATGATATATCTCCCATTCTTTTGAAGAGTTGTTATATCACGCTATCAAAACCACTTCGGAAGTTTTTGTATCAATCCTACTCGTCGCGACTCTTTCCGAGCAGATGAAAAACCGCATACGTTCAGCTTGTCAATGAAAAAGGCGACTATATTTCTCTCTCCTCCTACAGACTCATTACACTTACGTCCTTTCCTTCCAAGGTTATGGAAACCCTGATAAGCCGTTAGCTCTTTAAATATCTCAAGAGACGAAAATTTCTCAACGGCCGGCAGTAGAACTTGAACGGCAATGTATGTTAAGCTGTCAATGAATGACACTTGCCTAGTCGAAAACTAAAAACTTTTCAATCTCGATATGTGTGTCACTGACAACTTACGTTGGAATGACTACATATTCGATAGGTTTTCTCAAGCGATTAGAGGAATACTTCTATTCCTTTGACCAGGCCCCAATATGTCCAATGCCCATATCTGGTCAGGTGCTCTTAAAACCTCTCTGGACCTGATAAATAGGATTCAAAACCGTTAAATAACGATATTAGGTGATGCCGATATCATGTAGTCAATTGACAACCTCGAACACTGATGGAATGTCTCCTGTCTCACCTTGCTCTATCGCCATTTCCACCACCAGTACTTCATGGAAATCGACAGTAGCGTTCAGCCCTTCAAACTTTTAACAGTATCACCCGTCTCGTTCTAAATGCTCGTCAGTTTATTCTCAAGGCCACTTTCGCACAAATATACATACGTACTACTTGCGCAGGAACGCGTTGAGGAGCTCTCTATTTCCTGGTCGTTATAACTTGCAAGCATTTAAAAACAATGTTCATCGGTACCCCTCTTTCCTTCGCCCGCGCTGTTTGTAAACATTTTAAGGGTTCCTTAAGAAAAAGACTTATGGACAGGGACGATCCGGGTCGGGAGAGGTGATAACCAAAAATATTTTTGAGAAAAAGACCTTAAATTGCGGGGGTTGATATTAAAAAAGGATATTGGCGGGTCCGCGACGTTTTCTAGTGAAAGTATATCCAGCAATTTTAGTCGCTCAGTATAGGGGGTCACTAAGGATGTAGTGATCACTTCATGGGAGCTTGCGCAAAGTGAATTGTAGGAGTCTGCCTTGGACAGCTTCGGTACGTAGGATATGATTTTCATTGTGGGCTGACCATACCTGCCTAGCATATTCGAAAAGTGGTCTAACAAAAATGATGTGCAGGGATTTTGCGTCATACCATATGGCTCAGAAAACTCTTTGAACCATCCTTTAATAAAGCTATGCGCGGATTAGCTCCGTTAGATACGGAATCAATGCGGAAATGGAATTTAGTTTCACACTTCCAATAGGGACTTGACAACTTTGAATTTAATTTGTGAACGCACTCTTTCACTAATCATCAAACTGTCGTCAATTTATTCAGTAAACTCAACATGGTAAGGAACACTAACGAGCTACGTTCTCCGATTGGATTCTGGAGAAGATGCGCCAAGATGATGAATTTCGTCGCAAAATCATCTTCAGTGACGAAGCTTATTTTTGGCTCAATGCGTTCGTTAATAAGCAAAATATGCGTTATTGGTCGGGTGAAAACCCACATGTGCTTCATGAATCACCACTTCATCCACAAAAAATAACTGTTTGGTGCGGTTTGCATGCCGATTATATTTGGCCCGAATTGGAAGATATGGACTTGGACGACATGTGGTTTTAACAGGATGGTGCCACAAGTCACACAGCACACGCTACAATCGATTGTAGTATATAATATTGAAGAGTAAATATGGTGAGCGTGTTATCTCAAGACATGGGCCAGTCGATTGGCTGCCTCGTTCGTGCGATTTAACGCCGCTTGACTGTTTTCTGTGAGGCTACGTTAAGTCATTGGTTTACGCCAACACGCCGACGACGTTGGAAGAGCTCAGAGCCAACATTGAACGCGAAATAGCGGCCGTTTCGGTCGAAATGTGTGACCAAGTGGTTGAAAATTGGGTCCAACGAATCGATCGGTGCAAACGTGCCCGCGGTGGCCATATGAACGAAGTCGAGTTCCATTCATAAATTTTTTGATAGTACTTCAAGCCAATAATAAAGTTTTTGAAATATCTCAAGCGGTTTGCCTTTTATTTAAAAAAAAAATTGTCAAGGCGTTATATATAACGCCCAAGTCCTGCGTTGAAGGGTATGAAGCCACGGCTTGGGTTGACATATAGTTCTATTATGTTTGTTTACGTACCCAAATGTCCATCCAAAAATGGACTTCATCGGAAAAGATCAAATTCGATGCCAAATTTTTTTGGCGATCTAACATCGAGTTAACAAATCTGGTCTAACGGCTTAAATTTTTATGTAATTTGGATTTTACAGGAGTGCAAATAAAGATCAACTTTTAAAATTCGCTAAAGTGCCATACCAGGTGTATCGGTATGAAGTGAAAATGACAACATTTTATTCAAAGTATAAGCCATTGAAAGCTTCACATTTTTCCAGGCAATTTATGGATTCTACGGCAATAAAACTCTTCGTCTTTTGAAGCAAACAAAAAAGTCAGCCAATTTTCTACTTCCTCGAAGGATTCGAAGTGCTGCTCAGCTAATAAGTGTCCCATCGATGAAAACAAATGGTAGTTCGAAGGAGCCAAGTCTAGTAAATACGGCGGGTGGGGTAGCAGCTCTCAGCCAAGTGATTTGGTTATATCCTGAACCAGTTTTACTTTGTGTGCAGGTGCATTGTCATGGAGTAAAATTACCTTACCGTGTATTTTGGCCCATTCTGGTCGTTTTCCGATCGATGCATAGTTCAAATTGATCATTTGTTGTCGGTAGCGATCTGTATTAACGGTTTCACCAGGTTTTAGGAGCTCGTGGTACACCACAACTTTCTGGTCCCGCCAGACACACAGCATTGTCTTGACGAATCGATCTGATTTTGTTCATGGTTATTCCGGATTATCCATGATTTTTTCCTTTTAGGATTCTGAAAATAATTCCATTTTTCATCGCCAGTAACAATTCGATTCAAAAAACGAATTTATCGTCTCCTTGAAGCAAAATTTCACAAGTGGTTTCCCGGTTTTCCATCTGTCTTTCATTCAATTCATGTGGCACCCATTTTTTAGACTTTTGGATCTTTATCATAGCTTTTAAACGGTCAAAAATTGTTTGTTGTGCAACATTTAACATTTTTGCAATTTGTTTCTGACTCAAAGTGTCATCCTCATCCAATATTGTTTGCAATTCGGCGTCTTCAAACTTTTTTGGTGGTCTTGCACGTTCTTCATTTTTCGACAAGCATTCGATGCGACTCTGCAGCACTTTTCTTCAAATGAAAACAAAAAATTAATGTTTTCCGCAAGTCATCATATTCTGGTACAAAATTTGACATCTTTAACACGATGAAAAAGATGTTAACTCAATGACTTGATGTATACTAAATATGTGAGATAGATGTCATATCAACCAAACAAAAAAAAAAAAAAAAAAATTAAAGCCTGTCCACAATAAATGTTCCCTATCGAGACATTTATATCTTGACGCTCACTTCATACCGATACACCTGGTAGGTGAGGCCCAATTGTTGACATCGTCGACGAACCAACCTGGCTGGTTTTGAATATTTTTGCTCACAGTCACAAATATGCTAATATAGAGTTTGACCCGATACCGAACCAGTTTCTCAAAAGGCTTCACCATTGCATGAATTCCTTCGGATTACGTTGACCGAAAAATCCACGAATGTTATGAAATGATACTTTTACAGATTGCTCATTTTCGTAACAAGATTGAGTAACAAAAATGCATTGTTTTATAGTAAACGACTCCATGATTAAAATTGCCGTCATAAAGATGAACTAAATTAAATTAAGTTAGTGGCAGTAATTAAAAGTCAACATCCACACTATCTCTAGGCTCACCCTTTCTATGGGCGTGCTGACGGACAATTCTAAAGAACAAAGCTTAGTACAGCAAAGCAGCATTTTATCACTGCTTCACATTTGATGAAAATAAGCGATTTTATCTCTGCAGATATCCTTCTTCAGACGTCAAGCAGGCGAGCGAATCGGTGTAGATAGAATAATTGAATAGGTGTCCATGGGACTTGGGATACATTGAATACCACTGAATCTACTTAGATTCCAGTACTAGAAGTACCAACTTATAGGATAAGAAAAATCTGAAATGTCATAACCATTACGCATTGTACCAATAACGAGAAAACATCATTAAACAAATTCCACATTACAATTGGCGACGAAGAGATAAAAAAAATAAAAAATAAAATAGAATCACAATGCCAGACCAAGAACTTCAGTGCAGTGCTAGTATTGAAACAAGTCACAGTTTTTTAAGCGACTCAGTTGGCGGAAATTTCACCAGAAAACCACTGTTTTACTGAATGGAAAAAGCGTTTATAGATTCATTTTTGTGATATTGGTGTGGGAACCGAAGAAGCGAAGAAGTCAATATTGTTGATGAGAATCGGGACAACGGCATACTCGTTATTGCGTGCGTTGTGTGATCCGAAAAAAAACCCAAGGATAAGACCTATAACGATTTGTGTACGTTGCTGGAGGAGCATTTTATGCCACCTGTAAAAAATTTCCTTGAGAGACTAAATTTTTACACCACGGCCCAAAATCTCGATGAGTCAGTAAGCACGTGGTACGTATGTTAAAACCTTAGCGCTAAAATGCAAATTTTCCAATTTGAACGAAGCAGTACGTGATCGATTCATCATGGGAATGGTAAAGGACGAGAAACTATATGAGAAACTTTGCGAGGAGGATCATTCATTGACCTTGTCTACGGTCAATAAAGCGTTGATACATGAAGTCAAATTTAAAGGCAAACCAACATCGACAGAGGTGAACTTCGTTCGCAACAAAAACAACAACAATAGCACCAAACAAATCTGCCGACAAAATGGGAACCAACGGAAGAAGGACTCCTGCAAACATTGCGGCTGGAAGACACATACTATAGATAAGCTGTCTGCAAATTTAAGGATGCCATTTGTTATAAGTACGAACGAAAGGGACATCTAAAGCCCTGATGATTTAAAGTTTCAGGTGAAATCAGGATGGTGGAATGATTCCAATTTTTAGCATTCTCGGAGGAAGCAAAAAAGCATTCCATGTGGAGTGCCACACGGGTTCTCCGATCTCAATAATGTCTTGGGCTCGGTTTAGTAAGATTTTCGATCCATGTGTCTTGAAGAAACCACCGGACAGTTGAAAATTATCGGTAAGTTTTTACCAAACATAAATAATCGAGAGCTTACACAAAAAGTCGAGATGTTAGTCACAAATGCAGATCGACCGATTTAATTTACTTTTTGGCTTCAAATTGGAGCAAGTCAATGCTATTTCTGTAAGTGGGGTTAGTTTCGACGATACTGTCACCCGATTAAAATCTACATTTTCTGAAATTTTTTTAAGATGGCCTGAGTAAATTTCTTGGAGGGAAAGTTTGTTTGGAAATGGATTTTTTGGAAACCTCGACCTATACCATTAGCCTGGAAATCTATTGTCGAAAGTAAAATCGCTTTTTTAAGTACCCCGTGCATCGTATTGAAGAAATTTTCGCTGCACTACAGAGCGGTTAATTGTTTACTAAATAAGATTTATCAAATGCGTATAACCAATTGGAGTTGGACAAAGAGTCACAACAGCTTTGTACGTTCAGTACACATTTGGGTTTATTCTGAGTAAGGCGTCCGCCGAATGCCGGCGTCAAGGTGGCTGGAGCAATTTTTCAAAAAACTATTGAAACTTTAGTACGTGATTATTCCATATTGTATAAATTTTATGTACAATATTGTCGTCACAGGTCCCAACACTCAAAGCCACAAAGTTAGTACTGAGCAAATTGCAATTAGTCGGTTAACGTTTAAACCAGAAGAAATGCAAGTTCTTTATGAAGCAAATTTCATATTTGGGCCTTACCATTGATAGAGAAGGACTTCGGAAAAGCGATACTTATATAAGGAGTGTTTTAAACGCACTAAATCCTAAAAATGTGTCGGAAATGAGAGCATTCATTGGTATGTTCAAAATTAAATGGAACCGCTTTACAGATTGTTAATGAAGGGGATAAAATTTCATTGGAATCGTGAAGCCAATGAAGCGTACGAAACTCTTAAAAGGGAAATCACATCAGACCAAATTTTGGTACATTTCGATCCGAATAAGCCTGTTATTCAAACAACTGATTCATGCGAAAGGCAAACTTCGATCAATTGTTTTCGTATCACGTTCACTCCCACCTGCCGAAAGAAATTACAGTCCAATACAGAAAGAGGCACTTGCCATTATTTTTAGTGTTACTAAATTATATCAATTTCACTTTGCATACTGACCATAAGCTGCTTATCTCAATTTTTGGAAAAAACAAAGGCATCCCAGTGATGGATGCCGCAAGAATGCAACGATGGGCATTAATTTTGTCGGGATTCAACTTTTAAATCAGAAACATCAAGGGTTCGTTGAACCATGCCGATGTCCTTTCTCGCATTCAACAGCTGAAAATTGAAGAAAACTCTGGCTTTAATTCCTGGCAAATCAAGTTTGTGGAAAATCAAGATGCAAGTTACATCAATTTTATAAACTCAAACGATATTTTGCGAATATATTCAAGTTGAAACGCGCCGAGATAAGGTTTTGTCAAAATTAGTTGACGCTTTACAAAATAGAACGGTAGCATCATTGACGGGTGATGAATTCATCTTTAACAAAAAAAAAGCAGTTGAACTTTCTGTTGAGTCAGGTTGCTTATTGTGGGGCTACCGCCGCATTATTCCTATAAAATTAAAAAGGCAGATTATGCTAAATTTACATTAATCACACCTGGGCACAGTCAAGACCAAGGCATTGGCACGGTCATTTATTTGGTTGCCAAAGTTGGACAAAGACATTGAAAATTTATTTAAATCATGTCGATCTTGTCAATTGTATCAAGCCAGCCCAGAAAAAAAGTGCTCTTATACCGTGGCAACCAGCGGATCACGCATGGTGTGGTATTTACTTAGATTGTGCATGGATTCATTTTCAAAGTGGTTAGAAGTTTTTAAAACAAAATCCATCACATCTAAGGTAATAAGTAAACATTTTGTAGATTTGGGTTACCAGATACAATTGTCAGCGATAATAGTACTCAATTTCAATCTAATAAATTTGTGGAATTCACTAAAATTAATCATATCAGGCATTTTTTGACCGCTCTCGGGCATCCAGCGACTAATGGCCAAGCTGAAAATTCTGTCAAAGCCGTAAAAAAATCGCTGGAAGCTCTCTTTGAAGATATAAGTCCTGACGATTTCGATCTTATTCTTCAAAGATTTTTATTTGACCACCAAATCACGGCACATAGCACTACGGGTATTTCATTAGCGGAAATTATGTTCCATAATCAATTGAAATCTCGTTTTTCATTATTACATTCGGAGTTATCGTGGTAAAAGAGATATTCGTTTCCAAGAGGGTCAAAAGGGTTACATTCGTGACTATAAAATTCCGAATAACCCATGCTGAGTTACAGGGCAAATTTCAAAACAATTAGACTCTCGACATTTGGAACAGATTCGTGAAAATGTTGATCGAAATGATATACTTGGATTGAGTTGGCGCACAAGTGAGGAGGAGAATCCGTGTTCACAGGAACATTCGAAACTAAGGAGAAGTAATCCCAATATCAATGATTCTCACAGAAAACCATAGGATGGGGAAAGAAATACTAATTAAATGGATAAATCATCGGATGCCGACGTAGATTTGCAAAATACAATTGTTGAAGTAGACACCGTTTCACCAACATCACTGCGACCAACGATAGACTGTGCACGGCTTGCGAATGAAAATATTGCAAGTCAACATAAGAGTAAATTAGTTTAATTGCTCATTATTTCTTATTTCTCTTTCTTTTTTGCTAATTTGTATTTCTTGTTTATTCAAACGATGTTTTATTTGTTTTCAAACTTTTGCGGGGAGTTGTAGTGTATTCAAAAGAGATTTAGAGTGGCAACACTGATTTATTGTAATATAATAAGTACCAACTTCCAGGATAAGAAAATTCTGAAATGTCATAACCATTACGCATTGTTTTTTTTTTTTTTTTTTTTGTATATAATTCCGCGTGCGCACCAAAGGGATATGAATACCCTTTTACTAAAGGGTGGTTTAGTAGTCTTTTGAAACTCAGGTGTTAGGTTTTGATATTTTTCCAGAGGTGGTTGTCAAACTCGAGCCAGTGCATCCTCAACCAGTGGGTCTTAAGTACGTGCTAGTTGTTAGTTCGTTACATTTAGCCCAGCCAACAACCACCCCAACATCAGTGTTATGCCTTCATGTCAGAGTTGACACCGACGGGATTTTACATATAACTACATACAAATTCCATGAAAAGTCTTTTTCAGAGAATTGCCTCCCACGAGATTCGAATCCGCGACCCTCTGCTTGAGGAGTCTATGCATATACCACTACACCACGGCCACCCGAGCAACGAGTGAACATCATTAAACGAATTCCACGTAATTCATTTATGTGAACATTCCAATTTCCATCAGCCAGATATTATCTAGATAGCAACCGAAAAAAAGAAAGGATGACTAGAAACTGTTCAATGACATTAATCAACCCCATTCCCATTTCCTTGTCAGGATTGAGTACAAAGATCAGTACCGGAAGTAGCATACATGAATCGATCTTAGTTTGATTGTACAGATAATACAAAACTAATCTCAAATATTTAATTCTTCCTCATTTTGCGATATTGCAAAACATAATGACGGCAGCACACTCATGTCAAGCAATTCCGACATAAAAGCCGGTAAAGTTAAACAGCAAGGTATCATAATTAGCCTTCCTTATATAATATTAACTACACCACTTAGATTTCCACGTCTCTGGGTTTAATTAAAATTTCGAAATACTTAACTGTCTGCACATAACCTAACTTAAGACCATCACCACGGTCGGTTACCCTTCATCATCTAATGATGGTGCTGAGAACGTTTACAAATTCCAATCGACTCATTATCTAATCCAATTCAATTACAAGTAGGTGCCCGTACCACCACTCAAGTCTTTGGGTAAATACATATATTAGCTTGGGTAAACGTTTGCACTTCTTAGCTTGGAGCTGGGATTCAAATCGTCAAACGGTCACATAAACTGTGCGATTTATTCTGGCATAAGTGGTGCGATTCGAAAAATAAAACTCGTCATACTCCATTCCTCTTCGAGTAAAATCTACAAATTACGAGCATGGTCTGATACTGAGTGATAATTCCGAATGGCTACAAATACAGATAAAAATTCCGATATCTGAGCTTAAGAGCCACCGACTGACGAAAAAATGGAATACGAAAACTAAAAAAATAAAAATAAAAACTTATGCTATGCGTTCAGTGTACCTCTTGCGTATGTATTATTCAATTGGGGTGACGAAATTATTTCAATGAGTAAGCATCTGAGATGATAGGACGTCGTAGCTTTTGGCGGCAATGAAGCGCAGCCCCGTATCTTGTGTGAGTACACGTACTGATCATACAGCATCACTCAATACAGATTCTGTTCTGACTTTCGGTTTGGCATTCATTCGATTCAAATTTATTCCAGAGTCACCAAGGGGTCGTAGTTGTGTTTACCAACCTTTAAGTTGCCACCTTCAGAATCTTTTATTCCGGGATGTTGGATTCAATGGCATGAAAATTGGTATATGTATATGGGAAATGGTATATCTGCCTAATACGTAATGCGCGGAATACCTTTTGCTATTGTTTTGTATGAAAACATGTTAAGTAAACACGATACTTAAAAATACAATTGAGATAGAGACACGGAGATACATATGAGCATATTGTAGAAAAATAAACATTTTCAGTTGGTTGACTGCTGTGGACTTAGTCAATCAACACGCCTTCGTGATTAATGCTCGGTGCAGTTTTTTTTCTTTTTTTTTTTGTTTGCATCTCCACCTACGGTGAATTGGGACACCAGCTTAACGTAGTTGGAGGCGTATTTGTTTTGAGATTTAAGATTATGGATAATGGAAAACATTTTAAAGTGCTGGAAACAAAATTTTTAAATATTTTGCATGCCCTCAGATGGACACGGAAAAAACATTTCATGAAGGCGTTTAAAAAATTCAATAAAAGCTGGACGTTACAAGCTAAGTTCAAACTGCAACAAGAATTTCGTGATATTTCATTTATGTCAACGATTCCGGATTTATGAGAGTTATCAAAAGCTTTGAGTAAATAATGCAGAAAATCGAATATACAGTCTAATGGCTAGCAACAGTGTTTAGGAGATTCTACATGCAACTTAATGTAATCGAAGTTTTCAAAGGTGGTCAAGCGCTTAATGAATTCAAAAGCGAAGACACTTAAGCCTCCGCTCATCAACTTCTTTTCTTACCTTCATATGGTGAGAGACTAGTATCTAAAAGTAAAATACTCAATAACCGGTGGAAAATCAGAGAAATGACAGTGTTTGCACTACGGTACGTCTCTTTCATCAGAAAGACAGCTGAGAAACCCGTATACGCATCAGCAACGTAGCTTCCGGAGCTCTAGTTAGCCTGAAAAATGTGGTGCACACCTCCCCTTAGAGCTAACATGACGTACTCTGAGCTAAGAAACCGGAATAGGCTACCAGTAGCTTTCAATGAGGCTATCAGCACCAGGGTCTCCCATGTAAGGATAACTTCACTTACTTACTTACTTACTTCGGTTACGTCACCTTGAACTGAACCTGGATCTCAACTTACAAGGTGATGTCTTCCGCATCTGCGATGCCCATCTGGTGTGAATTCAAAGTCACTGTGGGCGAATAACTTTTCTCTCGAAACAACGGTGGACAGAGTCCATGCCTCAGAGCCATAAAGTACGACTGGGACGATCAAGGTTTTATATAGAGTCTTTTTCGTTCCTCGGGATAGTACCTTACTACCTTCTTAGCCCAAAGTAACAGTTGGCCAAGGTAGATAAAATTTCTTACTTCCTCTGAGATATATCTGTCGACTGTGACGTTCTGTCAAATTTGTAGAAGTTATGTGTCATCTCCTGCTTTTGCCATCTTATATCTCTGAACTTGCCCGTTCAGTTCTGTTAATTATGTCAATTTAATCGGCTTACGCTAGTAGTTCAACAGACATTTGAAATATTGTACATCCGGTGCTTGTTTGTGAGTTCAGGACAATGCCTTGAAGTTTGATGTAAAAAAAAGTCACATGATAGGGCGTCACCGTGCAAAATACCTTTTTGAACTTCGAGCGAGTGTTCTCCACATCATTTTGCACAAACGGACGGGTTTGGCAAGGATGCCAATAAGTAGGCATGGCTTAATACACCGCGTCGCCATAAAGGCTTTCATATGCGGTTTTAAGATAGATTGAAAGATTTTGACTTCTAGTTTTTTTTAAGAGATCTACCAGAATGTAAAAATTCAGTTGATTGTGAACTTTTCTGGCCTGAGATTTTATACACAATGATAAGGACATTATACCTCTGTAGTTGGCGGA
The DNA here is from genome assembly GCA_907269105.1 of Volucella inanis. Classification (NCBI taxonomy): domain Eukaryota; kingdom Metazoa; phylum Arthropoda; class Insecta; order Diptera; family Syrphidae; genus Volucella; species Volucella inanis. Next base: position 140,562,972 of record OU026155.1, on the reverse strand, counting down.
GCTGAGTAGGTCTGAGTTTCCATTCATTAGGCATACACTCCTCTGACTAGATCTGAAAATTGAGTTAGTGTATGCTCTCCACAAAGTTATTTCCCGCAGCTTTGAATACCCCAGCCGGTAAGCGGTTAGGTCTGACAGATTTGTAAGATTTGAGCTTAGACATTGCTATTCTTACTTTATTTTGGTCAAGTGAACGGAAGTTTTGGCTATCATGGTCAAACTTGGGTGGTATATTCTGCTTGATGGCGAGGTGTGGGCTTCGACGACTTTATTCAGTCTGGAGAAGAATTTTTTTCATACTTTTACCATGCAAAGATAAGCATGTACATCTACTAATAGAGTCGCAGCCGGTGCTGACAAAATGGAAAGACTATCCATTTGTTATCCATTGATCCTGGTGAAAATAACAGAGAAATTCGTTCCCTCTGGCCAAGAGGAAGTTAAAATAGCAATATCGAAACTGGTACAGATGGACTGCATGCTGAGCTATTTGAAGTAGCTGGAGAAGCTTAGACCTTGTTGAAAGCGGATGAAGAAGCTGTTTCGATACAAAGAATTGCTTTTAATTCTCGGTCCTGTTTTTATTGCCGGGGAATAGAGGATTAGATTCAATCACAAACTATATGGACTATATAGTGAAATCGGTCTAGTCAGGCGTCTAAGGATCCAGCATGTAAGATGGCTGTGCCACGTTACACTAAGCAAAGCTTAGTCTTTGAGTTTTACCCCGAGCGACGGCGCAGCAGTGGACGACTGCAAGAAGTCGCACGCAAGTAAAAAGGAAACACAATTAACTTGAATTGGGGGAGGCAGCTGGGTCGAGATCATTCTGGGTGGAGAGGTTTGTTAATTGAGGCTCAGGCTTACCCCAGAATCTGACTGACAGGGTGTTTTTTTTTTTCGTTCGCAGTGTCTTACATTCTGCATAAGTGGGTTTTCCATACTCATTTCGAACTGTGACTCCGCTACTCAATTTCTTTGCTCGTCTCTACGGGTCTCTGGGTTGTTCCTATTAGCATGATACGTGAAGATATTTTTTCCTTTCTATACAGAGCTACTTCTACTTATAGGCGTTTAATTAAATGTGTTAGCCTACATTCTTAAGCCTCCCTTCTTGGCTGTATGGTGTAATTAAACACATCAGTTGTAGCAATTCTGATTCTATGATACTGAAGAGATTCTTTACATTGGTCGCAACATGATCAAATTGACTTTTTTTAATCACGATACCGCCATATCCCCTTGTTCAAATTGAGGTATGGAAACCATGTAGTATCTTTAATGGTGTTTCAACACATTTCTTTTGCTCGAAGGTGAATGCATATCAGTCTGATGTTGGCGACTTTTGTACGTTCTTACAACAAATCTGTACCCGTATAGACATTGCTTTTATTCATCTTAATCCTATTAGTCACAGCTTTTTATCTTGCTTTTGTTTGTCCCATTACACCGCACCTCCTGGATGGCGGGTATTTCAGTTTGAAGAGAGTTTTGAACTTCTCTGGTTGCGCGTAAAGTACCCGAATAACGTTACCTAGAATGCTAGGGGATACAAGACATGTAGTTGACTCATTAAGGATTAATCCACTGCCATTTCTATTCCAGAACTCCGAATACTTTTGAAATGTTTTCATTGGTCTCTGTTCCAAATTCATTGTAGTAGCTTATTTAATGAATCTATCATGCTAACTCTTAGCGCCATCGTTGATTTAAGTGCACAAAGTCATCTACAGTATGTCATCCTTCTGAAGTTCAGTGGTAACTCTCCTAGTCAACTCTCGCGCTTATAAGTGTGCATGTCCATTAAGAGAGGATAAAATAAGCACAATTGATGTATAGTTTAAGTTACAGCTTTGATCATCACCTGAGCAACAAATTTAAAGAGTCGAGATACTTATGATAGCAGTAGCATTCGCCATTCGATCCATTCCTATTGATTGCTATATACTTAAACTAACTTTTTTTAAGGACTACACTGTTAGGGTTCTATTCAGAGATCATTGAACTAACGAGAGAGTGTATGTAACGACTTTGAATCAATGTGACTCTAAAAGGAGAAAGATTGGAAAAATGCCTTCAAAAGACCTTGAAAAGATGGCAAGAAACGTGTCATTATTATCAATATTAAGGAGGTTATATCATGGAAGCAAATAGCCGAAGGAAATATTTGACATATTAACTTCACAGAGCAGATGTAAGCTGCCACCTGCTCCACAACAACAACTCACTTCTCTTCTTTGATCCAATGAATTATGTGGTCCATCAAAAGAAAAGAAAACAAAATCATTTCCATAGTCCCGAGAGCATGCCATCGACATATCTAATAGAATGACTAATATAAAAATGCCTAACACAATTTTCATATTTCATCGGACCTTCATTCTCATTTTCACTTCCTTCAGTGGACAACAACTAAGATTAAAGCATCAAAGCAAGATCACGTATACATCCGACACAAGATACAATATGTTGAAAACCTAATTGACATACCGAACGCTACCATGACCAACATATACCTACCTAATACGAGTACGTGCCAAGATAACCTTCAGTCATCAGCTTATTCATAACATCTAGGTCAGGACATTATCCTGCTCATTGGTGTGTTGTAATCATAAAATTAGCTCAGCACCAAGTATCCGTATCCATATTCCTGGTACACAACCTCCTTTCCACACCAGCGGACCTGCCAATCAATCAGCTGTCCATTCACATGTGTTTTATCGTGCATTTTGCTCATGTTACTCCCACGATAAGTAGATTCTGCAATTTGTACGTCTAATTGTAATTACACCTTTGCACTTTATTTAGCGAAATTTCTCTCTCTACGACTGTGTACATATCTATTTAAGTTCGAGAACATTACCGGGATTATAAATCGAGCGAATTACTTATCCTCTTTACTCCTTCCAGCTTCCTAGTGTTAGTGTGGAGATGTTGAAAATCATCCGACGTATGAATGAGCACAATATGCTCAATGTGACAATGTGGCAAGCTCCAACAAGGTCCTTGATGGATTTTTTTCTACTTTCCCTATCGATTGCTTCGTCGTTTGCATGGGGGGGAAGAAAAAAATGAAAAATTGTATCCTCTTCCACCCCATTTTAGGGAAATGAGACGTTTAAGTGACGAATGGAAAGTCTAATCGCATGCGGAAGGATAAGTGATGGTTACGGGTACTTGGTTGTCACTGAAATATGTAACTGTAGAAGGGTGATTTCAATTGATACGAAAATCTACTTAGTACCCTCTTAGTACATTTTTGAGTACCACCCACCGCCTCTGCTATTTTTAGGATACTCTCATCGCTTTGACTTTACCACTATAGAATACAGGATATGACAGAGATGAAGTAAAACTGCTCTGGCAGTTTAATTTTATTGATGGCCTTTAAGTTAAATGGCTGACAAACCTCCCCTTAATTTAAGTAAACGTTTTTAGCTTCAAAGGACATTTCTTTGTTTCGTATTCGATGCTACGGATAAATGCAAAAGGTATGGTCTTGCAAATCATTTTAATTCAATTTTCTTCCCTTTTGTACTTGATATCCTGACTGTATCGCTCTGCATAGTATTCAAAATTTCAATTAGAAAATTAAAGCGCTTTGTAGCCAGTGGATGTGTGTGTTTATGCATAAAGTCAGACAAATTGAAAAGATTAAGAGAATTGGCGTCAGTAAGGATTTCAGTATTAGATTTCGTGAACTTTGAACCGGGACAAAAGCCAACAACTAAATTAAAGAAGGGAAATGGTAGAATTCCATTTTGCTTAGCATGATTCCGATGGGAGGTATAAGTTCCGGATGCAGTTTAAATCAGAACCAGAGGATAAAGGAGAATTGTACAATATCTTCTGCAGGCAGACTACGGGATGAATGGGAAGGATATTAATTGGAAATAAATAAGACTTTCAAAATAGATAGAAAGCAGACTATAAGTTATCTGCAGAGAATTTGAAAATATACAGAAAACTACAAATTAAAGTTGCTGCACAAAGGGTTATTTTGAAGATGGGCGCCTTCAGGGCCGAAAGGATGCATTGTGAGTTTGGCTGGAGGCTGTGTCTTTACCAGAAATCATAAGGACAACAACGAAGAGGTGATAAAGCATAATAAATTGCAAAAGCTGTAGCCTATTCTATTTTCCTGAAGCTTATGAAAATTTAAACTCAGATTAACTATTTTTAAACGATAAAAAACTGCAGGCGCATTGCAGTATCGTTTCAACACTCAGAGTTTGTCATAATACAGTACTTTAACATAGTTAGTGTCTGCTGATATCTACTATGATGTAGAGCTGGCTATAGTAGGGCAAACACTATTTTATGGACAGGGATATTAAAAACTCAGTTAGACTGATGGTTTATAGATTTGTCTAATGCCTTTTGTCATATACGAGTTTGTAGCACACCTTTTGAGTACAGTCATAAAGTGTGGGTGACAACTGACAGGCAAATATCCTCTACTTAATCGATTATTTTAACAACAGTCACCTTTTACGACTTGTTGTCTCCTGGAGTCCCCGAATAGACTAGATGTCGGTAATGTTTGGCCGGTGATCAACTTATTAAGCAACTGCTGCAGATATAGTCCTGTTATATTGTTATAGCGCCTTTGTTGTGTCAAGAATTTAAGACGGATCAGCTCAAAACTTTTCACTAATTGAAGCCAATTTTTCATCTAAAGAACTTAGTTTTTCTTATAACAAACTTCTCCTGGATGCCTGTAGGCAAGTGGTACTTAAGCCCGGGTGAAGGGATGAGGAAAAGTAAATAGCCAGAGGTAAAACAGCAAGCGCCTATGCACATAGGCTAAGAGGCTGCTTCATCGTTAGCTTGCGAACTTCGGATAGCAGGTGACCTCCGACTTAAAGATAATCTTCCCTGGTTAGACGGGTAGATCACGGGCGACCGTTTATTCCGTTCGCTCGTGAGAATCAAAATAAATAACTTTACACAAAAAATAACAGAGAATGATCCCTCTACAATTGCATCATCAGGTAGGGATGTTTTAGAACACGTTGTTGATGCCGACATGGCACTGCCAATCGGGCGGAGTTGTCAAGCATCGTTAGGAGATGGAAGACTTAGAAGAGAACTTGTTTTTACTTAGCGACTCCGTCTGGGAAATCAGAACCTTGTGCAAAAGTTTATTATCGGATAAATTACATCCCGATGAGACAGACGTACCCAAGATCTCTGGCAAATCGGCTTAGATTGACGCCAATTACGTCATTTTCACGTCAGATGAACAACTTAGATTCAAGTGTGCGCTCAAGACGGGGTGCAACTACGAGCAGGCCCAGATGTAAGAAAAGGGTTCCAAAATGTAGCGCATGCGATGCGAGGACAACACACTTCCCCAATCCGAAGCGAAACGAGTTCGCACTGGAAATACAACAGTCTGCATAGCAATATAATGAGCTATCACGAGATACGTGACGAGGAAACGAAGCCGGTTGGCTTTTAATCGCCTGTAGGGATGCCTGTACTGCAGAGTGGTTAAAGAACAACTTAGCTAAGTTTAAATAGAGATGTGGGTTAGAGCTGATGCTTGTCGAGGAAGAAAATCTTTCAAAACCGCATGTCAAAAGAAAGTACTTCCCACAAAGTATCGGGACAGCTAGCGAAACAATACTGGCAATTCTTTAAGGCCAAAACAAAGAACTCAACACAGAAGAACGTGGAGAATTCTGCAAAGATCAAATGATAGGGATCCTTGCATTAAATGAAAGTGCTATGAAGCGGCTCGTAGAGTTAAAGGGCCTCGTACCGATTAAGTCAAACCAAACTCATCCTCAAAAGCCTGGATGGAACAACCAACCAAAGCTCTAAATCAACGGCCCTAAGCACGACGAGCATTGGGTGGGTAGAAAGAATACTAGCCTAACTATAATTCTGACTAAATCGTACAAAAGATCTTTTAGGTCAAAGTGTCAAACCTCTCAATTGGCGAGTCAGAAAAATAAATAAGCCTGTAAAATTTCCAATATAAAATACATGCTCTCCATTCTAAGCTTGGAAGGTTATTTGTCCGACATATCCACATTCCAGATCTAACAACTGTTGAGCATCAAGTTCGCTTTTCGAAACCAGTTGCAACCTACTTAGGCTATTGTAAGCCAAGATCTTACTTACTGTTGATAGGTATTTATTCGGAGGTTGTCATAATCTTATCATCCCAGTCCTGCTGTATGCTGCAAAAGCATTGACATTAGCAAAGCTGATGAAGACATCATTAGTCATTTTGAACGCATGAACTTCGGACTCATTTGTCTCGAAAGAAGAGACGTTACCATGGGCTCTACAACGTCTATCTGGTTAGTAAAAAGCACACCAATCGCCTGAAATGGCTATAACATTTAAAATAACGTACCGACTTGACGAATATCTGATTTATCCCTATAGGTATAATGCAATATTTGAAGACTTAGGCCTATATGGTGCGCGTAAGTTTAAAGGTCAAAAGATATAAACCATCTTACTGGAGGCAGTAACCCAAAAATCGCTGTAATTAGAGAGCTTAATTGTTTAAGCCCAGGTCCAATCTAGATATATAGTGATACTACCTTGCCGGACTATGAGATCCCTTCAATATGACATCATAAAACGAGTACGTCGAGTCCAAAAACTAAATGGCCACACTTTAAGAGTGAAATCCGTCAAAACTTCAATTAGACCTAAAACAAGGCAGAGGAGAGAGGAATCTGTTTATAAGCGCACCCACTATATGTGTTGATCTAGCAGGATTAGGAACTACAGAACTACAGACTACACGGTAGAATGCAGATTCGAAAAATAATTTAAATAATTCACAATACTCCTTAACAGTTCCACTAAAAAACATGACAATATCATCCTTGGAACAGAAATAGAAGCCGACCTCAAACATATGGTACACTCCAGGAAATTTGTTTGATTCCACATCGGTGTTACATTGCTTCAATAGTCTTCCGAACTTATCTCAAAGAAACAAAGTAAAACTCCAGTGTGTATCAGGGCACATGGGTATTAAAAGAAATGAAAAAGCTGAGGAACTGGTGAAAAAAGGTTCACTTGAACTATTTAATGGCCCATAGTCCTTAAGTGCCGCCTATGCATGGAAGATGACAACACCACAGAATACGTCCTATGTAAATGCCTAGCTCTAGTAGCTCTAGGCCCCACAAAGATAAGATGTACTCATTCCTCAGAAAAATCCTAGTGAATGGAGAACTACAAAGTATCTGCACCAGAGTGATCCTTAATCTATCTCGAAGCGCCTGTGAGTGTTTTTATTCACTTCTGTCCCTGCCTAAGCTTTTGTGCTGTAAAGCTGCACTGGGCTGATCAGTTTCTTGTATAAAAACTTTTTGGTTGCTCGAGAGAGCTGCCTTTAAAGCCCGAGTATTCAGTAAAAAACAAGGGTGATTCGTCTCATGATTTTCCTGCTGGTGTCACTGTCAGAAGCGAAGCAGGAGCCCTCAGTTCCTCAATGTTGTAACTGCCTATGGTCATGTTTCGTCTTAACCATCGATGTGATGTGTTCCACTTTGCTTCCGGCGTATACGTGGTTTTCCCTTCTTCAATATTGATTTTTTGCTGCGTCTGCTTCAATTGTCGCAAACGCTCCATTAGTAAATAGTTCGCTCTTTTTTATTGTATTAACCGCTATATTTACTTGCGAGTTTCGCACAATTCTTTCCGGAACAATATTGAAAAAATCACAAGAGAACATATGGCCTTGTTTAAGTCCTTTCTGACATTGGAAGTCTCGGTTTTGTCGGTTTTGACCCTGAAGTGCGTTTATGAGGGTTACATACGAGTATGCCGGCAAATTTACGCTTTATGCGAATCATCGTCAGGCGTTCCCTTACATGTTTGTAGTTCAAGATTTGTTCCGTTTGTATTATATATACGGCGCATCCGTATCGAATTTAACGCTGCGATACTGTCCTGGTCATTCTACAGTAGAAACCGCAGTTTTTCATCCTCATCATCATCGAATTTCTTGGATAGCGGCTATTTATTCGATTTACATTGCAGCAGAAATTTCCTTAATTATCCACTCTCTTGGTTGTTCTTCCCTGTCCTTATTTTAGTAATAAGAGCAGTTTGTCAATAAAGTCGGCCCGGGCCTGTTAAACTAAATTATGTCTGATTTGTTACAGTCGAGGATCTCTACTACTCGTAGCTGCAGATCCGATGGCATCTTTACTATGTCCAAAGCTGACACTCTATCCTATGCTTGAGACTCGTTCATTTCCCAGCTTACCAGATCAGAAAAGATCATCTCAAAACTAACTCCGATAACTGGGCTTTCAAATGAACTTAGATATGTAAGCTATCATAGCTGGTACCTGGAACTGGTTGTAGTAACAGAAAAATGACAGTTAAGTGAATCTATGTAAGTAATGGCAGTGATCAGAACTTTTGCTATAGGCAAGGTTTGCTTAAAATCTTAACCTCTCACCAGCTCCAACCTGTTAGATAATGCAAAGTTGCTTTATGGTAAGCGTCCTTAAAAGTCTGAATACATTGGCCATATTCCAGGTAACAAAGTGATCACGAAAAATTAGATTATCAAAAATCTTGCTATGCTGGGCTCAAAAGAGAACTTCGCAAAGTTTGGATTTCTTTTGCCTTCGGTTAAAAATTTTGTTGATACTCGTAATTGGCCTTCTTATGAACGCGACCGCTATGAGTTTGGATCTCTAGCTTACTAACAGGCCAAACGAATGCTTCCCGATATCTGTTAAAAGTTAGCGACATTCTCGCTGTTTCTCTAACCTAGCCAAGGTTTATTAGGTTTATTAGGCGTAAACTACATAATCTTCTGCGAAGCTTGCTGTGAATGTTATCTGTGAATATCCTGGTTAAGTTAGCATTAGACTGCAGGTAATAACGCCATTCATGTGTTGGATACTGGTACTGTAACCACTTTAACACTAAGGCGATATCCTTAGAGCATGAGTGGAGTACAATGGACTAGTTATTGTCCGAGTGTTCTGTTCCGACAGAAAAAAAAAGTGACTGCAATAAGTTTTCCTTCAACATAAGCCTAAAATTTTATTTTAAAAACGCTAACCTTAGCATACCTTAGCAGCTTATTTTACGAGCTCCTAATCGCAAAAATTTTCTGCAGCATTTCATCTAGCTCGGTCCCATATTCTGCTGAAGTTTCTTATGGCGAATTAATGTTTTCTGAAACATGTTCTATGCGTGATCTAATCATCTTGCGTTTGGCTGAAACTGCTCTTAGTTAGAATATTACTTCTGCTGTTTATATTTATTCCGGTGAAGGTGAGGCTTGCAATTTAGCCTAGCCCTGCATTTACAGAGATTTGGTAAGCTGTCTGTGTTGTTGACATCTGTCCTACTCACTGATTTGAAATGTCAAAACGAAGAAGTCTTGTTGGCTTAGAACTATTTATACGCAATTACATACTAAATTACACCGAGCACTGCATAGAGCAGCGCTTACTACCCAAAGTTGTTAATCAGAGGTAGATCAGCATTCCCTGGATCTTGTAGACTGTAGAGTTCCATAAGGACTATGCTGCTCAATGCTGTCTTAAGTCGAAACATATCTGATAGACTTGGACTAGTTACAAACTTTTAAACATCCACATCGTACGTTGAATAGGTTCTTGTTTACGAGGTTCATCAAGTATAATCATATAATCGCCTGATATCGCCTAAGACTTGATTAGTATTGGGTTCATGCGCTTTACAAAACATATTAATCCGTATTTGAATGCATACCACCATGGCCATTCATGTTTTTATTTTGCAGCCCATTAAATCCGTATCAGCCTCTTCAGTTTATTCATTCAAAATTATAGTTAGCCGCTAGTTGCTCAATTTTTTTTCTGACAAGCTGGCGCTGTCTCTTCTGGTGCGTCCATTACGTTCCTCCGACTTATAAATTCTTGATTATGTGACAATCACTAGTCGATTTTAAGTCCAGAAAAAAACTGGGATGAAGGGGGCCAACTAACTAAAATTGTTCTGAGATCATGGCTGAAATAATCGAGAGAATGTTTCCTGCAGCCACCTGTTCTTTTGGCAAATGATTCAACTTCAAATAGACGTGAAAAGTCATGATTTGTGAAGCAAACGAGAAAGACATTATTATTTGAAGTAATAAACTGGTAAAGAGGAGGAAGTAAAGAGATTAATATGGAATACATAGATGGGAAATTACATTTAATGTTGGCAAGCAAGAATAGGCAAGGAGTTATTAGATTAAAATCTGCATTAAATCTTCTACACTCGATCTGGATAGTAAGAAGATTCATAAATTCTGCATAAATCTGGAATTGGATTGAACATGACTTAGTATATCAGGGGGCAGTTTGCTATAAATAAAGGTAGCTATATTCGTAGCAAAGCACCTGTAGTGTTCCTTACCTACTCGCGGAACCACTACCACGGACGTGGTCTCAGTTTGAGTAGTGTAACCGCTTCGCAAGTAGAATAGCGTTAAAACTTTAAAGACATATATTATTGATGCCTGAGGGATAAAGCATTGAGATATTGGAATAAGAGGAATGAATGTTCCCATCTTGGCTTACAAAGAGTAACCCTGATTATCTTTTCTGAGCTGTTATAAGGGCCTGAAGGTTACTCTTGAAAGCACTACCCCAACAGCAAATCCCATCAGCATCATTGCAGTAAGCATATGTATAATTTAAGACATGGAGACCTACTCCATCAATATATGCGAGGGAGAAAGGCATGACTTTCGATTTGTTACTTAGTACCATTTGATGAAAAATAAACAAATTATAAAGGATAGCTAAGTCATCATTCATTTGACGTCGTATAGTGTCAACAAAAGAAGCTTTATATGAGATCGCCAGATTATCACCAAAAGCACGAATTTTACAATTCAAAAGCAATTTAAAAATTGAATTTATATAGATAAGGAACAACAAAGGTCCAAGGACTGATTCCTGGGGGACGCCAGCATTTGGACTTAGTAAAGGTTCACTCAAAGCTTCATTTATATGAACGTGTTGCCTTCGATGTTTTAGATAAGACATGAACCAATTATGGGTATTAACCCTAAATCTAAGTCTTCTAAGGACCTTGAGTAATAACTTATGATTAACAAAGTCAAATGCCTAAGTCAGATCTAAAAAGAGACCAGTACATTTGTTGCTTTTATCCAGCGCCTCATGAATACCCTCCAAGAATGAAACAAGATCATCTTCAGTAGATGATGCATCTTGGGATACATTTAAGAGCTTGTATTTATCTAAATACTTTTATAGGGTGATTCATCGTGTGACTTCTATCAAACTGCTTTATCATTTTTGTTCAGTATCATTTGGCAAATCATCATGAAAGGACTCACACCAAAACAGCGTCTCCAAATTGTTCAGCCATATTACGAAAATCAGCGTTCTGTGAGAAATGTTTTTCGTGCGATTCGAGGAACTTACGGTGCGCATAATCGACTTAGTGAAACCACTAGTGCCAATACCATTCGCAAATTTGAGTCCCAGTTTACCTTAGTGGATGATACTTGACCAGTTAGACCACATCCAGCACGTAGTGAAGTGATTATAGGAACTGTAGCTGAGAGTGTAGTAGAAGACCGTGACAAATCGATTCATCGTCGTTCTCAGCAGCTTGGACTAGCGTATTCGACAACTTGGCGTGTTTAACGTGAGAATCTCGACCTAAAAGCGTACAAAATTCAACTTGTGCAAGAATTGAAGCCAGGCGAATTGAATTTGCGTCATATTTTCATTGGGCTGATGAGTAACCCGAAGAGTACCAAAAGCTACCATTACAACCATTAAAAACAACGATATGATGTGGTTTATGGGCTGGTGGAATCATTGGTTCATATTTCTTCAAAAATGAGGCAAACCAGAATGTTACTGTCAATGGTAACGGTTATCGGGCCATGTTAATGGACCATGTGCTTCCTGAAATTCAAGCACATGCTGTCGGTAAGCTCTGGTTTCAACAAGACGGCTCTACGAGCCATACAGCGCGTTAAACAATTAACTTGTTGAGAAATCATTTTGGTATGCACTTAATTTCACGTTTTTCTATCTTAAATTGGCTGCCTAGATCGTGTGATATCACACCTTGGAACTATTTTCTCTGTTGATATGTAAAGTCTCAGGTCTTCAGGAATAAGCCAGCTACGATTGACGCTTTGGAAGCGTCCTTCCGAACGGACCACTTAAAACACAGTCGTGGTCAACACTTACAATTGCCAATTCTCCGAATGCAAATCCGTTGGATATCTCTGTTTGCGGTATTTTGAAGGCGAAGGTCGGCACTAAAAAATACCAAAGTTTGGACCACCTTAAACAAGCACATCGACGGGAATGGGCCAAAATTCCGCAGAGCCCCTTGCGTTCAGAGTGCGATGCTTTCTTCATCCGTCTCAATGCCATTATTCCAAAGGTGGACATATTGAAAACTACTGATACAATTTAAAAATTATGTATTTTCCAACATTTTTTGCTTTGGCACAATAAAATTTATCAAAAAAAAAATAAAAAAAATTATAGCATTTTAAAAAGTTGCAGTCCGAGTCAGTCACCCTGTACTAGGTGGAGTGAAAAGTAATATCCTTGACCGCCAGAATGCGCTGCTACTGCTAAAAAGGTTATGGTGCCTTGAAGTCCGTTCATATTTAGGCAGACATGTCAAATTTCAGTGCGATACTGTGTTTAGTTTTGTTTTGACAGCTGATTGTTTTTGACGTGTTTGGCATCATGTTGAGTATGGGCAAAAACGATTTTCGTTCTCTCATAAAACATTATTTTCTGAGAGGCAAAACGGCGAAGGAAACAAAAGAAAAAATGGATAAAAATTACGGGGCTAATGCTCCGGCAGATTACACCGTCAAATATTGGTTTCGAGAGTTTCGTGGTGGCCGCAACTCCACTACCGATCAAGTCAGCGACAGGCCCTCTGGTGCGGTTGCAGAGGACAATGTCAAAAAAATACATGAAATGGTGTAGGCTGACCGGAAAGTGAAGATGCGCGAGCTAGCACATACCACAAGGATTAGTACTGAGCGCACACGCCATATTTGGGCAATATTCTGCATATATCCTGCCGCTGAGTGCCGCGCATACTCACACTTCACCAAAAACACGAACGCCAGAGCACTTCGAAATAGTGTTTGGGCTTGCTGATGCGGAATCGGGCGGACTTTTGGCGTCGATTGGTAATTGTTGATGAAACTTGGATCCACTATTACACACCATAGAACAGAATGAGTGCCCGGCAATGTACTGAAGACGACTAGAGTGTTCCGAAGCGGCCGAGAGATGTTCGATGGGTCGGAAAGACTATGGCGACGGCTTTCTGGGATTGTCATGGCATACTCCTCGTGGACTACCTCAAAAAAGGAAAAACCATCAACAGCGAATATTAATGTGCATTATTGGAGCAATTGAAGGCCGAAATCGCTGGAAAACGGCGTCACATGAAGCGAAAAAAAATTTTGTTTTTGCAAGACTATGCACCGGCGCACAAGAGTATCGCAACCATGGCTAATATCAATTACTTACGGCTCCAATTGCTATCGCATCCACCGTATTCGCCCAATTTGGCTCCCTTGGACTATTATTTCTTCCCAAACTTCAAAAGATGGCTCATCAATAAAAAATTCAGCTCACGCGAGGAAATCATCGACTCCACGGAGGAGTATTTTGCAGACCTTCCGGAAAAGTACTTTTCGGACGGGATCAAGAAGTTGGAAAATCTCTAGAATAAGTGTATCAATCTAAAAGGGAACTATATTGAATGAAATAAAAAAAAAATTGGACATTGGACAGACATTGGACAGATTTTTCGCTCGAACAAAAAAATGGTCAATACATGTTTTCGTTGCATCAGTTACCCTAGTGGAAGCGTTTATGAGTGATTCATAACCCAGGGAAGACAGAAGAAGTAAATAGTTATGACAGCTCAGAGGAAAATCCAATATGTCAATGTTTATGTCACCAACAAGGTAGAAATTTTGACTTTTGATTGAGTTGAGAAGGCCTTCGAGTTCGGTTAAGAATATATTCCTGTAAACAAACTGCAGTCGATATATGCAGACAATATCAGTGGTTGTTTTTTCAAACTCTAATTTTAAAAGTACACACTTTGCACTATCCAAATCGGGTACAGAGACTTCTGCGACTTCAATATTGTTATTAACAAAAGCAATTATTCCCCCAGCAGGGTAATTTTCATTGCATGCTGAATACGGAGTATAGCCCGGAATCAAATAATTACCTAATTCATGGTTAAAAATCCACATGAATGTATCCCTGTCCCTAAAAGATTGTCTTTGGTCTTCCTATATACGTCTGCGAAGTCAAGTTATAGCAATTCGAACTTTATTTTGTTATGTAGGCCATGTAGGCCGGTTAAATTGTCACTAAACTAACTATCTCTAGCCGTGTTGGACATTGATTCAAAGCAGCTATTTTTAAAAAAGCAATTCTGCAGTATGAAGATAGCGCTCACCCTTTATATTTCAGTCGTCAGCAAAGTTCTTCCAAAGTATCACTCAAACCACTTCTGCTTGTTCTTTCCTTGACTATCGTTATTCAAATTATCGTTTTGCTACGATTTTTCATTATCTCCCGTCTAAAGGGTGGTTCATTAGCCGCTTCAAACGTGCCGCAAAATGAAAACCGTCAAAATTCCTTTCCGCCACTCATTTATCTTACTCTACTTAAGCTTAAAATTGAAATTGAAATACGTTACACGTACTTTCCGTCATTTTTTGCAATTAAGACCCTCTCTGTTTCAATATTTAATTAACACTATTTGCTCCAGTTCTTCACCTCGAACCGGAAACTTTTTAAACATCTCCAACAAACCGTAGTAAGAAATTGAAAGCCAAATCAAAACTGACAGTTGTGACGGCAAAAAGTCTGCAATAACTCTAAACTCACGCAAGAATCCGATTAAAAAAATTATCACATCGATGCTAACATATGCCGCCAGTCAGGTTGGATGCTTAAACCACTTCATCTGCGTCATCTTTATTTGGTGTGGCAACATCAAATCATGCACATGCATTTCAACTTCAGACATTTTCTAACGCACGCATGTCACGATGAAATGCCGCCTGCCGCCTCCCAGAGCAAGGAGCATGCCAAGCCTTATGCACCATTAAAAATGATTCACAATTCCATCTGTAACTTAACTGTATTTAAACATCATTCGTATTTAAAGTGAAAGGGGAAGGAAACTCGAGGTGTCTTCCCATAAGAGTGAAATGCATTCACAAATTATCAGCCAGACACGAGTCCTAATTTGTGAAACATTTACACTCGACTCGGTTCGGCTCAGCAATCATCATAAACTTGAAAGTATCTTCTGTGAGTCTGTCTTTTGGATTAAGGAAACTTGTTCCCTAATTACTCCCAGTCCATTGATTGTGTATGCCATCGTCATCATCATCTGTGGTCCATTTTTGCCTGTCGGCCGATAGCAGACTACGCGGCTCTAAGAACCGGTGGGTAGTAAGCGTGGGTAGATAAGTGCCAATGTAACGTACAATATTTAAGTCATGACTTGTTGTTAATGATATCTAAAGACGTGTACGACTTTTCCACTTGTACGAGGTGATAAGCTTTTTTTGAGAGGGCGAGACAACGATGAGGAAACATTTTTTTGTTTAAGTGGGTTATTGAAACCAGATGCTACTTAGATGCATGTTGGGATGATAGGAATATCATAAGATAGTTGCACGGTGAAAGAAAACGATTGCTAATGAGGAAGGATGCTAGGATTTCATTTGAATTCAACAATCCAAGGAGTTTAACTTGGATCACTGTCAGATTCTTATTCATATACGTGACATGATGATGAATCTGCAGTAGGGAACACGATCTCCAGTCCGTCATATTGAAGACATTTTTCAACCGAACTCTTCTTCAACCATTCTTCTTTGAATGGCAGTGACATTTACTTTGAGAACTTTGAACTTTGAAGAAAGACGTGACATGTGCAATTGATGCGAACACCCGGAAATATTTAGAGCTGACATCTCAGACAGAACAATGAAGGCTTAGAAAGAATTTTGGACCATCATTGGCATGGATTTCATTTAAGAACTGCGCTACTACATACTATGTAATAGAATCCAACCTTTAGACGATTAAGAAAATTATATATGCCTCCAAGTTTGGAGTTCGGTTATTATGCTGAAAATACTGACCGCAAAATCTACCATCAATTTGCAAAAAACTACGGAAAATTGATGCCAACCAGCTAATACCAGTTGCATTATACCTAGTAAGTTGGAGCTAAAAAAGCATGGCAAAATCTCAACGTTTATACAAAAAACTTGGAGCTGTGTAACTTCTGTAACTTTGAGCTTACGTTACGCACTGTTAAAGTCTAAATTCTTTAGATCGTATAAGTCATTGTAGAAGAAAGCTCCAAAGTAGAATTGTGTTGTCGCTTTAAGTTGCTATCCACAGCGAACCGCCCAACGGGTTAATCTGTTGAAATTTAGCTCAAGGAGTTCTTTGATGGTATTAAGATGCTTATTTGTGACGGCTATAGCAACATCATCCGCATAGGCAATCACCGTGCTACCTCCCGCTTCCAGGTATATCAGCAGTTCATTAATCACTAAGTGCCAGAGAAGGGGAGAAATTACACCACCTTGCGGCTTACCTCTGCTGACACATCTTTTAGCAGAAGTCTCACCCAGTTTGGAGCTGGTTATCCTGCTATTAAGCATACGACTGATCAACTCCCCAAGTGAGTCGTCTACCTGCGGATGTGTTGACGTTGGTAAAGGTGCCCTCTATAGCCAGAAAGCAACCATTGTGTTCTTTCTTATTGTAGGGATCGTTCGATGTGGCTAGTCAGCGAATGCCGAGCCGTTTCCACCGACTTTCATTTACAGTAGGCATGTTGAGCCGTTGACAAAAGTTTTGGATATCGAATATGGATATCAATCAATAGTTCTAGAACTTTCAGAAAGAAAGATGAAAGACTCATAGATCTGAGGTCCTTTGCAAAAACATAAAAGAATTTTCCGGCCTTGGGAATAAAATCTACATTGACTACTCTCCATGACAGTGGAAGGTGGATCAGTTCTACACAGCTTCTCATGATATTCTCTATGGGTAAGATAATGTCTGAGGACCTCTGTACCTGGCCCGGTGTTATACCGTTCGGAGCAGCAGTCCAGCGCCACGCATCGCCTAAAACAGTTTGCCTCTTATAATCAAAACATGAATTTTGTTCACGGTTGCAGTAGTTTTGTTTGGGTTACTACTGGCCGCGAATGAGGAGCTACCTGGAAAGTGGGTATCCAGTTAGCAACTAGGCATCATAGGATTTGTAGAGAGGATTTTTCTTAGCCGCGATGCCTCAAAGGTTTCTGTGATTATGTCACAGAATGATCTCTAGGATTATCGCTTTGCTTTCCTCTGTTCTTTTTTATATATTTTGAGGGATTCTTTATATGAGTTCCAGTCAGTCACTTTTTTTGTAGTTTTTGCTAAATTGAAAAGCTTTCTGTAGGTGTTTTTAAGCAGTCCATGGTTCCGGGATTAGGATGATGTCTTTTGCATTTTTGGAAAAACCGTGCGGACGAAGCTTTTTCTTGAGTGGTGGAGATTAATCTGGAGAAACCGTACCATTGCTACAATTTACCAGAGTAAACTCTACCGCGATGTTGTTCGAAACCTCCGATTTTGAACATAAGCCCAAGAACTTATCTTCTTCCTCTGATCGTGTATTATCTCTTTTCGTTTCATTATCGGTTTCCATTTCCGACAGAGGGTCAGAAGAGAAGACCGACGGCTTAGTAGACACCTCTAATGAATTGGAGTCATCGTTATCCACTTCTGAAAAGGATATCGACGCTCCAAGATCTAAGGCTGTATTTGGAGTTTCTGTTAAAGGAGGAGGAAGTTCCTTATCAGCATCCAGCTCATCCTTTTTATTGACCCTTAGGTGTATTGCCTCGAAACCGAACTGGATCATGCGTTTAGTCTGCAATAAAAGGTTAAGGGATTTCTTATCGATCACAATCAACGCTCATCTACTTTCTACTTTCGGTCATGAGAAGGTGCGAGTTCTTTAATTATATTGAAGAAGAAAGACAACGCTTCTTTTTGTTCTGATAAGTTGGTATGCACCTCAGACTTTTAATCAGAAACCCTGGCGACCAAAGAATATTTCATATCATTCAAGCATTCAATGTCAACATCAACATCTAAGACTGGTAATAAATGTGATCGTGAGGGATCGTGACCGGGCATTGAGGTCATTGAATGGTTTTTCGGAAAATGAGGCTATTTCGTGCTACCAGCACAAGAATTACCTCTATGTCGGACTATCTTACACTTCCTGCTACTGGTGTTCCAAGGACAGTGTTTCTGATGACGAAGAGCCATTAAGCATCATTAGTTAGTTTCTCATATACCTAACACAAGATACCATTTTACCACCATTTTCAGCCTTTCTCAAGTTGAAAACATCTGGTGACCAGTTTTTGAGGCACCAAAGTGGGTCCTTCTGTTCCAATTGTTGTGAGAATACGATCGTTTAAGCTCATTTGGAAATTGTCAACTTACAAGTATATTGTCGCGGAAACTTATTACATATTTTTTAAGTTGGTAAATCTGTTGTTGACATTCCTCTAAATCTAAGCGTCATAGCTTGACATTTGCAGAAGTTACGTTACCAAGAGTACATCTATTTCCGTGTGTGTTGGCGATTTTTTACAATTTTAGAAAAGGATTTAAATTAGCAACAACAAACTTGTATTAAATTTTGCGTAAAAAACGGACTTAATGGTGCGCGAACTTTGGAAATGTTGGAAAAGTGTTTCGGCAACGATTCTCTCAGGAAAACGGTCATTTATCAGTGGCACGAGCGGTTCAAAAGTGGTCATGAGTCAATCGAAGATGATGAATGTAATGGCAGATCATCGTAATCGAAAACCGACGAAAACATTGATGAAGTAAAAGAAATGTTGATCAATAGCCGCAAATTAACCATCAGAGAGATAGCGGAGAACTTGAATATTCCCTTTGGATCCGTCCAAGACATTTTGGTTAGTGATTTAGGTTTCCGTCGTATAGCAGCAAAGTTGGTGCCAAAAGACCTCAATTTCATGCAAAAAAGAGACCGTGTTGACCGCTCTGATCCCACATTCATCAAAAGGATCATTACTGAAGACGAGACGTGGGTTTATGAGTACGACACGCAATTCAGACATCAGGCACTACAACGGTGTAGTGCATCATGAATTTTTACCAGAAGGCCAGAGAGTAAACTAAGAGTATTATTTGAGCGTTTTGAGACGTTTTCGTGAAGCAATTCACCGAAAGAGGCCAGAATTTTGGGCAGAAAACTCGTGGATTTTGCACCATGATAACGCAGGTAGTATACCCTATAGAGGTAGGATTAAGTTAGAGTAGTCCTCACTAAATCACCTGTAAATCATTTGCGATACGATTGGAAGATCGTGGGTTCACGATGTGAGACAATCTCTCACAACTCTTAATAAAATTGTCAAAATTTGTAATCCTTATGGAGCAGAGCTTAGATTCCTAGTGGGACAAGGATAAGAAGTGCAGTTGCAAAGTAATTACGCCACAGATTCTCTTCCTCATCATTAATGTAACACATACCGCACTTATTGTGAGAAGTACTCAATAATAAGAATATGTTTGTGAATTTGGAGATGCCTCTCCTCTTAAAGATAATTAGCTCTCTTAATTGATGTATGGACTATATTAGGCTATATGTCTCACATTTGTCTCGATAAGTTCGCCTATGACTGGCCTTAGAGAGAGCTTGAACGTGTATCATTCGTTTTGGTTTAAAACATTGGTAGCATCAGTGATGGAGTGTCTAATCACTCTCGAATTTATGGTTTGAAAACTGATCTCTGCTTGATAGTCGGCTGTCTTAAAACCATTTGATCTAGAAGTTGCCCCCTAATGGAAGTATCGTGGTGGATGTAGGTTTACAACCAAAATCGAGAGGAGAGAAAGTTCAACTGATCTTGGAATCTCATGGTCGCTAAAAATTATGATTTTATTATGATTTGTGGCGAACCGTGGGATAACAATGGTATCAGTCGATCCCATAGAATGGCGTTGAAATAAGATAGGACACGACCCTCCACTAAAGGGGAAGTTCGTGCTTTACTTACGACTTTAAATCTGGTACTGGAAGTAGTACTTGTACTACTCGAAAAACGCTGACAGTCGTTTCATATAGTTTCATCATAGTCTTAAACTTTTACGGAAAACGCTGCTGACGTTCGTCTTAAGGCCATCTGTGCATATATATTAGAGAAATTTCCACAGAGGTTAGAAGGCATAAAATTGGGCTTTCCAGCAGAGCTATAAGATAATCGGAGTAGTTGCTAAAATTCATTTTGACACCAATCGGCAGATGATAGTTTTACCAATGGCATCTTATACAGTCTAGAGCAAACAAAATCTCTCTACCTTCGCATTATAAACTTCATACACTTGAACTGCCAAATCCCTTGGCTCTTAACAATTTGCACATCGTAAATGTCCGTTTCCCAGCGAATAATTTCGACCTCTCATTGCAGTGCTTATTTTTAGTTTCCTATTCTCCACGTTGGTTGGCAGGACAAAACTCCTTTGATCTTCCACCAACAATTTATTCCAGAAAACATTTTAAAAAAATCTCTCTTGGTTTCTTTCAACTGTCAACTCCATCTCTCTCAGATATAATCCGGAATGAAATGCACTGTCCACTCTTTGTTTAATCTTTTTTCAGCTTCAGCTCACTTCAACAAATTTCCATTAATTGTGAAAAAAAATTGTCTCATCTTCATAGCAATAGTCGACACCATCTACACCCACTTTAGCGATCGCTCACTGTCATTTATTTAATGAGAAAACTCGAATAATAAAATTGTTTCCACTCCAAATGTAGCTGTGGAAAAACAATACAAACCCCGAGCCCACCCTGTGCCAGACGGATACAGCAACCCAAGCCCAACCATCACCTGAATTCACAAATATTTCGTCTCATAGTTTTAGGCGCAAAACAGATAGAAATAAACGCTTTTTCATTCAAATTTGAGTGCCATTGCTTCGTTTGCTGAATTGTTAGGTGGTGGTAGGCATGTCACTCGCTTCCGTTTTCGTTTTGAAAAACGAGGTCAGCATAAAAAATCGACTGCAGTTTATCTTTTACACTTACCTACCCCTACTGGCCTCTCTGTGTTGCCAACCCTTATGAACATATTGTTCAGATGACCCAGCAAAAAGGCAGAGAATATGAGTGTTCCATATGGACCCCCCGGCACTGGGTCCATTCACTGATTCATTCAGTTTTTTATTTTTTATTTTTTACTTATTTATTTATTTATTTTTTTCTATTTTGTGCAACATCAACAAATGGATACAGGGACACTGTTAATCCGATAGAACATTTTACCCACCGAGCTAGGAGTTACGACAAGAGGAAGATGGAAGAGTGAGAATGTCCTTAATTACATATGGGAGTGCTGTAACGATAGTGTCCAGTGTGCAGTAATTTTTATAACTCATATATATGTCCTCCCAACTGTCCCACCAGTATGTGTATGCGTAGGTGTTAGTGTTTGTTGTAACGGCGCAACAAATCCAATTGATTTATTTCGGCTTACGCTGATCTTAATGCACTAAAGCTCTTAGCGCTCTTATCACAGAAGCCATTGTGACACTTCTCTTGGATTATTCTTAGTTTTTTTTTTTTTTCCTTTGTAAAAGAACAAAATCGATTTCAACCCTTTTGCCAAACACTTTTTCCTTTCTTTGTCTGTTTGTTTGTTTGTCAGTCTCTATAAGATGGATCGCTTGAGGTTGATTGGATTTTAATTTTATTTTCTTTTTGTTTTGCTTTTCTTTTGTAGATTTTCACCAGGATAACCATGAGCACAACGAGTCCTATGCTTAGAAATGGTATCTCCTCTACTTTATCACCAGAGGAGGAAGCTACACAGAATCCATTAGAACGACTCAAGGCGGAATGCCTAGAAAGGCTAATCAATTCAACGGCATCTGACTTGCCAATAGGTTGGTAGCACTCCCATTGGAAATCTCTAAAAGTTCACCTTTAATCCTTGAATAAACGGTTTTACCTATTTTTTGTGCTTGTATTTTTTCTATTCTACAGGTAGCTACTGTCCAGGGACTTGGGATGGCTGGTTGTGCTGGCCAGATACTGCTGTTGGAATGTCAGCTTTCGAAAGATGCCCATCATTTATAGTGGGATTCGACCCGAGCAGTAAGTTTGTCTTTCTTTTTTAGAAAATTAGTTCCTTTGAATTGAACCTTTTTATGTGTGTTCATTCATATGATATCCATCCTTTAATTGTTGCCGGATAGCAAAAGAGAAAAAGGTATTTCAATTCCTTGGGTCTCGTATCTCTATTCTGTATGGGGTGGCAATTAACCTGCCTCAGAATATACCCATAAACATTATGTTGGTAAGCTAATTTACGTTCTATTAATAAATTAGGATAGATGTGAGATACTGTTGTTGTTTTATATAATTAGATTCAAATTGTGGTTCTCTTTTTGTGTAGCTTTCATGATTTTAAGACTTTTTGGCATTCCTGATGTCCTAGCAAATCTTGAGCTAAACAAATTGGGTACCGACCTTTCTAAGGAACTGACAGACGTTAGAATTTAATTTTTACCAGAGATTTATGTGTCCACGAGAGGGCACCTACTTGTAATTTATAGTGCCAATGAAATTTTATAGATACTTTCATTGAAAAGGTTTAACAACATTTTAACAATTTTTTATATTTTGTAACGAGTCATCATGAATTCTTCTCCTAACTGGTATCTGACGAACTGACTATTTTTAAAAATGAAAACTCAGACAACTGAAAAGTCATAAAATCGATGGCAAATAGTGTATCTTTCTCAGTTAAGTGTATGTGTGCGAAAAGATGCATATGGCAGATGTTAAAAGATTCAAATTTTTAATATTTTAACATATTTTGGCGCATGGATCCATATCCTATTTTATGATTTTCTATTGTTGATGCAAATCATAACTTACACTGCTACTACATACTAGTTTTACTGTCAAAGTCAGTTCTATTGTTGCTGACTCTAGTAATGCTTTACATGAGCCAGACACATAAAACGATATTAAGCAACATAGTCGAATGGAATTACATTAACGCTGCGCATTGTTTTCACATTTTTAACAAACAAATGTAACATGTGTTACATTGACAGAAAAGGACACGAAGTTGAGTAAATGAAAAGACGGATTCCTTTGGTGTGCAATGTATGTGTGGAAGACAAAGGGTACAGTTCTCATGTTATGTGGAATAAATCTTGTAATGAATAAGTTAGGTACATCACCACCTGGTTGATCCTAAATTGTCATTTGTTTTAAGGCTGTTCTTCATTATGTAAAAAGTATATGTGATGTTCCCTTTGGGTGTGCTTAATATAAATTCAGTGGATTCTGTGTAAGTTCATTGTTTAAAAGTGACAAAGCAGTACGACACTTTAGATCCCTTGTTTGTAAGAAATGTTTTGTCTATGTCTTTAGAGCATCTACAATTTCTGCAGAATTCCTTTTGTACCTTCGCCGAAAGGTATTAGGGCCGAAACGGGCTGAGACAAGGTGATGTGATGTCATGTGACATACGAAACTCGCAAACCAACACCATTTACAAAAGTCTGCAAATTGCAAATAATGCTGATGAGATTGATATCATTGACATAATACGACTAGGTGTCATGTGTATCTTTACGGTCCTCTTTCTGACACTAATACCACAGAATGTATTAAACCGGCATCAGGAGTCCTTAAATGAATCCACTTTGGAGTGAAGAAATAGTCAGCTTGAGTATGTTTCTTATCTTTTTTTATCTTCTTATTTTCTTATCTGGCCTGTGAGGATACATTCTAAGCTATATTTGTATTTCCTTTAAGTTAGTAGGTGTATTTTTGTATTTTAATAATTCTTTATAAATCAGCCTGGCTTAAGGCGTGTTTCCAAAAATCGTGTCATTGAAAGTGTCTTACGAACCTTATTAAGAATTCGCAACTCACAAAGATAATACTACGCGGTGTCGCCATCATTCTCAGAGCAAGCGTGGCAGGATCTTGTACCAATTATGGTTTGTACATTTAAGTACTTAGAAAAAGCGTTATGCCACGTTACGATGAGGGTAAACAGTCTATACCAATTTTTAACGGGGTAAACAAGGCAGACCTTTTAGATGGCATTCCTTTTGTTTCTCGACATTCGAGAGAGTGATGCCATCTGCAGTTATAATCATACGTAGTCTAATCGTCAATGGACGATGTTATAGAGGGCTAACATATGTAGGTCCCGGTTCAGAGAAACTCTCCTCTGAGGCCAGCTTAATAAATTCTTTAACGCGCTTATTTTTAGTTAACCCATAGCATTCATTTTTTCTACTGCGTCCAAGAAACACTGACAGGAATGGTTAAGTAAAGCCTTGAGCACAACTTAGCTACCTCTTACGAAGCAATTGCCTTCGGGATTGTATATATCTCCGTAAAGAAGACATGCAAAAGTTTTCTTAACGAGAAAACTAAGATACTAAGATACTCGTATCATAAAGGCTCGACTCATTCTTAACTCAGATTCTGACGTCATTGTGTCTAGAGTAGTGAAAAAATGTTTTTCTCTTTTTTTGCCGGCCTGCGGTGTTTTTGGCACACTTAAAATAGAGCATAGGCGAAGAAAAGTTAGGAAAGAAAAAAAAGAGAGATACCGATGTACGTTGGTTTTAAATGTTTGAAAGTTATAATGGGTGGGAAATAAAAAGCTCTGCAGGACATTCCATAAGCGAGTTGTACAACTTAGGGAAAAATCACGATATTTTTGAAAGTGGGCCTGAGGGTAGGCGGCATACATAGCGAAACGGGTGTTACGACTAGAAGTTTGAAGAGGTGGAATGCTACTATCAATCGCACTGCATTGCTAATGGGGAAAATAATGGAAAAACATGGTGAGATAGGAGACATTGAATGGCTGATATTAGATCACCAATGAGTTTTATAGCACGGCTTTGAATTTTATGAAGCATGTGCAGATAGGTTTTAGGAGCACCTGAGCAGATGTGGACATTTTACTCAAATTTTGGCAATATATATTGAGGCCAAATCAGAGAGGCTGAGATATTCCTTAAGTTTTTGAGGAAAACTAGACATTTCGTAGATCTTATGGAGACCTTGAATATGTGGTAGCTTCAACGTAGTGTCATTGACACACACACTGAGAAGAAGTTTCTCGGTTTCAACGACGCAAGTGCCATTCGGGTGTTTAAGATTTCGGTTTAACGTTAGCAGATAGTATTTTTCTTTAAGCATTGAATTCTACTCTGTTGGTGGTTCCCAATTTAATAATGCTGTTTATGTCGGAATTTAAAAAGCTTAGCATATGTTGCCGTCCCGTTCTATGGCCGAAGAGGAGAAACCTGAATCCGAAAACTTATATGAAAAGCATAAAGTTGTTATCCGGAGTAGAAGAATCATAATCCTCCCACTTTATTGCATGCATCTTTACTGGTCTGAATGTGGGGCTTGTCGATTTGACCTTAGGGAGTACCGGCAGGCTTCCCGTTTTCGAATCATATCGTCACTAAGGCCAATCAAATACTGACATTTTTGCATTCATGTTATCTAGTTGTATTTTGGTGCGCGTTTTTTGCGAGATTGTGTAGGAACTTTATTTGATATTGTCCGTTTAACATGACAATACCAACTGAGCCTGTCGTGCTATTTCCTGCTTGTAAAGGGTTCTTTTATATGAAGACTTCCTCGAATCTTCGAACTTTTCATTCTATCATGTTTTGTCACTCCTGCTGACATGCGAATTATCTTTTTGTACATCATCCAGCATTATGAATCGTATGTGAGCCCCGGATCTGCAACTGCGATGTAGAGTCTTCCTTTTAGCTTAGGGGACATTTTTTGGTCACAGAAGATATCGCAGTCTTACCGCCATTTCATCCATCTTATGCTTACGCGATGATTGATGTCATCATCACATGTTGCTTCGCTACGGATCATACATCCCAGATATTTGAAGTTTTTGTACTTTTGAACCATTTTTACATTCTAATAAATATCTAGAATAGGCCGGTGTAGATCAGACAACGGGCAGAACAGATACTCTACTAATACAGTAGCTATTTGCTTCCAAAACATCCATCCATACATCAAGTGCTCGTTGCAGGGACCTTTGTTCTTCACTTATGATAGCTCGATCGTCAGCAAAGAATAACTGATGTATTTTCCTTCAAGCTGATAATCAAGGACTACAATAAATAATAAAGGGTTGAGGACGCTTCCCTGGTGTACACCGACTTTAATTGGGAATTTGTCGGTGACTCCTGCGGGACATCTTACTCTTGTCTTACCTTTCTCATACATTTCCACAATCACGCGCACGTAGGTTTCTGGAACTCTTCGTTGTCTTAGCGCCAACCATAAGAGGTCGCTTGGTTGTCTATCAAAAGCTTTTTCAAAATCAACCTACACTATAATATGCAAGTCTTTTAAGAAATCACGAAGTTGTACCATTACGATCTTTGCACTTAGTACTGCATGTGTTGTTGATTTATCGGCTCAACGATCTTGATTGTGTATTTTCTGCTTGAAATCGGGGGCACTTAATCTTCGCGAGACCTTTGCATCACCTATATATCACTTCAAGGCGAGCTTTATATTCTCTATTAGTAGAAGAACGCTTTGACCAAGCCTTGAAAGCCGCCTTCTTTCTCGTAACACTACTTTCGCTTCATCTGTCCACCATCATGTTTCTTTGGTATGTCGGCAGGGGGCTTTCGACATTCCAAAAGGTGATTTGGCTCTTTCCAAGCAAGATCGCTGTAGGAAATCCCAAATATCTTGTGTTCTGCACTCCCCATCATCGACCTCATCGATGATAGTAAAGAGGTAATTTGTCATGCTGGTAATAAAAGCTTTGCGATTAATTTTCTCAGTTACCTTTGTTTGCTTATTTGCTTTCTTCCCCGTCTCCATAAAAATTTCTGTCAGTAGGACAGGGTGTTGCTTGCCGATCGCCCCTCCTAGGATCATTTTGCGGCCTATCTTTAACTACTGACAACTAAACGGTAGTAAATCTGGATCCCATATTCACCACTGTGTAAGTGGCCAGGTGCCGGCTTAGTTTGACGAACACGATGTTAAGAACAATAAGACCGTATGACTTGCACATCCTTAGGACGTCTTCACTTGGAGAATTCCTCGTGCCGTACCCCAATCTTCAATAGCAGTCTTCTTTTGTGCCCGAAATGTCCGTTTAAATTTCCGCCAACAAACAAAAGCTTTTCTTTGATGAAGTAGTGGTAGGGGTAGTGCTTTTCTTTCTAGCGTACTTTACCATAATGCTAGGATAGAAGCGTTTTTTGATTTTTAAGCGTGCATGCTCCTGATCTTTGGCTTTTGTTTGATCTTACTGTTACAACACGGGTGATCTCCAGTCGTCTGAAACCACGGATTCGCATGGACATTCGCGGGATAGTTTTAAGATAGCATATGAGTCGCTAGTGTCTCTTGTTGCGATTTTAACCTTAGTCGCCTTCTAAAACAAGTGTATTTCTGTATTTTAATGTATTTCTGGGAGGGGGGGAGGTCTTGGACTGCAGTGATATTCTTATCCCGTCCCTGTATGATGAGAAAAGCAGAAAGTACTATCATCAGCTCTAAGGAACATATTGGATTAAATGTAGCAAACAAGAATGTCGGAGCTAGAACAGAGCCCTGGGGCACACCCGCATTTATTTAGTGAATATGGTTCTCAATACCAAAGTAATGGTCTACTATCAACAAATTATACAAGATAGACTCTTGAAACACAATAAAAAATTTCGCTTTTTCCGGCAAAAAATGGTGAATTTCAGACACATTTCCCTTAGTGGAAAAACGGCTGTCTACACCAAAATAATATGGTCTGCCATCAACAAATTATACATGTACGTAGTCTATGTACGTAGTTGTTGTTTAAATATTTCATTAAGTGCTAATGAATATCTTTTGCATAGCACAAATGCCGTGGCCTAGTCATTCAAATGGCCGTCTTGGCTTCGCTGGCAGTACTTTAAGCGGTCGGTCCAATTTTTTATGACTCGGTCCAGTATGTGTGGCGTTAATCCGGCAATAGCGTGTCGAATGTTGGCCTCGACTTCGTCCAAAGTGTTTGATGATACCGCCATGCCATAAACCGCACTTAGCAGTTTGCTCTAATAATGGCAATTTTGCTTGTTGACATAGCCGATGAGTCAAAAATGAGCCTCGTCCGAGATAACGCTTTTTTTTTGCCAAAATCCACATCTCTAACCAAATTTTCCAGGAACTCAGGGCGTTGTCTATGGTTGTCTGGCTTTAATTTTTGCGTCAACATAGTCTCATACGTATATGTAGAACCTTAAAAAAAAAAAAATAAGCCGGCTTGACTCTCTGGCGATGCCCAAATTAGCTGATCAGCGCCGAATTGACATTTCTGGGTCTTCTTCGATACTGGCCGCTACGACGGTTATATTTTTTTTTACGGTAACCAATCTCTATCTGGTTAGTCGCTTAACATCCAGAAGAGTGTATTCTCGCTCAAACTTTTCCACGGTGCAACGAATTGCCTGCAAATTGAAGCCATGATGGCGATCGATATCTGGTTAATTGCTATCAGGTCACCCTGTTCGTAGCCAAATTTGTGAAGAGTCTTTGCAAAGACGCACTATAGTTAAGTTGTTGCTTAAATATTTTATTAAATAATATTGACTATCTTTTGCATAGTAAGTATGTCTAGGCCTGTCTTAGTCTTAACTCATTTAGTCCCAGAATTCTGAGCATCGATTTTTTAGATCGTCGAGAAGAGGAAACGCCTCAAAATGTACAAGCCAATCAAATGCATAATTGATACTATATCAATGTACAACTTCTACTGATTACTTGTGGCTAGACAATGGAATCTTTGCCTCAAATCTCCCGATATTTTTGTCTAGAACAGCCTTAATTTTAACCTAATCCCATATGAATGCTTTTTCCCTTTGCTTTCTCCTATGAGCACATTACAGAGTCCAAGAATAGGTCATTTTTTCTCTTGAATCCCAAGTACTGATTATTATCTTGAAGCTGATACCTCCTACCATCAAAATGTCATGTCTATCCAACGTCAATAGCCTTCAGATACAATTGAATAATAACCGAAAATCAATTCACGAGAAAGGTCCTTAAAAATGTATATTTTTCTGTTCTATGAAACAAAACATCCCACAGAGCAGAGAAGTCCTTTCGTTCATCGCTTTTGGTCGTAGCCTGGTCTTGACCTAGCCTCCTCCTTTTCGACAGATGAAACGATTTACTTCTCTTTGGAGAAAAATTAAGTTAACCTTGCCGTTGTGGAGACCAATGCAATATTTATTACAGTAAACCCAGTTTCGTAGACTAACCAGTTAGAGCGTATTTTAATCAACATTAAGTACTTAACGTTCTAATAGACATGCCTACAACTTCTCAGATGTTTACCCGCTGCCAGAATTTGTCCAAACTTCTAGTCGAATATGTTAACCCCAGCTTCGATTATGTGATGAAGTGGTGACCATATGACCATGGTCATTGAAATGCGTCATATAGTCCGAAAATAAGGTATGACCTCATGTTCAAAATACGGATACCAGTTCCAGCTTTATTGGAATATTAAGCTTTAAAAGATGTATCTGTATCGGTGATAACTATTATTAGTGCCTCGTGTCTCCCATTAGTGGCAAAGACAACATGTTTCCGTATCACGTCACCATTAGCCCATGCCTTGACTTAATGATACGTATTCACCTGGAGATATATACGAGTATATGTATTCAAATGCCACGATTCGTCCATCCATACCACCTGGGATCGATATTCTGTCAATTTACTGGCATCAGCAGAACGATGTTTCCAAGATAGGAGCAGTAAGGGAAGATAAGAGTATGGTCATTTAGAAGTAACACCATTAACAATGTACGAGTATGTCAATGCAAAACAAATCACAGTTATGTAGTGTTACATGTGACAATCAATGACACTGACACTGTTTATGTTGTGTTTTCTAGGAACGGCTCATAAGGAATGCATGCCCGACGGCGAGTGGTTCAAACATCCATCAACCAACAAGACATGGTCTAATTACACGACATGTGTGAACTTTGATGACATGGAGGTGAGAGATACAATATTATTCCTTAAAGCTTAACATCCATATATGCGTCACGAATTCTTGTAACGTATGTGGATGGTGGTATATGTTATGTGGATATATAAAAAATTAACCATCATGTCTCTGTTTACAGTGGAAGCACAACATCAATTTAATTTATGAGACCGGCTACTGTATATCATTGGTTGCCATTCTGTTATCCTTGGCTATTCTAGGATACTTCAGGTAAGTGCAGTGTACCCTGTGATATCACATAACATCACATCACATCACATGAAAAACGTACGATATTAACGCCTTCTTCTGTATACTACCTTCTATGACATTGCAACGAACTGTTGTAGTCCGCCGACCGATGTTTTGTATCCGTATCTACGAGTATGTACTCATAGTGTGCAGCAGGAAATGAAAAATTATAAAGGGGATTCCGGCCTCTAAAAAGGTGAAGTGGATGTGTGGATGGATGATTGTGTCGTTGCTCGTCTACTACTAGAATTGGGTGCGGTAATTGATTTCTTTTCAGAACTGGGTTCAAAGAATTTCACTTAAAGCTGTCGGGATGAATTCTACATAACAATAACGCCGACGAGAATGACTAGAAAGGTGAACACTCCTTTGTTTGAGGATAGCCGGTGGTGGTTTAAAGGTGTTCGCTGGTTATAGTGGAAAGTAAATGGAATTTATGAAATTAAAGTCGACGCACTTGAAACCATGTGCGGCATTCAAAGGGTTGTATCTTCAGAGTTTCAAAAGGAAACGACGCTAAAGGGTAGCGTTTCTACCAAACGGCTTAAAGGGGAGATTTATGTTCGTTAGACATGGAAGTATAGCACCTTTATTATCGTCAGCTGTTGAGCGAATAAATTATTTTTAGTTTCAAAGTGTTTAGGTGTAGAAGTTCTTGTGTCCGTATCCACTTGTTGGATGGATATTTCGTTGATTAAAAGCAGTAAACCTTGACTGACTGTCGTCTCAGACAAGTAGCTGGGTGGTGTTTTCGAATTGGAAAGCAGAATATACATTCATGAGAGTCAATGACAAGATTTTGGCTTGAGCAAATATTCGTACCTTGAAACAGTTTTCTGTAAATTAGTATTCACCTGTTGAGGATTTGCGGATGTGGAATACAGAAGACTTACCTGTAGTTTTTACTTTGAACGTTTCGAATGCGAATCCACGTAATAAATTTAGATTAGAAAGTTTTTATACGCAGACCAACCGTAAAGGTGTCTACATTTTGTTTTTGAAACTCGCATTCGAGTTTGTGTCAGTTGGGACATTTACGTGACTGTAACTATCCGAGTCCTTGGCAGTGAAACTTAGAATACAAGTTATTTCTTCACTGACTTTAGCATTCATTCGTAGCAGTCCGTGTTAGAATATAAATTTTTTGTACCTGGTTCTATGATGACATTTCAGAAAAATCGAAATAAATCTCTGCAATGCCAGAGGACGATTCTAGAAAGAAAGGGAGGAAAATTATTCACAACCATGTGTCGGAGCATACCTAATGTATTGCAGTGCACAAAAGTAATATCAGCCAGGACAATATGTGGAAGAAAAGTTGGATGTAGCTGTTAGAGCTGTGTCTTTTTTTTCCCCAATATCCTTGCTGCAATAATGGCAAGGTTCATGTAAGTTGATTTTCTTCTGTTCTTTCAAAACAGTAGATGTGCACAAATGGAAATTTGTCTGCCTCAGGCTGATAAATAAATTGATATGTCATTGTCCATTTATGAAACCAATTGCAATATCAAACACAGAATCATATTGTGCTAGAAGCTCTTTATGTTATCATTTTCAGAGTAAATAACTCATTGAAGACCAGGTTCAAGTTTCTGTGTGAGAAACATAGCACTAGATACCTGTAAATATTTTATGATTGAGAGGCTTTTTCTAATTACTGTAGGAATTTTAGAGTGTCAAGTTCTGGCTTCTTTTATCGATTGCAATGTATCCAGTGTAGATTGAGCTGTTGGTTTTAGAAATTCCGTCTGTTATTCAGTAGCGCACTGATAGAGCGAAGGCTCTGCTTTACATGAAGGATGGGTTGGTTGACTTGGGGTACACGACGCATATATTAAATGGTTATGTCTTTTCGCGTCGGCGGTTCCACGTGAAATGTTATAATAATCACGCTGTTTGTCATATTATGTGTGACGTCTCGGGTGTTGCCAGCTCGAAATATGCAATGTAAGCCCCCTCCTTGAAAAAGCGAAATTGCACTTTTCACCCGTATCGAGTCTTGTATGTTGTTGGTGTATCCACTAAAGAATTCTCGTTCGCAGTAAAGGCTACTTTTAACCGATCAATGCTGATCGTACGGACCCTCGTACGCTGTTTGCAATGGATGGTGCCTAAATTGTTTTGGACGAACGGTTTTTGGCTTCCGTGGCTTGAAGTTTGATTCGGTCTCAACTTTTGCATGAAGCTCCACAATTTATTTACGAAGTAGCTTTCTCTTTCACTAATCATCAAACTGTCACTGTCAATTTATTCAGTTAACTCAACATTTTCATCATGGTAAAGTACACTCACGAGCTACGTTCTCCGATTGGGTTCTGGAAAAGATGCGCCAAGATGATGAATTTCATCGGAAAATCATCTTCAGTGACGAAGCTCATTTTTGGCTCAATGAGTTCGTCAATAAGCAAAATATGCGTTATTGGTCGGGTGAAAAACCGTATGTGCTTCATGAATAATCACTTCATCCACAAAAAAAAAAAAATGTTTGGTGCGGTTTGCATGCCGGCGGCGTTATTGGGCCATATTTTTTCGTCGACGATAACGATCGTCACGTTACTGTGAATGGTCAGCGTTATCGCGCCATGATGACCGATTGTTTTTGAACCGAATTGGAAGATATGGACTTGGACGACATGTAGTTTCAACAGGATGGTGCCACAAGCCACACAGCATACGCTACAATCGATTTAATGAAGAGTAAGTATGGTGAGCGTGTTATCTTAAGACATGGGCCAGTCGATTAGCCGCCTCGTTAGTGCGATTTAACGCCGCTTGACTATTTTCTGTAGGGCTACGTTAAGTCATTGGCTTATACCAACATGCCGACGACGTTGGAAGAGCTTAGAGCCAACATTGATCGCGAAATAGCAGCCGTTTCGGCCGAAATGTGTGGCCGAGTCGTTTTTAAAATATCTCAAATGGTTTGCTTTTTATTAAAAAAAAAAAAGTTGTCAAGTCGTTATTAGAAAACTCTATATAAGCTCTGAATGCAAAAACTTACCTGGCAAACGAAGTGTTTCACCATACACCATTTAAGACGGTGTAGCCTGAATGTCTTTTTTGTACGAAGAGCGGTAGCCCAAAAGTATGATCGGAAGTATTGTGTATCGAATAATTTTCCCGTTTCAAAGAATTTAATAGAGGCCTTCAACGACCTGTGGTAACGCTTGATAATGCTGTTTGCAGCTGGGTGGTAGGCAGTTGTCCCTAGGTGTTTCGCACATAAAAGCCTTGTCAGGTCGCGAAAGAAAAATGGCTGAAATTATCGTCCCTTGTCTGTTACTCTAAGTGGAATACCAAATCTAGGTATCCAATGAGAATAAAAAGCGAAGGCATCATTGTGAAGTAGGTTGAATTCTGTTTGGCAAAATTCGTTCGGCTAAGTATGGGCGAATGTTTCCAGTAGACACATCGCATAGGATGTTTGCTTTGGTGCCTGGAATGAGAAAAAATTTTAGTTGTAAGTTTTATTCGTTATTAATTATTGCTTTTAGCTGTGACTCCGTTTTTGTCAAAAAATTACGAGTAATGATGGCACTGTGCTACGGTGCGTTTTCATGGTGCAAAATCCACGAGTTTTGTGCCCACAATTCTGGCCTCTTTCGGCAAATTGCTTCACGTAAACGTCTCATAACGCAAAAATAAAACTCTTTGTTTACTGTCTGGCCTTCTGGCAAAAATTCATGATGCACTATACCGTTGTTATCCATGAAAACCGTGAGCATTGCCTTCTTTTTTGACTGAAGTCTCTGCTCATTTGGTGAACGCCATTCACTTGCATGATGTCTGGATTGCGTGTCATACTCATAAACCCACGTCTCGTCCCAAGTAATCATTTAGATGAATGTGGGATCAGATTCAGCTTCGCAAATCATCTCTTTTGCGACGTCAACACGGTATCTTTTTTGCATGAAATTGAGGTCTTTTGGTACCAACTTTGCTGCTACACATTAACCAAATGTCTTTGACGAATCTATAGGCAATGTTCAAGTCCTCCGCTATCTCTCTGATGGTTAATTTACGGTTATTGACCAACATTTCTTTAACTTTATCAATGTTTTCGTCGGTTTTCGATGTCGATGGTCTGCCACTTTCTTTAGAGAATTGTTTCCTTGCCGAAACACTTTTCCAATATTTCCATTTTTCGCGTACCATTAAATCAGTTTTTTACGCAAAATTTAATACAAGTTCGTTGTTGCAAATTGAAATCCATTTCTAGAATTGTAAAAGATCGTCAACACACGCAGATTTAGATGTACTCTTGGCTACGTAACTTTTGCAAATGTCAAGGTATGATGCTAAGATTTAGAGGAAATGTCAACAACAGATGTACCAACTTAAGAAAAAAACAGAACTTAAATCGGAACAATGGGAGCACCACAAGGTCCTTATTTTTTTGATCA
This sequence comes from Volucella inanis, assembly GCA_907269105.1. Taxonomy (NCBI): domain Eukaryota; kingdom Metazoa; phylum Arthropoda; class Insecta; order Diptera; family Syrphidae; genus Volucella; species Volucella inanis. Next base: position 140,528,139 of record OU026155.1, on the reverse strand, counting down.
AGGTGGTATACTAAATTTTTTTTCCCTTAAGAATATGCTAAATGGGTTTTACGTCCTTATAAGCAGCAAGGAGCTCGGGGTCGTAAGTGACCTTTGCTGGGCCGTGGTTGTCGTTCCGAATAAAAACCCAAAAGCTGCCATTTGTCGCTATCGTGCTCTTAAAATATTGCAGCGATACTAGATGCATTTACAGCAAGAGAAAGTTTAGCTTCGACCTGTTTGCTTTTTTTCGTCTCTCCACTCTACGAAAGTCTTTTCCTTCTTTTTATTTCCTTTAATTGCTAATCAGCGGCGTGATGGAGATATCTGCGAAAGAAATTAATCATAACTAGAAATCATCTAAGGTCGCAAACTCATTCGGGCAGCTTATATTCTTGCAACGCGAGAATCCTTTCTGGCGGTAGTCTTACCCCTTCCTTGCTAACCAGGTACCCCAAAAATCTCACTTCCGATTTACCTAGAACACATTTTGATGCGTTGTTAACCATGCTATACTCTCGCAATTTCTCGAAAACTAGGCGAAAATGACGTTGGTGTTCTCCAATACTTTCGGAGGCAATCATTATATCGTTGATGTATGGCCGTGCGAAATCAAAATCCCGGAGAAGCGGATCCATAAAGCGTTGAAAGGTTTGTCCTGAGTTTTGTAATCCAAAGCACATGTACTTAAATTCGAGCATGCCGAATGGAGTCGTGATGGCGGTCTTCAGTATATCGTTTATCTCCACTAGTATCTGATGGTACGCTCGTCACAGGTCGATGATTGAAATAATTTTTCATGAAGTAACTTATGATTTTCATAGGACCCAATTTGTTTCTTCTTAATTTCTTAAGTAACTTTCCATGGCAATTCAATTTATAGCTAGCTGCTTCTGGGCTTTGTGACCGGGCATTGTACTATGATTTTAGACATTGACCGCCGACGCATCAATAACTTATAGGAGCGAGAGTCGTGCAAGAAAAAAAAGGTTTACTACCTGATCTACCTTCAGATATAGTACTCAACTCGACTCAACCAATGCTGGCGTTAACAGTCAACATGCATTAATGTATTAACCATTACATCGTATTTGGCACTGAAGTCAATTAGGGTTTTAAGGGTTAGTCAGGGAGCTGAAAAAAATTTGGTAACAAACAAACCCTTAATGGGCCAATTGTTGCTTCCATACAATATCTGGGTTCCAAAACGGGTCAGGCCCTTCACATTGAAAAGCAACAGATAAGAATGGTTAAGAATGGATTCAATGTTGACTAATCTGCAAAGGACAGCGACGTTTGGATGTACGCATGGAATCTTCGGACCACGAATAGGTCACCTGGAGGCAGAACGTATATTGAAATGGTACAGATAAATGGAGGATGAAAAACTGTGACATATCCTACGGTGATTGCCACGTCGAATACAAAAAGCTTCCATTTGTTAGCGAATTTGTTATATAAGTCGGTTTCGGTACGTGGGAAACCCTTCGGAACTATTCACACCAGGGATGAACTGCTCACATCAGTCTGACTCACATTCACGTCCAGACAAAGAAAAGCCAACCGAGCTCTTTTACAGAGCTTGCAATCAATCGTCAAAGGCGACTTAAAAGACAAAATAGGAAGGGCGGACTTTTTTGATAATATAGGCAGAAAGCAAAACAAACTTCAACTTAAGGTATGTCAACTTAAGATATCAATAAACTACCACACAGCTTCCGAAGCTAAATGTTGTTAATCGCCCACCGTTCCAAGTGTTCAAATAAAGATTCGGTCCGCTACCTAGTTGTTGTTTTTTTTTTTCTTTTTTGGATGTAGGTACTTCGGACCTGCCAATTGTGGTATAAGTTACATTGCCAACTAAGAACATACATTGCACCACAATCAGTTTAAAATACCAAGTGAGCCTTAACCTTCTTAATGAACTTGAGGAATACTCTCGTGGGGATACTTTCCAGTTCCTCAGTCACTAGAATTTATTTTGAAAACGTCGAATACTATCTCCCAAAAAGATAGTCGACATTTATGCTCCCAACTGTTGAGTTCTGAATTTATTACTGAACACAGGATACCGCAGAAAGGATTGAATAGATAAGTTTAATCTTTGCCAGGCAATCGGCTTTTTCACTTCCTTCCGCCCTGGTACATACCAGAGATTAACTTTATTTCTTTTAGATAAGTCCTATAGAGTATTGAAGCAGTGTAACATGATTTGACGTCAATGCTTTCAATGGTGCTTAATTGTCTGTTAGCATATGGTTGAGGATGCTTTTCATTTCTGTTCCATTTCTGTACGTGTACGTAATTTGATAGCATAAAGCTCAGCGTTTTCCAGTTGGGACTTCTTCTATTGGCATTGAAATGTTTGTATTTGGGTCATGGATACCTTCACTTACTCCGTACCCCAATTGTATACCACTTGTTGCCTTTAAGATAAGGTTTTTGAAATTCCTTTGCTTCCGATTTACTAAAACTTCCTTGAACCTTCTGCCAAAACATAAAATGTTTGGAATGAGGTCATTTATAGCGCAGATCATAACGATTATTGGAATCTCTGAGATGAAGCTAGCGTTGTCTATTTGAACCATAAGTTTTGTCTCTCCTGTTTGTAAAAAATTGACTATACTGCGAATTGCCACCTTTTGAAATGGGGTGAGGCCAATGAAATCTTATATGGCAGCTGTTGAGCAGGATTACATAGCACCTGACTTGCCTATGTATGCGAGTTTCTAAAGACGTTGCAACTTTAATATATTTGCTCTATTCTTTTGTCTTTAATTTAAAATATTAGTGAAGATTAGTCTGACCACCAATAGGTTACTTTTGGAGTTATACCCCAAGTCTTACGCGTCTACAATTTAAGTTTTATCTTAGCATCGTTCTTCGACTGAAGGGGGCAGCTTTTCTAAGGTTGATTGAAAGATTCTCTTCAGCACACAAATCAGACCCTACTTTTAGGACACTTTGTATGCTTATCTTTCACGATGATGACCAACCTTGTAGCATTAATTTTCAAGTTGGACTAGTAATGTCAAGTGACAAAGCGAGAGACGAAACATCTCATTGTTGCATCGCTCTCAATCGTCTGCATGTAGTGTGATCAATACTTCTGAGTTCCATGGCATTTGAGATGAAATTGTTTCTGGTATTGTCAAAAACACCTTAAGAATCTAAGAAAGCTCACAATTCGTCGGTAGGCATTTTTTATCTGTGATAAAAGTATAGAAGTTAAAAGTTAAAAAAGTACAGAAGCTAAAGAGAACGTGTCAAACCAAAATGGCTTGAACACAAAAATGAATAAAGATATTTTCTAACAGATTCATCGTTTACACTGAGGATATGGCAAAATAATAGACGCATCAGTCTCCCTAACACGGTGTACCAAATCTTATCCGCATTATTTTTTGAATCCCTGAAACCCTCACTAAACGACGGGATTAGCCACTTTCAATTTGATCTTAAATGACCAGAAATTAGTCATCGGCAAGGCAAGTCAGCATGCTGAAATGTGAAAGTCAAGCTGACCGTCTTTTTTCCCTCCAGTGGCGTGGTTCATCATGAGTACGTTCCACACGACACCACTATCATCAAAAAGTATTATTGAGGGTTCTACGTCACTTTCGTGATGAAGTGAGACTGAAACAGCCAGACTTGTGGGCAATTGGTAATTGACAATTTTATAACAAACCAAATTACTGTTTCGGAGTTTCTTAGCACACACACACCTATCGTTTATTAACTTCCTTTCTCTCCTTACCTCGTTGTCTGTAACATCTGACTTTGCCTTAAGCTAAAAATACCTTTAAAAGGTCAGATTTGAGACCAGAGAAGATATCATGCAGATAGCGATGTGCCGCCTGCGCGCCATACCAGAAGAGACATTGAAGTGTTGCTTCCAGCTGTGGGAGAACCGTTGGGAGAAGTGTGTATCACCTCGAGGGGTGTATTTAGAAGTGGGTTAGTGTTTTATAATTGTATCTCAATAAATGCTGCAATTTATTCATGAAAAAAAACCAACAGCATTTCAACATAATGTGCGTAGAGAAAAAACTGTAGCCAATGCGAGTGTGACAACAACAGTGTGGGCAACAGTTTGGCTGGCCCATTTACAATACGTCCACTATGTTGAAAATATTGCCAAAAGATACTGACCTATCCTGCAGCTAGTGCAGGAACTTAAACCACGAGGCTATTGCTTGCGACTGAAGTTCTTGGGTTCTTAGGCAGCTTTAAGTTATCCCTTCTTTTTATAAATAAATTGTACTTAGCGACGAAGCTTCATGTGTTTGTAAACAAGCAATACGCTTTCAGGGTAAGGCTTACCCAAAAATGGCTCAGGAGACTTAATAACTGCCACCAAATCCATTGTTTAGGGTGATTTCTACTAGGTGGAGTGAAAAGTAACTTCCTTGACCGCCAGAATGCGCTGCTACTGCAAAAAAGGTTATGGTACCTTGAAGTCCGTCCATATTTAGCAGACGTGCCAAATTTCAGTGCGATCAGTCCTTAGTTTTGTTTTTGTTTTTATTGGTTTCGTGGTGGCCGCAACTCCACTGCCGATCATGTCGGCAGCGGCAGGCCCTCCGATGCGGTTAAAGAGGACAATGTCAAAAAATATGAAATGGTGTTGGCTGACCGGAAAGGGAAGGTGCGCCAGCTATCAGATACCACAGAGATTAGTACTGAGTGCACACGCCATATTTTGGGCAATATTCTGCATATGAAAAGTTATCCTGCTGCATACTCTTCGTGGACTACCTCGAAAATGGAAAAACCGTCAACACCGAGTATTAATGTGCATTATTGGAGCGATTAAAGGCCGAAATCCCTGCAAAAAGGCCTCACGTGAAGCGAAAAAAAATTTTGTTTTCGCCAGACAATGCACCGGCGCACAAGAGCATCGCAACTACGGTTAAAATCAATGACTTACGGCTCCAATTGCTGTCGCATCCACCGTATTCGCCCGATTTGGCTCCCTCTGACTATTATCTCTTCCCAAACCTCAAAAGATGGCTCATCAATAAAAAAATCAGCTCACGCAAGGAAATCATCAACGCCACGGAGAAGTATTTTGCAGACCTTCCGGAAAATTACTTTTCGGACGGGATCAAGAAGTTGGAAAATCTCTAGAATAACTGTATCAAACTAAAATTCGACTATAATGAATAAAATAAAAAAAAATAATTTTTTTCATTCCCAAGGAGGTTACTTTTCACCCCCAAAAAAAAAAGGAACGTAATAGCTGACGTTTCAGTCAATGATCAACGTTACTGTACAATTATCAATGATTATTTCTTCCAAAATGTAGACGACATTGCTCTGGACATAATGTGCTTCCAACAGGATTGCGCTATGCGCCACTTGGTAACATATAATGTTAAGACCTTGCCGTTTGCTGAAAAACCACAAATAATTCAGACTCAAACCTCAAAAGCCGGTATTTATCACGTAATTGGTAAGATATAGGCACTTACACTCGTGTTCCAAACTTGGGCAGCCTGCTTCGTCAAAACAAGTGGGGAACTCATATTCCTGAAGTCGCTTTTGAAAAAGATTTTTAATGTCGGCTCAATTGCTGTCGCTAATGTTTAAAAAAGAGGTTCAAGCTCCCTTTATATAAGAATCCTACAATCAGAAAGGCGGATGGAAATATCGTTCATCGTTTCAAACTCAAAACGTATTATACTTTGTCGGTTCCATTTGCATTCTTGATAGTTCCGACCTTGAACTGAGGTCTAACTAGGACATAACCCACAAATGATCAATCATTTTTTGGCCACAGAATCATTGATTCCTTTAAGAAAAGGGCAACACAGTAGAAGAATTGACCCCCTGAGGTGATAATCCAAATGAAAGTGGTCCGCAACTATCTTAGGGTGCTAAAAAGTGCGCTAGCTGGTGAGGTTTGTGGTTGAGGACATCTGAATAATTAAGTACAATTTCAAGCAGAATTCGTAGTTGGTTTAGTTCGGGTTAAACTACGGCCTCAGATAACATGCTTCTTGAGCTCACGAGGTCCTTTGGCTGCTGCCCGCAGTTGCACAAACGTATTTGACTGAGGTCCCCTTCCACTTGTGTCCTAAGATGAGGTCATCCTCTATCGTCTTATCCCTTTGGGTTGGAGTTGAAAGCTTTTCAACCCATGGCGTTGGTGTTCCTGCGTTCAAGGTGACCTGGCCATTTTATTGTAGCTGGCTTTTCCGAATTTTTCTGACGAGATCGACATCGCTATACAGAACGTACAGTTCGCTGTTGAAACGTCTGCTCCATTCTCTATTGATGCCAACCGGACTCAGAATTACCCGCGGAACTTTTTTCTCGATGAGCCAAAAAAAGCAGTGATTCGCAAGAGTAATTCTTCGCATAATTTCCGAGCTGAGAGCATATCATTTCTTATTACTTCGATGGTACACAAGCCCATCTTTGTCACTTCTGCATCAATATCTGCAAACGTTCCATCGGCAGGTAGCTGTGTTCTTGCTATTATCTCAATCAATGTCATCTGCGTATGTGAGTATTTGAACTGACTTTTCAAAGACAGATAATAACAATTCTTTGAACACTAATATTGAAAATGTCACATGGCAACGCATTGCCTTGTTTAAGTCTTGCTTTTGTCGTTTTTCATTAGCGACTGCGACAGAGGAGCATAGTCAAATGGGCTTAGCCTAAATGCCGAATCTGATCATGGCACTATATAGTCCTTCTCTATAAGCGTACACAGATAGATCGAGAATGGCTCATGGTTGATACCTTCCGAAGCCGAAACCATTTACTTTATAACACAGTACAAAGCTACATATCCTTTAACTAGATTTCTATTAGATGTATATACAAGTTACTAGTTCTGAGGATCAGAGATACGCGAAGTGTTAATAATATTCTTATCAGCGAAAGTCCAAGTATAAAGCCAAGCCATTACAATCTATGAAAACTGATCTCATGAAATTGTACCTAAGCCGACAGAAAGAATGTAAGCTGCATACTTGGAACTCTTACTGGGATACTGTGGAAAATCTGTGAAGGAGTCAGACACAGGATTATGATAGCTCTTATTACCTGTTACCTGTCATGCTGTTGCCACTACATAAGTCACGTATGACCTATAAAATATCAACTAGATTCCTATTTGAGTTATATAAGTCTTTACACCACACATCAACTGAGCTGAGTAAACAGAATGAGAGAAACAAATTCAACAAAATGTCTCTACGAAATCCTTAAATTCCAGACAAAGTAATTAACGAAACACTCGCCAATATGGCTTAGTTAAGTCCATTTTATATAGCAGATATCGTAGTAAATGAAGGATTATCCCCTTTCACAACTTCATGGCTGAAAAAAATCCGCATTATAATCTTTTTTTATATAGCAAAGCATCCCCTCAAGAAGACTCTTCTTTTGTTTCACCGCCAGAAAAAGGAAGAACAAAACTTTACGTTAAATTTTCCAACTCAATCGACAATCGACTTAAGGCAAACTGCACACTTAAGAGACAGTAGTTTTCCGACATCCTTCCCCTTAAACACAGACAAAGTAAACTACTTCATCTTTTTAGCTCCGCGCTTTATTGGTACCCCATCATGGAAAACTGTTATAGACTGCTCATCTGGTGTCATGACACCCTCTTACAACACATTATCGACGGGGGAGGATACAAAAAAACTTAACGTATCCGCCAGAGTGTTCCATCCTCAGCATTCTCTCGCTTTATTCTCATAACTATTTTTTCCGTTTACAATGGTACTCGACTTCAAGTGCATTCTGGAGGATGCTCAACTGAAAAAGCGTTTAGGTGTGTACCTTTGAGAATGGTAACAAGTAGTTCCACTTAAGCCATATACCGGAAGAGTTTATGGTAATAAAATTTTCTCACATCCTTCAGTTAAAATGGAAGATACCTTCGATAGATGTATATTTTAATAAATCATTCAAAACTTAGGTGCACACAACTTACGACATTAATTGTAGACAGGAGCGTTGGGTAGAGGATAACTTCAGCTACTGCTAGTTTAGGTTGATAAATGGCTGGCATCTGTTGTTAGGAAGCCAGAAACTGTTGCAGCATATCAAACTTTCAAAGTTTTCAATTAACTGGTTCTTCATTTCAATTACAGCCCTAATGAAAAATGCTTTTTTTTTTTTGTCTTTAATTAATTGTTTCGTTTCCTTTTTCAAGGACCGATTAGAGTTTTAGGCAGGAGATCGTTGGATCGATGGCTTCGGCTTGAGGTTGATGGATAGCAGTGTCTCATAGGAGGAATCTTTATTGATTTCAAAATGAATGAGGACCACATGGATATCGTTTGTGATATGCAGGATATAAGAGTATTTGCTCGGATTACTGTTACATGAAGCTCTCGGTCATTCGATGGCAGAGTTATTGAAATTATTAAGAAGTAATCAATTTGAAAGTGGCTGGGCATTAATTATAGGGAGCTGTCCGAAGAGAGTTGGCAGAACTATCGTTAAACAATTCGCAGATCGACTTTAGAATAATTAATTGGGCACTAGAAGCAACAAAGGCGCCTTGGAGTCAGTTCTAATTGCTTTTTCTGAATTTTGTGAAATTAATTTGTTAAGCCAATGTACGAGTATATTTAATTTAAAATCTGCTCGCCGTATCCTTCAAAGTCTACCAGTGCTGGTTTCTTAAGAATTTCAGTAGTGCGTTCCTCTGATTTTGTTCGCATGATGCGTTGGTATTAATAAGTATGTCAAGGTTGAGTATATTTTTGCCTCACTTATTTATTTTTGTCACAATTGACGTCTTCTATACTTTTCCACCAGCAGACAGACAGCATTCAGTTCATCAAATCAAGCTTTTTGTTAACCGTGATCGCTCGACAAATGAGCTGATTTTCTTGAAGCACCAAGCTGGTATTCAAAGACATTTCATCTGACTGGGCAAGTATTCTTTTTATAGCTTGGATTATGGAAATTCATTGACATCTTAGGACAGATTATAAGGTGCGCCGTGCTCACACTTCTTCTGTGTTAGTTATATTTACTTATTGTCCTAGTTCCAGTAGAAAGTAGAAAGAAACGACAGAAGCCATACGAAAGAATACATTCTTGCCTGAATCCAGTCAAGGGTATCAATGAGGAATTTCTAAACCGCTTAGTTTGTATCAGATCAGTTTTAATGTAAATCATAAACCAGATGGTGAATGTCGACTTGACATTCATGGTTCTTTTAGCAAAATTGTTTGTTTGATGATAAATTTTAGCACTAAATTCTTTATTGCGACTTTTACCTCGAAAAGATCCTGTGGACGTTTCCCAAGTACTTATGAAATTCGTCCTTATTGTGTACAGTGAACAGTGGATAAAAGCATACTGAAAAACCCATTTTAGTTTAGGGTCGTAATCCATTTCAATGAAACCGAATTCTGAGTTTTGTGGCTTGCTTAGATGAAATGAAAACTTTTCTTATATAGAAGGACTGTCATTCAAAATTCTCAATTCAGATATTAAAGTCCTTAAGGTTTTTGTTCATTGCGGGCGTAAGTGCCTCACCCGTATACAGACTAGAGATGTAGACTAACAATTTTGAGTTTTCGACCTGTAAATGAGCGTCTAAAGGCTAAATTTTTATATGCGGGCATGCTTGCATATAACTTTTGGCACAACATTCAAATAGTTCTGGACAATTTTAGTCCAAATCAAAATAAAAGGGCATCTTTGGTGGTGCTATTATAAAATATAGCCTGCAAAGCTTCATACGAACAAAGAATTCAATAAAGGCATCTCAGTGTTATTAATGGAACTTAAAAGGCTTCCAGTCAATTAATTGTTAATCAGATTGGCCGCATTACGATCGATGCAAGGCAATCTTTCATTTATTGTCCGAACCTTTCTAGGGGACAAGAACCACACTTTGTTGTAGTTAGGGTACGTAGAATAATGCAAGAAATAAATACGTTGAACAAGTTACACTATCATGGGCGATTTTCGAAGTATTTAATAGTGAAAGACAATGCCGAAAAAAGCGATCAGAGTCTCTCTAATAGTCCCTTTGATACTTAAAGATGAGCAACTTCAAATAGAATCGCAATCAGCGCTGAGGATATGAAGAGATCATTTTTACAGAAAAACTGTATTAGCACTCGTAGTCACAATTCCACGATGATAAACAAAGACTTGTTCAATTCGACCTGGAAGAAAAAAGATTGTCATGTCGGAACTTAAGTTCCATAAAGCTGTTGTATTGGGTATGTAATTTAATTCGTGCGGTTTTTTTTTCAAAATTTGAACGTTTATTTAAGAAAAACATGTACAATAGTATTATTCAAGGTATTGCCCATCTGAAGCTATGACTTTTTCCCATCTTTCTGGCAATTTGTGGATCCCATCCCAAAAGAACTGCGCCGACTTGGCAGCCAAGAATGAATCAAGCCAATTTTTGTTATTCTGCTCTGATGTGAACCGTATTTCAGTGAGGGCGTTCTGCATCGACCGGAACAAATGGTAGTCTGGGTCTGGGCTATAAGGCGGGTGGGGAAAGACTTCCCATCCACTGTTTTCCAAATAGTTCTTAACCGGAATAGCATGTCATGATGGAAAATTATTGCCTCGTGTCTGGTCGCATATTCCGGGCGTTTTTCGGCTACTGCTCTCTTCAAACGGATTAATTGTGTTCGGTAGCGTTGTCCATTGATGGTTTCACCCGGTTTTAGCAGCTCATAGTACAGCACACCCATCTGATCCCACCAAATACAGAGCATTACTTTCGCGCCATGGATATTCGGCTTTGCCCTTGATTTAGCTGGTTGGCTGGGTTTCATATATGATTTTTTGCGCTTGGGGTTGTCATAATGGATCCATTTTTCATCACCAGTAACATTTCGATGCAAAAATGACTTCCTTTTGTGGCGTTCCAGCAGCATTTCGGACATGCAAAACCGCCTTTCGACGTCTCTCGGCTTGAGTTCATGTGGAACCCAATTTGCTTGCTTTTGAATATATCCAGCTGCTTTTAAACGTTTTGAAATGGCTGCTTAAATGAGTAATGCTTTCAGTTCTTCATCTTCAAACTTTTTTGGCTGCCTAGGACGTTCATCGTCTTCCAAGCCAAAATCACCACTTTTAAATCGTGCAAACCTCTTTTGACACGTTCGCTCAGCCAGCGCATGTTCACCATAACCTTCTACCAAAATACGATGACTTTCGGCAGTAGTTTTCTTTATGAAGAAGAACTCCCCGCAAAAACACTTTTTCAGGCACAAAGTTCGACATATTTGAGTGAAAAAAAAAATATTGTTTACTCTTCAAATGAATGACATATACTCAAATGACGTACAATGACAGTAGCTTTCCAACGTATGTTCCAATGTAATAACACAAGTTACGCCATCTCTTAGCAAACCGCACGAATTAACTTATAGGCCCGAAGAACATTGTTCGTTCGGTCCTAAACAAATGTGACTGCCACAACTAAATCAGTTCAAGTCAAAAAGAGCGTTCAAAATTATATCTGCTGAGTCTCTTGCAACTTGATTAGCCCAGTCTGTACAATTCCGATTTACAACGCCTCTTGAGGTTTCTTTTTTTTTTTTTTTTTTTTTGAAAAAAACTAACGCAACTCACATGCTAACATCGAAGACAATTCTTCATTGAGACATAGACAATTCTGACATAATCGGAAGAATGCAGCGTGATGTCAATGACGCTTTCGTGAATATGGAGTTGCAATATGTACATTGCAAAACGAAGCATGTGTTGTTCACCAGGAAAGACATTAAATACAGAAGTCACAACTTTCAGGTAGTTGAGTTGCCTAACTAAGTACAATATATTGTTTAACTAAATGAGACTCCGATGCTATTTTTGAACATTTTCCATCTGATACAACGAAGAACAGTAGGGAATATGGTATATAGCGACTTCAACTCAATCAGAGAGTCCGAATAAAAAGAGTTTCGGCGATTCAGTGCAAGGATATTAGTTAGGTATTCATGGTTCAGCTATGTAAAAGGTAGAGCAAAGTAATATTATAGTGCAAATGTGCCATAAGTTTTGCAAATGACATCAAGTATCATTGTGCTTTAAGCTTTATCTTGTAGATATAAACGTTGACAATATGTAACAGAGCGATATATGGTACACCTGAAGAGCTCGAAAATATTGTCACTGCTTATTTGATGAATTTCCGGTCTGTGGTTTTAACGCATCGTGAATTTTGTCGTCGTATTCTCCGTCGTCCTGCACCATGTGTACGAAGAATTAAGCGCTTGCCTGAGCCTTTCGTGTAAATTAGGTTCACTATAAGTCACAAAAAGTGGCAGATCCCGTATTGCTCGTTCAACCGAGAATATTACTGCTGTGGCTGAGGACGTCCGATAGAGTCCACAAATATCGACGAAATAACGACCACATACAATATAAAGATTTGAAATCGCCAATTTCCAGGTCGTGTGATCTCCCATTTTAGCGATTTGAACCTGTCGGACGCCAGATTTGACGGTGTCAGTCTTATTTCTTTGGAGCTCTTTGAAATATCGCATCTACTACAATAAACCACAAACCTTGCAAGTCTTGAAAGCGGACATCGAAGAAGAGATCACCAATTTGGAGCAGCAAATCAAGTGCAATAAAACGAGCACAAATGTGCATCAATTCAGGAGGTGGTCATTTCAGTATTTCTTTTTTTTTATTGCAGTATAACAACGACATTTATAACAGACCATTCAAATCTTTAAGCTATAAATGTGATACAATTATGAATTGGTTTAATATTAAACTAAAATTACAACTCTTTTCTCAATAAAGTAAACTTAAAAATAAAAATAAAAATATTTGATTACAAAAAATAAAAAAATAAAAATAAAAAATTTATAAGCTTTCTTGAACAATTAAATAAATTTATATTCAGTATTTCTGCTATTTGTCTGCTATATGTCGAAAGAGAGTTTTGTACAATACTATAGAGTCGTCTTATATTAAGGGGGTGTGAATTCCAAAGGCGAATGGCGTGAACGAAAAACTGTCGTTCGGTAACTTGATAAGCAACACGAGGTACAATTAAACTTAAAGATTTACTTGAATGCGAAAACCTTAGTTTATCATATAAGTATTGGGGCTGTTGGTCTATTATAGTCTTGTGTAGATATTTGATTGTGCTGTAGTCAAAATATCGGTTAAGTGTGCGACCAAGAATATTTTTGGTATAAGCCGACACATGAGCAAAACGATTTAGGCCGTATACGTATCGCACAACATTGTTAAAAGCAACGTTGAGCTTACGCCAGTGCAACAACGGCCTTCACCAACATGAGCTTCGTATTTACTGGTGTGAAGCTTTGAGATTGGGAAAGATTTCTAAGACATCCGTATATTTTTCCCACAACTGAGCAAACGTGGTCGTCCCAGGCTAATTTTGTATTGATCCAAATACCAAAATTCTTAGCTTTGTTTACAAATTCGATAGGTTCACTACCAAGGTATACTGAAGGAACGTTGATAAGAGATACCAGATTTCTATTTATGAGAAGACACTTAGTTTTTTTTTTTTTTTTTTTTTGGTTAAACTTCAGAAAGTTTTCATCTGCCCAGCAATGAATACGTTTTAGGTCATCATTAAATGATCAATTAGCATGATCAATAAGATCATTCTCAAAGCTTAAATAGAGTTGTATATCGTCGACAAACATTGTGAAAATTTGAACTTTTAGTGCTTTTAGGAAGATCGTTAATAAAAATTGCGAAAAGTAGGGGGACTTAAAATAGATCCTTGTGGAACACCAACTGAAATTGCAATATTATCTGACACAACATTGCTTACATGAACGGCTTGTTTTCTTTCAACCAGATAGGACCGTATGAGATTAGCGGCTGAAATTATAGAAGTTTATCAATAATAATACAAGTAGTTCATGATCAATGGTGTCAAAGGCCTAAGACAAATCTAGTAGAGCGATAAGGATAGTTTGTTTCTTGTCTTTTGCAACCCTCATGTCATCAGATACTTTTAAAAGAGCTGATGTTGTAGATAACTTGATATTTCATGGTGTACAACTTTTTCAAATATTTTTGACAAATATGGAAGTATAGCAATAGGTCTATATTCATTTGACGAGTTGCCTAGTGCTTTCCTTTTTGGGATTGGTATAATCTTAGCTTGCTTCCAAGCACACCTTTGGCCGATACCATTTTTTCAACTTGATATTATCAATTTTGAATCTTCAAATAAACTTTTATTGAAAACAGAGCCCAGAGATGTGTTTGGTAAGCATTAAATTGGATTCTGTTTATTGTCCTCCAATAGTTATGTCATGTATATCGGAATTAAGAGAGCTAAATACACCCTGTCGTTTCCGTTTTACAGCCCAAAAGGAGGGACTTGAGTCCAGGTAAAATTTAAAAATCAAAACTGGATTAGCAGTAGCAGGCAAAAGACCATTATTTTAAATTAAAAAGAGTGTCAAAGACAGAACAAACCATTGCGTTGGGGTGCTTATTATGTGAATATCATGAAATATCTAGAAACACGAAAACTTCTCAATGATGGCATGTCTAACCGAAAAGTGGAACCAAAGCGTACATCAGTCTGGCGAAAAAACTTGATATTACTAAGGCTATTTCAAAAGCACGCATTTTCGACAAAATAGCCTTACACCAAACTCTGTTGTCGAAAATGCGTGCTTTTGGGACCGATGGTTCTCTTCTCATTGGGTTATAAATAATAGTACTCTTCGAAATGTTCAATTCAAGTTGTCTAAGATGGTTGAAAGACTGATATCCACACAATAAATACTGGTATGCCCCAGGGCTCCGGTTGTTTCCAACATTCTTCTTAACTTTCATCAACGATCTCTTGTCTCCTACTTCTCATCCAATATATTCCTTTGCTGATGACAGTACTCTCTGCATTCCATATTTATTCCGACTCATGTCCCTGCTTTTCGGTTGTAGAGCGGGAACGGCAGCGTATGTGAAGCTCATTAAATTGCGATATTAACAGCATAACAAATTGCATAACACAATGCTGTGTTTTGAACATCCACTCATTATCCATGAATGGCACTTGCCTCGTCGAAGCCGAAAAACTTTCCATTCCTGGTATGCCATCTCAGGCATTTATCCGCCCGAAATTGTAGTACAATTCCCGCATCTGATGAGGTTCGTTTAAAACAACTCTGCAACTACTAGATAAGATACAAAGTCATGCTATCGAACTCATATTATGTGATAATAATATCATCCAGGAAATTGACACTCTCGAACACCGACGTGATGTCTCGTGTCGCATTCTATTTTATCGCTATTTCCACCACCAGTGCTCCATAGAATCGCCCCTTAAAACTTTTAACCGTAAAACCCGTCTTGCTATGAATTCTCATTAGTATACTCTTAAGCCTCTTCCCTCGAAGAACCTGTTGTTTGACTTCTTCAATGCTCATTATAATCATTTGGATGAAGCATAAACCCATGTTGTTGAGCCACCAATTAAAATACCGGAGGAGATCGTTTCGAGTGCTGAATATTTACATAGAGTGGATTTCGAAGAAAAATCTGACATCGTTCGTCGGGTTACCTTATGTAGAAATAAGCATTGAACCAGACCTTTTCCATATAAGAGATTCATAAAATGGCAGTGTCCTCAAAACGGACAAATAGTAACAACAATTTCTTTATTTAAGAGCCCAGAACTTTGTCTGATTTCGCTCTGTCTAATTTGGTATGCTGTAATGAACTTTCTACCAGTTAATACAAGAACAATGCAGGAATAACTTTCCATCATTGGACAAGGCACTAAGTAACACCAAGCTATTAGCTTTTCAGATGCCCCCACATATCTAATTGCAAACACATCTTATAAGTTCTAATCAAACACACAATTTCCATTACTGGTTTACGATTTGCCCTCTAAATCCATGGAAATTTATGGATTACATGGAATAGAATTTCAATGCCTCATATTCCCGCACATTAACAAGATACTAACTAACGTGATTACAGAGTCAACAATTATGCGGACCATAATTGTTTGCATTGTTTTCCTGTCACTATACTCTACATTCCAGATTATTCAGAATGCAGTCATCTTTCCGTCGCATCTTTTCACCATGCAAACCGATTCTATTTGAATTACCAGACATCTAGGCCCGTCCTTGGATCGGTCGGGAGTTAAGATTCGAAACTCAATTCCAACAACTCTTACCATAGTACATAGATGTATTTTGCAGCCAATGCTGTAGTATATAGCTAGGCGGATGGCACTTATTAAATGCCTGTAGCAGCCTATTTATTATTGCATACTTTTCAGGTCTTTGAAATGTGCTCGGATAACGCTGCACATGAACTTGTTCGCATCCTTTGCGGCCAACAACTCCCTATGGCTTATTTGGTATTCAGTGGTCATCACCGATACAGACACCCTCAAAGAGAGCCCGGTAAGTTTGTATCCTATCTAGATAGATACAGTAGATATACCAGATTATCTACAGCCCAGCTGTATCATCCTGCATTTGATTCTGCATTACTTCCTCCTTACTAACTACTCTTGGATGTTGTGTGAAGGATTCTATCTGCATACGGTGCTCGTGTCGGCCTTTATATCGGAGAAGAAGCTCGTCAAATGGCTAATAGCCTTCGGGTGGGGTTCTCCGGCCATTGTTATGTTCATCTATGGACTATCGCGCGGCCTGGCGGGTGAAGGCGAAGAAGTGGAACAGTGAGTAAACAAACATGTGTTATACTATATAGCCCCGTTTTTCGATTGGGATAATTGCTTAACCAATACTTTGTATTCAATTTCACCTGCAGTTGCTGGATGAATGCCACGACGTATGTGAATATACTCGTTGTACCTGTCTGCACATCGATGTTGTTGAACCTACTCTTCTTGTGCAATATCGTTCGAGTGGTGCTATTGAAATTGAAGGCTCCGGCAAGTATACAGGGTGGTAGTGGGCCATCACGTACCGTCCTACAGGCTTTTCGGTGAGTATTGATTTTGTTTCTTTCTCTCTTTTTTGTTTTTGTTGTGTTGCCAATTTGCCAGTTTCTTTTAAATTCAACACAACGTTATTTCCAGAGCAACTTTACTACTGGTGCCGCTGTTGGGTCTTCAGTATATCCTGACCCCTTTTCGACCGGATCCGGGACATCCATGGGAGCGTGCTTATGAAATCATATCGGCCTTTACCGCATCATTTCAGGTGAGTGTAGTTCCTGTCCTGTTTTGGCTTCTTTATAGTAGTGTATTTCAGTTTTCCAATACCCATAGTCATTATGGTCCTCAACGTCAGGTTTGCTAGCGTGTGTGTGTGCCTTTAAGGGTAGGATAGAGTAATTTAATTGATTCACGGTTGGGAAATGAATTTTGCTACTATGGTTGGCACCACTTGCAAGATGTTTATGAGAATAGGGGTGTACCTACCTGTGTTAGCTAGCGGATTTGCCTCGAATTAATTAAAATCCTTAAGAGTTGGGGAGATGTTAGAAGATTGCTCCAGATAAAACAACCAAACTTCTTAAGAGAGTGATGACCGCAGTTCCGTTTAGGTGGAACATATTTTCTGTGCTTTTTGTTTTGTAGGTATACTTCAGTTCGATTCGATTCAGCTAAAATCTGCTACTGACCGATCACAGGCGTTGGAGGGCTCAGCATTTGCAGGATTTATTGATCTTGATTGAAAATTGAAGTTTCGTATCGCATTTAAAGAACTCGGGTTCCTTTCACAGAAGGGAATGGTAACCAGATCTGTGATAAAGTGTTCCGTTGCTTGCGGTTTGGCTACTTGCAATTTTAATTAAATTTTGTCCCGTTTTTCCGGCACGTTAAATGGGGAGTTTGCAAATAACCGAAGCTTGGTTCAGCTACGGGAAATTACGGGAAATCCGTGACAAATTGTTTACGGGTAAGGTAGGATGCGAAAAAGTATGAGTGGTGGGTTTTTTTTGGAGCTGTGCGAGCGTTCTGTAATCTTTCGTTATAAGTATATATTTTGCTAATTTGATCTTGCTAAGGCAAGATTTTTACTAAGTTTACTTGTACTTCAAATGTGCTGAACTTACTTCCACGGGTTAAGAGTTCCAATTCGAGCTGGCATTTGCCCGAGAGGATTTTCCCCAATGTTGGGGAAAATATTTTCTGCAATAGGAGTTCGCTCTGAGCTTCACAATGAGCACATTGTTTTCTCACGACCAACAGATTATTAAGGTGCTCATCTTTGACCGAGTTAAATGCCTTGAGAAATTCTTGGATATCTCTTAAGGAAACAATAAAAACATGTGTCTGAGTTTCGTTTAAGAAAATGTGGTGGCTTTAACGACGTCATGTATTGTCCCATATTGGGATCAGAACGCTTCTAGCTTGTCTTCACTTAAGTAAGATGTTGATGCCTAGTGTACGATTTCTTAAAAAACAATTTTCTCTAGTAATGCAGGTTTTTCTTCTTGATAAAACGAATAATTTTCATAATTGTCCTATTTAATTCACTTATACAGATAGCCCTACAGTCCAGAGAAGACCTGCACAAGTACTCAACTTAGATACTTGTGCACTCTACCTAAGTTGGGGCCTTCTTCCAGTGCGTTGTCTCTTTGGGTTGGATTTGAAAATTGCTCAAGATAAATTGGGAAGAAAAAAATGTTATTAGTTTTCGACCCGATGAACAAGTTCTATTTAGATTAGCCATACACTTGGTAGTTTCATTCGTGAAATGGGTCGTGTGCCCCATTTTGTGTGACCTCATTCCAAATAATTATTAGAATGCATCGAGAGCTATATAGTTATCTACATTTCTTTGCATTGTATGACTACTATGCAGCGACTTCCTGTATATTTCTGGATCCCCTAAAACATGAAACAAAGATCGGTGTTCAATGGAACAAAAAGAACTTACAAACGTTCTCAGACTACTTGGTCTACTTATTCTACACCCTGACTAACTCGAACTGCAACCAACTTCATACTGCTATATCAAAGCCGTTCATGACAGTGAGCTCAAAATTTGACACATGACAGATAATTTTATTATTTACGTCTCAGTTGTGTTGAAAAATATTTATCCGCGATGGAATTCAAACGTGATAGTGTGATTGCTTTATATTTGGCTGGAAAACCACAAGTAGCTATCGTTAGAGCCCTCACTTCAACGTGAATAAATCATTTGTGTCTCTAACCATACCTCGTTACCGTGATACTGGCAAAGTTGCAAAACGCCATGGCAGAAATGGTCAACATCGGCAGAAATGGTTCGGAATGTGAAGGCTCGAATTGAGCGAAATCCGCGTCAAAGTGGAAGAAAAATGGCTCGTGAGCTCAACATATCATTGGAACGCATGCAACACGAACTGAAAAATGAGCTTGGGCTGAAGCCATTGAAGTTCCAAAAAGCACATGATCTTACACCGCAACAGAAAAGAGTTAGAGTCGAAAGAGCGAAGAAATTGCTACGCTTGCACGAAAGTGGTGAGTTGCCGAATTTGGTTTTTTCCGATGAGTCGCCATTTGTTATCGAGCAATATGTCAACAAAGAAAATGACCGAGTTAACTTGCCAGAGGGGTCCTTCGAAAACTTAGACCTTCGGACAGCCACCAGAAAGCATGCAGCACCGACGGTGATGGTTTGAGCCGCCATAACCGCCAATGGTCGCTCTCCGCTCGTATTTTTGGACCATGGCATCAAAATTAATGCGATCGTACACCGTGAAAGTATTGAAGGCAGTATTGAAGCCTTGGGTAGATAATCATTTCGGTCGGAGACGGTGGACATTTCAACAAGACGCGCGTCAACCAAGATTGGTTAAAAAACAATGTTCCACACTTCATTTCTTCGACACAATGGATTGCAAGTCCTTCGGATGCAAATCCGTTGGATTTCTCCGTCTACGGTATTTTGAAGGTGAAGGTTGGCACTAAAAAATACCAAAGTTTGGACCACCTCAAATAAGCACTTCAACGGGAATGGGCCAAAATACCGCAGAGCCACTTGCGTGCAGCGTGCGATGCTTTTTTCGGCGGTTTCAAGGCCATTATTCGCGCCAAAGGTGGCCATATTGAAAACTACTGATACATTTTGAAAATTGATGTATTTTGCAACATTTTTTCTTCGGCACAATAAAATTTATCAAAAAATGAAAAAATTATAGCATTTTAAAAAGTTGCAGTTCGAGTCAATCAGGTTGTATATTCTGTTTTCCCTTGTGGGTCCTAGAGCCTAAACTACGCCTATGCGTATGGTTTCTGGCAATAAGCTTCAGCTCTCTCCAACTCTTCCGAAATTGCCACGACTTCTCCTCAACTGTTCTGCGCATTTACTTCTTGGCCGACCAGTTCTTATACAGTCTTGTGATAAAGGATTCCATTGCATCGCGTAGTTTGCTATGGGGCGGGTGTGCCTATTGGCTCCTGACCCGCCCTCTGGTAAAGAAATTCGTTACAGATACGATTAGGTCAGAAAACTTTTAAGACGTTCCGTGGGCACTAAGTAGCAAACGTTTGTAGTTTATTTTGCATTCATACAATAGCACGAACTCAACATTTGAAAGGAACATTCGTAGATTGATGTTTAAGTTGAATGCATTGCTTCACCATATCACGAACATCATTCCAAATGAAGATCAGGTTGGCAATATCCTGTTCGGTGACAAAACTCCTAAGATGTTGGAAATTTTCTAATCTTTCTGCCGGTTGTCTAGGTTGTCTAGAATGAGTTAGTACCGAGGTTAATGATTTTGGTTGTTAGTCTTCAAATCCACTACATCAGTGTAGTGCAGATGTTTGATTTGTTATGTAAGCATTCAAAAAAGTATCGTTTTTAGTATTTTTACCTAACTTGATCGCAGTAGATCCAAGTGGTAATCTTGTTTGAATTATTTTTTTCCTTTTAAAATTCGGTCTACGTCTTAATAGTACGTCTATTTCGTTTGTTGGCTTTGAATCGATTATAGCCCTGAGCAGTGACCCAGGCTGGGGACCCTCACACGATGCTATCATCCCAGTCAAGTGAACCGGACTTGGGATCGGATGTAAAAGGAGCTAGATTGATTATATGGCCGCAAAAAAACAACATTTTGTTCTATTACCCTTGCCAAGCTCGTCCGTTTGTGCAGGATAAGAATTGAAGGCGCTCACTTCTCCACAAAATATATCAGTGGCAGCACTAAGGCATTTCATTTGTTTTGAAAAGGCTGTCATGTGTTTTTTTCATCATCAACATACTACCGCCTCAGCACGGAATGGCTTCGAATTCTTTGCTAAGCGAAAGTGCGGTAAGCGAGAACTCACCTTAGGTGGCACGTCCAAGTCGAAAAGGACCTCCGTTAACTTGACGTGTACTGACGCCGACTAGATTCGACACAAGTCTAGGACTGGTAAGGCAAGGTCTCGAACTAAAGTAATGTAAAGAAAGCTGTAACGTCCTGATGTAGATGTACTTCCCAAAGCTGTTCTTCGATAAAAGCGGACACAGATATTAAGTAAACTCTGTTGCTTAATCCAATTGCAACAATTTTTCCATCAATCTTCAGGACAAAGCCAAATATATATATTTCACCTGCGAAGTGCATCGGTTCATTCATTATGCCAAACACAAAAGGAAATAATATACAAAAACCTCACGTGCTATTAACTTCAACAAGATACAATGTACTCTCATTTTTCAAAAACCAAAAAAAAATCTAACGACACTAACTACTTCTACCACTCCTGCTGCCAAACAATTGCTTTATGGAATATTATGCTGTTCCGGAAATTGCTTTCCATTCAGATACAACTTACTCTAGTTCAAGTGTACCGCTGAAAAAAGCAAATTGAAAAACTATCTCAGCATCTGTGTATTTGTTTGTGTGCACCAGAGCAATATTTTTCACATAATCAGATTGCGTCTGTCTCGATTCTCCTTTTGTATCTAACTGAGTGTGTAACAAAGCATGCAGTGTTGTCCTTTGTTTACGATGGCAATATTGTTTTTTATTTTATTTTCGTATCGCAGGTGAACACAAATTTTTTCTCCGGTAGGTGGAAGCCTTTTAACGCACAAACGTACAGATACAGATGTCTCCTTGACCTGATGTCGCAGTGGAAAATATGATAGAATTCCTCCTAAGAACTGGTTTAAAAAATAAAAATTAAAATAAAAACAATTTATGATACGAAAATGAGCAGACAATAGAATTTAAAACGAGTCCTTGGACGAAAAAAAAAAAATGTAAAGAAATCTCTTTGATTCAATTAAAATGCCCGAAACTCAATTAACAATTTAAATCCCTTCAGACAGTTAATGTCAATAAAGACGGCTCCCGGCACGGTTCTCTTAATTACATTTTTCAAAAAAAATCCACTCAATCCCTGGGGGTGGTCTTAGGTCCCAGTTGCAACCCCAGAATGGTTTTTTTTTTATTTCGGTAAGTAAAAATTAGAAAAAATCTGGTTACAGTTTCTGGTTACGAGTATTTGCAGCGAAAAGGAAACCTTTTGTGGTTGTGATTTTCGAGCCTGTTTAATTTGAATTCCAAACGGTATTTCACTGACCATCGGAGCTGTTTTTATCGTTACAGAATTGAAATGGTATATACATAAACTGGACGTGGGGTTTCGAGAATGGTTTCCCTTTTCGTCACATTTATTGTAAAACGATGGAGGGTCGGGTTGATGGGTGGAACCGACTTTGCGGGCTTTTAATGGTTTCGAATTGTTTTAAAACTTTAAGAAACCCACATATTTCAATTACGTGTATAGTGTAGAGTTTCCTGAAAAAGTCGTAGGTCATTTGAAAACTTCGAGTGTCATATTTATCCTGTTCGAGATGTTGGAGTGTAGTTTGTGTAAAGGGTTTGTTGAAAGTTTGTAGGCTACGTCAGGGTGGGGTGGTTTAATTAGTGCAGCTAAGAGGTTTATGTCAGTAGTCGCATATGTAAATACACCTGAAACCAGTCGTACCTTCCTTTTTGGAAGAAATTCCAATTTTGACAGACAACAATAAGTCACGTGTTATATACACAACTCATGAAAGCCGGGCTAAGGCCACTTCAATATATTTTGCAAAAGGGCCACAGATTTGGTGTCATGGCAACATTGATCCAATACGTGGTGTCCAGTCCATGAGTTAAAATTTTAAGGAAAATTATTATAACTCTCTAGAGTATAGCATGCACAAAACTACATCAGAATTCAAAGCTGTCATGACCTTGGCATAGATATACTATAGGCTAACACTTTGCTCTGTAATCTTAAAGATAATGCTCGTCATAATGTACGTTCTGTAGTCGTACTAAGTGCAATAAATTCGTGAGGAGTGGAAAGAAATTCTGAAGTGATACCACGTGATTTTTTATGGGAAGAAAGGGTTTCCATAGCTTTCGAGTCTACTTTTCTTGAGAAAGCAAGTCTGAAACTTAGCTGATCTCCTCAAGTTGAAAATTTACGATAATTCTGCTAAAAAAAAGAAGATTTGGGACACTTACAAACCGCATCGACTACAATCTAAAGGAAAGATTCCTAAAAATGTGCGAAAACAGATGCATCACCATATAGGCGTTGCATTAAAGGTTGAGATTTTTTTCTCATCTTTTTTACAACACAAATTTCCATAGATTGTTCGTGTTGTTATAGTAAAATGGGCTACTTTTTCAACCGATTGATTGTTCCTTTCAGAAACCTTGTTTTAACTACAGCTAAGTCCTGATCATTTGTGGTTTACAAAAATAAATTCTCAAAAATTTCAAGAAATTTGCTTATTTTACATTTCACTGGGTCTCAACCAACATTTCTCCAGAGATCATACCTGGTTGGCTGAGGTCTCTGGAGTAGGTGCGCCTAAAGTGAATTCTTTCCTAATCGCGCTGTCCTTTCGGAATGTAGGTCACCAGGGATGCCAAAACAAGAAATGGCTTTGCCAACATGAGTATTTTGCCTGCCAGCGGAATGATGGTTCTCTTCTCCTTTTAACAGTCTGTTGAAGTTATTCTTTAAAATTGTTGGCACCAACTGTAGTCTAAGTACATGTCCTTATCTTTGCTGGCTTCTGTTCGGTATTCGTGTACTTAGCAAGTCCTTCCCATATTTTGGTAGAACTTCCGAACATAATTTCTACAGAATCACATTTATATGGCTTCGATTGACATTTTTCTTTTAATGATTTTTGGGATGATGATCGTACACCCCCCTTGATTGACTCCCCTTGTCGAGGTGTCCTCGTAGATGGTTGTATGTTATGTGTTGTTACAACCTGCCTGCACAACCTATCCAATCCTACCAACTTGCTATTGCAGCAATTGACAATTTTATCGACTTACTAGACTCGCTTGATGATATCATTATTTTCGGCGATTTTAAACTAACTCAGCTGAAATGGACTTCGTCTGAAGACCTAACATTCCATTTCTACTAAGGAATGCTTCTTCCTAGACTGGTTAATAGACTGTAGTCTATGTCAAGTCAGTGTCGTTTCCAACTACTGGGTGGGGTAAAAAGTAACCTCATAGGGAGTAAAAAAAAAAGTTTTCTTAAAAGTTTTTTTTATTTTATTTAATATAGTGCCCTTTTAGTTTGATACACTTATTCCAGCGATTTTCCAACTTCTTGAACCCGTCCGAAAAGTAATTTTCCGGAAGGTCTGCAAAATACTCCTCCGTGGCGTTGATAATTTCCTCGCGTGAGCTGAATTTTTTGTTGATGAGCCATCTATTGAGGTTTGGGAAGAGATAATAATCAGAGGGAGCCAAATCGGGCGAGTACGGTGGATGCGACAGCAATTAGAGCCGTAAGTCATTGATTTTAGCCGTGGTTGTGATGCTCTTGTGCGCCGGTGCATTGTCTTGCAAAAGCAAAATTTTTTTTGCTTCATGTGAGGCCGTTTTACAGCTATTTCGGCCTTCAATCGCTCCAGTAATACTCGCTGTTGATGGTTTTTCCTTTTTCGAGGTAGTCCACGAAGAGTATGCCATGACAATCCCAGAAAACCGACGCCATGACCTTTCCGACCCATCGAGCCTCCCTCGGCCGCTTCGAAGCACTCGTGCCGTCTTCAGTCCACTGCCGGGCACTCATTCTGTTCTCTGGTGTGTAATAGTGGATCCAAGTTTCATCAATAATTACCAATCGACGCCAAAAGTCGCCCGATTCCGCATTAGCAAGTTCAAATACTCTTTCGAAGTGCTCTCAAGTTCGTTTTTTTTTGGTCAGGAGTGAGTATGAGCAGCACCCAGCGGCAGGATAACTTTTTCATATGTAGAATATTGCCCAAAATATGGTGTGTGCACTCAGTACTAATCTTTGTGGTATCTGCTAACTCGCGCACATTTACTTTCCGGTCAGCCAACACCATTTTATGTATTTTTTTGACATTGTCCTCTGTAACCGCATCGGAGGGCCTGCCGCTGCGGAATTGATCGGTAGTGGAGTTGCGGCAACCACGAAACTCTCGAAACCAATATTTGACGGTGTAGTCTGACAGAGAATTTATCCAACTTTTCTTTTGTTTCCTTCGCCGTTTTGCCTCTCAAAAATTCATGTTTTATGAGAGAACGAAAATCGTTATTGTCCATACTCAACATGATGCCAAACACGTCAACAACAATCAGCTGTCAAAACAAAACAAAAAAAAAACAGTATCGCACTGAAATTTGGCATGTCTGCCTAGATATGAACGGTCTCAAGGCAACATAACCTTTTTCGTAGTAGCAGCGCATTCTGACGGTCAAGGAGGTTACTTTTCACTGCACCTGGTATTTGGAAAGTCAATTAGACCTTATCCTTACCACTGATCCTATCAACTACTCAGTATTGTGTGGTCCTCTATCTCTTTCAACTATTTATAGCTTTCATCATCAACTTCTACAACTTTTCCCTCTACTCGCCTCCTCCTGGAATTTTCTCGTCTTATATTTATCACAAAGCTAACTTTCGTAAAATCAATACCCACCTTCAATCAATCAGGGCTTCAATTAATATAAGGCTTCTTGCGAGCTTACTAATCTATCTCTGGAGGCTGCCTTCACCGTTTTTACAGAGAAATATTCAAATCCATCTTCCTTTATGTACCATATTCCTGAATTTAAACGTCTTCTACATCACCTCCTTGGTATAATCGTAGACTGTACTGTCTAGAAAAAAAAAAAAAAAAAAAAAAAAACACAAGTTATGGAATGTATTTCTTCGCACCCACTCTTCTTCCGAATAGTCATATTATCTAGGTACATGGATTTGTCATTTACAAAAGTAAGATCGATGGTTATCCTTCCTCCCAGGTTTTCGAAACCAAATCTTCAAGTTATCCTCCTACCACCCCCAAATTTTTTTGCTACATTTTTCAATCATTTGCCAACAATTTCTTCGTACCAGATCCCTCTTATTTCAGAGAACTACCCAATTTTTTCGTTGGTCCCTTTCTCACTCAAAATTGCGATCCTAAGTCTAAGAGGAATTTCTTACTGGCCCGGATGATCTCCCTAACGTTTATCTTAAGAATGCTCTTTCAAATTGTCTTTTGCTCTTTCCTACCTATTTCGTCTATTCCTTACACAGGGAGAGTTTCCCCAGATTTGGAAGATCTCTTTTATAATCCCGATACACAAAGAGGAATCAAAGCATGAAGTTACCAATTATCGTCCCATTGCTAAACTCTCTCATATACCCAAACTCTTCGAATGCAAGACTTCTATTTCGCCACGACAACATGGTTTTCTAGAAGGCAGATCAACTACCACAAACCTTATTGAATTCGTGTCTTCTGCTCTCACTGCATTAGGAAATGGCAAAGAAATTGACGTTATTGCGACTGATTTCACTAAAGTGTTTGATGAGATCATTCATCAATTGATCCTCTTCAAATTGTTTTGTCTCGGCTTTAAGCCCCTTTTATTAAAATTGATTTATTTTTACCTGATAAACTGTTATTATAGTGTTCGGCTTAGACCCGCCAGTTTTGTTCCTTTTCTGGCTTCATCTGGATCTTCTCTACATTCTTACTATTAACGATCTTGATATGGTCATTCTCATCATACTTATCCTTCTCAATTTACGCTGACGACACAAAAATTTTTAAAACTATTTTTTCTCTCCATGACCTTGATCGGTTTTCAATCTGGTGCCTCAAAAATTGCCAAATGTCAATTTATAAACTTCTCCCGTAAATGCAACCCATCTCCTCCCAGACTTTGTTTTTTCTATCGTCAACCAATGGCCTGGTTCAGTCCTTTCAAGATCTCGGCATATTCTTCCACGGCGAAATTTATTTCCGTTCGCACAACGATAAGATGATTATGATGACCAATTCATCACTTGGCTTCATAAAACGATGGTCCAAGGAATTTTTCAACTCGTATCTAACCAGATCTTTCTATGTTACCTTTGTTCGCCCCCTGCTTGAGTATGCCAGTCATGCTTGGTGCCTCTTTCACAGAGTTCATGTTTCCCGAATCGTGGGTATTCAGAGTCGATTCTTCCGATTTGCTCTTCGTGGTCTGCCCTGGAACAACCCTTTAATCTTACTTGCCTATCAGGACGGTTTCAAACTTCTAAATACGGATTCATTAGAAGAACGTAGAAATATTTCTGACATTATTTTCATTCATCGCCTGCTTTCAGGTTCCATCGACTGAGAATCCTTTTCCAATTGAATTTCCTTTAATATCTACCCACGTAATCTACGTTGTCCACAGCACCGCTCCAAAAAAAAAACATTCATCCGTATGCTCTGAAAGGTCAATTCAAACCTCTTCGTTTTTGATTTCAACCTGTGTACTCCTCGTCTCAAACAAGACCTCCTCTATCACTCCCTTGGTTCCAAGCTCTTAACTTAGTTTTTACGTTAGATTAAGCTTGTGTTAAGCCGAATACAAGACATTCATAAGATATGCAAACTAACAGTTATATCTATCAAAGCACACCTTAAAGATACTTCTTGCAATCGTTCCACCACTGTTGAAAGAAGAGCTGAAATGCCTTTTTTGGGGTGGCACCCAGCTGTTTTGACTTAAATTCACCTACCAACGAATTCTGTAATAAATTTAAAGGATTTGCAGGTGCGCTAACATGATAAAGCTTGCAGAGGTCCCAAAGGTCAGGTGGTTTGTTTGTCACAGCATCACGAAAGTATTACAAAAACTCTTGTTGGTTCTCCTTGGTACCACGCCGTTGGAGGTAGGGAAGACTGCCGGCATGACATTGAAATGTCTGCGACATTGCCTTGCTTTTTTTATCTCAGAAATGTTGGATGTTCTCGCTGCGGTGCCTGTGGATTCTTATCCAAAGGACTGTTTAATCGGCGTAGTTTTGTTCATGTTTTGGGTCATTTTATTAAAAACATTCATTCAACGCTGATCCCTTACGCTTCCATACTCATCTTCTGTCTGACATAACAGAGATTGACAGCTTCTATAGTCTGCATGTCTGCACCGAACCCTGATTCCCGACCAAAGTACTTCCATTTCGTTCAAACCAATTTCCACTTAAAAACCCACAAATCTTTCTCATATTCCTTTTTTTCAGCGAATATACATGTTCTACTCCTCCTCCTGACATCTACCAAATATCTCATTCAATTTTAAGGTTGTCTGCCTTAGCTAATTCCTTTATTATCTTTTATGGTTGCCTTGCAACATGTGTCACATTAAAGCACATTATTCCACATTTGTTTTCTTTTTTATTAGTTGCTCTATTACGGATTAAATAGAAAATTTAGAAGTCCGTCTCTTAAAGGTTGCAGATACTTTCCTTAATAGGGCATAAGGACGAGGAAGGAAAAAATTCTCATAAAAAGCACAAAAACAGTTCCATTTTACGGCCACTCTTTACACTCGGTATTACGCTCTACATTATTGTCGTAAAACTTGAAATCCGTTCGTTGTTGCTTGTTGTCGCTTGAGGAACTACCAGTACAGTGCACCATTCTTAGTTTTGACACTGTCAGCAATTTTTAACCCCTGTCAACCACAACAACTCCATCTCCATGCATGCCTTCCTGTTAACGATACGCTTCGTCGTGCGTCTCAAGGGATACTATATTTTCTCCGTATCCCGTTCCAAGGTCAATGTCAACGAAGTCTTTCATCGTCGTCATATACAGTACACTATCGGACAAAATTACAATAATAGGTCGATTAGCTAATTTTGATTTTCTTTTATGGGAATCAATTTTGACTTTTATCATTCATTCAGAACCTGTACGTACAGGATATACCAATTCGTGCAAACTAATGTAAAATGTATATACGAGTACTTGAATCTTTTAAACAATAATCATTTAACAGGTTACCAGATAGTTTTTTGAATTGTTATGTTTCAGCAACTGTCAAAGTTAAAAATGACATCCAGATCTTGAGATATTCAGTAAGGTTTGCCATTTCATCATGTATAAGGCTTACAGGCAATTCGTCGCATCGTGGAAAAGTTTGAATGTGAGCACACTCTTTTGGATCTTAAGCCACCAACCAGACAGAGATTGGTACGAAATGAAGAAAACATAGCCACCGTAGCGGCCAGTATCGAAGAAGACCCAAAAATCTCGATTTGGCGCAGCTGAATTGGGCATCGCCGGAGAGTCAACACTGCTTATTATTTTGCGGGTGGATTTGGGCATACATACCTATAAGATTGTGCTGACGTAAGAATTGAATTCGAAAGACCATGAACAACGCAGTGAGTTCGCTAATTGGGCGTTGGAAATGTTGGCCGGAGATCCGGATTTTTGCCAAAAAGTTATCTTCTCGGACAAAGTTCATTTTTGGCTGAGCTACTATGCCAACAAACAAAATTGCCCTCATTGGAGCGAGCACAATCCACAAGTATTCAGCCAAGCATCAATTTATCCACAAATATTGACAATTCGGTGCGGTTTATGTCAGGGTGACACCATCGGACTTTATTTCTTTCGAAATGAGGAAGGAGACACCGCTACCGACTGTCGACGTTACTTTCGTCAGAGCTCGACAAAATCGATATATTCAAGCTGTGATTCCAACAAGTCGGCGATGCAACGCTCGAATTTGTGAAGGAGAAATTTGGCGACTGGGTTATTTCAAGGCAAACGTTCATTAATTGGTCGTCACGATCATGACATTTGACATTACTCGATTATTTTCTCTGGGGCTACGTCAAGTCTTTAGTCAACGCTAACAAGGCAACCACTTTGAACGTTGGCTCGAGGCCAACATTCGACACGCTATTGCCGGAATAATGCCGCTCATATTGGACCGACTCATCAAAAAATGGACCGACCGATCAAAGCTGAGCAGAGGCGGCTGTTTTAATAAAGGGCTATTCTGCACTTAATAGCATGTACGTAGTTTCAAAATAAAACCAGATTCAATGTTATATCTCACACCGTTGTTGTTTTATTTAAAAAAAAAAATTTTCCTATCGTTCTTATCTGGTTACCCTTTAGTTGAAGTCCATTGTTTTGGGTGATATTAAGCACGTGTCTAGCGTTTCAATATGCCTGGGACTTGTCTAATTTTCAATGATAGAGAGGGTTGTACATATATATAAACGAATTATAGATTCAAGAATGCATTCCTGCCTATTCGAACAATTTTCCTTTGTGCAAAATGTGACATAGCACTTCTCTTTCCTAATGGTGGCGGCGAAAAAATACCACAAACAGATCAATAGCGGAACGCACGGTTGTAGTCAGTTTGAGCTACTTGGTACATACAGCTCTTAAAAATCACTTTGCCCTATTAGTAGCCCTGGTCTTAAAGGTGCTCAATGGCTGTGCCTAGACCCAGAAGTAGGAGAGGGCTACGCAAAAAATCTGAATGGTCTTTCATAATGTCAACGAGGCTACTGTCATGAAACAGTTAGCCGGACACTTTTTCCAGGCGTTTCACTAAGAACTTGGCTTTCCAGGATTGGGGACTGTGCTTGGGGTAATAAATAATAAAACACAATATTGACGATCTCAGTAAGCGTTTTATGAACAGCGAATTTTGGTTTTGCGCATGGAATGTGCATACAACCCCAATAACAGGTATTGACGGAAACCACAAGCGATGTGGATGAAAAACTAGGACATCTACTACCCCTATTGCTCCATAGAAAGAAGACAATGTTTATTCGGATGTGGATTTACTTTTTGCGGGGGATAATGCAAAAAGTCTTAAGCACTCCGCATTTCAGCGAGCTTCTATAAACTCAGATCAATGTCAAATATTAGCCTTATTTCCATTCATGCCTCTACACAGGCTAAAGATGATAGCATCAAAGACGAATTGCAACGAATGGCAACAAAAGAGGCAAAATCTTTTTTACGTTGGACAAAAACAAAGTGAAACCGGAGACATAACGTCGGTGTTCGAAGGTGTCAATTGACTGACTGGTATTAGTATCACTTATGAGCTTTGTCGCATAGATGTTTTGGAAGCACCTGACCAGATGTGTGCATTGTACTCTAATTTTGAAGGATGAAAGCCTTATATTGTACCATATATTGAAGCCAGATCAGAGAAGGTGAGATATTTCTTTAATCGCTTGAGGGTACCTAGATATTTTGCAGCATTTTTGGCAACATCGAATATGTGGTCACTCCAACGTAAGTTGTCACGGATACAAATTTCGGTTTAATGACAGCAGACAGCATTAAGTTTGAAAGCATTAAATTCTACTCTGTTGATAGTTCCCCAATCGGTAATGCTGCTAATATCGGAATTTAATGTCATTCCCGTTCTACAGACGAAAACCAGGGACTTGAGAATGGGAACGAATATGTGAAGCAGAGAGTACTGTCGTCAGCATAGGAATACCTTATATTAGATTAAAAGTGGCAGACAAGAGATTTTTGATAAAAATTAAAAAGAGTGTCGGAGACAGAACGGAACCCTGTGGCACACCAGCATTTATTTTGTTGATATTTGGCTTGAAACCATCCAAGACAACGTGAATTCAACGTTCCTAAAGGTAATTTCTAATCCATTAAAGAAGAGAGTCACCGATCCCAAAACCATGCGTTTCGGACAAATGGTTCTGATGTCAAACTTGTGATATGACACAATGGTTCGACGACCTTAGAGGGGGAAAGCATAACAGAAGTGTACTTAGCAGGGTGAAAACTTAAAAACAAGTCCAGGGTGTTGGCGGTATGACTATCAACGTCTCGTATACGTGTGGGCTCATTTAAAATCTGGGTCAAGTTGTTTTCCTCGGCGAAGATCTCAAGACACCGTACTTCGGGTGCTGTGCTTTGTTTCCGCCTACACTTGAGTGCGTCGAATCTACAATGGGACGAATCCACTTTTGCACTCGTGTAGTAGCAAGTGTACTACTACAAGATCTTAACATGCATAAATCTGCTAGTCCAGATGGTTTATAATCCCTTCTTTTGAAGAAGTGTTTTTCCACCCTGGCAAAACCACTGCGTAAGCTTTTTCATCAATCTTTCTCTTTAGAACTCTTTCTGAGCAGTTGGAAAACAGCATTTGTCCAGCCCGTCCCTAAAAAAAGGCGAATCTTCTTCTCTCTCCCCCAAAAGGCCCATTGCACTTACCTCCTTTCTTTCTAAGGTCATGGAAACGCTGATAAACCGTCAGCTCATGAAATACCTCGAAACACGAAAACTGGTTCACTGGTGATCTGATGGCATGTCTCACCGAAAAGTGGAACTAAAGCATACATCAATCTGGCGAAAGCAAGATAGTTGCACCTGATATTTCTAAGACATTTGACAGAGTTTGGCATGAGGCTTTTGGGATGGATTAGGAATTACATTTCAGAACGTTCAATTCAAGCTGTCTTGTATGGTTTCACATCTCATATTCACAAAATAAATGTTAGTGTGCCCCAGGTTTCCGTTTTGTCACCGACACTCTTTTTATTTTCTTTAATGATCTCTTGTCTGCTACTTCTAATCCAGTATATTCCTTTGCTGATGATAGTTCTCTCTGTTTTACGTATTCGTTCCCAGACTCACGCCGCTGCTCTTCGGTTGTAGAACGGGAACGGCAGCGTATGTTGAGCTCATTAAATTCTGTTATTAACAGCATATCTAATTGGGGAACTATCAGCCGAGTGAAATTTAATGCTTCCAAGTCTCAATGCTGTTTGCTGTCACTAAAGCGAAATTCAAATACCCAGCCATTATCCGCGAATGGCACTTGCATCGTCGAGACCGATAAAATTTCCATTCTCGGTATGTGTGTAAGTGACAACTTATGTTGGAATGACCACATATTCGACGTCACCAAAAATGCTGCGAAATGTCTAGGTTTCTTCCAGCGATGCAAGAAATATTTTACCCCCTCTGATCTGGCCACAATATATAAGGCATTCATCCACCCAAAATTGGATTACAGTGCCCACATCCGGTCAGGTGATACTAAAACATCTCTGCACCTGCTAGACAGGATTCAAAACGGTGCGATAAAACTTATTGGTGATACTAATATCAGTCATTCAATTAACACCCTTGAACATCGACGTAATGTCTCCTGTCTCACTTTGTTTCATCGCTATTTACACCACCAGGGCTCCATTGATATCGCCCATTCAAACTTTCAACTGTAACACCCGTCTCGCTATGAATGCTCAACAGTATACCCTCAAGCCCATTTTCGGACATACTCCAAAATATCGTGATTCTTTCCTAAGCCGTATAACTCGCTTATGAAATGTCCTGTCGACTTCTGTGTTTCCTAGTCGTTATAATTTACAAACATTTAAAAACAATGTACATGGGTACCTGTCTTTTCTTCCTCCCTAAATTTCCTTCGCCCGTGCTGTGTACGAACATTTTAAGGGTACAAAAGCTCATTAAGCGCGCGCTGATTATATAAAAAAAAATTCAGCTCTTTGTATGGATTCAGACAACGCATCGAACTCGTTAAAGGTCGAATTGCTGACTAGTTCTGGGCTTCTGTAAATAAAGCAGTAGTGGATAATTTGTTTACCGAGATGGAATTTTGATCACATGAATTTGAATTCTGGATTGAAACACGGATAACATTGTGTTGGTGTTTGTTAAGCTACGTCACTACGCATGTAAATAGCGAGACCGCTGGGGGAGAAGAATAATGGCTCTAGTTCGTACCCAAGTAGCTTCAGATCAGAGTGATCTGAGAGGTGTGGGTGGGGATATACTTTTGTTTCTTTAAGTGCCAAGACAGGTAGTTTCGATTTACAGACGCTGACGTACAAAGAAAAGTTATAACTTTTTAGCCTGTATATTTGCTACGTCCACTCTAAATTCCCGAGTCATTACTAATTAACAAACACAATAGACACAAACACTGACCTGAAATAAGCTTTTTAGGTGTTATGCCTTGAATCAAGATGAAACAGTGCACCAACAAAATTCACAATTGAAATCTGCCATTCATCGGGGTTACATGCACTCAGCCATTGCAACAGCAGTGACCAAGTGCAAGAAACAAGTTGTGTTCGTTTGCCCACCTGTCTAATAAGCTAAAGAGCTTGCAGTCAGGAATACTGCACTTTTTAGCAAAGCCTTTTCTTCCAATCTTATCAGCAGCAATGCTATTCTGATATAGTACCCACTTGAGGATTACTTTGCTGCAGTGAGCTAAGTTTTAGCGGGAGTTGAGGCAGTTCAGAACACAGTTCATAAAGTAGAAGTCCAGTGTCTCAAGGCACTGACAATTAGTGATTTGATTGATTGTGACATCAAAAAATATGTTTTTGTTAAGCTTAATGCTGGTGAACTAGTATTGGACGAATCACTTTACCTGCAAAACCAGGTAATTTGAACCGAATATGGCAGTACCGACATTTTTGATCCAGTATACCACGACCTTAAGGATTCAACTCCAATCTAAACGAGTACGTAGCTTAATTTGGTTTCTTAGTATCTTTATCATCTTTATCATAATCTGCAAATCATTAAAGCTCAGAACAAAAAATTCGAAATAATTGTCCAAAATTGAAAGAAAGCTGTTCCCTGTTTATCCAATGAGTCATACTGTATTACATTGTACTACGGTATGTAAGCTAACCAGGTTCTTATATATCAGTACCTCAGTTTGAAAGAGCATGATACGAGTATCAGCTTCAATTACGGTACCCCTCGAACATTTTCTACCATGAGTTTGCCCTCGACTTAGTCTTTTTCACAATTTGACTGCATCCCATGTCCTTCATAGAATCGACTTACGAGTATTGCAGACGATAAGAACAATTCAACGCAATTCGAATAGAAATATCTTTAAAGAAGCAACAAAGATGACGACTTGCAGTTATTTGCTGACCGACAGTGTAGAACCCATAGGGTTCGGTTTTATCAACTTTTCCGTATGTTATAGCAATTAAAACTGCTTCGAAAGTTTCCTAAGTCGCCTTCATCATCAGTTTTCATTCATCTCAACCCTTAAACACTTTGAAATGTTGATTTTTTTTTTTTGTTTTAAATTTTTTAATTTATTTATTTATTTATTTTGTTTTATATTTACAGGGACTGTGCGTTGCAACGTTCTTCTGCTTCTTCAATGGGGAGGTTATAGCACAAGTTAAACGCAAGTGGAGGACCATCTTCTACAGCAATCGGCCGAGATCAAATTCCTACACAGCTACTCAGGTCTCGGTAAGATTTTTTAACTTTGCGTGTATCGCTTTATGTGGCGGTTGTAACAATTCTAACGGTTTCAGTGCGCAGAAAGATATAAATACACAGCCGTCTTAGGATAACCGACGGGTTAGCAGATGGCGAGGGTTCCATCAAACGTTTGTGCTTTGCTGGGGCTTTCATGGTATTTCTTTGTGTACTCGTAGATTAACAAAACGAAAACTTATAATTAAGACGGGGGACGAAATAAAACTGACGTATAGAACCACCCATTAACGTCTAAGTGGGCGTACGTAATTCCTACATACACCAGTTAATTGTCCACCTTTCCGTCATTATTCGTTTCTTAAAGTATTTGCCGTGCTCAGTAGAGGGCGTTTGTAAGCAGTTTCCGTGGTTTTATTGTGAAGTCGTTAGCCAAACAGGGTATGCACAGCTCCATGTTGTTCGGTTCTATTGAGAAAAATATACGAACGGATGTACATACTTATATCTTATGCCAAACATTGAAGTGTTCACACGCGACTGAGCTTCTAGAAACTCAAGAATTTGACTTCCCTATCCGGGATAGCGATAATACACTTTCTTATTAGGGGATGATGTTAAGGAGACCGATATAAATGAGTTGTATGTATACAATATTTTGTCAAAAATGTAAATTTGCGCCACAGATTTTGTATGCATAACATGGCTGTCAAGAACACGAGTGTATCGTATCTTATCGCATTCATTGAAGATATATAGGTTTGAAAACGTTCACAATCAATCTATCTATCAAATATCAGGGGTGGAGTTATGTTAAAGATTTTGTGGAATATTGATATTCAGAAGGAATTCGGCCATTATTCGAGGTCAATCGGACAATTTGTTGCCATATGGAATGAAATAAATAAATCTAAAAGGCGAAAACACAGGTAGGGAACTGTAATGTTCCGAGGGTTAAGGTTAATGGAAAATGTTCCATCTTATCCTCTGTGTGGCTATGGAATGACAATTTTCTTCGTGATGAGAGTGAGTTTTATCTTTTTTCAGATTTTTGAAAATCTCAGAGAGAGTTAAATTTTCAAAGAGTGTTTGATGAAATGTGAAATGTATTCCTGTCTGGAGGTTAAGATTCTCCGACTTGGTCCTTGAACTGTTTTGCTTTGCTTTGCTAATTTTCTTAAACTTTCAGGTATTTTTCGTAACAGTTGTGAAGCAGCGATTCGTCCAATGTATTTCTCAAAATGTTGGTACTTAGTCTCTAAGACTTGTTTGTATGTGAAATGAACTCTTCGGTGTCTGCACAATTTCTATCTGACTAGGATATCGCGGTATTCGTAGTGACAGTGATGGTTTACTTTTCGTCTAAGTAGATTAAGGAGAATTTTCTAAAATACGAAATCTATTTTTAAGCTGAAAATCTTATTCCAGAAAATTCGAAAAATGAAATCTTACTGCCAGTGGATGTGTGATGTTCAAAGTAAGGTGTTCAAAAAGTAAGGTGTTTCTTTAGGTAGACCGTGTACTATGTGAACTCTTCTTGAATACCACGATTCCTCAGTGGTATCGAAACATTGTAAATATAATTTTAAGGCATAGCCAGTCCAGAAAATAACTTACCACCTTGATAAAATAAAAACGGAATAACCACCGTGTGGCGCTCCCATTGTTCCGATTTGTTAAGTTGGTATATCTGTTGTTGACATTCCCTCTAAATCTTAAATTAATTTTAATTTGCAACAACGAACTTGTATTAAATTTTGCGTAAAAAACGGATTTAATTGTGCGCGAACGTTGGAAATGTTGGAAAAGTGTTTCGGCAACGATTCTCTAAAGAAAACGGTCATTTACCAGTGGTACGGGCGGTTCAAAACTGGTCGTGAGTCAATCGAATTTGATGAACGCAGTGGCAGACCATCTACATCGAAAACCGACGATAACATTGATGAAGTAAAAGAAATATTGGTCAATAACCGCAAATTAACCATCAGAGAGATATATGATTACTTGAGCATTACCTATGGATCCGATCAAGACATTTGGTTAATGTGTAGCAGCAAAGTTGATGCCGAAAAACCTCAATTTCATGCAACAGAGAGACCGTGTTGACGTCGCAAAAGAGATGATTTGAGAGGCTGAATCCGATCCCACATTCATGAATATGATCATTACATTACGACTTGCAATCCAGATAACAGGCAAGTGAATAGCGTGTACCAAATGAGCCGAGACCAAAAAAATAACACGTCGTTTTCAGTCAAAAAAGACGGCAATGCTCACGGTTTTCATGGATTACAACTGTGTAGTGCATCATGAATTTTTGCCAGAAAGCCAGACAGTAAACAAACAGTATTATTTGGGCATTATGAGACGTTTGCGTGAAGCAATTCGCTGAAAGAGATGAGATTGTTGGGCAGAAAAGTCGTGGATTTTGGACCATGATAACGCACCGTCGCACAGTACCATCATTATTCGTAATTTTTTGACGAAAAATGCAAAAAATACCATCCAACAGCCACTGAATTCATTTGATTTGGGTCCCTGGACTTCTTTCTGTTCAATCGAGGTAAACAACCACTACTACAACATAGCAGCCGAGAGGAAGTAATGGAAAAATCGCAGGAAGCACTGATGGACATGCCGAAAACCGAATATAAAAAATTGTTTCGACGATTGGATCAAGCTCTGGCATAAGTGTGTTGCAGTTGATTGGGATTACTTTGAAGGGGACAATATTGGTTTAGATGAATAAACTTAAATTCCGGGAAAATGGTATATCAGTCTACAATTTTGTTTAACTTCTGAAATGGAAAAAAACATTACGACACCGCAAACAATGGGTTTGATCTGACGGCATCCTGCAGCTAACACTTAACTCAACTGTCAATCTAAGCCCTTACCGAGAAGGAAGGAGGTCCTAAGGGTTTCTCTGATCCTTGCCTAACAAGTTCCGCTATCTCATATCTCGCGATCCCATTGTGGACTGTTTAATGACTCAGTGAATTTAGCCTTCTGATTGCGACCAGTAATTATCGAACTAATTCGGAAATAGTGAATAGATTCAATAAGGCGAAGTTCGCCTATATCAATACTTTGACAAAAGTTGCGTGAGGATTTACCTTCAGAGATTGTAATTCTTTTATCAAAGTTTTTCTTCCCCTCCAAAGTTTTCTCAACCTTACTTACGATTCAAGCTGTAAAGACGCTTTCAGGCTTAGTGAACTCTTTTGACCAAACCGACAAAGGATAACATGGCTCACCGAAAAGTGCAACCAAAGCGTATATAAGCCTGGTGAAAGAGTTTGTTATCAGGTTCTTCTGTCGAAAATGCGCATTTGGTATCGATGAATCTCTTTTCCAATGATTTAGAAATTACCTTTCTGAACGCTCAATTCAAGTCGAATTGGATGGTTTCGAGACAGATATCCGCAAGATAGATACTGGTGTGCCACAGAGCTTCGTTCTGTTTCCGACAGTCATTTTAATTTTCATCAATGATCTCTTGTCTGCTACTTCTAATCCAATATATTCCTTTGCTGGCGACAGCACTCTCTGCTTTTCATTTCCATTCCCGAACGTTACTGCAGTTCGGCTGTCGACCAAGAACGATATTAACTGGGCGAGCACTAACATAATATAATTTAATGCTTCCAAGACACAATTCTGTCTCTTGTCGTCAAAGTTTCACCACTGTCCATGAACGGCACGTTGAACCTACATTGTCTGCTGTCATGCTGC
This sequence comes from Volucella inanis, assembly GCA_907269105.1. Taxonomy (NCBI): domain Eukaryota; kingdom Metazoa; phylum Arthropoda; class Insecta; order Diptera; family Syrphidae; genus Volucella; species Volucella inanis. Next base: position 140,488,981 of record OU026155.1, on the reverse strand, counting down.
GAAATGAGCCTTAAGCTATGTAGGACATACTTCTCTTTAAAATCACCTACAAGTTAGGATTCAAAACCGTACGATTAAACTTATAGGTAATTTGAATAACACACTGTCAATTGGCACGCTTGAGCACCGACGTAAGGTCTACTTCCTTACCCCTTTCCGTCGCTATTTTCACCCCCATTGGTCCATTTAAATTTGCAGTAACATTCCGCCCCATAACCTTCAACCGTTACACCCGTTACATTTTGAATTCTCATCAGTTTACCCTTAAACCGACTTTCGGACGTACTTTGAAATAATTTTATTCTTTCCTATGCCGTACAACTCGCTTGTGGAAAGCCCTGTCGAACTATTTATTTCCTTTTCATTATAACCTTCAAACGTTTAAAACCAAAGTTCAAAGGGGTACCTCTTTTCTCCCTAATTTTCATTCATGTGTTGAAAGTGTTGAAGATTTCGAAACAAAGTTCTGAGATGTAAAAGCTGTTTTTTTTTTTTAGAGATGTAAGAATTGAATTTAAACACGCACAAGTTGAGCTAACGAGCCAAGGCTCATAATGTCGTAATGACATTTTTATGACATTAATGGTGAAAAATGATTTCGGAGCACCAAAAAATGCATACAAGGCTTCAATTTTCGGTCGCGTAGATCAATGACATCAAATACCCCCACAGAAAATAGTGTAACGGCGTCAAATTACACAATCTTGGAGGCTGAATAGTCGCGCCGGTTGTCGACATGCGGCACCATCCTGCAGAAAGCAAATATGCTGTTGACCATGTTGACATAGTAGAGTGCATTTTTCTTTATGCATCGGTAGCTGATGGATCTGGTGGGTTTTAGATTTTTCTCGCTCCAAATTCAACAACTAAGAACCTCTAGAGGATATCATGCGAAGATCGATTAGAAAAAAAGTTTTGTAGACATCAAAACAACCGTTCAACAACAGAATATGGCTGTAGCTGTAGCTGTATGAGGACGAGCATTATCTGATCGAATAGAATAGCCCTTCGATTACCCAGACCTGGCCGTTTCTGCTCAAGTGCTGACTTTAATCTGCATATATGTTTGATAGTAGACTTCTGCAGTGATAATCTGGTTACGAGGCAACAGCTAGAGGGAATAAGCTCTCTGCATCCCACCATACAGACAGTAACAATCTGACAGGGTGAAATTCATGTGCGGGTGTGTCTTTTGGACCATGCCCTTAGTGGTGATATTTAATGTATTCTCAAGAACCCATTTTTTGTCTCCGATAATGATGAAGCGCAGTGCAAGTTTCGATTCTTTGGTGAAGATTATTTTGATATAACTGGTGTGGTGCCCATTTCCCGAATTTTTGTCCTTTCCCTTGCGAGTTCCCCAGTTGTAACAGTGAGATTTTTTTCAACGCTGGACTTCAGTGGCTCTTCTGTACTTCAGGGATTAATTGATTTTTAAACTTTTCAAACCAACGTTGACTCGCTGAGAGAACACCCTCTCCATACACGTTTTGAATTTCTCCATTGGCCACACTTCCATTTTGGTTTTCCCGGGACAAAGACAATAAAATATGCCAAGTATGCCCGTCCCAATTTTGCAGACTGAATGACCAATATATCCCAGATACTAATTTTAATAACTGTTTCAGCCCTAAATTGGGTTTGTATATTCTATGGCAGTTGGAAAAAACACGCGATACTTATAGTACAACCTGAAATAAAGCAATTTGTCAATTTACAGGTCTTCCACTAAGCAATTTTTGGTTAATTTGTAAGGCTCAGAACTTTTCTCTGGGCTGCATATGTATAGTCAGCATTTGTTCAGTCATACTCTACTTGTCGCTTTCCATTTTGGAAGCCATTTCATGTTAGTCGAATACCCTGTGCGATGAAGATGCCATTAGCTTCGTCAATATGTTTCGGGGACGATTTCACTTTTCATTAATTTACTCATATTCCCACTTTCAGTGCTGTGAGTTTAATTATGACGAAATAGCATCACTGATAACTACACGAAATATCTGCTTTCCAAATGTTATGCTATGTTATCTACCCCGGTTTCTATTGTAGATAGCTCTGGTACCTCTTTTGCTTGTTGTTTTTTAGCCAATGCAGCAACTGCGTCTACGTGATTACGCTTGTCGCTCCTTAATTACGCTGAAATTTCCACCTCCTCAAGTCTGTTACAAATCTTTCATTGATCAACCTGCAGGTATCCGCCAATATCTACGCAGTGTTGATGTTTTGCCTTTTTCGCGTGATCTCTGTACTTTGACGTACAGAAAGCTACGTAGCCGTATGAAAGCTACTATGCGAAGTGTACACGGTCAATTTTGATGTTTGCTCCGCGTGATTTGGAGTCACCGGCGTATTCACCCGATTTGGCCCGTTGTATGTAACTTCTTTTTGTGGCGGTATTTGAAAATTCATGTCCACAACAACCGCCCAGACGACCTGAAAAGAAATATTCAGAAAGAAACGGCCTACATATCCATCAATATTCTGGAGAGAGTGGTAATAAACAGCAAAAATCGGTTCGATCAGAGTATTGAAAATGGGAGGCGTCACAACATTACATCATCCATTCGAGAATGGTAATAATGTTCTGCAAGACTCTTCTTCTGACGCAAGACTCGCCATTCACCTTCTTTAGCTACACAATTTCCGAAAAAATTCCAGAGGACAAATCCTCAATAGCAACGGTAATGATGAGAGTTGTTGTGTTCTATACTTATCGTTCTTTGCCTGGCGATATATGTTAAATCCATCGTTAGTCGAGTAACTCAATTTTTCAACTTTCTGTCAACTCTGCCCTGAGTACGTACGAAAAGATACGAGTATAACACATGGGCTGAAAAGTCAGTGCCGTTTTCTAGTAAAACACAAAATTTCTGCAAAATTAATTTTTATTTATCAATATATTTGCCTTCGAGGGCGATACACTGATTGAAATGATTTTTCAATCTTTCGATACCAGTTTTGTAGTACGATTTCGGTTTAGCCTCAAAATAGGCCTCTGTTTCGGCGATTACTTCTTCATCGGTCTTAAATTTCTTTCCGGCGAGCATTCTTTTGAGGTCTGCGATCCGAAAATAGTCGCTGGGGGCCAAATCTGGAGAATACGGTGGGTGGGGAAGCAATTCGTGGCCGAATTCATTCAATTTTGCCATCGTTTTCATCGACTTGTGACACGGTGCATTGTCTTGATGAAACAGCATTTTCTTTTTCTTCAAATGCGGCCGTTTTTCTGCCATTTCGTCCTTCAAACGCTTCAACAACGCAATTTAATAGTCGCTGTTGATAGTCTGCCCCTTTTGGAGATAGTCGATGAAAATTATTCCATGTGTATCCCAAAATACGGATGCCATAACCTTGCCAGCCGACTGTTGAGTTTTTGGTCGTTTTGGACGAGGTTCGTCGCCTGCTCGTACTCAGCTGACTGCCGACTTGACTGTAGCGTGAGGTGATGGAGCCAAGTTTCATCCATTGTCACATACCGATGCAAAAATTCGGCTTTATTGCGGTTGAACAGCTTTAAACACTAATCTGAATCATCAACACGTTGTTGTTTTTGGTCGACTGTGAGCAAACGCGGCACCCACTTTGAGCAGAACTTTCGCATGTCCAAATATTCGTGTATGATATATTCAACACGCTCTTTTGTTATCTTCAGAGCATCAGCTATCTCGATCAACTTCACTTTACGGTCATTCGTAATAATTTTGTGGACTTTTTTGATGTTATCATCTGAAACAGCCTCTTTTGGACGTCCACTACGTGCATCATCTTCGGTGCTTGTATGACCTCTTTTAAATTTTTCAATCCACTTGCGAATGATTCGTTCGGCTGGTGCAGAGTCCGGGTAACACTAATCAAACCATTTCTTTGCATCGGCTGCATTTTTTCCCATTAAAAAGCAATGATAAATCAACACACGAAATTGCTTTGAATCCATCAATGCTATATCTCGAGAACTAATCGTCCGACAGCTGTCAAATTTATACACGTATCTTTTGAAGGTTGGTACTAACTTAAAATGGTATGGATTTAATTCAAGTGGTGACTTTTCAGCCCATGTATTATATTGACTGCGTATTGAGTATTGACTGTCAAAAGAATGTACTGACTCATCTTCTACAATCACTTTCCAGTTCTTTTGTCAATGCTGTCCTGTCCTCTTATACTATACCAATAATTTGTTGAAATAATCAGAGGTTTGCCACAAGGTTAGGTTCGTATATAGTCTCTTGGTTTAGAATGTGATTTACGGGAACTTTTTACATCCTCCAGTCGCAAAAGGGGCTCATATTATTAGCATTGATGTTGAAATCACGGTTGTGGTCTTTACCCAAATAACTAGAAAAAGAAGAACTTCTTACGGAATTTACGGAATATCGTAAGGTGTTGGCACTTTGGCCTCTACAATTTAGACAAGACTCTCATGTCGTCGAACTTAATAAGGAAACTAGCAGGACTTAGATTTTCTTCTTAGATGTTTGGTTGATAATTTTGTGTTTTATGGCAAGAAAATGTATGTAAATTTTTACATTTCAACCTAACGCATATTGTACTCATTTATTATCCTTGTATGTCTCCAAATTTTTGGATTCCTTCTACCTCGAACTTTTTCAACATTTTTGTGGACTGGTTTTGTCCGCATTTAACTAAAATTTTACAAAAGCCGGAGACTATTCTTAAAAAAGTATTCAAGTATCTGTTCTTAGTAACACATTGTGATGCCGACCTCCACATATTAAACTGATAGTTAGGCACACAACATAGGCTCTACGACGACAGTACATTTAAATCATTCGTTGTTACTTTTCTAGAACACATTCTATCTGCTAAAGGATTTTCTTTATCATCAACTTCCCTGTGTATGTGCATATTTACTGTCAAGCTATATTGTCATAATCTAAATGTTGGTGACTTGTACTGTTTACGTGTCTTATACTATGATGCTTAATTGACTGAAGACTTTCAGATGGTTTCATTGCAGATGTCTTCAAATATTTCCAAGAACCTGGCTACGACAAAAATCACAATGGCGTCATCAAAGCCATTTATTTCGACTTTGCATGGAGCTCCCAACTATAAAATTAGAAATAGCGGAGATACTTGCGAAAATCCTTTGGATATGAAGTACTCATATACTCCAGTATCAAACTCGTGTAACAGCGCTCTTTTCGTTAAGTAGTTCATCTTCCGTTTAGGTATGTATTTGTACCATTACATTATCATTGATAGAAGGAACTGAGTTTAGTTGATGCTCAGTCACAATAATGCTTCGTACCATTTTCGCTCACTTTCACTTTCATCCATCACAAATTTGCTGAACTTTTCCATCAATTGCTGTAGTAAGATATTGCTTCAAAGTGCTGCTCATTACATTTCATTTCAAAAATAAAATCCTTTTGAGCTCTTTAGAAAATCTCCAACAGATATTGGTCATGTACCTCTTATCAGTCAACGAAATGGAGTTTTGCAAGAATCGATTCCACAGCCCACTTCTTTTCATGCTGTACCTAAGTTATGTACCAAGTGTAGTCGTGCACACAACAACGGCGAGGAAGTCTTTGATTCTTATCCAGACCTTAGGTGGGCCTGCCAAAGACGCACCGTATTCAAATGCTCAAAAACCAATATATTCAATATTAATTAAGGAAGACGTCTGCTAAACGATATTAAGTAGCGAAGGGATTGTAGCACACATTCCTAAACACGAAGTCGAAAATATACATTCACAAAATATTTTGGTTTATTTCGTCACTAACAAAACCATCAAAGTCACGCGAAACAATTGTTCGAAACCCAACATTCTCAACTTCATTTCTCAACTTTATGTGGAATCTCGTCCGACCCACGAAAAGTTTTGGTAAGCAATTTAGCTCTAATATACGCCTCAAAGATGTAAGAGTATCTTAATTTTAAAGTTAAGTTGAAATTGAAATTGTGCTTGTTTCACACACCATCGAAAAGTTTGGCAGTTGGGGTGACAATGAAGATACAGCTGCCAGCGCACATGCTCGTAATTTCGTAATGGCAAAATACTTTTAAATTTAGATTTGCTACTTGTCTGTGATGTTTTTTAGCAGATTAACTTTCGAAAAAGTTTCGATCGAAGGTAGGAAACTGAGTCAGACTGGATCGTTTGAAGAAGTCAACAAGTTTTAAATAAAAAATTCTTTGTGCAAATCGAATGATGTGGTTCGGCTAATTTAGTGGTTGCGTAACTGTTGTCGAGTTAACTATGCTGAATCAAGTTAAACGAAATGTGATTGTCATTGTAATGTTCTCGAAATTAACCCAGTTAAGTCAGGTATTAAGGACATCTTAAAAACTACCATTTGCCCTAAAATACATGAAAATGTAAGAATGTCATCGTTAATCTATTTAATAGTCGAACAGAACAGCGAATATCATAGTTTATGGGCAGTTATCCGCTGACGAAAGGCTATTCTGCCTACAAAACATAATATTCGCTAACCTGTCCGAACATTTTTATTTCTAATAACATCTTGGTCAAATAAGTTTACAAGCCCACGTCGTAGGGGATCCACAGTTATTGAGTCTATCTACTATCCCAACAAATTAGGGCTCAATTTACCAAGTTACTACTTGCTTACAAAAATGAAAGCTTCTGGGTAGGAAGGGTTCTTTCTGAGGCGACAAGATATAGTAGATCTCTCTCTTCCCTCACAAAGCAGTAAGACAAGCAACACGACTGCAAAGATTGAGCTTTAATAATAACAGAAGCAAAATATTTTTTCAAGTACTTCAAGATTATTGTATAATCGTATTTCCTTCCCCATTTTGAAAGAAATAAGGTCCGATGATGCCGCCATGCCATAAACCGCACCAAACACTCAATGTTTGTGGATGCGTTGATGCTTGGCGGAAAACTTGTGGATTGTGTTCGCTGCAATAATGGCAATTTTGCTTTTTTGACATAGCCGCTAAGTCAAAAATGGATCAAGTCCGAGAAGATGATTTTTTGGCCAAAATTCGGGTCTCCGGGGAACATATCCAACTCACGACATTGTATATGGTCGTCCCGATTCAATTTTTACGTCAGCACAATATTATGTTGTTTCGCGGCTAAGTTTTCTTTATTTCGACCAATCTCTGTCTGGTTGGTGACTTAAGATCCAAAAGATCTTACTCAAACCTTTCCATTATCCGACGATGTGCTTGGACACTGTAGCCATGATAACAGCTGACCTCATAACGACATTCACGTTGCGTATTTACAGCTGAGCCAGAATTCGATAATTTTTTTTTTTTTAATAGTTTCCGCACGTTCAGCAAGCGTTAAGCGATGTGTAATGAAATGGCAAACCTAACTGAATATTTTTGGTAACTTTGACAACTGCTGAAACATAATAATTGGAAAAACTATCATTGCTATCTTGTCACCCGTTACAATAGAGTAAAGAGAATTACAAAGAAAGTTAAAGTTCAAAATAATGATAGTAATAGTGATGTTCATATTTTATGAGTCTCACATTCTTACTGACTTCCTTACTTAAGGTGGCATAACATTCCAATGAGGACCTGTACCTCGGGGTTGTGTTCGAAGACTTTCGGACCGGATCATTGATGTTCATCCGCTTTACATGACCCAGCCATCTCCATCATCGGACCTTCACTCTTCATTTCGCTAAGTCGATGTCGCTTTACAACCCGTGCACTTCGTAGTTGTATTTTCTCTTCCACTCACCGTCTATGTAGACCGGACCGAAAATCATCCTAAGAATTTTCCGCTTAAAGTACCCTTATCTATATTTGGTAAAGTCCATGCATCTACGCCAAGGAGCAGAACAGGGTCTGGGTCTTATAATGGGTCACTGTTGTTGTCTAGGGTGACGTTCCGTCTGAGATGTTGATGTTAGGTGATCTTCTTGGTTGACAGCTTATACCTGCGTCTTGTCCTCATGGACCATTCAATCTATCTTCGCCGCTTCCGCCATACTCACGAAGGTGCCACTGACATCACGATATGTCAATATCATCGGCGTATGCGAGTAATTAGACGGATTTTTGAAAGATTATGCCTCTTGGCGCGTTAGTTTTGCACTATTCTTTCAAGAATGATGACAGCGCATCGCCTTGTTTAAATACTATTTGATGTCATCTAATATCTCGGTGTTTACAGAAGAGCATGTCTATGAATAAGCGGAGCTCTACACTTCACTCCCTCCTAGGAGCTAGATATTCTGTTTTACTTGACATCTATCGACATCTTAAGCAGGCAAGTAGCTGCGACCGCAGCTATTCGCCTTAAAGCGACTACACAGTGGACAAATAATTTATTCATTTGTTGGGTGCCGAGCTACAGTGACATTCTAACGAATTGTATTGCCGACGAACTCGCCAAAATTGTAACCACTCTACCTATATATCAGAATAGGGGAGCAAAGGTATACCAATCGCTACGTGCAAATTATTATTTAAGCTGGATGCTAATAAAAGAACAGACCTTAGATGGACTGGTGGGCCAACATGTCTAGCGACTAAACAAATCTGGCCAAAGCTGTGTCTAAATCGCTCTAAGAGTCTTCTAAATGGGAAACATTTCAGCGCCATTAAAGGTGTCATCACTGAACACTGCCTTATAAGCAAGCATGTAAGAAGACTTGGCGCTTTTACAAACGGTTTCTGTAGAAGCTGCATGGACGAGGAGGAAGAGGAGACACTCCTTCACCTTCTCTGTACATGTCCAGCTCTCTCCTAAAAAAGAAAATTCTACCCAGGAGCCTTCTTCTATTATACAACGACTTAAACGATCTTAAAAATACAGACGGAAACAGTTTCCTGCGCTTCAGCGTAAGCTCAAATTGGTTCCATGAGTGAGGAGATCATAGATCCACGTGGCAGCACAATGAGCCAATAGGCCTAAGTTGGTTGGTTTTCCAACAGCCACTCTAACCTAACCTAACCTAATGTGTCGGTGAGCTCTTTACCGAGCTTTATGGAGCAGAGTGTATAAAACGATAAATTTGGTAAGGATGTCAACTCTATAGATGCTATCATACGAGGCGTTGTAATCCACAACCGTTCCTTATCTGAACGTTCAGACATCCACAATACTATACGAGTTTCTTGCGTCGATCGAAATGTGGTCAATCTGGTTGACAATTGATGAGTGTCGATATGTGGGAATCGCATGTTCCGCTCCGCCGCAAAGTCGAATAGGCTAAATCCGTTGTTGGATGTGGTGTCGTGCAGGCTATACTTTCCGACAGTACTACCAAAAGTACCCTCTCTACTTAGCTTTGCATTAATATCGGCGACAATTTTAATGTCATAGCTAGGGGACTGTTCGTAGGTTTTGTCCAAGAGCTTGTAGAAGCCATTTTTGTTGTCATCGCCTTTCTCTTCTTTGTTTTCAAATTAAGCATTATACGGATTGATACGAGACCCTCGTTAACAAGCCGAAAGGTCAGGACTTCTTGCGTAAGTCTGCCTCTAAATACCAATTCGCATATAAAAATATGCTGCGTCTGTATCCGACTGTGTTACTTTCTTTACCATGGCCGGGCCCCCAATCACCCATTTTGCTCTACAGTTCAAAACCATCTTCGAAATCTGTGAGAATACTTTTTGTCTATATTTGTGCTCAAAGGGTTCACTCACAGTATTTTATGTCCAAAGCTATCAACAATATCTTAAGGTATGATAAAAGTTTATCGTGTCCTTTTTGATAAGAACAAAGTTATAGAAATTGGTAGAGACCAACTCTTCATTTGATTGCTGATGATGTGTCATTATCACAGCTAACTGTGGAGCCGAAGCAGACAAAATCCCGTACTACCTCGAAGTTGTAGTCTTCTATTGTGACCTTTTCATCGAGTTTTTATTGTGGAGTGCTCAAAAGTTCCCCGAATTTGTTCAGAAAATTTAAAATACAAGTTTATTCATCTACATCTATCTACACACTTATGCCAGCGCTTGATCCAATCCTCGAAACATTTTTTATATTCGGTTTTCGGTATGTCCATCAGTGCTTCCTGTGATTTTTCCATTACTTCCTCTCGGCTGCTGAAACGCGTTCCCCGTAGTGGTTTTTTTTAACTCGATTGAACAAAAAGAAGTCACATGGAGCTAAATCAGGTGAATTCGGTGACTGTTGGATAGTATTTGTTGCATTTTTCGTCAAAAAATTACGAATAATGATGGCACTGTGCGACGGTGCGTTATTATGGTGCAAAATCCACGAATTTGCTGCTCACAATTCTGATCTCTTTCGGCGAATTGCTTCACGCAAATGTTTCATAACGCCCAAATAATACTCTTTGTTTACTGTCTGGCCTTCTGGCAAAAATTCATGATGCACTACATCGTTGTAATCCATGAAAACCTTGAGCATTGCCTTTTTTTTGACTGAAAACGACGTTTTTTTTTTGGTCTTGGCTAATTTGGTGAACCTCGTTCATTTGCCTGACGTCTGGATTGCGTGTCGTACTCATAAACCACGTATCGTCTCCAGTAATGAACCTTTTGATGAATGTGGGATCAGCCACTTGACTCACGACCACTTTTGAACCGCTCGTGCCACTGGTAAACGACCGTTGTTGCAAATTTAAATTCATTTTTAAAATTGTAAAAAATCGCCAACACACACAGGACTAGATGTACTCTTGGCTTCGTAACTTTTGCAAATATCAAGCTATGACGCTAAGATTTAGAGGGAATGTCAACGACAGATGTTTCAACTTAACAAAAAAAAAAAAAAAAAAAAAAAAAAAAAAAAAAAAAAAAAAAAAACAGAACTCAAATCGGAACAATAGGAGAGCCACACGGGGGTTGTCCCGTTAGTATTGTAATACCTCTTATGTGGGCTTGCAAGTTGTGCTCAAGACTCAGTGTTATTTAACTTAGCGTGAATTAAGGCTTGATGCTCTACATCTTCCTTTATTCTGCCATCTACAGCAAATAGACAAAAGTGAAGTGCATTCTGTTTCGGGTTAAAAATCCTCCAAATTTAACTAAATCATAATTAGCTAAGCCCCTTTATACAAATTTAGTTCGAAGCACATGAATTTAAAGTTTCATCGGCATTTAATCCTCTTACGCCTTTTAAATTCTTTAATATAACTCAAATTCTGTCCTTTTTAGCCTTCCTCATAACCTTGTTCAAGGTCATCAATGTCAGTTTGTTCGAAACTCATGTAAGATTCTATCTTTCACGAATTTTTTTTAAATGTTTTCATCTAGTTTCTAGTTCTAGATACTCTAAGAGATGACTTAATCGGTCTTTTTCCAATTGCTAGAGAGGTAATTGGAGAGCTTACTCTCCTCTTCCTTTCTTAGAACAAGGCTATTAACAAACTTTAGTACTCAACCCAACCAGCCCTCCGCTTACCGTTTGAAAAATTATGTTTAAATAGAATGTCTAATCCAACTAAACAGACCTCACATGTGTAATAACCTAATGATTCCTGCATTTACTCATAGCCTAACCAATAATATCTATAACAAACAAATAACAAATAATTATCGATAACAAACAGCACAAATTTCACCGGCAAGACTCCAAATTCATCCTGCAACCCAATTCCTTCTATCGTATCCAGTTTATTAATCCAATTGCAACAACTCCAACATTTGAAATTCCATTTCCCAATTTATTCATAAATGTCTTTCAATTTCTCTTAAAAAACATCCTTCGGGACTTGTTCTCCTTCTTCCAAAATATTCCATTCAGAAAATTCTAGTCGAACAAGAAGAAAACAATTCTTGTCCTTGGGCAATTTTCCATCATTAACAAGTCAATTCTTCCCCAGCATCCCTTGAGATTAGCCATATTCCTTCTGTCCTTACATTTGAACAGAGAAAACGAAAAATCTTCATTTAAAATCCAATATAACAGCGATCCATGGCATCGTGCTAAAAGAAAGCATCCCAACCCAGTCCTCATTAAAGTTTTACGAATCACTCTGCAGTCAATCGTGATGTTGCTTTTGGTCCCTAAGTCCACTTGTTTCTTTTTGTAATGTTATTAACTTTATCCCGGTGTGGTCCTATGTGTATACCCAATACCTCTACCATATATGTAGTACATTGTAAATAACCTCACTTAACACTATCACAGCACGCACATTGTGTCAGCGAGGAATTTTCTCAAAAATCACAGTTATTCTGATTGCAGTTCGTCCGATGTGGTCCCCCCATACCGGGTGAGGAAAAGGTATGACTAAAGGAGCTGTCATCGCGTCGTGCATCTAGCGCTGTTCTGTCAACAACAACATCGATGGGACATCACGGCGGCCGTTCGCGTAGCAATAGCAGTGCTGGTAAACATTTCACCAGTGCCGCTAGAATATTTCGTCGTAAAACCATCGATAACTCCCGAATTCGTCAGCCATTAATGGAGGAAGCGATGACAGGCTCTCAACATAAATTCCAACAACAACAACAGCCACAACATCCACAAGAACCACAGCAACAACAGACAACTGTTAGTGCATCAGTTACCAATAGCATTAAGAATGGTGGCAATGTTGTAGTTACCACAACTACTGCTGTCAATAATTCCTGTTGTACAAAAAATAATCTCAACTTGGACGGCAACAAAATGGCCGATGAGGCACTATAATTAAGTAGACCTACCATATGACTACTTACAACTTCAATTCCAATTAACTACTGCTAGACAACAAAAAATTGAAACGGAAATGGAAACTTAAACAGAAACTGACACTAAAACCGAAACTGCAACAAAAACTGAAACAACTGCTGAACTTCGCTATAAGATTTTTGTTTTTTGTTTTTTTTTTTTGTTTTTTTTTTTGTTTTTTTAATTTTTTAATGTCATTGTACAACTGTTTGTCCCTGTGTATAGATCTTTAATTTTGATGTATGCGTGCGACTTGATTTTTATAGTTAAGCTGCTACAAATTTGTGTATAACTGTGTGCTGTTATAGGTATTTAATATATAACACTGTCTGTCTATTTTTTGTAATTTTAATTTTCGTAGTTTCACTTCTAAAAAGAGGGAAATGTTTCGCTTTCTTTTGATATTAAATATTAAAAACTTTGTGCGACTTTAAGTGAAACGATTAAATCAGGTGTTTTTTTTTTATTTTTATTTTAATGCTTAATATTATGTGAATGTAATTTTTATTTTTTTTTTGTAATTTAGTATTTAATTTTGTATTAATTGAAAATTGTTTTAAGAAGAAAATAGTTTTAGTGTAAAACGTAAGAGATAAAATAGAATTGAAAACAATGAAAATAGTTAATAAAAGTGAATTATTTTATCTACCTTCGTTAAGAGAGTTTTCTTATATGGATACCGGCCTTCAAATTTCAGAAAGAAGAAGAAGATTTGGTAACGTAAGTACACTATTATTATTTTTTTTTTTTTGTAAATTTTTATTTGAATTTTTTCCATCAAACAGTTTGCAATATTCAGAAGTTGAGCTAAGGAGAATAGGGCGAAGTTCCTATAGCCGCTGATAAATGTTGATGAATGATGAGTACTACAACAAGTAACAAGAATTTACCAAACATCCAACTTTTCGCCTGCTTCTTTTAGTGGAAGATAGGTAAAAAATTTTAACAACTTGTTTCAAAAATTAAAACAAACACGAGTTGCAACAATTGTTCATGAACAGTCTACTGCGACCCACCAATCAACAGAATATGACTTTTTCGACTTCTATTTTCACTTTTCGTCGAGTGTCATTCCGAGTTATCTTGCCTCGATTGAGAAGGGTATATAGGCCGAGTTAATGAGAGTAGGCAATCTGTTCAGTTTTCTGTATGTATAGAGTTTACTTGAACTGATCTCGTTACATTGAGGGCAATTCGGCAGGGCTTTCTACATTTGTTTACATAACTGAGAGCGCTTTGTAGCTTAACTGATGTACCTTCGATCGTTTTTGTACCTTTTTTTTATAATTAGCGCGTGCTAAAGGGTTTATGTAAATATTAAAATATTAGAAAGGAAGAAAACAGAGGTACCTCTGGTCTTAAATGTTTAAAAGTTATAATGACTAGAAATAAGCGAATTGTAAGTAAGTCAGAAAGTGGGCTTGAGGATGTACAGATGAGCATTCATAGTGAGACGGACGCTACGGTTAAATGTGTGAAGGGGCAACTTTCCGTTTCTGTCAGTTTCTATGGAGCACTGGTGGTGGAAATAGCGATAGAAATCAGCGAGACACGAGACATTACGTCAGTGTTCGAGGTTGTCCATTTTCCAAGTTTTATCGCACGGTTTTGAATTCTATCTAGCAGGTGCAGAGATGTTTAAGGCACACTTATTAGATGGATAAAAGGCCTGATCAAAGAGGGTGAGGTAATTCTTACACCACTTCGGTAAGCCTAGCTATTTCGAAGCATTTTTAACGACATCCAATATGTCGTTTCCAATATAGTTTGTCATTGACACACATACCGACAATGGAAAGTCTTGCAGTTTCAAGGATATAAGTACCATTCATGGATAATGCCTAGGTGTTTGTATTTTACTTTAAGGGGCTATACAAAAAGTACACGTGCATTTAGAGGCAACATTTAAGTTTACAATAGCATTTATGATTTGTAAAAATATCTATCTAATGTCCTCCTGCAGATGATCTCTTGAAGTTCCACGATATCTCCGGTTCAGTTCATCTGAAATCAAAACACCAAAAAGATTCTTTTAGTGGATAGATAAAACTACGTAATAATCGAAGGAATAAGCAGCTTGTAGACAAAGCTGTTGAGCCAAAACTGGGCCTCGTCCGAACATATGATTTTTTGGCTAAAATCCGGATCTCCAGCAAACATATTCAGCGAGAAAGTAGCAAATTCACGGCGTTGTCTACGGTTGTCCGACTTCAATTCTTGCATCAGCACAACCTTATATGGGTGTAGGCCTAAATCGACATATCTGGTTTTTTTTTTTAAAATGGCCGCTGCGGTTGTGGCGTTTCGTTTTTTATGCATTTTTTATTTAATTTGCTCTTATATGCTAACCAAAAAAATGCTTAAAAATTAGCTTACAATAAATAACTTAAAATTATCTTATTCTAACTCACTGGCTCCATGCAGACACTTAAAAGTTATGTCTTTCGACGTGTCTTACAGTTTATTTTTTATTTTTTCATTTATTTAAACTGAAACTAATAAAATAAATTTGAAGTAAAAACTTAGTGAATGGACTCTTTTTATTTTTATTATGAAACCTAAAATTAAAAACATACAGACTTTCTTGAAATAAAACTTAATCTACTTAACCTACTTACATCTAATTCAAAATATAAATACATATCATATATATATGCATAATATATAAATAGGTAATATATAAATATATGTTTGTATATATATTTTTTTGGTTTTTAATTTTTTTATTTTGTTTTATTTATTATAGTTAATTTTTTTTCCTTGAATCTAACTTAATCTTATCTTAAACTATGTAAGCTGTTCAGGGCAAAAAAAATTAGGCTGACCCACTTTTTTCACATAAAGAAGCTACCTAATACTTGAGGAATTCGACGACGAAGCATTCTCTCCTTCAACAAGCCACCAAAACTGCAACATCACTCATGTCGCGACCCCCTACCGGCCTACTGAACCGGAGACTCTCTGCACTGCCATGTGCGACGTCTCTGTCGTAATTGAGTCTCCTGCCTACAGCTGTTTGATCAACATGGACGATTAGCGGCACCGCCAATCTGTCCTGGATCGCACCTTTATTATCGAGGTAGAGGAACACTTTTGGAGGAATAAAGCCGTCGAAACGAATTCCTTCATGATACATATAATTAGGGTAGAAAGCCCCGGTTGTTCGATGAGGTCATTGCTCTTGCAATGAGTCAACTTAATGACGAAATTGTCCACTCTTATTAAATTCGCCCTTTTGTACAAGACCTCATTAGGATAGAATATTATGTGCTCAGACTCTGATGTTCTGTATTAGCGAAGACAAATCCTAAGACAAGCCCTCTCAAAATAACGAATCTTTTCCAATTAATTTGCTTTAACGTTAAACCACACGGAACATCCATATACAAGCATAGGATAAAGGCCATGTAGCAGGTCACCTTCTCCTTCGAATCGAGTTGACTATTATAAAACAGTCTCTTTTTAAGGATAAGAGCTTTGTACAGAGCAACATCTATATATGTTTGTTAAAATAAAGATGTTGATCCAGCCAGAACCCAAGATATTTGACTACATTTCGGCAAGCAAGTAGCTGTCCGTGTTGTCAAACGATAGAAAACTTTCGCCAATTCTTTCTGGTTTCCCTAGAGGCCCCAGACAAAGGCATCCTAAACAGAATATTTTCCGACTTTTAAAAGTTGTTTTTCAAATTTAAGTCCGTTTGCAAAAGTGTATTAATGAGCTCGATTTTGGACGCTATTTGTACGCGATTAAGTCTTCTGCGTACGCTATGGCATGGTGAAGTGAACTTATCAGATCACTTGTGTAAATATTGAATAGGATCGACGAATTTAACGCACTTTATTGCAGACCGTTTTTAATGTGAAATGTTCCAGCAGAAGTCACGTCGCCATTTTTCACGATGAACTTCTTATCTGTTAACATATTGTGAAGAATATACAGCAATGGCTTATGAATGCCCAACTTGTTCAGCTTGAAGAAGAGTCCCTCTGACCATACGGTATCGAAGCCCTTTTCCAAGTCAATCATGCAGGCACCAGTGCACTGGTTCTCGCTTTTGTTTCAATGGATATCAGAAACCAGTCAAGACGCGGCATGAATGATATCCTGTCCCACCTTGAAACCGAATTGATTATCCAGAAATATATGTTTGCCTTTAATCCATTTAGGTAGGACACAATTGATCACCTTTTCGAAAACCTTACTGATGTTTGATAGAAGTCTGATCGAGCGGAGATTTGCCGGATTGTTCACAATGTTCGGTATTTAATCGGTTCCAACAAGGGTAAGACGATGCGTAGTGATTTGGCACCCGTTATTTTAAAGTGTGCAGACCGTGTACTGGGTATAATTACATTACGTACGTTTCCGAAGATGATGTGGTGATTATTGTACTTTACGGCTGTATTACCGAAAATGCGCTGCTTGGCTGACTTGGCATTAAAATCGCCAGGAACGACTTTCAAGTCGCATTTAGGACATTGCTCATGGAAGCAATTAAGGTAAGGTATCCTCCTCTGTCAGAACCAGGTCATTTATGAGCCCTATCTTGGCATATTAAGCCTTTAAGCTAAACATCGTCATTTTGCTCCCTAAGTCTTGTTTCATAATACTTTCTCTGACGGAAAATCGGAATCCGAAAAATACTGTGACTGCTGTTTTACAATTCACCCTAGTAGATATCACAGTTTTTCATCACATCCCATTGCACTTCTTGCATGATAAGCAGTCGAGGAGCTCCGCTAATTGTTCGGCTGCACGTAGTCTGTTTAGGGTTCTAACGTTCTAGGTGCAGGGTTGTCAACCGTCAATCCGTCATTATACCAAGCTATAAGCTGATTCGTCACATTTTTATCTCTTCCTTATAGAGTTATGGGCCAGTACAACGAGCAAGTACTTTTAGCTTGCATGTGTAAGGATTTATTCATGCTGCTACCGGGGACCACCATTGGGAGGTGGGGCAAGCGCTACCCTACAAACTTGATTGTTGCACTGAAGTCCCAATTTAGATTATGGGACAGTCAACAATATAGCATGTAACTCTTAAAACACGTTATCATCGATTTTGCTGGGAGCGCCTTGAAGTTAGGATCACAATTGCTAGGATGGTAGCTGGCTGCTATTTCGACGGCTTATGAAATTTAAAGCTTTACTAAGGAACACTAGTACGATATCTCGCAAATAAAGTACCAAAAAGTGAGGAAACTTGTCTTTTATAAATTAAGATGTTACGTCTCACTGCCAAGTTGGCTTTCGTCCTCATTTTAGATATAAGAGATATCTTAAAGAACCTATATTTCTTGGCAATGTACATATTCTATTTTGAAAGAAAATGATACACATGAACCAGAGTATTATCCTTTGATTTGACCAGAGAATAAAGTTTCAAAGTTTGCCCTGAAGCTTGGCCAAGGGGCACAATTCGTTGAGCCAGAATAGTCAGAATACTTCACTTTGTTTGTTTCTCTGAAATTTTTATTAATCTTAAAAATGCTTACAAATAAGTATTCATAAAGTGGTCAGAAATTTAATTCTTAATTGTCAACTTATATAGACATAAGTCAAGCTGAAGGACATAGGCTTCTCTTATCTTGCTACTAATTACATTGTAGCATAAAAAAAGTCAGAACGTCGCAAAAGATATGTTTGAAAACAAGTTTATAACCCGATGACAAAAATTTATTAGAACCTACCCTTAAGTAGATAATAGAACAGTTTCTACAGAAAAAGGAAATTAATTCTGAGCTCAACCCCAACGGTTAGTTCCAGGACTCCACAAAAAATATTCAGTGCATATGTCAGAATCCAAAAAAAAAAAAAAAAGTACCAGCCATCCTCGTAATCAGGAGAAATTAAACCAAAGTCAAATGAAAAAAAATTCTTATAAGTGACCTCCGGCTGACTGAGTTCGAGTGCGAGTACATTGCTCCTTCATCTTACTCGTAGACCTCACAAAATCCATTTAAATTTCACGATCTAGTGCCAGCTATCCAATTTTAATTTATGTGTACTCACACTCATACTTTAGTCTACTCCTTTCAAATGAAAATAACAGCAATTAACGCAAACATATTTCATTTCAACCGTTTGCATACAAAATTCACCACTTACCTGGCTCTACTATACTTATTTAGATGAAGTGTATCCATTTCAGAATCTCCCACCAGTTGTTTAGCTTAGACTCTCCTTAAAGCACTTTCGAAGGATTCAAATGGCTTCTAAGAAACATGCTTTAATTAAAATTCAGTGCAAAATTTAGTACCTCTTAGGCTATGGACACCTTCATTGCACGTGAGCCGGCTGCAATATAGTCTACCATACGAGGACTAAGAAGAAGGAAACAGGCAGAAAACATCATAAGGGATATTTACATTTCTTTGTTTAACCACAAGAAATTTCCACCAACTTCGTTCTACCATAACCAAAGAACCATGAACGGTGAAGCGGAATCCTAAATGAAACTTCAGACACGCAAAACCTCCTCCAGTTATTCAATTCGGTAAATATTTGTGGAATTTTTTAAGCATAAATTTCATTTCTTCAGTTGGATCTACATAAAAGTGGGAGGGATGGAGTTCCTCCTATAAATTTTGTTAACCCCCTAAAGTTTGTTTCCACCTAAGCCAAATACAGAAGAGAGTATCTATGAAGCATACTTTCAATTTCTTTCCCCAGAAATACATACATTTGTATATAAACAAAAAAAAAAAAAAAAAAATTCAAATCATCCCTGCGTGACCTTTTTCCATATTTGTCTGTTTTATGGTTTGCTTTTGCATAGAACAGGAGAAACTTTTTACAGGCTAACCACAAAGAGGCAATAAAACGACGCAATACTCGTACGTATACATAGGTTTTTAGGAATTATCCTTTGTACGGATAATTCACATCAAACAGAGAACGACACAAATGTACAGATCTCATGCATACACAAATATTGTGCCTGGACCGAAACCGTAGCCGAATTGTTCCAACACGTTGATATTGATGTTTTTCTTAAAAGTCAGCGGACGAGATTTTCTTCTGGTTTCGGTTTGGGCAGGTAATGATGAGTTGTTATCCTTGTTAAAGATAATGCACAACAGAAGGTGGTACGGGACCTTTTGTTTTTATTTTTCTTTTTTTGTTTCAGTTTTGTTGATCCTTTGGGAGTTGTGGCTTATTTCTGGAGTTTCGTGTCGGTTTGTACTATCATTACAATTTGTCCTATTACAAGGATACGAGTATCTGTAACTTTGTCCTTTTCAATTTTATTATTCTTGTTTTGTTAGACTTTAACTGTGTTTCTTGTTGTTGTTTCCTATATTTTATTTTTTTGGTAAAAGGTTTACATTTTCAAAGTCTTTAACGGGGACTGTTGTCCTTGCCAGAATGGGGAAATGAAATGCAGAATGGTCTTTATCTGGCTGGAAACACTCGTGCTCGTACTTTCCAAATGAAATTATTTCTGTCAATGGTACTCGTACAATAAAAGCAAAAGGATAATACAATTGTAAGGCCAGCAAATATAAAACAAACCTTAGTCGGTTGGCGAAAAAGTTGGGCTGGCCGAGATGATGTAATTTACTGCAGTTGGCACTTTCCTGGAAGCTAGAGCATGAATAAGCAAATAAGTGAGATGTTGGAGGATAACCGAATGGAAATCGATTTATATACATATGTATGTGTAAGCAGGATTACCAGATATATAATATTGGGTAGATGTGCACAATTTTCGTGGCAATAACAGAGTCATAAATAAATCCTGAAGCCGAAAATGGTTTGGATATGTTATTGCAATGCAGAGTATCAAATGAAAGACCTAGCAAACTGCCTAGAAATGCCACCCACAACACTATGTTTGAATTCCAAAATAGAATGGACTCTTCAAGAGAACTTTTTTTTTATAACAAAGGCGTTTCTATGATAACATTATTGATCATTGAGGTTTAAGTAAGGGGTGATTCATCGTGAGGTTTGATTGTCAATCAGATTCTTGACAGATCACGCGTAACTCCTATCAAACTACTTTATCATTTTTGTTCTGTTTTATTTGGCAAGTCATTGTGGAAACACTCGCACTACAACAGCGTCTTCAAATTTTTCAGGTGCATTACGAAAATCAGCGTTTTGTGAGAAATGTTTTTCGTGCGATTCGAGGAACTAACTGTGCGCATAATCGACCTACTGAAACCACTATTGCCAGCACCATTCGCAAATTTGAGTCCAAGCTTACATTAGTAGATGATACTCGACCGGTTAGACCACAGCCAGCATATAGTGAAGAGACTATAGCAGCTGTAGCTGAGAGTGTACGCGAAGACCGTGACGAATCAATTCGTCGTCGTTCTCAGCAGCTTGGCTTGGTGTATTCGACAACTTGGCGTATTTTACGTGAGGATCTCGGCCTAAAAGTGTACAAAATTCAGGCGATTTGAATTTGTGAGATATTTTCCGTATATGGGCTCTGGAAAAACTCAATGAAAATCCGGTGTTTTATCGTGAAATTTTGTTTAGTGATGAAGCCCATTTCTGGCTCTATGGATACGTTAATAAACAAAATTTCCGTATTTGGGCTGATGAGCAACTCGAAAAGTACTAAGAGCTGGTGTGGTTTATAGGCTGGTGGAATCATTGGTCCATATTTCTTCAAAAATGAGGCAAATCAAAATGTTACGGTCTATGGTAACCGTTATCGCGCAATGTTAAAGATTATGTGCTTCATGAAATTTAAGAACTCTATGTGATCTCTGGTTTCAACAAGACGGCACTACGATTTATACATCGCGTGAAACAATAAACTTGTTGAGAAATCATTTTGGTGAGCACTTAATTTCACGTTTTCCTACGGTAAATTGGCTGCCTAGATCGTGCGATATCACACCTTTGAACTTTTTCTCTAGGGATATGTAAAGTCTCAGGTCTTCAGGAATAAGTCAGCTACGATTAACGCTTTGGAAACCAACATTACTCGTGTTATCCGCAAGATACCAGTCGCTGTGCTCGAACGAGTTGGACCTTCCGAATGGACCACTTAAGACTTAGTCGTGGCCAATATTTACATGATATCATTTTTAAGGAGTAAATGCCATGAATTGTTCTTTTAATCAATAATAAAAAGTTTAAGTTTTCTTTCAAATTTATGTGTTTTATTTTACATTATAAATCAAACCTTACGATGAATCACCCTTTACAAGCCACTGAGGGTTGGTTAAAAAAAATCAACACGATCTTTTGGCAGCAATTCCCAAGGTTTGAAAGAGACGAGAAAGGCTGTATGGGTGGTGAATTATTCAAATGTTAAAATACGGTCCTTCAATCTTAGTGCTCAGTCAGCTCAAAATAGAGCGGCATATAAAATGATGTTAAATTGCGGCTGTCAGGTAAGCCTCCATTAACTCCAGTGACTTAAAAGATCCCTTCCAGAAATATATAGACATTCGGTTACACCAATTTATGCAAAGGGGGATTTAAATATGGGTGACCAGATAGCAATGATAGTTTTTTTCCAATATGATGTTTCAGCAGTTGCAAATGACATACAGATGTCAAAATATTCAGTAAGATGTGCCATTTCATTATGCGTTCCGGGTCGGTTGTCAACATGGCTTAAGTGTCCGGGCAATTCTTACCGTGGAAAGTTTGAGCGTGAGTATACTCTTTTGAATCTTAGGCTATCAACCAGACAGATAGACAGGGATTAGGACGAAATGAAGAAAACATAGCAGCCGTAGTGGCTAGTATCAAAAAAAAAAAAAACACAGAAATGTCTATTTGGCGCCGATCAGATGAATTAGGCATCTCCAGAGTGCCAACCCAGTTTAATTTGCAGTTGAATTTGGGCCTATATCCATATAAGATTGTCCTGATGTAAGAATTGCCGTGAGTTCGCTAAAAATATTGGTCGGATGCAATGTCAAGAAACAAAATTACCATTATTGGAGCGAACATAATCTACAAGTTCGATCAGGCATCAATGCACACAAAAATTGACTATTTGGTGCAGTTTATGACATGGCGGCTTCGTTGGAACTAATTTTTTGTCGAAATAAAGAAGGAGACACCGTTACCGTCAATGATCTCAGGTATAGAGTGATGTCTACCAAGTTTCTGTGCTCAAGGCTCGAAAATATCGATATTTTTGATCTGTGTTTTCAACAAGAAGGCGCTACATGCCATACAAGCGACGCATCGTAGTGAAGATGAAATATAGCGACTGGGTCAACTCACGGCGAACGTTTATCAATTGGCCGCCGCTATCATGCGATTTAACACCATTCGATTATTTTCTCTGGGGCTACATCCATAGTCTAGGCCAACAAGCCAACCATTTCGGACGAGCTCAAGATCAAAATTCGACACGGTTTTGCCGGAATAACTCCTCACATATTGCACTGAGTCATCAAAAATCGGGCCGACCACTTGTAGCACTACCAGCGAAGCTGAGGGGGACAATTGAATGATGCGCTATACTACACATAATAGCATGAACATAGCTTCAAAATAAAGTCAGAATCAATTTTATGTCCCACACTGTTGTTGATTTATTTAATTTTTTTCCTATCATTCTTATCTGTTCACCCTATATAAAGTAATTTTATTTATTCCTGTGAACCTGGAGCTCTTTGTCCCTGTATAATTCAAATTGTCATATAACATCCACGTGGCAATGCGTAAAAGCCATTTCGACATCCGCACAATAGTAAACTAGTGTATCCTGTTACGTTTTAGGTGAGAGGATACTTTTTCACTTCGCCGTTTTGATGGTTGTGCGTCGATATATACGGCAGGATAGTGACGAGAAAATATTTTTAGAAGATCTGACAACAAACGCATAAGCCCAAAGAAACCACTGGAGCATTACCGAACCGCACTTATCTCTACTTTTTACGTATGTAGTTCCCTATCACTTGTACGAGTATTAAGAAACAAGTACAGTGATGGTGATGGCAGAAAGCCATTAGAAATACTGCCGCTGATGTGTTATAGTAGATCAAGAAAAGTGACTTTTGAACAGCAATGACGGGGAATATTCCTCTGTCAGCTTTGAACTTGAATACTAAATCGATACCCACGATGCTTATAATAGGGGCAATCTAAATAAGGTCGTGTCTGGTTTTGACATCCTTGCCAAAACCACTCGATAGTGGAGGGTGTCAGTAGAGAACTTTCTCTGTTTAATCGTAGTCGGAAGAAAAACACCGAATTTGTTGATGGTGGTGGGGGAAAAGAAAAAACCATTTGGTAGCACAGTTTGTAAATCAAGCCTTTGCTAACATCAGGCACATCGGCTTTGCTTCCATTATTTTTGATGCTCGAACATTTCAAGGAGTCAAGATTGACTCGATTGATCAGGTAATACTGAGAAGAAGTTTGACATCAGAAAGCTACGATCAGAAAAGACCTTTGCCGATCAAACGTCACTTAACCTTCCTCGATGCCTAGTGTCGTCAGAAATATATATCGTCCCGACATATAACAGTGACAAAACTGTTAAAAAGCCATCAGAAATGACGCAATGTGAAAATGTGCTAGATTTCGCCCAACCACTTTTGCAATAAGTTTACCCCTATCAGTTCGAATACCGGAAAGAACAAATGACCTATGAATTGAACCTCAACACTTTGTGTCGAGTTCTGCAGAGAGGAGTTTCCCTGAGATAGATTTTGGTATCCACCACCTGTTCATCGTTTTTAAGGTTGCTCTAAAAAAAAAAAGGAAAACGATCTTCATCTGGTTATGGCAGATAACTCGGTGTTGGAGAATTTCGACGGAGACTTCCCTCTGGTCTATCGAAGTTGCTAAATACGAGTACATCGCTAATATTTTGGATGGTCTAGGCAAGGCGGCTTCCATGTTAGAGGAATATAGTGTTTGAAAGAATTGTGTACAGCTTATAAGCGAATAACAGGACACTAATCAGAAACTTGTACTTGTCGCATTTGCAGGTGATATTAGCTTACTGGGGAGCAGTAACAGTGAGACATTTGCAAGTATACTTTATACTATACATAAGTATAGAGGCAGGAGCACCGGAAACGTGTCTGGCAATCTATGAAATTAAAACGAAGTGTGCGCTAGCATCAAAAGTGGACAACTAACATTGACGGCTAAGACAGAGCATAACTATGGACGATTATAATGTGGTGGTTAAGGAAGTTATCTACCTGACCCCTTAATTTTAAGCGGCAGAGTAGACGCTTTACCTAGTTCTAATTATCATTGTCTTCTTATTCGCGATATCAAGAGTATTCTTCCGAGTGGATTGGATGATGGACCCCATCTAATATGGCGCAGGACCACCCATCCACACAATGAAAATGAGGTAAGTATTTCAAACCACTGCACTGTGTCTTGTAGCAATCCTTAGGATTGCCGGGAGAGCATTCACTGATCATCTGCATCAGCAGAGTTGGTTGTGTTAAATGACTTTAACGTCCAGGAGCTCGAAAAAACACTCAATTGCAGTCTTTTTTCAGTAGTGCAGGAGGGCATTGTTGCGATAAACGTCGTCACAACAAGCTGGACTCTTTTGTGGGGGACAGGTGCGCATATCACCTATCTATGCATTTCCCAACGGAAAGCAGAGAAGAGGTCCCATTGTTGCCTTGGATAAACTTATTGACGAGAGGGACCTGTCAATTCTTCCAGTCCCAGAAAAGCAAGAAGGTTTGCCTTCAACTCTCTGAAGACTCAATGAATGGTGTGGAACTTTTTGAGTCACTCTATGAAACGAAACATCGCAGTGAATTTCAAAACACAAAAATGTGATGAAAGTACAAAAGTAAACAAAACTGTATCATCAGTGTGAAAATTAGAACGTCACTCGCTGTTCCCTTCCCCGAAAATCTACTTAGGTAAAAAACTTACTTAAGTAGCGTCACAGTCCGCGATGAGCCTCTCAAGCTAGTGTGATTTCTTACCAGCTGCCTTCAGTGCCGCTCTCAAAGTAAGTTGAGGTCCCATTCCATCCAAGATGGAGTCGTCCTTTGCTACCCCATTAATCGGGGCTAGACTCAAAGACTCTTTAAACCGGAGCTATGGCGTCTATTTGCCTAGCTATCTCACGCGTTTGATTCGAAGACGAATGATTAGATGTCGCCATTCTGTCCGTACAGTTCGTAGTTGGAACTTCACCATCAATGCACCGGGGACTAAAACTCACGCGCAGTATCTTTTTTTCTCAAAACGGACAAGTCAAAAAAGTGCTTCTTCATCCGCTTTCGACTAGGTCCAAGCAGGACTGGGATGATTACGGTCTTGTACAATATAAAGTTAGTTTTTTCTTGTTTGTAACTGAGTAGCCAAGGTGGGAGAAGTCCTTATAACTGTCAATAGTGCCTTCTGGCCGTCGGTAGTGTGGTTCTTTCTGATGACAAAGTGAATTTTGTTTTGTCTTGCTTTACAGTCAGACCCATTTCGATACTTGTGAAAGTTTCATTGACGTTTCTCTTTGTTCGTCCAATCACATCAACATCATCATCATCCTTTGCAAGTTCTTATGCGGTATTCGTAGATTTTGCACGGTTCTATCTAGTGCAAGGTTAAAAAAGGTCACAAGATATCGTGTCGAATTCTCTTAAATATTTTAGGTAGAAGGTAATGGAGCAGCGAAAGCTCTCAAAAGTCATGTCGCACAACTCGAAGAGTTTGACAGAAATGTCAGGATGTTGTTTCGTTGTACAGCTCGTCCATATGCACGGGGCTCATATCATATGCGGCTTAGAGGTCGACAAGTAAACGCCGAGTGTCGATCTGTAACTCTCGATTATTTTATAAGATCTGCCGTATTATGAATATTTGAGCGACACCGTATTGGTATGGACTAACCAGATTGTTCATGATGCTTTTAGTTGCTCACATAGTACGCCAGAAAATATCTTATAGGCGATATTCAGGAAACTAATTATTTACAGCTGACGTGGTTAAAAGGTCTGATTTCTGGTTAATCGGACAAATAACGCTGATTTTCCACTCTTCTCGGATTCTTTCTTCGCCCTTATTTCACCATATGGTTCACAACTAGGTCATTTCTAGCTGCTTTGAATAGATCAGAAGGCAGCCGAACTGCGCTAGCAGTTTTGTCAGAATTTATAACCTTAACTTCTTTTAGGTCGGGGAGGCGGAATTATCGGTTGTGTCCGTCCAAGATGAATGGTCTCCCTTACAGCGGCATTTTGACCATCATCGCCGCAGAAGTTGTCATCAATCGACTGCTACTCTTCTATTATCTGTCTATGTTCGTCTTTTCAGATGAGCTTTGTAGCCCTGGCATGTTCGTGTTATTCTCTGATAAATCTCTCGGACGTCATTTCCTCCATTGCTTTCTGAAAAGCCTGTGTTAGATCTCATGAGCGGCTTCCGTGATTCGATGCAGCACAGTCTTATATGCTTCTTGAATGTTTGCATGTGCTTGCCTACATTCATCTTAAACGAGAAGTTTCCTATGAAAACGCTTTGAACCCAATCAGGTCGGAAGCAGCTTCTCTGATGGCTCGTTCTCCTATTTGTGTTCTATGGTTTATGTAAAGGGCTGAAATTTTAAGAGCGCTTAAGGGAAACGCGGTCGGCAGAAAGTCTAATGATGAAATGATAATGATCCGAGTCGATGTTGTCTCAAAGGAAAGTTAGAATATCCAAAATGCTGTATCGCAATTGTGACCCTTGATTGATTGACGGTTGATTGATTAGGGGATAACCAAGTCCATTTATTGAATTGTTGAGTTGTTGAAATGCTGGAGCAGCATGCTGGATACTAACAGACTACGCCACGTTACAAATTCTAAATAATTGGCTCCATGTTTTACAGACTTTCTAGGAGGTTATAGCGTTCACCTTTGTTGCTATCATGCTTATCCTCTGTAGGGGCACGAATGTAAAGCAGGCCTATATTTTCAAATGTGGGTTTGATGCAGATTATGATTAAGCCTGCATCTACATGCCGAAAACTTAATACTGTTTGCATAAGGCTCCCTCAAGGTTTCTCGTGACTGGCTAAATAAATCTATGAACGACTCCAAGCCTGGAGAATCAGGCTCCTTCTGGGAGTTCTTTGAAAAGTGTGCTAGATATGTTATACCGCTTCGGGAATATGAAAGTTAAGGTTGATTCGCTATCATATTTGTAGTATAGCTCCAAGCACGTCGAAGTATCTCATATGAGGAATCTGCTATATTTGCGCTTATAAGTTTGGAAAGTTAAGTCCAGTTGAGCTAGTACCCGTGCCACTCTTTAGGAGGTAAAAGAACCAAAATTGTATGATTGTAGTCAAAGCCCCAGCACTATACACCGCCAATTTAAGCCCGTTTATACCTCTCTTAACCGTGCAACTCATAATCACAAGATTCTGTGATTCTACATATACAAACGACATAGAATCGGCTTTAACTGAAAAGAATTAGAAGTCTTCTGATAGTTCTAGCAGTGAATGCCAACAAAAAAGGCAATTTTCGAAATCTTTAGAACAATTCTTTTGTACTCAGACAGCAAATGCCATTCCCAGACACTCTTTTGTTCGATTGCACTCAAAGAAAGAATGCACTACTTCGTACATAAAAGAACAACTAAAAGGACGACAAGGTACACAAATATGAATAAAAACACCTTCTTCCAAATCTATTGAAGACCCCAATTTGTTTGGTGAACATCTTTGCATCTATAAAACATGCAGAACACAATTTGCAATTTGTTTATCTACCAAATATAAAATCCATTTCCATTTCCCCTTATCCTTCTTCATAAAAAAACCATCACAGGACACATAAGGAATGAGAAAAAACAAGCTCTGCAAAGTAAGTCTAGATAAATAAGAATGAAGGTGCATTAGAACATACCATACAGATTCAAAAAGGACAAATGGAACGGAACGCTCCCAGGTGATGATCCTTAAGACTACACACGTAAGCAGACAAATCTTCTACGATGAAAGTACAAGAGACTTGTTTCCTTCTCTTGTTTTTGAATCCTCAACTTTTGTCATGTGAGTAGAAAACGGTCAGAGGATATGGGACGAAGGACCTGAACAATGTCTAGGAAGTGGAAAATGTGCACCAGTGAAACGGTGTTAGTGTACAATGTGTGACCCATTATAAGAGTACTGGTACAGAGCAGAACTTTATGAAGCAAGGAAGGGAGGAAGGAAGTATTGGGAAAATATTTTCAAGAACTGCAACAACACTTCGTGGCATTTTATATTCTGTTTTATGGTCAAAAATTCCTGCAAAGTTTCTCTTTTTACTTTTTTTTTTAATTGTTTGTTTGTTGACTCGTTTGTTTGTTCGTTTTTTTTTTTTTTTTTTTTTGCGGAAGGACCAAATTTAAACGATTTAAGTCCGCTTGAAATTTTAATCCACAAAAGGATACCAAAATGCCAGAGGAAATGAGATTATCTCTCTGTGCTTTGTTGTTTCTGTATCTTGTGTCCGAAAAAGTTGTTCCGAGTTGCAGTTTTTCTAGCATTTGTTGTGCTGTCGAAAGTTATCTGTAATCTGTATCCCTCTGGGAGTGCTTACGGAAGGGCATCAAGTGTTTTTTCGCTACTTAATGTTTAATGAAAACTTTTGTTTGCTGTTTGATGTTCTCTTTTTAAGTGGATTAGGTGAATGTTACATTATCCAAAAGTTAGTATAGTTTTGAACTTGTGATACTCCCTTTCAGGTTAAACCGGAAAGAAGGTGAATCCATTATTGCAGATTGATACGAATAGTTCTTGCATGAAATGTACACTCAGTTATATTTTGGAAAGGACACGTCTCTCATCTGAATTTCAAAGTGGAATCTCAGATTTTGAAATGACTTCCCATCAGCTTTCACTTGAATGGTCTGTTCTCCTCGTAATTACAACAGTAAGAACGACGACAGAAATGAAATAATGGTATCAACCGTATCGGGGTACATTGTTCAGTTTAATTGGTGAGCTTCGGCTATATCCGGTTGATTGTGTCCGTTCAAGGATATGCTGCTGTTAAATTGACGTTATTGGCTGACAATTATTGGATCAGCTCTTGCCTTTGAATATTGACATTTGCTTTGTTATGAAAGAAAATTGATTAAGGGCCAGTTGACCTTTCCGCTCTGAAGCTAGTACAGAAAGTCACTTATCTGTTGCATTTATTTGTAATAAAAGGACAGATACTCATAGTTTGTACTCGTATTGTAGCTTTCTGTGTTTCTTTCTTTGAACAGATTTATCTGCAGCTGACAAAAGACAAAGTTACGGGTGTGCAGTATCTAAAATAAGCTGAGTGGAAGGATTTGATTTCTAATTGCCAATCTCACAAAATTGGTTTTAATTGAATTGAAATGAAAAATAGAGACTTCCCAAAGCTAATTGAATTTGTAAGGTTAGACTCTATAAATGCACAAGACTGTGATTTGGACACTTTCTTAATTTACATAGTTTTGGTCATACTATATTGTATGTTGGAGATGAAGTAGGACTCAAAGGTCATTCACATTGGCGACTGTTTGAAATTGGTTATATGCAATTTAAGATCTCGTAGGAAGCGTGGATGTTTTGCTGGCAGAGGTAGATCATTGGCGTCAACGATACTCCTTATTGCTTATAGAGGGGATTCTATTCTGTCAAGGAACCTCCCATCCCCTTTGCTGATAGAGTTTGTGAGAAATAAAAGTAAATTTCTTTAATATGGTTCAAGACTCTGGAAAGGAAGACCGAGTTTTAAAAGAAGTCTTAAAAAAATGATGAAAATTCAAAACAATTACAAAGGGAACCTCAAAAGCGTTACTAGATCCGAACTCTAGTACTGGACCGGTTGCAGTCAAAGATATTTGATTAGCTCCGTATCCCACACTTCGGTTTTCTAATAACGACTTGACAACTTTTTTTTTAAATAAAAGGCAAACCATTTGAGATATATATTTCAAAAACTTTATTATTGGCTTGAACTACAATTCAAACATTTATAAATGGAACTCGACTTCGTTCATATGGCCACCGCGGGCCAATTTTCAACGACTCGGCCACACACACGGCTATTTCGCATTCAATGTTGGCTCTGAGCTCTTCCAACATCGTCGGCGAGTTGGCATAAACCAATGACTTAACGTAGCCACTCAGAAAATAGTCAAGCGACGTTAAATCGCACGAACGAGGCGGCCAATCGACTGGCCCATGTCTTGAGATTACACGCTCACCATACTTGCTCACTCTTCAATAAATCGACTGTAGCGTGTGCCGTGTGGCTTGTGGCACCATCCTGTTGAAACCTCATGTCGGTTAAGTCCATATCTTCCAATTCGGGCCAAAAATAATCGGTGATCATGGCGCGATAACGCTGACCATTCACAGTTACGTGACGATCGTTATCTTCGACGAAAAAATATGGCCCAATAACGCCGCCGGCATGCAAACCGCACCAAACATTTATTTTTTGTGGATGAAGTGGTGATTCATGAAGCACATGTGGGTTTTCACCTGACCAATAACGCATATTTTGCTTATTGACGAACCCATTGACCCAAAAATGAGTTTCGTCACTGAAGATGGTTTTGGGATGAAATTCATCATCTTGGCGCATCTTCTCCAGAACACAATCGGAGAACGTACGTCGCTTCAAATGGTCCATCGCCTTTAATTCTTGAGTCAGCTTGATCTTGTTTGGGTGTAAGCCAAGATCTCTTCGCAAAATACGCTATAATGTGGTCTGAGCGATGCCCAATTCCTCAGAACGCCGTGGAATTGACTCATTTGGATCGTTGGCTACGAACGTCTGAACGGCAGCGATATTTTCGACACTTTTACCAACCCGTTGTCTCACTGACACGGCAACATCACACAACGAATATGTAGACTCAAATTTTTGCACTAAAATTGTTATTGCCCGTCTACTAGGGCGAGAATGACGACCGAAAATTGGAGTTAACGCTCTTAAAGTTGCAGTCACCGACTCCGAATATCTGTAGAAAATTTTTATAATTTGCAGACGTTGCTCGTTAGTGTACTTTACCATGATGAAAATGTTGAGTTTACTGAATAAATTGACAGTGACAGCTTGATGATTAGTGAAAGAGTGCGTTCACAAATTAAATTCAAAAATGTCAAGTCTCTATTGGAAAACCCTGTATAAGCTTTGATTGGTAGTGGTGCTGAATATGAGTACCACGAAGGCTTTTCTTGTTACTACAGTTACAAATAAACAAGACGCTTGAACCAAATGAAGAAGTTTTAGATACCAAGCAAAAAACAACAGCGACAATGTAATAAATGGGCTCCCAAGTGAGAAACCAAACTGTCGAGAATATGATTAGAGATGCTGCAGTCAATTAAATGGATATTCTATGAAGAGACAAAAATTATTAATTAGTTGTTCTATGGTGAGGAAAAAAGACCGACAATTAAAATAGCTTTGATGAGATTGAAGCTCTAGGCAACCGAATATGGCGATACATGACGTCGAAATAAATGTTCTTGAATGTCATGAACCTGTTTTTTTTTTTTTTTTGTCAGAACAAAGCTCTAAAGCAAGTAGTTCATTTTTATTATTCTTTTTACTAGAAATTTTCAAGGCTTCGTAGAAGATTGAGGAAGCGATTTTGATAAAGTACTCCTTATATCAAGACTTACCACATCCGTGCTAGTACCTGCAGTCTGAAAGGATCGGAGGCCAGACACTTACAGAGGAAGTTTTCTGGGTTATCGAAGCATTACATGATGTTCTTTCATTAATGTGAAGTCCACTAAGGTGGTCATATCACAGCAAAAATGTATTGCAACGCTTCGATAACATTAAGCAGCCTACAGGCTTTTCCTACTAAAAGACAATATAAAAACCCTGGCCTAGGGTCGAGCTATTTCATACTCACATGAAACTCAGCTGACGATGTTTCCGTATGTCCCTTGACCGAGGAAGCAGGCAATTCTAACAAAGACTAGGATCTTGAAAAGCTCATCCAGGATGTTCATTGGCTACCTCATTTCCCGTGATCCAATTTGGACCTGTCATGAAGGTAAGACTTGGTAAATTCTGGTTTCTGACTGCCTTCAGAGGAACCTTGCATTCTTGATTTATCTTGGTAGTTGCAAGAAAATTAAACGTATTCTAAAACGGAGCTTAGATTTCGCTAAGGACTAAGACACTAGACTTTCCCCAGCTAATTCTAACAATGTAGTTCACTGTCATCAGAACAGAGTATGTCTCAACCCACAAAATGATTAACTTCACATCCTAGATCGGTTTTGGAGCCATTGGAAAAGACGCAGGCACATTACTCTAGACTAAACTTGGCACAGAAAAAGTCGATCTCGTACTGTCACAATAATAGATGTCATTGTATCAGGACGACACGTTCACAAGATATGAGTCAAAAGAAAGCGGCGGCAAGGTCATTAAATCTCTGTGCTTGCTTATAAATGGTAAATGGGATTACGGATACAAGCCATGATACAAAAATCAAGGCGAAGAAGACTCATCAATGCATTTAGTATAGAGCCAGCCGTGCTGGTGAAATACCCTATCATTGTGATTTGAATTCAGTAAAAGCTGCAGTGACGTATTTTTATGAAAATTTGTTCCATCAGATAATCGACGCAAGGGATCCAGTCAACATTTTCCTCTGGCCAGCGTTTTGGCAAAAATATACATTGTTCACAATATGTTTGATTCAGAGAACTATAACAGCCAGGATGTTAAGCAAATACATCTGTGAGTCCAACCATAATCAATGCACTTTACAGCACCCACTCGCTTGTCATGATCCAAAAGATTTTTGCTATATCACCTGAATGTGACTGAGCGTAGAACCACTTAAAGCATTAAGCACTGAGTCGACCAACATGCGCCATACAGTCGAATGGACCTTCAATTCTGCTCATGAGATTTTGAAGCACAGCTTCGAAGAACGATCCATGTTGTTAGGCATGCTGCATCTTAGAAAGAGCATTTTTTCCATGTTCTTCAATATGAAGGAAATCAAAACCATAGTTCCGAATTTCGTTATAAAGGTTACTCTCACTGTTCGATAGATTTTCGACATGTATGGCTGTGGCAGGCTAGCAATTAAGATTCTCTTTGGAGTTTCCAACAGCTGGTCGTCAACTTTTTTCAATTTATTGCCAGACGTACTAAAACCATCAAAGGATGCCACAACATCCGGATGATTGTCTCATCCGTTACTGCAATCGATGAGAGATACCAGATACGGTACGTTGTGTTACTCAGATCAGATTGCCTGGAAAGTCAGTCTAAAGCATGAATCAGAAATTCTCTGCTTTTGACTATGTAGGTGCTATCAGTTCATCTTGGCTTTTCCAGTCTGGCCGATTTCCTCCTTCCTCCAAAATGTTTGCGTTTCCCTAGGTAGTCGCTGTAAATCTACGTTCCACTATGTAACGGGCGACCAGTAGGAGTTTTCCTTGGCTCGCCAACCCAAAGCATTTTGTAAGATCACCATTCAGTTTATGAACAGCTTCTTCTACCTTTTGTTTCAATCTAAATGCAGTGTGAGTTTGCCGAGTTCCACCTCGAAGCGCGTACAGTTGTAATTCTTCTAATTTCAAATCATGAAAGGATTTGATTCTGAATTCAATGTACTTTGGGCATAGTTAAGTCAATTACTACCTGTCTGACCTTCGTAACAAATGTTGGCAAACAGATCAGATAAAAATATGAAATCTAAGGAATGATGGCCTCTCACATAGCATTTACAACTGCCCCATGAGCATTGTCGTCGCAGCATATGACAAGTCACGCCCGTAAGGCTTTAATTTTAGATGAGAACTTGTGCAAATTGTACCTCTCAAAGTGGTTGACTTTAAGTCAAAAACTATTAAATACTTTTGTGTATAATTTAAGCTTCCAAATTAAACTCAGAAAAATATACATATTTCAGTCAAAATCCTTTCCATGTCGTAGCCTTTTTTATTCACAAGAATAACATCTCAATTTCCTTCTTGTGCAATTACAATAAGTTTTCTAGGTTCCGAGCCGCTTTAATGAGCTTCCTTTCGTTTTCTACACAGGATCTAACACTGCCTTTTTTTCCACAAGTACGAGTATACCAAATCCTTTTTTATTTAGTTCTACAATTGAAAAAAAAAAAAAAAAAGATAAGCCTTTCCGGTAAAGCACTTTCAATCCCAGAAATCAACTATCCTTCACATTCAAAGGATACTCGTACACCAACTGTTCCCTTTCATATATTAGTATTTGCTATTGCTTAACATTATTTCTTTTTTCAATTTGTTGCATAAATTTCCGTTCAAATAGAACAGGGATTCTCTCCTTCTCGGACACAATTTAGCTCCATAGTCCATTGGTATGTTTTGCCTTTCACAAGGAGGTCGGATATCGGAGGTCTAGAACACACCTCACAGAAAGATTTTTATTTTCATCCTTCCTTCGGCTGTACTATACGTACGTACACGTTCTACAAACTGGCAACAATTGGTAAAAGGAAAATCTATTTCCCTCATTTCCTCCACTTACTCGTAGGCCCTGTGTCGTAGCTGGTATGTTCTGTAGAACCGAATAACTCGAAGGATGTTGCAATCCCGAATTCCTTTTTTTTTTTGAATTAACAATAAATAACAAAGCCTAGGGGATTTCGGGTGATTTCCGGCTTCCAAGCAATGTCCAAGCAGGATGACTAACACCCGGCGTATTAGTTGGTAATTGTAAGGATAATCGCTGAGTAAATAACCTATTTTCACAGAAAAGGATTTACGTTGCCTTATAGCCACCAGGCACTTTGTGAACCCAGTCTAATGTACAATATCATACACACATACAGGTATGTATATTTACGAATTGTTTGCGCTCAGTGTTCGGGTAGCTTTAGTATTGAACAAAGGCTACAACTGGAGATTTATTTGCTTTGAGGTTAGGAATCATCCATTCGGCTAATTTAATTGTTACCACTTAATTCGCTGTGGTTTCTGTTTGCTTGTGTACAAATATTCGTATCCTCAGAACGAATGAATACGAATATCTTGAAATGAGTGTGTTCAGCGAATGAACATACGATTCTGGTGGTATTTCTATACGGAAAGGTGCTTGAAAGGGTACCATGGGACGCTATTACCACCACACAGTCTATGAAGGGAAATGAGATTTGAAGCCAGAGGAGGCATGTGAACTATAACCCTGGCAGCACGTAGTAATTCTTTTTATGACTATAACTTCGCTGAGGATGAATTCAACGGAAAAACATATGCTGCACACGCAGCAGAAGGGTCACTGAGGAGGAAGAAATAGTGGAGCTGCATGCCAAGGGGATTCTAAATTGGATTTGTGCCGGCGTTCGTTTTATTAATTCAGTAGCTTTCCACCAGCTTTATGCAAATAAAAATGAAATTCTGGAAAACGGCTTACCAAGTTGCTTTGCCGTTGCTTTGGTGCGCTTATTTCTATTTTGCATTTTGAATTGATTGTGCGAAGCAATTCTAAAGTTTTAGTGTTTGTTTACAATTGTTGATTTCAATTCAGCACAGGGTTGTAGTGCAGAAGGAGGAGAACAATACTAGAAACCTAGTATGAACGTTGTTTACACTCAATGGTCAATTGGATTTTGTTTTAGTTTAGCCAATATGTGGACTTACATGTATCTATACTGAACTTGTTGGAAGAAGGAGGCCAACAACTTGTAGATGTACTATCATAAAACAGAGAATCCACCTGAAGAAGATCTGATTGGCCTTATGATTTCAGAAAAGAATGGTGGTGCAAGTAAGTTCTTGAGCGACAACCGATCCTTGGTTTAAGCGTCAGCTAAGAAGAAATAATAAATGTGCCTCAATGTCTATGCTTTGTCCTTCATTAAGATACTGCTATAGTTCCATGTTTGGCTTCAACCAAAGGGCACCACGAGATGAATGAAATCCACTTTCTATTTATAGGCGCCATCTAGAATGGAGTCCTTTTTTACTGCTTTGTCTTGCGTATTGATATTAATTCGCTCCACATATCCTATCTTTATCAGGTGGCTGAATCATAGTTTTAGACCAAGTTAATGCGCTGTATAGCTCGTAGAGTTCGGTTTTAAATCTCTTCACTTAAAATCCGTCACCGCATACGGGACCAAAATTATTTAAAAGTTATTGCACTCAAAATGTCTTTTCTGTGTTTCAAAACGTCTGTATTACTGCAAACAGCGTCTTTTTTGTGGATGTGGTGTTATTACAGTTCTTTCCCCCGACGGACAGCGGAAAGATCGCTGAGTATTTTAGAGACACATTCGTATAGTATACAACTATGTATGCTCATAGGAGACCCAAGCAAGACCTTGCAAAAAACGTAGTCAGCGCCAACTTTAAGGTCTTGTTTTCAAAAAACTCAGTGAAGTTAGTGAAATCTAACATTGTAGTCCTCCAAACAATATGAGCTCCGAATCCTAGATTGATTTTATTACAACTACATTCGCTTTCTCTATTATATTCTGACTGAAGCCATTGCTGCATACAGAGAAGACTCCTGGTATCATTTCGTGAGGCGGCATGTCCAAAAAGTCGGATTCAGTCTTAGGTAACCTGTTTTGAAGTCTTCTGATTTCACCATAGAAGAGGCGTTATGTGGAAGTATATTCCTAGCAGAGTCCTGAATCAAAGAAGATATATCTGAGTCAAAGGTACACTTAACTCACTATCTGTACATTTCGTAGAAGACGTGCCCTTACGGAAGACAAGAACGACACCAATAAAGAATTTTTCTACGACCTCCTCGACAAGACATGTGAGCAATGTCCGGAGTATGATGTTAAAAACGTACAACGCCAGGATAGAAAAGACGGGCAACTTTGGTTAGCATAGCCTATACGGTATCACGTGTCTTCCTGTGACTTAGGCAGGAAGAAATATTCCTACAACTGGAACACGATTTTTTCATCTCATGAAAGGTTAAATCAAATTTGTAGCA
Organism: Volucella inanis; assembly: GCA_907269105.1. NCBI lineage: Eukaryota > Metazoa > Arthropoda > Insecta > Diptera > Syrphidae > Volucella > Volucella inanis. Next base: position 140,451,535 of record OU026155.1, on the reverse strand, counting down.
TTGCGATAGACTTATGGTACACCTACAGTATTGTCGATGTCCGTACGTTGAGGGCAGCCAACACTGACTCGAATCACCACTTTATTGCAGCCAAAGTGTGAATGCGGATTTTCCAGACGCCACAACAAAGAAGAACTACTGTAAGAAGATATATCTTTAAAAAGCTGCAATCGCAAGTGACCGTCAGGATCTTAGACGATCGCGGATACCGTTCCAACTGTATGTCCTTAGCGTCAAGTACCGACGACTAGTGGCAACGCTACCAACGTGCTATAACAGATGTCACAGATGTTGTGCTTGGTTTCGCCCGGCCACCACCAAAAAATCCCCGGTTTGATGAACATTTCGGCAATTAAACAAAAAGCATATAAAGCGGGGCTGCAAAGAAGACGAGAGCCGCTAGTGAGATCTACGAGAAGAAGAAATGGCAATAACATCGGCTTCGCCAGAAAAATAAAAAAGGGCACCAAAAGTGTGCGATCGAAGATATTGAGAGGTGTACAACCAGGAATAGCATATGAAAGTTTTACGAAAACATATATAGTAACGAACGTGTCAATGCAAGAAGACCCGCACAGTAGGAAATACCTTGTCACATTGCTGAACATATGGAAAACCTTCCTTCCGCGAACTAAATGGCGAACAAGCCCAACATCCAGCCGTCAGGGAGAACAGACCTATGACTTAAACGATGATAGCCAAGTTATCAGATACATCTGATCAAAATGAGTTAAGGATAGCAATCCAATAAAGCAACTGTAACTGACGGCTTAATGGTATAAATGAATGGCTTAATAGTATTCTAAACTGCTGTACATGAGTTTGTGGAGAGCACACACTAAGATCTAGTCAGAAGGTTGTACGCTTTTTGAATGGAATATCAAAACAATATCTGTCGTATTGTGTGGACGTCCGCAACCCTTCGTCAGTAGTCTGATTGGCCCCTATTAGTGCAGTTTTAGACCATGAAAGTCCACAATAAACAAAATCTTCACCCTCCAAATCGCAACTCACCATATTTTCATTGATTTTAAGGCCGCCTATGACGAGTTATAGAGAGCCATGTCTGGTTTTGACATCGCTGTCAAGCTCGTCCGTCCGAGATCTTTGATGTCAACAATGGTTAAAGACAACAGTGATGTGCGGAACCTATAATGAACACTGGAGGCACAATCTTTCAAAAGTTTGCACGTTTGATATTGACATAATTGACTGATCCCTGGGGGCTGCCACTTGTGCAAGACGTATTGAAACAGAAGCTGTCAGAATGCGTTTAGCAATAAATGAGGGTAAAACAACAAAAATGAATACACAACATTGTCAAATTGGACAGAACGAAACAGTAGATAGCTATAATTTCCAGTTTTTGAATTTTGCCAAAAAAAAAACCTCATCAGAAACAAAACAAAGAATCACTCCTACCAATCGCTGTTTCTTTGGGCTAAGAAGGCAACTGAATACCAAGGCCATATACCAAAAAACTTAGGAAACTATACCATATAAGACCTTGATCATTTCAACCCTATTTTATGGTGTTGAAGCATGGACTCTATGGAAAGCAGATGTAGATATATTTAGTTGTTTCGAGAGAAAAATTATTTTTGAAATATTGTCGGTCCCGCTGGAAATGACGGGCTTTGGAAGAGAAGATTAATCGAATCTAACCCGGAGAAACAATGCACCAGAAGAATGCACCTCAAACGACTTGGTATGCGCAACTGTAGGCAGTTAGCTAAGGATCGGACTAACTGAGAAGACTTGTAAGTTGAGGTCCAATGTCACATCGAACAATGGTGCCGCTTAAGTAAGTAAGAAAGTCTTTGTGACTAAAGCCAAAGCTTTGGCGGGCTCAGATATGCGGATTTTCTGCACCTATCTTGTCTTTTCGTTGCCATCATGACGCTTATGCCCTGGTACCCATACAAATGAGACCTTATTCAGCGTGGCAAAGTTATTGACACACTTATGACAATCTCAGAGGGTCTAAAATGAGTACAAAAAGCTATTAAAGACTTAATTTACCTTCTGACTATCCGAGAGTATAGTTATTCTATTCCTTCCTGCCTAAAAGATGATGGAATCCTTGCTTAGTACAAACAATAGGTGTTTTCGAGACCCTCTTCAGACATTAAGGATCTCTGTTCCATTCTCTCCTTGTGGTGAAGTAGACACAACCTTTTTTTAAAAACTAAGGGTGGGGTCTAGTTGGTCTAGAGTTTGAGACCTGGCAAAGAAACTTTCTATATTCTTTTGTAGTTCCAAGTAAACTTGTTTGAAGTGGTTTCTGCGATGTAGCTTGTGTGCTTGAATTCCATATTCAAGCCTCCTTCTCCTTTTTTACAGCGGTTCCAGGTAGTTGTAAGGGCATGAGTTATTAGTTGCATGAGATCCCTGATGTTAATTACATTGTTGTCCCTAATTATAACAGAAATATCATCTATTTTTATGTCCTTTGTATGATTTTGTATGACTCGTGTTGTCCTGCCCTTTCTTATGTCGTAGATCAATGTGCGTAGTGCTGACTTTGTAGATTTGCCTTTTTGGTACATAAAATTTACGTGGTGAAGCGTAGTTCTAGATACTCGTAATATGTCCTGCTGTATGTAGAGACTTTGAAGATTCTGAGAGTTCGTTTCCTCTCCTCTAGATACTCGTAATATGTCCTGCTGTATGTAGAGACTTTGAAGATTCTGAGAGTTCGTTTCCTCTCCTCGGTATCATATTTAATTTACCTTAGCTGCTCTCCAAACACCTTACCTGTGTCAAAGTCACTAAACTGAGAACTTCAATTTAAGAAAATTACTTAAGCAAGGCGATGCGTTGTCATGTCATTTTTTAACATAGTTTTTGATAGATTTATATAAAACTCATAAGTCAACTCCAGAGGCATCATCCACATACGCAGACGACATTGATATAATTGGAAGAAACGTCAAAAATCGGTGTACCGGTCAACGAACAAAAAACAAAGGCACACAACGTTGGCGCCTAGACAAAATGTCACCATTTCACTTTATCCATCTTGAAATCCTTTTTTGACAAAACTGGACATGGTTCTGTATGGCTCGTGTCTATAGACACTGTGATATGCGGCCTATAAATCGATGAACGGCGTTATTGGCGCATGCACTTCACATTAACATTTGCATATCAGCAAAGAGTTACATACAATACAAGTTTCAGGAATTGCTACCTACTTGAAAACACTGCACTGTTCACAGTTATCAACAAGTTTCTTAATGCCAGTCTTCTCCATCTTGCGACTAATTCTTGCGTGTGTCCCTATCCACAGAAAGGAAAGAAATATTTTTTTAAGAAACACTTTCACACAATGCAAAGCCAATTCAGATTGCATCCAAAGCTGAATTCAACTACAACGAACTCACAATTGTTCATCTACCTGACACAGCAAACTCCATTCTCAAGCCTTGCAGCCCCATTAGTCCACAGATATTTCGCAACCGACCAACCGACGACGCTCTACTGAAATGTGCTGCCCACCACCTGCCTGTTGGTTCAACTTTCGATTTAAGTAAATTAGATTTCCAAACTTTGAAACTTCTTGCGAAACACTTGCTAGATGCTTTTGGCACTTTGTTTTCTGTTTGAGCTTCTCATAATGAGGGTCTTGTTATATGCCACCATGCATGCCCATACTCTGGAGCCGACTTCAGCTCTGCCATCGCCTCTGTCCAACGTGCTAATTAAGAGAGATTGCTGGCAGCTTTATGAAAATAAATCGCCAGTTCACTTGTGGTTGGATCTCATCACGAGCAACATACCAGGTCTACGAGCCTCTTCAGTTTTAATCAGTAGGTCAAAAAAAAAAAAAGTTTTTCAAGTGCTCTTCTACCCGCTGAGCCAGCCAGAGATTCGTGGGGAGAGAAAAGTTTGCTACGGGTGAAAAGTATCTTCGTTAAGTGAACTAAAATGCATCCAGCAGAGTTCGTGCTTGTTTTGGTTTTGGGCGCCTGTAGTTCATTGGCTGCACCCTGTGGGGATGGTGGTAGTTGTAGTGGTGGTTATGTACGAGTACAAAATGTAGACAGGTGTGTTACATGTCGTGAAGGTAAGCCAGATGCCGCTAAGAAGTTGAGATAGTAAAATTTTGTTAATGAAGGCGATTTGCATTTGAAGACCTGATTTTAGTGACAATCAGCGAGGGAAACGACGACGGTGAGACCTTGGAGAGCACAGGCCAACTTTATCAAGTTTCTCTGTCTTCCGATGGACTTATCCTACCCGACCAGAATTTCAGTGGAGATGTAGTTGATGCAGCAGATTGTGCAATTGCAAACTGTCAACCTATATTGTCATCATCAAGTCAAAGCTTTGGTTCAGTGGAAACTGTCAGTCAGAGGATTCATGGCAACAATAGTTTGGAAGTTTCAGACGACCGTCCTTCGGGTTTTTTGTCTTCCAATTTCCTAGTCTCATCGGTCCAGAGTAGAAACGAAGAATTGGTGAATGCATCTCATAATAAACAAGTTCCTAAAGTTTCTGTTTCTTATTCTGGAGCTCCGTCATCAAGTACGAACAGTGACTCTGAACAGAAAGTCGACGAAGGAAGGGACGATAACGAAACCCTGAAAAATCTTGATCAGACGCATCGCATTTCGGCTTTTAACGAATATGAAGTCCCCTCATCGATTGAAAGTTCACCTAAGGAAACGGCGAACGAAGATACTGAAGCTTCTAACTGTCATTCTGAACCTTTATCACTGATTCGTAGTGACGACTTAGAACAAAAAGTCAACATTGAGAATAATAAAAGCGAGACAACAAGCTGCCTTGGTTAGACCTGCCCTACATCGACACCTAGAAATAAACAGATGAACGTGGCCTCACTGGATGAAAGTTCAACAGGAAAGGTTAATAAAACTCCTGCCAATGAAGAAACTTCTGGTCATCAATTGTTCCTATCTTCACCTTTATCGAATGCTTATCCAACACCATAAACTAACGAAGGAGGGGACCATTTAGAAACATTGAGGGATCCAGCAAATCCAATTATCGTTCCCGCATCAATAATAGAACATGAAGAGGTTACATCGATTCAAGTTTCGAATGAAAAGGTGAAAAGCGTAGGTGAAAATAAATATATTTCTGGTCCTTCAAATTGTCAATGTGACCCAAAACCATCAATCTTAACTGATAAACCGTAGCCTCAGGATAGTGATAATTATTCCAGGATACTCACGGTTGGCGTCGAAGAAGACAAGTGTCCATAAAAAATAAATAAAAAGTTTGCATTTGTTAAAATCGTTGGTTATCCGTAGGATCTTTTAAAGCAGGAACATGTGCTTCTGGTGTAGATTAAAAAATTCACTGTGTCCTAGAAATAAAAGTCGCTGAATTTACCCTCTCCTCTCAATGAATTTTTCTTCCGAATCAACCAATTTTCATCCGGTTCGCAGTTCCCTGATCTGGGGTAAGGTGAATAAGAATTTAACAGATCTTAAGTCCCATTAATCAGGACCTCTCAAATTATTGATAGGAAGTGGTAAGCATTCACGTAGTATGCAAAGGAGACTAAATGTTCAACAGGTAGTTTAAGGGATCTTCCCTTTTGAGGATCGGGTAAAATATGTTAGAATTGAATTCACTGGCATACTTTCTTCCAACCACATTTTACAGATAAGATAATTTATAGTCCTTACAAGCACACTGTTTTTATTAATTTGGCAGGTTATCCGACCACTTACTTATTTAGTTAAGTGGCGCTACAGCTCGGGGTCAACCTGATCCTCAACTAACAAGCCTCTCCATTTATCTTGGTTTTCAGCTAACTGCCTTCAGTTGGGCACTCTATGCCTTTTGAGGTCCATCTCTACTTGTGAACACCACTTAAGGTGAGGTCTTCTTCTACTGCGTTGTTCCTCCGGGTTAGATTCGAAGACTCTGGCGGCATGGGCATTGGTGTTCATTCGCTCTACTTGTCCTAGCCATCTCTGGTGTCGATGTCGCTGTATAACTCGTATAGTTCGTCGTTTAAATTTCTCCTCCAAAATCCGTCAAAGTAAGCTGGACTTAATATTTTTTGACTCTTGAAACGACTGAGATGGTTTGTAGCACTTGAAAGTAGGGCTGGTTAGATCAAAGTCTTATATAGAACCTCCTCAGGCCTAACCACTCAATCGCCATCTTATCCCACAGATAGGAGAGCCAAGATACTATCTCGGAATTCTAGATGTCAACTATAACGTTCTGCCCAACACAAAATCGTCCTCTTCGTTGTTGAGATTGAGGATGGCTTTACAGTAATTCACTGACAGTCAGGAGGCATTAACTAGTGCACTGTTTGCACTTTGTAAGGGAACATGTGTAAGTCTTTCACTAAAATTCGCTGATCGTCTGATGATGCCCAATTGCATGGCCCGTCATCGGGTTGATGTTTTTTTTTTTTTGTTATCAGTGACATCGGCAGCCACAGCCGCGATATTTTCGGCCGAACGACCGGTGGCGGTCATGACCTACATGGTCTCATGTGGTTCCACTGTGTTCAAGTCGAGAGGCTAATCGCCGGAATGTTTGCCCAGTTGGCGGGACACGGTTAGCAAATCAACGTCGAAATTCACGCTGCGGTAACACCACCGAACGAAATGTCAAATATAATTGACGAACGGTGCCATTTCCAAAAATTATACCATCTTCCGATAGGGTGATTAATTTTGTAAAGGGTTTTCCAATAGAGACTTGACAATTTTGAATTTAATTTGTGAACGCACTCTTTCACTAATCATCAAACCGTCACTGTAAATTTATTCAGTAAGTTCAACATTTTCATCGTGGTAAAGTACATTAACGAGCAATGTCTGCAAATTATAAAAAATTTCTACAGATATTCGGAGTCGATGACTGCAACTTTAATAGCGTTAACTTCAATTTTCGGTCGTAATTCTCGCCTTAGTATACAGGTAATAACAAGTTTAGTGCAAAAATTTGAGACTACATATTCGTTGTGTGATGTTGCCCTATCAGTGAGACAACGGGTTGGTCGAAGCGTAGAAAATATCGCTGCCGTTCAGACGTCCGTAGCAAACGATTCAAATCAGTCAATTCCACGGCGTTCTCATGAATTTGGCTTCGCTCAGATCACATTATGGCGTATTTTGCGTAAGATCAAGCTGACTCAAGAATTGAAGTCGATGGAGTATTTAAAGCGACGTACGTTCTACGATTGGGTTCTGGAGAAGATGCGCCAAGATGATGAATTTCATCGCAAAATCATCTTCAGTGACGAAGCTCATTTTTGGCTCAATGGGTTAGTCAATAAGCAAAATATGCGTTATTGGTCGGGTGAAAACCCACATGTGCTTCATGAGTCACCATTTCATCCACGAAAAATAACTGTTTGGTGCGGTTTGCATGCCGGCAGCGTTATTGGGCCATATATTTTCGTCGATGATAACGATCGTCACGTTACTGTGAATGGTCAGCGTTATCGCGCCATGATCACCGATTATTTTTGGCCTGAATTGGAAGATATGGACTTGGACGACATGTGGTTTCAACAGTATGGTGCCACAAGCCACACAGCACACGCTACAATCGATTTATTGAAGAGTAAATATGGTGAACGTGTTATCTCAAGGCATGGGCCAGTCGATTGGCCGCCTCGTTCGTGCGATTTAACTGCGCTTGACTATTTTCTGTAGGGCTACGTTAAGTCATTGGTTTATGCCAATACGCCGACGACGTTGGAAGAGCTCAGAAGCAACATTGAACGCGAAAAGGCTTTCGTTTCGGCCGAAATGTGTGGCCGAGTCGTTGAAAATTGCGTCCAACGAATCGACCGCAGCAAACGTTCCCGCGGTGGCCATATGAACGAAGTCGAGTTCGATTCATAAATGTTTTGATTGTACTTCAAGCCAATAATAAAGTTTTTGAAATATCTCAAATGGTATGTCTTTTTTTTAAAAAAAAAAAGTTGTCAAGTAGTTATTGGAAATCCCGATATGATACTTGGTTTTGCCCCAATTTACCGCTTAACCGATTTCTAAAGCTTCGGTTTCAATACTAGCGAACGCACCTATGGCAGCCCGCTGAGTTCTCCCAATATATCACATGACAGCACCTTACCTTGTTTGAAACTCTTTCTGACGTCAAAGGTCTTTGTTAAGTTAACGATTTTGACGAGGCAGCGAGCGTTCTCAATCTGCACAGATGGGCATAGATATTGAGTATCGATTTGGAACTCTTGAGATTTTTCCAGAATCTTTTTCATGAAGTATAAACTCTTCTGACCAGATCTGAGCAATGAGTTAATGTATGCATGCTAAAGTTATTTCCAGCGGCTTTGAATACCTCGGCCGTCAATTCATCAGGTCCAACTGCTTTGTTGGATTTTAGCTTAGATATTGCTATTCCAACTTCATTCTTGTCAGGTGAATGAAAATTTTGACTATCATCGTCTATGTTGAATGGTCTACTCTACCTGACGACAGGATGTTGGACTTCTTCGCTCAACAGTCTGCATTTAAGTTTTCCCATATTCTCAGCACCGACTGTGACTGTATTACAGGACTTCTTGTCTTGACATGTTCTTTTTACCTTTTGCGAAGACGTCCGTACCTTATTCCTGGAGTTAGGCTTCGCAATATCTCCGATCATGAGCTTTTTGTGTTCGTTTTTTTTTCTATGGGAGCTGGTGTTCTTTCCGTTTCTTCTGCTCATGTTCTTCGTTACAGCGCCACATTTTCTTTAGCTGCATATTCTGCCGGCATTTTTCATCAATCCAAGAATTTGTTGGTGGTGGTCGGATAAAAACCATCACATTACTTGCGGCGTCCCTAATGGCACATTGGCAACATTCCCACTTCATGTACTTCATGCTGGCGCCAAATGAACTATTAAGAGATTTCAGGATACGCGTTCGGCGAAGATTCTGGTGGCGTCTTGCGATTGCAGCTTTTCTACGTTATATCTTCTCACAGCAGTTCTGCTGTGCTGTGGTGTGCTTTGGAAATCCGCATTCTTAACTGCAATAGGTAAATGATCCGAGTTAATGTTGGCTGCGCGGAGTATAAGGACGTCTATAATACTGGAGGCATGTCTTAGTACAATATATCGACCGCAATGCGATCAATTTGGGTTAGCGTTTCATGTTCAGCAGACCGCCATGTCGTTTTTTATATAGTGGGATGAGAAAACCGTAACGCTCTAAAGTCAATAAACCTAAATAAATTGTCAGACGTGGTGTCGAATAGGCTTTGCCTACTTGTCTTTTCGAGAGGCTCGTAGGAACATTCTTAGATGCCGTAGTCCCTGTCTTCCGAATTAGCATATGCGCATATTAGGTCTATGCTAGCGAACTTAGATTTCATGCGGATTATCATAAGACGTCCACGTGTCGCAAGCTGGAAACTTATTGCGGCATATGACAAATCCGCATTCCAATAAGCGATGATTGTATTCCGTATAGCAGTCGCTGTAGTATACGATATACAATATCATAACACAGTCTTATATCCTCTTCTTGACCGGTACATGGCAGTGATATCTGCGTGATAAAAGTCAAGAGCCTATGCTAATTATTCGGCTGCACATGGCACGAAGTTGTGATCGTTCGTCGCCTATGTTAAGTAGTTCATTCAACCTGACGGCAGAATGTCGTTCGTTAAATAATCAAATCTCAACACCAACTATGAATCTACCGTTATGTTCTAATCCTTTTCCGTGCATTTATTTAGCCCAATTTTTGAGTCCTTGGCAAGTTCTGGTTGTTTGCACTTTCGAACATCATACACTATACGAAGAGGCAACTCTATGGCCTCGATCGAGCGCTTCCATGCTTCTTTTTCTTCGCTTGTACTTCTCTTGTTTCGCTTGCTGGCACACTTAGTCAAACCAGAAGTTTTGTTATGGTGGTTGAGTAAAAGTAACCATATCAGATGCAATGTTTTGAATGGCTCGCTGCTATGTAGCAACTGGTTTTCTTCGCTAGCTAACGATCTTTGTTCTCATCCTTTTCTTCTGTGAAACATTAGTAGACATATGTAGCTTTAATTTTTTTTTTTTTTTTTTTTTTTTTTTTTTTTTTTTTTTGTTTGGTTGCTATGACATCTGTCAAACATATTAAGTACACATCAAGTCATTGAGCAAACATCATATTTTTTCATCGTTTTGAAAATGTCGAATTTTGTATCGGAAAATGATGACTTGCGGAAAGCATTAATTTTTGTTTTCATTTGAAGAAAATTGCTGCAGAGTCGCATCGAATGCTTGTCGGGGCATATGGTGATCGTGCTCTATCAGAAGCAACGTGCAAAATATGGTTTCAACGGTTCAGAGATCACGATTTTGATGTGAGAAATGAAGAATGTGGAAGACCAACAAAAAAGTTTTGAAGACATCGAATTGCAAACAATATTGGATGAGGATGACACTTTGAGTCAGAAAAAAATAGCAGAAATGTTAAATGTTGCACAACAAACAATTTCTGACAGTTTAAAAGCTATGGAAAAGATCCAAAAGTCTGGGAAATGGGTGCCACAGATGGAAAACCGAAAAACCACATGTGAAATTTTGCTGCAAGGACACGATAAAAAAATCAGTTTTGCATCGAATTCTTACTGGCGATGAAAAATGGATTTATTTTCAGAATCCTAAGCGGAAAAAAGCATGGGTTAATCCGGAACAACCATTAACTTAACAGACATAGCTCTGTGTCTGGTGGGACAAGAAAGGTGTGGTGTACCACGAGCTTGCATTGATCGAAAAACGACCAGAATGGGCCAGAAGACACGGCAAAGTAATTTTGCTCCATGACAATGCACCTGCACACAAAGCAAAACTGGTTCCGGATACAACCAAAGCAGTTGGCTGGAGCTGCTACCCCACCCGCCGTATTCACCAAACATTGGCTGAGCAGCACTTCGAATCCTACGAGGAAGTCGAAGATTGGGTGATTTTGTGGTTTGCTTCAAAAGACGAACAGTTTTATTGGTGTGAAATCCATAAATTGCCCGAAAGATGGTAAAAATGTGTGGCTAGCAATGGCCAATACTTTGAATAAAATGTTTTTTTACTTTCCCATTAAAAATTAGTGTTTTATTTTCACAAAAAAACGCTCACTTCATACAGGTACACCTGGTAGCTTATGTTGACAAATAAAGCATTCAACCACATTATCCACAGCGTTCACTGAGATTGCTTAAGTCTTCATATGATGATCAATCCACACGAGGATAAGCGCTATTTTTTCTCTTCATAAAAATCATCATGCAATTGCCCATCTTTTTTTTGTCCGGTCGATTTCATCTCTCCTTTTGGGTAGCAGTGATGTTTAAATTGGGAAGGCTTTGGACTAATCTGTAAAGAGAGAGGGCTCTACTGGCTCTAATATAAATTCCTTAAACGTGTTTGGCGCTGATTTGCGAGTGCAACCGCTTTTAAATTCGATGAGTCTTTTCGCTTTACCTGACAATATCTGTAGTAGAAGGAGCTAGAACGATGAAAAAAGTCTCAAGAGTATCTTAAAAGTAGAATAAAACTCATACGCTGCGTAAAACAGATCAAAGGTGTAGTCGAATCCGGAGTCTCTTTTAAGGACGCAACAGTATTGCTATATTCCAGTCAGTTACCCTTTGGTCATTTTTCGACAACGATTTTGTACTCGAGATGATCCAAAAAAGTTATTTTCCATACTTTGGTGTAAAAACATGCAGAAAACATCTTCTGGAGTGTAAAATTACTTCATCAACTTTCAGCTATATTTTAGTAAATTAATGATGAGCATCTATCAAGCAGTTTGTACAATGAACGTTGAAAGGTGGAAGAAATAAACTGGCCGAGGTATTATTAACCCATCAAAAGAAGGTTAGACGTCGTACGCCTACATTCGCATGAGATGTCCGACGACCGTGTTTTCACAATTATTCATATAAACCCACTTCAACAACATTAATTACGGTGGATCTGTAACGTTCTAGGCCAAAGAAAGGCAACCAGAGACAAAAACCCCATGGTTTGACTGAGAATGCCGGCGATATTTTGAGTCAAGTAGGAGGCATTTGACGACCAGGACTGAGATTAATGTTATTTTGACATCTACCAGAGCCAAACACAGGTTTTTTCTGAAGAAGAAAGCATGAAATTTGAAAATGCAAAGTCAAGAGGATCGAAGATGCTTCTGGAGGTGGGATTAAGAGAATAGATACGCCAAGCAGCAAGAGACAAACTGTAGCCTTGAACAACCATCATATTAACAATAACGTTAATAGAGAAGCAGTCGATGTAATCGTATAGAATACGAACCTTCTTATTCGTAATGAGAGACACAATAACGCTTATGGTGCTTTTAAAGGCGTCATTTTTGTAGATTAGAAGCATCTTAGTGAACAGACTTCGATAAATATGGGATGTCCTATCCTATCTCCATTTCTATGATGCATGGTGGTTCACAATCTGCTTATCTCTCTCAATGATTCCAATCTTTACATCTAAATGTGTGCAGATGGTTTACATGACTAGTGACTGTCTGCAGCAAGCTCTGACGTAATCGACGATTGGTGCACCAGAAACGTGCTTCCATCCAACTCTCTCCAAGACTGTGGTTGTTCTCATTTTGGGAAGGAGAAATCTGGTTTGACACACCTATATAGCAAATTTTTTAAACGTAACATGTCGCATCGAATATTTTCCGGGTGTTATTGACCCTCCGGTAGTGCGAGAGAGCTTTTCATAAGACGTAGGCCTTGTCACCCAGAAGAGTTTTCTAAATCTGAGTTTGCCTTAAAACTCAGCCTATGTTCTTGAATCTCTCCGATCTTGGTACTCGTATCATGGGCTGCACTCTCCGCTCAAAAAGAAGTGAGTTCTAGTACACTCTGCACTGGAGTTTTGCTTACATTTGAGCTGACATTACACCAGAATTTCAGTATCTTCGAAAATACGCAATCATACACAGAGCTATTTTTGACTAAAATCTGAGCCAGAAAAGGAATGTAGTCGGATTTTCAGCAATGGATCCAAGATCGATAGAATATGTAGCGCTGATTACATTCTACGAATTCACAATTCCTTTGGCAAACTTGTTTCTGTTTCCAAAGAGGAGATATGCACAATCCGAATGGCAATAGACTGTGAAGTGAAGGGGACGAGGTACTTCCATCTTCATCACCATCCATGCAGCGCTCAAGAAGTCATGGGTCTTCCCATGTCCCTCGGTGAGAAACAGTGTAACTTCCTACTGCAGTGACGACACCGCCAAGCACTTTCTCTGTAGGTGCTCGTCTTACGCTCACATCAGGTTGAAGGTAATCGGGGCTCATGTGTTAGGTGCTAGTACGGGAACTTTAACTCATCCTTCTATGTAGTGCTTACTTACTTAACAAGCTTCTGACCTAAGACACCGCATTATGGTATTCCACGACGGCTTGATCTTTAAAACGTAGGTTCAATCCTCCTGCTTGTTTTCGAACCTGTGATTTGAAAAATCTCTTATCTGGAACATTGCTGTCCATCCACGGTCGATGTGGCGAAGTCAATGCCATCGACGTATCTTGGCTTTTCGTAATACATCCACACACAGCTCGTATAGTTTGCGGTTATATCTCCTTATCCATTCGCACACCTCCGTTTTCCTGCTTATCGTCCAGCACTCGGCATCATATAGCAGAACTGGTAGAATCAAGGTCTTGTATAGGAAAAACTTTGTTTTTCTGGTCAGGAGCTATTTTGATAAACCGAAGTAGCAGCGGCTTTCTAGGGTGATTCTTCATCGGATCTCTACTATGGTGTCATTCTTAGATCTTATGTCCACTCCGCAGAAAATGAATTCCTTAACTTCCTCGAAATCACAGATGCCGACTATGATGTTTTGTCCGAGATGGATAAATGTTTCATTGCTTGCTGACAGCATATATTTTGTTTTGTCCTCGTTTTCTAGACTTTTCTTCGACTGCTACAAACGCCTGAAGGATCGATTGATGGGATCGAGAGATGATGTAAATATCATCTCGTGTTGCAATAACTGAACTGATTTTTGAAAGGTTATGCCTCTAGTGTTAACGCCAGCCTTACGAACTTTCTGTGTAAGTACAAGATTAAAGAAATCACATGAAAGTGCATCACCTTTACTGGAATAGTTCTGATGAAGCGTTACCTAATTGCACAACACAGCTCCTGTTTTCAAGTGTTGCGCAGCATAACTGGATCTTTTATCTCAGAATCCCCAATTCAGCCATCGCCTAATACATCTTCAGACTATGAATGTTGTCATATGCGTTAGAGTCGATAAAGAGGTGATGAGTCTCGACTTGGATTTCGTTGTTTTTCTCCGAGATTAGACTTAGGGCTGGAAGCAACATTGGAACGTCTCGAATAATGTAGCGTAGAATAGCTTAAAACGTTCGCACAGTATTTTAGACAGGATCTTATAGGCAACATTAGGCAGGGATATAGCTCGATAATTGTTCTAAGACATAGGATCGCCTTTTTAGTAAATGGGCATATTTTGATCCACATCAAACTGTTTCTTTTTCGACAATCGAGCTCGTTAGAGGTGTATGACCGAAAATAAGTCAGAGTTGACGTTTGCCCCCTGAATATACGCACATCTATCCTTCTATATGCACCAATCGATTGAACAAGCAAGAGGAGCAATGGAATAGTTCCTTTCTCTTATTTATGGTTTGTTTTGGTAGGTAGAAACAATGCTTAGAGATCAAACGAAAAATTGTTTTTTAAGATACGAATATGTTCCAAAAAGACCATTGCATAGCAAAGCATTATCTCGATCACCGAAGAATGCGAAGAACTCATAGTTCAAAATATTTTTATCTGTCATGGACACTCTCGAGTGCGGATGGCAGCTCTTCTAGCTGTTTTAGCAAAAGATTCTCCATCTAGTTGAGTGTAGTTCCGGATTTTTTCTGCATTTTCTGGACGAAAAATCAGTAAACAAAATTATAGCTTTTGATCGCATACATATAGACCATTGTCATTCGAAAGGACAATGCCCTCGCCAAGTTATCAAGGCTTCTTCCATTAATGAAATGAAAGCAAATAACTGGTCTCATCGTAACGATTTTCAGATGACGCTACCGAAAGTCGCTACGATTTGACCAGTTATAAGCTGCCGGTCAAAGGTCCTGTTAAGTGGTAGGACTATTAATCATCCATACCAGGACCTAAAACATGGTAGCGGTCGCCACGGTAGCTGTGTTTTACAACCTAAAACTCGACCCTATGTAGAGTTGCAAAAAGTTCTGGGTACTGGGACTCTAAGCAAGAGCTGCAAGAGGTTATTGGGTAGGCCTTGACTCATACCAAACTTGGAGCTGTACCCTTAATACAGTTCCGAGTGACAATGTCAACGCGTATCCTTGCTCCCATGAATTTGTGGGTATTCAGTGAACTTAAGCCTACTCGAGAGGTGTTTAGTAAAAACACAGATTCGTATTGTTTTGTAAGCAATTGAAGATAAAGCTGCACGTGGTTGCGATTTTGAAACGTGAGAGCAAATCAAATGGCCCTTCAACACAATGATGACAAGCAGCGGGAGTGGATTTTTGAGAAAAAAAAAACACCCTGAATACCCAGGAATTGCCTTTGATAACCTGATTTGCTTCTCCCTGATGTCATAGTAATAATAATCCGGTTTGAATACCAATCCCACTCGTGACTTAGTAGCACTTACAAGCGTACTGGGGCGAACGATTTCTAAAGAAATTTATTTTTTAACTTTTTTTTTTTAATTCACTGTGTCACTATTAATCTTTTCAACGTTGAATACATTTTTGTGGTTACAATGACATGCTACACGTGGCGAATTTATACTCGCACACAAATGACATTTTCAGCAATGGCAATGGCTTCAATCATTCAGTTGAACATTTTCTTGGAAAAGCCTTAGGTTGTCTGACTGGCACTTTCAAGTGCTTTAAATTGTTCAACCTTTTGTCAACCTTTTGTCCCACCTTTTGTTTTTTGATATTTTTAAATAAAACATGAATTCGGTAAGCCTTATCCTCTGACTTAAGATTTGTTGTGCTTTAATTTGCTGTTTTGTAAACAAGCCAAGGGATTAAAGGTTATGGAAAATTGGAAATGGAAAATTGATAGCCAATATGGTGATTTATAGATTTGTAATCTACAGCCCGAATCTTTGAAGAGCTATGATTAAGAGAATCCTACCAACATATGCTATAAACAAACAATGTATTCAAACTGTTTGCGTTAAGGCATATCTATAAATACATCGTCCTTTGGTTTGATGAGATTATAAATGCATTGTTGGTAGTCAACAAGCATCATACTTCTGTCATCTATGGGGTTAATCGATTAAAGAACTTCCTTGTATGAAGACAATACCATATTTAGAATGCACAGAATTAGGATAAAGAGATTGGTTGATAGATTCGAGTAGGATAATCCTTTATCATTCAGAATACTGTCATCGGGGGAAATGTTTTGCCAGATGGGTGAATGCATCTATTGTTGAACGATTTCAGGAATCTTTCCATATGACGGATTAAATGCATATCTTCGAACAATACAACTATGGTTGTGATAGTATTGGGAGGCTTAAAATGGGTCCCAACTACATGCCACAGTCAACTACTTTATAGCTCATTTGTCCACAACATAACAAGCTCATACGAATACAGTTTGTAAAAAGCTGTTATCTTCCATTTCTAAGACTATCTATTAAATTTAACGGATAGAAAGCTAAGAATCCTCCAGTTTTTCCTCATCACTTCACCCTATTTGGTAACTTTCTTGGCATAGCATCTGAATGAAAGTCAGGTCACAATCCACATCAAACTTAAATTCACCAACATAAGTTTCATAAGCGCTCACGCCCCACAAAGAAAAAGAAAAGCTTTCTGAAAATATGGTTCTACGAGCTTCTCTACTAGACTTATGTCCTTAGCTTGACGTCGATAAGGGAATGAGAGTATCTTTGGCGGTACAGTTGGGGATGTAGTTTACACGACACTCAGGAGTTAGTGCACTGTGGGGGCGAAATGACATCGTTGCTGGCACACGTTTGCACAGCTCTATTTTCCACAAAGAATCTAGGAAATCACCTGAACAAAAAACGTTGCATTGCGACTGATGGAATGCATTGTTCTAGTATAGGAAGCTTAGACAAGCTAACGTCCATTCAGACCACTAGTCTGTTCTTGCAAAACAGCCAAATGCCAGTATTCTGGAACCAAGAATTAGAAGAACTTTGATTGAGCCTTACACAACGTTTAGAGAATGCATATGCTGCCACCAGGAAGCGCACCAGTGGCGACACAGTCAGCAAGCCAGTAGAGACCCATCATTCGATGTGTCATATTCACTTGAGCACCATTAGGAAAGTCTTGATTTAGCAAAGATTGTCGGCAAGCTTATGCAGCGAAATAAGACTCATACAGGGCATCGCTGCAAAGAAGGACGAGTACTCTTTGCAAACAATATAACCAATGGAAGCGGAAGGAAATCGCTCGACATGGAGAAGTACTTCTGCCGAAAAAATGTTTGGACGGGGAATGTGAAAAGAACCTACAAAGAAGAATACACTCCTCTTTGAAATATGGTCAGATATGATCTCTGATTCTCGTAACTGTACCAACTACAGTTGAATCAATCTCCAAATCTTACTTACTTTTCTTAGACCGCGAGTACGAGGAGAACTAAGGTCTCAGCTTACATGCATCTCCAGCTAGCGTGGTCTGCCTCTGATCTAAAATAACACTAATAAGGACCAGTCAGTCTGCTGATTCAGGGTTTTAGCTGTACCTACACAAAATTTGACCGAAAAGATTTTACAATATATGCGATGTTGAGAAGACTTGTTCCCCTATAGTAGGTCCAGTTCAGGAGATCTCCCTTCTTTAGTATTGGAGAAACAATTCAGACAGATTTTCGAGATAAGTTGATGTCTGCTCCGTATCTAATCATCACCTGCTGCTTTGAACAGCTCGGCAGTTGATCCATTGGGTCCAGCAGCTGTATTGAACTTAGACTTGGAAATTTCTGTCCTGATTCCATCTTGGCCAGGAGGACCACAATTTTGTGTGTTTTCGACCCGGTTTAATGGATCATTTTTTCTGAAGGTAGAATGTTGTATATCTCCACCGTTTGACAGTCTGCAGAAATAATCTTTCCAGACTCCCAGCATAGACTATGGTTGGACACTACTTTGCGAAGTTACCTATGTATGAAAACCGTTAGCTGGCTTTAGTCACATTACGACCCACCGTAACATAAATCACTGAGGTGATGGTTTTGTAGCTATTCTTTCCCACTATATTACCAAAGACGCCTCTCTTGTCGAAGGATTTTTATATATATTTAGGCCATTGCTCGTAAGTTTTTTCAAAAAACTCGTGGAATCAGTCTTTGGTAGGGTATGGCCGTTAAACATTTATATCATCTGACTAAATTACTATAATTGACAGACGACAGTTAGATTAAATCGGTCTGAAATATTTAATGCACCCGTAGTAAGCACCTGATCCTTAAGAGCTTTTTGATTATGATACTTCCGCCTACTATTCTGAAATAGGAAAGGCTGAACTAAGATTATATTTGCGGCAACATTGAATAAGCCTTGTTGCTCCGGAACATAAGAAAACGTATTAGATACGAATGGATACTTAGAGACACAATACACCTCGATAAACATCAACGACGGGGTATGATATATTTACAATTGTGTTGTTTTTGTAATACTTATGTCAAGAAAAAAAAAAGACACCGCATATGTCATATGGTCAGATACCTTGTGACAGATTGATTACCCTAAGGCACTCAAGACTCGGACTACTCTAGAAGATTCAAATCTTGACGACGTAAAGGCAGGCTTTCAAGCTAGATCCCTGCGACTGTTTCTCTCCAGCGTACGATCGGTTGTGCTATCATACCATATATGTTTCCAGTACACTAAGTGAAACACAGGTAGATCCCCACCCACACCTCTCAGGTCACTCTGATTTGAAGCTACCTGGCTACGAACTGCTGCCTTTATTCTTCTCTCACCGCGATCTCGCCATTTATGTGTATAGTAATGCACTTGTAGCTTACCAAACTCCACCACAATGTCGTTCCTGTTCCAATTCGGAATTCAACTTCATGTGGTTAAAATTCCATCTCCGTAAGCAAATTATTTACTACTGCTACCAAACTGGACAGCGATTCGACCTTTGATGAGTTTGATGAGCTGTCTGACTCCATATAATAAATTGTATCACTGTATCCTTGTACTGAAATCGTCCTTACGAGCGATTGTAATATTCACAATTCTGGGTGGCTTCGACATTCTGGATAGACAACACCCAAAGTACGGTGTGTTGGGATCTTCGCTGCGGAAAATAACTTAACCCAGCTTGTAAATGAGCCCACACGCATACCAGACGTTATACTGTCATAGTCATACCGCCAACACCCTGGCCTTTTTTTAACTTCTCATCCTAATAAGTACACCGTTGATGTACTCTGCCCTCTAGTTTCGTCGGACCATAGTGTTATATTAGCTAATTTCTCGTACACCCACCACTCAGTAAGAGAAACGATTCCTATAAGAACCGTATGGGAATACGAGCAAGCCAATTGGAGCGGTATGCTTCCTCGATAACGACGTGGAAGCCTCTGCTAATATGATCACAGAAACTATTCTTTTTGGAATGTGATGCTCTATCCCTCATCGGAAGTACAATATCAAGCCAAAAAAAAAAGGCATGGTACGACTCAAGCTGTTTTTTCGGTCCTATTGGACCAACCCGACAGAGGAAAAGTGAAAAAACTTCAAACGAGTCAGCAATAATTGCAACGGCTTTCTTAAGAGTATAAAATTCCAATACGGGCAAAACTTGAGGCAAAAAATACTACAGTCTCCAAAATGTAGCAAAAAAGTCGTTCGTCAAAAACATTACGAACTCTGTCTCATCCTCCACAGGTCCATTGGTGATTTGATTTCATGTCTCACTGAAAAGCGGACCAAAGCGTACATTGATTTGCCGAAAGTAAGATAGTTGAACTTCAATGGATTAGGAATTAGGAATTACCTTTCAGAACGTTCAATTCAAGCTGTCTTGTATGGTTTCACATCTGATATTCACTATATAAATGCTGGTGTGCCCCAGGGCTCCGTTCTGTATCCGAAACTCTTTTTAATTTTCAGCAGTGATCTCCTATCTGCTACTTTTAATCCAATACATTCCTTTGCTGACGACAGTGATCTCTGATTTTCATATTCGTTCTCTGATTCACATCCCCGCTCTTCGATTGTAGAACGGAAACGGCGGTATATGCTTAGCTTATTACATTCCGATATGAATTGAGGAACCACTAACAGAGTAGAATAGTAGAATTTAATGCTTTCAAAAAACAATGCTGTCTGCTGTCGTTAGAGATGAATTTAAACATCTAGCCATTGCCCATGAATCTTCGAAACCGAAAAACATTCCATTCTCGCAGCCAAAAATCTCCCCCTCTTATCTGGCCTCAATATTTGAGGCATTCATCCGCCCAAAAATTGGAGTACAATGTCCACATCTCTACACCTCCTACATAGGATTCAAACCCGTGCGATAAAATACATAGGTAATACGTAATTTCTGTTCTGTTTTATCACTATTTCCACCACCAGTGCTCCATAGAAATCGCCAGTAGCATTCCGCTACTTCGAACCTTTAATCACAACACCCGTCTCGCTATGAATGCTCATCAGTATATCCTCAAGCCAACTTTCGGACGTACTCTGAAACATCGAGATTCGTTCTATAGCCGTAAACTCGCTTATGGGATGTCATACTCTTTATTTTTTAGTCATTATAACCTTCAAACATTTAAAACCAACGTTCATCGGTACATCTCTTTCTTTCCTTTTTGACTTTCACCCGCGCTCTGTGCAAGCATTTTAAGGATACTTAAATACCTTAAGCGTGCGCAAATTATCAACAAAAAAAAGAAAAAAACATGGGAGTTTGATACCATTTACCGTTAACACACATAGGGGCGATTAAAGTGAATTTGGCGTGAAGACTACTCTTTTTGGAAATGTGACATGCAATTGAATCCACTTAAACAGGTGGGTAGAACTACAGGACGCTCTTGGCAAAACGAGTGAGGATTTTCAATGATTTGAAGACAGCTCAAATGTGTTGTAGTACTCCATACTAGAGTAAGCTCTATTGAAATTGCGAAGAGATTGAAGTAACACTTGGCACCTGCCTAGCCTCATGGTAGAAAAGGGCTATCGTGACTTGGAGACATACAATAAGGTAACACCACTTATATAGATTTTACAATCCCAAATCCGTCTAAGGTAACATAATCGGAAAATTTACTTAGGACAATGCATACAGAAAATTAAACAAAACTCATAATGACTCTCCTCTCCAAGCATTTCCATTGTATCTACAGCAAACATCGTCCCGAAAAACCGTATGTTCGTTGAATCGCAACCAAATGTTACCCTTTCGTGGTACTGTGCTCATTCAAGATGAAGATAAACTCTGTACAACTACAACAACCAATCTCATCCAATCATGTAATTAATTTACTCATCACCTACTTGATATGCATCACTTCTATTCACCAATCCAATTGCAGCCACTCGCTGGAAGCACATGAGTCCATTCAGATAATGAAACCGTCCTGCTGCACAGAAAACTTTTCCTTAACTTTACCAAACATTACATCAAATTTATTTGTGGTTCACATCGATTTAACTCGATTTATATGGGCATAAAGTTATCTGCTCCCTCACAAAATCACATTCAAATCCTCACCCAAATCATCACTCCTTACTGCAAATCATAAAGTGGTCTCAGACATGGTTCCCATAATACTACATATACCCGCCATCATTCGAAAACCACTTAATTGCACCTTTGAAAATGTTATTGATTAAACTCTTCAATCACGAATACCTGAATAGTGATTTTCGTTTTATAGGAAAACCACCTTCTCACCGTGTAAGGACAATGAACTCTTCTTGAAAGGAATATGTCTTCATAGTGCAGGAGCCCGTTGACAATCATTTGACATGATTCGGTTTGGATGGATTTTATAAAATTGTGAGTAATGTAACGAGTATCTACCTTTCATCCCAGAACTTTAACGACTTTTGAAAAACTCTTCCATGTCGACGAGTGATTAGACTTTGTTGAAGTGTTGTCACAGAAACGGCGATGTTATCCCAACAAGAGGGAATGAACAATCTCAGAAAATGAAATCAATTGAAAAAGGGATAGAAGCAAGGAAAGCAAGGAAATGAACCATAAGGCACGAGTTCAAGAGGACAATAAAGCTGACTCTTAGGTTGGAATTTTACAATCTATCATACCTCTTTTTCATGACGAACACCTAGTATGGAACTCTAAGAAATCACTAGAAGGCCAACAAGACAATCGGAAATAATGGGGAGGCACGGTCACCTTTAAAAGTTGACAGAGTTGGAAAACCTTTTTTTTTCTTTTATAAAATCTCTTTGCTTGGAATTAAATAATAAATAAGGAAGTTGATGGCTCAACCATTTGATATAGACCAAGGATTAGTCTATCCAGTTAGTGTTTGACCTGTCATTTTGTAGAAAGAAAGAAAAATTAACGATTTTTGTCGGCTTCTACAAAGTAACCTTCAAAGGTTTGCAATTGTGTTCTGAAAGGATTGTGTCGTTCGAAATTACTCTTTCGGATCGATCCTTCTGTTATAGTAGTCGACGAATATTGTGCTACAGATCCAAGCAAATAGTCAATAAATGGAATAAAAAAGAAATCCACTACGGGAAGAAATTACAAAAAAAAAAAAAAAATAAAACAAAGGATAACTACCAACTTATTCACTGATGTTTGTGAAAAGAATTTTTAAAATTCTGCTACTTTGGTTCGACGAATTTTACCATAGAATAAAGGTCAAATGTTATCCTTCAACATTTGGACATTCAACATTCAGTAAATTTGTTTCCGCTGTCGGAATAGAGCATTTCCACAAAGAGTTGGTTCATTGCACTGCTTGCCTTTTCCTTCTTTACATTTCTCAGTCGATTGTGGAGTGGTAAGTTAACGCATAGTAACAGTACCCACCACCTCAGCGCCAACTACCTACAGTCTGATAGGCCAGACACTCACAGAGAAAGTCCTTTGCAGTATCGTCACAACTTTCATATCAAACGTCGCAGGATGTTGCATCAGTTATTCCTAGCACAAGGAGGTTTACTGTTCCTTGATGACACCAACAAGCTGTCCGCAATCATTCGTACCTAGGGGTAGCTAGAAAGTCCCTGTAAGTCTGCCGGCATCCTACTGAATAATGCCAGCAGCAGTTATATTTATATGAAACCCAACTATCAATGCAAGCTAATGTCGAGAATGTAAGCCATCCTAACGCAGCTTGTGATAACTCTTCTATGAACCATTCTTAGCAAATTAATTGGCAATCCGTGTCCTTATTTTACCAAACAAAACAAAATTTACTAAATTCAGCCTTCCGATTGCGGACAGAAGAGCTTTGCATTTTTGAATAAGCCTGGGAGTGGTAAGAAGATTCACAGATGTGTTAAGTGAAGAAAAGTCGCATAAACTCGTAATTCATTGAGATCAGCTGAAAGACAAACAAAGAAGTGAAATTTAAAAGCCCCGTCCTCCAAAAAGATACCAAAGCAGCATCACAGATGGGTTTTAGAACCATCCGTAATAGTGACGAATGTGATATATTGGGTTGTCCGATAAGTTCTGTGGCTTTTTAGGGTTTTTCACACTCATCATCAAATATTGTCCATCATGGTCTATTACTTTCTGCCAACGTTCTGGAAGAGACAAAGTGCCTCTTTTGTAAAAGTCAGCAGACTTATGGGAGGTTTTCCATGTACGTTTTAATCTCATCTTCGGAATTAAATTGCTTTCCGCCCAAATGGTTTTGGAGAGAATAGAACAGATGGTAGTCAGCATTCGCCAACTCTGGCCGTTTTTCTTCCACTGCCTGCTTCAAAGTAACGATCTGAGATATTTAACGGCATTTATTGTTTGATTGCGTGGAAGCAACTCGAAGTAAAGGACACCTCGCTAGTCTCACCAAATGCTAAACATTACCTTTTTTGGATGCAAATTTTGTTTACCAAGCCTCAAGCGAGTTCCATCTCAACAAAAACTCACAGATCATTATGCGATCCATAATGTGTCTTTCACTGAGTTCGTGAGAAACCCAAATATCCACTATCTCTACGAAACGGTTTTATGGGCGACGTTAAGCCGCTGAGCGATCGACACGGGATGCTCATCAATTGAATTATACGATTTCATTGTCGTCTGTAGTGGGTGAACGTCCAGAGTGAACAGCATCAGCAAGGTCTGTATTTCCTGAATCAAAACGTTTAAACCAAGGCTGACAAGTATTAGCACTTATAAACGAATCTATATACATGCCGCAAGCATCTGCCTTGTGCCATTTTGACACCTTTTTTGTAAAAAAAAGAGCGAGATATGCTGAAAATGCATTTTCTTGTCCTCGATTTAAAAAAAAATTGAGCACTTTAAACACCTAAACAGTTAGCTTCCTCTTTTTCGTAAAAATAACAACCAAAGTTTGGAGAGGATTGACTTTAAGACCATTTCTGGTGCACTAAACGTTGATCACCACAACAACCGTCTAGCTTGTAGAGCAGACTTCCGCTAGGCATGGTTCAAGCTACACCATCTTTATATGCTGGAGGGTAGGCGCTAGAAATATGGTATTGAGACATTGAGAAATATTCCCCTTAGGAATGGCGATAGAACTTCGAATGATAACCTTGAGTGAATCTTCTTGTATATCCACCAGATCTTTACGCACAGTCTCGTAGGATTTGCTGTGTTGTTATGCATATGAAAGAGGATGCATCCATAAAGCCATTATGTGCACAAGATGCTCAACCATTCCCTCCATGCTCGGTGTATAATGTGTACTTCTATTTAGCGCCAAGGACTCTGTTGGTATCCCAGTGCCAGGCTTTTGATAAAAGATTCTAATCAGAGCTGCTAGAAAATGGTCGATATAATTACCTTTTTGTAGCACAACTGGATATATAGGGTGATTCATCGTAAAGTTTGATTTATAATGTAAAATAAAATACATAAATTTGAAAGTTAACTTAAAATTTTTATTATTATAAGAACAATTCATGGCATTTATTTTTCCAGAATGATATTTTGTAAATATTGGCCAGAACTACCTCTGAGTTGGTCCATTTGAAACGTCTAATTTTGGGCGACGTAATACTCGCACAGCGACTAGTATCTCGCATAACACGAGTAATGTTGGCTTACAAAGCGTCAATCGTACTGCTCTATTCCTGAAGACCAGAGACTTTACATATCCCAAGAGAAAATAGTCCAAAGGTGTTATATCGCACGACCTAGGTGGCCAATTAACTAAAGCAAAAAACGCGAAATTAAGTGCTCACCAAAATGATTTCTTAACAATTCCATTGTTTCACGCGCTGTATGGCTCGTAGCGCCGTCTTGTTGAAACCAGAGCTCACCGAAACAATGTGCTTGAATTTCAGGAAGCACATAGTCCGTTTACATGGCGCGATAACAGTTACCATTGACGGTAACATCTGATTTGCCTCATTTTTGAAGAAATATGAAGAAATATTATGCGCACAGTAGGTTCCTTAAATCGCACGAAAAGCACATTTGTCAAAAAAGCCTATTGAAAATCAAACTTCACGTTGAATCACCCTATAGATGAATCCATCAAATGAATCAACAGCGTATTGTCATTATTTTTCCGTTCTCAGCTTCGGTGATGGCAGCTGGATATGAGCTAGTTCTGATCAGGTTACCTAAGTAGTGAGTTTCAAGCATGAGGCAGAGAGACTGCTTTCCGCTTAGTGTAGATGCTATCAGATTTTCTATCTGATTTCTTCCTTTTGAGGGCTTCACAGAGGGCTTAGATTATTTTTGCCTGTATCTATATTTTTCTGTCTTCCCCCAAATAAGTAACTGACCGAATGGCGAATTTGAACTTTACTGCGTTCGTCTCATAGCTGGTATCTGCAGCAACTAAAACTAAATTTTCGGTCTTTCATATCACTTCATATAGTGTGATGTGATTCCCCTTAAAGAACCGATATCACAGATTGCGGATGGATATTATAGCGGGGGTTACGTTCTTAAACTCTTTTTTTTTTTTTTGTTTCATACGATTGTAGTCATATGTAGTCATGTTGTGTCAAAGTTTGCAACAAATCGTAGCAAAACTAACTAAGATTTAGAACTTCAAGCGTTCGTTGCTCCGATACGGTTTTGATGCCTGGCCAGCAGCTGTGCGGCGCGCAAACCTGACAAGTTTTTGCTCTTTTATGGGTCTTTGTAGGTATACTCATCAATTTATAAGTACACGTTGCGTTGAGCAGTTGTAGACGATAGTTTTCTCCGTCTCGTTTGATTTTTTCAGCCATTTAATATTTATTATCAGAAAAATGCCGAGAAAAGTAAGCAAAGAAGAGCAGCAGAAAACCGAAAAAAGTCGACCGAAAAAAATGAAACCTCCACATAACCGTAAGAAAGACAATGTGCAATGTAGTAGTGTGTCATCTAAGAAAATCAAATTAAATACTAGTTTGGAGGAAGGGGAGAATTTGGAAAAGATGACAGGATCATCGATTTTATTTTAGTTTTTTCACCGATTGCAACATTAGCTAAGTGCGTAAAGTGTGATGGAAAACTTACGTTAAAGTCTTACAAAAAGGAAGGACTCGGATTCAATATTCAGACAAAACATGTGAAAAGTGTACGCAGCACTCTGGCAACGCCGAGCACCAATTTACAGCCATATGACAGCAGGATACCAGATGCTAAAGATGGAGTTAGAAGCCGCTAAAGATACCACGCGTTTTTTCCTTTCTTCGATATTCCGAAATAACCACCCGATCGCTGTCCGATTCTTAGTTTTCCTCGTTACTACCAAAATTAATAAAGTTTTGATTAAGCGATCCTTTAAAGTAATTTTTTTTCATTGCGATGTGAATTATAGCTTTACTTTTGTAATGCTAGCGTTAGGCCTAGGATTAACTGAATGCAATAAGTTTTGTAGTCTGATGGATTTGACAAGCAATTTCTTATTAAAACCAAATTACAATAGATATGTAGTCAAAGATATGCAGTTAAAGAAGAAAAAAAATCAAAATTGACTGTACCAGGTGATGGAACAAGGAAAAAACGAGATTTTCTTCTTTCTATGGTGTTTCCTCCTTAATTGGTTATTATATCGATAAAGTCGTCGATATTTTTGTGAAAATTTCATACTGCCAGGATTGCAAAACTTGGGAGAGCGGATTAGATTCTACAGAGTTTGAAGTGTGGCATGAAGAGCATGTGAATAGCAGACAAAACAAATCTAATCACGTTGGATCAGCTGACAACATGGTAGTTAATTCTATTATTCAGACGTTTCAACGTTCGCTTAAAAATCTCGGGCAGAAGTTCCGCAACTACATAGGTGACGGTGTCGGAAACTCGAAGACATACAGTGGTGTTGTAAAATCTAAATCTTATGGTGACGATTTTAAGATAAAAAAAAGAGTATATAGGACACGTTGAGTGCTGTATGGGCACTCGTTTACGCGAATTAGTTAAAATCACCGTGGTTGATGCAGAAACGAAAACCGGAAAAAAATAAGCTCACAGCTAAAATGACAGTTTATTATGGGCTTGCCATTCGAAGCAAGCACGACTCTGTGAAGAAAATGAAGGATGCCATTTGGTCAACTTATTTTTACTACGGCTCAACCGATGAAAAACCGCAGCACGATGAATGACCAAGGCTGCAGCTACAAAATCGCTTAAATCATTCAAACACAGTTACAGTTTACTTCCAAATGATGTTACTGAAGCCATCAAACCGATTTGTGAGGACTTGAGTAAAGACGTTCTTTTACAACGGTGTCTTGGCGGCTTTACTCAAAATAATAAAGAGATAATAGATAGACAAAACCAAAAAGATGCTCTAGATATGGGTGCAGACATCATCATCATCATCATCATACATCATCATTACGGACCAGGAATCGATGACTTTTTTTATGTATGATCAAATTTTTCATGTTTAATATTGGATTTTTTGGTATCCAAAATTTAAAAATTTAAAATCTACTCAACTAATTCCTATGAAATTTAGTAACATATACTACTTCTTGGATGCTCTTTTTTTTATAGTAATAAAGTGGACCATTTTTTAGGCGACAATCGGTGTTTAAACTTTTAAGTGTCACAAACATTAAAAAATCGGAAAAACTTTTCTCCCAGAGATACTTTGGGAAAGCCATTATCTAATGATTTTTTGATTTCAGAAGAAACAGTCATGAGTTCATACGGTTCACAGGCGGACAACTTTTTTTCGAGGAGCCTCCGAACATTTTCTATTATCGGCTTAATTATTAATATTTTGCTTTCAAATATTAAGAAAATCTTGCTCATATATTGTACTATAACGTCGCAATCAATTAAATAAATTTGTATTACCTGTAGCGTCTAAAACAATTCTTAAAAATGGACCTTTTCTTCGCCAAATTAACGTTAGCGCCCCTTCTTATGATAACTGTTTTCAAAGTAGCGTAGAACGGGTGACCAGATACCAGCTATCCAAGTTACCAATGACATTCAACTGTCAAATATTCAGTAAGGTTTGCCTTTTCATCATGCATCGTTTTGTGCTTGTCGGACGTGCAGAATTTATAAAAAAAATTATTGAAATTCTGGCTCAATTGTAAATACGCAACGTGAATTTCGTCGTGAGATCGGTCGTTATTATGGTTTCAGTGTGCAGACAATTTGGCGGCAATTAGCTAAATTGGGCATCACCAGAAAATCAAAACGGCTTATTTTGCTGTTGGATTTGGCCCTACATCCGTATAAGATTATGCTGACAAAATAATTGAAGCCGGACTACCATATACAACACCGTAAGTTTGCTAATTGGGCGCTGGAAATGTTCGGATTTTGGCAAAAAAATTATCTTCTCAGACGAGGTCCATTTTTGTTTGATGATGCTATATGCCATAAAAACGACGCAATACTCGAAGTTGTGAAGGAGAAATTTGGTGACTGGGTCATCTAATGGCGAGCGTCCATCATGCGATTCGATACTACTCGATTATTTTCCCTGGTGTTACATTAAGTCCTTAGGCTACGTTAACAAGCTAACCACTTTAGACGAGCTCGAGGCCAATTTTCGACACGCCTTTGTTGGAATAATGCCGCACATATTAGACCGAATTATAAAAAATTGGACTGACCGCTTGAAGTAGTGCTAGTGAACCCAAGGTGGCCATTTTAATGATGTGCTATTCCACAAATAATAAGCTTCAAAATAAAGCTAAAATCAATTTTGTATCTCAGGCCGTTATTTTTTTTTGTCTGTTGTTCTTATTTGGTTATCCTATATAATTGTCATCGAAGGCACCATTATGGTAAAATTAATTAAGTATTCGAATAATAGAAAAAAACAATATAAATGAGTACCTTCTAAGCTAGAAATCTCGGCATGCGTAGATCACTATAAGCATTACTTACCAGACTTAACCTTGCAACAAAAAGGAAAATTATAAGATTTTTGTCCATGTATAGTACAATATAAACCCTTCTCAACTCATTTGATGATGTTCTTCAAAGTCCCAAATTTAATTAAAATCAAAGAAATTTCAGAAATTGCAGATCTTGGAATTGAATTGAGAGGAGCAACCTTCAATCAGTTAGCTGTGTCTTGCCCTATTCTGAAGGGAGGTTCCCTAGATTTCTTTTACTCTAACAATTTCACCAGGGGCACATTGAATACTTACATGTATCTATTACGAAAGCTAGACAATATTTGATTGAAAACTTTTTTCGATTAGGGTATCAGAAGAAGAAAATGGCAGCTTTAAAAGTAACTAATGGCTGGATATAAGTTCATGCATACCACGGTAGGTTCCCAAAATTACAACGCTTTCAAAATATGAAAATTACTACATGAGTCGAAGGTCTTCATCGATTCCGATTTCTGCTGGCAAATTATATAAGAGCAAGGAACATACCAGAGGTTCAATGTTCCTCAGTTCATACCACATGTGTTAACAGCAGCATAAAACATGATCAAAAAGTATTCAGAAAATTTTAAATACAAGTTTATTCATCTAAATCTATAGCGTCCCCTTTAAAGTAATCCACATCGACTGCAACACACTTATGCCAGCGCTTGATCCAATCCTCGAAACAATTTTTTTATATTCGGTTTTCGTTATGTCCATCAGTGCTTCCTGCGATTTTTCCATTACTTCGTTTCGGCTGCTGAAACGCGCTCCCCGTAGTGGTTTTTTTTTAACTAGATTGAACAAACAGAAGTCACAGGGAGCCAAATCAGGTGAATTCGGTGGCTATTTGATGGTATTTTTTGCATTTTTCATCAAAGAATTACGAATAATGATGGCACTGTGCGACGGTGCGTTATCATGGTGCAAAATCCACGAGTTTTCTGGTCTAATAATGCCCAAATAATACTCTTTGCTTACTGTATGGCCTTCTGGCATAAATTCATGATGCCCTACACCGTAAGCAATCCCTTTTTTTCTGACTGAAAAGGACGTGTTTTTTTTTTCTCCTCGGCTCATTTGGTGAACACCATTCACTTGCATGATGTCTAGATTGCGTGTCGTACTCATAAACCCTTTTGATGAATGTGGGATCGGATTCAGCCTCGCAAATCATTTCTTTGCGACGTCAACACGGTCTCTTTTTTGCATGAAATTGAGGTCTCTTGGCACCAACTTTGCTGCTACACTACGGAAACCCAAATCATTAACCAAAATATCTTGGACGGATCCACAGGTTATCTTCGCTATCTCTCTGATGGTTAATTTGAGGTTATTGACCAGCATTTCTTTTACTTTATCAACTTCTTCGTCGGTTTTCGATGTCGATGGTCTGCCACTGCGTTCATCATCTTCGATTAACTCGCGAGCACTTTTGAACCGCTCGTGCCACTGGTTAACGACCGTTTTCCTTAGAGAATCGTTGCCGAAACACTTTTCCGACATTTCCAACGTTCGCGCACCATTAAATCCGTTTTTTACGCAAAATTTAATACAAGTTGTTTGTTGCAAATTTAAATCCCTTTCTAAAATTGTAAAAAATCGCCAACACACACAGAGATAGATGCACTCTTGACTACGTTACTTTTGCAAATGTCAAGCTATGACGCTAAGATTTAGAGAGAATGTCAACCAACTTAACAAAATTAACAGAACGCAAATCAAAGCAATTTAAGCGCCACACGGTGGTTATTTTTTTGATGAAGGTGATACTACGAACCACCAAGGAATTCAATACATGAAAACATATAAAAACAATTTTTACGAAGCTGTAGATTACTGCTCTCGAAGGAAATCAACTTCATACCGCACTAGGTTACATATGAGTGGAATGGAAGAGAAGGCATCACTGCAAACTTTATAAGCTGTACAAATATATATAGGGTTTTCCAATAGGGACTTGACAACTTTGAATTTAATTCGTGAACGCACTCTTTCACTAATCATCAAACTGTCACTGTCAATTTATTCAATTAACGATCAACGTCTGCAAAATATAAAAATTCTCTACAGATATTCGGAGTCGGGGACTGCAACTTTAAGAGCGTTAACTCAAATTTTCGGTCGTAATTCTCGCCCTAGTAGACAGGCAATAACAAGTTTAGTGCAAAAATTTGAGTCTACAAATTCGTTGTGTAATGTTGCCGTGTCAGCGAGACAACGGGTTGGTCGAAGTGTCGAAAATATCGCTGCCGTTCAAACGTCCTTATAAAACGATCCAAATTAGTCAATTTTACGGCGTTCTCAAGAATTGGGCATCGCTCAGACCACATTATGGGGTATTTTGCATGAGGATCTTGGTTCACACCCATACAAGATCAAGCTGACTCAAGAATTGAAGCCGAAATACGTTCTCCGATTGGGTTCTGGAGAAGATGCGCCAAGATGATATTGGGTATATATTTTAATTCGTGCGGTTTTTTTTTTCAAAATTTGAACGTTTATATAAGAAAAACATGTACAATAGTATTATTTAAAGTACTGCCCATCTGAAGCTATGACTTTTTCCCATCTTTCTGACAATTTGTGGATCCCATCCCAAAAGAACTGCGCCGGCTTGGCAGCCAAGAATGAATCAAGCCAATTTTTGATATTCTGCTCTGATGTGAGCCGTATTTCAGTGAGGGCGTTCTGCATCGACCGGAACAAATGGTATTCAGAAGGGGCAAGGTCTGGGCTATAAAGCGGCTGGGTAAGACTTCCCATCTACTGTTTTCCAAATAGTTCTTAACCGGAATAGCAACGTGGGGCCGATCGTTGTCATGATGGAAAATTATTGCCTCGTGTCGGGAAAAACGCATATTCCGGGCGTTTTTCGGCTACTGCTCTCTTCAAACGGATTAATTGTGTTCGGTAGCGTTGTCCATTGATGGTTTAACCCAGTTTTAGCAGCTCATAATACAGCACACCCATCTGATTCCATCATATACAGAGCATTACCTTCGCGCCATGGATATTCGACTTTGCCATTGATTTGGCTGGTTTTTCGGGTTTCACGTATGAGTTTTTGCGCTTGAGGTTGTCGTAATGGATTCATTTTTCATCACCAATAACAATCCGATGCAAAAATGACTTCCTTTAGTGGCGTTCCATCAGCATTTCGGACATGCAAAACCGCCTTTCGACGTCTCTCGGCTTGAGTTCATGTGGAACCCAATATCCTTGCTTTTAAACGTTTTGAAATGGCTGCTTGAGTGATACCCAAAGATTCTACGAGGTCTTCTTGTGTTTGGCAACAATCTTCATAGATTGTTCATAGTTCTTCATCTTCAAACTTTTTTGGGTGTCTAGGACGTTTATCGTCTTCCAAGCCAAAATCACCACTTCTAAATCGTGCAAACCACTTTTGGCACGTTGGCTCAGCTAGCTCATGTTCACCATAAACTTCCACCAAAATACTATGACTTTCGGGAGCAGTTTTCAGTAATAAAGAAGAACTCCCCGCAAAAACACTTTTTCAGGCACAAAGTTCGACATATTTGAGTGAAAAAAAATTATTGTTGTTTACGCTTCAAATGAATAGCATATACTGAAACTATGTACAATGACAGTAGCTTTCCAACACATGTTCCAATGGAATAATACAAGTTACGCCATCTCTTATCAAACTTATATATTATGGGTTTGTCAATAAGCAAAATATGCGTTATTGGTCGGGTGAAAACCCACATGTGCTTCATAAATCACCACTTCATCCACAAAAAATTACTGTTTGGTGCGGTTTGCATGCCGGCGGCGTTATTGTTCCATATTTTTTTGTCAACGATAACGATCATGATCACCGATTAGTTTTGGCCCGAATTGGAAGATGTTGACTTGGACGACATGTGGTTTCAACAGGATGGTGCCACAAGCCACACAACGCATTCTACAATCGATTTATTGAAGAGTAAGTATGGTGAACGTGTTATCTCAAGACATGGGCCAGACGATTGGCCGCCTCATTCGTGTGATTTAACACCGCTTGACTATTTTCTGTGTGGCTACGTTAAGTCATTGGTTTATGCCAACACGCCGACGACGTTGGAAGAGCTCAGAGCCAACTTTGAACCATTGAGCCAATAATTAAGTTTTTGAAATATCTCAAATGGTTTGCCTTTTATTTAAAAAAAAGTTGTCAAGTCGTTATTAGAAAACCCTATACATATAACAGTAAGAAAGACAACTACTGACAGCTTGTGTGACAAACTGAATGTTGCATGCCCCGCTAAAACAAGTGTAAAAGATGACTTCGTATGAGTTAGGTAACGTCGACGGTCCGTAAGCTTATTAAGTGAATAATACTTTATAATACAATCTTGTTTGAGAGTTGTATGAATGCCTGTTACCTCAATTATTTACCCTTTAACCTTATCAGGAACGTCGACATAGAAAAGTTTTAATCAGTCACCTGAAACTTCTAAGATAAGTTTGCATATTCCAGTAGAATGATCCTCTACTGGAAACGTTCAGCTTTCTTGAGCTCGGAGAAAGTATATATTCAACAAGATTGGGGATTAGAATGCGGTACACTACGAGTCCGTTTTTTTTTTTAAATGTTTTATACTGCTTATGCATGATTATGGTTGTCTGAGTATCTTTGTTTCTACTCTTTAAGTTGAATAAGGTTAAATGCATAAAGCGCCCGTACTCCAAATAAATACCCCAGTTTCATAAAAATTTATTACTTTGCCACATGAGCTGCACTATTTAAGAAGTTTTGCATTCAAGTTCGTAGTATAAAGTTTGCCGTCCCCTTAGTTTCTTTGAAGCTTCTTAACTTGAAGCTTAACTCAATTTCTTTGTGCAAGTAAATCTAAATGTCCCATTAAATTGGTTGTTGTTCAGCAAACGACATATCCGTCCTTTTATATATTGACACTTTCAAGGACTTATCATAGATATATACGATTATACGTAATATGATTGCTTATATAATTTCCCTTGTTCTTATCACACTCGCCTTTATTGTGGGGTGAAACTGAAAAGATATCAATTTAGTCATCACTGGCAGGATATTGTTTTTTTTTTTTTTTCTCTCTCATTCTTCTCTGATTATACAATAAAATGAAATATGAAAATGCAAGGAATGTAGAAAAGGATGCCAGTTCAAAGGGATCTGATTGTAGTCAAAGAATACTGCAATCATACGACTAAATAAGTGACACGCTCAGCTGCAGGCTGACAGGCAGATATGTATTAGTATGACAGACGTATCCTTTGGCTAATCAAGTGATATTTTCCTGCTGTTGACAGTATTTCAGAGTCCACTATCAGTTGAGCACAATCCGGAGGATGTGCACATAATTACACTGACATAGCTCTCAACCTTCAATTGAAAAAGCAATCTCAACGGGACGGCAAAAGTATAAACAAAAAAAAAATATATCGAAATAAAAAATAGCAATCTTTACACAGACTTCGGCTGCATTGTCGTGTACAATAATTTATTAGCGATACTTTAAAATTATTTCAACTGAATTAAAATTCCAATTGAATTACGAAGCCACAACAGCATACAATTGCTCACTACTTTATTATCTCATTTAATTTGCATTTATAACTTTTTATGATTATTTTTATGAATTCATTGGGTTAAACGTACTCGAATTTATGAAGCAAAACAAATGAATAAAATACTCATAGAACTTGCAACTGCAGAGCGGGTCCTTGCAGATACTCGTAAATGTACAATTTGAATGACCGGTGTAGCCGGAATATTTGATTAATTAATGCGCGTACGATTTAAATGATCAATATTCGGTCGTTATTCAAGGTTGAGTGAATGGTCTATTAATCTTGCAATTACTCGCATTTATTTCAGAGGGGACACCAGGATTGATATTTGTTGGGATCTGCTGCAGATGCATGCACCATTTGTGGAAACATATTGAGTAGATTGAGGCTTTGCATTGATTAATTTGTTTCGTAATCAGACGATTTGGTTGGTAACATTAATCTGCGAAAATCTCATCAATATCACTTATGAGAAGGCGTTAGGCTATCTATTGTATTTAAATAGAGAGGATAATGGTTGAGCTACGAGAAACGATTTCTCTTATTTCTTTGTTTATGGCCACTGATTTCAGGAAAACTTTATAAATTTTGGACGCTTCGTGGAGTGAGCCTTATCCAGTATATACCCAACCTACGAATAGGTTATTTGATGTTGCCTCTGTAGCCCAAATGAAAGCGGGTATAAGATATTTATCCGGTAAAAACTATCATACCTACTCGTATACCGAAGTTGTATCAAATCAATCTACAATGGCTTATTTATTAACACTTCGGCCGACATTCCCATCTACATTCGTTGCGACCAAAATAAAGCAATCAACACATACATACTCGACTTTTTGAGATACTGCAGTCAGATGTAGATTTTTGAATCAATTATTTACGAATGACACGATGTTGTTCTAACTCTAGTAACTTCAACTAGGGCACACGGCCCTTAACCAGGTTTTCCTTCATTCACCTGTGCACTTCTCAGGCAGGAATGATGTTATTCAATCTGCATAGGCATATGTGCAAGCATATTACTTGCATGTAGGAAGCGTTACATATCGAAAAAACCATTTGGCATTTTTATCTGCCTTTGTCAAATTTGATGCATCTGCATCTTGAAATCGAATTCATTGAGAACATTCTGAGTTGTTCGCGTTGTGAATTTTACTAATTGTTTGAATCCCATTTGACCTTAAGTGTCCCAGTTAATGAGATTCCTCCCTTTTCATTTAACTTTGATAGATACGTTAAGCAGGTAGTGAAACCAGTAACAAAATAGCTCAAAAGTCATTACCCTACTCAATATTCGATTGTTGCTTCTGATGTCGTGACAAACTTGACAGATAACAGAAGCTGAAACAAGGATGCAAGCTATGGATTGGTTTTCTCTTCCCTTCGGTGAAGTAATTGTGAATGCTTTTGACAAATTAAGGTCAGTGGGCTTGGATCAACATGAATTTCGTTGTCGATTTTCAGGTCGTAAGATACCAATATGGCAAACAAAGCCACGCGTTTTAAAATACCCCGCTCAACATGAAACAATGACAGACGTGATTGGCTTCCGATTAGTTTATCTGTCAGGAATATCACGGCTGTGGCTGCAAAAAAACCGAAAGAACCCTTATCAAACAGATGACTGGTACCTCAATTAGACATCAATAGAAAGGACAGGTATTAGCTATAGCATACAGACTGCCAATAGCGTGTTAATTGCAAGCAAAACCTAGGCAGATACGTGATATCTGGACAACTTACGTGTATACCTGGCGCTTGAAGAACCTTTTATGGAAGAAAAGTGATTGGTACTAATATTTTCGACGACGGCACTACGACTCTCTGTTGCCCTAAAACTAACTAATTGGAGTTGGAAAACATGTGATTCCAGCAGGATTATGAAATTGCGCAGAAGGTACGATAGATAGTGTGTAGTAAAAATTCTTCGCTAAAATGGGCCACAAAATTTCCCGATTTGGCGGACCTGAGAAGAAAGTTCGACAAGAAATGTCGAAAGTTTAGAGAAAGATACAAGTCCGTTCCACTGCTTGTCTCTTCGCACATCAGTGCGGAGTACACAGCGATGATGATATGTGACATCGTCGTCACTTTCACAAAAAACTTTGCAAGATGTCGTCCCTTTTACACCTAGGGTGGTTGTTTTTTGCAGTGTCAGACTGCTCGTTAAGGATTTAATACTACGAGGGCTGTTTGATGAATACCAGCATTAGAAATTACAAAAACAAATTTTTTATATTTTGACAATTTATTGGGTATGTAATTTAATTCGTGAGGTTTTTTTTTTAAATTTGAACGTTTATATAAGAAAAACATGTACAATAGTATTATTCAAAGTATTGCCCATCTAAAGCTATAACTTTTTCCCATCTTTCTGGCAATTTGTAGATCCCATGCCAAAAAAAACTGCGCCGGCTTGGCAGCCAAAAACGAATCAAGCCAATTTTTGATATTCTACTCTGAAGTGAACCGTATTTCAGTGAAGGCGTTCTGCATCGACCGGAACAAATGTAAGTCAGAAGGGGTAAGGTCTGGGCTATAAAGCGGGTGGGGTAAGACTTCCCATCCACTGTTTTCCAAACAGTTCTTAACCGGAATAGCAACGTGGAGCCGAGCGTTGTCATGATGGAAAATTCCGGGCGTTTTTCGGCTACGTCTCTCTTCAAACGGATTAATTGTGTTCGGTAGTGTTGTCCATTTATGGTTTCACCCGGTTTTAGCAGCTCATAATACAGCACACCCATCTGATCCCACCAAATACAGAGCATGACTTTAGCGCCATGGATATTCGGTTTTGCCCTTGATTTGGCTGGTTGGAAGGGTTTCACATATGATTTTTTGCACTTGGGGTTATCGTAATGGATCCATTTTTAATCACCAGTAACAATCCGATGCAAAAATGACTTCCTTTTGTGGCGTTCTAGCAGCATTTCGGACATGTAAAACCGCCTTTCGACGTCTCTCGGCTTGAGTTCATGTGGAACCCAATTTCCTTGCTTTTGAATATATCCAGCTGATTTTAAACGTTTTGAAATGGCTACTTGAGTGACAGCCAAAGATTCTTATGTTTGGCAATAAGCTTCGTAGAATAATGCTTCCAGCTCTTCATCTTCAAACTTTTTTGGCTGCCCGTTCATCGTCTTCCAAGCCAAATCACCACTTTTAAATCGTGCAAACCACTTTTGGCACGTTCGTTCAGCTAGCGCATATTCACCATAAACTGTCACCAAAATACGATGACTTTCAGCAGCAGTTTTCTTCATATTAAAGTGATGAAGAAGAACTCCCCGCAAAAACACTTTTTCATGCACAAAGTTCGACATATTTGAGTGAAAAAAAAAAATTGTTGTTTACGCTTCAAATGAATGACATATACTGGAATGACATATACTGAAATGACGTACAATAACAGTAGCTTTCCAACGCATGTTCCAACGAAATAAAACAAGCTACGCCATCTCTTAGCAAACCGCACGAAGTAATAGACCTAATATTGTTCAGTATAATCCTCTTTCAACTCGATACACTTTTCCAGTTGTGCTGCAATCTTTTAAGCCCCTCAGTATAGTACGACTTTTGTTGGCTTGCAACATAATACTCCGAGGCGGCGATGACTTCCTCGTTCGACCCGTACTTCGTTTCGGCGAGAGATCTTTTAAGGTTTGGGAACAAAAAGTAGTCGCAGGGAGAAAAATCCGGAAAATACAGAGAATGAAGGACCAATTCGTAGTGTAATTTGACCAACTTGGTGTGATCCGGTGCGCTATCGTGGTGGAAAAGCACTTTTTTCTTCACCAAAGGGGGCCTTAGTATGCTCCTATGATTGTTTTTTCCTTCTCCAAATAGTCAACGTGGATCACATCTCGCGCCATCAAATTTTTGGCCGAAGGCACGCTTTCCCCTTTTTTGGAGCATGGTTACCAGGTAAAACCCATTGTTTCGATTGTTCTTTGGTCTCTGGTGTGAAACAATGCAGAAACTCCTCAAGATCTCGAGGAGGACCGGCCACTTGAGCACGGTTCATCAAAAACCGACGTACGGTCGCGGCGACACTGCAAACTCTAACACAAGAATCGGTTCACGGAGCATTACTGCCCTTTTTCCATGGTCGCAAAAAACACTAGTACGATATTTTGAAATAGGTGTCCAAACAAAACTTAACGCCGGATTGTCACCAAATTTTGACATGAGTGCTAAGAGAGATTATACTAAATGATGGTACCCTCATGTTGTCTCAGTAGCGCCACCTATCTTCTAATCCGGGTGCACATCAAACAGCCCTCGTAAATCAGTTATCAGATTGAGCTGCCAAGGTTCATTTGTTTTCAGTACGGTGTAATGGCTATCGTGGAGACATTGACGACACAACTATACAATTTCAATTCGTTGAAATATATTTCCAAAATCGAAGCTTTGTTTCCAAAACTTGAAAAACACTTCGTGAAATTTACGTTATATAACACAGTTTCTTAAAAAATGAGGCCAGGACACAAGTTGATGTCAATAGATACCGATGCAATGCAATGTTCCACAATTATTTATTACCAAATTTGCGTGACATCAATGCGGAAGAATTGTTGTTCAAACAGGTTGGTGCTTCACTCTATACTACCAATGAAAACATAGTTTTATTGAAAACACTATTTGACAATAGTGTAGAGAGTTATTCCAAGAAATGGGCCCGTCAATTGGTCACCAAGATCATGCGATTGTATTATTTTCCTTGAGGCTACATCAAGTCACAAGTTAATCCCGATGACCCAGCAATGTTTAACGCTCTGGAGAAAAACATTGTTCAAGTGATATACGATACATATATGCCCACATTCACTCGAAAAAGTGGTCAAAAATAGGACCTATAAAATGCTCTTTGTACGAGGCCCAAAACCGTTTTTAAATATTAGATGGAATAAAATAATTTTTCGAATACAAGAGGTGTATTTAAAAATTAAGTTGACTTTATATTTTTATAAAAAAAATATTTATGCTGTCCCCTTTAAAGTAACAACCCTCAGATGTAATACACTTGTGGCAACGCTTTATACAATCCTCTAAGAACTTCTCGTTAGCACTTTTTGGTCTAGCTTTGAGCTGTTTCAGCGATGTCGTTTTTTATTTACTCATTCGACGCAAATCCACGTCCTTTCTTAGGTCTCCTTAGTTTTGAGATCAGGAGAAAGTCGAACGGGACTAAATCCGGTATATATGACCCTTTTGAGCATGTTAGGATCATCATTGACGCCATTCAAGAGTTCCTGAGCGATGCTTATCGTCGGTTCTTCTGATCAAAATTAAAAAGTTAAGGAACAAACTTCACTGATGCACGTCTCATGCATGTAACACCCGAAAAAATTGCATGACATCCTCAGTAACATCTCTTACGATAATTCGATGATTTCCCAAAATCTTGATGTGCTCGCGCATCCAGAGCGAAGTTCGTCATTGGCTCTTTTAAGCCAACTTGAAAGAGCTTGTACCACTTGTAAACATTTTTGTTCACTTAGAGCATATCACCGTATGTCACTGTCAACATTTAAAGTGCTTTAGAGCACTTGATTCCAGTTTTTGCAAACGCTTTGCCCATTTT
This sequence comes from Volucella inanis, assembly GCA_907269105.1. Taxonomy (NCBI): domain Eukaryota; kingdom Metazoa; phylum Arthropoda; class Insecta; order Diptera; family Syrphidae; genus Volucella; species Volucella inanis. The sequence continues at coordinate 140,410,901 of OU026155.1, read as the reverse complement.
TTACAATAAATGAAAATCTAACCTTTATATCTGTCAAAAGAAACTAAGTATACTATTAACTTGAAAGTATGAACACATGTTCCGGACATGTACTCACAAAAAAAAAATCCTTAATCGAATGTACGTTGCCCGAAAAATTAAATTTAAACAAAAAACTGTGTAACTTTTAAGGAAACACCCTTTTTACTTGAATTTTACGTCATTTAGCATTCTACATATTTTTCAACTAAGGTAGGGCCAGTCCCTTTGAGACATCAGAAAATTTTCGTTTGGTTTGCTGTTATCCTGGAAGTCAAGGCATCTAACTCTCGTCTAACTTTCCTAGAAGGTTCATCGGCGGTTCATTTTCTCGTGTTACTTTTGTGTTCTAGAACCTAAATAAGACTCTATGAGTTCACCCCCCCGATTTTGTTCAGACAAATCTTTTACTATCGAACAATTTTGCGAGTTTTGAGAGGGTAAAGCAACCCCTTAAATGGAGCTTGGCTGTTGATACAGACGCAGATATTTTGTCACATTCACTGATGGTGTACATTGGAATACAGTCGTAAGTTTTTCTAATGAGGAGTATAATCGCTGTCGCCATCTAAAATGGCATCACCACCATATTGTTGATTGATCTTGGAACCATCTGACACAGGAAAAGTCAGTGCTGGTTTTATTTCATCAGACTCCATGTTCGTAATATCAGAAGGAAATGATAGTCGGTACCCAAGGACATCAAATTGATAGTCTTAGGGTGACTTCTTTTTCATTCCTATCATAGCTGTGGTAAGCCTCATGACTTAGCTTCGAATTCTACAAGGACAGATTTGTTCCAAAAAGTTTGATATCTCAATACTTCTAAAGCTTCAATGGAGTGAAGGATGGTGATGCTTTTATCGGTCAGTTCCCTCTTTCTCCTAGAGTGAAAAATCTCAATTTTGAGAGGAATCTCTGAAAGCCCATTTCTAGTAATCTAATCGTCTATCCCGTTAAGGCAGCTTCCGCCTTCAAGCGAATAGTTGTGATCTAATAGACAGTGCGGCTACATTATCTGTAGAACTATTTAGGGCGTAAAGAAGTGCGCCATAGCAGTCTAAAAAAGACGCCGAAAGGCAGTTCGAGTTTACTCCCGTCATCACATATTGACCGCAGGCAGCAATATAAAACTACTGATTCATCTCTACCGTGGTGTCTGGCCGAATAATTCATGCCCCAATGAGCCTCAATGTCAATGAAAATATGTTTCTACTTGTTGCGCACCAGGATGTTCCGCGTTTCTAGGGTTGTTACGTATTGAACAAAAGATACATTGGAAGTTGTGCTCTTATAAGTTTCCAGTATTATGTCCTTTCTCTTCAACATGATTGAAGTCAGAATAATATGTCTAGAGCCCTTCGCGACCGTGTTATTATCTTTCCAATTACCGATATGAAGGACACTCTTAATGTTGGCCAGGTTTCCGGTATGTAGACCAGTGTCAGGCTAGTAGTGAACATTTTCTTCAAAATTTCCAGCAACTGAGCTATACCTTTCCGTAGCATAGCAAGTTATGTAAATATGTACAATTGATGACAGGCGACTTGAAATTATCAAAGCATAGTATTTGAGCCATAATATTTCTAATATTTCATTGCCAATGTCCCTTTGACATTGTTGTGTCTAACTAGTTTTCTGTTCTGACTTAAGCATTAATGTGACCACCAAATCTGAATTCGGATCCCTCTTCTTTCCCTTCTAGTTACATTGCCTTGTATCCAAAATCAATACAGCTACGTGCAGAAAATTCACACACAGTTTCTCACTATTCACAGAAAAACGACTACGGCCGTAGAGTCCCACCGTTTTTTTTTTTTTTTTTTTTTTTTTTTTTTATGTTTTTAAGTAATTGAGAGTGCTAAACCATACTACTTAGTCTTGAATTAAGGCAATTGCACTCGCAACTGTATCACTCATTAACAAGAATTTATGCATGTGGGTACCCAGGCCCACCACAATTTAATTGTTGCATTACTGCTCCAATTCATGTTTTGAATAATCAGTATTACACGAATTGTTACCCGGATTTTTGACCATTGATTTACCATAGGACATCCAGGAACAATATGAATATTCACTAAAGTTAAAAAATAAATGCATGAGCACTCAGTTGATAGTCGAATTAATTGTGTGTTTTGGACAACTCCTATGTCCACTTATGTCATTGCATAAAGTCGCAAACAAAATTTATGATTACCATTCAAATGTAAATCACTAGCACGCAGTTTACATGAAAACACCTCCGCAAAGTGATTAGGTAATCCATTATTCAGTTTTTACTAAACCATGTGGCAATTGAGAGTCATGTATGCAGTCTGCATCAAATATTCAACATCAGGAGGATTATTTAAATTTTTGGAAATACAGTTCACTCAGTCGTATACGTACTTTTTTTATGGACTTAACTTATTTTAAATAATTTGTTGTATGCCAGCGTATCTTTTTCATTCAAACATTTTAACCCAGGAATAATAAATTCTTGACTGAATTCGGCGATAGACAACTAAGCTCATGATATCTTGCATCCTTAACGGTCAATCTTATATGAGTTTTGCCAGAACAAGCCAGATCTGCGATTACTTTAGAACCAGCCACCAGGCAGTGGATGGAATTCGAGATATTTGCACTTCAGCATAATTATAGATTGTTGGTGACCGAAGTAGCAATGTTTGCCACAAGGGTAGCATTTGTAAAGCAGTCAATATGCCTCTCTACCTTAAAATTTTATCAGTCAACTCTCATACTCTGCCCTTGACGGTGCTCGTCAGATCGATTTCAGATTGACAGCATCTTCTTTTTCATCATATGATCGACTTATTTCATTCCATATGACATACTCTTAAGCTTTGAAAAAGTTGACGATGCAAAAACGGTTTGCGTAAGTCAGTAGCAAGAGGGACGCACTCTCTGCTAAAAAACAAAATTGAAGAAATCTCACTATAAAGGCCTATTTCGCGACAACCAACATAAGATGGAGCTCCTGGATTTCTACCAGAATTTTTCTTTAACTTGGCTTCCTGTAGGTAATGAGAGTATCATTTTGTAAACAACAAAGGATATTTCTCGATAAAACGATGCAGATAGAGCTGATATGATGGCCATCGGGGATAGTTTCATTCGACCTTGCAGATGATCTGGTACATTTTTCTGCTACTAGAAATGCTTCTTATGAATACCATTTACACAATTCTTTATGGTCGGTGGCAAGATACGCCTAACTGTTTTGAACAGCCTGAGTTCTCGATCTAAAGACTGCAGTCAAGCTCTTTTGTTTAAAATTTTGCAGAACTTCGCACTTTATTTTTTAGCTGGTAATTTTTACTTTAACTTTGGAACTGCCTACTCAAATTTTAATGGCTTTTCCTTTTCAATGTTTTTTCATATGTGTCACCGGTTGCCTTCTTTGCTTACGTGGAGAGTGGATGTTTAGTTCCCAGAGTTGTCTAGAGGTCAACAATAATCTTTCAGTCCTAGTGGATAAGCACTCACTAATACGGTTCCTGACCCAGAATATCGGCTCCCATTTGCCAAATGCATCCGAGAAGGGACCTGATCCTAACTGGTCACGTAAGAACCTTACTGTGGTGAGGATACCAGCAGCCTCGGAATATGACTGATTTGATCTTGATGTCCCTCTTATTTTCACTAAGTGTTTAGCTCTCATCACGATAATGAACCCAAGTCTGACATATGTTCATGATTCCAGAGAAGAAATAGACAACGCTGTCAAAGAATGTTTATACAAGCTCATCGACAACGTCTAAAATATGACAATAGATGATTTTAACATCAAAATATAAAAGAAGGGTTTATTTGATAGGACAGTCCCAAAGCACAAACTTCACGATATTATGTCTAGAAACAGTCTTAAGCTACTAAGACTGGCCTTGGCATTATTTTTTGAGTAAGAATATATAAGAATATACACCCCGCCTGACTCGAACTGCAACCAACTTCAAGCTGCTATAATTTCCAAACCGTTCATGACAGTGAGCTCAAATTTTGACACATGACAGATAATTTTATTATTTACAAGCCTTTTAAACGTGTCAGTTGTGTTGAAAATTTTTTATCCGCGATGGAATTCAAATGTGATAGTGTATTGCTATATATTTGGCTGGAAAACCACAAGTAGCTATCGTTAGAGCCTTCCAGCATCTCAACGTGAATAAATCACATTTGTGTCTTGATCCATAGCTCGTTACCGTGATACTGGCAGCGTTGCAAAACGCCATGGAGGTGGTAATAAAAACAGAAACATCGGCAGAAATCGTTCGGAAAGTGAAGGCTCGAATGGAGCGAAATCCACGTCGAAGTGGAAGAAAAATGGCTCGTGAGCTCAACATAACGTTGGAACGGATGCAACACATACTGAAAAATGAGCTTGGGCTCAAGCCATTAAAGTTCCAAAAAGCACACGATCTTACACCGCAACAGAAAAAAGTTAGAGTCGAAAGAGCGAAGGAGTTGCTACGCTTGCACGAAAGTGGTGAGTTGCCGAATTTGGTTTTTTCCGATGAGTCGACGGAGTTTACTTGCCAAAGAGGTCCTTCGAAAATGTACACCTTTGGACAGCCACCAGAAAGCAGGCAGCACCGATGGTGATGGTTTGGGCCGAAATAACAGCTGATGGTCGCTTTCCGCTCGTATTTTTGGACCGCGGCGTCAAAATTAAAGCATTCTTATACCGTGAAACTGTCTTAGAGTCAGTATTGAAGCCTTGGGCAAACAATCATTTCGGTCGAAGACCGTGGACATTTCAACAAAACTCGGCACCGTCTCACAAACCGCGCGTCGACCAAGATTGGTTAAAAAACAATGTTCCACACTTCATTTCTTCGATAAAATGGATTGCAAATTCTCCAGATGCAAATCCGTTGGATTTCTCTGTCTAGGGTATTTTGAAGGCGAAGGCTGGCATTAAATGCCAAAGCTTGGACCACCTCAAACAAGCACTTCGCCGGGAATGGACCAAAATACCACAGAGCCACTTGCTTGCAGGGTGCGATGCTTTCCTCGGCCGTCTCAAGGCCACTTTACAATGCTAAATTGTCAGTTCACACGGTTGTCAGATTTTGTCTCAAATGCTCACAATTTTATTGTATTGTCAAATGGTTAGCCTGGGAATACTTAGCTTGACAATGTTATTTTTTCATGCTGCACTAAGTGAAGTATTTGTTAAGAAATGTGAAAAAGTAAAAAATTGCAACACAAAAGACGGCATGTTTGGGTCGCCCGCCATCAGCAGGAAAGATTTTACTCCAAATTTGTCGTCAAAGATTCAGAATTGCATCGCAATTTTTTCGTATGAATTCAAATACGAATACGAATTTGATGATCTTCTATGCTTGGTTACTCCACATTTACAAAAGCAAGAAACGAATATGCGTGCGAGCATTTTAGCGGTTAAACGGCTTAAGATGACTCTAAGATATACAATATCTGTTCAGCATTCCTTTGTCAACGACCTCGTCCATCATTCAAGATGTTCTGGATGCAATCTTCAAAGCGCTCGTTGACAAATATTTTTTTTATATTATAATTCAATGTACACGCAATTGCATAGAAAATTGTATTAATTGCTAGATGCCGAGAACGCCAGATGCCTGGAATGCTATTTCGAGCAAATTCAACTAACTCTACTACGAAATCCCATATATTCGGATGCCGAAAAGTCAAAAAAAGTTACGCTTGCGTATTGCGTGCTCCACAACTACTTGTTGATAACAAATAAAAAGAAGTATGCTCCGAGCAATTCATTCGGCCATCATAGTTATATCAGCGGACTTATCTTGGGTGATTTGCGACATAATGTGAATATGAAAGTCAGTACATCGAAACTGAAAATGCACTCATTATGAGAGCAGCCTCATCCATTATTTCGTTGAACGCACGTCACAGTCTTGATCCTGTGAACGCAGCTTGTTCCGTCGTTAATTTTTGCAGCTCAGAGGCCATATAGTCGCATAATGTGTAAGGCAGTGCCTCCGTTTTAAACTCGATTCGGGACTGGTGTCTAAGGGAGATGGCGATAGTGTTGACGTGGTAATCCAGCGTTTGCGTCGCTGCCAAACGTCAATGGTAACATTTTTTTTTTTTTTTATAGTCAACGTGCGCTCAAGAGGTTTTTGTACCCTTAAAATATTCGTACAAAGCACGGAAAGGAAATTTAGGGAAGAAGAAAAGACAGGTACCGATGTACATTGTTTTTTAATGGTTGTAAATTATAATGACCAGGAAACACAGAGGTCGCCAGGGTATTCCATATGGGAGTTGTACGGCTTTTAAAAGAATCACGATATTTTAGAGTACGTCCGAAAATGGGCTTGAGGGTATACTGAAGAGCATTCATAGCGAGACGAGTGTTACGGTTGAAAGTTTGACTGAGCGGAATGCTACTGGCGATTTCAATGGAGCACTGGTGGTGGAAATAGCGATAAAAAAATGTGAGACAGGAGACATTTCGTCGGTGTTCGAGGGTGTCAATTGATTGACTGATATTAGTATCACCAATGAGTTTTATCGTTTTTGAATCCTATCTAGTAGTTTTAGTAGCACCTGACCAGATGTGGGCATTGTACTCCAATTTTGGGCAGATGAATGCCTTATATATTGTGGTCAGATCAGAGGGGGTAAAATATTTCTTACATCGCTTGAGGAAACCTAGACATTTCGCAGCATTTTTGGCAACATCGAATATGTGGTTATTCCAACGTAAGTGGTCACTGACACACATACCGAGAATGGAAAGTTTATCGGTTTCGACGATACAAATGCCATTCATGGATAATGGCTGGGTATTTGAATTTCGCCCTAAAACCAGAAGACAGCATTGAGTTTTGGAAGCATTAATTTCCACTCCGTTGATAGTTCCCCAATTGGTTATGCTGTTAATATCAGAATTTAATGAGCTTAACATACGCTGGCGTTCCCGTTCTACAGCCGAAGAGTAGGGTCGTGTGTCCGGGAACGAATATTAAAAGCAGAATATTGGATTAGAAGAAGCAGACAAGAGATCATTAATGAAAATTAAAAGGAGTGTCGGAGATAGAACGGAGCCCTGAGGCACACTTCAGAATATCAGTCTTGAAACCGTCCAAGACAACTTGAATTGAACGTTCAAAAAGGTTATTTCTAATCCATTGAAGAAGAGAGTTATCGATCCCAAAACCACGAATTTTCGACAAAAGAGCCTGATGCCAAACTCTATCAAATGCTAAATGTAGAATTGATGAAAAAGCTTACGAAGTAGTTTTGCCAGCTTGGAAGAATACCTCTTCAGAAGAAGGGAAGATATACCATCTGAACCAGTGGATGTATTCATGTTAAGAATTTTGAGTACTCTTGCTACTACACGAGGACCAAGCACAATTTGAAAGTGTTGAGCTAGCCCCAAAGTGTGCAACAAGCAGATTGGCCTTGTCCAAAGAGCTGACAGCTGGAATGTCATTGTAAATGAGCGTTGGGATGGAAGATGAGGCAGAATTTCTAATGTTTTTGACGAATGACCAACAATTTTTTACTGCCTTTGCCAAGATCCTGTTAAAATGTTTAGTTATCGACAGCAGAGTTCTAAAAAAGAAGCACAAAGAACACATGAATATAGTTACCAATTCCAATTCCGAAGTCGATCGGATGGACTACAGAACTTTATTAGTTTCTAAAAACATCTTGATACCCTTCCTTTCGGAAGCATCTTACGAAAGTTTTTCCAAAAAATAAAATGAACAGAGATGAACGAAAAATGAAAGTCACAGGCAGTGCTGTGTTGATGGATTGCTTAACAGTAGATATACTGTCAGGCAGGACATGCATACCAATCAGCTTAGGAGATGAGTACCATTAGCTAGTTATCAATAGCTAAGTTCAAGTAGAATAAGGCCAATCTTAAGATGGTCTATTTGCCGAGATATTTAAGTCAGAAGAATATGGTAGAGAGCATACTTTACATCACTTACAACATCCTGTATGCTCTTATGTAGGTATAGATACCTTCAACCTGTTTCCAGTGATTTGATTGGCCTCCATAATTGTAAGTATTAAGACAGGAAAGGCAAAATAGGTGTACCTTGGAATGGGGGCAAACACCAGTGCAATTAGGGATGTTATCTACCTCAGATCCACGTTTCACTCTCATAGTTATCCCCCATTCAAAATTAAACAAAGGGTTACATTTACCAATCGCTACTTCTTTAACCTATTAAACCAATTCGCTGAGAGGGCCTCATAAAGAAAAATTATGTAGACTCTATATAAGACCTTTATCATCCGAGTTCTGCTCAATCGGATAGAAGCGAAAGCGTGGTGCCGTAATAGTTTGTTTCATGAACCGCTAAAGAAGAAGAAGTTCAAATCTTGGCCTGCACCAAGGGATAGAAAAAAAACTTATTTTCTAACGCGCTTTGTCAAGTATCACTTTCTAAATGTGAACAGGAAGAATTCTCTCACACTCCCGCGATACGAAGTCATCAAAAAATTATAGTGCCCCTGTCTTTTCGAAAGTTACAGCCTCCTCTTGCCCTCGTTGTCCACACCTTGATGGCGGGAATTTCCTTGTTTGCGCACCTGACTTTGTAGATCTATTTCATTTGGTTTCATCTGCATCTCAATTGCAAAGATGTGAACGGGGATCATTCCGACAAACACATAAGCTGTAGGCTGTCAAGAGTTTTCTTGTAAACTATAGTATTTCATGGCTAGTGCGCCCGTCTATACACGAGCAGTATATATGAGGACCGAACTAACTACTCTGAATAGCAAGATTCTGAAAGGCTTATCCAATGCCAAGCACACGAAAGAGTGCTGCCTACATCACCGATTGTTTTTTGATAGCACAATCGTAGGCCTTGAAGTGCAGCTTGTTGTGAAGCATCAGTTCGAAGTATTTTAGGGACTCCTTTGACGTGATGCGAGCACACTGGCTATTCAGTTTCGAATTCATTGTTCGCCTTTTACTAAAGATTTCCTTGGAGACGGGCACTTTAGGGGGTCTTAAAATAAATTTTGGAAGTTCAAGACTGTGGAGTAAAGTCTTGTGCGTTGTTATAGGGCATCCTCTGTCTTGTGGTCAGCTTGCTTGTGACCGGCAGTGTTCAGCCAATTACTGATCCTCGCAACAACCTCATTGTTATGGCGCTATAAATCTTTGTGCCCTAACTCCATCTTATCACCTGTATTGCTTCAGCTGCTGTATCTGTTACCGTTTTTATGACATCGACAATAGAATCTAATTACCTGAAGCTCCATTTTTCTCTGCCACAATAAAGAGCACGCATATATAATGCATTCCCAGATCCTTATTAGTGTATCAAGCGGAAATATTGGGCAGTATGTCGAGGATGCTTATGGTGGTTTCTTAAGTCTTAGTAGCAGCACTAAATGTGGGAGTTTCCATAGAGTGGGGAAGACTTTCTTTCTTAGGTACCTTTCATCGCTGATACAAAGACTACCGGCTTTGCCATTGCAGCTACCTTGACTGCCGTATTCGGGATGCCATCCGACCAAGGTACCATACTGTCACCTATTTTCCGGCACATTTCGAACAGCTCATCTTATTTGATTGTAGATGAAGTGATGAAGTGAAGGCTCCAGTATAATTTTAAGCATTGCCGGGCAGGCTCATTACCTGCCTTATCCTGCTCATGTCTATCCTGTACGTTGTGTTCCAAGGCTCTTAGTCCATCATATAACAAAGGCATCTGAAGGTCCTTGAATTGCTCTCTTTACTAGCCGTTACTTGATTACCCGTTCGTGGAAGTTTTGTCTGCCTAAGGATCTCGACGATCTGTTCCTTGCTTGGAGTCACCCACAAAGCCCACCAGTAGCAAGTGCCCACTTTTAGTAGACGTCTCTCTGAACATTACTGCGTCTCACGTTGTGGAGATGATCTGAATCAACTGATAATAAAGGGCCTCTGCAGATCCATTGATCGTACTGCTTTGGCTCTGTGAGATGATCCCTTCGCTCTTCTTCGCCGACGTTAAATAAAATCACTTTGGGAGCTTGTAGACATGTTAAGCTTCCCTTGTAAAGGAAAATTCATAAGCCGACAACGGTCAATTCGCCCAGTGACGATAAGCTTTCGCCTTATACAAAGTAGGTATATACTCTGATCGCTTGAAAGATACTTTTTCTACCAGAGAATTTCTTCATTTCCACAAGTCACAAGGCCCTGTCTGGAGGACTGAGGTCAAGTAGATCAATCCCCGTATATTGTACATACAATCGTCTGTCAACAGTTGTCTCCCAAATTAGCTTAAAAAGAGAAAAAATTCATTTAAGCCAATATCCAACTAATGTACAACTCAATTGATCCACTGCATCATTTGAATGAATCACAACTTTTAATCTTTTAATATTTCCATCAAAGGCGATGGATAAATTTTCGAAATTATCAACCAAAGTTGCTGATTTTAAAACTTGACTGCCTTAATTCCTCAAATATTATTCAAATCGATTCTACTCCATCAATCTGCATTAATTACTTAACTCCCAATTACTTAACTCCCTTAACGCAAATCGCCAAAATCTTATCACCGAAGTCATTGAAGCATTTAGAATTTTCTTCTTTGCCTTAAAACAAGCCCAGTATGTCGTTATCCTGAAAACCATTCAGCAGTGTACATACATACATATACTTGTTCAAACTACCCACGGAGAGATTTTTCTGTTGCCATGAAGAACGTGTCAATCAAATAAATATCCTGTGACATATGCCTAATTAATGGTCGGTTTGTGGATCGCCTGAAATATAATTAAAGTGCTCAGTCAATTCAGAGGTGACTATGAACAAACCTCCTGTAGTGGCCAGAACACCGCAACACCTCCAGCTAGCCCAGACCGGAGCGGAAATTGCCAATGCGTCCATACTATTCCTCATCACTGACCGCGTCATCACATATTATGATCAAAATTCGAAGCAATGTTTGCTCTCCCCACAGATACACAAACACCCAAACACTTGTACTCCATAGACATTCTATACAACAAACGTGTATCCTTAATCGAAGGATGATGTAATGAATGACATTTCATAAAACCGCCGGAAGTGTGTGTGCTACCTTAGCTTTTTATAGTCGTAAAGGTCTGTTTACTTTTGAAAGGTCCTTTCTGATATACATGAAAGAAGAGGTATGTGTATGTGCTCCTTTATATTCGTCACAATTGATTTTTATTTCCTCAATCGAATTGTATCGATTGCTTCAATACGCGTGCATCACTGGATCACTGTCAGTTTGTTTGTATGTTTCGTTGTTGGATACGGATTCGGCTGATTGGTTTGTGGCATGAGAATTTTCATTGTTTTTACCCCACTTCGGGTCGTCTGTCATTGTTGTTTAATCAAAGTACATGTTACGATGGATCCGGAAACAGTCGTTATTTTTATACTCTACCATGGCTTTGTACAATTAGATATTTCGTTAGAGGAGTTTCATCGTCGGAATTTGGAACTGCGTTCGACAGTAAATAATTTCATTACCTGACACTTGACGTCAATTAATCGCTCTGTGATGATATTTTTTTTTTTCATCATTTCCTTGGAAGAAAGATAATTTATGTGAAAGATACGAGTATTGTCCTTGGATACACTTTTGAAGCAATCATCGGTTTCAGGACTTGGAAATTATTTATTAACTTTTTGAGGGAGTCTTTGGTGAGTTAGTTGTTCGAATGGGTAGTCTAAAAATAAAAAGCAGCCAACAATTCCTTAAAAATGTCAAAGGTCTTTAAAGTCTGTTGCTCGTGTGGAAAATTGAAATTAAGGCCTATTCCCTCTCTGCATTTTTATTCGCATCGGTATTGTTGTCTGCAAAGCACGATACGCGTTGTTAACGAGGTAGCCTTCTGGCTCCACTGTTATGATGAAAAGTAGTTATTTGTTAGCATCCATTTCACAAATTCGCTAATCATCACTTAATTCGAAGATTATCGGTTGTATTTCAGTCTTATTCGTGTAAGGATTAGATTAGGGATGATTGTAGCTCTGAAACCAACCGCATAGATAGTTCGCTATTCATCAACGATCGAAAAATTGTGAGATCCAGAGCAACTCGTAGTGGCCCTACGTACATCCCTTAGTAGCACAGAGATAGTATCAACACCAGCATGAATATATTTGGAAATGGGCACTATCAGTCGGAACTTTGAACTCATTTCACGCTCTGTGTTTTTTTCTGTGCGATAATTAGATAACAAAATTCTGAAGAGAAATCGTTCTCCTGGTCCCGAAGACAAATTGCCTTCAATATCAAAAGACCGAAAAACGGCTTCTGGAGATAACAACTCTGCCTGATTCGGACAGTGATACTGAATTCGATGTCATTCTAACCTCATCTTCGGTTAACATAACTAAAATGCCAACAATCTGTGTTTTGCAAAAAACATACCAGACTACAGTGTTAAAAAAATGGCTATCGGCATTAAAATAAATTGTGCAACCGTAGAAATTCACAAAAGCATTTGTTCTCTATTAAAATGAAGCAAGTAGTCGTTTTTTACACATGACCTTCCGTGGGCAAGGTCACTCAAAGTTATTTTATACCAACTGGATGAACTTTCCTTGGATGGCTTAACAATTGAACTTATCGTCCTGGCCACAAGTGTTTTAATATTAAGATTAGATTATCAAAAAGAAATATGACAAATTCGTCGATGTCTTCGTTCGTAGTCGGAGAAATAGCTTTACGCAGTGCTACAATCGCCACGTGTATGGACATGGTCAGAGAAATTGCCACATCAAAACACATTGTGAAATTTTGCAGCAAAAATAACGAAACAAAAGCTTGCACCTTAAACAACATAAAATATGCAAATAGTAGCTGCACTCACAAATCGAATGACCTGTCACGCACAAGTAGACAAAACTTTTTCGCTATAAGAGAAAAGCTTTCTGCAAGAATTAGTAACAGATCGATTCCAGAAAATAGAATTTCGTATTTGTCGCAATCAAAAAATGTTATACCACCTACATCAACTCAAACGTTTGGAACAACAACGGCACCGTCGAACCTCAGGGAATGAACAACTAGCTGTTCACTATGAAAAAAGTCAACTCTAAGGCTAATCAATGCAAAACTATTGCATTAAGTATTTGTACCAAGGTAAATAATGAATGCCAATCTAAATATAATATGTTGGATTGCTCCTTCAGCAGGAAAATGTTTTGAGTTATCTAGTAACTTGCGTAAACTTGCTGGGTTTAATGAATCTTTTTTAATAGATTTGCAAAGAAAATTCCTGGGACAATGTACTTGCAAACTTAAGTTCTAGACACCCATTCAATATTTTGTTGCCGCTTGAGCCTACTTTTTTTCCTTCAAATATCCGTTTCAATAACTCAACTCTAGACATCTTTTTAGCCAACATTCCAGATCTCTTTAGTCAACCTTTAGTGATAAATGATCTATGCTCCGACCATAAACACATTACATATGGCTTTAAAAATGCTGATTGGAGAAGAATTACAAGCATTCTTGGTTCGAAACTGCGGGGCAATTTTGAAGCTCTTTTAGATTAACGTGTTTATTTTTTCACTGCCAGCATTTAAGATAGCTTGGACCAATCAGTTCCTCAAACAAGATCTGAATTTAATCAGACAAAAAATTTGCCACCGCATATCCTTCACCTAATAAAACTGAGGAAAATCTACAGATCTTCATGGGTCAGGACTCGTAATTACTACTATCTAACAGTAACCAAAGTTCTAAGTAGAATACTAAAATATCGAATTGTATAGTTTAGGAATCGGGAATTTTCAAAACCCAGAAAAGTGTTTGAAAGATTTTCCACCTTACCTTATTAAAATTATAAAGTCTTTTATTACCGAGCGAACAACTATTGTCTACAAATAGTTGGGTATTTAACTGATTTTCAATCAACTCCGGTATACCCCAAGGTTATGTTATAGGCCCAATACTTTACATTATTTACACGTCAGACTTCTCTCATTTAAACTACTCCAAATCCGCTCTATTCGCTGATGATACGTGCATCTTTTCCTCAGCTGAGGTATACTCCGGTATACCCTAAGGTTATGTTATAGGCCCAATACTTTACATTATTTACACGTCAGACTTCTCTCATCTAAACTACTCCCAATCCGCTCTATTCGCTGATGATACGTGCATCTTTTCCTCAGCTGAGTTTGGTTGCAATATCGAAACCAATCTGTATTCGGCTCCAAATAACATTCAACTGGAAAATTAAAATCAATGCTTCAAAGACTCATTCTATCTTTGTTTTCTGTTTTCTGGCCTGTTTTCTACCTTATATTTGGTGGTATTCAGACTGAGTGCTAAGTATCTTGGTGTACACGTAAATAAAATATTAAGTTTCGGTTTGCATCTAAACGAAGCTATAACTTTTCCATTGGAACATGCGGTAGAAAGCTACTGTCATTGTACGTCATTTCAATATATGTCATTCATTTGAAGCGTAAACAACAATCTTTTTTTTCACTCAAATATATTGAACTTTGTGCCTGAAAAAGTGTTTTTGCGGGGAGTTCTTCTTCATTACTGAAAACTGCTCCAGAAAGTCATCATATTTTGGTGGAAGTTTATGGTGAACATGCGCTAGCTGAGCAAACGTGCCAAAAGAGGTTTGCACGATTTAAAAGTGGTGATTTTGGCTTCGATCCTGGGCAGCCAAAAAAGTTTGAAGATGAAGAAGCAGCCATTTAAAAACGTTTAAAAGCAGCTGGATATATTCAAAAGCAGGGAAATTGGGTTCCACATGAAATCAAGCCGAGAGACGTCGAAAGGCGATTTCGCATGTCCAAAATGCTGCTGGAACGCCACAAAAGGAAGTCATTTTTGCATCGGATTGTTACAGGTGATGAAAAATGGATACATTACGGCAACCTCAAGCGCAAAAAATTATATGTGAAACCCGGCCAACCAGCCACATCAACGGCAAAGCCGAATATCCATGGCGCGAAAATAATGCTCTGTATTTGGTGGGATCAGATGGGTGTGTTGTATTATGAGCTGCTAAAATCGGGTGAAACCATCAATGGATACTGCTACCGAACACAATTAAACCGTTTGAAGAGAGCAGTAGCCGAAAATGGCCCGGAATATACGACCAGACACGAGGCAATAATTTTCCATCATGACAACGCTTGGCCCCATGTTGCTATTCCGGTTAACAACTATTTGGAAAACAGTGGATGGGAAGTCTTACCACACCCGCTTTATAGCCCAGACCTTGCCCCTTTTGACTACCATTTGTTCCGGTCGATGCAGAACGCCCTCACTGAAATTACGGTTCACATCAGAGCAGAATATCAAAAATTAGCTTGATTCATTCTTGGTTGCCAAGCCGGCGCAGTTCTTTTGGGATGGAATCCAAAAATTGCCAGAAAAATAGGAAAAAGTCATAGCTTTAGATGGGCAATACCTTGAATAATACTATTGTACATGTTTTTCTTAAATAAACGTTCAAATTTTGAAAAAAAAACTGCACTAATTAAATTACATACCCAATATAACAATTAAAACTTTACGAGTATATCCATTTGTATATTATTAAATCCAACCAAAAATCTAATTTAAGAAATTATCACAAATTAATTCTCGACAATACTATTTTCTAAATTATTTTGCCACATTTCTAAGTTACGAGTTGCACAAAAAAAAGCATGTCTGGCAATACCTTAATCTCAGATCTAGCTTTTTAAATAATTATATGTAAATTGTGTAATAGTTTTTTGTATAAGAAATGTGAAATATTTCTGCTAAAAAAAAAAAAAAAAAAAAAATTTAAAATAGGCAATTTGACGGAGGATGCTGATGTTTTCTTCAACACAACAACGGGAACAGTTAGGGGTACGATGCCACTCAGACAAACACCAGAAATAGACAATTTCTTTCCTCGGCAGCAGTGATAAATCGTATTAAAATGAACGCAAGATTACTTGGGGATACATCTACAGGAATTTCGCTGATGTATTGTAACTGGCGTACACTTCAAATGATCCTCAAAAATGTATGCCTTTCATTTACCAAGCCATTAACCTTGGTCAGCAATGTACCACTCAGTTATTCAAAATTAAGATTCGACTTACCAATGACTGCTTTGAGGATATTTTTGATCGTCCTTATCAACCGCTCCCACTTTTGTTTCGAAAATACGTTTTACGTCTCTCAGTTCTCATGATACTCGGCAGAATATTTTTGCATTGTCGGTGAACTTATATATCGTAGATGGGGTGCTACGCCTCGATATGAAACGCCTCAAATCCATGATACAGTTTCCGAGAATATCCTTGTTTTCAACTCTGTGTGAACAGCTCTGATTTATGCGTCCTTGATTCATTGTTAACTTCGTAGAACAGACACCCAACGAAATCGATTCCAACAATATCGATGAGCCTGGTCAATGTTATTCGGTTGAGCGGTGGTGGAAATGGCTGGAAAGCAAGCTGAACAAATAACTTTTTACATATGAGACAGCTCTTGATCCGCTTCTCTACAACCTGACGCCTCTTGATCATCCAAATCCACCAATGGTGACTAGATGGAAAGATGATGAGATGCTTGAGATCGTAATTTTCCTCAAGCAACTGAAATCTAACCTCTTCTCTGAGAAGTTTTTAATCATCTAGAAATGCGCCAAGTTTTCAGGTTTTAGACGATGGTTCAAAAGCATTATTTTGCTTCAAAGAAGTTAAACTTGTTTGGAGTACATATTGTACTTTAGCCAGTAAAACTCGGCATCCTCCAGCCTTTAGTTAGTTTATTTATGAAGCGCTGAATAAACCGTAAAACCAGCTAGTCGCCCTTAGCTAAAACTGTGACTTCCATTGATATTCTTCTTCCTTTTGTCGTCGCAATATTCTTGAGATTCTTGAATTTCAGTAAGCAAACACATTTGGCATTTTACATCTGCAAAATAGTGTGTGACTCTCAAGAACAGCTATATATAACCAACTCAGGCCACTAGTCCATAACGATGATGATAATCTATGTAGTTATTAAATCAGCCGGATTTGCACATACTATCCATGTATCCAATTCAATGCAATTTTTGCATCCGTCCATAGCATGTACACTTTAACAAAAATTTTTAGTGCGCGTTTGAATTATGCACACAATCTGGCAGCGATCAATGCCGCTGCGGGCTCCAACCTTGGGAGAGTTAGCTGCTCGATCTTGAGAGGTACAAAAACGAAACTGCTACGTCTTGCTCCATATCGATGATTTGTAAGCATGCAACTGCACCGTAGAATTTAAGGCTGGCATCCGCAAAAATATGACACTGGACCTTGTTGACTGATATTAGTTAGTAAACTGATTTGGGGTCATCTGGTCAGCTTCTTCATTTGAGAAGAAGTCAGCAGTCTTTCCAATCGGACATCAAATCGTTTGACAAACTATTGTCCCACTTCATTCTCTTCTTTCACGTCGTTTCCAATAATTTTTCAAGTATGATGACTTTTGGGGCCATTGTTCCCAGTGAATCATATAAACGAGCTAGCGTCCACAAAATATTATGCTTGCTTCGTCGAGGCGAATTAATCTCGATGAAATTCTCTACTGATTGTAAAGGCATAGACAATTCATCGTTGAAGACCATTCAAACAGGGATAGTTTAAAGCTTTCTAAAGACTGGAGCTATCTTATTTGAGTGCAATTTTATAAGATTCCTGAAGTCTACGCTCATCACCGCCATACACTTTCATCTTCCACATCGAAATCTACGTTGATGACTAGGTCGCCCATAAAGAAACTGTTCTCCAGAATTTGAC
Organism: Volucella inanis; assembly: GCA_907269105.1. Taxonomy (NCBI): domain Eukaryota; kingdom Metazoa; phylum Arthropoda; class Insecta; order Diptera; family Syrphidae; genus Volucella; species Volucella inanis. The sequence goes on along the minus strand of OU026155.1, from coordinate 140,393,131 downwards.
AAGTTTCTGAAAACATTTTCTGATGATGACGAATTGTGGAAGAAGAAATGAACTGCTTCACACGCCAAATATGACTCAAGTCATCCCCGATTCTTGATAGTTCACTGACGGTGAAGCGACAAGCGATTATGAATACCATATAAACCGATCGGCTTTGCTTTCTCTTTATCAGCCACAAGACCGCGTCTCCTAACCGAAAATTCAGAAGCGTGTTCAAAATGTCTGGTAATAAATTCCCACCGGTTAGCAGCTGTTTGTTGAGAGTAAATCTATCTTCTGCCTGACTGGAAGTATCTTAAACAAATTATTCACATCTCTATGGTTGTACTGTCCTCCTTGTATACAGGGCGCTGCGGTAGATAAATTGTTCGCTATTCCATCGACAACCAACTGTTGAATGCCGACGGTTGGAGCTTCTTGAGGTCGCTAGAGCAAAGGCGAACAAAATTATTTAGGCGACTTACCGCAACACTTTTTGAGTAAATCTTGCTTCACCAGTAGCTTTCGTAGGCGATTATTCAACTTAGCTAAAGTGACTACTGCGTGATCATCACATTCGGTTATTTTCCTGATCTTTGACCCCGATCAAGCTTTAATTTATCACTTTCTTATCTACCGGTCAAAGCTTTCACACTAAAATGGCTGTATCTTCTAAACTAACAAACAGCATTTCGTAACTATCGGAAAACTGACTGGCTCAAATACAGGAAAACATTTTCAAAAAGTATTTCTCCCGAGCTTTCAAGCCGAGGCTCTAACACGGATCTCAACCAACCCCGCTATCGGTTTTAGATCCATCTTTATGGAAATGGATAGACTTACCCTCCATGAAAGCAACTTTTTCGCAGAAGGATCTAGAGGAAAAGCTCGCATGAAAGTCTTTGTCCAACCGAAGTTTAGGTATGGTGTAATCGATGTTCTTTAAGTGTATAGGAATACACAATATATTAAGAATAGTAGCATGGCCAAATAAATTATTTAACCACTGTGTAGTCGCTTAAGACGAATAGCTGCAGTCGCAGCTACTTGCCTGCTGAACATGTCGATGGGTGTCAAGTCTACTTGATGGGTGTCTACTCCAGGGAGTAGAGATGTATAGCCAGTGGGTTATTCGAGGTTGAAGGTCCCATTTGTTTCCAATGGCTTTCTTGCAAGAGAATAAAGCTACTGTAGCTTTCTTAATTTTTTCTTGAATGTTAGTTTTCCAGTTTAGTTTCCTATCAAAAATGAGACTCAGATATTTTGCTGTACTAAACTGGTACCGTTTACTAAAGGAGGGTCTATAGTTGGAATTTTATATTTCCTCTAAAAGAGGACAAGATCAGTTTTTTGGGGGTTAACTCCCAAATGGGTTAATCTATTAAGATTAAGCTGAAGGAATTCTTTGATTGTATTGAGATGCTTCTCTGAAACGGATATAGCAAAGTCGTTCGCATAGGCAATCACCCTGATGTCTCCCGCTTCCAAGTATATACATACATATATTAGCAGTTCATTTACCACTTAGTTCCAATGAAGGAATGGGGAAAGGACACCGCCTTGCGGCGTACCTCTACTAACATATCTTTAGCAGAAGTCTCACCCAGTTTGGAGTTGATTATCCTGCTATTTAGCATGATCAACTCCCCAAGTAAGTCATTTATCTGCAGATCTGATAGCGCAGTCGTGATTGCGGATGTGTTGACATTGATAAAGGCGCCCTCTATGGCTAGGAAAGCAACCATTGTGAACTCTATGTATTGCACGGATCGTTCGATGTGGTAAGTCAGCGAATGCAGAGCCGTTTCTGTCGATTTTCCTTTAAAATAGGCATCTTGAGCCGTTTACAAAAGTCTTGGATCAAATTTAGCTCGAATATGTACATCAATCAATCGTTCTGGATCAATCCTACACAGCTCCTCATGATATTCTCTAGCGTGGGCAAGATAATATCTGAGCACCTTTATAGTTCGGTCGATATTACACCGTCCGGAAGCGCAGACTTGTAAGGTTTGAAGCTATAGTATGCAGCGCCTAAAGCAGTTTGTCTCTTGTAATCAGACGATGAATTTTGTTCACAGTTGCAGTAGTCCTGTATATTATTGGTTGCTGTTTACCGCAAATGAGGAGATACTTGGAAAGTGGGTATCCAGTAGCAAGTTGATGTGTGATCTGAAAACGTAAGCTCAGTCGATACCATCGAGTTCGTTAGCATTTGAGTGATGCTGTCTGAGACAAGAGTGATATCCAGCACTTCTTGTCGGTTTCTTGTTATAAAAGTAGGCTCATTGCCAATTTTGCAAACAATGCAAAATATAATCAAAAAGTGACTCACCTCTATCGTTGATGTCGGTACTGCCCCATACCGTAAGATGAGCGTTAACGTCCCATCCGATGATGAGGCCAGTTTTTTACCTGCCAGCTTTCAGTACCACCCTTTCTAGGCCCACCTGATTGGGGTCAAGATACACCGATGCGAGCCAGTAGGAAGCTTTGTCAGTCTCTAGCCTGGCAACGGTTAAGTCGGAGTCGCTGAAGTTAGGAAGTAAAAATACATTAAGGCTACGTTTCACTAGTAAAAGAGGAGGGGGGAGCATCCTTTGGTTTCGGGACTCTTCTGGAGAAAGTTCTCGAGTGTCATTGACCTTACTCAGCCCCTAAAACTCGACAAGTTCGATGCTCAGGTAAGGGGGTCATATTATGCAGCACAACAAAATAAATTGGAAAGTAGCCGGTCAAAACTTCCGCACTCAAATGGCTGTACCTTCTAAACTAAGCATCTGTGTATGTTATAATATGTACCACACTGAAAAAATTTTGAAAAATAGCGATCCTACTTTCCTGGATTATTACGATGTTTTTTGTGTTTTTGAAAAGACGCAGAATAAGTGCGGCCAAAGTCTCTTTTGAGTGATGGGGATTAATCTGGAGAAACCGTATCATTGCTTAAATTTACCAGACACTCACATTATTGAAGGTGGCTGGCTAATCAATGTTTGAAATCCACGTTTTGCAATTCCCGTACAATTTCCAAGCCTTTCTTGTGCAACAATTGTTTAATGAATAATCAAAAATAAAACTGGGTACGAAACTGTAGTCAGGCACGTATTTGTGCAGGTCGTTCAACAGAAAACATTACTGCTCCTCGTCAGAACATTGTCTAGAGTTCAAAAACTGAACATTTTCAGAAGTACTTTCCAGTGTATTCTGAAGAATGATTAGTATTTTCTTGCCTACAAAGCCAATAATTACAAAGTTTATAGAACAGGAAGAAGTCTGAAGACCATTTTTATTTTTCCGCTCTTGGAGCGACGCCAATCTCCTCTTTGTTCATAAGAAGGAAATAAATCACAAAAGTTTCACTATTTGAAGTTAGGCATCACATAAAACCATTATACTTCGAGGACGCGCCCTAAATACCCACAAAAGGGGCCAAATATAAGAATGAAAATGCAAGGTGGTATAGGAAAATTCATAAAAATACCACAAATGAATGCAAAAGGCTTTGAAGGATTAAATAATGAACGTTTGCGTACCGATAAAACTCGTTTCGACCGGTCATGAATTGTGGATCCATGCATATGAGCCCAAAACTGAATAGCAGTCGAATGTATGGGTTTTTCAAGATGAACCAAATCCAATTAAAATTGTTCGTACTACCGAAAATGTTGCCACCTTATCATTAGGGCAAGATAGAACGGTTAATTTGGAATGATAGACCACCATTTGTTTGCCAGAAGTATTTGGAGGCATAAGGAAAAGCATGGATTATTCTCCTCAATACAAATGCGAATAATCACAGGTTGGCTCAAACAAGTGACATTTTGAGAACTCAAATTGCCCAATTAATGAGTCATCCGGCGTACAGCTCTAACTTGGCACGCAGGGACTTCTTTTTATTCCCCTACATCAAAAATTAACCGCGAAGAAAAAGTTTTTTGCCCTCTGAGGAAGTAGTTGATGCGTTTAAAACGCATATTTTGGAGTTACCTTCTTCGGAGTGGAAAAGTGCTTTAATTATTGATTCAATTGCGTTTGTAATTGTATTGATATTCATGAAGAGTGATCACTCTGATGATCACTCTGATGATCACTCTGATGATCACTCCGATGATCACTCTGATGATCACTCTGATGATCACTCTGATGATCACTCTGATGATCACTCTTCCACATATTTTGTCCGATAATATTGCGTTCAATATTGGTTTTGAGTACATCCAACGTCTCTGGCTTGTTGAAATAGACCAAAGCGTTGGGGTAGCTTTAAGGGAAAAAATCCAGAGATTTCAAATCGAATCAGCGAGGCGGCCATTTGACTGGTCCATTTCTTGAGATAACACCCTCACCAAACTTTGAGTTCAATAGCTTCACTATTCACTTCACGGCAAGTGGCGCCGTCCTATTGAAACCATATCTCACCAATGTCGACATAGCGCAATTCCAAAAATAACGTTCCAACATGTCCGACAGCGGCTTTCATTAACTGTATTTGGCGGCCGTCATCATCAATGAAAAAACGACCGAATGACGCCGCCGCCGTAGTTAAAACCAAACCAAACAGCCAATTTTTGTGGATATAGTAGCATATCAAGAAGCAAAGAAAGCTTGTTTACAAAGCCATTTAGTCAGAGGTGAGCTTCATCACTTAATATGACTTTACAAGGAATTTCCGAATAAATCGTAACCATTTCCAGAGACCAACGATGCTTTAAATGGTCATCTGGCTTCAGTTCTTGAGTCAATTTGACATAATACTGGTGTAGGCTGAGATTAATTCGCTAAATTGACCATTCCATTCTGTAAATGGAATGGATTGATTTGGGTCATCAGGAACAGACACAATTACGGCCTCAATATGCTTACTACTCCTTACCTTTCTTTTTTTCACTGACACCACAACGTTAAACAGAAAATGCTGGCTCACATTTTTTCACCAAATTAAGAGTCAAGTTTGGTGATTAAAACGACCGAAAGTTTACTTTAGCGTTCTTAAAGTTGAGGCCAGCGACTCCGATACTAAATTTTTAATAACTTATAGACATTGCTCGTTCGAGTTCTGAGCTGTGGTTGAATAGTAGACTTTCACGTTTAGAGTACGCTTACATTTAAAAAAAAAAAATTAGAGTTCTTGTTTTTCTTAAAACTTAAATAGCAACCTACGCATACTACCTAACAACAAAGGATAGCAGCACGTAGTGAAGAGACTATAGCAGCTGTAGACGATTTAACTTGTGCAAGAATTGAAGCCAGGCGACTTGAATTTGCGTCATATTTTCAGTGAATGGGTTCTGGAACAACTCAACGAAAATCCGGTGTTTTATAGTGAAATGTTGTTTAGTAATTAAGCCCATTTCTGATTCAATGGATACGTTAATAAACAAAATTCCGTATTTGGGCTGAAAAGCAACCCGAATAGTACCAAGAGCAACCATTACATCCATTAAAAACAACGATATTATGTGGTTTATGGGATGGTGGAATCATCGGTTCATATTTCTTCAAAAAAGAGGCAAATCAGAATGTTACTGTCAATGGTAGCCGTTATCGGCCCGTGTTAACAGAACATGTGATTCCTGAAATTCAAGAAAATGGTCTCGAAGAGCTCTGGTTTCAACAAGACGGCGCTACGAACCATACAGCGCGTGAAACAATGGACTTGTTGAGAAATCATTTTGGTGAGCACTTAATTTCACGTTTTGCTACGGTAAATTGGCCGCCTAGATGGTGTGATATCACACCCTTGGACTATTTTTTCAATTCTTCAGGAATAAGCTAGCTACGATTGACGCTTTAGAAGCCAACATTACTGGTGTTATCCGCGACATACTAGTCGCTATGCTCGAACGACTCGCCCAAAATTGGACCTCCCGAATGGACCACTTCAGACATATTCGTGGCCGACAATTACATAATATCATTTTCAAAAAGTATTGTAAATGCCATAAATTGTTCTTTTAACCGATAATACAAATTTTAAGTTCACATTCAAATTTATGTCTTTTATACTAAGTGGAGTGAAAAGTAACCTCCTTGACGGTCAAAGTGCGCTGCTACTGCAAAAAAGGTTATGGTGCCTTGAAGTTCGTTCATATTTAGACAGACATGCTTAATGTCAGTGCGATACTGTCTTTAGTTTTGTTTTGACAGCTGATTGTTATAGACATGTTTGGCATCATGTTGAGTATGGGCAAAAACGATTTTCATTCTCACATAAAACATTAGTTTTTGAGAGGCAAAACGGCGAAGGAAACAAAAAAAAGGTTGGATAAATATTATGGGGCTAATGCTCCGTCAGATTGCACCGTCAAATATTGGTTTCGAGAGTTTCGTGGTGGCCACAACTCCACTACCTATCAAGTCCGCAGCGGCAGGCCCTCCGATGCGGTTACAGAGGACCATGTAAAAAAAATACATGAAATGCTATTGGCTGACCGAAAATTGAAGTTGCGCGAGCTAGCAGATACCACACAGATTAGTACTGAGCGCACACGCCATATTTTGGGCAATATTCTGCATATGAAAAAGTTATCCTGCCGCTGGGTGCCGCGCATACTCACTCCTTACCAAAAACACGAGCGCGAGAGCACTTCGAAAGAGTGTTCGGACTTGCTGATACCGAATCGGGCGGTTAATGGTAACTGTTGAACACCAGAGAACAGGATGAGTGCCCGGCAAGGGACCGAAGCCGGTACGAGTGCCGAGCCGGGTCGGAAAGTTTATGGTGTCGGTTTTCTGGGATTTTCATGGCATACTCTTCGTGGACTACAAATGATGAAAAAAATGATGGAAAAAACCATCAACAGCGAGTACTACTGTGCATTATTGGAGCGATTGAAAGCCAACATCGCAGCAAAACGGCCTCACATGAAGCAAAAAAAAATTTTTGTTTTTGCAAGACAATGCACCGGCGCACAAGAGCATCGCAACCATGGCTAAAATCAATGACTTACGGCTCCAATTGCTGTCGCATTCACCATATTCGCTCGATTTGGCTCCCTTGGACTATTATCTCTTCCCAAACCTCAAAAGATGGCTCATCAATAAAAAATTCAGCTCATGCGAGGAAATCATCGACGCCACGGAGGAGTATTTTGCAGACCTTCCGGAAAATTACTTTTCGGACGGGATCAAGAAGTTGGAAAATCGTTAGAAAAAGTGTATCAAACTAAAAGGGGACTATATTGAATAAAATAATAAAAACATTTAAAAAAAAATTTTTTTTTTCATTTACAAGGAGGTTACTTTTTACCCCACATAGTAATAGGTATGTAATTTATTCGTGCGGTTTTTTTTTTCAAAATTTGAACGTTTATTTAAGATAAACTTGTGCAATAGTATTAATTAAAGTATTGCCCATCTGAAACTATGACTTTTTCCCATCTTTCTGGCAATTTGTGGATCCCATCCGAAAAGAACTGCCCCGGTTTGGCAGCCAAGAATGCATCAAACCAAATTTTGATATTCGGCTCTGATGTGAACCGTATTTCAGTGAGGGCAGTTCTGCATCAACCGGAACAAATGGTAGTCAGAAGGGGCATGGTCTGGGCTATAAAACGTTTGGGATAAGACTTCCCATCCACTGTTTCCAAATAGTTCTAAACCGGAATAGCAACGTGGGGCCGAGCGTTGTCATGATGGAAAATTTTTGCCTCGTGTGTTCGGTAGCGTTGTCCATTGATGGTTTCACCCGGTTGTAGCAGCTCATAATACAACACATCCATCTGATCCCACCAAGTACAGAGCATTAGCTTAGTGCCATGGATATTCGGCTTTGCCGTTGATTTGGTTGGTTGGCCGGGTTTCAAATATGTTTTTTTGCGCTTGGGGTTGTCGTAATGGATCCATTTTTTATCACCAGTAACAATCCGATGCAAAAATGACTTCCTTTTGTGGCTTTCCAGCAGCATTTCGGACATGCAAAACCGCCTTTCGACGTCTCTCGGCTTGAGTTCATGTGGAACCCAATTTCCTTGCTTTAAAACCTTTTGAAATGGCTGCTTGAGTGACACCCAAAGATTCTGTGAGCTCTTCTTGTGTTTGGCAAAAATTTTCATAGAGTAATGCTTCCAGTTCTTAATCTTTAAACTTTTTTGGCTGCCCAGGACGTTCATCGTCTTCGAAGTCAAAATCACCACTATTAAATCGTGCAAATCACTTTTGGCACGTTCGCTCAGCTAGCGCATGTTCACCATAAACTTCCACTAAAATACGATGACTTTCGGCAGCAATTTTCTTCATATTAAAGTAATGAAGAAGAACTCCCCGCAAAAACACTTTTTCAGGTACAAAGTTCGACATATTTGAGTGAAAAAAAATTATAGTTGTTTACGCTTCAAATGAATGACATACACTGAAATGAATAACAATGATACAAGTTACGCCATCTCTTAGCAAAGTTTTATAACATTATAAATCAGACCTCACGATGAATCACCCTTTATGTGTATCTTCCTCAAAGCCACTGTCTTCACTTGTTCCACGAAGAAATCCGTAAACAAGAAAAGATATCACGCCGCTTTGGAATGTGTTCCTGGACATTATGCAATTTTAGCTGTTCATGAATTCTCTTATCCATTTCTAAAATAAACACAACTCTAGCATATATCCTTGGCTATTCGACGCTGTTGAGGAGTACATAACTACTAAAAATAATAGCCATTGACATCGAGTATGTATTTGTACCTTCCTGCAGGATTTCATCAATGACAGACAGTGCTTCTATTGAATGACACTTTATAACCTTCACGAACACGATTATGAACAAATGCCTACTTATTCATCACTTTCTCCGATATCTACTCGTAAATCAAATTTGTAAATTTAGTCCGACTTTATCCTAAGTCACACAGTTTGGGGGCAGCAACGTTACATGTACATATCGCCTTTAAGAATCTAAAAAAAAATCGACCTAGTTTGAATGTAGCTTAGGCAGTTTGAAAATTATGTAGATAACGTTGTTTCTAAGGGAAATACGTACGAAAATGTCAGCACTGGATTAACCTTATAAGAGGCACCAGGGGACAAGCTGAATAGTGACACGACATGTTAGTATTATTTGACTCTTAATGGAAGTGACTTTCTCTCTATTGTTTCGCCTGGACACATCTATATTCTGATTATTACTCCAACAACCAGCATTGGTTGACTTGATAAGTTGCTAATTTTGTCATCCCCTTCGTCTTTTCACGTTATCATTCTGCCGCAGTCTGTTCCAATGGTAAGAATGTCGACTTCAGTCTACTCCTCCTCTCCCGAACAGCAACATACGTTGACACTTGCTGTTCGGAAACCTCAATCCAGTGTGGATGTTGATTGTGTGTTTACTACGTACATGGATTCAAAGTTAAAGTCCTTGTTGAGCATTCCACTCTGATGAGTAGGTTCACCAGATTCTGTATGTTTTTCATTCCTCCTTTCAGCTCCATTGTTCAGCTCCATGTTGTGATTTTGATTCTGTTTCACCTGGAACAGAACAGAAATGTTGCTTAATATAACCCCCATGAATCCACCCTCTAGCTGGCTTTAAAATTTCATTATTTGCCTACAGGTGGATGCAGGGAAACTTTACATCCTTCTCTCGATCTGGTTGTATCTGTAGCTTTTTCGGGAAATTTAACTCAGCCCAGGTTGCATTATGAGAGGTTCGGCTGAAACGGTTTTACTTTAAGGGTGGCTGCGCTTAAGATGATGTATGTAACGCGGACTAATGTATTGCGGAACATGGTAAACATTATCTCACGTGTACTGTTGCGTTTTGACATTTGCTTTTGTAATTTTTTTTTTGTTTTTATGGCCGTGGAGGAAAAGTACAAATATACACATGTTCCTGGTGAGCAATTTAATTATTTTTGTGTGGTAAGATACTTTTTTCATATGAGTGACATTGTGCTGCTCATGATATACTTAAAGTTCACGATATCCCTGACAATTTAAGCTAGTTTTTGTTCTCCCTTTTTTTCATTATTTTACTTATCGTGCTTTGATGGAATGTCTCTTGGTGTTTTGTAAATTTTTCTCAAAGCTACCTCCCACGATGGGTGACGTTGTCAGTTGAATTGCGAAACATGCTTATACATACATAGGTATGCCTCATTATAGACACTGATATTTTATAAGTACAAAGATTGATCTTAATCGGCTTAGAGAGAATTACTTTGTTTTCTACATCAAAGATAACGAATTTAGGAAAGGGATTCTAAGTAAGGATAATGAAATTCAGAGTCCACCTTATACCATCCTTATTTTGTCGACTTTATAAAGCCAAAACTTATATTCGAAAAGATTTTCCCTACGATTGATAGGAGCCTCTACGGGTAAGCTACCAATTAAAAATGATAACATGCGACAAATGTGGCAGCAAGACGCAATTCCTCGAATATTGTACAAGAAGGCCTGAACAATATCCTAGAAAACGCTATTTTTCTGATGCCACTTGAGGTAAGCCTATGAAATCGAAATCTTCTAGGTAGCCTCAAGCCCCTTTGGGAAATGAAGAGGTTTACAGTGAAATGAAGAATCTTTGTATGTCGCACCTTTTATATAACTCGCTCTCAAAGTAATTCAGGTATATCCCTTGCACGTTTAAATCTTTGAGATCTAAACCGAGTTTACCAGTATCAATCCCACTCCATTTTTGCCTACATCAGTTATTTAGCGTTCATCAGGGGACCCTGCCTTTCTAAGAGTACATAGTTTTAGATCGTTATGTTAAAGTTTTAACCAACGTAGAGTCAAAAGCGCAAAGAGTGTTGGTCATATGCTGCTCAAGAAGATTTGCAAGTACTATCAAGTGATTTTATTGCCTACTAAATCTTCCCTTGTTACCCACAGAGTGAATGGGTCTTACTTCATTCTGTTGTGATACTCTTTATTAAAGTCTGCAGCTGAGTGCGTCCGATAAAAATCTGGTTTGCTTGGCTCCTGTGATGTAGAGACATGGTAATCTTTGAAAACTTAGTAGCTTCCTGATTGTAATTTTTCATTAACTTTCGCCCATCACACCTCAAAACCTAATTACGAAAGATTTTTCTTGGTTGCAGGCCTCATTTTACCGGATATGCTATGGAATACTCAGAAGCCCTTCGAGGTGTGGCTAACACTTTCACAGCAACCATCGTAGGATGTTGTGTCATTACTGCATATGAGATTTAGTGTTTAACAAAAGCATAGTTCCTCATTACTATATCTCACTTTGGTTGCCTATGTCTTATTTCCCCCTGTGGGTTCCAAGTCCTACGAGGCTATGTGTACGGTTCCTGACAATGAGCTTGAGCTTTCTCCAACTCTTCCCCAATTGACTACTCTTCAACTGACTCCTCTGCGCTATGTTTTTCTCGTCCATTTCTTTTACTGTCTTGTGCTAATGGATTCATTTGCATGGCGTAGTTTGCTATATAACTATCGCCTTTTCGAAATATATGACCTCCGCCGTTAGATGATTGTACCTATTAGCTCCTGACCTGCTCTCTGGTAAAGGTGTTCGTTAGAGATACAGGTAGTCCAGAAAACACTTAAAATATTCCGTGGGCTGTTTTAGACGAATGTTTGTAGTTTAATTCCAAGTGCTTCACCCATACAACAGCACGAATTGAACATTTGAATGAAACAGTCGTAGCTAGGTGTTTAAATTCCTTCGTCATATCATGAACATTATTTCAAAAGCAGACTTTGCTTTACCGATTCGGCTGAAAATATCCTGTTCGTTTTCACTGTCGGTAGAGGGAATACTGCCAAGATATTGGAAACTATAGGGTTTTCCAATAGGGACTTGACAATTTTGAGATTAATTTGTGAACGCACTCTTTCACTATTCATCAAGCTGTCACTGTCAATTTATTCAGTAAACTCAACATTTTCATCATGGTAAAGTACACTAATTAGCAATGTCTGCAAATTATAAAAATTTTCTACAGATATTCAGAGTCAATGACTGCAACTTTAAGAGCGTTAACTCCAATTTTCGGTAGTAATTCTCGAACTAGTAGACAGGCAATAACAAGTTTAGTGCAAACGATCCAAATCAGTCAATTCCACTGCGTTCTGAAGAATTAGGCATCGCCCAGACCACATTATGGCGTATTTTGCGTAAGGATCTTGGTTTACACCCATACAAGATCAAGTTGACTTAAGAATTGAAGCCGATGGACCATTTGAAGCGACGTACGTTCTCGGATTGGGTTCTGGAGAAGATGCGCCAAGATGGTGAATTTCATCGCAAAATCATTTTTGGCTCAATGGGTTCGTCAATAAGCAAAATACGCGTTATTGGTCGGATGAAAACCCACATGTGCTTCATGAATCACCACTTCATCCACAAAAAATAACTGTTTGTTGCGGTTTGCATGCCAGCGGCGTTATTGGGCCATATTATTTCGTCGACGATCACCGATTATTTTTGGCCCGAATTGGAAGATATGGACTTGGACGACATGTGGTTTCAACAGGATGGAGCCACAAGCCACACAGCACACGTTACAATCGATTTATTGAAGAGTAAATATGGTGAGCGTGTAATCTTAAGACATGGGCCAGTCGATTGGCCGCCTCGTTCGTGCAATTTAACGCCGCTTGACTATTTTCTGTGGGGCTACGTTAAGTCATTGCTTTATGCCAACACGCCAACGACATTGGAAGAGCTCCGATCTAACATTAAACTCGAAATAGCGGCCGTTTCGGCCGAAATGTGTGACCAAGTCGTTGAAAATTGAGTCCAATGAATCGACCGCTGAACGAAGTCGAGTTCCATTCATAAATGTTTTGATTGTACTTCAAGCCAATAATAAAGTTTTTGAAATATTTCAAATGGTTTGCCTTTTATTTAAAAAAAAAAAAAAAAAAAAGTTCTCAAGTCGTTATTAGAAAACCCTATATCTACTCCTTCGACCGGATGTCCCGCGAAAATGACTTGAGTTGATGAATTAGTATCGATGTTGGTGCTTTTGAATTTGACACGACATTTGTTTTCCTCTCTACTCTTGCTGTCATTTGGTGCAGATCCGTATTACTGTGAGTGAGTAAGCAAACCTCGTTTGTCCAACGAATTTCTCCGTTTCCAGTAGGCGAGTCTGCGCAAAGGACATCACCAATCACCAATAAAAAAGTATTGGCGATAGAATGGAACCTTGTCGGAACCCACTTCGATCTTGAATTCCTCTGAAAACTTTCCTCTCTGAAGAACATGACACTTAAACCCATCATAGGTTGCTGCTTGTTCAGCATCGAGTGCATTTTCCAGATGGGAGGAACACTCCATTTAAAATTAACTTTTTTTAGAGAGCTTGAAATTCATTCCCTTCTTCCACTAGCCGGGAAAATTTTCTGCCTGCCAAGATCTCTCAACAATAGGATGTAAAAGCTCTGCTTATGTTGTTGGGGTTGCTCACAGAAACACTACAGGAATAGCATAACGTATATAGTTCTACCACCTTGTAATTCTTTAGCGCGTTGATCTTGGTAGCGATCTCACCTTTACTGGGAGAGCAGATACAAATTCATAAAGTTATTGCTTTACGCAGCTGAATTTGATTTGAGTACACATCGTTGGCGAATACAGTACGAAAATTCTCCTTCAATCGCTTGAGCTTATGCTCATCCTAAATGAGAAAGGAACTATCTAAGCCTTTTACTGGATGTTGGCTAGAGCGATGACCACCTGTAATCTCGTTGGTGTTTCCTTCCTGCTGCTGTGGTATCTACAATACAAGCTTTAAGTAGCTTACGTTCTTCAATCTCCAGGTATCCTCGGTAAGCCACGTGCTATGTCTTGAGTGTCATCTACCAACAGATCAGACGATGCTTGATTGTGGATTGAAAAGCTTCCAATACTGAATATTAAAATTGAAGCGATCACAACTGTAAGGCATCCCTAGTTCTAAGCCAGATTGATTGCAAGCCCTGATGAAAGTTTCGAAGCATTAAATGCTTAAATATTCATTTAACTTTCCGGAAACGTAGAAAAGTATCTGTCTTCAAAGAAAACAAGGTGGTTGGCATAGAATGCATCATAGCGTTTTTTTTTTTTTTTTTTTTTTTCAAATGACCCAAAAAAGGAAAACCTGACGGAATGTGACAGATACTTTGGAATGCTTAAGCTTTCAGTTGTAGCTTAATTAATAGCTTTCGAGACAGATTTTTTTTGCATCAATTTTCGTTTAGTACAGATCCCTACTACACTTATTGTTTTGCTTTCGACAGCTTGGTTCAAAATGCTATCTGGTATGTCTGAGGATCCTCATTAATAATATGTTAGTTGAATTAAAAGTGTGCAGCGAAGTGCGATGGAACTGCATTTTTGTTATTGCTACTATATCTTGCCATCATCGCTGCCTGGAGTACACATGAGGTCTGAGGACTGTGACACTGTATCTTATACACCTTGACTACGCGTCTGCTCTTCGCACATACCATTATAAACCTGCGTCATATGACTCATGACATTTAAAAACAAAACAGAGGTCACAGTACAATATTGATATGACCCAAGTCCTAAGAATTTCGGAACACAAGAAGATATTTTGCCCTACAACCGTCAGTTCAACCCAATAAAAAACATCTACCAAAAGATGCAACTACCGACAATGTCATCATTAAGAACAAAAATTGGCAGTGAGTTTTTTATAAACAATTTATTCCTTTTCTTCACATTAGAGGATTAATTTTGTTCATTCTTCTGCTCCGTCAGTTTTTCTGTGGGACTTTGAATGTCACCACTAGATGATTTTACATTTTCCTGGCCTTCATCTTCATTATTCTCCCCTTGATCATCGAAACCGGAATCATTGGAGTCTTCAATTTCTGCTTCCTCTTCGTTTATTACTTCTTCAATAACTTCGGGATTATTTATCGTCCTTTCCCTTTGTAGTTCGGTTTTTATAAAATTTTCCAACGATGGTAAAGGAGAAGGAAATTGCAAAATTATGGTCTTAGATTTGGGAATTTCCTGAACAGAGTCCTTCTCGTTTTCCATTATTTAACACGTTAGAATTTGGAATTACGTTTTTAATTTTTTTTTTTTTTTCTAGAAAATGCGTTCGTATGTACTTTCCGGAAATTAATTTTTGAATGAATAGTATTTGTAGGCCTACTTTAATTTAGATTATTGTATATTTCGTTCATCTTTCAAGGAAGTAAATCTACCGATTTTTATCTACTTTTCTACGTACGAGCCTCGACCGAACATTATATGTATAATAAGCATCAATTGATATATCGTAACCAACGGACATCATACATATCAAAAGCCTCGTGGACGTTTTCGGTGCATGTTTTTTAGCGTTAACTCGAGAAGACTATTTTTGTATTAGGTTAAGCTGGTTTTTAGAGAGTTTCGCTTAAAATCTGTTAATCTGTCGACGCTAAATGAAAGGAGGCTACATGCTTATACCATATAATACCGTAAAGATACCAGAGATTACCTAATCCAGAAATTTTAAACAGAGAAACAGTAGAAACCAACAAACCGAGACTACCGCAAACCAATAGCAGATCGCAGAAAGTCCTACTTCGGAAGAAAACAAAGTCACACAACTTATCAACCTAAAAATGTACAAAAGTCTGACATTAACATTCAACTGGGTGAAGATCATAAGTCCGGAACGTAAGTATAGGGTTTTCTAATAACAACTTGACAACAATGGCAAACCATTTGAGATACTTCAAAAACTTTGTTATTGGCTTTAATAACAATCAAATGAATTTATGAATGGAACTCATATTCGTTCATTTGGCCAGTGCGGGCACGTTTGCAGCGGTCGATTCGTTGGACCCAATTTTCAATGACTCGGCCACACATTTCGGCCGAAACGAAAGCTATTTCGCGTTCAATGTTGCTTCTGAGCTCTTCCAACGTCGTCGGCGTATTGGCATAAACCAATGACTTAACGTAGCCCTACAGAAAATAGTCAAGCGGCGTTTAATCGCACGAACGAAGCGGCCAATCGATTGGCCCATGTCTTGAGATAACACGCTCACCATACTTACTCTTCAATAAATCGATTGTAGCGTGTGCTGTGTGGCTTGTGGCACCATCCTGTTGAAACCACATGTCGTCCAAGTCAATATTTTCCAAAAAATAATCGGTGATCATGGCGCGATAACGCTGACCATTCACAGTAACGTGACGATCGTTATCTTCGACGAAAAAATATGGCCCAATAACGCCACCGGCATGCAAACCGCACCAAACAGGTATTTTTTGTGGATAAAGTGGTGATTCATGAAGCACATGTGGGTTTTCACCCGACCAATAGAGCATATTTTTTGCTTATTGACGAACCCATTGAGCCAAAAATGAGCTTCGTGACTGAAGATGATTTTGCCCATCTTCTCTAGAACGAAATCGGAGAACGTACGTCGTTTCAAATGGTCCATCGGCTTCAATTCTTGAGTCAGCTTGATCTTGTGTAGGTGTAAGCCAAGATCCCTACGCAAAATACGCCATAATGTGGTCTGAGCGATGCCCAATTCCTTAAAACGCCGTGGAATTGACTGATTTGGTTCGTCAACATCACAACATCACACAACGAATATGTAGACTCAAATTTTTGCACTAAACTTGTTATTGTCTGTCTACTGCCGAAAATTGGAGTTAACGCTCTTAAAGTTGCAGTCACCGACTCCGAATATCTGTAAAAAAATTTTATAGTTTGCAGACGTTGCTCAGTAGTGTACTTTACCGTGATGAAAATGTTGACTTTACTGAATAAATTGACAGTGGCAGCTTGATGAATAGTGAAAGAGTGCGTTCACAAATTAAATTCAAAGTTGTCAAATCCCCATTGGAAAACCCTATACATTGCATGAAACAGCGACGGAAACTCTATCACCGACACCTAGATATGGTATACTCGTATTCAAGAAGTCTTTTCAGCGGGTTATAAATGGAAATGTTTAATGAGTGATGGGGCAGTGTAATCCACTAGCCCTGGTTTACAAGAAGATGACACACCTATTAAATTGTGAAGCTATTGTACAATAACTTCAATGAATTGCCCACAGGGCTTTATAAAAGGGGAGATGATGCTTTGGTAGGGAAATTGTGTACATATTAGGGCTCTCGATTTAAAGCGTGTATGTAATTACACGATTATTCGTGTCACGTGTACACGGTTAGTAAGAAACTTTTACACGTGAACATTTAAATACACGAGTTCTTTTTTAATATGCGTGTAAATAAAATAACACATGTAATTACAAAACGACGTGTTTTCGATTATTGGACGTTACGAGTACTTGCCGAAACAGTTATTTCTGTTCAAGCTATAGTTCATTTTTCTATGTTTTATTGAGATTAAAGTTTAATCATTAAACCGGTTTATGAATTGATGACGAAGAGCTTATCAGTTTTAGTTGAGTGTTGATCTCGAAAGGCTGATAAGTATATCTTTTGTTAATTCAAATTGTTAAAGTGATAAAATGAAACCAAAGTGTTGGGTATGGCAATATGCACATCGAGAAGGTAATATAGCCTTCTGTGATTTGTGCAGTGAGGATTTATAGAGATTCGTCAAGAACTGAAACCAACGATGATAGCAGTCCTGGACCGTCCTCTTTCAAAAAACGCAGAATACACAAAAGGACAGCCCAAAAAGTTAGCAATGCCCGACCATGTTCGCCGGATAGGATGGAAGAGATCCATCAGGCATTAGCTAAAATGATTGCGTTAAACCAAATTCCAATTTCTTTCTGCTCGGGTTTTCTCCAATTCATGACTGTTGTTGAACCGAACTATAAGCAATAAAAAAACGACTGCAATCACTTAAACAGGAAGTTGAAACAGTAATAAAGGACAAAATTGGTAGCGTTAATGAAGTTTCTTGCACGTCTGTTTGTTAGACGTCTGCAGCGCAAGAATCATATATGATAATGACGACACATTTCATAGATGACGATTGGGTACCTCAGTCTTTTACACTTGAGACAAGTGAAATTGATACACGTCACAATGCAGAAAATCTCATGAACAAGATGGAAGGCATTTTTCTCGATTGCGGACTTAATGAAAAAGTCGCAGCAGTAGTCTTAGACAACGCTGCAAATGTGGTTAAAGCTGTGGAATCTATGAGGCAAGTAGAGCAGAATGTCGGTTTGACATGCGCAGTACACAGTCTTCAGTTGGCAGTAAGGACATCCATATCTTCGGAAAATATAAAAAAAAAAATTGAGAAAGCCAGTAAACTAGTTTGCCATTTTAAACATTCTAACGTTGCGAAATATGCTTTGCAAGAAAAGCAGAAATAATTGGCTCTACCAGCACAATCCCTTTTACAAACATGCAACACTCGGTGGACCTCAATCTTTTTTATGCTTCAGCGTCTAACACAACACCAAAGTCCAGTGGTAAATGTATTGACAGATCGTACAGTCACTTCCTCAGCTATCGCTACAAAGTTGGAAATTTTAGAACAAGAATGGGCATTGATGGAAGAATTTGGAAAAATGTTGCGGCCTATTCAAGCGCTTACAAAGATTCTCAGCAATGAAATACATCCATCGTGCGATTTCTTATGCTAAAAATGCTGGAGCAACATATGAAATTTTCCGCAAGCGACTCAGACATGAAAACATCGTTCAAAATCAGTTTACGTAATGATGTACGAAATAGATTTGATTTAATTCAGAGTAACACAACTGATGTTTCTGCAAGGCAATTAGCATCTTATCTTGACCCAGAGCATGAGAGTGTTGATGAAAAAATGTCTATAAGAAATAAAGTCAAGCAGCTCATGATAGCATATTTACCTTCCGAGAATAATTCGGAAATAGAAACTGGGTCCACTATGAATCTTACAAGTGACTTAGAGTTTCTTTATAACACACATGGAACTAAGCGAAAGACTATCCAACATTAACTGGGCACTTATTTAGCTGAACCTCAATTGAAGTTTGACCTAGATCCATATGAATGGTGGAAAAACAAGACAAGATAAATTTCCGGCTATCGCAATTTTAGCGAGAAAATATTTGTCTATACCAGCTACATCTGTTAGCTCAGAACGCTGTTTTTCCACGGCTGGAAATATTGTCACATCTAAAAGATCTTCATTGCTCCCTGATAATGTAGATTTGTTGGTATTTCTTTATCAAAATAGAAAGTGTTTCTAAAATAAGACCATACACATACTTTACTTAAGAATGAATTTAATTTTTTGTTTGATTTATAAAATAAAATAATTTGTCACAAACTACCAGATAAAATGAACTTTTTGTTTTATTTCTAAATAATCAAAATTTGTATCAAAAGAATTTCATAAAAATTAAAAATGTAATTACATACATATACACGTGCTATACCAAATAAAAGTGCTTACACACGTGACGATAATTACACGTATAACACTTGCATAAGTGTACCCGTGTAATAAGGACCTCTAGTACATATAGTATACTCGCAAACTGTATGACCTGCATCATAGGTCGAGATAGTCCATAACATCAAAATATGTTCACGTCAAGCAAAAGAAAAACAACATACCGTCCAAGGGGATCTGGCCGATGACCAATGAACAGCAACCGTCTGAATAAAAGAAGTCATAGCAGATGGCAACATGCTTGGTCTAAGAAGTTGGAACCCCGGGCTCGATATGTTTGGATATTCAGGATAAGGGCTAGAAGTGTGGTCTTACAAGAGAAGGATTTGTTACTCAATTGCCTTCTGAGCCGAAAGAAACACCGATTGGCAAAGGATAAGTCTGATTTCTATGCTGATATTGTTATCACTTATAACTATGTAGCCGAGATTGACAAAGTCCTTTAACTAACTGTCAATTGTATTTTGTGTTTTGTTTTTTTCTTATTTACCGTCTCACACCGTCCGAAAGTGGGCTTGGGGGCATACTGATGAGCAATCAAAGCAAGACGGGTGTTGTGGTTAAAAGTTTGAAGGAGCGGCTTTGCACTAGCGATTTCTGTGCAACACTTGTGGTGGAGCGAAAAAAAACAGAGTAAGAAACGAGACATGTTCGAACGAATCCATTGTCTAAGTGATATTAGTATCATCTACGAGTTTTATCGCATGGCTCTGAATCATATCTAGCAGGTGCAGGTGCATTTTTTAGGAGAACCTGACCAGATGTCTTATATATTGAGGCCAGATCAGAGGTAAACATTTTACAGCATTTTTGGCGACATCGAATATGCTGGCATTCTAACGTAAGTTGTCATTGGCATTGTGTTTTGGAAGCATTAAATTATATTCTGTTAGTGCTTCTCCAATTAGTTACGCTGTTAATATCGGAGTTTAATGAGTTTAGCATATGCCGCTGTTCCCGTTTTACAGCCAAAGAGCAGGGACGTGAGCTTGGGAACGGATTTGAAAAGCAGAGAGTACTGTCGTCAGGCAAGGAATATGTTGGATTAGAAGAAGCAGACAAGAGATCATTAATGAAGATTAAAAGAGTGTCAGGGACAAAACGGAGCCCTCAAACACAAGCATTTATTTTGTGAATGTCAAACTCGAAACAATCCAAGACGACTTGAATTGAACATTCCGAATGATATTTTCTTATCCATTAAAGGGAAGAGTCATCCATCCCAAAGACACGCATTTTCGACTAAAGAGCTCAAACTCTGTCAAATGCCTTAGATATATGAAGTACAACTATCTTGCTTTCGCCAGATTGATGTACGCTTTGGTTCCACATCTCGGTGCGACATACCATCAAATCACCAGTGGACCTATTGCTACGAAAATCGTACTGCCCGTCATTGAGAAGTTTTCATGTTTCGAGATATTTCATGAGCTGACGGTTTATCAGCGTTTCCATGACTTTAGAAAAAAAAAGAAAGTAAGTGCAATGGGTCTGTAGGAATAGAGAGAAGAAGATTCGCTTTTTATAGGGACGCACTGGACAAATGCTGTTTTCCATTTGCTCGTAAAGAGTCCTAAAGAGTAGGATTGACGAAAATTTGGTTTTTCCTCGGTTGATGAACACTTATTCAGAAGAAGGGGTAGAGTTGGGTATGTTAAGATCTTCATGGTTTCTTGCTACTCTACGAGTGCGATTCGACGCACTCAAATGTAGACGGAGACAAGGCACAACCTAACAATGTTGAGCAAAATATGCAGCAAGCAAATTGGCCATGTCCGAAGAGCTGGCAACTAATATGTCATTGTAAATGAGCGTTGGGATTAAGGATAGGGCAGTATTTCTAACGACGACCGAACAAAAATGTTAACTATTGTACCTTTGGGACATTGTAGGAATTTTTTCCTCAGTTTTTGATTGAATTGGAATCATCACGTTTAGGAAAGACGCTGCAGTCATTCCAGGCTCATTTGAACTTATTTCGATTTTCCTCTGTCGGGTTGGTCTTGTAGGACTCTAACCCTGACAGTCACTTTACAGTACGAATCGTACTTTGCCTTTTCTTTTGTTTTGATACGATTCATCCGATGATCGTCTCATAAAAACAGAGATAAATGTTTGTAATCATATCAGCAACGGCATACACGTCGTTATCGGGAAAACATAACGACTAGTTAAAATTTATACGGTTCCATAAGATTCCTCTCTAATTGTGTGGTCGGAGAAATTAGCTGATATGACACAGTGGTCCGACGAACCTAGAGGATATAGCACATTGATCTTGTACTTATCAGGGTGAGAAGTTAAAAACAAATCCGGGGCTTTGCGGTATGACTATGAATGTCTGATATTTATGTGTGCTTATTTGTAAGATAGGTCAAGTTGTCAAATCTTCAAATCTTTTTGTAGTATTTTACGGCGCTGTGGTGACCTTATTAATGGCTACTACTCGTACTGGGTACCTCGTAATGTGCGGACATCTAAAATGGTTATGCTTTGGGTCCGGCACTGTGATCTATAGCTTGTCATGTTTTAATTAGGAAACTGCCAATTGTATCAGTGAAAATCGTACTTACTATGACTATGTTTCGGCCACTTACAGGTTCTCTCATTTAGTATTAGTCATTTATCTCACCAAGTTCACTACTTACGTCGTATTTGGTACAATGTTTACAGGCTGTCTATAGGAGTTCGCAGAGGACCTTCTTGGTAGCGTCATCCTTCTGTTCCGTTAGAGTATTTGCGCATGTAAGGCTAATAGTAGTCGCTAACATATATGTCTAACGAAAATGAATTTTGACTCTGGTCTGTTCCATCGGATATTTTGGATTAATGTTATATCAGCCTCATAAGCTTTCAGTGTCTAGGATAGGAGACTGGGACACATGCTCAAGTACATGTTTCAATTACTATACGAGGGTTGTCTGAAAAGTTTCCGACCGCAACATAAACATAGCGGCACTCGTCAATAAAAGCTAGTGAATGCTAATTGTGCATATTTTGACAGTTACTTACCGAAGTTTCAGTCATTTTGGACGCGCATTTTTAGTTGACAGTCGCTTGAGTGAGTCGATGTGAGTGTTTTTTTGTGAAAATGGAAAAAATTGAGTATCGAGCTGTTATTAAATTCTTGTTTTTGAAAGGCAATACGTCTACGCAAATCAAAAATGAGTTGGGTCTGTGTACGGGGACTCAGCACCATCATTTACCACAGTGAAATTTTGGGCAGCTGAATTTAAACGTGGCCGTAAGAACTCAGGAGATGATGAACGTTCGGGATGTCCAAAAACTGCAACCACTGACGATAACATTGCTAAAGTTCACCAATAGGCTCTAGATGACCGCCGAATTAAAGTGAGATTGATAGTAGAGGTTAGGAAAATGTCCAAAGAACGTGTTCGTTACATATTAAATCAAGATTTAGGCATGAGGAAGCTGTCCGCGAGTTGAGTGCCACGTTTGCTACGTTAGACCAAAAACGTGTTCGAATGAACATTTCAAACGCTCTGTTGGCGCAGTTTAGGTGCAATAAATCCGAGTTTTGGCTCCGATTAATAACTGTAGATGAAACTTGGATACATCATTAAACGCCCGAAACAAAAATTCAGTCAACACAGTGGACTACAAAGGGCGAGCCGGCTCCAAGAAAAGAAAAAACTGTTTTTTTCGGCTGGGAAAGTGACTGTTTTTTTGGATAGTAAAGGAGTTATCTTAATCGACTATCTTCGAAAAGGAAAAACCACTACAGGAGCATACTGCGCATCATTACTTGCCAAGCTGAAGGCAGAAATTGCGGAAAAACGGCCACATTAGCAGAAATAGAAAATCGTGTTTTACAAAGACAACGCGCAGTCTTACACCTCAGCGGTTGCGATGGTTTAAACTACTTGACCATCCACCTTATTCACTAAATCTAATCCCAACCGACTTCTTTTTGTTTTCTTATCTAAAAACTGCGTTCGGAGGACAGAGATTTTCGTTAAATGTGGAGGCAATCACCTTCGTCAACAATTATTTTGTAGAGAGAAACGCCAAGTACTATTTGGAGGGGTTAGAGAGATGGGTGCATCGCTGGGAGAAGTGTGTAGATTTGCAAGGAGACTATGCCAAAAATAAAAAAACATTTGAGAAAAAGTGTCTTGTATCATTGTTCGGTCGGAGACTTTTCAGACAACCCTCGTATGTCAATCGCTTAAAGGTCTTACCGAGGCTTTTTTTGCTTTCCTGTCCAATTAATTGAAACCGGGATTTCGAAGCTAACCAGTAATACTTTTAACAGACCCAAGGTGGAAAATAAGACGTACCTAGGTTAGGTTAGGTTAGGTTAGAGTGTTGGTTGGAAAACCAACCCACTTAGGCATATTGGCCAGTTGTGCTGCCACATGGATCTATGATCCCCTCACTCATGAAACCAATTTGAGCTTACGATGAAGCGCAGTAGACTGTTAACGTCTGTATCTTTTAGATCGCTTAAGTCGTTGTAGAAGAAAGCTCCTAGATGGAGTTTTCTTCTCTGGTAGAGAGCTGGACATGTGCATAGAAGGTGAAGCATTGTCTCCTCTTCCTTCTCGTCCATGCAACTTCTACAGAAACCGTTTGTAAAAGCGCCAAGTCTTCTTGCATGCTTGTCTGTAAGGCAGTGTCCAGTGATGATATCTATAATGACGCTGATATGCTTATTATTTAGAAGAATCAGACTCTTAGAGCGATTCAGTTCCAGCTTTGGCCAGATCTGTTTAGTAGCTAGACATGTTGGCCCACCGGTCCATCTAAGGTCTGTTCTTTGATTAGCATCCAGCTTAAATAATAATTTGCACGTAGCGATTGGGACTATGCTGACTATCCGAAAAGATACGGAAATCCTTTGCAGATATTACGTTTTTCTTCAGCCAAGACAGACAAAATTTCCGCCCGGAACACACTACAGTGATTTGGAAGACGGAAGGAGAGGCTTAGATTTAGCTTATCTAAGAAAACACCTCCACTAACCCTGCTATCGGTTTAAGATCCATCTATATAGAAATGGGTAGACTTGTCGTCCATGAAAGCCTCTTCCTACCAGAAGGATCTATAGGGAAAGGTCGTATGAAAGTCTTTTTCAAACCGAAGTTTAGGTATGGTGTAATCGATGTTCTCTAAGTGGATTCCTAATATATTAAGAATCTTAGCGTGGCCAAATAAATTCCTTGTCAAGTGCTGAGGTCGCAGCTACTTGCCTGCTGAAGATGTCGATGGGTGTCAAGTGAAACAGAATGTCTAGCGCCGTAAAGGGTGTGGAGCGTAGAGCTTCGCTTATGCATGGATATACTGTTCTTTGGATTTAGTTTAGTTTTTTTTTGCAGTTGACTGCAATGTCTAAGGCCGTAAGTGAGTATCGGTCTTATGACCGAGATGTATAGCCAGTGGGTTAATCGAGGTTGCAGGTCCCATTTGTTTCCAATTTTAGCTTTCTTAACTCTTTCTTAAATGTTAGATATCCAGTTAAGTTTTATACCAAAAATGAGACCCAGATATTTTGCTGTATCAGAAAATACTTAGCTGGCACCATCTATTGAAGGAGGGTCTATAGTTGGAATTTTATATTTCCTGGAAAGGGAGCAAGATCAGTTTTATGGAAGTTAACTCCCAATCCACAGTGCTCCGCCTAAGGCTTACCTAAGATCTGCCAGATCTTCGTCTGCATCATAACTTCCTATTCATTAAAAGAACCAACGTGCACATTGTGATGATGTCTGGAAATCTCTTCAGACATTTAAACCGACCTAAATAAATAGTTGCGTCTATCCCACAAAAACGACCAGAATTTTGCTCAACAAGAAATTATATCCAATTTTTTTCCAAAATGATACAGAGCCTTTAAAAATTCATCTATCGGACAGAACAATAAAACATAATTGAGTAAGAGAAAGCAGAAGTATCTATACTGAAGTATACTCAAATATCTATTTTGCTTTAGCATTGTCAACATTTTTGTTTATTGTTGATGACAAATTAAGACATTATCCTGAGACAATTTCCCAGTCGTAAAAATATAACAAGTCCAGTGGAACCCTTAGAAAATGATGACATTACAGTCTGCCGTCTTAAACGTGGAAAATCCTTTTCCTAATTTATTTCCTTTACTTCCGTTTCGTATGCCAGTGTACGAGGCCCACAGGAAATTCCAGCCAAAGCTAAGATGCCAGTAATCAGATTTCATAAGTCCGTTATACGTCATGAAAGGATGATAAGGATAAACGCATAAGGAACTAGAAAGGATTTTGCCCTCCCCTCGTTATTCATAACTATTGGCTTTTGTTTATTTGTGGCAGGCAATTCACCTTAACTGGCTGAGCCTTTGACGTGAACTTGTAGTCCGTGTGGCAGGAGGCTTACGAGCATATGCTCCTGGTAGAAAGCGAAAAAAATTTTTTTCTTGTTTACTTTTATGTAAATATGAGCTCTAGTCGCAGTTACTCGTCCTTTGTAAACATACTCATATCTAAAGAACAGACATAAATAAAAGGTAAAGAAAAGTACATAATAGTCACAGCATTTGCAAACAGGGTGGGTCGTAGACAAAGGAAAGGTTCCTTATATTTTCTTCTATAAGTACAAATGCAAAGTAACCGCCTTTTGTTAGCAGAAGACGCTTATTGAGGTAGGAAAGAGGAAAATAAAAATGTGACATAAATTTGAGTATAGATTTCTCTAACATCTATGTTATCCAATGTTTAATCCAATGAAATCAAATACGATGCCACTGACAAAAGTGCTTATAATGGATTTTCTTTTATTTAATCGTAACAGATGCGAAAAACGGTCAAAAATCATAGTAAGCGATATCCGTCGATACTCCAGTTCCTTTGTTTTTAAAATAGCATTTCTCACAGTACATCCTATAGTACAAGTGGACGGATGAATGACTCTTTTCGTGATATAGGAAAGCATTTCATTTACTTATTTTCTTACTTATATGACACTTTAATCCGGTCTACACCATGGCATTAACCTACAAACTTCTCCAGTTAACGCGGTCTTTGGCCAAAGGCCGCCAGTGATATATTTCAGAATGTTTGAGGCCACCTTCCACTCGTGCGCGCATCTATTCGTCAAAGGCATTTTATTGAGCACCTCGACGTCAATGGTTTTGCTGTTATATCTCCTAAACAAGACTACTGGTTTGAAGAATCTTATGTTTAAGGCATAACAGATTATCTTCATCCCCCTTTGAACAGTTAATGTATCTGCATCATAAAGCAGAATTGACTATACAGTCAAAAGTATTTCATCTGTGGATCGAACAAACATAAATGGTTCGTTCTATCTTACATATTTCCTCCATATTATTAGCACCGACTACGACTCTACAACTAATTGTTCATGTTCATCTTTGCGAGCTTCAATTCTGGTTTTGTAATCCATGCTTATTCGTTTTACTTTCTGATATTACGTTCAAACGTCATTCCTAGTAATACGTTTATACCTCCATTCCGCGACCTCAAGAAGTCTGCGCTCTTCTCTTCTTTTTTAATTTCGTATTTTGATGCAGCGAAACTTTCTACTACATTCGTTGTCATACCAAGAAGCATGGGGGAAATGCATCTGGGAACCATTCTAGTATCTGTTACGATTGCAGTTTACCAACGTTGAACTTTGAAGATCGTACTTGAATCCTTATTCATACCCCGGCTGTATGAATTACGACCTAAATCAATGCTTACTCCTCGGAAAGTTCGAATATCTAAAATGCTGGATCGCAATGTGATCAATTTCATACCTTTGCTGGATGAGATTTGGAAACCCGTCCGGGCCACTAAAAAATTAAGCCCCGATACTAATTCTAAAATCCTGAAGCCGTTGTCCGATGTGGTGCTATGTTTTTATCAGCCCCACTCAATGACGTTGAAACGTAAATATCTTCTGGAACAGTTTTGGTGTTCTGGGTGACTCACTGATTCATAGAGTCCTTCTTTACAAATGCAGGCTTATATTTTTGGATTTTTACCTTGACGTGGATTACTAGGAAGCTTCCGCTTACATGCCAAAATCTTAAGATCTTTTGCCTAAGTCTACCTTGAATACCGCCATCTTCGTTTTTTGTAGCAGTTGTAGGAGATACCGAAGTTTTTCATCTGATTTTTGTCCAACCCGTCTCTTCGAACTGGTCTTTAACACGATGTTGATTCCTCAATTTGTTGCCCTTAAAATGTGTTTCACTTATAAACGGTACGCTGCCAACAGCATTGCTTGGGTTATGATAGCTGCCTTTACACTGTTCAGGTTTCTTATGCCCCCATATCTACTTCAGAGTTCCGAAGTCCCGACGCAGCTGTTTAGCTTCCTCTAAAGGGGTTTGTGTAATGCACTCTAAGAAGCATAAACAAACTAAACCCGTCGAGAATATGGAAAGATTACAGGCTATATATCGGCGATGATGGTCAAAATACCGCTGTCATGAACTATTCATCCTGGACGAAGACGACAGATTATTCCGAAGTTAAGTTAGCAATAACGAAGCTTAGTTCTATTAAAACAGCTGACGTAGTCGAACTGCCTGGTGTACTATTTTAAGCAGCTGGATATTGGGAATTTGCACCAATTTATCTATAAGATATGGTTATAGTAAAGCATACCTGAGGTATGGCCTCTCCCAGTGTTGATACGATCTACAAAGGCAGCCCTTTTGACTATAAGATCTTTTCGTCCATATCAGTGTTATTTAAGCCCTGGAGAGTCCACCAATGATTATTTATTTAGACTATGGTAAATATTGAAATTTCAGATCGACACTCACCATCTACTTGTCTACTTCAAAGCCGCATATGACAGAGTGCATAGGGACGAGCTGTAAACCGTCATATTTTGTACATCCTTTGCAAGATGACAATAGAGAATTCATGCTGGTTCATCAAAGTCGGTAATGAATTAATTGGCATTAATGTGAGTGGCCTAACACATCGAGGCCTTAATGAAGTTTTCGTGGGTATCACGGCTGAAGCAGTCAAAACGGATCTGACCCTAAACGAAGACACCGACGTCGGCTATAACTTTGAGGTTGTTTAGGACTAGGTCTACCTTGGCTCCGCAGTTACAAGCAGCAAAGGCATCAGAGCAGAAGTCAAACGCAGAATGCTTAATATGCAATTAAGTAACATAGCTCTCTCTCACGAGAGCAAATTGCCTTGTTATTGGGTCTATAATAATATAAATATGTGCGGTTTGCTAAGAGATGGCGTAACTTGTATTATTCCATTGGAACATGCGTTGGAAAGCTACTGTCATTGTACGTCATTTCAGTATATGTCATTCATTTGAAGCGTAAACAACAATAGTTTTTTTCACTCAAATATGTCGAACTTTGTGCCTGAAAAAGTGTTTTTGCGGGGAGTTCTTCTTCATCACTTTAATATGAAAAAAACTGCTGCCGAAAGTCATCGTATTTTGGTGAAAGTTTATGGTGAACATGCGCTAGCTGAGCGAACGTGCCAAGTGATTTGCACGATTTCAATGCGGTGATTTTGGCTTGGAAGACGATGAACGTCCTGGGCAGCCAAAAAAGAAGATGAAGAACTGGAAGCATTACTCTATGAAGATTGTTGCGAAACGCAAGAAGAGCTCGCAGAATCTTTGGGTGTCACTCAAGCAGCCATTTCAAAAAGCAAGGAATTGGGTTCCACATGAACTCAAGCCGAGAGACGTCGAAAGGCGGTTTTGCATGTCCGAAATGCTGCTGGAACGCCACAAAAGGAAGTCATTTTTGCATCGAATTGTGATGAAAAATGGATCCATAACGACAACCCCAAAAAATCATATGTGAAACCCGGCCAACCAGCCAAATCAACGGCAAAGCCGAATATCTATGGCGCGAAGGTAATGCTCTGTATTTTGTTGGATGAGATGGGTGTGCTGTATTATGAGCTGCTAAAACCGGATAAAACTATCAATAGACAAAGCTATCGAACACAATTAATCCGTTTGAAGAGAGCAGTAGCCGAAAAACACCCGGAATATGCGACCTGACACGAGACAATAATTTTCCATCATGACAACGCTCAGTCCCACGTTGCTATTCCGGTTAAGAACTATTTGGAAAACATTATAGCCCAAACCTTGCCCCTTCTCACTACCATTTGTTCCGGTCGATGCAAAACGCCCTCACTGAAATATAGTTTACATTAGAGCAGAATACCAAAAATTGGCTTGATTCATTCTTAGCTGCCAAGCCGGCGCACTTCTTTTGGGATGGGATCCACAAATTTCCAGAAAGATGAGAAAAACTCATAGCTTCAGACGGGCAATACTTTGAATAATACTATTGTACATGTTTTTCTTAAATAAATGTTCAAATTTTGAAAAAAAAAACCTCACGAATTAAAATATATACCCAATACAAGGCCCTAATTACCCCGGGCTTGCTCTTTAGTGCAGAGGCTTTGATGTTGTGAAAAACGGATAAAGAAAACAAAGATACCGCGGCTTATTTTCGATTCCGTTGGAGAAGAAGATTAAACCACGAAAATAACGCCGGAGATGACCGGACTATCAATGGAGCCCAAAACTTCGGCCCAAAAAGCCTATTTGTCGAAGACCGAGAGACGGCGCAATTGAGGACCACGTCTAAGGTGTCACACGCAAGTGGAAGCGGACCTAAATC
This sequence comes from Volucella inanis, assembly GCA_907269105.1. Classification (NCBI taxonomy): domain Eukaryota; kingdom Metazoa; phylum Arthropoda; class Insecta; order Diptera; family Syrphidae; genus Volucella; species Volucella inanis. The sequence continues at coordinate 140,363,209 of OU026155.1, read as the reverse complement.
AACTTATGGCGCTAAACTGGAGGCAACTGGCGAGTAGGGGTTAGTTGGTTGAAGGCCAGATATGAAAACACTTGTTCGTTTCTAAATTAAACGTGTGATCCTTGGTTAGTTGGGGTGCATATTCAAAAGCGTATTGTTCTAACTGCACAGTAAAATGTGGTATTCGAACTATAATTGCTTCTTACTGGTTGTACAGAGATTTTTTTTTATTGAGAAATCATAGTTAAATTGTATATTCTAGAGCTCTGCAAACCATGGAAAGTTTCCTTTGATTCAAAAGATATCTTCAACTGTGGCATGAGGCACTTCTTAAGTAGCTTCTATTCTGTAGCGCTTATTGAGAAATACATTCTTACAACGCATTTCAACAAAATCACAAGTCGTTTCTTGTAAGTTTTTTGAGACCGAAAAGTCCCTCCAACAGGTAAGCCATAAGAACCATAACATTATCCAAATAAGTTCAGCTCTGGTGGTTAGATTGTAATCTCCACAAACACTCTGACGAAATAGCTGTTCAGATCAGAAGTATCCCTTACATCAAGACTAGCTTAACACAACTACAACTTACAGTGAAACTGCCTGTCCCTGAAAATACATCTCCTGTTTCTAATTTGAGTCAAATTTGAGTCAACTTAATGCACGAAGATTGATGAGGTTTTTCAAGCAAAACTATTATCCGTTGTCAATTTGACTAATCCATATAAAACTACCTCATCTAACTATTAACGTCCTTATAAAGTAAAAAACAAAACAGAGCATTTCTCCACATCCACCCTGTATGCCAACTGATAGTGAGTAAGAAGAGGCAACAAGAACAAACAGCACTCCAGGGACACAGACATTTAGCTTTGGTTCTATGATAATTTTGTGGGATTCGGATTGTCTACCGAGTTACCTATATCGGATATTTTTTGCTCTTCACCGGAAGCCTAGGGTAGCGTCTCTTCTCTATATCTACTCCTCTTAGTTTACCACATCCATTTGGGAGCGTGTACAAAATCATGCACGACCAACTTTTATCCTCGGGGAATTACTTTGGATTCAAGTTACGTTTCTCAAATTGGCTTCCGCGGCTGCAGGATGAGAAGGCTGTATTCCGTTTTAGGTTCTCCATGGAAGAAAAATAAAAATCTCAGTTGGCCTAATAAAAATGCCTGTATTCCCATTCGGTAAACATGAATGGTTTTCATGTCCTCCTGGGTTTTCCACTCTGCATGTCCTCTGTAGCTACATACATATCTGTCTTCATTCATCAGTGCGTTCTTTCAGGCGGTATTTCCTATTTGCATTTCTGCGTTTGCATGTGTACTTTGGATTAGGAAGAATATAGGGATAAACAACGCTGCTGTAATTTTATGGATGCCTGTGCACTGCGGTTGTGGATAATTAAATTTTTCAGCCTTTCCGGATCCGCTTCAGAGGCCTACAGGAAATGCAATTATATGAATCCTTCGTCTAGAACAAGGAAAATTGAATCACTGTCGATTATGGTGTGGAAAAGTTGTCATGTGAGTGAAACATAAGGAATGTCTTCAAAGCCGGTACAAAGAAACCCCTTCACAGCGGTTAAAAGAGCTGACGTTTGCCATTCTGCAAGTGCTCCATTTGTAAAAATAAACAACACAGGCAGGATAATACACAATGCATGGCAAGTTGTTGAATACGATGACAGAATGACACAATTGAGAATTAAATCGTGTATCTCTTGTTTATACGTATCTTCACAGTTTAATCATGAGGAATCCCCTGATTCCTCCAACACCTGTCAGCTTCAACGCAAAAAGTATTTAAATTTATTTATTCCAAAAAATATCAGCCCTTCAACAGGATGGATGGTGGAGTAATTTGCATAACGATATCAGGTCCACGAGGGATGGAGGGGAAGCGAGTTTATTTCATCGTTACTCGAAAATGTTGCTCCTCGAATACTATATACAATAGGGTGGAGAATCTTTTTTTCTTCCTTTTTTGAATCATTTTTAGAATTTCGATAAGAAATAAATGGTATGCTGCGACGTCAGGCCTTATGGCAGGTGGTACAGTACTCGAACTTATTTATTTATACCATATGTACAGCATAACATTTACTTAAGAAAATTGAATTAAGTCTCAGCTGCGATTTTATTTTATTTATGAATAATTTCTGCCTTAAAAATAAGACTCTTTTCTGTGACTGTCACATGTTTTATTTTAAAGTTTCCCTTAAATGTCTTTCGAGAGTATAACAGAATATTTGACCATTTAAGAACTAGTCTATTGTACATTTTCTTTTTAATTATTTTAATAACATTTGTCAGTCTTTCGAAGAAAGATGTGTACTCGCTTTAGTGATAAAGCGCCTACAATAGCAGCATAAGCGCATGGTACAGTCTTTCCTACCGAATGAATGGCATTGGCTTATTATAGACATCTGAAAGTATTTGTTTGGCCTACCTGCAACTTGCAGGATCACGCCACCTATACCAAGTGTACCGGCTTTTTGTAAAATTAAAACACTAATGTTTGATGAGAAAGTAAAAAACATTTTATTCAAAGTATTGGCCATTGCTAGGTAAACATATTTCTCATCTTTCAGGCAATTTATGGATTCCACGCCAATAAAACTGTTCGTCTTTTGAAGCAAACCAAAAAATCACCCAATCTTCGACTTCCTCGTAGGATTCGAAGTGCTGCTCAGCTAATGCGTATCCCATCAATGAAAACAAATGGTAGTCGGAAGGAGCCAAGTCTGGTGAATACGGCGGGTGGGGTAGCAGCTCCAGCCAACTGCTTTGGTTGTATCCTGATGCAGTTTTGCTTTGTGTGGAGCAAAATTACCTTGCCGTGTCTTCTGGCCCATTCTGGTCGTTTTTTGATCAATGCAAGCAAGGTCCCGCCAAATACACAGCATTGTCTTGCCGAATCGATCTGATTTTGCAGTCGAAGTTGATGGTTGTTTCGGATTATCCATGATTTTTTCCGCTTAGGATTCTGAAAATAAATCCATTTTTCATCGCCAGTAACAATTCGATGCAAAACTGTTTTTTTTTTCAAGCAAAATTTCACAAGTGGTTTTTCGGTTTTCCATCTGTCTTTCATTCAATTCATGTGGCACCCATTTTCCAGACTTTTGGATCTTTTCCATAGCTTTTAAACGGTCAGAAATTGTTTGTTGTGCAACATTTAACATTTCTGCCATTTGTTTCTGACTCAAAGTGTCATCCTCATTCAATATTGTTTGCAATTCGGCGTCTTCAAACTTTTTTGGTGGTGTTCCACGTTCTTCATTTCTCACGTAAAAATCGTGATCTCTGAACCGTTGAAAAAATTCATCATTTTCTTTTACAAAATTCGATGTTTTTAACACGATGAAAAAATATGATGTTGTTTGCACAATGACTTGGTGTATACTAAATATGTGTGACAGGTGTCATAGCAACCAAAAAAAAAAATTAAAACCCCGTTCACAATAAATGTTCCCTATCGAGACATTTGTATCTTGACGCTCATTTCATACCGGTACACCTGGTACATAGGGCCGTGCTAAAAGAGATACAACAGGATTAAGACATTCACGTATGGAGTTAACGTTCCAAGAATCTATAAATTCAGCTCTCTAAAGAAGCCTTGCATTCCTAAGGCGAGCCTTGGCTAACGTTCCATTATTTCGTATATCTCAGCTAATACGCTCATACGCTAATTCTTCCAACGAGTAGTGAAGTCTAAGATTGTCGTCCTCAACAAAAACGCCAGAGCCGGAAAATTGAGTCCAATTTCCTGGAAACCAATATCAAAATTCGCAAAAGTGACCATCATTCAGTGTCACGCTCCGACGAACGATGCAGAGGAGGAAGACAAAACCACTTTCTATGCTCTTCTAAGCTCGGTGTACTGAAACAATCCGAAAGGCGACATCGAAATCGTCATGGGGGAATTTAATGCAAAGGTTGGCCCGGACAACATAGGCCTCGAGCGTGTTATTGGTAGACATGGCTTGGGCCAGCGAAATAACAATGGTAATATGCTTGTTGACTTTTGTAACGCCCGTCAGCTTGTGGTAGGTGGAACGCTGTTTCCACACAAGACCTGCCATAAAGGAACCTGGGTCACCCTAATTGACGAACACAAAACCAACTCGACCACTTCATTATACAACAACGACTTCAACTTCATTACATCACCTGCGATGTAAAGAATAAGAGAAGTGTGAATACAGGAAGTGATCATCACCTGCTACTAGCAACGATCCGGATACGAACAGCTGCTGTCCAGCGACGTTTAAAGAGTGCAGCAAGTGGACCAAAATTTAATAAGACGGCCCTTAGTGACCCAAATATTTGTCGTAATTTTGCCAACACTCTAAACAAACACTGCAAACACTGCAAACAGTGTAGATGGAAACATCAATCTTCCCATTGAGGCGATGTAGGACAAAGTAAACAGGGTTTTATGAAACTGGATGTGAAATGTTACCGAGGCAATCAAGGGATAGAGATCTCTGGATATCCCAAAAACACATCTCAAAATTAGAATTAACAACGAAACTGATGTTCATCGAAAGTTGGTTCTACAGAATGAGTATAGAGCAGCTCATAAGAAAGTGCAGCACTGTGTGAGACATGATAGGAGGACCAAATTGGACAGATAGGATTAGTTGGCGGAGAGGGCGAAGAAGCTGCAAGAAGAGGGAACTTGAAGGACCTAAGGACATTATAGGTCAAAAAGTAGCTTCAACAACCCTGCGCTAGATACTTACAGCAACCTTATAATGTCACTAGAAGAACAACTGGGATATTGGAAGGAACATTTTTCTTCACTGCGCAATGATAATCAGACTACATATGCAAATTTTCGGGTATAGAAAGGTCTACCCCCAAACAAGTGCAGAAATAAAAACCGCGATCCTTCAAGGCAGCTGGACTGGATAGCATACATACCGAGTTCCTGAAAGCCAATCCCGGTGTGCAGTGGCTGTATTTTGTCTGCATTTGTTCAGGCTCTTTGGGAGAATAAAACCTTTCTCACGTAATGGAAGGATGGAGTTACTGTCAAGATACCAAAGTAAGGCTATAACAAGCGTGGTATCACCATATTGTCCGTACTCCCAAAGATGGGGGCAACTATTATTCTCGAGAGAATAAAGTCCAGGATTGAATCGACGCTCAATAAGCACCCATCGGGATTTCACAGTGGTCGATCATGTGTCGATCATATTAACACCTTGCAAATCATCAACAATCGTCGGAGTACCAATCTTCCTCATATTCAGCTTTCCATCGCGTTAACCGCGATTGCATCTAAAGATCGCTTGCTATGAGAGGCATCCCTAAAAAAATTTTTGCTATTATTAAGGAGTCGTACAAGAGCGCAAGGTGTTTCGTTTTGCACAGTGAACTGCTTCCCGATGCACTTGAAGTGCGACAAGAAGTGAGACAATAAGATGTACTGTCACCGATTTTGTTCGATCGTTGATGTAATGATTGCCACGCTGGGTACAAACGAGAGACTTGGTATCCAATAGAAGCAATTTGAACTACGCTGATGTTATCAGTTTTCTGGCAAACAATATTGGTACCCTTTACCAAATGTGTCATTCACTGCCATATTATGTGGAGGTGGCTGCCTTAAGGATATACGCCAAAAAGACAAAAATTATACACACTAGCCGAGACCAACAAGATCAGGTTAACTTGAGACGGGAGACCATAGAGAAGGTAACGCCGTTCAACTATCTGGGTAGTTATGTGTCACTCGTTGGTGGAACAGACGTGGATGTCAGAAATAAACTAAATGAAGCTCTTAGTGCATTTGGAATCCTTTCTCCAATGTGGAACTCTAGCAAAACATCGCTTCGCACTAAGTTAAAACTGGGGAAATACTATATGTTACAAGCTTTTACTGATAGTTGTTTGCGTTATATTCTAAATATCTGGTGGCTACAGACGATTTCCAACAATGACTTGTGGCTTAGGACTGGACAAACAAAAGTGGTAGTTGACCTCGAGAAAATAGCGCTGGATTGGCCATACACTGAGGACCTTCCGCGTTGTTATGTTTGTTGCGAATTAGAAAGAGAATTTACAGAGAAGTAAGTCAGACTGATAGGTGTGAAACTATTAGCAAGTAAGAATTAATATTTTTCAATTTTTGTTAATAAAAAAACATCCCCACTGATCGCCAGCGGTTCGACATGTAGGCCAGTGTCAGACTAGAAGTGAAGTTTCTGTGATTTATAATTTTTATAAATAACAGCGCAACTCGAAATACGCCGTTGGTGCCGTTGTAGATGAAGCCACCAAAGGATTTGTCCGTGAATTTGATTGGCTGATTTTTCTCCATCACAGATGTCGGATACCGGCTACGTCGGATTGTATTACTTGGCTCACTTGCAAGCTCTGATCTGGTTACCTTTGAAGACAATTTTAAGCCTAAGATTGAGAGTCTCCGCTTTCGAGTAGGCGCAGAGCAAATTTACTCTCTGATTTGAATTTTTGAGGACATTGACAAATTTGCTAGTTTCACCAGTTTCTTATATGAGAGACTTTTCGTAATCCAAGTAAACCTTCCATAAGCCGTTGGTCTGTTAAAACTACAATCCTGTTTAGGTCTTTTCTGGAATCCTTAAATAGTGATTTCAGATGTGCATTGAACCATGGAGTAGATAATCTACACTCTGCAGTAGTAAGTTTCTAGCAGGGCACGCCAAAATATTTGATGAGTCTCAAGTTGTGAACGGGTTATTATACCTCCTGTCTCGATCAAATCGATATTTATCAAGCTACCTTCCCTTTGCGTGCACTACCTGAATCGGGAATTTCTTCTATTCCACGTAGTCACCTCAGCTCTTGGACCTTCAATTTTCTGGCAAATTCGATGTCGCTATACAGCAAGAGCAGTTCGCCGTTGTATCACTTCCTCCACTTACCATCTATGCAGATGGTACTCATCTTGACGGGTGGTCAAGAGTATCCTCATCCATTTTTGATAAAGTCCACGCCTGTGCGCCATAAAGCAGGACTGGGATTATTAAGGTCTTATACTCGTATAGGTTCCCTTTTGTTGTTCTGGAGAGGCCTTTGATAGTCAATTGTCTTCTTAGCTCAAAGAAGCAGCGATTGGCAAGAGTTATTCCTCTTTTGATCATAGCGCTGGTGTCGTTGCCTGACTCTAAGTTGTATCTTTTGAGGGCGACATTCTGTCTGGGACGTCGGTGTTGGGTGTCCTTTCTTGTTAACAGCATGAACTTAGTTTTGCTTGACCGTTAAACCCATCTTCGCCGCTTCAGCCTCAATACTCGCGAAACCGTCAGAACATCACGCTACTCTCTTATCATCGGCGTATGCGAGTAATTGGATTGACTTTTAAAAGATTGTACCTCTGGTTTTGGCTAGTGAGTTTGGTACTATTTTTTCAAGAATGAAGCCGCATGACGGCGCATTTCCTAGTCTAAATCCTATTTTAACATCGAAGTTCTCAATGAGTTCTTCCCGATCTTGAACCTCCTGCATTCTCCATTGTCATCCTGCACAAACTGACCGCTTTAGCAAGAATGCCACAGACATTGCTCTGTATAGCTTGTCTCTATAGACCAACCAAATGCGGCCTTAATAGCCTGAATAGGTGATGTATATCGATTTGGAGCTCACGGATTTTTTTCAAGATCTGCCGTAGTATGAATATTCGGTCGATAGTTGATTTTCCTGGCCTAAAGCCACACTGATATGGACCAACTAGGTTGTTGACGAACTGCTTCAGAGCTTATTGCAATATGGCAGAGAGGATCTTGTAGGCTATGTTAAGAAGAGTGATGCCTCTGTATGTGGCACAGTACAGATGGTTTCCTTTCCTGGAGATCGGACAAATAATGCTAATGTTCCATTCATTGGACATATGTTGCTTACCAACTCAAACTTTTTTTTTATAATCCCGCGCGCGCACCAAGGGGATATGAATACGCGCGGGCGGGTGGTGTAGTAGTTTGAAACTCAGGTGTATTAGGTTTCGATATTTTTTTCAGAGGTGGTTGTCAAATTGGAGCCAGTGCATCCTCAACCAGTCGGTCTTAGTACGTGCTAGTTGTTAGTTCGTTACATTTAACCCAGCCAGCAGCAACCACTTCAACATCAGTGTTATGCCTTCATGTCAGAGTTGACACCGACGGGATTTTCATATAAATATGTTACATACAAAATCTATGAAAAGACTTTTTCAGAGAATTGAATCGCACGGGATTCGAACCCGCGACTCTCTGCTTAAGGAGTCTATGCATATACCACTACACCACGGGGGTCAGGTGGACGGAATGGGGGGTCTTCAGTGTCAAGGTTGAAAAGTGTATTCTACCTGACAGCGGTATTATGTTCGTAATCGCCGTTATACGGTCAACTGAAATGCTCATTCCGAATTCTAAGCATAGATTGCGAATCTATTACTATGTTCCCTTGTTCGTATTAACAAGCTTCTGCATATTTTGTTAACCTTTTGTTAAATCTTCCGAATGTCATTCCTTGAGTAGAATCTCTCAATTTCCTCAACCTCATGCTCCTTCTTTTTCCTGCTAAGAAACCGATGTTCGTCTCTTCTCTTTTGCTCGTAGATCACATGAGCAGCTCTAGTCCCTATATAGTATGCAACGTCTTTTGTATACACCTTGCTGCACTCGTCGTTAAACTAGAGATTTTGCTGTGGTGGCCGAGTGAAAGTCAGCACATCAGAGGCGGCATCTTTGATGGCTTTTAGCAATGTTATCGGTGGTTTCAGATACTTGATTCTGGCGGCAGAGGACCTCAACAGAGAGGTCATAGTTGAGGTTCGTCCTCTTGTCCATTCTACGCCATCGCAATTCTTTGTTAGGGGTTATGTCTGTTTTGCAGCAGTCGAGGATCTCAACAATATATTGTTTGGCTGCACAAGGTCTGTTAACGGTCCAAATACTCTACATGAAGATCCGAAGATAGTAATCTGCCAGGGTCGTCAACAGTGATTTTTCTGAGGCTATTAGCTGGTTCGTCACATTGCCCAAATTAAGATTAGCAAAATTTGGAGATATTAACGAAGTCCGATATTTTACCTTCAAATAAGAATATGTACCAGGTCTGACGCCTTTCCTTTATTTGCTTTCTCCAAGTGATGAATAGATGTGCCTGAAGCGAATGACAAACTGTCGAAAAATTAACGATCACCCGTTCTTCTATGTTCCATGTTCCCCCATGAACTTGAAATTCAAGCAATTCAGAACAAAAAACATTTTTAAAAATAAGTAACAATTTTGTTTGATACCAGGTTGGTAGTGTATCCTTTCCTTTTCACTCTCTATTACTCCCACGTCTAACTCTGTGTCTGAAATATTCAAAACACAAATAATTTTGCACAATCACATAGTGAATGGAAATTCTAAATCAAAAATATTGAACCCCTAAATCACAGCTGAGATGAGAACAAGACAAGTCGCCAACATCCCATGGCCAATAGATGGACACGTTCTCCATTTTTATTACGCGTTCTTTAAATGCGAAAATAACACAATTTGATTTGTTTCCCATATTCTTAAGTGTTCAAAATTATTATGGCACTGAAAATTTCGATAAATTAACGCCTACTTTATGCCCCCTACTGAATTCAAATACTACACTCCCGCAAAATTCCTTCCGATAAACGAAAAATTCAATTTGCAAGTAAAAAGCTTTGAATTTGCGTAATGGGAATCGTATCCGTCCTTGAATTGTTGTTATATCGTAAAAGCCAATTCGTAATAGTACCATCAAATTATCTCTTTAGTTTGCGTCCTAATTATATTATATACAAGCGCACGCATACTCCTCTCCGGGACATCATCGTCAGGCTGATTCCTTTTCAGACGTGAATTTTCGGGAGACGGAAAACTGTCTTAAGTGCCCTTCTTGGCAATATTTCGACTTGGACATATGCCAACAACAAAGTGCCTTTTGGTGTATGGGATGTCTGTTGACATCCTCGAAATCATTTTGTCACCTGATTTACCATGAAAGGTGAGCAATTTTATTACAAATTTGCATACAAACTAATTGGCTGAGGGAACACCAGTCAAAGTTCTGCATTTGGATTTTGATCGGGCGCCAATTTTATTTAATGGACAATTAATTTTGTTTTTCATTTTTGAAATAATTTTTCTTTTCCCCCTTTTCAAATTGTTCTCGTTTTAATTGGAAATAAATTTTGAAGCGAAAAATGATTGATTTATGATTGCTATCGAGGCGTAATAGCAATATTTTTGTACAAGTTTGAGGAAATTTTCCTGAAAAATATAACAAGTACGTGTTCCGCAATTAAATTTCAAAATCCGATCGAGTTCAAAAGAAGGACACGTTTCTGGGATTCTAATAATAAAATTTCGAAAATAGTATTATTAGAAATGTACATATAATTAACAGCTTATGCGTGTTTTGTGATCGAAAGAAAGCAAATATTTTTGCTTATCAAAGGACGTTCAGTTAGGTAAAATCCAAAAGCACACCAAGTGTCGGTCATTTGTGAAGCATAGGCTATTGATACAGTCTTATAAAAAATGTTGCCCTTTAAGTTTTGTTCCACAGTAGAGCTTACGAAACTCGAAACTAAGGATTCCGATTTCCAATTTCAATAGCCTGATCTAAATTCTTGCAGCCTTTGGATTGAACTAGTAAAATAGAGATTGTCAAACCACTTATTTTTCTTTAGCTTGCAATACACCAAAAACCCTTTGAAAATAAATACTTATAGGCATGCGAACAACTATAATTCAGTGGAGCGCTACAATAAATTCAAGATCTAATCGAAGAAATCGACAATGGAATTCTTCTCCTTCACTCTCCTGACTCGAGCGATGTTGTTGTTAAGCTCGCATAGTTTAACGTTGAGTCTTTTTCTCATCAACGGAAATGGGACCAAATATTTTTCGAAAGATTTTTCTTTCTAAATGACTCACCAAACAATGGCTTTCGATAGAGTCAATGCTCCGGCGCAATAAGGTAGAACTGAGATGATCAACGACTTGTATGGAGTCTCCTTAGTTTTGTCGGAGTAGGGCCTTACTATTCAGTTGCCTTCTTAGTCAAAAGGAACAGTGATAGGCAAGAGTAACTCTTTGCTCTATGTCTACTGAGACGTTGTTGGCAGATAAAGACCCATATACACAATATCTTACTACTTATAGCTGTTAACTGTGATATTCTGTCCAATTCGTGGATGTTGTGTGTACCTGCTTGTTTGGAGCATATACTTGATTTTGCCCCATTTACTGCTAAACCTATTTTGGCATCTTTTTAATACTAGCGAACGCACTGGTGAAAGTCGCTGAGCTCTCGATATGTCTTTACCATTAACTTGACGTACGCTAGTAGTTGCTTGTGCCTTCAGTGTTCGCTTTTGAGTTTTGCGCAATTCTTTCAAGAATTGCAGCGGCCATTCTTCATCACCATTCTGGACAGACAGACGAGTTTGGCAAAGATGCCATAACTAATCATGGCTCCATATGGCTCATCTTTAAATCGATGAAAAGATAGCCATTTGGTCGATTGTGAACTTTCCTGGTTTGAAACCGCAATGATAAGAGCCAATCAAGTTGTTGACGATATGAATATATCAGATAAAATCTTGTGTCCGATTTGAGGAAACTTATAGCTTAATCGGACAAATGATGCTGACATTCCATTCATCAGGCATAAACTCTTCTGTCCAGACCTGAGAAATCGGTTGATGTATGCTGTTCACAAAGTCATTTCTAGTAGCTTTGAATGAATCGGGTTGGATTTTGGTATCCTCACTTGGGTTTTGTCAGGTGGACGGAAGTTTTGACTATCGTTGTCTGAATTGAATGGCCTATTCCTTATACAATCTGGAGAAGAACATTTTCATTATTCTCAGCACCGACTGTGACTCTACTACAAAGTTTCATTCTTTATCGCTATAAATTTCTCTGCGGTGGTCTTGAAACGTTTTTTTTTACTTATTGGTAAAACCTTTGAAAGTCGTTTCTCAAGCAGAAACTCTCAATACCTTTGATCGCGAGCTCCTTGTGTTCTTTTTCCCAATGGATAAGCTAATGGTTTTCCCATCTCTTTTTCTAGTACAGCTCACAAGCGGCTCTCGTTCTTCATTGCGACACAGCTTTGTACGGTTGTTTTTGAATTGCAAATGCTTGTTGGCGTTCGAACCAGGGATTTATTGATGGTAATAGGGTGAAACCCAGCATATCAAATACGTTTGAGAGATCCGCATTCGTTCCTTAGTTGCAAAGAAGGTAGTGATTCAAGCCGATTTTGGCTGCTTGAAAGGTTCGGACGTGCGGAATACCAGAGGCATTCTTATATCGATCGCAAAATACTTGATTTGACTTAGCGTTTCAAAATCATCAACATTTAGAAAATCATCCAAAGATCGCCATCCCCATTATTTATATTAAGATGACGAAAGTGTGTACTTACTATAATGACATTTCGTTCCGCAACAAAGTAAATAAGACTACGAGACGTCTTTATATTTTTATAAAAAAAATATTTACTCACTCATCAATATTAATGTTGTCCCCTTCAAAACTTCACTTGTTCCAACGCTTTTTCCAATCCTCGAAGCACCTCTCATAAGCATTTTTTTGGTATAGCATTGAGGTTTTCCGGCGATTCCGTTTTTATTTTCTCAATCGATGCAAATCTCCGTCCTTTCATAGGTCTCTTAAGTTTTGGGAAAAGGACCAGTTATTCGTCACCAGTTGTGACTCTTTTGAGCAAGTCAGGATCATCATTGCCGTCATTCAAGAGCTCCTGAGCGATGCTCATACGACGGTTCTTCTGATCAAGATTATGAAATTTCGGAACAAACTTAGCTGGCGAAGTTCAAAACCAATTTTTTTCACAACTTTGACGTTATCAGCTTTTATTGATGTGCTGGTGCATCCAGCACTTGTTAACATTTTTTTCACTTAAAGCAGACTCACCGTATGCCACTTTCAATATTTCAAGTGTTTTGAGCACTTGATTCCATTTTTTACACAAAAATTGATGCAAACCCTTTGCTCCATTTATTATAATAATCAAAAACCGCCGAGCACACCAAAACCCGCCTAACCCTTCTATTTGTCAAAAACAAACTAAGTAAGCTATACACTCGTACTTGAAACTGTGAACATATGTTTGGGACATGTGTACTAACATAGCAAAAAAAAATCGATAATCAAAGGTACGTTGGCCACGAAATATTTTTTCAATATAATCCCCTTTCAGCTCGATAAACTTTTCCCAGCTGTGCTGCAAACTTTTAAAACCCGTCCGTATACTACGACTTTTGTTGGCCTGCAAAATAATATACTCCTCTGCGGTGGCGATGACTTCCTCGTTCGACCCGTGCTTCTTTTCGGCGAGCGAAGTTTTAAGATTCGGGAACAAAAGGAAGTCGAAGGGAGACAAATCCGGAAAATATGAGGATGAGGGAGCAATTCGTAGTACAATTCAACCAATTTGGCTGTGGCGGCTGTAGAGGTGTGAGCCGGTGCGTTGTTGTGGTGAAAGAGCACTTTTTTCTTCGCCAAATGTGGCCGTTTTTTCTTCAAATCGTCGTTGAATCGACCAAATAAATCAACGTAGTATGCTCCTATGTTTATTTTTCCTTTCTTTAAATAATCATGATGAATCACACATCGCGCGTCCCAAAAAACGGTGTCCATCATCTTTCCGGCCGAAGGCACGACCTCCGCTCTCCTTGGAGCACGTTCACCGAGTAAGGCCCATTGTTTTAATTTTGTTCTTTGGTCTGTAGTGTGTACCAATGAATCTGTGACTCATCGATGGTAACGAAACGACGCAGAAACTCCTCGGGATTTCGATTAAACAGGGCCAAGCATGTCTTTGAAGTGCTGTGTGGAAACGCGGTATCCATAGCGCGGACATCTTTGTCATACCCAAAATCTCTTGCAAGATATAGATTACGAGTTCAGTTGTAATACCTTGTATCTCGGCCAACTTGCGAATTTACATTCGGCGGTCCCCCAACTCGATGTCATGGATTTTGTCCACGATTTCCTCTGTGGTAACCGTTTTTAGGCCACCTGGGCGCGATTCATCCAAAACCAACGTGCAGAATCGGCGAAAATCTGCGAACCAATGGTAGACGGTTGTACGAGAAAGTGAATGGGTCCCATACAAACCATCGAGAATGGGCTTGAATTCCACGCAGGTTTGGCTACACAAAAACAAGAATCAGATCACGGAGCGATACTGCTCTTTTTCCATGGTCGCAAAAAACACTAACACGATGTTTTGAAATGGTTGTCAAAACAAAACTAAACGTCGGATTGTCACCAAATTTTGACAAACGGGCTAAAAGAGGTTATACTAAATCAGATACTTATTTTGGCTCAGTAGCGTCACCTATCTTCCAGTCCAGGCACTCACCAAACAGCCCTCGTATATACTTATTGTATGTACGAGTATATCACAGTTTTTCATCCTCCTTTTGCTCGGCTCATCCCATCGAACTTCCTGGATGGCGGTGATGTCTGCGTAATAGCAGTCAACGGCCTCTTCTAATTGCTTAAGTGCACGTGTCTGTTAAAGGTTCGTATAATCTACGTGTAGATCTCTTTTGTCGTTTGCTAGGGTCGTCAGCAGTGAATCCGTTCTTATCCGAGGCTATAGGCTGGTTCATCATTTTTTTCCCTATCTGCCGTACTGGGTTGCTTCTGGTCGAGTACGTACTTGCCATTTTAGCCCTCATGAGTGAAGATTTGCTCATGATGTTACTGAGAGATATGGTTAGCACAACGCTACGAACTTGATTCTTACATTGCCGGCCAAATCCAGATTATGGGATGGTCAGTAGTTTCCCGATCCCAATCAATTGTGAGATACCTGCATATTTTCAATATAAGTCTTATTTCTCTCTTTATTCTTAATTTACTTTCTTTTCCTTAGTCAATTTTTTAGAAATTTCAAATCCTCTACTCTGGTTGTCATCATAAATCCAAAACAAATCCATCCAACCTAAGGTAACACATGGGCTGAAAACTCAGTGCCGTTTTATAGTAAAACACAAAATTTTTGCAAAATTCAACTTTATTTATCAATATATAGTATAGATACACTGATTGAAACGATTTTTCAATCTTTCGATACCAGTTTTGTAGTACGATTTCGGTTTAGCCTCAAAATAGGCATCTGTTTCGGCGATTACTTCTTCATCGGTCTTAAATCGCTTTCCAGCGAGCATTCTTTTGAGGTCTGCGAATAGAAAATAGTCGCTATGGGCCAAATCTGGAGAATACCGTGGTTGGGGAAGCAATTTATTTAATTTTGCCATCGTTTTTATCGACTTATGACACTGTGCATTGTCTTGATGAAACAGCACTTTCTTTTTCTTCAAATGCGGCCGTTTTTCTGCGATTTCGTCCTTCAAACTCTCCGACAACGCAATGTTATAGTCGATGTTGATAGTCTGCCCTTTTTGAAGATAGTCGATGAAAATTATTTCATGTGTATCCCATGAGTTTTTGGTCGTTTTGGATGAGGTTTGTCGCCTGCTCGCCACTCAGCTGACTGCCGACTTGACTCTGGTGTGAAGTAATGGAGCTAAGTTTCATCCATTGTCACATACCGACGCAAAAATTCGGCTTTATTGCGGTTGAACAGCTTTAAAAACTCCTCTCAATCATAAACACGTTGTTCTTTTTGCTCGACTGTGAGCAAACGCGGCAGCCACTTTGAACAGAGCTTACGCATGTCCAAATATTCGTGTATAATATATCCATCACGCTCTTTTGATATCTTCAGAGCCTCAGCTATCTCGATCAACTTCACTTTACGTTTACGGTCATTCGTAATCATTTCGTGGAATTTTTTGATGTTTTCATCTGAAACAGAATCTTTTGGACGTCCACTGCGTACATCATCTTCGGTGCTTGTATGACCTTTTTTAAATTTTTCAATCCACTTGCGAATGGTTCGTTCGGCTGGTGCAGAGTCCGGGTAACACTTATCAAGCCATTTCCTTGCATCGGCTGCATTTTTCCGATCAAAAAGCAATGATAAATCAACACACGAAATTGCTTTGAATCCATCTTTTTTCACAATAACAAAAGGTACTTCACTCACAACGCTATATCTCAAGTACTAATCGTCCGACAGCTGTCAAATTTATACACGTATCTTTTGAAGGTTGGTACTAACTGAATGGTGTGGATTTAATTCAAGTAGTGCCCTCTATTAGAAACGGCACGGATTAATTCTAATTAATGAATTAATGTATTCTAATATGTATTAATTCTAAAATTAATTTAAAATTCTACAAAACTTCCATAAGAACGGAAGCGAAAACAAAATTCAACTCCGTGGAAAGTTGGAATCAACAATTATTGAAAATAGCCTGAAGCACCCTTAAAAATTTTCCGGACAACAAAACGCGAATCTCGAGAGGATGTTTGATTTATTATTTTAGCAATAAAAAAATGAATAATAATGAAAAAAAAATTCTTCTACTCTACACAGATTTATTGACGCCAAAAGCATCCCCCATTTACCATTTGGCATTCACTCTCATGCAATGTGCAGAGGCAGAACCGGTTCCGCTCTTGAATAAATAAGCGCGTTAATGATAGCCGTGAATTATTGGAAAGCCCCAATGGCGGCCAATGAGCCGACGTACTCATGCAGCAAGCTATATCGGAAAAAGTTGCCGGTCGAGTCGATCGGTGATGACGAATTTGGTTTTGAAATTTCATTTGAATCAGATGCAAAGCATGTGGCAATGCATCTAAAGAATCTGATTATCGAAATGAAAGCACGGACAAATGAAGTGGTGAGTGAAGTATCTAAATTGGATGAGGAAAGGCAAATGGACTCATTCTTGGATTGGAATATTTTTGGTATTTCGTTGGTGAACAAATGAGGGAAAACTAGGTGATCAATCCTTCTTCTTCAAAATTACTCAATTGAACATCTGTGAGTTGAATCACCTTCGGATTCATGTTTATGGAAATTTGTCTTGTCATACAATAATTACGTTGTATCCGACATTATCATGTTATCTAAGAAAATTAATTAGTTAATGAACAAGATGGTGTATTTTTGGATAGACCTGAGAAAGGTAAACAACAGCTAAGTTTTCCTTGACGAATTTAAAGCTGGCAGCTTGATTTTTTCTTTTTATTAAATATCTATGACTATGTGTTCGCATATCACAGCAAAATGCTTTCCATCAATATGGCATAATATACGCTTGAATTTAATATGTTTCGAAGACCGCTTGTTAAATTGTCAATTGCATAGCGTGCTATGTGGACAGAAAAATCAGTTCTTTCCAAAATGTTAAGCTTCAGCGAGTCGTAAACAGTGATTAGAGGATAGTGAGCTAAGAAGAAACTGAGACTAGACGCCATCAATCTCATCAGCATAAAAATTTGGTTCATCTACAATCTGTTTGGTTGAAAGGTACACAGAGGCTGAAATAAAAGTCAAAAGGCCATAAGTCGGGTCAAACATAGGTACCATAACATATTACCCTTTTACACCAAATGTTCTCATAGTCCAATTGCCATCAGAGTTTTTAAATATCAGTAAAGAAGCGGAAGATGGGACTCATAGTATGCTGTGATGATAATGCAATGGGGCAGTCGCAAATGCAACTTGAAAGCCAATCCATAATATGGGCTAACAACCAACTTGCTTCGCAAATAAGATGACACGTAATGGACTAACTTCCAACCAATAGCCACGCTAAGGAGACTACCGCCAATCAAGTGATACAGAAAGTTTCCATAAGTACTTCGAGTTCAGAATCGGACATGCCTTAGGGAGAAGATCCAAAAGTCGTTCTTAGCATCCCCTAAACTCATAATAAAACATCCTGCAGATCGCCGCTTCATTTCACTACTATGGTACCTTGAAGTCCGTTTAGGCAGACATTCCAAATTTCAGTGCGATACTGTCTTTAGTTTTGTTTTGACAGCTGATTGTTGTTGACGTGCTTGGCATCATGTTGAGTATGGACAAAAACGATTTTCGTTCTCTCATAAAACATTATTTCTTGAGAGGCAAAATGGCGAAGGACACAAAAGAAAAGTTGGATAAATATTATGGGGCTAATGCTCCGTCAGATTACACCGTCAAATATTGGTTTCGAGAGTTTCGTGGTGGCCGCAACTCCACTACCTATCAAGTCCTCAGCGGCAGGCCCTCCGATGCGGTTACAGAGGACAATGTCAAAAAAATACATGAAATGGTGTTGGCTGACTGGAAAGTGAAGTCGCGCGAGCTAGCAGATACCACAAAGATTAGTACTGAGCGCACACACCATATTTTGGGCAATATTCTGCATATGAAAAAGTTATACTGCCGCTGGGTGCCGGGTATACTCAGTCTTAACCAAACTGAACTGTTGAGCACCAGAGAATAGAATGAGTGCCCGGCAATGGGCTGAAGCCGGCAGGTTATGGCGTCGGTTTTCTGGGATTGTCATGGCATACTCTTCGTGGACTACCTCGAAAAAGAAAAAACCATAAACAGCGAGTACTACTGTGCGTTAAATTTTTGTTTTTGCAAGACAATGCACCGACGCACAAGAGCATCGCAACCATGGCTAAAATCAATGACTTACGGCTCCAATTGCTGTCACATCCACCGTATTCGCCCGATTTGGCTCCCTCGGACTATTATCTCTTCCCAAACCTCAAAAGATGGCTCATCAATAAAAAATTCAGTTCACGTGAGGAAATCATCGACGCCACGGAAGAGTATTTTGCAGACCTTCCGTAAAATTACTTTTCGCACGGGATCAAGAAGTTGGAAAATCGCTGGAATAAGTGTATCAAACTAAAAGGGGACTATATGAAATAAAATAAAAAGTTTTTCATTTCCAAGGAGGTTACTTTTCACCCCACCTAGTACCTATACTGTCCATTGGATCATGCCCAGTGATTATCTGTTCTAAAATGCAGGCATTCTTAGAAGTGATCGAGAATTTGCGCACTAGAAATAGACTTTCAAATCAATTCTATCAATGCTGAGGTTGTTCTCAATTTGAGAAGGAGGCAGTGGACTGGATTTATCACTGTCATCCTGCATTACAATCTTCGCTACACTAAACACGTGAGTTTAAAAGCAAACAACCGATATCATTTTTCTGGTAATGTGAAAGAGCTTTGAACAAAGCATGGGGCTTGTCACCGTGTAGGTTCCTTTGGACCTACATGACTAAGATACGACAACCAACATATGTATATACTGTCTGGTAGAGCAAGATTACTAGAAATTACGTTAAACGTCAACAAACCTTCCTGCGCTTTCAAAGTCATTTTACGTATAAACTCTAGTCTTAAAGAAATCATCAAATTCGGCTCTAATGTCTTCCTAGAAGTGAGCAACGTTAGATCTCTTTCTCGTCAAAAAAAAATTCTGTAAGACTTCTATATGTAGATACACGCAATCCTGATAGCATTGCACTATTATGAAGAATCAGTGGAGGGAAAAAATCATCAGTATCTTTAGCGAAAGCTAGGCTACGCTTCAAACCTCACTAACTGCTTCTACGTCATGCAAACTACTTCGAGAACTCAAAAACGTAGTCAGAAGGCTGAATTTATTGGGTCATCCTTGGTTCCAAAGGCACAGAGGGGACTTTTTCAGGACCTGAACCTAAGTTAGTACTACCTGCGTTCTTGGCAGAGAGATGTAAATGGGCCTCGACACTTATGACGATTTTCGATAAAAAGTTGTCTCCCTCGTGGCTGAGACTCCGAATGGCTTTAGCATAGGTTACACGCGCTTGACGATCAACAGCTAACACTTGCACAGCTTGCACTTTGTGAAGGAACATCTTACAGTCTTTCATCAAAATTCTCTGTAAAGACCGCCGATTTACGCCCAATTGCGTGGCACGTCGTTTGGTCGATACTTTGGGGTCCTCTGCGACATTTTTAACCACAACTACGATATTCTCAGCAGAACGTATGCTCCGGGGTGGACCAGACCTGGCATCATCTCTTGTTGTCCCATAATCTTCTAAACGACGTAGTGTTTGCTCAGTTGGTGTCGAGACGACCAGGAAATCTGCGCCGAAATTCATGCTACACCAACACCACAGATAAATTATTCCGCAGAAAAATCATAACAATTGTTCCTGGTCCTTTAGGAATATAGCAATTCTTGTTGACGTGTATTTTGTTTCTGTTTACTTCACAAATAACAAAGTATAATTGGCATTTGCCGCAATTTGCAAAAATTATAGCTTCTTCCGAGTATAAGGAACAAGCCCCTTGTCTGGCAGAAAAAAAGGACCATCTGGTATGGTATTACAGGTCGAGATAATCCTTGACCTCAAACGATAAACGTCCTTAGTAAGCGCGGTCTTTAACCAATTGTCACCTGTAGTGCATTTCGTTGATTATGGCAATTTTTCAATTGTGCTCGCCACCCAAAATGAGGTCCTCGACATTTTTTCAATAGAGCTGAATGCATCACAGGAGCTTCTAATAGAGAGTTCTACATGATTAACGACCATCTTCGTCCGAGCATTAATCCAATGTTACTCCCAAATTCTCAACATACAGCAAGAGTAAGAGACCCCCTCCATACAACAGTATGCCTAATTGAAACAAATTGTAGTCCCAAGAAATATTCTATCGTGACTTTGTGGACTTGTTTCCAAACAACAGCCGCAGTATCAATGGTGTCCTTTCTCTTGTTGTTTTTTGTGGAACATGGTATACTCGTACGTAGTCAATGATCTACTTATCAAACCCAAGATGACTATACTTAAATGCAAAAACGTAAGAGGGAAAAAATAAGGACTATAACTTCAAATTACCTATTAGCCCTACTCTTCGGTAACCAGACATATACAAATGTAAATTGTAACAATATGGTGCCAGATCTGCATAAACAAATCAAAACAGGGACTGGCCCAAGGATTGGTCTGCCTGTGTATGAGCGGTGATGTTAGCTCTCTTCGCACTACTGCACTAGACACATCTTTTGGTCAGAGATGACTAGACGGGTGTTGTTTTATCGAGGACGGTCACTGTCCACATATTGACTGATGGCTCCAATAAAACACGCTATTGGAGCTCTCTCCAAGTTTTCTCTTGGTTTGAGTAGCTATGGAACTCGGTAGTCACAACGTTGAAGCTACTTATAATCTGTCAATTTACTCTCAACAAAATTACCAAAAAGTTTATATTCCATATCTCATGGGTACCGAGATATTTGCGAAAAGTTCAAAGCTGATAAGTTCTTCAAAACAGGCACATCCTAAAAAAAACGTCTAGTCTCTAATGATTTATGGATACCACACCTTCAGTTGGTCGGAAAGCATAACGTGCATTTGACTAGATAGATCTGTTTGCAAAAACAACTGTCTTCCTGTTAAACCGTCACAAAACAATCCACATGTCAGAATGTGGATTCATCATGGAAATAAGGGAAAGTTTGGCTGTCATCCCGACATTCCAACATTAGAATAATAGGATCACATTTATCTACCGACAGGAAAGATTCCTATGAACTCTGCACGGAGCCTATGGAATCTGTCCGAAGTTTATGTCAAAATCGTACCCGAAGAGATCAATACCAAAATCGGTAAGTAAAACATCTTTGGCGAATTATAGTAGTCGGACAGTATAACAGACAACGGATTCTGACTAGTAATACAGTGATAAGTAAAACTAGGTTCCCAAGGCAACCAAAGCAACCACTAGCATTCTAAATGTGCAAACCTTTACAAAGGCTAAAGTCGGCTGTAACAAATTTGTTGTGCAACCAAATATACTCGTAGAACTTGACTGCTTGCTTACTTACTTACTTAGGTGGCGCTACAGTTTGAGGTGATTCTGAGCCTTAACTAAAAGATCTCTTCAGTAAACCTGGTCTTTAGCTAAGTGTCCCAGTTGTACACTCCTTTCGGTTAAGGACCCATTCAAATCGTGCGCGGCACCTAAGACGGGGTCACCCTCTTCTGCGTTGTTCTTCCGAGTTAGATTGAAAGACTCTACGGGCTGGAGTATTAGTGTTCATTTGCTACTCACTATTGCTAGCGATTGATGTGCTGCTTTTTGCCAATTTCTATGTCGCTGAACAGCTTATATTATTCATCGTTGAATCTTCTCCTCCAAAGCCCATCAACGCAAATGGAACCGAATATTTTTCGAAGGATTTTTCTCTCGAAACGACTGGGAATATATTCATACGTCCATGCCTCATAAAGTAGGACAGGGATGATGAACGTCTGGTATAGAGTCTTCTTATCTCCAGAATAGAGCCTTGAGACTCAATTGCCTTCTTAGCTAAAAAGAAAAAGCGACTGGCAAGAGTAACTGAGGAGTTGTTGGCAGAATTAATAGCAGAGCCAAGGTAGGCAACGTTCCTGACTATCCCGAGTCCCTTATAGCTGTCGACTGTGACGTTCCTTTCAATTCGTCGACGTTGTGTGTCCCTTCTGATTGATAGCATATACTTGGTTTTGTCCCCATTTACGACTAATCCCGTGTTGAAGGCTTCCGTTTCAATACTAGCGAAGTCACCGATGAAAGCCCACTGTGTTCTCCCCATTATGTCAATATCATAGATATACGCTTGTAGGTGGACAGGCTTTTAAAAGATTGTGCGTCTAGTGTTCGCTTTGGAATTTTATACAAATACTTCAAGTATGATGTTGAGGAAGTCACATGACAGCGCGTCACCATTTTTGACATCAAAAGTCTCTGTTAACTCGATACCGACTTTGGTGGAGTAGCGAACATTATCTATCATCATTCTGCACAGAACGACGAACATGGAAGGGATACCAAAACCAGATATAGCACTATATTGCTCGTCTCTATAAATGCTGTCATATGTAGCCTTCATATCGACGGAAAGTTATTGGGTACCGATTTGAACTTCCTCAATTTTTTCCAGGATCTTCCGGAGTTTTTTGATCGATTGTGAACCTTTCCTGTCTGAAACCGTACTGATAGAGGTCAATGAAGTTGTTGACGAAGGGTTTCAGACGTTCACCCAATATGGCATATTAGATCTTTTATGCGATGTGGGGAAGACTTTGATCTCAACAATTGTCAAACCTCTGAGGGATTTCCTTTTTTGTGGATCAGGTAAACGATGCTAGAACTCCATTCAGGCATACGCTCTTCTGACCAGATCTGAATTGGTGAGTGCTATCCGCAAAGTCGTTTTTAGAAGCTTTGAATACCTATATTCACAATTTCAAGTATGGCATATAGCATACGTAGTTTGTATTTGACAGATACAAAGATTAGATGTTGTTTGGTGTATTCGGGAATTTTCAATTATTATAAAAAATAGAGCAAAGAATTAACATCAAATTTAGTGTAAAAAATTTAATAAAATACTCTTAAGCACTTGAAATGTTGAAAGTGGAATATGGTGAGTCGGCTCTAAGGGAAGAAAATGTTTACAAGTGGTGCAAGCTCTTCCAAGATGGCTGAGTAGATGCCAATGACGAACCACGCTCTGGACTACACAGTACATAAACAGAAGTTAATAGAGTCGTAGCTATGAAGAAAACTGTTTTGGAAAATCGTAGAATCACCATAAGAGAAGTTGCTGAGAATGTTGGCATAACGCTTGGCTCGTGTTGAAGTTTGGTTGGTTGGTTGAAGTTTGTTCCGAAACTTCATAATTTTGATCAGAAGAACCGTCGCATTTGCATTCCTCATGAGCTCTTGAATGACGTCTATAATGATCCTGACTTGCTCAGCGTAGTAGACTAAGTAGACTGTCTTACCAAATATCTTCTTTTCCTGCATTGGCGTAAAAACCATACAAGGCGATCATATGACACTTAGGACTTTTTTAAGATGTGTCGTCGAAAAATTTTTAAAAACATTAGCTTACCGCGTAGTCCTCGTCTTCCGCAGGGGAATGGACACATAGCAACTAGCATATTAAAAGCGAATGAAGGCTTGATGAGTATTATCATAATATGCTCGTGCACGTGTCGGAAGCTTAAGAAGTCGGTATCCGATTAAGCGTTGTTTCTAGCAATTACCATAGTGTATATCATATTTTTTATCCTCTTTATATCCCACCCACGGTATCGCATTTCCTTGATGGAGGTGATATCTTGTTGGGCGGTACATCGACGAAAGTCGTTGTTCTTTCAACGTTTGCAATGGCCGTCAACAGTGAATCCATTTGTTCGTCACATCTTTTTAATCTTTCCGTATAGAGTTGTGAGCAAAAAGGTGATCGGAAATCTACAATACATGTACCAGCGGTGCAGTGCAAAACCAGGGCAGCAGGGTAACAGGCATCGGTCTAGAAGAACGAAGCAAAATAAGATTCTCTGTAAGAAAAAATTGTCCTACGCAACATCCCAACCCCGCGAATAAAACAATATCCGGTGGTTTCTAAAGGAAGGAAGCCATGCCACCGAAGCGCAGGGAAAAGTAAAATTGCTTAAGCAGCCTTCACACTTTCAAATTTGAATTTACTCGAAAACATAAACAATTTCTTTTTTTTCGATTCTCAAATATCTACTAAAATGACGCAATCCTCCTTGCATTCCAACCATGAAAAGATACATCTAGAACTCTGTAAATCAAAATTCCATGAAAGCACAAAAAAAAAACAAGAGAAGACGGAAATTTAAATAAAATTCAGATAACGAATAATAAATTCTTAAAATAAATTGGCTTTTTGGAAATGAATATCGCACTCAAGACGAATCAAAGTGATACAAATATTTCCAATCTTTAACGTATGAACCTCACTGAAATAAATGTTTCAAGTGCTGCAATCGACACAAGTGCGAGTATTTGAAGTAGATTTTCTAATGTTTTAGGTATCCATACGATATATCCCCTTCAACACCCATTTTTGAGAATACTCAATTGCACCTCTCTTTGTAGTTTGATTCTAAATTTTACTTATGACCTAGTGGCTGTAAAATATTATTTCAATATCAATCTAAAAATACCCTACATCCCACGGATTTTCACAATTCGGAATCAAATATCTCACACCTTTCCAGGAGCGGCAATGGACCATAGATACACGTACAAGAAAACACCGAAAGATATGCTTTTTAGCTAGAAACGCGTTTCTGTCTATTTTTTTCAGATTTTGTTTTTTTTTCATAAAAATATTTTTTTCCTTATAGAAGTTAACAGCTAAAAAATTATTTTTTTTTTATAAAATAAATAATATTAATAAAACGAGGAATTGTTGCTTATAGTACAAATATTAAAAAAAAAAAATTAATAAAACTCCTTCTCCTCATCCTGGTTATACTAAGGTTGTTGGCTGTTGGTATATTAAATTTACTTGCCGAGCAAGATCTTGCGGCCAGCGCCGAGATTCTGTCCAGCTTGTGTGGCACCCTTGTTTGAGCCAGCTTGGAGACCGACAATGGTTTGTCCAGCCTTCAATTGTTCTTCAGTGAAGTCACGTTTGCATTCATCAGCTGGCTTGGGTCCTAGATATGGTCCCTTAAATTCCTGATGTTTATAGGCCTACAACATACAAAAAAATAAAATTAATTTTTGATTTCATCAATGTAGGGGGCTTTTTTCTAAACTTACAGCGCGACCAAGAGCAAAGATGGTGTTGGTGACGGTGGCAATATCTTTTTTCTCCCACAAATCAACGGTTTGGAAGACATCTATATCTGGGACACCCCAGTCCTTGATGGCCTTTTGGAAGTTGTTAATGTTTTCCATCATTTTGAATTGACCACCGCTGCTGTTAATCTTTGGGACAGCATTTGGCGAAAGTTTGTTGATCAGTTGGCACAAGACTTGGCCGTCTTTCAAGAAATCCTCATAGGACTCGCCTTTAGGGAATTTAGCTCCCAAAATGGCTTCAATCCATTCCTGGGCTTCTTTGTCCATCTCAGGATTGCGCTTGCCAGCAATCTAAAAAGAGGATTTTTTTTGGGATTTCCATTAGTCAAGGATTCACTAAATGTGGACATTATTTTTTGTCAGTTTTTGGTACTGTTTTTTTTTTTTTTTAACTGTTTTTCTATTATTTTCACTTCACAAAAAGATATATCGTGTAAATTTAATTTTTTTTTTTTTATTCACCTTAGCACGAACGGCACGTTCTAGAGACATTTTGTTGAACGGATTTGTTTGCTTTCGATTTGAACGAGAAGAGAAATCACCAAACACTGATGGAGATCCACTGGGGTGAGGGCGCTTTTAAACAATTTAGATGGTGAGTGGATTTTCATGAAAATGTTCGTGAATTTTCCAAAAATAATTTCATCATCTTGAATTTTTTTTTTTTTTTATGCGATGAGAAGAGAAAAGGAGCTTTTCTCTGGCGGACGGACAGTCGGCGTGGGTGTAGTAGCCAACTCTTACAGATGTGTTTATTTTTATGAATTTTATTCACACTAAATAGTTTTTGTACAAAGGTTGCCTTCGTAATAGAGGTTTTTGTACATTATTTATGAGGAGGTGCACGCATTAATGCAATGCATTCCTCTGGAATGTATCAGAGTGTCTATGAAATTCGGAGTGAGTTAAGAAATTATTTACGTCTTCCTTTGGGGTTTTGGGCTATTTATTTTTAATCCAATCTGAAGACTGACATTGATGTGGCTACAAATTGAGCATTCATGTCGGGAATTTCTCACTTTGAATACCATTCATCTAGAAAAGTATGGTTTTTGAAGAGATATTAATTATTATTATGTATCATCATTGTCAAATCACATGATTTAAGCGAGAGATGAAGTTGTGAAACCTACAAGATGACAGATGAAAATTTATTTACTTTTGAATTTGTTTTTGCTATAGTAGGGAGTAACACTATTTAGATTATTTATTTACGTTAAATTAAAATATCTCATTTAGATGCGGTATACATATTGTTAACTTAAATACTACAACCATAAAGGAAATCTTATATTAGGTGCGCAACTAAGTTATCGCTGTTTATTTTGTGAAAAAATGGTTACAAATAAATCATTCAACGTATTACCCATCGCTTACTTCAATTTTTTCCCATCTTTCTGGCAGAGCTCGGTAAATGTGTTCATCTTTTGAGGCTTTTCACGAATCAAGCCAATTTTTGATATCTTCATATGAGCGGAACTCCTGATCAGCCAGACCATGTGCCATCGAACGGAACAAGTAATAATCGGACGACGCAATACCACGGGAATATGGTGGGTGGGAAAGGACTTTCCATTTGGGCGTTTCCAGGTAGATTTTGATGGGCTTGGCAACGTGAAGCCGAGCGTTGTCATGCTATAGAATCACTTTTTTCTGCCTCCGATCGTATTGGGACCATTTTTTGCGCAGTGCTGGGCTCAATCGCATCAATTGAAGTTGTTACCATTCCTCAGTGATGATTTCGTTGGGTTTCATCAGTTCATTATAAGTAAAACCGACCTGGTCCCACCAAATACTCAGCATAACATTCACAACGTGATTATTCGGCCTAGCCGACTATGTAGAAGCATGACCGGGCAGTTCCCATGACTTTATTCTCTTTGAGTTACTGTAATGAATTAATTTTTTCATTACCCGTCTCGATACGATGAAGGAAAGCCTCCCTTTTTTGCCGCTGGAGCGAAAAAACGACGCTCAACGTCCCTTGGCTTCAAATCATAAGCAACCCAAGTTCCTTGTTTTTGAATGATTCCCAACGCATGCAATCGCTTGAAAATGGCTTGGCGGATATATAATGCTAAGGCAAACTCTTCTTGGGCTTGTCATGGATCCTCATCGAACAATCTTTGAATCACTGTCTTTGAAGCGACGGAACTAATCACGGCACGTTTTTTCGCTTTGAGCAGCATCTCCGTAAATTTGAATTTGATTGCGGTTCCTAATTTTTGTTTCCGCTTTCTATCAATAAGACATCTTGTTGCATCCGCGAATCCAAAAAGGGACGTAGGTGAAGCAGCAGATGGCTCTGATAAATCCAAGAAGTAGTAACTTCCCAAAGTTTTTTAAATAAAATTACTGAGACCGGGACAGTGGCACAAATAATGGAGGATATCCCCCGATAGCCTACATATGTCCCCACAGCCTCTGCAAGGTTTGTCGTTGGTAAGGTGTTCACGTAAGGTTATGATTTTGGATGTGAATAATCTAACAAGCGTAAACAGTTCAGCTGTGCTTTTCAAAAGAATCTTACTTGTGAGTTGAAATCTCAAAGGTTAGAAGGTTTTTTAACTTTTCATTGGCTTTTGTTTGTATCGTTCGCTCTCTTTCGTTTATATTCTCAGAAAGCGGAAGGTTTAATACTTTGATCTCCCAATTTTCTTTCTAGTGAGGATCCTTTTCCAGCTGGCTCATCTGCATGTTCGTTGCCTGGCACTCCTTTATGGCCAGGGACCAAGCAAAGCGTAGCTTTATGCTGATCGAAAAAAGTATTAGGCTCCTCGCTTCACAAGCCTCGATTTATAATCAACTACCGCCATGGCCTTAAAACCAGCCTGGTTAATATATGTTATAGTATGAAAGGGTAACCAAATAAGAACGATAGAACGGTGTGAGATAAAAAATTTATTCTGGCTTTATTTTAAAAGTACGTTCATGCCATTTTGTATGCAATAGCACATCATTAAAATGGCTGCCTAATTTTTGATGATTCGGTCCAATATGTGCGACGTTATTCTGGCAATAGCGTGTCGAATGTTGGCCTAGAGCTTGTCCAAAGTAGTTGGCTTGTTAGCGTAGGCTAAGAGCTTGACGTAGCCTTAGAGAATATAACCGAGTGGTGTCAAATCGCATGATCGCGGTGGGTAAATGCCCTTAGTGAGATGACCCAGTCGCCTTCATAACTTTGACCGTGGCGTCGCTTGTATAGCATTTAGCGCCATCCTGTTAGAATCACAGCTTAGATATACCAATGTTGTCGATCTCTGACTATAGAAAGTCATAGTCCGATGTCATAAGTCATAAGGTCCGATGATGCCACCATGCAATAAACCGCACCAAACAGTCAACTTTTGTGGAAGTATTGATGCTTTGTTAAACATTTGTGGATGGTGTTAGCTCAAACAATGGCAATTTCGCTTATTGACACAACCGCGGAGCGAAAAATGTACCTCGTCTCAGAACATGATTTTTTGGCCAAAATTCGGATCTCCGGCCAACATTTCCAACGCCCTATGCTTTTTCTTTTCTAAATTCCGTATGTTTGTGCGACTTACGTCTTTACCAGTGACACTGATCAGTTTCAAGAGTCGCATTATCTTCTATAAGAGTGTTAATTAACTCGCAAGGACGTTATGACCACCAAATCACGGTCAACCAGGCCAAATCGTAGAGAAAATGTATCGGATTAGCGCCGGCATCGAAGATAAGGTCTGATTATTTTGCGTAACATAAAATAATAAATTCAGCCGATCATAATGTTTGTTGGCAAAAGAAACAAAGTTTGGTGGGAAGGGCGTAGTGACAATAAATAGACATACCTAGTGCGCATGCTCAATTTTTGTCACAATCACAGCATCACTATAAGCAGGTATAAGCAAAAGTCTGAGAATTTTCCTTTGAGAAAGAATACCGGAAAAAGTTTAACAAAGTTACGGCATAAAATTTTGTTTAAATCTTGGGAATTCTCAAGTTTCGATGAGTCCTTGGTTTATGAATTTGATCCAAAAAGTTGAAGTCATCAACTGCTACAAGCTCACTGTCCAAAAAAGTAAGGCAAGGCTATGAGCGAAGGAATGCGAAAGTAAAAACTCTTAATGTGTACGCCCCATAGGGCACTACTATTATCAAGAAGTACTATCGAAAGATTCTATATCACATTCGCGATGAAGTGAGATGCAAACGGTCGATCCTGTGTGGGCAAATGGCAATTGGTAACTTCACCACGATTACGCACCAGCTCATTATTTAAACATGATCCGGAATATTTTAGCCTAACAAGACACACTTGTGGATGGCAAAGCTTCTTTCCCTGACTCTGTTCCGTGTGAATTCTGGCTTTTCCCCAAGCTCAAAATAGACTCAAAGGGGTCAGACAACAGACCATAATGCAGATTGCAACGGCTCGTCTGTGCGCCGTGCCATAAGAGGCTTTCCAGCGTTGCTGCCAGCAGTGACAGAATATTTGGAAAAAGTGGGAAGCAGCTTAAGAAGATGATTTTAAGAATGGACCTCGTATATCCAGGTTTGAATAACTTTACATTTAGTGGGCAAGTAAAAGTTATGCCTATGAGCCAATATTGTTTTGGGTCGTTAAAAATAAACTTCCTCGCAGTCAGGAAAAAAAAAAATTAATTAACATCAGTAACGCAATCCTTTCAATGAAGCATTTTTGAAAAAATATGGCCCAATGACAACGCCAGCCCAAAAAACAGCGCCGCTTGTTGTATATGGAGAAGTTGTTTCCCTATTTTTCTCAGATTTTTTGAGCCTTAGATGCAACAGTTTTGTTTGTTTACGTATTCAGACAAATGAAAATGACCTTAGTTACTGAGGATATTTTTTTTTTTTTTTTTGTAAAAGAAATAGTGATTTTGTTCATCTATTTCCAGGCCCAATTCACGAAAGTACAGCGCTATGTGTGGTCAGCTGGCTTCAATTCTTGTGTTCAAAATACGAGTAGACACACCTGGGTCTTCCGCCACACTATCAGCTACGGCAGCTATATTTTCAGCTGAGCTTGCCTTGACCATTTAAATGCTAATCTCTCTAATTCCGAATATTCTACAATATTATTCGAGTATGAATCCAATCAATTCACAGGAAGACGTAATACTCGTAGTTCCTTTAAATGAAAGGAATGTAAAACGACCTTTCATGAAAAGTCTTATCTTTGATACGTCAAAAAATCTCAAAAACTTTTCTTTTTATATTAGCAAAGTAGCTTCCACCGATAGGTAGGTGATCTAGAAAGTCTCTGTTTGATGATTTTTCAAAATTTCCCGCAATATCTTTTAAGCTATCCATGCTCTTGAAAATGTTTGCTAACTCTTAGAAATATCATCCATGTAACACATGGGCTGAAAAGTCAGTGCCGTTTTATAGTAAAACACAAAATTTTTGCAAAATTCAACTTTATTTAACAATATAGTTGCCTTCGAGGGCTATACACTGATTGAAACGATTTTTCAATCTTTCGATACCAGTTTTGTAGTACGATTTCGGTTTAGCCTCAAAATAGGCCTCTGTTTCGGCGATTACTTCTTCATCGGTCTTAAATCGCTTTCCAGCGAGCATTCTTTTGAGGTCTGCGAACAGGAAATAGTCGCTGGGGGCCAAATCTGGAGAATACGGTGGGTGGGGAAGCAATTCGTAGCCGAATTCATTTAATTTTGCCATCGTTTTCATCGAATTGTGACACGGTGCATTGTCTTGATGAAACAGCACTTTCTTTTTCTTCAAATGCGGCCGTTTTTCTGCGATTTCGTCCTTCAAACGCTCCAACAACGCAGTGTACTAGTCGCTGTTGATAGTCTGGAGATAGTCGATGAAAATTATTCCATGTGTATCCCAAAATACGGATGCCATAAACTTTCCAGCCGACTGTTGAGTTTTTGGTCGTTTTGGACGAGGTTCATCGCTTGCTCGCCACTCAGCTGACTGCCGACTTGACTCTGGTGTGAAGTGATGGAGCCAAGTTTCATCCATTGTCACATATCGACGCAAAAATTCGGCTTTATTGCGGTTGAACAGCTTTAAACACTCCTCTGAATCATCAACACGTTGTTGTTTTTGGTCGACTGTGAGCAGACGCGTCACCCACTTTGAACAGAGCTTTCGCATGTCCAAATATTCGTGTATGATATATCCAACACGCTCTTCTGATATCTTCAGAGCCTTACCTATCTCAATCAACTTCACTTTACGGTCATTCGTAATCATTTTGTGGACTTTTTTGATGTTTTCATCTGAAACAACCTCTTTGCTTGTATGACCACTTTTAAATTTTTTAGTCCACTTGCGAATGGTTTGTTCGGCTGGTGCAGAGTCCAGGTAACACTTATCAAGCCATGTCTTTGCATCCGCTGCAATTTTTCCCATCAAAAAGCAATGATAAATCAACACACGAAATTGCTTTGAATCCATTTTTTTCACAATAACAAAAGTTGCTTCACTCACAACGCTATATCTCGAGAACTAATCGTCCGACAGCTGTCAAATTTATACACGTATCTTTTGAAGTTTGGTACTAACTGAATGGATTTAATCCAAGTGGTGCCCTCTCTTAGAAATGGCACGGACTTTCCATCCCATGTGTTATGTACGTAATATTCCTATATTCAGTAGAACATTTTATGTTTTATCGAACTTAACAAGTAGGCATTTACTGCATTGGAAATTTATAATCCATATCCGAACGAGACTGACACAGAAACAAATTAACTTCTTAATTACTTACCCAATTTGGTTTCAGAAAGGGAATGTCGACTGAAAATGCTGTTCTGAAACTATGTGGCGAGTTATATAAATCATTAAATAACTCTGAGCTTGTAGCCACATTATTTATTGCTGTAACTAAGGCATTCGATATGGTGTGTGTACGACTGATTCGTTTCTTATCTGAGAGATCGTAAACAGGTGGTAAAAATTCAAAGTACCCTGAACGCAGAGAAACTTACAAATTTAGGCGTCCCACAAGGTTCTGCTTTAGGACCGATCCTGTTGCTAATTTATGTCAATTCCCTTTTCACTCAACGTTTTAAAGGTTAATTAATACAATAGCTTTTGCTGATGATACCTCCATATCATATTCGGAAATTAACTATTTTAATTTGTATGCTTCCTCCGTAAACTATGATTTGGAAATTCTTCGGGATCGATATTGTTATTGGTGTTACATCAGAAGAATTAGTGCTAACTTATCACTCGCCTAGTTGCACTAAGTATAATCTAAATAATTGTGTTTATCAACTGGATAAAATCTCATTTAATGCCTTTAATAGTAATTCTGCTGCTTACTTTAATATAGAAAAGTCGGTAGTTTCAAATACTTGGGGTTCATTCTGGATTTCAAACTAAATTCAAAGGATCATACTTCTCATCTATCCAAATATTGTATTAACGTTTTACGACAAATCTATCATCTTAGTCTATATTGTAGCCTACCTATTTTAAATTTAGTTTATAATGGACTGTTTAAATCTTAGCTGCAATATGGGCTAACGTGTTTTGGTGGCACTCATTCCAATAAAAAAGATCCATTAATTGCTAAACAAAAGCACGCGATTCGCATTTTGTTTAGAGTTAATCGTAGAACTCATAGTCTTGATTTATTTGAGAGACTTAATACTCTACTACTGAAACATTTATATTATTATAAAGTTCTTATAGTATTTTGTTATCGATCAGGCCATTTCTTCTCAAGATGGTACGATTGGCATAACTTACGTGTCAATAACCTATATTTTGTAAGCGTACCTGTTGTAAAAAAAGATCACACTTTTCATATTTCTATGTGGTCACTGCTCCCCGCTTGTTCAATATTTTACCTGTTAATTTGAGAACCGAGAGATTTAAGGTATCCTTCTTGAAAAAATTGAAACAGTTTCTTTTTTCAATTAACTATAAGGAAATAGATTTATTATTAAACGTTATAGTCAAAACCTTTTATAGTTTCCTTTTGTTAGTTTATTTTTTTTTTCTAATGACATTTTATTATTTTACGTTAATCTTATTAAATTACAATATATTTAACAATATTTTGGTAGCATGAATCGATGCTTATTCCAACTAATGGCGCTTCAACCTACATTATGTTAAATTAATATCAGATGGATTGCTCGCCACTGGTCACCCGGCAGCAGAGTGTTCCTAACTTAATTTGTTTTTTTAATGCTTATTTGTAGAAATGATTATTCATAAAGTTTTTTGCATGAAATAAAGAAAAATAAAAATAAAATAAATAAAAACATAGTTTCATAATTAAGTGAGCAGGGTCAACAGTTTTTTATCACCTCGGCAAGATAAAGATAAAGATACCACCTAACAAGCAGGAATTTTGATTTTAGTAAATTTAACTTTTTCTCAGACCAGTAAATCATTAAAAAATTTTCTATTTTGCCACTTTTCTGCGCAATTTCTGAGAAGAAAAGTTTTAAAAAAAAAATATCCCATAATTCAAAAACTGTTCCGAAAAATATTTCAAATACAAAATCTTCTCAAAAATTCTGAACAGGTATATATTTTTATCTAATTTTATCTACTTTTCTTGTAAATCAAGTCAAAACATTCTAGCAAAAAAGTATTGGTCCAAAAATAATGAAGTTCGCCAGAATGCGAATTTAAAAATAAACTCTTCTTTTTCATGTGGGGCAGTGTTCACGAGCTATTCCATTGATAACATATCTAATAAAATATATTTTTGTGAAAACAAAATCTGAAATCATTTTTATTTCTAAAATTAGATCATATCCGGGCTTTCATAAAATTTGCAAAAATAAAATCATTCTTACTGACTGAAAACTTCTGGCCAATAGTGTAGGAGTACGTACGCGCTAATAATTTAGGTATGCAACCAAATTCCGCACATATCATCTGTAAATTCAACAGGGCATCCAAAAGATACTAAGCACACGACTGCACTTAAGGTACATAGGCGTGTATGTAATCGGAAAAGATATATTTAGAGTTGAAAACAAAAAATTAACAAGTTTATCGCTGCAATACCAAATAAGTCAACGATTTGACCATGGCCAAACGGCGGATTGTTGGAATTATTTTCGGCAGAAAACACTCATCTTGTCATTTGGTGGACATAATTTTTCAATCCAAACATTCTACATCACAGCCCCGCATTTGCCATTTGCATGAGGATCCTTTCAACGCCTACGACCAGAATTTACTCAGTTGTTGTCGTACCAGAGTAGCCAGAGAAAATTTAATTAACAATTTTTTGTTTCTTTGTCGTTCCTCAGACAATTGGTTCCGTATCTTTGCACACTTATGCGTTTCTTGTCTGTTAAATATTTTACTTAATCAACTTTACATATATATGAGTACATTAACATCAACACAAACAGGTGGATACTAAATATAGCGCATTACGGATTTTCAAACATTCGAAAAAATATATAAGAATCTATGAATAGTATCTATGACGAGTTCTTAGTAAGAGGGCGTCGGCATTTTAGAACTATAATCTGTAAAATATTCCGGAGATACTATTCGAGGCAAGTGAATAAACTTTTCTAACATTGATCAATTCTAGAAGCTCCTCGGAGTGGTGTTTGTTTTGTTTTATTCTCGAATCCAGATCGAAATATTTTGTATCTTTCGGAACTATAGTTAGTATTTGTTTTATTTTACTTTTGAGTGATATTTTGTTTAAAGAGATATTGTGTTAATAACATCCCAAATTGCTTTTGTGAATTATTATATGTAAAGTGCTGGATGCGCAGCTGAAGATATTTGTTGTATATACAATTTTTTCATTTAAGATTTCGATCCATTATTTTCAATTTCATAACTCCGTTGAGTTAATTTTTCTCTTCCAAATAAAACCATCAAAATAAAGGACATTTGCGCTTTTTATTAATTTTATTCATTAGAGACTAAACAGTATAACTTTTTCAGAGGACTCACTATAAAGGACTAATTCATTGTAATGTGAATGTTCCTTTTACCTAAAATACCTCATAAGTGTCATAAGTGTCTGTAATACTAGTTCACATTACAAACGCGCGGAATATCTGCAACCTGATGCAAGTCTAGGTCTAACAATTTCTGAGAAAGGGATGCTGTCATCACTCTCACAGCAAACGTCACAAGATTTTGCTTCACTTGTGCCTAACATGCTAAGGTGACAAGCAACAAGGAAGTGGCCGATTACAAAGCAGAATGAAATATTTCTCATTTAAGTCACTGCCTTTTATGAGCATGTTCCTGTCTTGGAAAACTCTGTTTGGGACCTTGCCTTTCAAGTGCAATAGTGGTCTCATTTCTTGCGATCCCATTGTGTCTTGGGACCAAACAAGTCTTTTAAGTACAATAAGAAAACTCTTGCATTCTCGAATCAGCCTGAGGGTGGTAAGACATTTCGCCAAGTCCCCTTCTACCGATTGTTCACAATCATTACAATCGTGACTTATTTCTACATAACAGACCATTTCCTACTTGGAAAGAAAGAACTCTGTCCGAGCTAAAAAGGCGAATCTTCTTCTCTCTCTTTATACAGATCCAATGTCATGGAAACGCTGATAAACCGTCAGCCCATGAAATATCTCAAAACTTCTCAATGACCGGCAGTATGGTAGTTACAGATCCACTAATGATTTGGTAGAATGTCTCATCGAAAAGTGGAACTAAAGTATAAATCATTCTGGCGAAAGTAAGCACTTGACAATTTGAAGGCATTTGACAGAGTTTAGCATCAGGCTCTTTTGTCGAAAATGGGTGCATTTCGAACCGATGACTCTCTTCCTCAATTCAAGTTGTCTTGGATGGATTCTAAACTGATATAAACAAAATAAATACTGGTGTACCTCAGGGCTCCGTTCTGTCTCCGACACTCTTTTTAATTTTCATCAACGATTTCTTGTCTGCTACTTCTAGTCCAATACGATGAAATATTCAAAACACAAAGGTGACTTTATCGCCCTCAGAAAAGCGCTTTTTTCAATTCTCGAACCACATTTCATAATACTTTTTGGTACAGTCCTGAGCTCTGCCGTTCTTATTTCCTTAATAGTTGCAAAAATCCATCCTTTCATAGGTCTCTTCAATTTTGTTAGCAGGAAAAGTCGCATTGGGCCAAATTCGGTTAACATGATCCTTTTGAACAAGTCAGGATCATTATTGACGTCATTCAAGAGCTCCTGAGGGATGCTAATGCCACGGTTCTTCTGATAAAAATTGTGAAGTTTCAGAACAAACTTTGCTGACACACGTTACATACCCAAAAAATTCGAAAAAATTGCATGACATGAGCCAACCGATATGCCAACATCCTCAGCAAAGTAATTCGTAATTCGACGACTTTACAAAACAATTTTCTTCACAGCTTCGACGTTATCATCTTTTGTTGATGAGCTGAGGCATCCAGAGCGAGATTCGTTGTTGGCATCTTCTTGGCCATATTGGCAGAGCTTGTACCACTTGTAAACATTTATTTACTTAGATCAGGCTCACCGTATGCCACTGTGTTTTCACATTTCAAGTGTTTTAGAGGACTTGGTTCAATAACATTTCTATCTGTCAAAAATAAATTTAGTATGCTATGCACTTAAATTTGTGAACATATTTTACATATGTGTACCAACACAGCAAAAAAATCGATAACCGGATGTACGTTGTCCGCGAAATTTCAAAATTTCTTTTTTACTTGTTAAACACACTTCGTGAGAGTACTCTCTACTTTTCATATTCCTTCCCGGACTCATATCCCTGCTCTTCGGCTGTAGAATGGGAACGGCAGAGTTTGTTAAGCATACAAAACTCCGATATTAACAGCATAACCAATTAGAGAATTGATGTTTTATGCTTTCAAAACTCAATACTGTTTGCTGCCATTGAAGCGAAATTTGAATACCTTTCTAGTATCCATGAATTGCACTAACATCGTCGAAACCGAAAAACTTTCAGTACTCGGCATGTGTGTCAGTGACAATTTACGTTGAAATGACCATATATGCGATGTCGTCAAAAATGCCGCAAAATTTCTAGGTTTCCTCAAGCGATGTAAAAAATATTTCACCCCCTCTGATCAGGCCTCAATATACAAGGCAATCATCCGCCCTTGGAGTACAATTCCCACATCCGATCAGTGCGCCTAAAACGTTTTTGCACCTACGAGAAAGGATTCAAAGCCTTGCGATAAAACTCAGAAATCGCCAGTAGCATTCCGCCCCTTCAAACCTTCAACCGTAATACCCGTGTCGCTATGAATGCTCATTTCTATACCCTCAAGCCCACTTTGGGATGTGCATTGCAATATTGTGATTTGTTGCGAAGCCGCACAACTTGCTTATGGAATGCCCTGCCTAACCTCCAATTTCCTAGTCGTTGTAACTTTCAAATATTTAAGACCAATGTTCATCAGTATTTCTCTTTTCTTTCTTCCTGATTTTCCTTCGCCCGCGCTGTGTACTAACATTTTAAGAGTACTCAAATCCATTGAACCCATCAGTGGGAAAGGATGCCGTTCTGCTAACAATGATTATTTACTCTAAGTGCAGTTAACACCCGCAATCAGGATTCTGTTCGAGTGCATTGCTTTAAACCAGAAAACTAGTAATTTGCCTGGCCTGGTATGTCGATGAAAATACGCAGCTCATGCTTCCTCTTGTCGAGTGCATCTTCCACTCTGCCCGCCAGATTGGTATCCATATTACGTCCAGATGGAGATACATTCGCGAAACCGTTTTGCACATATGAAGGTCTTCGACATGAAGGATGTCAGCCTACTTGAACTGAAGCTCTTGGCGAGCGTACATTGGTCCAGTTGTTGGCACAAGGGTTGGCTATCAGTGTAAATTCTCTTGAAAGTTGCCAGCGGCTACTCAATAGCTTTTTGTTGCTGGTATCAGGGAACTTGAAGTCACCAAATAAAGCAACAGCGTATTTATTGACCTCCTGCGACTTCACAACCAGTGACAGATACCAACTAAGCTCCAAAAAATTTATTCGCACCAGATTAAAAAGCTATCTGGCGCCTCAGAGTCAGAGTGTATAGAATTGTGCTTATAGATCTTCCTATCATCTGCATAAATGGAAATGCGGGACTTATTGGTAATGAAATCTACATCATTGATTGCCAATATAAATATCAGAGGACCGAGATGACTTCCTTAAGGTACACCAGATGTAGCTACAATGAGATCAGAAACAGACTATTTAAAAAGAACATTAAATTGACGATTAGACAAATAATATTTGATCCACGAGATGAGCCCGGGCTAGAACACAGAGAGCGTCAAGCTTGGGAAGGATTATTTCGTGCAAAATTGATATTGAAAGCTTTTAGCAATTACATTGATTTTGTTTCCGGTTTCCAATGGACAGGGAGCAGTAGAGACGAATTCTGTTAAATTAGTATAGTATTTGTTGACCTTCCTTTTAGAAAATCGTGCTGATAAGAAGGGAAAATAGGTTTAAAGTGAAAGATCATCAGGTCGTATACAATGCTCTCAAATAGTTTGAGTTTACAAGATAGCTTAGCGATGGGACGGCATAAGAGATTTCAATTTTGGACCTTTGTATTTTGTGGCATAGAAAACTGGACAAAAAATTTGGCCAAGATGTTTGCACATATTTTTAAAATATGGGCAGGCAGTCCGTCAGTGAAGTTTTGGCATAGCTACTCATGTAATAAAAATAGCTGATATCAGGTTCTCCAACAGCAAACGATTGGCTGCAGAATTTAGAGAATAAGTTTGAGAATTCTTCAGCGTTGTTCGAGGATTGCTTGGAGAATCTGAGGGTAGGAGGGTAATCAGTTTTTCGTTTGGTGTTTATGAAGTGAAAAAAGCGTTTAGGATTTGGGATATCTTCAGTTTGCATTCGGCTTATTTATTTATTTATTTTTTTTTTTTTTGCCAATTGCGCAGTATACCCTGACCTAAATGATCTTTTGTAACGTTTAGTCAGAATTATAGTTAGACTAGTAGGTTTCTTACCTTCCGAATAAAGTTGGAAGCACTACTAACTGAAGAATTCATTAGTCCATTGGAGCCGAAAAAAATCTTTGGTTGTCCGTTGAGGGCTAGACACATAAGATGTGTTCAGCAGTTCCGTGTTCTTCAAGACAAAGTCGGCACTCCGGAGAGCCGACTGGATTCATTTTGTTGAGACGATATCTAAGACGATACTTAGTTTTTGATATCGTGCCGACTTAGATTTAGGCATCTATTGGCATTTTTGTTGAAGGGCAGGATGACTCGTTTGGCCTGTCCTAGACTTGAGCTATTCTCCCAATATATCTCGAATGCTCTCAGCTCTTAATATCCCCGTCAATGACTTCATGGCCAGGAACCCACCGCAGTTTGGTTTTGTTCCTGTAGCTTAGTTTTTAGAGGGTTTTGAAGCAGTACATGACTGATTTGGAGTCAATGGTGTCTGATCTAAGGGCATTTATTGCTTTTCGACTGTTCGGGTATATATTAATTTTTACGGCTTTGGTACCAGAGTTGTTAATATCGTTGGCTGGAATACACTACGAATTTTGCCCATAGCTATAGTTGTATTTAGGTTTGGTCCATGTATTCCAGTTCTCACTCCCGATTTCACTGTAGAACCATCCGTATACCACTTTATGTCATTATGGCTGTTTGGTGGGTTATTGCTAACCCACATAATGTTTTTGATGGCGGTCTGTTACCGCAGAGATCATATCCAGTTCTGGTATTCCGGAGAGTAGAGGCCTTAAGTCAAGGTGTTTGCTAGGACTTTACTCTTTAATTTATTCCAAACTTGCTGCACAGTGTAATGCCACTTTGCTTATATATAAGTGTAAGGGGTTAGTCCTATTATTGCTTCATCGCAGCTGCGGGGCGAGTTATTTTGTTGTTTAATTGGGAGTTCCAGTTGAGTCTTTTGTCTAGGATTACTCCCAGATATGTGACCTCATCGAAGTACTCAATGATTGTGTCGTTAAATGAAACTTTACTCTTTACTCTGGTGCACCAATCTAGGACTGTTTTAAGGGCGTTTTGCATATGTGCAGTAACTTCGTTAGTCTCTCTGCCCCTAATGATGATAACTAGGTCATCGGCATAACCAATTGAGTGTAGCTTAAGTTTCTTCATTTGTTAATTAGATCATCTATGACTAAAAACCAAAGTAGGGGCGATAATACGCCTTCCTGTGGGTAGCCACTTACGGCTGATACTGATACTGAAGTCGGCTCTGATGAAGAAGTAATCATCCGGCTTTAAAGCATCGCTTTAACCCAGTTAATGGTGGGTTAATCGATATTTCTAAGGAGCAAAGCATTTGCTATGGAGTCATATCCAGTGTTGTCAAAAGCACCTTCTATATAAGGAATGCGCAAAGTGCAATTTCCTTACAGCGGAAGGAGCTTTTGATTTCACCCGTTAGCTTTATCAGAGCACCTTCGGTCGATTTGCCTTTCTGATAGGTGTACTGACATTGTTGCAGAGCCAAGCTATTTTCTAATCCTTCTCTGATAAGAACGTCAATAATTCTTTCCATTGTTTTCAGATAAAATGATGTCGAGCTTATAGGACGATATGATTTATATATTTCCCTGCCTATTTTGGGGATAGAGACCACCTTGACCTCCCTCCAAGTGCGTGCTATGTAACCCAATTTGAAGCTGAACCTAAGGCTATTAGGGTAGAAACAAGGAAGTCCAGTTCTTTTTGTAGCAGAGCTGGAAGAATTCCGTCTATGCCTTATTTTTGTTTAGAGTTTTCGTACAGGTTTCATATAGAAACCTGATGATGCCGCCGTTTTTCCATAGTTCTCTTGACCTTACAGCTTTTTAAAATGTGACAGAATGATGTCCATTAGCTGGAATTCGTTTTCATCTACGTCCACTGTTGTTAGCGAAGCGGACGGCAACAATATATTTTCAAGATATGTCCTCCAATTCGTATGTTTGTTGTTACATCGTACCGGCGCGGGTTCGTTGCTGCATCTTATCTTGAACATAAAGTGCAAATAATAAGATACCTTCTCGGGCATGTGCCAATCTTGTACTATATTTTGTAGAAATGGAGGCGAGAGAGTGAGGTTTGTGACTTTCTCTCTTATAGAATTTCTAGATGAGGATTTGTTATCTTATGTAATTTTAGATATATAGAAATTCTCTTAGTGATTCAGGTTGATTGTTTGTATCAAACGATGATAATGTGTACTTGCAGGAACGAACACGTTCCTGTACTGGTGTGGGAGGCACATCCTCATTCCGATGCGCTTACGAACCTTTGAAGTTCCCGGCCGTTGCGGCGCTCAATTTGTGCTGCCACCAGAACCCTAGTTACGAGACCTGGATTGAGGTAGAATTTTATATCTTTCGCAATAAATAGGGCTCATCCTCAGTCTAAAACTACCTTTGGTGAAAATTGTCTCTCTGGATTTACTTTTTAAACCAAAACTCTTACCATGATTTGCCCATGGCTTGGATAAGTCCAATAGGGAAGTCTCCTCAGTGCAGCGCTGACTTAAGGTGTCCGTGGCACCCATACCTCAGAAAGGATGTCATTTCTTGCGTGCATTATCAGGGTTCCGTGCTCTGTATGGTTTGTTAGAGGAACCATCTTTTCTGCCTCTCAGACCGTTGATATGTCCTCTGATTTACAGAGTTGAGAAAAAAGGGTACGAGCTTACTGGTAAGAGAAGAAATCAGAGGAAGACCAATATCTAGTATGAGGCCAATAATGTCTACGGAAAGCTATTAACTGTAAATCTATTGAGATGGGCGCATGTAGAAGCATATCACCTTGATAAAAAAACGGGAAAACCACCGTGTGGTGCCCCCATTGTTCCGATTTGAATTCTGTTTTTTTCGATAAGTTGGTACATCTGTTGTTGACATTCCCTCTTAATCTTAGCATCATAGCTTGACATTTGCAAAAGTTACGTAGCCAAGAGTACATCTATCTCTGTGTGTGTTGGCGATTTTTTACAATTTTAGAAAGGGATTTAAATTTGCAACAACGAACTTGTAATAAATTGTGCACGAACGTTGCAAATGTTGGAAAAGTGTTTCGGCAACGATCCTCTTAAGAAAACGGTCGTTTCCCAGTGGCACGAGCGGTTCAAAAATGGTCGTGAGTCAATCGAAGATGATGAACGCAGTGGCAGACCATCGACATTGAAAACTGACGAAAACATTGATGAAGTAAAAGATAGCGGAGGACTTGAACATTGCCTATGGATCCGTCCAAGACATTTTGGTTAATGATTTGGGTTTCCGTCGTGTAGCAGCAAATTTGGTGCCAAAAGACCTCAATTTCATGCAAAAAAGAGATCGTGTTGACGTCGCAAAGGAGAGGCTGAATCCCATCCCACATTCATCAAAGGGATCATTACTGAAGACGAGACGTGTTTTTATGAGTACGACACGCAATGCAGACATCAGGAAAGTGAATGGCGTTCACCAAAGAGCCGAGACCAAAAAAACCACGTCGTTTTCAGTCAAAAAAGAAGGCAATTCTCACGCTTTTGATGGATTACAACCATGTAGTGCATCATGAATTTTTTCCGCCAGAAGGCCAGACAGTAAACAAAGAGTACTACTTGGGCGTTATGAGACATTTTTGTAAAACAATTCGCCGAAAGAGCCCAGAATTGTGGGCAGAAAACTCGTGGATTTTGCACCATGATAACGCAACGTCGCACAGTGCCATCATCACTCTTAGTTTTTTTTTTCTGAAAAAAGCAAAAAAATACCATCCAACAGCCACCGAATTCATCTGATTCGGCTCCCTGTTCTTCTTCTGTTCAATCGAGTTAAAAAAAAAAAAAAACCACTACGGGGAATGCGTCTCAGCAGCCGAGAGGAAGTAATGGAAAAATCGCAATAAGCACTGATGGACATACCGAAAACCGAATATAAAAAATGTTTCGAGGATTAGATCAAGCGCTGGTATAAGTGTGTTGCAGTCGATGGAGATTACTTTGAAGGGGACAATATAGATTTTAGATGAATAAACTTGTATTTTTAATTTTCTGAATAAATTCCGAATTTTTTTTTTTTTTTTTTTTTTTTTTTTTTTTTTTTTTTTTTGATCAAGGTGGTATTACTAAAAGATTGAAAAGGGTCGCGAATAAGTTGCTAAGATAGGTTAACGGTCTAGACTAGTATGAAGAACGCCAAGAGCTCGCATCTGATTTTAAATTCGATGTATCTATGGTATGATATGGGAGCCTTCGAACTGGCATGGTAACTGTTGAAAAGGTTAAATCGATTACTGGCTTTCGTGGCAACAGGTCTCAGAATACTTTAAATCCCGGGATATGGCTCTCTTTCACATTCCATCTTTCACTGGCCCAGTAAATGTCTGGAGTACTACAAAAGCATCGCACCATTTGATGAGTGCAACCTTCCTGGAATCGTATTATTAAATGAGTGGTGTCCGTGTCCACAGATTCATAGGAATTAGACTGCTTAGCCGCTGAGCCAATATTTGGTAAAGTTAATTTTTCAGATCGATCTGAAACCCTTCAAAGATCCAAAACCACAGTCTTTTTCACAACACTGGATATCATATGAGATTTTGTATATAACGCTGAAAGCTTCCTACATAGGGTTGCAGTATCAGACCTGTAATGAAGGTTCTTTTGAGTGAAAATAAGAAATTAGTACCGAAAATTGTGTGTTTTGTTTGAAGTCGAAATTAACC
Source organism: Volucella inanis (assembly GCA_907269105.1). Taxonomy (NCBI): domain Eukaryota; kingdom Metazoa; phylum Arthropoda; class Insecta; order Diptera; family Syrphidae; genus Volucella; species Volucella inanis. The sequence continues at coordinate 140,319,013 of OU026155.1, read as the reverse complement.
CTTGCAATGTGCAATTAGCGAGCCATACCCAGGTTTTTTGGTCAATAAAAGCCCTTTTCCCCCCCAATTCTTCCATCTCCTGTGAGAATTGATTTTTGATGTATGCAAGCATTCTAAGGGTATTCCAAATCCCTTGAGTGCGGGTTATTTATAAAAAAAACTCACTCGTTTTCCATCGGCGTGGTGTTTTCAGCACAAACTTGTCAAACTATTTAAGAGTTTGGAGTACTATACCCTAAGAGTTCCTTGTACCACATCACAGCCCTTCGCATGAATGCAAACATACTCTCCTTTATTACTAGCCTGCCCAATTTGAAGCGCCAAATAAAGGATAGCATCATATTCATAAGTTGTCCCATTGGAGTTTCGGGATTTTTATGGAGGCAAATTCTTCTACTGGAACCTTTGCTGGTTGCTAACACCAGTTTTATTCGAATCTTGTATGCAGGAAGGGCATACACCTGAGTTATTTGTTAGTATGACAATTTTTTGCTGTGATAAAAATGATTGCCTAAGGCTATCTTCCTCCTGGCTCTGTTCGAGATGAAAGAAATCTGATCAATTTTAGCTCCAGGAGGCTATTCGGCTTGAGATAATGTCACTTTCCCATGTTTTCAGAGTGACTGAACGAATATTGCTTTAGCACTTGGACCTTCGACGATATCTCAGACACTTAACACAACACGTCCACCTCAAATCTTTCTCCTCTTCACCTAGCTTTTAGACGATTAGTCTTCAGATTGTATCTTTTTTGGATTCCCAAGTCAACATGTCAATATCGACACCCTGAGCAACATTCTGATTATTTTGATGAAGTTTAACCTTAGCAGATGGAACTTGCTCCATCATTTCAGTGGAATCTATCGAACGTTGTGTAAAAAGAGTTGCAAGTGTCATAGAAAGACTCATATGAAGCAACTTTTGTATAAGCGCGTAAGCATGCGAGTAGGTTTGGTTGTATATTGGCTATGGTCATCGGATCCGTACTCTAGCCACAGATGAAGAGAATTGTCGCTATTGCGAATACTACCTGGAGTAAATATATTCTTTAAGGCACCTTCATACCTTTCAACGTCGTCAGTATATATTCAGAGCATACTACGAGGTCTCACCATGGCTTTTCCGCCACAACAAGGCAACCAGACAAAGTCAAGATTTCTTGAATTTTACTCATATTCTTATTTTAATTTATTTTTTTCTTCATATTCAAAATCTTTCCACCTGCGTGTGTCTTATTTATGTATTTGCCATTGCTTAATTATTTTTGAAAAATTTTTGTTTTTAGTTGAGTGACACTTTGTCTTTTCGGCTTATTTACTTTCTCGTCATTAGCTGTTAGTGGGCCGTGTGATTAGACAAGCAGATGACTAATCTCACATAGTCAAGTACACTTCTTTGTTGTTAATGAGTCAGTAACATGGGAAATGTTTCTAAATTTTAACCATAAATTGAAGATACTTTAATCGGAATCCAATAGAACCATGGAAGTAAACTTGTTTTTATAATAAATTGTTAAGTTAATACCAACGCAAAGTTTCTCTTGGAATTGATCCAACAAACTGCTGAGCCCCTAACCCCACTGTAAACAATCAAAATTATTGTCAAGAATTTTATTTAATCAGCTTGATCACCTTGTTTACTTTAGGCATGATACGTTCAACGAAAATATAAAAATTCTATTTTTAACCTGAAAAGATACAAGTTGAACATCCGCACGTTGTTTCTATCAACGGTGACCGTGTCATTTGAAATTTGTTGGAAACGACCGCCACTAATTCCTTTAGGATAACCATTTTCGGACGCAATATTTTGGCAATTAAGTTTCCGATGTCATAGTTCACGAACACCTTTCATCATCGCCGGTTTTCTATTTTCCTCGAATTCCATTGTACAGATGCCTTGTCGGACTAGTTATAATAATTGCATGCTTCGGGGTACTTGTATCTACATATAGTTACGCAATCGACCGGGTATTCTAGCATCAAGCAAACAACTTTATTTCGTTGTTTTTCGGAAATGAGGAGTGTATCGGTCCTGGATATATTCAAAGAGTACATGGGATCCAAGGTGCTGGAGAGGCTACAAATTATGAAATAAGGATTTACGATGCATTCGCAAACAAGCATATTTCTGTGTGGCGAATTCCCGGTGGAGTTTCACATGATTTATCAGAGGGGTTAATTGGAATTGCTAATTTTTGGGTAAACAATATTTTAGTTGATCGAATTTCCGGGTGTGTTTTATGCAAGCTAATTCCTAATAGCTATGCAAATATGAGGGACATGCAGATATTAAATTGAAGTGTCCTTTAGGTACTTTGGCGCCGAGAAAGTGCTATTAACTTACCCCATGCTATTCGAATTTGGCGATTTTAATTTAAATCCAAACACGAATAGAGGTGTTAAGCTGATTAGGAAAATTATACAGTAAAGAGCGTTTGAATTGCAAGTCGATCCCAATTTTTGGAGAGATCTTCGGGTAATACAATATTAAACGAATTGCTCTACGAAATTTGGTAGTTCAAACGGGATGAGTTTGAATTATGAACAGACCAATTTGTAATATAACATTCATTTTATTTTTCCGACATGACCTGGCCTTCATCAAATAAGCTTGTTAGTTAGTGCAATGCTTGACTACCAATATGGTTCCGTACACCATACCTAACGGGCACCTAAGACGAGATTTTTCTCTACTGCATCCATTCCAAAGGAATGCAAACTTGAAAAACGTTGGTATCTACACGCTCTGCGTATCGGAAGCGCCTTAAATTGTTATCAAGGTATACCTCGTAGAAATCGCTGTTTTATTTACTCCCCCAAAGTGGGTGAACGGAAAAAGGTTCAAAAATCACTGAAAGATTCTTGAATTCAAAGAGGCCAACGATATCTTCTTCTTAGTTTTAAGTCAAGTTTAGTTTTTTTAGTTTTACATCACTTATAGATTTTCCTAGCTTTGTCGCTTCCATTTTAACGCTTACAAACGTATGACCTCGCAGTAAATGTTTAAATTTTTTTTTTGACATCAGAAATATCGGTAAGATTGCTTCCGCCTTTTGGGAAGCAGCAGGGATGAGAAATTAAACATATAGACGTTGCCGCCTTAAAATCGCTAGATAAGTGGTGAGTTTCGATCTGGAATATTTGGATTTACTTTACGAAGTGATATCAATTATTTACAGCGCTTGATGCAGGTGTGGACCGCCAGAGGTTCATAAGATTTATTGCAATTGTAACCTGAAATCGTCTCACTGTATTTTTTCATTGTTGTGATAACTTAGAGATCCGTAGTAATAGCTTAGTTGTAACTAACTAAGTCCAAAGTGTTCCAAAGTGCTTTTCCAGAACTGGTTTTATGTAGGCTATGCTTTTCGGCTATATCACCAGAGATGTCCTTTCTTTCGTATTTTGGTGCTAAAATCACATAAAACGATTTGAACGCCATATCAAGAGCACTGCTCGTAGGTTGGCAAATTTAGCTTTGATCTGAAAGCTCTACCGTAAGTTCTCTCTTATAGTATTGCTCTTTCCTTCCAGCATAAGACTCGCGTTTATAAGTTTTAGGAGCCAAATTTTCATGAAGGTACCCGGTAATTACCGCAAGGAGGTCATATAAGCACAATTGATGTGCAGTCATAGTTGAAGCAGTGAGTATCAGTAAATGGTTCCAGTCAGAGTAAATCGAACGATATCGAACATGTTAAACTTTACTTTAGTTGTCGTTACAGTCAAGTATGGGTCTAGCTCTAAGCTGTCTCCACTTTGCGGTATCGCCCTCTAATTGCTTCCAGTTTCGCATAAAAAGTTGTCTGCTGTCCCTTTGGAATTGATTGATTGATCGCTCAACATGTCCTATCCATGGAAGCTGAAGAAGTCCAGCTCTTCTGATGTAGTAAATGTCGCTGTATGGGGCATAAAGTTTGTTGTTATATTCTTTTCTAAAAATTATTTTTATGCAGACGAGACCGAAATTCGCTTCAAGAACTATTCTCTTGAAACAACTGCGACTACTTAATTTAAAGTGTATGCTCCCGTGCTGCGTAGGATCGAAGCGATAAGGATCTTATATAATGCTCTGGTCGTTGTTCGTGAGAGAGACTCATTTATCAGTCGAATTCTTAGCTGGAAGAAACAGCGATTGGCAACGGTGATTCTTCGCTTGATCTCTACAGTTGGATAGTTATTTGAATTTATAGCGCAAGCCAGGTATTCAACGTCGATTACAACCTAAAATTTAAAGTTTGCCATCGTGACATGCAGTACGAGCCACTGAACTGGGGTGTCCGTATATCCATGTTAAATGGTTTGTTCTGCCTGATAGCTTAATGTTGGTCACTTTCGCCATCGGTTCGCTATTTGTGTTCCTAGCATCTTCCTTCCACTGGCTTTGGTATAACTTGCGAACATCTGTAGAAGTACTTCGCCATAATCTCGATCTCTGTTTCGAGAAGCCAATGTTCCTTTCATTTCTCTTACTTAAAAATTATGTGAACAGCTTTTGTCGCTCTACCATATCAGATACGTAATCTCTGATAGCTTGCTGACAATATATCCACTGGTCTTCGGCACGTGATGTTGGTAGGATAGGTCTTCTCAAAAGGCTTTCGCAGACTCCATCAAAAAAGATGCAACCAGTCGACTACAATCGTTTGACGTCAAATTTCTTCACAGCATTTCGGTATTCTTATTCGCACTCGTACCTTGGCTACAGCAAAGAAGTCGACTGAGTAGATTTTAACTCCTCGCAGCCGTACCGTACCTAGATTACTAAGGCTTGGTCTTGCGGTTGACCATTTTTTGATCAGAAGACTGAGCTCCTTGATTGACGTTGATTAACCTGACTCCATTTTCGCAGCTCAATGTCACCCTTTTTTTTAACTTGGCGTCCGATCACTAAAAAATGGATCTTAACGTTGTGCATAGGAAATTCCACATATGTCTGGTCGAGAAATTCGTTGAAGCAATCTTTGAAAAATTCATACTTTTTCTCTGAGTGCACATCAAGTAGGTGCTTCTTCTACCTGGCCCAATTTATCGCACATTTTGGATGGCGGCACTATCTTTGTAATATAATGTTCAGCTACCTATGAACTGTTAAGGATCCCAACATTGCACGTGCATAACCGAAGTTTTCTGTCCGTTTTCCTTTACTAGACTCGTCAACAGTACCCTATCCATATCCGATGCTTCTTATCATTTCGCAACATATAGTGTTCTACGTGTTCAGGGAGTTAGCCTGATGGCACAATTCTACAGAAGATAGTGCCAGTAGCACCTATTTAATGGTACAAACTAAAACAAAGGTCTACACCAGCCCGAATATATTAACTACAGAGTCTGGTCTGCGTGTTCTCATCGAATGCAACGAGTAAACCGCTTACGGTTTACGCTTACCTCTGTGCCTTCCTCAACAACTCAAGAGCGTTCAAAGGTAAAGAGTCTTAAAGGTAGCTTATCTTCCGTCTCTAACTGGGTTGCCACGATACTTAAATCCTGTAGGATCAACTTAAAATCATGCTGATGGGAATAACGTGTGTAAGGCAACTTTATAGAGTCAGGTTCGGTTTTCGCTCATCTACAATAGGTCTTTGTGATGAACAAGTTTTCGGTAATATTTAGAGTCAATGGCTTTCGGCTCTCAATGGTTGCATGTGTGCCGTGGTGGGTTTGTCTGCCGACTACTTCGCAAGAGGGTGTGGGTTAAAAATTGGCCATAACCAAAATGTTCTTTCGGTGTTCTTTCACCCTTCTCTGAAATTTACTGGTCAATGAACTGCTGATATACCTGGTTGTCTGGTGGACTGTCTTAAACAATGCAATCAACTACAGCAAACTAAACAAAGTCCAAAATACAGCAAGTTTGTGCATAAGCGGAGCATTGTGTTTCACTTGGCACCCCTCGATATTTTCAGCAAGCAAGTAACTACAAACAAAACTGTTCGCCTTCAATCGACTTAAGAGTGAACAAATAACCTATTTGGCCACGCTAATGTTCTTAAAACATTTCAAAGAACATCGACTACATTATGGTTTCAACATTGGTTGGCATTCATGTAAGCATCCCCTCTAGATCTTTCTTATACAGGTGGATACAGGATTGATAGCGGGATTGATGGCGATGCCTTCTCACATAAGCTAAACCTAAGCCTCTCCTTCTGTCTAGCAAATCACTGTAACGTGTTCCAGGCTGAAATTTGGTTGAAAAAAAACGAGCTATGTTCAGGCCACCATCAAATTCCAGGACTAAGGCAAGGTAAATCAGCATTTACCTATATTGGGTGTTGGGCCACAGAGATATTCCAGAGAATTGTAGTGCTGACGAACTGGCCAAAATTTAAACCACTCTAAAAGAAGAACAAACCTAAGGTGGACTGTTGCGTTAACATGTTTGGCGACCAAACAAATCTTGCAAAAACTGGAGCTGAGTTTGAACTTTCAAAATAGGAAACATCTTAGTGTTATCATATGTGTCATCACTGGACGCTGTCTTATAGGTAAGCATGCAAAAAGGCTTTTTTACAATCGACTTCTGTATAAGCTGCATGGACCACGAGAAGGAGGTGACAATCCTCCACCTTATCTGTATTAACCCAGTTCTCCCCCAATGACTTAAGTGATCTAAACAACATAGAATTTAACAGTCCGCTACCCTTCGTCATTGGTTACAAGAAGAAGAGGACCACAGGTCCACATGGCATCGCAATGGAAAAAAAAGCCTAAGTTGAATAGTTTTTGTAAGAACCAGTGTTGCCTAACTTAACCTAGCAGCCTAAACTGAACTGGAAAAGTAACATCGGACAATTTGTTGAAAAAGCAAATCCAGCCTTACTTGAAGCTTAAAACCGGAAATAGCATATTGGATTTGCACAGTACCCTTAAAATTAATCACAACTATACTGTTTGCTATTCTGACGGCTTTAGAGAAGTACTACTACGAGTCAAGCCTCATCAATATCCTGAGGAAAGCCTGCATCACAATTTTGGGATCAGTCAGTCAACTTTAATAATGTTATCTGGGGTAAACGGCGAAAGTCTCGGAGTTAAATGCTCCTGCAGGATGAAAGTTAGATGTGGAGTCTTTCAAGCTGAAGTATCTGCCATTACTGAAATGATGTACCCGATATGTCAATCGCTATTACTCAGGTAGCCAGAAAGCTGTTAAGTAAGATTGTGGAAACTTGCAAGAATATCCAGAATGAAATATCAAATGTACCAAGGCAATTTGATTTCCCTGGCAAAGAAAAAGCTGACAAATTGAGGTGAAAGACGTCGGCGCAATACGGCCAATAAACCTATTGGGAATGAGGCCATAATAAGGCTTGGTCAATGTTATAAATGGTACCACCGCTGCGAGCTGCCTATCGACATCGAAATATAGGATTGGGCATGCACATCGTCTTCTGCAAAAACTACAGAGATGAAGAAGATATTAAGGCTCTTCGCACCCAGCCTACCTTCTTCGAGAGAAAAATAACAACTCTAAGCTAAAGAACTTCCTGAGATCCATATCAGTATCTGAGTGCCAGTATAATAGTGGCCTCACGTAATGGATTTCCGGATCAATTCTACTGACGTATTCACACAATGGAATTCGTCAGAAGGCACCCGTAGAACAACATACTTGATTGTTTGTCATTAATTCAAACCCACGTACGAGTATAACTACATCAACTCCAACAGGGCTTCGGAGGTACTGACTTCAAATAGTAAGTGTACGATTACTATTTTTCGATTGAAGAATTGTATTATACGTCTACAATCCATTTAGATACGCTGTTAAGGAATAAATTGACAATATTGCTCCATACAAAGTATTTAAAACTTGTTTTACGGTGGTTCATTTGCTGTAGATATGATTACTAGATAAAAGTGATAGTAAATAATATGTCTTAAGACTAAATGAACTGATCTAACGTAAATAACAATCGAAAGTGTCTACTTCCACCTGACCAGCAAAAATATACTAAAGCTACCGAGCTTTGGTAAGGGGGATACACCATCAAATTAGCAAAATTTGACCAAATGAATGTTTGATGAATGGAATGTTAGTATAGTTTCCTAGGCCCCAATCTGATCAAGCATAACAAATTGGAATTTCAATTTCTTTTTCTCTATTAAATTTCTAAGGCGAATTCTTCTCCTTCAAGGAGTACGTTTCCTTTGAAAATTTGTTAAATTGTCAACTTTTCAAAAGTCCTCTGTAACAAGTGCAGAGAGAGAGAGTCTCCCTGTCAGAAGCCGTAACCAATGTCGCAAATTTCTTTCATAGCTCAAACGGACGGGACTACAAAAACCATTTGGATTGTCCACCACATTTTTTGTGGCAGGAACGGAAGGAATAATAAAGAGGGAGGAAAATAGGGACATAAATAAAGATTTAATTTCACGGCTACCCGTTTTGTGTGCACAAAGTTATCCTCCAACACTGTAAACGGTTTTATGCTTATGATGGCACAAAATTCTCGAAAACCCTCAGGCAATCCTTTTGCTAAAAAGTCTTTCCTTCACCTTTCTAAAATGCTCGTAAATGATGGCCAGAATCATGAAAATTCCACCCAAAAAGCGGTTTCGCAGTATTTGTGTGCTTTCCCATCGTCCTTTTCAAAACAAAAACAACAGCACTCGTGTTCAACAATTTAATCAACTTGTTGAATGACTTAAAGTGAAGAGATTCAGAACCCAAGTCTGTTAGTCAACTTAACTCCACCGTCATCGGTCTATTTTTTGGTAGTTCGAGTGCAATTAATTCAAGCTTATGTCCTTGCCGCTGGGCAATATTTCATCCACTCGCACTCGTTTCTTGGTAAATCAACAAAGAAAGTGTCACAGTCTGTAACTGAAGGTAATCCTTCTACTGGTAAGCATTGGGGTTACTAACCAGTTAAATGCACCAAACAACAGGATATATAAGGCTTACAGATACATACCATATACCTTACAGCCCACAAAATCTGCCCTTTTATTTCTAGAGCTTTACATCATCTACCCTTCCATGTTCCCGTGTATAAGTGCGTTATACTCTCAGACAGTGGTGATCCCTTAGGATGATTGGGACTCAGTAAAAGAGGCTAACAGTAAACGAAAATCGAATTCACCTACGTATTCTCTGGAGAAATTCATCGAATGGATTCGGGGATACTCGTATTTCACTGTGATCAGAAAAAAAAATTGATTGAAAAATTCAAACTCCTTATCCGTCTTTCTCCCTTCTCGATATCCTTCCTTTGACTCATCTTTTTCTTCGTTTCTTTTTTTTATCATAAATCAATCTGTTGTGATTAAGCCCACGATGATGGCATACGCTTTAGAGCGAAGCTCCGTTGAAGGATGCCAAAAGCTGGTACTTTTGCGAATTATGAAATACCGTTATTTTCACGTACCTTTAAATATATTTACTGACTGATTGCGTGGGTGGGTGAGTGGAATTAAATTTACACACTGAAAGCATTCGAATTGATAATTCCTTTTTATCCAGTGTCTGCTTCTTAGGAATGCATGGATGCGAAGGTTCAACAATTTCAAGCAGAAAAGCAGAAATTTCAATTTCAATTATTTTTTTGGCAGATAGTCATGATATATGAGGCTCGAGGAGTAACCTTCAACCCGCAGGCTTACATCATTTGGATTGCAGTGTAAGCAGTATTGATGGTGTGAGTTTAGCTTTACACTTTTCCATGGAGAGGAAATTTAAAGTTTTGATTGATAAACACCGGAGGGATGGTTTTAGTTTTCCAAAATGGAAGTAGATTATTAGCTGAAAGATGAATCTTGGACTGAAAACCATGAAAGATACTCTATAATTTATTATGTGCTTCTTACATTCAAAAGACGAAATGGTAGAGTAGAAACTTGTTATACCCACACCACGAAAGATGAATGAAAATTGTTGGAAATTTTGACATCGTTTATAGCTTTACAGATTTCGGAGGTATTTCGTTCATTTTGAAAGTGCATTATTCAGTAAGGAGTATCTTTCATGTTGACATTTTCCTTGGAAAATATAACTCGACTTTTTATGTCCTATGCTAAGACAAATTCAAGTTACAAGGACTTGTCCTGAACATTTCACAGGACTTGTTTTTTGTTTTAAGTGTATTGCCTGGGAATTGAACCTATAACCGAATGAACTTAAGCACGGTCCAACCAGGTGCACTAGTTTTTAACGTAACGTAAGTGCATCTAAAGAACATATTTTCACCTAATTTTTCAGGCACGCCAGATAGTTTAGAAAGAAGCTAAACAAACTGATCAAGGCGATGAATTAAAATAATATTTTGGAAATATATCTTGATCAAGATTTATCTACATAAACCGGCCTTGACTCTAACGAGGTCGTCAGTGGTTACCTAGTAATCGTGAATAAGCGTAAATCAGTTTTCCTTTCTTATTTCGAGCATCTTTAAGATTAATGATGGCTGGGAGGCCATTAAACGTAATGTCATCCCTGCTAGAAAATCCCTATGAGACCTATTGCCCGGTAAATGGTGGGGGCAATTAGCCCAAGTACAAGTTCACTCCGAAAAGACTGCCACCATAAGAAAAAGATGAAAGCTGAATAGTCGGTTTACATATCTTTAAGCAGATCCTTCACAAAGGTCCTATCAGCAAATAACCCTTAAAACTCGAATCACAACGACCTCGGCATACAAGAAATACAATTTGAAGTTAGTTTAGTATGAAGAAATACAAAGTAACGTAACGCACATAGAATCATTAGTTCATCATCATCATTTTAAACAACAAGTCTACTGACGTCGACCGAATACAGTGCTGATATGCTTTTTTCAGATCACTCAGACAAAGAACTGGTATATGGTACTTACTCTTTGTAGGTTGTAGGGATGAGTAAGTGCTTCAGTGATAAGGTGAATACAGTACCAGCACCCACCACGTCAGTGCAGAGTACCTGCAGCCTGATGCAAGCGTAAGGCGGCCATTTACAGAAATAGTGCAGCGCCCAGTTATCAACACGTTCACAGCAAGCATTGTAGGATGTTTTGTCACTTAACACATGGGCTGAAAAGTCCGTGGCGTTTTATAGTAAAATTTTTGCAAAATTCAACTTTATTTATCAACTCTTTTTATTCGGCAACTCTTCGAGGGCGATACACTGATTGAAACGATTTTTCAATCTTTCGAAACCAGTTTTGTAGTACGATTTCGGTTTATCCTCAAAATAGGCCTCTGTTTCGGCGATCACTTCTTCATCGGTCTTAAATCTCTTTCCGGCGAGCATTCTTTTGATGTCTGCGAACAGAAAACAGTCGCTGGGGGCCAAATCTTGAGAATACGGTGGGTGGGGAAACAATTCGTAGCCGAATTCATTTAATTTTGCCATCGTTTTCATCGACTTGTGACACGGTGCATTGTCTTCATGAAACAGCACTTTCTTTTTCTTCAAATGCGGCCGTTTTTCTGCGATTTCGTCCTTCAAACTCTCCGACAACGCAATGTAATAGTCGATGTTGATAGTCTGCCCTTTTTGGAGATAGTCTATGAAAATTATTTCATGCGTATCCCAAAATACGGATGCCATAACCTTGCCAGCCGACTGTTGAGTTTTTGGTCGTTTTGGACGAGGTTCGTCGCCTGCTCATACTCAGCTGACTGCCGACTTGACTGTAGCGTGAAGTGATGGAGTCAAGTTTCATCCATTGTCACATACCGACGCAAAAATTCGGCTTTATTGCGGTTGAACAGCTTTAAACACTCCTCTGAATCATCCACACGTTGTTGTTTTTGGTCGACTGTGAGCAAACGCGGCACCCACTTTGAACAGAGCTTTCGCATGTCCGTGTATGATATATTCAACACGCTCTTTTGATATCTTCAGAGCCTCAGCTATTTCGATCAATTTCACTTTACGGTCATTCGTAATCGTTTTGTGGACTTTTTTGATGTTTTCATCTGAATCAGCCTCTTTTGGACGTCCACAACGTGCATCATCTTCGGTGCTTGTATGACCTCTTTTAAATTTTTCAATCCAGTTGCGAATGGTTCGTTCGGCTGGTGCAGAGTCCGGGTAATACTTATCAAGTTATTTCTTTGCATCGGATGCATTTTTTCCTATCAAAAAGCAATGCTAAATCAACACACGGAATTGCTTTGAATCCATATTTTTTTCACAATAACAAAAGTTGCTTCACTCACAATGCTATATCTCGAGAACTAATCGTCCGACAGCTGTCAAATTTATACACATATCTTTTGAAGGTTGGTACTAACTGAAAATTGTATGGATTTAATTCAAGTGGTGCCCTCTCTTAGAAACGGCACCACCAGTCCATGTATTATGTCCAGCACATTTAAGTGCATAAAAATAAAGAATTTAACACTCAAAAGAGTATTAATACTCTTAAAATGCCGGAGCACGTGTTAAGTTTTTCGGAAAATTGGATAAAGAGAGAGAACAATCTTTGAGCTCAGTGGTTATTTGTCTCCATTGGTGGCATCCAATATATAATGGAGAGACATAATTATTGATGGAAGCTAGCTTGTTGTTGATTTCTAGTCGACTACTGATCTTACTTGATTTTTGTTAAATGAAAAAAATGAATGTCTTTCGCGCGAGGCTGGGATTCGAACCCCGAACCTCCCGATTTGAGCCACGGTCACCCTCCTACTGAGGGACAGCAGAAAGGCCGCTGTCGTCCAAGAGACGACCGGAAGCATTCGTTTGGTCTGCCTGCATCCCGGAGAGCTGTGCCATCTACAGTTTTGCTCATATGAGATCCAACTGCAAATAGAAGCTTTAACCAAGGACGCACTTTAACCCAACGTAGGTTCGGGTAGTGGAAAAGTCTCCTCTGAACCTTGCCTGGCAAGTTCATCGGCGGTTTCATTTTCCGTGATTCCATTCTGATCTGGGACAGATCAGACAAAGGTCACTGAGTTTAGCCTTTCAACTTCGTTCAGTGATCTCTTACATTCTTGAACTAGCTTGGAAATCGTAGGGTTCAGTAAGTCTCTAAGTGCAGCTTGGCCGTCGCTACAGAAGCAAATGCTTCGTCCTCGCCACCAGTTCTCTGCAATATAGTTCGCTGACATCAGGATTGCGTAAATCTCTACTTGAAAGACACATGCAAGCTTTCCTAACGTTAAGTAAAGTCTAATCTTGTCCGCGCCCAAAAAAAAACACCAGGGCCACATCCTAAATTGGTTTTGGAGCCGTCCGTGAAGACCCGACTGCATTCCTTTCCTGGCTCAGATTCTGGCCGAAACCAGTCCTGGGTACAGGGAAAGTTGATTTCGTATTTTTTCCGCAACTGGAGTTTCGGAGTCATAACATCGGACGGTATGTTTAGTGCGTGTGTATCAAAGACAACTTCTTTTTAAACGGAGGATGGCTTTGAGAGTTCAGTCCATGATATGAATATAAAAGGGAAGGAAATTCATCTATGTGAGATAAACCATTCTTTGGAATTTGGTAAAAGCAGCAATCACGTATTTTCGCTAGAGCTTATTCAACCAAACAATCGACTCATAGGATATAATTGGCTTTAACATGGCCGTTTAGACCCAAAGAACCCTTCTCGGTAAATAGCGTCATGTCTTGCCGTTAGCTCCTCTGTACTACCAAAATGTCATAAGCGCCTTAGATGCTTTCGACGTAACATGGATGATACCCAAATATATATCCTTTTTGGAGAATTAAATGGTGATGCCTTTAAGCACTATATGAGTAAGACAAGCTTCCTCCTTTTCTAGAAAGAACAACCTCAATTTAAAGAAGATCGACTGAAAGCCCATTACAAGTGCACCAGTCATCGATCACGTCTAGGGCTGCCTGAGCTTTAGAGCAGACAGACGCTAAACACGATCCAACAGACCGTACAGCTACATTATCCCCGTATGCTTGTGCATAGACGTTAAAACTATTAAGCGCGTTGGGCAGTAAGTCGACCAAAATACACGATAGCAGTGGAGACAGAACGTCGCCTTGCGGGTAATCCCTGTTTAAGGCCGCCACTACATATTGACCACAGCCAACACCCGCAATCGATATTCTGTTCAACAGGATTGGTTTTATCCACAAAACTAGTGATTCGTCTACGCCGCGTTATCTAGCCGAGTTACACATACCGTCAAAAGTTGCGTTGTCGAAAGCACCCTCAACGTCGATGAAAATGTCCAAGGCGTTTTCAATTCTACCTACCAGATTCTGAAGCGCACTCTCGTGTGTTGCATCGCCGATTGAGGATGCATTTGCAAGGCTGTTTTGCACACATGGATCTCGACCGTTTTCTCGATGCTTTTCAGCATGAAGGAATCCAAACTGATAGGTCTGGAAACTCTTGGCGAGCGAGTATTCCTCCTCTCTGCCACTGTCACTGTTCGTCAGGATTCCAGTATGTGTGACAGTGCCATGCTAGCGATGGGCGAAGCCTTGATAATTAGACGGGGATCCTGTTTGAAACAGAAAAAAAGGGTGCAGTTTCAGATTCGAACGGTTAGTCGGGTTCGGTGGGTGTCATTTTTACCGACCTGTTTCTTTTCGCCGTTGTGATGGGACATTTTTGGCAATCGCGCATTCCACCCACTTACGCGCCGTGCGCTTGCCACCGCCCATTAAACAGTAGTCCTTCAGAGTGTGTCTTTTCTAGAGCCCGTTGCACCTTTTTGGTTTCCCTAAATAAGCCGTCAGAAACAGTAACCTGAGCAACCACTGGTCTATTCTGATGGAGTTTAACCATTACAGCCAAGCCCTCTCCGTCACTCTTTCCATCGTTCCAACTCAATCTACCGAACGTGTCGTAGAAAAAACCACAGGAGTCATCGAACTCAAGTGTTCCAGCAGCTCCACGATCAGCACCGAAATCAAATCAAATCGAATCTAGAATCAGTGCTCCGATCGCAGTCGAAAAGAGTCTAATCTCTTGGGGTCAACAAATTGGCTTAAGTCTGGTTTAGACATTCTTGGCGCTTAGTTTGACGTCTCACCTGAGTTATTTTCAGAGCATTAGGATCTTTGACTCTTAACCCTTCCTACCGTGTTAAGGCAGCCAGAGGATGGAAGGGCTCATACGCTTGATTGATAACAGAGTGTTCTCCATTAGCCCACTAAATATTGAACAAAAACAGGGCAACCAAGAGGGCTCCTATAAAGCAATAAATGTACAATGAAGGACAGTCTGTCAACTGATGTGAACCGAAACATGTTCAAGAAAGTATTGTGCCTACTAATGCTTTACATTTTACCATAAGTTATGAACATTTTCTATTTATATCAATTCGTGCTCAAAAGCACCATTAATGCCTTTCATGGCCTCCAGTTAATGTTAACTGACTACGACTTTTCGGGAGGTAAAAAAGGTCACAGATCATTAACTTTTGAACTTCACTTAACTTTCATCGAGTTGAGTTCTTAATGGCAATAGTTGATTCGTGCCATCTGTTGCATCACGCACTATTCATACAATATCCTTATATATCCTTAACGTGAACCGCTAAATAACGCACATCTCGTATTTTCCAAATTTTAGTGTCCTCTAATCGCACCACCGAATAACCGTTTATCCAATAGCAGGCAATCCCAAGGACAATTTAATTTCGACGAAACATTCTGACTAATTAAAGTCATAAAACGATCATAACTTTTGCCGTTAATCCATCTTCAAACCCCTGACTATCCTCCAGGATACCTTAAGGCCAAATAACCTCACTACGGCATGAATAATTCTTTCTGTTTAGCAGTGTGTGAAATTAATCTTAAAAACTTTTATAACTTCGAATGCGAAGGTTATGAGCTCTCTGTTGCATTTTGCTGTGGAATTCTACGCCATGCGTTTTCATTAGACCTTCAGGTCATTTCCATTGATGTTCCACCCAACCATTTAAACTTCAACGAAAAATAAACAACACATAGCGGTATGGAGAGTGTTATTCAAATTACTACTGACTGACAACGCATATCATACCACACAGTCAAACACACAACAAATAAACCGTCACTCCGGACGGTAGAAATTCCAACAAAGGAAACACCATGTCGGAGGATGCCATTTTAATTGTGACAACATGAGGGAAATTAATTTGAATAACATTTTATGGATGAGTTTCCAACACTGGTAAGTAGTAAGTGAGTTCTGTCGAAACCGAAGTTGGACTTTCCCGGGTGGTCCTGATGCTTCCAGTGGTTTGGGTACCGTCATCGTGGTGGTCTACGATATGAGGGCTTCAGTTTTCGTCATGTTTACTGCGAGTACGAGTGTTCGAGAAATTTTATTATTCTCGCATGGCAAAAGTTAAATATCGCTTTTAAGTATCTTTCGTCCTTATGGCGGTTGTAAATGCGACAGTTGAAAAGTACGTAACGTCAAGTAAATGGAGTTTGTGGCGAACACATCCCCAGTGAAATTGTGAGAGTGTTCCGTCTTCCACCGAAAAGACGTTAACAAATTGCCTTGACGTCAATGAGAATTTCATTGTCTGCTCTAAAATTGATGGCATTATAGGATTTTGTTTGGAGAACAGCCATTATCGAAAGATATTTGGATATGGTGATGGATATGTTCGTTAGCTCGAGATTTGATTGATTTTTTTTTTTTTTTTTTGAAAGCTGACTGAATGGGGCATTTATATAAAAAAAAAAAAAAAACAAGTCAGTGTGCCAGTCTATGTATGATACTTGGACTCGCCGAACGATTCGTGTGACCTAAAAAACTGTGGTAAACCTAAACTTGCTACATCAAGGAGATGTAGGTCTTGATAAGTGAAATGAAATACTGCTCAATTTTGCTACGATTAACGAAGTGCCATTATTGAGTGATGGGAAAAGCAAATCTGGAATGAAAGTGGACAACGAATTGAGACTTTGCTCGGATGCGAGGTCCCGCCTTTTTGAAATGAAGGAGTCCGCAGAAAACCAACTGGATTCACTTCAAAGTCAATCATTAAGTCGGAACAAAAGAAAATTTTAGGAGGTAGTTGTTCAGAACTTGAACGACAGTGCCACAAACGTATTGAGCTAAAATGACCGTGCTGGAAGGCAGATTTGCAATGATTACATAAGGACAACGATTAAAAAATAAAACTAAAAAGGAATAGTAGCTAATTCGAATTTCGAAGAGTGCCTTCGATTTCGATTTATTCAATTTAGGATGTACAAATAAGATTTAGTCTTCTATAGCAATTATAATTATACAGGGTGAGTTTTTTTAACTCGTGACATCCAAATTACTCGAAAAAAACGCGATATCGCGAAAAATGTTTCAGACAAATGTCACAAGGTTCTGAAGGGACATAAGATGGTGACCACGAGTTTGACCTTGAGACCCTTTTCATGGTCAAACGAATATCACTTTTGATTTTTCAAATGATAACTCCTGATTTTCATTGCTCAGTCGTATTTCTCGTAGGCTTGTCATTTGTTTTTACATACTGCGTTTAGCATAACCCAGAAACAACGACGTGGATGTAGCAGTATTTTGTTTCCTTCGGGGTGATTAATTAGAGTGGGTCTCCTTGCCTCCCACTGTTGAATCATTGAATTCTTCCCATTTCGACGTTTATTTCCCGAGACTATTACAACAAATGCTCGAAAATGTGACCATTCACTTCAATATACTTGTCTATCCGCGCTCTAAATGAACCAACAGAACTGAGAAGTATTTCTGGCGTAATCTTCCGGCAAGCTTCAGTTATTCGTCTTTTCATGTCCTCAAGTGTTGTTGGCTTTTTTCTGTAAGCCTCACTTTTTAAGTAGCCCCACAAGAAGAAATCAAGTGACGTAAGATCAGGTGATCTAGCAGGCCATTGCCTCGGTAAACATTGTTTAATACGCCCCGGTCTACTTGTGAATAATGGGCTGCACAACCATAATTTTGAAACACCATTGTTTGTCGCAACTCCTGTGGCAGTTCTTCTAGTAATTCTGGAAGATTGTCCCGCAAGAAGTTTGCATACTTTTCGCCATTCAAATTGCCTTCAATAAAATATGGACCTATTAATTTATCCCCAATAATTCCCGCCCAAAACATTAACATTCCAAGGGTGCTGGCGTCCAACTTGTCGCAACCAAAAGTAGTTTTCGGTAGCCCAGTAATGCATATTATGTCGATTGACCGTACCGTGATTGGTGAAAGTCGACTCATCAGAGAATAACACCTTGGCGAAGAAAAGGGGTCTCGTTCAATTTGATGAAGTGCCCATTGACAAAAGGAAACCCGGTTCTTGATGCATTGAAACTTATCATGTTCACTAGAAAGTTCTTGATGCATTGAAACATGATAAGGATGGTACTTATGCCGATGTAATATCTTACAGACAGTCGTTTGAGAAATTCCTGATTCACGACTTATTGTCGAGTGCTAATGTGAGGATCGTGTGCAACGGCAACTAACACTGCTATTTCATTGTCCTCAACAGCAACCCTATCTGACCGATTCATTTTCTTTGGTTGCACACTTACTTCACCAGTGAATTGTTGGATGACCCGATAAAAGGAAACGCGCGATCGTATCTGGTCTGAGAAACGTTGGGCGTAGAGAGCAACAGCACCATCGATGTTCCTTCCACTTTCTCCATAAATCAATATCATTTCAATTTTCTCTTGAATTGAAATAACCTGCATTATTAATCTGGAAAACGTTACTAAAAAAATTGGTTCCTCAAAACATATATCGAACTTCTAAATGAAGTACAGTTCCGTTCAAGTAGATAAAAAGGGCAGAGTGCACATCATACCCTCTCAGATAAGTTTAGGACAATTTGTCTCTATCTGAAATTTCTTTGAGTTTTAACTTCACTCGAGGCAATAATGACTTCCTCAAAACAAATCTCGACCCGACCTTCTAACACCCTAACAACGTTGGATACCGATTAATGATTTAGGCGTGCCAGTGCAGTGGTATCTAGCACTTAATGAATAAGACCTTTGAGACAAAGTCGTGTGTCCCATTGAGGAATACGACTGAGCAATCAGAATCAGGAATTATCATTTGAAAAATCAAAAGTGATATTCGTTTGACCATGAAAAGGGGTCTCAAATTCAAACTCGTGGTCACCATCTTATGTCCCCTTCAGAGCCTTGTGACTTTTGTCTGAAACATTTTTCGCGATAACGCGTATTTTTAGAGTAATTTGGATGTCTCAAGTTATAACACTCAACCTGTATATTTAACATGGTAAAGAATTTAAGAAAAGATACAGTAATCAGGAAAGGGTTACAAAATGAGGGCAAGTGTGAAGGCGGGAATATCATAATAAAGAAGCAAGAAATAGAGCAGACTATTACATTTTTATAAAATATGTTCAAACAGTTCGAGGAGGGAGTTATAAGGTTATACATTCTAGCCGAATGAGTGAATTGAAGTTTTTCAAACCGGTATGGTGGCATCTGTTCTGACTAGTTTTGTGCAAGAAGATGCAGCAGCTAACATGAAAGAACTATTGGAGCGTACAACCAAGGATACTTTTGTGATATTTGGATATGTGATCATATGGACGAATTCCATACACGTACCTAACCATACCATTGAATGTGACAGTAAGTTTACGCTGAGATAGGGAGTCAAGTTTGCAGTATAACATAATTCTGATGGATAATCAATACACGGAACAACTAAAGTTTAAAGGGGTTAGACCACTCTCGGATTTTCAAAAAAATCTTTTTTTTTTATTGCTTTCAATGGTCCCTTAAGACCATGATATCCAAACACATCTCGAAGTACTTGCTTTTCAATGTACAATATAACGCAAGGCCGCCAGGTATTTCTTTCTATAAGTTAAAATTTTAAACGCGTTTATCTCAAAACTGCATTTTTCAAGTTGGCCGCACCCATAACTTTAACAATTTCCAACCAATTCACTTCAAATTTCAACTAGATCTTTCAAAATATATTCTGTAAACAATATGCCATTTTACAGGAGTTTTTGGTACGGTCATAGACCCTTCTAAAAAAGAGAGGTTCTCTGGGAAACGCTGCACAGCCGCCATTTTTAAACAAATTATTCTATAAAAATTATATTTTACAGTCAATAATATGTACAATAAACTTCTACTTTAAAAAACTCAACTTATTTTATATTTTTTTGGTCCTTTAATACCACCCCGACAAAAGAAAACCGAAAAAAGATTAAAAGAGGCAGGAATGACTACAACATCCTTCTTAAACGTGAGGCATTTTAGCATTACAATGTCCCAATGGTAGTAAAAATGTTTTGTCGTTCGTCAAAACTATTCATAATTCTTTCTCATCCTCCATCCCAACGCTCATTTACAATAACATTCCAGCTGTCAGGTGTTTAAAAAAAGGCCAATCTCCTTGCTGCACACTTTGCGGCCAGTTCAACACTCCCAGATTGTGCTTTTTCTCCGCCTTCGCTTGAGTTAGTCGTGTAATAGCAGTTCTTACAAATCTAAGCATTCACAACTCTGCTGGTCTAGATGGTATATTTTCCATTGTTCTGAAGATTGTTCTTCCTCGCTGGCAAGGCCAATACGCATTAATCCTACATTTAAGGATTCTTTCCGAGCAGATGGAAAACAGCATTTGTCCAGCTCGTCCCTAAAAAGGCCAATTTTCTTCTCTCCTTTCCTAAAGCACCACTGCACTTACGTACCTTCTTTCAAATGTCATGGAAACGCTGATAGCCATCAGCTCATGAAATATATCGAAACGCGAAAAATTCTCAATGACCGACCGAACGGTCCACAGGTGATTTGATGGCATGTCTCACTGAAAAGTGGAACCAAAGCGTACATCAATCTGACGAAAGCAAGTAAGTTGCACTTGATATTTCTAAAGTATTTGACATAGTTTGGCATCAGGCTCTTTTGTCGAAAATGTGTGCTTGTGGGATCGATGACTCTCTTCTTCAATTGATTAGAAATTACCTTTCAGAACGTTCAATTCAAGTTATTTTCGATGGTTTCAAGTCTGATGTTGACAAAATAAATGCTGGCGTACCCCAGGGCTCCGTTTTGTCTCCTACAATCTTTTAAATTATCATCAACGATCTCTCGTCTGCTACTTCTAATCCAATATATTCCTTTGCTGATGACAGTACTATCTGCTTTTCATATTCGTTCCCTGACTTACGTTCCCGCTCTTCGGTTGTAAAACAGGAACGGCAGCATATGCTTCCAAAGTACAACGCTGTCTGCTGTCATTAAAGCAAAATTTAAACACCCAACCATTGTCCATGAATGGCATTTGCATCATCGAAACTGAAAAACTTTCCATTATCGGTGAGTGACAACTTACGTTTGGATTACCAAATATCCCATGTCGTCAAAAATTCTGCGAAATGTCTAGAATTTTTCAAGCGATACTTCACCCCCTCTGATTTAACCTCAATGTAAAAAGTTTTATCGCTATTTCCACTACCAGTGCTCCACAGAAATAGCCAGCAGCATTTCGCCCCTTCAAATTCTTAATCGTAACTCCCGTATCGCTATGAATGCTCAACAGTACACTCTCAAGCCGACTTTGGGACGTACTCCAAAATATCGTTCCTAAGCCGAACAATTCAACAGATTTTTATACCCTTAAAATGCTTGTACACAGCGCGGACGAAGGAAAATCAGGGGGTATGGAAGGAGAGGTGTCGGTGAACATTGGTTTTAAATGTTTGAAGGTTATAATGACTAGGAAATAAAGAGCTAGGCAAGACATTCCATGAGCGAAATGTACGTCATTTTTACGATATTTTAGAGTCCAGCCGAAAGTGAACCCACTGTAAGAGTTATACTTATGATCATTCAAAGTGAGACGGGTGTTACGGTTGAAGGTTTACAGGGGCGGAATGTTATTGGCGATTTCAATGGAGCACTGGTGGTGGAAATAGCGATAAAACAAGGTAAGACATAAGACATTACGTCGGTGTTCAAGGAAGTCAATTGAAGTACTGATTGACTAATATCACAAAGGAGTTTCATCGAACGGTTTTAAAACCTGTATAGCAGGTGCAGATATGTTCTAGAAGCAGCTGGCATTGCAGATGTTAGCATTGTGCACTAATTTTTGCGGATGAATGCCTATACGAGGTGTTTACCTCGTTTATATTTTTATAAAAAAAAAGTGTTTATTTATTCATCAATATTAATGTTGTCCCCTTCAAAATAGTCCCCCTCAGATATAATACACTTGTGCCAACCTTTTTTCCAATTCTCGAACTACTTCTACGTATGCTATATACCTGAAACTGTGAACATATGTTCGGGACATGTATATCAACACAGCAAAGGCTAAATAGATAATCGAATGTACGTTGCCCGTGAAATTTCAAAAGAGATTGGGTGAGATATTTCTTACATCACTTGAGGACACCTAGACATTTTGCAACATTTTTGACAACGCAACTTTTTTAAGTTTTAAAAATTTATTAAATTAAATTTGAACTCGATACAGTTTTTTCAGTGGCGCTGCAACTTTATTTACCACTCCGTATAGTACGACTTCTGTTAGCCTTCAAAATACTCCTCCGCGGCGGCGATTTCTTCCTCGCTCGACTCGTACTTCTTTCCGGCGAACGATCTTTTAAGGTTTGGGAACCAAAGGAAGTCGCAGGGAGCCAAATCCGGAGAATTTGGGGGAGCAATTTGTAGTGCAATTCGACCAATTTTGCTGTGGTGACTGCGGAGATGTAAGCCGGTGCGTTATCGTTGCTCCTGTGAGTCAACGTAAATCACACCTCGCGCATCCCAAAAAACCATTTTATTTTGGGACCATTTTCTTTCCAGTCAAAGGCACGGTCTTCGCCTTGTTCGGAGCACGTTCATTGGATAAAACCCATTGCTTAGATTGTTTTTTCGTCTCTGGTGTGTACCAATGAATCTATGTCTCATCGACGGTCACGAAACGATACAGAAACACCTCTGGATTTCGATTAAACCGGGCCAAGCACGTCTTGGAAATAGTCTTACAATTGCGCTTGCTCTTCGTTGTGAGCAAACGCGGTATCCATCGCGCGGACAGCTTTCTCATTCCCAAAATCTCGTGCAAGATATGGATTACGCGTTCAGTAGTGATACCTGCTATCTCAGCCAACTCGCGAATTTTCATTCGGCTATCCGCCAATTTGATATCATGGATTTTGCCCACGTTTTCCTTTGTGGTAACCGGTTTTGGGCCACCTAGGCGCGGTTCATCAAAAACCGACGTGCGGCCTCAGCGAAAATCTGCAAACCAACGGTAGACGGTTGTACGGGAAGGTGAATTAGTTCCATATACACCATCGAGAATGGGCTTGAATTCCTCGCAGGTTTTGCCACTCAAAAACAAGAATCAGATCACAGAGCGATAATGCTCTTTTTCCTTGGTCGTAAAAAACACTAACACGATGTTTTGAAATCGGTGTCAAAACAAAACTAAGCGCCGGACTGTAACCAAATTTTGACAAGTGGGCTATTCTAAATGATGGTATACTCAAATCTGGGTACTCATCAAACAGCCCTCGTAAAGACAGCAGGCAGCATTGTGTCTTAGAAGCATTAAATTCCACTCTATAAGTGGTTCCCCAATTAGTTATGCTATTCTGCAGCCAAAGATCAGGGACGTGAGTCAGGGAGCGAATATGAAAAGCAGGGAGTAGTGTCGCCAACAAAGGAATATATCGGATTAGAAGGAGCAGACAAGAGATCATTGATAAAAATTTAAAAGAGTGTAGCAGGCAGAACGTTACTCCGGGGCACACCAGCCTTTATTTTGTCAACATCAGACTTCAAACCACCCAAAATAATTTGAATTGAACGTTCTGAAAGGAAGTTTCTAATCCATTGAATCTCAAAAGCATGCATTTTCGACAAAAGATCTGTTGGATCTTAACTCACCAACCAGATAGAAATTAGTGCGAAATGAAAAAAACATAGCCACTGTAACGGCCAGTATCGAAGAAGACCTTGAAATGACAATGAATGAAAAGACAACCCACTTATTTTCCGATTGGATTTGGGCCTACTTCCATATAAGATTATGCTGACGCAAGAATTGAAGCCACACGGCCATAGAAAATGCTGTAAGCTTGCTAAATGTGCGTTGAAAATGTTCGCCGGAAATCCAGGTCATCTTTTTGGATGGGGCCAATTTTTGGCTCAGCGGTTATATTAACAAGCAAAATTGCCGCTATTGGAGTGAATACAATCCACAAATGTTCGGACAAGCATCAATGCATTCACAAAGATTGACTGTTTGGTGTGGTTTATGGCAGGACGCCTTCATCGGAGACACTCTTACCATCAATTGTCTCAGGTACAGAGCGATATTAGCCAACATTCTGGTCAGAGCCGACAACATCGATTTATCCCCGCTATGGCTCCAACAAGATGGCGCTACATGGTAAACAAGCGACGCAATACTCGAAGTTGTGAAGGAGAAATTTGGCTACTGGGTAATCTCACGGCAAGCGTTCGTCAATTGTCAACAAAAATTGAACCGAATGTTTCAAGCACTACCAGCGAAGCTGAAGCGGCTATTTAAATGATGTGCTATTCCAAACATAATGGCATGAACGTAGCCTTTAAACAAAGCCAGAATCAATTTTATATCTCACACCGTTGTTGTTTTATTTAAATTTTGTTCCCTTCATTTGTATCTGATTACCCAAAAGGAAGAAGAAACTGTAGGACGAATCTTTATGCTCAACAAATAGTATATCATATATCAGAAGGAAAATTAAGCAATTATTTAGAATTATTTTTAACCTCTGCTATGACAATTGACGGAAGATTATTCAAATACCCTTTCCCTTAATCAAAATCGCAGTATCCTTCTCCTGTTCCACTTTTCTGTTATCTGTACTTTTTTGAAGTCCAAACCAACATCACAAAATTATTCGTATGGACTTCCATTTCAGCACCCAAATCAAGCCTAAGACATTGATTTAAATCTCCTCACGTACGAGGATAAGTATGGTATAACATTCTTATCTAAACATCTGATTATAAGTTTTGACTTAGAGATGGACCCGAATGACCCTTCAACGACCACTGGTCACTTGTTGAATCCAATTCGCACTGAAGAGGGTTTGGTTTTTTTTTCACCCCTGAGGTCGACCTACTCTTACAAAACTTTCTAAAAAGATAATATGTTTTTAGAATTCCTTTCCCAAACAATACCAGGATGCTACAAATCCCAAGGGAATCCCCTTATTCCAGATTTTGAAGTGAAAACC
The DNA here is from genome assembly GCA_907269105.1 of Volucella inanis. NCBI lineage: Eukaryota > Metazoa > Arthropoda > Insecta > Diptera > Syrphidae > Volucella > Volucella inanis. The sequence continues at coordinate 140,293,901 of OU026155.1, read as the reverse complement.
CACATAATTCGTACTCGTACAAAGGGGTCAATTCCATGATATTTAATCGTAAGCACTATGCTCAGGACATTCTCAATCCGACAACATTCCTCCACATCATAGATTTGGAGTTTCTGTGAGAAAAGAACAATACCATATTGTCAACAGCAGAAGTTTTCGAAGCAAAATCAAGGCACGCACCTTTGCCAGGCTACTGAACGTGTGGAGCGGATTGAAAATTTAAATCGATTTTCTCTTTGAAAATGGGAAAACTTTTAAATCACTTCTTAGGCGAAAGGAAACTCTTGCTCTTCCTTTAGTTGTTCTGTTTTTTTTTTTTTTTTTTTTTTTTGTTTTTTTTTTTTTTTGTTTGTTTGTTTGCTCTTGCTAACTAAGCACACTCTTCATGGAGAAAAAGTTCTCTGTTCCGCTTTAAGTGGTCTTTTGAGGATGAAAAAGTTGCTCCTTCAATCGGGATTGGGGCCATACGAAAACTGTGTGTTATCTGTTGAGGAGACTGTTTTGTGAGGAAGCAATTAAATTGGAATCAATGTCAGACAAATTGTTCGTATGAATATGGATACACCTCGTTTTAGAAACAGAAAACTTCCGAGGCAAGAATCTTTTCGTACTCTTTGGACATGTGGTTAGGGATCTGGTGTTCTTACCTCTTATAAGCGGATGAGACAAGTAGTACCCGCATGTTATGTTGGGAGTATCTTATGTAATTTGTTTAGCATGTTCTGGTCCTTGAACATTTGAAAGTATTTTCAAAGTAAACATAGCAGTTGATAAGAATATGGTTTTCTTTAATTTATTAAACAATAACAGGATACAATTAAATCATTAGAACTTTATGATTGTGTGACAGTAAATGCAAGTGTATAGACAAATTTTGGTTATGTATGTATAGAGCTTTCCAATAGGGACTTGACAACTTTGAATTTAATTTGTGAACGCACTCTTTCACTAATCATCAAACTGTTCCTGTCAATTTATTCAGTAAACTCAACATTTTCATCGTAGTAAAGTACATTAACAAGAAACGTCTGCAAATTATAAAAATTTTGTACATATATTCGGAGTCGGTGACTGCAACTTTAAGAGCGTTAACTCCAATTTTCGGTCGTAGTTCTCGCTCTAGTAGACAGGCAATAACAAGTTTAGTGCAAAAATTTGAGTCTACATATTCGTTGTGTGATATTGCCGTGTCAGTGAGACAACGGGTTGGTCGAAGTGTCGAAAATATCGCTGCCGTTCAAACGTCCGTAGCAAACGAACCAAATCAGTCAATTTCACGGCGTTCTCAAGAATTGGGCATCGCTCAGACCACATTATGCCGTACTTTGCGTAAGGATCTTGGTTTACACCCATAGAAGATCAGGCTGACTCAAGAATTGAAGCCGATGGACCATTTGAAGCGACGTACGTTCTCCGATTGGGTTCTGGAGAAGATGCGCCAAGATGATGAATTTCATCGCAAAATCATCTTCAGTGACGAAGCTCATTTTTGGCTCCATGGGTTCGTCAATAAGCAAAATATGCGTTGTTGGTCAGGTGAAAACCCACATGTGCTTCATGAATCACCACTTCATCCACAAAAAATAAATGTTTGGTGCTGTTTGCATACCAGCGGCGTTATTGGGCCATATTATTTCGTCGACGATAAGGATCGTCACGTTACTGTGAATGGTCAGCATTATCGCGCCATGATCACCGATTATTTTTGGCCCGAATTGGAAGATATGGACTTGGACGACATGTGGTTTCAACAGGATGGTGCCACAAGCCACACAGCACACGCTACAATCGATTTATTGAAGAGTGAGCGAGTATGGTGAGCGTGTAATCTCAAGACATGGGCCAGTCGATTGGCCGCCTCGTTCGTGCGATTTAACGCTGCTTGACTATTTTCTGTAGGGCTACCTTAGGTCATTGGTTTATGCTAACTCGCCGACGACATTGGAAGAGCTCAGAGCCGACATTGAACGGGAAATAGCGGCCGTTTCAGCCGAAATGTGTGGCCGAGTTGTTTAAAATTGGGTCCAACGAATCGACCGCTGAAAACGTGCCCGCGGTTGCCATATGAACGAAGTCGAGTTCCATTCATAAATATTTTGATTGTACTTCAAGCCAATAATAAAGTTTTTGAAATATCTCAAATGGTTTGCCTTTTATTTAAAAAAAAGTTGTCAATTCGTTATTAGAAAACCCCATATACTGGTAATACAAAGAGTTTTTTGGTACATTTTTGAAAAAAAAAATTTCTTTATTCAAAATTGATTTTAATCAATTATAGGGTGATTCATCGTGAGGTTTGATTTTCAGTAGGCATTTTTGACAGATCACGCGTGACTCCTATCAAACTGTTTTGTCATTTTTGTTCAGTATCGTTTGGCAAGTCATCGCGGAAAGACTCACACCACAACAGCGTCTTAAAATTGTTGTAACTGAGAGTATACGCGAAGACCGTGACGAATCGATTCGTCATCGTTCTCAGCAGCTAGGCTTGTTGTATTCGACAATTTAGCATATTCTACGTAAGAATCTCAGTCCAAATGCGTAAAAAATGGACTCTGCAAAAACTCAATGAAAAGCCTGTGTTTTATCGTGAAATTTTGTTTAGTGATGAAGCTCATTTCTGGCTAAATGGATACGTTAATGAGCTAAATTGCCGTATTTTGGCTGATGAGTAACCCGAAGAGTACTAAGACCTATCATAACATCCATTAAAAACAACGGTATGATGTGGTTTATGGGCTGGTGGAAACATTGGTCCATATATCTTGAAAAATGAGGCAAATCAGAATGTCACCGTCAATGGTAACTGTTATCGCGCCATGTTAATGGACTATGTCCTTCCTGAAATTTAAGCACATGGTCTCGGTAAGCTCTGGTTTGAGAAAGGCTGCGCTACGAGCCATTCAGCGCGTGAAACAATGGGCTTGTTGGGAAATCATTTTGGTAAGCACTTAATTTCACATTTTGCTACGGAAAATTGGCCGCCTAGATCGTGCGATATCACACCTTTGGACTGTTTTCTCTAAGGACATATAAAGTTTCAAGTCTTCAGAAATAGGCCAGTTACGATTGACGCTTTAAAAGCCAACATTACTCTTGTTATCGGCGAGATACCTCCCGGTTGGACCACCTCAGACGTAGTCGTGGCCAACATTTACATGATATCATTTTCAAAAATTAAGTGCCATGAATTTTTCTTTTAACCGATAATAAAAATTTCAAGTTCGCTTTTAAATTTATGTATTTTATTTTACATTATAAATCAAACCTCACGATGATTTACCCTATACATATTGGCCAATATTATCTATGACTTTTTTCCATTTTCCGCGTAGCTTCATCACTCCATCGGTGTAAAACTTCTGTGGTTTATCAGCGAAAACTTGGCCAAGTGATTTTCAGCAACTCTTCGGTCGCCCAATATTTTACCATCAGTTTTGCAAACACCGAAACAAATGGTACTCAGATGCATCAAAACTTCCCAACTAAGCTCCGTCAATATGTTCCGGGTCATCAAAAATGTATGTGGCATAGCATTGTCATGATGGAAGATAACTCCCTTACTGTTGGCCAATTTTGGTCGCTCTTTCTTGAAATCTTCATTCAAATGGTCAAGTTTTGCACCATAGAGGAACGAATTGAAAATTTCGCTACGTTTTAGCAGTCAATAGACAATTTCCTTCCAATCCCACCAAATTGTTTGGTGGGACTTCAATCCAGGCTTTGAAATCGTTTGTGGTTGGTCACCGGCCTTTGCCATGATCGCTTGCATTGGATATTCTCGTATTTAATCCATTTTTCATCGCCCGTAATGAATTGCTTCAAAAAAGGTTACATTTCGTTACGTTTCAGCAGCGTTTCATTGATAGTTATTCGGTCAATTAAATTTGTTTTTGTTAATTCGTGTGGCACCCAAACATCGGGCTTCTTTGAGTAGTCTGCTAGTTCTAGATGATTCCAAACTGTCATACGGTTGATGTTTAGTAAATCCGCTCCATCATTTCATCGACTTTTTCAGTGATAGACCGACCAATGCGAGGTGCATCTTTTTAATCGAAATTTCTGGAACAGAATGGAACAAACCACTCCTGGGTTCGGTGTTCACTCACAGGATTCTCACCGTAAGCTGCACAAATTTTTGGCATCTTTTTGCAGCGTTTTTCTCTTTTTTATAGTAAAAAAGCATCACAAAGCGTACTTCTTCAGATATTTCACTCATATTCAAATCAGTATAACTTTTAACACAACGAATTACACAGCTGTTTTCACAAAAATGTAGCCTGACATGTCACCTTTCAAACACGTGTTCGTTTAACACAATCAGATAAGTGTTTCCAGATAAATGGACACCAACACCATCTAGTGACAAAACTATAAACCACTATATTATAGTGGTGTATAGTGTGCCATTGGTTCCTGTTGGTCAAGATTTGCAAGGTATAGAGTTCGTCTTCAAACATGGAATAGGGCTTCAGGTTATGAGGATTAAAAATGTTAGTCTCTTAATCCCGTCAACCTTCTTCTTTTCGCCGCATTAGGCTTGAGTATTTGAGGACCTTTTACACTTTGGCGGTGGGTTTTCTGTCTCCTGACCCGCAGTGTACTTTAAAGATTTGCGAAATACATGAGCCAACCTTATTGATCGTAAACTATTAAATAGAGACGAATGACTTTATTCTATTACATTTTAACCAATAAAAGCTCCTGGAATACAAGGATACATAATTTCACACGGAATAAAGCTGATGTAGCCGAAAATGTGACATCGAGATAACTAAGTAAAAGCTGATTTGAAAATACAGAACTAAGCTCTTGTCCTGTTCCGAAAAATACTAAGAAAGCAGAGAATTCTAATCCATTACCAGCCCTTCAATTAAGGCGCTTTTTATAAGGACGCTCGATTTTTAAATTTAAGCAATTTAAACGTAAACAAAACAAGTTGCGTGTGAGGCATCCCCTCATTTTTATTTCATTTGAATGAACATTTCGTGGAATTAAATATGGAATGTGGCAATCAAAGGGGTGGTGAATGCGATAACCATATATGAGAACACAAGCGTTCTTACTTTATCCTCACACCATCAACTCCCACTACTCACCTCCACGTGGTGACTGCTGGGTGCCTAGTACCTCCACTGGAGATGGGGAAATCAAGCCCCAAATTGTGCGTGGGGATAACTTCCCAAAAAAATTAACTGTTACGAAGCAACCAATAGCCTCGAATAAGGACGGATTCACTGTTGACTACCCTACAAAACGAATAAAGGACAACGACTTTCTGATCTGCACGTGAAATATTCGGACTTTGAAGAGGCCGCTTGACGCCCAACAATTAGCAGAGGCTCTAGACTGCTATAAAACAGATATCTTCGTCATCCAGAAAGTACGGTATCCCACCGGCCGGGGGCCGGGGAAAAAAAGATGAAAAACTGTTATGTTTACTACGGTGATTGCTATATAAGAAGCGTCTATTTGGATGCGGATTTGTTCTTTGCGGCAGACTTAGGCAAGAAGTCTTGAGCTTTCGACACGTGAAGTAACGCCTTATAACAATCATTATCAAAGGTTAGTTCGCAAACATCAGTCTTACATGCGCTCACACCGCAACAGAGGAAAAGGACGATTCTACCAAAGACAATTTCTACGAGCTCCTCGACAAAACCAACGAGCAATATTAGATATATGACGTCAAAATCGGCCTAGGCGACTTTAATGCCAAGATTCTAAAGGAGAACATCTTTAGTAGCACAATCGGAAGACACGACACTACGTCTTGAAACGGACTTAAGCTAATTGATTGAGAAAGAGCATGAAAAGCTCTCGATAGAGGAAATATAAAGGAGATTTTCAGGAATTATCAACCTGGTTAAAAAAAACTGCGCATTGGACCTTTGTAAGTAAGTAAGTATGGAATATAAGGTCGTTTAAATGTCCGTCACGGCTTTGCTTGGTGGTACTGTCTATTGGAACCACATGTAATCGGTATCCATATCATCCAGTTTAGGCCACAAGTAGTAGCTTATCATCGATCTGTTATCTTGTTGTTGACAGCGTTTGTAATGCCCGTTTAATTTTGTAATAAGTACGGACCGATGATTCCGCTAGACCAAAATCCGCACCAAACAGTGACTTTCTGAGAATGCATTTTGTGCTGGTACATCTCGTGTGGATTAGAATCGTCACAAATCTGACAATCACTCATCCATTCATTCAAAACTGGCCTCGATGCTAAAGATGATTTTTATCTCGAACGGAGAACTGATTTTGAAAAAAAAAAAAAAATGATTTGCAGACGTGGTTCAGCGCTGCAACCTTCCATGCTGATTCGCCATACGCTACTGAACAATTTCAAACAAATTTGGCGTTGGAGCAAGAGCATTGACGGCAAGGAGCGCAACGAAAAATTCAGAATATATACTCGTATCATCCAGTGCCAAAATTATATTGACAAAAGTGTTTTCGGCTGGTGTCACTTGGCGGATAAATGTCCATTTTCGGACAGAGTCTGTCATGGTTGTGGACAAAAAGGGCATCTGCAGAGTGTTTGTTTCAAATCGAAGAGACCGAGTGATGGAATCCAAGTCACTTGGAAGAGGAGAAAATTATATAGCTTGATGGATTGTCGCATACAGCTAAAAGAAATCCATCAAATCGGAGATACATCCCCGGCAACATTTCGTTCCAAAGTACTTTATGATCGTTGATTAATGATTTTACTTTCATTTTGGAAGTAGATACCGCATCACTCGTGACTCTGATTGACTTGGCTGATATACAGGCATTCTGGCAGTCTTCGAGTTGAGAAAAGCGACACTGAACTGGTCAGCTATTCCGGAAATAAACTGGAATTTCTGGGATTCTTTCGCGTCATAGTAAAGATAAGTAGATAAGTGTACATAACACACTTAAATTGAAATCCACTGCTGGGATGTGAGTAGTTACGCCAAATTCCCTTGGATTGGAAAAAGGTTCTAGATGGTCAAGAGAACAAGATGATACAGATAAGAATAACGATGAGACTGCATGCTAAGGACAAAGTTATTCGAAAAGTTTCCTGCAGCCTATAAAATCCTTACCACATGTAGAATTCCACTTTCGTGGTTTTCACCAGAAGTAGTAATCTTACTCAGAAACATTTGAAAAAGACATGGATTCTCTGTTTAAATTGACCTTACTTTACGGTGCGAGAGCAGAGTGCAGAAGAAAACCTTAGCTCTGCTTTAAGAGGCAAAATGAATTCCGACAACATCCGAGTTTATTTTTTGGAACAACTTCCCTCAATAAAATCTGACTTAACTCACTGAAAGTTTTACCAAGCACTTAAAAGGAATTTTTTTTTAAAATTTCTGCATATAATCACCTTTTGCTGTTATTGACATGGCTTAGTTGATTTCCGAATCTCCAGTAGACCAACAAACTGTTATTTTCCATTTAGCTCGCTGTTTTATGCCACTGCTTTCAGTAAATCATTGCCGGCAATTGCCTGTCAGCGGCGGCTTGTCTTCAACTTTCCGGTCACGTTCCACGGATAGATTAACAAACCCCATCCCTTAATGGAAGGGAGCTAGTCTCATTTATTATTACTTTTTGGTTGCGTAAAATACACTTCCCACGAACACCAAATAATTTCTTCCATTTTGTTCAAACTAAGAACGAAAAGTTTCACTCAAGACTGTTCGAGAGGGGTGGAATGCGTGCCTTGTTTCTTTGAAAATTCATTTAATTACCCAGCGAAAACTAATTAGCACAATCTAATTGAAATAGCTTGTCAATTTTGCTGACGCGCTTACACGAAATCAATTATCCAATATTTGGATAAGCATACGAGCCAGGAAGGTCCTGGTAAAGTAAAGGCAAACGTTTTTGGCATTTTCGCAGTTGCGTTCGTAGTCAAAGTATGAATATGGTTTCGCGATAATTATTTATAAGGATCGAGGAGGAGATGGTAAATTATGAGTATGGTATGTCAAAGAGCTCGAAACGGATCCTTAGATCTTTTGAAAGTCTGTACAATTGTCTAATGTTCAAATAAATGGACTCAGAGTTATGTATTATAATATATCTGATTCGATTAGAAATGGGTGTCAATGAGCAGTGGAATGGATACAATTGACGACTCCGGTCTCTCCCCAGTTTTGAAGAAATCACAAAAGAGACTATGTCGAAGCTATCACCTACGTGATCCATTTTCAATATTCGACTACACCTTGATGGCCCTAAAATCTATTCTTTACCAGGCTCTCTTTAAATTCTCGTTTCAACATATTTTCGCCTATTTAAATTGTAATCCGATTTGCATGCAAACAGGCAATTCCGTCTCCAAAGACACGAGTGTTTATCCCATTCATTCCATTCACACAATTTCAGCCATGCAGTGAAGTAATCTGAAAAGATTTCTGATTGTGGATTCATGTGTGTGTCATATTGAAAGCAAAAGAAAAAAATCCTTTGGCTTTGACACAGCGTCTTCAGATAGTCCGGAGTATCATTTGCTGATTAAAATTCTACTCAGCACCCCGATTAATGGGACTAGCGTATCCTCCACTTTACTCCCGCATCGTGATGGAATTTGATTACATTTCAATAAAATTACAGCTTTTACCGACATTTCCTTTCGGATGGCATAAATCCGGTTTTTAAGGTGCTCCTTGTATTGACTGCAATCTATCACGTGCACGGCCACGTAGTGTGCGAATATCCTTAAGATACGTCTTATTTTATTCGAAAGAAAACTCATTAAATTGTTTACGATACATTTCCTCTTCTTGCAGAAGTGCAATTGGCGGACATCCTAGAATCATCCTGGTAGATACGACTTTTTTTTTCAGATTGACAATTTTAATTATAAATTAGTTAAGGAAGTGCGCCATCGGGAACTTCCTTATGTATGTATCTACCTTTCGAAAATATCATAGATAGAACGCGACTCCAGGAGAACTGTATCTGAATACAGTAAGTGACAGTAGCAAGAACATATAGATGCAGTTGATAGAAAAAAATCGATACTGTCATAACGATGAACTAAAAAATTTGATTTACGAATGAAAGGTTGTAAAGCAAGAGAGGAAGGTTGTAAATTTATATTTATCGGAGGAGGTTTATCGTTGAGGGCTTTGACAATGTAAATTTTATTCTTCTATTATCGTTGGGATATATGAGGATTGTAAAATTTTTTTATTGTTATCGCCGTGGATTGACCAAAGAGTTTTACGAGGTGAAACGGTTATGTGACCGTGAGGTTAAGGTGGCATTAAAGTTGACAAATTTTATAGCGCTCTGAGACTTGTAAAAAAATAAATTATAAAAGGGTGTACAACTTAAGGGGATGACCACTAACTTGATGAGTTTTGGGCTTATGAAGGCATTAACTCTTGAGCAAGAATTTTTCGCAAAGAAATGTGGAAGTAAGCAGATGTTAACCTGCGATTCGGTTCCTTTCTGACTAGTTGTTGGCTTTAAGCCTTGGATACTTCATATTCTTCTATGTGAAGCCAATTCTGTTCTACAATTTCTCTAATCGGCAGATCAATTATCATAATTGCGCACGGCGACTGTTTGTGATCCGGTGAACGATGATCCCAAAGCGCGGCTTTAGAGTCAAAATAAATGAAAAGCGATTTTCTCGTGACCAGACAAAGAACTGGTCCATTTTACTTACTCTTTGTAATTTCTTTTTAATGAAATCTTTCAGTCTTACGAAGAAAGGTGAGCAAGCGCTTTAGTAATAAGGTGCCTATAGTAGCAGCTCTCCCCACGTCAATGACAAGTACCTACCTGCAGCTTGATGCATGTGTAAAGCGGAAATTCACAGAGATAGTGGTCCAAGGTGTCATCGTCACTTTCACAGCAAGCATTGCAGGATATTGTGTCACTTTTGCCCATCACATTTATGTGCTTAACAAGAGTAAAGTACCCTTGATACGACGCCAATAAGCAGCCTGAAGTCTTTTCTACTAAGGGACATCAGAAAGGCCGCTGACTCCCTAGAGACATCGGGAAGTCGTTTTTTATTTCAAATCGTCACTGAATAGCTACAATAAATTGACGTAATATTCACCGTTGACTGTTTTCCCTTTTAAAGTAAGGGATGTGGATTATGCTGCGTGTATCCCAAAAAATTCTCACCATGCCCTTTTTGGCCAACAGACCACATTCTCTTTCTTCGGTGGCATTGTTTTGAAAATTGCTTAAAGAGTTCAGCCCAAGATATAAATCTCAAGGGAAAAGAAATTAATCAGTGCATCTAGAGCAAAACGAACTGTGCTGGACAAGACTTCTATATAACCGAGATAAACTACGGAGTCTGAAAAAATTCTGCTCACTACTGGTAGCCCACCTGATTGAACGCATCTTTGTGACTTAAATCTAAAAAAGCAAAGGAATATTATCCATTTTTTATATTTGCTGCTACGTAGCTTGTTGTTACAGTAATAAACTTACGACCAGAATGCATTCTTCCTCATTAAAAAAGGACCTGTGCTTTTATTGTTGAAATAAACATATCGTACGTTCCCGGCAAATTTAGGACCCTGGTAGGGGATTTCTTCGTTTGCTTCTATAAACAGCGCACCTCAGCGTTAGTTTTTTGAGAGCCGCAGAACAAAGAATATGTCATACAAGAGTTCTTTGTGGATCTGCAATATCAATGGCTTAGACACTAGAGGTACGCTGTGTAAGCATAATACCTGCCACAAGATCAGCTGGGTCACACATTGCGATCAGTCGTCGCTTTGGAAATTGTCTTCTAGACGTTCGAAACAGACACGGAGCGTTCTGTACCAAGGGGTTCCAAAAATATCGGCTAATCTGTTACAGCCACTCATATACAGAGGAATGATCGTTGAGTTACCAGGAAAGGGAAACCTGATGGAGTGTTGAAACTGGAGAGCTATATGCGTTCTTTCAGTCGTAGCAAAAATAATGGCCAGAATAATTCCGAAACAATCCAGAGAACATTTAGAGCGGACAGGACCACATAAACACCTTACGGAATGTAAGTATATATCTTCGCTACATTAACTGTTTATCGACTTCAAAAGGCATTTCGATAGTTTAAATCGAGATACTGTATAGTTGGCTTTAGAGGAGAGGCATCCCAGGAAAACTTTAATGTTTTACGAGGGTGGTAATTGTCTCGTTCTATACAATGATAAGATGTCTGAGGATTTTGAAGTACAAAGTGGAGTACGTCAGTGGTGTATAATGTCACCACTATTGTTTTGGTGGTTATCAATGATGTATTGTATTTCGTGCAGAATTAACGGAAGGCAATTGTGGAATTCCTTTAACAATGACATCTTACCTTAAGCACCTTGACTACGCTGATGATTTTTGCCTACTTCCACATCGGATAATGGACCTTTATTTGATTGCCACAATCTGGAAGCTGAGGCGAACAAAGTGCTGCTCAAAATCTACACAGCCAAAGCAAAAGCCCTTAGCTTAAAAACGAAGCTGCGGCTGTTCCGCTCCAAAGTAGAATCAGAACTGCTCTATGGGAGCAGTATTTGAAAGTTGGACACCACTACCACACGCAAGCTGCAAGCTTTCGTACATAGATGTCTAAGAATTATCTTGAGATTTTTTTTTTTTTTTGGCCCAATCGTATCTCTAATGCACAACTTTATCAGGGAACGGGCCAAGAACCTATAGACATTACTATACGGAGGAGAAAGTGGTAATGGTAATGGTAATCCGCTTCCCCAAGCAGGCAAAACAGCGGGACGCCCGAGACATACATGGCGCACACCAATCGAGGAGGAATCGAGCTCCTTAGGAATGTGTTGAGGGCGCAGGACTCCGAACAAGATGGCGCACAGACGTTGTTGATATCATATGCCCCCCAAAGGGTTAAAGGATTTGTATATATATATATATATATATATATATATATATATAAGAATGCCATCGTATTGTCTTGAGTCGACAGAGTGCCCCAATTCCCCCTCTTTTTAGTGTTGAATTAGAAACTTCGTCGCTCAGCAGTAATATCTTGTCTAGCCATCTTTCGTCTGCTAAACGTATCTGTAATGAAGCAGGAGCTCAATGTAAAGTTGGTTGGTTGAGGTCTTAACTCGACTCTAAATAAAAGCTCACATAATTTTGGTTCAATCCACTTTAATTATTTAACTAACAAACGTACAAATAAGACTTAAACTTTTTTTTTTTTGTATAATTCTAACAATAAAAATATTATATATTATTGTAAATATAATGTAAGTATAATTTAATAAAGAATGAGAGGTGACAAAATAGAATTCAAGTTATAAAGTGATAGGAAACTGAAATAGTAAAGAAATAAATGTACAATTCAAAACGATACCAGCTGTCGTTAAATCAGAGCGCCATAATATTTTTTTTTTTTTTTATAAATTTATCGGTTCCCATTAGTTGTCTTATCGCCAACGTTGGTATGAGTTCCAAAGTCTGGTAGCATAAAAAAGAAATGGCATGAGGACTTCTCGAAGAGGGTTGTAATTAAATTATTTGTACTGCATGATGGACGACAGCACAAACTAAAGTTTTTTTTAAAAAAAAAGTTAGTGATTTGCTATATACAATTTTATCTGGAAGATTTCAGCACAATTTGTTCTGAAACTGTTGTAGCTAGCAATCAAAAATATGTGATCATACCGACTGAGCCTATAAACGTACCTAACTATGTCATTAAACGCGACGGTAAGTTTATGCTGGGAGAAAGAATCAAGCTTAGAGTATGCAACTATAGCATGGTCAATAATAGGCACCAAGTTTTACTAGCTTCAGTCTTGTGGGTTGTGGAGTAAAACTGGAGAATAATTAGAGTCTGTAAGGTCCTCTAAAAATCCTACTAACAGTATCAATAATTCGTATGGTCAATTTTGGAAAGTGATCTATTTATCTCATAACCCAGATAATTTACATTATATACAAGCGAAAACTAAATGTGGCTTAGCAAATTGGAATGCAATAGTCCTATTTTTTAGATATTAAAATCAACTGAATTTTTGTAGGATTAAGAATTAGACCATTTTTTGGTGAACAGTTGGTAAGCCTGCAAACTAAATATTCAACCAAACCAGGATGTCTTGATAAATAAATTTGCCCATAATCGGCATAAAAATGAACAAAGATATTTAAACACACGGTAGGGAGTCCATTTATAAAGAGGCTGCATAAGATAGCACATGAAATGAAACCTTGAGGCAGTCCTGATAGTATGGAAGAGAACATGTTTAGAAAAGCCAAACAAGCAAAGTAAAGTGATATTGTCCAAGTCATAAATAGCCCGTACGCCATCAAGTATTTGTACCATAACCATAGCGCAACTATGATTGTCTTGAAAGCCCGACTAGACCGGAGACAAATAGTTATGTTGAGCAAAATAACTAGAGATCTTCCCCTCAAGCAGTGGGATTAGGTTTTTTTTAACAAAAATGATCATAGCCAGCTTCTAGTTATCGAGAAAAGTCGAAGGCGTAATACAAAAATTGAATGTATGCATGTTAGGCTACTCAGTAAGTAAGGCAGAAACATTTTTATTAAACGGATTTGTATTTCATCCTGTTGATAACTTTTATCTCTGGTACCATAAATTCTACCGGAGGATCAGAAAAAAACTGACTGACACACACATCTGGCATACTCTTAGATTTGTCTTTTGTGCCAATTCAAACTCACTGCAGTTAATTTATTCCCTCGAACACAGGCAATTGACAGCCTCGAGCACCGACGTAATGTCTGCTGTCTTAACTTGTTCTATCGCGGAACACCCTTGCTACGAAAGGTCATCTGAATACCCTCAAGTCTACTCCGGACGTACTCTAAAATATTGTGATTCCTTCCTAAGCCATACAACTCGCTTATGGAATGCCCCTTCTAACGTACATTGGCCGTACCTTCGACCGTGCTGTGTACAAACAGCCCCTTGAGTGGGCGCTTCTTAAGGGGTTGCTCGATATCCAGTTTGGATATGAAGTATCCTTTATTTCGAGCACGATCGAAAATTTCCCAATTCAGGGTAGCCGGATATTGCTTCCATTTACAATACAATATTTTTTCCTACGATTTGGAATGGCGTTATTGCCATCAGATGTGAATCTGAGGCATTTTTAATTACACACTGTAGGCCATCAGTGGAACATACTTATTATAGAGGTATTGCAGGTTGTTAATCTTAGAATTCACGTCTGAGCACGGTAATAGCAACTGCGCCATGGAAGAAGATTTGCATCTAGATGCAAGGCAAAATTTTCAATAGAAACAGAATCTCGAAACTGAAATGATGATTTTATACGATTTTGCACGTTAATCTTTATTTGCTTTATTCTTTAATAGGTTTAATTGTTCAATCTTAATTTCTTATACAAGTTAACCACATGGAACCCAGTATCTAATAAAAATAAGCGCGAAGAAGAAGTGCTTGCCAGTTTGATACTTATGAAGAGTGTGTTTTTGTAAATTTAATTTTTGAGTGTGTTTATAAAAGTTAAAGCTATTTTTATATTTCACAACATTCCCCTCTCAATTAGATAATCCACTGTGTTGCCTTTATTGAGTTTGGATTGCCAGGTATTTTTCTTTCTACTTCTTAATCTACTCGACCATAAATGATTTTCTAGCTCCTCCGCCTTATTGAAAAGTCTAATTTTAGTAGTAGTAGGAAATTTGACATAGCTTAGATACCACCTTAAATTTATTTAGAAAATAAAAAATACAAGTTTGTTCATCTAAATCTATATTGTCTCCTTCAAAGTAATCCCCATCGTCTGCAACACACTTATGTCAGCGCTTGATTAAATCCTCGAAACATTTTTTATATTCGGTTTTCGATATTTCCATCAGTGCTTCCTGTGATTTTTCCATTACTTCCTCTAGGTTGCTGATTTTGTTGCATTTTTCGTTAAAAAATTACGAATAAAGATGGCACTGTGCGACATGTTTTCTGCCCAAAATTCTGGTTTCTTTCGGCGAATTGCTTCACGCAAACGTCTCATAATCCTCAAATAATTCTCTTTGTTTACTGTCTGGCCTTCTGGCAAAAATTCATGATGCACTACACCGTTGTAATCCATGAAAATCGTAAGAAATGGCTTCTTTTTTGACTGAAAACGATGTGGTTTTTTTGGTCTCGGCTCATTTGGTGAACGTTATTCATTTGCCTGATGTCTGGATTGCGTGTCGTACTCATAAACCCACGTCTCGTCTCCAGTAATGATCTTTTCCATGAATGTGGAATCGGATTCAGCCTCGCAAATCATCTCTTTTGCGACGTCTTTTGGCACCAACTTTGCTGCTACACGACGGAAACCCAAATCATGAGACGGATCCATAGGCAATGTTCAAGTCCTCTGCTATTTTTTACTTCATCAATGTTTTCGTCAGCTTTCATGTCAAAGGTCTGCCACTGCGTTCATCATCTTCGATTGACTCACGACTACTTTTAAACCGCTCGTGCCACTGGTAAACGACCGTTTTCTTAAGAGAATCGTTGCCGAAACACTTTTCCAACATTTCCAACGTTTGCGCACCATTAGGGGGTGGCCGTGGTGTAGTGGTTTATGCATACACTCCCCAATCAGAGTCGCGGGTTCGAATCCCATGCGAGGCAATTTTCTGAAAAAGTCTTTTTCAGAGTCAACTTTTCAGCCCATGTATTAGATGTACTCTTGGCTAAGTAACTTTTGCAAATGTCAAGCTATAAAGCTAAGATTTAGAGGGAATGTCACCAACAGATGTACCAAGTTAACAAAAACAAAAAAACAGAACTCAAATCGGAACAATCGGAACACCACACTGTGGTTATTCCGGGATCTTTTTTTAATCAAGGTGGTATATCAGGAGATTCAACCGCAGATCTAACCTGATGCTAATACTTTCTAAGTCAGAGATCGATGGTCTATTTTCTATTACCAATTCATTTCTTTATAAAAGTAAATCCTTTTTGTCACCTTATATCTAAAGTAGATTAACAATATACAGTGCGGTTCATTTGAATAGACGCCCCAGAGCTACGTATCAAAGAGAAAAAAAACGTATTCAGGAGAGAGGTATACTTGGGCTGAGAGTCAGCCGTTTTATAGTAAAACACAAAATATTTGCAAAATTCAAAAAGTTGCCTTCTACACTGATTGAAACGATTTTTCAATCTTTCGATACCAGTTTTGTAGTACGATTTCGATTTAGCCTCAAAATAGGCCTTTGTTTCGGCGATTACTTCTTCATCGGTCTTAAATCTCTTTCCGGTGAGCATTCTTTTGAGGTCTGCGAACAGGAAATATTCGCTGGAGGCCAAATCTGGAGAATACGGTAGGTGGGGAAGCAATTCGTAGCAGAATTCATTTATTTTGCCATCCTTTTCATCGACTTGTGACACAGTGCATTGTCTTGATGAAACAGCACTTTCTTTTTCTTCAAATGCGGCCGTTTTTCTGCGATTTCGTCCTTCAAACTCTCCGACAACGCAATTTAATAGTCGCTGTTGATAGTCTGCCCCTTTTGGAGATAGTCGATGAAAATTATTAGATGTGTATCCCAAAATACGGATGCCATAACCTTGACAGCCGACTGTTGAGTTTTTGGTCATTTTGGACGAGGTTCGTCGCCTGCTCGTACTCAGCTGACTGCCGACTTGACTGTAGCGTGAAGTGATGGAGCCAAGTTTCATCCATTGTCACATACCGACGCAAAAATTCGGCTTTACAGCTTTAAACACTCCTCTGAATCATCCACACGTTGTTGTTTTTGGTCGACTGTGAGCAAACGCGGAACCCACTTTGAAAAAAGCTTTCGCATGTCCGTGTATAATATATTCAACACGCTCTTTTGATATCTTCAGAGCCTCAGCTATCTCGATCAATTTCACTTTACGGTCATTCGTAATCATTTTGTGGACTTTTTTGATGTTTTCATCTGAAACAGCCTCTTTTGGACGTCCAACGTCCAACGTCACTACGTGCAACATCTTCGGTGCTTGTATGATCCGAAAAGACAACTTTCTTCCAGTTTCTTGAGTTTCTTGCTCGTAGATTTGCATACACCCCATCTAGCTCTCTGATTTTGTTTGTAGATTGAGCGGAATTAGATGCTAGTCTTTGAATTTTCCGCTTGTCTTGCGGTGTTATAACATTTGATATCCTTCCTTTATAGCTATTTCCATTGGATTCACCATTTTTGATAAAGTTTCTTATAACGTGTTCACTTATGTCGATTTTACGGGCTACCATATTTCGCGATTCGAAAAGCTCTCCGAAAAGTAAGCTTTAACTTAAGCTCTTTCTTCCACATTTAACCCTTTTTTTTGCCCATTTTAATGAAATTAGTAAAAAAAAATGTGCCTTACTTTCTCATTAACTTTTTACTGTTACTTGTCGAAGCACTTGATACTTACTAATCGGTTTAACCTGTGCGACTATTCAAATAACCCGAAAAAAATGTTTGCACATTTGCATCGTATAGAGAAAGGAGGGTAAGACTACCATTATGGGACTCTTGTCAAATTTGAAATTATGGTTCTTTTACTCAGTGTACCTGTACCTCTCTCCTGAAGACGTTCTTTTTTCTCTTTGATCAACATAAGATGAAAAAAAAAGTCAAGACCCAAAACTTAACCCTGGTGCGTCTATTCAAATGAACCGCACTATATGTAGACCAGAGAAATCAAGTTACCTCATCCGTTCATCGATCAATATTGAAGCGCCTTAAGTACAATTTATGCGAAAAAACATAGTTCTGCAACAAGCACAGCCAAAAATAGGTTTCATCAGTTTTTAAAATGAGGATTGAACTGGTAAAGCTTAATTATGCTTTACTACATATATACCGCACCGCGAAGAATTGCTCATTTATTGCAGCATGTGTAACTTATCGGGGAGAGTAGACATAATCCATTTAATAGGAAAATTCCGGACACTGAAGAAAACATGAAGAGATCTCCTAGGCAATAATGTAGAATCAAAGAATGAGATATTGGACCTTTTGAACTGCGAAACGATAAACATATGTTACACCCTGCCTGACTCGAACTTCAACTTTTTAAAATGCTATTTTTTTTTTTTTTTTTTTAATAAATTTTTTTGTGCCATAGCAAAAAAAGAAAGCCTTCGCCTTCAAGATACCCCAGACAGAGAAATCCAACGGACTTGCATCCGGAGAATTTGCAATCCATTTTGTCGAAGAAATGAAGTGTGGAACATTGTTTTTTAACCAATCTTGGTTGACGCGCGCTTTGTGAAACGGTGCCGGGTCTTGTTAAAATGTCTACGGTATCCGACCGAAATGATTGTTTGCCCAAGGTTTCAATACTGTCTCTAAGACAGTTTCTCGGTATAAGATCGCATTAATTTTGACGCCACGGTCCAAAAATACGACCATCGGCGGTTATGGCAGTCCAAACCATCACTTTCGGTGCTGTCTGCTTTCTGGTGGCCATCCGAAGATGTAAATTTTCGAAGGATCTCTCTGGCAAGTAAACTTTTTCATTTTGTTTGTTGACATATTGCTCCATAACAAATGGCGACTCATCGGAAAAAACCAAATTCGGCAACTCACCACTTTCGTGCAAGCGTAGCAACTCCTTCGCTCTTTCGACTCCAACTTTTTTCTGTTGCGGTGTAAGATCGTGTGCTTTTGGGAACTTCAATGGCTTGAGCCCAAGCTCATTTTTCAATATGTGTTGCATCCGTTCCAACGATATTTTGAGCTCACGAACCATTTTTCTTCCACTTCGACGCGAATTTCGCTCAATTCGAGCCTTCACTTTCCGAACTATTTCTACCGATGTTTCTGTTTTTTATGACCACCTCCATGGCGTTTTGCAAAGCTGCCAGTATCACGGTAACGAGCTATGGTTCGAGACATAAATGATTTATTCACGTTGAGGTGTTGGAGGGCTCTAACGATAGCTACTTGTGGTTTTCCAGCCAAATATAAAGCAATCACACTATCACGTTTGAATTCCATCGCGGATAAAATTTTTTCAACACAACGCAAATCGTTTAAAAGGCTTGTAAATAATAAATATATCTGTCATGTGTCAAAATTTGAGCTCACTGTCGTGAACGGTTTGGAAATTATATCAGTCTGAAGTTAGTTGCAGTTCAAGTCAAGCAGGGTGTATATCGTCCAAATTACAATGGCCTATCGAGATCGAATTATAAACGAAACGTTTTTAATTTATTTTTTCTACTACTGTGCCAAAGCGTATTACTTATATTTGTGATAGAGAAAATTAAATCATAAACTTTCTTTAATAAGAAAAATTGTCAATCTGGCAGACGACAAAGCCATGCATAAACAATTTTTATGAAAACAAATTTGTATGTCCTAAATATAAAAAATAAATCAATCTATTGTATCTATCTATATATCTAGTGCCACTATTATCCGCTTGAGAGACAGGGAGGTATTTAATGTAAGACCAGGTGGTAACTAGGAGAGTCGCGATAATCATCGTCCCCTTTTCATGTGACCATTTACAAACCCTCTATCGTATTAATCTCGATAACGATAAATGCGACTAAGTCATGATTAATTGAACATAACATGAAATATGACAAAAATATGCTGCCCAACTACTTAAATAGAACTGATTTCGATTCCGATTATAAGTCCATTTGTGTATCGATTACCATAAATCATCACAGTACCCTATAAACATACGATTAATTAGCCCCCGTATTCGTGTCCCGATTAGCGAACAAAACACGTCTCTTCCGGTCTCTGTGGGCAGACTTCATGTGGGCTAACTACAATACATATAAAAAAAAACGCATAACGTAACGCATTTCCTATTGCGGAAGGAAACTAATTGATTTGCTCATTCAACGGTACGACTGCATTTCAAATAGTTTTCAAACTACCCAACTCCATCAATACCATAAACGGTCGATTATTTGCAAAACGTTTATCCATTCAGGCGTTAAATCAAGTCCTTGGGATGCCGTAAATAGGAATGTTTACGCGATACATAAACTGCAATCTGTTTGCGTAAGTGAATTTTGTTAATTAGACATTCAGATGGGATAGATGAGACCTATTATGTAAAGTCATTACTAACAACAACCAAACAATAGAGAATAACTTCCTCTAAGCTGAGGATGGGGTACACATGTGTACAATATATCATATACGGTGACTTAACTGCCAGGATAAATAAAAATGTAAGTGCTGAGCCGTAACGTCTGCAATGGGAGAGAACTTTTTCCAAAAGACTTGTTCACAATTATATTTTACTTCAAAAACAAAAAACAAAAGAAGTCTAATTTGGGAACATTAACAGACGTCTGTGCTTAGATATCCTGCTATCGGAGCTTTTGCGGCCAGAATAAGTTGCCACTTATTATCATCGCTGAAACTAATTTATTCCCCTTTCTTTAGCATTGTTGTACTGTTACAGCACCACTTGTAATAAAGAGATAGGAAGACAATGGACCCAATCCCTTGTATGTTTTACAATTATTGCCAGAAGATACATACTAAAACTTTAAGAAAGGACGTACTTCAAGACATTAAAGAGTGACGAAGATTTTTTGGAATGAGGAGGAGTATCTGAAAGAAAATTTTCAAAAAATTCAATAGTTATTGCAACTAAGGGTAATTGAGTGTTATATGATCGGGTAAAACACTGAGCGGCATCACATTGATTGTGCCCATTTTACCTCCAAGTTGTAGCAATTGGTTTCGTCAGTTGTTTTTGAAAATAGCAACACTGTAATACTTTGTTGGAAATGCCAAATCACCAGCGAGAAGAAAGTACAGCAGATGAATTCGTGTGGCAGATACTTTTTATGTGCTACTTCAATGTATTTTGAACTGGTATGGTATGGAAATACAAATGTAGGGCAAAGGCCCTTATACATTTTCACCAGATTGATCTGTTCTGCCACTTTCTTCCATTATGGTTTAATATTTCCTGGAATTGGAATAGCTCTTTTGTGATTAGTTGGCTACCTGATGAGCAGAGATACACTTAAGCGAGAGTATGGTAAGCTCATTGTGATACCACAATGGATCTTGATACATTTCTGCCACGTAGAAAAAGTTAGAGAAAAAGTCAAGAACCAATTTGAAGTGAAGAAAATCGTCAACGCTGGTTTCTTTGAGATCACCGAGGTTGTCTAGAAAGTTTTAGCCCCGGAAAGATTTTCTAGTGCGATAAAACACTGGGTAAGCGTTGAGGAATTAAAGAGTCGATTTGTCTTCTTCCTTATCCCTACAGCTTCTACAGAAGTCATTTGAGAGTATGGCACGGCTGCACACGCTGCACCATTTGCCCATCTGCGGTTCGACTTATAGAATTATTATTTCACAAGTACCCAGAGGCATGTGCGAGGATCTTATGTTTGGCAAAATTTGCAGGGAAGTACCATGCTTAGTAAGTTCATCTGCTCTGCAGGTTCCTGGAATATCTTAACGCCATGAAAACGGTTCTTGATTTAAAAGAGACTGATTTCAGGAATAAAGCAGTTGCTTGGCCTGATAGACGTTGCAGTAGGTCAAGACTAAATTCTCAGAAAAGAAACCAGCCCCCACCCCTTCTTTGTGAATGGATTCCTTATCAGGTAATGTGTCATCAGTATTGACGATTCGGAATAATAGCTTTGAAGCAGTATTTGGTGATGGAGAATGATGTGTGAGTGGTCCTAAAAGCACCGCTGATACACAAGCAAAACGGAGCCTGCACCTTCCCTAGACTTAGAAGTTGAGTTGTCTTGTCCAAAGCAGTCTACCAGAGAATTACACCATACATTAGTAAAAACAGGTAAAAAAGCGTCACCTTAGCCAAGAACTTCAGACCAATTAGTCTAACTTCCTTCATGTTGAAGGTGATGGAAGAGATGTTTGAAGTTGATGGGCGAAAAACTACTTTGCGAATGCATCCATGATAGTCCGAGCCTGCGCTCCAAAATCTGGTTGTGAGATTGGAAAGCATACTCAACAAGATAGATAGTACGCTCTGGGCATTTTCATCGACATTGTGAATGCTTTCGACGGCATGTGTAACTCGGCCAGACGAATATATAGAACAGTGGTGGATTTGTGGATGTTGGCTCTCGCCAATATATGATGGTGGCATATACCCATGATGAAGCTGATTCGTGTAATAGAAATGGGCTTTTAGTCAATCCTCTAAGGCTGAGGTTGTTCTCCTTACGAGAAGGTATAAGCTTGCGGATCTGTGCTGCGCGTCATCCTGGATAAGAAACTTCTTTGGACTACACCCATCATGTCGAAAACTTGAAAGTCGCTTTTGTCCTTTTGGTAGTATGAAGGAGCTTACGGAAAGACATGGCGGTTATCACCAAAGAGGGTGCTCCAAAGATACACAACTACGATAAGGCCAATTACTTGTATATCATATGTGTCGGTTGCCTGGTGGAACAGGCGAATACATCACTCCTGCTTTTCCCAGACTTTTAAAATGACCTGTCTGAGCTATATGAGGGCTTGACACGCCAGGCTCTGCTCTAGATGCACTGATGCACACTCAAAACCATATTCCGTTTAAAGGTAAATGGTCTTTAGTACAACACGTACTGAAGCTTCGATGATCTGGCGCGCAGCACCGACTGCCTTTCGACTTTGGTGTTATGGACATTCCGTCCATAAAGAAGCAATGACGTCAAAATTTCTGCTGCAGATAAAGTAAGAAATCGACTTTTCCCGTGTCCAGGAATGCTTTTGTCCAGAATCATACCAGGAAAGGATCTTCACAAATGTCTCCAAAACCGATTTAGGATTTTGCGTTGGTGTCTTTTTTTTTATCGACAACCAGCCTACGCTTAGCCATGCTGAACCCTTTCACGACTTCCAAGCTAGCTCTAGAGTTCAAGACTTTACGGCAGTCAGGAGCGTAAATTTACTAAACCTGTTGCAGATCACAAAGGAGTCACGATGTATTCGCCGTCGAATTTGTTAAACAAGGCTCACAGGAGAGTTTTTCAGGACGCGAGCCTGCATTAGGACTGCCTTTGCCTTCGGCTAGAGTTTCCATCGGTAATTAAGTTTCATATGAGCAGATAGTATGACTTTACCGGCTGCCGACAGACCAAATGAATACTGTTTGTCCTTCCTGTTCCTTAGCAGGAAAACCTGCAAACTACTTACTTGCGCTGTTACGATGCATTACACAGCATCTTGTAATGCGTACTGTGAGAGGGAAAACGAGACTTCAAAGCACGTCTCTGTGAGTGTCAGGCCTACACTCACACCAGTAAGCAGGTATTCTGCGCTTTTTTTTTTATATAAAATCAGCGCGCGCTCAAGGGGTTTTTTTACCCTTAAAATGTTCCTACACAGCACGGGCGAAGGAAATTTAGGGAGGAAGAAAAGACAGGTACCGATGTACATTGTTTTTAAATGTTTGTAAATTAGAACGACCAGGAAACACAGAGGTCGGCAGGGCATTCCATAAGCGAGTTGTACGGCTTAGGAAAGAATCACGATATTTTGGAGTATGTCCGAAAATGGGCTTGAGGGTATACTGATGAGCATTCATAGCGAGACGGGTGTTACAGTTGAAAGTTTGAATGTGCGATATCAATGGAGCCCTATTGGTGGAAATAGCGATAAAACAAAGTGAGACAGGAGACATTACGTCGATGTTCGAGGGTGTTAATTGAATGACTGATATTAGTATCACCAATAAGTTTTATCGCACTGTTTTGAATCCTATCTAGCAGGTGCAGAGATGTTTTAGTAGCATCTGACCGGATGTGGGCACTGTACTCCAATTTTGGGTGGATGAATGCCTTATATATTGTGGCCAGATCAGAGGGGGTAAAATATTTCTTGCATCGCTGGAAGAAACCTAGACATTTCGCAGCATTTTTGGCGACATCGAGCATGTGGTCATTCCAACGTAAGTTGTCACATATATACATACCGAGAGTGGAAAGTTTATCGGTTTCGACGATGCATGTGCCATTCATGGATAATGGCCGGGTATTCGAATTTCGCTTTAATGACAGCAGACATCATTGAGCTTTGGAAGCATTAAATTCCACTCGGCTTACAGTTCCCCAATTGGTTATGCTGTTAATATCGGAATTTAATGAGCTTAACATACGCTGCCATTCCCGTTCTACAACCGAAGAGCAGGGGCGTAAGTCCTGGAACGAATATGAAAAGCAGAGAGAACTGTCACCAGCAAAGGAATATATTGGATTAGAAGTAGCAGACAAGATATCATTAATGAAAATTAAAAATAATCTCGGAGACAAAACGAAGCCCTGGGGCACACCAGCATTTATTTTATGAATATTAGACTTAAAACCGTCCAAGACAACATGAATTGAACGTTCCGAAAGGTAATTTCTAATTCATTGAAGAAGAGAGCCATCGATCCCAAAAGCACGCATTTTTGACAAAACAGCCTGATGCCAAACTATGTCAAATGCCTTAGAAATATCAAGTGCAACTACCTTGCTTTCGCCAGATTGATGTATGCTTTGGTTCCACTTTTCGGTGAGACATGCCATCAGATCACCAGTGAACCAGTTTTCGTGTTTCGATAAAGCATCTCATTTAAAAGAGAATAGTTTCTGTGATCAGCAACAGCAGTGGCATCCACGTCGTTACCGAAGAAGCATAACGACCAGTTAAAATTCCTAAACGAGTTATTAAGTCCGCTCCAATTGGTTTTCTCGTATTGCCATACGGTTCTTTTAGGAATCTTTTCTCTAACTGTGTGGTAGGTGTACGATAATTTAGTAGATATGAAACAATGGCCCGACGAGCCTAGAGGGGAGAGCACATCAACGTAGTACTTGTCAGGGTGAGCAGTTAAAAACAAGTCCAGCGTGTTGGCGGTATGACTATCAACGTCTGTTATTCTTGTTGTCTCATTCACAAGCTGGGTTAAATTATTTTCCGCAGCAAAGATCTCAACGGGTGTTGTCTGTCCAGAATGTCGAAGTCAACCAGAATTGTGTATATTGAAATCGCCCGTATTCACTATTTCAGTATGAGGATACAGGGATGCAATTCTTCGAATGAAGTCAGGCAGCGCATCGAACTCCTGAATGGTTGAGTTGCTGTGTAGCTTGAGGAAAGAATAATGGTACTAGTTCGTAGTCAGGTAGCTTCAGATCAGAGTGATCTGAGAGGTGTGGGCGGCGATCAACCTGTGTTTCGCTAAGTTCCTAAACAGCTGGTCGGTACTTACAAACGTGGACGTACGCAGAAAAGTGATTAGTTTCTAGCCTGCGTATATTGGCTACGTCCACCCTGAATTCCCCAGTCATAATTACAAACAAAGACAGCAAACACAAACACCGACGATACTAAGCAAGGCTGCGAAGTGAAAATTCTGGCGATGGTTTACCGAATCAAAGTGCCGTAGGTGTTATGCCCTTACAACAATATGAATCAGTGCACGAACAAAATCTTTACACACAACCCACTATCCATCGGTTGTTACATACACTTAATCACTGCCCGTACCATATGATATATACAGTAACGGCAGCGACCGAGTGCAAGCAACAGGACTAAGACCAGGAGCGGGAGAGGTAGGATACCCGCACTGTGTGATTTTTTATTTTTTTTGCACTCAGGCGCTGTGGGTTTGGTTTATTTTTTATTTTTTTGTTGGTGTACAGCACAACAACTGTGCGAGTGCAGTGGGTGACGTGTGCACTTGTCGTTGGTCGACGCGGTACTCGCTGGTGTGGTGATTACCAGTATCAAACGTACTTCGTCACTGAAGCGCTTACTCATCATACATCATTCAAAATAAATAAATAAATAAATAAATGAGAAATTTGTGTATAAGGATACTTTCCCACAGGAAAAAAAATTGCTGTGAAGCAGAATATAACCTCAAAATTTCGGACATCTCTGCCATGGACTTCCCCTGGCCATAGAATTATATTGATGACCACCCAAACAAGGAAAGGAAGGTACTAAGTAACAAAACAGGATAAAAAATGTTTCCAATAGAAATAGTCTAGGCTGTGAAGTGTGCATATTTTCTTCGGACTGACAACAAAATTTTTCACTTTTTTTTTAAATTGAATTAACGGGACTAAGCAACATGAAAAAATTCCTAAACACACATAGTGAAATGTGGTAAGAGGTGTTAGGAGCGCATGGATCTTGTTAATGAGAAGGAATTACCATCAGACAGAGGTACATCAAAAGCTTGACTGCGAATAAAATTTAATGGGTTCCAACTAATTGCCAGTCTGTCTGGGACTTTGCTGACTCGACATAACAACATTTCATTGCTTCTTTGCATTTTAAATAGTCGTCCGTACATCAGTGCCTTAACGCGCGCAATTCTGTAAAACGTGTTAAAGTTTATGAAAAATTAATTACAAAGAGACTTCTGAAAAAAACACAAAAATCCACGGGACAAAGAGGCACTGTCCATCATTGGTTGTACGGTTTTACTGAAATTTGTTTGCTCATGAGCTGCAGGGGTTTTTATAATTTTTTTTTTCTACAGGACGATATAAAAAATAAGAAAATAACTCCTCAACATGTTTTCATTTACATGACCTCGATCCGTTTACGACTCCTCCTCTTTCAATTTCGGTTTTCATAAAAAAAAACAGTGTAAATTAAAGGAAGAATTTTCTCTTCTGTTACCCCGGGGATATTATGGTAAAAACAAATAAACGTCCATTCCTGGTGCAATGTTTGAATACCATATGTTGAGTGCTTCTGTACTTTTGCCTACACCTACCGCATCGCCATTAGCACCGCACATATGGTATTAAAAAGGACTCTGCCGAGGATGCTCTAGTTCCACTTTATAAAATTGAATTGGGAAAATGAAAAGGGTGGAATAGCACTTTTACTGCCGGAGTTAGTCAGTGCATCCAATATAAACGAATATCCTTTATGATGGAATCTGCTTTAATGGAGCCGCTATCTTGCTGAATCGTTTTAAAGGACAAATAGATGCAGTCATAGCCATTTACGAATATAAATTATTTATGCCAAAATGACCCAAACCAGCCTCCAGTTCGTTTTGAGTAATATGAGGTGAATAGAAACATCAAGTGAAGATAGGTGGTTAGTTAGTGAAGATATTCTTTCGGTTTGTCATTTTGGCAGCTGATTAAGACTGCTCTGTTCACTTCCTAATATGCTCATTTCTAATGTAAATTCGTTCTGCTGGAGTTATTTGTGGTAATTGTCAAAAGTAGGATGCGAAGTCATGTGCTGTTTGCATCGATTTTAAGGTTTTTTTGATTTTGAAGTGATTGTTCCCGTGTAGCGATCTACTAAATGCTATGTCTTCGAATAGCTTGATCCGATTTCAGTCCATAATCTTGTTACATGAACTCGATATATAGTTTATTCTCTTGCTTTTAAGATAGGGCTGCAGTTTGAAGTGATCCCAGACCACAATTAATAAGCCTTTTCAGTTAACCAAATTCTAACTGCATTCAGTTGCGCAGTCAGTTTAGGTCGTTTTCTACAATACTTGTGCGCCTCACCTAATATAGGGTTTTCCTCTATTATTGTCCCTCTGGATTAAATCAAAGACGGGTCGAATCTTTGGTGTCCATTCGCTCTTCATGTTCTAGCCATCTCAGGCGACTGGTTTGCAATTTTCTCATGCCTTCTAAACCCAATGAAACGGTAATCGGCAAGAGAAATTCTTCATTTTATTTGTGTTGAAGTGTTGTTGACAGAGTTTATAGCAGAGCCGAGGTAAATAAAGTGTTTTACTACCTCGAAATTATGCTGACTTCTTCTGATTATATCAATATCATCGGCGTACGCCAGTAGTTGCACAGGCTATTGAAAGATTGTGCCTGCAGTGTTCACTTATGAGTTCCGAACAGTTTTTTCAAGTATGTTAAAGCAGTCATATGACAGCGCGTCACCTTGTCTGAAGCCTTTTTTCATATCAAAAGTCTTGGATTACCGAGAGTTCTTTATCGTCATTCTGTACTTGAAAAGGATGCCAAAACTAGGCATGGCTCTATACAGTTCGTGTCCATAAACACTGGTCCATATGTGGACCTAAAATCGATAAAAATATGGTGGGTATCGATTTGGATTGTGAACTTTCCTGCATTGAAAATAAAATTAGGGTGCTAATCAGGTTAATTGATGAATATGCTAGATAAGATCTTATATGTGAAGAAGACTTATGCCTATATAGGTGACACAATTGAGGGGATCTCATATCAGGGCACTGATATTCAATGACACTCTTCTGACCAGATCTGAAAAATTAGTTGGGATATACTGTCATTTCCAACAGCTTTGAAGCCGTCAGGTTCAGCTAATTTGTTGGATTTTAACATAGATATTGCCATGTTTACTTTGTTTTGATCAGGTGGATAGAAATTTTGGGTATCATCGTCTAAGTTAAATGGTCTATTCTGCATTACAGCGGGATGATGGACTTCTTCGGCGTTGTGTAATCTGCAGAAAAAGTTTTTTATATACTCAGCACCGACTTTGACTCTACTACAGGATTTCTTTCTTCATCTCTACAGGTTTCTACACGGGTTTTCTTGTCTTGACACGTTCTTTAACCTGTTAGTAGAATTCCTAGAGAAGCCAGTATTGTTCCCGCCTCATCCGATTGTAGAGCTTACAAGTAGTTCTCGTCCTTCGTTCCAACGCCGCTTTATACGCCTCTTGTTTAGCTGCATATGCTTGTCAGTATTTTTCATCAAAGTAAGGATTTCCTGGTGGTGGCGATGGCGTGATGGTTGACTTACTGGCTGTCACGCCATCTACCGGTTCGAATCCCGGTAGGAGCACAACAGCAAATTTTTCAAAATCGTCATCATCCTTTCGGCGGCAGTGGCAAACCTCCGAAAATCAATTCTGCCTATGCGAAAGCTTCTCAGGAAAGCCAATCGAATCCCACAATTACCAGTAGGTTTTGCTCAGAGGTGCAAGAAGCTAGGCCTTGCCTTGGTCTACACCGGGCAGTCGCGCCACTTATTTATTTATTTTTATTTTAAGGATTTCTTGTGAGTGGTCGGGTGAAACCCGGCACTTCAGTTGCGGCGTCTCTAACGGCGCGTTGACTGGCAGCATTGGAGTTGTTGAGAGATTTCAGGATACTTGAAGATTCTGGCGAGTTCTTGTGATTAAAGCTTTTCTACATAATGTCTTCTCACAGTAGTTCTTCTTTGTTATATAGTAGCACTTTGGCTGCAAAAAGGTGGTGATCCAAGTCAATGTTGTCTACCTGGAAAGTTCGTTCGACCGGAATACTGGAGGCGTGCCTTACGTCTATCGCAATGTGATCAATTTGATTTAGTACTTCATTATCCGAAGACCACCATGTCTACAATAGTGACATCACTGCCTGTCAGTAAGCCTATGTCTACTATGTTGGTGTCGTGTAGGCTTTGCTTACCAACTGTCCTATCAAAGATGATCTCTTTTCCTATCCTGGCTTTAAATTGATACTCAGTGATCATACCTAGGACATTGTTCATATGCCTTGTGGAGAGCTCGTAGAGACAGTCTTTAATGACGTCGTCCTTGTCTTCCGTACGAGCATGATAGCCTTAATGCGGATTTTCTTTAGACGCTGTAACCTCAGATGTTAGAACCTCAGAACTTATTACATAATTCTGCAGGGTATGACAAATCAGCCGAATAAACGCTATGTCTGTTCCCAATCAGCAATCAGCTCGCCCTATCCCATCGCACTACCTGGACGGCGATGATATCTAGATGAAAGTAGTTAAAGGTTTCTGTTTATTGTGCAGATCCGAAGGTCGTTTAGTTTGTCAGAGTTACCTACAGTGGATATAGTTAATATCCAAAGATAATATCAAAAGGCAAAGAGATATTTATACATAGTCCCAAGTGACTTGGAACATCTGAGTTAAAGCAGTCATGCTTTCCAAAGAATTAAAAATTGTAGGCATTACCTTAAGTGGAGATATGAAATGGAATATTCGGTTTAAAATGGTTAAAACAACGAAATATTGCATACCTTGATACAGCGCTGATAATAGCAAAACCTGTAGTTGAAGGTACTTTGCAATATTGTGTTACAAGCTATGTGTGGATCATGGGTAAAAATAGCAACGTTATTGATGCCGCTATTAACAATTGCTTGCGAACAACTTCAGAGGCACTAAATTCAACAAGAATTAAAACCGGATATCAATTCTTTCAGAACTTTGGGAAAGGGAGAGCCGTGAATCTGATTAGGAAGGCTTAAGTCGGCGCACACATCCCCTCTACAATGCTGCAATTGAATCTATTTCTTCACAAAATAGATTAAAGAACCCTATGTCTGCACTAAATAGAAAAGTAGCTCTTGTATCTTCGCAAAAAGCCATTACTTAATTAACACAAATATGGCCAAATTCGAAATGGAGAATACATCTGAGGCAATGTTTTAAATGTTACACAAGGAAATGATAAATAAAAGCGACACTAATTGTTTTTTTTACATGGCAAGGATATCTTCCAAATGAGTCAGAAAGTTACAACGCGGAGTTAGCAGCAAATAACAAGGCTATATCCTTCCCTCAAAATTAAAATATGCGGAGACATATTCTAGCAAATACGAGAATCTTACTAAGCCTTAGGCACGAAATAAACAAATGTCCAGCACTTGATCTTATAAGAAGTAAGATAAATGATAAAATCATATTAGCATGGGTACCGGGACATATTTACTGGTATCAAAAGGAATGATGCTGCAGACCTTGCGGCACAAGATGCTAACAATTACCCCTTGATTTTTGAAACAGCGAACTGCTATCAGCTGACATAGAATATATTTCGTCAATCTTGCTGATATGTAGAATAAATGCCAAACTTTCCTTCAGACTCCCTCCCTATACTAACTCCCTATACTCTCGCATTCCGTAGTTGGCTAGAAAATATGTATATAGAACCCTGCATACATTAGATCAATTAAACGAATAAAAGATGCTACAACAAATTTAATGAAATACGAGATGTGTTCAAAAAGTAAGCTAACTTTATTATTTCTATAAAAAAAAAGGGGTGATTCATCGTGAGCTTTGATTTTGATTAGGCTTTTTTTGACAGATAACGCATGACTGCTATTAAACTGCTTTGTCATTTTTGTTCAGTATCGTTTGGCAAGTCATCACGAGAAGACTCACACCACAACAGCGTCTCCAAATTGTTCAGCTGTATTACGAAAATCAGCGTTCTGTGAGAAATATTTTTCGTGCGATTCGAGGAACTTTCGGTGCGCATAATCGACCTGCTGAAACCACTATTGCCAATACAATTCGCAAATAAGTGGATGATACTTGAACGGTTAGACCACATCTAGCACGTAGTGAAGAGACTATAGCAGCTGTAACTGAGAGTGTATGCGAAGACCGTGACGAATCGATTCGTCGTCGTTTTCTGCAGCTTGGCTTGGCGTTTTCGACAACTTGGCGTATTTTACGTGAGGATATCGACCTTAAAGCGTACAAAATTCAACCTGTGCAAGAATTGAATCTAGGCGACTTGAATTTGCGTCATATTTTCAGTGAATGGGCTCTGGAAAAACTCAATGAAAATCCGGAGTTTTATCGTGAAATTTTGTTCAGTGATGAAGCCCATTTCTGGCTCAATGGATACATTAATAAACAAAAATGCCATATTTGGGCTGATCAGCAACCCGAAGAGTACCAAGAGATACCATTACATCCATTAAAAACAACGTTATGGTGTGGTTTATGGGCTGGTGGAATCATTGGTCCATATTTCTTCAAAAATGAGTCAAATCAGAGTGTTACCATCAATGGTAACTGTTCTCACGCCATGTTAACGGACTATGTGCTTGCTGAAATTCAAGCAAATGGTCTCAGAGAGCTCTGGTTTCAACAAGACGGTGCTACGAGCCATACAGCGCATGAAACAATGGACTTGTTGAAAAATCATTTTGGTGAGCACTTAATTTCACGTTTTGCTACAGTAAATTGGCAGTCTAGATCATGCGATATCACACCTCAGGACTATTTTTTTCTGGGGACGTGTAAAGTCTCAGGTCTTCAGGAATAAGCCAGCTACAATTGAAGCTTTGGAAGCCAACATTACTCGTGTTATCCGCGAGATATCAATCGGTATGCTTTAACGAGTCGCCCAAAATTGGACCTTCCGAATGGATCCCCTCAGACGTAGTCGTGGTCAACATTTACATGATGTTATTTTTAAAAAATAAATGCCATGAACTGTTCTTTTAACCAGTAATAAAAATTTTAAGTTCGCTTTCAAATTTATGTATTTTATTTTACAGTTTAAATCAAACCTCATGATGAATAAGCCGTTATTTATTTATTCATCAATATTAATGTTGTACCCTTCAAAGTAATCTCCCTCATCATACCCCAATCCTTTCCCTTTTGAGCAAGTCAGGATCATCATTGTGTCATCCAAGGTCTGCTGAGCGATGCTCATACCACGGTTCTTCTGATCAAAATTAAGAAGTTTCGGAACAAACTTCGTTGACACACGGCTGACCGATATGCCAACATTCTCTCCAACTTCTCTTATGGTAATTTGACGATTTTTCAAAACAATTTTCTTCACAGCCTGGACATTATCATCTTTTGTTTTGTTCATGTGCTGGGGCGTCCAGCCTTGGCCTTGACGTCAAAATGCCTTTTGTAAATAAATAAAAAAAATAAAATAAAAATAAATACTTTGGCGCGACAGCCCGATGATTTTTTGAATTTCACTTCTCAATTTCACTTTGTGAATTTTCATACTGAAGCAGGGCATACTTTTTATTGCCGGTTTCGAACGGTTCTCCTGAGAAGCTTTTTCATAGGCAAAATTTGACTTTCGGAGGTTTGCCATTGCCTACCGAAAGGGTGATGACGATTTGAAAATTTTGCTGTCTCAACTCAATCCCAGGTGAGTTGGCGCGACAGCCAATGAGCCAACCATCAGGCCATCGCCACCACCTTTTGTAAATAATTTGAAAATTATTTGAATAAATAAATATCTCGGCACGGATACCAACTCCATTTCCGACTCCATTATCTCTGATGAAGGTGGAACTGAACATATGTGCATTCATCATATTGATCAAGCCTAAGGCTTGGGTTGCTCTGGTCAAATGCTGAATCCGCGTTATTGTATCGGTGCAGCAATGGACTCCATTATGATTGGTTAAAATCTTATAAACATTACAATACACAGACATCGGTTGAATGAAAAAAAGATCGGTTGAAGAAGGAACAAGTCAACTAGGACAAAACTGAAGACAAATATCCACAAAACCAGAGCATTTGTGAGTAAGTATGATGGAGACCCTAGAATTCTTAATGGGTCCTACGACCAACGACGAGTAATATTAATATACGCTTTCTCAAAATTGGAATTTTGTCATTTCCTATTTCAGTTTACAAGAATATTGACATTTTGGCAATTTAACAAAGTCCGGCAAACATATGTTAATGATGACTAATATCCTTAAATCCCACGCAGATCACGCCAAATCCCAAACCAATTCCTTAAACAAGACAATCTCATTAAAATCTATACAAATATTTGAATGAGTATCTCTCTAAAACTCATTTATTTAAAAATAAATAGGATACGTAGCGACATCAAAAAACATCTTAAGAAAAACAGTTTTTGTTATTTTTTTTTTTTATCCTAGAGATCATTTATTTTTAAATCCGACGGAGACGTTATTTTACAAAAAAAAAAATACTCGTATCAACAAAACTAAATTTTGCTATGAATACAAATAGTAACAACGTCATCTACTTGTCAAAGACTCGCAAAGGTCATTATATTATAATTTGTGTGTGATCTTTTAAAAATTAATGTATCCTGTCATTAAATTAATACCACGTACAGTAGAATACAAAGATTTTGAGCCAGTAATTGTAATTTTAAAAAAATGTTTTTTTGACTTCGTGAAATTAGATTTGGATAAGGGGAAATTCTTTGGAATGACTCATTCAATCTTCAGCTGTCACTGTCAATTCAATAACTGTATGTGTGTCGAAGTCAATGAGTCCATGAAACACACCATTGGAATCACTTGTTAGTGCAAAGTTTAGAATTTTCGACAGGAAAACGAGTCAGTCGTGATGGAAGCCAATTTGTCGTTTTGGCATTATGTCACAATGGACGTAGCAGTTGACACTTTAAGTAACGACGAAACGATAGTGTGAAGTATGATTAATGCTAAATGCCATTTGAGAATGATTAAGTTTTGCTTCAACAGTTTTTAGGTCAATTAAAGTCGTTAAATATAAATAATGGATTAATAAATAGCATGTTGAACATACAGCTTCCATATGGCATATGGACCAGTGTAGCCGGTCCCTTATGTTCAATGGGTACCACAAAGATCCTGGCCCTCTAAGCTGGCTGTTCGACTCCCCGACAGTGTATTGAAATAGTTTACTTACAGCCAAATAACTCTCAGAGATCTTAGATTGCTACAAAAAAGATCGAGCCGCCACCCAAAAACTGGGCCCATGAATTTGTCATTGTCAGACCAGACAATGTTAATAGCTTTTGTGGACTTCCATGTTTGTTTTTTTTTTTTTTTGTATTCGTACTGGTATTCGTATTTTCAGTTCTCTTTTCTGAAGTATCTTCCTCTTGCTTTGTTAAAAATCATGATCTTCGACTTGGAAGGAATTAAG
Organism: Volucella inanis; assembly: GCA_907269105.1. Classification (NCBI taxonomy): domain Eukaryota; kingdom Metazoa; phylum Arthropoda; class Insecta; order Diptera; family Syrphidae; genus Volucella; species Volucella inanis. Next base: position 140,259,339 of record OU026155.1, on the reverse strand, counting down.
TTCCACAGAACACAGCCTGCCTGCAGTCTGTTTATCATTAATTGTAGTAATACTTCCCAGTGGCACTTTGTCATTCGCAAATAAAAGTGATTTAGAAATAATTCCCACATATTCCACACCCACCCACTTCGCCACCACCATAAATATCGTGGCCATTATGTCCTTAATTAATAACGCGAAAAGACTATATCTGTATTATCTGCCTATATCCGCTTATCTGCCCCTCATACCGCTTCGAACCAATCTGACAGTTCTTCGCCGTTCCAAACAGCTAACTTTGTCCCATTTCCTCGATAAGCCCATGTACGAAAACTTGTAAAAGAGCGCCTTTCAATCCACAGTATTAAACGCGGCCTTAAAATTAACAAACAAGATTTAAAATTTCTTTTTAAACTGGTTAAAATGATTTGGTATGCTTTCGAATACGAAAACATGGTCGATTGCAAGCCCTGAGATCCGCTTGAAATTCTTTAACCTTTAACTACATTCGTGGGGTAAATTTCCACCGCACCCTTCACTTTTTTGCTAATAACAACATTCTCAGTGCACAGGAGCCACTCCGCTTCCATGTAATCTCAGTATTGGTTGTCCTTTAGTAGTGTGTATATGCGCGCGCAGCTTGGGTCAGTATTTTCGTAGGTATGTATAGCATGGGGTACCTTTATTTTTTTTATTCATTTTAGACTAAATGGACCGTCATTTAACCCTTTCGATCACGAATTATCCTACAAAGCCTACAACGACCCTTTTCGCCAAAAACAACACAGTGTCCGTTTTGATCTTAAACGCTTTGTATTGGAAGGTGTCGGTGTAAATTTATACTTTTTTGAGCCCTCAGAGGAGCCATTACTTGAGGGAGAACTTGTGTTTAGAGAAGCATGTGGAAGATTTTGAATTTTCAAGCTCTGTACTCTCTACTACTCGACGGAGAACTAATAGAGTGGGACGGATTCCACTCTTCGTTACAGTCGAAGGTCTTCCTCGGTTTTTTTACATTCCCCGTAAAGACAGATGATTGCAAAAGTTTAGGAACGATTTCCAATTGAAATTTAATGAGTGACATATGCTTTCTTTGAGGCTCAAGTAGATGAAAATGCTTCCGATAAAGAAGCCAAGCGTTTGTGATCGATATTCCTAGGCACCAGTAAAATATTCTTATATACCACTTCCTTGAGCGGTAGTACACTTTGTAGAGCTCCATAAGCATATTAGAGAGATCGACACCTCCCATGTTTTTATTTTAAGAAGCGACAATTGCAAGTCTTGGAATATTCAGAAAGCATTTATCTCGTGAAGATAGAAGTTAAATTGATTTGTTGTCAAACCATCGTACACATTTGTGCCTCTAGCTCGTTTTCTTAGCTCGGCATCTGAAAGTAGCTCACAATTTCCAAATCGATTTTTTCGAACAGTACCTGTTGCGAATATCCCCATTTTTTTTAAAGCTATAAGAAGGCTTACTGATGTAAACCAGTTGTCAAAATATAACTTGAAATTCTTATATTTAGGAATAGACGATGCTAAATAAAGAATTAGGTCCGAAGATATTCCTAGTCCATACAAGAGATAGGTACCATCACCAACATAGAGAGTGAAATCATATACAATCCCCATGTCCCAGCCCGCGTAAATATTTTCATTCCCCATTTGCTTGGCCTGGCTGGGTTGTACTTTTTCAAAGTTGATTGACCTGCAATGTCTAAATATAACAGAAAAAAAAATTGCAAATGAATTCAAACCAATTATACCTTTAAACACAATTATTTGTTCATCAATACTTTGGTGTTCTTCCTGGGGTAGCATATTTAACTTTTCTTTTAAAATATTTAGCAAAGATCGTATCTTGTATATCTTGTTGTAGTTGGAATCTTCTTTTTTAGGCTGTGTGCTGTTATTGTTCAAATGGAAAAATCTCTTTTTAGTTTTCAAATCTGTTTCCTGACACTGTATCTGTTACTGCAGTGAACTTTAATTCTTGAGACCAAGCCATTTTGAATTGGGGCAATTTAACAACTCCTAAGAATAAAAGAACTCCGATATATGGTATCGCCTTGTTTCCTCCTCAGTACATTTTAGTTCAATACGAAATTCTTGCAAATTAAACACATTGGATTGTTCCTGAATTAGACCGATAGCTTCTGTGTCAAAGAATTCTACGAAGTAATCAACACTTAAATCAGGATTCCCTTTCTAAGCACTGTCTGGAACTTCAAATTGCTTTGATCCTCATTTGAGAGATTGAAGGTTAACTTTTTCATGCACGCTTTCAACGACACTGCAAGACTCTTGCTCCGAAATAACATCATCAAGTAGACCAAATTCAAAGCTTACGCATCTTTCAACGATCCCCTGCAGATTGCTTTCTAAAATTGCAGAAATATCTTCATCCTCATCTCCACTGTCTTCGTCTGTTGAAATATCCCAATCAAACTCCACAATGCGTGAGATCTCTTCCTTATTAAGCCCTTTTGTTCGTGGTCTCACTAACAAAGAAAATATTCATAACTATCACGATTCCCCAAAGTTGCTCACAATTTGCAATTTGCCGATTTCTTAAAATTCTCACTCTACATGCGTAGTAAAAAACAGGGCTTACCACAGAATCAATCATAATTTTTGATATTGAGCGACAAGCAGCAAAGTTGCTCTCAGGCAACAGTGGGGTCGAAAGGGTTAAATGAAAACCAAATAAGGAAGCTGTCTTTGGAGAGTAGTGACTCAGATTCAGCAGACAAACCAGATTTATTTTAAGACGCTCTTGAGATAAGTGACAATGTTCTAGAAACATCAGGTCACTTTACTGCCAGTGAAATAAAAGATGATGATAGCGAAGAAGAAGCAGAAGACGCGGCTTCGAACGAAGAAAGCCAAGATATAGTAAGACAATCGGGTTGTTATTATGGAAAAAAAAAAGATTTAAATGGTCCAGAACTGCTCCATAACGCATTTGCCAGGTATAAAAGGTCCTGCTTTGGAAAACCCTAATTTATCTCCTGTTGAATCCTGATCTTTGCTCTTTAAAATAAATAAATAAATATTTTGGCGCTACAGCCCGGTGTCAGCCAAGGCCTAGCTTCTCACATTCATTTGTGTTTCTCACTTTGTGAATTTGTTCATCCCTGAGCAGGGCCTACTGTTTATCGCCGGTTCCGAACGGTTCTCCTGAGAAGCTTTTTGCCTTTACTAAGGATATGATTTGTTTTATAATAGAGCACAGCAACGAAAAAACAGCAGAACTTTTGGAAAAAAGTACGGGATCAGACTTTCCTGCTTACACGAACCACATTGATAAAATAAAATACTTACTGGAGTATTTGAATCCAATCATGAAAATGTACGTACATTGTGGTCTACTGATGGAACAGGGCGTCGTGTGTTCCGAGCTGCAATGAGTTACAATAGATTTTTATAAATATAGGGCAGTTCATCGTAAGGTTTGATTTATAATGTAAAATAAAATACAGAAATTTGAAAGCGAACTTAAAATTTTTATTCATGGCATTTACTTTTTGGAAATGCTATGGCCACGACTACATCTGAGGTGGTCCAATCGGGAGATCTAATTTTGGGCGACTCGTTGGAGCATATCGACTGGTATCCTGCGGATAACACTAGTAATGCTGGCTTCCAAAGCCATCGTAGCTGGCCTATTTCTGAAGACTTGAAGCATTACATATCCCTAGAGAAAAAAGCCCAAAAGTGTGATATCGTACGATCTAGGCGGCCAATTTATCGTAGCAAAACCTGAAACTGGGTGTTCACCAAAATGATTTCTCAATAAGTCCATAGTTTCTGTTTCGCGCTGTATGGGTCGTAACGCCGTCTTGTTGAAACCAGAGCTCACCGAGACCATGTGCTTGAATTTTAGGAATCGTATAGTCCATTAACATGGCGCGATAATGGTTACCATTGACGTTAACATTTTGATTTGCCTCATTTTTGAAGAAATATGGACCAATGATTCCACCAGCCCATAAACTACACCATACCGTTGTTTCTAAATGGAAGTAATGGTAGCTCTTGGTACTTTTCGTGTTGCTTATCAGCCAAAAAATGACAATTTTGTTTATTAACGTATCCTTTGCGCCAGAAATAGGCTTTCTCACTGAACAAAATTTCACGATAAAACACCGGATTTTCATTGAGTTTTTCCAAAGCCCATACACTGAAAATATGGCGCAAATTCAAATCGCCTGGCTTCAATTCTTGCACAAGTTAAATTTTGTACACTTTTAGGCCGAGATCCTCGCGTAAAATACGCCAAGTTGTCGAATACCACCTTGATTAAAGCCCCCGAATTTATTCAGAAAATTTAAAATACAGGTTTATTCATCCAAATCTATATTGTCCCCTTTAAAGTAATCCCTATCGACTGCAACACACTTATGCCAGCGCTTGATCCAATCCTCGAAACTTTTTTTTATATTCGGTTTTCGGTATGTCAATCAGTACTTCCTGCGATTTTTCTATCACTTCCTCTCGGCTGCTGAAACGCGTTCCCCGTAGTGGTTTTTTTTTTTTTTTAAATCGATTGAACAGAAAGAAGTCACAGGGAGCCGAATCAGGTGAATTTGGTGGCTGTTGCTTGATATTTGTTGCATTTTTCGTCAAAAAATTACAAATAATGATGGCACTTTCTTTCCGCGACGTAAACGTCTCATAATGCCCAAATAATACTCTTTGCTTACTAACTGGCCTTCTCGCAAAAATTCATGATGCACTATACCGTTCTAATCCATGAAAACCGTGAGCATTGCCTTCTTTTTTGACTGAAACCGACGTGGTTTTTTTGGTCTCGGCTCATTTGGTGAACGTTATTCATTTGCCTGATGTCTGCATTGCGTGTCGTAATCTCGTCTCCAGTAATGATCCTTTTGATGAATGTGGGATCGGATTCAGCCTCGCAAATAATCTCTTTTGCGACGTCAACACGGTCTCTTTTTTACATGAGATTGAAGTCTTTTGGCACCAACTTTACTGCTACATGCCGGAAACACAAATCACTAACCAAAATGTGTTGGACGGATCCATAGGCAATGTTCAAGTCCTCCGCTATCTCTCGGATAGCGTCATCATCAATGTTTTCATCGGTTTACGATGTCGATGGTCTGCCATTGCGTTCATCATCTTCGATTGACTCACGACCACTTTTGAACCGCTCCTGCCACTGGTAAGCGACCGTTTTCTTTAGAAAATTCGTTTTCGAATCACTTTTCCAACATTTCCAACGTTCGCGCACCATTAAATCTGTTTTTTACGCAAAATTTAATACAAGTTCGTTGTTGCAAATTGAAATCGATTTCTAAAATATTAAAAAATCGCCAACACACATAGAGTTAAATGTACTCTTGGATACGTAACTTTTGCAAATGTCAAGCTATGATACTAAGATTTAGAGGGAATATCAACAACAGATGTATCAACATACACATAAGACATACACGCCACACGCTGACGCCACCGGCAACTTTTTGATCAATAAGCGAAAAAGAAAAGAAAAGCACAGGTCTCTCGGGAAGAACGAGAAATGCGCGACTGAGTAAATGGAGAGATGTTAAAATGTACATGCTAAGGCTGCATAGCAAAAATGAAAGCCTGTAAAGATAAAAATGGACAACTATTGTAGTAGTAGAGCCACAGTCGGCGCTTTGAATATGGAAAGACTTCTTTTCTAGACTTTGTTACGACGATGATGGTCAAAATACCGGTCTTATACAGACTCAACCATTCATCCTGAAAGAAGTTAAGGTAGCGATACCGAAGCCAAGGTATAATAAAGTTGTTTGGTGCAGACGAATTGACTGTTGGGCTTTTAAAGCAACTGGAGATACTTAGTTGGGAACTAAGTTAGAGGAAAGCATGAGCATGCACGAAGCAAAGAATCTCAGCATCGTAGGGAGGAATAAAACACTTTCCATTCATAAACAATGTAGTTGGCCCATACCGATTCGGTTTCAGGTCAGGAAAGCCTACCATTGATCAAATATGCAGACTACAGCATATCTTAGATAAGTGCAGGATATTTCAGATCGACATTCATCATCACTATCCAACGCCATGTAGTTTTGACAGCCATAGGTTGTGCAGTATGACTATGGAACATTATTGCTGCTCCATCGAGGCCGATGGATAATTGATACGCCAAACCATTACCACTACGAGTCAGGCATTTGAGGCGTATTTTAAAAGTTGATCTTTCATTGCACTCCTGTAAAATCCAAATTATACAACAATTGAAGCCTTTGGACCATCTACCGCGTTGCCGATTTGTTAACTGGATGTTGGATTGCCAGTACAATTTGTCATCGAATTTTATCTTTTGCGATGAAGCGCATTTTTGGATGGATACGCAAATAAACAACATTGTTATTTCTGGGGGCCGAAAAACTCCAACGAGACTCACGAAAAACTAATGCATCCGGATAATGGGTAGGCGAGCATTGGCTCGTACTTTTTCGAATATGAGGATGGCGAGACAGTTACAGTGAATAAAGAATCTTACCGCAACATGTTGGCTGGCTATTTTTTTTTCCCCCAAAATTGAAAGAATTGGGTCTGGACGATCTCTTGTTTCAAGAGAATGGTGCTACCGTCTACCAAGTCATCAATCAATCAATTTATTGCGTACGAAATTTGAAGATCTTATTATTCCGTTTAGAAGTTGATTGGCATCCATGTTCATTCGATTTGACACGTCAAGACTTCTTCCTCTGCAGTTTTTTGAAGAGTAAGATCCATACCAATAACTCTACGACAATTCAGGAAATCAAACATAAATTCCCAACCGAAATTGCTTTCATTGATTCACTCTTCAAAAATTCATCGATAATTTTGATTTTCGAATGGTTGCGTGAAGCAAAAGTTGTGTTAATCATATGAACAATGTTGTATTCTATTTATAATTGCCATAAACCAAACTTTATTACTCAATAAAATTCTACATTAATTTTACCAAAAATTTATCTTTAATTTAATGAAAACTTCCTCACTAGCTGTTGGGTCACGATTTACCATATCCAGATGTTTCAGGAAGCAAATTGGTTGCCCTTAGGATGAATTTCAGTAGTTAATGGCCTTATCTACAATAGTAGAACTCTTTGATTCAATATTGAAAAGTATTGAAATTTTGGAAACATCAAATCTTAACAGTGCCCTAAGTATTCGTCAGGAAACTCTTATTTCTTTTTCAAGAACAGCGGATACCCATCGAAACAACTTCCAACTTCTTCTTCTAAAAACACCACTCAACGCCATCAACTTCACTAATTTACCGGGATTGAATTGTTTTACGGTCTGCAAATAAATTCAAAAAGTTACTTTTCTTTATTTTTGTTATTTTTGTCGAAAGCAAAACACAATATCTGAAATTAAATTTGAAATTCTTCATTTCCATCGTAAAGCTTGTACTAGAAGGTAATATTTTTGCAAATGAATATTCAATGCGCTCGATTCCAGAGAATAATGCAAAGGAAAAGGGCTTTGCGTTCCCAACAACGAATACTTCTTTAGAGTTTTGAACGTCTGCCCTATATTCACGCCCATCACTTCCGTTGATGTACTGTTATTGGGGAAATTTACATAATACTGCTGCTTTTTCGTGTGCGTTATTATTATTAAGTAAGGCAAATACATATACAAAAAAAAAACGCACAGCTGGTGATTTATACGAGGACTTGCAGTGTTTTCTATTTCAAAATTGTTTTGTGCTCCTTTAACTCTTAAATTTAAATGGGTGGATACATATAGGAAACAAATTCTACATTGACATACATTATTTTAGCTTTATGGGAATAATTAAATCGAGAAGGTGAATCCTTTTGAACTCACTTAGAAGGATATATCCGAATATATCCGGTTTCTAGAGATCTTTCACAATATTAAACTGGAACAAAACTTCTGGATAACTATTTTTCCGACTCAAAACTGAATTCATCTCATTCTATTTTATATGGAGATACATTACTTGTTGCGTTTCGAAAACCCCACATCCAAAGTAGTGGTCAAAGCAAACACTGAATTGAACTGATAGCTATGTTTCCCTCAAAATATCATGCCGCTCTTACCATAGATCAGAGCTAAAACAGATACTAATGTGAAGATCGATGATTTAGCAGTAAGTTTAGCATTTTTAAAATTCAGGTCTTCCAATTTGTGTCTATAATCACCCAGGTTGATAACTTACTTACCTAGATGGAGCTAGTGTCCAGAGTCGGCCTGGGTCTTGACAAATTAGTGTGGTTTTTGGCTATATGCTCCAGTTGCACACCCTAAGATGGTTGGGGTGTCCTTTCACTTGTGCTCGTCACTTAGAACGGAGTCTTTGTCTACTGTATTCTCTTCCCATATGCTCTATGTGTCTTAGCCATCTAAGAGGACTTATGCGCCTTTTTCTGACCAGGTCGATATCGCTGTATGGAGTTCGTTATCGTATCTAGTCCTCCAAAGCCCGTCAATACAAAATGAATAACCACTCGAAGAAACTAAAGTAATTCTGATGGTGGCCAATAAAATCGTTGACAAATCTAGTACGGGATGCTTAGGCTCAGTGAGTGTTTGAGTGGATAAAAATCTTTGTTTGCCTGTCGCAAGTCCATTCAGGACGTTCGGCCTAACAGCGGAATTTAGATCGCCTCCGTCGTTCAGCGGTCTGCTTTGTCACGTTTTCAGCACCGGCTGTGAAGTTCACAGCCGGGCGCGACACGTTCTTTTTCTTTTTTAGAGAAACTTCTGATTTTTGTTCGTGGAGTTACACCTTTCTGTTTTCGGGATCGTTCGTTATTAATGCTCGTTCTATTTCCTTCAGGTTAGCTGAATTTCTAACTTCCCGTAAATAGCAAAAAGCTTTGTGTGTCTCCTATATGACTCCGTTTTGAAGGCGATTTAATTAAGCACAGAACAGAAAATTCATGAGGATTGTTAGGCCCTACGCAGTATATCGGTCAAGTTATTTCTGACGGCCTGCTGACACAGATGCACTTGATCTTCAGCATTTGGTGTAGGCTGCTTGGAACTTGTGGAGTGGGGGAATGGTGTGGCTGTTTGTTCCTATTCATTCCTTTCAACGTTGAATCTCCCCTGAAATATCTTTAAACATTTCTTGGCTGCGAAAATTGTCGGCCATCTGGAAAAGTAATTTGCGTTCATCGTAATATTATCGATTTTATTGACATTTATATGACAAAGTGCACACTATGTTATTTTGTAAGAGATAAGAAAAACGTGTGCTTGCTACAGTTATATTATATCCCTTAGCAAAGAATAATCCCAAGCGAGGTAGGCTAAGCTAATATAACAGTCGCTGCACAGTTTTGTATTCTCCTTTTAGCTGGCTCATCTCATATTACTTCCTGGATGGTGGTGATATCTGCTTTATACCGGCTGGAACCGGAAGTTCTAGTCCCTTGCGATAAGCGTCTATTTCATTCCATTTAACTGATTCAATGTCAGATAAATGAAATATGTCTCTGAAATATGTGTTTTCTGCAAGTCAACACTTTTCACGGAAATGTTCCAATGAGAAAATTGGCATGGGATAAATGAAGTTCCTCAATTTTTTATTTAAGTTGCCTTTAGTGATTTTGAATAAATCGATCTCAGGAATAGGTTTGCGAAGCTGGTTTTTCAGATGTAAAATTATAGTAAATTGTAGGAATCACAGAATATTTTGTTCGTTTGTTTTACTATTTCCAAACCAGGTTCATGTGTTTGTAATTGCTGAAGTAAAGTGTTTCGAAGAGGTAGCTGCGTTCGCAAATATTGCAAGTACCAAGTCTGAGTTGAGTTTGCCAGCAACAGGTGATAATTCCTGATGACATATAATTATTATCTTAGAGAACATCAACGCGAAAGATGTCTTAGGTCTTAGACCTATCATCAAACTTAATGCCCCATCGGTCGAATTCGAATTTTCTTCCTAGTGAGCGTACACTCACTAACTCTGTGTAGAAGGGAAGGTGCCTGCAAAAATCTAATCGCCACCATCCCCTGATATACAATAAATCTATGCGTTTCATGCTGAATATCAAAAAAAATTATTGTACTTGTACTTCCTACACGAAGGATGTACTCGTGTTTTTATCTAATGGTAATTGAAGTAAGTTAAAGTCTAAAATAATCTTCTGACTTCTTCTGGCTTTAAATCTTGTACTGGAATTTGAATTTCCTTTACACTGATCTTTTGAGATAACTTTATTTGCATACGCCTGATTAAAATTTCAATTTTTGATCTAATCGTTTCAAAACTATTCAAACTAACTGCAATATACGAGAGCTGTATACCTATATACCTTACCTGGATTAGAAATAGGTAGCGCTACTGAGCCAAAACAAGTATATGATTTGGTATAACCGCTTTTAGCCCGCCTGTCAAAATTTGGTTAAAATCCGACCTTTAGTTTTGTTTTGACAACCATTTCAAAACATCGTTTTAGAGTTTTTGCGACCATGGAAAAAGAGCTATATTATTCCATGATCCGATTCCTGCTTTTGAGTGGCAAAACCTGCGAATGAATCAAGCCCATTCTCGATGATATGTATGGTACCTATTTACCTTCACATTCACAGAGATTCGTCCTGGCCGCAAGTCGGTTTCTGATGAACCGCGCCCAGGTGACCCAAAAACAGATATCACAAAGGGAACCGCCTACGGACTGCCGAGAAAAAATTTGCAAGTTGGCTGATAGCAGGCATCTCAACTGAATGCGTAAAGCCATATTCTGCACGAGATTTTGGGCATGAAAAAGTTGTGCGTGTGATAGATTCCGCGTTTGCTGGCACCGGAGAACAAATGCAGTCGTGAGACCACTTAAAAGACGTGCTTGACCCTATTTAATAGAAGTTCGGAGGAGTTTATGCGTCGTTTCGTGACCGTCGGTAAGACATGAATTCATTGTTATACACCAGAAACCATAAACCAATTGAAACGATGGGTTTTACCCTGTGAACGTGCTCCAAAGAAGGCGAAGACGGTGCCTTCGTCCGGGAAGGTGATGATCACCATTTTTTGGGGCACGCGAGTTGTGATCCACGTTGACTATTTGGAGAAGGGGAAAAAATCACAGGAGCATCTACGTCAAATTTTTGGGCCGAATCAACGCCGATTTGAAGAAAAACCGATCATATTTGGAGAAGAAAAAAGTGCTCTTCTACCATGATAATGCACCGGCTTACACCTCCGGTGTAAGTACGATCGTTCCCCATCATCCGTATTCTCCAGATTTGGATCCCTGTGATTTCTTTCTATTCCCGAACCTTAAAAGATAGTTTACCGGAAAGGAATACGGGTCGAACGGGGAAGTAATCGCTGCCGAGGAGAAGTATTTTGTAGGTCAATAAAAGTCGTACTACACGAAGTGGTTAAAAAAGTTTTAGCACCGCTGGGAAAAGTGTATCGAGTTGAAAGGGGATTATATTGTAAAATTATTTGTCAAAACCTTAAAATGTTGCGTTGTCCTTTATAATCCGGGTATATATCAAACAGCCCCCGTATCATAGTTGCGAATGTATATGTCTTGAAGAATGTGGCTATGAAGAGGGCTATACAACTGAGCAGATTGAGTTTCATCACCAATTTCTGGGGAAAGGTGATCAATAAAAGATTGTGACATATTTTGGGAATTAGAATTAAAAAAAAAAAAAAAACTCCTGGCAACAAAAGAAGGTACAAATTTGAATCGTTAAGATGAAAACTTAGCTCAGATTTATTTTGGTTTTGTGATCTTAAATTTTTATGATGTTTAGGTGTAGCTCCCTGTCGAGTATCCATTATAAATAAAATGCAATATTTAATTGAAATAAAAAGAGGAGTGTAAATATACGAATATAACTGGAACATGTAGTGGACAGACAAAAAAATATTTTATGTCAAAGATATATCGTACGAGTATAAGTGCGGTAAGTAAACAATTAAATAATGCTGTGTTTTGACTTAAATTGATACTAATTCCAAATGAAACTCTGCAAAATGCGGTACTTTTATCAATTTTAACTCACAAGTCACGTTCAATTCTGTAGGGAAAACTACGATCAAAGGCTATTTTCTAATGTACTGATGGATTCCTTTTTCTTACAAAAAATGATTCTCAAAGACAACTGGATGTTAGACACTCGACAATGTGGGTGTAAGTTAGTCTTCAGATCCCACATCGGGCATTTAAGTTCGGCGCCAAATTCTCTGTAACGGTTGGGAAAACAAGTTGTAGTCCCTTGCGATGGATTGAGTTTCGGCACTTTATCGACGTCTAGCTAGAATCATCTGAACCTACGTTCAGCTCAATCTACCCTTATCAATTCTGACTATTCGAAGTTGATATTTTCGTATTTACAACATAATTTAAGGAGTTAGGCCACTCTAGAGGATTTTTTGTGGTTTTGTTATCGAATTTACAAAGGTAAAAGTTTATTGTACATATAACTTTTATAGAATAATTTATTTAAAAATGACGGCTGTGCAGCGTTTCTCAGATGACATCTCTTTTTTGGAAGGGTCTACGGCCGTACCAACAGCTCCTGAAAATTTTGAATTATGATAAGTCACAAACTTTAAATAAGAACAGCTAAAAAAGTTCGTTTTTGATATATTGACTTTTGGCCGAATGGCGAACTTCAAAAGTTAAATTTGCAAGATTCGCAAAAAAAATCGCCAAAAAAATTGTTAATGTTATGGGGGCGGCCAACTTGAAAAATGCAGTTTTGAGATAAATGCGTTTAAAATTTTAAGTTATAGATGAAAAATTTTGCAATACATTTAATCCGCAATGCCTGCACCATATAATTGGCCTTCTAGATTAGTGTCCTGCTCTTCCATTTCTTTTCTATTGGATTTTAATGCGATCTTTCCCTCTTTTGTAGCTTCAGACATCGATCTTTCTGCAAGCTTTATGCGCTCTTTGTCAATCTCCAAGCACATTTCGTAGCTGTTCAGGCCGATTTCTAAATCAATGTGCAAAATTGAAGAAATTCCGTCATTGTTCACGTAATTCTTCGTGGACTGGCTTGATTGCTTAATATACTTCAACTGGGAAAGCTGGCTTATGTTTGTATTTAGCCAAACTATTTGTAGCTTTAGCCTTTTGCCGTGAGTATCATGAAATCTCTCCGATCGGACATTTATCGTGCTGCGGTTTTGTAACCCTTATACTGTTTCTCATGTTTTCAACTGAATTACAGTTTCTATGATCGACTAATCCACAATAAATAAAAAGTTCATCTATTGGTTTTCCCGTCAATTTTCCCTTTCCACCGATTTTTTTTGTATTCTTTTTCAAATTACGTAGGCAGGTAAACGTGATCTATAGGGTCATCTAATAGAGCTTTGCATCAATAATGCCTTTCAAAGTCTTAGAATCACCGTCACAAATGTAATCGGGGTATTTTACCTGGTGCAAAGCTTTGAATAGCTAAAACATCTCAACAACTGCATCGACGTCGATTTTTCCTACTGATCCATCGTGACTCACATCGCACTTATTTTTATGATTTCGTGCCCATTCCGTACAATGTTCAGTATCTTCTTTATTTTTCCAGTACTCACATGCCTTACAGAATTTTGATTTCAATGCGCAATCTATAATTGCACTGTATTTGCCAAACAGGGACGTAAATCCACGTTTTCTCCACGAACCATCGCTTGATGCAATAATTACATTTTCTGTTTTTTTCAACTGAAATATTTGCTTCATTTTTCGCTGCTTTCATCATACTGCTTTCGCAAATTGAAATTCTTTTGAAAACCTTATCATAGAAAGACTGAAACATAGGCCGAGGTTATTCCATAAATGCACAAAACTGTTTTATTCCGTGTAAGCCAATTCCAAGTAATCGCATGGAATATACAATTCTACGGGTAATTTCATAGCCTTTTTCAATAAATGGACTACTAGGTACCTCAGTTTGTGCACATTTTCCACAGGACACTGCTATTTTGAGCAACAAACGCGCCTACCACTTTCAGTAAATTTTACTTGCGATATGCACACTTAACAAACGACAATTTAACATATCTTGCGATTGCTAAAATTTTTTTCCCGGATGTAATAGTATTTATTTCAGCGGTCTTTTTCCAGATATTTTCGATCTCTTCGTATCTCTTTTGCACCTTTTTTACCACAATACATTTTGTCACTCATTATAAAAACGAACCAATAACACTCCCAAATTAAAAAAAAAAAAGTTAGCACAATAATTGATAAAAAACTAACGTTCCTCAAATACGAGTAGCGTCCTTCTCGAATGTTTTACTTTACGAAAACGACTGAAACCGACGTTTCTAAAGACGAAACAAACAATAGTCTGAACACTTAGCAAATAGCTTCAAAAAGATCTGCCGGATACCTACTTTTGTCCATTAAATACCGTCCCTCGTTTCGGTCATAAGAGGTTCGCTGCCTGCTACACTTTGAAAAACAAGTACTTCAAGGTTTTTCCCGGCAGTAATTTTCTGGGATAACATTTTTGAGGTCCTAAGAGACCATCGAAAGCAATGAAAAAAAAAAAAAGATTTTTCGAGAATCCTAGAGTGGCCTAACCCTTAAACTTGAATCAAATTACTCAAAGAAAGCCACATCCTACAAATTTAAGTTCAAACTGGTGATACCTTCTAATGGAAAAGTATCCGGAATTTCCCATTCAAACAAACCGCACTTGAGATATTGTCAACGTTTTTTTTAGGTTGGTACATCTATTATCTGCCACCTAAATACTCGTATCTGTTTGAGTGCCATTTTTCGGTAGTTTCGCGTGATAGCTTTGTAAAGAAGTCAGTGTTTGTTGTAATATACTATTGTAGGTGGAGTGAAAAGTAAACTCCTTGACCGCCAGAATGAACTGCTACTGCAAAAAAGGTTATGGTGCCTTGAAGTCCGTTCATATTTAGGCAGACATGCCTGATTATTTAATCTAATCGCATTTCAGTGCGATACTGTCTTTAGTTTTGTTTCGACAGCAGTTAAGGTGTTTGGCATCATGTTGAGTATGGACAAAAACGATTTTCGTTTTCTCATAAAACATTATTTTTTGAGAGGCAAAACGGCGAAGGAAACAAAAGAAAAGTTGGATAAATATTATGGGGCTAATGCTCCGTCAGATAACACCGTCAAATATTGGTTTCGAGAGTTTTGTGGTGGCCGCAACTCCACTACAGATCAAATCCGCAGCGGCAGGCCCTCCGATGCGGTAACAGAGGACAATGTCAAAAAAATACATAAAATGGTGTTGGTTGACCGAAAAGTGAAGGTGCGTGAGCTAGCAGATACCACAAAGATTAGTACTGAACGCACACACCATATTTTGGGCAATATTCTGCATATTGCCTATTCTGTCTGAATTGCATATTCTGTCGCTGGGTGCCGCGCATACTCATTCCTGACCAAAAAAACACGAACGCGAGAGCATTTCGAAAGAGTGTTTGGATTTGCTGACGCGGAATCGGGCGGACTGTTGGCGTCGATTGTTAACTGTTGAACACAAGACAACAGATTGAGTGCCCGGCAATGGACTAAAGCCGACACGACTGCTCCGAAGCGGATGAGGGAGACTCGATGGGTCGGAAAGTTTATGGCGTCGGTTTTCTGGAATTGTCATGGCATACTCTTCGTGGACTACCTCGAAAAAGGAAAAACCATCAACAGCGAGTACTACTGTGCATTATTGGAGCGATTGAAGGCCGAAATTGCTGCAAAACATCCTCACATGAAGCGAAAAAAAATTTTGTTTTTGCAAGACAATGCACTGGCGCACAAGAGCATCGCAACCATGGCTAAAATCAAAATGCAGAAGCATTGGTAATGTTACGGGTATATGGTAAAGCGGTTGAGGTTGATGGTTGATGATTTGCCTCATTCCGGTCGTCCATCCACCAGTATGACTGACGTAAAAATGGAAAAAGTTAAGAAAATATTCCTCGCAAATCGTCGTATGAGCATCAGGAAGGTAGCACCTAATCTTGGTATTTCGTTCGGATCGGTGAGCATAAGGCGAGTTGTGCTATGAGTGCTAAATTTGTTGCAGAAACATCTCATCTTGTACGCGAATATATGATAAAAAACTAAGTTCATACCGTTTAACAAGCTCGGTATTCAACTGGTTACCACTTCACAGAAAGCGTTTTGAGGCTATTGAGGGGATAAAGGAACATTCCATAAATGAGCTGAAGGCAATTCCAAAATCGGTCTATGAAAAGTGTTTTGAAGATTGGATGAAGCGCTGCAATATGTATATATATTGCTTGCAATGGAAATTACTTTGAAGGGATTAAAATAAATGTCAATGAATAATTCATTTGAAGGCGTGAAGATGATTCGTCTTATTGATACTTATGTAGGCGATAAGTTATCAGCTGCCTGGATTTTGGCTGAATTTTAGCTATCTTTGACGATCGTGATCATCGGTACATGCGGGTGGAGATAATTAACTTTTTATACCATATGTTGTGCGTTTAATAAGTATAAAAATAAATTTAAATTCTATGAAAACGAGTATTATATGCCGTAGTTTTAGAAAACCATATGTGCTTATAATTTGGCCTGTCTTCTGCCAAAATCTAAGAGAGCGCAATCGCGTTCGCGGAAATTCGACGTATGGTAGTGCTCAAGATTCGTGTTAAATCACTGCGGCTTACAGCTCAGTAATACTGCCAATATAGTTCAGTGTCAATTTAATTAGTAAAACTAGGTACATGGTGTTAATGCTTTAATCTTAGCAACAAAACAGAGAAGAATTTATTCTAATTATTTTGCGATGATATAGTAGTTATTCACTTGAAAATGACCTGTTCAAGGTCCAAACGTTCGAAGTGCAGTTCTAAATATCGTTGTCCTTCTTCGATTTTCAGTTTTGTGAACAGTGAATCCATGCTTAGTCGGGGCGACTCTTTGCGTAAAATAGGCATATCACAGCGGCCATTGTCCTATTGCTGTATTACGAAAATCACCGTTCTGTGAGAAATGTTTTTCGTGCGATTCGAGGAATTTACGGTGCGCATAATCGACCTACTGAAACCACTATTGCCAATACTTTTCGCAAATTTGAGCCCCAGTTTATATTAGTTGATGATACTCGACCGGTTGGACCACATCAAGCGCGTAGTGAAGAGACTATAGGAGCTGTAGCTGAGAGTGTACGCGAAGACCGTGACGAATCGATTCATCGTCGTTTTCAGCAACTTGGCTTGGCGTACCACCAAGTGTGTTGATTCTCTAAAGAAAACATTGATGAAGTCAAAGAAATGTTTGTCAATAACCGCAAATTAACCATCAGAGAGATAGTGGAAGACTTGGACATTGCCTATGGATCCGTCCAAGACATTTTGGTTAATGATTTGGGTTTCCGGCATGTAGCAGTAAAGTTAGTGCCAAAGGACTTCAATTTCATGCAAAAAAGAGACCGTGTTGACGTCGCAAAAAACAAGATTTGCGAGGCTGAATCCGATCCCACATTCATCAAAAGGATCATTATTGGAGACGAGACTTGGGTTTATGACTACGACACGCAATCCAGACATCAATGAAACAAATAACGTTCACCAAATGAGCTGGTGAAGAAGGCAATGCTCACGGTTTTCATGGATTACAACGGTGTAGTGCATCATGAATTTTTGCCAGAAGGCCAGACAGTAAACAAAGTGTATTATTTGGGCGTTATGGGATGTTTACGTGAAGCAGTTCGTGGAAAGAGCCCAGAATTGTGGACACATAACTCGTGGATTTTGCTCTATGATAACGCACCATCGTGTCATCGTAATCATCGTCATTATTCGTATTTTTTTGACGAAAAATGCAACAAATATCCATCCAACAGACACAGAATTCACCTGATTCGGCTCCCTGTGACTTCTTTCTGTTCAATCGAGTTAAAAAAAAAAACACTACGGGGAACGCGTTTCAGCAGCCGAGAGGAAGTGATAGAAAAACCGCAGGAAGCACTGATGGACATACCGAAAACCGAATATAAAAAAAAGTTTCGAGGATTGGATCAAGCGCTGGCATAAGTGTGTTGAAGTCTATGGGGATAACTTTAAAGGGGACAATATAGATTTCGATGAATAAACTTGAATTTTTAATTTTCTGAATAAATTTTGGGAGCTTGCTTCTTGTTTGGCTGCATGTGCCTACCTATATTCATCATTAAACCAGAAGCTTAACGACGCTTTAAAACTAGTTAATCACAAACAGCTTCTCTAATGGCGCGTTGACAGTTTATTTAAGGGCTAGGATTTTCAGAGAGCTTGAGAGAAAAGCTATCAGCAAAGATTCTAGTCGTCTTTGTGATCGCAGCAACTTTGGTGATCGAACGTGGTGCTATGTTTTACGTTGGTCCACTCAAATATGGCTTCCTTAATCAGACTTGTATTGAGATTTCCTAACACATTTTGATGTTATGGCTGTAGTACAGAACATACAACGGAACATATATGGGTATTAGGGGTAATAGAATTCCTCTTTAATGATATTATCGCTATCCTCTGTATAGGTATGAACGCAAATCAAGTTTATGTTACTGAGTTTGGCCTTGATGTTGATTGTTATGAGAGGTTCCCTTAAATACCAAAAACTAAGACTCGCTGCCTGAGTCTCTCCCGC
Organism: Volucella inanis; assembly: GCA_907269105.1. Taxonomy (NCBI): domain Eukaryota; kingdom Metazoa; phylum Arthropoda; class Insecta; order Diptera; family Syrphidae; genus Volucella; species Volucella inanis. The sequence continues at coordinate 140,240,764 of OU026155.1, read as the reverse complement.
GTACTAAATTCACATCTAAATAAGCGTTTCGCTGGTTTTTCCCTCAGGTTATGCGGATTACGGTAATATCCACTTACAAAGCCGAAATTCGTTTTCCATAAAAGGTTAACCATCCAACTTGGAGGGTAAAGTCCTTAATAAAATTTATGGGCAAATAGTCCGGGTTTTAGGAGTCTGGTAACAGAATCCTTCTTGAGGTAATGAGGGCCGCTGTCCCCTTAAGACCTGGCTCTAAATGGAAGTCTGCACCAAGTAGCTTAAGCTAGCTAGACCCGTTTATGCGGCCCCCGATACATATATGGTATTACTCCACCGTCCTCAAAATATCTCATTTCCCCACCCACCCGTTCTCGACTGCAGCCTTCTGCATACAAGAAGATAGCACATGTACTCACTTCAGAGGTAACTTGATAGGAATCAACTCAGAACTGGCTCCTATAATTGATCTGAATAATACAACTTGCTTTAGCTGTTATCGGTTGTGGTGATGATTAAGTCCGCCAAACAAGCTGTTATTTTAATCTGCACCTGGCACCTTTATACTTAAAATCGATAAAGATTTCTACACACTCGCTAAGAGCCGATGGGGCTCAATCTGATTTCCTTCATGTTGAGGAGGAAGAGAATGGTTGGGCTTCATATGTGCAAAACTTCTTTATGAATGTTCAAGATGCAAAATGCCTACCAAAGCGGAAGATCCTACGCTACTTCACTTCAAAATCTGGTAAATACACTGGACAATTTCAGTGCACAACTAAGTTATCGCTGTAACCAGTGAAAAACTGGTTTCAAAAGAATCATTCAAACTATTTCCCGTTGCTAGCTACAACTTTTTCCTACATTTCTGGCAGAGCTTGAATACCGTTACGGTTAAAGTGGTTATCTTTTGAGTCTGACCACGAATCAATCCATTTTTTGATGTCTTCATATTTGCGAAACTACTGATCGGCCAGACCATGTGCCATCGAACGAAACAAGTAATAATTGGACGGCGAGTCCTCTGATTAATCGCATCAATTGAAGCCGATACCGTTCTTCAGTGATAATTTTGTTGGGTTTCAACAGTTCATAATTAATACACAGCATAAAATTCGCAGCGTGAATATTAGGCCGAACCGAAGACGTAGCAGCATAACCGGACAGTCCCCATGACCTTCTTCTCTTTGAGTTGCTGTGATGAATCCACTTTTTAACACCCGTCACGATGCGATGAAGAAAATCCTTCATTTTTTGCCGCTGGAGCAGTTGTTCATAGGCGAAAAAACAATGCTCAACGTCCCTTGGTTTCAAACCATAAGGAACCCAGGTTCCTTGTTTTTGAATCATTTTGGATCACGGATACACATCGAGCAATGCCTCCAATTCAGCGTCTTCGAAGGATTTTGGCCTTCCTTTACTCGGATGGCCGTCAACATCGAAAGCACCGTCTTTGAAGCGACGAAAACAATTATGGCACTTAGAGCAGTTTCACTTAGAGCAGCATCTCTGTAAACTTTTTGGAGCTCTCGATGCGCTTTCGCTTCCTTCGAATTAAAGAAGAAATTCAACACTTCCCGCAATGGACTATTATTTGGCACAAAATCAGATATTTTTACGCAACCATAAGTATATAACACTAAAACAAAACCGGTAATGTTTCAAAATGGTTTGTTAAACATGTGTCTAAGCTTGGTTCATGACGTTTTTGATATGTGAAAGTCGAACAGCACTTACTGTTGGAGCCATCTATTGACAAATAAAAAATTGAACTTAGTTGCGCACCTAATAACTTTGTGAGTTAGAGCAATGATGGTGCATAGAACCCGAATCGCGGATAATAAGAGCGGGCAATGTGTAATGTGGAGAGTAGATAGCGGTTGTCCGCAGGTCGATGTCTTTAGGCATACATATACAAATGGTTGATGATGTTTAACAACTGTCTGCCTAAAACAGCACCCCTGGACGGCAGCCTTGAACTGCCGACTTTCAATCAATCATTTCAAAACTGAGGCCTTCTTGTTCTATAAAGAAGATTTCGGGAAAACCTGGCTCGCAGCAAAAGGAGTCCTTTGGAACTAAACGGTTACGATAAGATCCATTATATTCTACTCTTCTGTTGCCTGGTGGAACAAGTTTTTACAAAAATACATTACTGCTGGTCTGTCACGGCTCCGTGGAAGCTTAAGACTAGACATGGGAAGATTTGAGTCAGAATCTGAACCAGGAAAGGAATACAGTCTTCGAATCGACTTATTCAATCAATAATGTTATGGCGGTAAGACAGCGAAAATTTATAAGTGAAAAGAAGTGAATAAAGACCTAACCATGCGACTCCGCACCCTTCTCAAGAGCAGAGCATCTCTCAAACGTTTCTTTATCGGATTTTGTGAAAAGATTTGACCACATATGCACATAATACAATATCTTGTTGACCCAATAACTAAAGCCCAATAACCATAGTGTACGTCGATGCACACCGCTTTATGAACTTTAATAAAAAAAGATTGAAATCCATACACATTTTTCAATGGCTTTGCAAAGCAAAATTGACTCATTTGGTCAAGTGAAAAGCCGGAGGTTTTCGAAGAGCATGGTCCAGTTTTCATGTCAGGGGTGTCTTTGGGCCGTATCCGAAGTAATACCCCAAAGTCGGTTACAGCCAATGAAGGGGCCTACTGATCTATATTAAAAAATAATTTCTTTTTGGGATAAATTAAAACTGGAAGTCTTGGATGATATGTGGTTTCAACAAGACAGTACTACATGTCACAAAAAACCTCTCACCACGACGAAGCCAATCGATATTGGATATGAGATATGTGATCGTCGATTGACTTCCTTGGCAAGGCTAAGAGGAGAGTTATTCAGAACCCGAACCGGCACTAGTTACACGGTTACAGCTATCATTGACAGTTGTGTTTCTTGTGAGCAATACTGCAGACGATACAGCTCCCCCAGATCCAATGAATCCTAACCGATGCTTCTATTATAAAAGCTTAACGACTTTCCCGCTGTTCTCCACTGAGAATGATTGCAGGCTGCTTAATGATGTCGTATTTGGATCCAATGATTTCGCTCATCACATAAATATGCTAGGCTTAATAAGGACAGCATCGTGCAACGCTAACTCTGGAGTGATGACCACACCTTGGAGCCTGGTCATCACTTCAATTACTTAACACTTTGTTGGTAATACTACGGACACTTTATCAAAGAACCGTTTGTAAGAGAGAACATCACTTGAATTAAATCCATACCATTTTCAGTTAGTACCAACCTTCAAAAGATACGTATATAAATTTGACAGCTGTCGGACGATTAGTTCTCGAGATATAGCGTTGTGAGTGAAGCAACTTTTGTTATTGTGAAAAAAAAATGGATTCAAAGCAATTTCGTGTGTTGATTTATCATTGCTTTTTGATGGGAAAAAATGCAGCCGATGATAAGTTTTACCCGGGCTCTGCACCAGCCGAACAAACCATTCGCAAGTGGATTGAAAAATTTAAAGAGGCTGTTTTAGATGAAAACATCAAAAAAGTCCACAAAATATTTACGAATGACCGTAAAGCGAAGTTGATCGAGATAGCTGAGGCTCTGAAGATATCAAAAGAACGTGTTGGATATATCATACACGAATATTTGAACATACGAAAGCTCTGTTCAAAGTGCCGCGTTTGCTCACAGTCGACCAAAAACAACAACGTGTTGATGATTCAGAGGAGTGCTTAAAGCTGTTCAACCGCAATAAAGCCGAATTTTTGCGTCGGTATGTGACAATGGATGAAACTTGGCTCCATCACTTCACACCAGAGTCAAGTCGGCAGTCAGCTGAGTGGCGAGCAGGCGACGAACCTCGTCTAAAACGACCAAAAACTCAACAGTCGGCTGGCAAGGTTATGGCATTCGTATTTTGAGATACACATCTAATAATTTTCATCGACTATCTCCGAAAGGGGCAGACTATCAACAGCAACTATTACTTTGCATTGTTGGAGCGTTTAAAGCAGAAAAACGGCCGCATTTGAAGGAAAATAAAGTGCTGTTTCATCAAGACAATGCACCGTGTCACAAGTCTATGAAAACGATGGCAAAATTGAATAATTCGGCTACGAATTCCTTCCCCACCCACCGTATTCTCCAGATTTGGCCTCCAGCGACTATTTCCTGTTCGCAGACCTCAAAAGAATGCTCGCCGGAAAGAGATTTAAGACCGATGAAGAAGTAATCGCCGAAACAGAGGCCTATTTTGAGGCTAAACCGAAATCGTACTACAAAACTGGTATCGAAAGATTGAAAAATCGTTTCATCGTGGTAAAGTACATTAACGAGAAACGTCTGCAAATTATGAGTCGGTGACTGCAACTTTAAGAGCGTTAACTCCAATTTTCGGTCGTAATTCTCGCCCTAGTAGACAGGCAATAACAAGTTTAGTGCAAAAATTTGAGTCTACCTATTCGTTGTGTGATGTTGCCATGTCAGTGAGACAACGGGTTGATCGAAGTGTCCAAAATATCGCTGCCGTTCAGACGTCCCTAGCAAACGATCCAAGTCAGTCAATTCCACGGCGTTCTGAAGAATTGGGCATCGCTCAGACCACATTATGGCGTATTTTGCGTAAGGATCTTAGTTTACACCCACACAAGATCAAGCTGACTCAAGAATTGAAGCCGATGGACCATTTGAAGCGACGTACGTTCTCCGATTGGGTTCTGGAGAAGGTGCGTCAAGATGATAAATTTCATCGCAAAATCATCTTCAGTGACGAGGATCATTTTTGGCTCAATAAGCAAAATATGCGTTATTGGTCGGGTGAAAACCCACATGTGCTTCATGAATCACCACTTCATCCACAAAAAATAAGTGTTTAGCCGAGTCGTTGAAAATTGGGTCTAACGAACCGGCGGCTGCAAACGTGCCTGCGGTGGCCATATGAACGAAGTCGAGTTCCATTTATAAATGGTACTTCAAGCCAATAATAAAGTTTTTGAAATATCTCAAATGGTTTACCTTTAATTTAAAAAAAAGAGTTGTCAAGTCATTATTAGAAAACCTTATATGTAGAAAGATTAACATACTTGTACCATCCAAAAAATGTCAATCCATCCGTTTTCATTTCCATTCACTCCCCGTTTCGTGGTCCAATTGCTCATTAAATAACCAAAACCTCAAACTGTCATCACGCATTCATTGCCAAACTTTTAATTTGCATTCCTTTCCTTACTCCGGTCTACCATATACAGGAAAACTATATACAGAACTCACCTGTAACCAAGAGTGAATGACAACTTTTCGGTTATACCGTCCTTTAACAGTGCATGTTAAATGCATAATGTCCTTTGTTCATTTAAAAAGTTTTTAAATTAAATGTAACCCCCGGCGAACGTGCAATTTAATTTGCTCCTGTGCACCACTCTCACAGTGACTGTAGCGAAAACCGGAAGGAAAAAATGAACGAACAATTGACCTACATTACCGCTATTTTAAATAAATTAAAATAAATTATTTAAGAATTAATTTACGTTTTATAGTCACGCAACAAATGCTCAAGTTTTGTGCGTCACAAAAACATTAACGTAAGGCAATCATTGTTATTAAATACCCACTCACGACAGCAGCCTAAGCCGTTCTAGTGCTGCCAAATGTATCTTTTAAAATGAAGTAATCGCTTGCAACATCTCTCTCAAAGACATTCGTTAATTAAAATTGCGTGCATCAAAAGAATAAATGGCGAGAGCTTAACTCTAACAAAAATGCGTGACTCACCCAATGTACCCCACAATGCCTTCATAGTGTCCCTGCAATGACAACATTGTGTAGAGATTCCAATTTCTGAAAAATGATCCTTCTTAGAGGGATTCTTTGATAAATGAATCTCTCTCTGGGTTGGGAGTTCAACTTCTTTGACTTGATGAGTGGGTTTCATGTGTCTCGAGAAAAGGATTGCGCTTCAGATTTATCGCCCTGAAGTGACGTGATATCTGATTGCAGTGCTTTGCTCTATGGTTTCTTCGGAGACCGATCCTTTTTGTTATACTTACATTTGGTATGTACATACATACAATATACTCGTATACTTATTTATGTAGAAATGGAGAAATTGCTTTTTTTACTGATATTCCTATCATTATTAGTTTGGATAGTGGTTCTGGACTATCTTCAAAAATGTTAGTTTTCTTCGAGGGTATATTTCAAGCTTCATATGTTCAGGAATGCTTCATTGGACTTTGATTGGGTAAGAGTATTAAATTGTTTTGACTGGAAGTATCTGGATACCCCTGGGCACATATGTAAAAGCCATGAAGATGGGTTGTGAATTAGCCCTTGACCTTGCCGAGGCGGACGTCTATCTTAAGATAATTGGAAAATAAAAAGAAGTGCAGGGTATGACAGTTGGTTTGGTTTACTTTGGATTAACCCTTGTAAGCCACATGGAGCAGTGTATTATTATTATTTTCTTTTTTTTTGTGTGTGTGAGAGAGTTGGTATTTATCTGACCCAACAAAAAAAAAAAGTGACTTTCGCTGATTTTGATTTTGCGGGTTTTCTTGGATAGAGTTCAGTGCCATTTCTAAGCAATCCAGTATAGATGGATCAGAAAAAAAATTGTTGATATGGTTATGGCAAATTTTCTGCTTACAAATTATCATAGCAAGTATTCTACTGACAAAAACTAATCTGAAAATTTCGAATAAGCGAAATCTTTGAACAGAATTCATAATATCAGTTCTTTGAAATGAATGCATTGCAACCGCCTGCAGTCTATTTTATTGAGAATATATGTACTCGTATGCCTGTTAACTCTCTTCGATTCACATTATTAGTTTAGTTGCAAGGTAGATTGGTCGACAGACAAAAGAAAGTATATGGTATGGTATACCATTTATTAAACCAGAAATACCCGTTTTGTTTCTTTAAAAAGATCTCTAGTTCCTTTCCCAAAGACTTCTAAATCGCTGCAGAGTCAAAGTCAAAATACTTAAAGGTTTTAATTAAGGCTTAAATAATGAAATCTATATAGAGGGTGACCAGATAAAAACGATAAAAACAACAATAGTGTGAGATATAAAATTGATTCTGGCTTTATTTTGAAGCTACGTTCATGTCATTATTTTCGACATATCAGTGCTTAAAGCGAATTAAATTTTTGATGACTCGGTCCAATATGTACGGCGTTATTCCGGCAATAGCGTGTCGAATCTTGGCCTCGAGCTCATCCAAAGTGGTTGGCTTGTTAGCGTAGACTAAGAATTTGACGTAGCCCGCATGATTGCGGCGCCGTTAGATGACCCAGTCGCCAAATTTCTTCTTCACATCTTCGTTACGTTGCTTGTACGGCATGTAGCGCCGTCTTGTTAGAACCACAACTCGGATATATCGTTGTTGTTGAGCTTTGACCACAGAAAGTCGGTTAACATCGCTCTATACCTAAGACTATTGACGGTATAGGTGTCTCCTTTTTCATTTTGAAAGAAAGAAGGTCCGATGATGTCGCCATTCTATAAATCGCACTAAACAGTCAAACTTTGTAGATGCATTGACGCTTGGCCGAACACTTGTTGATTATATTTTGCTCTATTAAAGGGAATTTTGATTGTTGACATAGCCGCTGAGCCAAAAATGAGCTTCATCCGAAAAGATAATTTTTTTGGCTAAAATACTGATCTCTGACCAACATTTCTAGCGCACAGTTAACGAACTCACGACATTGTCTATTTTCGTAAGGCTTCAATTCTTGCGTCAGCACAATCCTATACGAATTTTGGCTCAAATCCAATCACAAAATAGGTTGACTCTCTGGCGATGCCCAATTCAGCTGATTAGCGCCTAATCGACATTTCTCAATTACTGGCTGCTACGGCTGCTATGTTTTCTTCATTTTGCACCAATCTCTGTCTAGTTAGTGGCTTAAGTTTAAAAAGAGTGTACTCATGTTCAAACCTTTCCGTGGTGAGAAATACACGTTGCGTGTTTACAACTGAACAGGAGTTTCGATATTTGTTATTAATATCCTCACGTTCGGCAAGCGTAAAACGATGCATGATTAAATGGCAAACTTTACTGAATATTTTTATAGTTCGATGTCATTGGTAACTTTAACACCTACTGAAACATAACAATTTCAAAAACTATCAATGCTGTCTAGTCACCCTTTACACAATCCACCACATCAATTTCGGAACCAGTTGTTGATTTTGCGGCGCTACGTAATGCAATTATAACCAGTACACGGTTTGCACATCCTGATATACCTAAAGTCACCTGGCTTATTTTTGAACAAGAAACCGTCAATCAATGACCGACAGTACGAAAAGAATTTGACGGAATTTTTTGTCGGAAATGCATGCTTTTGAGATCGATAACTCTCTTCTTCAATTGATAAGAAATTACTTTTCAGAACGTTCAATTCAAATTATTTTCGATGGTTTCAAGTCTGATGTTGACAAAATAAATGCTGGTGTGCCCCAAGGCTCCATTCTGTGTCCGACAATCTTTTTAATTTTCAGCAATGATCTTTTATCTGCTACTTCTAATCCAATATACTCCATTGCTAATGACAGTACTCTCTGCTTTTCATATTCATTCCCGTACTCACGTCCCTGCTCTTCGGGCGTAGAACAGAAACGACAACGTTTGGTATGTCAAGCAAATTTAATTCCGATATTAGCAGCATAACCAATTGGAGAACTCAACACAAAGTGGAATTTAATGCTTCCAAGCCATAATGATGTCTGCTGTCATTAAAGCGAAATTTAAATTCCCAGCCATTATCCATGAATAACAGTGATAATAGCATGATAATAGTCAGTAATAACTTACGTTGGGATTACCATACATTCGATGTCGTCAAAAATGCTGCGAAATTTCTAGGTTTTGTCAAGCCATGTAAGAAATATCTCACACCCTCTGATAAGACCTCAATATACCAGGTGTGTTCAAAAAGTAAGGTTACTTTTGAAATTTCGAGCGCAACGTACTAATTTTATTATCATTTTAAGTATAGAGCAAGCATGACTTGCTCAAAAGGGTCATAGCTGGTGATGAATAATAAGTTTAAGTTAAAATCAAAGCCCAATCGTCCCAATGACAGTACCCAGAAGAGCCAAGACCGAAAAAAGCACGCCAAGTTCGATCAAATGTCAAAGTTTTGATCACTGTTTTTTTTCGATTACCATGGCGAAGTGCATCAGGAATTTTTACGTCAACGTCGTACCGGCAATAAGGAATATAAGCTTGAAATTATGCGCCGTTTGTAAAAAGCAACACGAATAACACGTCCGTAATATGGAAAAACAATTCATGGATTTTGCATCGCGATAAGGCACCTGGTAATTCATTGTTGCTTGTGAGAGATTTTTTGGCCGCAAACAACACGATATCATGCCACAGCCACCATATTCACCGTATTTGGCCCCATGCGACTTTTTCCTATTTCCAAACTGAAGAGGCTTATGAAAGAACGGAGATTTGCAGCTCAAGACTACACCAAAAAGTGCTTCGATGATTGGGAAAAGCGCTAACATAAGTTTATTATATCTGCGGGGGATTAATTTGAAGGAGACAACATTGATATTGCTAAATAAATGAATATTTTTTTTTTATAAAAATACAAAGTCACCTTACTTTTTGAACACACCTGGAACAAAGGTGGATCATTTTCTTTTACAAATCCCATAGGATCCCAAAAAAAGGTTTGACACCAAAAATCCCACTGTTGGGCCACAGATAAGAACAGATTTGCTACTGATGACCTTGCTAACGAAAAAGCAGTACAAGGTTAGGATCTGCGCATGAAGCCGTCAGAATTGCCAGAACTGATGGTTTCACGTGAAACCAAAACTGCAGCTGAAAATCTGAATGAAGAGTGCAGCCAACTTCATATACTATAACAACTCGCCTTTCATGTGGTGCTGCCTAGACAATCGAAGGAACAACATCGTTTTCTCCGAACCATACATAAAGATAACTACATTTTCTTCTTGGTTCACAATTCTTTTCACAATTTATTTTCACAACATCGGGAGTTCTTATCTCATGGCATAGGACTACTTGTCCATAAGCCTAGGGCCAAAAGCAGTAAGCTGGCAAAATCATCAAAACTCCAGTGCATATTGTAGCAAAGGCCACTTCTGTTTAAACGGGAGATGGCTTTGAAAGCGCAGTCTGTAACGTAAACATCGCCAAGCAACTGATGCATTTGACATAACTGGTAAGATATGATAAATCTTTCCAAAATGTCCTTTACATTTCTAAAAAATCAACAATGCCCTGGAGGTCCTTAGCGCGACAGGTTTAGTTTAAAAATGTTTCTTATTCGCTGAAAAAGAGATGATGTTGTCTTAAAGCACTACACGAGTCAGACCAGTCAGCTTCCTCCTTTTCATAAAGTGGGCAACCTCAATTCACAGTTAGCCCATTGCCATCGTTCCAATAGTTGATCACGTCGAGCACTGCTTGCTCTTAGGAGCTAGCAGCCGCATGATATGCTCTGACAGAAAATGCCCACATAGGCATATGCCTGTGAGTAGACGGAACTCGCACTGCGGACAACCACTGTTAACTTTCTTAGTCAAATATTGACCTCATTCAGCCTAAATTCACTGAGTTTTGTTTAGGTCCAGATCACAATGAGGTCATGGAAAGTGAAATCGCCGAGTAGGCAAGACTCAGACGAGAATTTTGTATTACCCGAACCTGCGTTTAAGCAGTTAGGTTTTATGTAAGCATAATTGCAGATAGTATAAATCTCCAGGTTGCCAGCATATCATACAAATGCTTCTTGACGTCTCTAAAAAGCCAACGACTGTCACTATGAGGATCCATTCAAGGTTCGCATCAGGCTGCAGATACTCGGAGCTGATATGGTGGGCCTTGATACTGTGGACACCTTATCACTGAAGCACTTACTCATCCTTCTACAAACGACTGATAAATTTCAGTAAAAGGAACATACAAGGAGTACAATGTACTACTTCTGTGATTGAGTGCTCTGTTATAACTTAAAGTCATTTGCTCAGTTGCTATGCTCGAACGATTCGCCCAAAATTCTACCTTCCGAATGGACCACCTCAGACGTAGTCGTGGCCAACATATACATGATATCATTTTTGAGAAGTAAGTGCCATGAATTGCTCTTTTAACAGATAATAAAAATCAATTTGATACTCTTAAACATTCAGCTAAATAAAATTAGTGGTAATGTTCCATTGCTGAAAGCGATATTTTTAAGACCTTCGAGTCTTGTCATCAGTCATCTTCTTCAATTTATTGAAAAGAAAGCGTTCTATGGATCACTTGCTTAGATGCAAGCTCTCTCAATATTTAAGAGTCAAAATTGACAAATTTAAAGTTTCCAGTTGAACTTGCTGAGATAACCTTAAAACTTTTAGTTCATCTCCCACTCAAGTAAACATTTGATCCCAGTTTAACCCATTAGGCACCCCCGAGATAGGTCTCTTTTGTTCTTGTTCATCAGAATCTTATGTGGTAAGCAATGATGCTGACTTTCCTTAATTGCACCTACCACAATCATGGCTCCCTGAAAATGTATTTAAGGACACCTCTATACTATACTTTATCACACCAGTCATTATTATCGCGACCATAAAAGCATGTAAAGGAGCTCAATTTATTGTACGTTAAGAGGCACATCTCCATTATTTAAATCACAATGTGTGCCTTTAAGCATTTGTCAGTTTGCTGGTTTATTCGTTTGTGCGGTTGTATTCGGGTATGTGTTTGTACGGCTATGTACTTTGTCATGTTCTTTTTGAATGGGAACAGATGACACTTAATCCGTTTGGTATACAAACGTTGACATTCCTTTCAACGCAAGAAATTTCCGTACATAACGCTACGTCCTAATGAGACTTCATAATTAACTTCAAGTTTGCACAGACATGATTAGCGATAGAAGCGCTGCGGTACCTGCCATGTAGGCCTATTGACGCTTCTCCATTATATTAAAACGCGCTGTATCGCTCGTCTTTCATTTTAATGACATTAAGGGCGATATTTGCTTAGAGATGAGTAATCTTCTAATGACTTTTGGTGTCATGTCGACAACCATCGTTAGACCTGACACGGCTAATGCTAATGTGACCATAATCCTTTTGCGATAAGCAAATAATTAGGAAGAGTTGTTTGCTGGTGCAGGTATCCTTCATATATTAATTGGCCGGTAAAATTTGAAGAGAGAAAAGGGAGAAACGTACGCTCCTGTCAGCGAAATTTGTAGTGAAGGTGCGGTTTTAATGTCAACTAATTGACATTGGAATGACTTCTATTGATAATAATTGGTGAGTTAACTTAATATGCGTTCACCGGAGTCTTGAGGGCGCACTCAATTTTCAGCCAATGCGTAGTTGATGGTTTTGATGACAATGTCAATATATTTCAACAAAGATGGGGTTACCTGCATTTTTAAAATTAAAAGTTGATGTAACCGCAGAAAAGATTTTCTGATCTGTGTTTCATGTTATAAAATACTTTAGACAGTATCCATTTGCCCTACCCCACAGTGCGTTGAATGTATGGGGATGGTGGACAAAAATCTGAATTTCAACAGATTTGGTTTTCTTTGTTTAAAATGAGCTATTAAAATTGAAAAGAGGGCTTAGTTTTATTATTTGAAAGACATAACATATTGGGTCTATAACTTAATTGGTTTGCTAAGAGATAGCGTAACTTGTATCATTTCAATGTTATTATTCCATTGGAACATGCGTTGAAAAGCTACTGTTATTGTACGTCATTTCAGTATATGTCATTCATTTGAAGCGTAAACAGCAATAATTTTTTTTCACTCAAATATGTCGAACTTTGTGCCTGAAAAAGTGTTTTTGCGGGGAGTTCTTCTTCATTACTTTAAAATGAAGAAAACTGCTGCCGAAAGTCATCGTATTTTGGTGGAAGTTTATGGTAAACATTCGCTAGTTGAGCAAACGTGCCAAAAGTGGTTTGCACTATTTAAAAGTGGTGACTTTGGCTTGGAAGACGATGAACGTCCTGGGCAGCCAAAAAAGTTTGAAGATGAAGAACTGGAAGCATTACTCTATGAAGATTGTTGCCAAATACAAGAAGAGCTCGCAGAATCTTTGGGTGTCACTCAAGCAGCCATTTCAAAACGTTTAAAAGCAAGGAAATTGGGTTCCACATGAACTCAAACCGAGAGACGTCGAAAGGGTCGAAATGCTGCTGGAACGTCACAAAAGGAAGTCATTTTTGCATCGGATTGTTACTGGTGATAAAAAGTGGTTCTATTACGACAATCCTAAGCGCAAAAAATCTTATTTGAAACCCGGCCAACCAGCCAAATTAACGGCAAAGCCGAATATCTATGGCGCGAAGGTAATGCTCTGTATTTGGTGGGATCAGATGGGTGTGCTGTATTATGAGCTACTAAAACCGGGTTAAACTATCAATGGACAACGCTACCGAACGCAATTAATCTGTTTGAAGAGAGCAGTAGCCGAAAAACGCCCGGAATATGCGACCAGACACGAGGCCATAATTTTCCATCATGACAACGCTCAGCCCCACATTGCTATTCCGGTTAAGAACTATTTGGAAAACAGTGGATGGGAAGTCTTACCCCTCCCGCCTTATAGCCCAGACCTTGCCCCTTCTGGCTACCATTTGTTCCGGTCGATGCAGAACGCCCTCACTGAAATACGGTTCACATTAAAGCAGAATATCAAAAAATGGCTTGATTCATTCCTGGCTGCCAAACTGGCGCAGTTCTTTTGGAATGGGATCCACAAATTGCCAGAAAGATAGGAAAAAGTCATAGCTTCAGATGGGCAATATTTTGAATAATACTATTGTACATGTTTTTCTTAAATAAACGTTCAAATTTTGAAAAAAAAAAAAACCGCACGAATCAAATTAAATTCCCAATATGATACTTACAAGGCGGTTTAATGAGGGCAAACAGCTCAAAGAAGGCGTATTAAGTAAAAACAAATATGTGTTTACTTGTGTTTTAATTTTTAACTTTTATTGGCATATAAAGAAACATATTTTATTATTAGATACATCTAGTCAGACCAATCGGAGTCTTCACTGTCTATATTACTAGTATTCGCCATAATGATTCCATGTTTTCTGGTAATGTTAGGTATAATGTATATCATCATCGTCTTCCCTTAACCTTTTTTTCGAAATTATATTCCTATATTCAGAAATTACATAATCAGATCTAAGTAGTAACACGGTCATAAGGTCCGTGTTTGTATATTTTCCTGAAAATTTCCTAGTGTGAGCGAGACGATGCTTTCGAAACTCTTTATGACTTGCTTCTAAGGCTTTTTCTAAGAGCTGAGCTGAGAGTCCACAATACGGCCCATCCTAGTTTTAAAAGAGTTTTGAACTTCTTCTTTCTATTTGTAAACGTTATTTTGTTCTCCGATTGACACACTTGCCAAGTTTTAGAAGAAAGCCTATAGGAAATGTGTACGAACATTCAAAGCATCTTATCCAAGAATGTAGGGTAGATAAACCAAAACAGTAGTTTTCTTCATTCGGGAGCTTTTTATTAACTGCTCTCCCATTCATCTCTTTAGGAGTCGCACCCCAAATGTAGCACTTTGATGCAGCATTTTTTCTTGATAAAATGTTACAAACATTCCCATCAATCATCGTAAATAACATTTTGAATGAAATTTGTATGCTAAAACCATTTTTTCGTATGCAATGGTTAAGGAGTTGACTAATAACTTCATTCATTTTGGCCTCTTCATCTCGCACAAGTCTTGCATTTTCTTTCATATATAAAAATTTAATTGGCCTGCAGTACATAGTTGAAAAGGAATAAGGATTTTTCCACAGCTCCATACCGGTACTATCCTCGACCAACTTAAGGGGACAAAACGCAATCAAAATTAAAAATTCGTCTGTGCTTTCTGAATCAGCAAACAGTTGTTTGTACTGACTATGCCTGGAACTTCCGTCACAGCCCCACTTACATACTAACGTTGCAGTTGTGTTTTGCTCTATATGAGCGATTTCAGCTATACTTTTTCTAGTCCTACTCAGCAATTCTTGGAGATCAACCGATGACGTTGTTTCTGCTGCCTCTCTTTTAATAGGAAGCATTTGTTTTTTAAGTTTTTTTTATTTTATATAAGCTCGGAAAGGAATTTTTGTGCAAAGCATTAACAGCTGTTCTTAGTATGTTATACCTTCTTTCTGATAGGTCTAATTCTGAATATAATGCTAAGGTTTCCTGGGTTGATAAAACTGATTTGCTTCCGACAGTTGATGCTCCTGCACTAGATAAGTGACCAGACAATTCTGCTGCGTATTTCAACTCCTCACTTGTTTTTGAGATCAGTAGATCCTTTATTCTGCGCTTTTTGGTTTTGTTGGAAGCTTCTTCAAATGGCTTTTGGGTGTCTTCCACGACTAGTTCCCGGAAGATCCAAATATGTGGTTTTATTCGTTATATTAATGATACTCTGAGGAAGTTTAAACTCACTTTTTAACAACACATCGTGACACTTAACAAACATAGCGCGGTTTCGGAAACATTGTTTCCATCGGCTGGCAATATTGCAGTCACATTCTCTAATTTTTCTAAAATCACTTTCAATCCTCTTTGAGAATTTATTTATTCTTAGTAAACTCAAAACATAATCCTTTAATTCATCAATCTTTGAACCTTTTATAATCGAAACCCATTTTTCAAAAATTTGTTCGTTTTCTATAATTGGAATTGGTCCTACAAAAAGTCGAATTTTTTCAAGGTTAGCAATTATTAGAAAGAAAACTTTTTACTTTTGTACAGCATAAGAATGGAGGATGTTAATGATATAAAAGATTTTGCTACAACTAGCTGCGTTCTAATTCGAATTAACACTTTAGTGAATTTTTGGTCCTCAAAAAAAAAAACCTTTTTTGATTTATTAGTTTAAAAACGAATTTCACTTCAAAATAATTAAAAAAGTACACATACCAGCCCGAGGGGTATCCATAATTAATAAAACTTTTGGAATTTTTCACACAGGCTAAATAACCACACAGCGGAAACTGATTGCAAACCAGAACTAAAGCTAAAATTGCCCTACCTTCTGACAGAAACGTGCACTAGTCAACGCACTGTGTACCCGCCCAAATTCTCGCATATTAGGGAACTTATACATATTTATAAAGATTCTTGCTGTAGATGGCATTGAGTCCTGATGGACAGAATGATTTTGTGTACTAATTTTAGTCTCTGCAATTTCTACAATCAAATAAGGATTCATCTTAACTTTTAGTAAAACTACTCACAACAGCAATAACTTATATAGGGTTTTCTAATAACGACTTGACAACTTTCTTTTTAAATAAAAGCCAAACCATTTAAGATATTTGAAAAACTTTATTATTGGCTTGAAGTACAATCAAAACATTTATGAATGGATCTCGACTTCGTTCATATGGCCACCACCGGTCGATTCGTTGGACCCAATTTTCAACGACTCGACCACACATTTCAGCCGAAACGGCCGCTATTTCGCGTTCAATGTTGAAAATAGTCAAGCGGCATTAAATCGCACGAACGAGGCGGCCAATCGACTGGCCCATGTCTTGAGATAACACGCTCACCATACTTACTCTTCAATAAATCGATTGTAGCGTGTGATGTGTGGCTTGTGGCACCATCCTGTTGAAACTACATGTCCTCCAAGTCCATATCTTCCAATTCGGGCCAAAAATAATCGATGATCATGGCGCGATAACGCTGACCATTCACAGTAACATGACGATCGTTATTGTCGACGAAAAAATATGGTTCAATAACGCCGCCGGCATGCAAACCGCACCAAACAGTTATTTTTTGTGGATGTCGTGGTGATTCATGAAGCACATGTGGGTTTTCACGCGACTAATAACGCATATTTTGCTTATTGACGAAACCATTGAGCCAAAAATGAGCTTTGTCACTGAAGATGAAGATGACTCCGAATATCTGTAGAAATTTTTTATAATTTGCAGACGTTGCTCGTTAGTATACTTCACTGAGTGTTAGTGTTGAGCTTACTGAATAAATTGACAGTGACAGTTTGATGATTAGTGAAAGAGTGCGTTCACAAATTAAATTCAAAGTTGTCCAGTCCCTATTGGAAAACCATATATAAAATGCAACAATGTTATGCTAGCATTCCCTACCAACACCTTTAGAACTTGTAACGACTCTATGATCGTATGCAGTTTCGGACTATTCGTAAAAGGTACAAACGACACAATGAAGTGTTGCGTGTAAAGTTTTACAAAAAATGTAACCAATGGACAACGCATCCACTAGCGGACCATCTTCACAGAAGCATCGTCAAATTGACAACTTTTAAGCGAATAAATATGTAAGAGTGTAATAGCCGGCAAGATGTGACGGAAACAGCATCATACATACATTATATAAAGGTCTGGCGCTTCCTCGTTCTGCATTGGAAAAAAGCAATCGTTTCCAAACGGTAGACACAAGGAGGTAACTCATCGAACGGCTTCTAGTCCAGTCATATGAGAGAGTTGTTGAAGGATTAATGTTCAGAAGTTCTACCAGAAGTTAAAAAAAAAAATACTTATGCTTGAGCCTGCAGAAATAAACCCGAAGTTAAAGTAACAAAAATAGAAATAGATTCACAGCCATAAAGGACAATTTGTGAGGATTATTTAAGCGCAGAATGTTTAATAGGGGTAACGCTTAAAAAGTAGCTTTCAGGTTATATGTGTAAGTCATTCAGTGTAACGATCGACTGATTTACTAGGTGGAGTGAAAAGTAAACTCCTTGACCGCCAGAATGCGCTGCTACTGAAAAAAAGGTTACGGTGCCTTGAAGTCCGTTCATATTTAGGCAGATATGCCAAATTTCAGTGCGATACTGTCTTTAGTTTTGTTTTAACAGCTGATTGTTCTTGACGTGTTTGGCATCATGTTGAGTATGGACAAAAACGATTTTCGTTCTCTCATAAAACATTATTTTTTGAGAGGCAAAACGGCGAAGGAAACAAAAGAAAAGTTGGATAAATATTATGGGGCTAATGCTCCGTCAGATAACATTGTCAAATATTAGTTTCGGGAGTTTCGTGGTGGCCGCAACTCCAGTACCGATCAAGTCCGCAGCGACAGGCCCTCCGATGCGGTTACAGAGGATAATGTCAAAAAAATACATGAAATGGTATTGGCTGACCGGTAAGTGAAGATGCATGAGCTAGCAAATACCACAAAGATTAGTACTGAGCGCATACGCCATATTTTGGGCAATATTCTTCATATGAAAAAGTTATCCTGCCGCTGACTCCTGACCAAAGACACGAACGCGAGAGCACTTCGAAATAGTGGTTGGACTTGCTGATGCGGAATCGGGAGGACTTTTGGCGTCGATTGGTAACTGTTGAACACCAGAGAACAGAATGAGTGCCCGGCACTGGACTGAAGCCGGCACGAGTGCTCCGAAACGGCCGAGGGAGGCTCGATGGGTCGGAAAGGTTATGACGTCGGTTTTCTGGAATTGTCATGGCATACTCTTCGTGGACTACCTCGAAAAATGGAAAACCATCAATAGCGAGTATAACTGTGCATTATTGGAGCGATTGAAGGCCGAAATCGCTGCAAAACGGCCTCACATGAAGCGAAAAAAATTTTTGTTTTTGCAAGACAATGCACCGGCGCACAAGAGCATCGCAACCACGGCTGAAATCAATGACTTACGGCTCCAATTGATGTCGCATTCACCGTATTTGCCCGATTTGGCTCCCTTGGACTATTATGGCTCATCAATAAAAAATTCAACTCACGCGAGGAAATCATCGACGCCACGGAGGAGTATTTTGCAGACCTTCCGGAAAATTAATTTTCGGACGGGACCAATAAGTTGAAAAATGGCTAGAATTAGTGTATCAAACTAAAAGCGGACTATATTGAATAAAATAAAAAAACATTTAAAAAAAAATTTTTTTTTTGATTCCCAAAGAGGTTACTTTTCACCTAGTACCTCTCCCTGTCCAAGAGGGGCTATAATAGTACAAAATATCTGCCATCTGAAGCGACTAAGGCGAGCTTCTCTGATAAAGTCGATTTCCCTGTATAGAGCATTGAGTTCGCTATTATATCTTCTCATACGAAGCACGTCAAAGCGAACAGCAAAATAAAACAGTTTGAAGGAAAACTCACTTTCAAAAAGGCCAATGATATCATTTCCTTAACGTCCTTGTTCCTGGACCATAGGGAAGAAGTGGAATGATGACAGTCATATATAATAAAGGTGAAGTCTTCTTAATGTTTCTTGATAAGGCCTTCTTAGCGATTGGGCAGTGTAACTGTTCCTTTGATTTTGATGAGAGATTGTTTTGAGAGTTAATAGCAGAGATGAGGTAAACACAATTCTTAGCTACCTCAAACTTATAGCTGCCTTTTATGAATTTCTGATGGCCACGTTATGGTTTGTCGTTGTTGCACGTCTCTTCTTGGTTTTGCATTCCCTTTTAGCTAAATCCTTTTTTGGAACTTCTGCTTTAGTAACTACAAAGACAACAGTAACAGCATGCTGTGTTCGAGGTAGTTAAGAACTTCATCCACCTTGTCTTCGCAGTTGCAACCAGCAGAGTCAGAATTACGCTTATTAATCGTGGTTTCTTTGGGCTCAGGAGGCAATTGAATTGTAACAATAAGAGTCCTCGATCATAAACAAACCGGCTTTTTACAAGACACTTTTTATACCGGTCATACCGTCATACGTGTCATACATGCAAAATGTTGAATATTGTCGAAAGTGGCTGCGCTTCTTCATCCGTTTCAAGGCCGTTTCAAGAGGTTCAACCGCGAACTGTAAGTCTTGTACCATGCCCCATAAATCTGGTCAGGTGTCTACGGATTTAACCTCTGAAATGGTAAGGTCAAGTTGAGCACAGCTCAAACATCCTTTACTTCCAATCCCGAATCTAAGTTGGTGTACGTAAGTGGAAGGAGACGTCAAACAACTAGAAGAGCGACTGTGAGATAACGTGCTAGCTGGACAGGCTTGCTGGTTTTCCTAATTTTCTTTTGAACAATCTTGAAAAAGTCATATGATAGAGAAACGAATTGTCTATTCCCATCAAATATTTCGGTAAGATTGTTTCCGAGATTTACGGCATAGCGAGCGTTCTCCGTCGTCATTCTGTTCAATCTGCCGAGTTTGGCAGGGATGTCAAAAAAAGACACGAGCTTTACTATTCAATTTCCTTTTTATGCTAAAGAAACAACGAAAAGATTCTTCTTGCTGAAAGAATTCGTAGCACAGCCAAGGTAGACAGAGTACTTTACTAGCTCGAAATTATGTTATGACTGTCGATTATGGCGTTCTGTCCAAGGAGCACCGAGCGTTCTTCATCGTCATTCTGTACAGACGAACAATTTTAAAAGAGATGCCAAAACCAGACTTGGATCTAAGCACCTCGTCTCTGCATATGCTGTCATATGCGACCTTAAAATCGATGAAAATATAGTGGGTATCGATTTGGACTTTTTGAGTTTTATCCGAGATCTGGCGAAGGGTGCGAAGTAGGTGGCTTGTGGACATTTCAGGCCTGACACCACACTGATAGGAGCCAATCATGTTAGTTGATGAAGGGTTTCACAGATTCACGCAATATGCCAGAATCTTGTATGTTGAGAAGACTTATCTCTTTATAGATGGTTGAGGGGGTTTGATTTTTGTGAATCGGGCAAATGACACTGACATTTCATTCATCAGACATACACTCTTTGGACCAGATCTGAGAAATACATATGTTGATGCATGCTCTCCGCAAAGTCATTTCCAACAGTTTTGAATACATCAGCCGGTAATCCATCAGGTTGAGCTGATTTGTTGGAATTTAGCTTAGATATTGCTATTTTTACATCATTCTGGTCGGGTGGACGGAAGTCTTGGGTATCATCGTCTAAGTTGTATGATCTATTCTGCGTGACAGCGAGATATTAGGCTTCTTCGGCGTCTTGCAGTCTGCAGAAATAGTTTTTCCATACTCTCAGCACCAATGTGACTACTCTTCTGCTCGTAGAGGTAACGAGTAGCTCTCGTCCTTCGTAGCAGCGCCGCTATGTAGGCTTCTTGTTTAGCTGCATGTGCTTACCATTTTTTATCAAACGTGGGATTTCTTGGAGATTTCATGGTACGTTAACAGCGTTTCCACTGGTCTTCGTTACTTGATGCTGGCAGTATAGGAGTTATTTAGAAGTTTAGGAATATACGTTCAGATTATTGATTACTGCTACGGTGCATATTACGATTATGTTAGCGAATTTAGTCAAATGATGCTCGCCCACGTATCGGAAGCCTTAGGCTTTTTGCCTTAGTCTGTCGCATATGGCAAATCTGCATTCGAATAAGCGCTGTTTCTTTTCCCTATAGCAATTACCACAGTATACTTGGATTTTACAGTTTTTCATCATTCTTATGTCCTGCACATCCCATTTAATATCTCCGCGATAACAGTCAAGGGCCTCTGCTAATTGTACGGCTGCACCTTTCCTGTTAAGAGTCCGAGCATTCCACGGGCAGATCCAAAGATTGTTGTCCTTTAAACGTTTACTAGGGTCGTCAACAGCAATTCAATTTGTATCCGAGTCCATTAGTTAGTTCGTCACATTATCTCTTCCGTATAGGGTTGTGGCCCTATGACTGCGAACGCCAGTATAATGTTACTGCCCGGGTATGCCCTTCCCATTTTAGCATATTAGCGAGAACGGAGGTAAGGCAAGCTGTTGGCCCAATACAAGTTATAGGACACTCAGCAGTTTTCCGAGCAATCGCACAAATAGGGGCCAATTAGACAAATGGTTTCAAGTATTCGAACAAGAAGATTAGAGAATCTCTGTTCTATCAAATCGTACACACTATGCTGAGGTTCTATTCATCATCAATACTTTCGACAAAATCTTGAAGAAGGGTTATTAGATGCTATCCTGTTGCCTTCAATAGTTCGGCCGGTAGACATTCCTTTTCGGTACCCTCGTTCTTTTTATCTTGCTAGCTGTACTTGATTTTGGATGGTATATTCTTCCTGACGCCCGAATTTGTTTTGATTCGTTTTTTCCACATCCTCAATACCCACTGTAACTCTACAATTAAATTTGTTTACTCATTTTTAGTTTGGGTCTTAGTTTGGGTCTTATTGGCTTGAACGTTCCCAACATTGTTGCTGGAGTAGCCTATCTGTATTCCATTGCGGATGATCTTCCCCCTCTTTTGCTAAATATTCTTCAAATCGGTTTACCTCGCTAATTGCTTGACGATAAACGGAAAGCAAAGTAAAATAAAAATTTCAGTTGCATATTTGGTCCTGTAGGCGAAGGCAATAAGGCAACTCTATGTATAAGCTGAATCAAGATGTGGATGTAATTTCGAAAGCAAAAATAAACTAGTTTGTCCACATTGAGGGTAAAACAACAATTATCCAGCAAAGAGGACCTTGCAATCCTAACCCCTATGTTCAAGAATCTCCTTTTTTCAAAGCGAGCGATCGCAAATGCCAGAGCGCGTATGCTACAGAACTAAAAACAGGGACGGAAAACTGTCGAGAGGATGAAATATTGCCGTCTAAGAGGTGAAACTCCACGAGCTTAATACGTAAAATGTAAAAATAAGATTGCTAACAAGTAAGCACGCTAACCAGAGAAGGAACTAGATTAGTTGAAGAAGACTTTATAGACGAGTAAAGGAATAGTTGTTCTAAGTTGATTAGGCAGTTGATCACAAAAATCTGTGATGACAAGAAAACTAAATAAGTTGCCCAGAACAAACACTCATTCCACCACTCAGTGTTTACCTAAAATCAAATGACTGACCCTTTTCAATTCTATCCTATCCATTTGGTAACTGAGATGGGGATTCCCACAAAATTTAAATCAAATTGGTAAAATGGATGGGGGATATCACAACGTATTCTGCCCATAGATCCTTTTTGATACAAAATTTATTTTATTTCCTTTACAGATTACAAAAAGGTAT
This sequence comes from Volucella inanis, assembly GCA_907269105.1. Taxonomy (NCBI): domain Eukaryota; kingdom Metazoa; phylum Arthropoda; class Insecta; order Diptera; family Syrphidae; genus Volucella; species Volucella inanis. Next base: position 140,217,812 of record OU026155.1, on the reverse strand, counting down.
ACTTCAATCTGTTTACGAGTACCACGGGAAAGTGTTAATAACTCATTTCCGTTCAAAATTAAATTTTGAACATCTAAACTAAATCTATATTTATGATGTGGTCATTTCAATATTTCAGGTAGATCAGATTAGATATCCTTAATTCATTATCCTGATAAACAGTTTGTAATCGAAGACTTGGAATTAAATTACCAATTATGCAATTGCCTTGGAATTGTACTCGTATATGCTTCCGATTCCTTCCACGTGCGTCATGCATATCATTCATTTCACACAGGACATGTCTCTAAATTTGCCTATGGGCGGACAAGCATATAACATAAGTATACACTTTAACTTAGGAAAATTACGAGGAAAATGATTTATTGATTATTCGAGGTAACTGGCAACGAGCTAATTGAGTTCACCTGAATTCTTGGTGATTGATTATTGAATGAGACACAAATTATTAATTCAGGGGTTGAGGAAAGAAAAAGGACTCAACACTGGCACGTTCATTAAGTCAGAAGCAATTATTTTTTGGTATATCGTCATGGCTATTACTGATTGTGCCCAGGTAAACGAAAATTCTAAGTGCAAGGGAGTAATAACAAAGTTCTGATATGCAATAGTTGAAACTGGAATAAGATCTGCTCGTCCAAACCAAAATGTTTGCATCGACTATTGACAGCAGATTATATTCAAAAGATAAGATTCCAAAGCAGTTCCAGATAAAATTAGGTCGGTAAAGAGCAAATTAGTAAGAAGCATTCAAGGCTTGCGGCAGATGCCAAGTATTGCAGATCCAAACGAAATCAGTTGGGATTATTTAATCATTGACCTAAGCAGATATAACACTTTTTTACTTACTTGCTTATGTGCTTAAATGGCACTAACAGTTTATCTCTTGAGGTCCTTGGCGAACTGCTTCCACTTATGCAATTTAAGATGTCTGAAGTCGTAGAGTTCTGTGTTACATCTTCTCCTACTAAGCTTGTCAACGTAAAACCATTCAAATAATCTTGCGTTCAGGTATGGTTTTTGCTTGGTTTGAATAGTGTTACCGTCAAGGGTGTACCTTTCGTTTCCTATCCAACTGTCGTTAGCTTCACAATCTTAGTTTATTGATGAGAGCTTCACTCTCAACGTCAGCGCCGAGTACCTGCAGACTGATGCAAGTGTAAGCCGAACGCTCACACACATAGTGTTCCACGGTGTCGTTTTCATTTTCACAACAGCATCGCAGGATATTGTATCACTTATGCCCAGCACATTTAAGTGCTTAGCAAAAGTGTTATGTCCTATCACGACGCCAGTAAGCAACCTGCAGAGTTTCCTGCTGAGGGAGAGCAGAAAGACCACTGACTTCCTTGAGACGTCATTCGTCATTCATTTGGTTTGTCTGCAACCTGGGGAGTTATACCATCGGCAGTTGTGCTCATATGAGACGCAACTATCAATGGAAGTCTGAACCGAGGACAGTCAGGCCAAACGTAGGTGCGGGTCCTGAAAAACTCTCTTCTGAATCTTAACTGGCAAGTTCATCGACAATCTCTTTTTCCATGATACCATTATGATCTGAGATCCAACCAAGGGTCACTGAATTTCACCTTCCGACTGCGTTCAGTGATCTCTTGCATTGTTGAACTAGAACTAACTTAGAAGTCACAATAGGGTTCACCAAGGCTCTAAGCGCAGATTGGCTGTCGTTACAGATGCAAATGCTTCGCCCCTTCCACCGTTTCTGAGAATTGCGTAAGTCTCCGCTTGGACGATAGATGCAAGCTTCCCTAACGTGAAATAAAACCTAACGTTATCGCGCTTCAAAAAGACATGAGTGCCACATACTATGTTGGTTTTAAAGCTGTCTGCGAAAACCCGACTGCATTCCTTCCCTGACTCAGATTCAGGCCGAAATAAGGGAAAGTCGATTTAATTTTTTTTTTTCTACAACAGGGTTTCCGGTGTCATTGCATCGGATGGGGTGTGCATAAGACCAGAGCCATAAGACATAAGCTCCAGTGCGCGTTGTACCAAAGACCATTTCTTTTTTAATGGAAGATGGCTTATAGAGTGCTGCCCATGATAGGAATATCAAGGGCAGGGAGATTTAACAATGCGTCTAGAGCGAAGCTAGGAGTGTTGGGGAAAGCCCCATGCGTCCGAGATGAACCGTTATGTGGAGTCTACTAAAAGCGGCAATTACGTGTTTTCCTGAGGGCCTATTACACCAAACAACCGGGGTGTAATTTGCCTTATAATTGGCCTTATCATAGCAATGTAGATACAAAGGACCCTTCTCGATGATAGCCCCATGTCTTGACAATGACAATTCTCTTTATAATTGCCAGCAGCTGGTTTATACCTTTTTGTAACATAACTGGGTACATACCATCGGTGTTAAGCGATTTGATACCATCAAAGGAAACGACAGCATGTTTAATGGCTCATCCGTCAAAACAATTGATGAGATATTCGTTGATAGTAGCTAGTTGTGAGCTGGTTCCGATTAGGTTACCTGAGAAGTGAGACTCAAGCATTAACCAGGGAGTCTCTGCTTTCGACTCAGTTTAGGTACCGTCAGATTTTGGTGAGTGATTTCAGCCTGGTTGATCTTCTCCTTTTAGGGACTTTTACCTGCCTGCTGGTTTCACCAACAGTTTTGATCTTTTCGCAAAAACCATTGTAAGAAGCCCTCTTCGAAATCCGAGTAAGCCTCTAGAATTCTCTTTTTCTTCAATCTGTAAAGATTCATATCTTCCTCCAAATTAGTTTTAAGTGAGTTGTTTAGAAGTTTTCTGGATTCTTTACGAAGACACTGCAGGTGTGCGTTCCACCAAGGAACGGGCGATCTGCAGGATTTCTTACTAGCTGGACATGCCGTTTTGAAACACTTAGTGAGGGTACTGTTTAGGTTCTGAACAGCTTCCTCTAGACTTTGCTATGTTCTGAGCTTAGGTGGAGCACTATTGTACCTATCGAGCTCCTCCTTAAATCATGTCCAGCTGGTTTTATGCGGATTCCTCCTATTCAACAATGTCGAGACCTCGTATCCGATTCTGAATTCGATATATCTATGATCTGACATGGAGATCTTCGATTGTAAAGGATGAGCCAACAGATAGTGTGAATGTTGGCTATTAATTACTATCACTTACTAAGTTCAATGTAATTGATCTTTTCAACAATCCTTGGCAATATTAGTTATGGAGTCTTTTACTACGCAACAAAAATGGGTTATCTGTACAAGTAACATTTCGTAAAATTCGTGTATTTTTCAGTTATATTCGCCGGAGTGGTGAAGCGTTCTGAAGAAACTGGTTCGGTATCGAGTCAAACTTCACATTAGCATGCTCGGCCAGTACCTTCATGCCAAAACATCATCACTGTGAGCGAAAGTTTTTAAAACCAGCCAGACATCGCAATTCGTCGCCGAAGTCAACAATTGAATCTCACCTATAAAATCCAAATAACATAACAATTGAAGCCTTTGGACCATCTACGATGTCGTCGTTTTGTTAACTGGATGTTGGATTACCAGGACAATTTGTCATCGAATTTGATTTTTAGATGGATGAGTACGTAAATAAACAAAATCGCCTTTTCTGTGAACCAGAAAACCAATACGAGATTTACGAAAAACCAATGCATCCGCACTGTATGGTGCGAACTATGGGTTGGCGGCATCATTGGCCCGTTCTTTTTTCTAAGATGAGGCTGGAGAGACGGTTACAGTAAATGGAGACCGTTATTGCAACATGTTGACTGGCTATTTTTTTCCCAAGTTGAATGAGTTGGGTCTGGACGATCTCTTGTTTCAACAGGATGGTGCTACCGTCTACCAAGTCATCAATCAATCAATTTATTGCGTACGAAATTTGAAGATCATATTATTCCGGTTAAAAGAGAAGTTGATTGGCATCAAGGTTCATTCGATCTGATACGTTTTGACTTCTTCTTTTGGGGTTATTTGAAGAGTAAGGTCTATGCACATAACCAAACAAAACATCCAATTCGAAATTGCGTCCGTCAATGGCCAATGGCCATTTATTCTTCACAAAGTCATCAATAATTTTGTGCTCCAAATGGTCGCTTGCAACAGAAGCCGTGGTAATCACATGAACAATGTTGTATTCTGTTCATACTTGCCATAGATCAAACTTTATTATTCAATAAAATTCTACATTGATTTTATAATAAATGTGTATTTAAATTAATGAAAACTTCCACACAAGCTGTTGGCGCTTCCTTAAGCGTGTTACTGAAGAGTACATTTCTGTCTAGTTAGACTGCCGTTTAGATAGATATAAGTCTCTCTCTTAATACCGACATTTCTTTCGATAAGTAGTAACGGCTTTGAATAAATATTTCTTTTTTTTATAATTATTGGGAAGCACAATCCATTTAAGATTTGCTTTAGATTCTCTTCCGGCAATTTAGTTAGTTAAATAATCTTACTGGCTCCCTAGTATTTAACGCGCCGGATATTTGGGAATATGAGAGCTGCCGCTGACGCTTCAAGAAAACCTACATATATCACTATCTCTATATATGTAAATGCGTTGGCTATTTCTGCAAAATCTTATTGAACTCAACTTCATTAATGTTTTCCGATAGAACGTAATAGTGTTGCTTTTTCGTTTTTACCTAAAACTCCCATCAAAAACATTAGCACGTCTTGATGGACGAAACCAATTTCCGGTGGGTATCACGTGGAGGTAAAATAAGCACAATTGATGTTAAGACATGACGACAGCACTAGACATCATTTAATGGCTTCCTTAATTGTACAACACCCAACCATTAAAATATGAAGTTCTAGTAATTTACACGTGAATAACTTTAGAGCAACTCGCAAAGTTTTCGCTTGCCATACCGTTGATTTTATATAAAGAAATCCTCCACCGAAGGTTATGACTTATCTGAACAATGTCATTTTCATTGGACAACGTAATTTATCGAGCTGCTGGGTTGTTATACGGGTACATTACATATACACATAGATTTCTCTACTCCTCTTCTCACTGACGCCATAAGAAGATCGGCCTATTTTGTGTAAGAAATTATTACCAGTCCTGGGTGAGGGTAACACGATAAGAAAACTGGCGGTTTCAGCCCGTAAATTTTCTAAGAACCACCGACAGATACCAAATCGGGTCCCACTACCAATTTTTTTTTTTTTTTTTTTATCTCAAAACATTGATTCCAACTTCCGACATTCTGAAAAGCTTGACAGTCAAGGTTGTGGACTAATTATGATAACAGGGGCTTATTTAGAAGTTGATTTTCAATCTAAAACCGCACATAGTTCTAAAGGATTCAGAGGACTAAATCAAACTATCCATCATCTTGATGTTGAAAGTTACTTACCCGATTACTTCGAGGAAAGATTTGATCGGAGCTCGTACAATACCTTGATGTAGATTTCCTCGTACCTATGTATGAAAAGGATTTGTTGCACATTTGACTGAAGATGAAACCTAGGATGTACTTTCGTACATAATCATTTAAGAGTTCCAAACGCGAAAAAAATTCTATATTTTCTACCCTTTATAGTTGCTTATTCCAAATTGCCACATACATGTATAGTACATGTATATTTGTCAATTACTCGAAACAACTAATAAATCTAAATAAACTGCAGATTCTGAACAAAATTAAAACTCCCTAACCTCACCAATTGAGCCATTATCATGTAGAAATTATGCAAACCACATGTGCACTCGTAATCTATGCACCACCAGTGTCAATTAAGGTCGTCACCTTCAAGCACCAGCTGGAGTTTCTCTCATAAGCTCAACAATATCAAAAGTACCTCCCTCTAAACGCAGTATTTCATTGACCATCTCCACGAAACCCAAATCCGAATCCGAAAAGTGAACTCCTCACAGATAAACCTCAATCCGTATTCAATTACTCGAACGTATCTTGAATTTAATCGTCTTCAGCAACGTGCCCGACCAGTGACGACCAAACACGGCAATCAGTTGATGTTTGGATTTGTGAGAGTCAACATGAAGCCCACGTTATATTACGACGATCGCAGTCCACCGGTACGTAGTTGCCTGTTGCTCATTAAGATTCTGGGCATAGATGTGGAATTAAAATTCATAGATTTGTTCAAGGGAGCACAGCTGAAACCAGAATTCCTAGAAGTGAGTCAATTGAGGGTTACTCGTAACTGTGTTATCTTAACAATTATTGTTCGTATTTATCGTTTTATCGGTTCACAGATAAATCCGGCGCATACAGTGCCAGTACTAAAGCACAATGGCATCACTCTGACGGATAGCCACGCGATTTTGATTTATTTGTGTGAAAATTACGAAGGAGGCAGCAACTGGTGGCCCGACGACAAGTTGCGGCGAATTGAAGTGATAAACAAATTATTCATGGAATGCTCTTTTGTGTTTCGTCGTGATAGCGATATGATGGTGAGTTATGTGATTACTTTTTGATGTCCTTTCGATATGGACTGTATTCGTACTTCGAGATTTGAATATGTCAACAGATAAGGCTGTAACTGTTGGAGTAGATTGTTGGTTATCTCAGTTATCAGTCAATCCGAGATTATCTTGGATTTTAATGTCAGATACTCTTGTTTGAGGACTTTGGTGGCATTTACTCGTGGTTCATTGTTAAATTAACTTGACGTACAGATGACGCCCAGACGTGCGAGTATGAACAGAAGAATTTTGTTCTGTAACACAAGCACTTTCTCATTAATATCTCATCAATTTGACCTTTCTTAGAATTTCTATTTTTCTTGTTTTGTAGTTGTAGACCACTTTGTGCTTCCTAAGAAATTTGGCGGATAGGTCTACCTTTTTTTTATAGCAATTTTTTTATTACGAGTATCTTATTGCTAAGTAAATTGTCGGTTGTAGTATGAGATGTGTCGAATTTTGAGTTATCTAAGGGCAGATGCAGAAGAATTCGGAAGCCGCGACAACGAATTCTAATTTATTAATTCACTTTGATTGTTGTTGGCTTTATGGAGCCTGCCCGTATATCTTAGCAGATTCTATAGGATCCCATTGAGCGTTACTTTTTAAGTCATTTAGGTCCTTGAGAATGGAGCGTCAACACCGCCTGACCCTCATCGTTTCGGAGTTCAGCAACGCGCTTGAGTGTGCTGCAGATCACTCGAGTTTTCTTTCTTCATGTTTGCCTGAGGCAGCTGATTTATTTATCTTATAAAGTAAATGGATTTCATTGAATAAAATACTTCGCGATGGAACCGTAAAGTATAAACAATGCAAGCCATTTTCTCTTCCCCATTTTAATGCCTATTGGTTCTTGTCGCTTTATGGCAAGTATATTAGTTTGTTGTTCGATATACGGGTTCGCCAGAAGATCCTAAAATGTTACGAACACATAATCTATTTATGAAGGTTGGTAGATTCTTGGTGACGTTGTTGAAAACTTTTGTTCTCCAGATTTAAGATAGCATACCGAACTCAGTTGTTGTGGATTATGCTGTCCACATTCAGGAGTTACGACCATCTTCTGAGACCATACTTCCTAGATAGGCAAATCTGCTCACTTTTTCGACTTCCTGTGCGGAAATGTTGAGTATTTATTTTGAATCTAGCTTTGTTCGCCTGGGACTCCATGTTGTGGACCATCTACTGTAGGTTCAGTATCCCCTGTAAGAGCACGCAAACATTATGAGCGTAGTCATGTTGTTAAAGATATTATGCCACCCATCTCGGCCCAATATTTTCTTCAGACAGAGGTGCCTGGATCGTATCACCACATACTACTTATTACTACAAGGAGCAGCAGCACTTCAAATTTTCGATGTCGAACAGCCATTGCCGGAAGAACGCGTATGCTTCTCAAATGTCCACTTTTCGTCAGATTTCTCTTCTTAATAATCACCCTTCTCTTCCAATCTTCAAGAAGCCTTTGATCGCCATGCTTTCCTATTTAGTGATTGTAAGTTTTCCACCAAAGTGTTGGACGCTGCTTAGAAGATTTCCGCTGGAATTCCTTCCACAAAGCGCCTTGCTTTTTTTTTAAGTGCAATTATCCCCGGAGTTATTTGAGCGTTACCAGGAGAAGTAGAGGTGCATGCGCATGATCGCGGCAGCTTGTATTGCATGTAGCGCCATCTTGTTGGAATTACAGCTCGGACATATCGGTATTGTTAAGCTCTAGCATCAGAAAGTTGGTTAAAATCACTCTATACCTGAGACCATTGCCGGTAATGGTGTCCCCTTCCTCATTTCGAAATAAATAAGGTCCGATGATGAGGGCATGCCATAAACCGCATCAAACACTAAATCTTTGTGGATGCATTAATGCTTGGCCGAATTGTGTGATGATTTTTTGGCCAAAATCTGGATCTCCGGCAAACATTTCCAGCTCCCAACTAGCGAACTCATGGCCTTGTCTATGGTCGTCTGACTTCAATTCTAGGGTCAGCATAATTTTATGCGGATAAAGGCCCAAATTCAATTGCAAAATAAGCCGGGTTGACTTTTAGTTGATCGGCGCCAAATCGAAATTTTTGGGTCTTTTTCGATACTGGCCGTTATGGCGGCTATATTTTCTTCATTTCGCACCAATCTCTGTCTAATTGGTGGCGTAAGGGTGTCACGGTGTGACGAATTGCCTGCACACTGAAGCCATGATGACGACCGACCTCACTACGAAATTCTTAATAATTTCCGCACGTTTGGCAAGCATAAAACGATGCATGATAAATGGCAAACCTTCCTGAATATTTTGACAGCTGGATGTCATTGGTAACTTTGACAGCTGCTGAAATATAGTAATTGGAAAAATTATCATATCATAGTTACACTTGTCTCGTCTTATAAGGGGTGATTCATGGTAAAGTTTGATTTTTAATAGACTTTTTTTGACAGCCAACGCGTGACTCCTATCAAACCGCTTTATCATTTTTCTTCAGTATCATTTGGCAAATCATCATGAAAAGACTCACATCACAACAGCTTCTTCAAATTGTTCAGCTGAATTACGAAAATCATCGTTCTGTGAGAAATGTTTTTGATGCGATTCGAGGAACTTACGATGCGCATAATTGACCTGCTGAAACCACTATTGTCAATACCATTCACAAATGTGGGTCCCAGTTTACATTAGTGAATGATACTCGAGCAGTTAGACCACATCCAGCACGAAGTGAAGAGACTATAGCAGCTGTAGCTGATAGTGTACGCGAAGACCGTAACGAATCGATTTGTCGTCGTTCGCAGCAGCTTGGCATGACGTATTCGACAACTCGGTGTATTTTACCTGAGGATCTCGGCCAAAAGGCGTACAAAATTCAACTTGTGCAAAAATCGAAGCCAGGCGATTTGAAACTGCGTCATATTTTCAGTGAATGGACTCAATGAAAATCCAGTGTTGCCGTATTTAGGCTGATGAGCAACCCGAAGAGTACCAAGAGCTACCATTTCCATCCATTAAAAACAACGATATGGTTTGGTTTATAGGCTGGTGGAATCATTGGTCCATATTTCTTCAAAAATGAGGCAAATCAGAATGTTACCGTCAATGTTAACCGTTATCGCGCCACGTTAACAGACCATGTGCTTCTTGAAATTCAAGCACATTGTCTCAGTTAGCTCTGATTTCAACAAGATGGCGCTACGAGCAATACAGCAATACAATATTATTCACGTGTGGCGTTCATTAGTTAAACGGAGTAGTAAGTTCTTACTAGTTTCAAAAGGTTGTATGCTGTGTTCCCACCATTTGATTATGCTTACTTCTAGATGTCCAGTTTGTTCCGCATGAACTCCCACTCTAACTTATATTTTGAGGACCCTGTTTTCCATTGTTAAGAAGAGTTTTAACGTTGTAGAATCAAATGGTTATCCATTTTTGATTTCCATATCTTGCCGAAAGAGTCAGTACCCTGCAACACTCTTACATTAAAGGAATCTTGATATTTTTTATCACGACACGAGTAAGCTGGTTGTAAGTAGCATATGACTATAAAAGTTGATCTCTAACGCTTAGTCGAGCTTTTTGTTGGCTAGTAGCACTGATGTTCCATCTCTACTTCAAAAATATTGCCGTCAATATCCAAATAATTTGCTAAATCATTCAAGATATTGCCGCGTTAAGAATTTTATCATAAAGGTTCCGTTTTTTGCATCTCTCAAACTTCTGTCATTTTAGGACCCTTAGAACCCCTGATTCCGTCAAAGACTCCAAACGAGCTGAATTACTAGTATGCAAGCCCCCGAAGTTGGTACTTGTGTTTGTCATCTGTTATGGTGATGCTTGAAACCGTTCAGTATGTTGTCGCGTCTTTTAATATGTTGCCTCCAGTGGTATATGTCCATTTATTCATCAGAAAGGTATAAACCATCTGATGTATGGAATGACTTTATGGCGAAGAGCAAAAAGCTTTATGGGCCCAAAATTGCTTACGTATACATCCTCTGTCTAAGATGCAACATGCATACAAGCGCAACATGCATAAAACTGCGCTTTAAAATCTGGGAGGTAAAATTAAGAGTTTATTGGAGAAGTACATCGGCCATTTTAGCAGATATGCAGTGATGATTCTACAGCATAAACTCTTTACACCATGTAATTCAATCAATTCCTTGCAAATGCTGACGGCTGACATGTGGTGGCACATATAAGCAGGATTTACCTGTAAGGCGGTATCTTGTCTCCACTGCTGGGGTCCATGGTGATTGAAGCTCTTTCAGATTTGATGTTATCATGGCTAGTTGCTAAGGCACTCTCGATTTTCTTACCATGGAAGGGAATAATCCGTACTGAAGTTTCGGTATCTGCACACCGACTGTCCGTTGATTTTTGATCTCTGGTGAGTACAAGAAAAGAAAATCGACTTTTCCTGTAATCAGGAATGGATTTGAGTGTAGGTATTATGTACTACATCACCGAAGCGATTACTTTGTCCATTGTTCATTTGGTTTTTAGCCAATCCTTGAGAGATACAAGTGAATTATCACAATTTGTGGGCTTGGAAAGTGAACCTTCCTGCTGTAGCTCAAACAGACATACCAGTCTGGTCTGTTTTGTACACCTCTTCAAAGCATCTACTTGTCCTTTAATTAGCGAGGGCTTTAAATCTCATATTGTGTGCAAAAGTAATGAAATTTCATCTTTGCTTTAAAGAGGCACCAATAGAATAAGGTCATGCGGAAGAAACACCATTAACCAGTGACAGGTTTAAAATTAATTTTAAGTAATGAGTATCTCTGCTACCGCCACTGCCCGGAGAAAGCCCGAATGATGATTCCCAGAATCCATTGGCTAAGATCTAGTTCGGTTAGTGATTTCTTTCAGTCACTGAAGCATGTGCTTGTTCATAAAATAATCACTTACAGACCACGCGTCCTTCACTTTTACCTTTGCTACCATCGAAGCTTTGCCTTATGCTTTTCTATTAAAAGTTGCAATTAATTTAAATTGCCCACCTCCACAGCTTACCCGTTTTCAATACTTCCATCTAAAACACTTTACAAATTACCTTTATAAATCTATTCATCCACCCACCCATCCTTTGCACTTCGTTTAATTTCAGCTTATGCTCAGTTTTCAAATGCTTGACCGAATCGAAAGAGCTGCTGCCAACAGTTCCAGTCATTTTCAATAATTAACTGTCTACCTTGCATTTTTAGCCACAACCCACTGTTATTCCGTAGTCATCTCACTCCTGACAGTCCATTTGGCGACGACCTGTATCATTATTCCAGGAATATCTCCGATCTTCCTGGCCTTACTTCTGCCCTTTAAAACTCACAAATGCAAGCTTAAACCAGTCGATTTGGCCAGATTTACTAACAACACTGCAAGAGCTAAAAATAAAACGTCGTCCTACCCTTGCACTATCTAAAGAGAATGCCTTCACACAACGATAATCGAAAATAAGCGACACTCTGGGGGTCGAACCCTTTCGTCCTTTTTGTCCATCTGTCTTCTCCTTTGACCCTTTTCGCCCATTATCTACAATTTCAATTAAATTCGATTTCCTTTCCTTTTTGGATTCATCTCAACGAAGTATCTGTAAATGTATCTGTACGAGGTATTCGTATCTCATTCTGTTTATCTTTCAGTCGGAAATTGTAAGGAAGGGTTTCGATAATATCGATTTGCCTTACCATGAACGAAAAATCCTCGAGGTATACAGAGCGCTGGAGATGAATCTATTGACAAATGGGAATCAGTACATGGCTGGCAATGAGGTAAGTACGAGTTGTATCTACGAGAGTAACCATCACACACCCACCCACTCTCTCACTCTCAGATCTTAGAGTCTAATTAATTCGTCTTTACATTCCATTTAACTTTAATCTATCCACCCACCTCCGGTCGAGATTGAGAGTGTTGGTCAGTGGTCAACGGTTAATAGTTATTTGTGGGAGCTCCCACACACATGATTCAGATAGACGTTTCCTCCTTGAGGGCATTAGAAAATGATTATTCTCTTGGTGACGGTTTCATGTTTTTGCAGATGACGATTGCGGATTTATCGTTCCTGACCACAGTGAGCACGGTGAATCTCATGTTTCATATAACCACAGACAAGTGGCCACGTTTGCACGCATGGTTCAAGGCGATGCAACAGTCGTTGGCAACTTACTACCATGACTGCAATGGCATCGGATTGGAAAAACTCAGAATTGTCGTGGAGGCAATGGGAAAGTTTCAGTTTCCCCAGAGAGACGACGGTAAGTGATCCCGATTGGGATTCCGATTTCAAAGCGACGACGATGGCAATTTTGTGTTGAAAATAAATCACGAGGTATTTTGAAAAATATCTTTTTTTTATTTTTGTGGTTTTACTTTGCCTGGAAATGTGTTGAAAAACGGTAATGCATGAATGGGTTGTTTGAAACACATACGAGTATGTTAACATATATTTTCTCCAGAAGGGGGGATTTATGAGAAACGTGAGAAACCAGGTTGCCTGCTGTGGATTTCCAAGTACCATGTGGTAGATCGATATCCACATCCGCTTTGCGCAGTAAACGAAGTGAATTATTGAATAACATATGTTTTGCATTTATTTTATCTGGTAAAGTACCTTAAGGAAGCATTTGACAGGAGCTTGTGGATTAAACATATACTGGTGGAACTTTAGTATTTTATATGCCAAAGATACATTTGTTGGTAAGTTGTGTTAGTAGATTGGCGGAATGAAAAGTGAACCTGCTTAGTTTGATTATTTATGAAAGTGTTTTGGTTGCAATACCTATAACCGCAGGCTGACATATATTAGGTTAGGTTAGGTGAGAGTGGCGGTTGGATAACCAACCCAATTAGGCCTATTGACCCGTTGTGCTGCCATGTGGATTTATGATCCTCTTACTCATGGAACCAATTTGAGCTTATGATGAAACGCAGGAGACTCTTAACGTCTGTATTCTTTAGATCGTTTAAATCATTGTAAAAGAAGGCTCCTAAGTGGAGTTATCTTCTCTTAGAGAGAGCTGGTGATGTACAGAGAAGGTGGAGGATTGTACCCTTTTCCTTCTCGTCCATGCGTTTTCTACAAAAAATCGTTTGTAAAAGTGTCAAGTCTTCTTGCATGCTTGCCTATAAGGCAGTGTCCAGTGATGACACCTATAATGGCGCTGAGATGTTTCCTTTTAAGAAGAATCAGACTCTTGGCCAGATCTGTTTAGTCGCTAGACATATTGGCCCACCGGTCCATCTAAGGTCTTTCTTTTATTAGCATCCAGCTTAAATAATAACTTACACGTAGCGATTGGTATAGTGGTTCCAATTTTGGTAAGTTCGTCGGCCCTACAATTCGCTGGAATGTCCATGAGTGACATATTGCGCCAATAACTTCTACGCAGCATTATATCAGCTGCTCCACCTTCAGTACCACTTACTCGTATTTTATTTATCTGGTGCAATCTTGAAATTCTTTCCTGATGGGTTAAGTGCACTGCCAAGCAAAACACCATATGTTGGAAAAGAACATCAGATGCCGATGAAACTACTATCGAAGACCCCAAGGTTCACCGAAAAGTGAACAACCACTATTGCTAGGCACACGGATATTCGGACCCTTAATAATACACTGCAGGCATACAGTAAGCCAGTTTGAAAAACTGGGAGAGAGAGAGTAAACAACTCTGAATTTGTCTTCAAAGAAGCTTTATGCATTTGAAAAGATGACTTTTCTAAGAATTTCTACTACAAGTTCTTTGACCAGACGTCTGAGTAATGACCTTAATACGACCTTTGGTCCTTGGTAATTTTAACGTCAATAAGGAATGAGGAGCATCTTTGGGTGCATAGCTGGAAAACAAAGCCTATCTGACACCAGCTCTGAAAACTTACTAATGGTATTCTAATCGACTTTACACCAGGGCAGAATCTTGTAATAATTTCTACACCTCAACATCCATAAAATAATCTGGCAGTGACCTGATAACAAAGCCAGATCTATTGCATTACAATCGACGTAAACACAGCTTCACTGTTCTGAATGTCTAAGCATTTCGATCGACTCAGAACATTAGCTATCCTGCGGATAGAGAAGAGCTACTTGACGGAATTTGACCCCCAAAATCTTTTATTGCAAGAGCCTGCCAGAACCTTTACTGGCTATTTTGAACTCTTCGAGAGGTTTTTGGAAATAATCAAACACTGTCAACAAACCATCAAGACGAATACAGGGTGGCGCGACTCAAATGGGCGAGAGCTATTGGGTTCGTCCTGGAAATATATTAAACAACTAATGGAAGAAGGGGACACAACATATCAATCTGGATGGAGTGAAAACGGGTCTTTGTCTTACTTTTCAACACTTTGAGCAAAGGAAATAGGAGCAACATCGACTTCTCAGAAAGAAAGAGAAAGAAGTATAAGGACAATTGATTGAGGCTATAAAGTGTTGTTTCTGTAAAAGAGCATTCACAGGTTTTGCCAAAAAGTAAAAAGAACCTGCCGAAAGCACAAATCTTAAGAAAATGCATCCAAAAATAAAGCTAGAAGCGCAACTATAAGGATGACTTCTACTAACTCTTTAAAAATAAAGAGTACCGAGATTTTTCTAACAGTTCGAATGAACATTTCGACGTGGACGATGAACGACAACAACTTCGTATACCCGATCAATAAGAGGCCTGGATAGAAATATCTTAACTAAAAACAAATAAGGCTGCAGTAGCAGATGAATTAGGTACCTGACAAATTATTCAAAGCAGCGGTGACTGATTTGGTGAGAAGCATACTACCTTGTTTAAAAGGTTCTCTCAATAGCCAAGGTGTGGGGCTCTGGTTTGGCTTTTTTTTTATGTTGGTACTTGTTGTTCTTTACATTCCCAATGTATCATGAGATTTGTGAAAGGTGCAAAGAATTTTTTTTCTTAGCGATATTTGAAATGAATACAAGAACTGAGCAAAAAAGTTCAAAGTTTTGCGTTAGAAATGAAATTAACGGCACAAAAATATTGGAACTATCGAAAAAGTGTTTTACCAATGATGCCCTATATAAAACAGGTCGATGACGACCGTCGGGTCTGCACATTGACATCAACAACTAAGGAGCATGCCAATAAAATCGAAAATCGAATAGTCTTTAACTGCAATTGATTATTAGAGAATAAGCAGATATGACCAAAGTCTCGATTGCATATTTTACGACATTTTAACTAATCGAATGGGTTTGGGATGTGTCGCGAAAAAGCTCGTAGCGAAGGACTTGAAATTTCAGCAAATAAGCAGAAGAGGCTGATTCCGACAAAAGATCCAACAAACCTGTCATAAATCGTGATAAGACGTGGAGTACGACACGCAAACCAGACATCAAGCGAATGAATGAGGTGCTTCAAATAAACCAATACCGAAAAAAAAAGACTTCTGTGAAAAAAAAAAAGCGATTCTCACTGTTTTCATGGATAACAAAAGTCTTGTGCATCGTAAATTGTTGAAGGTCGAATTTTCAATAAGGAGTTCTATCGGGTTTTGCATTAAGGACTACTTATACAATTTTATTTTGGTAATTAATTTTAATAATTTGTAAACGTTGCTCTTTCGAGTACTGAACCATGTCTAAATGATAGACATTGACAAGCAAAATTGTAATGACAGTTCAAAAAAAGATTAATGGTGGGTTCAGATTTAAAACAAAAATAATATTAATAAATGTGTAAGTCTTAATGGAAAACTCTATATTTGGACGTTATGAGACATTAGCATTAGTAATTCACAAAAAAGTCCCCAATTATGGAAAGGCAATTCGTGGATTTTGCATCACGATATCGCATTGTTTATGAGAACATTTCTTGTCAATAACAGTACAATTGCCTGGAAGAATTGGAACGTGTTTTATCAGCCGGGAATATAAAGTGAGAAAATGCCGAACATCGAGTACAAGAACTCTTTCAAGGGATGGATCGAACGCTGGCACAAGTGCTTTGCAGTCAACAGGGACTACTTTGAAGTTGACAATATCGATTTTAATTAACGAAATCGGTGTGTATTTATTTTATTAGAAGCAAATTTTAGGAACTATAAATAAGGTGAACAAGGAGATCATCTAATCTGCAAAATATAGGCGAAAGAAAGCACGACTGGTGGATGAAATCTCGACGTCGTCTGCTCAATCCTTAAAAACGAAATCAGTCTGCTTCACAAGACACGATTTTATCTACCATACTATGTGACTTTTGATAGATCCCTCTTAATGTGGTTTTAGACATAATAAGTACAACATAGACAGAAACTTCATATACACTCCACCTGTATATTAATAAATATGACAGAATTTACAAAGACGATACATATAGAGCGGTGTCTAATTCTGATATCCTTGCCAAACTCTTTCACCTTATCAAAATAACTATGGAGAACTCATAAAAACCGACTTTATAAAAGTCGGTTGACATTTGATTTCAAAAAAGAATGGAGGTACAGCGACATTAACCTTGACAGGAAGACCATATCTAATCGACTTAAATATGTAAAACAAGTTGAATGAATAAAGACCACCAGGATAGGAGTGCCTTCAATCCCGGAGGGACAAGGTGGTAAACCAAAATCCTGTAAACGATTACGCTAAAGTAAATATCCCGAAAGCACCTCCAGTTTCACCACAAAGTAAAAAATTTAGTCTGTCGATTTTTGGTCTGATGGAGCTGGTAGTTCATATTGCATCTAGAACGCACATTTAGCTGCCGCCAGCTAAGATTAAGACATATGTACTCGTATGTTCAGGAATCAAAGTCACGAGAAAATGCAGCCTTAAAGAAATCCATTTTATTTTTCCAAGCCCATAGACACTTTACGATCTCAGTATGTACAATGTATTAACTTTGATTACGGATGGAGAGTGGATCACCTTCTTCTCCACAAAAGGATCAGATAGTGGCGTCGCACGTGCTTTGTACTCTCTGTACTCTCGGAAAACCGTGGGGCACCAGTGATCCACCTACTTTCAGTTCCTGAAAGTTCTTTTAAAAGGAAAAAGAAACTCGTGATTTTTTACAATTTACGTGCAAGCCTTCCAAAGTTTTGCTCCTGAAAACTACAATCGCCAAAAATCGTAATCATACTAGCAGACAGCTTGAAAGCTTGTTTTTATCTAGACCCTGTTTAACATGTTCATCGAACATCCTTTATTCCAACATCCAGTGTAATTCCTGACAAAATTCAGATCAATCTTGATTTCAACTAGACACCCAACAACAACGTCTTGGACAGATATAACTTTGAGGTAGTTAAGAACTTTGTCTACCCAAGCCCGCTATCGATTCTGACAATGTAAGCAACGCTGAAATCAAACGAAGAGTAATTCTTGCCAATAGCTCCTACTTCGGGATAAGAAGGCAAAGCTCTCTCTCGAACAAAAAAAGTCATATTAACAATCCTAGTCCTATTTTATCGCACAGAGGCATAGACTTTATCGCAAGCTCTACGTTTTTTATTGTACTACCAATTGACATTTTCAATATGCGTCTCGCCTCAAACTCTAACCTTGAACATTAAGAAGAAATAAATGTGGAACTCGCTAATCTACTCACTCTTCGAGGCCTTCGCTTCAGAAATTGACTTCAACAGAAACTTTGATCTCCTAATTCCATGAAGAAAAGAATACAAACAAGGCGAAGTCACTTTCAGAGCGTTGTCTCTGGAATCACTAGAACAAATTTGAGACATTAGACTTATATGGCCAATATTTGATTTCAAATAATCAAAGGAGCTAATCAACTTCGGTTAAACAGGCATCTCTTATCTCACAAATATAACTACTGGACAATGTATCATTAGAAGACACGCGCAGTGATTAAGCGTCTCCTACAACGAAGCTGGAGTTGTAAGGTCTCAGAAAAATTTAAGTCAAATCTCTGCATAAGAATACAATTCATAGGCAGTAACCATTTCCAAGAGTTAAACGGCCCTAGCTCCAAAAAAAAAATATCTGTCCGGTTCTCTGAAGCGTATACGTACGTACGATACGATATTTAAGAATATAAATTTCAGTAAAAGAAATTCAAATACGTTATTGTATCGATATAATCAGTGCCTAAGTCAAATTCATTCTGTTCACTCAGTTCATCCGCCTCTAATATCTGCTTGTTATGTCATTTTGACACTTGACAAATCGAACGTAACCTCTTCTCTCCGTAGGAAAGAAAAATACTTTTTCATACTAATTTTCTTTTCTCAATTTAGCAATATTTTTTGTGTCTAATTTGAAATTAAATGAAATAGAAAATGTTTCTAACACGTCACGCTTATAAAATAAACCGCTTACGGTGCCAATACCTAAGTACATCGGTTAAGAATTACGTGAACACTACAAACAGCACAAATAACACCACCGCAGCTGCGACTTCGGAAGAACACATTGAAATTCCCGAACCGATTCCCCGGAGTCCCACTGACATTCTGTATGCACTCTCAAGCACGGTTCCGCCGGATCCAACCGCAGCCCACTACAAATATCACGATGATCCCTACCTGATTCCAATGTCCAACGTTTCAAAGCGGACATTCGCAATGGCTCAGGAAGCCGGCCGAAAAGCTGCCAAGTGGATCAAAGACAAACATGGTGACTTCTTCATGGTGAGTACCAATTTCCTTTCAGAACATGAAATCCTTACGAAGTCATTTTTAGCACCAAGAAGCACAACCGCCCGTAAAAGCATTTGCCCCGAAAATGGCTTTCACCGAGGAATCCGAAGTGGATGAGACATCTCTACAGAATCTAATTGAAAACTCCGAAGTCGCTGATGCTGTTTTAGTGTACAATCTGATGAAAACTAAAAACCTTCCAATCAGCGACGAGTTAAAGCAAAGTTTCCTGGAATTGATTTCCTTCTACAACAACGAAGAGCCTTTACCCGATGAGTTTATCGAAGAGAGATGGTTCAACCAAGCCAATGCCGCTCAAGGTCGTCAAAAAAAAACCTGGAAAGACGGCGACTTGGCAGAACAGCTCTTTAACGAATTGGAAATCAAAACATCACAGGCTTACGCCGCCATCATCCGGGGAATGGCTAAGTATGGTCAAGCAGAGAGGGCACTTGCTCTCTTTCAAGACGCCACGGAAAAGCAAATGGAATTGGACACGAAAACCTTCAATGCCCTGATTAGTGTTGCGAATTTCCTTCATGAAACTCCTGACCAGCGATGGGTCTTCTGCCTCGATCTGTTGCAGCAGATGAATCAGCGTGAGATCAAACCAGATCTGGGAACACTTAATGCTCTCTTGGAAACCATCAGCACTTTTTCGAACCACAAGATGGCAAAAGAAAACGCCCTTAAAGTGCTCTGTGAGTTCAAGCAATTAAATGTGGAGCCGAGTCTTGCGACGTACTACTACATGCTGATCATTTTCTGTCGTGATCGTGGACCAGTTTCCCATGTAATTGTGGACATTCTCAACGAAATCCAAGATAAGCAGTTAGTTATTTCCCATCCCAAGGATACGTACTTCTTTGTTACCGCTATGGACGTCTGCCGGAATCATTTGCATGACAAAAGCATTGCCAAGAGGGTCGACGCTTTGTTGCATAAAGACAGAAACTATGATCTGATCGGGGATTCCTACAAAGAGGGCATCTACTATCGCCATATGTTTGCCTTACTCTGCCAGACAGAGCCAGTCGAAGAATTCATGCAGACCTACGATCGCCTCGTACCGAATGTGTACATTCCAGAGCCAGGTATCATGGAAGAGATCATCAAAGCGATTGAGATCAACGGGGCAATCGAATTAATGCCGCGAATGTGGTCAGACATCGTGGTGTTCGACCACATGAATCGGGAGAGTATCCTCATCCGAGTTCTCAGATTCTTATGTGAGACCAAGCAGAATCCGGAACAAAATCCAGCGCATATTGGTCTCAATGAACACTTTACCAGAGTTGCTCTCGACATCTTCAACAAAATTAACGAACCGAAAGATAACCGTTTAACGAAAAAGCTTCAATTCACCGGACAGATGATTGGTGATATTTTGACACTGCTAGTGCGCGGGAGGGACTTTGAAAATGCCACTAAGGTCTTCGAGATAATTGACAGAGACCAACACAAGATCCCTGGAACACCTTCGGATGAGTGTACAAGGGAGTTTGTCGAGTTCTGCGTGGTTGAGAAATCTCCTAGCTTGGCCGTCCGTTGTCTGCAGTACTGTGTAGAGAATAACATGGAGGCGCTACAGTTGGCTAAAATCATTCACAAGGGTTTCACATTGAACGAGACCCATTTGTCCAAGCTGAAGAGTTTGGTGGGCGAGGAATTTTTAGCGGAGTAGCAGTGTAAGTTCTAAGAGAGAGGCAATAAAGTTTAATTACAGTTAGAACAGATATTTTTTTCTTTCTGCGGTTGCCTTCGGGTGCCTGCAGGGATTGAGGTAAATGAGGGAATGTTTAAGATTAGCCAATGAAGTGTTTCATTTTATGATAGAAGATTGTAAGAAGAGGTTGTAAGAAGCACAGCGGTATTGGACCATTTTCCATAAACAGTGCTCAGAATCTGTAGCACAAACTTGTACAAACTTTTTTGGAGTTACATCAATTTCTTTTAGATGTGATCAAGCTCAAACGATGGAAATGGCGATTCAACTCACCAAGGTAGAATTTGTATTTGCGACTCAAAAATGCCTACCTCGATCTAAGCATAAGAACTGACCTATTCCAGTACAGCTATCAAAAACAAGGCCAATGACATTTGTAATTGCTCCTTCAAGCGCTAAGATGCCGTTTTGTCCTCATCTTGAGGACTTATACCACTATTGTGGAACGGCTCTACTGACAAAACAAATTCGTGTTTGGATATATCTGCACTCCAAGTCGAGTCGCACTCTCAAACTACCATAGTTTTGAAGTGTTTCAATGGATAGAATGGCCTTAAGCCCGATCTGTATTTCGATTTCTAGAAACGCTATTGACTGCTCAAAATTTGGTTAGGGCCAAGTTCGTGATGAGGTGCTTACTTTGCGTAGCAATAGCAATCCCTAGCCAACTGTATTCTTAAATCTTTTCTCGGCGGTAAATTCTGAGCGGTCATTCTGATTCTTCTAGATTTCATAACGTGAGTTAACAACCTGCTATACTGAAACATTCTGCTACTAAAACCCACACGATAAACGAAGAACACGCTAAGGATTCTTGACTGTTGTACCTATGATAAGGTAGATATTTGGAATGTGAAAATATCTCCAACCTTTGGAGTGAAAGACTCCAGGACGACAGATTCATTTTGTTTGAACAGGAGCTCATTCGCTATGATTTGTACATCTTGAGTCTAATTATTAGAAGTAATCCGTAGCACGTAACACTACCGTTTTACACCGCTTGACCATCCGGAAACCAACAGGTGTATGAAGTGGAACTATCGTTCCATGCTGAAGCATGGAAGTATATTTGCTGACAGACTTATGGTGAAAGTATTTTTGCGGTCAGATTTTGAACAAGAGTGAGAGATCCACTCGTCAAATTCTAAGAGGATGTGTTGTTTTCTCGACGTGTGAAAGCAATAAGCAGCTTGATTCCCGTCACCATACATTACATTGAAATGCGAAAATTATTTTTACATTCGGAACTGAAAGAACTGTCTGTGGACCGCAGGGAAGTCCAGCTAAGAATCCTGTATCGGACTAGATTCGCTGGTCCCAGAAATAGAAAAAAAGAATCCGCAAGTTTTGACATCAGAGCCATCTATAAAATCACTAAAGATCACAGATGTGCCTTGGATGCCATGCACAAGGCTGGAAGATTGCGCGAGGAAAAAAAAGAGGTACCGATGTATGTTGGTTTTAAATGTCTGAAAGTTACAATGACTAAGGAATATAGAGTTCGGTGGGGCATTCGATAAGTTCCATAAGGAACTAATCACGATTTTCAGACTACGTCCGAAAGTTGACTTGAGAGTATACTGAGGAGTATTTTCATATGGCATTAGAGTGTGTATTTGTCGAGGATATGCAGCCAAATTGGATTGAACTTCCCGAGGTCCGAATACGCATCAGATTTCCTCTTAAAGGAAAACAACAAAGCGGTAGAACTTGATTTGAATCATGACTCGAGGATCTAAAGCGCCCATACCTAAGTGGTAGAATTACCTTTGCAAGCAATGAAGAAGAACCACTCAGATAGTAATATGAAAATCACAAAGCTACTTAGCTCAATATGGCGTATGTACAAATCCCTCATTCTAATCTTCAAGAACTCAGAGCACCCAGGGAGCAGGCGGAGAACACTCAATCTGTTCCTCGTCCCTACAGCTTTTGTTGTAGCCGTTGTGGTTCGCACTTAGGCATTCGGCACCCATCCCGATGGCACATGGCGTTGTGATGATACTTAAAACGACTCCCTGATTCCAACGGCTTGCCTTTACTATAAATATAGTAAAGTCTGTTTTAAAATATGTCAACCAAAAGGTTCTAGCTAGTCCGCATGCGTCAAGTTGAACCGAGCCTGCATTTGTCCGACTTTGACGGACACAACGCTCTGTAGATTATACATCGCCAAATCCAACTTATCAGCTCCCTTATTTAGTACGTTATTCATGTTCTCTGGTACTCAGCATAGATCCAACAAATAGACACCTTTTCGGAAGAAGCAGTTTCAGAACAGCAGCTTACATCCCGGAGAATTTCAGCAAGGGCAGAGAAGCAAATAGGAATCAAAGAGTTGAAAATAAACAAACCAAAGACAAAAATTACAAAATTGTTTGATACTAACGCATCGGCTGAAATACGCATTGATGAACAGCCGACGTTTCCGTCAGTGGTAATCAAAAAAACATTCCAATTAATAAACAGGCCACAGCTATGGATTATTTGGTGATTTGTGGCCAAAATCAATATTAGCAACGGGTACCGACTCTTTAATATTCGAAGTAACAGGAATTAGTTTCGCAGGCAACATATGGAGCCATATTTTGACCCTTATGTAACAAAATTCCTTTATATTAGAGATTACTTCTCTAGTATGCTACTTAGATTTTGTCGCCACACTTTGATCGGAGATCTCCAACGTACAATATATTCTTTCGATTTGTCCTGCTCGGGCTCTCATCCACTACACCCTGCTCTAATATGCTGACCGACTCAAACTGTACGGCCTGCTTTAATTTGGAAAAACCTCACAAATCGACAGATATTTTCTTAAACCATCATCTTTTAACCGCACAACTTAAGGTCAGTCCCTCTTTTTCAACCCAATACTCACTGAACGACATATAGGTTCGACGAGCCATTGTATCGTATGCTACGTGACGCTAATAGAGTACACCACGTGTCCGATTTCTATTGCAACAGAAGTATCCTCAGTAACGCCTTCAACAATCTCCTGAAAAATTTATGATTTACTCACCTACTCAGCTTAATTATTTATAGTCCTAGCCAGACTCGGACCGTAACCAATCAATCTCTATGATTGCGAAGCTATTTGGTCAACTACATCCAGTTGCGCACTTCAAGGTGGTAGAGGAACCTTGTTCTTATGCGCGTCACCCTAAGCGAAGTCTTCTCCTCCAGGATTGTTTATCCGGGTAGCAATTAAAATCTCCTCGGACTCCCGTTACCATCTGGTCGCTGTAACTCTACAAGTCATAGAGCTCTTCTTTCAAAGCTCCTCTTATAAACCAAAAATCACTGCAAAAGTCTTGCATATAATTGGAATAACGATTGGCAAGTGTAACACTTCGTTTGATTACAAATGAATTGTCATTATCGGAGTTAATAGCGGAGCCGATGTGAAAAAAATCGAATTTACCGATATGGTACGTCTCTTCTGCACATTGTAGTTGGTTCTGCATTAGCAATAGCTCACCGCGTTGCGCTATTGATGTCAATATCATCAGCGTACGTTAGTTGTAGAACACTGTTGGAAAATTGGATCTGCAGTATGTTAAAAATGTCACATGACAGCGCTTTTCCTTTTGCTGACATCAAGGCTCTTGGTTTGATTGCTTTTGACATTTGCAGAGCAGCGAGCGTTCTTCATCGTCAGTCTAAACAATCTGACGAGTTTGGTAATAAGACACAGCTCTGTATACCTTTGGGATCTGCCGCTGTATGAATATTTGGTCAATTGTGGATTAACCGGCCTTGAAACCGCATTAATTTGCGCTGAATAAACCGTTATAGACAACAGACAAGTTCTTATATTGCCGCATCTATGTATAGTTAGCGCAGTTTAGGGTCTCTTTTCTTGTGAGTTAAGAAAACCTTGCTGAGGTTCCACTCATTAGGTCTTGGAAACATGTTGGTGCGTGCTATTTCTCGCTGCCTTGGAGACAAGAAGGCAATAAAATCTGTGTTTACTTCAAATGGATTGTATAAGGACCGGTTCAGAGTAAAAAAAAGCTCTTCATCCAGTAGCAGTAGCTTAACTAATTCAAATAACAAAACACATGCGATATTCAAGTTAGTAAATCTATCGTATATTTGACTATACAGAACGCCAAATGCAGTGCAAACTATGTCATGGTAGTACACTCCTGACTAGAACATCTAAGACTACAACTAAAAATTTGAACTCTTCTATTTGCCAATGATTACCGATTCTTCTGCGAATGTTGAAGAATGCTGTGCCAGTTCACACCATCGTGCGGCAGTGGACTATGTACAAACGGTGACAACCATGCCACTTTCATTCTGGTTCCCAGAATTTGTTCAAGATTCTTTTTCCATCCAAGATCATACATGTGAAGATTTCGTTCATGAATTACAGCTCCTTTGAGAATTATCTGACTGTGATAGATCAGCAGAACGAATGAATACGCCAAGGCGATCACATTTAGTTCGTAGATCAGCAAGTAAAAATTGGTCCACGATGAGTCCATTGTAAACATCAGCATTGGGAAAATCATCTTAAACATTGTGTAGTAATTGGAATAGGTTTCTGCATTGATGTACCAAAAGTAGACAGAGTTGTATGCTGTGGTGTACAAGGAGCCAATCATGATGAAAAACACAAACATCAGGAAATATCGATGGTTCCTATGCCCCACACAGCATCCGGTGAACAAACAGTGATGATCTCGTTTAAGAATGCAAGTGTTGCATGTGTTACAATGCCATGAACGAGGTGGTGATAGAGTTTCACAGACCGCACAAAGTCGCCACTGTTTTCTGGTATCATAGTCTGTGGGCGGTTTTAATATTTGAGCTGAAAGGTAAAATCAAAAGATTTATATCAAGATCTCTCATAAAGACTGATAGAACATACTCTTAATACTGGTGTCAACAATCATGCATGCAATCATGTTGCCTTGTACATTCATAACCAGAAACAGTCCTGCCACCATAGTGAACCAATAGAAGAAACTGCCAAATGTATGAAACTCCGGTAGAACTACCGTGAATTCGAATACGAACGTGATTGGGATGAAGGTAGCTATGAGCAGGAAGCAGCCAATATCTGCCAAAGTGTGAGGAAGGAAATTCTTTCGGAGCTTCATTTCCAAGAGCCCAACAATTAGACTCCTTTCTGCTGAGAACTATTACTAAACTGTATCATGTGAGGGCGTCTCTGAATGAAATCAGTTGACCACTGCTTCCATCGGGGCTACCCAATGCTGATTTTAATGAACGGAAAGGTTAATTAGGTTTTCGCCACTTGATGGATAGTAATTTTTAAAAATTCGTCAACTTTATGAAAGATTTGTTGATTTGTTTTCATGTCGTGTTGACAGATACAAGTAAAGAGTGTTTCGAAGGAGCCCATTCTTGTTTTATCCACAGGGTGATGATGAAAAAATGGTATAGTAACGTAATGTAATACTCGTAAGCTAGTAACATGCTTAAAATTATGCTAAACTTACATAATTTTGCTAAGTCGCATTCTTAAAATATAAATAAAGGAACTCAGTAGCTTAATATTTTTTTTTAGTTTTCCTTAAAATTAAAGTCAAATACTTTACACACAAGATTTCGTCACAAGTGGAGACTAGGAAAACAAAAGAAAGACAAGTAAGTGATCTGAAGCCTAACAGCCCATAAGACGAGACGAGTTAGAAGCCTTTTTACAGCTTTTCTTTTTGAGATATTTTTGTCTATATTATCACAATTTCTCCGTCGAGTGTGTGGATGGAACAGATAGGGCACGCAACTTGTATTTTAGATCCCTTGAGCCTTGAATCGTTTTGAAGAGGAAATGTCAAACACGTTCCATCGATATCAAGACGGAGCTGGTATTAGTAGCAGTAGCACCGGCAACAATAATAGCTAGGTACATTTCAATCAGTTCATGCACTGGCAGCTTCGTCGACGTAACCATTTTACTATAACAACCGCTTCGGGTACTAGCGGAGGTGACAGGTGGTAGTGGTGGTGTTCTTCTAGCGGATTCCCGTTGTACAACTATCAGCCGCACCATGATTACTAAAATTCCAGTCTACATGCCAACGTTGCTGAGTTTGCTCCCCGTTTCTATTAAAACTATTAGAGTAAACTACGTGGCGCCGATATTAACACCAATTCCAAGTGCAACTCTAAGTGCGATTATTGCTGCAACTCCGAGTTTTATGAAAGCAGACATTTAGAACGTCAATGAAACGTAAATGAAGCAGTAGTCCATACCTGAATGAGGTAGACTCACCGCGCGATAAGTGCGCAACGCAACGCTACACTGATGCAACAAGTAAAAGGCTTAAATTAACATCCAAGGTTGGTTCGGGTGTAGATGCGTCATTTTCCCGACGACAGAGTGGTCATGACAATCAGCGACACGACAATGACCGCAGCAACAAGTGTCGAGATAACCGGGATAGGAACCGCGATAGTCCATTGAACTCACCCGAGAAGAAATTGTCGAAAAGACCGACGTTTGTGAACACAAAACGAAAGGAGAGGGAAAGACACCCGGAAAACAAAACAATTAAGTGATCATTGAACTGAAAATCTCAGAACGGTTAAGTACTGTATAGCGTGGGAAAAAGACGAGAAGGACGTGCCATTACTATAAGTAATCTTACGTACATGGGTATGATAGTAGTGACATTTGCACACGTTGAGAGGTGTTCCCATGTCCTAGTGTAGTGGACCAGTTTTGGAGTTTTAACATCTACTTCTTGAATGGTACAGCTTATACAGCTTGCAGTCACATCTTCTTCTCACTTAAGCCTTTTTGCATACGAAACCAAATTTACGTTGATGTATTTTTTCTCTCGCACTGCAAGTTGATTGAGTCTTTCTATGCTTGCTTGCACAATCTGA
Source organism: Volucella inanis (assembly GCA_907269105.1). NCBI lineage: Eukaryota > Metazoa > Arthropoda > Insecta > Diptera > Syrphidae > Volucella > Volucella inanis. Next base: position 140,190,184 of record OU026155.1, on the reverse strand, counting down.
GGTGGAGTAATTCTCTGCTGCGGTTATTATCTGGAGCGCTGGTGTCAATCCACTTCATATGTCTTAACTATTTGACCCGGTGAATTGCTAATATTTAAGTTAAGTCCATGCAAAGTTTTTGGTTAAATCTGTTCTTGATGCAGACAGAACTGAAACCACTCAAAGCGCTTTTCTTTCGTAATGACCAGGTGCCTTTTCAACCTAGTCAACGTTTCTGTGCCATGGGGAAGTGCCGCAACGATCCATGTTTCATAGAGCGCTATTTTGATGGTGGGAAGGAGGGCCCTGCTACTCACTTGCCTTCCAAACTGCAGAAAAACAGCAATTCGCATGAGTTACTCGTCGAATAATCTCTAATATGGTGTCGTTATTTATCTAAATGTGTATTCTGAAATTTTGTCAATGTAGGCTGTACTCCGCTTTACCTTCGTCTACAGTCAAACCCACCTTTGCTTCAATACTTACAAATGCCTCACAGCCCTCCGTGTTCTGTCGATAATGTTAACATCATTCGCATGTCCATACTTTCGGAAGACTGTGCTTTGTTGTCTTTGTCGGAAGGCTTTTCTGTCAGCAAAGCCAGGTACATATATTAACGTTTGGTCCTTAGCCACAAAAAATTAGTGACAGTAGAGTCAATGTTTGCCCCTGGGAAAGTTCAGATATCTAGGAAACTGAACGATACTCTTGCGTCGAGCGCAATGTAAACAATGCATAGGTCCGAGTATGTTCAAGAGACCGTCAAGTCCTCTTGACATCCACATACTTGTTACGATGACGATAATATTGAGTCTGTTGCGTTAAAACCACCTATAAAAATTTTAAGATCTAGCTTGGAACACTGGGCATATCTTTTGTCGATGGGCTTATGAAAACAGATCTCAGCTCGGTGCGCAACGAGACCCTTTTTACCTTTTGCGAATAACTAGAATTAAAGCTGCTATGATGAATCTGATCAAACTACAATTGCCTAAACTCAAAAAATTAAATAAATTTAAAAATTTGTTCCTTAAAGCCCTTTAATAATTCATGACATATGGTATTCTAATACTTTGGAAAAAAATTATTGAAAACGTTAGATCAATAAACAGTAACAAATCTTCGTCATTTTCGAAAACAATCCTTCAGGACACATTTTCAGAATGGCACTCGCGAATGATCAATTATCGCCTTCCACATCTTTTCCTCTATTTACTTTTCTTATCCACCATAACAGTCTCCCAATTCACTCCATCGTGAGGAAGCTCACTTTTAACAAACGGCGATACCCAAACCCGATGCATTTGCTTGCCAAAAACCATCTCCAGATTGTTCCGCCAACCCAGATTATACTGGTACTTCCCACGTTCATGGCAAACTCCACCCTTCCAAATCGTCGTGCCATGGTAGACCAACAAAAGCACCGAATACAACAGCGCCAACAGATTGAGGTTATATATCACCAAACATAGATTATTCTGTAACGAACCTGTCGCAAACATCAACAGTGGACAAGTCATTTTAAGAATAGTCAGCCAGTTTCTGTACATCACAGCCTTAACAGACCACAGATACAGGCTGTTGTACACTAGGGCGTATGCTGAACCAATTAACAGATATACCACAAACATCATAAAGTATCTGTGATTATTTTGGCCAATACAGCACGCAGTAAATAAGCAATGATGATCGCGCTTCATAACGCAAACTTTACACACTTTACAATGCCAAGATCTAGGCGGTGCCAGCTTCTTACAGGCGTCGCATTCATGCCAAAGTTCCCGCTTACTCACATCCACCGGTGGTGTCACTTTACTATCTAAAACAAATCCAAATCGTTATCAATATTTTCGAGTAAATTTCAACTTTCCTACAATCCACACTCGTATCGATCAGCATGCAAGCTAACATGTTTGCCATGATTTGAAAAACAATAAATAGCGCTGCCACCATAGTGAAGGTGTGGAAGAAACCCCCAAAATCATGGAAGGCAGGTAGAACAACGGTCATGTCGAAGACGAACGTTATCGGAAGGAACAGGAAAATTATGAGAAAACAAATCAAGTCGACTAGACGACGAGGTAAAATATTTCGACGAAGCTTCATCACGCTGAAATTTCGGTAAAGAGCAAAAAAATTTCTCTACCGATCGAGTTGAAGCGCAAAGATTCACTGAAAGCAAAACCATAAAACCACATGAACACAGATACACAGTTCTTATCTAATTTGTATATATTTAGTATTGAGATAAAGGTCATTTCGTTACAAAAGTGTGAGATAGTTACACACTTTGACTGGGTGCTGTTGTGATAGTGCTTTGTGGTGATGGGGCGGTGGTGTTAATTGATCGATCGCAGCCAGTTTTCATTTCGCATATAAGGTGGAAGTACATTTGTTTGCCATTGTATGAGTAAGGTGTTGGAAATTGATTTAAAAACCAAATGGTGTATAGCCATTGAAAGTGATCGGTATTTTAATAAATTACAAATAAACGACGGATAAATCCTTCCTTTATCAAGAGTTAAATTTCAGGCACTTGGTAGACTGGTCTAGCGGTAATTCGACAAATACCATAGTGCAGAATAGGAGCTAATTTAACGATTCATCCTCGTTCGCAGCAACTTGACCTTTGTCCACCAAATATCTGGGAAATGCTTATAAGACCCAAATCCAAGAGCTACAGCCGTGTGACAGCTTATTGTGTCGGGTGTTTAGTGATTGGGTTTTAAATGAATTTGAACTTGACTTGGTTTTTAAACGCAAAATTTTGTTGTTAAACGGCTCCAAAAACAAGCGAAATTGTCATATTGGGAGCGAGAACAATCCTCGAGAAGTTTGCAATATGCCATTGCTTCCAGAAAAATGTACCATATGGTGCAGATTGTACGCCAGTGGCATTATCGGTCCTTATTTCTTCAAAAATTGGGTCGGGGCACAAGTGACTGTCAATAGACACCGGTACACAATGCGATGAGTATTTTTTCCCAAATTTGAGTGACATCAATGTGAAAGAGCTGTGTTTCCAACAGGATGTTACTCAATCCCATACTACCAAGAAATGGACCCTTCAGTTTATGCCGATTAATGATTAACGTTTTGGAGCAAAACATTGTTCGAATAAGACGAGATATACGCGAAAGTTTGACCTCTAGAATGTTAAAAATATACCAAAACTCAGCGATAAGGCTCATTTTTGGTTGAATTGCAGCACTTGTAGCGAATAAAATTCATAAGCCATTATTGAGATGCCGTTAGGTCCACAAAAAATCACTGTTTGCTGTGCTTTATAAGATGCTAAAATATTTGGTACATATTTCTTTAAAAATATTGCAATGAAGAGCGCTTAAGATCCGATTTTAGACTTCTGCGTTCCCCAATTGAATGACATTACTAGGTTGGGTGAAGAGTAACCTCCTTGACCGCCAGAATGCGCTGCTACTGCAAAAAAGTTTATGGTGCCTTGAAGTCCGTTCATATTTAGGCAGACATGCCTGGTCTTTAGTTTTGTTTTAACAGCTGATTGTTTTTGACGTGTTTGGCATCATGTTGAGTGTGGACAGAAACGATTTTCGTTTTCTTATAAAACATTATTTTTTGAGAGGCAAAACAGCGAAGGAAACAAAAGAAAAGTTGGATAAATATTATGAGGCTAATGCTCCGTGAGATTACACCGTTAAATATTGGTTTTGAGAGTTTTATGGTGGCCGCAACTTCACTACCTATCGGCAACCATCCGATGCGGTTACAGAGGACAATGTCAAAAAAATACATGAAATGGTGTTGGCTGACCGGAAAGTGAAGGTACGCGAGCTAGCAGATACCACAAAGATTAGTGCTGAGCGCACACGCCATATTTTGGGCAATATTCTGCATATGAAAAAGTTATCCTGCCTCTGGGTGCCGCCATACTCACTCCTGACCAAAAACACGAACGCGAGAGCACTTCGAAAGTATGTTTGGACTTGCTGATGCGAAATCGGGCGGACTTTTGGCGTCGATTGGTAACTGTTGATGAAACTTGAATCCACTATTACACACCAGAGAGCAGAATGAGTGCCCGGCAATGGACTGAAACCGGCGCGAGTGCTCAGAAGCGGCCGAAGGAGGCTCGATGGGTCGGAAAGGCTATGGCCTCGGTTTTTTGGGATTGTCATGTCATAGTTTTCGTGGACTACCTCGAAAAAGGAAAAACCATCAACAGCGAGTATTACTGTGCATTATTGGAGCGATTGAAGGCCGAAATCGCTGCAAAACGGCTGCACATGAAGCGAAAAGAAATTTTGTTTTTGCAAGACAATGCACCGGCGCACAAGAGCATCGCAACCACGGCTAAAATCAATGACTTACGGCTTCAATTTCTGTCGCATCCACCGTATTCACCCGATTTGGCTCCCTCGGACCATTATCTCTTCCCAAACCTCGAAAGATGGCTCATCAATAAAAAATTCAGCTCACGCGAGGAAATCATCGACGACACACGGAGGAGTATTTTGCAGACCTTCTGGAAAATTACTTTTCGGACGGGATCAAGAAGTTCGAAAATCGCTGAAATAAGTGTATTAAACTAAAAGAGGACTATACTGAATAAAATAAAAAAAAATTTAAATTTTTTTTTTTTTTTTTTTTCATCCACAAAGAGGTTACTTTTCACGGGAGGAGCTGTGGTTGCAATAAGACGGCGAAACATTAAAGAAAACATCCGATGTGCAATTTTTCGTGAATTTGCCTCCAAGATCTTGTAATTAAACATCTTTATATTACTTTCTTTCGTACTATGTGAAGTTCCTAGTCTTAACCGATAAACAAGAGATGACGGACGACTTGAAAGCCAGCAATTACATTCACATGAAAGAAGTGGTCAAAACTTGAACTTTCAGATTTTGCTTTATTTGAGTCAACCCTGAGACCCATATTTAGCTTATATTGGAAATAACTCTCCGATTATGTAGGATGTTTACCTATATTTATAAAAGAGCTTTGTTAATCGGTGTAGTTCCGTATCCGTATCTCTAATTTAAATTCTCATAATGTTGAACACCACGAAGAAGTTATGTCTTTAGACTGCATATGGTTCACCTCAATTCTTCAGTTATCCCCTCCAACAGTGAAATATTCGTACACCAAATTAGCTGAAGTCCCCTTTCACTTGTGTCCACCACGTAAGATAAGGTTGTCTTTTTCTAGGGTAGCGTCGAAAACTTTTCGGGCTGGGATGCTAGTGTTCACGCATTCAAGGTGACCTAGCCATCCAAACCGGTTTATAAGAACTTAGCTTACGAGGTCAGTGTCACTGTACAGTTCGTAATAGCAGCGATTAGCATGAGTCATCCTTCGCTTGATTTCTGAGCTTCGGTGCCATTGTCGATATGGATAGCTGAGCCCATGTAAATAAAGTTCTTTACTACCTCAATGTTTTAGTCGCCTATAGTAAGGTTTTGTCCTAGGCGGCGATGTTCTGTGTCCCTCTTTGTTGACAACAAATAACAGGAGAATACATAGCATTGATAGTTTTTCTAATTACATCCAGCCCAACCCACAAGTGTTTGGCCAAGCATCAATGCAAACACAAAAATTGACCATTTGGTGCAGTTTATGCCATGGCGGCATCGTTGGACCTTATTTCTTTCGAAATGATGAATAAGACAACGTTACCATCAATGATCTCAGGTATAGAGCTAAGTTAACCGACTTTCTGTGGTGCGAGCTCGACAACATCGATATATCCGAGCTGTGGTTCCAACAAGACGGCACTACATGTAATACAAGCGAAGCAATGCTCGAAGATGTAAAGGAGAAATTTGGCGACTCATAGCGAGCGTTCATTAATTGTCAAGTCTTTAGTATACGCTAACAAACCAACCACTTTGGACAAGCTCGAGGCCAATATTCGACAAACTACTGCCGGAATAAGGCTGAACATAGTGGGCTTCGTCATCAAAAATTGGACCAACAGTTACACCGTTTTTGTTTTATTTAAATTATGTAGTCACCGTTTATTTTGCTTTTCCTTTATTAAACGCTAAACCCTTCTTCACCGCATCTGCTTCAGTAGAAAACGCTCCATGGACAGCTCACTATGCTCTGCATATTCAAGTAAATGAACAACGTACTTTTAAAAGATTATGCTTCAAGAGTTGATTTAATTTTTCAACAATTCCTTCAAGACCGATGTTGAAAACATAACACAACAATCAATTCAATCAATGATCAATTTTGTCATTACCGACCTTGACGGACCAGCACGCATTATACATACATCGTTGTCTTCCATAGTCATACAAGCTTGCCAACCTAGACATGGCTCTGTATATTTTGTGCCTATAGATGCTATCATATGCGGCTTTGAAATCGTCGAAGAAGTGGTACGTATCAAATTGTATCGATGAAGATGTGATGTATATCGATTTGGTACCCTTGGTTTTTTTTCCAAGATCCGTCGTAGTATAAAAATTTGATATATGGTGTACTTTCCTGGGCTAAATCAACATTGACAGAGCATTCGATCTTTTGACGAGAGGCCTTAGGAGTGCCCTTCTGAGGAGCATATGTTCTTCCCTTCTTTTATGATCATAGAGTTCATGAGCTCTTCCCATTTTTTTTTTTTTTTGCAGGGCCGCTCTGTACATCTGTTGTTTTTCCAGATTTCCCTGTCTGCATTCCTTATAGAATTTGAATATTATTATTATTAGAGGCGGCCTCTTTGATTGCTCTTTGGCAGTCATTCCACTCGTCTTTTAGATGTTGGCGGCATTGGACTCTGCGAAAGGTTAAGAGAAACTTAATCAGATAAGGCCCTGGCAGTATCTCGCGATTGTAGCTTTTCGACGTTGAACTTCTTCACAATAATTCGGTGGCTTTTGGCTGTAACGAATACCTACATACGTATATTAGCTATAACAAGATAATTGTCCGAATTGACGTTAGCTGCTCTGAAAGTTCGGACATGCAAAACACTGGAAGAGTGTTTAGCATCGATCGCAATAAAATCAGTTTGGTTAACGGCTTATTGATCTGGAGTTAGTCAGGTCCTCTTATGAATATTAAGGTGTGGAAGTCGTTTGCTTGCTTTAGTTACATCACCTTCCGACGCAAAATCAATTAGCCAGTTTTTGTTTTCGAACGCGATGTCGTAAAGGGTGTACCTTCCAATTGTATTACCAGAAATACCAACTTTGCTTGGCTTAAAACTAAGTTGACCAAGAATGATTTTGTATCATACGTAGAGAATACAACGTGAGTTTTGTCGAGGAATTCATTGAAGCAACCTTAGGTAAAGCCGCCTTTCTTCTTTATCGGAGCGTCAATCAAGCTTATTTCCTCTGCTGGCAAATTCACCCACAAAAACGCTGCGACTGTTGTTGATTATTTTATTTTTAAAGTAACATTTAAAACCTCTGCGGAATTATTATTATCTTCGATGAGGATAGTAAAATATTTATTAATTGTGCTTCCATCTTCTTTTATTTTTCAAATATATTTGCTAAATAGAAATTTAGTGTGGCACACAATACTACATATTTGACGTTTATACATTTAGAAATAAAGTCTAAGAGAGAAATTTTGATTTTCAAATGAAAATAAGAAGAAAAATGAAAATAAGAAAAAAAATGGTTTTACCTCACTTTTCTGCTCCGGAACACGAGAAAAGCCCAAAAGATAACGTCATTAAAAACCATTAAATTACAACGTTACGTTACGGTACTTTATCACTCAACGAACACGTCCCTCTTTGACAGTTGTATACATCAGATTTTTTATTTTTTTTTGCAAATTTTATACTTCTTTTGGTTTTCTTTTGTTTTGTATGATTTCTTGTAGTCGTTTTTCAGTCGTTTCTTTTGTACCATTCTCAAATTATGGAAATAATTTGACATTTCCTTTTAGTTGCTTATTTCAGTCAGTCAAAAAATTAATTTTTTTTTTGGCATTTCAATTTTACGTGAACCGTGACCAAAAGTGTGCGTAATACTTGTTTTCGTCATCTCCTCACAATTTAAATGTTTAGAAAGGACTAAATCACAAAAATAAGGAAACGGAACGTACAATAATAAGAGTGAAAATTAAAATTAAAATATTTTGGCAAATTCTCCACCTCGAACGAAGAAGAAATGTCCAAGTAAAATGCTCTAATTTTGTGAAATAAGGAAAAGGCGAAGCAAGAAGAAAAGTGTTTTCATTGCGAATACTATTCTTAATCGCATATACACTCGTCATTGTCGTTGTCGTTGTCGTGGTCGTGCTCCCCCGCAATATGAGTTCAAGAGTCAAGTAAGTTACTCGTACAAGAGTGAGGAATAAACGTTTTGTGTACTGGTCTGACCTGGCCTGGCCTAGCCACCACCCCTGTGTAGTTTTTTTTTTTTTTTTTTTTTCTAAACAAATGCACTGTGATTGCCTACTTTATTAGGAGGCGGTGATGATGATGGCATTGATACGAGTAATTGCGTCTATGATGCTTGTTAGTTACACCTCCCAACGGTCGGTCATCTACAGCCAGTGCCAGCTCAGAGAATTTTCCAAGAATAAAACAAAATCTCACTTATCTCAATGTGAATTGGAAAGAAGTGTGGAATTTTTTTTTTTTTTTTTTTTTTTGATAAATTGTTTTTGCCCACAGGGAGGATGTGAAAAAGCTGTTTGAATTCTGGTGTGAAGTGACTCGAATCGAGGATCCCTCTTCCAAGGCCACTGGTGTAATTATCGAATCATTTCCCGAGAGCTTCCGTGACGAGCAGATAATTGCTAAAATCCCTGACTTTGCCTATCCGTGCGAGTTCGACAAGTAAGTATCTACATACAAACGAGTAGTAGCAACCCATTTGGAGTTTGCTATTCACTATTTGCTGTTCACATTTGTCTATAATTAATGGAATGCATGCAGTCTATCTGTTTGAATTCGTTTTTCTCCTCTGCTGGTCAGCCACCAGTAGTAGATTTACTTACTCCACCATTCCACTCGATGGCGAACCCCACTACTTATTCCTAAGTAGTGATGTTGTGCAACAATAGTTTAATATTTCTAAACATACTCCTCGTATGCTCGTTTCTTCTGTGCGTCGTCGACGACGTACTCTCGTAACACAAAAGCACACAATCCGTTAGTTGTCTTGAATTGCTGCCCGCATTTGGGGTAATATTTGGTCATTGACGACCGACGAATGACCTCTTCGTCTTGAATTAATTAAATGCATTTATTTATATTATTTATCTTTGGGTTTAATTAACGCACGGTTCGTTGTAAAATGCATGGCACTAAATCGAGTGGATTGCTTTTGATTGAAGGAAAAATTGAAATAAAAATGGGTGGAGAGACTGGTGGGAACCACACCTAAAATTATGCGATAAGGTCGTGTGTTGTACGTTCAACAATTTCTATTGTTACAACATTCCGTCGAATTTATTAATCTACATCGTAAAATAATTAAAAAAAAAAAAAATATTTTTCCTGTTTCAAGTGAGCTTATTTTATTGGAAGAAAGAAAAAGGTGTGCGATTTTGTCAAGTTGACCTTGATATCAGTCGATTCCATGTTTTGGTTATGGTTTTGGTGTTGGTATACATTTTCCTAATCCTCACCTCCATTATTTGTTTCTTGCAACTGGTTTAAAATTTGGGTATAGCGATAGCTCATACCCGCCACTTACGAGTATGTCGTATCTTTCGTGCAGATAATTCGGACACAAACGAAACAAAAGTGATGACTAATGTTTACTCATAGATAAACGTCGATTACCAATCGAATTGCAAACACAATCACCTGTCTTTTGGGACAGCGCTAATTTTTTTTTTTTTTTTTTTTTTTTTTTTTTTTTTTTAATTTCTTTGACAAACTATTATCTTTCTACGAATAATAGCTATTCGCTTACCTATGTAGTTTTGTTGTAGTTAGATAAATATTTACTTTATTTATGTACTGCGGTAATCAGTCATGAATTATGTAAAATCGGTCGCGCGGGTAAGGTTACCTTAATATATTCGAGTGAGGCATGAATTACTGGGGAATACGATTCGGATTTGTTTCAGTAGCTGTAGCAATAGCAGATTGCTTTGTTATTTCCTGTTTCGAATTAAAAAAATGCGCTGATGCGCGGCAAAGTCATGGAGAAGTAAGGAGTTGATATTGAAATGTATATTCATCGATACACTGACTATGCTGATATTTGTTCGTGCTGAAGAAGAGACGATTTATTGGCTTTTCTTAATTTAGACTTTGTAAAGTTCTAGATACGGGTTTGACTCGACAAAGGGCTATCACCAATCAATATGCAGAAAAGAGAGATACTCAGCTATCAGAAAGTTGAAGGAATGTGTTTCAATTTTAAACCCTGATCTCATTTTATAGCGATGCTAATTTTACATTTGTGTCTACCGTTTTGAGGGTAAAGTTTCGCATTTTATTTCAAGTGGTATTCAATGAGAATTGTAGAAATATTTCTGAATTGGATGGTTTGGAATATCTCCAAGATTTTAGCCATGTGGACGACGTAGTCATGTTAGACGCAGTGAATTTACTGATTTTTCCTTTTGATAAAGTCTGTGTTCTTTACATATACTCATTATCGAGACTGTGTGTGAATGAATATCATTTTACTTATCGTTCGTTACTTTCCGGATTTTAATTCATTTGGTTCAGTCGATGAACCTACGACGGACTTCGTCATTCAAGTAAAAAGTGTCGTTAGCGATACAAGTGTTGATAAAATATTCTTGACCAAGTGTTGTTTGGTTGCATGTCGGGGAAACTTTATACTCTCCACTAGAAACACATGCTGCTTGCAAGATCGAGTCCCTCTCAAATTATTAAATCAATATATAGAATTTTGTAACTCATACATTGTATACGTTCATATCTCATTCTACTCTATCACAGATTTCTATTCTAGAAGCTCTATATTTTTTGAATCGCATTTTAAGAGATGTCGTGAGTTTTCTGATGTTGCGTGATCCAATTAGTTTCCCTTCGATCATTTCATTTATAATACATCTTTCACATAGATTTGCTAACAGGCTTTTCCAGAACACAAGATCCCCCTGATACCGGTGCTGCAATCAGTTAAAATTGTAGTTCGGGTGGACGTAACTTGGTAACCCCACTTCCAAGAATACCCCGAAATGCTAAAGACGACAAAACCGGCGCACCTGCAAAAATGCCGTTTTCACCTCTATTGCACTACGGATTGGGAAGGTCGGTAATGATGTCTGAATGACGCAGACTCTCAGACTGAAGTGCTTCAAGCAGCAAACTCTTGAATGATTAAGCAAATCTGTGTCCGAAATTCTCCCCTAGAAACTAAAACTTTTGAGGTTTTCATGCAACCAAAATTAATGTAATCGTACTTCATCTTCTGGGTTCCGCAGCAACTCAATAAAACGGAGGATGTCCTAATCGTCTTCATATCCAGAATCCTACACTCTTTACTAAATATCCATTCTCACAAGGAGAGAAGGAATCATTAAAATAAGGGCGGCTCTTCTCTTTTGAGTCTAGATAAAGCTTCTGTCTAGAAAATTAAATCTAAGTAGGACTCACTATACTTACTCAAATCTTCAACATTCCAAGTCTGCTACTGGATCCCTTTCCGTGTTGAATATAAAACCTCACAAAATATCCATACAGAAACAATGAGTGTGAAATAAAATTATCAGTGGTTTCGACTATTTAAGTGGTTTTACACCACAATATGACGAGCGATCGGAAAGACCAAGCAAAAATATTTTAGTTGCCCCAGACATAAGCTACGAAAGGAACGAAGAATGGCGCAAATTCGTTGTAAATACATAGTAAAACCGAGACTTATACGAAGTACACTCACAATTATAAGCAAAATTGAAGAAATGTCACATCAACGCACAGGCAACGGGGCAAATATTTTTTAAGCTTGCATCACAATGAACAAAAACTTGGAAGAGATTCAATCAATGGAATATATTGAAAACCAACAGATACACCTGCTAACTGGGAAGAAGAACACTAGATGGACAGAGTACTTTAACTAATTACTTAATGAAAAATTCACGCGCAACACACTACCCTCGGGTGTTGCGCAGAAAAAGAAAACAACATTTTTACGTAAGCAAAACATTAATAAGAATGAACTAAGGGCGTGTATTCGGTTGGATTACTTACCCTCTGCGACAATCAGAAATCTTGGCTTTAAATGGCTCGCGGTTTTGTTTAGTAAAATAATGAGAGGCAATCAAAAGTCTAACCAGTGGAGGGTGAGCTTTCTTGTTCCACCGGGGCACGTGGAATTGTAACAACTACCGATCGATGAAAGTAATGTCGCATACTATGAACATATGGTATACAAGCGAATTTTAGAGAGCCGACAACGAAATATTATTAAACTCGATCGCAGTCGATGCGGCTTTGTGGATAGAAGCAGGTCAAAATATGCCGCGATTTAAAGTTTACAAACAGTGATGAAGGAACCTCGGGAAGCTTCGGAACATCCACAGATCGTCTTCGATCGTTCGCCGGAACATATATACGAGGGCGCTCTCAAAAGTACCCAGCCTGTATCACTGTATTGGAAAGTACGCAGTCTATAAAGCATATGTTTCAAGTTTGCAAGCTTCACATTGTTTAGTATTTATTTGGCAGCCATCAATAGTGAACGTTGTCAGTGAAAATAGAGAAAAAGGTCATCGTTATGTGATACAATACTTTTATTTGAAAGGCTTCAGCCCAACCAATGTAAAAGCTGAACTGGATTCTACTCTGAGTAAAATTTTGGGTTGCTGAGTCTAAACGAGGCCATACGATCTGCCAAGACGAGCATAGCAGTGGCCGACCAAATGAGGTGACGACTCTAGAAATGGTGAAGAAAATCCACAAAGCGGTACTGGATGATCTTCGACTGAAAGTACGCGAGCTAGTAGACATTGTAGGCATTTAAAAAAGTGCAGTACATCGCATATTATTTGAAAATTTGGACATGAGAAAGCTGTGTGCAAGATGGGTGCCGCGTTTGCCCACACTCGAACAAAAACAGTGTCGTGAAGATATTTCAATTGAGTGTTTAGCAAAGTTTCACAGCAACAACGCAGAATTTTTGCGCCGATTTATAACATAGGATGAAACATGGGTCCATCACTTTACACCCGAGACAAAAGAACAATCAAAACAATGGATTCAAAAAGGAGAACCGGCTCCAAAGAAGGCGAAGACCGTTTCATCTGCAGGCAAGGTCATGGCGTCGATTTTTTGGGATGCGCGAGGGATAATTTTCATTGACTATCTTAAAAAAGGAAAAACTATCAACGGACAGTATTATGCGAACTTATTGCTACATTTGAGCGAAGAAATTAAGCAAAAACGGCCGCATTTGACTAGGAAGAAAGTGTTGTTTTATCAAGACAATTCATCAGCTCACAAATCCGTTATTGCAATGGCCAAAATTAATGAATTAAAGTTTGAATTACTACCTCATGCACCCTATTCGCCAGATTTAGACCTTTCGGATTATTTTCTGTTCCCAAACTTGAAAAAATTGCTCCGTGGTATCGAACTTTTTGAACATCGCTTGGAAAAGTGTATAGAGCTGAAAGGCAATTATGTTGAAAAATAAATAAATTTTTATCCAAAATTTTTGTGTTTTCTTTCTGGTTCTGGGACCGCCATCATAAACATGATACACAATGTGTAGGAAGGCGTTAAAAAGAAAGTTAAATGCACAGCGGGAATAACCGGCAAATTCAAAGTTAAAGCTGAAGATCACCAAGGCGGTGTTAAAGTCAGTTGCTCTTTAATGTGCAAGATTAACAAGTCTGGAACAACTCTCTTATTTATGCGAATGATAGCGCTGTTATAAACAACAACGTGACAGCCCTTCATTCAAGTCTTAATAATTGGATTAAGGCGCTAGAAGATACCTTGTTTCGTATGAAATTAAGAATCTAAACAATGCTATTCACAAATTTAATTCATTTATTGGGTATGTAATTTAATTTTTCAAAATGTGAACGTTTATTTAAGAAAAACATGTACAATAGTATTATTCAAAATATTGCCCATCTGAAGCTATGACTTTTTCCTATCTTTCTGGCAATTTGTGGATCCCATTCCAAAAGAACTGCGCCGGCTTATCAGCCAGGAATGAATCAAGCCAATTTTTAATATTCTGCTCTGATGTGAACCGTATTTCAGTGAGGGCGTTCTGCATCGACCGGAACAAATGGTAGTCAGAAAGGGCAATGTCTGGGCTATAAGCCGGGTGGGGTAAGGCTTCCCATCCACTGTTTTCCAAATAGTTCCTAACCGGAATAGCAACGTGGGGCCGAGCGTTGTCATGATGGAAATTTATTGCCCCGTGTCTGGTCGCATATTCCGGGCGTTTTTCGGCTACTGCTCTCTTCAAACGGATTAATTGTGTTCGGTAGTGTTGTCCATTGATGGTTTCACCCGGTTTTAGCAGCTCATAATACAGCACACCCATCTGATCCCACCAAATACAGAGCATTACCTTCACGCCATGGATATTCGGCTTTGCCGTTGATTTGGCTGGTTGGCCGGGTTTCACATATGATTTTTTGCGCTTGGGGTTGTAGTAATGGATCCATTTTTCATCACCAGTAACAATCTTCCTTTTGTGGCGTTCCAGCAGCATTTCGGACATGCAAAACCGCCTTTCCACGTCTCTCGGCTTGAGTTCATGTGGAACCCAATTTCAATGCTTTTGAATATAACCAGCTGCTTTTAAACGTTTTGAAATGGCTGCTTGAGTGACACCCAAAGATTCTGCGAGCTCTTCTTGTGTATAACAACAATCTTCATAGAGTAATGTTTACAGTTCTTCATCTTCAAACTTTTTTGGCTGCCCAGGACGTTCATCGTCTTCCAAGCCAAAATCACTACTTTTAAATCGTGCAAACCACTTTTAGCACGTTCGTTCAGTTCACCATAAACTTCCACCAAAATACGATGACTTTCGGCAGCAGTTTTCTTCATGAAGAAGAACTCCCCGCAAAAACACTTTTTCAGGCACAAAGTTTGACATATTTGAGTGAAAAAAATTGTTGTTTACGCTTCAAATGAATGACATATACTGAAATGACGTACAATGACAGTAGCTTTCTAACGCATGTTCCAATGGAATAATACAAGTTACGCCATCTCTTAGCAAATCGCAAACGAATTAAGTTATAGACCCAATACATTTATCATTTTTTTTCAACGCTCCACTGAAGCGAAGACATGGCTCTTTAAAAGAAGTTCGTACCATAAAATCTTTAAAATCATGTTTTAGTCATGTTTTATGGGATTTGGGCTTATAAATTGCCTATGTTGGAGGTGATTGCCTGCCAACGTATCTGTAACATAAAGGACGGGTTTGGTGAAAGTGTATAAGCGAGAAGGAATAAGGAATAACTTTAATTCTGCTATTTTCAGCGTCATTAACTGTGCTACATGTAGTCTTGCATTATCATGTAGCAGGATGGGACCGTACTTAGTACTAATGAAAGCTGTTTTTGGCAGTCGATTTCTTTTAGCCTTTTAACCCTGTTGTAATTGTTTCTCCGTACAATCGCTCGTCTAATATATTGTTAAACTAATCTTTTTGGGTTGTAGTTCTGCCTTAACAATTCCCCATGTGACGCTCACTCATGTCTAATTATTCCCCTTATCTCGTCATATTATCGTACAAAATCCACTTTTTGTCGCAACTGACAACTCGATACTAAATCGGATCCACACGGTGTGTGATGGTCAAGGATATTACTTACCTATCTTTCCAGACTTTTTTGTTTTCGTTTTCCGAAGGGTAAAAGGTGACGATTTATGTTTGTAGTTGAGACTTTGCAACAAGATAAAGAACATTCGTAGCTGAACTTTTTTTATATAAGGTGCCACCAGTTCTTCATTGTCCATTAACTCCTAATTGTTTACCTCCTAATTCATTTACTGAGCAGATTACTGGTCATTTCTTACGAGAAATTTATTATTATTATGTTTTTATTACATATTGCTAATAAAGTTTTATTTTCTTTTATATTCAGCGATTCTGTACAGATATACTCGTTTGTGCTGACAAGTGATGATTCGAAGTGGCGCTTCGGCTTTTGTCGGCATGATCCAAAAACGCAAACCGCTATGATAATTATTACCTACCTGCCATGGCATGATACGTTCCTTAAATTGATGACGATTTTGGGTGAGCTCCGTCGAAATGATGTGTCCGAATTTCAGACATTTCTTTCCGAAGCCTACAACAGAGGCGTTCCAGATCTGGGTGGTAGCCTAAACATTTTCTACAATGGCGGACAGAGTGTAATAAACGAAGTGATCAATAGAAATTCCATTCTTAAAACAATTTTTCTTCTACAGCCTTTTACCTTCCAAAGGCCATTGCAGTTTCAGCTACCAAGTATTCCCCAGAATGTAAGAACAAAATTTTTGTTGTCCTCACTCATTTTGCTAATCAATTGTTAAATTTTTAGCATAACCTTAATCTATATTACAACTTTGTAACTCCAAAGAACATGATATCAGTATTCGCTGCTATGTTAAGGGAACGTAGAATAATATTCACATCACGGCGACTAGATAGACTATCTTCATGTATCCAAGCAGCAAATGCCTTCCTTTATCCGATGGTCTGGCAACATATTTTTATTCCAATTCTTCCAATGAAACTCAAGGATATCTTAAGTGCCCCGATGCCCTACTTAATTGGAGTGCCAGAGGCTGTACTCGAAACTGTAAGTACCTACATATATTCATAAGTCTTCTTCATTAAACCATTCACTTTAATTTGTTTATAGATGATGCCAGAAGAGCTTGGTGAAGTTGTAACCTTAAACTGTGATACAAAGCATTTCGAGAGTCCTTTTGATGATGTACACGAAATGCCACCGGAGATTATCTCTCATTTGAAGAAACATTTAAATAATTCCCACGAACACATTGGTGATCGAGTTTCAAAAATATTTCTTGGGGTTCTAGTGCAATTAATTGGTGGTTACAGGGACGCTGTTGAATTTGGCGAAACTAAAACATTCAACAGAGATAAATTTATTGAAACGAGACCGCAGCATTTAAGACCATTTCTGGCATTGATGATGGATTTGCAAATATTCCAGCAATTCATAGATGAACGACTGGAGATGCTCAATACTGGTCTGGGATTTTCCGATGAATTCGAAATAGAAACAGTTCGATATGCGGAGAAATTAAAGAAGCGGGGGAGAAATTATGCTTTCCTAAAAAACGTAAAGGAAAAGGTAAGTGCATTCTGTTTTATTGTATTGCTCAGCTTTGAGTGCTTGAAGTTGATCGGCCAGTTTGAAATGGATAAAACAAAATTTGGAATATTAATTAGCAATTGCTTTCTAGAAAATAGTTTTTTTTTTTTTATATCCTTTGCAATGCTTTATTACTTCAAGTACATTCCAGATCATGCATTTTTCCTTCGGATTTCGTTTTATTTCTACGAGAAATGTAGGGCCTTCCTTTTTATCTCAGCAGTAGAAGTATAATACGCACTTTGATATATGTATGTACATGCCGGACAACTACGAATATTAAAGAAATTAATTAAGGTAACAAACTTATTTAATTAGCTATTCAGCATCTTTTTTTTTTTACTTTTTCGCAAATATGCCAACATCTTTGCCAGCTTGGAAAATGTTTTTACTTTTAATTAGTTAACTCGAAATTAGTTTATCTTCCTCTTCAAAGATTATGCCAACTAGACCATAGAATGCAATAAAACTCGACAAATACTTACTTTTATGAAGTTTATTTGTTTCAGGTGTTTTCAAGTGAAACAATAAAGCTTGAGAGAGACCGTCTAAAGCTAAAAGGTTGTGATGTGATAGCATTATCAACGAAGAAATTAGTAACGACTTTCTCAGAAAAGTGTTTGGAGTTTAGTTTGCTACACACTTTCTTAGCGATAGTTAAGCCAATTCTCTGCAATAGCTATTCGTGAATGCGTTCAAATTCGCTGATTATACCCTCCTCATCAAAGGCGATGAATTCAAACTCTTTAGTCTAATGCCAATTAGACTGAATATAGCTTGAAAAAATCTTTTTTTTTTCGAAGCAATCAGAGTGATATTAATTCGCTTTGATAAAGTTCATACTGCAGCGAATACGACAGGATTGCTTCAACGATTTGTAGCTCCTAAGTTATTCGGAAGATTTATCTTAAGTGAACAATAGTGAATTTATCAGGTCTAAAGCTCCACTGATAAGAATCATCAAATTCTTGACTAATGGTCTCATTATTGCAGATGAGATCTTATAAGCAACGTTTTGGTGTTAAGGATGCTGGTCTCTCCGTAGTAATTGTCTAAGTTCATACTATGACTCTTGTTTAGATCTTTGCAAACGATTATATTCATTTGCATACCTTCTTGACCAGGGTATGGTTGTGGTTGTTGCCATCATTCACATAAACTAGCTCATTTTATGTGACAGAGCAATATCGACCATCGTCGTGGCTTTTGTATGGACTGAGCTAATACATTGAATCGACGAATCAACATACTGCAAATCTGCTGATTATGTTATATTATTGTCTCCTCCTTTCTCTAATGGTTATAGCGGAGTTAGAGTGTTTTTTTGTTATTGTTATAGCAAAGCAAGACTATGAGAGATGCTTCATGAAGCACGTCGATCATGCAATTGCTTTAAGTGTACGAAGTGTGTACAAAAAGTAAGGGGATTTTATATTTTTAGAAAAAAAAAATTTATTTATTCATCAATATTAATGTTGTTCTCTTCAAAGTAATCCGCTTCAGGTATAAAACACTTATGCCAACGATTTTTCCAATCCTCGAAGCACTCACAAGCACTTTTTAGTATAGCCTTGAGGTTTACCAGCGTTGATCGAACTTGGCGTAATTTTTTCGGTCTTGACTCTCCTGGGTACTTCCATTGGGACTATTGGGCTTTTTTTTTTTTTCAACGTCATAACCATATATCCATGATTCGTTACCAGTTATGACACTTTCGAGCAAAACAGGATCATCATTGACGTCATTCAAGAGCTCCTGAGCGATGCTCATGCGACGGTTTTTCTGATCAAAATTAAGAAGTTTCGGAACAAACTTCCCTAACACACTTCTCATGTCTAAAACATCAAAAAAAAAAAAAAAAAAATGCATGACACGTGCCGACCGATATGTCAACATCCTCAGCAACTTCTCTTATGGTAATTCGACGAGTTTGCAAAACAATTTTCTTCATAGCTTCGAAGTTATCATCTTTTGTTGATGCGCTGGGGCGTCCAGGGCGAGATTCGTCATTGGCATCTTCTTGGCCGTGCTGAAAGAGCTTGTACCACTTGTAAACTTTTTTTTTTACTTAGAGTAGACTCACCGTATGTCACTGTCAACATTTCAAGTGTTTTAGAGTACTTGATTCCATTTTTTACACAAATTTTGATGCAAATTCTTTGCTCCATTTTTTATAATAATTAAAAATCGTCGAGCACACCAAAACACGTCTAACCTTTCTATCTGTCAAAAACAAACTAAGTATGCCATGTACTTGAAACTTTAAACATTGTTCGGGACATGTGTACCAACACAGCAAAATCGGTAATCGAATCTACGTTGCCTGTGATATTTCAAAAGTCGCCTTACTTTTTGAAGACACCTCGTATATTGGATCATGGCACTGAGGTGGCATTCGACAGTGATGTAAAGCCTTTAAACGGGAAAGCATTCTCGCAGCCTATGTCTGGTCGGTTCGATGTCTTCATTGCAAGGTGGTGACATGCACCCAATTTGATAAAGCCAATTTTGTTAGGAAAGTATTTAAGTGATCAATTTAATTATTATTTTGCGTCGATGACTGAGACTGAGTACCTACACTTGCAAGCAGGTTAGCACGGTCCCATGTTGCTGGGTTAAACACTTAACCCTTCTGTTTCGTGTCTGTAACCTATTTTGTTTAGGTCATATTAATTTATTTAGTAATGCTAGATCCTTCTTTGTCCCTTACTATTATAACTACAACTTCAGAATAGTAGTCAATTAGGAATACGGGTTTGTGTCTCACGAACCAAGCAATGACTACTTGAGGAAAACATTTTATAATTTTTACGAAGATCGAGTGTTGCTCAAGTAGTGATTATTATTCTAGACATTTGATAGCCAGTGACATCCGCAGCAGTTCTAATAGTTCTAATATGATTAACTTCCATCATGCTATCGGAATGTAATTGCATTCATACCTTGATCTAAAGAGAAATACTACGGATGCGATGGGAAGGAGACCAAGCGGACTATTTCATTGAGCCTTTTTTATTTTCTATTAACATAATTTTAGGTCGTAAAAACAATTGTACGAGTACTCGTATACTCATCCTATGAATCAGAGTTTTAACTTTTTTTTTAAATAGACTAACACTTCTCGAACATCGAGCTCGTTCCTACGCCAGGGTGTATTTCCAATGCATAGCGTTGCTTTCGGCTTGACAGCTAAATTCGTAGGCGGATTGGTTTTGTCAGCTGATTTAAAGAGTTGAAATAGCTCGCAAAATCTATCTGAATCCCAACCCTTTGCGTTGTCAATTAGGCTTATTCCCTATAAAGTTTATTTTTTATTTTTTATTTTTTATTTTTTTTTTTTTTTTGAGTGATACGAGTAGTTTGACAGGAATAGGGAACAAACTAGCTGTCAAACTTGCCAATGGTGTATGACATTTTTGTTTTATATATGTTGGAAAATAATCATGAAGGTCTCACGCTTCAATAACATTTGCGTGTCATTCTTTCTTTGAACTTATAAAGCTCTTCATACATTTCTTGGTGCGCATAATCAACTGATATCTTAACTATACGTATACACGCATACACTACTGAACGAAGTACCCGAAATTATAGCCACTGTGCGACTATAGACAGAAAACTTATGAACTGCCTTTGTTTTCAACAATTTAGTCAAAGCCCGATGACGTTCATCCCGATATGGATTGACCAAAATTTGGATGACATTGATTCAGAGAAGATGTCTCTTTAACGTAATATCAATTTAACAGCAATTGAACCGTAATTTAGTGAGAAGGTGATTGCGCGAAATGGACCTTCCAGTTTGCCTCGGAGATCATGTGACACTTCTCTGCTTTATTTGTTTTGGTTTTTGGTCACTTGGGGGCGTTGGTTTATGTGAAAAAAACCAATTATTTAGGATTTGGAAGGCAATATTGTGACTGTAATTCGCTACAGGTCGTTTTTATTTTTAAAGTGTTTAACTGCAACCAACATCAGAAGACTGTAACTTTCAAAACAGTCAATGTCTCGCCTAATGATAGTCGGTTCACTGTTTACAAGCGTGCAGAAGCTTTTGCGTCTCAGTAATGTAATGTAATTTAAGAATAATAGTGTGATAGCGCTATATTTGAGTGGAAAATTACAAGAGGTTATCTTTCTAGCCTGTCAACACTTTGATGTCAATAAATCTTTCGTTTTTCGCTGTTCCGTTTGCACGAACGTGGTGAGTTGTGAATATCGTGTTCTATGATAAAAACAATTTCCCAGTCGGAAAATTTGTGAACAAACAAAACGATCGTGGTTATTTAACGGAAAGGTCATATGAAGATTTGAACCTTCGATTGCCTACCAGAAGTCAAGCACCATCGTTTATCACGATTTAGGCGTCTGTGATTCCCGATGGACGTTCGCCATTTGTGTTTTTGGACCGTGGCTTCAAAGTGAATAGGACTGTTTACCGCAACATTTGCACTAGCACACAAATCACGCAACAGCCAAAAGTGGTTAACAACGTTTACAAATCATCCACATTTCGTTGATCAAAATTCGCAATCAGTTACGTTTTCAATAGCTGGAAGGTCTCTGTGGCGTATTTTACAGAAAGACTATACTATACGTCCGCATAAGATCGTATTAACCCAAGAGCTTAAATCAAATGAACATCGTGCAAATCGAACTTTCGCTGATTGAACTATATTGAAGATTAAAGAAGATCTTGACTTTTACCGAAAATGATCCTCAGTGACGAGACAAAATTGCCTCGTTTGATCATTATTTGTCAAAAAAAGAACTGGAAAATTGCAAAAGTAAATAAAATCTTTATTTGACTCGGTAAATCAATGATTGGTACTTATTCTTTAACGATTATTTCCTATAAATGTTGACGAAGCCTACGTTTCAAGTGGTTCATATGGAGAGTCTAATTTTGAATCACTTTTTCGAGCATATTGGCTGGTATCTCACTAAAATTTTCTTCTAAGGTTACAATTGACGCTGTTTTATCGGCATGGACGAGTGATTTGACGTGTTCTTATAAAAAATTGTCTAAAGGCGACAAATCGCACGATCTAGCCGGCCAATTCACCGGTCTAAAATGATAATAAATTGCTCACCGAACTCATTTCTCAATTGGTCCATCGATTCGCGTGTTGTGTGGCATGTAGTGGCAACTTGCTAGAACCACATATTGACCAGGTTCAGTTCGTGCATTTTGCACAAAAAAAAAGGTTGAAATCATTGAACGATAGCAGGCGCCATTGACAGTAACGGGTCAATGATTCCACAGGACCGTAAACCGCACCAAACAGTGCATTTTTCCGGGTGCATTGTCAGCTCTTGTATTGTATGAAGTTACTTATCGGACCAAAAACGTTTTGTTTATTAAAGTACCCATTCAAACAGAAATCAGCTTCATCGCTAAAGACAATTTTTCAATTTTTCGATAAAAAAGCCACGCTGTGGCAGGTTGTTCGGCTTCAATTCTTGTACGAGCTTTATGTGGTAATGTTTTAGACCAAGATCTTTGTTTAAAATGTTTCACGTACTCGGGTAATACAACCTTAATTGCTGCGACGGATTACAAATGGATAAATCACGGTCTTCATTATCACTGCCGGATACAGCAGCAATATTTTCCTCTGTACACACTGTACGCATTCGTGTAGGTGGCTTCATGTCTAATAGTGTGAAATTGATACGCAATTTGGTCATTATAGTTTGAATAGTTTGGTTAGCAGGTCGATTATGACGACAGCAAAATGGTCGAAATCGGCGAAAAACATTTTCCACAGAGCTCGAATTTTGATAATAAATTTCAATAATTTATCAGCATTGTTCGGGTGTAAGTCCTTTTATGATGAAATGACAATGCAACTGAGCATGTTTAACTTTGACACATGTCACCATTCACGCGCGAGCTGTCAAAAATAGAAAACTAAAGATAATTGATGATAATAAATTGGAACCGGCATCCTTGTTGAATATGTGGTGCCAATGGTCAGACAGCGCGTGTTACAATCGACATATTGTCAACCGGCCACCCCGGTCGTGCGGCTTAACACCTTTGAACTCTAATACACCTAATGAAATCCCCAGTAGTTTTCATTCATATGCTGACCATGGTAACAGTAATCAAAAACTGGATAATTCATATTGCTTAGTGTGTTCTTTTCAACATTTCTCATTTTCTTTAAGATAAATTCTGCTAAAATTTTATATAAGCTTTGCAAAATTAATATGTATCAGATCACTGTAGTAATGCTATTGTTGAATGGAGAAGCAAATGAAAGTAATTTAACCAATTCCATTTCTGAAGTAATCAAGTTAACAAAACAAGGAAATAAAACGAAATCTTTCCCACATCACCATCATTTCCAATCATCTCACATCGTTATTAGAATTTGCGGAATGTATTTGTAGAGATTTTCAAATCCGGACGTCGAGTAATCGTAGATTGGCACTACGGACTAGTTTAGTGTTTACGTCGTATTTTTGAAGGCCCTTGCAAATTGTATATGCTGACATTTTTTTTTTTTTTTGTAATAAACTTTATCTAAAAACAAAAAAAAACAAAATAAATAAATATCTACCTCTGACTATATAAAAAATTCCTCTATCGAATGTTTGTTTTAAGCTTTTTTTAAGAACGATTTGGATAAAGAGGCTGAAAGCGGTAAGATGAACAGAGATTCTGAATAGAATTTAGTAAACAAGCTCATGTGCTCAAATTTAGATCAGCAACACATACTCGTACAAAGCTTCGTTTGGTTTGAAGTTTTTTTTTTTTTTTTGTTCTTCATTTCTAGTATCCTTTGTTTGCTTGAACTTAAATTTATCTATTCTATTATTTCTTTCTTTTTTTTAAGTTTGAGTACTAATTTAACTTTTCACAGTTTTTCATATTGCAATTAAATTATTTTATTTCAGTTGGGTATCGGCAAAAGGAAATGCAAGACTTGTAGCAAAAAATTTAATTTGTAGAATGACCACTGTCCCTCCACTACTGCGACACACATATGCATAAAGTAAAAGTGAATATGGTTACTTCATTTTATTTTGTTCTTTCTTATTTTATGATTTTCTACCTATTTGGAAGATTTTATCTTGACTTTTTCATTTTATTTACTAAGTGGGAAGAAATGTAGGCTGTAGTAGCATTAGTCTTTTAAATGTGCCTTAGGCTAATATCGTATTATCTTTTCTAAAACCTTTACCTATACTTGCTTTTGTTTTGTTACCAGGCACTTTCTCACCTTTCAAAAAAAAAAAAAAAAAAAAAGAAGAAAACAGTGCACTAAACGTTGTCATTTAAAATAAAAATAATTTAGAAGAGAGGTATTACTAACTATGTAATTGGCACCATCAGCTCTCGCCGTTGCGAGTTCTATTAAATTTCTCAAGTAACATTCTAGAATTTTTGTATAAAGCCTTTAAAACTAAAGATAGTATAGATGTAACACATGGGCTGAAAAGTCAGTGCCGTTTAATAATAAAACACAAAATTTTTGAAGAATTCAACTTTATTTATCAAGATAGTTGCCTTCGAGGGCGATAGACTGATTGAAACGATTTTTCAATCTTTCGATACAAGTTTTGTAGTACGATTTCGGTTTAGCCTCAAAATAGGCCTCTGTTTCGGCGATTACTTCTTCATCGGTCTTAAATCGCTTTCCAGCGAGCATTCTTTTGAGGTCTGCGAACAGGAAATAGTCGCTGGGGGCCAAATCTGGAGAATACGGTGGGTGGGGAAGCAATTTGTAGCCAAATTCATTCAATTTTGCTATCGTTTCCATCGACTTGTGACATGTATATGCAAAGACTCGTCAAGCAGAAGGTCACGGGCTCGAATCTCGTGCAAGGCAATTCTTTGAAAAAAGTCTTTTCATAGAATTTGTATGTAGTTATATGAAAATCCCGTCGGCGTCAACTCTGACATGAAGGCATAACACTGATGTTGGAGTTGTTGCTGGCTGGGCTAAAATGTAACGAACTAACAACTAGCACGTACTAAGACCCACTGGTTGAGGATGCACTGGCTCGTCCCGTCCAATTTGACAACCACCTCTGGGAAAAATATCGAAACCTAATACACCTGAGTTTCAAACTACTACACCACCCGTCTGCGCCCTGGAGAAAAGCCATTAAAAGGGTATTCATATCCCCTTTTTTTTCTTCAAATGCGCCCGTTTTTCTGCGATTTCGTCCTTCAAACGCTCCAGAAACGCAATGTAATAGTCGCTGTTGATAGTCTGTCCCTTTTGGAGATAGTCGATAAAAATTATTCCACGTGTATCCCAAAATACGGATGCCATAATCTTGCCAGCTCACTGTTGAGTTTTTGGTCAGGTTCGCCGCCTGCTCGCCACTCAGCTGACTGTTGACTTGACTCTGGTGTGAAGGGATGGAGCCAAGTTTCATCCATTGTCACATACCGACGCAAAAATTCGGCTTTATTGCGATTGAACAGCTTTAAACAGTCCTCTGAATAATCAACACGTTGATATCTTCAGAGCCTCAGCTATCTCGATCAACTTCACTTTACGGTCATTCGTAATCATTTTGTGGACTTTTTTAATGTTTTTATCTGAAACAGCCTCTTTTGGACGTTCACTGCGTGCATCATCTTCGGTGCTTGTATGACCACTTTTAAATTTTTCAATCCACTTGCGAATGGTTCGTTCGGCTGGTGCAGAGTCCGGGTAACACTTATCAAGCCATTTCCTTGCATCGGCTGCATTTTTTCCCATCAAAACGCAATGATAAATCAACACACGAAATTGCTTTGAATCCATTTTTTTTTCACAATACCAAAAGTTGCTTCACTCACAACGGTATATCTCGAGAACTAATGGTCCAACAGCTGTCAAATTTATACACGTATCTTTTGAAGGTTGGTACTAACTGAAAATATGGATTTAATTCAAGTGGTGCCCTCTCTTAGAAACGGCACTAACTTTTCAGCCCATGTATTAGATCTACTGACGACAATATTAAGCACTAGAATAGCTTTTATATTTGAAGTCCTTTGTTTATTTCGATTTGCAATTTTCTTTTTTCTGTAAGATGTTTTCGGTGATATAAATTGAATTCTTGGACTGCTTATTCTTTTTATCTAGTGTCCTTTAGGACTAGCAGTTTTGACTTCGGTTCATGTGTATAAAGAAAGTCGAAAGCTGAAAAAAAAAAAAATTGAAAACCTGCTATATTTCATTTCCACAACTTGTGTTGGTTGTCAAAGAATATAGGTTTTAATTGCATAAACAGATTCACCGGTCTTATCTCTGTACTAGTGCTGTAACTAAAGATATCTTTGAAACCTTGTTGGGCACATACATTTACTACATCATATCTATTATGGCTTATTCCGCACATCTTGATTAAAGCGCACATCCCAATATTAATCCACGATAACTCCATTCTTCGTTGATCTCAACATACACATATTTAACCTATTGGACGTTATTGACGTTTGATTTCCTTACTTACTTATTTCACTTTTGATGGACCGAGGCGGCACAGGGCCTCAACCTGCCTCTTCAGGAAGTTCATTCCTTTAATACAAATGGGGCTCAATATCACATCGACTTTTGAGAGTGCCCATGTCTTTGTCATACAACAGGGATGATGAGAATTTCGTTTAATGTCTTGTTTCTTGCTCGAGATAGGGCTTTGTTGTTCAATTGTCTTATTAGCCCATAAAAACAGCCTTTGGGAAGAGTTAATATCGGTTTAATTTAGGTGATTATGTCAATACTGGAGTTCACTGCAGAGCCTTGATAGATAAAAAAGAACAATTAACACTGGCGCCTTAGGCAAGTTGTAACTATCAACAACTAAAATTTTGAGGTGGTAGAGGAATTTGACCATAGCATATGAAGAGTAGACCAACAGTTAGTGTGGAAATTAAACACACATTTATTGTGAAATTAATGTAGAATTTTATTGAGTAATAAAGTTCGATCTATGGCAATTATGAATGGAATACAACATTTTTCATGTGAATGATGGTGACTTTTTGAAGAATATGTGGGTCAATGGCCGTATTTTCAGTTTGGGTGCTATTCTTGTGATCCCGAATTGTCACTGGCTTATTGGCATAGACCTTACTCTTCAAATTTCCCCAGGAATTAGTCTAAATATGTCAAATCGCATGACTTTGGAGTCCAATCAACTTCTCCTCTATCTGAAATATTGCGATCTTCAAATTTCGTACGCAATAAATTGATTGATTGATTGTGTGGGCTTGTGTGGGCGGTAGCACCATTTTGTTGAAACCAGAGATCGTCCAGACCCAATTTTCTCAATTTTGGAAAAAAAGCCGGTCCACACATTTCGGAAATGTTCTCCATTCATTGTAACTGTCTCTCCAGTCTCATCTAAGAAAAAGTACGAAAAAGTAATCCTTTTTTGGTATGCATTGATTTTTCGTGAATCTCGTATTGATTTTCCATCTAAAAATGGGCTTCATCGGAAAAGGTAAAATTCTATGATAAATTGTTGGCGATCCAACATCTAGTTAACAAATAGGCGACGTTGTAGGCGTTCAAATGAAGATCAACTTTTAAAATTCGTCGTAAAGTACAATAAGTGAGGAGCAATTGTTGACTTCGGCGACGAACTGAGGTGCCCGACTGGTTTTGAACACTTTCGCACACAGTGGTGATGTTATGGTGTGTACTGGCCGAGCTTGCTGATATGAAATTTGACCCAATACCGAATCAGTTTATTCAAAACGCTTCACCATTGGATGAATTCCGGACTCACTAGGGCGCTTATGGTATGTTGATCGAAAAAGTCACGAATTTTACGAAATATTACTTTTGCAGATCACCCATTTTCGTAATAAGATTAAATAACAAAAATGTTATGATGATTGAATGACTTAAACTGCCAAATATTGTATGACATCTGTCAAAAAGATCAAACACATTGAATTCAGTAAATGACAGCCAACATCCACACCATGAGCCAAGACTCATCCTTTAATTTTTTCTACTAGCATTGCTTCAATGCTCATAAAAGCGACACTGACATCCCGCTGGTTTCTCCAAATTATGCCAATATCTTCTGCGTATTTGAGAAATTGTACAGGTTTTTGTAACACCGTACCTCTGGTGCTGTCTTGTGATTTGCTCACCATACTTGCAAATACGATGTAAAAGAAGAAGCGCGTAGTCGTGTCTGAGTCGCCTTGACACATTCTGATATATTTCTTTCGACTTTGACAGAGCAGCATGCATAGTTAAATAAGTTTGTATAGCAGTATAACTCGTTTCCTTGGATGTGGTGATGGGCACCGATGTGGTATTCTCGAGTCTTTTCCAAGATCTACCCCAATGTGTACGAGATATCGATCAATCAGGACGATCGGTTTAAGATATTAACATACCAGTTCGGCAGGATCTTGTATGAACTTTTAATTGAGTTATGTCACTATAGTTGGCGCAGTTCAGGCAGTCTTCTTTCTTCTGAAGCGGGCAGAGGATGCTCAGATTTTATTTAGCGGACATACGTATCTTTGACCAAATTGTACATATATGCGGCTGAATGCTCTATGCCAGATCATTTGAAAAATAGTGCGTATATTTAGTTGCGGGCTCCGCAGAATTTTCTCAGGTCTGCTGTTGAAAAAGTCAAATAACAGCGCATTAAAACCAGTTTTTGACATCAAAGGTCTCAGTAGGACCACTTCCGACCTTTACGGAGCTGCGTTTTTTATCGACATTCTACACAATCTGGTGATATGAGAAATTGTAAAATTAGACTGTGGTTTTGCATAGCTCGTTTCTATAGATGCTGTCAAAGGAGGCTTTTAATTCGATAAGGAGATGGTAAGTATCGATTTCACATCTTTTGCTTTTTTTCCGACATCTTCTTAACGGGTCCCATAACCGCACTTATAGGGATTGGACTAGGTATTAGTCCAATACTATATTGGCCGCTCAGTATACTGAGCCGTCGAATCGCAGCATATTCAATTTGGATTACGATTTGATGATCAGATGGCAATCATATCCCTTTCTGAGTATTGAAATGAGGAAACCCTGTGCTAAATATTATTATATATTAAAACGATATTAAGATCATGGGATAGGAGGATTCATCGTGGTGCTTACAGAAACATCTTTTGGTAGCGTCGTCTTTTTCCTCTGTCACATATAAAGCTGATATTAGCAAATCTAGCCTTGGTGCGGACTATTACAAGGCGTTCGCTCAAGTACCAAAACCTTAAAACTTCTTTCCTAAATCTGCGACTTAAAAAAAAAATTACACATAAATAAAAGCTGCTTGTGTTCTCTATGGTAATCATCAATCATTGTGTACGAGTATTTCACAATGTTATATCCTCCTTGTCTGGTCTATCTACTCTGATATGTACTTTTAAGCCTAACTTAGAGCGTCTAATTATTTGCTTGTTTGCAAATTATATGTGTGTAAATCCGAGCTTCGTTGTCCTCTTTACGTTTTGTGGAGTTGTTAAGCGTGAGTCCGTTCTTATTGGGCATTCTTGCGTTCCTCGCAACAGCAGGGTTTTACATGGTGTGATTAATCTCCCGCACAATCGTCAACTTGAAAGACTTGAGTAAAACACGGCGAATATTCTGAAGTATATTCATATATAGTAGAGTATATGCATTTCGGGCATCTATTTCAGTACCCTGACTGGCCTTGGAAATTATTTGTTCTCCTCAGCTCCAAAGACATTTAAATAGCTTTTAAAAGGTGTCTGCGATGCTGTTGAGGTTATACGTTTTTCAAGTGCGGTTGCGGGAGATTGATATGTAGTCTTACTTACTGAGGCATCGGCAGGCTAAAAACCATAAGAAAATCTTAGATAATAATGGGCAAGTTGTAGGCGCTTTTGAAAGTTATAATCACTGGGAATAGAGAAATTGGAAGAAGCAACATTTGAAATATTGCAGAGCACAATAGCGTCCAGCGTACATATATGTTAGGCCAACAGCGGAACACAAATGAGATTTGGATTGTAAATTGCAACAAACTCGTCGTAAATTTTTTCTATACAGGTTATCTAAGTGCTAAATTAATTTAAGAAAAAAAAAGAAGAAAAGAAAATGATATTCATTTAACATAGCAAAACAGCTTAGGTCAGCCATTCAACACTGCAATTTTAACTGTTAGCAAAACTTGTCCTTAACTATCACATAAGCGAACCGCAATACAACCAAGAATTTTTGTTTTCCTAATAATTACCAGCGCATATATTTAATTTAAGCAAACTTAAATGAGCAAAGTCATCAAAGTTCATCATTTCCCATCTCATTACTATCTATCATTGCCCTCTGTTTAGCTTATAATTTCACTAAATTAAATCAAAATTGATACAAATAATGTAAAATATTTTGTTTTCTAAAAAAACAAACAACAACAATCCGTTCTTTTTTCTCCTTTTATCATTCATGCTGTAATAATTCATTGATTATGCTCTCACTTGGGTTCGTTGTTATATTGCAGACTAATCCGGCTGTTAAGTCTGCTGTGAAATCGGTGAGTGGTGTTTATATTTATTTTTTTTATTATTTTTCTCTATATATAAATTAAAATTAGTCTAACAGTTTCATGTTATATGCTTAAGTAGAATCAATAGATGCTTTTACGTATGCTTAAAAAGGTTAAAAAAATAACAAAACGAATTTGTGTACATTTTTTTAGGTTAAAGAAGGTTCCCGCGGAGTAAAGACCGCTTACAAAGATCTTAAGTCCAAGTTTCGTGATATAACACCGCCAAAGACAAATTTCCGATCGCATGTGTCTAGTTCACATCATGACGGTATCGATGGTCTCAGTGGTAAGAAAGCTGGTCCACACTCAGCGCCAAGTTCACCGATTTTCAACAAACGAAGTGGATTTGCATACGCCAGCCCAGATGTCATTAATGGGGCAGCAACAGCGATACGAAAGCCGTTGGCAATGTCCAGTTCAAATTCCAAAATTCAGCAGAATGGTTTTGCAAACTATACGAACAGTGCTCCTATTTATAATAATCATTTGGATTCGAGCCCGACGATTAGCCCAGCAGGTTCGATGTGCTCATCTGAAATGAATCTATCACAGGAACTGCAAAATCATCCGCTATTTAAGAGTCCAACCGTTGATAGAAGTGTAAGTGTGTTCTATTGCTAGCTGTTTGATTTTGATCTATCGAACTAAAAATCTCTCTGTGTCAGTGTTTTGTTTTTTTTTTTTTTTTTTATTCGTTTTAATTTTGCGAGTCCTTTGTACTTGTGTTTTATGCCTATTAAACTTTTCCGTTATATTATTAAAACAAACAAAAAAAAAAATTATTTTTTTCGTTGTTGCACATGCATTACACCACACATTTTACATTCATAAATTATTTCAACAATCCAGCTTAAGCCAAGTAGCAGTTTAGATCTAAACTACCGTACAAGTGCTATGAGAAGTGGTGCTAATATTGTAAGAACACTGCCACTACAACATCATCATCATCATCACCATCACCAACACCTATACCACCATTATTCGCAATCACCGGCACAACAGGCTCCAGCAATACCATCCCAAACGACAAGTACTCATCATCAAGTGGCACAAGCACAAACGCCCAATACTCAGCCAAAACAAACATTAAATGCACAAGGTTGTACGGGAGACATGAAGGCCTCCTCTACAAAACCGGTCACTGTGAGTAAATTTGTGACGACAAATTCAACGTTTGATACTCCACCAAATATGTTGTCACCACCAGTGCCACCGAGACGTAATGCAACTGCAAATGGTGGTGTAGGCCTACGTAGACACACATCGTCGAGAACCGAACGAACATGGATAGGATTTGATGATACAAATGGTCAGCCTGGACAGCCGCCAGTTCCTGCGCCACGTCTTAAAAAAGAGGTACTACACATACGCACATTCACCGAATCGCATGGACGCGAAGCGGCGGATTACTCTTCTTAAAATGCCGGAAATTCTAGGGTTACATTGTCGAGTTTACATATATCCTTTTACTATTCCTAACTTGAAAATTGAAAATTGGAACTTCAGGGGAGAGCCGTTCATTTATTATTCGTATGTACTCGTATTGTGATGTTGTTTCTTTGTGTTTGATGTCCCCATGACTATACAAAAAAGCTTTGTTTAAATCTGCTTAGAATTTCATCTGACTTTTTTTTTTTTCTTTTTGACTGGCGTTCTCTTTAATATTTTCTTAATATTTCCTCTAGCGCAAGACTGGACACCCTCAAGGAATCTACCTCATGAATAAAAAATATGTCAATGTCATGCCCCATCTTAACATTTCCGAATCGAAAATTTTCAATCGAAAGAAATCTTTTTAAAAGTAATTTTTTTTTTTTAATATTAATTCATACATCAGTACTTATGTGTTCGTACATGTAACTTCATTGCAAGTAATATTTTCATCACGTTTTTTTGTCCTTTCAACTATGATTCGGAAGAAAGGTGTGTTTGTCTGTTTTTTAAGTAAGTGTCTTGTTTCAGAAGCGCTACATGAGCCCTACATTGGATGGGGATATGCTGAAGTTCTACTGTTGTATCTACTAAATTTGTCTATTTTTCAGGTACATATAATTTTTTCCATCAAATTGCTTTCCAGATATCTATAAGGATGTATGTTACTTACCCTCCATGCATGAAAAAATGTCAATTTATCGTTTTCCAAGAAGGCCATTCTTAAATTGGAGAATACGTCGTAGTTACTCAGTGCTAAATCCGACCTAGAAGTTAACTTCTTCGAAGCCACATTCTCTTACAGCAGCCTTGAAAATGCTTGATTTTTTTTTTTCCGTGTTTGATAATACACTTGCGGTCATAAAAACCGCACCGTATTAAAATGATTGGAAAATTGTTAATAACTACGATAACAATTTTTGTTGAGTAGTGGTTTATAAGTATTTCTATCTAATTTCCATCTGTTTATTGAATGTTTGAAAAAAGATATTAACAAAGAAAGAAAAACCAGTTAATTTTCTTATTTTTTTAAAATATTTTAATACAGTTATTGGTTAACAAAATCAAACGATACATTTTTTATGTATGTGTATATAAGATGCTTAGATATGCCACTTTTACCAAAAAAATTATCAATACCGAGTTACTCCTCCTTTGGCGGTGATAACCGCTTTTATTTTAGAAGGCATCGAGTTTACTAGAAGTTCAGTAATATCCCTTGAAATTTCAGTATTCTATACATGTTCCAGAACTTTATTTTGCTTTTTTTTTACTCTCTGGTTTATGTTCAGACACCTTGCGTTTCATTATATGCCACAAGTGTTCGATTGGGTTTAAATCGGGCGAATTAGCTGGCCAGTCTAGTCTGGTAATTCCGAGGTCATCAAACGTTGTCTTGAGCTGAAAATTATTGAAAGACTCTAGTTACTTGTATTGTTTATTATTTATAGAGTATACATCTAGAAGTTGATTTATAACACTTTACTTACGGATTTGGCGCGGTGGCAAGGAGCAGAACCATCTTGAAAAATGCACTTGTCAGTATACGAATGATGCTGTTCAATTGCTGGTACCAAAAACTCCCTTATAGTTCCATTAACAAAGTGCAAATGGCCCAAAACGTAAAAAGAAAAGGATCCCCAAATCATCTGGCTTTGAGAAAACTACACTGTTTTGACTATGCACTCGTCCTTGAACCTTTCACCTGTTGATCGTCGTACGTATGGCAAATTGTCGGCACACAACAAATTAAATTTACTTTCATCAGACCATATCACACATCGCCAATTATCCTGCGTCCAATCTTCGTACTTTTTTGCCCACGTCAAGCGAGCTTTTTTCATTTTTGTGGTTAGGAGAGGTTTTTGCGCTGGTCGTCTTTCATGTAAACCTATCTCCCGTAGACGTCGGCGTATGGTTTCGGCGCTTAGATAAACTTGATGAAATTCACTCAACTCTGCTCTTATACGGACAGCACTTTTAAAGCGATCTTTTATGCTATTTCGTTGTAATACATTGTCCGTCTTCTGGGTTGTTTTACGTTTTCGTCCCGAGCCTTTTTTCCTTTCCAGTGGATCCAAATTTTCATTTTTTTTCATCAGTCGTACGATAGTTGAATGACAGCATCCTATTTTAACCGCAATCTTACGATAGCCAAGCCCTTCTTCGACTAAAGTCAATATTTGAACTTTTTCGTCAAGAGTCAGTTGATGATATTTACCAGACATTTCACTTTTTTTACTTGTCACCGTCACAACTTAATTCAAATGAAGGAATACCCTTCATTAGTATTGGAAAAACCCTTACAATCTGATGTAATTAGGCATTTTTTTGAGAACTCATTAGGTGGTGCGGTTTTTATGACCGCAAGTGTATATATATATATATTGATTCCCAAGTGACCACAGTGACCATGATTTTTCCCATTAATAACAATACTTCATGTTGTTTTGGGGCATGTACTCTTTTTAGACCACTGCATAAACTCCTGTTTGTTTGGTAAAATTGGTGAACCTACGTTTCACATCCGGTATTAATACGGTAGAAAACGCTGCTTCTTTTATGGCTTGTCCTTTCTTGGTTTTGGTGATCTTCTTAGTCACGAATCGTTTTAACAATGTCCAGCAATTTTCAATTTTGTTCAAATCAAAACTATTTCCAGGCCATGCCAAAAGTTTTATACCAGCGTTATGTAGATATCGTATAACCGTTGGATTAAGTAAGTGAAGAAATTTCTTATTAAATTTAATAGTTAAATGACCGAATATCATGCTATTTAAAAAGTGATGTACAAACCTTTTTGGCTCTATGGCAAGGTACAGAGACGTCCTGAAAATAGGGTATACTATATGCTTCCTAGAGATGGCATATCGATTGAAGGCTCCAAAAATGTCTGTTATCTGCGTCTAAAAAAACAATGAAAAATGCCGAAATATTATTAAATCAGATTTGTTACTTAAAGTATATTACAAAACGAATTGCGCAATTATATTAGTAGGATGTAAAATCACCATTATTATTTATAATTGCTTGCGCATATTCTAAACTAAGGCCTCTCCAAATTTTATCGTGACTACTTTTTCTCCCTTAAGTCTCCATTTCATCAAAAATCACAGATTTTCTATTAGATTCTCATCAGGACTTTGGGACGGCCAATGTAACGTCTCTATGCCATTTTGCTCTTTGAAACGAGAGAAGAGATCGTGACCTTCTTGCAAAGTCCAGTCGTAATTGTTCGATCCATACAGAGATTCGGTAGACTTTAGCAAACCCTTCTGGTAAAATTTTACAAGGAATTGTGCATCGAGACTTTGTGTAAATGCTATTAACTTTTCAAATCCTTTGGCCGAAAAGCATCCATAAGCATGAACTTTTTCTGGATGTTTTATGGTGCGTTGCAGAAACTTTTCATCTTTTTTTGTACAGATTTTCTTCCAATAATTATTGTATAAACAGAAAAAGATGACTCATCGGTCTAAATTCTGAGTTGTCCAACTTAGCCTCTTTTCAATGTGTTTTCGGTCAGTAGCGGTTTATGTTTGGTACTCCTGTTATTGATGCCAGATTCTGCCAAACGGCGTTTGTTGATGTACACTTTAATTCCTTTTTTGGACAATTTTTCTTTTGAGTTTCTCAGACTAATTGTGGGGTTTTTTTTTTCGAAACAATTAAGAAATAAATTTATTGTCCTTACTGAATGTGTTTGATTTTATTCCCTTATCTGACCCATCATCGCTATTAGCGCATTTCTCATACCTCCCTTTCATATCCACTTTCTCACAAATGCCTCTAATGTTTTTAAATATTTTTCTACCAACTTGATACTCATTTTAGGTGAGTTTCTAAGTAACTACTTTCTAAACGCGATGCAATTAAATGCAGAAAATAGTTTGGCTACTAACGTGTGGGTATGAAAAACGCACGTTTTTCTGAAACACATCTTCCGTCAATGAAGGCCATAAAACTTAGTGGAAATTTGTTTCGAGAAACAACACAGGCTTGCTTCAAATCTTCATTTTATCCCTCTGATTTCTGTTGATTGAATTCG
Source organism: Volucella inanis (assembly GCA_907269105.1). Lineage (NCBI taxonomy): Eukaryota > Metazoa > Arthropoda > Insecta > Diptera > Syrphidae > Volucella > Volucella inanis. Next base: position 140,153,979 of record OU026155.1, on the reverse strand, counting down.
GACTCATCTGTAAAAATTACCCTTTTCCAGTCATCCTAAAAATCCAAATTTCATGCTCTTTTGCAAAACTCTTTTTTTTTGTTATTGTAGGCTTTTTTATTTATACCTTCGTCCATTAAGTCCCATGTTGTGCAATGTTCTCCGTATTCATCGGCAGGTTCTTGGTTTATTTCTCCAGATGTTTCTCAAAATAAAACTGTCTTCCCGCTTTGTCGCCTTTTTATTGTGTTTTCCAGTTCCCGACTTCCTTTTCGTACTACTTTAAGTTTTAAACTTATGAAAAAATGGAAAAACTGCAACGTGACTACAACCAACTCTTACCAATAGACCTGACAGAAAGGTTTATGCTCTGTAAAGCTAAAATAACGCTTTTTTTGTAACTTTTAAATGTAGTGTTGTTCACCTAAATCAACAGAGATTCCTATGTACAAAACCGTTATAACATTTATTAGGCCACTAGTGTCGTTATGTAACTTCCTCGGGTGTTGTTAACGCAGCACACCCTGTCGTACTCATTTGGGGACATTCTTTCCAATAACACGCTAAAGGACCGAATAGTTTGCGGTTTATCAGCATCCACTTATGACTTTAAATAGTCCCACAAGAAGTGATCATGTAGCGTTAATTTGCACGAACTTATTGGCCAATTTATTGGTTTATCTTGTGATATAATGTTGTTCAAATGATTCATCAACAAATCAATGGTTTCACAGCAACGTGCCGTTTCTTGTGGCATGATCTTGTGGCATCAGCTGGATCCTATATAGCCCAAGATCGGCGATTTTTCCACATAGTGGGCAGACAAAAGCCAAATTGTTGGGACACCGTTGCGTCGGCTTTGGCTCATTTATCCACAACACGATGAATAGTGAGGTCAGATTGTCGATAGAATCATAGAAAGCACGTAATCCTCTATGAGTTTCGCAAATTGAACAACGATTTACAAAATAGGTTTTAAGAATACGATAGTGTTTTCATAATTTGTCAAACAATATTGAAAATAAATATCGAAGAATTGTCTAAAATGACAGTACGGTTTTGAAAGTTATGCCTATTGGAGGTCTATTAATCAGTCTGAAACCGAGAATATATTGAACACCTTTCGTGCAAAGTCTTACAGATGCCACTACGCTTATTTCGAAATAACTTATTACATAGGTTCGTAACAAATTATCTTGCTTGATACGAGCGTAATTTCAGTCTTAATTGATGAATTTTAATTTAAATGTTCGTTTTCAATTAACCTTCTTCTTCTTAAAGATCTTCTCCGGAAATGATAGTTTTTATTTGTGGCACCTCTTAAAGCACCTACATTCAGGGCATTTTTGGACACAATTTCCGATTGCAACTTGCAACCAGCAGGAATATTACCTCGTGCAGAGGGAAATTGTTCTATATCAAACCAAATTGGCAGATTGCGTTGGGCAATCTGACAATTTCTCTTCTCTCCTATATAACGTCCTAAAAATCTACAAGATGTATCCCATACGAATAAAGTAACATTTTGGTGGGTGCCTGGTCATAAAGGTATTGTCAGAAATGAAATAGCCGACGAACGGTCAGGAAACAGTTCAACTTATTCCTTCTTCGGCCCTGAGCCGTTCTGTAATGCACCGAATTCAACAAGAAAGAGTTGGGAGAGCAAAATGTGTATATCCTATGGCTTCTCCAGGCTAAAAGAACCATCAAACCCTTTCACAAAAAATCAAAAGAATATCCACAACTCAAAAGTTTAATTCAGGAAACTAAAATGGACATATTTTATGTGAATTCATGGCTCTAAGTTTCATAAGGATACAACACTTCCTCAGAGAAATTTTAATCCCTTTGGAAATTCCCAAAATCTTCACCAGAGAGACTCTCAATTTCATCAAAAAATTTGAGCCTCTCTTGTCTTACTAATACGGATTTTATAGTACAAAAATCTTTTAGGTCAGAGTGCCCCAGCAATTCGTGGATCAGATCTTAAAAAAAAAAAAAAATGTCGTATTGCGTTAAAGAAGTGCGAAATCTACCCATAACACGACGAAAAGTTGGTTCAGATTATTCGGTGCATAAAATAGATGAAGTGCTCGATAAGTTTTTATTATTGAACAGAGATTTCGGAAATAATGTTCAACTATTGCGTAAGATTGTTGTGATGTAAAGCATTTCAGACTAGTTTCATTGCTGTCCTTCGATTTTTGAATTATTTTCGAAAATTTGGCCTAATTCGTTTCTTGACCATAAGCTATGACTTACTGAATCGTAGGTCTGTACTATCACAATTAAATTAAAGATACAAAATTCCTTTTTTTTTTTGTTTACTTCGACTTTTCAAAACTTTACCAGAGTTCCAGTTTAAAATTTCAAAACTCCGGCAGGTAACAAAGGATGTTAATTGACCAAGCTACCAATACCGAAAACCTAATTTCACAACTAACAACCTCAAAGCAGAATAGTAAGTGTATTTTTTGTAACAGGTCTGCGGTCGACTAATTGCACAAGCAAATCTTCATGGAATGGTACCAAATGTTCAACATTTCATCCGCCTCATTAAATTTACATAACATTATGCAGCAATTATTTTTCTCTCAGTTTCCCTCATTCTTTCTTCAGCAAAAAAAAAAAAAAAATGTATTGTGTGTTTATCATCCATAACCAATCATAGTCCTGTGCACAATCAACGGCTGTCCGTGATTCTAACACAAAAAAAAACATACCTCAAGCTGTAAAGGGTTATAAGACAAACCCCAAGTCCTCGCTTAAAGGTGGGTTTTTTTTTTCCATTTGTCATGCAGTAAAAAACCAAAACTCGATAATGTAACCCGATTTCAAACTCACTCCCTCCATTAAGCTTCCCAATATTCTATTGCCCCACTTTATCTATCAAACACCTTTCTATTTCACATTCTCTGTCCCTCTGTATCTATGCCCGCTATCTCCGAATCTCACCATAAAACTGTTATTCTTATAATTTTTTGTTCTGGTTTTGTGTTGCTGATTTGAATAATCTAAATGTTCTTTGTCCTGGCTTCCACCCCTTGTGCTTTATATAATTTCTTCTTCTTCTTTTTAACATTTTAAATTCAATTTAAATTAAATAAATAATTTCAATTGGTCTCCCTACAATCTAGAAACAAAGGCAAGCATATCCAGTCACACACTCAGCTAGTTCTACTGCAGTAATGAATGATCTTATATCGCTGGACGATAGTAGTAGCACTAGTTTCGACTTGGAAGACTTTGATCCACTTAATCAAAATGCCAGACCATTGCCAACATCAAGCATAACAACAACCACATCAGTAACAGTAGCATCATCAAGAACAATGATGAGATCACGTTTCCTAGCACCACCACCTGCTGGTCAGAGTACAAAATCCACAACACTTCCAGCTTCTACAGCCTCCTCGAATATATCCGGTGTAAGTAATCCATTGTATCCGTACTTCACTCCACAGCATCGTAGTACCTTACCAACGGACACTACTACCAATAACGTCAAAGATGATGATTACGAATTATTACGAAAGTATGGTCTCGATCAGTTTACATTAACAAATGCACCGAGTACATCTAGCGGATTGAATGGTTCGACTTCAAATAGAATGCCAACAGCTACTGCCGCAGGCATGAGCAATTGGACCACTTTTGATTAAATATACTAATCATATTCGCGTATGAATGCGTTGTGTGCATGTGTGTGAGAAAGAGAAGAACAAACAAATTAAACGCTTTACCCAATTGTTACGATATATCTCTGTATATTTTTTTTCTTTTCTTTTCGATTGCAAAAAAAAAACTGTTTTTCAATTCTATACTCGTATGCATACTCATATGTGCATACTTTTTTGTTTTTTTGTTTTGATTTTTTTTTTTTTCAAAAATAAGACTTACAAAATGTTTTTGGCCAAAAGTTTATCTATAAAAAAAAGCAACAAGACGAAAACAAATTTGCTTAAGTGAGACCTTAAGGCTTAATTAGAAAATCATCAAGATACAGGACATCCTATGTGCTAATCAGTGATACGAGTAGCGTATGATATTTGCTTTCTAGATGTATGAATAAAGTTAGTGTTTCGAAAAGAATTCACACAGAAGTCACAGTAGAGAGATATTGCTTCCATGGTGTTGAAATTGAAGTAGATTAAGATAAATCAGTAGGAATAGTGATGATGATTGCAATGAAAGTCAACTAATTATTTTATTTTTGTTCTCGGAAGTATTTCTTAGATTCGTATTTATCCGTATTTCGAAATGGATTTTGCATTTTTGCTAGTGCATTTAATTTTTTCTCCGACGGTTTTTAAAAGTAATAGACTGAATTCTCCTGGAATTGTTGCTTATATAGAGTGTCACATCTTAATGTACATAGGCATCTCTTGCTATTATTATATATTTTTTAAAACAGTGTCACGGTATAGGTTTGAACGAAACTAGATTCCATACGACGCATCCATTTCGTCGGTCTTACTGCGTAACATTGCTTGGCTTTGTCTTAGTTACTACGAAGACGAACAATTTTATTTTGACGAAATGGGGAGCCAAATAATGACTTAAGTGTTATCAAAAGAGCAACGAATAGAATGTGATTTACATGATCTTATCGTAAAAATGTTTACAAAACATTAAAACTTTTCCAAATTTCCAGTATTTATCGTTTATTCCAAAATTTCTTGCGACTAAATCTTTTTTGTTAAAAAAAATAACGGTTTTCATATCACGAAAGTCAAAAATTTTTTCTTCTTCAGTTTTAACTTGTAACGTAGTTGAGCTTTCACAACATGCTAAGTAACTGTAGATAGCCAAGTTATTTTAAGTTGTCCTCTGCATCTTCTAGTAAGATGTAACATGTCCTATTCCCAAGAATTTTTTTGTCCAGTGCTTGTTGTTTAATTTCTTCTCTGCATTCGTTTTGTCCTTCAAAATAGATTTGCTGAAATATTATATGTACAATGGTTTTACTATTAATTATATTTCTAGTACAATATTGAAATACATAAAATTGGGAATATTTTCAGCCTTCCAAGCAGACTCACTTTGAATAAAAATCAATGGTTTAACTGTGTTGGGAAATATTTATACAAAAAATTGGTTTATCCTTACACAAAAGGTTTACTCTACAAGTGCAATAAACTCAGTACAAGTTTAAGATATCCAGTTGAAGGTCGGGCGGCTGCCCGACTGCAACTATTCAAATCTTCAACCTCAGTTTAAAAATAACTTTATTAGCCAATATAAGAACGGCTATAATACACACATTTTTGGAGGCGGAAAACTCTTCCAAGACGTTATGAACATCGACTTAAATCTCTAAAGTTTTTGACAGTAAAAATTGGTAATCATCAATGAGTCCGGGGGAATGTGGTAGTTGCTTTATGTTTCATAGTACATTTCATTAAATTATTGCAGTTTTCATCTTGCAATGTATGGTCAAGCATTGTCTTGGCAGAAAATTGAGCTTTTCGTGTTGACCAACAGTATTTCTCAGTTGTTGGGACTTCATCTAGATTCGGGAAATTAAAGCTGATTATTTCAACTGTTAGTCACCAAACAGGCATAATTGAGATGTTTTCGTCGAGTTTCGGCTCAGCTTTATGGATTAGTACTGCATCTAGATCCAATCATTGCGCCGAAAATAGTCAATTATCGTTCACAATCTATTTATTATCGCACGTCGCCGTTCAGTCGGGAAATGGCCAATTTTTCTTATATTCATGGAAGTCACGTGGACCTGGGCTTGTACCAACAAGTGTTTCCAGCCAGTTCGATCTTTAGCTAGCTCCAGTTTCGCAGGCTAAGTTGGTTGAGGTCCCCTTCAACTAGCGGGCGCCAACTGAGTCGTGGTCTACCTCTACTGTTCTGCCCCTCGAGAGCGTATTCGAAGACTTTTCGGATCGGAGCAGTGGTATCCATACGCTTTACGTGACCTTCACTCTTCTGGTTAAGTCGATGTCGCTGTTCAGCCCGTACAGTTCGTTGATGTATCTCCTCCTCCGCTAACCGTTTATGCAGACGGAACCGAAGAATATTCCTTTTAAAGCAGCCATGAGCACCCTAGTCCAAAGTCCATGCATCTGTGTAATAGAGCAGGACTGGGATTATAAATCTGTTAGCCGCCCTTTGTATCGGCATCTAAAAGTCGTTTCAGGTGATCAGAAATAGCTGACTTGCTTAAATCATAAGGTTATTTAAGCTTTTAAGTTGATGTAGGCTACTTGAACCTGGGTCGACGCTTATGAGCTTAGATAGCCCAACTTCCACCTTGGAGGTTTTCATCTCCTTCATAAAACTTTTGAAACGACCATTGCGATGTGCGCTGATTAGCTGTTTCTAGATATTAAGAACTATTTTAGCTCTCTTACGATTCATTACAACTTGCCTTGTAAGGATAATAGCAGCATATATGAACTATCTTCCATTCCGCTTCTTTGGGGCTTTTATTTTGGGTATTGTATTGATTTTTACAGCATACTCGTGTGGCAAACCTAACTTCATTTATGGAATATTTTGCGCTGGGAATAACCTCATATTTTTCTGCAAAAAACACATGAAAAGCTTACTCGATTAGAAGTCAAATGCAAGGCAACCGAGTTAAACGACCGTTTATTCTACTAGATATTGTAATGACGGTCAGGAGACAAGGACCACGAAATTTTGTCGTCAACATTGTACCATATTTTACTACCCACGGCCGTTATGACAATTCATGGCAAACATTTTTAAGCTTTTGATTTGAAGTTTAAACCTTGTCTTTTTAAGTTTCACAATAAACCCCAGATCTGAATAGTGCTATTTTTTTTTTTTAATTTGTAACCCTTTGGCGTATACATTAATTGCGCAAACCGGAACTAGTCTTCATTTGTCGTTTCACTCTGGGCTTTATTTAGTGATCCAGGACTGTTAAGTGTAGGGTCCTATGCGCGCATTGCAAGTTTGACTGCATTTCGTAGTTAACTAAAGCAGAGAAGTATTCAAAACATGTCGATCTGATATTGGTAGACAATGTGGATATACTTTTTTTTTTTTTTTTTTTTTCTTTATTTCTAGCTGATATTGCGTCTGTTTGTGCGTTATGTATCACTATTCAAGACAGAATAGTGATCCTTGTAAGTTGCTGATCTTAGAAAGTTGACGTTTTGTTGTATGGCAACAAATATTTTGTATACCTTGAAATAAAGGTAAGGCTACGAGCAGTTAACGCGATTTAAGAGAAGGTCTAGACGTTCAATTCATCCAACTTATCTTTGTTGTAATTACAATAGTTTATAAATCAACTAAAGCCTATTTATGGTTCCAGTTTTTCGAACAAACTGACTGTCAATCCATCCGTCATCGTCGTCTGCGTCATCAGGGACAGGCGGACAGAGTGTTTTCTTCCGTCATTTGGATAATTGAAAAAATTTCCAAAGATGTCCATTCACGTACTTAAGATTAGTCGTTTAGAAAGTTTTATATTATTATTTAATCTTGTTCTCCTCTGCAGGATTTACTAAACATAGTCTTGTTTCAAATATTCGTATTAATAACCTAACTTCAGCGGGATGACTAAAGTTCTGAGCAAGTTAAAGATTCCAACATCCAAACAAGACAAAGTATTTCATATACAGATAGTGAGCTAAGTAATTTAGTTGATTGGAAGCCGATCAGGAGACCTTCAAGTAGTTTTTGGCTATAAAAGTATTTTTAATCGTAGCAGAATCCGTTGTCCACTTATGCTGATTTGTTGCCATTCTTTACAGCGAGGAAATCCCTTGCCTTCCGGATCAAGAAAAGTATCCAGAAAAGGGGATCGATAGAAACAAAAATTTAAGCGTTTTCAAATCTTTTTATTGTTGCAATTAGGGGACCAAAGCGATGGTTTTCAACAAAAAATGTTACACAAATCCAGTAGGTTTGTATGTGGGCTTATGATTTAGTTTCTTTTGTTTTGGCAATGTTAAGCACATTTATATGTTGTGCAAGCTCTGTAGGGGCAATGTGATCCCGTTCTTAGGTCGCTTTTATTTGTATATCAATTAAGTGATTTTTGATACGATTTTTATTCTGTCATGCTGACTGACTGGATCTTTAATACCTTCCAGCCTTGTGATATTGAGAACTAAAATCACCTGCGGTCATCTAGAATACGTCTTCTTTCTACCGCAATACGATCAATCCGGATTGTAATGTTTTGATTCAGACTGTCAGTTGCAGTCACAGGAAAAGTGAACTTGCTATCATATGTTGATGTGCCACTCACAAAATCAATCAATCAACCATTTCCGGTTAAAGGTTGTGCAAACTGTATACCCTCGGTGCTAGCTAAATTGGATTCCTTTCCTATTCTGGCATTGATCGCCAAATATGTACGAGTACATCGTGCACGGAAGACTGATCATAGGTTCCCTCTAGAAGTTTGAAGAAGCATTTCTATCTTCTGATTATCGATTATGCCCTGCTTTTGTTAGTTTTTGATATGAATACAAAAGACCTACCATAACAACAACCGCTCGAAAAATGTGAGCGCTTATTCGACTTACTGAATATAATAAGATGAAAAAGTTTGCCTGCTGCTAAAAACTCAAATTTGTTTGCCCAAGTGTGTGTCTTTGGTGTTTTTTTTTTTTCGGTTAGGTTCAAAGTAAAAGACTTTCCAATGCGTATGATTTATAAACCACTTATTCTTAACAAAATCCGGAGAAAAGTTAACTCTTGCTATCATCATCGTCATCGCTTTCACTAAGATGACAAAAATCTAAACACTTTACTTTCTTAAGCTTGTATGGAGTAAAATAAAACAAATAAAATAAAAGATGCTCATTTTAAATTGAATTGAACGTATCCAAAAGATAATTGTTCAGTCCTAGTTATTAGTTTAAGAAAAGTATGTGAACTATTTAATTCCGAATAAAATGAAAAGAATAAACAAATAACAAAATATAACTAATTGCAAAACATTCAAAACAAAAAATCACTCATTCACATATTTTCTACTGCTAACGAAAGAATAAAAAGTAAAAATAAAAATAAAAATTTAAATCAAAAAACAAATCCACAAAATCCATATAGTTAAGATTATTCGTAGTTATTTATTAATTAAATAAAACAAAGTAAAACAGCCAATATGCTTTGCGTTATTCGCTTGGATAAGGTCATATTTAAATGTACTCGTACTCCTTAAATAAAATAATCACCAAAAAAAAAAAAAAAAAAAAAAAAAAAAAAAACGAAATAAAGAAAAACAATTTTAAATGCTGCAAGAATTTGTTAACTAATTGTAGATAATCACTATTTATATAAATATATACTATATATCTAAAAAAGAACATATTTAACAAATAAATAAAATTTATATATACCTATATACCTGTATAAGTGTGTATTCATGTAAAACAAAAACAAATTGTATTTTATTATCTAAATATTAGAAAGGAAAAAAGTCTATTAATTCGAATTTTGAAATAAATGAAACACGTATATCTTTATACTTCTTTGAAGCAGGCACATTATCTTTTGATTTTCTTATTCTTATTTTTATTTTCTAGCTATTAGCGAAAACATAGCTTTTAAGAATCACAAATCATTCTATGTAAATTAAAGCAAAAGCAAACAAAGAAAAAACAATATTAAAACAAACAAACAAAGTGAGATGTTGAAAATATAAATATTTCAAATCAAAAAAGGAAGTTTTTTTCAATTTAAATTGGATGCCAATGAGGGTTTTATCTTGACAAGTAGATGATGCTTCTTTTCTGTTCAAAAAAAAAAATAATAATAATAATAATAAACAGTGCCGTTCTTATAAAAAAACAAACATCAAATGTGCAATTTTACTTACCTTATCTGAAATCAATATCACCGAGTTTCTCTCTCTCTCTCTCTCTCTCTCTCTCTTTTAGAAATTCCTTGCAAAATGCATTCAGACTTAAATGTTATTCAAATCAAAAACCAACGAAAACAAACGAAAATTGTAAAAGTTTAAATTTTGTTTTAGTCGTGAGAAGATCTTCTCATCCCTGAGCTTTCATATTGTCCGCTAGAAATGACTTGATACGTGTAGCAGCTTGTTCAGCACCATCTTCATTGATTTCCTTATAACCAGGAAGAGATTTCATGCGGTCCAGCCATGCTACAACATTTGGATATCTATAAATTTATTAAACGTAAGTGTGAGAAAATAAGGGATCTTATCTTGCTTACTTATCACTCTCTACAGGTATTAGTCTGTGGAGAGTAATGAGGGTGGTATTGATTGAAATGTCAGCTACGGTAAGTTCAGGTCCTATTACGTAGTTTTGGTTTTCAAGGAATTTTTCTAAAAACCCATAGGCAGCATGGGCGGCTTGAATTGTTTTTGGATGGTATTCAGCTTCGCCACCGTAAACTACACGGTCCTGTAAGAAAGATATCGTCGGTATTAGAAACGATTTAGATACACACATTATTTACAAAGATCATTTAGTCATTTTCTATTTCAGAGTCACGTAGAAAACCGTTTTTTTTTTTTAATAAGATTCGGCTGGGCATTCTATAAACGAGTTGAACGACTTCAGACCACGTATGAAGGCAGTGAAACTAAGGATAGCACAAGGTATGGTAAGAGGCATTGTGGCGGAGTTGGAAGGCATCAATTATTTGGGCAATATTGTCCTAACATTTGAGTTGTATCGAAAGGTTGAAGATGAGCCAACAGATGGTGTGTATGTTGGCTTTCGACTATTGTTATTTGCTAAATTCAATGTGGTTGATCTTTTTGACAGATGTCATACAATCTTTGGCAATTTTAGTCATGGAGTCGTTTACCACAATGCAACAACGCATTTTTGTTATTCAATCTTATTAAGAAAATGGGCGATCTGTAAAGGTAACATTTCGTAAAATTCGTGAATTTTTCAATAAACATAGTCGCTCTAGTGAGTCCAGAATTCGTGTAGCGTTTTGGAGAAACTGATTCAGTATCGGGTCAAATTCCATATCAGCATCCTCGCCCAGCACGTACATGCCAAAACATCACCACTGTGAGCGAAAGTGTTCTAAACCAATTCGTTGTCGAAGTGCCTCACTTATGAAACTTTACGGCAAATTTTGAAATTCATCATAAATTTTAAAATCTTCATTTGCATGCTTATAAAATTGGATATTGGATATGCCAGGACAATTTGTCATCGAATTTGATCTTTTCCGATGAAGCCCACTTTTAGATTGATATGTACGTAAATAAACAAAATTTTCGTTTCTGGGAACCGGAACACCCGGTATAAGATTCACGAAAAACGATGCATTCCAAGAAAGTCACTGTATGGTGCGCATTATAGGTTGGCGGCCCGTACTTTTTTGAAGATGAGAATTGGGTCTGGACGATATCTGGTTTCAACAGGATGGTGCTACCGCCCACATTAGCCATTAATTAATCAATTTATTGCGTACTAAATTTGAAGATCGCATCATTTCGATTAGAGGAGAAGTTGATTGGCGGCCAAGTTTAAGTGATTTGACACCTTTAAACTAATTCCAGCGACAAAACAGGATCTCAAACATAACATCCAAACTGAAATTGCGGCCATTGACCCATTTATTCTTCAAAAAGTCATCGATAATTTTGACTTTCGGATGGTCGCTTGCAACAGAAGCCGTGGTATCTACATGAATGATCTTGTGTTCCATTCATAATTGCCATAGACCGAACTTTATTAATCAATAAAATTCTACATTGAAAACTTCCACACTGGCTGTTGGCTCACCCTTCAGTTAGGGCAGAGGTCTAAGGAACACCTGTATTTCATACATCGCTTAAGGAGCACTGGGGATTTCATAGCATTTTTGGCGACATCGCAGCATAGCATTGTGTTAAATTTCACTTTGTCGGTAGCTATCTGTTATGCTGTTAATACCGAAATCTCTTCAGCCGATCTTACAAAAAAAAATATAATCTTTTCTTAACCGTTAAAATGTGTAACGCGTATAATTGCATCTAATGCATTCTACCTAGTAATAGCAATGTTTTGGTACACACAATGAACACACTCATTCTCAACAACCAATAAACCTATCCACTCCAACTTGACAGCTATTTGACAAGTAGTTCCCACGTAAAAAGTTTTTGACGTCAGTTGTTTGCAGTCATGGAATGGGGCTCGATCTAAACTTGTAGCCATTGAGTGACCCAATAGATAAAAAAAAAGTTTTGAAAAATATTCATTCATTTTAATTTTATTAACCGAAACCATATACCAAAATATTTGCTAGTACGAGGTATATGCCGCTCAATTTCGGATCATCTCATTACAGAACCTAAGAATTTGTTGGTTACTTGCACTGAGTGACGAACTGAGATTAAGTATTTAACATCATCCCAATTTTAAATAGGTGTAAAGAGCTAGCTTGTTCGGAAAAACGGTAATGGAGATATTTAGTCTTAGTGCAACTGATTCGTCAATCAGTTACCTTTGCCAAGAGTTTCCCAAATGGCTGTCACATTTTTAATTATAATAACGCTGCGCAGATTTGTTTAGAAAACCGTACTGTAGGTCATTTTGAAGTTTTCCTGTCTCCAGTTATTTTATGAGCTGGCTATACAATATATCGGTATTTCCATGACTTGTAAGGATCTGTAGGCGAGATAAGACTCGCTTTTTTTAGGGACTGGGACAAATACTGTTTGCCATCTACTGGGATGGAGTTCTTAAGAGTTTGATTGATAAAAAATCAATGTAGTTTTGCCAATGAGGAAGAACAACTCTTCAGAAAAAGGGGAGATATACCATTTATACCAGCGGATTTATATAAAGTTAGATCTTGGGTGGAGACATGACCCAATTTAGTTGGTGGGCTGCAAATTGCGTAGCAAGAAGATTGGCCTTGTCCAAAGAGGTGACAGTTGAAGCTTCATTATAAATACGCGTTATGATAGAGGATGATTTAGAATTGCTGACTTGCTAAACTAAAAAAAAAAGTTTTTTAACTCTGACAATGGTGTTTTTATCGGAGCGAGAAGTGAAAATCAAGTCCAGGATGTGGGCGGTTTGTCTATCAACCACATGTATTTGTGTGCTGGATTAAGTTGCTTTGCATAGCGAACATATCAACGCAGTCTGTCCAGAATTGTGAACATTTATATCGTTCGGAAACAAAGATTTCACCATGGGGATGCATTTCCTTGTATCAAGTCAGACAGCGCATCAAACTCGTTAAAAGTTGAATTGCTATCCAGCCCAGTGCCTCTGCGAATAAATGAAAATATAATTTTAACCATAAAGTTGAAACCGAGATTAAGACAGTGATACTTATAAGATAGTAGATTAAACTGACTACACCGATATCACATATCGCATTAACACATCTTTTTACGAACGTCTATGGAAACTGAAGCACGTAAAAGATTATCTTATATCTGGCCGACATACTCACACTTGGGAAATTGTTGTATCCCAAACATAGACCTTCGGGGCAAAAGTCTGCTAAGTAGATATAGATCACCCGTTCCACAGTGAATTCGGATAGTTCCTCTTATGAAGACTTACGAAAATTAGAGACTAAATGTCGTGCTAGAAACTCATTTCTCAAATTAATAGCTGACAACTATAGACAAAATGTTTTCTATTCAAGTGAAGGAGGAAATTGAATGGTCAAAACCTTGATAGTCATTTTATATACAAAATGAAACTCAAATCATTCTGCTTTTCTAATGCAAGGAAAATATTTTTTATTTAAATCTATTAATACCCATCATATATGTATGTATGTAAATTGGAAAAAAAAACACCCGTTTAGTTTGTATATAAGGAATAAAATCAAGGAAAAACGATTGATTATCATTTGGCAGCATCAGAGAGAAACGATTTTATACGAGTAGCCAACTGTTCAGCGCCAGCCTCATTAACACTCTCATTGTCTGGAAGCGATTTCATTCGTTCCATCCATGCCGCAATATTTGGATAACTATAAAAGCAAAAGCAATAAGAGTTGTAAAGACTAGTTACCGGAATGCTTACTTATCCTTTTCAACTGGGATCATTTTATGTAGAGTAATCACTGTGGTATGAATGGATATATCCGCTATTGTCATCTCAGATCCAATAACATAATTCTGATTTTCAAGGAATTTCTCCAAGAATCCATAAGCTATATGACAAGCTTTAATGGTTTTGGCGTTGTATTCAGTTTCACCGCCGTAAATGAGTCGACTCTGTAACGAATATTCAAAACTTTGTTACAACAAATTGTGAAGTGGGTATAGCTTTTAGGTGCAAAGTGAATTTGTGCGGGAATGAATGAAAATAACCCATGCAAGGTGCAGTCAAAGCATGTGTACTAAGAGAATATCTGGTAACCAGAGAAATAGAAATAGATAGAACTGCAACCAGAACGGCCTCATGACAACCGAATAATCGCGCTTACACACATTTATCTTAAATGTGTTGCACAACTCTGATACTTCCTCCAGGAAAAAATTCCGAGACTTTAATTTGGAAAATAACCAGTTAAAAATCCTCAGTAAATTATATGGAATCCTTTTCAAATTTAAGGACATTGAAAGAGGAACTCTCCTTAGCGTAAGATAAATTATATTTCGAAATTTTACTCACCACTAAATCTTTGATCACTTGAAAGAGAACACCATTCTCGTAGTGCATCCTCTGATCAACTCTTGCTCGTTTAGATAAATCTTTTGGATAGAGACTATCGGATTTGGCATATTTGGACACAATGTATGCCATTATAGCGTGGCTATTGGATGATAATTAGCATTAGTGAAGCAAGACAAGTTTGTATGTGGCAGTTATACCTATCCCAATACGGTTCTCCTTCATCGATTAACACTGGAATTTGATGTTGTGGATTCAACTGAAAACGAAACTCAAGTCAATACTATTCTAACCGATTCGAATAAGTGAGACTGACCTTAATAAACTCTTCGCTGAGATGTTCCTTCTTGGCAAAATCAACAAATCTGGAAATAGAATTCAGTTGAATTGGTTTGCATAATAAGAGACAATGGATTCCTTCACTTACTTTAGTTCCACATCGAGTCCGATTAGTTTTGCTGTTAACATACATGCCCTTGCCGGTGGACTGAAGAGTGCGTAGTAAAGAATGGGTTTAGTCATGTTGAGAAGTATCCTTTTAAGGCTGTTATACGATTATAGTTTTAGCTATAGAGAGGCAACCTCAAAATTCTGAAATGATACAAGCCGACTCGGTGAGATGTATTTGGCAACTGCAAGCAAAAGTGGAATTTATTATATTAGACGAGTGGAACGTGCAACACGGAAAATCATTTGAAAAACAAATGAGGCAAAAGCTTTTGCGGTTGAAAGTTAATAAGTTTTTATTATTCTTTGATATAAACAAAAACAATGCCGAGGTGTACTTAGGGGAATGTTTAAGGCACTTTTTGGTTACGATTCAGGTAATTGCTTATGGAGTCGTAAAACAGGACAAGAAAATTAGAATGTACATTAGTCATTGAAAAGATATTGGTATGTTTCAATGCAAGGACTTTTGAACATTTCCTTCTTTCCTATTTGGCGCTTCTTTACATCATAGGTATAAGGATTACTTCCCAAACAGCAATTCATTACGAGTGCAGATTGCGTCGTGCCTTTTCAAGGAGAAAAAAAAATGAAGAACTCAAAAACAACTTTGAATGGCCTTAGTATATTTGTCTATCGACGAACGCTTTACTAAAAAGCAATTTTGAAACCACGTTACAAAGTAACCAAGAGCCTTGAATAAGGACTGTTTGCCGTTGATTTGTCGTTTTTTCCTTTGGAAAAGTAACTTAAATATTAATTACCCGAAAACTGTAACACTTAAAAAATACGGTTTAAATATATAACGACTATGCCTGATCCGCTATAAATTGTGTTTTTTATTTAACAATCTTTCTAGTTTATATAAAATTTGACACTTTTAAATTTTTGCATGAGAGATTCTAACATTTTGAATATCGTTTTTATACGTTTACATAATTTATTTTCAATTGATTGAATTGTTCTATTTACAATCTATTTTAATCAGAAACAAGGACGGATTAACTCTTGAAGATCCTTCAAAATGAAAATAGGACAACGATGTTTGGCTTGTTTATGCCAATCATTGAACAAAGTACTTGCATTCGAACAACAAGAGTCCAATGTCGATACAGCACGAAAGTATGATGAACAACTGTGCTTTATTGTACCATATGTGTACTACAGTTATTTTTCTAAGTGGCGACAGACTGAACGTTTGTAGCAATCCGTTAAATTCAACATCAGCCAGATATGCTTGTAGCCAGATTGCGTCTATGAGTTTTACAATCCCACAAAAATGGAGATATACTTTTTGCAACATTATCTAAATTTAAATACAGCAAGGTTGCTCGGCTAAGTAACCTCCCTGCCGAGTTATTTAAGGCAACTCAAGAGGAGGAGATATAACAACAAAAATTTCGAGCTGTACTCCGACATCGACTTGGATATGACTTTGTGCGGTTGAGCGAATAGATAACAGTGTTTAAATCCAAAGATAGATGGTGGGAATAAGTCTAGAAGACCCAATCATTTTGGTGCAATTGACCATCGATAAAATGATGAGATTCAATCGAATGGATGATGAGTTTTCTTATGTCATTGTATACATAAAAGCGAGTAATCGCAAAACTTACCAATCGGTTAAACTAATGTCGCATACTATGGAAATATACTTCTTGGCAATAAATGCGGCTTTGTGGAGAGAAGTTCAACATATGACTCGATTCCAAATTTACGAATAATGATGGAGAAACATACCGAAACAACGAAGGATTCGCATACCGTCTTTATCGATTTGGAAAAAGGATTCGGCAGAGTATACCCTAGGCGTACCTAAGAATTATACACGATCTGTGCAATGGCATTAAAACGAGAGATATAGGCGCCATCGAATACTGAAAGTTAAGGATGAAGTACACCAAGGCAGTGTACAGAGTGCGTCACTTTTTAATCTGGTGTAAAGATTTTAAATTGAGGCAGCATATAAACGAGTTCAAAAAATTTTCTCTCGATTTTCAACGATTACGAGTATAGTGCTATTATATGCAAAGGTGTGACATCCATTCAGACAACTCTTAATAATTAAATAATGGAGATAACGGGTTACGAATCAGTCGTACTTAGAGTGAATCTCCTGACATCTAAATACTTAGAAGGAGCCATCCTGAAAAAGTCCGTAGATAAAATACTTAATTCATAGGCTTGATCGTTAACCACCAACGAAAGTGCGATAACGATGTCGCTAGTAAGAGACAGCGTGCCAAAAACTCTGCTGTATTTTGTGATAGAACAATGTCGTTTATTCCTGAATATTAACAAAAATTAAGGAAAAATTTTACGAACATTGAGTTCGTTTACAAAACTCACTCACACTCACTAAAAGGGTAATTCAAAATAGAGTGGCCTGTAGAATGGCTTTAAGGACCGCAAAGTAGCCAACTCTCAAACTATGTGCGAGAAATATGTGTTATTAAATGTAATTACACGCGTTATATATTTCAGACTTAATAAAAGAACAAGAATGTTTAAATCCAACGACGAATGCAACACGGAGTGACATACAGATATGTGACTTCAAAAATTGATGGTGTTGTTCTTTGTATTAGGTATATAGGTGCGTTGACAATAAACTCACTCAAGTTAAATTGTTATCACTCATCTTCAATATCGAGAACGTTGTATCGGAGACGGAATTATACTGAGAAGTGCCCTGCTCATCATTCACTTCGTATAGTAACACTGTAATTCCTCCACCACAATGTAATTGCTTTTCTAATCTGAAAACCAATTTTATGTGATTAAAACTCCATGTCTGTAAGCAAATTACCCACTACTGCTTTATTTACGGAAGCCCCAAACTGGACAGCAATCCGACGTTTAACAGTATCCCGCCTAAAATTAGAGTACAATTCCCACATCTGGTAAGGTGCCCCTAAGACCTCTTTGCACTTGCTGGGTAATCGTTAGATAAAACTTATGGGTGTTGCCAATATTACACAATCATTCGACACCCTCGAACACCAGTGTAACGTTTCCTGTCTCACCTTGTTGTATCGCTTTTTTCACTAACAGTGCTCCACCGAAATTGCCAATAGCATTCCGCCCCTTCCACCTTTTAACCGTAACACCCTCAAGCCCACCATCGGATGTACTCTAAAATATCGTGTTTATTTCCTAAGCCGTACAGCTCGCTTATGGAATGGATTGCTGTGATCTTTATTTCCCAGTCATTATAATCTACAATCATTCAAAACCAACGTATTTTGGTATCTCTCTTTCGTTCCGTCGCCCATGCTGAGAGCAAACATGTTAACCTTGCAAAATCTTTTGAGCGCGCGCAAATTATAAAAAAAAAACTTCTATACAGGAACCTGAAATACTTGCTTACTTTAAGCTTTTGTTGTTTATATCGTTAAATAGTATCTAGTTAAACTTAAAAAAAAAAAAACTATTGCCATCACAAGTTGCAGGTGGTTTACCAACGCAAACCCAAAGGACCGAATTTTACAATTGCCAACAAATACTTGTATACATATTCAACAATTATCTTTTATTTACATTTTAACAATTTATTACAACAATCGTCATTCAACCCGCTTAACATCACCAATTGTCTTAACGCGATTTTCGGTTAAGCCTGCCAAAATTCGTGTGTAAAACTGGTAAGCTCCTTGCTCGTTTACATCAATGTAATTAGGAATAGTTTTCATTTTCTCAATCCAAGCGCAAGTTCTAGGATATCTGAAATATTTGTGAATCCATGTAATTGACCATATTCGGGGGAGATTAAGGAAAAAAGTGATTACCCCTTCACTTACTTGTGTTCATTTATAGGAACAATTTTATTTAAAGTTATAAGTGTCGTATTTATGGAAACGTCTGCAACGGTCATCTGATCACCTGCGACATATTCATTTCTTTGCAAAAACTGCTCCAAAAACTCGTATGCCGTGAGACATAATACGATAGATTCCGGACTGTAATCGATATCATTGCCATAAAGTATCTTTCTCTATTGGGAAGGAGTAGATGTTCATCTTCAAAGAGGCTTGTCCTTCTCAATTAGTTACTTACAGCAAAGTCTTTAATACATTGAAACAGTACACCATTCTCATAATAAAGCAATTCATCAACCCTCGACCGTTTAATGAGATCCTTTGGATAAAGATTATCGTTCGAAGCATATTTAGAAACCATATAAGTGAGGATTGCGTGGCTTTAAAGTAGAGAAACCAACAAATTACATGGAGTCAATTATTTGTTTGCATTTAAGGTACGAACCTGTCACACAGAGGAAATCCATCATCGACCAGAACTGGAACTGTATGCCTTGGATTTAGCTAGAGTCAGATTCGATCTGGTTTTACTGACTTAAAATATATTACAGAGTGACCTTACCTTCAGATACCAATCGCTATGATGTTCTCGCTGGACGAAATCGATTGATCTGTGATAAATGTAAATCTGAATTAGCAGATGGTTTACAAATTGTTTGACTTACTTCAGTTCTAAGTCTAAATTGATAAGTTTAGCTGTTAAAATGCAGGCCCTTGAGGGCGAACTAAAAAGTGAGTAGTATAAGGTAGGTCGTGACATTTCTATATTTTTCTTGTTACTCTCGAGTGCTTGCGAATGTACGTAGATGTATCACATTTTATTTTGTTTTGAATACCCGGTGGAATTTGCGTATCAAAATCAGATGATTTCTGTAGCTGTCAAAGTAAAAGCTTTGAGCTTCTTTGTGGATTATATTTAAAAATACATTTGTTGGGTAACATAACAGCGGTAGCTAAATAAATGAGGACTGTTCCAAAAAAATTTTATCGTACGGAGTACAATAGGGACATATTTGCAGAAACAAAATTTTGCTTCTAGTTGTCATTTCAGAATCCATTTATATCAAAATTCACTAACCCATATAAATATGTATAAACGTCAAATAGTATTATGTGTAAAACTAGATTTCTGTTTTCGTGCAATCGGCTGAGAATTCAAATTGATTCGCAAGCAAATATATTTAAAAAAATAAAAGTCCGAAGAAGCTTTTATTGTTAAATTGAAATCATAATCGGAGTATAAAAAAAAGTCTACTGCCTGCCCAAACGGCGTAAGTATAATGGGCCTAAAGCTTTATATTCTTCGTCACATCGACCAAAACCTTTGCCAGTTGTATTGGCTTATCACAGAGTGCGGTGATTCCATTGGAGCTGTTTAAAATTCAAACATGTGTTCTACGAGTAGTAGGTTTCTTTTGCTATGTGACTTCTATCACATTATGGGGTGTTGCGACAATTGTAAAATAAAAATCAATTTACAAAAGTCATTAGGAAATTTGACTGCCATTGGCGGTAAGAACGTAGTTAGATACCTTGGAATTTGGCTCAATTGGTGTTTACATTATATAAATTATATAAATTATATAAATGTTTGTCTTGCTGGGGCCAAGAAGGCTTTAGGCTTTACAAGAAAACTGTTCCACTACGGTTAACTTAAATAGGGTGAGTGTCATAGGTTACGTGTCTCTAATCATTGCTTTGGGTTGCCCCGTGGTATTTCATTGCATTCATCATTTCATTGTATTACATGGAAATGGTTCAGAAGTTTGAAAGACAGTGTTGTGGGACCTGTTTGCATCTTTACAGAACCCAAAATCCGAGTGCATAAAAAACCATATAATACAGTTAAATAGTATTAACAATTTCCTTATTAAGGTAATTTGAAGGTAATTTGTCTCAAGACCAATGACCTGTGACAGCCTGATCTTCGTACTACAAGAGTAGGTTTGGTTGGGTAAAAAAGGGGTGTAATGGATATACTTTCACATAAACACTAGGCACCAAAACGGGACCATTGCAATTGGTGTAGAATCAGTTGAATTTATATTTAAACGGCAAAAATCTAAACAATCTCCCTATTTCCTCTAGGTTTTCGAAAAAGTACCATATTTTCCTAAAAATTTTCTTCGACTATGCGATATTACGTATATATATAGATCTTTTGTCGTCAAAAAGTGGACCGAAAGCCTTGGTTACTCTGTATAGGTATTTCAAGGCTTGACAAGGTTTGGCAGTCTTTATGATTTTTTCCTCGATAGTGCCCCTTACTATGCAGAGGGTTGATTTGAAATTAGCAAATTTTCCATTATCGAGTAGCCCTCCTCTTCTTACAAGCTCATCCGCTAGTTCCTTTCCCTCTGACTATGTACATAATGCTTTGAGCACTTGCCCCTGACTCATCCGCATTAGCTCAGCTGCCCCGAGTACAGCCAGAACCTCTCATTGGAAGTCGCCGCTTGCGTCCGTTAGTCTTATAAACACACTTAGTTCTGGGTCTTCCTTCCTCTGTTTTCGAGCCGTCTGTGAAAATTGCAATTTCGATTGACCATTTTATTGCTTCTTTTTGCAGTCCACACTCGCCGAATATATTATATCATACGGAATGTCGAAGTTGACTGAGGAAGGAATTTCATCCGTCAGAGTTGGATTGCGTGGCAGAAACTCCACTAGGACCGTGCCGTGTCCGAAACTACTGCTCTTGAAGTAACCCAAATTAGTAAGTCGTATCAAACGTAT
Source organism: Volucella inanis (assembly GCA_907269105.1). NCBI lineage: Eukaryota > Metazoa > Arthropoda > Insecta > Diptera > Syrphidae > Volucella > Volucella inanis. The sequence continues at coordinate 140,132,429 of OU026155.1, read as the reverse complement.
CGCACCAGTGCCAGTTTTTTTATCTGCAAATCAAAGGGTGTTTGGTGTAGTAAGGTCACCAATGGTGCCGTAGAGGTTGTTGCTTTCCACCATACTAGTGCGCCATATGTAAGTATGGATCTTACCACCACCGTATACAGCCAGTACACCATAACAGGTTTTAAGCTCCAAATTTTTCCTACCGTTCTTTTGCAGATAAGAAGTGCATTATTCAGTTTTCTGTTCATAATTACACCCAGATACTTCGCGCTTTTCGAGAGGGACAATCCCACTTCGTTGAGTTTTTGGAGTTCGTATTGCGGTATCTTGTACTTTCTGCTAAAAAGAACCAGTTCCAGTTCAGTGCTGATCGTCTTCAGGGTCACATCCATAATCTCGTTTATGACCACGTCATCTGCATGTGCCGTGACACGCACACCCAATGTATTAAGCTTTTTAAGAATGTCATTGATAACCATCACCCACAGAAGTGGCAATATGACTTGAGGTGTTCCAATGGTTACAGACATTCTAACCGAGCTTTGTTACCAAAAACAGTATGTTCTAATCTGGTTTTATTACACCAAACATACATCCAAACATATCGACTAGCTAAAGTTAGTGCAAAGTAGAGATGTTATTCCGGTAATATGTCACAGGCGCCGCGCCGGAGAAGATGGCTCATATACGATGTGTATTTCCTTCATGCTCTGTTAACCTAATTTTTATAATAAGTTTTCTCATGTCTGTGCGTTACCTATATAGCTCATTCTTTTATCTTTAAGCAGTTCCTGATTAGATGAGGCTATGCTTTCAGAGTGACTGTTCATATTTATTGAAGCCTTAGATACACAATATATTGTCAGCGATATATCAAATTCCACAACAGAATTAATGCTTTATCTGGACTTCTTTGATTTACACAAACCTTAGTCTTAACAGGACCCAGCGGTCACATCAGCCTAGAGAGAGAATATTCTTGGGTTGAGGATTGTGCCGTAAGGGTAGCTTCTATATCACATATGTCGGATACAAATGAATCTCCACTCACAAGACTATGATCGAGAAAAAAAACAAAAAGCATCGGAAACTACAGCCAGAAAAAGCCGTACTTCAGTACAAGAAAATTGAAGAAAGGTGCGATGGGAACAACCATCTACATTGGTAGCTGGCTTAAAGGCTATAAGGAACGCTCACAGTGAATGAAGCCTAGTAATCAAGTAGAATTATAGATATATTTAAATAACATATGTAGTTAGTTGAATCGTCATAATGTTGAAATCAATGATAAATCAGTTCAACCGCCCTCTTTTAGATAAGGCTGGCGAGCTGAAGAACAATAATTATTACTAAAGCTTTGAAAATACGAAAATGATGTTTTGGTAAGGTGGCAATAAATTATTAAAAGAATATGGGTCTATGAAAGTATGCTCGCTGACTGGACAATCATATGTGTTGAAATAACTTCTTGCTAAATGTCACTTATGAGATTCTATCCAGCAAAGAGTTCTGACGGCTTAAAATTTTCTGCGGACGATCGACTATAGTATAAATATTCACACTGAGATAGATCCTTGTGAAGCTCAGTGGGTTTTAAACCAAAACGTACATAAATATATACCATTCATCGTCTTGGGTTCAACAGAGTAATGGCCGAATTTGGAACCCTGCCAAGCTATTATTTCACAAAACTCTCATCTCTTCCGAGCTATTCTAAACCTGTACGGGACTTAGATAATGAACAGCTGTATATGATGGTGCCCAGCGCAGTTGTTAATACTCTGATAATGTCTTAAATGTGAACAGCGCTATCTGTATTTCAAGAGCGGAAGACTCATACAATGCGGAAATAAAGAAATCACTTTGACAGCTAGCAACGAATGTTTTAGAAAAATGGGAAGTATTATAGTATGAAGAGCTGGCTAGTTCTTGAGAGATGACAGAGGTGAAGTCAGTTCTTAAGTGGAGTTTGGAAGGTGAATTACAAGCAGTGATAAAGTGGAATGAGTGAAAGATAAATTAAAGTAAAAGTGGTTGACATTTGAATGCACGCAAACATTTTACAATATGAAGGACACTATTTTCAACGAAACTGTAAACCATATTTGTTGAGATATCGACCTCATCAATCGATCTCAGTATGACGTCAAAGAATTGAAGAACTAACGAAAGGAATTGCCCTAGGCAAATAAAGACGAATCCAAGTACATGTAGTCAATAATCAACTTCTATGAAAAGCTATCAATATTGAAGGCAGAAACTTTGTGGTATTTATGGAGTGTTAGGTTCAAAGTTCGTAAATCGAAGAACAAAATGCTCTCTGCCAAGCGAAAATGAGGAAACCTGAAGACATATTGAACAATTTCCAAAAAAAATTTCATGTTTATCATGTGAATCAAGGGGAATATACGTATAACTGTGAACTGTATTATTATGCGGATGTAGCTTAAAAATACTAAACACGTCGACTAAATTGGCTTGTCAGCATCGAACGAGTGGATAACAATGCTTCGGCGAAGAGGATCTTCAAATCTCAGATTCGAGAAGGCAATCTTTAAGGAAAAGCGATTAGAAACCAGCGTTCTTGGTCTAGAAAACTGCAAAAAGGCGCGCCCAGAATCGAAGATAATAAAAGGCAGAAGCATTTCAGCAACATATTTCCCACGAGTCAACCGAACTTGACTTGCTTTTGAGTATTGAGCGAGAAAAAAGAAACATTATACTCGAAGTAACAAATCTATATAACTATAACTAATTCGTGCGGTTTGTTAAGAGATGGCGTAACTTGTATTATTCCATTGGAACATGCGTTGGAAAGCTACTGTCATTGTACGTCATTTCAATATATGTCATTCATTTGAAGCGTAAACAACAATAATTTCTTTCACTCAAATATGTCGATTTTTGTGCCCGAAAAAGTGTTTTTGCGGGCAGTTCTGCTTCATTACTTTAATATGAAGAAAACTGCTGCCGAAAGTCATCGTATTTTAGTGGAAGTTTATGGTGAACATGCGCTAGCTGAGCGAACGTGCTAAAAGTGGTTTGCACGATTTAAAAGTGGTGATTTTGGCTTGGAAGACGATGAACGTCCTGGGCAGCCAAAAAAGTTTGAAGATGAAGAACTGGAAACATTACTCTATGAAGATTGTTGTCAAACACAAGAAGAGCTCGCAGAATCTTTGGGTGTTACTCAAGCAGCCATTTCAAAACGTTTAAAAGCAGCTGGATATATTCTAAAGCAAGGAAATTGGGTTCCACATGAACTCAATCCGGGAGACGTCGAAAGGCGGTTTTGCATGTCCGAAATGCTGCTGGAACGCCACAAAAGGAAGTCATTTTTGCATCGGATTGTTACTGGTGGAGAAAAATGGATCCATTACGATAACCCCAAGCTCAAAAAATCATATGTGAAACCCGGCCAACTAGCCAAATCAACGGCAAAGCGGAATATCCATGGTGCGAAGGTAATGCTCTGTATTTGGTGGGATCAGATGGGTGTGCTGTATTATGAGCTGCTAAAACCAGGTGAAATTATCAATGGACAACGCTACTGAACACAATTAATCCGTTTGAAGAGAGCAGTAGCCGAAAAACACCCCGAATATGCGACCAGACACGAGGCAATAATTTTCCATCATGATAACGCTCGGCCCCACGTTTCTATTCCGGTTAAGAACTATTTGGAAAACAGTGGATGGGAAGTCTTACCCCACCCGCCTTATAGCCCAGACCTTGTCCCTTCGATGCAGAACGCCCTCACTGAAATACGGTTCACATCAGAGCAGAATATCGAAAATTGGCTAGATTTATTCTTGTCTTCCAAGCCGGCGCAGTTCTTTTGGGATGGGATCCACAAATTGCCAGAAAGATGGGAAAAAGTCATAGCTTCAGATAGGCAATACTTTGAATAATACTATTGTACATGTTTTTCTTATATAAACGTTCAAATTTTGAAAAAAAAACCGCACGAATTAAATTACATACCAAATATTAAAGTAGCAGTTGCTTGAATGTGGATTTTACGTTTGAGCTAGAGCTAGGCACTATGAACCAGGTCATTTTGAAGACGACAAATTATTCAAAAGTAAACTAGGTTTACCACACTGTGATCGATGCAACGCACTCCTCATAATGATGAAACAGTACATTACATCATTACAAGATATCCACAAGCACTTGTAAGGAAAAAAAAGTGCTGCATAAATTAAGCAGTTCCTCTTGTGAGGTCCAAGGAGAAAAACAGGATAAACATCAGCTTCTCAAAAGAAGAAAGAAGAAGCATGAATATTATGCGGTCGATGAAATAAAGAAATATTCTTTCAAAATTGTATCGGATGAATATAAAGAACACATCAAGATTACAAAATGAAGTCAAAGCCTGCAAAGCCAAACAAAGTAACATAATAGTATTGTAAAAAGTAAGTTAGTGCTGAATACCACCATATGTATAAATAGAACCATTTCTGCAGACTTTATTGCGGCCAAGTTGCTCCAAATTCTGTAGTCAACTTGGACAATGATGTCTAACAATTTCGTCTATCCGAGAAGGTCAAAGCGAGAATAGTCATATCTAGATATAAGTTCAACAAAGTCACTGATGCCTTATCGCCTAGCTCTTTAAAGTAGCGACAGATGACTTAGTAGGAGTCTAAACCAACTTAATGATCTTCAAGAAAAAAGACAGACAAGATGTTTTGGCGTGTACGTACGAGAATGCTGATATGGAGATTGACCCAATACTGAACTAGTTTCTTCAAAATGCTTCACCATTGCACGAATTTTGGACTCATTGGGGCATTTATATTGACCGAAAAATTCACGAATTTTACGAAATGTAACTTTGACAGATCGTCCATTTTTGTGATAAGATGTGGTAAACGACTCCATGACTAAAATTGCCAAAGATTGTATGACATCTGTCAAAATAGTACCTATACCCATAGTACCTGACATGCCACCAACGCTGAGGTCAAGCGTAACTCTTGCAAATCGTTTCTTTGAATTATGAAGGCAATTGGGTAGCAAAGCCATCTGTTGAAATATTGATTTGACTGCTATGATATAATTCCCGCGTAATTTTGGCTTGGTAATTATCAGCCCGTAGAATTTTGGAATCCACACCAGAGAAATGGTGCAGGAGAGGAAGATATCAATTCAGGTGACTCGCACAACTAGAGGCAGCTTGTATATAATCAAGCTAAATGGTTAGCCTGTTTTCCCTTCAAATTCCCTCGTTACAAAATATTTCATAGTCAAAATACAGACTTTATACTCGAATGTAGGTTTCGACTTCTGCTTAAAGGTACTTTGACAGTTCTATGCCGTGTTACTTCTTACACGCATTTCTTCATTGAACAGAGCTACTAACACTCTCTGCTTTTTTAGGTCATTGAAACGATTAAGAAGAACAAAACTGGAATAGAATTAAAATTATCTTTCACCTGAAAAAAGCTTTTTTTTTGCCTTAAGATTCAAATTGAGTGGACTATCGAAATCGTGCATGGTATCAGTTGAAAGTCACCTTTTCCAGCATTCGGTTCGTCGTCATTTCTCGTTTTAAAATGGGTAAACTTGTCGTCTATGGGAATTTGCCCAGTCCGCCAGTGCGTACCGTTTTACTCACTCTCAACGAATTGGGGCTGGAATTTGAATTGAAGACCATCTACCCAGTGGAAGGCGAACATTTGTCTGAGGAATTTCTTAAAAAGAATCCGCAACATACAATTCCTGTGTTAGATGACGATGGGGAGTATATCTGGGACAGCCATGCAATCGCGGCTTACCTAGTACGAAAGTATGGTAAATCGGACGCACTATATCCAAAAGATTTGCTTCAACGTGCTGTTGTGGATCAACGTTTGCACTTTGAGTCAGGAGTGTTATTTGTAAGAGCTCTAAAGGGATTCTTATCACCAAAAAAAAGTCAAGAGAATAAAGTGGCAGATGTGGAAGAAGCTTATGATTTTCTAGAGACTTTCTTAGAAAATACCTACATAGCTGGAGATCAATTGACGATTGCCGATCTGAGTATTCTTAGTTCGGCTTCAACTCTTAATCTTTTGGTGCCAGTGAATGCCAACGAAAAGACTCCGAAATTGAGTGCGTGGTTGGATTTGATGAAGCAGCTGCCATATTATGAAGAAATCAATGGAAAAGGTCTTGAAGGGGCTGCTCAAATCATCAATTCAAAAAAGACTGCCATGGAGACTAACGGTGATGCGTAAGAATACCCAGTTAGTATTGGAATAGATCAAGTGTTGTTCATTGTTAGATTTTTTTTTTTTTTTGTTTTAAATAAACGAAATGTGAGTTTGTTGTACAGAAGAAAGAATTTTGCAATTGAGTGTTCTAATCCATTCCGATGTTCTCATTAATTTTTGTGTGTTTTATCAGTTTTTGTTAATTGTATCTTATTTTGCAATTAATCAAATGTTTGCTTTTGAACCACTGGGTAGCTTTTTTTTTAGATCTTATCATATCACCACATGTATTCGTGATTAGTCTTATCTTTGAAGTTCTGCAATACTTGATGTGCTTTTATGCGCCTGTAGTATATATTTTTTATTAACAAAGAAGCATCATTGGGGATCGTTGAAAGGAACTTATTCGATCTGAATCGTTATGTATCAGAGATTATTTTATTTAGGATACAGTTCTTTGAAATTGTCCACGAATTCGGATTACGATAGATACTTACTATCGGCCTTAGCTATTCATTCATTTAGCAAAGTTATTGATCCATTTATAGCTAAAAAAGGATACTATGCTTCCACATGTATGTTTCGCTTGTATGTTATCACAAGGTTGCCAGCAAAGTTACTAAACTTGAGTAATACACTTTCTTGTCATTAGTTAGTTGCGACTTGAACCTTTACTGCTTCTCAGACGGGGTTTTTCTAAGAACTTCTTTGTACTTGACAACAGATTAGGTTGGATATATTGGCAATCTGCACTGCAGGCTCACTTTGGTCAGACAGTAGAGCTCAGAAGAGTACGAGGGTCTTAAACTATAAAAATTACTCAGAGGTTGGTCTATTTGATGCCTTTAGCAAAACTGCGGAATCTGACGTGCTTACTTAGATGGCGCTACAGTCCGAAATGACCCAACATTTCGCACTCCAAGTTGGATGAAGTCGTTCTACATTAATTATGCGCGCAACTTCAAGTGCGGCCTTTCTCTTCCACATTTTCTTTCGTTGATGAATTTAAAGAATTTCTGAGCTATAGTGCTGGTGTCCATCTACTCTACATGTCCTAGCTATCAATGCTAACTCTTGAAGCAAAGTCTATATCACCAAATCTTACCCTCTGCTGTCTGTCAATGCAGAGAGGACCGTAGATCACTCGGAGTCAAATAAAGTCAATGATTTCTGCGGTATAGAGGAGGATTATAGCGATCAATTAATTATACAACGATATGTTGGTTATCCGAGAGTGGGCTATGCTACTCAATTGCCTTCTGAGACCAAAGAAATAAGTTGGCAAGTCTTCAATTGATTTCTAAGATGATGTCGCTGTTAATATTAACCGTAGAGCCTTGATAGACAAAGTCCTTAACCACCTCGAAGTTACACCTGCCTATTGTGTAGTTTCATCCGAATCGTCAATTGTGTGTGACCTTTCTCGATAGGAGCATGTACTTTTTTGCTTGCGCGTTTACCACGAGACACATCTTCGCTGCTTCTGTCTCAATATTCACAAATGTATACGTCACCTGCATGGGCAAGTAATTTTAAGACGTTTGCATGAGTATACATCCGGTTTGGGGTCTCAAGTACGATGTTATTGCCTTGTCGGAAGCCTTTTTTGACATCAAAGATGTCTCGCTAAAATCATTACCGACTTTCAAGGAGCAGAGCCGGTTAAATTAACCTGCCCACATAAATGGTTCTTCTCTTCTCTTCTCTCGCTCTTCCGCGGCTCTCGCGGAACAAATACTGGTTATCGGAGAGATTGTATTACTCTCCTATCCGTGCTCGGAGCATTTTATTCAAGGTTTTCCCAGTGTTATAAAGCGGTCAGAATGACGCCGGAATCATTTTGGGCGCTTTGACTCTATTCAAAAGAACGAGGCATTCGAATTGGATGGGAGTACCTCATCTGTTATAATATCTCCCGTTCTCACCCCCGGGTGATCTGAGAACAGGGAGGAGACAGCTTCAAACCGGACGACCGACCCAAAATGCACAGATTACGGAGCGCCTTTCCGTACCTCTGTCACCACGTCTTTTTATCGGTCTGAGCAAATGGAAGCATCTGTCCAGCCCGTTCCTAAAAGAGGTAAATTTTCTTTTCTCTCCTACGTCCTGTACTTACGTCCTTTTTTTCTAAAGTCATGGAAACTTTGATACACCGTCATCTTATGAAATATCTGGAAACACGAAAACTTCTCAATAACGAAATGACAACTTAGTTTGGAATGACCATATATTCGATCTCCCCAAAAATGCTGCGAAAGGCCTAGGCTGCCTCAAGTGATGCTAGAAATACTCACAATATGTGATGCTAATATCACTCACCTTGTTCTATTGCCATTTTCAGAAGCAATGATTTACTAAAATTGCCAGAAGCATTTCACCCCTTCATACTACTGCCGTAACATCCGTTTCGCTATGAATGCTCATCAGTGTACTCGCATGCCCCTTTCAGAGATACTCTAAAACATCGTGATTCGTTCCTAAGCCATAAATTTTGCTTATCTTTCATTGTATCTTGCAAACATTTATGACCAATGTGCATCGGTAGTTTTATTTTCTTCCTCACTAAGTTACCTTCTCCCACGCTTGAGCAAACAACATCTTTTGCCCGATCTGATCGATCTAATCAGCTTTTTTTTCGTTTCCTTATACGACGCCACCGCTAGATCTGCGTCCAGCGACTTCTGTGCCTCTGGAGACGAAGGAAACTAACATTTTCTGCGCAAGATCACAATATCCTCGGTTCACTAGCAGCTCGGCTCTCACCTGAACATGTGTTGCCTATACCACAAGTTCGTCCAGAGCCCCTGGTGCCAGTCCGTCTGAATGTCGTGAGATCAAATCGCGATGTTGAGAATACCGCCTTTGAGATCGGTTGTCGTCTCCCCACATGCATGGGCCTTGGAGTCGAGATCGCCCGCGAGGATGGCATCACCTCTCTCCCCCGGCGGTGGAGAGAGATCCACACGTACGGCTCCCGAACTCCGGTGTCGCAGAAGGAGATTTTTATTCTGTTTCTGACCAAATGCGCTGTCATGACCGTCCGATCGCTGTACCAGCGACGGTCCGATAATGTACCGTACTGCTCACTTAATATGAGCAGAAACGAGAGACCCGTGGATAAACGTCATAAAGAATTCACACAATCTCCCTTGTATCTGTCAACTGAAAAATCGAATATTACCATCTCATCTATGGTACATACGAGCATGAGTACACACCTATGCAATCGAAAGTAAAAAAAAAAACTGCTAACATTCATTGGAATACATTTGTTTTTATTTTTATCACTTTATCCACAATCTCTAAATGCTTACAATTAGAGAAAGATACAAAAACGCGTCTTAAATTTTACCTTCAGCCATCAATTCCTTGACTCTCTTCATGAGTAGCTTTAAGCCTTTTCCATTTGCTTCTTCGTAGTACGGCAGTTGCTTCAACAATTCAAACCAAGCGTGCAGTCTAGGTCTTGTTTCTGCACTAATAGGAACAACTGTATTCAGGGTGCTGACATTACTCAACAGACTCAAGTCTGCTATTGTCAATTCAGGCCCAGCAATGTAAGTGTTCACCAGGAACGCCTCCAAAAATACGTACGCCTCATCAACGATTTCCAATTTCCGTTCCTTACTGAGATGCGGTGACATGAATGCTTTTGTTGCTGCTCCTAAAACTCCCGAGTCGAAGTGAAGACGTTGATCCACTACGGCACGGATCTGAAGATCTTTTGGGTACAGCGAATCTGTCTTGCCAAACTTTCGCACTAAATATGCATTGATGGCATGGCTGTCCCAAATGCAAAAATCATCATCCTCAAGAAGTGGAACAGTGTGTTGTGGATTCTTCTTTAAATACTCATCTGTTCTGGTTTCACCGCCTTGGACATCGATTTCCTTGAATTCGAACTCCAAATCCAATGCATGCAGGGTAAGTAAGACTCCGCGTACTGGGGGGCTCTTAAGAGTGCCGTATAGAATTAGTTTGCTCATACTGAAGCTACGAACCGAACAGTAGAACGAAAAGTTTCCAACTGAATGCGTGTTGCAAAGCGGGTCGTAGTTTTATTGTTGAAACGTTTTACTGTTCAAATTGTTTTTATTTTCTCTGTTGCTATTGTTACCTTGCCGGGGAATTATTGTAGATAGACGAGCTTACGTCGTGATTAAGTACGTTTATCTGTTTTCGTCGCAATGATGGAAGTGGAAAACGTCGCATAAAAAAAAGTGAGAAGTCATCATGATGATTAAGTTTTGGTAGAAATTTATGGGGAAAAGTGAATTTGGAGCTGAATTTGATTGCTGCAGATACGAATGCGATGAAAGCTTTGCACACATTTCAAGTGTTGTAGAACAATCGATCAAACAAATGTTTATTAATCAATACAAGCTTTTTCGGCGAGAGTACTGATATCAATTTGAAAATGTTGTTTGGAATTGTTTTCCATAGTTACTTAGTCTTTTGATGGAATTACGAGTACTGCCTAAAGCGAAATAGTAAGAAACTTTGCACAAAAGTAGTGCCCTTGCCTTGCCTCAATACGTGGTCCAGAAGGTACGTGAAATTCGGTCAGCGCGAATATTGTGCCAGTGATAAACTTTAGGTCACTTCATGTTTTTTGGAGTTCAAATTCTGAAGTTTCGAAGTTGGAATACAACTACTGATTCCATAGTCATTCCGACCGCTGTGTATGCTGAAAATAACGTCGTAAATCGGACTTCCTAAGAAAGATGCTGGATAGCTACATCTCTCGAACATAGAGTACTCCGGTGCTACTTAACGAAGGCACGGAGAGAGAACCGGCTTGCTTCGGAAGTGGTCTACTAGTAGGACCCTAATCTCTGGAAACTAAATAGTTAACGACAGACTTTTGTGCATAGAAATGCCACTTGTGAAAGTGTAGGACTGACTGCAGGTTAAAAGCTATGAACTGGCGGCTCAAAAAATGGAGATAATTGTCCCCACCATCCAATGATGATCCGGAGGGGATTTCCGTGTAAACGTCGCAGGTATGGTGGTTCGCTCGAGTGCTGTAGTTCTCCACCTCGCAAACTGTCGACTCACCGCTCACTTTACAGAATTACATTGGTAGGACGGCTGCTAAAGCTATTAAGGTGGCAGCTGAGCTGTATAGGCTGATGTCCAATGTTGACCAGCCCCGAGAGGCTAAAAGAAGGTAACTCTTGTTGGTTGTCAACTCTATGTATATTGCTGTACAAGATGGTGTCACCGAAAGCACTTTACCTCGGTTTACAGTCGGGTTCTCCGCACGGTCTCCGCGCCAGCTGTTATGGAATTATGAGAACTGTGCCCGATGTGTGACTCTCACGGTACTAAAGAGAAAAATTTCTCTCCCCAAACAACATAGCGAGAGGCAGAATAAAACGTTGGTGTGCTGTCAGCAGGATTGTAGTCAGGAAATTGTGGATTGGTAGGCACATTTACTCATACCCATTATGCTTCTGACTGGAGTGAAATTATATCCCAGTTTCAGGCAGGACAACGCATGGAGATGAAAATGCGCTTGTTGCCTCACGATGAATGATATTGCTGAGCATACGTTTTTTTTGGTTGCGGACAGTACCATTAAAATTGACAGCTTTAGGAGACCGGCTGGCGTAGAAAAGGAAGGGGCAGTCGGTCGGTGGGCCGTCTCCTCACGCTTAGGCAAGGAATGGTACGGAGCCAAGCTGCACTGGCTTACCTGATCTATCAGCAAGGTAATATACTTCTGAGTTATCAGAAAGGTGCGATCACAGGTTTTCGAACAACTTGTCGCTATGAGCACTATTTTCCCTCTCTTCACCCAACAAAAAAAGGGTATCAGGGCTAAGCCAGATATATTAGCCAGCATTAGCACAGCAGTCTTGGTTTACATTATACAAAATGATGTGCTTTAAATTTTTTGTTTAGAAAACGTCAACATCTACATGAAACATGCAAAAGGTTGCGATTTCAAGGACTATCTGAAAGTATTGGAATGAACGTACTCCGACATTTCCTACTACACTTCGAGTCCTAAAATTTATCTGCCCATGAGCTTCACCAGGCGCAATTTATTTGAAAACTTGGCCAGAAAAACTAAACCAACGTTGATAAAAGCTTAATATTACAAGTGAAATACGAATCAGTTTCATCTTTCTCAAGACACAACCTACAGATATCCGAAACCCAGTGATGACAATTGTGATGCCAACGCCACTTTTTTATGTTCGTTTTAAGAAATATATCAGAAAAATTAACTTTTCAGTGATAAGATCCCTCCAAGCAAATGTGCACGATCTTGCGTTACTCATGAATTTCTCAGTGTTTCATAGAAAGACGAGTAAGCACTTCAGTGGTAATGTACCTGCAGTTCTAGCACTCATTAAGGCAACGCCGTGTACCTGCAGCTTAATGCGAATATAAACGGGACATTCACAAAGGTGATGCTCCAGGTGTCGTCATCACTTATGCCCAGCACATTTAAGTGCTTAGGAAAATTGAAGTGCCCCGTCACGACGCCAGTAAGCAACCTATAGCCTTTCCAGCCGAGGGATTGCAGAAAGGCCGCGGACTTCTTGGTGACATCGGGAAGCATTTGTTTAGTCACCCTGCAATCTGCGAAGTTATGCCATCTGCAGTTGTGCTCATATGAAATCCAACTGTCAATGGAAACCAATGGAAAGCAAGATCGTCAGCGATTGTCATTGCATATATTGAAACAGAGTTATAAGACAGTCGACGTCCGAGGTAATCAAAACTCCAGTGCGTGTTGTACGTGATGTGATCTAACTCTGCTCTTGATCAGTGTTGCTTTCATCAGACTTCAAAAACGGCTTGTTTAAAGAGAAATGTTAACGTTGATAGCAATAGCTAATACCGATAGAACAACTGCGCTTAACGCAATAATACCGGAATTCCGTATAACCACAGGCAAACGAGCTCAAGTACATTTTTTTTCTGTTTCCCGAATTGGATTAGCTAGTTTGTTTTTCAGCGATGGCTCCAGGAAACATCTAGGATGTGGCTGTAAAGTCTTTGTAATTGATGAGAATCTTCAGTTTCATGTTTTCCAAGTGAAAATATACGCAATTCTGATGGAAATGATTTAAATTGTGTGGAACCGCTTCACCTCCTCCAAGCTAATTTGACAATGCGAGATTTCTTTTAACCTTGTTGAAAGGCTAAACACATTGAATCTTGTGTGAATCCCAGGTCACAATGGGTATGCTGGAAATAAGATCATTAGATCATTGGTAATCTTTATAGAAACTCAGAAGAATAATTTGTCATGAACGGAATCTGCATTGGGACTTCCTGCACCCTTAGTTAGGGCTTTTATTGACAATCGTGTTTTTTATGATAACAACCATATGAGGCATAACTCTTCAGGTGGTCGTAGATGATATGAATGTTTTAATTCGTTTGACTTTGAATATACTCAACAGGGTCTGAATACAGTCACAGATGTTCAGTGCATTTGTTTAACTACATTATGAATCTGGTCTTACCAGAAGCTTGACAGGAGCCATTATTCATGCCATTCCATAAGATCCAGGAGCCCCTTAATTTTGGTTCGAGCTTGTCTTGAAGAGTTTGGCCCTGAGTGAAAATATCCTAGTGGTTTTGTATTAAACCTACATCGTAAGGAGGGTTTCCTAACTTGTCGACTATCGCTATGATCCTTAGAATAGCCGAGGCTTTAGATAAGCTTCAGTCTACAACAGAGAGGAGGCTCATGTCCACACGTGAGCTCGAAATAGAACTCATGGATTCTGATATTTAGGAAGATATCCTGACAGGTTCCCAAGTTTAATACATCATTTCTATACGCTTCGGTTAAGAACTTCAGTTTGGTGAAACCACCACCTGAAACACTTGCTGGGACAAGAATGGCGAAAACACTTTTTTTTTGTGAATGTCTGGCTTACGCTTACAATTGGTTGCAAGTACATTGATGTGGGGGCTAGTATGGTAGGAACTTAATTACTGAAACGCTTACTCATCTTTTTACGAAGAACTGTGAAATTTTAATAAAAGGAACATAAAACAAGTACAATGAAAAATTTCTGTCAGCCTAGTCAAAATGTATTGTAAGTAAGACAGCTCTATTTATACTAAAGAAAGGAACATGTGAGTGTAAAGTGAAACCTCTAAGTTGGAAGAGATCATTAAGCTACTTGCATGGCTAGTATTTGGAGAGGTTTGTGGACAAAAGTGTTAGTTTCTAAAGACATGAGGGACATATTACATATTCAGTATTGGATATGTAATTTAATTCGCGCGATTTTTTTTCCAAAATTTGAACGTTTATTTAAGAAAAACATGTACAATAGTATTATTCAAAGTATTGCCCATTTGAAGCTTTGACTTTTTCCTATCTTTCTGGCAATTTTTTAATCCCATCCCAAAAGAACTGCGTCGGCTTGGCAGCCAAGAATGAATTAAGCCAATTTTTGATATTCTGCTCTGATGTGAACCGTATTTCAGTGAGGGCGCTCTGCATCGACCGGAACAAATGGTAGTCAAAAGGGGCAAGGTCTGGGCTATAAAGCGGGTGGGGTAAGACTTCCTATCCACGGTTTTCCAAATAGTTCTTAACCGGAATAGCAACGTGGGGCCGAGCGTTGTCATGATGAAAAATTATTGCCTCGTGTCTGGTCGCATATTCCGGGCGTTTTTCGGCTACTGCTCCCTTCAAACGGATTAATTGTGTTCGGTAGCGTTGTCAATTGATAGTTTCATCTGGTTTTAGCAGCTCATAATACAGCACACCCATCTGATCCCACCAAATACAGAGCATTACCTTCGCGCCATGGATATTCGGCTTTGCCGTTGATTTGGCTTGTTGGCCGGGTTTCACATATGATTTTCCATGATGATGTTCATCGTCTTCCAAGCCAAAATCACCACTTTTAAATCGTGCAAACCACTTTTGGCACGTTCGCTCAGCTAGCGCATGTTCACCATCAACTTCCACCAAAATACGATGACTTTCGGGAGCAGTTTTCAGTAATGAAGAAGAACTCCGAGCAAAAACACTTTTTCAGGCACAAAGTTCGACATATTTGAGTGAAAAAAAATTATTGTTGTTTACGCTTCAAATGAATGACATATACTGAAATAACGTACAATGACAGTAGCTTTCCAACGCATGTTCTAATGGAATAATACAAGTTAAACCATCACTTACCAAACCGCTAAAGTTATAGACCCAATATATGGGCGCCTTTGTTGCAGTCTACTTTTTACTATTCACTAACATGGTTTTGTCAACTGATGTATGATGAGTGAAATATGTTCACCCTTGTACCATGTCTTAAGGTGGCTTATAAAATTCGTAAACATGATAGCATAATCAATACAATTCAAAGAATACTTCATAGCACGATAGCGCTGTTAGATAGTTGAAAGCCTTTTTTCTATTGCGCAGGCTTACGATACAACATTACAACAAGTTGCAATAATTTTGTTGATTTCTTCATGGTGTAGGCCAATTTCACCATTATGTTCACTAGTTTGATAAGAGTTCTTTACTAAGCCAATTGCTTGGCACTTCGAATACCGTCATACGAATTAATGTCATAATCTCTTCTTATCAAATCGATTCAATTTCCTTTCCCCAATGAATAGAAGCGAACTTAGACCTTGGTTAGCTGGGTTGAATTTTTGTTTTCATTTGATTTGAGTCTAAAAAAGGTATGCAACCACTTGAAATGTCAAAACATGTGTCCAATTTCTCATAAGTGGTTGAGTAGAATTGGAAAGAGCTGCCTTAACCAGAATCGAAAAAATGGTCTTAGCTTTTTAAAACTATATTTTGCATGCAGTGAGGGTTTTAAAAAATGCATTAGACATTTGAGGCCACCAAAATCGATATGTCACTCTAAAAGATAGGTATTCGTGTAATTTGTATACTCCATATAATTAATTTCAGTGTGATTAACTAGATACAATATTTAAATATTTGCTCCTACATCACAGAAGAAGTTTATATCTCAAGGTCGACGCTTGGGAACGATATCCGTGAATAGAATGACACAACGAGGTTTTATTCCCTAAACCCCCACTATGTTGTAGAATCTATCTAAGCGATTAAATTGTTTGTTTCATATCGCTATCTATGATATTTTGAATGGCAGATTACTTCGTTGGCTTACTGGTTTGTATTGTATCTAAAATTGTCCACCTGTGCTCGTTTTTATTGGTTTCGAAAGATATGACAGTTTCGCCATTGTTCCCATAGTTTCGAAAACACAGTTTGAAGTTAAGTAGTTGATTAAGGGCACACTTGAATAGTGCCGAAACTTTTCTCACAGTCTGATAGGGTCAGTCTCACATTCATGACCTTGGCTGCTGAAGGAACAACCAAAAGGGGTAGTTAAAACTAATGTTCCTAACTTCTAATATGACCAGCACGAAAAAGCTACTAGAAAGCGGTACGAACGGTACAGGGTTTCTAACGAGACTTAGAAAATGTTTCATAGGATATCAATGCACAAATATTGAAAAAAGGGGGAATTAAACGCTAAATTAACGACATATTCTAGTGTATAACGGCAGAAGCGTCACGAAAAACTGTAACAACTATCGATGGGTGAAGCCAATTTCCCAGCTATAAGATGTTTGAATGTTGTGCAATTAAAAAAGGAACTGAGCGGCGTCACTTTTATCTTCTCGTGGTAACTACCGGGTATTAGGCTCATTGGACTAAGAATACTGAAATGAAGATGATGGCGGAAGAACTCTTAATTCGCTAGCGGCAGTTTTCATATTTCCGAAGCAGGTTACTTGCTCCGAAATATCTGCTCCTGTTGTCCAAAAATTTTTTACCCTCCAAGTTAAATTCGCTGAAGATGAATTTTACATCAAAATACGAAGCGGTTGCAGGCCGGAATTTTATTGTAGCTGAGATTTCCGAATCTGAATATTCACAACAGTCACCCGATAGCTCCCACTCAACCATTTATATGATGAGGGAGTGTGCTGACAAGCACATTTAGCAAAGCAACTCGTTCGCGGGATCCATAGAAGGACAACGTGAGTCTTTTGCACGTGAGCGGCTAAACCCTGCGGAGCTACCTCTAAGACATAAACGCCTGCCTCACTGTTATATGTTGTAGACATACCAATAATGGAGCGACTAAATCCTAAATGTTAAAATGTTTAACTAATGTTAAGGAACTAATGTCAAATAATGCCAAATTGAGCTTATTAAAGCTAAACGTGGGTTTATTTCACTCACGATGACGCAGATAAGCTCATCGCACGCTAAAATTTTGATCTTTGCCCAACAATTTCATTTTCGATCTTATTCCCTGGGATGTCTTAGTGATGTGGGACCAAAAAGAGGCTCAGTGAAATCAGTATTCCGATTGATATGATAGAATCCTTGTATTCTCGAGTAAGCTTGGAAATAATTCACCACCAGCTGTTCTTCAAAAGATAGATGGATAGATAAATCGAAAGATATAGATAGATACCTACTTTGTGCTCAATTGTGAAATACAAGCTTGTCATCTTCCGAAAAGACACTAGATCGGCTTGGAGCTATTAGTGAAGACGCACTAAATTCCTTTCAGGACTCAAATTCTAGCTGAAATCATTCCTGGGCACAGGAATTTTTACTTAACAAGAGCTCTGATTTCATTGGACCCAATGCCATGTCCATAAGACCAAAGTCAGGTGGTTCATGTTGTACCAGATACTACTTCTTAATATGAATATTAAGGGGAAGAAGATTCATCACCGCGTTTACATAGCGCAGAGTTGTGTGCTATGGAAAGCTTCCAAGCAATCGAGATTGACCGTTCTTTGGAGTCTGGTAAAAGCAGCCGTAACGTATTTTTGTGAGAACTTATTCACTCAGCAGGCCACTCTTTAGAAAAATTGACTTTGTCATAGCCGTGTAGATACTAAGGAACCTCAACGATGACAAGCCCCATGTCTAAAACTCCTTTTTGCTGCATAGGGTCAGTAGGAGACTTCGAATGTTGAAAGTCAACCTGAGCAAATATAAAATGGGAAAGTACCAATTCAAGATGCAGACAGGGACGTAAAAGCCTTGTTCAAGCCCGCTGCAGGAGATGAAGTGTCTTTGTTTACCTGATTCTGGCTCGACTTATGAGAATACGTTCTAACTTATATATTTCAGTGTCGAGTCCAAAGTTCTGGGTACAAATACGAATCAACTCATGCTCCGTGCACGAAATTGCCTCGGAGTCCAGCGGATTTCGCGCATCAGCTTCGGTGGCCTGAATACCTCACAAGTCTTAGTTACCTTGAAAATTCTCTGTTTTGACCAGCTCTTACTGTTAATTAACTTAGTGTTTGTATATGATCAGACTCTTGTCATTGCCAATTAATAACAAATTGCAATTTGAAGCATCAGAAAGATGATATGGCATTCTTATAGCCAAGCCGGTCTTGCCTTGTTTGTCGTTTCTCGATTCCCTTGGGGACTTTGGCAAGATATTCAAATTTCAACACCTCAATAGCGACATTCACATATTTGTTTTAGAAACATTCTTCATCTTGGCTGTGTTTGAGATGAAAATTCGATCATGCAGGCCTGTAAGTAAACCCCTACATGGACAACCCTTAACAAATATTATTCATCAGCGAATTCAGACACTGGAAAATAAGCCTGTGACAAAGTTAAATTGTTCAGGGCTTAAAGCTTCAGCAATTGAGCAATATCTGAAGGACATCTGTCCTATACAGCGAAAGGTAAGAGGTGCAGCAACCTCGGTCTTCATTACTTACAATATCTTAGAAGAGGACTGAATGGCGATAAAAAAAAAAGTATTTCCTTACACTACGCTGATAAGAGGGATATACGAATCCTCTATTACCAGTTAACTAACCTTGGGCAAGAGGGAATGCTGACGAGTTCTACGCCAATGTGAATCATCACATCTTGTTGGTCATTAATAAATTGAAGGCTAGGGATTATTCAATTTGAACAACGAATGTCCGTGTAGAAACGTACCGTATCGAGCCTTAGACATCTTTATTCGAGGTCTTAATGGGGACCTAAGTAATGCCTATGGTACAAAGACTTCAGACACTTCCAGAAGCATTCGTTATGTGTCCGGAAATCCAAAACATGAATTATCGTAATATGTTAGTTAAAAAGAAGAAGAGATAAGAGAGAAAGGAGATATGTTAAGGATTCATGTAATGGTGTGGAGAGGCTTAAGGTTCGTTGGATAGTGTGGAAAAGTGTTGTAGAATTGCACTTTTGAATCCGGATGGATTTGTAATAGATGATAACGAGTTCCATAGCTTAAGAGTGTAAATTAAAAGCAAACGGGAGGAATTTAGGTACTTGCAACGAGCGGGAATGAGGTCAGGAGGTCTTGACAAGATACAAAAAATAAGCCTGTTTTATAGATATGGTAAGATGCGCGTTGGAAATGAATTTTTTTTTTTATAATCCCGCGCGCACACCAAGGGGTTATGAATACCCTTTTACTGGTTTTCTCCAGGCGGGTGGTGTAGTAGTTTGAAACTCAGGTGTATTAGGTTTCGATAATTTTCCCAGAGGTGGTTGTCAAACTGGACGGGACAAGCAAGTGCATCCTCAACTAGTGGGTCTCAGTACGTGCTAGTTGTTAGTTCGTTACATTTGGCCCAGCCATAAACCACTCCAACATCAGTGTTATGCCTTCATGTCAGAGTTGACGCCGACGGGATTCTCATATAACTATATGCAAATTCTACGAAAAGACTTTTTCAGAAAATTTGCTTCTAACGGGATTCGAACCCGCGACCCTCTGCTTGAAGAGTATTTGCATATACCACTACACCACGGCCACCCCGTATAACATTTTGTGTAAAGTTATACGCCTTAATAAATTCTCGCAGAATACATCCAAGGTGATTGATTAATAAGGCTCGGTCTATGATAAATATGAATGGAACACAATATCGATCATGTGACATCCACGGCTTCTGTTGCAAGCGACCACCTGAAGGTCAAAAGTACCGATGACTTTTTGTAGAATAAGTGGATGTTATGTTTGAGATCCTGAAATGTCGCTTGGTAATTGACATATACCTTACTCTTCAAATAACCCCACAGGAAGCTGTCTAAAGGTGTTAAATCCATTGACTTTGGAGGCGAAATAACTTACCCTCTAACTGAAATAATGCGATTTCGAACGCAATAAATTGATTGATTAATGAATTCTGTGGGCGGTAGCACCATCCTATTGAAACCAGAGATCGTCCAGACTCAATTCAATACATTTTGGAAAAAAAAAATAGCCCGCACAACAAGTTGCGGTAACTGTCTCTCTTCGAAATATCAACTTTTAAAATTCGCCATAAAGTGCCATAAGTGAAGCCCGATTGTTGAGTTTGGCGACGGTGGTGAGGTGCCTGACTGGTTTTGAAGATTTTCGCTCACAGTGGTGATGTTTTGGAGTGTACGTACTGGTCAAGTCAAGTACAAATCCATGACAAAAATTTCTAAAAATTGTATAGCATCTGTCAAAAAGATCAACTACATTGAATTCAGTAAATGACAGTAATTGACAGCTAACATCCACACCATCTGCTGGCTCACCATTTACATTCAGGATTTCGAGAACACAATTTTTTTGTCTAATTTTAATGGCAATTTTACGTACCACGCAATCAAAAGATGGAAGTTGTCTCATTCAGCTTTCTAATGACACCGTTTTTACCAATGGAAAAGAAAATTCGAATAATGAAGTAAGAGCGTACGAAATACTACTGCCTGTTTTCCGACGAATCTAACAGACCACATAAAAAATATTTTAGAAATTCAAAAATTTAACACTATTATTACAGATGTAAGCATTATGTCATTGATATTTTTTTTTTTTTAAGTAGAAATAAACTCATAATAACAATACGAATCCCAATATCCACAACCCCAGCGGAATTTCTCAAGCACCAAGGGTCATCGTACGATTTAGCCCGATGAACGTCTTTTTCAGATAACTCAGCGGGACGCAGACTTTTTAAGAAAGGAGAAGTAAACGACAGCTACAAGGTTGCAAACCTTAACACGCGCCGCACAGTCGGCAGTTGTTCGTGGGAACCAGTAATTTTCTAAAAGTAAATTAAACCAAAAATGTAATAATTGTACACTTTTGCTTTTTAATTAAAGTTCTTTTGTTTTTTTGTTTGTCGCTAATAACACGTGTAATGTTTTCTTTCAAGGCTTGTAATTGACGCTGCTTTATCGGCATAGACGAGTAACCGCATAAAAAATAGTCTAAAAGCGTCAAATCGCACAATCTATCCGGCCAATTTACCGGTCTAAAACGAGAGAAAACTAGCTCACGAACTTATAGTATTTCTCGATTGGTCTATCGATTCACGTGTTGTGTGGCATGTAGCACCGTCTTTGCTGGGACCACATGTCGACCAGGTTCAGTTCGTGCATTTTGGGCAAAAAAAGTTCGAAATCATTGAACGATAGCGGGCGCCATCGACGATAACGTTGTTCTTACGGTCATATTTGAAAAAATACGCGACAATGATTCCGCCGGACCGTAAACCGCAACAAACAGTGCACTTTTTCGGGTGCATTGGCAGCTCTTTTATTGCCTGAGGTTGCTTATCGAACCAAATACGACAGTTTTGTTTATTTACATACCCATTCAACCAGATATGAGCTTCGTCGCTGAAGACAATTTTTCGTAAAAAAGAGAATCTTCTTCCAGCCTTTCTAAGGTTCACTAACCAAAAAATTCGATGTTGTGGTAGGTCGTTCGGCTTCAGTTCTTGTAAGGTTTTTTAACCAAGATCCTTGCATTAAATTTTCCACGTAGTCAAGGAACACATTATATTTGAGTCTTCAGATGTCTTCTATGTCGTGCCTAAGAAGACCGTGTGATGGACTGACAGCTGATTTGCTCTTTGTGGTTTCGAGTTTTTATCGTACTATTTCTCGTATTTTCTATGCAGAGATGTAACTCACAGGCAGTAGCTTTTGAAGCTAAGTCCAACATAGTTTGCCTGGTTATACGGCAGTCCTTGCCAGACCATTAAGCCATTACATACAATGATACCTCAGAGCCCCTGGCATGCGCATGTTTTAACTAAGCAATCATAGACTTTCTTAGATGCATAAGTTTAAGCATTTTTGAATGATGCACCTTAAACCTTTCTGTCTATCTTACCTCAGACAATATTGGCACAAGTTTTGTTTAACTGAATTTAGACATTAAACAAATATTTTTAAAAATGAAAAATCCGTCAAAAGAACTTCTGCATTACATAACTTCGGACGGCGCCAGCAAAACCAAATGACGAATGACTAAGTCAGCTGATGAAAGTAAATTTAATATTGCCTAGATAAGATTAGATTAGCCATCAGTACTTGCGGAGAAACTAAATCAACAAAACCAATATTTTCCCTGATAACAATGGCCCATAATATTCGTACTCGTATTATGTACCAAAAGCCGGTACCGCATTCGTATATATACAATTGAAAATTAACAATGCGATCGTTTAGATAAATATAAGAATAAACTCGTGATAATTACAGTCCAATTAGTCTCTCTCAATTGGAGGCCTCATTTGTGTCCACAAATTGTCGTGTCTGCATTATTATTATTCTTTTTCTTCTTCTTCGATTCCTTTCACATTCGTTTTTATCCAAACGGTGTTTGGAACAGGTTCATGTACCGAAAAACTTTTGCTACGAATATCTATTTTCTCTTTTAATGACTCGTACTACAGTTATTTCAGTAACTGAAGACGTGCAAAGAATTTTGGCCATACAACATACAGATGTACCCGCAAAGAAAGTAACTAAGATCACAAGATTGATGATCATCTGGTCGTAACCATACCTCTGGCGGAAAGAATAAATCGAGAACCATAGAATAAGTACAATAGAATAACACGTCTGACATATTTCCATCTTTAAACAATAAAAAGATACTCAAATGAAGCAAGAATTAGAAAAAATAAACAAAACAAAAAAAAAAAAAACTTCGTAACTACTAGTGAACACATAACTTTATTCAACTTTCAGTATACTGTGCACCATTTTGGTGAACAGCGCTAATCCCATTTCGTTGGACCTCTCATAGTAAGGCACCCTCAACATCAATTCCATCCAAGCAGACAATTTTGGATACTTTTTTGCATCGACTGGAGCAAACACAGCCAGACTAGAGACAGTGGTCAGAATACTGAAATCAGCAATGGTTAAGTTCTCTCCAGCAACATAGTTTTGCTGTAAGACAGCCTCCAACAAATTATATCCTTCGATGATGGCATCAATTTTGTATTGTGGAATTTCAGTTTCCTCGTGCATTAGCAGTGGTTTGGTAATGTCTCGCAGGCTGGGGAATAGAACTCCTGTATCAAAGTGAAGTCTTTGATCAATGATCGCACGTTGTTTGAATTCCTTTGGATAGAGACTATCGTCTTTGCCATATTTACGAACCAAGTAAGCATTGATCGCATGACTATCTACTAAATTGTGACCATCATCCTCCAGAACTGGTACCGTGTGTGTTGGATTCTTCTTCAAATACTCCTCTTTAGTGTGTTCGCCTTTCATCATGTTGATTTTCTTGAATTTAAATTCCAAACCGAGAGCGTGCAGGGTGAAAAGTACCGCCCTAACTGGGGGACTACCTTCGGTACCGTACAAAACAATAACCATCTTTCCGAAGCGCTAAATCAACTGGCAGACAACCGTTTCACTACTAAACCAGACAATGGAAGCTCTTAGTTATTTTATACTTAATACCTCCGGTGAGTGATAGACTTTCCAGCTTCGAGTCAACAAGTCGGTAGTCGTTTTGTCCGCTCGCTTGATACAACCAATGTCGATGGCAAAAGGCAAAGAACTAGTTTCTCATATCTAATCGGTCTGGGGTTCTAAGCTTTTTGGATCCGTAATCGTTGGCTGGACTTCAATTGATGATAAGTATTGTAGATACTCGTATGCGTAGTCGTACTCATACTCACATTCGTAATTGTATTCGTTTGGAGATAGGCTTCATTCTACATGGAAATTTGTTGTTGCATGCGTTGACACTGATACTGCAGTACGGATACAAGCCTGTTGAAATTTGTTATCTGGGTGCTGTTGAAGATTGCCTCCTTATTGTACGCGTATGACTTAGTGGAATGCAATGGAAATATCTTTTCCCTTCTTTTTTACTTTGAAATACATATCTAAATGAATTGTGGCTATTGTACCATAAAAAGCAAACGATAAGTCACTTATTAATTCGTGATTCACTTGAGATGATTGTGATTGGTAAATTTGGTTACGAAAATGTTGAAGAGCACGCAGAAATCAATTCCTGATTGTAAACACATTTAAATTCTGGACCTGAAATCTAACAAAGTTTATTTTAACGTGAGAGCAGTACAGTTATAGAGAATTTTGATATTAAGAAAAAAGGACCACCGACCTGAGATTACGTGGATAGGGATTAGAAGGCATAAGGTGATGTAAACAAGGTCTATCAATATTATCAGCTGAAATCTGATACACAAGAAGTAAACTTTGTAAAACTTTGAGTAAACGTTTATAAATTTTTGTCGGCCCATGTATGGTGGTAAGTTTAGATTATTAGGCCATGGACGTTCCCGTAAAGCGAATCGAAGAAATTATACTTTGTATTGCCTCTATTAGGTTGGTGGTATATTAATATGAACAAGCTTGGCTAGAATATTTATAATAAGGCCGAAAATAGACAAGCGCAATCATAAAACCAAGAGCGGACTTACTTTTTTATAATATTATCAATATTTAGTTCCGTATCGCAGATAACACCTAAATCACGCTATTCGGTTACTCATAATGTGTCTACACGGGCTTTTACACAAAAAGCGCGACACTGAAGATATAAAACGTTTGCTGACGCAGAAGAACGGCTATCACGCAAAACCCTATAATATAAAAAAATCTGGGGGATTTTGATTAACCCGCACATAGCGCGGGCTAAGTAAAATTAGGGAAGAAAGAGTTAGATGTAACGATGTACGTTGATTTTGATTGTTTACCCTTTGTAATGACTAGTCAATGAAGATCTTGAAAAACTCCATTAGCCGGTTGTTATGCCAGTTATGCCTTAGGTAAGAATCACGACATTTCAGAATATGTTCGATGGTATGTTTTTCGTATGGGTACGGGTGTTACTGCAGCTTTCATTTCAATACAAGGTGACACCCCGTAGCGTTTTATCCTGAAATGAAATTCCAATTCCAAATAATGCTACAGTGTTCTAAAGGTATTGGATTTCATTGTTTGTTTGTCGAAAAAATAAGGAATCTGACTCATTCTCTATCCAACGCACATTTACAATGACATTCCAGACATTTACTTTGCGACCTTAGCCCTACACTTAAAAATTGTAGTTTGTCTCCACCTACATTTGAGTGCGTCGAATCTTCAATGGGACGAATCCACCTTCGCACTCGTGTAGTGGCAAGACTTCTTAATAATCTTAACATACACAAATCTGCTGGTTCGGATGATATATCTCCATTTCTTCTAAAGAAGTGTTCTACCGTGCTGACAAACCCACTGCGTAAGCTTTTCATCGATCCCACTTTTTAGGGCTCTTTTCGCGCAGATGGAAAACAGCATTTGTCCAGCCTGTCCCTAAAATAGGACAGGACTTATTCACTCTCCTCCTACAGACCCATTGTAATAACGTCCCTTCTTTCCAAGGTCATGGAAACACTGATAAACCGTCAGCTCATGAATTATTTCGAAACATGAAAACTTTTCAATGACCGGCAACACGGATTTCGTAATAACATTGGTGATTTAATGGCATGTCTAACCGAAAAGTTGAATCAAACAAGGTAGTTACACGCAATATTCCTAAGGTATTTGACAGAGTTTGTCACCAGGCAATTTTGTCGAAAATGAGTGCATGTGGGATCGATGAATCTCTTCTTCAACGGATTAGAAATTATTTTTCGGAACGTTCAATTCAAGTTGTGTTGGATGGTTTCAAGTCTGGTATCCATAAAATAAATCCTGGTGTGCCCCAGGGCTCCGTTCTGTCTCCAACTCTGCTAGTTCTAATCCAATACATTCCTTTTCTGACGACAGTGTTCTCCGTTTTTCATATTCGTTCCCGGACTCCAGACCATCTAGAACAGGAACGGCAGTGTATGATAAGCTCATTAAATTCCGATATAAATATTGTAGCATCACCAATTGGGGAGCAATCAACAGAGTGGAATTTAATGCTTCCAAAACACAAGACTATCTACTGTTTTTAAAGCGAAATCCAAACACCCAGTCATTATCCATGAATGGTGCTTGATCGTTGATACCCAAAAACTTTCCATTTTCGGCATGTGTGTCAATGACAATCTTCGTCGGAATGACCACCTATGTGATGTCAACAAAAATGCTGCGAGATGTCCTCAAACGCTGTAAGAAATACTTCTACTCCTCTGATTTGGTCTCAATATATAAAACATTCATCCGCCCAAAACTGAAGTAAAATGCCCATATCTGGTCAGGTGCTTTTAAAAAATCTCTGCACCTGCTAATTAGGATTCAAAACCTAATTAGCATCATTCGTATGTGATGCTTATATCACCCAGTCAATTGAAAACTTCGAACACCGACCAAATGTCTTATGTCTCACCTTGCTCTATCGCTATTTTAACCACCAGTAGCATTCCGTCCCTTCAAACCTATAACCATAGCATCCGTCTTGCTATGAATGCTCATCAGTTTACCCCCAAGACCACTTTTGGACGTACTCCTATTGTATATCATGATTCGCATAATTTGCCTGCCTAGTTAGCTCTTTATTTTTTAATCACTAGAACGTTGTGTGCAAACATTTTAAGCGCGCGCTAATTAAAAAAAAAAAAAAAAATGTACAGGAAGGGACACGTGCCTAAAATCTTCGTCAGCAAACTGATCGCTCCCTACCAGTGCAGTCCTAGGCCAGGAAAGACCACTATAGATCGAATTTTTATATTGGGACAGATCAAATACATACATGCCACCTATTCATCGATTTTAAAGCCGTATATGATAGCATCTATAAAGATGAACTATACACGGCCATGTGTGCTTCAGTGTGCAGGCAATTCGTCGCACCGTGGGAAAGTTTGAGGGAGTGTACACTCTTTTGGATCTTAAACCACCAGTGAGACAGAGATTGGTGTGAAATGAAGAAAACATAGAATGGGCGCCGATCAGCTGAATTTGGCATCGCTAGACGCCACTGTTTGGTGCGTTTTAAGGAATGGCGGCATTATCGGGCCTTATTTCTTACGAAATCAGAAAGGAGACATCGTTACCGTTAATGGTTTTGGCTATTGGGTCTATAACCATATTCGTGCGGTTTGCTAAGAGATGGCGTAACTTGTATTATTCCATTGTTATTATTCCATTGGAACATGCGTTGGAAAGCTACTGTCATTGTACGTCATTTTAGTATATGTCATTCATTTGAAGCAATTTTTTTTCACCCAAATATGTCGCACTCTATGTTTGAAAAAGTCTTTTTGCGGGGATTTCTTCTTCATTACTTTAATATGAAGAAAACTGCTGCCGAAAGTCATCGTATTTTGGTAGAAGTTTATGGTGAACATGCGCTAGCTGAGCGAATGTGCTAAAAGTGGTTTGCACGATTTAAAAGTGGTGATTTTGACTTGGAAGACGATGAACGCCCTGGGCAGCCAAAAAAGTTTGAAGATGAAGAACTGGAAGTATTACTCTATGAAGATTGTTGTCAAACACAAGAAGAGCTCGCAGAATCTTTGGATGTCACTCAAGTAGCCATTTCAAAATGTTTAAAAGCAGCTGGATATATATTTAAAAGCAAGGTTCCACGTGAATTCAAGCCGAGAGACGTCGAAAGGCGGTTTAGCATTTCCGAAATGCTGCTGGAACGCCACTAAAGGAAGTCATTTTTGCATCGGATGGTGATGAAAAATGGATCCATTACGACAACCCCAAGCGCAAAAAATCATATGTGAAACCCGGCCAATCTACGGCAAAGCCGAATATCCATGGCGCGAAGTTAATGCTCTGTATCTGGTGGGATCAGATGGGTGTGCTGTATTATGAGCTGCTTAAACCGGGTGAAACCATCAATGGACAACGCAATCGAACACAATTAATCCGTTTGAAGAGAACAGTAGCCGAAGAACGCCCGGAATATGCAACCAGACACGAGGCAATAAATTTCCATCACGACAACGCTCGGCGATTAAGAACTATTTGGAAAACAGTGGATCGGAAGTCTTACCCCACCCGCCTTATAGCCCAGACCTTGCCCCTTCTGACTACAATTTGCTCCGGTCGATGCAGAACGCTCTCACTGAAATACGGTTCACATCAGAGCAGAATATCAAAAATTAGCTTAATTCATTCTTGGCTGCCAAGCTGGCGCAGTTCTTTTTGGATGGAATCCACAAATTGCCAGAAAGATGGGAAAAAGTCATAGCTTCAGATGGGCAATACTTTGAATAATACTATTGTACATGTTTTTCTTAAATAAACGTTCAAATTTTGAAAAAAGTTATATACCCATATATAGTTAACCGACTTTCTGTGATCAGAGCTCGACAACGTCGATATATCCAAGCTGTGGTTCCAACAAGATGGCGCTAAATACCATACAAGCGACGCAACGCTCGAAGTGGTGAATGAGAAATTTGGCGACAGAGGTCGTCACGAGTAAGCCCATCCATATCCGAGACTATTCGTGACTTTTCAAAATATAGCATTTTACGGCACAACCTCCAACTCTGTGGGCCTGGGCCCTAAGAGTGGATTCATCCAGTGGGGGCTTAAGCGCTTCCTTTGATTGGCTTAAATATCTTCTGTTACCATCTCTATATCGACAGACCAGATGACGGAATATCCACATATCACCTGAGCTCCGAAAATCCGTTTAAATCTTTGTTAGTGAAAAGTATTTTCTCCTTTGAGGGTCTATTTAAAAGGTCATTGAAGTCGTTGTAAAATATTTATTTTTCTGATTCATTGCAGGCTACTTGGGACTCAAAGATGCTAGAATGTTTCTGATCTCATTTTCATTTATCAAATTTATGGCCATTAACGGGCCGTTAATTTTTGACGTGCTTACAGTCTTACCGAGGACTTCAGCTTGTACTTTGCCTGCAAGTTTCAGTTATGTGCTCCCATTTCTGACATTTCGCCACTTGTGTTGTTGAATGCTGTTATATCATATGTTATATTCTTCGCCGTAACACATGTTCTAGTTCGGAAAATTTATTCGTCGTTGTGTCCATCTTCCAGTTGGCGATTCATAATCCATTTCCTGAAAGTTTTGTATTTTACGGAAAAATGTAAACTAGTTTACATATCAGTTGACATCCGGTATTATGTTGCGCGCAAACGAACTATAAATTTGTTATCATGTCGGCTAAACGTTTTTATCATTTCTTCAGGATGAAATCGTATTTTTTGAACAAGCCCACCCGTTCATATGTTCCCAGCGAGAGCTTTTCAAAAAGCTTTATTTTCCAATTTGTGTAGTGAAAGTTATGTTTATGGCAAGATTACACTGTACCGATGTGTTTAATGTCTTTTGTCACTTCTGCTCCTTTTATTTACACCTACTTTGCATTAAAACATGGAATTTGATTTTTCTATTTAAAAAAAAATAAGCAACTCAATTATAATTGAGTGAACTTACATGTAAATATTACCATTTGAGTGAGTTGTGAGTTAAAGTCAAAATCGATACCAAAAGGTGTATTTTAGGCGATTGGAATTAGAATATGTTGATAAAACGTTTTAAAGGAATAATGACAAAGCTTTAAAACAGCACCTTAACATCTCAAACCTAACCGAATCGGCTGAGTTTAAGTTCTCCTGTTCACCTCATTTATACAACTCACCTCAACATCCGAATTGCTTTGTTTGAGGCATAAAAGGCAGTAGCATTCGCGAATTGGTGCTTAGTTCAACATTTGTCGTGTTCTTGCAAACAATTAAAATATGGATCAAATAACTCTATACGGTGTTGAGGGAAGTCCACCAGTAAGGGCGGTCTTACTTACCCTAAACGCTCTCAACCTAGTGTTCAATTTTAAAACCGTCAACATAATGAAAGGCGAACAACTATCTAAGGACTACTTGAAGAAAAATCCTCAGCATACTGTGCCACTTTTGGAGGTCAACGGCCAGTACATTTGGGACAGCCATGCTATTATGGCATTTTTGGTGAGAAAGTATGCCAAGGACGATTCCCTCTATCCCAGCGATTTTTACAAGCGTGCCATCGTTGATCAGAGACTTCATTTCGATTCCGGAATTCTGTTTGCATATTTAAGGAACATAGTACGTCCAGTTCTTGGAAAAAACCAAAACATCGTTCCCCGTGAGAAGGTGGATGACGTGTATGAGGCTTATAATTTTTTGGAGGCATTTTTGACGCATGACCACATAGCTGGAGACGAATTAACCATTGCTGACTTCAGTGTCCTGTCGACTGTAACTTCTTTGGGAACCATTGTGAAGCTTAAGCCTGCAGATAATCCAAAATTATCCGCCTGGATCGAACGAATGAAGAAACTGCCATACTACGAGATGGCAAATGGCGTTGGATTGGGCTACTTTGCTGGTATGTTGAAGGACAAAAATATAAAATTACAGTAAAGCGATCCAAAGGGTGTTTTGAAAATAGTAATTTAGTTTGGGATTTCATAGAATCTATTCTTTAGTTTTTTCTTTGTTAGAAGTGATAAAATACATTTTTATCCAAAAATATGAATTTTCTTAAAAAACACCTGTCCACGAAAATAGAAAATTGTGAAATTATTTTAAGATAGCTTGGCCAATGTTATTTTAAAAAAATTATATAATCTACACGCTTTCTCAAATAAAGTGCAAATCAAACAAAATGTTTTTTAATTCTATGTTTATACGTATTATATGAAATAGTAATAGTAACTTTAGTTTTTGTTTTTGTTTTGACCATAGCAAAAGGTACATCTGATGATTACAGTGTAGAAAAGTTCACAGCTGCAGATTGGTCTTTATAATTCAATTGTGTTAATAGTAACGTGTTATCAGAATTGATTGCTGCAGATTCTCACGAATTTATCTCTGTTGCGTGTGCATCTGAGAACTTGTGTATATAATTTCTTTGCCACTAATAATGGTAGTACCCAACTGTGGTAACTATAGTTTAAGTCAAGCCGCCAATAAACTGAAACTGGAGTCTATTGGAGGTCATATGACGGAGAGGCAATGTTTGACATTTGATATTGCGAGTTGTAATATGTATCTATAGGTGGATATATTGCACAAAAATAGTAAGATCCTCAACCAAAACCCGTCAAGCGATGGCAAATTAGATATCCTAATGGCCGGATCAATTAAAGTCACCACCTTAGCTATCGATAAACATATTTTCTTCACCATTGAAACTAGCGAAACATCAGGATTGTGGATATGTTCTAATACCTAAAGGGTGATTCATCGTGAGGTTTGATTTATAATGTGAAATAAAATACATAAATTTGAAAGTAAGCTTAAAAGTTTTGTTATCGATTAAAAGAGCAATTCGTGGCATTTATTTTTGAAAATGGCCACGACTATGTCTGAGGTGGTCCATTCGTAAGGTCCAATTTTGGGCGACTCCTTCGAGCATAGCGACTGCGAATAACAGCAATGTTGGCTCCCAAAGCGTCAATCTTAGCTGGCTTCTTCTTAAAGACCTTAGACTTTACATATCGACAGGGAAAATAGTAAAAAGGTGTGATGTCGCACGATCTAGGCGGCCAATTCATCGTAGAAAAACGTGAAATTAAGTGCTCACCAAAATGATTTCTCAACAAGTCCATTGTTTCACGCGCTGTATGGCTCGTAGCGCCATCTTGTTGAAACGAGAGCTCACCGAAACTATGTGCTTGAATTTCAAGAAGCACATAGTCCGTTAACATGGCGTGATAACGGTTACTATTGACGGTAAAATTCTGATTTGCCTCATTTTTGAAGAAATGTGGACCAATGATTCCACTAGCCCATAAACCACACCATACCGTTGTTTTTAATGGATGCGAGAGCTACCATCTCTTGATACTCTTCGCGTTGCTCATCAGCCTAAATATGGCAATTTTGTTCATTAACGCATCCATTGAGCCAGAAATGGGCTTCATCAATGAACAACATTTCTCGATAAAACACCGGATTTTCATTGAGTTTTTCCAGAGCCTATTCACTGAAAATATCACGCAAATTCGAGTCGCCTGGCTTCAATTCTTGCACAAGTTGAATTTTGTACGCTTTTAGGTCAAGATCCTCACGTAAAATACTCCAAGTTGTCGAATACACCAAGCCAAGTTGCTGAGAACGAAGACGAATCGATTCGTCACGGTTTTCGTGTACACTCTCAGCTACAGCTAGTATAAACTCTATGTGCTGGATGTGGTCAAACCGGTCGAGTATCACCAGATCACCAGTATCACCAACTGTCTGTCTCACTTTTTAGGGAGACATGCTATTAAATCAACTATGGACCTGTTGCTACGAATATCGTACCGGTCATCGTGCCGGTCATTAAAAAGTCTTCGTATTTCGAGATAATTGGTGAGCTAACCGGTCTATCAGCGTTTCCATGAACTTGGAAAGAAGTTACTTAAATGAAATGAGTTTGTAGGGGAAAAGAGATGAAGATATGTCTTTTTATAGGGACGGACGGACTCTGTTCGGAAAGAGTCCTAAAAAATAGGATTGAGGAAAAAGCTTACGCAGTGATTTTTCCAGCGTAGAAGAACACCTCTTCAAAAGAAGGACAGATATGCCAGATATACCAGCGGATGGACTAGCGGATGGAACAGCGGATTTGTGTATATTAAGATCGTACTCTTTCTAAAACAGGAGTGCGACAGTGGATTCGTCCCATTGATAGTAAACGAGAACAGTCTAGCTGTTTTGCTCCTCCTGAAGACTGTTATCATCAGCCTGCTAGTTTCACCAAGTTATTCGATCCTCTCCCAAAAGAGGCACTCTTAGAAACTCGAATTAGCTTATTATTGTACTTTTGGTTCGATTCTTCCAAACATTGGAATACTGAAGGTAATTCATAGGAAATATATAACAATTGTTCTCCGAATGGGTCCTATACATATACATATGTATACTCATTTGGAAATTTTATGAAAACTAACCATTTTATGTTGCTTTGAGCTAATGGTCTCTACAGAAGCTTTGGTTGCACTCACAGCGA
This sequence comes from Volucella inanis, assembly GCA_907269105.1. NCBI lineage: Eukaryota > Metazoa > Arthropoda > Insecta > Diptera > Syrphidae > Volucella > Volucella inanis. The sequence continues at coordinate 140,099,074 of OU026155.1, read as the reverse complement.
GAGAAGAGCTCTCCTTATTTTCCCGATTTTCAGTATAAAAACGTATCCACACATCTTCCGTTTCCATAAGTTGTCCCAGAATCCAGAAGATGGGGTGCGTCAGCTTCGGTGGGTTGAATTCTTGTGGAATTCTTGGCATTGAATTGTTTGGCCCTTCAAAAGTTTCTTGCACAGAGCTTTTGTCCTATGAGTTCCATGGCCCATATAGCATCCCGCTGAGTGAATGCGAAGATTTTGATTTGATTTGGCCTCAGCCTGATCAAGCACATAGCATGCGCTATCCAATACCAATGTCTAGCACCCAACTTTAAAATGATTATCTTGAACGAAAAGTCAAGTGAATAGTCGAGTAATTGTCATAAATGCAAGCTTCCGTTGTACTCAATATACGAGTACAGATACTTATAACTTCCAGTAAAAATCATTTAAACCGAAAAAAGTCATCAAAGTTTTATTTTATTATTTTTGAAAAATAAATCTACTATCACTATTGTAAAGTTAATGAGTAAACAATTAAAGAAAGCTAAAGCTTCAGTATTTATATTTTCATTTTATAATCATTTACTTAAACTTGTTCACTTCGTCACTTATATTTGCGAAGAAGTTTATTTAACATTTTAACATATATATCTGCTCCATGTCGATTGGCTTTCTTATAGTAGGGCAATTCAGCCATGCGTTTAATCCAAGCAGTCACTCTGGGGTATTTATCTGCATCTATAGGAGCTAAAAGTCCGGGACTAGTTATAGTCGCTACTAAACTAAAGTCTGCAATTGTCAAGTTAGTTCCAGCCACATAATCGTCTTTCAAAAATGTCTCTAATAGATCGTATGATTCGTAAATGGAAGCAATTGCTTCTGGTGTAGATCTGTTCTCCTTTTGGAAGAGTAGAGGAACTGTAATATTTCTCAGCCTTGGAAAAAGGATCCCCGAATGGAAATGAAGCCGTTGATCAACGATAGCTCGTTTGTAGAAATCCTTTGGATAGAGCGAATCGTCCTTGCCATATTTCCTTACTAAGTAAGCTGTTATCGCATGACTCTCGCAGAGAATGTGTTCTCCATCCTCAAGCACAGGTACTACACCTTGAGGATTCTTTTTGAGGAAACCCTCCGATTTATGTTCAAACTCTAGCATGTTGATTTCTTTGAAATCGAAATTCAAGTCTAAAGCATAAAGAGTTAAAAGAACAGCCCTTACCGCAGGACTTGGCTCAACACCGTATAGAATGAGTTTTCCCATTTTTTGATTATTATTTTTTGTTTTTTCCAGATGTACGATATTATGGAAGGACACACAGTAGGGAGGTGATAACTTAAATTGTTTTTTTTCACTAAGTAAAGTCACTAACTTGGGGGCAATAGATACTCTTACTCGAACTGCAGCAGGCAAACTGAGAGATTTTATCCAAATTAGCCTATTATCTATGAATCAGATGATGTCACTATACTTGACCGTTTAATAAGATCAATGGAAACTGAATTACAGTGCAAAGTATACTTTAATTGAAGAGCTTTTGAGTCTGAAGCTTTCAAGACTATCTTCTCTGGGCAACTCTGGAGACTACATATATTAGTGGATAGTGTCGCTGCTAGCAATTTATATTAATCAGTGCGAACTGATGCGACCTTTGTTGCGGTAGCTGGATGATTTTCATATCTCTTCATTAAAGATATTCGTACGTCATTTTATTTTTATTCTTTTCTTCTGGAAGGTTATATGGTTCACCAGAGAATCGGGCCCCTAATCTTGCTTTATATCATAGATACCGTGAACATCGAATCCTCTAGTTTAGATACGTGGACTTCTTAAGAAATGATGGTCTTAAATTTAATTTATGAAAGAGACACTGGAAACAACTTTAATTCATAAACGGCTCAGTAATGTATCGGAAAACTAAAAGCTAAACAACAGCAACCCAAATACTCGTATGTATATTTTGGAGGAAGGTTCAAAACGAGGTTACGTGCCTAAAAATTGCTGGAACCATGAAAATTGTTGATGATGACTTCTTTTTGATAGAAGATCCAACAGTGCTCTTCATTTAGCCCGATATTGCACTAATCACTTCCAGTTGCACATGCCAAATTGGTTGAGGTCCCTTTCCACTTAACGCTCTACCTTTGTGTTTCTTTTCCATTCCTTATATCGTTTTACAATAATAGTGCTTAGCAAAAGCCTAGTATCCCGTCACGATGCCAGTAAGCAGCATTCAGTTTACTTAGGGACAGCAGCAAAGTCGCTGACCTCTTAGAGACGTCGGGAAATATTTTGTCTGCCGTCAACCAGGGGAGCCATACTATATGCAGTTACACTCATATGAGACCCAACTGCTAAAACCTGAACGCAGAGAGACCTAACATAGGTTCGGGCCCTGGAAAACTCTTCTCTGTGCCTTGGCTAGTAAGTTTAACGGCGATTTCATTTCCTGAGATCCAGACAATACTCAGTGGATTCAGCCCTCTGACTGCGTTCAGCGAAGTCTTGTATTCTCAAACGAATTTGGAAGTCGTAAGAAGATCGAGTAAATCCTTAAACACAGCTTGGCTACCGGCGAGCAAGTTCATAAAAGCACCAGCGAGTGTTGCACCAAAGACCACCACTACATTTTCGTCCAAAGGAATTCGTTATCCCGTTACTTATCTTCTTTCGAAAATTTGATGGTATTGCCTTTAAGCATTGCTTCTCATTATGCGAACACCCTCAGTTTTGAAAGAATTGACTGAAAGCCAAACAGTCGCTGGAAACGATCTAACAGACAGTACAGTTTCATCATCTGCATATGCTTCAGCATACTTGTTAAAACCATTAAGAGGATTAAGCAGTGAAGCGATCAACATGCAGAATAGCTGTAGAAACAGGACGCCGTCTGTTTTTTGCCTGTAGCAAAATCCGCAATGTCCTTGCACCAACTTTGCTTTTATCCTTAAAACTGATGTTGTCTGGCCGAGATATACATACATGTTATCAAAAGTAGCACCCTCAATGTCGACAAAAATGTTCAGTACGGTTCCTTTCTTAGAATCCGTGCTCCCTCTGCGATAAAGAAGATCACGGGTGGATTGTCGCTATTGCGAGTGCCACCAGGAGTAGCATCTATTAGGTTCAGCTACATGTTATTAACCTTTGTCTCCTTTGTCTCACCCTGTCTCACCTGGGTCCTTTTTAAGACATTAGGGATCTCCGATAAGGCACTTAAAGAAAGAATGTTCACTATACCTAAACTAAGGTTTTCTTTTACCACTTTGTTCATCTGGAATGGATTCAAAGACATTTCGTCCGCTTCATAGATGTGGTATCTGGAGCTGAGTCCATTCTAAACCACATCACACTTAGGTCTGTGTAGATACATTAAATGCCCGGGTGGTGGAGTTGGAAGGGGATATGGATTTGATTGTAGTTCCGAGTTTTGATATCCGCTTTCCGTCTCGCGCTGTTTTCCATTTTGACCCTGAGTGGGCCTACGCCAATTTGTTGTATCCGCGAAACTGAAAAACATTGATATAACCGAAGCAGGAAATAGTTCTGAGAAGTCTAGGAGTAATAACTTCCTTAAATTCTTTGCTTCAAATTGCTTATGCTGAAACAATTGTACAAGAAGTAGAGTGTATCCTCCCGTCAGCCAATGTCCCTAAATTAAGCCGGTGTTGAGCTGCACTTTTACTTGTAACTTTCATATAGTCCACTCTTCGCTGCTTTCCAATAAATGACGACCTTTGATTTCCGATTGCCGTCCAATACCCTTATAAAACGGATCTTGTCCTCTTTTCCAGGAAATATAAAATTCTAATCATACCATAGACCCTCCCTTAATAAACGGTACCAGCTTAGCCTTTTCCGATACAGGAAGGTATCTGGTTCTAATTTTTGACAGAAAACTAAACTGGACACCTAACATTCAAAAAAGAATCAAGAAAGCTACATTAGTTCATTTGCTTGCAGAAAAAGCCATTGGGAGCAAATGCGGCATTTAACAGCGCATAACCCACTGGTTATACATACATCTCGGTCACAAGATTGATGCTCATCTACGAAGTTGTTGTCTGGTGGACGGCTTTAGACAATGCAGTCAATTGCACCAAACTAAGCATAGTCCAAAGAACAGCATATCTACGCATAATCGGAGCCCAACGTTCTGTTCCCTCCGCGGTATTGGATATTCTGTTTCACTTGACGCCTCTCGATATCTTCAGCTGTTAAGTAGCAGCTATTCTTCTTAAAGCAAATACATAGTGGACAAATAATTTATTTGACCACGATAATATCCTTAATATATTAGGAATCCTCTCAGTAAAACATCGATTACACTATACCCGATAAAGACTTTCATGCGATTTTCTCCTCTAGATCCTTCTGAGAGGAAAATGCTTTCATAGAGGACAAGTCAATCCACTTTTACACGATAGATCTAAAACTTATAGTGGAATTGGTGGCGGTATTTTTTTTAGATAAGCTTAGTATAAGCCTTTCTATTCCAAATCACTGTAACGGAAATTTTGGCGATTAAAGAAGCTCTGTCCTGACTGAAGAAAAATCCGATAATAGGCAAAGGATATCCGAATTTTCCAGATACTCAGGCCGCTATCCAGTCGATAGACTCAGTCTCATTAAATTCTAAAACCGTTGAACGCTGATCTTTTACGGAGATGGCGGCAGAGCAGTTCAACCTTCACTTTTTCTGTGTGCCGGGCTGACGGAACCACTTTTCTTATTCTGGGTAGGGTAGCATTGGTATACCAATCGCTAATGCAAATCAATATTGAACCGACCTTAGCTGGACTGGTGGTCCAACATGTCTAGCGAATAAACAGATCTGCCCATCTGCACAGAGGAACGAACTGCGGCAATATTCCATAAGCCGTTGCCGCACAGCTAAACACGTACCAAAGCAACGACCAAATGAATTTACTTAATCTCCATAATCCATTTAAATTTGCCATTAAAACACAATCCTTAATAGAACGAAAATTCAAAAGTATACGTATAATCACTATACCCTATCCATATTCGGGTACAAGTTAAAAAAAAGCCTCTGGAAACACTCATAAGTAGGGGCCTGACAGATTTTAAACACTGCATTACTAATCCCAAGTCCCAAAATTATATTCAAATCGCTCGCTTTATTTGTTTTCACGTATTGTCTGCGATTTAATATAACTGCTCGCAGTGATTTCGTGCTCCAACCCCACACGATAAAAAAGTACCTAATCGCTTCAAGTGCGCTATAAATGCCATTATTGAATACCCAAGGCACAAATTATGTATCTCTGACACTGCCATTCTATATGCAACCATCATGACACATACCATATACTTGCATAGTAAATATAAGCAAACTTATAAAAGCTTCTGGGCCATTGATTGCCTTCCTGTTAATGACTCTACTCACCTACTGCTAATTACTGCGAAAAAAAAAACAGGTTTCCCACTTAATAATTAGACTCTCGCTGTCAAGGCCAAATCCCTTCCACATTTCCTCTTGAAATTGCTTGAGAATTTTGCAAATAAAAACAACTGTCAAATTCAGTCGTTTGACTCACATAATTGAGTGAAATTCTGAGTGGCTCATGTGAACATGCCCATCGATCTCAGAGAGAAAAAGCTCTTGTAATTCCATTGCACTCGCACGAGCATATGAACTCACATACTCCCGAAAAAGATTAAAAACAGAAATTCAAATGTTGATAGCAACTTTTTGAACAACGTTCTCCGCAACCCGCTGTGAGTTCATATAAATATGAAATCTCTTCGCCAGCACTCATTTAGTTACAGAACTACGTTAGTGCGGAGTTGTTATAAGCCTTCAAAATGGTGAAGTTAATACTATACGGTACCGATCTCAGTCCACCGGTAAGATCAGTGTTACTTACCCTCAACTTCCTCGAATTGGATTTCGAATACAGAGAGGTCAACCTTTTTAAAGGTGAACATCTATTGGACGATTTTCTGAAGAAGAATCCTCAGCACACTGTTCCAGTTCTGGATGACAATGGACAATTTCTCTGGGACAGTCATGCAATCATGACTTATTTGGTCAGAAAATATGGCAAAAATGACATGCTCTATCCAAAGGACTATTATCAACGAGCTATTGTGGATCAGCGGCTTCACTTTGATTCCAGTGTACTATTTCCCAGCTTGAGAAACATCTCCATGGCGTTCTTCGTCAGAAACGAAACAACCATTCCACAGGAGAAGATGGATGCAATCCGTGAAGGTTACAAGTTTGTAGAGACATTCCTGCAACATGACTACTTGGCTGGAGATCACATAACACTTGCAGACTTCAGTGCCTTGACAACTGTTACTAGCTTAGAAGTGCTGGCTCCTTATGAACCTGCCGAGACTCCAAAAATGATTGCCTGGTTGAAGCGATTATCTGAGTTGCCGTACTACGAGGAGGCGAATACCAGGGGTGTTAAGATTTACCATGATATACTCAGAAAGGGATTCAATTTAAAGTGAATCATTTTGTGGATTTTATTTCATTGTTTTTACTTAGTTTTGTGGGAGAATTAAAATAAATAAATGTCGCCGTAGACACATACTTACTCGTATGTGTCTTATGTCTTTAAATGCAGTTGTTCACTAAGAAGTTACACGCTGTCAGTTAGAAAAGTTCAAATGATATCAACATTTCATATACAACAGTGCAACGACGACGACGATGATTGCCACTTATCAAAACCACCGAGCTCAAGTGTCATCAAATACTTTGCTGCTCTAGATAAGCCGTGACGAGTTTTTTTTTCCCTCTTATCGAATGAGAACAGTAACATGTTATCGTAAGTTTGCTGCGTTGTAGTACATACTTAGTAAAAGTATTTCTTATAAACAAACCCTTGAGAGATTTGGCTAGTATTTCGTTTTTGAGATAACTTCATCAAGAATTACGAATATGCAAAGTATTTCGATGCATTGCCAGGATTTTAAGCGAACTATTTGCGAATTTGAATAAAAGATAACCGTTTTAATGTCGGCACACAAGCGCGGGTCAAAGAAGAAAGAGAGATACGGATGTACGGATGTAGAGTATGAATGAAGAGGGCTTGAGGGTAAATTGATGAGGATTTATACGGTTGAACGTTTGAAAGATCGCACCACTATCGTTGAAAATAGTCAATGATATCGACAATGCTTCCAGATCTATTTTTAAATTATACCGATAGCTTATATGGGAATGCCAAAACAAGTGTCACTTTTTGAAAAAATAAGACAATGAACGCCGATAAACATTTTTTCGGGCTTTGAAAATTAAGCGCTTATACCGATGCCAAAAAACATGCCTATTACTTGGTTGTAGGACGATGGTTATCCACCTGCCAGTCACATATAAGCTATAGCGTCCAGTTTTAATTTCTACAAAATAAATGAAGAGCACCTGGCTAAAGAACCTGGCTAGAGAACCTGGCTAGAGAACCTGGCTAGAGCGCGTGACAAGATGAGATGGGGTGATGTGTTTTTGAGGACATTTCGCAGCATTTATGATGACATCAAATAGCAGCTCATTTCAACGTAGGTTGTCGTTAACACAGCATTATATTTATATTTAGGAGGCATTGAATGCCACTATTAGATTAATCTTCAATATTTTATGTTTGCTACTACATCCCTATATGTTGAATAGAGGACATCAAATACTATTCACACAGGAGCGTTTTTTTTTTATAATTAGCGCGCGCTTCTTTTGAGTGGCTTGAGTACCCTTAAAATGTTTGTACACAGCGCGTTTAAGTTTAAGTTGTTGCTTCACACCGCTGTAATATAAGCGGCACTTATGTTTTTATGCTGAATTCACTGTCACCATCAAAGCTTGATCAACTCTGTACCGGCATAAAGCACGAAACTAAGAGAAAAAATGTCATAAAGTCATCGTTGCGTCAGCTTATTTTTCCGATAACTCGCTACTGAGACCACCATAAGGAGCAGTATCCGAACTCGTTGCATTCTAAGAGTTTAAGAAAAAATAACTAATTGTGTAGCAGCAGAAACAATGTTGTTTCTCGAAAGTAAGACAGCGAATAATCGACTTAACAACGGCTATGATATGCATTTAGAAAAAAGATTTCTAAAAGAGATATATAGCAATACGAAAAAGCCAATTGGAGTTCACTGAATAGCTTTTTTAGGAATTTTAACTGGTCATTTTGCTACCTCGATAGCGACATGGATGCCGCTGCTAATATGATCACAGACATTATTCTCTTTAGAATGACATCCTTTATTCCTCATCGAATGAAGAGTATCAAACTAAATGAAAAGGCATGGTACGAGCTGTAAAGGGACTGTGAAGAAACCCGAAAGAAGATCAAACGAGCCAGGAAGTAAAAAATGTCAGCCATTCCTCAAAATCATTAGAAATTCTCCATTTCAACGCTTATTTATAATCACATTCCAGCTGTTAGCTCTTTTGACATGGCCAATCTGCACACCTTGCGTTCAGCTCAACACGTTAAAATTGTGGTTTGTCTTTGTCTACACTTGGGGGAGTCGAATCTTCAATATCAGAAATCCACTTTCGCAATCATGTATTAGCAAGTATATTTACAGATTTTGATACAGACAAATCCACTTGCCCAGATAGTACATCTCCCGTCCTTCTGAAGAGGTGTTCTTCCTCGCTGGCAAAACTACTGCGTAAGCTTTTCCATTAATCATACTTTCTAAGACTCTATTCAAAAAGATGGAAAACACCATTTGTCCAGCACGTCCCAAAAAAAAAGACGAATCTTCTTCTCTCTCTTCCTATGGACCTATTGCACTTAAGTCCTTTCTTTCTAAGGTCTGGAAACACTGATAAGCCGTCAGCTCATAAAATATCTCGAAACACGAAAACTTCTCAATAACCAGTAGCAACAAGTCCGCTGATGATTGGATGGCATGTCTTACCGAAAAGTGAAACCAGTTTTTGTTGTGTTGAAAATGCGTGCATTTAGGATCGATGAATATCTTCTTCAATGGACTAGAAACTACCTTTCGGAGCGTTCAATTCAAGTTGCATTGGATGGTTCAAGTCTGAAATTCACAAAATAAATAATAGTGTGCCCCGGGGCTCTGTTCTGTCTCCGACACTCTTTTTAATTTTCATTAATGATCTCTTGTCTGATACTTCTAATCCAATATATGACAGTACTATCTGCTTTTCATATTAGTTTCCGAACTCACATCCGATGGGAATGACAGCGTATGTTAAGCTCATTAAATTCCAATATTAGCAGCATAACCAATTGGGAATTTAATGCTTGCAAAACTCAATGCTGTCTACTGTCATTTAAGCGAAATCTAAACACCCAACCATTATCCATGAAAATCTTTCCATTCTCGGTATGTAAGTCAATGACAACTTAGGTTGGAATGACCAAATATTTTATGTCACTAAAAATGCTGTGCAATATCTACGTTCCCTCAAACGATATAAGAAATATTGTTCGCCCTCTGAAATGGCCTCAATATACGAGTATAAGAATTTATCCACCCAAAATTGGAGTACAATGTTCAAATCTGGTCAGGCGCTCATAAAATATCTCTAGACATGCTAAATAAGATTCAAAACCGTGCGATAAAACTCGTAAGTAATACTAATAATATCAGTCAGTCAATTGACACCCTCGAACATTGACAAAATGCCTCCTCTCTCACCTTGTTATATGGCTGTCTTTATGACAAATGTTCCACTGAAATTGCCAGTTGCATTTCGCTCCTTCAAACCTTCAACCGTAGCACCGATCTCACTATGAATCCGCATCAGTATAATCTCAATGCCCTGCCGCGATCTCTATTTCCTGGTCGTTGTAGTTTGCAAACATTTAAAAACAATGTACATCGGTACCTCTCTTTTATTCTCCCCTATTTAATTTCTTTCGTCTGCGCTGTATACATTTTAAGGGTAAACAAATCCTTTGAGAGCGCGCTTATTATAAAAAAAAGATTAGCGGCCTGAAATTATTACCGGAGGCTTTGATGTCAGACGATGTCTGAATCCGCAGTATCCGCGGAGGTATCCGCGATAAACCAATTGAATAGACTTTGATCCACCTAAACTCCGAACCGAACAAAAGGTAAATAAAGGCAGTTCGTGCCCAGCTAGGAACGGTCCCGTGGATCGCACGCCCCAATTGGGCTGAGTATCCCACGAAATTGCTGGTATCTGTCATGAGTTGTGGTGACGGATGAGACCATCAAATATACCACCTTGATAAAAAAAAAAAAAAACCACCGTGTGTCGCTCCCATTGTTCCGATTTGAGTTCTTTTTTTTTTTTTTTGTTAAGTTGGTACATCTATTGTTGACATTCCCTCTAAGTCTTAGCGTCATAGCTTGACATTTGCAAAAGTTACGTAGTCAAGAGTACATTGTTCTCTGTGTGTGTTGGCGATTTGTTGGCGAACGTTGGAAATATGGGAAAAGTGTTTCGGCAGCGATTCTATAAAGAAAACGGAAGTTTACCAGCGGCACAAGTGGTTCAAAAGTGGTCGTGAGTCAATCGAAGGTGATAACCACAGTGGCAGACCATCGACATCGAAAACCGACGAAAACATTGATGAAGTAAAAGAAATGTTGATCAATAACCAAATTAGCAAATTAACCATCAAAGAGATAGCGGAGGACTTGAACATTGCCTATGGATCCATTCTAGACATTTTGGTTAATGATTTGGGTTTCCGTCGTGTAGCAGCAAAGTTGGTGCCAAAAGACCTCAATTTAATGCAAAAAAGAGACCGTGTTAATGTCGCAAAAGAGATGATTTTCGAGGCTGAATCCAATCCCACATTCATCAAAAGGATCATTACTGGAGACGAGACGTGGGTTTATGATTACGACACGCAATCCAGACATGAATGGCATTCACCGAATGAGCCGAGACTAAAAAGACCACGTCGTTTTCAGTCAGAAAAGAAATCAATGCTTACGGTTTTCAAGGATTACAACGATGTATGCTAGAAGGCTAGGAAGTAAACAAAGAGTATTATTTGGGCGTTATTAGACATTTGCGTGAAGCAATTCGCCGAAAGAGACCAGAATTGTGGGCAGAAAACTCGTGGATTTTGCACCATGATAATGCACTGTCGCACAGTGTCATCATTATTCGTAATTTTTTGACGAAAAATGCAACAAATACCATCCAAAAGCCACCAAATTTACCTGATTTGGCTCCCTGTGACTTCTTTCTATTCAATCGAGTTAGAAAACCACTACGGGGAACGCGTTACAGCAGCCGAGAGGAAGTAATGAAAAAATCGTAGGAAGCACTGATGGACATACCGAAAACCGAATATAAAAAATGTTTCGAGGATTGAATCAAGTGCTGGCACAAGTGTGTTGCAGTCGACGGGGATTACTTTGAAGGGGACAATGTAGATTTAGATTAATAAACTTGTATTTTTAATTTTCTGAATAAATCCCTTTTTGATCAAGGTGGGACTATTAGCTCTTTCGACAGCTTAAAGCCGTTTGGCGAGCTCTAAAGCTCAGACATCCCTTAACGTGATTTACGATTTCTTCACTTAAACTGACCTTTCAATCAATCCTCTCAAAACTGTTATTGCCTTTACTAGAAGGAGGGAGGTGGCTCATCTGTTGCTGGGAGGTATTAACATGCAAAGTAGTTGGGTGTCATACTAAATTTCTCTAGACTAAACATGCACATCGAAAACTTTCGACACATATGCGGCGGCTATACACAGAGGAAGGTCCTTTGGATCTACTCGGCTTTTATGAAAATATGTCACTACTACTTTTACCAGATTACAAAAAACGGTCTCTCTTAGTTGATTGAAGGCTTTTTCTACCAAACCTGGATTTGCTCTAGACGCATTGATGAAACTCGTTGCCTTTGATATTCATTTCATGGGTTGCAATTTATTTAGGGTTTTGTAGTCTTCGATCAGGGACTGTTTCTTGACTTCAATTAGGGCTACCATTGATAGTTAGCTCAGCGAGTTTCTTGTTGTCTCTGAAGGCTGTAGACTGCCTCCAGGTATCGTACTGGGGCACTACGGATCTTAGGTAAAAGTTGAAAAGAATTTCGGAGACAAAACGGAGCCTTGGGGCAAACCACATAAGTACGTACCAACCAAATTCGTTGGTAGTCCGTGATTACTGGTTTCTACTGTGCGGAGGTGTTTTTTTTTTTTTTTTTGAAAAATGGAAGATCTGCCGTATTTCTGTCATTGAATACTCCTACTACTACAAGTGAGTAAGTGGATTCTTTAAGTAAAGTATTCGACTTCCTCTGCAGAAGGCCTGGACTTAATATGGAAGCGTTGAGCTAGCTGCAAAGTTCGCACCAGGCTGGCCTTGCCGGAAGAGTTGAAAGCTTGAGTTTCATTGTAAGTAATCGCTGGGATGTGTAGTAAGGCAGAATGTTGTATATGTTTGACGAACCATCAGAGAAGAAAAGACTTGGGATCACACATTGGTCTGACGAGCCCTGAGTGGAAGAATATCGGCGATTTACTTATCACGGTAAGAAGTTAAAAAGAACAACAGGTATTCGCGCGGGTTCAAGTGAAGATCTCAACACACCGAGCTTTGAGCCTTGTCTGTAATGAAGCAGTGGATAATTTCTTTACGGAATAGATTTGATGCAATTTTAATTACATGAAGTTGAATTTCGGTGGAGTTTGGTAAGCTATATCACTATACATGTTGCGCGATCGCACTGAGAAAAGAGTAACGGCACTTCTTAGCCAGGTGAGTACAGATCTGAGTAAGCTAAAAGGTATGAGAGGAGATCTACACGTATTGCACTTAGTGCCAGAACACCTGGGCTGTGTTCACCGACATATACAATATGAACACAAAGAAGTGATCACGCGAATAAATGTCATATCTGCTCTGTATCTAGCGACGATGCTACACAAAAATGTGAAGTGAATATTTTGTTGTTGGGTTACCAAATCAAATTGTTGTGCCCCTACAATAAGGAACTGTGCATTAAAAAAATTCACACTCACAACCCGCTGTCTGCCGGTTGTTAGAGTCATTGCTCTTATCGTATGACGATATCACACGGGGCAGTGACTGAGTTGACGTTACAACCCCATGCCCCAAGGGAGGGAGAGGAGGGATGTCCGAATTTGATTAGTTCACCACGAAATGATTTGCTTTTTTTGTTATTTTACTCGCTAATTTTTTTTTAACACGAGGATTAGTGAGTCATCCCATTGAATCATGGCCTGTTGTTTGTACGTTAAAAGCGTTATCTTAACGTTAACTCGGGATCTCTACTTGTAGGATAGAGTAGTTGGATCTTAGTTGTGTTGGACTGATGTACAAAGTTCGACAAAAAAGAATTTTGTACTTTGAAAACCAGTGAGCGGAGCAAAAATAAAAATAAACTTCCGAGTTGTTGGACAATTTAATTTTATTTTGGGTTCACTGGCCGGTTATATGCAAGTCAAGTAACACATTATAAATCAGGTACCAATAAAAATAAATAGATGGTGGCTGCCACTGCAACTGGCACCAAATTCTACTCTGTTATACTTTGTGAATGTTTCTATTGTATCTAGATAGAATATTATTCGATTAATTTATTAGCATCGCATAGGATGATATAATTCAATGTATGCTGATATTATTGAGACACAATATTCTTCTCTTTTTAAAACGGTAGCGCTACAAGTCATTGAATGTGATATCTGATAATTGCTGTTCCCATATCTGTGACTCTGACTTTACCATCAGAACCTTTGACGACTACTGCTTCAGATTATTGCTACGAGATGTCCATTTTCCTCTACCTTGTAGCTCGTGCAGGTACGTCACAGACTACCTGCGCCAGAAATAGGTTTTGATGGCAGAGATTCTGCGCCACTGGTCGATGTAGCTTATTTCCGGAACTTCAATGGTTGGTTCTTTGATGGTTTTCAAAGACGACCCAACTGATAGATATGCGGGCGGAAGAACTACCGCTTCCGGATGACATCGGTGTGATAGTGCCGTAAAAAGCTCCTCAACCGTCAGCTTTGCTCTGCCTAAGCTTAGGTGCAGTTGACCTAAGTGAGGAGCCCTGGAAGTATAAAATGAAATTTTATGCCAGCATTAGTAGAAAAAAATTGCAAAATTTCTTGGAAATATTTTCTAATGAATATAGTACGAAACTCTTTTAATGCACTAAATTGATTGCATTATCGCAATGTATGTCTCTGGACCACTAGAAAGAATCATCATTTTCAAAGTCGCAATAAATACATTGGCCGAAAAATCAGAAACAACTTCTAAATGAACAGCTTTCGACGAGAAACAGACAGAAACAACAGAGAAACAATATTTCTTTCGGCAAATCGTCCATTATTTGTTCCAACAGTTTGGGTCAATATCTACGGTAAGGCACCGTATGTCGTGTGACTTCTAGGGCGTTGATTATCCAAAACCGTTGTTTCAGCAGGGCCACCAAAACCAACTTAGGCTTAGATAAGTGTAGATGTCTGCCTAAGGTTTTTGTGAATGGGTGATTTTTTGGTAACAAAAGAGGATGTTTACACTCCTCAGGGATCTCCGCATATTTTAGTCATCCTCCAAATTTTAGTTAAACGAGACCATTTGTATCCTCACTCAACTGATGCTTTAATAGAATGACTGCTTGTGATTGCATTAATTTTTTAAGTAAACGGATCTGATTGTACAACTTAAATAAAACTGATGTAGCAAGCCATAAGAAAGAAAGAAATATAAAGTGGCGACACTAACTAGTGATTGTAAAGTGGCCACACTAGGAAAAGAGTCTGCCGGTAGGTAGGAGATTAGTCGTAAGTCAAACAGACGCCTATAAGCAACCAAATAAAGAGCGTAAATTATTTTTTTTTAAAGGATTGTGTTTGTTTTATTCGCGATAAGACTAACGGCTAATCTGATTCCATTTTAGATGACTGTTTCTTCAACCAACGATAAAATCTTATTGCATAGGCTAACATGCGAAGGATTTTGGGGGAGGAACTAAGATAACGCTGGACTATACCGCATACAAAATTGCGTTCTAATTTTTTTACGGATGAGAACTGTTTTTCGTTTTTCTAATGAGTTTTCCTCTGAAGAAAGCAGGATCTCTATTCTTGAGGGCCAATTTGACTCACTCTACAATAAAAATCGTGGGGCCTTCAACTCCTGAATGTTACATCCTCTTGATAAAATGTCAGCCGGATTCTCTTGCGTGGGAACGTGGCGCCAAACGACTCGTCGTATTTTCTTGATTTCTGGAACTTGATTGCCAACAAATGTTGTCAATTTTGAGGAGTGAGAAGATATCTAATGAAGAAAAATTGCATCGTCTGTCAAAAAGCAAGGCTCATACTGGACATCCATAATATTGATAAAAGGTGAGCTGCAGACAGCACTGAGTGTAATTCGATCATAAACTGCTTCCATTCGATTTTGATACTTTGTAGCAAAGATGCATTACAGTCAATTTTTTCGTAAAATCATTGAAAGATTATCTTTGCTTTAATAATGATTAAACTAAGTAGGCCTAATGGATCGAAGACTGACGACGACAGTGAAAGAATGGATTATTTTGTAAACTTATTCGGCCCATACGAAAAAGCAAATCCTCCTGACTTGCTCAACTTTATTTTTGTGCTCTATACAACCTAGCCGATGTTTGGGTAATTGCTATTCCATTTAGACAACCCTAACACAACTAAATTTAAAATAGATGTGACT
Source organism: Volucella inanis (assembly GCA_907269105.1). Lineage (NCBI taxonomy): Eukaryota > Metazoa > Arthropoda > Insecta > Diptera > Syrphidae > Volucella > Volucella inanis. The sequence continues at coordinate 140,083,410 of OU026155.1, read as the reverse complement.
TCTTTAAGTTTCCGAACTAACGTCTTAATCTTGTCGTCTCCTCTGATGATATCGTCGACATAAAAATCTTCCTCCAAAGCGCAGGAACCCAATGACGATGATGTTTTGTATTTATCCGATCGCTAAAAATGTCACCGAAGCGGTATTGGTATGGAGGCTGATTCATCTGTCCTTCGTAAAATGTACTGGAACTTTCGATGAACTGGATGAACCAAAACTTGATGATACATTTCAAATACCATGTGTCGCTTGTCAACACAAACTTATGCAGGCCAAAGCGAAGAGGGATTTTGGAAAACTTAGGCTAGATTGTTGGGCCGACCTTAGAGTATCATTTTGTGAATTCTATACATTAAACACCACCTGAAGTTTTGTCGATACGCTATGATTTAATAACGCAATGATGAGGCAAGTAATAGTGTGGTTCGTTTAAGTTTGGTTCCTTGACGAGCGACATATGCCCCAATTTCTTACATTCCCCAAGAAACACTTCATACTTTTTTTTTTCAAATATTGTTTTTGGCTACCTACGCTCAAGTGTTAAAACGGACGAAAAGCTATATTGTATGATGATTCTAAACAGCTTGGATGGTAGTTGAACCATTAGTAGACCATCAGCTAAACTTTCGAGAGTTTTTTTAATATGTACCTCGCATTCACTTTGTTCCTCTGTGCCTTCTTACGTACATCCAAGACTGTCTTCAACTTCATGTGGTTTTCCATTTCGTTGACTTATTTCCATAATTCCCCATTTATAGAACACTAACCTAAACAGTAACTTTTAACGAATCTGAATGCTCATACTAATATCCTTATTGGGTGTGATTTCTGTATGCACACTTATGGGTGATTTCGACACTCTGAACATAACACAAGAAGAAAGATGCAGATGGATGAACAATTTCTCTTTCTTTGAGGAGCTTAGTGGAAGGTTCACTAAATTATCGAATTTTTCGCGAGCCCAAGATTTTGCTGATGTTTTTGCATATGAGCAAATGAGTTCCATTTCTCAGGAGACAACTCCTTCTTCGAACCTAGGCTGGAACTTAAGCATATATTGCATTTTGAACCGGTTTTTTCGATGTTTATCCTCTACCGGACCATCAGTGTGGAAATTTTCCAAAATTAGCATATTCCTTATTACATATAGTAATATCCTTACCCAAATATCTTCAGTATTTGTAGTAACTCCACGGATATCTCAGACACGTCAACAATGAAAAAATACTGTAAGGGGATAGCATTTAACGGCTGCAATCGCAACAACGTGTCAGATATTTGCCGTTAACGTATCAATCACCCTGATTAGATAAAGAATGCGAAAAATCGCATGAATCAAAGCAAATCAAAGCTGTGTTGCATAGAGACGAAGCCAACTCCGCTATTAGGCACAACCAAGCCATTCAAACTGGGTGATGAAAGTTAAGAAATTAATGAAAATTAAACATAAATATCTACATCTTCCTTTTTTAATTAACTGAAGCGTTTTACGCATTTAGTGTGCCCTTACTCGTAAAATGTTTTCACACGGCGCGGTTGGTGGACAGTTAGAAAGGCAAGATGGAGCACTAGCGGGGAAAATCGTAATACAAAGCTAAGGCCGAAAACACTTAATAAAATCTTCGACGCCCTCAGGTGTACATTGCCCAATCTGGAAGCATTAAGCTGGCTGCAATGCGGATTGAATGCTATTGCAAATAAGCATAAGCATGGAGGATGAAGCAGTTCCTATTACTTTTTTCTCTGTCGGAGCAGAGTACTCAGATAAAGAACTGTCCATTGTCCTCCTTGTAAGATCCTTTTAAAGTGGTAATTTTAAAGTGGTAATTTTAAAGTGGTAAAGTGCCTGGAATACCTGCACCCACCATGTCAGCGAGGAGTACATCCAGATTGATGCGACCGTAGGCCAGTATCTTCATCACTTTTACTTATGCCCAGCACGCTTATGTGCTTTGCGAAGCGTAGTGCCCTTCGTGATGCCAGTAAACAGCCTGCAGCCTTTTCTACTGAAGAAAGTCATGCCATCTGTAGTTATGCCCATATGAAACGCAACTGTGAACGGAAGTCCTTACCGAGGATGCAGGTAGATCTAACGTTCCTGAAAAGCTTTTCTCTGAGCATTGCCTAGGAAAATTATTGGTGACTTCATTTCCCGTCATCACATTGTAATCTGTGACCCACATAAGACTCGGTGAATTCAGCCTTCCGACTGCGTTCAGTCGCAATAAGGTTCAGTAAGGTTTTAAGCACACGTTAGCTATCGCTACAGAGGCAACTAATTCAACCCCTCCACAAGGAATGCGTACATACAATACTATACATATATCTCTGCTTGGGAAACAGACATAAGTTTTACTAACGAGGAGTGAAATCTAACATTTTCATCTTCCAGAAAGACATCAGCGCTGCATCCTATATCGGTTTTGGTGCTATCGTGAAGACCCGACTAAACTCCATTCCTGTCTCAGATTCTAGTTGAAACCATTCCTAGTTAGAGGAGAAGTCGATTTTCTATTTTTTTCAGCAACAAGACTATCTAGCTTCACTGCATTGCATTGCATTGCGCTAGAGATGAAAAGATAGTCAGCAAATTCATCAAAGCTCCAGACCGTTTTTTGAAGTCTACTAAGTGCAGTAGTAACGTACTTTTATGAGAGTTTGTTCCCCCAGACAACCGACCCATAGGATATGATTGGATCAGATCCAAAGAACTCTTTTGGATGAAAGACCCCATGTCAAGTCGATAGCTTCTTTGCACTACCAGAAGGCCGATAGCATCTAGAGGCTTTCAATGTAACATGGTTAGTCCAGAGAAGTTTGCTATCCAGGATGACACTCAAATGCTTCGATTTTTTTAAAGAATTGGATGGTGATGCCTTTAAGCGCTAGATTAGTCAGATCTGTCAGCTTCCTCCTTATCGTTAAGAGAACGACTTCACTTTTGAGAGGAGTAACTGAAAGCTTATTTCTAGTGCTGGCGATTACAGTGCAGTGCATTTGCTTGAGCATAGACGTCAGAACTATTGAGACTGTTAAGTAGTTAGTCAACCAACATGCACCAAAGGGGCAAGATCTCGTGTCCTGCATCCGCAATCAGTGTCCTATGCACCAGCATTGCTTTTAACCACAAAACTAGTGATTTGTCTACGATGTGTTATCTGACCGAAATACACATGCCGACAAAAGTTACGTTCTATATTTTGAAGCGCATCTTGTCTGGACGTGGTATGTTGTATTTTTTCAGCTTTGCGCAAATGACCATAATTTCCATCCTGTATGCCTTTTTTTCCAATTTTTAGGCCGCCAGGCTACCAGCAGCTGTTCTATACATTTTTGTAGCATAACTGGATATATGCCATGGGTGCCAGTCGATTTGAAGCCATCAGAGGAAGCGACAGAATGTTTAATGGTCTCATTTGTCACTACATTAAAAAATATACCTAATACGGCGTGTTGTCTTCAGCTTACTACCAGCTTCGTTAATACGTTTTTTTTTTTTTTGAAGCATTGAAGAACTCAACGCACTCTCCCGGGGGTGTTGTCCTGAATATCTAAACTGAAATATTACATGCTGCTGGATCAAACGGTCTACTTACCGATCTATTTAAAGAAGCAGTGGATGACATAGTAGAAATCCTACACAAACTCATTTTTAAGACAAAAAACCCCAGCATCATTTGCCCGATCCCCAAAGCAGTAAGTGGTTAGATAACCTATTACTACATAAAGTCATAGATAACCCATACCTACAATACATAAGTTTATCTCTTCTTAAACAACAAATAAGCAGATGTGTTTACGTGCAATTTTAAAGCTACACGTACTAGTAGATACTGTATAATCTCATTAGGCGATTACTAATGTCTCGTCGAATCTCTAGGCTATATTGCATACCTTTGCGGCATACTGTGCACAAACAAATAAATGTAGTTATGGCGCTTGGTGATAGTAATAACTAATTAGATACAGAAAAGGCGATAACAATGTTTTGTTTCTGTAAGAAAAGATATGCCCCAAATCTATGCGTTTTTATTATTTATTTATTATTAACGACAACAATTAGTTATAAACATTTGACAACTTATCTTTAACTCGCGCTTAGTTTTCTAGCAATAATTTTTTTTAAATTTGGCCAATCCTTTGCCATTTGCTTTCTCATAGTAAGGCAGCTTAGTCATTCGGCTGATCTATGCAACTATATTCGGATACTTGGCGGCGTCCAACTGCACATAAATTTCCATAGAAGTAATAGTCGATATTAAACTGAAATCAGCAATAGTCAAGGTCTATCCGGCAACGTAATCGTGCCCCACGAATGTCTCTAAAAATGTCAAGGCATCATGGAACGCATCGATATTACTTTGAGGTATTTTTGATCCACTGTTTGTTAATAAAAATGCATTTGTGTTTCTTAGATTGGGAAAAAACAACTCCGGTGTCAAAGTGTAGTCTTTGATCCACAACAGCACGTTAGTAGAAGTCCTTTGGGTAGAGATCATCGTTCTTGGCATATTTTCTGACTAAAAAAACCATAATGACATGGCTGTCCCAAAGGAAATGGCCTTCATCGTCTAGAACTGGAATTGTATGCTGTGGATTCTTTTTACGAAATTCTTTTGAATTTTGGTCACCGGCAATGGTGTTCACTTCTGTAAATTTATAGTCCAAGCCTAGTGCATTGAGAACAAGTAAAACGGGCCTCACTGGTGAACTACCCTCAAAACCGTACAAAACTAACTTCACCATTTCGCGAATGCTGATGAATACACGAGAACTATCAGTAGTGTACTGAAAGTTCCCGAGGGGGCTCGTAGTTAATAGAAAGAATATCTATTGCCAGATGTTTGATAGTGTAGATAGATAGTGGAATGTCAGGGTAAGGTTGCAAAGCAATCAACTTTCAACAGCGGGTGTGAAAAAGTTCATAGTCAAATGCATTACTAGATAGACATATTTTTTTTATGAAAATGGAAGAAGTGCAGTCTTTTTAGATATACTCGGAACATAAGCACGCGCACTTTATGAAATTTTAAAGGCGTTGTCACTGAATAGCTCTCTTTAAGAGTTGACTTTTGGTTGACAAGTAGATGGAGTTTCAAGTAATTGGTATTCAAATATCAATTTTTTTTTAAACAAAAGGTCGTTAAAATCTAAATGGAAATATCAAACAAATATTTAATTATAACCAAATTCGACAACTACAATATTTAAGTGTTTGGTTTTATTTGAATTCCAGTTTCATCATTTATGGTAATGCCAGCATGACAGCGTACTTTAACTAAAGATTATTGTACAATTTCTACACTTGAGGGGATCTACAAGGATAAGGTGAAAATTTGTCGGTCTGGTAGTGTAAGAAAAAGTTTTTTATTTTAAAAATCCATTTATTTCTCCATTTAGTTCAATACTTTGGGGCTGAACATCCTGGAAGATTTTCAAAATATCCTTATACCACTGTTATCCGTCCGCCATATGAGGAATCAAAACGATTTCCAGCCAAATTTTTTTTAATTGAGAATTGGGAGGTTTTCCCAACAATTCGTTCTTCAAATCCTTAAATCTCTCAATTTTCCATTGCCAAAGCGCCCTTTCGGGCGGGTGCACTGTCCTGGTGGAAGAATATTTTTCTCCTATATACATGTTTGCCTACTGTAAGCACTTTTAAGGTATCAATCGTCTGCGACACCACTTAATACAACCAACATTGATCAATCGTAATAAAGAAAGCGAGTAATTGTCACTCAGCTTATAAAGCTGAAACTGGCCAATTTGGAACAAATAAGCTTCTAATTTCTGCAACCGAAGAATGAATCATGAGCGGAAAATGATGCTTTGAAATCGAAAGTACAAATGGTTGAACTTCGGCTCAGCTGACAACAAAAAAGTCGTCTTAGGTGCTAAATGTCAACGACAACAATGTAAAGACTGTATCTAAGCCAATTTTTGGCGAAAGCTCTGTCTGTGGAGATAGCTCGAGAAATGCTGTGTGAAAAAAGTGCAACATAAAAAGGAAGGTGAAAGTCTATCACCTGATTGACCTCTATCTCTCTAAGAACCGGATAATGAGCTGAAAAACGAGGAATAGAAAAGGCGTGCACTTGGTCTCAGTAGCGGCAGTAGCAACAACGAGAAAAATTAGCTTAGTATTTACATTAATGACTCTCTCACGAATTATATGCGACCACTTCAAATGAAGGCTAGCGAGGCAAAAAGCAATCGGGCTATAAATATTTATGCTATACAGTCCACGAAATGAATTTAAAGCAGCTGATATTCTTTTTTTTTTTAAATATAGAGAACTAAAAAAATTTTTATATATAAATTCTACTTATATATAAATTCGTTATCTGGAGCTTCAGTATAAAAATGTTAAATAAATTTGACAATTCTCAACCAATCGGCTTCAGCAAGCGCAACAGGTCAAAATAGTAACGCTTTACATTGAAACAAGCGCTTTGTTGTGTTAACTCAGCGTGTTTATTGTGGAAAATATCGTGGACATGCTGTGCTTTCCGCCAACCCAATTTGTCGCTTGGCCTCAAGTTTTATTGAGCACGGGTCTGCAGCGAATCACCAAGAACACGTTAAACACCCATGTAGTACCAAAAGTACCTAAAGATCCTCATATATACAAATTCGCTAGTCCACTGAAAACTGGAACCAAAGCTTATATAAATCCGGCAAAAGCAAGATAGTTGCACTTGATATTTCCAAGGCATTTGACAAAATTTGACATCGAGCTCTTTTGTCGAAAACGTGTACTTTTGGGATCGATGACTCTCTTCAATGGGTTAAAAATTACCTTTCGGAAGGATCAAATCAAGTTGTCTTGGATGGTTTCAAATCTGATATACACAAAATGGTTGCTGGTGTGCTCCAGGGCTCCGTTCTCTCTCCGACATTCTTTTCAATTTTCTTTAATGATCTCTGGTCCTAAACCTGCTAAATAGGATTCACACTCACGCAATAAAACTCATAGGTGATACTAATGTCAGCCAATTGACAACCTTGAACATTGACAACCTGTCTCACTTTGTTTTATCGCTATTTCCACCAGTAGTGGTCCATTGCATTCCGACCCTTCAAATCTTCAACCGTATCACCTGTCTCGCTATGCATGCTCATCAGTATATCCTCAAACCCACTTTCGTACGTACTCTGAAATATCGTGATTCGTTCCTAAGCCGTACAACTCGCTTTGGAATGCCCTATCGGACTCTCGTTGCTCGTTGCTAAAAATCCAATCCGCACTATTAAATATCAGTTAGACCACTTTAAGTAGGATCTTGAAGCAAGACCTTTACTTGTTTTCAAACGGATTTTTGGGAGCGAATTTTGATGACTGACGAGGCTCAGGGAGCAATGAAGTAGCATTGCACAAAAAAGTGAGTGTTTGAGCTAGTACTTGTTCCAAAATTATCATTGGGTCATTGTAGAATTGTAGAGACGGTCGATGGCAATCCGTATCGGTGGATGTTTATCCGCAAACGCGTGATAAAGGTCTACAAGACCACACCGCGCGGTAGGCAATAAACGTTTTAAAGCAAAAATTTCCGGAACGCGTGGAGTCTAAAAGCAATGACATAGACTGGCTTCTAAAAATTCCAGATTTGATTTCACTGTACTTCGTTGTGAAGATTCTAGATGACATCAAAAACAATATTCGAGCCGAAATAACCGCGGTCTTGAGGATTGAAATTGTGTAGCTGAAAATTATCTACAATATTTTTAAAAAGATAATTTTTAAATGTTTCCAAATGTTATTACCGTTTTGTTAAGCGCTTTTTGGAAGATTTGCCAAACTCTGCATGCTCAGTAAGGCAGAGCAATTTCGCAAGAAGGTTGTTATATAAGATCAGGGCTTAAAATAAACTCAGCTTGCCGTGATGCTAATTACACTGAAGAGTTCAATTTCGTTAACGAAAATTTGAGCATTAAAAAACAAATAGTCAAATCATCAACAGTAATGAATCCAATTGGTATTAGCTTAGATGACAATACGGGTTCTAATAAAATCGATCTTGCTAACTCTGCTAATCAGGTCCCAAATTCTTCTAATTTTATGTGCCCATTTTTTGTGTTACCGAATTGAATACCGGAGATCTGCAGCAATGTACTGTTTATTTGTATTTCAACCAATAATCGCATTACAGTTATTAAAAACAATTAGTACATTGAAAAACAAAATTTGATGTAAATTCTTTTTTATAATAATGGAAAATTGCAGAGCAACTAAAACACGTGTAAACTTTCTATCTTATATCTATCAAAAACAAACTTAGTGTGCTATATACTTGAAACAGTAAACATATGTTGGGGACGTGTGAACCAAAACAGCAAGAAAAATCGATGATTGATGTACGATGCCCGCGAAATTTCAAAAGTCACCTTACTTTTTGAACACACCTCATATATTTAACAAAAGGATTTTTTCGGTAAACTTTGATATACTTAATTACTCTTTATTGCTTGACAAAATTGAAAAAGCTGGTTTTTGTGACTCTATCCCAGAAAGTAAAGATAATTGCCATAGATCGAACTTTATTAGGAGTTTAGGCTGCTCTAGAGGCCGTTAAAATTAGCTTTTTTGTGTTTTTTTTTCATAAAAAATAATAAAATAAATTGAGTTTACAAAGGTAGAAATTTGTTATACATATGATAGACTATAAAACATACTTTTTATAGAATAATTTATTTAAAAATGGCGGCTTTGCAGCGTTTCTCAGATGACCTCACTTTTTTTTGGAATGGTCTAGCTAGCTAGAGAAGTACGCAAGTTGTTTTTGATATATTGACGAATGGTGCACTTCAAAAATCAAACTTGAAAAATTCGCAGAAAAATCGATAGAAAATTGTTTATGACGTTATTTAGACTATGTATATATTTTTAAAGATCTAGTTAAAGTTTGAAGTGAATTGGTTGAACATTGTTCAAGTTAGATAGTCTTGAGATAAATGCGTTTAAAATTTTAAGTTATAGGAAGTCATAAGTATTGGGTCTATAACTTAATTCGTGTTTGCTAAGAGATGACGTAACTTTTTTTATTTCATTGTTATTATTCCATTGGAACATACCTTGGAAAGCTACTGCTGCCGAAAGTCATCCTATTTTGGTGGAAGTTTATGGTGAACATGCGCTAGCTGAGCGAACGCGCCAAAAGTGGTTTGCACGATTTAAAAGTGGTGATTTTGGCTTCTAAGACGATGAACGTCCTGGGCAGCCAAAAAAGTTGGAAGATGAAGAACTGGAAGCATTACTCTATGAAGATTGTTGCCAAGGTCAAGAAGAGCTCGCAAAATCTTTCGGTGTCACTCAAGCAGCCATTTCAAAACGTTTAAAAGCAACTCGATATATTTAAAAGCAAGGAAATTGGGTTCCACATGAACTCAAGCCGAGAGACGTCGAAAGGCAGTTTTGCATGTCACATGCCACAAAAGGAAGTCATTTTTGCATCGGAATATTACTGGGGGTGAAAAATGGATCCATTACGACAACAAATCAGCGGCAAACCCGAATATCCATGGCGCGAAGGTATTGCTCTCTATTTGGTGGGATCAGATGGGTGTGCTGTATTATGAGCTGCTAAAACCGGGTGAAACCATCAATGAACAACAATACCGAACACAACTAATCCGTTGTTAAGAACTATTTGGAAAACAGTGGATGGTAAGTCTTACCCCACCCGCCTTATAGCCCAGACCTTGCCCCTTCTGACTACCATTTGTTCCGTTCGATACAGAACGCCCTCACTGAAATACGGTTCACATCAGAGCAGAATATCAAAAATTAGCTTGATTCATTCTTGGCTGCCAAGTCGGCGCAGCTCTTTTGGGATGGGATCCACAAATTGCCAGAAAGATGGGAAAAAGTCATAGCTTTAGACGGGCAATACTTTGAATAATACTATTGCACATGTTTTTCTTAAATAAACGTTCAAATTTTGAAAAAAAAAAAAAACCGCACGAATTAAAATATAAGCCCAATATTAAAAATTACAATCTATAGTTGAGTTTTAGAATTATTTTTTGCATAGTTTCTAGGTTATGTGGGCTAGGAGGTGATAGATATCAATAGATACCTGGCATGTAGGGCAGATCGGAAGACTTTCCTTTTTTAGTAGATGCTGAAGAGTTAAGGACATGAGGCCTAAGCGAAGTCAAACAAAATTGGAAATGATTTCTTTTGGCGTGTCCGCTGGGTATATTGGGTGACATTTATTGGAGGCGGTAAGTTGAATGAGCTTACCATTTTGTGTTGTAACCGCAAAAGCTGTGTGGTTTTCCGTTTTAAACCCGTCAGAGAAGATGAACTTCCAGTTCTTGGTCTTGAGGTCATTTTCTATGGTGTTGAAAATTTTTTTGGTATATGTTTTTTGGGGTTATATCTTTTGAGAAATTTGACCTTGACAGCTCGAAAGATTCCAGTCTACATAACCAAGGAGGGTACGATGGAGCTTGAAAGTAACTAATTTTAGTTGGCAGGTTGAATGATGTTATGTGACTCCATATGCATGAAATTGCTGATGGAAGTCTTTTTTGGCGTCTGGATCGAAGGGCAGAGGTTACAATTTTGTTTATTACCGATCGTGAGAGAAACAATAGTTTTTTTTGCTAGCTTTGAAATTATTTCTTCATATCTTTCGTTAAGCGTGGGCAGGCCGGATTCAGCTAGTATATATTTTATTGGCGTAGTTTGAAATGCATATATTGATCGCCTTACAGCTCGATGGTATGAAGGTTTTATTATGTTTAGTGTTGATTTTGCACAGTTTCCGTAAATGCTGTCTATTTTATTTAGAATTAACATTTTTGTTATGTAACTTAGTGTATTTGTGTGAACTTAACATTTTTTTGAAGAAAAGTATTTAATAAGATTAAGCCTAGCAGCAAGTGTTTTTTTAAGTTCTACACAATGGTCTGTCCATTTAAATTTAATTTAAAAACTTAAAATACTTAATTTGCTAACAGACTGTATTTCAACTTCATTTATACTTAAATTTAAGCTAGGGCAACATTTTTTTTTTACAAATGTGGAATGTATTACACTTCTTTATTGCTATATTTGCGCCTGAGTAAGTGGACCAGTCTGCAATATCTTTTAATAAGTACGTAAAAGTTGTTTTTATTAATTCTAAATCATTGTTCTTACAAAGTATGTATACATCATCAGCATAACAACAGTGATCTAGAATTTTATACTTGGATACCATAAGGCTGATTTCATCGAATGCAATAGAGAAAAGCATTACTGAAAGGGGAGATCCTTGTGGTATGCCATTGTGGAGTGGAAAGCAAGGAGAATACGTATTATTAACTATTACACAAAATTTTCTATTAGAAAGAGAAGCCTTGATGTAACCATATATTTTAGGACCTATTCGCCATTCTCTCAGCTTTTTTAGAACTAGATGGATGCCTATTCTGTCGAAGGCATTCTCGAAATCAAGGGAAAGGACTGAAACATGATTTTTGGTTGAGATAGCAAAGAATCTCATCGAGCAAATCATCTTGGCATCCTCTTTTAGGCTTAAAAGCTACTTGAGCTGGAGAAATTAGTTTTTTGGATTTGGAATACCAGAGAAGACGCTTTGCTACAGTCTTTTCTAAAATCTTAGAAATGCATGGTAACAGTGAGATAGGTCTATACCCGTTTACTTTGTTTATATCCTTATTGGGTTTGGGAATGGGTATGACTGTAGCAACCTTCCAATATTGCGGTATGACACTTGTATCAAAATATGTGTTATATAGACTAATATGCGGCATGAGGACCCAAGCAATTTGCGCACAAAGTTCGGGAACATTCAGAGTTTACGTGTGGTGGAAGATTACAATTGTGGCACATGATAGGACCGTTGCACCGTTTAATGGTGTGACCAAGTATCTGATAGTTGTTGGAATCCGCTTGTTATCTACTTGCTTCTACTACTTTTTGCTTTTTCATTTCTAATATAATTTCTTCCTCCGGGACACTAATAAGGCAGGGAGCGTAAACTATGCCTTTAGATGAATTAAGTTGGCTGTGTAGAGTGATCGTGACAGTATAGAGGTTAGAAAGATTTTTTGTGGAAATGAATCTTTCCGCAACCGTTTGATTTTTTGTGAGGATTAGGATCTTACCATCTTTAAGTTGGGAGATCTGTATATATTCGGTGCTTATAGCTTTTCTCAGTGCAAAAATGCTCACAGAAGAAAGAGGTTGCTTCTCATTTTATGGGGCGATTTTTTGATTGATGTTTTTCGGAAGTTCATGAAACATATCAAGTAAGTTAGAAGATGTCTTATTTCTTTTAGACTGGGGGGATTCAGAAAGTGCGACCTCAGAAAGGGCACTGAACCTATTTTTTGACTTCACTTTTGGCCCTGAGGCCATTATGGGGAAAAAAAACCACTATCACTCGCGAGATGAGTGGAATTCAGCACAAAAACAAAGCGGAAGAAAAAGAAATTAGATTGATAAGTAACGGGAGTTATGCACTAGCATAGTAAGCACAGTATAGGAAGCCGCCGGTTGAAACGATGCGTACAGCACGAGAGATAGTCGGTGACTGAATTTATAATTAATAATATGAAAAATAATTAATAATAATTATAAAAAATTAAAAAGATGTCCCAGAGATAACTGTTCATTTATGTAAGGAAGTAGGATACTAAATTTCAAAAGAATCTGTCGAGTAGATTTTGATTTAAACTATTCACCGGCTTCAAACAAGACAAGTGTCAGAAAATCGCTTTAAAGTTTTGTGTACCAGAAAATCCAATTAAAACATGATGTGTTCATGTTCATACCTAAACAGAATCTTCGATTCTTGCTACATAAAGTGCAGCAATTTCAGCAGCCATATATAGAGCATCCTTTTGGTTTTGTCGACGTAAATCTCTGTCATCATTTCTGTCGTGTGCAGCTTGTTGCTTTGCTCTGCTGATCCGATGACTGTTTTTTGTGTGCGTCCATTCATGTTCGCTTGGTGTCGTAACGATTTTCATATCTTGCATAAAGGTCGGCAAAGCAAAACAAACTTAATTGAAGAAAAATGCTGCTAGATAAGCTGCAACTTCAACAATAATTGAAATATTATTCACTGATTTCTAACTGATTGTCTAGATAAGTTGGTTCAGGATCTCCTTATTATTTTGAGTAAAGCCTCCAAGAGTAAAAAGTAAAGGTTCATCTTTGATCATGTCCTCTTAAATCGGTTTGATAGCTTCAGTAACATCATTTGGAAGTGGAGTTTAACTGTGTTTGAATGAGTTCAGTTGACCTTATGGCATTCTTCGTCGGAGTCATTCCTTTTTGCTCAATTAAACGTAAGTTCTCCATCATATTTTATACACACAGCTAATGTAGCGATCGCTTAAAAAACTAAAATAAAGTCTCTGATCCTGTAATGTTCTTCCAAATTCTCCTCTACTAGTATTTAATTTGATTTTCTTAGATGACGCACTACTACATTGCACATTGCCTTCTTACGTTTCTGTGGAGGTATCATTTTTTTCGGTCGGCTTAAATTAGCACCAGTTTTCTGCCATTCTTCTCTGCTTACTTTTCTCGGCATTTTTCTGAAAAAAAATACTAAATTACTGAAAAAATCAAACGAAACGGAGCAAACGTTGAGCGTCGTCTACAACTGCTCAACGCAACGTGTACTTTTAAACTGATTTATATGCAGTACAAACCGGGAGTATAAAACATTAGTATGGTATGTATTAATATATCTACAAAGACATATCGCCAAACAAAAGAATTAAAGATTCTAAGAGCACAAAGCTGCCCGGTAAGCGCGTCGCGCTGCTGCAGGATATACAAAACCGTGTCGGAGCAAAGAAGGCAAAAGTTCAATATCTTAGTTAGTTTTGCTTCGATTTGATTTAAATTTTGACACAACAATCCTAAGATGTTGTACAATCATATTAATAAGAAGAGTTTAGAAACGTTACCCCCCCCCCCCCCCCTCTGCCTCAGTCAATGTTTAGTTTATTAAAAAGTTGCACACTAGCTGTTGGCTCACCCTTTATTATTATGGGTTTATTGTATCTAAGAGAAATAATAAAAATTAAGAAAATAATAATAATAATAAATACATGTTCTGGTTGCCAATATGTAAAATGTTGAAGCTCAAATATTTAACAAAGTTGCTGACAATGCAAATTGTTTACGTGGGTTACGCTAACAGCATACTCGATTACTGGAACATTAACTCTATCTGTGTTATCGACATAATCATAACTACAGAGATATATCCCTACTCGACGTCGCGCACACAAATTTTTCCTGAAGTTTTGATAGAGTTAAAGACCAATATGCACCACCTAAATGGGATAATAACAGAGTAGCATTCCGCGATATCGATTAGATCAATAATGACCTTTTCTCATCATTTGGAGTTGTTCCGACTGCGGAATTTCATAAAACTGAAATCAAAATCTCTGAAGTCTTCGAAAAGTGCTCCGGATTAAGGTAAGGAGAGCTTCATCAACTTCAGCGCTCAAGTGAATGCATAACAGTGATCTAGTCAAGAGGGTTCCTTACTCCTATTCACCTGGTTCATAAAGAAAAGAAGCGCCTAACCTCCAATACAAATTTAAGCAATCACGCATGCCAGACAATTCGGCGAAACAAACTGAAAGCAGCACGCTCGTAAATTGAACACAAAATTAAACATCGTTTTCATTCGGAACTGGTCTCCTTAATGAGCTAACTTATGTATACTTGAAAGGCCAAAGGAATAGACCTTCTTGCGATCTTTTTTACTTGAACTCATGAGAACCACCTCCGTCTCTTGTTTGTCAAGGTTGTCTTCTAGGTCTAATTCTATTTATTTTAATTACGAATAATGTTAATTGTGATGTTGCATGCATGAGTTGCAAAAGTTGAATATGTTCCTCTGGTCACATTTCTTACATTATGCTCAGTCTTGTATAGGGTTTTCCAATATAGACTTGACAACTTTGAATTTAATTTGTGAACGCACTCTTTCACTAATCATCAAACTATCACTGTCAATTTATTCAGTAAACTCAACATTAGTGTTGAGCTAGTGTAAAGTACACTAACGAGCAACGTCTGCAAAATATAAAAATTCGGAGTCGGTGACTACAACTTTAAGAGCGTTAACTCCAATTTTCGGTCGTAATTCTCGCCCTAGTAGACAGGCAATAACAAGTTTAGTGCAAAAATTTGAGTCTACATCCAGACAACGGGTTGGTCGAAGTGTCGAAAATATCGCTGCCACGGCGTTCTCAAGATTTGGGCATCGCTCACACCACATTATGGCGTATTTTGCGTAAGGATCTTGGTTTACACCCATACAAGTTCAAGCTGACTCAAGAATTGAAGCCGATGGACAATTTGAAGCGACGTACGTTCTCCGATTGGGTTCTGGAGAAGATGCTCCAAGATGATGAATTTCATCGCAAAATCATCTTCAGTGACGAAGCTCATTTTTGGCTCAATGAATTCGTCAATAAGCAAAATATGCGTTATTGGTCGGGTGAAAACCCACATGTGCTCCATGAATCACCACTTCATCCACAAAAAATAACTGTTTGGTGCGGTTTGCATGCCGGCGGCGTTATTGGGCCATATTTTTTCGTCGACGATAACGATCGTCACGTTACTGTGAATGGTCAGCGTTATCGCGCCATGATCACCGATTATTTTTGGCCCAAATTGGAAAATATGGACTTGGATGACATGTGGTTTCAACAGGATGGTGCCACAAGCCACACAGTACACGCTACCATCGATTTATTGAAGAGTTAGTATGGTGAGCTTGTTATCTCAAGACATGGGCCAGTCGATTGGCCACCTCGTTCGTGCGATTTCACGCCGCTTGACTATTTTCTGTGGGGCTATGTTAAGTCATTTGTTTATGCCAACACGCCGACGACGTTGGAAGAGCTCAGAGCCAACATTGAACGCGAAGTAGCGGCCCTTTCGGCCGAAATGTGTGACCGAGTCGTTGAAAATTGGGTCCAACGAATCGACCGCTTCAAACGTGCCCGCGGTGGCCATATGAACGAAGTCGAGTTCCATTCATAAATGTTTTGATTGTACTTCAAGCCAATAGTACAGTTTTTAAAATATCTCAAATGGTTTGCCTTTTATTTAAAAAGAAAGTTGTCAAGTCGTTATTGAAAACCCTATATATAAACAATTACCTACTGCGAATTAATTGATTCCTATTACCGTATTTGTGATATTAGTGCTTGTACTTGAATTTGCACAACTAGAAATTTGCTGAGTCACAATATCAGCATCATCATTTGGAGAGCTATCAATTATTCAATAAAAGTATCTAATAGACAACAATCTTATGTGGCAGGCTCTCTGAACTCGAAACGTGTGAGTTTTGAATGGCTTTTCATGTAAACAGTGTTAATGATCTAAAAGTGAATATGCATATTCTGGTAAAGCTTTTACTGTACAATGAACAATGAACAACTACAAACAAACTATAACTGTCACCACAAGTGTTCATTGATAAAAGTTCCCTCCTAGCACGACCTATAAATAGGAAGCATCTGAGCCGCGCTGCATTCAGTTACAAATTTATCTTTTCGGCATGTACTACGAATATAATCCAAAATGGGAAAGCCAATTTTGAGGTGGGGTTGCTACTTATCGCTTAATTTTTTTAAAAACCACAAAGTTGCAGTATCTTCATAGAATTAATACAGTAGGCAATAAAGTTTTTGGAATACAATTTTAGGTAAATTTATTTAGGGGTTCAAAGACCTTTTTGTCGGAGCGGACGGCTCAGAGAATGAAATTGAAGGGGTACATGTTCCCAATTTTTCGTATAAAGATGAGTAAGTAGTCTGCAATTTTTCTATCAAGGAGTAGCAGGAAAGTCGCTGACCCCTTAGAGCCGTCGGGAAGCATTCGTTTACGACTTTACAACAAAGTTTCACAACTATAGATGTGAAAGCCCGCTAACCGATGATGTAGGCATAAAGATTCCTCTGGGTCATGATTAGGAAATTCATCGACGATTTAACTTCCCATGATCATATTATGGTCTGGAAACCAAACAAGATTTAGAAAATTTAGCAAATACCACAATCACTTTCACTAACATCCTATCTTGGAAGTGATGACTGAGTCCAGTAGGGCCTTTAGTGCAGCTCAGTAGTTGTTACAGATCCAAAGGTTTCGCCCTCCTTCATTGATTCACTTTACAAAAGTGAAATTTAACGTTATGATGCTCCAAAAAGAAACAAGCGCTGAATTTTAAATCGGTTTTAAAGCGAACACGCAACTCCATTCTTTTCCTTGGCTTGATATGATTATCAAGAAGAGGGGTAAGTTATGTTTAGAATGTTTATAGCCTTGTACGTTCAGAGAACCTTCCTCGATGACAAGCCCCATGTTTTGCCGTTCGCCTCTTTACACTGCCAAAGGTCCGACAGCGGTTTCGATATTTTCGCCGTGACATGTTCAGTCCAATGAAGTTTGTTATACAGGTTGACATCCAATTACTTAGCTTCGTTTCCAGAAACGAATAGTGATGCCTTTAAGCACAAGAAATGTCAGACCACTTAGCTTAGTTTTAAGATAATTTACTAAAAGTCCATTTCTGGTTCACCAATTGACGATCACGTCTAAGGCTCACTGCGCTTTAGAGTATCACTCGTCATATAGGGATGTGAAACCATTAAAACATCCGAAGCGACAGATGCCTTAACTCCACTCATGGATTGTATGGATATTTTGTGAGGTTTTGTAACCAACCCAAAAAGCCTTCTTCATACATAGCAATGGACTAGCAAACTTGAAGCGTTGAAAGTCAATCTGAGTAAATATAATAGATATACTGTCGCCTTTTGTCTTCGTTCATTTGGAAACTAACCCATCCAGGCATGTAGGTCACACCTAGATTTAATGGTTTCAATAGAAGCTCTGTCCAAGCCCTAAGAGACGGAGTATGCTACATTTTTCGAGTAGCACTCGTTTCATCTCGGCGTTGTGCGTGGAAATATCCATCGACAGAGAGGGTTGCCAGAAACTTTCTTCTTTTTAGCTCTGTTTGAGACGGAGGAAGAAAATTAGGAAAAAAAAAAAAGAGAGAAACCGATGTGCTTTGGTTTTCAATGTTTTCAAGTTGTATTGACCAGGAAATAAAGAACTTGGCAGGGCATTCCATAAGCGATTATTGAGTAGAAAAGAATCACGATATCTCCGAGTACGTCCGAAGGTGGTATGAAATGGTATTGAGGGTATACTAATGAGCAATTATAGCGAGACGAGTGTTACGCTTGAAGATTTGAAGAGGCGGAATGCTTCTGGGTTTTTCGGTGGAGCACTGGTGGAAAAAAGATGGGCACAACAAGATGAGACAGGGGACTTTACGCCGGTGTTCGAGGGTGTCGAATAACTGTGTAATATTGGCATCACCAATAAATTGTATTACACGGCTTTGGATCTATCTAGAAAGTGTTTAGATGCTTTAAGCACACCCGACCAGATGTGGATATTGTACTATAATTTTGGACGGATTAATTATATATTGACACCAAATCAAAGGAGGAGAAGTACAATATTTCTTTCATCGTTTGAGGAACTCTAGACATTTCGCAGCATTTTTGGCGACATCGTCTTTACGTTTATGCTGCTTATATCGGAATTTAAGGTCATTAACATACTCTTTCGTTCCCGTTCTAAAGCCAAAAAAGGAGGACGTAAGTCCGGGAACAAATATGAGAAGCAGAGAATACTATCGTCAGCAAAGGAATATATTAGACTAGAAGCGGCAGACAAGAGATCATTGATAAAAATTAAAATGAGTGTCGGAGATAGAACGGAGACTTGAGGAGTTTTCGTGTTTTGAAATATTTCATGAACTGACAGTTTGTGTGTTTCCATGACCTTGGAAAGAAGGGACGTAAGTGCAATGGGTCTGTAGAAGGAGAGAAAAAGATTTGCCATTTTTAAAGACTACCTGGTGAAATGCCGTTTTCCATGCTCGGAAAAAATCTTAAAGGGTAGGATTGATAAAAAATCTTCCGCAAAGGTTTTGCCAGCGTGAAAGAACACCTCTTCAGAAGAAGAAGAGATATATCATCTGGACCAGCGGCTTAGTAAATGTTAAGTTCTTTAGGAACTCTTGCTACTATACGAGTGCGAAAGTGGGTTCATCCCATTAAATATTCGACGTCCTCATGTGAAGGACACAATCTGGAGGTGTTGAACTGGGCGCAAAGTGTGCAGCAAGCAGATTGGCCTTGTCCATAAATCTGATAGCTGAAATGTCATTGTAAATGAGCCTTGGGATGGAAGATGAGGCAGCATGCTAGCGTTGCGGTCATTCTTCACTCGTTTGATCTTTTTTCGGTTTTCTTCTGTCAGGTTGGTCTTGTAGGACCGAAAAAAACGTTTCTCTAACCCTCATAGCTTCTTTACAGCTCGTACCATGACGGTTCTTTTAGTTTGATACTCTTCATCCGATGAGGAATAAAGGATGTCATTCCAAAGAGAATAGTGTTTGTGATCATATCAGCAGCGGCATCGACGTAGTTATGAAGTAATATTTAAATATTCTTCGCAGCGATTGCAAATTTACTACGAGTTGTCCATGTTGATTTTTATAGGTTTCCATTTTAGCTTTGTAGCCCTCGCATTTCCCCGATTCTCACACTTCTTGTTTTGCTCTTATTTTCTTTTTCTTTTCGAGAACCCTCTTCCCTTCTTTTTGCTCTTAGAGCTCACGAGCAGCTCTCGTTCCTCGATGTAGCTCACCTGTATATGCTTCTTGTTTGGCTGCATGACATCAGAAGCATTCGTATCTGACTGCAACCAGCTAATGATCCGAGCTGATGTTAGCTCCTCGGGAAGGTCAGACTTCCTGAATGCTGGTTGACGGTGAATTGGTAAGGCGATAGTCTAGATCTTTTATGGATATTGAGATATTTGAACTGCCTACTAGTGATAAAAGAACTACACCCCGTTACAAATTCTAAAAACTTGAATCTGTTGACGGATGTGGTGTTATACAGGCTGTGTTTTCAGATTATCGCTCTGCGTTAAGATCTCATAGACCTCAATTTTGGCATCATACCTGGGGCCCTAAGGATAAATTCGAATCATGAAAGATTACTATCTGCAACAAATTTGTACGCACACGTAAGAATCGACATCATCGGTTGCACTATCCTATATGATAGCCATCGAGGCTAAATCAGATAAGAGTCTGAAATACCAGAATCCTTATAGATTCTCGATAGAAAGAACCAACATTTCTAAGTAGAGCGATATCTCTCCCAATTCAAAAAGGGCATCTAAGAGTTTCATAGTTTGAAACACCTTAGAAATATTACATCTCTCTGTTTTAAAAAACAATCCATTTAGCAAAGGAATCAGTATTCTATAATCTGAAACTGAGTGATCCTTCAGGCTTGAGGATACCACCATCATTTGCATTAGTGCGTCAACATCAAAGGTAACATAGTACTGACATAATTAATTTTCAAGCAGAAAGGAAATATTGAACCAACTAATGCGCAGTTCTTCCTTGGAGGTCTAGAATAAGTGTAGAGTTGGGGTTAGAAAGATACTCGTATGTGCCATTTCACATTAAGTGAAATGCTCATACTTCGAGATAATGTCGAGCTCAATCGAAAGCTCTGCAAGTCAGAAAAGGTGTAGATTACATTGGTCGTAGTTTCTAGACGTTTTATCAGGGATTTCTCTTGGTTGTTTGGGTTTATGTCACTTCGAAAGAGTTATTCCTTTCTGTTGAGTTTTAATAGCCTTCGTTGTAATTATTCTTTGGTCACCCCGATTACGTACAGAATAGCTTTCTGTGCCGCACCATTATGATGTCTAGACGGTAATCCATGGTGGAATACTAAAACAGTATTAAAAATCATTTAATCTCATTTGCGAAAACAAAGATTGTAGTCACCTAGGTCGCATTTAATCGGAAATTCCCCCAACACTCATTACACCCATATAACTGAGGCCGCCTTGTGATTTTCGACGAAAAACTATTCATTGAGGACACTCTCAATTGAGTTCTGATGAAAAACAGAAAAAAAAAATCAAATCCCCACAAACAACTCAGCATATAAATAGTGGAATAGCTAGTATCACATAGTTAGTTGCGTATCTGACGCTTTTGTGTGAACACTATTTAGATGGGAAAACTTGTTTTGTACGGAATTAGAGGAAGTCCACCGGTTCGGGCTGTCATGCTCACCCTAAACGCTCTTGGATTGGACTATGATTTTTTGAAAGTGAATCTTTGGAAAGATGAGCATAAAAGGCAAGAGTTTCTGGAGAAGAATCCGCAACACACAGTGCCAGTGTTAGAAGATAATGGTCAGTTCATCTGGGACAGCCACGCGATCAGTGCATACTTGGCAAGAAAATATGGAAAGACGGATGAACTCTATCCAAAGGATTACTATCAGCGAGCTATTGTTGATCAGCGACTTCACTTCGACTCGGGAGTGTTGTTTGCCAACGTACTAGTTGTCATCGATCGGCTTTTCTTTAAATACGAGACTGAAGTACCTCAAGAAGTAATCAATAACCTGTATGATAGTTACAATTACTTAGAAGCCTTTCTAAAGGACGACTACATGGCTGGAGAAAAGATGACTTTGGCGGACTTTAGTATAATTTCGTCAGTTAGCAGTGCGGTGGCTGTCGCTCCTATAGATCGAAGTGTAACACCCAAACTAGCTGCTTGGATTGATCGGATAGCACAGTTGCCGTACTATGAAAACACCAATGGAACAGGGGCGAAGATATTCACTGGAATGGTCAAGGCTCAACTTGATAAGAATTAAGATGATGAGAGTTTTTTTGTTTTGTTGTCAAGGTATTTGGAAATAGAAAACATAAATTTGAAGTATCTATGAGTTCACACATGTTCACACATGTATGTTTGTGGTTTTAATTGTTTTTGCCATAAACGAGAGCTTTTAAGGGTGAATAGACTGTTATCTTTGTTTTAGATTCTGAGTATGTGTCATTATTTGTTGGTTTGTCAGTACAAAAATAATTTTCAATGTCAAACTTGGTAGCCGAATGATAAACGTGATAGTTCGTAACGTGACTACAACTGAGTTTATTTGTTTACTTAGCAGTTACATAATAGTCGGCTGAAATGTTGGAAAACTGTTAAAATAAAAGACAATACATCAAAATGTATGTGGGTACAACCGAAATTGCAAGTGAAAATGTGGCGATGTGTGTTGACATCGGTTGCTACAGTTAAGCCTTTGTCCGTCCACTATGTGGAAAATATTGCCAAAACACCTCGAGTCACATCCGTATACTATCCTGCTCGAGCAGGAACTAAAGCCGCTCATAAAGTGGGCACTTGAGCAGCTTAAAGTCGACCCAGCCCCACCACATTAACGTCGAGTAAATGCAGCCTGATGCGAGTGGAGGCCAGCTAGTGGTTGTGTTTTCTGTCTTTATGAATTACAATGGTTCGGAAATTCAAAGTGGCCAAAACAAATATATGTGAACAAAAATACCTAGCCACCTAGCTACGAACTAGTGCCATTATTTTTTTCTCCACTAGATACTCTTCATCTAATGAAGATAAAGCTAACCAAACTCCAGCACAATATGTTCTCAGTTTCACCGTGCCCGAATTATCCACTGATTTTTTGTGTACGTTATCTATGAATGACACTTGCATCGTCGAAACCGAATAAATGTCCATCCTAGGCAGGTGTGTCAACAACAACCAACATTGAAATTAACATATATTAGATGTCACCAAAAGTGGTACCACCTCTTAAGGTTTCCCTAATTTTCCACTCCAATCAGGACTCAATATATAGGGAATTCATCCGCCATAAATGGGAGTATAATGCCAACATCTAGTCAAGTGTCACAAAATATTCCAAGCAGTTGCTACTTAGGATTCAAAATCGTTTGATAAAACTCATTGGGGATGATAATACTGCGCAGTCAGTTGACAGTCTCGAACACCGACGAAATGTCTCCTACTTTACCTTGTTCTATCCTTATTATCATCACCAGTGCTCAATCAAAATTATCAATAGCAATCCACCTCTTCGAATCTTCAACCGTAGCTGTCACGCTATGACTGCTCATCAGTTTAACCTCAAGCCCACATTCGGACCTCTCTGAAATATTGTTATTCCTACCTAGACCGAGCGAACTCGGTTATAAAATCCCCTGCCGAACGTCTTATTTCCTTGTCGTTATAACCTGCAAACATTCAAAACCAACATAAATCGGTATCTCTCTTTCTTTAATCCCTAACTTTACCTTGCCCGCTCTGTGTGCAAACATTTTAAGGGCACTTAAATCACTTGAGCTTGCACTTATTATAAAACTAGACGAAATGAGCGCAACCAATGGGTCGTGCCAAGAACTTCGTGATATGCAGAGCTTGTAACTCTCCAAAGGTTTTTGATATTCCATGTCCTATTAATAATTAGGAATATTAAGGTAATAAACTCCCTGTATTAAGGAAATCGTAGTTAATATTGAACTGACAGTTCTGAAATTGTTGTTATTCCTTGATTAGGGTAGACTGACGAGTCCTAGAGAATCCACAGTTGCGGGAGTAAATGGGAATCTTAAAAGTGTAGTTCGATTCTTTCAAGCCCTTCATATCTCCCATATGCACAAAGCTTATACTCTAAAATTGACGAATTTACTCCCAAACAAATCATGTGTGGCGACTTTCAATGTAACATCTTAAATGTACCTCACTCAATCAGCTTTCTTGAATACACAAAATCTCTCGATCTCGAAAGCTCAACATCCAACCCCATTCACTTTCTGTATCTGATAAAGGAAAAGTTTCACTATATAGCCAACTTGAAGCACCAGGTTTTTTAAAACATGACCTACTTTTTCTATCATACCAATTCCATATTCAACGAACTGAATGTACGATAAGGTTTAGAGACTTTCGCAACATAAACTATTATGTACTTCAACAAGATATTTTCATGATAAATTGGGGTCGCCATTACCAAATTCCTTCAGTTGACGACCAGACGAATTTTCTGCAAGAAAGAGTTGTTTCCTTTTTTACAAATATCTTCTCGAAAACCCAAGGACCATCAAACCTTTGCCACCCTAGTGGTTAACGCCAAATATTCTGCAGCTTACAAAGAAGCGCGATGACGTATTTAAGTGCTGGACAAATTATAGAATTGGTGAATTCTTTAATTGATATCGCTCATTTCGCAATAAAGTATCATAGTATGCAAAACCAAAGCTACTAAGTCGGCCTTTTATAGTAGGAAATTTTATATGTGCTTATCAGCGAAGGAAATCTGGCAAACAATTAGAGAGATCGGCCTAAAAAAGCCAACGCTAAATACACCGGATAATGTTGTTG
This sequence comes from Volucella inanis, assembly GCA_907269105.1. Taxonomy (NCBI): domain Eukaryota; kingdom Metazoa; phylum Arthropoda; class Insecta; order Diptera; family Syrphidae; genus Volucella; species Volucella inanis. Next base: position 140,059,069 of record OU026155.1, on the reverse strand, counting down.
TAATTGGTAAGCAGTCTTCGTCTTACCTGCCAATCAAGTATGAAGTACCATAGGTCTCGATTCTTGGACCAATACTTTTTCCCTCTATGGTTCATATATTCGCAGGTGAGACCCAGGCATATATGTATAAGCCGACCGCTTGAGTCGAGGAACGAAGCCATCATCTGAATGAATGAAGACCTTCAGCAATTTTTAGAAGTCTTCGGCTGTTGTAATATACAGAAATAAGTTGGACATATATCATCTCCCTCCGACACAACTATCAAAAACCCGACTCTGTTAAAAATCTGAGCTTGAAATATAATAAAAAAACTATACTGTCACTACAGACGTAGATACTTCCCCTCATTTACCCATTCTTCACAGTATCTATATCATAGTTCATTACCATCATTTACCAGCATTTCTCCGTAACTTTGCTACCACATAATTAAAATTAACGTTGTCGTCCTCCAGAAAGACACCAGAATTACATTATATGTAGATCGGTTTTGGGCACAGGCCTAGTCAATCTCGTACTTTCGCACTAACATCAATTTTGACGTTATTGCATCAGACAGCAACTCCTAAGACCATAGTCAGCTCGCAAATTTATCAAAGCTCAAGTGCGTGTTGTACCAAAGACCACTTCTCTCTCTCTCTCTCTCTTTAAATAGAAAATTGCTTTCTGTGTGCAACCCATGTAAAGGGAAGGCAGAATCACCAGTAGCCCAACTAGAGCGTTCTTTGGAGTGACAATTCTAGTGAAAGCTTGTTCCACACGACAACCGATGCATAAGTTTTATTATAGCCGTGTAGATTCAAAAAATTCTTCTCGGTAAAAAGCCCCATGTCTTGTTAAAAGCTTCTTGACACTTGGCTGATCTATTAACGAAATAGCTGAAAATGATTTGAAGCATTCAGAAAGTCTGAATGAATATTGTTTTTATCATAGAGGTGACTCAGGTTACGATCTAGCACTTTTTGCACGCGTACCCACAAGTTCCATGAAGCTAGCCAATTATATGCCCAGATTTACGAAGATTACGTTCTGCTTCGTTTTTTATCAGTGATATTAGAAAAAATCTTGTAATGCTGATGAATATATTTCTCTCCTCAGTGATAACCTCTGGTCATCATCGCCGATCGCTATTGCCTCCTTAGTCGTAGTCCCTATAAATAGTGAAACCCCCGTGAGAGGTTTCAGTCAAGAGTTGGTTGCGTTTACATTCACATCATGGTCAAACTAGTTTTATACGGTGTCGAGGCAAGCCCACCAGTAAGAGCTGTCTTACTTACACTCAACGCTCTGAGCTTGGATTACGAATTCAAAGAAGTGAACCTGATGACAGGTGAACACCATTCAGAAGATTTTCTGAAGAAGAATCCACAGCACACAGTTCCAGTTTTGGATGATAATGGACATTTCCTTTGGGACAGCCATGCTATCGTGGCCTTTCTAGTGCGAAAGTATGCCAAGAACGATGCTTTCTATCCAAAGGACTTCTACCAACGTGCTGTCGTAGACCAAAGACTACACTTCGAATCAGGAGTTCTATTTCCAAGCTTGAAAAATATCACTATGCCATTTGTAGTGAAGAATGAAACCAAGGTGGGTAAGGAAAAGATTGACGCAATCCATGAGGCTTACAAATTCTTAGAGACGTTTTTGGAGAATGAGTACGTGGCTGGCAAGGACTTGACTATTGCGGATTTCAGCATTGTTCCTACTATCACTTCTTTGGTTGTTTTGGCGCCGTTAGATGCTTCTGCATATCCAAAAATTAACGCTTGGATTAAGCGCATGTCCAAATTACCTTTCTATGAGAAGTCAAATGGTAAAGGACTTGTCGCATTCCAACAGTTGTTTGAGGGCAAATTTGTCACAAACTAATTAAGTGGAGTTATATTAAGAGCGGAAAATTATCATTTACTCGTACATTGTGAGATGTTTGTTTTGGCCAAAAGGAGAAAAATAAAAATTAAATTAAAATTAATTGTTAGTTGTGTTTATATGTAGTTTCATACTTGTGGTGGAAAAGGTGAGCTCATGCTTTGAGTATCATAATGTCCCGTGTCTTCATTCATTCTTTTGTAATGGTTCTACGGTCTGTCAGAATAATAATATCTGCCAAGCATTAACATAGTTCTGCGACATTTCATAGACTCTGTTGAAATCATGTTCTTTGTCTTAAATATTGTATAAACGTGTATGCTACTTATTTTAAGCTGCCCTTCGCTTTACTTAAGTTGTAGGACACTTTTAATATTTGGGAACCGTTTTGAGCCATATCCATGGTTTTTTTTTGCGCTGGTAGGTGAAAACCTTGCATGTGACGGATTCTTACCAGCTAGAACCACCTCTACCTGAACAGACCTATTTTTTTTTTTGGTACCCTGTAAAACCGCCGTAAGGCATTACTTTGTAGATCATCTATATATTTCGGGCTTGTTCTCGCAGCTCTATTATTGTTTTTAATATATTGGGGCTTGTAGATGTATCATTCCTTTTAAATGGTTTTATAAATTCTTGATCTGTGGTCGCCTCTGAGATACGGATTTGTCTTCAGGTAGTTTCGTGGTTTCGTACATTCGATTTGGACTGTGACACTCGGAGCTTGCATTATCACAGTCTCAGTGCTGGTGACTAAAATATTCTAATTCCAATAATCTTACAAGAGCTTGTAAATTGGGCGATTGCTGAAGTAATTGAGAACGATTAATTGCGTTCCTGGTATCAGCTTCTTCAAAACTTGGAATTTGGTCAACATGACATAGATAGATCACCCAGACATGTGATAATTTTTCCCGAAATGCTTCTTTTCATGTTCCCGACAATATACTGACTGTGTTCAAAGAGAGAGATGGATTACATAAATCTGTTTTCTTCTTTCTGGAAAGCTGCAGCTTACACCTGCCTTTTCAAACGTATGCAGGGTGAACGGTTTAGAAATAACTAAGCGACAGTAACGAGAAAGCTTGTCTCTCAGGCAATCTAGAAAACACTTAATTGCTTTCTTTTTAACTTATTACAAACCACCCAACAAATAAAAGCTCGGTAACAAAAAGAAAATAAGTATCCGAAAGTAAAGGCGAAGCCAAATATAGTAGAATCGAAAACACTGATTTGAGGTTAAGTGGTCTAGTGATTGAGAAATGGGAGTAAGGCTCACTTCAGCTGAATCCCCATCATTTGTTTATTTTCGAGTAGTCTATGGTACATATGAACTAATCATAAATTCAGTCAAGTTTTCTGTTATGCTCGCAAGGAACTCAACTGCAAAAGGGGGCCCTTCACAATGAAATAGGGACTCCAGGGTCTTTTCTTTCTGGGACTTACCAAGCAAACACACAGATCATTTCATCTCTCATGTTCGTTTGCACCCATTGTGACCTGGGACCAAAACAAGGGCAAGTTAATTGGCTCTTGCATTTAAATGGGGAGAGACTTCAGCAGGCTTTAAGCTCGGCAGATACTTAGCCCTCTCCACCAATCCTCCACGACATAGTTCATCATCATCATATATCCGGTTGGAAGAAAGACATAAGTTTTCTTCAGCGTAATCTATGATATTATTATCGTCCCCAGAATACCAGCGCCGAACCGTATATTAGAAAGCCAATATTACTACCACTTCAGCCACGTCCGCCAATATCAGCGACGAATTTTGTTCCCTATTGTTTGTTTTGCTAAACAGTTTCACGAAAGCCCTAATATATTTACCTGTTTGCATCTATCAGAAATACTTAATTTCAGAAACTTGCTGCATTTTGTAATCGCGTGTCGACCTTTGCTGCAAATTTTACAGGAGTACCCCTGGGTGTTTGTTGCTGTATGGTATGCAGACGTTTTGATGAGATGCAGGCTTGCTGGATTATGCCGCTATTGGTACTTGCTGTTGGTTGAGGTTTGGTTGAACAAACTCTTCAACTGGGTGTTCACCAGAAAACGTTGATGATCGTATGATGATCTTCAAGATTTCCCATGCCTTGGAATAATTGCCGCTATATAAGCCCAAGTGAGCTATGAGCTTATCAGCTTCACCGGACACACTCTATTTTAAGTAGTGCATAAATTAGATTTCAGATAGCGATCCATTGTGGTATATCAATGAGATAAAGAGATCACGAAGAGCGCGCCAGGTCTCGTAGCTGCCAGAGAAAGTCGGCAAGTTGATTTTTGGGAGCCTTATTTCAGCTGATCTGGACGTAATTGGTACAAACTCCTTTGTCTCTTGTATATGATATATTGGTCATATAAAAAGTCTACGCGGCTTTTTGTCACAAGATGGTGTTAGTGTCCATTTATTTTATGGAAAAATAAATTTGTAAATTGTTACTCGAGTTAAAAGTTATACTGATTTGAATAAAATATATAATCTGAAGAAATACACTATGTGATGCTTTTTTACTATAAAAAAGGGAAAAACGCTGCAAAAAGATGACAAAAAATTTGTGCAGTTTGTGAGAATGCTGTGAGTGAACGCCGGACCCAGTTTGTTCGATTCAGTTCCAGAAATTTTGATTAAAAAGATGCACCTTGCACTGGTCGGCCTATCACTGAAAAAGTCGATGAAATTTTGCAACTGATGGAGCAAGACCAGCACGTCCAACTGTCTGGAGATAGCGGATTCACTAAACATCAACCGTATGACAGTTTGGAATCATCTAAAACTAGCAGGCTACTCAAAGAAGCCCGATGTTTGTGTGTCACAGGAATTAACGCAAAGAAATTTAATTGACCGAATAACCATCAGTGAAAAATGTAACCTTTTTTGAAGCGATTTATTACGGGAGATGAAAAATTATCATGGTCAAAGGCCGGTGATTTCAAAGCCTGTATTGACGGCGAACAATATTATGTTGTGTGTTTGGTGAGATTGGAGGGGAATTGTTTATTATGAGCTAGAACGTGGCGAAACGACCAATTCGATCCTCTTTTGTGTACAACTCGACCGTTTGAATGAAGCTTTCAAGAAAAAGCGACCAGAATTGGCCAGCAGAAAGGGAGTTGTCTTCCATCATGACAATGCGTCTAGTTTTGATGACCCGGAACAAATTAACGGAGCTTGGTTTGGAAGTTTTGATGCATTCACCGTATAGCCCGCACCTTGCACCCTTTGTTTACCATTTGTTTCGGTCTTTGCGAAACTCTCTTGATGGTAAGAAATTGGCCGACTGAAGAGCCGCTGAAAATCACAGAAATTCTACACCGATGGAATTATGAAGCTACCCGGAAAATGACAAAGGTACTAGATAATATTGGCCAATATGTACCTGATTGAAATTGATTTTAAATAAAGCAATTTATTTTTTTTTTTTATTTTTCAAAAATATACAAAAAAAACGCGGAAACTTTTTATATATCGTACAAACTTAAAAAACAATATACTAACTTGATCAAAAAAAAAAAAAAAAAACGGAATAACCACTGTGTGGCGCTCCCATTGTTCTGATGTGAGTTCTATTTTTTTGTTAAGTTGGTAAATCTGTTGTTGACATTCCCTCTTAGTCTTAGCATCTAGCATTTAGCATTGACATTTGCAAAAGTTACGTAGCCAAGAGTACATTTATCTCTGCATGTTTTGGCGATCATTTACAATTTTAGAAATGGATTAAAATTTGCAACAAAGAACTTGTATTAAAGTTTGCTTTAAAAAACGGATTTAATGGTGCGCGAACATTGGAAATGTTGGAAAAGTGTTTCGACAACGATTCTCTAAAGAAAACGGTCGTTTACCAGTGGCACGAGCGGATCAAAAGTGGTCGTGAGTCAATCGAAGATGATGACCGCAGTGGCAGACCATCGACATCGAAAATCGACGAAAACATTGATGAAGTAAAAGAAATGTTTGTCAATAATCGCAAATTAACCATCAGAATGATAACAGAGGACTGAACATTGCATATAAATCCGTCCAAGACATTTTGGTTAATGATTTGGGTTTCCGTCGTGTAGCAGCAAAGTTGGTGCCAAAAGACCTCAATTTCATGAAAAAAAGAGACCGTGTTGATGTCGCAAAAGAGATGATTTTCGAGGCTGAATCCGATCCCATATTCATCAAAAGACGTGGATTTATGAGTACGACACGCAATCCAGACATCAGGCAAGTGAATGGCGTTCACCAAATGAGCCGAGACCAAAAAAACCACGTCGTTTTCAGTCAAAAAAGAAGGCATTGCTCACGGTTTTGAGGGATTATGACGGTGTAGCGCATCATGAATTTTGCCAGGAGGCCAGACAGTAAACACAGAGTATTATTTGGGCGTTATGAAACGTTTGCGTGAAGCACTTCGCCGAAAGAGACCAGAATTTTGGGCAGAAAACTCGTGGATTTTGCACCATGATAACGCACCGTCGCACAGTGCCATCATTATTCGTAATTTTTATGACGAAAAATGCAACAAATACCATCCAACAGCCACCAAATTCACCTGATTTGGCTCCCTGTGACTTCTTTCTGTTCAATCGATTTAAAAAACCACTACGAGGAACGCGTTTCAGCAGCCGAGAGGAAGTAATGGAAAAATCGCAGAAAGCACTGGACATACCGAAAACCGAATATAAAAAATCTTTCGAGGATTGGATCAAGCGCTGGCATAAGTATGTTGCAGACGATGAGGATTACTTTAAAGGCGACAGTATAGATTTAGATGAATAAACTTGTATTTTTAATTTTTTGAATAAATTCTGAATTTTTTTTTGATCAAGGTAGTATTACCTAAGTACAAGCAAAGAAAGTGCACTTGATTGATTTTTTATTGAATTCTCGTGGACAGAAAGTCTCCGAGGCAGCAATAAAACAACAACAAGGGATGAAAAATCTGGTGCAGCAACACAGCAATAGTTTAACGATGAGATCTTTGATGCAGCATCGTCCAGCAAATAAACGGTTCTCTATAGATGGTTTCCAGTGTAAAATACTCCAGTCGATGCAATATGCGGAGTTAAATTATCCAATCGACGAACAATCTTTTGGGTATACTTATCCACCGAAAGAGCACAACAGGTGTAAAAAAAAAAAAACCAATAACAATACTTTTCGCAAGAACTATGTAACCAGACAATCAAATTTTATTATCTTTTGTATTTGTTTGAACGGCGTAGAAGGACCAAAATGTTCGTTTGTGAACTTAAAGAAAACAATAAGAAAATTACGGAAAAATGAAACCACTACTCCAGTTTATTTGCAACGTCATAATGTATATTTCTGTTAAAAGTCATAACGTATTCTGTTTTTATAATGGAGTTTGACAGTGACATATTTCTTGCATTTTTCGCATGATATATTTATAAGCAAACATGTTTATTTAAACAAATAATAACTAACAAAATTATAGGTTTACATTTGAAGCGTTAATTTTTCACTTGAGTTAAATTTAATAAATTTAATCTGCAACACTGCCCCCAATCAATTTACGCCGAGGACACTAAGTTTAAGTAGACCTCAATAGGTTTTCCACTTGGTGTCTACAAAATTGCTTAAAGCTTAATGTCTACAAATGTCAATCTATGACTTTGTCACGTAAGTCCAATCAATCTCCTCCTCGACTTTATTTTCTGCATAGCCAACCCGTACCTCAGATTCAATCCCTTCGGGACCTTGTAATGTTATACGATGAAAAACTGAACGCATATTGATGAGATAACCCTTAGAGCCAACTCATCATTTGGTTTTATCAAACGATGGTCTAAAAAATTTCGTAACCCTTATGTGGCAAACACTTTACAAAACCCTTGTCCGGCCGCTTCCCTAATATGCCAGCCAAGTGTGGTTCCCCTTTCAGCGAGTTTATTTCGAATCGGGAACATTAAACGTCGTTTCCTTGCATTTACCCTTCGAGGGCTAACCTGGCATAACCCTTTTATCTTACCTCCCTATCGTGACCACCTCAAGCTTTATAGCCCGAATACCCTCGAAAACATTCTGACATTCTCTTCATTCATCGACTGCTGAATCGGCTCCCACCGAAAATAAATTAAAAAGTACCAAGATGCTTAGACAACCGAATGAGCATTCATTTCATTAATCAATTGCCCAAATTTACGAATACTACGCCACTCTAAAAGCAAATGTTTCAATTTCAATGTCACGCTATGAATAATTATTTTTATCTGTACGTTCAACAGATGTCAACATTTCTCCTCCATCTTTTATCACTAATATTAGAAAATAGCTTTCAAATGAAGAATCTCATGAAGATGATGATGAATATGATGAATCTTATTGTTCTCTTCAGTGATAACCTCTGGTCATCCTCGCCGACCGCTATTACCTCCTTGGTCGTCGTCCCTATAAATAGTGAAACCCCCTCAAGAAGTATCAGTCAAGAGTCGGTTGCGTTAACATTCACATCATGGTCAAACTAGTTTTATACGGTGTCGAGGCAAGCCCACCAGTAAGAGCTGTATTACTTACACTCAACGCCCTGGGCTTAGATTACGAATTCAAAGAAGTGGACCTGACGACAGGAGAACACCATTCGGAAGATTTTCTGAAGAAGAATCCACAGCACACAGTTCCAGTTTTGGATGACAATGGACATTTCCTTTGGGACAGTCATGCCATCGTGGCCTTTCTAGTGCGAAAGTATGCCAAGAACGATGCTTTCTATCCAAAGGACTTCTACCAACGTGCTGTCGTAGACCAAAGACTACACTTCGAATCAGGAGTTCTATTCCCAAGCTTGAAAAATATCACTATGCCATTTGTAGTGAAGAATGAAACCAAGGTGGGTAAGGAAGAGATTGACGCAATCCATGAGGCTTACAAATTTTTAGAGACATTCTTGGAGAATGAGTACGTGGCTGGCAAGGCCTTGACTATTGCGGATTTTAGCATTGTTCCTACTATCACTTCTTTGGTTGTTTTGGCGCCGTTAGATGCTTCTACATATCCAAAAATTAACGCTTGGATTAAGCGCATATCCAAATTACCTTTCTATGAGAAGTCAAATGGTAAAGGACTTGTCGCATTCCAACAGTTTTTTGAGGGCAAATTTGTTACAAACTAAGCGGAGTTAAGTATGGAAAATTGTCATTTACTCGAACATTGTGAAACGTTTGTTTTGGACAAAAGGAGAAAAATAAAAAGTAAATGAAAATTAATTGTTAGTTGTGTTTATATGTAGTTTCATACTTGTGGTTACACGGTTCTGTAATGTTGCATACACTCTGGTAATGACGGATTCTTAGTTAAAATCACCTCCACCTGAGCAGACATATTTGGGTACCATCGGGCCTTCTATTTCTGGTTTATGTTCGCAGTTCTATCAGTGTTTTGGATACCTTGGGGTTTGTGAGAGTGATGAAATGTTTTTATGGCTTGTTGATCTGTGGTCGTCTCTGAGATACGGATTTGATTGTATTATTGGACTGTGGTTTTCGGAGATGGTGACGGGAACTGATGTAGTTCCAATAATCCTACAAGAGCTTTCTGTAAATCAGATGATTGTCTAAGTTTTTGAGAAATATTTGTTACATTCCTAGTATCAGCTTCTTGAATCTGTTCCACATGACATGGATAGATCACCCAGACATATGACAATTATTCCCAGAATGCTTTTGTTCATGCGAGTATTTCCCGACAATGTACTGACTATTGTGATCAAATAGTACTATAAGATGAACCACATAAATCCGCTGTAGTCTAAACATCGATTGGCCTGACTAGATCTAAAGGTATGCAGGATGAACGGTTAAGAAACAATTAAGCGAGAGAAACAAGTGAACTTGTCTTTCACACAGTCTACAAAATATCGCAAATACTCCGAAGGTCTATGGTAGTCTACTAATTCCATTCAAACCTCTCATAGCAACTGCTTGTACGGGGACCTGCTGGTTCACCCTGTTGCTTTAAGTTATCTGTAAGTATTATAAACCTTCAACAAATAAAAGCTGATAGATAAAAAACTTATTAGAAAGCAAAAGCGAAGCCAAATATATTAGAATCTTCATTATAAAACATTGGCTTAACGTCTAGTAGTCTAGTCATTGCCAAATGAGAATAACGTTCACTTCATCTTGAATCCCTCCAATTTGTTCGCTTTGTCTGTACAGGGTGTCTCAGTTTAGAAGTATAATCATTTAAGGGCATATTCCTGAAGTTTCGCAGAACAATACGCCCTTCACGAGGATGCAGACAGTCCAAACCTAGGCTTGCCAAGAAAACTCATCGATGATTTCATCTCTCATGCTCCTTTGTACCCATTATGAGCTCGAATCAAAACTAGTTAATTGAGTTTTGCATTTAAATGGAGCAAGGCCTTAAGCTCCACCAATCCTCCACCATATAGTTCATCCCTATCAGGATTGCCTATATCTCCGCTTAGAAAAAAGACGCAAGTATTCTTAAGCAATCTAATATTATCGTTTCCGGAAAGACCAGACATCAACTCCGCATCCTGCATCAATTTTGGAGCTATTCCTGTGAACCCGATGACACTTCTTTCCCGGCTCAGATCTTAGCCTACACCTATTCTAAGTACAGAAGTATCCAATTTCCAAATATCACAACAACAAGTGTTATGGTATTAAATGGCGTGTTCATAAGGCCAAAGCCAAAATATGGTCGACGGCTTCAGTCTTCAAAACTTCAATACGAGTTGTGCCAAAGACCTTTTTTTTTAACGGAAGATGACCTTTAGCCCCGATGCACACTTGCGTCTTTTTAAAGCGCGATTCCGCAGCGGCACTGCCTTTGCGTCTTACAGTATTCACAAATAAATTAAGTGGTGCACATTATTACACGTGCTATGACGCTGCGGCATCGCGCGTCATTCTTGCTTTTAAAAACCTTGCAGGTTTCCACGAGACTGCTGCGTCACACGGACGTGGTTGCGTCTTTCGGTACATTGTTTGTTATTGAACAGTGCACACATGCGTGATTTTGTCGAACGAAATATGTAAAACATGGAATAATTTGATATAGAATTATTTATCAATGAGATAAAAAGGTTTCCAGAAGTATAGAGTGTTGCTTCCGAGGCATACCATGACTGGCAAAAGAAAGAGCGCGTGATAAAGCCAAAAACGAAATACGTAAGTAACTGTTTTTGATTTTATTTTTAATCAAAATTTATATATATAGTATGTAACATAAGTGATTTAATTTTAAATTCAAGTTAAGTGAAAAAAGTGTTTCATTAATGTTCAAACAGAAACACCACCAACATCAAATATAAAATAATCTGCCAACTGATTTTTTGCTTCAATCGATTGATTCGGTGCTCTTGAGGGCCCTGAAAAGTTATGCTTTTGTTCTACAATATAAATGTTTCTATCGGCAATACATTTTCGATTTTAAACCCATTTCTAGCTTTTACATAATTATGTATTGATAAATTCAAATTTGCGTTGTTAGGTTTATGAAAGATTCCGTGGCACGAGAGAACCTGTAGTTAAATATCCGTGTTTTGTCCAGCAAAACTTTACCGCTAAAAGGCCTCATTATGTTTTTTGAAAGTGCAAATTCTTCATCACCAATGAACATGTAGGGCATACTTGGACTGGCAGAGGCTGCATCGAAGGAAAATTTTATTCATTTTTCATATGTTTTTCATGAATATCAGTCCTTTCGAATAAAGTGCTGTCTGATTCCTTTCCAAAACCTCCAACGTCAATGTAAATAAAAGCTTTCCGCAATTTCTTCCCAACATTGTTCTGTCAACTCTGGAAAAGATTCTTCTAGTAATCATTCCCAAGTAGCTCTGCAAACTCCTCTTAATATCTTTTCTATTGTTGTGCGTCCAATTCTGTATATCAAGTGCAAATCACCCAAAAACCCAAAAACCTAACATAATTAAGAACTTATATACAAATATGTAATTATAGGTAGAAAGATTAGAAATTTTCAAAATATAAAATATAGATATAGAAAAAGAAAAATATAAACACTGGTTTAGACAGAGCAAAGCGATATGTGGACTACATGCCGATAATTTCAATTCTTGAACAATTCTCTTGTACCATCTCCCATGCTGTTCTATGCGGTGATCTTGACTGCAATTTGATGGACAAAAACGCCTCTTTTAATTTTGTAAATGCTTTCAAAGTGCTGAACCTACTTCCAGTAAATACTGCAAGTCCTACTCATTTTCAGGGTGACTCATATTCACTTCTCGATCATTTTTTTTAAGCGATGTACGTAAGATCCTCCTTTATAGTCAGGTCTCGATCTCCGATTTTTCAAGGCATGATATGATCTACCTAAACCTAAATTTCGAAAACAAACAAAAGGAGATTAGATACCAGTTTCGAAACTATAATTACTTGAATCACCTAGAACTACTGCACGACATACATAGTACTGACTGGAACAATTTGCGGTACATGCAATCCGGTAATGAAAAAGTGGAATTCTTACAAAAGCAGGTCAGGAATATTTTTCACAAAAATGTCCCATTCAAGACAAAGACTGTTGGCAGAGCATCACCACCTTGGCTTGGTTGTGATATCCTACAGCTAATGCGGCAACGTAATACAACCTACAAAAATTGGAAGAGGTATAAACTTAAGATGTGTACTGTCGTTTGCGAAACAAAGTGGTGCTGGACATAAGAGCTGCAAAAACACTCTATTACAGCAGTAGACTAAGTCAAAGGTGTTCGGTGAAAAACACATGGAAAACTTTAAAAGAACTTGGTGTTGCAAAATGGAACCCAAAACTGCCTGATGATAACAAAAATCATCAAAACGCCAACATCTTTCCCCAGTGAAACTGGACACAATACATTTGAACCACTAGAAACCAACACCACGAACGAATCCTTTGGTTTCGTATGCGTTAGTGATGAACATGTTGTCGAAGCAGTACTGTCGATAAAGTCAAACGCAACTGGTATTGTCGAAGTTTATCCCAGATTTGTAAAATTTATGCTTCCATACATCTTACCATATATGACTCAGATATTCAACAGTATATTCACAACTTCTGAATATCCGAACATATGGAAAAAGACCAAAGTAATTCCAATACCTAAAAAAACCAAATGGTGGTTACAGACCCATTGCGATTCTGTCGTATTTAAGTAAAGTGTTTAAAAAAGTAATTCTGAAGCAAATACAAACGTATCTCTTCCAAAATAATCTTTTAAGCATTGTTCAGTCCGGTTTTCGCCCCAGACACAGTTGTAAGACCGTGATATCAGGAAGTCTTTGGATAAAAAATATCTAATTCTACTGGTTTTTGTAGATTTTTCCAAAGCGACTGACACAGTGAACCATGTTCTTCTATGTCAAAAACACCAGAGCAAATATAACTTCTCCAAAGAATCCCCAAAGCTTATTTATTCATACCTGCCAGAAAAGCAGCAATGTGTTGTGGCTAACGATAAGATTTCAAGTTTTCTTAGGATTTCGAGCGGCGTTCCTCAAGGCTCAATACTTGAACCAATACTTTTTTCCCTGTACATTAATGAACTGTCTCAAATTATCCATCACTCTTTGATCCATATGTATGCCGATGACGTTCAGTTGTATTTGAGTGGGCATATTGATGTCTTAGGCGAAGTCGCTGCTTTAATTAACAAAGATTTGAATAACATACTTATCTGGGCTCGACCTTCCTGTGCTTTAACCCAGCGAAATCAAAAGCTCTCGCCATATATAGGAAAACATAAGACCCGTCTGCCTTGCCATTGCTAAAACTAGGTCAAGAAACCATCCCATATGTTAATACTGCTAGTAATCTCGGACTCGTTTTTAACAGTACCCTAAACTGGGCTGACCACATAAAGGCTGCAATCGAAAAGGTTTACGGAGGCCTTCGTTTACTTTGGTCAACTCAAATGTTCACACCTACACCTGTAAGGAAAACACAGGAAAACACTAGCAAAAACGTTTCTCCTGTAAATTGTAATATTTGATTGCGAGATACATTGACTGTTTTTGCAGAAGGAAGCTTAATGTTGTGTACAATAATATTGCTCGCTATATTTATGGTATTCGGAGACGTGATCGCATATCCTCCTATTCAAAGTGCATTGTCGGTTGCTCCTTCGATAGCTTGCTAGAGTTTCGTTCCTTATCTTGTTTGCACGATATTCTACAAACACATCAACCTGAGTACCTACATATATAAAAGATTAGGAACTCCCTTCCCATTGAAATGATAGAAGTCAGAAGCACGAAACGATTTCGATTATTACTTTTGTTGGGGTTTTCCAATAGGGACTTGACAACTTTGGATTTAATTTGTGAATGCACTCTTTCACTAATCATCAAACTGTCACTGTCAATTTATTCAGTAAACTTAACATTTTCAGCATGGTAAAGTACACTAACGAGCTACGTTCTCCGATTGGGTTCTGGTCATCTTCAGTGACGAAGCTCATTTTTATCTCAATGGGTTCGTAAATAAGCAAAATATGCGTTATTGGTCGGGTGAAAACCCACATCTGCTTCATGAATTACCACTTCATCCACAAAAAATAACTGTTTGGTGCGGTTTGCATGACGGCGGCGTTATTGGGCCATATTTTTTTGTCGACGATAACGATCGTCACGTTACTGTGAGTGGTCAGCGTTATCGCGCCATGATTGCCGATTATTTTTGGCCCGAATTGGAAGATATGGCCTTGGACGATATGTGGTTTCAACAGGATGGTGCCACAAGTCACACAGCACAATCGATTTATTGAAGAGTAAGTATGGTTAGAGTGTCATCAAAAGACATGGGCCAGTCGATTGGCCGCCTCGTTCGTGCTATTTAACGCCAGTTGACTATTTTCTGTGGGGCTGCGTAAATTCATTGGTTTATGCCGACACGCCGACGACGTTGGAAGAGCTCAGAGCCAACATTGAACGCGAAATAGCGGCCGTTTCGGCCGAAATGTGTTGCCGAGTGGTTGAAAATTGGATCTAACGAATCGACCGCTTCAAACGTGACCGCGATCGAGTTCCATTCATAAATTTTTTGATTGTACTTCAAGCCAATAATAAAGTTTTTGAAATATCTCAAACGGTTTGCCTTTTATTTAAAAAAAAAAGTTGTCAAGTCGTTATTAGAAAACCTTATACTTGGCCACTAAATATACTATATTTAGGTAATATAAAAGTTTTCTTTAAATTTAAAGTCTTTTTCTCATGTTCTTTCTTTATTGCATTTATTTTTTTTCCTCTTTCTTTTTGCCTTCCTTTTTATTATATAAAATTTGATAAAATAAATACATATTGTATTAATTTAAATTAACTTTTTGAACTACATGTTTTATACCCTTTGCAAATTCAATTTTATGGCTTTCACTATTTAATTAGATTTATCTTACTGTGTCAAAGCGATAAATAAAAATAAATAAATAAGTAAAATTATGTAGTATAAAGTAAAAAAAATGCCAAAAAGTTTAAATTTTACTATTGCTATTTCAGGCAATAAATTTATTCAGAAGTAGAAAAATATTAAAGATACGTAAACTAAAAACGAAAAAAAAAATTAAAATCGGATCAGAAACTCAATCAAGTTCGAGTAATGAAGTACTAGAGGATGTGGAAACATCAGTAGAACAACCAGATCTGGCAACAATACTTTTCAATCGGAGACATCAGAATGCCCACTTTGCTACAACCAGAAATCTACAACAAAGCGTTAACGTGGCATACAATCTTCTTTGGTTGATTTTATGAATGCTCCGATTCCTTCAAGCTCACCGATTGTTTCAGAAGTAAATCCTGACAGATCCTTTTTTGAAAGCATCCTTCCGTCTATAAATGGTATTACAAAGGACCAATAGCTTGATTTTCGAAGTGAAATTCTTAACATCATTAAGCGAATGAGAACACAACCAAACTCATATCAATATGGACACATACCAAATATAAAACATTACCAACCCAATCTAGGACCCGCTGCTTTGTATCAAACATCTTCAAACAAATTACAAACTACATATAAAAAACTATATAAACTACATATATAGATTCCAACACCTCCTATTCAAATCAATCAAACACCCAAAACCGGATTGAAAATCCAATATCTCCAGTTCAGTGTCATCGTCATCGGCAATTTTGGATATCCAGACGTCCCTGAAAGACACTTTGGACATTTTTAGGGATGGAATTTAAAAAAACTCTCTCATCTCATTTTCTTCATCTTATCTGATTTACGTATGTAAATATGTATCTAAAAAGTTGAGTTATCATTTTACTACAACGTTTCCGTCTTCATCTCTCCGGATTTTATATGTTGGTAAAACTTCCGTACGTTATTCCTGGAGTGCAAACTCTCAATATCTTGGATAGCGCACTTTTCATGCTATTTTTTCTTCTTCTGGAGAAGCCGATTTTCTTCCCGACTCTCCTACACGTAGGGCTCACGAGCAGCTTTCGTCCTTCGTTGCAGCGCCACTTTATACGCTTATTGTTTAACTGTATATGATTGCCGGCATTCATTCATTCATTCGTGTTAGAGGCATTAGTTCCACCTTTAGTATGAGTCGAGGCTGATCTTATAATGCGATCAATTTGATTTAGTGTTTAATGATCCAGAGACCAGCATGTCCCCTTGTATATGTTGAGATGAGGAAACTCTGTGCCGCAAAGTCAATAAGCCCAAGTCCGTTGCCAGACGTGGTGTCGTGTTCTCCTTCCTATCCTGGGGATAAAATGGCCTAGTGTCATACGATTTTTAAATCATAGTTCGGACATTACTCATACGTCTTGTCAAGAAGTTCGTAGAAACATTCTTATGAATGTTTCATTTCCCTATAGCAATCAATTTAATATATATCACAGTTTTTCATCCTCCTTATGCACAAGCAACCCCATCGAACTTTCTGCATGACGGTGATATCTGCGTGATAGCAGTCAATGAACGCTGCTTATTGGTCAGCTGCATATGGCCTGTTAAGTGTCCAAACATTTTACGTGAAGATCCGAAGTTTGCTAGGGTCGTTAACAATGACTCCATTCTTATCAAAGGCCATTAGTTGGTTTGTCACATATTTTTATCTTTTTCGTTTAGAGTAACGAGTCCTTAGCCTATAGGGGTAAGTCTTATAACTAGTCCTAAAATATTCTTATCGACTTCAACTCAAAATACATTTAAGTTTCCCACATGAAAAATTGGACATGTGGACTGTTGACGTAACCGTTGAATCAACCACGCCAAAGGTTCATCTCTTGAGACTCAGCTATTTCTGGCATTACCATATTTCACTCGCGTTTATATGTTTAGTGAGTCAAGCCCGGCTTAAAAATAAACACAATCACTTATAGCTATACACAATTTTATTCATTGCTCGTATTTAAAAGATTCTAAACTGTCTAAATTATATTTATCGAATTGCTTATTTAAAAACTACTAGGTGGGGTTAAAAGTAACCTCCTTGACCGCTAAAATGCGCTGTTACTGCAAAAAAGGTTATGATGCATTCATATTTAGGGAGAATGCCAAATTTCAGTTCGATACTGTCTTTAGTTTTGTTTTGACAGCTGATTGTTGTTGACGTGTTTGGCATCATGTTGAGTATGTACAAAAACGATTTTCGTTCTCTCATAAAACATTATTTTTTGAGAGGCAAAACTGTCAAATATTGGTTTCGAGAGTTTCGTGGTGGCCGCAACTCCACTACCGATCAAGTCCGCATCGGCAACCCTCCGATGCGGTTACAGAGGACAATGTGAAGAAAATACATGAAATGGTGTTGGCTGTACGGAAAGTGAAGGTGCGGAGCTAGCAGATACCACAAAGATTAGTACTGAGCGCACACGGCATATTTTGGGCAATATTCTGCATATGAAAAAGTTATCCTACTACTGGGTGCCGCGCATACTCACTCCTGACCAAAAACACGAACGCGAGTTCACTTCGAAAGGGTATTTCGACTTGCTGATGCGGAATTGGGCGGACTTTTGGCGTCGATTGGTAACTGTTGATGAAACTTGGATCCACTATTATACACCAGAGAACAGAATGAGTGCCCCACACTGTGCTGAAGCCGGCACGAGTGCTCCGAAGCGGCCGAGGGAGGCTCGATGGGTCGGAAAGGTTATGGCGTCGGTTTTCTGGGATTGTCATGACATATTCTTCGTGGACTACCTCGAAAAAAGAAAAACCATCAACAGCGAGTATTACTGTGTATTACTGGAGCGATTGGAGTGAAGGCCGAAATCGCTGCAAAACGGCCTCACATGAAGCGAAGAAAAATTTTGCAACACGCAACAACGGCTAAAATCAATGACTTACGGCTCCAATTGCTGTCGCATTCGCCGTATTCGCCCGATTTCGCTCCCGCGGACTATTATCTCTTCCCAAACCTCAAAAGATGGCTCATCAATAAAAAATCCCAACTCACGCGAGGAAATCATCGACGCCACGGAGGAGTATTTTGCAGACCTTCCGGAAAATTACTTTTCGGACGGGATCAAGAAGTTGGAAAATCGCTGGAATCAAACTAAAAGGAGACTATATTGAATAAAATAAAAAATAAACATTTAAAAAAAACTGTCTCATTCACAAGGAGGTTTCTTTTCACCCAAGCAGTAGCTAAAAGAAATGTTTGTTTAACAATAATTCAAACTGTTATTGTTATAGTAACAACTATTGTACAATCGTTTAAGTAATTTTTTTTTAATTTTTAACTAATTTTTGGTTTAAGGCTTTTCCAAAAATCGCAGCTCCTTAAGCATTTCGTTGCTGATAGTATGGAAACTTACCTAAATGATTGATCCAAGCACGAATTTTCGGATATTTAGCATCATCTACGGGCGCTTAGGTTTCCAAATTTGCAACAGATGACACCGCAATAAAATCGGCAAGCGTAAGCGTACTTCCAGCCAAGAATCTGTATCCATCGTAGATAGCATCGATTTTGTATTGAGGAATGTTTTTTTTTTTTCGTTTGCAGGAAAAATTGGAAAAGCAGCATTTCTTAAGCTTGGAAACAATACTCCTGAATCAAAGTGTTGTGAATGAGCCAACATTACACTTGTAAAAATCATCTGGATAAAGTCCGTCGTTCTTGGCATACTTACTTTATAATTGTCCCAAAGAAATTGTCCATTGTCCTCCAAAACTGGGATAGTATGTTGTGGATATATCTTCAAAAAATCCTCTGTTCGATTTTCGGCAGTATCGAAATCAATTTCTCCGAATTCAAGACATGAAGCGTGAACATAACAGCTCTAACATGCGCGGTTACCTCGCCGCTGTACAATAATATCTTGGACATAGTCGTTTCAAAAACCACGTTGGACTAAACGAGGTTTTGCTATATAATATCTATTCTCTGAGTTATCTGTGAATAATAAAAAAAGTATCTCATCTCAGAAGTGACTCGGAGATAGCTGCTCAAAATATTATATATACTCAGATAAAAGAGAAAACAATTTTGTTTGACTAATTATTTCACAAAAAATTTCGAACAAGATTTCTATTTAAAGATATTGTGTGACTATTTTTGGAAGAGAAGTCTTCTCCAGATGTGATTTGTGATCGACTGTTATATTTTCCCTGTATTATTTTTTATTTTATTTATTTATTTTCATTACTATTTTTATAATTATGGGTATAAACATTGGATGCTCCAGACAAGAATATGCCACAAGTAGCCGAACAACAAATATAACCACCATACATGTACGAATATCTTAGACAACATAGACACAAGTATTTCATTGCCACGTTTCCACTAACCACTCGAAAGGTGAAACCTTTTTAATTTATGAATAACATGCAGATCACTATTTTGCAGACTTGTTCCCAGAATGGCATTACGACGTTAATTTTTATTTATCTTTCCCTTGTTAGTGGCGCTAACCAGATAGATCCAGTAACATCACTAGAGTAGCAACATGCAAATCATTTGTACAGACAGCAGCAACAAGATCAATATTAACATTTCGAGCATTGGAATCACCCACCATCATAGTAATATATTATCATCAGAATGTATGTACATCGAATTTTTCAGCAGAAGCCGATGACTCCCTTTCCCATTGATTTTTAATGCACCAGTATCAGTAGCTGTACTAAAACCGCAGCTAATTGGGGTGCACTTGTTGGGCTTTGTAGAACGACGAAAAAAGGGATGAAAAAGCAGCGCGACGGTTAGCAGACACTTGTTTTGAGGGTTAAACGAACTTTGATTTTCTTTGAATCTGAGTAGCATTACGAATATCTCGAATAGTGTTCAAGGTCGTTTCATTTGCATTCGATGACATACTTTTACATTTAACAGATACCAATGATTAACCGATCTTTTATCGTTATTCTTCAAAAAACTAAATAAATAAATAAAATAAAAGTCACTCAATTTTTTGAATGCATATTAGCAATGGATTGTTTATACAATTTTCCAACTCAAAGAGAAAGTAAGCATTAGTTGTTATATCCTCAATATCATTTTTATTAATGCCACAAAATTTTATGCGTATGCCCTAACCACAAGCAACACACGATAAAGGACCATTGTTAGTTGTTAGATTTTTAGATTTAGATTTTCATATTTTCATTCATTATACATAAAATACTTAAAATTTACAAGAAGGATTGAAAAAACATTAGTTCAAATATAGGACTAAGATACACAAACAAGTTGATTAACATCTGTAAATATAAAGTAAATTATAAGTGTTTTTCATCAAAAAATGAATAAATAGATACAATCCTTAGTTAGTGAAAACTAGTGTGAAATGTATCGAGTTAAGTACCAATCGATATGTTTCAAGATAATATTAAAAATAAAAATAATTATTATTGTAAATAATTAAACAATTAGCCTAGAAAGATTATTTATCTCATTGAAGTGTCAGTTAAACAACCACTTTTTGACCTTTCTGCAAAACGAAATATATTCAGAGAACGCCTTCATAACTAAAGAGCTGAGTATTGTGGGAGGGAACAGATGCAAGATTCCTTTTTGGGGGCTTTTTTTTCCAGATAATTCTAAGAAAATGTTTTTGTACTACCAGCAATTGTATTTTGTTTTTGTATGTGCCGCCCCAACAAGTCAAAACATACTATAGTTTAGAATAGACCAGGCCATGATAAATTGTAAGTAGGAAGTTCCTTCCGCAAAATAATCTCAAGTGGTATAAAATTTTAGTTGTTTTCAGAAAGTACTTTCTTAAGGAAGTGGTATGAGCGCTCCAGTTCAACTTGCTATCAATTTCAACCCCCAGATACTTAAAGACTTGTACATTGCCAATAACAAAACAATTCATAGAACAATGATTAATAGTATCAAAAGTAAGTAAGAGAACTAGATTCACAGCAAGTGTCAGAACTAATTAAAAAGTGGCAACAGTGTAAACAGGCAGTTATAACTTACGAGCATACATATCGAAGAGGATGATTTTTTTTATCGCTGTTAACTAACTTGTGCAAACGAAACCAGTACATTTATACCATACTTATCATCTTTAGAGTAAAAATTGAATTTATAAAGACTAGCAACAATATGGGTCCCAGTACGGAGCCCTGAAGAACACCAATTTTAGTATCACAGTACTCACTAAATGAATCACCTATTTTTACCATTTGTAAAATATCCTGTTAGTGAGATGATTCAAACCCTTTAAATATAAACCCTCTGAATCCAGCTTTATCTAATTTATTTAACAACATAGAATGATCAACAGTATCAAAGGCTTTGGTATGTAATTTAATTCGGTTTTTTTTTTTTCAAAATTTGAACGTTTATTTAAGAAAAACATGTACAATAGTATTATTCAAAGTATTGCCCATCTGAAGCTATGACTTTTTCCCATCTTTCTGTCAATTTGTGGATCCCATCCCAAAAGAACTGCGCCGGCTTGGCAGCCAAGAATGAATCAAGCCAATTTTTGATATTCTGCTCTGATGTGAACCGTATTTCAGTGAGGGCGTTCTGCATCGACCGGAACAAATGCTAGTCAAAAGGGGCAAGGTCTGGGCTATAAGGCGGGTGGGGTAAGACTTCCCATCCACTGTTTTCCAAATAGTTCTTAACAGGAATAGCAACATGGGGCCGAGCGTTATCATGATGAAAAATTATTGTCTCGTGTCTGGTCGCATATTCCGGGCGTTTTTCGGCTACTGCTCTCTTCAAACGGATTAATTGTGTTCGGCAGCGTTGTCCATTGATGGTTTCACCCGGTTTTAGTAGCTCATAATACAGCACACCCATCTGATCCCACCAAATACAGAGCTTTGCCGTTGATTTGGCTGGTTGGCCGGGTTTCACTTATGATTTTTTGCGCTTGGGGTTGTCGTAATGGATCCATTCATGCAAAACCGCCTTTCGACGTCTCTCGGCTTAAGTTAATGTAGAACCCAATTTTCTTGCTTTTGAATATATCCAGGTGCTTTTAAACGTTTTGAAATGGCTGCTTGAGTGACACCCAAAGATTCTGCGAGCTCTTCTTGTGTTTGGCAACAATCTTCATAGAGTAATGCTTCCAGTTTTTCATATTCAAACTTTTTTGGCTGCCCAGGACGTTCATCGTTTTCCAAGCCAAAATTACCACTTTTAAATCGTGAAAACCACAGCTAGCGCTTGTTCACCATAAACTTTCACCAAAATACGATGACTTTCGGCAGCAGTTTTCTTCATATTAAAGTAATGAAGAAGAACTCCCAGCAAAAACACTTTTTCAGGCACAAAGTTCGACATTTTTGAGTGAAAAAAAAATTATTGTTGTTTACGCTTCAAATGAATGACATATACTGAAATGACGTACAATGACAGTAGCTTTCCAACGCATGTTCCAATGGAATAATACAAGTTACGCCATCTCTTAGCAAACCGCACGAAGTTATAGACCCAATATTATCAATAAAAAGGGAGGCTGTTAGCTCCTTGTTATTGATGCTGTCATGTATCATACTACAGTATTTAAGGATAACATCATCAGTAGATCTACCAGCTCTGAACCCGTACTGACTCTGACTAAAAAAAAGAGGTAGTTTCAAGATAACACACAATTCTTTTTTTTATTAGTTTTTCGAAAATTTTTGAGAATACTGGAAGAAGAGAGATTGGTCTAAAATTCTTTAGTATCTTATTATCACTTTTTTTGAAAACTGGTATTACTTCAGCAATTTTAAACATATCAAGAAATTTTCCATAAAAGATACTTATATTAAAGATATGAGCCAGTATGTCTACAATATTCAAAGCGATAACTTTTATAAAGGTATTCGAAAAAGAATTGTGGCTAAACGACTTTGAGTTATTTAACGACACTACAAAAAAAGCTGTGAGCTTCTGCTCTTTCTCTGTTAAAACATTTAGTCATACATCGGCTAGAGCTGGAGTTCAACCCTGCATCAGCTAGTGTTTTATCAGCAACACTAGTAAAATATATATTGAAGGTAGAATTGGAAATGTCCTGATTATTATGCCTCAAAGAAGACGGTATACCCGTAGGAGAGTTTCTATTAAGAAGGTCATTCACTATTTCCCATTCTTTTTTAAGGTTACCTGTAGCACTGTACAATTTATTGATGTAGAAATTCTCTTTGCATATGGGAATTTCAATTGCAAGTTCTTTATAAATTTTATCATAGGTACTACTAAGATGATTATTTTGTGGGTTCTTTTAACATTTTAATCTCAGTTTATTTTTTGCTTTTATTTAATTATCCAGGACTGGATCTTGATTGATTTTTTACATTTTTTACGCACAGACACTGGACACAATTCAACATGCTTATGTAGTATGTTAGATAAGAACTCAAAAACAGCATTAGGATCATTAATTGACCGTACATCCGACCAGCTTTCCTGACGTTCAGATCTTATAAGTTCACGGATTTCGAGGAATAGTGTAGATTCTGTTTGTTAGTTCTCTTAACCTTATTGGAATTAAAGAATAAACAGATCATGGAATAGTCAGAAATTCTAAAGTCAGCCATGCTACTAGAATTGCGATCGAGCCTGCAAAATATATGATCAATACAAGTATTATAGGGTTGCCTAGTTGGAATATTTATGCAAGACTCTAAACCATTAGCACACATTAAAGATTGGTAATTAAAAACAAGTGGAGATTCGCTTAACATATCCAGATTAATATCATCGAAAAAAATAAGATTCCTAACTGTCTACTCAATAAATGCGTCTTTACTCTTACTATGAAGTCTGTAGCAACTAATAAAAACAATCTTTTGTGCATCAATAGTACAACTAACCTTAAGCATGTCCGAACACTTCAGATCCAAGCAAACACATTCATTTACATGAGCACTGAATTCGGTGTTCACATAAACAACAGTGCCACCTGACGCATATGAGTTTTTGCAATTCGTATAGATTTGTACCCAGGTACTTCATAAATATCTTTTTCATCATCTTTTTCACACACAAAATATGTGATGTCTTCATACTTGTGGTTGCAGCAGGTATGATGCTGTCTTCGCTCCCAGCTGTTCCACTTTTGTCAGATTTAACATAATAAGATTTAATGTCATCATTTAAACACTTGTAGCACATAGAAATCATATTATCAGTACATCATCAATAATAATCAATGACGCATGCGTCACAGAGGATAAAATTTCATTACCGACCTTGGTGGAGCAGCGAGAATTCTCCATCTTCACAAGCTGACGAGTTTGACAGGGATGCTAAAACTTAACATAGCGTTGTTAAGCTCGTCTCCACCAATCACCATGTTTTTGTCTAGATCTGGCTTAGTGTCATAACTTAATCGATGGCGGACTTTTCTAGCCTCAAACCACAGTGGACCAACCATATGGTTCCAAGCGCCCACATAATACGGCAGGAAAGGTCTTATGGCGATGTCGAGGAGACTTATTTCTCCATAGTTGACGCGTTCATAATTGTATACTTTCTTATTCACCGGACAAACTGAGGTGCGGTTCACCTACTCTCTACTCCAGCCGCTCTATTACACTTTAGCTTCGACATCGCTACATTAACTTCGTATAGTTCAAGGCGACGAAATTCTCTGTCGCCTTCGTCTTTGGTGAATAGTTCGTTCTGTTTATACACTCTGCATTACATAATCTGCAAAAGAATTTATTCTATATTCTTAGCACCGACTATAACTCTGTTGCTAGTTGTTCATGCTCATCTTTGCAGGCCACCATCCTAGCTTTGTAGATCTTGAATGCTTTTTTTATTTTCTAAAACTTTCCAACGTCATCGCTACAATAAAATTTCTTCATTTATGCGGTCGTGCATTTCAAGTGTTCTTTCTTTTTCTTTTCAAGATGCATCTGCTCTTCACTTATTTTCTGCTCGAAATGCTTACGAACAGCTCTAGTCACCCAATGCAGCGCAGTTTTATATGCTTCAATTATTCATTGTAAGGGGTGATTCATCGTAAGATTTGATTTTTAATATGCCTTTTTGACAGATTACGTGTAACTACTATCAAACTGCTTTTTTATTTTTATTTAGTATCGTTTGGCAAATCATCATAGAAAAACTCACACCGCAACAGCGCCTTCAAATTGTTCAGCTGTATTACGAAAATCAGCATTCTGTGAGAAATGTTTTTCGTGCGATTCGAGGAACTTACGGTGCGCATAATCGACCTACTGAAACCACTATTGCCAATACCATTCGCAAATTCGAGTCCCAGTTTACATTAGTGGGTGATACTCGACCGGTTAGACCACATCCAGCACGTAGTGAAGAGACTATAGGAGCTGTAGCTGAGAGTGTACGCGAAGACCGTGACGAATCGATTCGTCGTCGTTCTCAGCAACTTGGCTTGGCGTATTAGACAACTTGGCGTATTTTACGTGAGGATCTCGGCCTAAAAGCGTACAACTTGTGCAAGAATTGAAGCCAGGAGACTTGAATTTGCGTCATATTTTCAGTGAACGGTCTCTGGAAAAACTCAATGAAAATCCCGTGTTATATCGTGAAATTTTGTTCAGTAATGAAGCCCATTTCTGGCTCAATGGAAACGTTAATAAACAAAACTGCCGTATTTGGGCTGATGAGCAACCCAAAGAGTACCAAGAGCTACCATTACATCCATTAAAAACAACGGTATGGTGTAGTTTATGGGCTGGTGGAATCATTGGTATATACCATATTTCTTCAAAAATGAAGCAAATCAGAATGTTACCGTCAATAGTAACCATTATCGCGCCATGTTAACGAACTATATGCTTCTTGAAATTCAAGCACATGATTTTGGTGAGCTCTCGTTTCAACAAGATGGCACTACGAGCCATACAGCGCGTGAAACAATGGACTTGTTGACAAATCATTTTGGTGAGCACTTAGTTTCACGTTTTGCTACGGTAAATTGACCGCATAGATGGTGCGATATCACACCTTTGGACTATTTTTTCTGGGGATATATAAAGTCTCAGGTCTTCAGGAATAAGCCAGCTATGTTACGATTGATACTTTAGAAGCCAACATTACTCGTGTTATCTGCGAGATACCAGTCGTTTTGCTCGAACGAGTCACTCAAAATTCGACCTTCCAAATGGACCACCTGAGACGTAGTCGTAGCCAACATTTACATGATATCATTTTCAAAAAGTCAATACCATGAATTTTTCTTTTAACCGATAATTAAAATTTTGATTTCGGTTTTAAATTTATGTATTTGATTTTATATTATAAACCAAACCTCACGATGAATCACCCTTTATATACTAGGTGGAGTGAAAAGTAGCCTCCTTGACCGTCAGAATGCGCTGCTAATACAAAAAAGGTTATGGTGCCTTGAAGTCCGCTCATATTTAGGCAGACATGCTAAATTTCAGTGCGATACTGACTTTAGTTTTGTTTTGACAGCTGATTGTTGTTGACGTGTTTGGCATCATGTTGAGTATGGACAAAAACGATTTTCGTTCTCTCATAAAACATTATTTTTTGAGAGGCAAAACGGCGAAGGAAACAAAAGAAAATTTGAATAATTATTATGGAGCTAATGCTCCGTCACATTACACCGTCAAATATTGGTTTCGAGAGTCTCGTGGTGGCCGCAACTCCACTACCGATCAAGTCTCCGCATCGGCAACCCTCGGATGCGGTTACAGAGGACAATGTCAAGAAAATACATGAAATGGTGTTGGCTGTACGTAAAATGAAGGTGCGCGAGCTAGCAGATACCACAAAGATTAGTAGTAGTATTCTGCATATGAAAAAGTTATCCTGCCGCTGGGTGCCGTGCATACTCACTCCTGACGAAAACCACGAACGCGAGTTCACTTCGAAAGGGTATTTCGACTTGCTGATGCGGAATTGGGCGGACTTTTGGCGTCGATTGGTAACTGTTGATGAAACTTGGATCCACTATTACACACCAGAGAACAGAATGAGTGCCGGCAATGGACTGAAGCTGGCACGAGTGCTCCGAAGCGGCCGAAGGAGGCTCGATGGGTCGAAAAGGTTATGGCGTCGGTTTTCTCGGATTGTCATGGCACACTCTTTGTGGACTACCCTGAAAAAGGAAAAACCATCAACAGCGAGTATTACTGTGCAATATTGGAGCGATTGAAGGCCGAAATCGCTGCAAAGCGGCCTTACATGAAGCAAAAAAAAAAATTTGTTTTTGCAAGATAATGCACCGGCGCAAAAGAGCATCGCAACCACGGCTAAAATCAATGACTTACGGCTCCAATTCCGGTCGCATCCACCGTATTCACCCAATTTTGCTCCCTCGGACTATTATCTCTTCCCAAACCTCAAAAGATGGCTCATCAATAAAAAAA
The DNA here is from genome assembly GCA_907269105.1 of Volucella inanis. NCBI lineage: Eukaryota > Metazoa > Arthropoda > Insecta > Diptera > Syrphidae > Volucella > Volucella inanis. The sequence continues at coordinate 140,031,461 of OU026155.1, read as the reverse complement.
ATCCGGCTCACGCGAGGAAATCATCGACGAAGGAGTATTTTGCAGACGTTCCCGAAAATTACTTTTCGGACGGGATCAAGAAGTTTGAAAATCGCTGGAATAAGTGTATCAAACTAAAAAGGGGCTATATTGAATAAAATAAAAAAAACATTTAAAAATTTTTTTTTTTCCATTACCAAGGAGATTACGTTTCACCCCACCTACACCTAGATCAAGAGAGATCATACATATCTCTAATGTTGAACCTTATTATGGATGTACAGTGTACACTTTAACATTGCAAACGTATTTTACCACAATTTTCAATGAGCTCATGCGTATATAAAACTCAAGCATAGCACAAATAGAATTGAGTTGATGACTCCTTCCGTGACAGCAATGAGTTCTTTTTTGTTTTTAATTTTCTCTCACAAATGAATGCCTTTTTTCCAAAGCGATAAAATCTCCCCTTTTTTCACGTGCAGAGACCAGAGACTTCGTTCCTATTGCAATCAAATGTCATAATATACGCAGCAACTAATGGATTGACACATATCTTACAATTAAATCTACCACACTTAAGATACACGCATTTCACCACATGCAACTTAGTCTAAATAAGTTCACTTGAAGGACATAGATAACTGTAAATTATACATATGGTATAACATCTAATAACAAATTACAGAGTGGCATCCAATAATAACAGTAGCCGAGTAGATGACAACTTTTGCACGCAATTGTATTTTATTAAACTTTTCATTAAAATAATAAAAATTCGATTCCACTTATCGACGTCCAGAGAGAATTTGATACTTCGATGGAATTACGATTTCAGAAGTAACGGTACCTTAACTATGCCTCAAGCATAAAACATTGTCCGAGTATAGTGTCACCGTGCAGTGTCACCGAACGAGTCCCTCATCATGAAGACGAAAATGTTTTTGGTCGAACCAATCGACAACATTCTTGATTTAAAAAAAGATGGATTTGAGAGGAAGATCAGCTCGCGTCTGGCCATGGTACACAGACAAAGGAAACTCACTGGTGAACGTAAAACTGGCAACACACCAGACACTTGTAAGCTAAAGCTTCTTCGCTCGAAAATCTGTCCAGGCCAAAAGGGGCCAATATTCTCTGAGGAAAATGTGCCTGCATCGAAATTGATGCGGTACGTTGACAGTGCCATGAAGGTGAGAATTTGACGTTTTGGTTATGACAATTGATTGACCTTCTAAAAATAACCTATTTTCCAATTTTTAGTTGCAACAAAATGGCTTTGAAGCAGCCTTGGATACAATCCGGGCATACGAGAACCAAATGTTAATTATATTCTTGGAAGCGTTTGTAGCCTTTGTTGTCAACTGTTACTTTATGATATCTGCCATAGCAGAACCTGAAGGTACATAACGACTTACAAGGTGCATTATTTAGTTTAACTTTCATTTTTTTTTTTTCTTTGTATTAACAGCATTTAAGTTACCGCAGGCCGAAGTACTTGGCTATCTGGCACAACACATGATTCAGCCATTTTGTAATGTTGTCATTATTGTTGTCGTGTATTCAAAAATAAGAAACAGGGTGAGTAAGGACTTAATAATTAAAAAAAAAAAAAAATGAAAATTTTACAAGCTTAAGTGAAGTCGTGACGTTCACATGGTCTGTTATACTCACACACTAACTTAGACACTACAGTCTGGGGAGGTTCTGGGCGCGCATCTCTAGCAGTCTGGATTTCAGCGTTCTTTGGCTAATTGCTTCGACTTACGTACTTCAAGATGGATGAGGTTTCGAAATCGAAAAAGATTGGCAATTTCAATTCCTGGGATCCATACCATACTCACTAAATACAGCCTTTCGACCGCGTTTACTGAAATATCGCATTCTCGAACTGTGTGTGTGTGAAGCCCCTTAAACATCTGAAATCATAGATGCGTTTATTTGACATCGATGGTTCCTTAATGGATATTATGTGAAGTTTTGTATTCAAGACAAAAAGCCTCCTACTCAGGAATCCAGTGAAACATTTACTGTGTTGAAAACGGCTAACTGTATCTTGTCTGCACTCATTCGGAAACAAAGTGCAAATTAACCCTTTTAAAGTGAGTTATGGTATATCTAGATTTAATAGCATCAACAAAAGCTTTGTTTAAGCTCACACTGAGTGGAGAGGCGTGTTAATCAATTCTTGCACTTTTTAATTTTTCAATGTCAAATCCAGGGTTCCGGGTATAAAGACGCATCAATAATTTAGTGGTCCCAGAAGTCCAAAAGTCTTTCTTTTTTCAGCTCTAATAAAAGTTGACTATGTTCATCGTCTTATATGCTTCTTGTTTGGTTCCAAGCGTCAAACCAGAGGTTCTTTGTGATGGCGATTTGAAACCAATCAGATATGAAGTAGCTTCTTTGATAGGTCGTTGACAACATTCCCATTGATATTTTTATATAGAACATCTCTGCACCTGCTAGATAGGATCCAAAACCATGCGAAAAAACTCATAGATGACGCCAATATTACACGATCATTGAACACTAGCGAACACCGTCGCAACGTCTCCTGTCTCATCCTGTACTTCATCGAAATCGCCAGTAGCATTTCGCCCCTTCAACCCTTCAACCGTAACACTCGTCTCGCTATGAAAACCCTCAAGCCCACTTTACGTACTCTGAAATATCGTGATTCGCTCCTAAGCTTTACAACTCGCCTGTAAAATTCCCTGCCTAGCTCTTTATTTGCTATGCATTATAACCTTCAAACATTTAAAACCTAAGTTCGTCGGTACTTTTCTTTCTGTCCTCCCTGATTTTCCTTCGCCCGCGCTGTGTGCACCTTAACCCCTTGAGCGTGCGCCCCCCGAGAGACTTCGCGCCAGAAAAAGTGGCGGTTGATTAATCAGGGGAAAGTCCCTTCATGGATGTTCAGATGTGGGACCCCGTACCGTTGGAAATCTAAGAACCTAAATCTATGATTGGACGTGGTGTTACGCAAACTGTAACAGCATGTGATCAAAGATCAAAGATCCTAATATTCCATGTGCCAAGCCAAAACTTTTTGTCTTTAAAGCCTTTTCTGAGATCGCCAGCGTTTGAGGCTGTATATGTATTTGAGGCTGTTAGTTACCGCTGAATTATTTTTTTATTGTACGGCAGAAAAGTTACCCCCACACGGAAAACTAAACTTGGAAGACCAGGTTTTTAACAAAATCTTTTGATAAAGAATCCAGCTAAACAGTCCATTACCAGTAGCTTCGCTGAGGTTATAGGAGCCGCCGCACCGTTGGAGTATTCAGGTTCATTGCGTGCCGCCATCTCCCTTCAGTTTCCTGAGACAACCATGGAGCCCCCCTTCTAATCTGGGAGCCCAAGGGAGGTACCTAGTAGCTTAAATTGACTGGATCCGTGGATGCCGCCGTTAATCGGTAAAGGAGACTCCTCCGCCCGATCTGCAGTAAAGGTACTAGACTCCTAGGGGCCTGTGTTTCGACACTTCTGTCTTCATAAAATGCTTGAATACCATCGAAAACCCAGCTACCGTTGTGCTCTTACTTACCCTTAAACCCATAGATAGTTTTATACCCTATTCACCTTACGGTGGCAAAATTTTGAAAGCTTCCAAAGCTATGCTCCGCCAATATAGATATGTAAATACGTGGATGACGGTAGCAATGACAATTTCTATTGCATAACTTCTTCAAAAATAACCCGGAATTTTCCATTCAAACAAACCTCGCTTTAAATATTGTCGAAAGCTTTTTTTTGCAGAATCTGTCATCTGGCGCTCAAGTCAGTGTTAATTGTTCTGTGAATTTCGCAATGTCAAATTTATTAGTGCAAAGATTTTGCTTGAAATTTTGTATTTCGAACAAAATATCATGTGCAGAAGCATTAAAAATGTTAATAGTGGGCTACGGAGACGCGACAATGTCAAAAACACAAGCGTATGAGTGGTATAAAGAGTTTAAAGCGTACTATGGTTGATGATTTAAACATCGTAAATCGAAAAAGTTAAGAAAAACGTCCTCGTATAAACCGATCTTAGTGTCTCGTTCGGATCGGTGCAGGACGTTGTGCAAGATATTTTTGGCATGAGACTAGTTGAAGCACGGCTTGTTCCGAGAGTGCTGAATTTGTTGATCAATAACAACGTCCATATCATTCCGCAAGCTCTATATTCACCTGATAAGGCTCCTTGTAACTTTTTCCTGTTCTCACGGCTCAAGTTAGGTAGATAGGTAGTTAACTGCAACACCACGTTCAAAGATGTAATGCCGTATAGCCTACCCAAGACCTTTACGATAAATGTGGAGCTGACATTAGGGTAGAGAGAGACCCCCATCTATTAGTAGCGATTATAAGTCTATATACTGTTACATATCTGTACCACAGTTTTGCCATGAGTGCATCGATGACCACTGGAACGCTGGGACAAAATGTTTTTGCGTTTGGGGTAGACACGGCTAATTTTATGGGATTACCACACGTGGCGTACTACCAATTCAGATACTTGAGAGAAATGTATAGCATGGGATGTATCATAGTTGTGCCGTTGCATATTTCAATGGTTAGTAAAAAACTTGTAGTAGAAGAAGAAGAACATGTAGTATGCTCAACACGCAGCCTTGAGGTACTTTCTTTGCAGTATTGTAGCACTTTCTTAATACATAAATTAAAATATTTTTGTTCGTTCTGAAATTGTGGTTTTATTTGAATATCTATTGTAGTACCAAGAATCACAGGGAATTGTCAACAAAATCATTATTTATACTGAAGATAAGGATTTAAGGGATAAGGTAAGATCTGCACCACAAATATCGACATATTCGGACTGTTAACGTTTATAAAAATTTTTTGAAGTTTTTAGTTTTTTCGCAGCAGATACAAACAAGCATCCCAACCTTTACAGTTTATGGATTCTTTTCTTTAGATGGATCTGTCTTATTTTCAGTAAGTATCCTGAAGACCTGCAATTCTATGATATTTTATACTAACAATCTCAAAACCAACAAGTGACTGTGTCTATCGTAGGAGCAATAACTACAAACAAATCATTTAAATATTTTTCCCATTATTTTCTTCTCAACAGATGATTTCTGCAACAACAACGTATTTAATAATTCTTATTCAAACTTTTAATATTTAAAATAAAAATTAACATCAGTAAGGTTGAATGGGTCCGGGAAATAAGGCCATGGCTTCATGTGGGCTGAGAGCTACAAATTAAATTATTGTTTCTAATAAAGTGAAAAGATAAGCCTTTTGGTGACGATATAATTTGACCAATGCCGGACAGACGCAGGCTTATATGAATGCATCACCAACTCGATAACTATCTGTTGTACTTTGTGCGTGCTAGCTAATTACTATGCCAGAATATTCTCTTGTCATTTTTTATAGATATTTGCATATGAACGTACTTTGTAATGATTTTGTTTTGAATATAGTGGATGTGTAGTTTGTATTTTATTCCTGATAATATCTGTTTACAATAAACTAATAATTGCACCTTTTGAGCTGCGTGTGAAGGCACAAATAACTTTGTTCTCAAATTTATTTTTCAGGCTCTTCAATTAATACAAATATGTTTGTCCGAACAGATTTCGATAATATCGCACACATTCTACCCACATAACTACTTTTTTAATAATATAATAATTGTAGTTAATTTTTAATAAACTCAAACTATGTGCTCTATTGTTATTCGCCAACGAATTTTCCAACACTTTTATACTTTAAGAACATTACTATGTTGCGTGGAGTTGAAAAACCTCGATGACCTCATACTGCTTCAGCAAATTCGCAAATATGCGTAAGATGGGAATAGCCTAACAACTGGAACTTGCTTACTTACTTAGATGGTGCAACAGTCGGGGATGGACCAGGACCTTAGCCAGTATGGTCCTCCAGCTAGCGCGGTTTTCTGCCAGTTGCAGCCAGTTGCACTTATGTAGTTGGCTGGAATCTCTCTCCAATTTTCACCTAAAATGAGGTCATCCTCATGGGTTGGAGTCAAAGACTTTTTGCCGCTAGTGTCCATGCAGTCAAAGTGACTTAGACTTAACCATTTTTCGCAGAACCGAAAAATACCAGAAGAACTTTACACTCGAAGCGCCCGCAGATTATTTTCGTCCGTTTTCATCAGTGTTCACGGTTCTGCACCGTAAAGCAGGACTGGGATTGCTAGAATTTGAAGCTTGTATAATGTCTTTTTGGTTAGTCGAGAGAGGGCTTTACTACTCAACTGCCTTGTAAGCTCAAAGAAGCTGCGATTAGCGATTCTTTAGATGATTTCTGCGCAGTTATTGTTGTTAGAATTGACAGCAAAGCCGAAGTAGATGAAGTCCCTCACGTGTATTACCTAAAATTTGTAGGTGACTATCGTGATATTTTATGCTAGTCGTCGGTTTTGTATGTCCCGTCTTTGCCGCCCCTGTTTCTATAGTCGCAAACGCTCACTTGACAGCTCGCTGCGTTTTTCCTATTATCTCAATATCGTCTAATTGTGAGTAATTGAACAAACTTTGATGGATGGTGCCTCTGAAGTTGAATGTTGAGAAAGTCCTTTTCAGTTATTGGAGGTTTCGGTTTTGTTTTTACCGGCCTTAAGGTAGTAACGTGCATTCTCCATCGCCACCCTACATAGTCGACCGAGCTCGACAGGGGTGCAAGCTAGACATTATCTCTGTAGATACTGTCATATGAGGCTTTGAAATCGATGGAGAGGTGGGGTGTATCTTGTTTTTTTTCCCAGAGCTGCCGTTTATGTAAAATTTGATCTATAGTGGGCTTTCCTCGCCTTTAACTACACTGATAGGGCACGGTGAGACTGTTTACGAATGGTGTTAATCGTGCGAATAATACGGTTTTTTTTTTCCAGAGCTGCCGTTTATGTAAAATTTGATCTATAGTGGGCTTTGCTCGCCTTTAACTACACTGATAGGGCACGGTGAGACTGTTTACGAATGGTGTTAATCGTGCAAATAATACGGTTTTTTTCCCAGAGCTGCCGTTTATGTAAAATTTGATCTATAGTGGGCTTTCCTCGCCTTTAACTACACTGATAGGGCTCGGTGAGACTGTTTACGAATAGTGTTAATCGTGCGAATAATACGGTGGAAAGGATTTTATGTGCGATGTTGAGGTGATTTATGCCCCTGTAGTTAACGCAGTTTTGAAAATTCCCTTCTTTAGGATCGGACAAACAATGATGAGGCTCCATTCGTCGGGCATACTTTCGTCGACCTAGATCTTGACGATGAGTTAATGTTTGCATCGTACCCAATCAGCACTTGCTGCTTTAAACAGTCCAGCAGCAGCTCAGCAGGTGTACGAAAATTATGTCTGCCTTAGTGGTATATTATTCATCATCACCGTTTCACAGACTGCAGAAATAATCTTTCCAAATATTCACTGAGGTTTCTTTCTTCGTCTCTGAAGATTTCTGATCAGCTTCCGAACACCATTCTCCTTGTAGCATACCTCTAAGACCTCGAACGCATCTCATGCTATTTCTTTTTTCGTCTAAGAAAGCCAATGTTCTGCCCTTCTCTTCTGATCGGAGAGCTCGCGAGCTCCACTCGATCTTTTTTGCAGGGCCGCTATGTACATCTGTTGTTCTTTTTTCAGGCTTTTCGTCTACCTTCGTCATCGAACCAGAGATTTCTATGTTTTAGCGTGTTAAAACCTTGCATACAGAGGCGACTTCTATGATTGCACTTTGACAGTGATGCCACTGCTCATCTAAGTTCGATACTGGCGGTATCAGATTCCTAGAGAGGTTAAACGAAACTCGATTGAAAAGCAGTCCATTCGATTATAACCTTTCGACGTTGAACTTCCTCACAATGGTTCGTTGGCTAAAGGCTGTTATATCCGCTTCCATATCTTAGTTACAAAAATATAATTTTCCGAATCGATGTCAGCTGCTCGGGGTTCCATATGGGGTTGTCAGCTCTACGGCATAGTTCAGTATTATGCTACTGATCGGGCACGCACTTGTCATTTTAGCCTAAATGAGTAAGGATTATTTCATGCTGTTATCGATGACCTCCAATGGGACATAAGACAACAAGTTATCCAATCCAAGTTATAGGAAAGTCAGCAATTTCCCGCCAGCTACAACAACAAAACTACATAAAAGTTTCTTCCTAGCATTTTTAAACGGTACTCTACTTTTGCTAGTCCCATCAACGCAAAGAAATTCATATAAATTTTGTGACCAAAAACTATTCCGCAGATAGATTGGATGTGAAGTAAATACCGCGGCGGCTGGGTTAAAATTTTTATCCGAATCCTCTACGTGGGTGTCAACTGCTAATAACCATCACAGTTGTCTTCAAGACTGTTGTTAGCTAAATCCAGAAGAGGAAGACAAAAATAAAGGGTTCATTAACTCTTTAAAAGTTAAACTCTTCTATTTTTAACTCCTGGTATATGATTTCAAGGGTAGTGTGGGCGCCCAGCTGGGATTAAATCAGCCAGCTCCTTGGCATTTGCAAAAAAAAAAAAATACGCAGCCACGGTCTGTGGTAATCTGGATTATCCTGGCATGATGGACCTGCTTAATGTCTTAATCATGGTGGAGCCAAATCTAATACAGTAATAATGTAAAAAGAATAAATATTATTTAGAAAAGTAGAGAATATTGAGCCCGGTAGTTCGACGAAGGAGATAATACCTACTTTAAGCGGTGCGAAAAGTACCGGCCAAAGTACTTCCACGCTATCTTTCTCCGCAGTTGCTAAAAGCACCGTACAAAGTCCCCAAATGTAAATATTAGTGGAAGTACTTGCACTAAAGGTTAAGAGCAGAGATTGCAAAAAAAAAATCAACCCGCTCAGAGTAAACAGCCACGAGAAAGTTAAGCATGGTGGTCAGAGATGACTTGGAGGTTGTGGACTAGCTGTCCAAAAGTGTTAACACTAAACCATAGCCAGCGTGTGGGAAAAGATAGAAGCCAAACTGTCTCAAATGGTCTTAAACCATCTGGAGGAAGATCAAAGTGACCCGTTGCCCTGTTTCGGCTTAGCCATTAGGCTATACAGGGTCATCAAACATGGGGTTGGCTTTCCAAAAGACTATTTTGCAAATTTGGTTTCTCAATATACCCTTGGACAACTGTTAACTTCTTAACTTTGGATTACTTCAAAGGTAAGTAATCGCGCAAAAACAGCATGCCCGTCCGGGTCCTCATAAACAAGAAGGATCTAGAGAAGGCCGCCCATTGCTATCAGGTATACCAAAGTAAAGGTTTTCAAATTTCAAAACCGAAATGACACAGATGAGAACTCAAGAGAATTCAATCCGAGATCCACGATGTGGATTAGTGCTAATTAATCGAAAACATCGACCTCAGTTCCACTCAAAAGCGCTGGGTAAGCGGGAAGGATATCAATTTACCCCATGACAACATTTAAGCAATTTAAGCAAAGTAACGTTAAAAAGACTTTTTATGTCTTGATATGAGTTTTGCAGACTTAATCGTCAACAAGATAAAAAAAAAAAAATTCCGAAACTTGTAAATAGCTTCCCTTTACATGGACTAACTCCAACTACTTAGGTCCATTGCATTGCATTGCATTGCACTGCTTGACGAGTTCCATGCGCCGACAACCTTCATCGCCTTAGAAAAAGCCAACATTCTGACAATCTCCGACGCCAACGCCAAACAGAACAACATACATTCATGTCACGTTAACTCTGCTCGCTGGTCTGGACTCATATGTGTGTACGTTTGAACACGCATTTTACGTTACCCTTAAATTTCCACACCCTATCAAAAGCTGTAAATGGAACTTTCAATATATTGTAATAAAGATCTGTTCAAGCTCAGGAAGATAACCAGATTGATCACATACATCTGGCAACACTATGAACTTTACAAACCATATAAGGATTCTGAAATATTTATTTGTACTTAACTCACTGGAAATCTACCTCCGCATCATCCTTGAGTTATCCTTTTTATCTAAATCTCACCACTTCTATCTCACAGGAAAATCCAAGGAGATGGCTCCACACGAAGTAATGCGAATTCCTTCCGCGAGGATCTCCTCTATTAAAGCTTATAATCAGGAATAAGGACATGGAGGGGTTGCGTATGGAGATAATATAGAAATTCTACTAGTTTTAACAAGTTACTCTCGAATTTGTTTACCCCTGGACCATGAGCATTGGCCTCGTGGTCAATACTAAACTAAACTAAACTAAAGCTAAAACTATGCTTTTTTCCCAAAAGACAAAAGTACACAACTTCCCTCTTCCCAAGTTAAATGGCCAAAATTATCTCTGTGCAACAGTGTCAAACAACTTGGCATAATCTTTGGCTCAAGGCTTAACTGGAAGTTAAGAAATAAAACCTTCGGTAAAAAATGGGGTCTTCAACCAAAAATGAATACATGGATGGCACCACGACCTAGATAAACCCCTGCTCAATGACCTTAAAGAGATACGTAGTTGGCACAACAAGTTTTACGTAATAGGGCTTTTTTCCTAAGAGCCGCCACTCCTACCCACTCGTACCTATGTATAGGGTTTTCTAATAACGACTTGACAACTTTTTTTTTAAATAAAAGGCAAACCATTTGAGATATTTTAAAAACTTTATTATTGACATGAAGTGCAATCAAAACATTTATGAATGGAACTCGACTTCGTTCATATGGCCACCGCGGGCACGTTTGCAGCGATCGAATCGTTGGACCCAATTTTTAACGACTCGGCCACACATTTCGGCCGAAACGGCCGCTATTTCGCATTCAGTGTTGGCTCTGAGCTCTTCCAACGTCGTTGACGTATTGGCATAAACCAATGACTCAACGTAGCCCCACAGAAAATAGTCAAGCGGCGTTAAATCGCACGAATGAGGCGGTCAATCGACTGGCCCATGTCTTGAGATAACACGCTCACCATACTTACTCTTCAATAAATCGATTCTAGCGTGTGCTGTGTGGCTTGTGGCACCATCCTGTTGAAACCACATGTCGTCCAAGTCCATGTTACGCTGACCATTTACAGTAACGTGACGCTCGTTATCGTCGACGAAAAAATATGGCCCAATAACGCCGCCAGCATGCAAACCGCACCAAACCGTTATTTTTTGTGGATGACGTGGTGATTCATGAAGCACTTTAGCATGAAGCATTATAGACGAACCGATTAAGCCAAAAATGAGCTTCGTCACTGAAGATGATTTTGCGATGAAATTCATCATCTTGGCGCATCTTCTCCAAAACCCAATCGGAGAACGTACGTAGCTTCAAATGGTCCATCGGCTTCAATTCTTGAGTCAGCTTGATCTTGTATGGATGTAAACCAATTTTTGAGAATTGACTGATTTGGATCAGTCCGTTTGGTACGAAAGTCTGAACGGCAGCGATAATTTCGACACTTCGACCAACCCGTTGTCTCACTGGCACGGCAACATCACACAACGAATATGTAGACTCAAATTTTTGCATTAAACTTGTTATTGCCTATCTACTAGGGCGAGAATTACGACCGAAAATTGGAGTTAACGCTCTTGAAGTTGCAGTTTCCGACTCCGAATATCTGTAGAAAATTTTTATAATTTGCAGACGTTGCTCGTTAGTGTACTTTACCATGATGAAAATGTTGAGTTCACTGAATAAATTGACAGTGACAGTTTGATGATTAGTGAAAGAGTGCGTTCACAAATTAAATTCAAAGTTGTCAAGTCCCTATTGGAAAACCCTATATCTAGGTATTGCAACAACACCCATGAAAAAGGAATAGGAACTGACAATCTTTTAAGGGCGCTGCTGTTCGCTCCCTAGCATGTCGAATTCGGCAGTCTAATAAGGCAAACTGTGAATACTGCAAGGCTCATCTGATTAATCTGGAGCAGCAACAAATACCTATACTTAGGTAAGGAGGGGCAAGTTTCAGTGGTTATAAAGACATTAGGATATGTACAGTTTCAAATATGAGCATTCTGAACAGACAAGTGGCTTCCAAACAACAAGCTGTGATATCCAAGATCTATAACTTAGATTAGGTTGGAGTGGTGCTCGGTAAAATTCACCTAGTCTAGTTGAAAGTACATTATGATACTACTGGGAGAGTATGGGTGGGTGACTCCCGAAATAATAGAGAGTTCTTGATAAATTCGTCAAGGTCAGTGATCTTCATAGAGCAGAGATTGTTAAAATCTTGGGAATGATACGAGTACATGCCTAATGATTGCATTCCGGTGTGTGCTGAAATTAAACGTGCACCAGATTCCTTGTTTTTTTAATTCTTGCAATTGAAATTATGACATTTGTTTGATGTAGGACTTTAACGGCTTGATCCGAGTCTGGCCAGTCTATCAGGGACAGTTTCCTGAAACGAGCAATCTGGAACCAAACATACCGTGAGCCTATGCTTCCTAGCCATCGCTAGCATCTAACCACCCTCGATCTTAAGGTTTTCGAAGTACGGGATACGATCGCAGTTTAGCTGCCTCTATACTTTATTTTGTCAATATCTGGAGAGGCTTCTGAAGATTCGTCTTGAAAGGCGGTACAGTACGTGGATAGAGTATAAGGTTTGTGTATGCAAAGATATTTCAAAAACGCGTTCGATTGACTTAGAATCGCTTGTGAAGATGAAACTTACTGAAAAAGACTTCCCGTTTGCAGCATGCATGCAAAAAAATGAGGTAGAGGTATCAAATACAATTGAATTAGAGAGTTACTGTTGGAGTGGTTTTTAAAGCGCCGGTGATTCTTATTCCCTGTATTCCTAATGCCCGTTGCATTTTGTTTTTAAACAGGTTGATATTGGTCCATCTTTCCATAATAAGAATTTATCTAACCATCCTGATGGTAGACCTAGTGCGTGACTTTGTGTTGTTTTGTGACCCTACCTTGAGCCTCTTCTTAAACTAAGGGGCACCTTGAGCTTTGTTTTTCGCCCTGCAATAGTGTAGAGTCATTTATGTTACGTACTTGCTCTACGCCCTCAAATGATTTATAGTTTTTGTACGCGTGTGTTAAAAAATTAAGAGCTTTCTGTGATTATAACTACAATTGATGTCAAGATCAAAGATTCCTTCGAGAGTCTTTAGCAATAAGCATGACAGAATGATGGTTCTGAGATCACTTAGGAGTATAAGAGCAGCGTTACATGCGTTGGATATGAAAATTACTCAAGTGTTAGCATTGGATATTGTATAGAAAATTAAACAGGCCTTCTGTGTCCCGTACAGAAGGCTAGATTTTTTCAAAGTCGGTATGGAGCTGGATTTTTAGACTAAATACAGAGAAATTAGTGTTTATAAATACAATCAAGGATTGTATATACTCCTTAAGTATGCTCGGGATCACTCACGGGTTTCTAGATTTGTGCTGGATTTGTCGAAATCAAAATTCTTTAAGCCAATATAGCGATCTTCTGACATGTTCGTAAACACGACAAGCGAGTGCGATCACACTGTACTCAAGACGTTCGTTCATTTTGAGAAGGGAGACGAGAAACCCTGAACAGCTTCTGCTGGAGCTCAACAAACTTAAAGTTGAGAAGGCAAAAATGTGCTTGAAATGTGATTATCAACAAATCCGCATAAATCATCGGCTTAGCTGACAAGTTTTTCAACTTGTGAATGACAACATCCTATGTCCAGTTCATAAAGAAGACAATCCCCAACTAAACGTAGCTAAGGTTACTTGTCATCGTATATAAGATCCTTGTTTCTGCTTTATAACCGAGGAATCCAATCTAGTGGTATCAATCAAAGACCAGGCAAGTTCGCCGTCGGCCAAATATTCGCTCCATGGCACATTTTGGAGAGACTTCACTGAACGCAGTCTGAAGGTTGGGTTTACTGAGTAATTTTTGAGTGCGAGGTCGCAATATGATCGTGGAAGGTGAAATCGCCTATAAAATTGCTAATAAAACAGTTTTTTCTAGATTCGAACCTACAATAGGACCATCTGCGTCCTTCCTCGTCCTGACATTATCAAGATGTCAACGACTTATCCGATAGTCCGCTTACTGGCTTCATGACAGGGCACTATGCTTTTGCTAAGCATCTAAGTGTGCTTGACATAAGTGACTCAATATCCTACGATGTTTTCTGTGAGAGTGATGACGACGCCGCCATGAGTACTCGTGTGGCTACATGTACTCGGGGCGGTGATTATGTATCATGCTAGTTCTTTGTCTAAATGCTCTCAAGTTTTTTGGAATAACGTCTGCTACGTCTACTGCAGAAACTACTGCCTTCAATTAAAACGTGCCTAGGTTGGCGATTTTTGGAATCTTTATCGATTGTTCTCTTTGCTGTTGCTGGTGATGTCTTTGCAGTCATGTTAGGAAACTGAATAAGGGTAGGTACTTCATTCCGTCCGACAACCACATACATTTCTACAACACCCTTGCTTCACTGAGTCTTTACCTAATGAATCCGATAAATTCTCAGAAGCATGTACTTTACGAATTACTTTCCGTAAAAGACGCCTCTTTGACAATATTTGATTGGTAATTGTTAATGGTTAATGGTTTTCCCAACAAACGCATCCGGGGCTTTTCATTCAACCCACTTCATCGTTGCTAGCCTCGTCAGTCTCACAAACAAAACTCAGTAACCACTGCCTATCTTCAGGCTTAACTGCATGTATACACGCATCTAACTAGAATTCCTCGCTCAGATAGCAATACCAAACAGCGGTGTATGAGGCAACTACCTGTCTATTGTGGAAAGACCGGTTCTAGACTTGTAATCCACCACACAGCATACAAAACTGCGGCGCGGCGGCTATACTAGTGCGGCAATGCTCTGCCAGTACACTCAGACTCACTCTCAACGGTGCTCTTCGTCTCGGTGGTTGTTGTTTGTTTAATTTGTTTTACCTCGTTGTCTGTGCGTGTGTTTAGTGTTGCATTGCAGGTAATTGAACGGTTCAGTCTTGTAGTCTTGCAGTTTCCCTCAGTGTTTCCCTTTCAAAGACGGTAACAGGCAAATGCCGTAGAACAATGGATAAAGTGGAAATGAAAAATTGATAAGACAAGATCGCACGAAGAGCGAGATAGAACGACAACAAACCATTAAACAATAGCACGGAACTAGCAACAGCACCAGCAACAATACCAGAAAAGGGGTAAATAATATTTATATAACGTCATTGACACGAACACGGAGGTGGCCAAGCTGATCTGTGGTGTGCACTGCTCCCAGTGTGGTGGTGCATTGTGCAGTGTGCTCTGTTGATGCTGTATTTAGTTTCGTTTTAAACTCCAATTCTGCAACAAGGATGCATCGTCAGAGTACCCAAGTTCTTGGGGTGTCGAATGTGTTGAACACAAATTGTGGTGCTAATGCAACAAATGGAGGTACTACAAATGACCTCAAAGGTCAGTATCCTTTAGATACACTGCCCAAGCAGTTCGTTGTGTCTATGAAAAAGTTATTCGATATATTGGACGATCAGAGAACTGGTTATGTGAAGTTTTCTGATATACAAAAAGGGTGGCAAGATGACGGTTGTAAAGGGTTGCCGCGAGGTGTTATCGAAAGTTTGCGCAAAGTGACCCCAGTCAGTGGTATGTTAACATTTGAGCGGTTCTGCGCTGGCTTGAAGATTTGTTTGCTACGAAATCAGCAGGTGGAAATCGGAAAAGTTGGACGAGATAAACCGCCCAGACCACCATCGGCTCCATTGTTGGATATTGAGAACCCAGTACCGAATGCGCTATGGTCGAACAGCAGCAACACTGCGACAGTGCGTCCGAATAATATTATTCCCAGCCAGAGAGCGCTTAGTCTACCTCAGCTGAGCCCCGAAATGGAGATTGACATGATGACCGATACTGAATTAGTTCCACAGGATATCTACAGTAGTCCACCTCCACCACCGAAGCCTCCAAGGAGCGCGATACTATCAACAACGAACGCAACTAATGGTATGGACAAAGCAGACATACGACACGCACTTCAGAACTGGCAGATGGGAATTCTAATGAATGAAATGGACTCCAAGGAGAAGAGGAAATCTTTTCCGATGAATCAAATTATAAGAGGCACTGCCGATGGTGGATCTTCAACAACACCAGACAGTGGTGGAACCCAACAGCCACAATCAATACCGAACGGTGGATACCAGAAAAAGCGAAGGGAACCCCGCCGCCACACACTGCAGAATGGAATCGACTACAGCATGCTAAAGCGGATGAAACAGTTTGAAGAGGAACGGGATGTCCTTCTGCAAGGACTTGCAGCAGTCGAAAAAGCAAGGGAATGGTACCTTCAGCAAATATCCAATGCACAGGAGAAAATCAAGTATTTAGGACGAATGGGATCTCATGTAGTAAGTTGAATTGATTCCCACATACACCCTCTAATTATATGTTCTTCTTTCATTTAGGAACAATGGTCTGAAGTTCAACAGGAACGTTTGGACTTTCAACGCGCCCGGGTGCTGGAAATCAATCGTCATCTTTCAACCCTAGCCGAGACTTGGGAACGCGGTGGTTTTCTAAATCACATCAATCTTGCCATACGCCCCACAACCTACCAGGGACTACTTCAGCCCGTCGATCGTCTACGCCAGCAGAATCGCAACCTTACAAACGAAGTAAATCAGAAGACCGATCGTATAGCTTCACTAGAACGGGAGAAGCAAACGTTGATCAGAGAACTTCTTGAGCTGCAGCAACGCAGTACCAATCGTGGACTCATCAGTGTAGTTTCCACGGCTTCGCCAGTTTGCAGTAGCTCCTCTGGCCTTGTGGATGCTGATGTAGTTTACTAGAACTCACTCACTGAAATTTTTGTGCTATTTTATTTGGCAAGGCCAAATTTGTTTTTTGTTTTACAAATAAAGCTTTATTATTGCTTTGGACTTGGATACAAACGCATGAATTTATTTAGCTGCTTGTAGTTAAGATTCCTTCCAGGCGCAACAATACCCAGACTGTCGGTTTTCTTCGCTTCAAACTTCTTGTCCATGTGAACTTTATAGCACTTCTGGAAGGTGGCAATCTCCTTGGGGCACATTTTCTCAACGAACTCATTGTCTTTGAGGCATGCAAAGAGTACTGCCATTTCCTGGAGGCACGCTACATCCGATGAGGAGTCCGATTTGCCACTAACCCTATCACGTAAGCTGAGTGGAAGCAGGGCTTTGAATGGAACAGCGTTTTCCTTTTGAGGAGTGCGGCCATTGGCTTTGAATATTGGGGGCCTTGGTATACGCATTCTAGAAAAATAAATTCAATTAAACTGGGCAATGTTATGTTATGAAAAAATACTTCTTTTGGGAAATAAAATATAAAGAAAAAATGTGAATGCTGCTGAAGAGTTACTTTGACTGACAGGTGACAATCAGCTGTGTAATGTTACAAAACAAAAAGTGGCCTAGTCACAGTGGTTTAAAAGAAAATGGACGCGGCCAAAGCTTATATTTTCAGTTATTACCTATTCTATGTGTTAATTTATTGTCAATTAAGAAATATATACATATTATACCAAACCATTCAAAAGCGTGATTTTCACGCTAGTGGCATTATCAATCGTTTTTTTTTTTTTTTTTTTTTTTTTAATAAAGCCGGAACTATCCTTATAATCAATTACAAACGTAAGCAGCTAGAAATTATTTCTTCCAAAATTCCGTCAATACATTGATCGAACCAGTGACTTACTGATAAATTGGTTAACCAACATTTTTCTAAGGGATAGTGCCATTTAACGGCACTCGATGACTTCTAGAGGGACTATGTAAAGTCGTTGGTGTATGCTTTTAAACGTAAATCTATTTAAGTCTTTAAACCAAATGCACGAGAGGTCGGTCCAAAACATGCTCCTCAGTAAAACAACTGAGGAAGGCGAATATCTGAAGTCAAACCATAATGTTATAGACCATGATATTTTTATATTGAATAACGATTATTAAAAAACATGTGCTCCTTACAAATACTTCCACTTCATTATTGTACTTGCTTACTGACTTAGATGGCACAATTGTCCGAGGTGGATCAGGACCTTCGCTAACATGCCAATCCAGCTAACGCGGCATTTTGCCAGCCGCCTTCAGGGGCTAAGATCCCCCTCCACTTACGGTCGCCATTTTCCCTCTCGGCTTGAGTAGAGAACTTTCCGTCTGGTATCCATGACCTCAAGTTAAACTAGCCATCAAGGCGGTTTTATGCGAGCTTTTTGACGAGGTGGGTCGCGCTGTACAGCTCATAAAGTTCGCTGTTGAAATGTCTTCTCCATTTTCCGTTGATACAAGTGGAACCGAAAAATTACTCGAAAAACTTTTCCCTCGCAATGCCCGAGAGCATTTTCATCCGATCTATGGACTTTCCTGGACTGTAACCACACTGATAGAGCCCGGTCAGTCTATTGACGAAGAGTCCTATGCATTGACAGAATATGGGAGACAAGTTTTATATGTTTTCGTCGACCCAGATTATAGAAATGAGTTGATCATCACCTAGTCTTAAAACACACCTCAGCAGTTAAGCTGTCGGGTCCTGTAAATTTGTAGCACTTAACCTTCGAAATGTCTTCCCTGACTTTATATTGGTCAGAAATGTCGTCTGTGTTCCTCCAGGTTGAATGATTCATTCTATTGAAAGTTCGTTATCACCAACTGTGGCTCTGCAATGTACTTCGTTCTCTATCCTAGCAGATTTATATCCCGCTTTATCACTTAGCCATATTCGTTTTATTTTTTTGGTAAAACTGCCGAAATTCATTGTTCTGGTAGCACACCTTTAACGCCTCTAGAGCTCTTTCTTTTTATTCTGAGTAGACTTTGTTTTTCGCTTTTTTTTCTGCGACCGCCTCACTTTCCTCTCTGCCTGCATTCGTCATCCAAACAGATGTCTTTTTGCCTATCTGACAGGACGTCTTGCATTTGTTGGCAAAGGTTTTGATACCGTTAGTAAAATCATGGTAAAGAATTGGTCATCCAAGTGGTTCATCTTTTCGAGGAACGCCAAGCAGCTCTCAGATTGTTTCAAAGCTAAACAGCTAAACTTCGGTCTTCCTATTTCTCTTTACCATTGCTGTTGAAGGACTGTTGCCTTCAATATTTGATTTTGATTCTTCGATTACACCTGCCCACTTCACGACTGCTTATTTTATTTATCCAGCTCATAAACGTTTGTCATTCGGAGCGTTCCTCTTATGGTATCTTGTTAACCCTTTCTAGTTTCCCCACTTGGGAAGTCATAAGCAACGTTTTTATCAACTATCTGTCAAGTGCAGCTGAGAATTTTCCCAAAGAATGTCGTAGAAGAGTTATCCGAATCGAAATATCTAGCAAATTCTGAAACAAAACTCCAATTGGACTGGGGTTGGGTAGTATTTCAGATGGTGTCTCCAGAATTCCTGCCACGGCTGCGGTCGAAAAGACCAGCCGACATTGCGGGAACACCATGGTCTAAGTACATCATCAGTTATAAATAATTTCACATTTTCTAAAACTTTGACGTCTAGTCGGAAAATCCCTAACGCTTAGCTCGACGTCTCACCCCACTTCCTTTAGAATCTTTGACATTTCTGCCTTCTCACCTAGATAAGATGTAATGGTCCATTAAAGTTGTATTAATTTTAGATAAGTAACTTAACAATTGATTTCGTCATCTTGGTAGACTTTGAAGTAAAAGCTACCAAACTTATAGGTGGTAGTTGTTGTTTGAAAAAAATTAATATCATCGAAAGCAGCAAATTTATAAAGCTAAAGTTTGAAGACACTTTTTGAAAGGTCTCAGTCCAATCAATATAGAAGCCGAACTGGATTGTACTCTGTGAAAACCTGCTCCTTTGCTTACAGCAATAAACTAGTGGATAGCAGGCTTTAAATGAGGTGATTTCTGGAGTAATAGAGAAGGATATCCACAAAATGGTATTGGACGACCGTCGATTGAAATTGCGTGATCTGGCGTAAATGGTAGGCAGTTCAAAAAGTGCTGAACAGCAGATACTGACTAAAAATTTGGTAATAGAAAATCTGTACTCAAGATGGATGCCGCTTACTCACAATGAAATAAAAACACCGTTTTGAGGATGTTTCGATGTTTCACAGCAAAAAATCCGAGTTTTTAAATAGGAATACCAATCAACAGCGTGCATTATTCGAATTTATAGCAGCGTTTGAGTGATGTAACCAAGAAAAAACTACCGCATTTGGCGAAGAAAGTCTTGTTTCATCAAGGCAATGCAAAACTTAACACATCCTTTATCGCTGTGGCCAAAACACCAAGTCGCCAGATTTAGCCCCCTCAGATTATTTTCTCTTTCAAAATTTAAAAAAATTGTTCCGCGGAAAAAGATTTGCCAACCATCTGGAATATAGGGTTTATGGCTATTTTGAGGAGCTAGACGGCTCTCACTATTAACAGGATATCAAAGCTATTAAAGGACACACTTTCTTATGTTAAGAGAATAAAGATATTTTTCTCCAAAAATATTTTGTTTTATTTGCTAGGTTGGGTACGTCTGAGTCTTTCTACCTTCTTTCAAATTTAAACACAGTCGATAAGGTAGTTTAGAATATTAGTGCTCAATCATAGAATTCAATGGGTCAGAATGAAAAAAAAAATTGCATTGCATGAATTTACATTAACTAGTAATTTAAGGCATGTAGTAACAAATTTGAAATTGTTCTAAGAACTTTTCGTCCTGAAAATTGCTTTAGCTCTGTCGTTGAAACCTTGCCAACTGTCACCTCAATTAAATGTCATCTAAATGTGAAGCTACAATACGGTTACTGCATCCTCAAACGCACCCCAACTAACACCACTGACAGCTGTTATTCATTTTCAGAGAGAAAATTTGTACCTATTTCATTTTCTCCTCTGCATTCTACAAAGTGTAAATAAATAAATAAAAATAAATAATAATAAACGGAGATAAATAACGACACGGCACCAAAGATTCCCAATATTTGTATAAACCTTCTTTACGTTCCAAACAAGCTCAACATAACTGTTCTCAAACATTGCGATCAGCATTGGCCATCGTACAGTGAAAAACGACAAAAAAATGTCCTCATCGACTTCACTACAAAGTGCGCGTCAAACGAAAGCAACGCGGCAAGAACTTTCCAGATTTCATCCTTACCATGGAGCCAACATAATCCTTTGCGATGATAACACAGTAGCAATGCGTAAGGCCAGTTTTGCCGATGCAGTTACATTCTCAGAGAAGCCACTTTTGCCCGGCGAGATATTTCTAATTGAAATCGAAGAGAACGAGCGCGGTTGGTCGGGCCATATGCGATTGGGTCTGACCCAGCTGTCACCCGAAGTGATTATCTCATCAAATGATGGTTTGCCACAGTATGCACTGCCCGACTTAGCTAATATGGGTACAAGTTGGATTTATCCAATATCAAAATTCGAAAGAGCGCTCAATGAAGATAATGCCAGCGGTGGAAAGGATAGCAATGGGAAGAAAGTTCCTAGTAAGTGGGTTGTGGGTTGTGGGTTGTGTTTTTTTTTTTTTAATTTGTTGAATATCCAATTTTGTTTAGACAATATACTGGGTGATGCTGTGTACGTGAGAACACCACGCGGTCTCATTCCGAAGCGTCTGCTTAAGCCAGAGTCAGACTTCAATTCGGGTATCTTATTGACGGATAAAGGCTCACGAATAGGTGTGGTATTCGTACCTACAGACAATGATGTATCAAAAGCAGAAATGCACTTCATCATAAACGGTGTCGACCAGGGACCATGTACAAAAGAAATTCCCTACCAAAATGGACCATTACATGTTGTAGTCGATGTCTATGGAACAACTAAACAAATTCGTATTGTGCAGCTCTATGGAAGTGAGTATGCTTTTGGACATTTCATTCAAATCGTTCTTAATATCTTTCGTTTTGTAGTAATTTCGTTGCAAAATGCGTGTCGGGACACAATTCTTCTGAATGTAAAGAAGCCCGACGTGGATAAGCTACCTCTGCCCGATCGACTGAAGCAGTTTCTTATGAGATACGAATAAACAACAAAAAGCAAAAATCGTCGTTAGCATCAAAGGAAACTAATTTGTATTAAAGGAGAAACGCAGTCTTAGCTGCAACTGCAACTGCAACTAAAGTTGTTTGCTGTTGCCTGGCACATTTTTGAAACGGAATTTTCGGCAAAAGTTCGCTTTTGTACATTTGTTGTTGTTTTGTCATCATCTAGCTAGTCCGTCTTTTCTATTCGTATTCTGTTTTCAAAAAAAAGAAAAAAAAGAAAAAAAGAAACTTTTAACGAATCTTCCCTCTGCCATCGCCATCGACTGCGTTTTGTTATCGATATCGCGTGCGCATTTACTCTTGCAATTGTTGCAACTGGTTTTTTCTATTTCTTTTTTATTTTCGTCTTAAAACAAATTTTTCCTCTATCTCTCCGCACCATGTGATAGTATATGTTTTATACATTTGTACATTCGTAAAGAAACAAAAAAAAAAAAAAAAAACAAAATATAAAGATTTTAACTGTTTAGTAATTGATTAATTAATTAATTGACTGTTTTATAACATGTATGATTTAATTGTTTACATAATTTATTGTAAAAATCGCTTGTTTCCATTTCGCTCTCCACTCTCCGGAGAAGTCTATATAATGTATTATATACACAAAAACTTATGTATACATGAAGGGTTATATATTGAGAAAAAACAAACAAATGAACTATATATGTATATATACATATATATAGATATGTATTCTATATAGATGAGAGAAAGTTATGATTATGTATACACACAATTATAAAACTAAAAACAGTCTAGTTGAAGATTATTGTAAAAAAGAAATCATAAAATCAAAAAAAAAAAAAAAAAAAAAAAAATGAAGCAAAGCAAACAAAAATATTTTCATTCATTTGAAGATGAAAACAAAAACAAAACACAAAAAACTGTATACATTTTGCCGCAAAGAATAAAGTTTATTTTTTATTCAAGAAAATACTCCCGCACGAACGTGTGTAGTCATTGTACCGTGGTATGCGCTTCGAAAGTTCATTTTAGAAGAGAAGCGTTTTGCTTATTGGGGACCTTCCCGAAAACGAATAGAAATCAAAACAAGCAAAAAACAATGTTTGCAAGTTATTGCATAACGACTAGGAAATTAATAACTCGATGGGGCGTTCCGTAAGTGAACTAAAAGGCTTATTTAACGGGCCACTCACGACAAGCTTGTTTGAAAATCTGTTAGCGTTTGAAGGCGTTTTTGTTGTGATTGGCGCTGTTGACAAACGGAACGCAAGTTTGCGATAAATTTTGAAAACTTGCAAACGCTTTGCAAACATGTTTGCGGTGAGTGGTTTCGTTTGCAAACACAAGCTCAGTTGCTAGTAATCTTGTAGCATGAACATCAGCGAGTGGTTGAAAAACGATAAGTATGAGCAAACATTTTTTTTATAAGTATTTAAAAATGAACAGTCGATACATATGTATAAATATAAAATAGAGAAGACTAAGTCGTGAAATAATTTGCTTTTAAAATATCAGGAAATTGATAAAGATGCAACTCTTGACTATGTAAAAAGAAAAGTGAATTGTTTATGGACGGGATATAGACACGAATTGACAAAAATACGCAAAAGTGAAAAGTCTGGAGCGAATTCCACGTATATCTACGTATCAAATCTGTGGTACTTCAATAATTTTGAATTCTTGAGGAACCAAGAGATCCAAAGAGAAGGGCTTGATACATTCAATGAATTCATGAAAATTTGGAGTTGTTACAAAAAAGACAATGTTAAGAGAATTAATTAAGAGAATTTTTTGCGAATATTTTTACAGTTATTGGAAGCTGTATCATCTATCAAATAGTCATTTGCATTAGTCCTAGTATCTAGTTTCTCAGATAAATTGACGCATTCTTCATTTTTAAATAATTGTGTTAACAAGCAACAGGCAGTTGCAATTAAATTGGCGGGACAAAATTCCAAATGCTTTTTCCACGACGCATCGTGCTCTTCAAAGTCGGTAATTAAAGGCATGTTACTCAATCCATAAATTAAGAGTGCCTGGCCGGTTTCATCAGATTTTCCAAAAGATGAAGTGCATCGTTCCCTACAAACGCCGATGGAAACATCTCTTCGGACCATGGCAGCTTTTCCGGCTAAGGTAAATAAAGGAGTCCATCATACTGTGATATCTATTTGAATGTGAGCAGCGGGTTCTATTAATGAGTGCAGAGTGGAATCGAATTTTCTAGCAAAATGGAAAATGTATGGAATGCTGGATGTCGCTGATTCTTCTCGAAATATGTCATTGGAGTATAAATATCAGCATCCACAATATATGCATTCAGTTCATCAGTTAAATTTAAAGTGTGAATTAAGACAGTGATTTAGTGGTTTAAGTAAAAAATAAAGAAAAGTAAAAAGGTTGAGATAAGCGATTAAATTGTAAATTCTAATTGAAATCTAGTACAAATACTTTAATTTGGGTTGCGTAAAAACACCAGCATCTGGTGTTCTGCCTTCTTGTAACTTGGTTACTCTCCTTTAAATAGTAAAACCCAGATTTCGCTGATTATTTCCGTATGGATATTTTTGCCATCAATAATCCCGATGCAATAGTTAAAATTCAAAAACGCTTCATTCTTTTGCGTTCCTTGGAATCTGAGGTAATAAAAGAAATTTATCTTTCAGCCTTCTACTTCGAAAGAACGAAAATATGTTGACACAGATTTTTCTGCAAAAGCTGTTGCGCATTTGAACAAATTTAGTAAACCGTCAGAAAGGGAAGAATCAGATGTTTTCGGGGAAGGTTGGGCCATGATATATAGAAAGCTGAACATGGAGCAATAAATGAGGAATCATCTGGAGTGCTTATTTCGGGCGTACAGTCACTCTTTCATCCATTCTATTTTTATTTGCCTATTTTTCTCCCTTTTCCATTTTATAAAGCGCAATTGCATCATCTGCATTATAGTTAGACATCTTTCACATCTTCTCGAAAACACTATGGAAATGAGGCTTGGGAAACCGATTTGTCGTGAGTGCTTAACCGTCTTGAAACCAAATTGTCAAAACAATTTTGCTGTAAGTGGCCCGCTTTACACGATCAGTCGATTGATTTTAATCACTTCCGTAGTTTTATGTAAATGCATTTGTATGCGTAACACAAATTTTATGAAGTCTGATTGACGAAAATCAAAGGGTGTTTGATTTTATACGATGAGTGTCATGCTGATTGATGTGTGTAAGGATTAGGTTGACCTAATTACTTCATTGTGTTTTATGTCGCGGAAGAGGAAACTTGTAGGAAAACGGACGGATGATGAAGACCCGGTGTTTATATTGGAATTAATTGAAAATTTATGGGACGTTAAAATCCAGGACTATAGCGACGGCCCCAAAAAGTTTATGTGAAAGTTTAAAATTTACATTTACATTTAGTAAAGAAAATGATACCGGTCAAATGACTATATCCTGTGTTAATGCACATTTGTGCTCGTTTTACGGCATTTTGACTTGTTGCTCGCAAAACATCTGCCTCCAAATTGAAGATTTCCTGCAAGGTTTGTGGTTTGTTGTGGTAAACGCTATTATAAAAAATCGTAAGGAAGAAAGTTGACGCCGTCAGATTTAGAGACCTGGCCGGCCAGTTGAAATCGCCAAAACAGCAGATCACATGGCCTAGAAATTGAGCTGTTTCACGAGCTGTGTGAATAGTTGCTCCGTTCTGCTGGAATCGAGAATGTTCGAGACCCAATTCAGCAACTTGCAACAAAAAAATCTCGTTTTACATTTGTTTGTAGCGCTCTTAAGCTTCGAATATCGGCGATGCCGTCGACGTCGTCAAAAAAATGTGCATTGCATGTAGATTTGTTGTGCCCCAGAAAAGCAAATTTAGCGTATTCACATAACTGCTTAAGTAGAAATGGGCTTCGTTACTCATTATTATTTTGGATACGAAATCATACTCTTCTTGCACCAGGTTCCGTTAAACGTAAGTTAACCTCACTTAACGGTCAGCAGGTGAACGTCTTCTTTCTTTCATTGTTCTCAGGATATTGACCTCTACACAGCCACACTGCACCGAAATTTGACGAATCATTTAGCTCTCCATACGTACAAGGTCCACTTAAGCCGGCCGACATCCAGCAGCGCCGTAGACTCTCAAATTGGGTTATGGAAGACACGCATGCTGACATTGAAAATCTACGAGTAATTCAGTAGATGCCGAGAACGAGGAACTTTTTTTTGCAGCGTCATGGGACGTACTTCGACGAAAATGCCCCCATTGTCGAGTGCTACCGAGACATGATAAACAATTTTTTTGCAGGAAGTTCGAGGATGACGATACAGATGAGCTGTACTTTCAACAGAATGGTGCTACTGGCCATACAATGAAGCTATAGCGTATGAAATTTCCTGTCCGCGTAATTACGCGTTTCGGAGACACTTATTGACCGCCAGGATCATGCGTCTTAACATCATTACAATTTTCTTTGGAAGATATGTTAAGAGCAATGTCTACGCCAACCATCCGCAAACAATACCAACTCAGAAAGCGATTACTGAAGCCGCCATCGCCGAGATAGAATTATATGGTATCTCATTTGGAAGATATTGTATTTCATAAATAAACCCCATGTTTCTACTTTATAAAGCAATAAAATTTGGGGACATTTTAACAATTATACGTTTTATTCAAAAACAAATCCTACACAACAAGAAGTATAATGGCCCAGGAGTAGTTTACCTATCTCCTGGACGTAACAGCATTTTGTTTCCTTCGGGATGATTAATTAGAGTGGGTCCCCTTGCCACCCATTGTTGAATCATTGAATTCTTCCCATTTGACGTTTATTTCCTAAGACTATTTCAACAAATGTTCGAAAATGTGATCATTCAATTCAATACACTTGTCTATCCGCGTTCTTAATGAACCAACAGAACTGAGAAGTATTTCTGGCATAATCTTTCGGCAAGCTTCAGTTATTCGTCTCGTCTTTTCATTCGTTGGGTTTTTTCAGTAAACCTCACTTTTTAAGTAGCCCCACAAGAACAAATCAAGTGACGTAAGATCAGGTGATCTATCAGGCCATTGCCTCGGACCCTCTCGTCCGATCCATCGTTAATGGTAAACATTGTTTAATAAGCCCCGGGCTACTTGGGAATAATGGGCTGTACAACCATAATTTTGAAACACCATTGTTTGTCGCAACTCCAGTGGCAGTTCTTCTAGTAATTCTGGAAGATTGTCCCGCAAGAAGTTTGCATACTTTTCGCCATTCAAATTGCCTTCAATAAAATATGGACCTATTAATTTATCCCCAATAATTCCCGCCCAAACATTAACATTCCAAGGGTGCTGGCGTTCAACTTGTCGCAACCAAAAAGGGTTTTCGGTAGCCCAGTAATGCATATTATGTCGATTGACCGTACCGTGATTGGTGAAAGTCGACTCATCAGAGAATAACACCTTGGCGAAGAAAAGGCGATCTCGTTCAATTTGCTGAAGTGCCCATTGACAAAAGGAAACCCGTTTGCGAAAATCCTCACTACAAAGTTCTTGATGCATTGAAACATGATAAGGATGGTATTAATGTCGATGTAATATCTTACAGACAGTCGTTTGAGAAATTATTGATTCACGACTTATTTGGCGAGTGCTAATGTGAGGATCGTATGCAACGGCAGCTAACACTGCTACTTCATTGCCCTCAACAGCTACCCTATCTGACCGATTCCTTTTCTTTGGTTGCACATATCCTTCACCAGTGAATTGTTGGATGACCCAATAAAAGGAAGCGCGCGATCGTATCTGGTCTGGGAAACGTTGGGCGTAAAAAGCAACAGCACTATCATTTCAATTTTCTTTTGAATTGAAATAGCCTGCATTATTAATGTGGAAAACGTTACTTATAATAATCAGTTCCTCAAAACAAATATCGAACTTCTAAATGAAATCCAGTTCCTTTCAAGTAAAAAAAAAGGGCAGAGTGCACATCATACACTCTCAGGTAAGTTTAGGACAATTTGTCTCTATCTGAAATTTCTTTGAGTTTTAACTTCACTCGAGGCAATAATGACTTCCTCAAAACAAATCTCGACCTTCTCACACCCTAACAACAATGATTTAGGCGTGCCAGTGCAGTGGTATCTAGCACTGAATGAATAAGACTTTTGAGACAAAGTCGTGTGCCCCTTTGAGGAATACGACTGAGCAATGAAAATCAGGAATTATCATTTGAAAAATCAAAAGTGACCTTCGTCTGACCTTGAAAATGGGTTTCAAGGTCAAACTAGTGGTCACCATCTTATGTCCCCTTCAGAACCTTGTGACTTTTGTCTGAAACATTTTTCGCGATATCGCGTATTTTTCGAGTAATTTGGATGTCTCAAGTTAAAAAACCCACCCGGTATACAGCCATTATTTTCGTAGAAAGCCATGATTTTTGTTTTAGTTGAGCTTTCAGTTAATGTTTAGATGCCAAAACTGAAACGGAAACTTATGGAATTACCGCCAAATCTCAGTTCAGTTATCAGTTAATGACACTGTCACTAATGTAAAATCTGAGGAATGTCAATGAAAGTGGATGCCCAACCTAAAATTCGTTGCCATTCTACACCCGAAGAGTAGGCGCGTGAGTCTAGGTTATGAAAAACAGAGAGTACGATGCCACCGGGAACTTTTTTGATCAAGAAGTAGCAGAGAAGATATTGTTAAAGAAAAGTAAAGAAGTGCCTGAAATCACTACAAGTAAGGAGCCATTTTTAACCGCACGAATTATAGTGGTCTCAGTCTCATTCTTCTACCTAACATCTACAGATCGTTATAAACAGCTATAACTTTGAGGTAGTCAGGTAAACTTTGGGCACCCTGGTTCCGCTTTTAAATCTGATAAGGGCATTTTATCGGAAATCGAACAGAGTTACTGTTAACAATCGCTTTTTCTTCGATCTAAAAATGCAAACGTTTTATAAGAGATTATCAAGAAACACTAAGGAAACTCTATCTAGAACTCTCATTAGTCCTCCTTTATCGTGCACTAGCTGGATGAAGATTTTTTGAACGCAAGATTCTTCCAGTGATTTTTTTCCCCGTTTTTGTTAATGAAGTTTGGAGAGGGAGATTTAACAAAACATTGACCTCGTCAGAAAAGTACACAACACAAAAATCACCTAAGATGGCTAGGATATGCAGAGCAAATTAAAGTCAAAGCTACAGCCCAGAGTATTCGATTTACAACCGGACGAATGTACATAGTAGAGGAATGCCTGGCCTTAGATGACGGGCAAAATAAGAAGGGGACTTAAACCAACTTAAAGTAACAGTTAGCCAAAAACTGGGGTAACTATAGGCCCCTATTAGTCGGGGTCCAAGTCTAGCCCGAACTGTAACGTCAAATAAGAAAGTAAAGTCGAAGACATAACGGAACCCTGGGGCACACCAACATATATTTTGTGAATATCAGACTTGATACCACCCAAAATAAATCAAATTAAACGTTTCCAAATGTTCTTTCTAATCCATTGAAGAAGCGGTTCATCAATCTTAAATGTACGCATTTTGATATAAGAGCCTGATGCAAAAGCTCTGTCAAATGTCAAGCAGTGTTGGGCGCGGTAAGTACGTAGGTAAGTGACCACATGGGAACTCAGCACTCCGCGTGCTGTTGACAAAACGCGTCACATGGGCATAGTACCCCGGCGTTAAATCCCGTGTCCAAACAAGCCGATCGGCAAATATGGACTTAAAAAAATGCAGCGAAAGTATGGTACATCTACGCATATACATATATATAAACGAGTATATCCCATTTGCCACAACAGAAAATGTACTGTGATGAGATTTAATAGCTGCATTCGCATATAAAGCGAATGGATACCAAAACTCCTACTCAAAGAGGGACAACGTAGTAAAGAAGGCATAGTGAAAGGGGTGCGCAAATAGACGCAATTGGGAAAGGTTATGCCAACTAAGAAATGTATTGGAAGCAGATAAGTCGGAGACGCTATCTACGTTAGTTAATCACGGAATGATTTTTAATTTTTCTGGTGGCAAGAACTTTCACCTAATTACGTCCGAAAATGATGCTTCTACAGTTCGGTAAAAAGTGATTACGTATATTTATGCTTTTTTTTAAGATGTATCTGCACTCTAATTAGACTCATCTTCCGTCCACAAGAATGCAAATTGAGATCTTTTTTCTCACGCCAACCTGCTGAGAAATTTCTTTAATGACCACCATATTCAATTTTTCAGAAAAAAACCTTAAATAAGAGAGAGCTGTCAGCTCAGCTAATCCGAACTGAAGAGCTGCCCCACACCTTGGTTTTACCAGCCTAAAAGTGTACAAATTTGGAATTTCCGAAAAGACCATCAATAAATATTAAATAAAAAAACCTAGCAGATAGTTGCCTCCTGTGAGGATTGAACTCACGACCCCTGGTTTACAAGACCAGTGCTCTGCCACTGAGCTAAAGAGGCTTCGTCAATGTGGGTTCCAGCTACATATGGAGTGTTAAGTACAAAATCACTTTAAAAGTTCTTTAGAGAAAAGTTTCTTACAAGAACAAAGTAAAGCTTTCAGTAAAGTTTAGGTAAAAGCTTTTTGTAACGACAATTGAAACTGGTAATTATAAGAGCTTCAATTGTTTCAAAGTGAATGTTGCTAAAACTAATGTGTCAAAAGTTAGTAAAGATGAAGGTGTTTTTTTTTTTAAACTTAAACTTTTCACTTTTTGCAACTTTGAAACGTGTACCTAGTAAGGGGTGATTCATCGTGAGGTTTGATTTTTAATAGGCTTTTTTGACAAATCACTCGTGACTCCTATCAAACTGCTTTGTCATTTTTGTTCAGTATCGTCGTCATGGAAAGACTCACGCCACAACAGCGTCCCCAAATTGTTCAGCTGTATTACGAAAATCAGCGTTGTGTGAGAAAAATTTTTTGTCCGATTCGAGGAACTTACTGAAACCACTATTGCCAATACCATTCGCAAATTTGAGTCCCAGTCTACATTAGTGGATGATACTCGATCGGTTAGACCACATCCAGCACGTAGTGAAAAACTATAGCAGCTTTAGCTGAGTGTTTACGCGAAGACCGTGACGAATCGATTCGTCGTCGTTCTCAGCAACTTGGCGTATTTTACGTGAGGATCTCAGCCTAAAAGCGCACAACTTGTGCAAGAATTGAAGCCAGGCAACTTGAATTTGCGTCATATTTTCAGTGAACGGGCTCTGGAAAAACTCAATGAAAATCCGGTGTTTTATCGTAAAATTTTGTTCAGTGAAGAAGCCCATTTCTGGCTCAATGTATACGTTAATAAACGAAATTGCCATATTTGGGCTGATGATCAACCCGAAGAGTACCAAGAGCTACCATTACATCCATTAAAAACAACGGTATGGTGTAGTTTATGGGCTGGTGGAATCAATGGTATATACCATATTTCTTCAAAAATGAGGCAAATCAGAATGTTAACCGTTATCGCGCCATGTTAACGAACTATATGCTTCTTGAAATTCAAGCACATGATTTTGGTGAGCTCTCGTTTCAACAAGATGGCACTACGAGCCATACAGCGCGTGAAACAATGGACTTGTTTAGAAATCATTTTGGTGAGCACTTAGTTTCACGTTTTGCTACGGTAAATTGGCCGCCTAGATGGTGCGATATCACACCTTTGGACTCGAGCCAACATTACTCGTGTTATCCGCGAGGTACCAGTCGTTATGCTCAAACGAGCATTTACATGATATCATTTTCAAAAGAAAATGCCATGAATTTTCTTTTAGCCGATAATGAAAATTTTAAGTTCACTTTCAAATTTATGTGTTTTATTTTATATTATAAATTAAACCTGACGATGAATCACCCTTTACTTACAAACAAAAAAAAAGTCAGGTAATATAAGGTCGTAGCCAACTATAGAGGACATCAGTTTCTTTAACATCGCCTAAAAGATCTTTCCAGCCATACTATGGAATCACCCCTGCAAGAGCAACCAAAGAGAGGAAATCGGCAAAAAAATTCAAACGTGCTAGGAATGACTGCAACACCATTCTTAAGCGTTTGAATTTCCAATACAACCAAAAACTGAGACAAAAAATACTACAATGTCCCAAAGGTAGTAAAAATTGTTGGTCGTTTGTCAAAAACATTAGAAATTCTTTGCCGCCAGCTAATGACTTCAAGATTGTGATTTGTCTCCGCCTACACTTGAGTGAGCCGAATCTTCATGGGACGAATCCACTTTCACACTCGTGTAGTAACATGAGTACTTTAAGATCTTAATAAACACATATCCGCTGGTACAGATGGTATCTCCCCTTCTTCTGAAGACGTGTTATTCCTTGCTGGCAAAACCATAGTGTAAGCTTTTTTGCTAATGCTATTCTTTAGAACTCTTTCCAAGCAGATGAAAATCAGCATTTGTCCAGACCGTCCCTTAAAAAGACGAATCTTCATCTCACTATTCCTACTGGCCTTTCTTTCCAAAGTCATGGAAACGCTGATAAAGCGTCAGCTCATGAAATATGTCGAAACGCGTAAACTTCTAAATTACTGGCAGTACGGTTTTCGTAGCATGATGTCCACTGGTGATTTGATGGCATGTCTCACCGAAAAGTGGAACCAAAGCGTACATCAATCTGGCGAAAGCAGAATAGTTGCACTTAATATGCCTGCTTTTGGATCGACGACTCTCTTCTTCAATGGATTAGAAATTACCTATCAATTCAAGCTCTTTTGAATGGTTTCAAGTCTGATGTTGACAAAATAGATTCTGGTGTACCCTAGGGCTCCGTCCTGTCTCCTACACTTTTTCTTAATTTTCATCAACCTTCTCTGATCTACTACTTCTAATCCAATATACCATATAACAGCAGCGTATGTTAAGCATTACCAATTGGAGAACTATCAACAGAGTGGAATTTAATTCTTCCAAAATGCAACGCTGTCTACTGTAATTTCAGCTAGATTTAAATACCTAGTCACTATTCATGAATAGCACTTTCATCGTCGAAACTGCCGAAAAACTTTCCATTCTCGGTATGTGTGTCAGTGACAACTTACGTCGCTGTGAAATCTCAAGATTTGCTCAAGCGATGTAAGAAATATTTCACTCCCAATGATATGGTCTCAATATATAAGACATTTATTCGTGCCAAATTGGAATACAATGCCCACATCTGGTCATGTGCTCCTGAAATATCACCTATCAGTTTTATCGCACGGTTTTGAGTCCTATCTAGCAGGTGCATACATATGACACCCTCAAATACCGACGTAATGTCTCCTGTCACACTGTGTAGTATTCTGCACCTTCAAACCTTCACCACCCGTCTCTCTATAAATGTCCATCAGTTTACCCTCAAGTCCATTCTAAAATATCGTGATTGGTACCTCTCTTTTCTACCTTCCTAAATTTCCATCACTCGCACTGTGTACAAACATTTTAAGAATACACAAATCCCTTGAGCGCGGGCTAATTATAAAAAAGGAAGTCATGTTAAACCTGGGAAAAGTTACGCTGGGAAAAGTTTCAAAAATGTATAAATTGTGGACCTTAAGTTCAGTTTTCCTTCTGGCCAAATCGAATAGCAAACGAACAGCTGTACAGTAGAGAAATCGCCATTGGAACATCCTCTCTTTTGAATGGAATTGAAAATAGTATCGTAAATAATAGAATAGACATATTTCACCGACCCCCACTCCTCAATAGGTTGACAAAAAAATTAAAGATAAAAAAACAAATATAATAGTTAGAAATTTTATTGATCTATTGTCTAATTAAACACCAAAAAAGATTACAAAACTTTAAAGAAAAAAACTACTTCTTTGATTTATTCTCAGCTAATTTTTGTTTGAAAATTTTTTTCAACTCTTCAGCACCCTCCTCGTTGACATCCTTGTAATACGGCAACTCAGCCATTCGTTTAAGCCAAGCCGACAGTTTTGGATATTTGCTTTCATCAATAGGAGCAGCATCATTCACAGATGTAACAGTTGCGACACAACATAAATCACCAATAGTAACAGTCTCACCACAAAGATAAGGTTGATCTTTTAAGAAGTTCTCCAGGATGTCCCAGCATTTTTGGATGTATGCAATTTTATCAACTGAACAGTCTGTGGAGCCGTAGTACAGAATGGGCTCATACAACATTCGAAGTCGTGCAAACAAATGACCTGAATCCAAGTGTAAACGAGCGTCAACATCGGCACGCTTAACCAAATCCTTGGGATAGAGGCTGTCATTCTTGCCGTACTTGCCAACGAGGTATGCACAAATTGCGTGACTGTCTATAAGGATGACACCATTATCATCCAACGTTGGAATGGTGTGTTGAGGATTCATTTTGACAAATTCTGGTGTCAGGTGCTCACCCTTGAGTAAATTGATTGGACTGTAAATTGGGTTCATTAAAAATCAGATGGATCAGGGATCTAATGAGATGACTTACCGTAATTCGAGGTCAACTCCAAGGGCAGCTGCTGTGAGCATAACAGCTCTAGATGGAGGACTTAGGGTTGCATAGTACAAAGCTGGTTTACCCATCTAGAAATAAAACAAATTATGTATTGTTAAGTATCTATGTGAAAAGGAATCAATAGATGACTCCAGTGGGGAATTAAAACATCGGATTTATGAATAAAGATTAATATTTGAGTCAACCTGAAGATACGTGATATCTTGGTATTTTGTTTACTATTGTTATATCAACGGTGGGCAAGGTGTTTATAAGAATATCAGATATATTCATAAGATAAGTCAAATGGAGTAGAGACCAGAAAGATACCACAATCTGTGTTCAAATAATAAAAGAAGCCGAAAGCTCTGCTAATAGTAAAGATAAGGTACGAGCAATCAGGTATCCAAATTATAAAAATAACTTTTTGAAATTTTGGGTCCAATTGTGAAAATATACAAATTTGAGACGACCAATGAGTAATCTACCCATTGGATAAGGAAAGCAAAGCAAAGTATAGGTTAATCGTTTACATCGAATTTGTTTTCAGATAACCATGATATTAGGAGTTATCTATAGATAGGAAAAACATATAAAGGTGTTCAAGATAAAAACCAAATCAGGCAATGATCCGAAGCGGCAGATTACAAATAAAATATTTGTTTTTGGATGGCGAACGCCCATGAATTATTAATAGCTCAGGGTGAGTATTCACATTTGGGATGACATTTTAAGATACCAAGGTGGTTTCTATGAAGGATTCAAGACATGGCAATAATAGGATCCTTTAAAAAAGTTTTAATTTATTTGAATTCATTGCCGTACTCGTATTCCATCGATGGTTTTGCCGAAATCAGCGATCGATATGGTACTCACTACTTTCCAGCCTGATAAACAACATATGTATACCTGTATATAGGAGACAATTTCCTTGAAAATAGTATTCATTGATCTATTTTTTAGTAAACCATTCGTATAGAAATCAAGTTTGCAGTTCAAGAGCAAAACTATATTTTCATACAACGGGTGACCAGATACGAGTATTAATGATACTTTTCCAATTGTTATGTTTCAGCAGCTGTCAATAACATCCATACTATCCGTACAATAAGTGAAGCCTTTGGACCACCTAAGACGTTACCTGGATGTTGGATGGCCAGGACAATTTGTCATCGAATTTGATCTTTTCCGATTATGGATACGTAAAAAAGCAAAATTGTTGTTTCTGAAGACTGGAAAATTCATCCGAGATTCACGAAAAACCAATTCATCCCAAAAAAGTCACTCTATGATGCGAATCATAATCCGGATCACCATCTGAAGATTAGACTGGAGAGACGGTTACAGTGAATGAAGAACGTTACCGCAACATGATGACCGGCTATTTGAATGGGTTCTCTGGTTTCAACAGAATGGTGCTATC
Source organism: Volucella inanis (assembly GCA_907269105.1). Lineage (NCBI taxonomy): Eukaryota > Metazoa > Arthropoda > Insecta > Diptera > Syrphidae > Volucella > Volucella inanis. The sequence goes on along the minus strand of OU026155.1, from coordinate 139,995,674 downwards.
GCTCACACAAGTTATCAATCAATCAGTTTATTGCGTACGAAATTTAAAGATCGCATTATTTCGGTTAGAGGGGAAGTTGATTGGCTTCCAAGGTCAGGTCATTTGACACCTTTAGATATCTTCCTGTGGATATCAAGATATCAAGCGACGACTTGAAAGCGAACATTCGATTTAAATTCGATTGTCATGCGGAAAGGTCATGGAAAGTTGGATCTAAAGTATCCACTCATGCAACAACGAAAAGAAGCCAACAACACAGTATCCAGATAAGTGTGCGATTTACTGAGCACTAGATAAGTAGAAACACAGACAGCAGCTGGAATTATAAGAGTTCCACAAGTGTCCACAAGAAAGGGTATTATCACCCTTAATGCGGAGCCTTGTAGATGAACTACTGGAAAAATTAACCACCCTTGGCATCAGCTGTAAGGCGTACGCTGATGACATAGTATTAAGTGCCAGAGAAAAGTTCGAAGAAACTCTCTGCGACATTATACAATGAGGTCGGCTAAGAAAAAGAAACTTCAAAGTCTCAAATAAATCCGATTGTCAGGCACGACACTGTTACCGGTTAATGATGTGAAGTATCTAGGACTACATCTAGATAGCAAACTACTCTGGAAAAATCACACTGATGAAACTGCTAGAAAAGCAATCCTAGCGGGAAAGTCGTGGGGCTGTATCCCTAATATTCTGCGATGGATGTACATTGTACGATTGTGAGACCAATGATTACATATGGTGCAGTAGCATGCAAAGACTGGCGTACCTATGCATCACCGGCACAATCCGGACATGTCCAATTGCTGCAATGGAGGTGCTATTGGAATGTACTGCCCTACACCTCATTGTCTATTCTAAGAATAGCAAAAGAAGGAACTGGAAAAGGGGAAATGCATTATTTTGAAAGAATATGATGCACTACTCGGAAAACTTCCACTCTTAGATATTCCAAGAGATGAAAGCATTAGGAAATATAACTTTGAAAATAATTTCTTAACGAAGCTCGGCAACAAGAAAGAATGGAGGAGATGAATCCACAATCTATGAACTGAGCAACCACATGATAAAGTGGTATACAGACGGATCGAGAACTGAGGAAGGATCTGGTGCAGGAGTGTTTGGGCCAAGAATGAATCCATGGGCAAGAGTACCAGCATCTTTCAAGCAAAAATATGCGCCATAGAAAGATGCGTTCGAATCAATCTCGAAAAGAATTACAGGGACTGTAACATAGCAATAATGTCAGATAGTCAAGCAGCTATCAAAGCACAGGAGTTTATTGTCATTAAATCCAAACTTGTATGGGAATGCCTACAAAGTCTCAACAATTTGGGCAAGAAAAATAGATTATCTGTCTGCTGGATATCAGGCCATATGGGCATTATTGGTAACGAGCCGGCGGAATCTCTAGCGAGAAAAGGGGCAGCAGAACCCTTCATAGGACCTGAACCTGAACCTGCGGGATAGGGGAACACACCATACGCGAAAAATTCAGGAAATCGGAAGAAGCTAGAACCTTCAGGGATAGGAGATTATAATCTCAAAAGATTTAAAGCATATATATATCAGTCTAAGCAAAAATAACCTACGCATCCTAACTAGTTTCCTAACGAGGCATTGCAAACTCAGGGAACACCCAAGGAAGATAGGGATATCAGATGAAGGTCTCTGCAGATTCTGCAATGGGTCCACAGAAACTCCAGAACACATACACATACTGGAATCCTGTGAGGCACTGACCCAAAAAAGTTTTATAATAAATATTTGGGAAAACACCAAATTCAAGAAAAGGATCTACCAATCACGGATCCACTTCTCATTCTCAGATTCATAAAAAAAAAAAAAACTGGACTGGATGATGTGCTCTGAGTAGATTTTTCTTGCCAAGGCCAAAGCCAGAACATAAACACTCCAACATAATTCCTGGTGAATTAAGCTGTGAGGGGGCTCTTGAAGAGGAAACAAACCTCTCCAAGGTATAATTAGGGGCACAATAGACCACAAGGTCGCAGTGTACTACACCCTACATATTATTATTATTATTATTATTATTATTATCCACTCATGCATGGAGTTCCGTGTATGTCATGAATGTTATGAATGATGTCATATTTCATAGCGAATGGCATCAATTATTCCTTAACCCAAAATAAAAATTTCGCCGAAACACTTGTCTTTTTATTTAATGGAAACCTCTGTAGTTACAGCAATAGAATCGCGCCTCAGTGGATACCATGACCGGTTTCAATATTATGAGGTTTATTGGATCATTATTTAAACATTTCCTAACGCTTCTAATATTTGAAAGTACATCACCAGATAAATTGTCTGAGTACAATTTTACGGTGAGTTCATGTTAAAATTACGAGTACATATGTATGTATGGTATCATACTTCAGAAACTTATTCGATTTAAGTCATTAAATCAATTTTAAAATCGTAAAAATAGAAGGCCGGAGCTTGATGAGATATTTTATTGTCTATGTACGTACATACATTTACGTTCTGATTTAAAGTATCACTGCATGTACTACAACTACAGCTTCATTTGCAATCGTACATTGCTGAAGTACTGCTCGATGTTTGCATGTAAAATCATTAATTTAATTTTTTGAAATTCTATTCATAGTCAAAGTACTTATAAATATTTCTATTATTACAGTAATTTAATTTTATAAGTTTACATCGGGAGATATGTGTGTCTTTTTAAGCTTTACATTAATTTAAGTACGAACAATTCCGAACATTTGAATCTAGCATTTAGTATCGCAGGTCTTCTGAAGAAGTATCTTATGGGAAGGGCGGTTTTGGGGTATGCAAAAAGGTCTTTTTTGGCTTAGAATATTTGAAATACAGTAGATTTCTTCGAAATATGTTCATTTAAAATAGGCCAATGAACTCCGATCAGAAAGTAGATATTTTTGAAAATTACATCTTTCGACTCAATGATATGAACGACACATTTACAAATTAGGATAATCCTCTATAAAATAAGGGGGCAATGCTTCGAGTGCAAGCATCTGTATTTCATTTTATGCTTGTTCTCATCTGGAAAGGTGTACTTTTCTTTGTAGAATGGTTGCATTGGACTATTTTGGTGTCATAAAAAAGGGGGAAAGTTTAGAGTGCAAGTGTGTAACACAGAATTGGGTCTGTTGAAGTTTTCTCTAAGAAAGATGCTTAATAGGACAAAAAAAAAAAAAAAAATTCAATTCCCAAATCTGACAGGAGAAGGCTGGATTCAGTTCGACTTTGTAATGAGCACCCTAATGAAGACAGTCCAGTAATAGATGCGTGAAATTCTCACTTGTGACTCGAGAACATTTGTTCCAAAAGTATACTTAACATTTCTTTGAATTTCGGCCTTGTCTCTGATGTCCTACAAGGCTACGAGTATGTTCGTCCATCACCTACCTCATTGTTTTGAAGCTATATTCGGAAGTGCGCTTAAAAAAATGCATGGTAATTTGAGGGGGCTCGAATAATGCGACGTCTAGGAAATCGATAAGAGTGCACATTTTACCAAAAGGTAAAAAAGACATGGAAGGCCAAAAAAAAAAACTCGAGCCGAAGTTGCAAAGAACACGGAAACATCGTACTAAAAACGCATTCGGTGTTAAAATTTTGGAAGAGTCACTTCCGTAGACTGTTAAAGTTGAAGACGACGAATAAGCCTCTGACAGGAAGGACACGCACATTTTCCAAATTCCAAACCCAATTTCAACAAATCCGTGAAATTAACCTATTAAGCTTTGCATACTAGATACTCGCCAATGTGTACTCGTATTACGTGAATACTTAAAACCGATTTTTAGCACCCTAATTTTAGACCCGACTAGTTCACCATCGACCCAATATTCACTTTGCGCTAGATGTTGCAAAACATTGGCCCTTTTCGATACTCAGAACCTCTTCTTTGTTTTTAAGGTTGCTTATGAAAGCTTCTTGGCATCCCTGCTAGGTTCTGTAGGATGTCAATGGAATAATCTGAATGTTCTATTCTCCTTTAGGATAACATGGGACCATTATAATTTTCTAGGTGGTAAAGGTATCAATATGTCTAGGCTCTACTCTGAACTCCAGTTATGATATAAGCGCCGATATCAAGCGAAGAATAGCTCCGCCAACTGCTGTTTCTACAGACTTAGTAGGTAATTAAGCAACAATGAAGAATAAGGTACACAAGATCCTCACTTTTCCTTCCTTATTACAAATCGCAGAAACATGGACACTCTCAACGGCGAATGAAGGCCCTCTCTTAGCTTAAATCTACGCTTGACGGAATGTTGCTGAAGTGCAGAGAAGTTACAACGAACAACTATACCGGTTGTATATTGGCATACATTGATCTGATCAAAAGGGGTTATTACGGCTAGATGATATTAACCGCATAAACACAAGTATTCTAGCCCGAAGGATCTTCAGATCGACTGCAGTGCAACGCAATATTAGAAGACCATACAATCAATTCGGTAGCCGGCAGCTGAAAATCAAACTGGCTAGAGAGACAATTTGGTTCAGGCCTAGGACGTCCAGGTCTGTAAAGGAAGTAAAATCAGTCATACTTACTAGTGTATAATATTTCATTTCAAAAACGTTAAATTTGTATGCGACAATCCTAAAAACACATATCGATATATTCAAATATCTACTCTCCAATAAGTCGGGCGTTCTGACAGTTTTCGCCATAACCACTCTTTTTTGTATCATTCCGACGAATACTTGCCTAAATCTTTGACAGCTTATCACTTTTTCACGCGTTTTATACGAGCACAATTAGTAAAATATTCATGCAGAGTGAATTAAATGTCAATCTCGTTTGAAACTAAAAAATAATAATAATAATAACAATCCTAACGTGCTATAGTCCATGTTTAGCATCTTTCGAAGTTTCTGTATTTCTTTTATGGATCTCACATGATCAACCCGTTAGCATTATTATATTAAAACAACCAACACATTCATTTTGTGTCATGTCACTCTATAATCAGTCGCAACAAAACAAAGCACATTTATTCTCTAACACATGCGTAGCAACGTTCGGGATTTGTTTTTTGTATTTTTTTCGTGTTGTTAATTGTCTTAAATATACTGGCATATCTGGTATATGCCCATACTACTACATGCTACTATAAGGGGCTTCGGATGCATTAAATTGGAGTTTACTGCGTTTCCGTAAGCATACACGTACATACGCATGAATAGAATTATCTGATGGATATTTTACGAGCTACTGGAAAATATTTCTAGAAAAATCAGATGACAAACTTTGGTGTTATCTAACAAGTTTTAGCAACGAAAAAAAAAAAAAAAAAAAAAGTAAATATAATAACAGTTGCCGGCACTGTTTTGTTTGTAATCAAACCATGACGTCACTAATGGAATAACAAAAGCGTCAACGATTGAAGGGAGACAATTTTCTATTTACTGAAGAGTGGAATTTTTATTAAAACTCTCAAATTAAACAGTAGAGCAATGTAACACTTAATAAAACATTTTAAATATGAAAAAATAAACACCAACCTTAATTCTTTTGAATTGTTTTTTTTTTTTCTATAAATGACTGAATAACAACCGAAAAATCACGTCAAACTCAAGCGAAGACTAGCGATCAACTGAATTAGTTGAGCTGCTATATACTCCTATTTGGTTGTAGTTACGGAATGCCTATACACAAGATCTTTATACTCACGAACAAATACATTTTTCTAATCGCAAAGCACATTACCCGTTTGATTAAAAGCTCTTTTTCCTATCTAATGTCGTTGGTGTTTCTCTGTTGTTAAGATGGAAAATAGAGAAGACATAGCGAACTTGAAGCACTTGAAAGTTGAAACAAATAAAAGCAAACATATTCGTAAAAATGTGAGTATCTAGTCTTGTTGATTGCTGCGATAAACTTGTGTCAATAAAATGAGTGGGACACCGAACTATTGCGACAACAATTGTATTAAAAGCAGGTCTGTTCCTCGAGACCAAAATAACTCAAGCAAATTAAAAAAAAAAGTTTTTCTACTTTTTAAGTTTGAAAATAACGGTAGGAATCACAAATGATACCTTGGACCTTAAACAAGTAAAACTCAATAGCAATACCAATGTATCAAATTATGAAAATTTATTTTTCCATTTTCCATTTCTTAACGCAATTTCTTGTACTTGTAAAACACAAAAATATATTGCAGGTGCTGCATTTTACAAATGTATGGTAAGTTTATTGCATCTCTCAGCGCTACCCTTACATCGACTGGCTTGGTTACCGTGAGCCATATCAGGAAAATGGTTGGTCTTTATTGCAATTGCAGATTTTAAAAGCACCATTCTACGTTGTATAGCATACAGTTCGTCGCTAAATCCGGTTCAGCACCACGGTGTAACAAATGTCAGCTAGGACCAAACAAAAGGGATAGTATGAAAGTATATTCTTTTTCTGCCATCCGTTGAACTTTACATGTTTTCTGTACTGAATCCAACAGGAATCCATCACAAAATCGAAAAAATTATGCAGGAGTCTAGCTGTATAACATACCTTGCAATCACCCGCTCCAGCAGATCAAAACCACCCATACGATGGATGAGTACCGGGATTGGAAGATAGGTGGTGCTACTTAGCTAAAATGAGAGTACCTTCATTTAGTATAACCTCTTTCACAACGCCCGTTAAGATTTGGTGACAATCCGACGCTTAGTTTTGTTTTGACACCCATTTCAAAACATCGTGTTAGTGTTTTTTTGCGACCATGGAAAAACAGCAGTATCGATCCGTAATCTGATACTTGTTTTTGAGTGGCAAAACCTGCAAAGAAATCAAGCTCATTCTCGATGGTGTGTATGGGACCCATTCACCTTTCCGTACAACTATTGGGTCTATAACTTAATCTCGGTTTGCTAAGAGATGGCGTACCTTGTATTATTCCATTGGAACATGCGTTGGAAAGCTACTGTCATTGTGCGTCATTTCAGTATATATCATTCATTTGAAGCGTAAACAACAAAATTTTTTTTTCACTCAAATATGTCGAACTTTGTACCTGAAAAAGTGTTTTTACGTGGAGTTCTTCTTCATTACTTTAATATGACAAAAACTGCTGCCGAAAGTCATCGTATTTTGGTGGAAGTTTATGGTGAACATGCGCTAGCTGGCGAACGTGCCAAAAGTGGTTTGCACGATTTAAAAGTGGTGATTTTGGCTTGAAAGACGATGAACGTCCTGGTCAGCCAAAAAAGTTTGAAGATGAAGAACTGGAAGCATTACTCTATGAAGATTGCTGCCAAACACGAGAAGAGCTCGCAGAATCTCTGTGTGTCACTCAAGCAACCATTTCAAAACGTTTAAAAGCAGCTGGATATATTCAAAAGCAAGGAAATTGGGTTCCACATGAACTCAAGCCGAGAGACGTCGAAAGGCGGTTTTGCATGTCCGAAATGCTGCTGGAACGTCACAAAAGGAAATCATTTTTGCATTGATTGCAAGCACAAAAAATCATATGTGAAACCAGGCCAACCAGCCAAATCCGAAAAAAAAACCGAATATACATGACGCGAAGATAATGCTCTGTATTTGGTGGGATCAGATGGGTGTGCTGTATTATGAGCTGCTAAAACCGGGTGAAACCATCAATGGACAACACTACCGAACACAATTAATCCGTTTGAAGAGAGCAGTAGTCGAAAAACGCCTGGAATATGCGACCAGACACGAGGCAATAATTTTCCATCATGACAACGCTCGGCCCCACGTTGCTATTCCGGTTAAGAACTATTTGGAAAACAGTGTATGAGAAGTCGTACCCCACCCGCTTTATAGCCCAGACTTTGCCCCTTCTGACTACCATTTGTTCCGTTCGATGCAGAACGCCCTCACTGAAATTCGGTTCACATCAGAGCAGAATATCAAAAATTGGCTTGATTCATTCTTGGCTGCCAAGCCGGCGCAGTTCTTTTGGGATGAGATCCACAAATTGCCAGAAAGATAGGAAAAAGTCATAGCTTCAGATGGGCAATACTTTGAATAATACTATTGTACATATATTTCTTAAATAAACGTTCAATAATTATATACCCAATATTTACCATGGCTCGCAGTGTTTCGCCACGCCCAGGTGGCCCGAAAAACGGTTACCACAGTGCCGTGTTTGTTCACATGGCTCAATAGGCCAAACACCATGGGCAGAAGACATGAAATGAATTGGTCTATTGTCAAAACATTCGATAAAGGACAAAGCTCCTTCATTTCTTACAGCTTGATCATGGAATCCACTTTCCCTTCTTAGATCTGCATCTTTTTTTTAACTGCACGATATTCGGAATTCGGTTGGCCATAATAGTCCCAGAGGCTAGAATTCTCCGTTGATTTAGTAATGATTCAAACAAGTTTACAGAGGTAGGATATCAATCTACTATATTAATATAAGTTTTCGCCGCTAAGAAATCAGCAATCTTGGGTGCAGGAATCTTGTTGTATGATATTTGTCTCCCTTTCCATTCATATAACAAAAAATAATGACAAGCCACTGGTAGATGCCATTACAAAACTCTATAGGCCAACAGGATTACGTTTTCGCTTATATGCAGTCGCACTGCTACTTGGCTTTCAAATGGCTTAATTTGCTCATTAATGCTGACATTTGTAGCTCTTTCATATTGAAGACATTTGCCACGAACTCTATAACACAAAGGCCTTACTTTCCAAAAACGGTTATTTGCTTTTATTTCGTCTGATACAGAGTTTTCATCCATTGTCCCCAAATTATTCCGAAAATGATGAAACCTGTCTCTTGCAATAGTATCAGCTACAAGTAGATATCTTATACGGGCCTCCTGAGCCATTCTAAGACGTGGAAATCTCAGCAATCATAGAAGAATACTGACTCCCCAAAATTGTCTGACTTCGTTCGGAGTTGTCTGCAATTGTGTGCCATACTGGGCCATGTAAGCAATGTAAGACTTCTCAGCGAAATCTTCAATAAAGGTGAAATCAAAATAGCCGAATGGCTTCCGTACAGTTGGCAAAGAGGCGCTGGTGTCTTCACGGATATCTTCTGTTATATGTGCATCAAAATCGTCTTTTTGAATATTATTTTCGTCGTCTTATGACGGCGATAGCTGGTCATCATCGGACACTGAAGAAGTTAAAAGTTGCTGCACAATCTTTATGTTTATTACCAAATCGGAATCCAATATTCCTCAAGTTCACGATCTGAAAGTCCTGGAAAAAAACGAAAACAGCATTCAAAAAATCCATATAGCAGGGTTAAGTCCAAAGGTATCACATATGGTACCCGACAAAGACTGGCCCTTCACATAGTATTAACGCACAAATGAATCGCGTACTTCACATACAACAGTTTATATGTGCAGTAACTATCATAAAACAGCGAAAATCTAAATGATTTGCTAAAATTATCTCAAAAACTTACCACCATGTCTTTTCTCCATCGCGTAGCTTGAAGTCTGATGATTTTGACAAGCTGCTTTCAGTAGACTGACATCTCAGTGTTATCGCAAAGATTGTTTTTACTAACATTTTCAATGTATTATGTGATACTTTCAGTCAAGCGTAGGTATTATACATATATGATACCTAGGAACAGAACAGGCTATAGATAAACGAACATGATTTGAATTGATTAGTTTTTTAAAGCAGGCTTGATTTTTGGACGTTTTAATGTCTTCAAAAGCTTCGTCGGTCGGTCGTCTGGTCGGTTTCGCAGCTTGAAAAAAAATCCCTTTCAAGTTCAAAAAGGGAACTATAACATAGATCACCTTTTCGAATACCTTACTAATATTCGAAAATTAAAATAACCGGACTAGACCTGTCTTTATCTGTCCGCCGTTGTTCAATGCGTTGGGAAGTTGGCATTATTAAATGCCTCTAGTGGGTGATGTCAAAGCATAATGTTTGGTATACCATCGGTTCTTACTAATTTCGAAGATTTCATTTGATAGTTTTTATACGAAACGAACGGGAGAAGTTCCTTCTTGCCGGCGATGACGTTATTTGTATCTTCGTTAGCTCTCCCTATTATTTCGAAAGTAGAAATAGCGCAAATGGACTGGTTCGAGTCAATGATTTCCATTAGCCCTGTACACCTACATGAAAGTTGGTCTTATGGCCTCTCTTTTGCCCTGTGGATTTAGGGTTGCAAAGAAATTGCCATCATCGACAACATATTTGGGTTGTTGGTGTTTTAAGTTCGAATTTCATTGTTTCAATACAAACTTACAGAAGCCCAGTAATTCTCTTTTGTTAATATTTGAAAATTTTTGATCGAAGATTGCAATCTACTTTTGCGTTGGTGTAATGCGCCAATCGTTACGCTACCGAATTTAATCTATATGCCTTAGGTATTTGTTAATCTTTTTTTAAGTTACTTACAGATTAGTAAGTAAAGCGTCAATATTCTGAAAAAGCGTGTCCAACTTACCCTTACATAATTGAAGGAATGTCTCTGAACAAACTTGTTGGGAACTGTTATTTCGAAATTGACTGAAATGCTCAATGTGTATCACAAAAGAAGCTGCGTAGAGAGTTTATAGTGCCTGTCAGTTGATTCGTGTGTCGAACAATAGGAGCTGAACCAGGAAGTTCAGTTCCCTTTTGGTTCTGGCTGTGGTGAATGGTGGTGAATGAATTTTTGCGAAAGTTAACTGGTTGCCCTCTATCTCCTTGAGCAGTGGGTTAAACTGCTCCAGATCAGGAATCTGGTATAAGACCCTTAGCAATATTGTTTATAGACTTTACACAAAAGTGTCCATCGTCCATGGAAGCCCTCAACTGTATTGCGATGGACTGCATGTCTAATAACAAAAAATCTATTACATTATATAGCTCAATGGTGCCTCTGAGTTATACGGGTATTTCAATTGGCGGCCCCTTTTGCTTGACGATTATCTGCTGTTGATGTAATTGTAGCTTTTATTTCTGCTAATGTTGTGCTCGCTTTTGTTGTTGGTATCGTATCATTGTTGTTGTTATGCAGTTGCTGTTGTTTCTATCGTTACTGCTGTGAATTTAGCCTTTTTTTTCTTGTGGTTGTTTTTACAATTTATATAGAAACACCCGTTCTTGTTGTTTTCATATGCTACTGTTAAGGGATTTAACAATAATCTTCGTCCTCTGATTCGTAGTGCAAAGTAATGGATGTCGCTTCCATCGGAGTTATTTACTTACCTTCAGTGGCGCTATAGTCCCAGTGGGCCTAACCTTCAACCAATAAATCTTTCCATTTACTATGTGAACGACGATCTTAAGAAGACTGAATCCCACACAGTATGCATAGTTGAGCGTCTTTTTTTTCATCGCCAACTGTGTCTGCTATTACGTTAGAATCCTTATCTCTGCGTGCTACTGTTCAGTATTTGACTTTTGACTTTGACTTTTTTTCCATATTTTGGTAAATGCTCTGAACATCATTTCTTTAGAAACATCTGGCCTAGTTCGAATACTACTCTGCTTTTTTATTATTTTTTCTGAGAAGCTGGTATTTTTCTCGTTTCTTGAATTAATGAACAACTTTCGTCTTTCATTGCAACTTAATCTTGTAGGTCTTTGCCATTGTTTCTATTCTTAGTGTTAGTGGTCTCCACTAACTGTGCAACTGCATGTGAACAGTAAATCCATATTCAAGGCTGTTTGCTGCTTTGCAATACATAATGTAGTATTTTACGCCTCCTTCGTACACATATGGATATGCGTCGTTCTGTCGGGTATCGATCACAATTAAAAACTTATAAACATCCAGATGAGCCAAAATAGTTATTTAAAAATCTTTTAAGCTGAGATAGTAAAAAAAAAAAATTGCTTAAATAAAAAGAGTAGATTTCAGAAGCTCAGTGAATGAATACCAGCCCACCTTGACCTTATCGTACAGATATCATCATGGCAAGCAGTATTTGAGGCAGATTTCTTCAAGGCTGCATATAAAAACAAGAAACATGCTAGTTTCTTAAGAAAATATTTCAAGAAGAAACCACTTAATAAGTAAGTGATAAGATTCATATCATCAGCGACATGATTTGACATAATTTTAATGGAAACTTTTTCAGTGCAACAGTTTAATGACACAAACTTATCTTATCACCAAATAGTCGAGCGAAACTACAACAAATTATCGATTTAAACGTGACCTGAAAGTAGATAGTAGATCATAAGCTCAGCAGTAAATAAAACTCTGACGATTTATTAATTAATCTTGAAAGTTGCTTTGTTTTTTGTTTTTATTTTGCATTTATTTTGATTGTAAAACGTAGCATAGAATAACATAACTCGTCTTCTCTGTAGATTTCTAACATAGGTGATTTACCTTCGATCTTTCTTCTCTTTTAAATAAAAATATAAACTATCACTAATATAAGAATAATAACAGAAACAATTTAATTTCTATAATATGTACTCGTATTTCTATCTAAATATTGGAATAATTTCTCAAATAGTTGTTTATACGATTGAATACTATTTTGTCTCCAGCAGACCTGTGGTTGTGGTTCTCTTGTACGTAGCAAAACGAATAAAAACACAAAAAAGACTAATATAATAATAAATAAATCTACACAAATACAATGAAAAGAAAAATGCAATTTTACGACCACAATTTTGATAAAGCAAAAAACAAAGAACAAACAAGAAATTTCTCCACGTGAATTTTGGTTTTCTTTTCTTTTTTTTTTTGCAGTTTTTGAATAAAAACTAAAATATTTCGTTTTACGAATTGTGATTGCTTTGTTTGCTTTTCTCGCTCGATCAACAGATGAGTCCCTATCTTACGTTAGAGCACCGTTGTACTCAGGATCACTAAGTTCTACTTATGACTGGATGTACGGCTATAAACAATATTTAAATGTGTAATAATCTAAGATAACTAAAATCGAAAATATATATATATATATGTATAAATGAAAAGCATTCTCTTGGGTGTCTCTTCTGATTATCCTTCTATTTATCAGCCATGCTGCGTTTTATTGCCTCCTCGACATCTGCATCAAATGAATCCGGATTCGAGTAGTCACTGGCGAATTTATCGGGAATCTTTGATCCCACAACGGTGCTATTGCCCTCCGATATGTTGTTCGTCTTGCCAAGGGTGATTTTATTTTGTACCTTCGATTGAGTGACGTTGAGATTTTTTGAGTTATTTAGTGCTGTGGCAAAGTCTGAACTGCCAGTGTTGGCAAGATCACCAAACGCATCGAATTTTGCAAAGTTGCCATTGTTCACTGCACTGCTGGATGTCTTTGAGAAATCAGCGGTTAGAGCGGCAGCTGTAACCACATTATTGTTATCATTTAGTTTTAGTTTAAAGAAATCATCCTCGAAAACATTATCATTAAACATATCATCGAATACTTTGATATCTGAGGTTTTAGTCACTTTACTTGTTGTGGTAGAAGTACTAAAAGCACTATCTGCTAACGTGTTGTTGGTGCTCAAAGTTTTCGATGTATCAGCGAATGCGCCGAAAGCATCACTTGCAGAAGTCTTGATGTTATTGTTGTTAGTGTTGGCGAAATCCTTAAAGTTATCATCGAATGCGTCAAAGAAATCAATGTTTTCTGTTTTGGTTGTGGTGTTTGTTGTCTTTTCAATGGTTATCATGGAGAATGCATCAAAGTTGGCAAAATTATCAAAATTATTAACTGGAGTGTTACGTGCCGATGATTTATTTGCACCGGAGAGTGATGATGGCACTGGACTAGGATTTGCATTGAATGCGTCAAAGTTATTTAAGAACTCATTGCTTATTGATTTGTTAGCTGTGGTGACTTTTGTCGTGAGCTTGTCACTAGTGAATGCATTGGAAACTGGTGATGCTGTGGTAGTTAGGAATTTAATTTTGTTCTTTGCTTCATCTGAAAATTGTTTCCCCATTAAACTATTAAATAAAAGCATCTCTCATTTGTGACTTACCTTCTGAACTATTTTGTTCGATAAATTCCTCATCGGCAAATGGATCCTTGAAGCTAAATGGATCCTCGTAACGATAATCCTTAAATGGATCATCGACGAAATCCGTAGGTGCTGAAGTTCCAAGCCCAGCAACTGGTGTTGCTGATAGCTGAAGTGGAGTTTTTGCACATGGTTGTTGCAATTGTTGAAGTTGTGATTGATTTTGGAATAATGAAGTTGAAGAAGTAGTAGAACTAGTAACTGTTATTGGTGGTGGTGGTTGTGGTGGAGGGATTGAGGGTTGCTAAAGTGATAAACATAGATGTGAAGAAAAACGAAATAAAGTAAACAAAATAAAAGATAAAAGAAACAATCAAATCAAAAAAAAAAAAAAAAAAAAAAATCAAACGATCAAACGAAACAAAATTGCAAGACAAATAAGAAGACAAAAGTGGATCAAACGAAACAGGAAGTGGTTCAGAGGGAATATGCTTAATTTATGGTTGTATGAATTATTTATCATTAGCACACTCAGTGGCGTAGAGTTTTTAACTTATTTAACATTATTAGAGTGACTTGCTTACTTTATTAAGGAAAATAACTATTTTAATGGTGGATAATGATTTTTGAGATGGTTAGATGCTTTTTAAATACATAAATTAAATCTGCTTTTAAGTAGCGGTACCTACACTAGACTTCAACAATTGTATGAGTTAGTTATCGTATTGATTTTCAGGTTGCCTGTAAAAATCATTTCGTGCTAAATTTGATTCTTGATTCTTTGAATAGATGACAATAAAAGGGCATTCTCAAGTTTTACGACGGATATATAATATGTATTTAAGCAGAGGTTTCTATATGGTACATAAAAAATAATGTATGAGTATCTGCCCTCGGTTGCTAATTTTTTGTAAACTATTTTAGGAATACTGTCAGTTGCAAGCTGTTGGCATTGAACTTGCAATGTACTCGTAACTTTACCTAAAGTGCACAACAATGTGCAAAGTTTTCCCATATTTCTTAATACCGATTTGATTGTATCTGTAAATTAAGCGTGAGTATTGTAATGGAAAAATAAAAATACGTGGCTTTACATAAAGACATAAAGTGCAGCAAAGTTAGGAACCGGTAAAACGCAGATAGATTTAAACAAAACCAATTTTGACTGGCAGAGAACATACGAAATGGCTGGTGCATGTTGGAAAAAATTGAGAACATGCACATAATTAAATAATTATTATAAAAAAAAGGGAAAATATAAAATGAGATTCAAGCATTTGCTAATAAAAAAATTATGATGCTCAAGAGAAATTGTTGAAAGCCAAAGGCTCATGAGTATTAAATATTCTAACCCAAATTGTTGGATTTTGATAGTTTTTTTCTATAGCAGTAAAATTTAAACCGCGCTACCTCTTTTGATGGTCCGTTGATGTTTACGTTCAGTTTTTTTTTTTTTTTTTGACTAACATCGGAAGAATACTTCTGTAACATTCAAACTTATTTTGAAAATCAGTTTTTATATAGAAGATTATGTGTATTTTTTGAATCCTCATAATCGATCAATTGAGCTTGCTATTCGTTATGCGGTGAATTGATTTCTAGATGACATTAAGACAAGAAGGCGTCAAATTAATCTGTGTACAAAAGAAACGGTAGCCCCTGTAAGTGTAAAATTGCAGACGGAATAGCCAATTTGAGCTTTTTGCGTACATTATGTGGACAATTTTGTGAAAAGGTTTCTGTCTACACCCGTAAAAGATCTAGCTGGCGCAAGATCTAAAGCTACAAATTTGTGGAGAAGTTGATAAATACTGCTCAGTGAAAAGGCTCACTTTTAGTTCATTGGGCTTATGAACTAAAAAATTACCGTCTCTCATGCACTCATCGGGCTCTATTACACCTAGGTTCCCTGTTTGGCGTGGCTTTAAACTTGGTGGCATCATCACTCCTTTTATTTTCAAAAATCAGTTAAAGACCAACTTTAGCGGCTAATGAGCTATGATTATCTATGATAAGTGGTTCCATCGGGATGACGCTACCTGCTTAAACTGATAATTCGATTAAACGGGACCAGTTAATTAACGATCAAGATTATGCTATTTGATGACACTCGATTACATCTTGTTGAGATATTTAAAGTTATTGGTGTATGCTGATAAATTTCAAATTATTCAGGCCTTCGAAGTCAATATTCAGCACAATATTAGTGAGGTTGGACCCCAAATATAATACTTTATTAAAAACAGACTGGAAAGCCATATGCCCTGATGTCGGATTCAAAACAAAATGGCATAGCCATTTTTCATTCAAGCTGTATTCCTGTCGTTATTTTTCTTTTTAAGGTTCTATAACTCTCAAGAAAACATCAATTAATAACAAATCCTGGTAATAACAGCGCCACTCAATATGTTTTTCAAAGGGGCAAACCAGTGAAAGGAACATCGTATACGAGTACGCATACAAAGGCGTTTAAACCAAAGCGGAAATAACCGGGTAAATCGAAGTTAAAAGCAGCATCTCATCATCATCATCTCATCTTGTCAACTATAATATGGCTGTCATAAACAATCAAGTGAAAGCTCTGCAGATAACTCGTAATAATACCATAAAGGCGTTAAAAAATAACGCGATACGTATCAGTCGTACTTAAGCCGAATATCTTAACTGTCGCTTTTCTGGACGTGCAAACTCAACTCCTGGCATCTATTAACAAAGAATCATAGCGCTGAATTAATTAATGGTCAATTCTAAAACTGTGGCTATGACGTAAAGCTCCAAGGAAATTACGATTATGATGTCGCACATACTCTTATGTATGAAACATCGTTATAATATTGCAATGCAAGGTAAACTACGTCTTTGTTTAAGGATATCGGTGTGTCTATTACATAATAGACCTGCATTGAATGACAATCGATTTAAAGTCAATGACAAACTCGGTAGGATTAAAAACTGGCTCCTCCAAAATTAAAGTCATTGGTCTTCCCTCTACCTAGTCAGTAACTATCGTATTGCACACATCCTACTTAAGGGGATAAAATTGTGCTGCCCGTCAAGTTATGTCTGCACTGGTTTGTAAATGTGGAACTCATTACTAAACCACCTAAACAAAATGTGTGCCATTGAAAATTCTTTGCACAGATGAAAGGGAAGACTTATCGAGCTTAGAACTGACTGCAAAGTGTCTACTGGTAGATACCATAAATCTAAAATAAGTCAACCTATTGCTCCCTTGAACATGGTATTGTGTTTAATAGATTGCTGTTTAAGTTATATTAAAACTGTACAACTTTGTAACTTCTGAAGTTAAAATAAGAAAAAATAAAGCAGTATTAAAACCTCATTGGAGTATTTCATTAAAACATTTAAGGGAACGGTTTAAGCACATATCTTGTCCTCGAATTGGCAGCTTTAACTTCAGTCCGGCTGCGCACAGCTGCAGTTCTTCGAATTTACAAGAGAAGAATATCCAGATATGATATTGAACGGCTGAAGGATTCCTAAATTCGCCAAGAATTATGAGTTTTTTTTGCAAAAGTACCTCTCGCCAACAATCTTAGAAAAATGTTTAAATATCACGCGCAGAAAACTTTATAAGTCGACCAGACAGAAGACGGGTTGTCATCGCTAAAACCATCAGCCGGTAAAGGCTTTAACGACGTTCTATATATATTCTATTCGAAAATATAGACGGCACTGATCCGGACGATATGTAGCGGATATGCATAACATACATTTATACATTTACATATGCCAGCACCACAGGTATGAAAGTCTAATTCTATGAAAGTACAACATTATGGAAGCGAAAGTATTGTATTTGAATACCCTACTCGATCGGATATTTCTTTTGGACAGTGAAGATGTGATTTGAGGGCGAGTAGGAATATTTATGTCAGCGCTCGACGAGTTTCCGAGTACGAGCAATAGAATGCTTTCTGGAAATAAGTTACGTATCGTAAGCTCGAATGTCGGCACAATAACGGGCAAAAGTTTCAAATTAAAGAACGTACCACAGGAACATAAAACAAGAAATTTAGTAGCGAAATGTCGGAAATAAACTAAAGCGTACAAAATGTATGTACGCAACGGAACATCGTAAAAAAGAACAACTGAGCTTCTAAATAAGATAGTAAACATATAAAAAAAAAAAAAAAACGACCGACTAATGGCCTGGGATAGTGTTGGCGCGACTTTGATGAACTTTTAATGGGAATGCCAAAGAGGAAATAATTTTTGCCGGTGAAGATTTGAATGGAATTGTCGGAAAAGCAAACTAAGAAAACAATGACACATGATTACGTGCTGCGGTGATGGATACCGATTTTTTTGTGGCTGAATTTGTTGTAAAAAAACCAGAGAAAAACCAAGAGAAAATAAACTAGTACACCTATCCAAGGTAAGACGCTAACTCTGGCTGATCGAGAATAGTTTCAAAATGCAATAACCCAAGCGAAAAAACAAAGCCTGGTTCATGAATGAAAAATATAAAAGAAGTGCCAAAACTGTGCTCAGTGTTTCAAAAGACCGATTCCATATAAATAGAAAAAAAAAAAAAACATGGGAGGATGGATGAGATGAAAATGGCAATAAAGAACAAAAAAGTAGTGATTTAAGCATGGACTAAATATGTTCGAAAAAGCGAAACCTGTAAAGTGCATGTCGAGTTAGATTGCAAGAGTGGCAAACGAGAGGTGAAAAAAATCGGTAGTTAAAATAGAACACATGAGGTACTAAAAGAAACATTTGATGTACCCACACAACCTTCAAACTGGCGAAAAACAACAGAAGTACAACGTCGCACTACGGGCAAAATAGCTAATACTTTTAAGATGTTGAAAACGAAATTTCCTACGGAGAGAATACTTAAACGTGTCATTTAACGAAGAGTACCAGTGCAGTGCCGTAAGACTGTATTAAGAACCGCAGAAGCATAGGAGAAATACAGAGCATCAGATGTACTTATAAGCGTTGCATATACGAGGGTGGACCACTAGTCTGTGGCTTTTTGAATTTCTCGCGTTCTAACTTAAAAAGCAAAACTGCTCCCGTCGACTTTCGGCCAAAAAATTACTATCATTTTTTGAGCAAGCTGCATCATTTAATTTATGTGTCAAACCCATTTAAAATGAGACGAACGCCAAAATTTTGACAAAAATGGAAAAAAGTAAATTTCGGGTGACAACTTCGAAGTTCGGCGTTTTCATGGCCAGATCAGCAACAAAGAAACTCCAGGTGGAGCTGTTGGCTAACAAGGTTATGGTGACAGGTATTTTGGACGCACGCGGCATAATCCACATAGATTACCTTCAAAAGGGTAAAAAACTCGATTGCGAATATTATGATACAATAAATTATTGGACCAGTTTGGAGGATGGTGCCCTTCCATCAAGACAATGGAAGGATGCACACATGCGTAGTCGCCATGTCGAATTTTCATGAAATGATCCCTCATTCGCCATTTTTCGAAAAAAAAAACTATCTTTCATTCAAAAGTCACGGACTTTGGTGTTAAGGATTTGCTGCACACTTAAAATGAGCGAAGGAAAATTAGAGAGAAAAGGAATATAGCATTCGTAGCCAGACGTGTCTTACGGTTGAAATTTTGAAGAGGTGGAATACAACTGGCAATTACATTGGTGTTGCAGAGTGTCAATTGGTGTCTCCTACAAGTTTTATTGCACTCTCTGTTTAACTTTCCAGCAAGTTTATAGGTTAATGGAGAGTCTGGCCCGATGTGAGCATTGTACTCCAATTTCGGGTTAATGAATATTTATTGAGAGCATTTCATAAGGGGTACAGTATCAGTATTTCTTCATCGCTTGAGAAAACCTAGACGTTTTGCAGCATTTTTGACGACATAGATTGTTGACTCATATTTCGAGAATGAAAAGCTTTTGGTTTCGACGATCCAAATGCCACTTTTGTATAATGGCTGGGTGGTTAAGTTTTTGTTTAACGACAGCAAACATCATCGTGTTTTGTAAGCATTAAATACCACTCTGCTAGCGGTTCCAGTAATTCTATTAATATCGGAATTTAATGAGGTTAACATGTGCTGTCGTTGTCATTCTACAGCCGAAAATATAAATAGAGAATACTTTCGTCGGCAAAGGAACAGCACTTTTTTTGATGTGCTTTGATGTGGAAGAGAAGAGATCCTCTTAAACGCGCCGATTATAGAATTGATATAGAACCATTATAGACCAACAGTCTTAATTGCATCTAAAATATTCTTTGTCATTTTGTGCCATTTATCGACGATCTGATTGACCATAATCTGTGCGGTTTTAGCCTCGGTAAGTTTATAGTTACCGAAATTCTCACACTACGGCAAATTCTGGAAACAATCGAAGAATCCAAATCGAAACACACTATCGCTTTTTTTCGATTTTATTGCCGCAAATGACTTTATCTATTGAGATCAGCCATACAGCTATGTCTAACCTTAGTATTCCTATCAAACTTGTCAGATTGTGCAGAATGACGATGGAGAATGCTCGCTATTCCCTAAAGATAGGAAACAATATCTTTGAGACCTTTGCTGTCAAAAAGGGATTTCAGCAAGGTGATGGGTTGTCATGGATCTTATTCAACATCATGGTTAAGAAAATTGTGCCAAACTCGCAAGTCAACACAAGGAGGGCAATATTCCAAATACCTGTACGACTACTTGTGTACGATGCTGAAATTAACATCATTCAGTGGTAAAACTCAGCAAGCCGTCACTGTGCCTTAGCAAGTATTAGATGCGAAGAAAATGGGTTAAGTCGTGAATGGGGACAAAACCAGGTGATGTGTCAGGGAATTTGTATACCTCGCCTCTGTTATGTTAATGATGAGATGGGATGGGATAGAGAGAGAAAGGAAGATATTTTGGCTCAGTGGTTATTTCGCTCAATGGGTGGCATACAACATTTAATGGAGAGACTAAATGCTTAGTGGAAGTAGACTTGTTGCTGATTTCTAGTCAACTACTAATCTTACTTGATATTTGTTAGCTGAAAAAATGAATGTCTTTCGGGCGAGATGGGAATTCGATAAGTAACTCCTGCCTATATTCTATATACGACTCTCATAATCCCAGTCCTGTTTAAAACGCAAATTCTTCGAATGTGTTAGTTTTATGTTGACGTGGTTTGGAGGGGGAGATTTAACAGCGAACTCTACTCCATTGGTCGTCTGAGATAGCTAAGACATGTAGAGCGAATGATCACCAATGTTCACTAACTCGGCACAGTAGAGGAAGATCTCGACTTAGCTGGTGCAAACAAGTAAATGGGTATCTCAATCAACTTAGAGTGCCAAGTGGAGGTAGTTAGGCAGAGTCAGCGCCAAGTGAATGAGTCATTTAGATGGCCCGGTTCATCACGGACTATTATGCCATCTGAGTAAGTAAATAAAATCGGAGATAGAAGCTAACCCTGGGACACACCAACATTTATGCTTATTTGAGTATCAGACTTGACACCGACCAAGGCAACTTAGATTGAACGTTCCAAAAGGCAATTTATAATTCATTAAAGAACAGATTCGACAATCCCAAATTTAAGCATTTTCGACACAATATTCCAATGCCAAGGCCTTTGTGAAATGCCTTTAAAATATAAAGTGCAACTATCTTGTTTTCACCGCATTGGTGTAGACTATGGTTCCACTTTTAGGTGAGACATGCCATAAAATCAACAGAGGATCTATTCTATTACCAGCCATTGAGAAGTTTTTATGTTTTAAAAACTTTATAAGCTAACAATTTATTAGTGTTTCCATGACTTTGGCAAGTTTTGGCAAGATTTGTCTATTTTTTGATGCGTTGGACAAATGCAGTTTTCCATTTGCTCGAAAAGAGAGAGTAAGAGTAGGAGTGATGAAAAAGGTTACACAGTGATATAGAGGAGATATAACATGTGGGCCAGTGGAAGATTTCTAAGAGAATTCGCCCTATTGAGGACTCGACGCGCTTAATTGTAGGCGGAGACCTGACACAATTTGAAAGTGTTAAGCTTGATTCGAGAAGATTTGCAGATAGTTCTATGTTTTTGACTTATTGATCCACTCTCGTATTTCAACGGTTAATAACAGAAGTAAAAATGTTGAAAACAAAAAAAAAAAAAAAAAAAAAAAAACAAAATTAAATAAAAACCGTTGAATAAACGCAATCGCAAAAGGTCTTTTGTTTAATGTTTCAATCTTTTATTTGAAGCGTTATTCGATATTTTCTGTTTTACTTTTTCTTGGTACACATTAAGACATACCGTGAGACATATTGTATGTATATTTCGAGTTTTTTCTTCTCGTTCTCGTTTTTGTCTGTTTGTTTTTCTGCTATAATGAATTTAAGAAATAGTGAAATATTTTGAAACAATTTTACAACTAAACAACAAGAATGGCTCTAAAACTATGTAACGCGTTTTATAGTCTTATTTTTGTTTTGTTAAATTGAAATAAAAATTAAGTTTAAAGTTTACATGGGCATAAATGAATAATGTAATGCTTCGTTCGTTTAAATTAAATCTATAGGAATAGAATACTCGTATCTTTGTGGTGTAATGGAGGTTGGAGTTCGATTGTTTTGTTTTTTCTTTTGTTATATAGTAAGATAATAATTTAACTACTTATAGAATGATTTATATATATATATATTTTTTTTTTTTTTAGTTTAAAACAATAAATATGAACACTTAAAAGTTAGGTACAGGTTAATTGGTGAATAAATTGATTTGTTTCTAATTTTTATTTTTTGGATTTGTATTTATAATTCTGAGAGTGGAATGCTTTTTGTTTTAAATACATTAAGAGAGTGGAGATGATGTTCACTGAAAATAGAATTTGAAATGTAAGCCATTTGTTAGTTAAGCGGAGACAAAGGTTAATAATCATTCAAGTTAGTACATGATATGCTTATATTGTTTTGTTTTTGATTTATTGTAAAACTCTCAAATTTTGATTAAAAAAAAAAAAAATAATAATAAAAAAAAAAACCAAAAACTATAAAACAAACAACAAACAATCCAAGATTTTAACTAGAATCAATGCGATGCAATTTTGAAAGAGATCTTGTACTTACAGGAAGAAGACTAAAACAAACTAAGGGTTAATCGCAAGCGAAACAGAACCAAAAAGGGGGGTAATTAGAGAGAAACGGAAATAAAAAAAAAAACACTTTGCATTGCGGTTGAATTTTGAAATTTGGCGCAAAAAATTTATTGTTAGTAGCAGCACTTAAGAAAGTAAGAGAAATTAAACTAAAGTCATTTAATGTTAGTAATCATCATGCAGTTCAAGTTAGTCCATAGGGGGCTACCATCTACGAGTAAATTGTAAAGCTCACGAAGAAGCTACCACCACTGATTGCTACTGTTAAATGGCATGCGTCTTGTACCAACCTTATTGTCAAAATCAGCGAAATTAGCAAAGCCGCTACCAGCAGAAGGTGAGCCAAAGGCATCACCAGCACCTTGTGGACGTGTTGGTCCCTATAAAAAGTAACAAAGAACATGTTTTATAGATTAAAAAAAGGAATGGATATCCCCTTTGTTTGGAACTTACCGCAACAGGACGTGGTGGCGCTGGTCTTGGAGGTGGCTGTTTAGATTTCTTTGGTGGTAATGCAGGACTTGGTGATTCAGGCCTAGGTGGTGGACCAGATCGTTGAGTATTTGGGCTGAGTACCTGACCGACACCGGTTGGAGCATGAAGAGCAGCAAATGGATCACTTCCAAAGTCATCTTTTCCTGGCTAGAAATAAACACACACAAATTACAAATTTGTTTTTATTAATGTTGATTTTTATTACCTCAGGAGTAACAGCATTGGTTTTCTTGTCACCAAATGGATCAGCGACACCACTTCCTCCGAAGGGATCTCTCTGAGCAGTACTACCAAAGCCAGATCCACCGAAAGCATCATCAAATCCGCCAGTACTGAAATTACTTTCCTCGAAGCCACCTGTTGCTCGAGTGCCATTTGTAAAAGGATCTGAGCCGAAGCCATTCGTGACAAATGCATCAGTTTTGCCAAATCCATTGGTCTTCTCTTGGAATGGATCTTCAGCCTTGGGCTCTTCCGGAATTTTCTTTTCCAAGGCATTTTTTGCGTCTTGGAAATCGGGTTCGATTTTAAGTTGATATTCGGTTACCAAATCAACATCGTTTGCTTCAATGGCTGCTTTGCACATAATCAAAGCATCGGTCATTTGCCTTTGAGTTTCCATTAATTGCGTAACCATTGAACGAACCTACAAAAGCACTTTTCATGTGACACTGGTTCTTCTAAAAAAATATCTCTTCAAATCTAACCTGACTAATTTGCAGCTGAGTGTCCTGCAGATGTTTTGATAAGTTGTCTAGCTCTTTGCGATTTTCCTCGTATTCCCTTTCAAGCGAGGCCTCTTCATCTTTTAACTTTTGCAATTCAGATCGTTTCGAGTTCAACTCGGTTTCCTGTTCATTGATTGTTTCCTCTTGTTTCTGACATTGTTCACGAACTTTGTTAACCTATGGGGTAGACAAGTAATTAGTAATCAGAACGTTGTTCCCTTTTTTTTTAACAAATCAAATCTATACAGAGACAAAAGCCGTATTTGCACATGAGGAAAGCCACAACAAAATAGAAAGCATCGAGTAGAAATCGAATAAAATAAATGAAAAACAAAAAAATATTAAATACGAGTAAACAAAACAGTACGGAAAAACAGCGTTAAGTAAACAAAAACAAATCAATCAAAACGATAAAATAAGGGAAATAATAGCCAACCAACCTGATTGCGTACTTCGGATATTTCTAAATTAACACTAGCAATAGCTTGTTGATATTCTGATTCCTGATCGGTCGAGATCAGGAGGAGCAGTACATTTTATTTAATCAGATTATTTGCGTGTTCCCAAAATAAATTAAATAAATAAACCAAAAAACCAAAAAGTAAATAAAAAAATAAATAAATAAAATTAAATAATAAATAAATAAAAAGATTTTATTGAAAATAATGATTTTAGAATGTGAATATGGTAGAGAAAAGAGGTAGGGGATTTAAGAACAATGGAAAGGAAAATTAAAACAATAATATTCCCCGGCTATCGTGTACGAACAGAAAACTGCAGATTTTACGGTAGCGGAATTAAGCGGGAATAGTAAAAAAATTAAACATAAAGCGAACAGGAGGCGTTTTATTCAATGAAATGATGGGAAGGAATGCATTGTATAAAATAAAAGGGAGCACGAGAAATTGCAAGAACTACCGATCGGTCAAACAGTAGTTGTAGCATTTTTATCTGTTGCAACAGATTACTCAGAAAACTAGAACTACTCTAGCGCTTCAGTGATGAACAGTGTCTACCGTACTAGCACCGGATAAATTAGAGTGTAGACCGTCCGTGAAGACCCGAACATATTCTCTTTCTGACTCAGATTCTGTCAAAAACCAGTCCTGAACACAGATGAGGTCGATTTTTTTTCAGCAATCGGAGTTCTGGTGTCGTTGCATCAGACGGCTGTGTATAAGATCAGAGTCAAAAGACAGTTGGTGCGCAATGTCATCAAAGGTCAAAGAAAACCTTTGAGAGTGCAGCCCATGTTAAGAATATCAAGCGGAGGGACATTTATCAGTGCGTCTAGCCCACTGTTAAAAAAAAAAAAAGAACACTTCCTTGGATGCACTCCTACTCCACAGACTCATTCTTCCCTAACCAAAATAAAATCCCAGAGGAGTTATAGACTCATTCTACGCTTAAAAATCCCCTGGACTAGACGAAATCACGCTAATCATACCACTTAGAGAAGTAAAGCTAGTTTTTATTCCCAAAGCTGGTAAGCCCAGCAACACTCGTCCAAAAGACTTCAGGCACATAAGCCTAACATCATACATTTCAAAAGCTCTAGAAAAACTGCTTGACACTCATATTCGAGGTAAGCTGCACCCAGAAGACAGCCTCAACGCAGCATACCTATACATGCAAAGGCACGGAAATGGCAATACATGAAGTTATCAGCACAATTGAAAAAAGTCTTCAACAATGTCAACATTTTCGCTATAAGTAGAAACTTAGAAAATACTGGAGTTCATCATGCATAGGAATTTGCATTCCTAGGTAACATGGTATTGAGAGTCTCCGCCTCAAGGGGCACCATTCAAGATGGAGTGATATCACCTCATCTGTGGACTCTAATGGTTAATGAAATACTTCTGAATGTAAAAAGAGAAGGTATAAAAGCTACTACATACGCGGATGATGTAGTTCTTATGGGCACCCATAAGTTCCTTCCGAAAGCGAAATCCTAAACTATGTCCTTAGAATCCTTAGAGACTGGTTCAAGCTCTGTGGGCTGGGAATCAACCCCAAATACATAAAAGGATAATGCCATTATTTGACCCTCCTTCCATAGATGGGACAACCCTCCGACTATCGAACATTAATAAATATCTAGGGAATGTACGAGATAGTAATCTGAATTGGAAGCTCAATGTCGAAGAGCTAGTAAAGAAAGCAACGATAGTCTTCAACGCTTGCAGCCGTGTATTTAGGATAAAATGGGGACAGCCTAACCCCAAAGCTTTCCTATGGACGTAGACGGCTATCGTCAGACCCAACTTAACCTACGGCAGCTTAATATGAAGGCAATACACAAACATAACTAGAAAACTTTTGTTAACAACAAAATTACAGAGGATTGCACGTATAGGCATGACTTATGAAATAAGAATGACGAAACCGTCAAAAAGCGCTTTAAGATTGAGTCAGCTTAACGGGTGGAAACCAAACCCGAAAGCCCACGCCTCGATCCTTACAAATGAACTGCGTTGATGCGACAACACGGAACGCATAATACCCCATTACAACTTCAAAATACCATTAGCCTGCACTTTCCCAAGCAGCGAGGAATGGGACGGGAACCAAATGATACCAAACTCAATATCCATTTTTAGGGGGATCAAACATGGAGACAGGAACCGGCGCCAGGATATTCTCCCATCAATTGAACTTACGATGCTCACGACGCCTGCCGGACTACAGCAGTGTCTTCTAGGATGAGTTATCTGCTGTATCAGAAGCAGCCAAACTTGTGACTGTAAAGGCAATATCCCACGAGGATATTACTATATTTATTGACAGCCAGGCTGTCATCAAGGTCATCGCAGCAGTCGAAATCAAATCGATTCGACTTCGAGACGCTTTCGCGAAGAGATAACAGTTCATGCTGTGTCCTGGCAGAATAAAGTATCAAACCACACATAATCTTCTAGAGGTCAACACAATAAAGCTGCGCCTTACAGACAACGAACTCTGCTGACGCTGTGAGGAAATAGGTTCACGGAAGTTTACCCTTCACTTTTTGTGCCATTATCCTAGCTTCAGTAATTTGAGACAAAGAACTTTAGGAAGTTATTAGTTCCAAGACCTTTCAGCTATCTGCTGATTCACTTACACCTCTTTTCAGATTTGCGGAAACTAGAATTAGGAACCGCAATCAAATTCGTATCTCTATTTTCCAATTCGCACACCCGGGCAACATAGTGGGTCTACACAGACTTAAGCGTGATGAGGTAAAAAATGGACTGGCTCCAGATACCTCATCTACCCGCTAACCTAACCTAGCCTAACCTACGCAAAGCCCCATGCAGCCAACATATATGTAGAACTTTGAAACTTTGAAAACTTGAGACTGAAAGCATTTTCCACCAGACAACCGACTCATATGATAGCCCCGTAAACTTAGAAAACACTTCTCGGTGACAAGCTCCATATCTTGCCAGAAGCTTCTTTACTATACACTTTCAGGTTGTAGGTAGAGGTTTTTAATTTGACATATTTAGTCCAAAGAAATTCGTTATCCAGGATGACACCCAATATTTAAATTCGTTGGGGAAACGGATGGAGATGTCTAGTTCAACCAAACTTGTCAACTTTCTCCTTCTCGTAAAGACAACAACCTCAGTCTTCAGATAATTGACTGAGGGTCCATTTCTACTGTACCAGTCGTTGATCACGTGTATGGCTGCCTGCGCTTTAGAGTAGACAATGTATAGCTATATCATTTGGACAAGCTTCAGCATAAACATCAGAGCTATTGAGAGCGTTAAGCAGTGAGTCGACCAACATGCACCATAACAGTAGAGACAGGTGGCTGCCTTGCGGACAATCCCTGTTTACCAACGCCATGTTGGGTGTCTGAGTTAGACATGCTATCAAAAGTTGCGTTGTCGAAGATAACCTCGAAAAAAATGCCCAAAGCGTATTCCTTTTTGTCGAGTGCGCCTGTATTTCGTAGCATTTTCCGCATTGGTATACATGCTGCATTTTAGACAGGGAATGCATTCGAAAAGCAGTTTTCCGCACGTGGAACTCGACCATTCTCTTCATGTTCTTTAATATAAAGCAGATTAAATTGATAAGTCTGAGGCTCTTAGCAAACGTGTAGTCATCTTTTACGATTCTCAGCATAAAGGCAACTCATACTGTTCGCCACGGTATGCAGATATGGCAGTGGTAGGCTGGCAGTGAAGATTATTTCAATATATATATTTATAGCATAACTGGATATATGTCGTCGGTGTTAGCCGAGCCATCAAAGGAAGCAAAAGCGAGTCTGATGGCCTCATCCGTGATCACAACCGATGACCGATACCAGCTACGATGTGTTGTGTTACCCAGCTCACTTTCAGCTTCGTCAATAGGAGATAGTTGTGAGCTGGTTCTGATTAGGTTATCTAGGAAGTGAGTCTCAAGCATGAGACGGAGTCTCTGCTTTCCACTCAGTGTAGGTACAATCAAATTCTTTGAATGATTTCAGTCTGGCTAAATTTGGTCTAATCAAAATCTACACGGCTCTATAACTATAAAGACAGCTTAAAGTATCAGAATTCTTCTTATTATTATTGGAGTATGAAAACTGGATGAATAACAGTGCCCCAACGCACTCCGATTCCACTAAAAATCCAGCAAATCCATAATTTTATGCGACGCGCGCAAATAAAGATTGATCTCAAAGAGGTTTGAGATGGTTGAACTGTAGCGCCAGTATGTTAATTATCATTTTTCTCAGTCGTATTCTCAGTAAGACAAAGAATTTTAAGGTCATCATTTTCCTTACTTTACCCTTTTAAGATGCTTGCAGATGATTGTTTGAACAAACCTGCGAGATTGGAGTGACGAAAATCATTAAAAAAAAAAAAAAAAAATACAAAAAGTTACCCAATATTCTGAGAAAGTCACATTTTGGTGCGTTTTTTGATGGTCTGCAGTGTTTGGGCCTTACTTTTTCGAAGAAGTTCACACTAAATTTTGAAATCTGCACAGCAACTTACAAAAACCATGAGTATTAGCCAATTTCATGTCGTGTGAATATTCCGCAGACTGAGTAAACAAATCCTGCCTGATTTATATCATATACAATTCATAGTTCTCATCTTTGTAGTAACAAAAGTAAAAGTATAACTTCATTTTGAGGATGGTGGGTAGGTAGAAGTGATGATCTAGTAAGCTCTTACCACAAACACAAATAGCGTAGATACACCGTTTTGATAATAATAATAATGTTGCAGAATTGTGTGCCAGAACTCTCTGACAATTCCTTGAAATAGGGTTTTTCAAGTGTGCGATGCCTGTTCTAGCTAGTGCCGGATAGTCACAGAGAAAGTGGAATAAGGTTTCCTTATCGTGCGAATTGTTACAGTTATGGCAAGGAAGGGTTTTGAAGTCCGCAATGAATTTCATCCAAGTACTTAGCTTATATACCCTGACTGACTCGAACTGCAACCAACTTAAGACTGCTATAATTTCCAAACTGTTCATTACTGTGAGCTCAAATTTTGACACATGACAGAAAATTTTATTATTTACAAGCCTTTTAAACGATTTGCGTCTCAGTTGTGTTGAAAAAATTTTATCCGCGATGGAATTCAAACCACAAGTAGCTATCGTTAGAGCCCTCCAGCACCTCAACGTGAATAAATTATTTATGTCTCGAACCATAGCTCGTTACCGTGATACTGGCAGCGTTGCAAAACGCCATGGAGGTGGTCATAAAAAACAGAAACATCGGTAAAAATAGTTCGGAAAGTGAAGGCTCGAATTGAGCGAAATTCGCGTCGAAGTGGAAGAAAAATGGTTCGTGAGCTCAAAATATCGTTGGAACGGATGCAACACATATTGAAAAATGAGCTTGGGCTCAAGCCATTGAAGTTCCAAAAAGCATACGATCTTACACTGCAACAGAAAAAAGTTAGAGTCGAAAGAGCGAAGGAGTTGCCACGCTTGCACGAAAGTGGTGAGTTGCCGAATTTGGTTTTTTCCGATGAGTCGCCATTTGTTATGGAGCAATATGCTAACAAACAAAATGACCGAGTTTACTTGCCAAAGAGGTCCTTCGAAAATTTACACCTTCGGACAGCCACCAGAAAGCAGGCAGCACCGATGGTGATGGTTTGGGCTGCCATAACCGGCGATGGTCGCTCTCCGCTCATATTTTTGGACCGTGGCATTAAAATTAATGCGATCGTATACCGTGAAACTGTCTTCGAGGCAGTATTGAAGCCTTGGGCAAACAATCATTTCGGTCGGAGATCGTGGACATTTCAACAAGAATCGGCACCGTCTCACAAAGCGCGCGTAAACCAATATTGGTTAAAAAAACAATGTTCCACACTTCATTTCTTCGACACAATGGATTATAAATTCTCCGGACGCAAATCCGTTGGATTTCTCTGTCTGAGGTATTTTAAAGGCGTAGGTTGGCACTAAAAAATACCAAAGTTTGGACCACCTCAAACAAGCACTTCGCAGGGAATGGGCCAAAATACCGCAGAGTCACTTGCGTGCATTGTGTGATGCTGATGTGATACTGATACAATTTGAAAATTGATGTATTTTCCAACATTTTTTGCTTTGGCATAATAAAATTTATCAAAACATAAAAAAATTATAGCATTTTAAAAAGTTGCAGTTCGAGTCAGTCATCCTGTAGATTTGTTATGGCTATTATAGTCCGAAAAATTTTGCATTTGGTGCTCAGATTTCAATAAAATGACTAAACGTTCCACCATTGTACACGCAATTTAAAGAACGTCGTGGTTGTGTTGATCAATTACAGTATTCAGGCTGCAAGTTTGTAATCTTCGAATAATTCTGAAATCTCATTAATCTGACTTACTTACAAATCTAGTTGCGTTTCTTACAAAATTAAATAAATATTTAAGAGGGCTTTCTTTCTAATGCCAATAACCAGACCAATAAGTTAGGTAAGAAGAGTCACTACTTAGCTACACTCAGTAGAGGGCGTACTTCACTACACTTCAAAAAGCTTTGGCTTTGGCGAAGAGTGGACTCGCAGAGAAGAACACGTCATCTTTGCATTTTTTATTTCATTTCATGCGATATTCAAAACAGTTAAGATTTCAGGTACAAGTCAAAGTGTTTCTGATTTCATGCTTCTATAACCACCGTCGCCTGTAAAGAAGGCTCCTCGTTGGGTTATCGAGCTTCATCGAGTCATCACAGCAAGATGTTTGCAATGGCTTTTCCCTTTTCAAGTTCCCAAGGCGGAATTACAAAAAGAAAACATGTTTAGAATTAAATAGTTACTACCATACCTCCACCATAACAACGCCTAGGGCCCAAATAAAAGCATAAATCAAAAAATATATTAGTTCAGCTGACTATTATTTGCAATCTCTGCCAAGACTATGGTATTCTGGGATTGCTAGCAAAATTTCTTTAGCCTTTCTTAACACCAAAAGCATAAAAACTAAGGAGCACTCGAGCTACTAAAGGCAATTTTAAAAAAAGTTCAAAGATTCTCACCTGATTCTTAAGGTCATCCAAACGCTTCTGGGCTTCGCCCCTTTGATTCTCCAATTGTTTTAATGTCGCAGTTAACGTGTCCAGTTCGCTCTGTAACATAAGACAGTTTTGAAGAGAATTTGGATGGAACATGAATCTAAAAATACCTGCAAACTTCGAACTTCCCCAGATTTAATACGAATATCAGCCTCCTTCTGAGCAATCTCGTTCTCCAGGGCTCGTCTCTCCTTAGCCAGTTCTTCAATCTCCTTCGAGATCATTTCCAACTCTGGATTCGAGTAAGTCGGCTTTGGTTCCTAATGAATCCATTTAATTGTAAAAAAAAAAAAAATAATAAAAAACTAAATAATTGTATGCGAAGCTCACCTGTGGAGTCACATCGACTCCTTGAACAATACCACGCATCGAAGGTGGCACCATATTAGCAGTGAGCACTTGAGGTGGTTCGATTCCTTTTTGTTTGCGTTCTACCATCCACATGGCTAAGGCAAATTGTTCAAGAGTTAATTTGCCTGATTGATTTGTGTCGCAAAGTGCCCTAAATGTAATAAAAATATATATATATATATATATATATATATATATATATATATATATATATATATATATATATATATATATAAATGAACCCAAGAAAATTTGACACCTACCAAATATGAGCTAAACAATTCTGTGGAACACCCGATTGAAGAAATACGTTCTTCACCTCCAAGCCCGACACCAAACCATCCTTATCGCGATCAGAATCACGGAAAATCACTTCGAATCTTTGCAATTCAGATGGCACGACTACCCAGTCAACAGCCCCAGCAGCAGGAGCTGGTGCACCAATTGGAATCAGTGGATCTGTTGGGATAAGTGGTTGCATTGGGATAATCGGTGGTGGAACACGTGCCATTGGTGGTACAGCAGCCGGAAGTGGTGGTACTGGTGGCGGTGCAATATCAGTTGGAAAGTTTGCTACAAACCCACCATCGCCAAAAGCTTCACCGCTTGGTGCGCGAGGTATCTGAGCAGCAACTGGTGCTGGTGGTACAGCTGGCTGCGCTGGCACTGGTGGTGGTGCACCTGGTTTACGTGCTTGCAATTCTGGTGGCAAAACTTCTGGTACGGCACGTTTATCAAGTGCCTGATAGACTAGATGCATAGCAACTATAAATTCGTGTTTATCTAGGTTTCCATCTCTATCCTGATCAGCCAAGTCCCAGATTTTTCCCAGTGTTTCCATTGGCAGCTTTGAGTCCATTAGAACACCTTTAACTTTATTACCAGCCAAGAAACCGTTGACTGGATTCAAGGATTCAAAAAGTTGTTCATACTTCAGGCGATCCACCACTTTCATAGACCAATCTGTGTTACTCACTGGTACAGATTGAATGCGCTGTGGCATTATCTTTGGAATTTCACCCTGCAATCGAAAACTCCCCAACATGAAAACCTCAACTTATGTTTCGTCAACTTACAACTTTTGGAGGATTAGCAGTTTCCGTATAGATATTGCTCATGTTGATCGTCAGGCCAGCTTGAGCCAATGATACCAATTTTAGTGAGACAAAAAATCCCGGTTTATCCAAGAAACCCTTCCCAGCAGGGTCGGACAAGTCCCATATCCTACTAAGAACCACATCACTCAAACCAGATTTCTTAAGGAATTTAGCTGCTGTCATTGCCTCAATTGCTCCCGTGCCCTTCGGGTCAATCTACAAAAACAAAATGCACATCCATGAAGCAAATAAAGACACTTCTCTTCCACTACAATTAAATAAGCTACTCCAACAAAGAGATTCCTCTGTCCATTACCTGTTTGTAGTAGGCCTCGTAGGTCGCATTGTGCTTGCCTGATACCTAAAAAGGAAAACGAATTCCAATTCGATTAATCGTTTACAAATAGAATTTCCTCAATTTGGAGGTGGTCATAATGGAAAAAATCTAATTTAAGTTTTTTTTCTTTTACTCGTTATCACAAAATCGATAAACAGAAAATTTTTGACAGATGGTGACACCCTTCGATTGGGTGAAAAATCGACAAAGCAATTGGAAGGATTTTGTTTCACTTTATTTTCCTAGTTGTCCCAAATGAATTGAAAAATTACATGAATGCGAAAAGAGTTCAAACATTGAAGTTTAATTTAAAATAAAATTTAATTGAAATTGGATATAGATTTAAGTAGAAAATGAATAAAATATTTACTTGGATGGGATTTGGTAGCGAAGCCATATTTGTATTCTCAACTGCGACTGAGAAGCGATGTACTTTCGAGTAGCTGTCAAGTGGATGCGAATGAATTTTGGCAGTTGGAGATGACTGAGATGAAACGAAAGACTGTATTGCGCAAGTAACTATTGCAGATGTGGGAATTCTGGTACTGAAACACGTAACTAGATTGTTTCCTTTTAGGAGCAAATTAGACGAGGAAGTTGTTTCCATCTTACCAACTACGGTTGTGTTATTTATTTTCAGTTTCAATCTAGGATATAATCTAGCAATCCGGATAGAAGTCAATGTTGGTTTTATCTCCAAACAATGTAACAAACTCATTGAACTATACTTGACATCGTTTTTTTCTTAAAACAATGGAAAGACTCACAAGTTTTTATGCAAAAAATAAATAAACATAAACCTCTGCACCCAAATTAATACGCTTACAGGAAAATATGATATATAGAAGATGCTCTTCCAAGGCTATACAAAAAATGCCTACTGACGAAAAGAGATTGCATTATTGGATGCGCTTTTCACAGTACCAAGTACGATCCCATCTCAAAAGCCATGAAACTCATGGAACATAACATCTACTTTAGGCTGTTTACAAGAACGTGTTCTTTCACCATCTGTATTGTCACTTATCATCAACGAATTACTAATTAAAACGTCTTATGAGACTCGCATTCATAGGTATTTCCGATCCTATGCGAACCTACCTCACAGCTGTCAGACGGTCAATGATCACTGAAGGCATTGTAATCCAACTTGTTTGACTCCAAGCGGTGCTACAGTGTTTCAATATCCCTAAACAATTTTTTAGGGCACAGAAGTGTTGTAGAGAAAGAAAAATCCAATGAACTGACTAGAAATGGTTCAACTGATCCATTCAATGGCGGAAAATCTTTCTGCGATTTTTAACGTTCGGCATAAGTACAACAATCAAAAGTTTTCACAAGAAAGTGTGTCTATCTTATTAGGAGTCTTCTACCCGCGTACCGTAAAACCGCTTTTACTTTTATTTTTCAAACAGCAGTATCTACCTGTGAGTAATTTCAACATAATTTTGTATTGATTGAATGGTGCGTCGGTTTAAAAAAAAATGTAACGGTAAATTAAATTAGTGCAAGTAAGACGTAAATGATTTGAGCTCCTCAAAGGGGTTCCGATATTTTGTGTTTTCAGTAATTTTTTCGAGTGCAATAACTAACTAAATGTAGACTAACATTTTCTCTCTTTAATATGATTATTTTGGTAGTGTATAAATAATAGAATACATTTCATATAAACAAGAAGAAATCACTTGCCAAATGTTGCACATTCGTAAAACTTTGACCACAAATTTCTAACTTTGACCGGCAATATTACATTGACCACTTTAACTTTGATTGCTAGTTTGATTTTGACTTTTCATTCTACCTACCTATCTAGCCTAAATCTTTTTCTTTTCATATAAATAGGTTAAAATGTCCAAGCAAAGGCAAACTCCTTCTAGGAGTTACAGTAGTACATCTAGTAACAAAATGGAGGAAGCATTGCGAATAATTGAAAGAAAAGAAATGTCTGTCACAAAGTGCGCTCAGCATTTCGGTATTGCGAAGGGAACCCTTATTAATAAGATGCATCAAAGGCATGGTAAGGTATTTGGAAGGCCTTGTATTTTTACAGAAGCTGAGGAAAAACTCTTTATTCAAGTTATACTAACCACAAGCGAATGGGGCTTTCCTTTAAGTGGGATAGAAGTTCAAAAACTGGCGACCAACTATCGGAAGAAACGTGAGAAAACAAAAAAAAACAAAAGCTAGATTGGCTAGAAGGGTTCTTCAAAAGAAATATAAATGTGTCGAAACCTTAAAACATCCAAGGCAAAGTTAACAAGAACGTTTATAGGAGAATATTTTAATAATTTAAAAAAGACTATCACTTTTGATAATTGGAAGTATATTTCAGTTAGTTATAAATTTAACTACGATGAAACTAATTTATCAGATGATCCCGGTTCCCAGAAGTGTTTAATTTTTTAAAAAAGGGTTGCAAATATCCAGAAACAGTAATGGACAGTTCGAAGACCAGTATATCGGTTATGTTCAGTGGCTCGGCAGTTGTAGAGTTATTGCCCCCTTATGGTATCTATAAATTAGAACAATAATGGGAACAATGGATGGAGGGCGGGCCAAAAAACACAAAATATAATAGAAGCAAGTCGGGTTGGTTTGATGCTACAATTTTTAAAGATTAGTTCATTAATCACTTCATACCATGCACGAGAAATATGGATGGGAAAATCGTTCTATTGAGAGATAATCTTTCAAGTCACTTTTCCGTAGATGTAGTTGAAGCTGCGGTACAAAACAAAATCAGGTTTGCTTGTTTTCCTCCAAATTCAACACATCTTCTACAACCGTTAAACGTAGCATTCTTCGGTCCTTAAAAAAAAATATGGGGGACCATTTTAATGAAGTGGAAAGTAAGCAAATCAAGAATTTCGGAAGTGCTAGCTAAAAATAAGTTTCCCAAAATGCTTAAAAAACTGGCAGAAGAATCCTTGAACGAAAATGGTTTGTCAACGAATTTAATATCTGGCTTCAAAAAGTGTGGAATTTTCCCTTTTGATCCTCAACAAGTGATGACAATAATGCCTAGGAAAGAACATCTAGAAGAAACAGCTACAAATTTATCATCGTGCGTTGTAGATTTATTAAAAGAAATGAGACATGGTAAAGAAGACTCACCGGGAAGAAAAAAAAGGAGCAAGGTTCGAGTTACACCTGGTAAGGGAATAAGCGTTGAAGAGCTTAAAGGAAGTCCGGTCCAAGCAGAAGCAAGTCTAACTCGCGAACGGCCCCCGAGTTCTTCTAATTACGGCACTATATTTCCAACAGTCTCAAAGTGATACAAACATGGAGGAAACGTTGGCAGGGCCCTTGAGCCCTTCATCCCTAGAAGACCTCATGGAAGTTGTTCTAAATACCAAAAATTCATTTTAAATAGACCATCCATTTTTAGTATGTTTTTTTGTACCTACTCACAATCTGTTTTTTTCCATAAAGACATACTTTTAACATACTTTTATTTATTGTTAATTCTCCCTTAAAAGTTTTTTTTTTTTTAAATCTTTCTGATAATGTGGAATTTAAAATTTAACTTTGAAGTAATATATTTTAGTTTTTATATCCTGTTCATTCGTTCTTTTTTCCTATTACTATTCTACATATCTTCGAAAGATAAGTTTTTTTTTTTAATTTATATATAAATAAATATACCTAAGTTATTTTATTTATGTGGAATTTGCAACTTTTTCTTTTGATTTTTCGTAATAAAATACCCTAAAACTTAAACAAAACGTTTTTCATTGTCTTATGGTCAAAGTGTATTACTGGTCAAAATTAAAAATGGTCAGGTATAAATTTGACCAGGATGTTTTTTAACAGTTAAAAGCGCATCGGAAATGCAAAAACTGAAGTAAAGTATTGATTATGTTCACAATTCAACAGTCGACAGCTTAAGACTAAAATCGAATATACAAAAAACAAACAAAAACACTGCGAATGTTTTTTCTGCAAGACTGGTCAAAGTTAGGCGGTTTTACGGTAAGTAAACTATTTGTAAAAATCATTTTGGAATCTTTTTACAGACTTCTTAGAAGTTTACATATTTCCTTAGTAAAAAGTGTCACCTTAATGAATAACTCATAATTATGAATTCAATGCCATTACTTCAGCAGTATGAATTGGCAAGATACCATGTTCAATAGGAAGCAAAACTGGACAGAAAGACTTTGCTTAGTACCCGTTTGTCACGTTTGTCAGAGGGTGTTTTTCCGACTACTGCTTTCTACCCATAATTTTTTTTTTTTTTCTTAAACTACGAGGTATGTTCAAAAAGTAAAAAAATATATATATATATATATATTTATTCATCACTATTAATGTTGTCCCCTTCAAAGTAATCTCCCTCGGATATAATGCCCTTCGCTTATGGTAATTCGACGAGTTTCCAAAACAATTTTCTTCACAGCTTCGACGTTATCATCATGTAGTAGGGTATCAGAGCGAAGTTCGTCATTAGCAACTTGCCGGACATCTGGGAAGAGCTTGTACCACTTGTAAAAATTTTTTTTACTTAGAGCAGACTCACCGTACACCACTTGATTCCATTTTTTACAGAAATTTAATGCACATCCTTTTCTCCATTTTTTAAAACAATTGAAAATCACGGAGCACACCAAAACACATCTTACCTATCTATATTTTATCTATCAAAAACAAACTTAGTGTGCTATATACTTGAAACAGTGAACATATGTTCGGGACATGTGTACCAACACAGCAAGATAAAAAAATCGATGATCAAATGTACGTTGCTCGCGTAGTTTCAAAAGTCATCTTACTTTATGAACACATAGGAATTCACACCTTAGTAACCACTTTGTAACCTTCAAGCTATAAACATTTTACAATATTTTAAAATTGTTCAATGGAAACTGACACAAGACTAAGGAAATATTCATGCAAGATTACAGAGCAGAAATTTAGAAAACCCTGACAAATTTTTAACAAAAAGAAAAGCCTGAAGTGTCGAAGGCAGAGCACTACGGGAATCTTGATCATTTTTTCGGGTCCAGAGAATCATCTATAAAAATCCCAAATGCAGTCAATTCTAGCGATGTTTCAGAACTAGGTACAGTGTAGTAAATGTTTTTAATATATGAGTCGTTCTAGTGATTTATCTTCGTAGAGGAAAAATACTAATGGAATCAGAAAATAAAATTTATTTGTGCTAAAAAAAAAGCTAGTGTGGGAGCTTTCATTAATTTAAACACACATTTGTTGTGAAATTAATGTAGTATTTTATTGATTAATAAAGTTCGGTCTATGGTAATTATGAATGAAACAGAATATCGTTCATATAACCATCACGACTTCTGTTGAAAGCCATGATCAGAAGATCAAAATTATTGATGGCTTTTTGAGGAATAAGTGGGTCAATGGCCGCAATTTCAGTTTGGATGTTAGGTTATGCTATGTCATAGACCTTTCTCTTCAAGTAACCCCCAAGGAAGAAGTTTTAATGAGTGAAACCGCATGACTTTGGAGACTAATCAACTTCTCCTCTAACCGAAATACATCAAATTGCGTACGTAATAAATTGATTGATTGATGACATGCATGGGCGGTAGCACCATCCTCTAATAAGATTAAATAACTAAAATGAATTGTAGCGTGATAAACGACTCCATGACTAAAATTGCCAAAGATTGTATGACGCCTGTCAAAAATATCAACCACTTTGAATTCAGAAAACGACAGCCACACCATCTGTTGGCTGACCCTTTAAGCGCACCATACACACTTCAACTCAATTGTAAACTGAGTGAAATCAAATCAAAATCAACCCGTGTGTGGCGTAGTCATTTGATCGATTTGACGGTTAAGAAGTTGGTTGAAGAAAAATCAAAGGATTTTGATTTCCGAAATAGAATCCAAAGCCTTTCAACTAAGTTGAACCGTATGTGGCTAAGTTCATTGATTTGCTATCAAATGAAGTTACAGTCGTGTTTGAGCTGTGTTAGCAGGTGGTTTCGAATACAAATGATTGGAAATTGGAAATTTTTCAATTGATGGAAGGCAACCGAGCGATATGGAAAGTTAAAAGTGCAGATTATAGAAATTAAATGAAAAAAACCGGTCATGGGAGTTAATCCGATAAATAGAAAAAGATTGAGAGCCGGAGGCTAGCATTGCAACACTGAAAAATAAAATAACAAATATTAGAACATGCTACCGTCGCGAACTGAAAAAATATCTGACTCTTCTAAATCTGGTGCTGGGGAAGAAGTTTTGTATGTAAAAACTTTATGGTACTTTAACCATTTGAAATTTTTACGAGACCAAGAAGACACCTAATTATTTTCTGTATCAAAACCCATTAAGAGTTCGCGAAAGGCAAGGCAATCACGATTCTTTGACCCAGCAGAATGAAGAAGACGTATATACTAACACATGGGCTGAAAAGTCAGTGCCGTTTTATAGTAAAACACAAAATTTTTGCAAAATTCAACTTTAATTATCAATATAGTTGCCTTCGAGGGCGATACACTGATTGAAACGATTCATTCAATTTTGCCATCGTTTTCATCGACGGCATCGTTTTCATCGACGGCATCGTTTCCTTTTTCTTCAAATGCGGCCGTTTTTCCGCGATTTCGTCCTTCAAACGCTCCAACAACGCAAAGTAATAGTCGCTGTTGATAGTCTGCCCCTTTTGGAGATAGTCGATAAAAATTATTCCATGTGTATCCCAAAATACGGATGCCATATACTTGCCGGCCGACTGTTGAGTTTTTGATCGTTTTAGACGTGGTTCGTCGCCTGCTCGCCACTCAGCTGACTGCCGATTTGACTCTGGTGTGAGATGGAGCCAAGTTTCATCCATTGTCACATGCCAACGCAAAAATTCGGCTTTAAACACTCCTCTGAATCATCAACACGTTGTTGTTTTTGGTCG
The DNA here is from genome assembly GCA_907269105.1 of Volucella inanis. Taxonomy (NCBI): domain Eukaryota; kingdom Metazoa; phylum Arthropoda; class Insecta; order Diptera; family Syrphidae; genus Volucella; species Volucella inanis. The sequence goes on along the minus strand of OU026155.1, from coordinate 139,955,284 downwards.
ACTGTGAACAGAGCTTTCGCATGTCCAAATATTCATGTATGATATATCCAACACGCTCTTTTGATATCTTCAGAGCTTCAGCTATCTCGATCAACTTCACTTTACGGTCATTCGTAATCATTTTGTGGACTTTTTTGATGTTTTCATCTGAAACAGCCTCTTTTTGACGTCCACTGCGTGCATCATCTTCGGTGCTTGTATGACCCCTTTTAAATTTTTCAATCCATTTACGAATGGTTCGTTCGGCTGTGCAGAGTCCGGGTAACACTTTTCAAAAAGCAATGATAAATTAACTCACAACACTATATCTCGAGAACTAATCGTCCGACAGCTTTCAAATTTATACACGTATCGTTTGAAGGTTGGTACTAACTGAATGGTATGGATGTAATTCAAGTGGTTCCCTCTCATGGACTTTTCAGCCCATGTATTAATGTTTCTTACTTAACTCGAAGATAACCAATTTAGTTAAAACTTTTTTTTCTATTTATTTATTCTTCTTTGTTGTTTTCTTTTTTTCTTACAAACATATGTATGTAGTTATTTAGTCAAAACAATATCGATGTAAAAATAAATTTGAATTTAATTGGATATTGTTGTATTTATGTATGCGCATAATTTGTTGCGGATGGTTTTGGCAATATTTGTCGAGTTTCTTGATGAGGTGTATTCTAGTCTGATGGGTATATTATTTTCGTTGGATGGTATAGCTTCATACATTTTTCTGTTTTAAATAATTGTGGAGAAAACAACAGACTAAAACTATTTATTTGCCTCATTGGGTTGCAAGCTTATGTGCTTTAAGAGAATTTGGAAACGGTGTGCGAGAATACCAAAAGCATTTTCTACACGAATTCTCTATGAACTAAGACGTTTGTTAAAATTTATTTCTTGCAGAGATATATGCTCCTTCAAAGGATAAGCGTCATCAACCACAAAAACATAAGGCAACACATGTTTCAATTACGATTTTGCCAATCGCTTGAGGGGAAACAGTACAAAAAAATTTAAGATTCTCGAAATCGTTACCCTTTCCAAGGTATCTTCAAGGTCTTCGAAAGTCACGTTTCTGGAGATATTGCATCCTTCACAAAAGTGTCCTCTTTTTTTATGATTGGTGTAATTTTATATAAGAGCTCATGAAAAGTCCCCGCACGATTTACAAAATCGGTTGGTTCACTTATTTTAATATTTCTTATAATTTTTTCGTTAGAAAATTATTTCTTATTATATAACAAATATTTTGTCCAAATTCTACGTTTTTTATTGTTCATTATTTTTTCCTAATTATCAACGTTAATAATTTTCTTTTTTCACTCATTTTGAAAATACTAACTATAATGTGTAACTTTTTTGCAGACAGTTTGACAATTGAAGTCTTTCAATTCAGTTTATGTAGTGTGGGCAAATATCAATTTAGTTGACAACTCAGTTTACAATCGACTTAAATCGCATATGGACTACTTTGTTCACTGTTCACAATACATATTGCAAACTCACAAAAAAATTGCAACTCAAAAATTTATTTACGTTCGACGAGTAGTTTGTTTACATTTTTTTTAAAGCACGATTCTATTCAAACTATGATTTGTTAACACTTGAAACTTGTAAACATTTGAAACTTTCATTTATTTCGAAACTTTCATTTTTATTTCCCACGACATTTAAACTTAAAACGTATTCAAAAACAACAATTACTTAAGCAGATCTATTCGTTTTATTCCGCACCGAATTTGAAAGCTTTTCACAAACTCTAGTAATACCTTTGCAAACCCTTAAACATTGCACACTTGTGAAATTATATAGGGCGATTCATCGTAAGGTTTGATTTTCAATATGCTTTTTTTGACAGACCACGCATAACTCCTATCAAACTGCTTTGTTAAGTATCGCTTGGCAAGTCATCATGGAAAGACTTACACCAAAATAGCGTATCAAATTTGTTCAGCTGTATTACGAAAATTTTTTCGTGCGATTCGAGGAATTTACGGTGCGCATAATCGACCTACTGAAACCACTATTGCAAATACCATTCGCAAATTCGAGTCCCAGTTTACATTAGTGGGTGATACTCGACCGGTTAGACCACATCCAGCACTATAGCAGCTGTAGCAGCTTGGCTTGGCGTATTTGACAACTTGGCGTAGTTTACGTGAGGATCGCGGCCTAAAAGCGTACAACTTGTGCAAGAATTGAAGCCAGGCGACTTGAATTTGCATCATATTCTCAGTGAACGGGCTCTGGAAAAACTCAATGAAAATCCGGTGTTCTATCGTGAAACTTTGTTCAGTGTATTAGGTTTTGATATTTTTCCCAGAGGTGGTTGTCAAACTGGACGGGACGAGCTAGTACATCCTCCTCAACCAGTGGGTCTTAAGTATGTGCTAGTTATTAGTTCGTTACATTTAGCCCAGCCAGCAACCACTACAATATTAGTGTTATACCTTCACGTCAGAGTTGACGCCGACGGGATTTACATATAACTACATACAAATTCCATGAAAAGACTTTTTTACAGAATTGCCTGGCACGGGATTCGAACCCGCGATCCTCTGCTTGAGGAGTCTATGCATATACCACTACACCACGGCCACCCCGTATATGTTAATAAACGAAATTGCCGTATTTGGGCTGATGATCAACCCGAAGAGTACCAAGAGCTACCATTACATCCATTAAAAGCAACGGTATGGTGTGGTTTATGGGCTGGTGGAATCATTGGTCTATATTCCTTCAAAAATGAGGCAAATCAGAATGTTACCATCAATGGTAACCGTTATCGCGCCTTTTTAACGGACTATGTGCTTCCGGAAATTCAAGCATATGGTCTCAGTGAGCTCTGGTTTCAACAAGACGTTTTGCTATGGTAAATTGACCTTGTGCGATATCACACCCTTGGACTATATTCTCTGGGGATATGTAAAGTCTCAGGTCTTCAGGAATAAGCCAGATAGGATTGACATTTTAGAAGCCAACATTACTCGTGTTATCCGTGAGATACCAGTCGCTATGCTCGAAAGAGTCGCACAAAATTGTGGCCTACATTTACATGATATCAAAAAGTAAATGCCATGAATTGTTCTTTCAACCGATAATAGAAATTTTAAGTTCACTTTCAAATTTATGTTTTATTTTACATTATAAATTAAACCTCACGATGAATCACCCTATACAATTTCTCATATAAAACCCATTCAAGATAGATTTCCCAATAAGTTCCATATCAGTTTCCATAAAATACAGTTTTCATCCTTTGACAACATTTGTCATTTCTTTCGTCGTGTCTTGTTAAAAGTTAATTGGATCACTCAAGAACTACTGCCAGTGGCAGCAATCACTCTATGTATAATGTCAACAACTTCGACTACCATTGCACGAAGAAGTGTCGATCGCGGTCCCACGCACAACAGATTATTGCCGCGTTAACTAAACGCACAATTGAAAATGAAAAGCTTGCAGCTTACATAGCCAAGACATGTTGCAACTTCTGCAATAACACCGATGCATTAGTAAGGGAGAAGAGCAAGACTTCCGAATGGATTGTCTCTAAATTGCTTCTTTGTTTTTAATTTTTATTTTTTTTATTTTAGGGGCGATCAGCTGTTCATATGGCGGCATCAGTGGATCGTTATGCAATCCTCGAGTGGCTGTTGAATCAGGTAAACAAATGAGTTTGATAATTTGGCGCCAATACTGAAGTCAATCTTAATAGGGAGCTAATATCAACAGTAGAGATAAAGAGTTTGGGAGCAGTGCCTTGCATCGGGCAATCTATTACGGTTGCATTGATTGTGCAGTTCTACTAATGCGGTATGGCGCCAGTTTAGACCTACTCGATGAAGATACAAGAAGTCCTCTTCAAAGTTGCTGCCGTTTAAGTGATGTTCCGTCCGTTTCTCATGTGTAAATGTTTGCCGTACAAAATCTATGAAAAGAAGAAAAAATACGAGTCTCTCCTTAGTTCAACAAGGAATGAGCTTCTAGTCTGGGGATCGAATAAGAACTACAACTTGGGCATTAGCAATGAGGAGGGTGCACCCGCTCCACAGTATATTGACATTTTTCACAATGAACACATCTTTATTGACATGATCTCATTAAACATTTATTACAGCTTGTTTGTGGATACAAAAGGGCAACTTTTTGTTGTTGAACATGCCAAAAGTGGTCAATTATGTAAGAGCACATAGGAAATTCTTACCCCCAAGGTTGCCGATTGATAGGTATTCCATATTCCAGGCAATGGCACAGAGAACTATATACCTATACCGAAAAAGGTAGAAGTGCCCATCAAAAATGTAGGGGAGAGGATTATTTGTATAAGCACATCAAGGAAGCATTCACTTTTGCTGACCAATAGAAGTACGGTTTTCAACTGTAGTCTGAACGAAGACAAACAATTGGGTATTCGTGAGAATCCAGAAAAGCTAAATGTGTTTAAAGAAGTTGTGACACTAACAGATTTTGGAGTTGAAAATTTGATAGGGGTGATTGCTAGAGATTTCCATTCTCTGGCCTATTCGCCGACAGAACTCCATGTTTGGGGAACAAATCACGGACAATTTGGATGGAGCAGCAAAAGTGGGGCCGTTTTTCTACAGCCAATACAAGTAAGTTCCTGGTTTTGTAAATCTAAATCGATTTGTGTTTATTTTGAGTTTTGTTATAGGTCGAGTTGCCCCATATGACAAAAATTCTATTTGTCGAATCAAATAATTTTGCCATTGCATGCTACACCACAGCTAAGTCTGTATTCCTTTTCCATAAGTACAATCGCAGGGCCATCAAAACACCTCAGTAAGTTAAAAGTTAAAGTCTTTTATATTTCGATTATGATTTCGATTTAGCTTATTGTATTTTAATTTGCTGCAGTGTCCGTCGCTTTAATAACATTTGTATTCATCTAGGGGCACAATCGTCTATATTACTTCCACTTCCACTCCACTTTGGTCGGAGATCTGAATTCGGTTGTAATCACCTTCAGCACTCACGGAATATTCAACTCATCCGCGCTACGCATGACAGGTCCAGTGCTAGGTTTTGCCCTCCTATATATAATATATCAATTCCATACTAGAATTTGCTATATAGATTCTTTGCCACCCTTTAATTACATTAAAAAGTCAACCTGGGCTTCAACTGACAAGCCTTTAAAGCTGGCATAATCTTGCCAACTGTCTCCAAATCGGTTAAGGTCCCCTTTCATTTGCGTGCACCACTTTAGATGAGGTCGACCTTTGTTGCGCCATACTTCGGATCTAGATCCAAAGACTGGCCAGAGCTGGGGTGTCTATTCGCTAAACATGGACCAGCCATCTCATGCCAATGTCTCTGTACAGTCTGTAGGGTTTGTAATGGGACCGAAAATCATGCGCAGCATCTATCTCTCCAAACATCCAAGTGTTTTTCAACCGCTTTCGACCAGATCCAAGCCTCTTTGTAGGACTAGAATTACTTAATTTCCTCCTGATCTCAAAGAAACAGCGATTGGCAAGAGTAATTATGTGCTGATTTCTGCGTTGATGTCGTAGCTGCTTCTAACGACGAATTTCTTAACTACCTCGAAGTCATAATTGCCAATTAAGACGTTTTGGCCAAGTCGCCGGTGGTGTACTTTGTTTTGTCCTCGTTTACCATCAGACCCATTCCACCTCAATTAATTAATCATCTCCGTAGTTATTTTGCACAATATGACGAATTTGGCATGTTGATTTTGTTTTACTTTGATGTCTAGAAGTTGATGGTGAGTGTCGATGTGGTATTTCCGGGTCTTTGCCAATATCTGTCGTAGTATAAATATTAGGTCAATAGTGGCCTGAGACCGTACTAATGTGGACCAACCATATTGAACATGAATGGTTTTAGACACGTCAGAAAAGGTCTTTTAAGCGATGTTTAGGAGAGTTAGTTGTCTGAAGTTCGCGCCTGCATCTCGGATAGCACCTCGACAACTTTCACATGGGTGTTTCTTGGTTTGTGCGTGGAGGCTAGGATTTGGAGAGAGTGTGAAGGAAAAGCGATCGACAAACATGCTAGCTGTCTTTTGCGATTGCAGCTCTGCAAAACGATACAATGAGAATTATTTTTATATGGTACTTCAGGGAGAAATAGGTCGTTAGTATTTCTTGCCTTGGTTTTTCTATTAATCTTTTTTATCTCTCGCCCACACAGTCTATTAGCATTGATTTCTCTAACTAATGCGACGATTTTTGGCGTTACAAGGTGGTTCGTCTCTCGATCCAGTTCATGTTTTTTTCTACCCAGCGCAGCAAATAAGTACGTAGCCCTTTCATCCTTTCTATTTCAGTATTTCATCATCGTTATAGCTAATAAGCTTTTTAATTTTGAATACACCTTCGCTTGAAGATGTGGTCAAATGAGACCCCTTCGGGTTGGTACATTGAAGAAGATTTCCCCAAATTCTCAGAAGGAATCATAGCGTTGCTAATTTCTTCTTGTTCAACTCTCACTCTTATAAGTTTTTAGGTGGACGAAAATAGAACCCAGCGACTGCCACGAAAAGCACAATTGTACTGTAGTCAATAGGCATCGCACTCAGTCACTACTCTAATTGGACATGCTGCGTCTACACATACATAACGCAAGATCGTTTGGAAATTTTTGAAATAATATGAAAATAGATTTAAGAGGCTACTAATTCGACCAGGTTGGTCGACTTATCCTTTATTAATTCGATTGGTAGGACTATACATGTATAGACAAGGGTCGCACAGATCAAAGTTATGATTTTGGACAGTTTATTCTAATTGGTAATACATCTTTGGAGTTAAAAAATTGATGTAGTTGCTGAGATTTCATTCATGTTTGTATCGCAGGGTTGATTGCAGTATTTGTTGTAGTAAACTGTCAAGATCACAGCTTTTATTTTTGTTCTGAGTAAGCTGCTTCTAAGAGACAGACAGAATAGTTATTTTAAGCCCTTGAGGAGAGGGCTTATCCTTAGTTCGGCATATTAATTGCGAATAGCTTTGTAAAGAATAATTTAGATTTTTCGAGCGAGTCGTTTCGATAATATTTGTTTGAAGGCTCGAGTGTAGGGTAATATCTATTAAAGTGAAATCATGGATACAGTATCGAGAATTTAGCTTCTTTAGTCCAGAAATGCAAAAACCTAATGAATGCACATTAGGTATGCAGGCATTCAGATTAGTTTTGAATCTGTAATATCAGGAATTTAGGCACGATTGGATAGCTGGGGATGGTAATACGAAAACGGTGCAAACTTGATAACCTTATAGTTTTTATTTTTACTGCTCTGTGTTATGTAAGTTGATACACGTCTTGCTCCCTGCAAAGCCTGCATATTTTATATAGTTTTTACGGTAATGTGACTATGGTTAGCTTCTGTGGGCTTCCCATGGCTGGCAGATGGAAATGGCAGAAATCTCGTGGCCGCTACTGTATTGATTGCTTGTATTTGCTCTGCCTTCTAGAAAGGCTGATTCTGCTGGATTTTTTTTTAATCATGCCTCTTGCCCCAATCGTACGATCAACATATGAATTAACATCTTGGACAATCTTTCCCAAATTACTTCACTCTCTGAAAATGTGATCGTGTACTTTCGATTTCCGACCGTCATCACACATCCACTTCAGTGATACTTCAAATAAAGTTAGTATTGACAGCATCGAAAAGCTTAATGAAGTTGTCGCCACTTACAAATGTCGGGACCAGAATAAAGTTGAAACAAATTAGATGTCGTCAGTTGCTGCCGAATCCACTCTTAAATTTAGTTATTTTAAAATTTCAAATCTTTATAATATTGTTCATATGCGAGTACTTATATTTGTTCATGTATTATGTTCTTATTTTATTCTCATGTTTTTCACTATTTTTACTTCTTCTGCAGGTAGAAGAACCTCTTCTATTTTCTCTTTGTTCTACGTATTATAATCGTTTACATTATCAATCTTTCTAGTTGTTGTGATAGTAAAAACGCTTATTAAATTTTCAATTATTTGTGTTCTTCTATTCCTTAAATGTTGCTTTATAAATTCATCCAAGTTTGGAATGTGTGTTCGCAGTGGTGCGAACGTCTACAAAGGCGTAAATGTATGCTATTTAAATGCCCATAGGCTTATGGCGCTTCCGATTGGATTCTCTCCGGAAGTGGTTTAGTTTAGACTCCAATAGAAAAGTAAAAAAATCTGGTTTGACACACAATACTATTTGACATTTATATTTTTATATGATCTTGACTGCAATTAAATTGTGTTTAAAGGAAAACAATTCAAAAAGCATAAATATTATTTGACTGTATGTATGTTTTAATCGGATCAATGTCCGTTCACGTTGGTAGTTGCCACGAAAAGGATCGATTATCAAAATTTGTTTTACCAACTGAAAACTCACACACTTGGAGATTCACATGAGTAATACAGTTGCACATAATACGATGGGAACTTGCATCTATAAATGATAACAGCAAATATCACTCATTTATGCATTAAAAGAACATTTAATTACTAAAAATCATAGGTAGGGTAAAATAGGATTTAGTTGTCTAATTTACATAAAGATTAAGAAAAATTTAGTAAATGGAAAATGGGAATTTCAAATTTTACATATTCAGTTTGGATTCAATATAGATTTTTTAGTTTAGTTTGATAAATATTTAAGTAACGCAATATTAGTTAAATTTCTAAGTAATAATTAAATTTCTTGTCATTCCCTTATCTAAGACTCGAAAATTCTTCTATAAACGTACGTCAAAGTATTAAACATATGTAGTCTATAAGCACATACATAAATAATTTGTGGTTAATTTTTATTTAATCTTTTAGAACATCATCACATACAAAATCGATACACAAAACTTCGAGAAGCTCATATTCATCTTTTAACATAAAAAACGGCCAACACCGCCTGCAACGTAATCGTCATTACCATTAACATAAAAGTTGAACCTGTAATTAATAAAGTATTTATTTATTTATTTTTTTTTTTTCAGAGTTATAAATCCAAATTTTAGACACAAAGATAATATCTGGGATACATACAGAAGAATCAATATGTGCAAGATCTTATAGGAAGACCAGATAAATACGATAGAAGAAATAACTTAAATAAGCAACAACGGTGATATAAAAAATTGATTCTGCCTTTATTTTGAAACTACATTCATACCACTATACAAATGGTTGCCTCAACTTCGCTAGCAGAAGGCTTTAAGCGGTCGGTCCAATTTTTGATGACTTTTCGGGACTTTACATTGTTTCAGCATCTTCAGCTCATATTGAAACATCGGACCATGCATCGCTTGCCGAGGTTGACTTAAGACACAAAGAGTACTAACACCCTAAAACGTATAGGGTGCACTACAATACCGTTCTCAATTTGGCTGTTTCTGCTTTTTGTTTTTGAAAGCTCTGCTAGTTTCTTGGTCGGCCTATGTACCTAACTACACAAATACTGTAGATCAGTTCTATCAGGGGCTTTTCTAAAAAGTTAAGCTGGCATCGGTCATCATATATATCACATCTAGCAGACTTTTTATCCGACCTTCTTTTACTTTACATTGTGGGTTGTTTTTTTTTTTTGCTATATACTTGCTTTTGCTAGCTTAAACTTCCAAAGTATTTCGTCGAAAGTGATTATAAGCTTTAATTTAAAATTTGACAATTTTTTACGATGACCATGCGACACTTCCCTGTTTATTGTTTTTATTGTTTTTGGATTTAACGTTTTTTTTTTTTTTTTTTGCTTTTACAGATTAGAAGCGTTAAAAAGCATATCAGTTGTTGGCGGTAATAATGCAAAGCCTGCCAAGAAATCAGACTTAAAACTTCTCATGCTAACCGAAACCAATGTTGTGCTTATTTGGTACGAAATGACTTACCAATACCTCAGGTAAGGAAACCTTTTCTTAACCTTTTTCCATTTAGTACAGAATATCCTTTTTTCAGATGCACTTTTCCACATATCCGCGTAAATGAAATCGACAAAATCTTATACAAAGCCAATCAGGTAATGATTTTATCTCAAGGCTATGTATACACGGGAAGATGCAATCAAGTTTCAATACAAACTTATCAAAAAATCAGTACGGACGTATGGTTTCGCAAGAATATTTGCAATGATCACGAAATCGAAATCAAATTAAGTCGCATCTTACACTTAGACCGTGTTGTGGATATCTTTTGTGATGATGACTTCTCCTCGTTTGCAGTGCTACAGGAGAATTCTGCAAAGTACTTTAATCTTCCCACCTTGACAGCAGAGGAGTACAGTTTCAAGAAACTACTTAACGATGCTAGCGAATTTGATCTCATTCACGATGTGGTCTTCCATGTGGATGAAGAGAATTTCTATGCTCACAAGTTTATAGTGTTCTCAAGATCAGCGGGTCTTAGGGAAATCGTCGAGTCGTACACGGATAAGAATATTTTTTTGAACTTCAAGGGTTTGACTGGAAAGATGTTTGAGTTGATAATGAAAAACATCTACACAAACTATTATGTGACCGGGGATGGTAGGTTGTTGAAGTTTTTTTTAAAGTTTTGGCTTAAATCGAAATTATTTCGCAGATCTTGATGATATCCAGCAGTCACTTGGTCCCGATTGTCCAGCGGAGAGATTGCAAACACTTCAACTTCTCTTGAGCTTTGCGGAGAGATTCAAATTGAACAGCTTGTTAAATTCTATAAACAGTTTTGATTATACCTCACAAATTCCAAAAGAGATGGTTATTCTAAGGAACGAATCGATGTATCCCCTTAAACGCGCAGATTTTCCTAATCTCTACGACGTGACTATAAAATGTGCTGGCGGTGTGGAAATATCAGCGCATAAATGCATTTTAGTCTCGCGACTTGAGTATTTCGACTTGATGTTCACTCACATTTGGTCAGAGAGGACAGTCATTAATTTACCCACAGTTCCATCAGAATATATGATTCCCATTGTAGATTTCCTCTACACATCCGATGGGGAACAGTTTCGTAAGCAAAACCATTCGGAGACGTACTTATACAACATGGTAGTGTTCTGCGATCAGTTCTTCATCGAACGTCTACGTAAAGTGTGTGAAGTTTTAATTTTGGAAAAGATCAACATAAGAAAATGTGGAGACATGTTGGACTTTGCGTGCCTTTACAATTGTGATGTCCTGAAGACTGGTTGTTTGGATTTCATCTGTCAGAATTTATATAGAGTCTTGTTACAGAGAAGTCTCGAATGTTGTGAGCCATACGTCTTAAACTGCATCAATGCTCATTATCGTCAGATGTTTAAGGAAACTTTTGATTATCGTATGATAACTCCCGATTCTGAGGCTGTCGATGATGAGATTCTTCTTAGTTTTGTTGATGACTTTGAGGTGAATCTTCAGTACAGAATCGATGAGGAAGAAATTGTTAAAATACGAGCCAAACAGAAACAGAAAGAGATTAAAACAAAACAAAAAACCAAACAGTTTGAGAAAGATGCAATTAACTTCATGAGAGAGATGAGCTTGCAAGACTCCAAAAGAGAAAGCAACTCAAAGAAGTCAAAGGTTTCAAAAGAAGTTGAAGAGTCATCGGCAAAAATTTATGCTGAGTGTGAGTCTTGGATGAAAGTCTCCAATAAGAGGAAAGTAAAGAAAGAACCAGTAACACCAGTGCTCAAGGCAAATGAAATCCTTAAAACGGAACCTAAATCCAAGAAGGCATTCATAAGTCTAAATCAATCGATTGAAAAGGAAATTTCAAATGAAACTACCCCAATTATAGGCACTAACATCAGTCTAGCCGACTTTACTCCGGTTAGAACTGAAAAGATTTCTCAAAAACAAAGAAAACTCTTATCTTCAGAGTCTAGGCGTTGTGAATCATCACCAGTTACTCCAACAAAACCAATGGTAGTGCCTCGGCCACAGATACCTAATGCATGGGGTGTTAGCTGTCCGTCGGATATTGGTAGTGAGTTAGATATTTCAATATTCCTCAAAATAAGGAAAAAACGCTCTGGTCTGCCACAAAAATTTCTAACGAGGACAAGTGGTAAGAACTTCTGAAAATTTCTCGAGGATGAAAGAAGCAAAGAAGTAAGCGATGGAATGAGGACGAAATCATTGGCATTAAAGCAAATCGAAGAGATTTGTATGCGTTTTATAATGTGGAAGATGAGATTAAAGCTATTGAGCGCAAAAAGCAAAAACCAGTAATCATGAATTTTGCCATTTGGCAGAGAAATTAATTTGTGTACATATAAATACATAAACTTACTCCTTCATGCATTTCCATATAAAATAAAGGAGTAAGGTTCTTTAAAATCATATAATGCTAAAAAAGGCAATTCAATTTTATATTAAAAAATCATAATATTATGTACATATACATATCAATAAAACATACTGCAATATATTTGGTATACATTGCACAATTGAATAAAAGTAAATAAATCTTTGGTTTAAAAAAGTTTAGGTACTTTTGTAGAAAATAACCACTGCGGATTGTATTGTCGAAGGTTTTATTTAATTTAATTTTTAGATTGAAGATTACTTGTAATACATTTGATTTTTAAAGTTTAACCAACTAACATGGCCAAATATCACGAAAAGAAAGAACGAAGTAAAAAGAAAGGTTGAATGTTATGTGTCACGAAATGACAGTTCTATTGAAATATTGAACAGTTATTTTGTGCTGCGGGACATGATTTTTAATGTCTAAGGGTACCACTGCAAAGGTATCTGTTTTGAGTGTAAGCTCTTTTTCAGGTAAGCAACAGGCGATGATAAAAGCCGGCAACTCTGTTGGTTCTTTCTGGGCTTATAGCTCAATAAGTAACACATGGGCTGAAAAGTCAGTGCCGTTTTATAGTAAAACATAAAATTGTTGCAAAATTCAATTTTATTTATCAAAATATTTGCCTTCGAGGGCGATACACTGATTGAAACCATTTCTCAATCTTTCGATACTAGCTTTGTAGAATGATTTCGGTTTAGCCTCAAAAAAGCCTCTGTTTCGGCGATTACTTCTTCATCGGTGTTAAATCTCTTTCCGGCGAGCATTCTTTTGAGGTATGCGAACAGGAAATAGTCGCTGGGGGCCAAATCTGAAGAAAACGGTGGGTGGGGAAGCATTTCGTAGCCGAATTCATTCAATTTTGCCATCGTTTTCACTGACTTGTGAAACGGTGCATTGCCTTGATGAAACAGCGTTTCCTTTTTCTTCAAACGCGGCCGTTTTTCTGCGATTTCGTCCTTCAAACGCTCCAACAACGCAATTTAATAGTTGCTGTTGATAGTCTGCGCCTTTTGGATATAGTCGATGAAAATTATCCATGCCAGCCGACTGTTGAGTTTTTGGTCGTTTGGACGAGGTTCGTCGCCTGTTCGCCACTCAGAAGACTGCCGACTTGGCTCTGGTGTGAAGTGATGGAGCCAAGTTTCATCCATTGTCACATACCGACGCAAAAATTCGGCTTTATTGCAGTTAAACAGCTTTAAATACTCCTCTGAATCATCAACACGTTGTTGTTTTTGGTCGACTGTGAGCAAACAGAGCTTTTGCATGTCCAAATATTCGTGTATGATATATCCAACACGCTCTTTTGATATCTTCAGAGCCTCAGCTATCTCGATCAGCTTCACTTTACGGTCATTCGTAATCATTTTATGGACTTTTTTGATGTTTTCATCTGAAACAGCCTCTTTTGGACGTCCACTTCGTGCATTATCTTCGGTGTTTGTATGACCACTTTTAAATTTTTCAATCCACTTGCGAATGGTTCGTTCGGCTGGTGCAGAGTCCGGGTAACACTTATCAAGCCATTTCTTTGCATCGGCTGCATTTTTCCCCATCAAAAAGCAATGATAAATCAACACACGAAATTGCTTTGAATTCATTTTTTCCACAATAACAAAAGTTGATTCACTCATAACAGTATATCTCGAGAACTAATCGTCCGACAGCTGTCAAATTTATACACGTATCTTCTGAAGGTTGGTACTAACTGAAAATGGTATGGAATTAATTCAAGTGGTGCCCCCTTTTAAAAATGGACTTTTCAGCCAATGTATTAAATAATAATAAGGAAAGTGCATTGCAAGGTGAAATGAGAAAAGGATGGAGGTGGTGGGAATAGGGCCACACAATTTATAGTAGATTGATACACTACAAATAAAAGTTGGAAATTTTAAGGACTGGGATAAATCCTGGCAACAGTTAAATTATAACGACCACACGAAAAATTAATTCTCTCGTAACGCAATTCAAAATGACTTGAGTCGAAGCGACGCAACTCGAGGATGGCCTATAACATATTTAGAGAATTTTTAATTTTAACAAAAAAAACCCTATGAATGTTAGAAATCGTTAATAAAGTATTTCTTTTGTAATTTTGTTCTTTTCTTTTCTTATTTACGTATATCGAAACCGGAATGACTTTGTGTATATACAATATCACTGACTTGTTAACATAGCATATACGACCAAAACAAAAGTATGGCAACCAACAAATATAGATAGTTAAATCATCCAACAAGAAAAGCAATCTTCCGAATTGATGTCAATTGAAAGTAAACGGCTCAAGAATATAGAATTTTAAACAGCACTCCCCACCTCGGTCCTAAAAATTGATAGTAATTGCAAATTGTAAATTGTAAATCATAACGGGTGACCAAATAGCAATGATAGTTTTTCGATTTGCTATGTTTTAGCAGCTGTCAAAGTTGCCAATGACATCCAGATATCAAAATATTCGGTAAGGATTACCATTTCATCATACATCGTTTTATGGTGTTATTTATGGAATTATTAAAAGATATTATCAAATGTAAATATGCAACGTGAACTTCGTCGTGGAAAATTTTGAACGTGAGTACGCTCTTTTGGAGCGTACAAAAAAAAGCAGACAAAAATTTTGTGAAATGAAAAAAAAGTAGCCGCCGTAGTGGCCAGTATCGAAGAAGATCCAGAAATGTCGATTCGGCGCCGATCGGCCTCGCTTATTTTGTGGTTGTATTTACATGCCGTGCAAGCAACACAACGCTTGGAGTTGTGAAGGAGAAATTTGGCGACTCGGTCATCTCACGGCGAGCGTTCATCAATTGGCCGCCGCAATCATGCGATTTTACACCACCCGATTATTTTCTCTGGGACTACGTCAAGTCCTTAGTCAACGCTAACAAGCCAACAACTTTGGAAGGCCTCAGGGCCAATATTCGACACATATTGGACATATTGGACCGAGTCATTAAAAATTGTACCGACTGCTTGAAGCACTCCCAGAGGCGGTCATTTGAATGTTGTGCTCTTCCACACACAATGGCATGAACGTAACTTCAAAATAACGCCAGAATCAATGTTATATCTAAACGCTTATTGGTTATTTAATTTTTTTTTTCCTGTCGTTCTTATCTGATCTGAAATTTGATCGCAAGATTCCTGCATTTATGACAGCTTCCATTAGTTCGAGGTCAGAGCTACATTTTTCGGCGATCTCTCAAACTGTCGTTGCTTTTGGCATAGATCTCTCTATTATTGCAAAAACAATAATATTACCATGTTGATCAGATGTGGAAATGGAATTCTGATTTTTGCATAGACGCGAAAAGGAGTCAGCTATTATAAATTTACCGGCTTGATAGATGACACTGAACTTAAATGGTTGCAGTCTAAGTACCCACCTTTTTATATGGGTCGGAGGCTTGAATGTCGGTTTGAAAATTGCTTCTAACGGTTTATGTTTATGGTCGGTACCCAGTTCAAAGCGTTACACAGCCCATACAAGAGCCAAGCCTTCCTTTTCTGTTTGAGAATACCTCCTCTCTACCTTGGAAAAACTGAAGTATGATAGAGTTGGTAACTCTACTTCGTAGAGGGTCGGGTAACATTAGGTAACAATACGAACTTCAACAGATATGCTACTAGGCGAAGGAAAATTCTCGTTTCTTCTTTATTTTCTGGGGCATGAAATTCTCTTACAAAAGTTTGAGTATTTAACGTCTACGTTTGCATTAAAAGTCTGCAGTAAGTCTGTGTATGAAGTCCTCAAGTTTGACATCCTAACGGAAAAATTTTTTGAAAATGTAAAATCCGAAACGGAAACCCAACATGCGGAATACCTCAAAACTGAAACAATTGACATTCCACACAAACGTCAACACGGCTGCCGGAAGAAAATTTTACACCATTTCATACTTGTATATTGGCAATTATCTTGTATATCTCGCTTGCGGACACTTGTGAAATTATACAATATTCCATATAAAACCAATTCAAAAGAGATTTCCCAATCAGTTTCACATCAGTTTCCACCAAAACCAAATCACTTTGACAACAATTGTCAGTTCTTTCGTCGCGTCTTGTTAAAAGTTACAAGGAAATTGGATCACTCAAGAACTGCCAGTGCTAGCAATCACTCTATGTATAATGTCAACAACTACGAGTACGATTGCACGAAGAAGTGTCGATGCCAGTCCCATGGACAGGAGATTACTGCCGCGTTAACTAAACGCACAATTGAAAATGAAAAGCTTGCAGCTTACATAGCCAAGACATGCTGCAACTTCTGCGATATCACCGATGCATTAGTAAGGGAGAAGAGCAAGACTTCCGAATGGATTGTCTCTAAATTGCTTCTTTGTTTTTAATTTTTATTTTTTTTATTTTAGGGGCGATCAGCTGTTCATATGGCGGCATCAGTGGATCGTTATACAATCCTCGAGTGGCTGTTGAATCAGGTAAACAAATGAGTTTGATAATTCGGGGCCAATAGTGAAGTCAATCTTAATAGGGAGCTAATATCAACAGTAGAGATAAAGAATCTTGCAGTAGTGCTTTGCATAGGGCGATCTACTATGGATGCGTTGATTGTGCAGTTCTACTGATCCGGTATGGCGCCAGTTTGGATCTACTCGATGAAGATACAAGAAGTCCTCTTCAAAGTTGCTGCCGTCTAAGTGATGTTCCGTCCGTTTCTCATGTGTAAGTGTTTGCCGTACAAAATCAGTGAAAAGAAGAAAAAATACGAGTCTCTCTTCAGTCCAACAAGTAATGAGCTTCTAGTATGGGGATCGAATAAGAACTACAACTTAGGTATTGGCAATGAGGAGGGTGCTACCGCTCCTCAGTTTATTGACATGTTTCGCAAGGAACATATCTCTATTGACATGATCTCATTGAACACTTATCACAGCTTATTTGTGGATGCAAAAGGGCAACTTTTTGCTGTTGGACATGGCAAAGGAGGCCGATTAGGTAAAAGAACACAGGAAAACCTTTCTCTCAAGTTTGTCAATTGATAGGTTTTCCAATTTTTAGGCAATGGTACAGAGAACAGTCTACCAATACCGAAGAAGGTAAAGGTGCCCATCAAAAATATAGGAGAGAGGATTATCTGTATAAGCACATCGAGGAAACATTCACTGTTGCTGACAAATAAAAGTACGGTCTTCGCCTGTGGTCTGAACGAAGATAAACAATTGGGTATTCGTGAGAATCCAGAAAAGCTGAATGTGTTTAAAGAAGTTGTGACATTAAGAGATTTTGGAGTTGAAAATTTGGTAGGGGTGATTGCTAGAGATTTCCATTCGCTTGCCTATTCGCCGACAGTCCTCTATGTTTGGGGGACAAATCACGGACAATTTGGATGGAACAGCAATAGTGAGGCCGTTATTACACTGCCACGACAAGTAAGTTACTGATTTTGTAAATCTAAATCGATTTGTGTTTATTTTGGGTTTGTTGTAGGTCAAGCTGCCTGATGGGACAAAACTTGGATTTGTCGAATCAAATAATTTTGCCATTGCCTGCTACACCACAGCTAAGTCTGTGTTGCTTTTCTACAACTACAAACTCAGGGCCATCAAAACACCGCAGTAAGTTTGAATTTAAAGTTATTTATACTTCGATTGTGATTTTGATTTAGCTTATTACATTTTAAATGGCTGCAGTGTCCGTCGCTTTAAAAACATTTGTATTCATCTAGAGGCATAGTCGTTTATATTACTTCCACCCACTATACTCTTTGGTCGGAGATCTGTATTCGGTTGTAATCTCCTTCAGCATTCACGGAATATTCAACTCATCCGTGCTACGCATGACAGGTCCAGTGCTAGGTTTTGCCCTCCTATATATAATATATCAATTCCATACTAGAATTTGCTATATAGATTCTTTGCCATCCTTTAATTACATTAGAGGGTCAACCTGGACTTCAACTGATAAGCCTTTAAAGCTGGCAACATCTTTAGTTGTCCCCAAGCTATCGTAGTATAAATATTAGGTCAATGTTGGCCTGAGACCGCACTAATATCGACCAACCATATTGAATATGAATGGTTTCAGACATGATACGTTAGAAAAGGTCTTTTAAGCGATGTTTAGGAGAATCAGTTGTCTATAGTTGGCGCATGCATCTCGGATGGTACTTCGACAACATTAACATGGGTATTCCATGGTTTGTCTCGTCTTAACGCTTTATAATGATCAATTGTTGTCATTGTTTTAATTTCTCACTTATCTGCACTAAGACGATTTCTGGCGTTGCGACAGGTTTCGTCTCTCGATCCAGTTCTTCACTTTTTTTTTCTACCCAGCACAGCTTCTATTTCTGTTTCTGAGTAAGCTGCTTCTAGTTCAAGATATACATTTTTTTTCGGGTCAATTTTTTCTTAAAAATTCATCAGAATAGTTATTTTAAACCCTTAAAGAGAGGGCTTATCCTTAGTTCGGCAAATTAATTGCGAAGAGCTTTGTAAGGAATAATTTTGATTTTACGAGTGAGTCGTTTCAACAATATTTGCTTGAGACTTGAGTGGGAGGGTTATATCTATTAAAGTGTCATCCATAAAGATAAATAGTAAAAGTTAATAAATAGTGCAAGTATGAGAATTCAGTTAAAAAATGCAAATACCTAGTTAATGCACAACATGTATACAAGTATTCTGATTAGTTTTGAGTCTGTAATGTCAGAATTTGATGACGAATTGATCCCCGGAGGTGGTAACACGAGAACAGTCCATGCTTCTTCATAACCTGATAGTTTTTTGAATGCCTTGTGTTATGAAGGTATTTTGATACACGTCTCGCACCCTACATAGCCTCCATATTATTTATAACTTATCGGTTATTTGACTACGGTTTGTTTTTGTGGGCTTACTATGGCTGGCAGATTGGTTCCTACCGGTATGAGGTATCTGCTCTCTAATCTTGCTTTTTAGAAAACTTGGTTCTGTTAGATTTTTTTTTTCAATTATGCGTCTTACCCCAATCGTATAGCCACTGAACGCTCTAATGCGTTGTAGTGAAGCTTAGTATATGGTTGTAAGACGTCATTTTTTAGATAGCGACATCCTACCTTCGAGGGGCTCAACATCTTGGACAACCTTTTCCTGATTACTTTACACTGTGATTGTGTATTTTCGCATTCTGACTCTTATCACACATTTATCAGATCAGTTTATTTAGAAACTGTTTCGGAAAAATATATTAACACCAGTTGTAGCGTTACCTCGGCATATCATGAAGGCTACATGCCTTGTAACCGGCAGTGAATATACATTTTTGTGTTTTTTGTGCGGTAGCATTCGACCGACTAATTTATGGAGTAGGGTTGTCTTTTGGTAGGCACAGTTAGCGCCAAAACGTATTAAGAGATACCGCAGCACAAATTCGTTTTCGTAGATTTCTAAGGGTTTTATTTTGCACGCGTTCATAATCACATCCGCGATGTGCTATTTGGCAGTAGCATCGCTGTCTTCTCAGCTCTCAACCTGCGGTGCGTAGAGTCCATTTTAATATATCACATCTGTTGGATACCAAACCCAAACCTTCACTTTCTGGAACGTTATCATTAGTCGCTTGAGTTAAGTGTTGCACTTTTCATTGCTGCAGTAATGAAATATATGAAGATATCATACTAAAACACCAGATCATGTCTACTGCATCGCTTGCCGAGGTTGACTTAACAGACAGAAACAAGTCCTGACACCCTAAAACGTATACATTGCACTGGAATAACCTTCTCCATTTGGCTTTTTCCACTTTCTGTTTTTGGAAGTTTTGCTAGTTTCTTAGTCGGTCAACGTACTTCACTACACAAATGCTGTAGATCAGTTTTATAAGGGCTTTTCTAAGTAGTTTAGCTCTCACCGGTCATATTTATCGCATCTAGCAGAGTTTTTATCAAATATTCATTTAGTTAACTTTTTTTCTTTGCTTTGTTGCTAATTTAAAATTCTGAGTACTTGGTCGAAGCGTTAAATGAATTTAACGACCAAACATTTCTTGTTAATTTAACCCATTTTTCTTTTTACAGAATAGAAGCATTAAAAAGCATATCAATTGCTGGCGGCGACAATACAAGGTCAGCCAAGGGATCCGTATCAGCCTTAAAAATTCTCATGCTAACCGAAACCAATGTTGTGTTCATTTGGTACGAAATGACCCAGCAGTACCTCAGGTAAGGAAATCTTTTCTCAACGTTTTTCCATTTAGTATAGAATATCATTCTTTCAGATGCACCTTTTCACATATCCGCGTAAATCAAATCGACAAAATCTTCTACAAAGCCAATCAGGTATTGATTTTATCTCAAGGCGATGTGTACACGGGAAAATGCAATCAAGTTCCAGTACAAAATTACCAGGAAAGCAGTGCAGATGCATGGTTTACCCATTCCCAGACTCGCAAGGACATATGCAATGATCAAAAAATTAAAATCGAATTAAATCGTATTTCACACTTGGATCGTGTAGTGGATGTCTTCTGTGATGATAACTTCTCCTCGTTTGCAGTGCTACAGGAGAATTATGCAAAGTACTTTAACCTTCCCACCTTGACAGCAGAGGAGTACAGTTTCAAGAAACTGCTTAACGATGCTAGCGAATTTGATCTCATTCATGATGTGGTCTTCCATGTGGATGAAGAGAATTTCTATGCTCACAAATTTATAGTGTTTTCAAGATCAGCGGGTCTTAGAGAAATCGTCGAGTCATACCCGGATAAGAATATTTTTTTGAACTTCAAGGGCTTGACTGGAAAGATGTTTGAGTTGATAATGAAAAACATCTACACAAACTATTTTGTGACCGAGGATGGTAGGTTGTTGAAGTTTTTTTTTTTATAAAGTTTTGGTTTAAATCGAAATTATTTCGCAGATCTTGATGATATCCAGCAGTCACTTGGTCCCGATTGTCCAGCAGAGAGATGGCAAATTCTTCAACTTTTTTTGAGTTTTGTGGAGAAATTTCAGTTGAACAGCTTGGCCAACTTTATCAAGAGGTTTGATCTATAATCTTTACTTGTAGTTTGATATTGTAATTTGAATTTTGTTTTCAGCCATGAGCATCGACTTCCAAGGACCGTAGATAGATCGAAGTACCGCTTTAATCGTCTTAAACGCGCAGATTTTGCTAATCTGTACGACGTAACTATTAAATGCGGTGGTGATGTGGATATCTCTGCGCATAAATGCATTTTAGTCTCGCGACTTGAGTATTTTGATTTGATGTTCACTCACACTTGGTCAGAAAGGACAGTCATTAATCTAACCACAGTTCCACCAGAATATATGATTCCCATTGTAGACTTCCTCTACACATCCGATGGGGAACAGTTTCGTAAGCAAAACCATTCGGAGACGTACTTATACAACATGGTAGTGTTCTGCGATCAGTTCTTCATAGAACGTCTACGTAAAGTGTGTGAAGTTTTAATTTTGGAAAAGATCAACATAAGAAAATGTGGAGACATGTTGGACTTTGCGTGTCTTTACAATTGTGATGTCCTGAAGACTGGTTGTTTGGATTTCATCTGTCAGAATTTATATAGAGTCTTGTTACAGAGAAGTCTTGAATGCTGTGAGCCAGACGCCTTAAACTGTATCAATGCTCATTATCGTCAGATGTTTAAAGAAACTTTTGATTATCGCATGATAACTCCCGATTCTGAGGCTGTCGATGATGAGATTCTTCTTAGTTTTGTTGATGACTTTGGGGTGGATCTTCAATACCGAATGGATGAGGAAGAAATTGTTAAAACACAAGCCAAGCAGAAACAGAGGGAGAATAAAATAAAACAAAGCACCAGACAGTATGAGAAAGATGCAATTAACTCCATGAGAGAGATGGGCTTGCAAGATTCCAAAAGAGAAAGTATTTCAGAAAAGTCAAAAGTTTTGAAAGAAGTTGAAGAGTCATCGGTAAAAATTCATGCTGAGTCTAAGTCTTGGAGGAAAGTCACTGATAAGAAGGAAGTAAAGAAAAAATCAGTGACACCGGTGCTCAAGGCAAATGAAATCCTCAAAACGGAACCCAAACCGAAGGAGGCATTCATAAATCTAAATCAATCGATTGAAAAGGAAATTCCAAATGAAACTACCCCAATCAAAGGCATTAACATCAATCTAGCCGACTTTACACCGGTTCGATCTGAAAAGCTTTCTCAAAAACAAAGAAAACGCTTATCTTCAGAGTCCTGGCGTGGTGAATCATCACCAGTTACTCCAACAAAACCTATGGCAGTGCCACAGCCACAAGTGTCTAATGCATGGGGTGTAAGCAGTCCACCGGCTACTGGTAGTGAGTTAGATACTTCATCATTCGCCAACATAACAAAATCACCCTCTGGTCTGCCACAAGAATCTCCAATGAGGCGATTGGAGCCAGGGCCATCGCCTTCGACAAGTGGTGCGAATTTCTCAAAAATTCTCGAGGACGAAAAGAAGCAACGAGAGTATGTAGATAGAATGAAGAATAAATCATTGGTGCTAACGCAAATCGAAGAGACTGCCATTACAGAGTTGTATGCGTTTTATAATGTGGACAATGCGGACGATGAGATTATAACTATTGAGCGCAAGAAGCGACCAGTAACCATGAATTTTGCCATTTGGCAGAGGAATTAATTTGAGTGCATATAATATATTTGGACAATTTTGTGTGTGTAGTATTGTACAGTTTGCTTTTTAGTTTGATGTAATATTAAGCATAAAACTATATACATAGTTAAAACCATTATAAAACTACTTTTGTGTTTTTTTTTTTTTTTTTAGAGGGATAGCGGAGATCCTCGACTGTTACAAAGCAGACATTACTTCTATTCAAGAAGTGTAAAAAGAGGATGAAAAACTGAATACTTGTCGCAGAGTTTATTAGAATGCGGACTTGCTTTCAGAGGAAGGTGTAGGGAAATAGATTTGTGCTTCAAGCACGTACGTGACCGCCTGACGACGATTGCCATAAATGGTAAATTCGACAACATAAACCTCATAAACATAGAAACCGTCCTTGGCGATTTAAATGTCAAGCGAGGCAATGGACACAGGGTTATGGATTTTGCGACGGGATGCAATGTAACTATAGCTTAATATACTCGTACATATACTTCAATTTGCTCTCATTTACGGCTAAACTCATTTTGGCAGCTTCCGTTTCAATACCTACGAAGTCACTGATGAGTTCTCCCAATTATATCGATATCATCGGCGTATGCTAGTAGTTGAATAGACCTACAGTGTTCACAATTATTCCCAGTAAGATGTTAAAGAAGCCATATCACAGCGCAATACCTTGTCCAAAACTTTTTTTACACATCAAAGTTGTCGTTCAAGTCGGTACCGACTTTGACGGAGCAGCGAGCATTCCCAATCGTCATTCTCTACAGATGGACGAGCCTGGAAGGGACGTGAAAAGTAGATATGGCTCTATATATAATAGCTTGTCTCATATACGTCCTTAAAATCGAAATGTGAAAATTTGGTCGATTGTGGAGTTTTCTAATATGGTTGTTGTTGGCGAAGGATTTTCGATTCAGAGGAGACTTGTACCTCTATAGTTGGCGATCCTTTTTTGTGGATCGGGCGTACGGTGTTGAGGGATACACTCTTCTGAACTGATCTAAGAAATCAGTTGGTGCATACATTTCTGGAGTACAACCTCAATATTTTCGATCAGCCGCTTCTCGTATTCTTTTTTCTTCTTTTTTCAGGCTTTTTGTTTAGCTGCATGTGCTTGCCGCCATTCTTCATCAAACCAGGGATTTGATTGATTGATTGGTGGTGGTCGGGTGAAACCCATCACATTAGTTACAGCGCCTCTGATGGCACTTTGGCAGCATTGTCACTGGTCTTAGGTACTTGATTCTGGTAGTAGTTCTTCTTTACTGTGGCTTGGGAAATACTTGGCTGCCAGACGTTGTAGGCTATGCATACCAACTATCCTAAAAAAGATATCCTTCTATCAAATATGTCCTTCCTTCCTACTATCCTATTCTAACATTAAAATGGCCTAGTAAATTTATCCTTGATGCGGATTGCCATATGACGCCCGCTTCCGTATCGTAAACTCAAGACTTCTTGCCTAGGTCTGTCGCATATGGCTTTCTTTTCTCTATAGCACTGTAACATCCATTTGAATGTGAACAGCGTCATCTATATTTGAAATGCAGAAGATTTCCCTATTTGAATAGATAGAAGAAGACTCAACCATTGCAGAATGGAAAATTTATTGAATTTTCTAGCAAAATGAAAAAATGTATGGAAAGCTGCATGGTACAGAATATTCTCGAGAGATGTCAGGGGAGTATAAATATCAGCATCCCCCAAGATATGGAAGTCAGTTCCAAAGTGGAATTTGAAATGTGACTTACGAGTATTGATGAAGGGGCTTAAGAGGAAAAGTAAAAAGGGTTGTGAAAAACGATTGATCCATCCCACCGTATTTGCTGGATTTCGGTGATATCTGCTTGATAGGAGCCAAGGCTTGTTGTTAACATTCACGTGGCCTGTTAAGGGTCCAAACATTGCACGTGCAGATTAAACGATCATTGCCCTTTAAACGTTTGCTAGGGTCGTCACAAGTGAGTCCATTTTTATTCGAGCTCATTAGTTGGTTTATCACATATTTTAATTTCTTCCGTATAGGGCTTGAGCCCACATTTACCAAAACCGTTGACAGATACCAAGTACGAGTTCTACGAGTTGGATACTCAGAAACAGATTTGTTCTGCTTCGATTACCTTTAGGTGCCATCAGATATCCTAAGTGTTTCTAGCATGACTGGTATGTCTCTTTTGAAGACTTTGCTCAGTCTGCTGGTCGCACTAAGTTCTCAAATCATTTTCCAAAACCCTATAGCAGAAGCATTCCTTGAAATTCGGATAAGTTTTAAAGTTTTTTAAGCACACAGCGTGGGCTCATCGCTGCAGATTTGCGTTCCATCGTTTCGATTTGTATTTTATTCTGGCAGTCATATTACGTCATTTGGTGAGAGTACCGTTCAGGTTTTAAACAGATTCCTTTACCTCTTGTGCTGTTATGAGGTTAGAGTCTGACAATCTCCTCTTTAAAACCTATTTGTCTCCGATACCTTCTCTTCTGCAAGATTGCAGTAGATTTGAAATTCGGTAAGCTTATACTTGAGTTTAAAGCTATCGATAGCATTTTTCAGTTGGTAATCTTCTCAGCGTAGCTATTGGATGGAGTTAAGTTGATTATGTGCTCATTTTTTTTGTAGTAAATGCTGGCTGAGAGCTTACATTGCTTGTAACCAAGCCAGTTGATAAAATGAAGCCGAGGAGATGATTGATTTTCACATCATAGTGAGTTCATAATCCTTTGTATAGAGTATCTGCACATCCTCAGTTTTACTCAGTTACCCTGAAATCCAGCAGAACAAACCTGAAATTTTTAAAACTGTTAGTAGGTTTTTGGCATAGATTTTCTTAAACATTCAAGGGTTTGCTTAGTGGACCATATTATCGCGAAGTTTTCCTTTTTATATATGTTATATTGCAGACCTTTTCTTGAATGTAAATGTTCTTTGCCTTGATTCTCTCTGTTGATTTTTATATTGTAGGCACGCTAGGACTTTAATCATTGCCATCACCTTAACTCGAAGTTTGAAAAAGGAGATAATACAATTTCCTGTTTTTTCGTTTTTTAAGTCTCGCAGTATTTTTGATTTTTAGCACACGACCTCAGTGTCAAGACGCTCTTAATTCATAGAAAATCTATCATTCTTGCTATCTATGATAACTACTTACGCTGTTTTAAATAATTCCGGAGTATGTCCCGGTAGCTTTCTTTCTTTTCTGGTTAGATATTGTAATAAGAAATTTGCAAATAAAAGTAAAACCAAATTAAGTGAAAGAAAATATATTGTTTTTATTATAAGGAAAGTAAATCAAGTTGTGAAAAATTTAAATAATTAAATTTTATTACTCTGATAAGTATGTCTTACTTACTTATCTGGCCAGCGACCCTTGGAGGAACTGAGCTTGTGCTAATGCCGCTTTCCATCCTTTACGATCCCGGGCACTTTGCTTCCAGTTAACTAGACCAAGGCTGCTGGCGTCCGCGATTCCTTGATATTTAAACCGTAGGTTCGGTCTTAATTTTCTTCGTGAACCAGGTGGCTGGTATTCGAAAATTCTCTTAGCTGAAGCATTTTCGACCATTCGCTCGAAGTGTCCGAGCCAGTGCAGTTGAAGGATTTAGCCTTCCGGACGACATCCTAGATGTCGTGGTTATATCTTCTCCTCCATTAGCCCTCATCGCAGACCAGACCAAATATTCGACGTAGAATTTTTCTTTCGAAAAATCCCAAGATCTGCTCCGCTGTCTTGCTTATCGTTCAGCATTCAGCTTCATACAACAAGACTGGCAAGATCAGGGTTTTGTAGAGCATGATTTTGGACCTTCCAGTTAGAAGTTTGGATCTTAGTTGTTTGGAAAAACCGAAGCAGCAGCGGTTGCTTAAGGTTATTTGTAGAATCTTTACTAGGGTGTTATTTGTGGAGTTTATAATTGCCCCGAAGTAGATAACTCCTGCACTACCTCAAAATACTAGATATCGATTGTAAGGTTCTGTCCTAGGGGGTGTTCAACGGATCTTTGTCATTTCTGATCGTTTCTAGCGCACTTCTTGGATCACAGTAATCTGCGCCTTATACTGCTTGAGGATATTGTCCTGTTTTCGGGTAGCTACTGGAGCGTATAATGTTTTAACAGCATACTCTTAAGTCATCGTCCTTTTTCGTTTCGTGTTGTCGTTTTAAGCCGGGTCCGTTTTCATCTGAAGTATTTAGTTCTCTCTTAACGATGTTTTTTTTTTTTTGTTTTACGGGGTTGTACCGGTAATCCCACGCACAACCGCCAATTCCGATCGGGGTAGAAGATCGTGTGTCCTCTTGCCTAGAACACGGGTGCATACATTAATTCACTATTCAGCTGCTACTGAGATAGCTATCCAGGGTCGCCACGTGGAGGCTGTATGTCAACTTGACAGGGATCGTATCTGGCATCTCTCGTAGTTGAGCACGTTTAGAACTTTATCCTGTGTGTGCATTTTCATGTCATTGAAGGAGTTGAATCCACTACCCCACCTTAGGTGTCCTTAACCTTAATTTAGAGTGTTGAAATGAGTTGGTCCTATGCAAGTTGCAGCTAAAAGGAGAACAGAAGAGAACGATTAATATTGTTCCAAAAATCTTAAGTAAAAATTAAATGAAAAAAGTGTTAATGTTATGGTAAACTGTCCACTCCCGCTGGTTAGCTGGGTGAGATTGAGTTACAAAACATCGACATTGGTACACTTAACCTTATATCCTTAATAGAGGACTGCAACAGAAAACTTGCTATCATACCATCTTAATATTGCTATAATTCGAGTTAGGGCTTAGAGAGACAAACGCTTTTAGATCGAAAAAGCTGGAAGCAACAAATTAAAAAAAAAAAAAAAAACACCAAAAGCTGTTTACCATATGTCATTAAAGATGCGTCATTTATGTATAAGTAGGTTACGAGAAGGCAGATATATATATTAATCTCCAAAGTTTGGGCAACAACTAATTAAACGCCGAATCACCGAAGATTCTCGATGACTCTGTTAAGATAATTACCGGCCAATGTGTGCAGATGCTCTAAAGTCAAAGGTCATGACCTATTACTTTGCAGGTTAAAGGTCACAAAGTTGTTAATAATGTGTGAATTAGTAATGTTCCTCCGATCGGAACCATTAACAGTCAGCACGGAATACTTTTTATATATATAAGCCACATCAACGTATTTGGAACTGTTGTCAATAAGTATTTGTTCTGGCTAGTCCTAGCCTGTTGAAATGCAGATGAGGTTGGACGAACTCCTAAATCCAGAAGCAAAATACCCGGCCCCTTCTGTACAAGGCTTTTTGTTTTTGGAAAGGTCTGGTCCTTCAGGTTGGGCCTGGGTTTAAATCACGTGAAAATCTTTCTATTGCGAAACAACCATTTAATTTAGATTGAAGGTGGATTTTCTGTTGACGATCCTTCAAAACGAGAAAAAAAAATGACGGACAGTGACGGATTTCCTCGTAAGGCAAACAAACATGTGGCTCCCCTCGACTGGAGCCACAATAACGGAGAAACATGGTAAAAATATTCAACAAAATATTATGGCTACAATTGCAACAACGAATAGCCAGAACCTTTATCAGCCGCTTATCCCACTAACCGCCTGTTACATCTACAATCTACATTATGTGATGAAGATCAGTGGTGCAGTTGTTCAAGACTAGCCTATGAAGTGTCTTTGCATAAAAGAACAAGACTTGCTTAGGTGCTTTACAATCTAAGAAGGAGGAAAAAATCCCGGCTTCTCCGAAAAAAAAGAAAGAGTATGAGAAGCAAGTGACCAAAGAAATGGATTTTCAAATGGTTTTACTGAAATGTAAGAAAGCGTGTCAAGACAATAAGAGCCCAACAGAAACCTGTAGAAATGAACAAAAAAAGTAGTAGGGATACATCGGTGTCAAGCATATGGAAAAACTACTGCTTCCGACTGTTAGAAAATGGAGACAACCCAACTCTTAGGCATAACGAGCCATTAAGTTTGGGCAATGAAAGCCCGTATTTTCACTCATCTGTCCAGAATGATGTAAAGATAACAATATCTATGTAAACTTAAGCATAGAAAGACTTCCGAGCTGGACGGCCTACCTGAAGGCGATGACTTTGTAGGGAGTATTAACTGGTTCATATCCACGATTTGGTCAGAGTAATGTACTCTTGCCCGACCCACAAGAAAAAATAACCTCTGAATTGGTATCGGCATCGGTCTTTTTACATCACGTGCAAGTTTTTGACTGCCAAATTGTTTGCACGTTTGAAACCTCTAATCAAATTGTACATATGAGCTGGCGCATGATGCGAGCCAGATGGTTATTAAACCATCGGCTCTAGAGGATTTTTTATACATAAGTTTAAACACTTGTGTAGGTATCTCCACTTCCTTTTGATCACGTGGAATGATGTCTTTGCGGTCCTAGTAAGAATTGAATAGCATGTCACGTCAGCAAAGAGCTTCTGCTTATTATTTTCTCTGGCTGTAACAGACCCATTTTTTGTGGTCAGTCTTCATCAAGTTGTTCTGCTGTTAACATTTTCAATTATAACTAATCGTATAATTATAAAATGAGTAATTACATTACTGAATTGAATAAACGTCATAATTTAGCCAAATTAAACCCTTAAACAGCGTTATTTTCGTCATTTTCAATGTTTAAAAGTTCGCAAAAGGGATGTTTCCAAACTTTTATCACGGACTGCCTCTTTGGTCGTTTTTGCAGGCTTCGGTTCGGGTTTTATTGCTATCGGGACTATTATTGCCTGAAAATAGCTAGAGTTGAAGTGCATCTATTAAGCTTTCATCATAAAGGAACAAATGCTCCACTCGTTTTATTTCTTATTTGAATCAATTCACTTAGCACGTTCGATGAGATGTTCAGAAATATTCATTTTTATTGAAAGGTAAACCGGGCAAATTCTCAATCTAATCACTTAAATGACAAACTCTCCCTAAAAAAAAGTAGAAAAATTCAATGGCACTAAAGATACTTGCAACCATAAAGAGGCCCAATATCCCGCCAATCGACACAACTACATCCAATCGTGTTTGAATAGCTTGTCGTCGAAAAAGCTGATAGGAAACTGACTGTCTTATTGTAGCAAACGTTTTAGTCTCATCGTTGAGTTGTCTGCAAAATAAATCCGGAATAAGATATCCAAATTAGCTTTTACGCGTACCTAGTCGATAATTCAAAAATGTTAATCTGATTTTCGGTACACGATGGTAGGCATGTGCACTGAAGTCCTTTTGTATGCAAAGGTTGGATTACATTTAATTGTGAGTGTAAAATGTCCTTTTGTTCCAGGCAGAGCATTCCATTATATTCACAAGGAGGAGTCTCATCGGCACCTAAAAAATTTGAAAACTTAAGAACAATTTGAAGATAGCATATGAGGTCTACTCAACTAGTAACCAAATAATCATAGTGAACACATCCGCAGGATACTAGTTGTAATTTCTTCATACAACCCGATATACAGGTAGGTAGTGAAACTATAAAGTTGATAAGAGGAATTTTTAAAAACCTCATCTGGAAATTGACAATTTCGATATTCCGGAGATACATCCTGCGCCTCTGGATCATTTTGAATGCTTTCCACATTCAATTGCAATTTCAAATCTAATCCAGGAGTGAGTAAATTATCGAATAATCGCCGAACAAAAGGGATGATATATCTTTGGCATTCAAAATGTGTAGCTAGAAAGATAAATTATAATAGACCCTTTCAAGTTTGACGTAATTTTCAAAACATATACAGAAGTTGGCTTGGCAAAACCAAGCTTCAATTTTCCCTCGTCGGCATTTCAATCGATCTATTTTTATCTATCTATCGAGCCTATTTTTAAAGAAGTCCACCTTTTGAAAGTTTGCAGAGAATTCATAATGTAGCAATGCCAATGCCTTAATGTTGTGGCAGAATATAATCGTAACAGTTGAAAGGTTCCCCATTCCACGAGCATTCGACCATGAGAAAAGAACAATTCACTCGAATTTTTAGAAGATCACAGTTTCCACGTTAAACTCTTTGAAAATGTCGAAAATACATTACCAGAGTGTCCAACTCTTTATATCCAGAAATGGGACACTTTACACAATCCTCGCAATTAGAGTCGCACACTTTTGATATCGATCCAGGGAGCAACATGTTCGGGAATACAATCTGGAAAAGGAAGTCTTCGACATCATTACAATTGTCGCCTTTGCTCTCTTGCGTTCGTGAATGATGAGAATTTTTAAGAATATTTTACTGATGGTTCCATATTGACAACTTACTTCGCAATATGTGATTCAAAATTATAGCATGCTCTTATGTCTTCATTTTCGCACAACCCTTATTGAAGGAAAATTGAATTTATCATGCGGTGTTGTGGCTTCTATTACCAAGCTGATTGCGTTACTATCGAAGGTATGCTGATAATCCTGAATAAGATAACATGATCTAGTGGCAGATATGGTTACACAGATCAACCAAAATAGCCTCTCAGTCATGTGAATTCTAAAAAATAATCAAGAGATACTTTGTATAGCATACACATCCATTCCTTTTGAGCACTTTTAGTTACTTTTCATTGAAAATGTAGCTCAAACCACCTACACTGGAACTTGCACAGTATTCCCGAAGGATTTTCAAAAGTTTATTTCCCACAGACATTCTTAAATGTTGGCCTTTCAAGTTTTGTTGAGCACTTAAATACTCGGCAGATAGTCTTGGGTCCTTCGTTACAGTTAAAATGGCCAGTAATTTTCCCTTTTAATTTACATTTAAACGTAGATTAATGCATACATTTTTAATGGGGTTAAAATGCAAACGCGTGTTATTAGAAATAATTATTGTGGTAGCCGCATAACATGAAAAGGATACATGTTTTTTTTGCATATTTAACACAAGATAAAAGTATTTTTCACGTTTTCCTTCTCATCGTAGTGAGATGTAGTGAAGGGCCTATAACTTAATTCGTGCTCTAAGATCTCGGTTTTCTAAGAGATGGCGTAACTTGTATTATTCCATTGGAAAATGCATTGGAAAGCTACTGTCATTGTACGTCGTTTCAGTATATGTCATTCATTTGAAGCGTAAACAACAATAATTTTTTTTTCACTCAAATATGTCGAACTTTGTGCCCGAAAAAGTGTTTTTGCGGGGAGTTCTTCTTCATTACTTTAATATGTAGAAAACTGCTGCCGAAAGTCATCATATTTTGCTGGAAGTTTATGGTGAACATGCGCTAGCTGAGCGAAGGTGCCAAAAGTGGTTTGCACTATTTAAAAGTGGTGATTTTGGCTTGGAAGACGATGAACGTCCTGGGCAGCCAAAAAAGTTTGAAGATGCAGAACTGGAAGCATTACTCTATGAATATTGTTGCCAAACACAAAAAGAGCTCGCAGAATCTTTGGGTGTCATTCAAGCAGCCATTTCAAAACGTTTAAAAGCACGGAAATTGGGTTCCACATGAACTTAAGCCGAGAGACATCGAAACAATCATGACAACGCTCGGCCCCACGTTGCTATTCCGGTAAATAACTATTTGGAAAACAGTGAATGGGAAGTCTTACACCACCCGCCTTTTAGCCCAGACCTTGCCCCTTCTGACTACCATTTGTTCCGGTCGATGCAGAACGCCATCACTGAAATACGATTCACATCAGAGCAGAATATCAAAAATTGGCTTGATTCATTCTTGGCTGTCAATGCGGCGCAGTTCTTTTGAGATGGAATCCACAAATTGCCAGAAAGATGGGAAAAAGTCATAGCATCAGATGGGCAATACTTTGAATAATACTGTTGTACATGTTTTTCTTAAATAAACGTTGAAATTTTGAAAAAAAAAAACCGCACGAATTAAAATATATACCCAATAAGTAATCTAGAACGAACCGGAGTTAAGTGTACGGGGCTAAATGGACTTATCCAATCACACTTAACAGCAGGGCTACCCATGCCTGGAAAGTCGACGGGGAAGAGAGGAAAACTAAAGGATGGTCGGCCAAAGAAATTGCTCGTCGGGGCCTGTATGACTAAAATAGAGCTAAATCGCAAGTGCAAAACTCAAGATATCTGCAGACCTCTCCTTTTAATTCAATCCTCTTTCCTGTATGCAGGGAATGAGAAAAGGAAGAAATCTCTTCCTCGTGGGACTTAAAAACAATAACAGCAACAAAGATGGGTACAATTGAGTTGGGCACCCAATTGAGCGGCTCAGGGGAATAGCCTTCTACTCGGTAATCTTCCACTAAAGAAGGAAGTTTCGAATGAGGAAGATGACATGGATATATACTACTTCTCCGAGAAGACGAAACCTACTCCATAGCCAATTCGAGGGTGAACGTCTGCAACGCACATACGACTCTTAACTACAACCACCTCTACCTTAGGGTAGAGCCAACCTATTGCTTGCACCTCAGAAGAACCTAATCCAAAAGTCGCAGGTGAGAAAAAGCCGGTTGGACCATATTAAAAAGTTCTCTCATCGAATCCATTGACAGAAGCCGACGCCGAAAGTTCTAATACTTTGTGCTCTTCGACATCCGACTATAGGGTGAAAGAGCCTATTTCGCGTACCTCTATGAAGAAGACTCTGACAGCAAAGCGCACTAGAAAAGCAGTAACTAGCCACAGTCCTGGAATTTTAAGCTGTCTCACGTTGCATTTCTGGCCTAGTGCTTTACCTCTATGAAAGCGAAAAAAACAGCAAAAAGCATTAAGGACACAAAGTGAAGAGGATATGTCCGACCCCAAGTGCGAATGGTCGTACCACTTCGGAGCTATTCCAAAAGGATAAGGACAAAAACAAGTTGACGGGAGCTTTCAAGTTTTCCTCTAGCCTCGCCAGCTTTACTAAGGAAGGTGTAAAGGACAATAACTCGCCGATAGGGCAGGATTAGGTAAACTCAACATTAGATAGTATCTGTTAGATTTCTGTCAATCCTAACTCCTGTGAGAGATATCCTGTTGACGGGAAAAGGCTACACAACAAGGAACCCGAATCAAATCATCTCAAACAAGGTGCCAACGCGAGGAGACAGATTAGGTGTTTAAGAAATCGCAATCTTAATGGAAAAGGAAGCGACTATACTAGGTACGGCTACCGAAATAGTTAGAGAAACTGTCGCGTCATGGCAGCAGCCAAGAGAGAAGAATAGGGGAGCTACCAGAGTGCCAATCGCTAAGCGGAGGGAAGGCCAGAAACCTCTTACTCTGGCAGCGTTTGTGGCCATGCAATCATCAATAGCCACAGGCAAGGACTCCTCCAAATGTGGACTGGTTGCTGGCAAGATCGAGCTCTGATCTGATCGGCATGTTTTCTTCATTTCGCACCAATCTCTGTCTGTTTGGTGACCTCACGACGAAATTCACTTTGCGTATTTACAACTGAGCTGGAATTTCGATAATAATTTCTACACGTTCGGCAAGCGTTAAACGATGCATGATGAAATGGCAAACATTACTAAATATTTTAACAACTGGATGTCATTGGTAATTTTGATAGCTGCTGAAACATAACAACTGGAAAACTATCATGCTATTTAGTCATCCATTAGTATCGGGTCTAAAATTGAGGAATACAGCGACATTGGGTCCCCAGAAATTGCACCCTATTAACTAAGGTCGTGTTGTAGCTCTAAGATGTGTCCAAACTCGGGAGTGATTGGGGTTGAAGTACTTAAATATACTTGAAGCTTGAACCCTTTATAAGCTTATAAATGTGTTCTGATCTCCAGTAGTAGTATCGTCGTTGCAAAAGCCACATTTTAGCCAAAATTTGTTTGGGTTGTTAGCGAAAAGGCTCCAAAATAAATGTTGGTCATCAATTCGTGAGCATTAGCCAAACTTATGTATATTTTCATTGGAAGACGAAGAACTACTGTTTAATCAATAAAAAAAA
Source organism: Volucella inanis (assembly GCA_907269105.1). Taxonomy (NCBI): domain Eukaryota; kingdom Metazoa; phylum Arthropoda; class Insecta; order Diptera; family Syrphidae; genus Volucella; species Volucella inanis. Next base: position 139,920,567 of record OU026155.1, on the reverse strand, counting down.
AATCTAATTAAACCTAAACATCTTAAACTTTAGTAGCCAAATTTGGTGTAAGCCACTATTACTGCACATTAAGAACAGTTGTTACTGAACAAGCTCGATTAAAAAAAAAAAAAAAAAAAACATGTGTGCCGGGTAATTAAATACGTGACGAGCAAGCTATTTCTAACTGAGAAACTTCTGAAATGATCATATCATCTTAATAAATTGGTCAACCTGCAAATATGGACATTTGAACGGCCTTATACATAGGACGCTACCTGTTACTGACACCTGCAGTACATGATTTGATTGACTTTGATCCTCAGCGTGGAAGATTGATTGATTGAACACTTTTGCCTTTTTAGGCTTAGTACGGGGAACCAGCCTGAAGTACTTCTTGGATGCATGTGTTAGTCAAGCAGATTGGGGTCTGATTTAGAAACTACATAATTGGATTTTATTTAAGAATAATCGGCACGAAGATATGTTTACCTCTCACGTCGATTGAATTGAATGGTAATGGAAATAAAGTGCTGGGGGTAAGACTTCAGATTAGCTAAACAAATCGTTGGAAAGTGGAATAGAGTTCAGATCGGGAGAATACTTGGCCTTTAAGCTTGAAAATACTGTGAATACGTTTGCAAGTTGGTGGACAAATGTTGCTATCAAGCCATTTTTCCTTTCAATGGGTTGGATTTGAATGGATTATATTTGCTAATATGTTATCACCTATTCCTTCTTTTTATAACATACGTCAGAGCTTTCCCCTTTTCTAAATTTGTCCTTCTAGCAGGACATTCGAAACTGTGAGCAACTTTGTCCTAACGGTCTAAAACAGAGCCTGCAACGCAACACCTTCAGATCCACAAGAACACCGTTGGATGCAGGTACATTAACATAATAAATCTGGTAACCTCAAGTCGTCTAAAAATTCATATTATGATCGACACTATTCATGCCAAGTTTCAAGCGACCAAGTCGGGATCGAACCACTATTTGGTTATATCCGAACGGATACTGTGGGATGATGAGAAGACCTACAAATGCAAGAGACTATAAAAAATGTTGTTGACGGCGTTCCTTTTTGGTCTTTTGTTGGCAGTCAAAGTACGCCACCGTGGCCCTTATTGTTTTCTACAAACCGCCTTATATAGTATTTATAGATCTATAGTGTTTAAGACATGTTTGTTCGGTGCCTGTTCTTAGACCGGGTTAGCTTAGATATTTGGAAAACTGTTGGACCAGTTTTCTATTCCTGCTTCTGGGGATGTTTCTGTAACAGTTTGTCAAAACCGGTAATCTTTTGAAAGCAGAGATTTAAATCTCGGAAGTGATTGCTACCTAATGTGCAGTAGTTCTCCCTTTTTCTTTCTTATTCTTACAATTGGAGATATCCCTTTTCCTGAAATTGATCAGCTCTCTTGATCGTGTGGGATCAAGTATAGGCCGTCTGGAGATTTGAACTTAGTCCCGATGAGTCAGTTATGGGTGGCCTTAGAGATCGCTTGAAAGTGTATCAGTTATTTGGCTTAGAACGTTGGCTGCTGAACGTTGAAAAACTGCCTACTATCAGATTTATTTCTAGAACACAGAGCAGCTTGTCAGTGGTACAGTTTTCGGTAACTTTGACGTCCCTGTTTATTTATATTGCTAAAAGAAAATGTCATCCATGAACCATACTCGATTTTATGATGTTCTTAGTTAGAAAACTGATTGTGGCTTGGCTGTCTATTTACATATTGCAAAATCCGCAGATAGTATTGGGTCCAGGCTGAAATAAGCAACAGCCCGATATATAGCTGAAACTTCGGCTTGTGAAAGTAGGCATCCAAGCCAACCATTACGCCTGCATTCGTTTTTTTTTTTTATAAAATCAGGGAACCGAAGAGTTCCAAGGTCAATTTCAGTAAAATCAGTAACTGTGTGACTTTAAGTCTTGTTTGTGTTTGTTTGTGTTTGTGGCAGACTGCATGGACAAAACATCAACTGGTAAGAAATGAAACCGAGCTGACAGGACTGCCGTTGGTGAAGTTCTTAACATGCCGGTGTATTTTGCAATGCAGGCTACCAGATACCTATGTCTTAAAAGAGAGTTGGTATTAGGTGGTCTACGCCGAAAGCATGATCTTTGACCTACAGCCTTCTTGCATGAGTAGGGGACAACAAAAGCCCTTTCATTTCGTTTTGAAACATTTTCTTTCAACCTCAGTTTGCTTCTTCCCGGGTAGTACACAATATCTCTATTCTTCTTGTGAAGAGACCCCGTCATTGTCAGATTAATGCAAAAGTCAGTGCTTAAGAAATTTTAAGAAATACTTTATGCTTGCCAAAGTATGCCGATTGTTTGGCATAGAGTGTAACGTCGCAAACTGCCTTTCCTATTTGGGTAAGTAGGTCCTTAATGCTTAGGTTCCATTATAAAGAATATAGTGCATCTAGTTCTTCTTGCGGAGCAGAGACAAAAGGTTGATCTATTGTTGACAGTGATTTGGATCAAGCTGTAAACATACAGCTTTTTGGAAAGAATTATTGGATTGTGATTGTGTTAGAACTTAATGGGAAAAACGAGAATTCTTTCAATGGATTGTAAGAAGATGGATTTAAGGAGGACATCGGCAAGCAAAACAGTACTTTCTCTAAGCTCAAGACAAAACAAAAGCTACAGGAAGCTGTTCAGGACCTGAATGGCATGTTCATCTAGAAAACAATCTCCCAGATCGCCCGTTCCTTGGTACAACCAATAAACTTCAAAACAGGTCACTTTAGACTAATTTGGAGGAAGAGTGAAATCTTTACAGATCGAACAAATAGAAACTAAGAAGCTCATTTGAATTTCGAAGAGCGTCTCTTATAAAGACTTTTGTGAAGAGATCGAGACTGTCGATAAAACCAGTAGGCTGATCGAAGTCAACCAGGCTGGAACCATTAAGAAGATTTAATGGTACCTACAATGAGTCGAAAGTAGAGACTCTCAGTCTCATGCTTGAGGTTGACTTTTCAGGTGACCTAGTCAGAACCAGCTTACAACCAGCTCCTATCAACACAGCGCTATACGTGCTGACTATTCTCATCGACACTGAGGGTGTTTTCGACAACGCAAGTTTTGACGGCATGTGTTACTCGGCCAGACAATCACTAGTTTTATGGATAAAAGTAATGCTGTTGAATAGGGCATTGAGAGCGGTTGCTGACTATGGCCAATATATGATAGCGGGGGTAAACATTGTCTGCCTATAAGACGGCATTATGTCTCAATTTCAATGGTGCATGTTGGTTGACACACTGCTTAACTCGCTCAATAGTTCTGACTTCTATGCACAAGTATAACCGGATGACTTAAGTGTACTGTCTGTTGGATCATGTCTACCGACTTGTTGCTCTAAAGCACAGGCAGCCCTAGATGTGATCGACGATTGGTACACTCGACATTTTAGTATATGCTCTCAAAACTGAGAATTTTCTCTTTAAAAGGAGGAGAAAGCTATCGGGTCTTAAAGGCATCACCAACCCATTCTCCAAAAAAGCTATGTAAGTATTTGGGTATCATCTTGGAAAACAAACTTCTATGGACTAAACATGTTAAATCGAAAATCTTTAAAGCGTTGTCGACAGTGCAAAGGAGCTTTTGGCAAGATGTAGAGCCTGTCACCGAGAATCGTCATCTGGATTGAAAAGGCCAAATATATCCTATGCTTTGGTTGTCTGCTGGAATAAGCTCTCGCAAAAATAGGTCATTGCTGCTTTTACCAGATCACAAATAACGTTCTGTATCGGAACCCCAGCATGTGTGCCTCCACTCTGGACGCATTGATGAATTTCCGTCCCCTTGATATTCATATCATGGGCTGCCCTCTTAAAGGAATGCAATGAATTACGGGGCACTACACTTTGGCTAAGCTCTTAAATCTTCTGGGAATAAGTGAGCATAATCCTGCGACGCTTGCTGTGAAAGTGATGATGAAACGTCCTGCTTATGCTCGGAGCAGGCTGTGAATACCTGGCGTTGACGTGGTGGGTGCTAGTATTGTAGTACTGGATCTTTATGAATGTCATTTTTCTTCGAAAGGCGTAAATTACAAAGAGTACAATGGACTAGTCAGAATTCAAGCAGGATATCTCTGATGCCTTGAAAACATTCAGCTATTGTGCAGGAAAAGTAGATTACTATGGTAGTCGTCATCCTATAAGATGCTCTGGGTCAGAAACGGCATTTTATACTTATTTCTGTGTTCTCAAATTTAAATATCATGAAATTCAACAGGATCTAAGGAAGATGTCGAACGACTTAGCCCAAAAAGCTAAAAACCTGTTGGCGGTTATATGGAAAATTGTCAAATTCTTGTAAGAATTGTTGTTTTAAGACAGTCTATTGTCTATTGGTACGTTTTCCAGAAATATCTACTCAATAGCTGATGTTAGATATGATGAATTCCAGTAAAATGCTGATTAAAAACTCTTTGTGTGTTTCTGACTCGGCATGGGCTAGATCGGTATAGTTAGGTGGCAGATTGTGCTGACTGACCACCTGCTTTTGGTCTCGTTAATCATATCTAGATTAAGCATGGATTTTTAGATACCGATCGACATTCTTATGCCTGTAAATAAATAAACATTCCAATACAATGTCAATCATTTCTTGGTAGGAGTTTTTGGGTTGACAGCACGGTCAGACTATTACACACAGAATGGATTAATCACTTAGATCACATTGATCGAATGAATCTTATATACTCACGGCGTCCTCATTTACTAAATCACTGACAGTGGAGCAGCCAATAAAGTATTAGGCTCTAACCCCATTGACTCTAAATTAGTCTTGCACTGGTTCAATACACTATAAGACCTTTCCCATAAGAACAAAATAAAACATTGGTGGGTGCCTGGTCATATACTCGTAGATATTGACGGAAAAAAAGCCGATAAACTGGCTAGAAACGGTTCGGCTGATTCTTTCTGTAATTTCCCGAATTTATCAATCAACTCAAAAATAAAAAGTTGGGAGAACAAAATGTGTATATCCATGGCTTCGCCCGGCTAAAAGAGCCATCAAACCACTTCACAAAAAAGTCAAAAAACCCCTACAACTCAAAAGGGACAGTATCAAAAGACTGCTGGGATCTCTAACCAGACATTGCTACCTTTAATATCACTTACAATAAGATAGGCCTGAATAGGTTTGGAAACTGAATGTGGTCTTTGTATAGAAGACGACCAAACTGTGGAACATATTTTATGTGAATGCATGGATCTTAGACCTTTAAGAAGACAACAATTCCTCAGAAAAATTGTAGTCCCTGGCGAAATTCTCAAAATCTTCAACAGAAAGATTTTCAATTCCATCAAAAGAGTTGAGCTTCCTAATTCTGATGTTTTGGTACAAAGCAACTTTTAGATTGCAGTGGCCCCGCAATTGGCGGATCAAAATCCTTGAAAAAAAAAAAAAACAAACAAATCAAGGCTTTGAGGGATTTTTCTATGGTCTCATAAAAAAGCTTCCAAGATTTCAGCCAAGCTTCGTTAAACTCAGTTTTATTTGAGAATATGGTTCATAGTCGGTGGGTTCATTCGTAGGTTAAGTTCTGTGGAAAAGGTGACGACTTTTACTTTTTGATCTTGGATTTTGAACTTCTACTATGACTTCGGGTTACCTCTGGTGCCCCTTACGAGAGAGACATGCCAGAGGTTCAAAGAACCGGAACAAAATCTTAACAAAAGCTTTTATGCATGCCAATTGCGTGGTAGATGAGTCCAAGCCTTTCACTCGACTTTTCTCTATTCTCTTGAACCGCTGCTCTTCAACCATCAAATCGTTGTACATCTATGTTATCCCTGCCTAGACACTACTGTTTCTTCAATGATTTTACCATTGCGTTCATCTGTATTGATCGGAGACTTAACTACCATATACGTGTACTAATGTATTTTCTTCGCTACTATCAGCGTGGACGGCGCCATCTGTGCCAGGTATACTCTTATATCCTCCATTGTCAGAGCCAAGTATGCTTTAATGTACACCTCTGTCACAAACACTTTCATACCTTTAGGCAGCATACATATTGTTGCAGTGTCTGAACCTCAGTTTGCAGCACCAACGCCCGATTGACGGTGCTGCTTTGGCTATTTGCTAATTTGTAATCTGTCTGCCATTTCGTCAAAGAAGAAGAATGCTGAAACATATAATCGTACCTAATAGGACCTGCCTGCACTTTAATATGCTCGTTGCAATTTTTCCCACCGAAGAGCTCATGAAATGGCAAATCGTTTGCACCACTGTCTTTATTCTTAAGCTTCTCGAAGCCCAGTGACTACATAACATCGTGTTTCGAAATTTGGTCTTATGAGGTATCAATGACCATTCAATCATTGAATCTTAAAATTGCATTTACAATTGCGATATAATCTGTCTACCTGTTTGGCTTAATCGAGTTCCTTTGCCAAATAAAAGAGCCTTTACTGCAAACTAATAATTGGAATTGCTTAAAAATTACTAAAATTCGTCACTAATTAATCAGTGAACATTCATAGAAATCCTTTCTCCGCATACTGCATCGCTTATGGCAACTTGCTATCGTCCCAAATGTGTTTAAAAATATTTCACCGTTGAGAGATTTATATTGTGAATTTCTTTCGAAGTACTTTTGTATATCTAGTTATTGGTTAGGTGAGACCACCCATGAACTTGAGTTTGTTGCTCCACCAAAGATTGTTGGTGCAACTCTGTTGATTAATGATGAATTTAAGAAACTAATTAAATTGATTACACGTAATTGGTATCCAGCAGTTAGTCAATGATAAATTTTCAAATATGACAGTTGAAATTACAAATACGTCTTGTCATTGATTGAGATGGGCGTCATTTGAAATATATTTTGAAGCTTTTTGAGGGAATTTTTATTGGGAAAACTAATTTGCGACGCCTCGCCACTGCCACCAAGGAGACTTTAATTGGTGTCTTTAGGTGACCAGACATTAGTCCAAATAAATAAGAGACCTTGTGTCTATGATTTGTAAATAAAGAGTAATCCTTGCGAATTTCTTAGAGTTACAGTATAGCTCTTGTTCACTTGCCGCTCTTCATGACATTTACCTTCTTAGTGACCTTCATTTGGCTTAAATAAGGAGTCGGCCAATGCCTGCTCATGCTTTTAGGACAATCAATATTCTTAGGTTAATATAAAGTGGTACTGTCTTTAGAGGCGTTGCAAGTGATTTACACAGTCAGCTCATGTTTCCCATAACTCAAAACATAAGGAGACCTAGAAGTTACCTGTTAAAAAATCAAACCAGATTGATCACATTGCGATCAGCGCGAGACATAGTCTTAGAATATTGAATACGAAACCTTTCGACGAGCCAACAACAACAATATTCAATCGCCGAAGTCTATAGTAGTGGCAACGTTGTTACGTTAACGTTATAGTAGGTTCCCAGTCGGTGCCGAAAATTTAGAAGGATTTTTCTGCAGAATATTTAACGGCGAAGACGAACAACATTCCGCTTACCAAAATAAGCTGCTATGCGGAGCTTTAAAAGGAGAAGACACTATAAGAGAGATGTACAACAGTGAAATTGAATACTTAAAACGCCACTATAGCACTCCCCTCGAGGAAGCCCACCAGAAAAACTAAAAACCTGCTATCGACTCAAACATACCATAGTATATCTACCTCAAATTTAGATTTAAGCACGAAATATAATATCCAAATAAAGAATATTAAAATCGTTTCAAAAAATATACATGGTCTAGAAAACAAAATCTTACTCACCCACTTTTTTAGCTATTTGAATACCTACGAGATATTTATGCTAATAGAACTACATTTACACGCTGATAAAACAAAACATTTCAAGAAATACTTTACAGACTTTCATACGTACTGGAGACCGGCGACTCGTAACAGCTGATTTGGGAGAGAACTTGGTGGTATGGTGTATGGAGTCAAAAAGACTTTAATCAATATTGGCACTCGACATGAATACATCAATTTTGACAGAATAATATCAAATGCCAAAGTGCTGACACTTCTTCCAATGTATCTAAGAGGTGCGAACTGCAAAACGATTTACTATATATTCTGTTAAAACTTTCCTGGCTGAAAATAATCTTCAGAATTTGATAATAATGGGTGACATGAATGTCAGATTGGGTAACTTAAGCAGCCATTTCAAAACGTTTAAAAGCAGATGGATATATTCAAAAGCAAGGAAATAGGGTTCCACATGAACTCAAGCCGAGAGACGTCGAAAGGCGGTTTTGCATGTCCGAAATGCTGCTGGAACGCCACAAAAGGAAATCATTTTTGCATTGGATTTTTACTGGTGATGAAAAATGGATCCATTACGACAACCCCAAGCGCAAAAACTCATATGTGAAACCCGGCCAACCAGCCAAATCAACGGCAAAGCCGAATATCCATGGCGCGAAGGTGTCTGTATTTGTTGGGAACAGATGGGTGTGCTGTATTATGAGCTACTAAAACCGGGTGAAACCATCAATGGAAAACGCTACGGAACACAATTAATCCATTCGAAGAGGGCAGTAGCCGAAAAACGCCCGGAATATGCGACCAGACACGAGGCAATAATTTTCCATCATGACAACGCTCGGCCCCACGTTACTATTCCGGTTAAGAACTAATTGGAAAACAGTGGATGGGAAGTCTTACCCCTACTACCATTTGATCCGGTCGATGCAGAACGCCCTCACTGAAATACATTTCCTATCACAGCAGAATATCAAAAATTAGCTTGACTCATTCTTGGCTGCCAAGCCGGCGCAGTCCTTTTGGGATGGGATCCACAAATTGCCAGAAAGATGGGAAAAAGTCATAGCTTCAGACGGGCAATACTTTGAATAATACTATTGTACATATTTTTCTTAAATAAACGTTCAAATTTTGAAAAGAAAAAAACGCACAAATTAAAATATATACCCAAATCAAGATTTATTGCAGGACTGGAAGTACGTCGTTCAAAAGATAAAAAATTTTTAGAGTTCTGTAATGATAACGGACTCATCATGCTAAATGGCAGAACCAAGGAAGATGAAGAATGTAACTTTACTTACGATGGTGGTCCCAGAAGTACCCGACCCAACAAAGAAAACACAAAAATTAAAAAAAAAATTTATTTATTTTTCAGCATAATCGCCTTTCAGCTCTACACACTTTTCCCAGTGATTTTCAAAAAGTTCGATACCCTTTTTATAAAAACTGTCTTGCTCCTCAAAATAGTCATTAACTGCCGACATCACTTCTTCATCGTTGGAGAATCTTTGACCGCTGAGCCACTTTTTCAAGTTCTGGAAGGGAAAATAATCCGACGGGTCTAAATCTGGCGAATAGGGTGCATGAGGTAGCAATCCAAACTTTAATTCATTAATTTTGGCCATTGCAATAAGGAATTTGTGAGCTGGTGCATTGTCTTGATGAAGCAACACTTTCTTCTTAGCCAAATGCGGCAGTTTCTGCTTGATTTCTTCGCTCATAATACTGACCGTTGATAGTTTTTCCTTTTTCAAGATAGTCAATGAAAATTATATCACAACGCGCATCCCAAAAAATCGACGCCATGACCTAGCCTGCAAATAAAACGATCTTCGCCTTCTTTCGAGCCGGTTCTCCCTTTTGAATCCATTGTTTTGATTGTTCTTTTGTCTCGGGTGTAAAGTGATGCATTGTTATGAAACGGCGCAAAAATTCTGCTTTCTTGCTGTGAAACTTTGCTAAACACTCAAATGAAACATCTTCACGACACTGTTTTTGCTCGAGTATACCTATCTTGCACATAGCTTTCTCATGTCCGAATTTTCAAATAATATGCTCGCGTACTTTCAGTCGACGATGATCCAGTACCGCTTTATGGAATTTCTTCACCATTTCTGGAGTCGTCACCTCATTTGGTCGACCACTGCGATGCTCGTCTTGGCAGCTCGTACGGCCTCCTTTAAACTCAGCAACCCAAAATTTTACTGTTGTAAACGAAGGAGCAGACTCACCCAGAGTGGAATCCAGTCCAGCTTTTATATTGGTTGGGCTAAGGCCTTTCAAATAAAAGTATTGTATCACATAACGATGACTAATTTTCTTCATTTTCACAAATTCACTGACAAAGTTCACGATTGATGGCTGCCAAACAAATACTAAACAATGTGGCGCTTTCAAATTTAAAACATATTATAGACTGCGTACTTTCCAATACATTGGTATTTTCAAACGATACATAATAATAATAAAGACATAACTACCGCCATGTCTTGGTCAGGTCGGGTACATCTGGGATCGCAATATAGGAGAGTCGGTGAATGATGTATGTGCCGTATCGCAGGAATTTTTAATGTGTGTCGAAGAGTTTAATATAGAAGATGGAATATGGTCGGATCACTTGCCAATAAAACTGCGCATCCAGCAAAACAGTGCAGCTAATGGGAATAACACTAACAATCTTTTACCAAGAAAGACTAGATCATGGAAATCAATTTAGCTCTAATTTGCAAAATCTCATGCTTCGGAAAGATGCGGTCGAGTTAGTCGATCTAACTAATATGTATAATTAAGGGGTCGGCAAGTCGACAAGGTAGTAACACAAATACCTACAATCCAAAAAAAAAGTGGTACAATTGTCAGTGCGAAGTGGCGAGAAAAATAACTTTTATTTAATGCATTTCGAAAATCAGTAAATTCAGAAATAAAACTGTTCTATGTGAGAGCACAAAAAGAATATAAGGCATCTTGTAGAAACAGCAAAATATTGTACTACCAACAAATAGACTTTAAAATTAATACAGTCAAGGATAGCAAGGATTGGTGGCGACTTGCAAAGGAGATAAGAAATCAAGAGCATCAGGTGAGTCAGGTTATAAGTACCCTGGATCGTTTTCTCTCAATGAACTTAAGAACATGCTTAGAAAATTAAAGCTGAACAAAGCCCCAGAAGATGATAGGATAACATACGCGTTTTTTGTAAATTCAAGGGTGATGTTCACATCCCAAGCAACAGGGGCATTTCATTTATGAACTGCCAATCGAAGATCATGATGGGAGTCCTAAATGATAGGTTTTATACTTGGGCGGAAAGAAATAGCATTCTAACAGACTACCAGAATGGATTTATGAGAAAATATTCTACAGTAGATAATATATATAATCTTGCATGTATTGTACACATCAAGTTGGCAGAAAAAAAGAAAGTCTATGCCTTCTTTGTAGATTTAAAGGCGGCTTTTGATAAAATCCCGAGGAGTTTGCTGATCTTTAAGTTACGTGAAATAGGAGTTTCAATCAAATTTGTTAATCTGCTGGAATGCATATATTCATGTACCCAATCTGCGGTGTGGAGCTATATAAAAATTTTGACACCCTTTCTGGGGTGAGGCAAGGATGCTTATTATCTCCTTTACTCTTCTTACTCTACATTAACGATTTACATTCGTACATAGGTGGAGTCCTCAATATCGAGCTGACTATATGGTGATGCTAGTAGACAATATTAAAAGGGGTATTACCAGGGATGATAGACCGCTTTGAAGAGTATTGCGAAAAATGGAGTTAAAAAGTGAACCTTTCTAAATCAGAAATCATGGTTTTCCGAAATGGTGGCAGGCTTTCTAACGAGGAAAGTAGTGTAAGGTGTAGGTACTTTTCACTCCTAAAATGAGTTTTGCAAAACATGTAGAGAAAAAAATACTGCAGCTAAGAACAGCATCAACGCAACTTGGCATTATTTTTTGAGTAAGAATATATAAGAATATACACCCCGCCTGACTCGAACTGCAACCAACTTCAAGCTGCTATAATTTCCAAACCGTTCATGACAGTGAGCTCAAATTTTGACACATGACAGATAATTTTATTATTTACAAGCCTTTTAAACGTGTCAGTTGTGTTAAAATTTTTTTATCCGCGACGGAATTCAAACGTGATAGTGTGATTGCTATATATTTGGCTGGTAAACCACAAGTAGCTATCGTTAGAGCCCTCCAGAAAATCAACGTGAATAAATCACATTTGTGTCTCGAACCATAGCTCGTTAACGTGATACTGGCAGAGTTGCAAAACGTCATGAAGGTGGTCATTAAAAAACAGCAACATCGGCAGAAATCGTTCGGAAAGTGAAGGCTCGAATTGAGCGAAATCCGCGTCGAAGTGGAAGAAAAATGGCTCGTGAGCTCAACATAACGTTAGAACGGATGCAACACATTCTGAAAAATGAGCTTGGGCTCAAGCCATTGAAGTTCCAAAAAGCACAAGATCTTACACCGCAACAGAAAAAAGTTAGAGTCGAAAGAGCGAAGGAGTTGCTACGCTTTCACGAAAGTGGTAAGTTGCCGAATTTGGTTTTTTCCGATGAGTCGACCGAGTTTACTTGCCAAAGAGGTCCTTCGAAAATGTACACCTTTGGACAGCCACCAGAAAGCAGGCAGCACCGATGGTGATGGTTTGGGCCGAAATAACCGCTGATGGTCGCTTTGCGCTCGTATTTTTGGACCGTGGCGTCAAAATTAAAGCATTCTTATACCGTGAAACTGTCTTAGAGTCAGTATTGAAGCCTTGGGCAAACAATCATTTCGGTCGAAGACGGTGGACATTTCAACAAGACTCGGCACCGACTCACAAACCGCGCGTCGACCAAGATTGGTTAAAAAACAATGTTCCACACTTCATTTCTTCGATAAAATGGATTGCAAATTCTCCAGATGCAAATCCGTTGGATTTCTCTGTCTAGGGTATTTTGAAGGCGAAGGCTGGCACTAAAAAATACCAAAGCTTGGACCACCTCAAACAAGCACTTCGCCGGGAATAGACCAAAATACCACAGAGCCACTTGCGTGCAGGGTGCGATGCTTTCCTCGGCCGTCTCAAGGCCATTATTCGTGTCAAAAGTGGACATATTGAAAATTTATGTATTTTTCAACATTTTTTGCTTTGGCACGATAAAATTAATCAAAAAATAAAAAAAAGTTGCAGTTCGAGTCAGGCAGGGTGTAACTCTAAGTGCAAAATGGAAACTTTTTCTGGCTGCATGTAGAGCTTTCCAAAACTATTGTGCTCATTTGTGGGGCTATGAACAATTTAAAGAAATTGATAAGCCAGAATGCTATTTTTTGAAAAGAATTTTGAAACTACCTCCAGGCACTTCAAATTACGCCTTGTCGATTGAGACTGAAGTTGAAGATGGGTGTTGGAAAATAAAACGAGCAATTCATTGTATTTGCACCGAAATGAATTTTAAGCGAATGTTGTTTGTGTGCAAATATAAAATGGTTATTAATATTTTATTAAATTATAAGATATTAATTATGTAGGTAATACAAATGTTTGATACTTATCGTGTGGTGTGTGCTGCGATCAAATCCAAAGTGGACGAATGAATCGCGTAGTAAATTAATTAGAGCACAATTGTTGTACTCTTTTCTACCCAATATTTCGCATAAGCAATAAAATTGTTGCATAAAAAAAAGAAAGAATGAAAAAATGCAAGCACACACAAAGTGATTGATAAAAATAATAAGAATGCGAATAGTTAGGAAAAGTTTAAATATCGAAAAAAGATTACATTTTACAGAAAGATTAACAAATATTTAGATATGTACTCGTATGTTACTTGTTAAACTAATTAACAATTTTAAAGAAACCAAAATGGTTGTTTAAATCCCAAACAATTGGCATTTCTTTGCATTGGACCTACATCTACGATATGTCATGAAAACAATGTTCGAATACAACGAAGCTAGACTACCGCATAAATTTACTAAAATTCTTCTTGAAAAACAACTTTTTTGGGTGAAAGAGATTAATTTTATCCCAAATAGGTTTGGACTACACTGGGACCTGAACTTGCAACGAGAAAGTGACTGGCATAGTAAAAACTTGCAGGTTCTTAATCGACTCAAGGCAGATAGTCGCCAGCAAAGCGAACGGAGAGCGAGGGAAAGTATCTCAAGAATTTACAAGTTCCTGGACTATTCGAAAGGACAATTTTATTTTTCAGAGAATTTCAATATTAGCAAAATTACGTGAATCTTCAAAGCTAGATGCGATCTGCTTTCCCTAAATGGAAGTAGATTTCTAGGCAAACTTTCAACTCTATGCAACATGTGTAACATGCGAAAAGATTAAAACATTCACCATTTTATAGGCAGATGTCCCAAATTAAACGAATTTAGAGTGAGATTCCTTGGAAAAGCAAATCTGAATGAAGGCGAACTCATAAATATACTCAATGGAGAAAACAGTTGAGATTGGATTAGACTAATAAACTACATGACTGTGGCAATATCCTACAGAAAATATTGTACCTTATAGCCGAGTTCAATTAGCATAAAGTTAAGTAGCTTTTTTAACTCCATCATTTTTTGTAAATGCTTAGTAAACAAGTTTCAATTGTCAATTGTAATTTAAATTACCCGACAGACGACTCTTTAGTGTTATTTTCGTAAGTTTTTAAATTTTATCAAGAATTTTGTATACTCTTATTTCTTAACAAAACACTCCGCTGTCAGCCAACAACTTCGTTGGCCAAGACAATGTCTGGATAGTGATGTAAAAGGTGAATTTTTGGCTGTTTCGTGATTCGTGACATGCGTCAAAGTCAAACATGGTCAGTTAGCCATATATGAACTAATATATATGGTCACCAAATAAGAACGATACGGAACGAAAATTATATAAAACAACGGTGTAAGATATAAAATTGATTCTGGCTTTGTCTTCAAGTTACGTTCATGCCATTATGTGTGGAATAGCACAACATTCAAATGGCCGCCTCGGCTTTGCTGGCAGTGCTTCAAGCGATCGGTGCAATTTTTGATGACTCGGTCCAATATGTGCGGCGTTATTCCGGACATAGAGTATCGTATGTTGGCCTCGAGCTCGTTCAAAGTGGTTGGCTTGTTAGCGTAAACTAAGGATTTGAGTTGGATTCAGAGAAAATAATCGAATGGTGTCAAATCGCATGATCGTGGCAGCCAATTGATGAACGCTTATCGTGAAATGACCCAGTCGTCAAATTTCCCTTTCACAACTTCGAGAGTTGCGTCGCTCTGTCTGGTTGGAATAAAAAGCTCGGATATTTAGATGTCGAATTCTGACCACAAAAAATTCGGTTAACATCGCTCTATGTATACCTGAGACTATTGATGGTAACGGTGTCTCCTTCTTCATTTCAAAAGAAATAAGGACCGATGAAGCTGCCTTGCCTTGCATTGATGCTTTCCCGAATACCTATAGATTGTATTCACTGTAATAATGACAATTTTGCTTGTTCGCAGAGGTAAGGAGCGAAACCAAATGGGTTTCGTCTGAGAAGATAATTTTTTAGCCAAAATCCGGATCTCTGGCTAAGATATCTATGGTCGCCCGGTTTTAATTCTTATGTCAGCTAAATCTTCTATGCCTTTAGACGTTGCTTATGTGAAGTACATCAAGTTTTTTTTTTAACGTCTTTTGAAGTTGTGAAGATCATCATCTTGCAGGTTAATGTTAATGTGGCTGCCATTGTTCTTAAGTTGGCATTTTTTAGTTTACTTCAGATGGCTATTGAATGAATTCTTTTAAATAGATTGACGACTTTGGTTCTAGCTTTTAGGCCGCATATGTTAGCATTTATAAAAACGCATTTACATATAAAGTCTATTATGTAGTCTCTGTATCCCTACCCAATTATTTAAAATACAATATGATATAATACATTCATAATAAATTGTTGTCGTTTAATTCTAATGCTTTGTAACTTTCTTAAAAAAAATTTATCTCATTTGAAATTCAAATCATTGGAATACCATGTGCTTTCAGAAGTGATGTTTATAGCAAATCAAGAAAGTGTTTCTATGCCGCACGATAAAACTGGTTTTCTGTATTTTTAGCGCCAATCTGTAGTTCATGTAGATAGGTTGTAACCCTAGGGATATAAATAATAGTATAATAAAATAGTACTTACGATCGACTGTCGGAGAAATTCTTTGATCTACTCGTATGAAATATACTTTGATGTATCTTAAGCTTTTCCAATGATGTTTTCATATAATCTGATATAAAAGTATATAGGAGTGTTGTTGTTTTTTTCTTTTTCTTATCGTAAAAAAACATGTTAAAATGTGGCCATAGATATAAGCTGCAAATAGAATTTCTGCATGAAGTTGATGAGAGGACGCAAAAAACACAAACACGATGTTTTGAAATGGAAGTCAAAACAAAACTAAGCGTCAGATTGTCGCCAAATTTTGGCAGATGGGCTAAAAGAAGTTATAATAAATAATGGTATAGTCGACTCTCGTTAGTTCGAAACCCGAAGGACTTTTAAAATATTACGAATTATCGAGAGTTTGAAATATCAAATGGATCGAAAGTTTCGAGAGAAAAAATATGAAAGTTCGAATTATTGAGTAATAAACAATTATTATTTACTAACTGCTAACTTTTTAACAAAAAAAAGGTAAAAGGTACATACGTACAAAGTATGTATCTACATAATGTGAGTTAATTATTAGTCTTCCGGAAGAAGTCTTTAATGTTAGTTTGCTTCAAAGCACATTGCTGAGACTTATCAATATATTTTTTTTTATTAGAAATAGTGCCTGAAATGCTGTTTCATCAGAGTTATTTTGTAGACAAAAGCATTGTTATGTGTCGAACTGTTACTGTTACTGACACCTCTGCCAAAGACTCTGATGTATCTTACTCATCTTCATCGTTGTTTATTTTATTTGTATCTGTAGCAGATAAAATTTCGCCAGTTAGAGAGTTTCGGTTAGAGAACCCGAGACAGCAACATCTTCATCCACCTGAACAAAGTCATCTTCCGTAATTATAGCCTGATTTTCCTGATCTTCTTTTATGAAACTGAATTTAATGAAGCAGTTGACAATCGTTAGTGGTGTTATAGCTCTCCATGCCTTGTCAATCATGATATTCGCAGTTTGCTGATTGTCGAGAGATTCTGAAAAGAGCTTAACAATTTCTTTGCGATAGAACGTCTTAAAATTATGAATGATGCCTTGTTCCAGTGGTTCCAACTTGGAAGTGGTATTCGGCGGAAAGAAGTAGAGTTTTACATTGGACAATGTAGGGGGACTATTGTGGACAGTGCAATTGTCTAAGAAAAGTAGAATTTTCCATTTTTGTTGTTTCATCTCCACGTTAACTGTTAAAATCCAATCGTTAAAAAGTTCTGTGGTCACCCAAGCTTTTTTGTTAGCACGATAAGCAGTAGGAAACAATTTCACTTCTTTGAAACATTGCGGCTTCATTGCTTTTCCTATCACTAAGGACTTCAATTTTTCCGATCCGTCCATATTTGCTGCAAGTAAAATTGTCAATCTCTCTTTGCTATGTTTTTTTCCATGACATTATTCATCTTTGAAAGTAAGAGTTTTGTCAGGTAAACATTTGAAAAAGAGGCCAGTTTCATCAGTATATAAAATTTGTAAGCCATCCCTTGTTTGCCGCAAAATTTTTGATGCTTAGAGTAGACGCGAACTGTTTTGCTTTTTCTTTTAATAAGTTTCCGCTTATAGAAATGTAGACCTCTTAAATGAGCCATTCTAGTGTATTGGATTTATCAGGCTGTTGAAACAAAGAGGGTTTCTGATTTCAGAGTATTTGGCTTCTTCTACCCAAGGCGTCCCAGAAAAGACCTAGCTTTTCAAGTTAGGGGTTGTATGTGGAGCTCACTAACTAAACGCGTAAATATCCTACAATACTTCTGCGATGAAACCAATGATCTCAGATGAAGAAAAATTTATTGTAGACGAGCCTGCGGGAGCAATTGATCGGGAAATTGCTGAGTGTCCTATAACTTAGATTGGTCCAGCAGCGTAACAATCAAGTTTGTAGCGAAGTGTTTGCCTTACCTGGCACAACGATCTTAGGATTTGAAAGTGGAATATTCGGACCCTAATATGGGTATGTTAGCGCGCCAAGAGCATAAGAATCGACGCCATCAGAGAATATTTCTACGAGTTCCTTGAAAAGTGTCCGAAGTGTCTTTAAAATCGTACCCAGAGATTTTATGCCAGGATATGAAAGGAGGACATCTTTGGTGAGATAGTTGGTAAGCATGGCTAACACGACATCACATCTGGCAATGGACTTAGGCTTATTGACTTTATTGACCATCTCCGGATCATCAAAAGCAAAATCGAATTGATCATTTTGCCGTAATATTTGACGTAAAGCATGCTTTCAGTACTCTGGACGTCAGAACGTTTCGGACAGCCAACATTGACTCGGATGATCATTTTGTTGCACCCAAGGTTCGAATGCGGATTTCCCAAACGCCACAATAAAGAATAACTACCGTGAGAAAATATAAAGAAGTAGAAAAGCTCCAATCGCAAGAGATTGCTAGAAATTTCGCCGAAAACGTATACTGAAATCTCTGTTGCTCATATTAACCAGCATAAAGTACCGAAAATCACTTGGAACACTGCTAACGTGCCATCAGAGACACCAAAATTGATGAACTGGGTTTCGCCCGACAAACACCAAGAAATTTTCGGTTTGTATTGGGTCTATAACTTAATTCATGCGGTTTGCTAAGAGATGGAGTAACTTGTATTATTCCATTGATATATGCGTTAGAGAGCTACTGTCATTGTACGTCATTTCAGTATATGTCATTGATTTGAAGCGTAAACAACAATAATTTTTTTTCACTCAAATATGTCGAACTCAAGCGGCCATTTCAAAACGTTTAAAAGCAGCTGGATATATTCAAAAGCAAGGAAATTGCGTTTCACATGAACTCAAGCCGAGAGACGTCGAAAGGCGGTTTTGCATGTCCGAAATGTTGCTGGAACACCACAAAAGGAAGCCATTTTTGTATCGGATTGTTACTGGTGATGAAAAATGAATCCATTACGACAATCCCAAGTACAAAAATCATATGTGAAACCCGGCCAACCAGCCAAATTAACGGCAAAGTCAAATATCCACGGCGCGAAGGTAATGCTCTGTATTTGGTGGGATCAGATGGGTGTGCTGTATTATGAGCTGCTAAAACCGGGTGAAACTGTCAATGGACAACTACCGAACACAATTAATCCATTTGAAGAGAGCAGTAGCCGAAAAACGCCCGGAATATTCGACCAGACACGAGGCAATAATTTTCCATCATGACAACGCTCGACCCCAAGTTGCTATTCCGGTTAAGAACTATTTGAAAAACAGTGGATGGCAAGTCTTACCCCACCCGCTTTATAGCCCAGACCTTTCCCCTTTCTGATTACCATTTGTTCGATGCAGAACGCCCTCACTAAAATACGGTTCACATCAGAGCAGAATATCAAAAATTTGCTCCACAAAAATTGGGATCCACAAATTGCCAGAAAGATGGGAAAAAGTCATAGCTTCAGATGGGCAATACTTTAAATAATATTATTGTACATGTTTTTCTTGAATAAACGTTCAAATTTTGAAAAAAAACCGCACGAATTAAAATATATACCCAATAAATGCCGGCAAGCACATGCAGCTAAATAAGAAACCTAGGAAGCGGTGCTGCAAAGACAGGAAGAACAGCAGCTTCTCCAGAAGAAGAAAAAAGGAGCATGAGGAGCGTGCGATCGATCATATTGAAAGATTGTACTCCAGAAATAACGTACGGAAGTTTTAATAATAGGTAAAAAAGAACGTTTCAAGGCAAGAGACCCGTACTGAAGCCTGTAGAGGTGAAGAATGAGACATTGTAGTAGAGCCACAGTCGTGCTTAAGATATGAAAAAACTTTTTTCTGCAGACTATATGACGTAAAAAAGCCCAAAATCCCAAAATCAGAGAGAAAAGACCGTTCAACTTAGACGATAATAGTTAAAACTTTCATCCACCTGACCATAATGAAGTAAGGATATCAGTACCTAATCTGAAATTCAACAAATCAGCTGGACCCGACGGCTTACCAGGTATTCAGAACTTTGGAAAAAACTTTGTGGAGAGCATACACCAATTCATTTTTCAGATCTGGAGAGAATAGTGTAAGCCTGATGAATAGAATCTTAGCACCATATCCACAAAAAAGACCCCCAACCGGGACAATTATTGAGGTATAGGGCGCCTCACCACCATATACAAGATCTTGTATGTATGTGAACGATTGAATCCCTTCGTCAACAACATAATTGTTCCTCATCCGTACGATTTCAGTCCAGGAAAGTCCACAATCGACGAAATCTTCACACTTTTGCAGATCCTGGAAAAAACTCAGGAAATTCAAATCGATACTCACCTTTATCGACTTAAAGGCCGCATATGATATCATTATTAGAGATCTGCTATATAGAGCTATGTCAAATTTTAGGTTTTCAGCCAAGCTCGTCTATCTGTGCAGAATGACGATTGAGAATGTTCGTTGAGCAAATTCTTGAGGCAGAATCTTTCAAAGTTCTTTGCAACTACTTGTGTTAGCAGGCTGTCATCGATGAGTTCGTTAGCAGCGTTTAACTAGGTGAACCTTAAATGGAAAGAAGGGAAACAAAACATTGACGAATTGAGCAAAACGTCACAATCGACAGCGATATCTTCGAGACTTTGTTTGCCTTGGCTCTGATATGAAATAATATGACGAATCACTTTTGCCAATCGTTGTACCCTCTATATAGAGATGATTTGCGAGGCTGAATGCGATTCCACATTCATCAAAAGGATCATTACTGGAGACGAGATGTGGGTGTATGAACACGACACGTAATCCAGACATCAGGCAAATAAATGACGTTCACCAAATGAGCCGAGACAAAAAAAAAAAATAAATAAAAAATAAAAAATACGTCATTTTCAGTCAAAAAAGAAAGCAATGCTCACGGTTTTCATGGATTACAACGTTGTAGTGCATCATGATTTTTTTTTAAAAGGCCAGGCCAGACACAAAGAGTATTATTTACGCGTTATGAGACGTTTGAGTGAAGCAATTCGCCGGAAGAGACCAGAATTGTGGGCAGAAAACTCGTGGATTTTGCACCATGATAATGCACCGTCGCACAGTGCCATCATTATTCAAAATTTTTTGACGAAAAATGCAACAAATACCATTCAAAAGCCACCAAATTCACCTGATTTGGCTCAATGTGACTTCTTTCTATTCAATCGAGTTATAAAACCACTACGGGGAACGCGTTACAGCAGGCGAGAGGAAGTAATGGAAAAATCGGAGGAAGCACTGATGGACATACCAAAAACCGAATATATAAAATCTTTCGATGATTGGATCAAGCGCTGGCACAAGTGTGTTGCAGTTGATGGGGATTACTTTGAACGGGACAATATAGATTTAGATGAATAAACTTGTATTTGTAATTTTCTGAGTAAATTCCGAAATTTTTTTGATCAAGGTAGTATATGGTATATTGGTTCGGTTGGTTGGATTATTGTAAGCGGAAGACTAAAGCAAGCTTTCGGAACGTGAGCGAACTCTCACCGACTTGCAAACACCAGTTTGAAATGCATCCTCGCAACAGAAGAAATACTCGTAGATGATTCTACCAAAGAAAACCTACCAATTATGAGTTTAGAATGACTTCTATATCTTTTTAGGTGATTTTAATGCTAAAGAGGACATCTTTAGTAGTGCATCGGAGAGTATAGCCTTCACGACGGAATATAATAGTAGCTAGCAAAGGAGTACGGCGACCATCTCGAAATAGTCTACCAATTATTATAAATGGATCACTGTCTACTAACAGTCGACTTACGAACAAGGTCATTCGAATTTAAATAAAATCTCTTGGACAGAAAAATTCACGAAATATTTTACTTTTTTTTGTTAGGATTGTTTCCTAAATTTACAATTTACAGTGTCATCGGTGAACATAATTGACAATAATATTAATAATATTCATTTTATTTTATTTTTAAAAAAAAAAACCTAATCCTTGATCTGGGCAATATGCGGATCAAAAGGTTGTCTTTTCTTATCATATGGCGTTTGAAACCATCGATTTCGATTTGACAATGAAATAATTTCGAGAAATGCTCCTTTCGATTAGTCTCCAAGACAGAGCTCTTCAACACATTTTATGCTGATCAAAGCCTAACGCTTTGATAAATACATTGTAGTTGGCGTAATTCATGTCGGATGGGCAGGTCTATATTTCAAAAAAGTCTAATAAAATGGGATGGCCAGAATAGTGTTGAACATCAAGATTTGGTTCATAGAAAACATTTCTAAGTTTTTTTTTTTATTTTTTATACCATATATTGAAACTATTTTCACAGTTACAATTGAAGAAAGGCTTACCGGCTTCCATTTTTTATGCATCTTTGGGTAAATTTGTCGCCATTCTAGTTTTATTGTTAAAGTTGCTAATTTCAAAATTAATATACCATACGATTATATCATTTGTATTTTTCTTTAGAATGACGGTAATAATGTATTTATTTGCAAAAAAAAACACTCATTATCCGAAACTTTATTTGCATAAAGACATGTTTTCCACAATCCACAAAGAGAAACTCCGAGTTCCACTCGATTGAATTCAATCAACCGAAATTGAACATTGGAAATCACTCAACCATCTATTGAGTGTTTCTTTACTTTTTAAAAACTGGGCAAAAGATGCTTTTGCTCCACACTTATTTCTATAAAACGTATTTGGATAAAGAATCCAAATCTAAATTGACCAAACGTACAAGTTAAGCTTGAACTAACATCCGAAACGAGCCGCACAGCATGAAGAGGTAAAATCAACTGAAAGTGATAAGCTAGCACAAAGATCGGTCCACCCATTCTGAGGTCTTGGTTGACTCAAATGTATGGTTTGTACTAGTGGAAATTGAGTTTGAATGTGGATTTGGCTGAAATTCGACGTGAGTCTGTAATAGATATAGAAATACGGTAAAAAAAAGTACTATCCAGGTATAGTACGTAACTTACAGCAAGACAATATGAGGTTTACATTATGCAAAATTTTATAAATACTTTCATTTTGACGCTTGCAAACATACGGGTATGCAATTTCAAATATGTATCTGAAATATGGTGTTCATATGAATACACGTGTAGTTGGGAATTGTGTTTTCACTTAAAGCGACACTTTGGTGGTATTAAAACTACAATATATCTAGTCGAGTACCCCTGTGATATTTGTGGCTTTTTCAATGTTATTATGCATTTTCATTGCATGATTAAGGAACATGTGCTCTTTAAGAATGAGTTTATGTTATGGAAAGCCGGAAGCATTCAGATTATTTAGAAATTTTACAGGGTAGTGGAAGATTTCGTGCAATTGAATCCCTAAATTGAAAAAGCTATTTCCAATGTCTAAAATCTAAAATCTCAGATGATGTCATTAATTCCAAAATTATCTTTATTGTTGTTATACATAAGACAATACGCCATAGTAAGAATGTAGCCACTTTACTCATATACAAATCAATAATTACCATGAAATATCAGTATAGCTTGTAAAGAGTTTCTTTATCTCAATATTAACTTGGGAACATATCAAACAATAGCGAACGAAATGATCACGTTGTGATCGACGAAAGGCAACTCTCCAGTATTATAAATGTTCGAACATTCTGAGCGACCAATTGTACGCGCAGCTAAGGTAAATCCACCGATATTTCAGTTAACAACGGGGGAAATTTTGTGAGGAGAATTAACATTAAACAGAAGCCGCTAGAATCTTTCCCAAACGCCTCAAGTGTTTGAATCGGTGTCAAGCGGCTTTCAAAAATGTCTCAATTTATGTGCTATAAGCTTTTATGAATAGTACAGGCAAGCACATGAAGCAAAATAATTCTCTTACGAACCGGCACTATACACAATAGAAGGACAAGAGCCATTTACACAATAGAAGAATCTTCTTTGAAGAATAAGCAAAGCGTAAAAAAACTAGCGATCCAGAAATGGAGGGTTGCTACTCCAAGAACAACTGAATGGTAAAGGAAAAACCAACAACAATCGTACGGAAACTTGTAGTGATGGAGAAGGAAATTCAACAGCAAAGTCACAATCTTAAAAATTCTTTTCTCAATATTTTCGATCGCGAGTTTTTCGTACTCTTTTTTCCTCTTCCAAAGATGTCGTCTTCCCGTCTCTTCTGCTCGTAGAACTTACAAGCACTTCTTGTCTTTCGCTGCAGCATCGCTTTGATGGCTTCTTGCTTAGCAACGTTCTTGATCAAAGCAGAGAATTCTTGATGTTGGTCGGGTGTAACTCAACATATCGGTTTTGTCGTCTCTGACGGTACGTTGGCAGCGTTGTCACTTGTCTTCGGTACTTGATGCTGGTGTCATAGGAGTTATGGTGAGATTTCGTGATAAAAGTTCGGCGAAGATTCTGGCGTTCTTTTGAGATTGCATCTTTTCTACGTTATTACTTCTCATAGTATTTCTTTCTTGTTGTGGCACTTGTGAAATTCGCATTCGCACCTTGGCAACTAGAAGGTGGTGGTCCTAGTCAATGTTGGCTGCCCAAATCGTTCGGACGTACAAAATACTGGAGGAATGTGTAGTGGAATATGCATAGACTCCTCAAGCAGAGGGTCGTGGGTTCGAATCCCGTGCGAGGCAATTCTGTGAAAAAGTCTTTTCGTAGAATTTGTATGTAGTTATATGAGAATCCTGTTGGCGTCAACTCTGACATGAAGGCATAACACCGATGTTGGAGTGGTTGCTGGCTGGGCTAAATGTAACGAACTAACAACTAGCACGTACTTAAGACCCACTAGTTGAGGAGGATGTACTAGCTCGTCCCGTCCAGTTTGACAACCACCTCTGGAAAAAATATCGAAACCTAATACACCTGAGTTTCAAACTACTATACCACTCGCCCGCGACTAGGAGAAAAAGCCAGTAAAAGGGTATTCATATTCCCTTGGTGCGCGTGCGGTATAAAAAAAAAGGAATGGGCGGATATTAGGCTTATGTGAATTTAGCGAATTTAGTGACGAATTGCCGTATATGGCAAATTATAAAATATTTCTTTTTCGTATAGCAATCACAGTTTTTCATCTTCGTTATGTCCAGCCCATCGCATCGTACTTCCTGAATGGCGGTGCTAATTGATCGGCGTGTTAAGGGTCCGAAAATTCCACGTGTAGATCCAAAGCCGTTGTTTTTCCTTTTAATAATTCATTAACGGTTC